>CM046877.1:487764531-490759387 GCA_025667525.1 Glebionis coronaria
CGTTTAGCATAGTAACTTATAATGAACCCTATCATTTCTCGTCCTCATTTAAGAGACTTAGCCTAATGTGTAGTTAAGGAATCAAAGCTAAGTGCTCAACACGCACGGTCGAGTCAAAAATTACTCTTATTCTCGCCATCGGAAAATCTACATTCGTGTCTTCAAACACTTATAAAACATGAGAAAATTTTTAAAATTTGGCCATTTTTAGCCTTATTTGCAACAAAACGATAAACAAAAAGATAAACTTTGGAAAGCGTGAAGGTTTGGCAAGGCAAGTATCTATTCACCCCCCATACTAAAGTTAAACATTGTCCTCAATGTTTCGAGTCTAGGGGTGCAAAACACCCCCATACTAGAGACGTAGTCGAATGCCTAATCTAGCATGGAAAGGGTGTAACCAATAAATCAATAGCCGTTTATGAAGTGTGCTATAAACCTAAGGTTAGAACATCAAAGGATATATCATTTGGATATTGAGAAAGTCTTCAAAGCAAACGATCGAGTGCTCCCATAAAATGAACACGAGAGGCTCCAATCGTGAAGATCATGATCTAAAAACCACAATGCACAAACAACCACGAAACAAAGGTTGGAAGGGCACAAATCCCCTCACATTAAACTAATTAGAAAGCAATAATATGTACATGGATAAGCATGGGTCTCCCCCACGAGGCACCTTGTTTTTGATAACCGAGTCAAAAGCTCGACTCGAATCCCTATAAATGTGATCATTTAGGGATAATCATGGTGTGGTCAATTTTTGGTGGGGCTTACATGATAAACAAGGCCCAAAAACAACCGGTATAAAGGACTAAGTCCTTTGATGGTGCAAAATACTGGGATCGAAGATGGCGTTCTCGTTTTCATTGGAAAAACAAATCAACGCCACTTCATCATGAGTCAACAAAAATCCAAAGGGTTTTAAGAAAATAGATGAGAAGAAATAGAAGGGTGGGACAATGGGTAAGTCATAAAAACATTGAGCTACTCGAGGTAGACTCGCACCAATCAAATAGAAAGATTTTCCATTTATTGCATCGGTGGAAGACCGAGATTTCCCTTTATAAGCAATTCCGGGATCAAATATCTCGTCCTCGGTGGAGAAAGGGAAGGGAACATAAGGGGCTTCCTCCACACTAGGTCCACACAAAGCATCGTCAAAAGGAGAAGACGAGCTTGTAGCACTCAAAACACGTGGTGATGACGGAGTTAGAGTTGTAGAAAAATCTTTTAAATCAAATTTAAAATCTTTCCCTTTTTCATCTTTTAAACTCTCCTTGTGAAAACCCGATTTAATTATGTCAAAAATATTTGGTGTTTCTAAAGCATTGTTAGTCACACTAAAAATTCTCACATTTGAAAACCGTTTTGGTAAAGGTGGTGGCAAGTTCTCAAAACTTTTGTCAACAAAGAAAACTCCCCCATCGGGATCAACACATTCATCATCCGAAGAATCATTTACAATTGGAAATCGTAGGCTTAACACTCTTAACCGCCACCGGCGGAGGGGACGGAACTTCATTTTTATCAACAACTCCTAAAACTCTTTTTGAAATCTTTTTGAAAATGTTTTTGATGGGATTGACATTGTACAAAGACGTGATAGAATACACATGAGAAAGTGTGGAGTTTTGAGTTGCATTTATGACGAGTTCTTCCTCATTGAAAAGAAGAGTGATTTTTCTTGCATGCACATCGATAAGTGCCCTCGAGGTATCCAAAAATGATCGACCTAAAATTAGAGGAACTTTAGGATCGATGGGAATATCAACAACAATAAAGTCTACGGGATAGTAGAACTTTCCAACTTTCACGAAGACGTCCTCGGCTACTCCACAAGCTAGAATCGTAGAATGATCGGCCATCTCGATTGACATTCTTGAAGGAGTGAGATTGGGAAGATTGAGCGACTTAAAAATCTCAACAGGCATCAAATTAATACTAGCACCAAGATCGGCCAAGGCGTAGCATTCCTCCATATCTTGTATAGCACATGGGATTAAAAACTTGCCGGGATCATCGACTTTTTGAGGTATGCGGCTAAGAAAAACCGATGAACAACTAGATGATTTTTGCAATTTCTCTTTGTTATTCAACATACTTTTGAAGTTCGCGGAAAATCGAGGCATCATGACCAAGGCGTCGGCAAAACATATATTAAAATACAAGTCACGAAACATTTTCATAAAAAGTTCAAATTGATAATTATTTCGTTCTTATGCCTTTTCCTTGTCTCGTCTTGAAGGGTATGGTAAAGGTAGTGTGGGTTGGGGCATAGGCATAGGCATCGGCCTTGGAATCTCGGGTTCCTCAATTGGTATTGGTTCAACCGTAGGTGTGGTTTGAGCGGTACTTCGTGGCCTTGGAATTTGCTCCTTTTCTACCACCACCTCAGGTTCTTTCTCTTTTTCCTTCTCCATAGAAGTACTTGGACGAGAAATGGGTTTTTGAAAGTTTTACCACTACGAGTAGTAATAACCTTCAATTCTCCTTTCGGGTTTATGATGGTATCACTAGGAAGACCACCCGAAGAAGAGGGTTTACACATGATTGCTTCAAACATTTTTCCCATTCGGTCTTCAAACTTAGATTGCCTAGCATCCGCTTTTAACAACTCTTGCTTAATCTCATGTCGACCTTGCTCCATTTTTTGTTGATTTTGTTGGATTCGTTGAACATTTCCTTCCATTTTATTAGCATGAGTTTTAAGTTCATTAGCAAGTTCGTTTTTAAGCTCGTTTTTCAACTCGGGTCTTAAGCTAACCATTTCACGTTGCATATTGTCAAACTTAGCATCCTTTACTTTAGCATAATTCAAAAATTCTCCTTGAAGATTTTTGGTGTGATCATTTTGAAAACCTTGAGTGGTAGTTTGAAAATCACGGTTTTGGTTTTGGTTAGAAATTTGCCCATTTCCACTTTGATAATTACCCTTGTTGTAATTACGTTGATTGCCTTGATAATTACCACCTTGGTTGTTGTTTCGATAGTTATAAGCATTTTGATTTGGTGGAGCTTGATTTTGGCGGGAACCTTGACCGTTTTGGTTATAAGTTCCCGTGGCTACATAAGCACTCGAAGTGTTACCATCCGCGGTAATGCACTCGGAAAGATCATGAGCTCCACCACACGACAAACAACTTTTAGAAACCGCTTTAACCGAAGCGGAATTTGAAGCTTCTTGATTTTTCCAATGGGACATAAGGTTAGCAAATCTATCAAAAAACCGATTTTCTTCATTTGCTTCATCATGTAAGGCATTAATGCTACGAGGCGATGACGAGCCCATTTTGGCAACACTCGGTGTGTTACGAGGGCTATAAACCTTAGACCTATTCTCAATTATCACCAAAGCTTCCTCAACCGTTTTACACAAAAAATTACCACCCGCGGCGGCATTTAAATAATCTCTTTCATGATCATTAAGTCCATTGTAAAACGTGTCAATTTGATGCAAGTCGTAAAAACCGTGATGAGGAAATTCATGTAACATCTCCTTAAACCTATTCCAAGCCGTTGAAAAACTTTCATTACATTCTTGTGAAAACTTTGAAATCTCGTTTTTCAAGTGCATAGTCTTAGAGGGCGGAAAAAATTGGTTCACGAATTTTGAAACTAGTTCCTTCCACGTCAATATAGAATTGGGTGGCTCTTTCTCTAACCAAATTTTAGCGGGCCCCGCTAAGGAATACGGAAAAAGCATCATCTTAGTCGAGTCATTCGAGACATCCTTGAATTTGCACGTGGCGGTAAGACGATTGAATTGGCGTAAATATGGTTGTGTGGATTGTCCTTCTCATCACCACGGAATTTGTTGTTTTGGATCATCGACAACAAACCCGTTTTGACCTCAAAATTCTCCGCAAGGATAGCAGGAATCACAATAGCTTCTCCATAACCCTCGGTGGGTGCTTGAAGTAACTCCATCATAGTTCGATTCGCCATGGTTGGTGCTTCTCGTACAATGGGTTCGTCAATAGGAGACTCCTCACTAGAATGATTTGGAGTGGGAGTTTTGTTCTTTCGTTTACGTGCACGTCTTGCTTGATTACGAGTTAGCATAAACGTCACGTACAATGAGGGGACGGGCAAAGAAGATTCTTTTTGGTGTTTTGTATTTTCCAATTTTTTTGTGGTTTTTGATTGTATTAACCTTTTTGGAATTTGTGGAATGTATTAGGTAGACACAAATCTACAAATCTCCTCCTTAATCAAATCTCTTGATTAAAGAAGCCTCAAGAAATGAAAACGATCACGTGAAGTGAACGCCTTCGATGACTTTAGAACGTTGGTGGAACACCAAAACGTTCAAGAGGGTTTAATCAATTAAAACCAAGAAAATATATATGATACTTAATAATACTTTGGGCGGCAAAACCCTCGATTAGCTTTCAATCTCAAAATACGCACAAGCAAGCGGAGGAAACGAGGCGGCGTGAAGCACTTAAGAGCCTTTTTCCTTTAAGTCGTGAAATACAACCGCCTTATACCCACCTTATAGTTTGTATTTTTCAAAATCGAGCTTCACGAAAGTATTTATCTATTTTTTCCTTTTTTATTTGGTTTGAGATTCGAATACAATGATTGGGTAATGACCTCCCAAGTCAAGGTTGTGATTTCTCACGTATTTGGAGTACTTGTGAATTTATTGTTCTACGTATACAATATAGTAATAGTATTCACAAAAAACGAAAAACCGTTAATACGTATTAGTAGAGTGCTACTAATACAATTACTAATTATGGTTAGTATATAAAAACAACAATTCCAATCAAAACACAACACGCCTCCCCGGCAGCGGTGCTAAAATGATTGTGGTAAAATACGACCTTTTAGGAAAAAGGCGTAAAAGCGGCAAGTATTAAGTGTCGGTTTCGGAAAACCGAGCACTAATAACCCTTGTGAAAGTTCAAGTTCGTTTCCCAAGGAGGAAAGTGTGTTGTGTAATGAATTGATTAATGTTTGATTTTATTGAGAAAAATAAAATAGAAATGGGATTAGAAGAGATTGACGGTTACGAAGACAGATCGAGCTAAGACGAAAAAGTCGTTCACGTAAAACCGTAAAAAAAAGCTACAAATTAAAAATTTTAAACCTAAAAATTAATTAAAGTTAAAACTAAGTCTTAAATAATATAAATAAGAATAAAATTCCAATAAAAATATTTTAAAACCTTTTATTAATTAAATATTCAATTTTAAATGCTAATTAAAGCCCTAAAATTAAATATAATTAATCAAAATGTCCAAAATATTTTTTTATTGAACAAATAACTTACTTATATTATCTAAAGACTAAAAAGTATTTTTCCTAAATTTTAAAAACTATTTTCCTATTTTTTAAATCACTAAAAACTATTTTTTAACTAAAATAATTATAAAAAATAATAAAATAATGCCAAAAATAATTGGACAATTTTAAAAATCCTAATTTACTCTAATGAACAGTATAAAAATGAAAAAGTTTGAAAAATATAAAATTTTTCACTAGAAGACAAAAATAGTTTGAATTAAAACCCTAATTTAACTAAATTAATTCTAAAAAATAAATAAAAAGTGAACAGTAAAAAATTTTTAAACTAAAAATCTTAAAATATTTTTCTAAGTCTAATAAAATTTTTGAAACTGAAAAATAAATATTTTTTGCACTAAAAGACAAAAAACATAAACTTAAAAGTAATTAAAAATGACTATTTAATCTAAAAATATTAAATGAACAGTAATAAAAAATCTAATTAAACAGAAAAATCAAAAATTAAATTAGAAAAATAACAAAATTTGTTTGAAACCCTAATTCTTGTTTTTACCCACTAAAGACAAAAAATCAATTTTACTAAAAGTGACACTTGACTAGGTCTTGTCTTTTAGCAAAGCAGTGGAAACCAATGGACTACCAGTGGGAAATTTGTTCCCACTACTAATTATAAAAATAGGTCAGTTGACCTTAGAGTTTAGGAAAGCTCTTATGCTTGGTTTTCTTTGGACAACAAGGCACTCCCACAACCAGTTGGGTTGTGGGAAGTCAATAAGAGCACAAAAAACACAAGCTTATAGCCAAAAATCACACAATCAAGCCCCAAGAAGTTACTGATGAATGCTAACTGTTTACTGATGAAGGGTAACTTGTTTACTTGCACAAAAACGAAATTCAAAGCCTTAAATCTTGCATACAAGTGTACCAACTAGCATAAAACTGATTTCAATCCCTTCCTTATCCAATCATCTAACAAGGAACAAGATTTCAAGACCAAATTTACACTCAAGCATGCACAAAGAGGACTTTCTGATTTTGACTGTTTTTCCAAATTTTTATTATGCAATTTTGTTTTAACCTTCACCAAACTGAAAACTAAGTGCATATACTACCTAATAACACCCTAATGATCGATTAAGACAGGTTTTTAAGGAAGATTTAAACCATTTAAATCAACTTAAACCCTAATCCAAACACCCTTTTAAACTTTCTGAAAATGATTTAACACAACAAATCTTAACAAGACTCAACCAAATCAATCCTAAACTATCTAAACACACATATAACCACCCAAGAAGCAATACTAAGCAGATTTCACCAACAAACAAGCAGATTTCACAAATTTCATACCAAATCACATAAAACTGAAATATTGAAAACTGAAACAAGTTCAAGAGATTTACCTTGTGGGACCCACATCCAGGCCCCACTAAGGCTGCTATGCCTTCTCCTTACAAGCTGGGGCTTGTGCAGACTCTTTTTGGGTGATTGAATACAAGATGGAAATGATGATGATACTTGTTCTTGTTTTGAACCTGCACACTCACCACCAAACAAGGAAAGACACTTCAAATTTGAAAGATGAACCAAAAGCTTTGTCAAAAGCTTTTGGACAGCTTCTAAACAGTAAGTGTAAGATAAAAATAGGGAATAAGATTTGTACTTGGAAAACCTTTGAAAAACCTAAAAAGTGCAACCAACCAAGATTTTGTTGATAAAAGTTTATCAAATACAGAAAATTAATCCAAAAATTCCACTTTCACTTCTTTTTCAAACTGATTTCAAGTATTTTAAACCTTGCCAAAACTAATGTTCAAAAACAGATTTTTGAAAACTATATATCTCTCAAACAAATTCAACAATGATAATTGGAACACAGATTAAACAAGCTTATACCAACTTTAAAAAAAAGTAAAAAGGAATTACAGTTCACACACAAGAAAATACCAACTTTTATATTTGATAAAAAAGGAATTACAAAAAGCTTGAAAAATCTGGAACAAGCTAAATGAGACACATACGTCTCATTATATACAATTGAATGGAAAATTCTAGACTACTAAACCCTAATACATGAAATTCCAGTCCTGCCCTTGGGTCTTCTTGTTTGAAATTAGTCAAAAAGCATCATGTGATGGTCCTTGGTGTATACAGCTGTCCTTGCTTGATCTTGAACGTTCATTGGGAACCTTTGGGACCAAGGAGTGAAGGAGGATTGTTGATTCTCTGAAAAATTCGTTTGTTGCCATTTTAGGTGTAGGAGGGGACAAGGGGGGGGGGGGGGGGGGGGCACATGGGGGTCACGGGAAAGGGACAAGGTGAGTGGGTTTTGATGTTGATGGGATGAATTACCCATCTGGATAATTAGGGGTAAAACCCCTTTGTTTTTGAGTTAATTTACCCTGGGATTTTTAGGGTTTATGGGGTGTTTAAGGGGCTGTTTTAATCTGTTTTGGGGGTAATGTTTTTTTAAATTATGTGTTTGGTGGGAAATTAAGGGGGTTGACCCTTGTTTGACCAAGTTTATTAATAAACTGGGTTTTGGGTATAGGGTTTGGACGGGTTAATGGGTTAATGGGTTGGGTAAAAGGGTAGGGTCGGGTATTGGTGATGTGTCAGCTTATGGTTGGATGTGTGGGTTTGGTTGTCTGGCCAAAATGGCCCCCCATGTTTCATACTTCCTTCACTTTGTATTAAACAGCAACAACTTCTATTTTCATTTTAACAACTTTGCATCACTTGTCATTTTTGGCACAATCATGTTTTTAAACTTGTATCAAGGACTTCAAATGCAATTTCTTCATTCTTCAAGGGCTGAATATGCAAATACTTGATATTTTAGGGACCCACAAGTAATTTTGAGGATTTACAGGGGTATAAAATGACAAGTCTTCTAAAGTTGAGGGACCATTCTTGCGAATCTTCAATTCTTCAAGGTCATTTTTGGAAAATCCATTCTTGGGCCCGGTTCAGTGTGCGGCTTCATTTCCCGTGTTCGTTTTTGATTTATTCTTGTGATCTTTTTGTCATTTTCTCAATATTCGTACCTAAACTACACAAGCAACAAACACGAGCATATATTTGGCAGTTTTAATGATATTTAATGCATTTTAAGCCCAATTTGGACGATGAGACTATGTATAAAAGCAGTCTCTTCAACATTCCATACAAGTGATATTACTAGACACCATTACATGTTCACTTATTAAACCAATGCCCCAAAAGCATTCTGCCGGTACATACCAAATATACAAGTTGTTTTCCCATACTTAGACACCGCCTAATTTTATGAAGTTAATTGGACAACTCACTCATAACCTGTAGAAAGCCCTCCTAAAATTTTATCAAAATATTTTACTTTTAAGATTTTCTGCTCAACACATCTTTGACATCTAAATTTCGGACAGTTATGTACCTTTGACTTATAAGACCATTTTGACCATCTTAGGCAATACTATATTCAAATCCGACACTTGATTGTAAGGATAGACTCAAAAGGCTACATTTAGGTCATGGGATCAGCCTTTCAAAATTTGTACAACTCTAGCTATAGTCCCCAAGATTTGACCCAATATCGACAACAATTTCATATTGTGTCGATACGCATCTCCCGGTACACGAATAATCAAACTAGCGTATCTTCCTCATCGTTTTGAATTGGAAGGCCTACTTTATACCAAATCGAAGCTCTCGACATCCTCTACAACACTATCCAATGATATCAAACTTTAATAAAACTTTAACCCACGAAAAAAACTCCTAAACCTGCTGGTCAAAAATACACTTTTGAAAATTACATTAAATCACCAAATTGACTCATTTTAGCATCACCAATACTCCTAATATTGACTAAACATCATTCTAATCAACTTTTAAGAATCCTAATCACTTGCATGTCATCCTTTCCAAAAACCCACATCAAATTGATACATTCAATGATCAAAATTAATATATAATAACATAACAACACATGCATTCATCTATTTTAGATCAATCATAGAAAAAATTTCTTGAAAAATAAATGTTATTGCATGTGGATAAAAATTGCATCCAAAGACTCACAAAGAGATTTCAAGGATGGGATAAATCTTGGTTTTCTTTGAAATTAGCTAGATCAAAAGTTGTTGATGTGTTTTGGTGTTTAATATGGGACGACAAGAAT
Organism: Glebionis coronaria; assembly: GCA_025667525.1. NCBI lineage: Eukaryota > Viridiplantae > Streptophyta > Magnoliopsida > Asterales > Asteraceae > Glebionis > Glebionis coronaria. The sequence goes on from CM046877.1 coordinate 487,773,950, forward strand.
GAGGAAGACAAAGGATGGTGTGTGTGAAATTTTATTAAAAAAATGAGATGTGTTTGGTGGAGTTTATATATATAGTGGAGGTGATACGTGTGAAAACACCCATCCATTTACCACTTAATTATAATAATAACCAAGCCAAAACGTTTATTTTATGTCGTAAATGTCGGAATTATGCGTGGTTTGTGTTTTTGTTGTGATTTAGGACCAAAATGTGAAAAGGGAAGAAAACACGGGCTTTCACGGGCTTTTATCGACGAAAAAGACAAAAGATGAAGTCAAAAGATCAAGAGTGCAAAAAGAACGGAAGTCGAAGACCTATTCTGAAGATTTATCAAAGAAAAAGTCTAAAGACGGAAGTTTAATGAAGTCGAAGAACCAAGTCTAATTAAAGAAGCATTAACATTTTACTCCTCCTATAAATACCCTCCTAATGTGTCATTAGGAGGGAGTTAGTCAATTTAGGAGTAGATTAGTTTAGGATTAGGAGTAGCTTAATACTTTCTCTCTCTAGCTTTTCTTAATGTTTTTCAAGCTTTTTCATTAATCTTGTAATTTGAATCTTTAATCATCTTAATTTCAAGCTTTTCAATTAATCATTCTCATTCTACTTTTCTTTATTTTTAATCTTGTTTTGATTTGATAATCATGTAGTCTAATTAATCATGTTCTTGTTTGATTGATGTTTTTGATTGATTGTGCTTATTGGTTTTTATGTGTTTTATTTTGATAGCTTATTGTGTTTGATGTTATTTGTTTAATTTTGCTTATTTTTAATTAAGTGTTTTAATTAGTTTATTTTATAAAAAGTTGATTTTTAATTTTTAGTTTTATTAGTGTTTTTTAGGTTTTTGATTTGTGGCTTATTTAGTTTTTCTTAAAATTTATTTGGTTAAAGTTTTGGTTAATTGCTTATTTGATTTGTGCTTATTTTTGGCTTATTTTCTGATTTTTAGTATTACTGTATCTGTTTTCATATTTTCAGATTAGGGTTTTAAATTCCGAAGAATCACCTTTTCCTGAAATTAGTTTTTTCTGAAATTATTGATGTTCCGAAAATTTGTTATTTCTCTGAAAAACTCCATTTCTCTGAAAAAGTTTATTATTCCGAAGATTTTTGTTTTCTCTGAAAATGTTGTTTATTCCGAAGAAATCGCTGAAAAAGAGCAAAAATCCCAAGTCAAATTATTCCGAAGAATGCTATTTTCTTGAAAAAGTAATTATTCCGAAGAAATACTATTTCTCTGAAAACAAGTAACATTCCGAAAAAACAAGTATTGCGAAGAATCCAACATTTCGAAAATTTATATGAAATGACATGGCTGCCTACTTGCTTATCTTTTGGCGGCAAAAAGGGAGCAGCTAGCTTGCCTGCTTGAGCTAGTTGCTTGCCTGCTTGTTTATTAATTAGTATTGTTCCGTAATTGTTTAGTTTAATCTGAAAGTTGTTCCGATTTTATTTCTGAAAGTTACGTATTTTTAGTTGAATTTTTTGTCTAATTTTAAAATTAATATTTTTTCGTAAAGTTCAAGTTTTATCTTTTATTTAGTACCCGCTTTAGGTTTTGCCTCGTTTAACTTTAAAGTACCATCTTAGTTTTATTCTCTCATTTTTCATTAAGTAAACTTTATTTTCGAGTCGATAGTTAATTTCGTCTTTTAGTTTTATTATTATTAATTGTTTCGTTCTAATATTTGTTTTGAATATCGTTTCTTTATTATTTGTCATTCGTTTTAATTTTAGTTTATTCCTTTTATATTTTGTCATTTTCTTTTAAAGTTTTATTCTTATCTTTAATTAGTTTTAGACAACGACACACTTTCTTTTTGTTAACCAAAAACGACTGAGTCACACTTTCAACTGGAGATCAATTCGAATTGAATCGAGACGAACAAATTTTTATACTTGGTTAAATCCTTGTATTAAATGGCGCCGCTGCCGGCTCTTTTCGTGAAGATTAACGGTTTATTGTGAGAGACGCGTTGGATTTTGGGACCCGTTCACCTTTGAACGTTATTTTTCTTGCCAAATTTTTTTTCAAAAATCCTAAAAAATAAATTTTGTTCAAAAATCCCAATAACATTTGTAAAATCATAAAAAGCATTTCTTTTTCGAAAGTTTTGCACCAAAAATATTCTTCTTGCTTATCTATTGTGTTTAATGGATTCGTTTGTTGACTGTGTAGGGTGTGGAAGACCATCTTCTAGTAGTCAATCCTGTCAATGGTGTTCATGCGAACGGTGTGGGATGGATATGCCTAATTACGAATTTGGCCGTTGTCTATCGTGCAATTCGATCAATTCATATTTCAATTCATTCTTCTCTTCTAATGACACTATTTCACCGTCTCCCACATATGATGATCCATATCCACAAAATGCACCGGGTTTCTCTCAATACCCGTATTGCAACAATTGTGGGGGCCCTCACGATACTTCTTATTGTTAGCCAATGAATTATTATGAGCCAAATCCGTGTTCTAATTCCTTTCAACCGATGATCTATGATGGACCACATCCGTGCTATAATTCGGGTTTTCATAATTTTGAGCCCCCATAATACACCCTCGATCATCAACCTTCTGTTCGAATGAGTGAAGAAGAACGAGCCAATTTTTTGAATACACTTCAATACGTTCAACAAGAATTAGCTAGCATACGCGAAGTAAGGGAGGAGGAAAAGCGACAGCAACAAGAACAAGTATCTAATCTTAGTGATTATACTCCTCCTCTTGTGCGTCCATACTACTATTATGATGATGACGAGGATGATATCTATAATCTCAACCCATCTTCTGAGATTACTACTCCTACTCTTGATATCCCTAATGCGTCTAAGGATAGTGATACATCGAGTGATATTAGTGATTTTGGTCTCGATAAATTATTTGATGAGGTTTGTGATGTGTAGACTTTTGAGGATCTTACGGAAGAGGTCGCTCTTAATGATGACGATTTTTCTCCATGCTATGAGAATTTCACTTTTGAAATGTCTCCTTCTCCTCCGGGCGATGAAGGCGATGTTGATTTATTCTCTCCGACTTACGAGAAGCTCACCACTGAACTTGATCTTGTAGATGAGGTGGAAGACGTTATTCTTCGCGACAAATTACCGAAAGTTCATCTTCTTATTGCTAAAATTGATGCGTTGAATTCTGCTCCTATTTCTGAGTCTTTACCTCCGTCTATTACTTCAGTTGAGAATAATGATACAGCTATGGAGGAAATCGACATTCTCTCAATACCTCCGGGTATTGATGATGATGACACGGAGGGGGATATTCTTTTTGATAATTTTCTGCATGAAGATATTGTCCCAAGTCCCCCTCCCGAGCACCGTTTATCCCAACCTTTAGAAACCATTACCGAGGATGAGTGCTTTGACCCGGGGGGTGACATTGACCATTCTATGATTGACACCTTTACGACTTTACCGCTCAGTGATAATCATATGTCTTTTGGGAATGACATCTTGATTCCTTTACCCACCCCACCTCACGTGGATCATGATTTCACATACTTTTCGTGTGTTGAAAGGACTTTTCTACCCTTTAAGACTTATCCTCCGGCCTCTCCTTTATTAATGTCCTCCGGGAACGAGGACAAGGTCTTTGATCCTGGTATTACATTTGAGGCTTCCCCGTGGACCATTTAATTCGGGGACGAGTCAGGCTCGTGACTCGGTCAACAAAAACAAGCGCTTCTCGGGAGGCAACTCGTAGTATCTATCCTTTTATTCCGTTTTTATAATAAGTGTAGGGGGAGACCCTAGTATGTGTTTGTTGTTTTCTTTCTTATCATGTGCAGGGATTCGAGCTTTCAAAGATCCATTCTTGATGACTTTTGACGACCCGTGTACCCGTCTTCCCCGTTCTATCCTAAACTCTTTTGATTCACTATTTTATATTCTTCAATATTAAAATAGGAATCACTTTAGTTGTCTCTTCCTTAGCAAGATTTAAACAAAGTACAAAATGTCCTAAGTGTAGGGGAGTTTACTCTCACATGCTTAAACATTGAGGACAATGTTTATCTTAAGTGTAGGGGGACTTCTATCGAAGTTAAGTGGGCTTTTCCTTGTATTTGTCCCCATTTTAACCGGAAAATTGATTTTTCGACATTTTTCAAAATTTTTGATCTATTTTGGCCTAGTTGTATAGTAGTATTTTCCTTTGTTATAGTTAATTTCTTTCTTTGCTAGAATAAATTTTAATAAAGTGGTTTTACTTTTTCAACGTTGTGAATCTTTTGACTCAACCCGAGTTTACTTATCTAAGTTTACTCTAGCTAGTATCCTTAACGTGTTTAAGTCAAGTTTTGCTAGGCTTTTATATAGGGAACTTTAAAACGCGAAAGTCTTAACTCTCACGGGTTAAGAACAAGAACTTTTCGCAAGTTCCTATAATTGATCCTAGAAAGTCGTTTATCAAGGGATCTTTAAAATGCGAATTTTAAACTTGAAAGAGTCTAAGAAGTTGCAAGATCCTATAGATGACTTGAAAACCCAAAACTTTGATTTAATTGGCAAAGCATCCACGAGTCTCATTCCTTGAGATTTTAAATTGTGGAGAACGAGAGATGATAGAGTCAATTATAAGTTTGGTATTCTTTCATGAATTTATGTGAGTTGATTATAAGCTTTTTCTCCCATTGCTTGTTAATAAATTTAATTGAAATAAGTAAGGTTGTACGATTTGAAAAGTTACTTAGCTTCTAGCCCAAGATCGTTTAAAAGTTGCTTGGTATTAATTAGAGTTCATAGCCAAGGCATAACTTATTGAAGCGGGATGCGAAGATTGGTGAGTCCGAAAAGGCCCTAACAAGGCATGAGGGCTACATTTTATTGCTAAAGATCCCAAGTGATGTGAAGAATCATTTATCAAAAATCAATATTAAGGATCGAGACACACGACGAAAAGCAAATACTCCCCTAAAGATCATGGAGAAGTCTATCCAAAAAGACCCTAGCAAGGTATGAGGATAAATAGATCCAAGTCCTAAAAGGAGGCGGATCGTTGTATATCAAAATCCCAAATAAAGATTGGAGAAAAATGAAGAAGTCGTGGTCCAAATATGAAGAATCTCTCAAAAAGTTCAAGTGAAGAAATTCCTGTTATGAAGAGAAGACCATTATTTCATGAACGTCTTTCAAGATTTGAAGTATGAAGTCAATGCCAAATATCAATCCGAGAAAGGTCTCAAATCGTGAAGCGAGTTATGCCAAGATATGAACTTTATGAGGTCCCGAGAAGCAGTTTTAAAAGATTTTGTCCTTTAGCTAACTATTGATTAAATCGTCCTACTTTATTTTCGGCCTAAATAAACTATCAAAATAAGTCAAACAATGCATCATCGTGATCATTTAAGTCAACAATAAAATATAACAGATACACCTAGGAATAAGGGAGTCTAAGTGAATAATTGAACCCATGAGTGATTGTTAGTTTGTGATAGTAGTAAAAATACGTCTTTTAGGAAAAAGAGCGTATTATGGGCAAGTATTAAACTCGACGATTTAGGAAAACCGACAAGTCGAATAAATGCGGGTTCGTTCTCGAAGGAGGTGTGTGGGTTAAGTGTGCCAATTATATAAAATCAAAGTTTGGATTAGTGACGTTTTTGGTTTAGAAGAGAAAAATTAAAGACGAGCTACGATTACGGTTATTGAAGGTCTACGTGATTAATGGCCTATTCTATATCATGGATTTGATGGATTAGGTTGGTTGATTTAGATGATAATCATAAGGAAATGAAGGAAGGAGATGATGGAGTAGAGAGAGAAAGGAGAGAAAAGGGGAAAGGTAGAGAGAGAAAGTTAAGATGGAAAAATGATTAATTGTGAAATGAGAATCAACAACCCCTCCTAACATGCTAGGAGGGGATATATATAGCCCACCCTACATGTGGGCTATATGGACTATACAATAATTAAATAGATCACGAGCCCATTACATAATTATCGTTGGAGCGACCGATCCTTCATAAATACGTAAAAACGTATTTCTAACAATCTCCCCCTAAGGGAGGTCGCTCCAAGAAACAAAGTTCTAAATAGTCTATAACTCGTGATCTATGCTAACTAAGATGTGACCGAGACTTTATTGGGAAAAACGTATTTCCAACAATCTCCCCCTAAGGGAGGTCACATCTTTTTACAAAATCTTAAACCTAGCATCTATGCTTGAGTCTTCGATCTTGTTCTTGTGAATATGCTTGATGTGATCTTTGACTTTAGTCTTGAGCATGTTTCCTTGCCTTGACCTTGTGCATTCTTCACTTGTGATATTTGCCTGTTTGTGACTTCATGTTCCACATACTTATACTTTCAAATTCTTGAAAGCTTCAGAGTTTGATACAGCGGAAGACTTGACCTTCAGGCTTTCTTGAATTTGTTGAAGTACTAATTGTATGTAGTATAAGCATGTGGTGACGACTTCTTCTGGATTGTACACCGCAATGCCACCTTCTTGTTACGCTGCATAAGACAGTTAGCAACAAAACAATATACACGGATGAAATGGCCTTGAACATTTCATTCTAATTCGGTATCATTTTACCTCCGGTCGGTGAAGACCGTTGGACGATATTAAATATCGTACTTGTGGCAGGTAGTTTCAATAAAGAACCTCCTTGACAAGATTTCGCGGGTAAACCCGTTCTCTTTACTCGACCGTCCAAAGCTGACTGCGAACGTAAAGAGTGAATCATTTGGATAATATTATCCGCATGATTTGAAGCCGTCAATTCATGTTCCTGGAACAAGTGAAGTTCAATTAAGAACCGCACCATCGTTGCTTTCCAGTTGTCACTAGCTTGATTCATAAAGAATCTTGCAAGTTACCTACCAAGTGCTGTTTGATGTTAACACTAGAAGGATTTCCATTCGTCACTGTAAATACTTAATAGTATTACTCTGAATGTTCTGGCAAGATCATTAAGATATTGCGTAGAGGCCTGGAACGTGTTTAAATTCATTTAAGAATTAAACCACTGTTGCTTTCCAGTTGTCACAAGTTTGATTCATAAAGAATCGCACAAGTCACCTACCATGAGCTTTTTGATGTTCGCTCAAGAAGGATTTCCATCTTCATTGTAAATACTTTCGTATTACTCGGATGTTCAGGCAAGATCATGAAGATTTTGCGTAGGACTCTTAAGATCTTTCTTACTTTTCACAGTGTGTGAAGAAGCAAGGAAATATGAAAGCGTGTCCTAATGAGATATTTGATGATCTCAAATGGCTCTAGACTCGATCGTGCATTTTGGATTTTAGTGATCGGAGGCTGGAGAGGAGTGCCACCTTTTCAATACCAGTCTATTCGGAGTGAATAAACCAATAGATAACGTGTTGATCTCCGTGTGATTAAAACAAATACCTTTTGAGAGATATTTGAGTTAGCTGGGAAGGGTTGTGCATTGCATCACTGGGTCCATGACGTCTTTCTTCAATATCGAGAATCATTAGCAAAAATGACCTCAATAGCATATGTATTGACCCGGTTTCTGCCTAAAGTTGTAAGGAGGGCTTCTTTCTTTACACTCTTTATCTTTACATTTCTTTTTCATTCTTCAACCCCTTCAATGCTTACCAATACGTCATCACTAGCACCTTGTTGTGATTGTTCCAGTGCTAACTTAAGTACTTGGTCGGCATTCAGCTACGTTCACAATCTTTCTCCATCTTTCCTAAGGACTACTATTTCTAGCTATGGAATGTCCTTGGGAAGATTCCTCCGGTTCTAGAGAAATCATTGGACTTTAACCTATCCTACCATCCTTATGTCACCACAATCTTCACCGTCGTGAATAGAGATGTTTTGGGTAAGTGTATGTCACAGTGAAATCCATTTTGAAGTGCAAATCCATTTTGCTCCCCCTTAACTTATGCTACGATATCCGAAAACATTTTGCATATGTCGGGATGAGCTATCACGTTAAGTCAAACCATTCATGATTGATCATATCCCATATTAAATCACATTTTCTCCCCCATATTAAAAATATTAACCCAATCGATGTTTTTAATATCAATTGATTTAATAGCATTTTAAGAAAATTTGGGAAGAAAAATGCAAGTCCAATTATCTTCATGAATTACACAAGCTCCCCCTCAAATTAATGAGGGTGTGCTGAAACGTAAAATAAATACCTTTTAAACACGAGTGTAAGGTATTTATCACGTGCAAAGATCATATATGATAATGAATTCACAAGATTAATAATTTACGAGGTAGGACCTGAATGATGGAGAACATCATATGAAAGAATCACATGGTTCTTGTTCACGAATGTTGGTCTCCTCGTCACGTTCCCGAGAAAATTAATTCCCGTTGTTGAGTCAAAGCTTTCCGGTGAAATGCTTGACTTGATTATGAAAAACGGGTTGCTATCTGAAATAATAGCAAACCATATGGAGCATGTTTTAAATCTTTTAAACTTCTGCTCGAACTTTATTTACAACCCCGTGTCATTATTGAATGACATTTCTAGGTTCGTAAATATTATCGATTCCAGAAGACATGCTTGTTTTATCAAAACGTTTTTGAACACACAATTTTGAAAGATTTAGAAAAACCTTTTGAGAAATTCTCGAAAAATTGTGTTCAAAGTTTTGAAAAACAATTACTTGAGCTTAAGATGTTGAATATATTAATAGCGAGCTCAAGTCCGAGAAGTTGTGAACTTCCCGTTGTTAAGGATAAGTTACCATCGGCGATAAACTTTCCTTTTATCTGAAGAACGAGTCCTAAGCTGACATTTACTTAGAAGTCGTTTTTCATGAGCTTGAAAACTTTGACTGTTTTAACGGAAAGCTCATGACCGAGAAAGGTTAATTTCTCGTTACGAGGGAAAGTTCTCTTATTTAAAAGATACACTTTCCTTTCTGAGCTTAAAACTTCGAATGTTTTAATACAAGCTCATGACCGAGAAAGGTGAATTTCTCGTTAAGAGGATAAGTTATCATAAAAGATAATATTTCCTTTATTTTAAATTCGAGTTACAGTCTGACATTTAACTGTAAGTCATTATGCATGAGCTTAAAAACTTGGAATGTTTTTGATATAAGCTCATGCCCGAGAAAAAATGAATTTCTCGTTGTTAGGATAAGTTTACCATCGGCGATAAACTTTCCTTTCTTTGAAGAGCGAGTTATAGTCTGTGATGTGACTATAAGTCCTTGTGCATGAGCTTAAAAACGTGGAATGTTTTTAACATAAGCTCATGCCCGAGAAAAATGAATTTCTCGTTTTTAAGATAAGTCATCGTCGGGATGAACTTTCCTGTCTTTGGAGATCGAGTTACAGTCTGTTATGTGACTGTAAGTCCTATGTAAGCTTTAACCATGAATCCCCTGAGATACTAGTTTCTCTGATATCTGCTTCTTCAGCAACCAAACTCTGAGAGTGTCCTTAGTTGAACGGTATACAATGATTGGACCGCTTCGTTCTTTTGGAACATCAACTTTGGTACCTGCATTCTCATTAGGAGTTTGTATACTTTTGCATGGATTAGCGATATCTATTTTAGAAGCACGTAGGGGTTCACGGTTTTCTGTTCTTGTGTCAGAGGTGGCCTGAGGGGATGATTCACTTGTCTTAGTTGGCAAACGTTTCCTTTTATAGAAAATCTTAAGTTCAGGCTTAAGTGATGTATCATCCTTTGTAATTTCCTCCCTAGTAGTCTTAGTAGAATCGGAGACTATCCTAGTTAAAGGGCACTCGTTTCCTACAAGAGTGAAAGTTCTACCAGTGGGGCGCCACATTTTACCAATGGGTTTGATTTTACCGATCCACTGGGATTTAAGTCTAGCACGGGAGTTCACCTCATTAAGCAATTTTTTGATACAGGAATCATGATTTGCCGTAAAGACACATTTTCTACATGTTTTACAGGTAGCATATTTAATGTCCGAGTAATTCCTAGATGTTTGATCTATGCTCCTAGGAGATGACATGCTACGGTTAGCAGTGTTGGGTAATCTAGAAGGCATGTGACTAGGATTGACATTGCTATCTCTTACATGTGTCTTTTGCATAACTTCCCTTAGACCAGATTTATGGCCAACGTCATTTGACCTAGTTCTAGACGTGGTCTTGGTATTTTTAGGGAAACTAGGGGCAATCATCTGATTAGATCTTGCTAACGCTGTTTTGATCATATTGGGCCTAGTTTCTGGAGTGACTGGTCTAGAAAACTGAACCAAATCAACTTGGGAGGCAAACCGCGGTCTCAAGGATTGTGGTCGCTCGGATCTAAATGCAGTAGGTTGTCTGACAATTGGTTGTCTGACGAACTGATTTGTAGGCGGTTTCCCCAAGATTGATGGTTTTTCAAGCTTAGTGTCCACACTAGGTCCTTTACTTTTCCTTAACTCGTTTTTCAAAGCAGCTATAGCAAAAACCTTTTCCTGTACTTGGGCTTTTAAAGTCTCATTCTCTTTAAGCACTCTATCTTGGGATGCCAATTTAGACTCTAATAACTGAATTTGTTTCAAAAGATTATCCTTTTCAGCTTTAGAATTTAGAACAGTTTGATCCAATTTTCTTTCAAGAACAACGTTTGACTTTTCAAGTTTTTCAAAGTATGTTTCAAATTTGTCCGTTTTCTTAGAAAATTCAAGTTTGGCATCCTCAAGATCTTTTGATTGCCGAGCTACGATCGTTTCGAGCTCTTTAATCTTGGAATCAGAATCAGTTAACGAGGCAGTTATAAAGCATTTATCATGATGAACTATAGCATTTTGAACACTTTCTCCCCCATTATGACTCACATCGGATGAATCATAAGTGGTATTTCTATCACTCTTGTCCATCCCATGTTTGTCATAATGAGGTTCAGAATGCTTAATATGCGGCATGTCATCAGCATATACATCATAACCAACATCACATTGTACCATGTTTGCAGGCTCTTCGTCATAAATGGGTAAGGTGTCATCCAGAGAAATCTCGTGAACATTCCCTGACGTGCCACTGGCATCATGTTGTCCTCCTGATTCTGTGCTCTTGGCATCGTTAGGCTCCAAGTTTTCAACCGTATGACCAGTGTTCTCTTGCATCGAAGAGTCTTGCACTCCATTATCATACCCTTGCTGAAGTCGAGATCTTTCATAAATCGAAGACGAGACCGATGACATGAGTTTCAAAATCGTATCACGGAAAACTCGAAGCTCGGTATGTGTATCTCGAAGAAATGATTGGCAAATCACTGAACTTTCAGGCTTGATGATATTGAATTGGAAGAAAGGCGTGAGGTGTGTCACAAGAGCCTTATATGCAAGAGTCAATGCAGAGTGATTAAAGTTGTTATGGTTGAGTTGCTCGGCAAGTTGGGTCAAAGTGGTGAAAATTGAGTTGATGAATATATGACGATCTTGTCCAAAGATTGTCACAAATTCGCTCCCTCCTTGAATCCATGAAAGAGTCACAAGATGAGACTGAAGTAGTTGAAACGACGTGAGGCCACTTTTTCTAGCGTTGTCCTGCATGTGATGCGAGTCTCCCTTGTGAAAGTTCGAATTCAACGAATCCATTGTAGATTCGATAAACAATGACGTTAAGGATTACTGATAGATGAAAAATCCGTCTTCAATTCCAAATATTAATACCCGATAAAATCCGTATCCACTAAAATTAAATCCCGTCACTTTGCCACGATATTTCAGAGTCCACTTATATAAAAAATTGTTTAAATTTAATAATTGAACATTAAGTTTATATATAAAAAATTGTCACGTTTCTTTCCTTTTTTTTTGTCAAGAATATTAAATTCAAAAAAAAAAATATTAAAATTGTTTTTTTTTAAAAATATTAAAGAAAATATCTGATATAAAAAAATTTGATATATAAAATAAAGTAAAATAAAAATTTGATAACAATCGGATATTTTAAAAAAATTTGATTTAAAATAAAAAACAAAAAAATTCCAAACGTGTCACTCCCCCGTGTCCCAAAATAAAAACGTGGCAAAATAGCAACTTGGTTTCTCCGTCTGATACAAACGTGGCCCAAAGCCTTCTCTTGTATCCTCCGCCCAATATTTTAACCTAATTAAACTCTCTCTCTCTCCTCAGACATATAACTCCTCCGTCTCTTTCATTTATCAATCTCAAAAAACAAAAATATCTCTCTCTCTTAAATAAAACACGCAGCCATCTCAATCTAACAATCCTCTTTGAATATCAAAACTTCCGTCCCACTTTACGATCCTATCTCTTCTTCCAAATCCTTTGAAGAACACAATGAAATTATGGCTTCAAGATCTTGAAATTAAGATCTCAGGTAGGTGTGTTTAATTTTTTGTTTTGATTTGTTGTCTCTCTTCTGTAGTGTCTTTCTGTCGAGTCTGGTGTGACCGAGGGAGTTTTTGATGGTCGAGTCTTAAAAAAAATGGAGTGTGTTTGGTTGTGTGTGTTAGTGAGTCGAGAGGATGTTTGATTAGGTTTAGGGAGAGTGAGTGACTGTGTCGAGAGTGTGTGGAGACTGTCTCGAGGGTGTTTGTTTTGAGGGTGTGTGTTGGAGTCTGCGAGGTAAGGGGGTGTGAGAGATGTGACGAGGGAGGGTGTTGGGGATTGAGAGTGTTGCGAGGGTTTGAGTCTGGAGGGGGTGTGAGACGAGGGTCTGGAGTCGATGAGGGAGGGTGTGGTTTGTTGAGTCTGTGAGAGTGAGTGGGTGTCGAGGTTGGGTGGGGGGACGAGGGTGAGGTTGTTTGTAAATAAGTGGGTCGAGAGTCGAGAGAGAATGTTGTGCGAAAAAGATTTATGGAGTCAGTCGGTTTGTGTTTGGTTTTGTGTTTGAGTTTTAGAGTCTGATGGGTTTCGTTGGATAAAATCTATTTTGGAGTCAAGTATGTTGGGATCGAGTGTGTCGAGAGATGTAACGAGAGTGTGTGATTTTGAATGTGTGTCGAGAGTTTGTGAGTGTCAGGAGTGTTATGTTGAAAATTCGTCCGTTATGTTTGAAATGGTTGCTTCATTCGGAAGAGTTCCGAATCGGAACTTGTTTGTTCGGAAGAGTTCCGAATCGGAACTTGTTCGTTCGGAAGAGTTCCGAATCGGAAGAGTTCCTTCACCCGGAACTTTTTTTCTTCACCCGGAACTTTTGTTCTTCACCCGGAACTTTTTCTTCACCCGGAAGTTTCGTTCACCCGGAACTTTTGGGTTTGATTCGGAAGTTAGAGTTAGAGTTTGATTCGGAACTTAGAGTTTGACCCGGAACATTTGAGATTGATTCGGAACTTTTAGTTTGATTCGGAACAGGACAAAAACTGCATGACTGACTGGAAACCCAAAAACCTTGATAAACGACAAGACTGAAGGACAGCAGGACTGATATTGGACAAAAACTGAGACCCAATAGATTAAAAATAAAGAAAAAATACTGATTATAAAAAATATTGATTAAAAAACTATAAAAACTGTTTATAAAAAGTAGAAACTGATTAAAGTTATAACTGATAGAAAAAAATAAAAAAAAATAATATGATTAAATTAATAACTGATTAAAGTAATAACTGGTAAAATTGATTAAAAAAAAATTAAAAAAAAAAAAATAAAAAAAAATAAAAAAATAAAAAAATAATAAAAAATTGATTCAAACAAAAAAAGTAATCGAAATAGAAGGATTTAATCAAAAAAATACAAAATTGAAAAGAGAAAAACACAAACTTTTATAAAAAACACCAACTTTTTATAAAAACACAAACTTTTTAAGATTTTATAAAGAAATTTTTGATTTTTATATAAAAATTTGTGATTTTTTATATAAAAAGTAAGTAAATTTGAAGAGTTGATATGATTTAACACATAAAAACACAAACTTTTTATAAAAAATACAAACTTTTTAATATTTAAGCATAATTAAATCAAAACCCACCAAAACCAAAAAGAAATAAAACAAGAATAAACCAAACTAACCATGGCTCTTGATACCAATTGAAGGTCTACGTGATTAATGGCCTATTCTATATCATGGATTTGATGGATTAGGTTGGTTGATTTAGATGATAATCATAAGGAAATGAAGGAAGGAGATGATGGAGTAGAGAGAGAAAGGAGAGAAAAGGGGAAAGGTAGAGAGAGAAAGTTAAGATGGAAAAATGATTAATTGTGAAATGAGAATCAACAACCCCTCCTAACATGCTAGGAGGGGATATATATAGCCCACCCTACATGTGGGCTATATGGACTATACAATAATTAAATAGATCACGAGCCCATTACATAATTATCGTTGGAGCGACCGATCCTTCATAAATACGTAAAAACGTATTTCTAACAGTTATACTACGACGAATTAACGTAAAACGCGAATGTAAATACGTAAAACGTGACGAGATTAAAAATTAAACCTAAAAATTAATTAAAAATTAAAACTAAGTCTAAAATAATATAAATAAGAATAAAAATCCAATAAATATATTTTAAAACCTTTTATTAATTAAATATTTAATTTTAAATGCTAATTAAAGCCCTAAAATTAAATATAATTAAGAAAAAGCCCAAAATATTACTTTATTGAACTAATAAATCACTTATATTATTTAAAGACAAAAAAGTATTTTTCCTAAATTTTCAAAACTATTTTACTATTTTTAAGACACTAAAAACTATTTTTAAACTAAAATAATGATTAAAAATAATAAAATAATGCTAAAAATAATTTGACAACTTTAAAATCCTAAATTATACTAATGAACAGTAGTAAAATGAAAAAGTTTGAAAAAGTAAATATTTTTCACTAAAAGACAAAATAGAAATAATAAAACCCTAATTAAACTTAAATAAAATCTAAAAATTATTTAAAAAGTGAACAGTAAAATATTTTTTGAACTAAAAATCTTAAAATAATTTTCTAAATCTAAGAAAATTTTTAAAACTGAAAAATATTAATTTCTTGCACTAAAAGACAAAAACAGATAATTAAAAAGTAATTTAAAATGCAATTTAATCTAAAAAATACTAAATGAACAGTAAAATAAAAATAAACTAAATGGAAAAATCAGAATTAAAATAAAAAAAATAATAAAACTAAAATTAAACAAAAATTCCTAATTAAGACCACTAAAGACAAAAAAAATAAAAATCTGAAAGTGACACGTGGGTTCTTTTTGTCTGTTAGCAAGGCAGTACCAATGTTTACACTACCAGTGGGAACTTGGTTCCCACTGCTTTCACAAATTTCAGGTCTGGTGACAAATCTGCTTGTAACTAGAGTTTCACTTGGTGTTTCTTGGCAACAAAAGCACCCCTACACTCAGTGGAGTGTAGGGAGTCTAGCAATGCAATAAAATCAACAAGTTACTCACAAAAATTTCAAACAAATGGCCAGATTAATTGACTGTTATGGCTATGTATGTTTCTGATGAACAGTGTTCTTGTTCACTTGACACAAAAACGTATTTCAAAGCTTACAAACTCACTCAATGTACTACCAAGCAACTACTAACTAGTCACACAACCTAACTTGACCTATTATCTAGCAATTAACAAGCTTTCAAGGAAAATTTACACTAAATCAAACATAAAAATGGTCTTGCTGATTTTTATCCTACTTACTAAGTGTTTAGCATACAACTCTTGTGTTTTATGTCCACCAAATTAACAATTAGTTAACAACTAACCTAATACTAACAGATGAGATGTGTTCAAATTAGTTTTAAGCTTAAACCTGTCACCAATTTAACCTTAAAGCCCAAATCCAAACACCCCTTAATATTCAGTAACCAAAGATTTAGAAAGAACTTGTTCAAAATCAAACCCCAAACTGATATAATCAAACTCTAGCATGCATATAAAGCATAAGAAAGCACAATCAAGCAAGAACAACAACAAATAAACAGGTGATGCTAAAAATCATACCAGATCAAACTAAACAAAAAATCAAAATAGGGTTCAAGCCGATTTCACCTTCGCTGAGGCCTTCTATTAGGAGCCCTTTTGGATTTTGGAAGCTTATAATCAAGTAGAGAGCCCTGTTGAATGGAATCCAAAGGAGGACCCAAGGGTTTAAATATCTTAAAAAAAAGTGAAATGAAATGGAGAAGGAGTATGCTGCCAGTTCTTAAACCCTGCACATACACAACAGATAAAGAAAAAAAATTCTTGCAATCAAAAGACTACAAGCTTGCAGCTTATAGCTTTTGATGCAGTGAGGTGGTGAGTAAAAAATTCTTATAAAACTGATTTTGAAAAACCTTTTCAAACTAATCTTTATTTTTTTGGAACCAAGGAAAATCCTTTTTGAAACACACTTTGAAGCCAACTAATCTAGGCAAATCTCAACAAATAAAACCAGCTAAAATCTTCTACTTTCACTTCCACTTTAGGCATGGATCATTTTCTGAAAATTTTAAGAACACGTTTTTAAAAACTTAGATAACTTAACCTAAAAACTTGTAAATTAAAGTTGATTGTTAACTACTGAAACCTAAAAAAAAGATTAAAGGAACTCAATAATATGCAAAATTCAAACTTTTCATTTTCATTAATCAATTTAGAATTTTACAAAAAAAAACTGGAACAAAAGGCCATTCACAGGTTGAAGGCTCTTTTTATACTAGTCCTAAGTACATTCTAGAACTACAACTATGAAGGAAACCCTAGTCATTAAATTACCCAGATTGCCCTTGAGTTTGAACTTGGAATCTTGGTCAAAAACAACTCCATGTGATGAGACAGCTGGCCTTTTGATCTTGAACGTTTATTGAACGCCTTTGGGACCAAGAGAAGTGTTGGAGTCGTTGGATGACTGTGAGATTCGAATATTGCCATTTCAAGTGTAGCAGGGAACATGGGGGACCCATTTGGAGGTCACGGGATAGTATTGTGGGTGGTGGGTTTTAATTAGGGCAAGGTTAATTAGCAAACTGGATAGTTTGGTGGTCTGATTTTTGGTGATTAGGGAATACCCAATTAGGGTACTTGGTTTAAAACTGGTTTAGGGCGGGGTTTATTCGTTGGGTTTGATTAATTTTTTGGATTAATTAAATTTAAACTTGTGTTTCCCTCAAAATAAGGTTTAATAAACCTGTTTAAACAATAAGGTGAGTTGATGGCTGACATTTGAGATTGGGTGTTGGTGATTTGTGGAGGGGTTAAGTGGGGGTGACGTGTAAGCAGCTGGGTGGTGGAATGGATTTTGTTTGTCTCCCAAGAATGGCCCTCCAAGTTCCCATTTGTTTTCACTTTGTATTAAATAGCCAAAAACTCATTTCCCCTTTATATCAACTTTGATCAGCTTGTCATTTTTGGCCCAATGGGTTTGTAAACTTTGTATAAGGACCAATAGTATAATAAATCCAATCTTCAAGGATCAATCTTGTATATAATCAACATTTTAGGGACCCAAATGCAATTATGAGTTTTGTAAGGGTATAAAATGTCAAGTCTTCAAAAGTAGAGGGACCAATTTTGCCAATCTTCAATTCTTCAAGGACTTGAATGGAAATTCATGATTCGGGTCCGGTTCTTTGTGCGGCTTCGTTTCCCGTGTTCGTTTTTGCTTGATTCTTGTAATCTTTCGGTGAATTCACGATATCCGTACCTAAAATACACAATGAACAAACACAAGCATATATTTGGGTATTTTGATGATATTTTAAGCGTTTTAAGCCCGATTTGGACGATGAGACTATGTATAATTACAGTCTCATCACTCCCCCATACTAAACCATTGCCGTGTCCCCACGTAATGCTAGAATTAAGTATTGCAGCACTTCCAAAATTCATCTTATGATGACATTTATTGAAGACATAAACTTAAATAAACTACTACACGTGTTTTAAACATAATGTATTGTTTTTATCACAATTAAGTGACTTTTAGGATCATAGAATAAGAACACGTGAATGCTTCGTTAGAAATAATTTCGTCGTCCTCGATTTTCACCCAATTCCATGCTAAGCGTGTAACGAGATCATTGTTATTATAATTTAGGAACACAATCATATCTCATGAGTGTTAATTACGAACCTAAACTCCCTTATTCCTACTTGGTATCTCTTATATTTTATTTTTGTCTTAATGATCACGAGGATACATCATTGACTTATGCGTGAATAGAGATTAAGTCTAAAAATAGAGTTTTAACGGTGTAACCAAAATCATTAAATTAATAATTCATCCTAATAGACAACGATGTCAAAAAAATTAAGTCAACAAGAAGGATCGATAAACACGGTTTTATAACGGTTTTGAACATGAGACTTATTACCAAGACTTTTATACGCCCCCTAACGGAAGGGCTTTATTATCATAGGTTTACCTCCATCTTTTATTCAACTTCGCCATAAAGCTTTTATTATGACTTTGGTCTGCCTTGCCTTTTATTATCCGCCTCATCGGTGGTTTTATTAGCCAAAGACGTATATCCTCACGCTAAAGCGAATTTTGGATCTTTAAAGCTTCAAAGATTAAGGCTTGATTCAGTTTCAATATGGGCATAGAGTTTTCGGCCTTGTGAGCTTCAAATTTTTGCTTAATTTAGGTGAGCACTTGAAATCTTATTATTTGGTGAAGCTTTCGATTATTTGGGTGCCAATACCTCAAAACCGTGACGCTGGCGATACCTTAATGTTTTCCCAATTTTATTACATAGAAGCTACTAAAACAAATTAGAAGCCGACAATAGTGACTAAACCGCTAAATCAATATTTATTAACAATTTATTATACAAAAGCATGGGGAGAATAAGCTAATAATTACTACACATGAGATTGTGAAGATTACGAGACTTATAAATAACTCTATCATTTCTCGTCCTCATTTAAGAGACTTAGCCTAAAAAGTTAAGGAATCGAAGCTAAGTGCTCAACACGCACGGTCGAGTCAAAAGTTACTCTTATTCTCACCATCGGAAAACCTACATTCGTGTCTTAAACACTTATGAAAAACTAGAAAAATTTTAAAATTTGGCCATTTTTAGCCTTATTTTGCGACAAAACAATAACAAAAAGATGAAAATTGGATTGCGTGATGACGTAAGCAAGGTGAAGTATCTACTCACCCCCCATACTAAAACTAAACATTGTCCTCAATGTTTCGAGTCTAGGGGTGAAAACACCCCATACTAGAGACGTAGTCGAATGCTTAATCTCGAGCATGGAAAGGGTAAAACGAATAGCCTAAAAGCTGTTTATGAATGATGCTAATAAGATAAATGTTAGAACATAAAAGGATATCATTGGATATCGGAATCTCCAAAGGCAACGATCGAAGCTCGAGTGATCCGTAAAACGAACACGAGAGGCTTCAATGATGACGATGAACCTAATGAATCACAATCACAAACAACCACGAAACAAAGGTTGGAAGAGCACAAGTCCCCTCGTTACATTAACTAAGAAATCGATAATATTTACAAGGATAAGCATGAGAATCCCCCACGAGGCACCTTGTGTTTGATAACCGAGTCAAAAGCTCGACTCGGATCCCCATAAATGTGATCATTTAGGGATAATCATGGTTTGGTCATTTCTGGTGGGGCTTACATGATAAACAATGCCCAAAAGTACGTGGAGTACTTTAAAAATCCGATAAACATATACCGGGGTCAAAGATAGCGTCTTCGTTTTCGGATGAAAGACGAAACAACGCTACTTCAACCATTGCATAAACCCCAAAGGGGTAGAAGAAACGAGATGAGAAATAGAAAGGTGGGGCAATTGGTAAGTCAAAATCATGAGCTACTCGAGGTAGACTCACACCAAGCAAATATATAAGTTTTCCATTTATTGCATCGGTGGAAGACCGAGATTTCCCTTTACAAGCAATTCCGGGATCGTAAATCTCGCCCTCGGTGGAGAAATGTGAGGGAACATAAGGGGCTTCCCCCACACTAGATCCACATCAACCGTCGTCAAAAGGAGTAGACGAGGTGGTAGCACTCATATAACACGGTGATGACGGAGTTAAACATGTAGAAAAATCTTTTAAATCAAATTTAAAATCCTTTCCTTTTTCATCGTTTAAAAACTCTTTATGAAAACCTGATTTGATAATGTCGAAAATATTTGGCGTGTCAAATTCAAAATTAGTCGCGCTAAAAATCCTCACATTTAAGTCATTGGTGGGAGGGGGTGGCGGATTATATAAGTTCTCAAAACGTTTATCAATAAAGAACACCGCCCCCTCAGGGTCAACATACTCGTCATCCTCATGAACGTCTATCTCTTCGATTTCTTCATCAAAGATAAGCTTGTCAAACCAAGGTTTGTCATTCCCCTCCTTGAGTATCTTAGAAACTCTCTCGAAAAGATCACGATCAAGCACGAAACCATCATTCATTTGTGGGGATTGTTGATAAGTTAAATCCTCACGAATGTGGTAAACGTAATTCTCATTTGAGGAGTGTTGATTAGGTAACTCGTCGAGAATTGGATTTTTGGTTGTCACATGATTTGGTTCGTCATCGAAAATAAGACGTTCCAACTCATTTAGTTCATCCTCGATTTTGGAAAGATCGACCTCACTCGTAGGTGGGAGTGGAGGCAAAAGAGCTAGCTCTCGTTCAATGATTTCCTCAATCTCGGGATCAAACTCGTAATCATCGTACTTCACATGTTTCTTTTTAGGAGAATCAGAAACTGCATGTGGATTTTGAAGTACGTGATCAATCTCGGCAAAATCGCCATCGTCATCGTCAAAGAAAGAGTCGATGTGAGCACTCACAACCATGGTCTTACAAGTCGAATGACTATGCTTAGGTGACTATTCTAAGACGAGAGGATCGATGTCGATAAAACCTTTAGCCTCAACGGGTGTTGGGCTAGGCAAATGAGGCACTTCGATGGAGTTAGAAGTTGAAGCCTCAAAGACGTGGTCCTTCGAAGGTGGTGAAGACGAGTCCATTTTGGTCATTGTCGTGATGGCACTAACGTCGCCCTTCGGAATTGGTGTGTCACTTGTTTCATCGAATGCATCCCAAAGTGATTTTTCATTCATAAATTTACACATACCCTTTTGAATTAGGTACACGTATTCTTTATCATTAAAATCCTCATCTTTAAAATTGTTCTTCTTAATTTTTTCAAAACATGCATTAAGCCTCATTCTTTCTGCTAAAGTGTACATTTTGAAATCATTAGGTTTAGAAACATTAGGTTTTGAAACCTTGGTTTTCTCATTATCACAAGACACTTGGGATTTACTCGTGAAAAAGTCCATTTTATCCTCCCCATATCTCATAGTAAGTCTCCCGAACGTCGATTACGGTTCGAGCCGTTGATAAAAATGGTCGGCTTAAAATAATAGGACATTGAGGGTCATACTCGTAATCGGATATAACGAAATCCGCGCGAAAAACAAACTTTCCTACTTTGACATAGACATCCTCGGCTATTCCAATTGGTATTAAAGCTGTACAATTTGCTAGCTCGATTTTCATATTCGTGGGGGTAAGTCTAGGTAATCTCATCAATTTCCAAAGAGAATGAGGCATGAGATTGATGCTAGCACCTAAATTGGCAAGGGCTAAACATCCCTCAATCTCGGAAAAATCACAAGGTAATAGAAATTGGTCCGGATCCTCTTCCTTTCTTGGCATATGCCTTTTGGGTTTTTTAAGAAGGATCGATGCACAAGTTTCTTCAAGGGTTACTTTGGTAAGGTCGATAAAACTCTCTTTTTGAACCGTGGATGGAATCTGAGGTACACGAGGGTGTGCACTCTTTTCCTTGGTCGCCACGTTTACCCCATCGACTTTAGAACAATAAGACGTCTTAGAAGTCGAGGGTTGAGAAGAAGGAACAACTCGAAATCCTTCAAGGTTAGGGGTAATCACACGACCTTTCTCACGAGAAGAGGAGGCTTTACATTTTTCCTTCGGATTTGCAACGGTGTCACTAGGTAACGAACTCGATGAAGCACCCGAGGACTTGTTCATAATGGCCGAAAACATCATTTTTATGTCAATTTGTCCTTGCTCAATCTTCGTGTTTTGCAATTTCAAAGTATTAGTAAAGTCGTTTTTCAAAGTACCAATTTGTCCCTCTAATCGTCTCATATTAGCCTCATTCAATTTCATGTAATTTTGAAAATCGTTTGATGAACTATTTTGATTTGAATTAAAGTTCCCTTGGTTTTGATTACTTCTTTGAAAATTTCCTTGATTGTTGTTGTTTGAAAAATTCGAGTTTTGATTATTGTCTCGATTTTGCCAATTCAAATTACGACCTTGATTATAACCTTGAGTTTGATTCGAAAAATTTCCTTGTTGATTGTTTCCTTGAAAATTTTTACGATTTTGAAAATTGTTGCCTTGATTATAATTTCCTTGTTGTGATGGACCCGCGTTATTTTGATTTTAAAAATTGTTGTTTCCATTTAACGCACTCACATTCGACGTTTGGCCATCCGTAGCCGCACACTCGTAATAATTATGAGGTCCACCACAATACATACACGAAACCTCAACCGCTTTCACCGTAGCGGGAGCGTCTTTCTTTTGCATTTCAATGAGAAAAGACGTAAACACATTCGTCAACTTATCGACTTTCGCATCAACTCTCTCAATGTCGCGATTAGAACTACTAACATTGGCGACATTGGCAACACTCGGTGCGTTGCGGAGTTGGTAAACCTTGGATCGGTTTTCGATAATTATCAATGCATCTTTCGGAGTCTTACACAAAAAGTTGCCACCGGCGGCGGAATTCAACGAATCTTGTTCTTGAAAATTAAGACCGTTGTAAAACGTATCGATTTGGTGCAACTTGGAAAAACCATGGTGAGGACATTGCCTAAGCAATTCCTTAAAACGATCCCACGCGTCTCTAAAAGATTCATTCGGTTTTTGCTCAAATTTCGTAATTTCATTTTTGAAAAACGTCGTCTTAGACGGTGGGAAAAAATAATTAACGAACTTGGAGACGAGATCCTTCCACGTAGTTATGGAATTAGGTGTCTCTTTCTCGTACCAATCCTTGGCGGCACCATCGAGCGAGTACGGAAAAAGCATAAGCTTGACGACCTCGGTGTCGACGTTCTTAAACTTGCTCGTGGCTAAAGGACGATCAAAATTCCGAATATGGTCGTGAGGATTATCGGCTTCACGACCTCAAAACTTTGTAGCTTGGATCAATGAAAGCTTTCCGCTCTTAATCTCAAAATTCGCCGCTTCGATAGCGGGAATTACGATCGCGTCTCCATAACCCTCGGTGGGCGCTTGGATCAATTCCATCATCGAACGATTGTCGGCCATCTCCTCTAAGGTTTCTTCAACAACGATATTAGGAACGTCGGTTTCTAAATCTCGTCTACGTCGTCGATTCC
This sequence comes from Glebionis coronaria, assembly GCA_025667525.1. Classification (NCBI taxonomy): domain Eukaryota; kingdom Viridiplantae; phylum Streptophyta; class Magnoliopsida; order Asterales; family Asteraceae; genus Glebionis; species Glebionis coronaria. The sequence goes on from CM046877.1 coordinate 487,797,217, forward strand.
TTCGATTACGATTGCGTCGATTCAAAGCGTCGCTAGAATTAGAATAATCCTTCGATCGAGTGCGCATGCACTAAGCGTAGAATGGGGGTAGCAAAGAAGATTCTTTTTGAGGCTTTTCGAATTTCAATTTTTTTTTATTTTTGATTGTTTTTAATTTTTTTGGATTTTTTGAATGTATTACGTAGACTCAAATCTACAAATCTCCCCTCGAATCGATTTCTCGATTAAAGGAGCCTCAAAAAATGAAAACGATCACGTGGAGTGAACGCCTTCGATGACTTTAGAACGTTGGTGGAACACCAAAACGTTCAAGAGGGTTTAATCTTGAAAAAAAAGCAAATATAATATACGTAGATAATACTTGGGCGGCAAACCCTCGATTAGCTCTCTTTCTCAAAACGCGCACAAGCAAGCGGGGGAAACGAGGCGGCGCTAAGCACTTAAGAGCCTTTTTCCCTTAGGCCGTGAAATACAACCGCCTTATACCCACCTTATAGTTTGTGTTAATCAAAATTAAGCCTCACGAAAGTATTTATCTATTTTTCCTTTAAACTTTTGCTTTAAATTCAAAAACAATGATGGAGTGATGAAATCCCGAATCAAGGTTGCGTTTTCACGCTTTTGGAGTACTTGTATATTTATTGTTCTACGTAAGTACAATATAGTAATATATTCACAAGAAAAACGAAAACGATAATGGGATATCTAGAATATAGTAAATTGATTGATTTGTGTTTAATTTAGGAAAATTAAATACGATTTATTTGGATACTATAATATAAAATAACAAAAATGAGTATGTACGATATTTACGCTTTCCAAAATTTGAAAAGTAAAAACGCACTACTCAAACAAACACGATATTAATAATGGCAACTCAAAAACACCTCCCCGGCAGCGGCGCCAAAATGATAGTAGTAAAAATACGTCTTTTAGGAAAAAGAGCGTATAATGGGCAAGTATTAAACTCGACGATTTAGGAAAACCGACAAGTCGAATAAATGCGGGTTCGTTCTCGAAGTAGGTGTGTAGATTAAGTGTGGCAATTATATAAAATCAAAGTTTGTATTAGTGACGTTTTTGGTTTAGAAGAGAAAAATTAAAGACGAGCTACGATTACGATTATACTATGACGAATTAACGTAAAACGCGAACGTAAATACGTAAAACGTGACGAAATTAAAAATTAAACCTAAAAATTAATTAAAATTAAAACTAAGTCTAAAATAATATAAATAAGAATAAAAATCCAATAAATATTTTAAAACCTTTTATTAATTAAATATTCAATTTTAAATGCTAATTAAAGCCCTAAAATTAAATATAATTAAGAAAAAGCCCAAAATATTATTTTATTGAACTAATAAATCACTTATATTATTTATAGACTAAAAAGTATTTTTCCTAAATTTTCAAAACTATTTTTCTATTTTTAAAACACTAAAAACTATTTTTAAACTAAAATAATGATTAAAAATAATAAAATAATGCTAAAAATAATTTGACAACTTTAAAAATCCTATATTATACTAATAAACTGTAGAAAAATGAAAATTTTTGAAAAAGTAAATATTTTTCACTAAAAGACAAAACATAAATAATAAAACCCTAATTAAACTTAAATAAAATCTAAAAATTATTAAAAAAGTAAACAGTAAAATATTTTTTGAACTAAAAATCTTAAAATAATTTTCTAAATCTAAGAAATTTTTTAAAACTGAAAAATATTAATTTTTTGCACTAAAAGACAAAAACAGATAATTAAAAAGTAATTTAAAATGCAATTTAATCTAAAAAATACTAAATGAACAGTAAAATAAAAATAAACTAAATGGAAAAATCAGAATTAAAATAAGGAAAATAATAAAACTAAAATTAAACAAAAATTCCTAATTAAGACCACTAAAGACAAAAAAAAATCAAAATCTAAAAGTGACACGTGGGTTCTTTTTGTCTGTTAACAAGGCAGTACCAATGTTTACACTACCAGTGGGAACATGGTTCCCACTGCTTTCACAAATTTCAGGTCTGGTGACAAATCTGCTTGTAACTAGAGTTTCAGTTGGTGTTTCTTGGCAACAAAGGCAACCCTAAAGTCAGTGAAGTCTAGGGAGTCTAGCAATGCAATAAAATCAACAAGTTACTTACAAAAATTTCAAACAAATGGCCAGATTAAGTGACTGTTATGGCTATGTATGTTTCTGATGAACAGTGTTCTGGTTCACTTGACACAAAAACGTATTTCAAAGCTTACAAACTCACTCAATGTACTACCAAGCAACTACTAACTAGTCGCACAACCTAACTTGACCTATTATCTAGCAATTAACAAGCTTTCAAGGCAAATTTACACTAAATCAAACATAAAAATGGACTTGCTGATTTTTATCCTACTTACTAAGTGTTTAGCATACAACTCTTGTGTTTTATGTCCACCAAACTAACAATTAGTTAACAACTGACCTAATACTAACAGATGAGATGTGTTCAAATTAGTTTTAAGCTTAAACCTGTCACCAATTTAACCTTAAAGCCCAAATCCAAACACCCCTTAATATTCAGTAACCAAAGATTTAGAAAGAACTTGTTCAAAGTCAAACCCCAAACTGATATAATCAAACTATAGCATGCATATAAAGCATAAGAAAGCACAATCAAGCAAGAACAACAACAAATAAACAGGTGATGCTAAAAATCATACAAGATCACAAATAACTAAAAAAAAACTCAAAATAGGGTTCAAGCCGATTTCACCTTGGCTGAGGCCTTCTATTAGGAGCCCTTTTGGCTTTTGGAAGCTTATAATCAAGTAGAGAGCCCTGCTGAATGGAATCCAATGGAGGACCCAAGGGTTTAAATATCTTCAAAAAAAGTGAAATGAAATGGAGAAGGAGTATGCTGCCAGTTCTTAAACCCTGCATATACACAACAGATAAGAAACAAAATTCTTGCAATCAAAAGACTAAAAGCTTGCAGCTTATAGCTTTTGATGCAGTGAGGTGGTGAGTAAAAAATTCTTATAAAACTGATTTTGAAAAACCTTTTCAAACCAATCTTTTTTTTTGGAACCAAGGAAAATCCTTTTTGAAACACATTTTGAAACCAACTAATCTAGGCAAATCTCAACAAATAAAACCAGCTTAAAGCTTCCACTTTCACTTCCACTTTAGGCATGGTTAATTTTCTGAAAATTCTAAGAACACGTTTTTAAAAACTTAGATAACTTAAACTAAAAACTTGTAAATTAAGGTTGATTGTTAACTAGTGAAACTTAAAAAAAAGATTAAAAGAACTCAGTAATATGCAAAATTCAAACTTTTCATTTTCATTAATCAATTTAGAATTTTACAAAAAAAACTGGAACAAAAGGCCATTCACAGGTTGAAGGCCCTTTTTATACTAGTCCTAAGTACATTCTAGAACTACGACTATGAAGGAAACCCTAGTCATTAAATTACCCAGATTGCCCTTGAGTTTGAACTTGGAATCTTGGTCAAAAACAGCTCCATGTGATGAGACACCTGGCCTTTTGATCTTGAACGTTTATTGGATACCTTTGGGACCAAGAAAAGTGTTGGAGTCGTTGGATGACTGTGAGATTCGAATATTGCCATTTCAAGTGTAGCAGGGGAACATGGGGGACCTATTTGGAGGTCACGGGATAGTATTGTGGGTGGTGGGTTTTAATTAGGGCAAGGTTAATTAGCAAACTGGATAGTTTGGTGGTCTAATTTGGTGATTAGGGAATACCCAATTAGGGTTCTTGGATTAAAACTGGATTAGGGCGGGGTTTATTCAGTGGGTTTGATTAAGTTTTGGGTTAATTAAATTTAAACTTTTGTTTCCCTCAAAATAAGGTTTAATAAACCTGTGTAAACAATAAGGGTGAGTGGATGGCTGACGTGTGAGATTGGGTGTTGGTGATTGGTGGAGGGGTTAAGTGGGGGTGACGTGTAAGCAGCTGGGTGGTGGAATGGATTTTGTTTGTCTCCCAAGAATGGCCCTCCAAGTTCCCATTTGTTTTCACTTTGTATTAAATAGCCAAAAACTCATTTCCCCTTTATATCAACTTTGATCAGCTTGTCATTTTTGGCCTAATGGGTTTGTAAACTTTGTATAAGGACCAATAGTATAATAAATCCAATCTTCAAGGACCAATCTTATATATAATCAACATTTTAGGGACCCAAATGCAATTATGAGTTTTGTAAGGGTATAAAATGTCAAGTCTTCAAAAGTAGAGGGACCAATTTTGCCAATCTTCAATTCTTCAAGGACTTGAATGGAAATTCATGATTCGGGTCCGGTTCTTTGTGCAGCTTCGTTTCCCATGTTCGTTTTTGCTTGATTCTTGTAATCTTTTGGTGAATTCATGATATCCGTACCTAAAATACACAATGAACAAACACAAGCATATATTTGGGTATTTTGATGATATTTTAAGCATTTTAAGCCCGATTTGGACGATGAGACTATGTATAATTACAGTCTCATCAGTTTGCTAACTTATAATAACAATGATCTCGTTTTTAAGCTTGGTATGGAGAATGTGAAACTTGAGGATGATAAACATTCATGACATCCAAAACCCTAATCTAAGTCTTTTATCTCTTTACTTGTTTTCATCCTTTGAAAATTTTATAATTTTCTATCTCTTTAATGTCTTGTGTTAAATAAAGGCCAAGGTGGATTGATTATGATGGAAAATGTAAAACTTGCTTGTAATTAATGCATTGCATGAGGGCATTGCAATGGTCAAGTGTAGGGGATTTGATAGGTGTGAAAACACCCATCCTTTTACCACTTAATTATAATAATAACCAAGCCAAAACGTGTATTTTATGTCGTAAATGTCGGAATTATGCGTGGTTTGTGTTTTTGTTGTGATTTAGGACCAAAATGTGAAAAGGGAAGAAAACACGGGCTTTCACGGGCTTTTATCGAAGAAAAAGACAAAAGACGAAGTCAAAAGATCAAGAGTGCAAAAAGAACGAAAGTCCAAGACCTATTCTGAAGATTTATCAAAGAAAAAGTCTAAAGACGGAAGTTTAATGAAGTCGAAGAACCAAGTCTAATTAAAGAAGAAAATTATAAGACGAGTTCAATTTATATCGACAAATCCCGAGACGACGTCGAGAAAGACAAAGAATTTAAATCGAGTCGAGACAAGAAGAAAGAATGAAGAAAGCATGAACATTTTACTCCTCCTATAAATACCCTCCTAATGTGTCATTAGGAGGGAGTTAGTCAATTTAGGAGTAGATTAGTTTAGGATTAGGAGTAGCTTAATACTTTCTCTCTCTAGCTTTTCTTAATGTTTTTCAAGCTTTTTCATTAATCTTGTAATTTGAATCTTTAATCATCCTTCAATTAATCATTCTCATTCTACTTTTCTTTATTTTTAATCTTGTCTTGATTTTGATAATCATGTAGTCTAATTAATCATGTTCTTGTTTGATTGATGTTTTTGATTGATTATGCTTATTTGTTTTTATGTGTTTTATTTTGATTGCTTATTGTGTTTTATGTTATTTGTTTAATTTTGCTTATTTTTAATTAAGTGTTTTAATTAGTTTATTTTATAAAAAGTTGATTTTTAATTTTTAGTTTTATTAGTGTTTTTCAAGTTTTTGATTTGTGGCTTATTTAGTTTTTCTTAAAATTTATTTGGTTAAAGTTTTGGTTAATTGCTTATTTGATTTGTGCTTATTTTCTGATTTTTAGTATTACTGTATCTGTTTTCATATTTTCGGATTAGGGTTTTAAATTCCGAAGAATCACCTTTTCCTGAACTTAGTTTTTTCTGAAATTATTGTTGTTCCGAAAATTTGTTATTTCTCTGAAAAACTCAATTTCTCTGAAAAAGTTTATTATTCCGAAGATTTTTGTTTTCTGTGAAATGTAGTTTATTCCGAAGAAATCTCTGAAAAAGAGCAAAAATCCCAAGTCTAATTATTCCGAAGAATGCTATTTTTCTGAAAAAAGTAATTATTCCGAAGAAATATTATTTCTCTGAAACAAGAAACATTCCTAAAAAACAAGTATTGTGAAGAATCCAACATTCCGAAAATTTTTATGAAAATGACATGGCTGCCTACTTGCCTATTTTTTTCGCGCCAAAAAAGGGAGCATCTAGCTTTCCTGCTTGAGCTAGTTGCTTGCCTGCTTGTTTATTAATTAGTATTGTTCCGTAATTGTTTAGTTTAATATGAAAGTTGTTCCGATTTTATTTCTGAAAGTTACGTATTTTTAGTTGAATTTTGCGTCTAATTTTAAAATTAATATTTTTTCGTAAAGTTCAAGTTTTATCTTTTATTTAATACCCGCTTTAGGTTTTGCCTCGTTTAGCTTTAAAGTACCATCTTAGTTTTATTCTCACCTTTTTCGTTGAGTAAACTTTATTTTCGAGTCGATAGTTAATTTCGTCTTTTAGTTTTATTTTTATTAATTGTTTCGTTCTAATATTTGTTTTGAATATCGTTTCTTTATTACTTTTCATTCGTTTTAATCTTAGTTTATTCCTTTTATATTTTGTCATTTCCATTTAAAGTTTTATTCTTATCTTTAATTAGTTTTAGACAACGACACACTTTCTTTTTGTTAAGCAAAAACGATTGAGTCACACTTTCAACTGGAGATCAATTCGAATTGAATCGAGACGAACAAATTTTTATACTTGGTTAAAAACATGAGTTAAAAAGCAGGAAATGACTAGTACTCGACTTTTCAAAAATTCCAGGGAGTCGGGTTTCGTAAAAATATGTTTTAAAAGTTTAAATGCACACGAAATGTATTAATGTAATTTTCGACACGACTTAATACGTAATTAAGTCGAAATCGTCGAAAATATTAAATATCCAAACGATCGATAATAAAACATAAAATTATGGGCATCCGTCGGTATCGCGATAACTAGTATTCCTCGTTACTCGTCAAAACATAAAAATAAAATGTTCAATATCGGTTTCAACTTAAATCATTAAACATAATAGTATTTAACGTCATTAAATGTTTCAAAAATACTTAGAATTAAATAATGACCTTATTTTTACGGGTTTTACATCCTCACCAACTAAGGAGAGCACCATCCCGGGGCTTACTTCTCCTTATGTCCGTCTATAAATGCGGATACTTTCTCTTGAAGTAGTCCTCTCGTTCCCAAGTGTATTCGGGTCCATGTCGGGAATTCCATGGCACTTTTACTATCGGGATCCAACTTTGCTTAAGCCGTTTCACCTCTCGATCCATAATCTCCATTGGTCTCTCAATAAAATGCAGCTTGTCATCCAATTAAACATCCTCAAGCGGAATTATCAAATTCTCATCTGCCAAACACCTCTTAAGATTAGAAACGTGAAAAGTGTTATGAATAGCACTTAACTTCTTCGACAATTCCAACTTATATGCCATGGGACCAACTCGATCAATAATATTGAATGGACCAATATAACATGGATTGAGCTTTCCTCGTTTGCAAAATCGGAGTACTCCTTTACAAGGTGATACTTTCAACATAACAATATCTCCGATATCAAACTCCAATGGTTTTCTCCTCTTATCCGCATAGCTCTTCTGCCTACTACGGGCTATCAATAAACGATTCTTGATTTGAACAATCTTCTCGGTCGTCTCTCTAATCAATTCAGGACCCGTTAATTGACTTTCTCCAACCTCACACCAACCAACTGGTGATCTACACTTTCGCCCGTAAATTGCTTCAAAAGGCGCCGCCTTGATACTCGCGTGATAACTGTTGTTGTATGAGAATTCCACCAAAGGTAAGTGTCGATCCCAACTACCTCCAAAGTCTAGTACACACGTTCGTAACATATCCTCCAAGGTCTGAATAGTTCTTTCACTTGTCCATCCGTTTTCGGATGATACGTAGTGCTCATGTCCGACTGAGTCCCCAAAGCTCGCTGAAGCGATTTCTAAAACTCAGATGTGAACCGACTATCTCGATAAAAAATAATTGATAAAGGAACTCTGATAAGTGTGAAAACACTCATCAGTTTTAACCTAAAAGACCACTTAAAACACAGCCAAATACATTAAATTTATCTTTAAAATATCAGAATTACGCGTGTATTTGTGTTTTGTGTGTTTCAGGTAAATAGGATGCATTTTGGAGCAAACACGTGTTTTCAAGGGATTTATCTTACAAAAGACGAAGAAAAAGACAAAACTAAGCTTTGAAGGACCAATCATGCCATAATTACAAAGAGAGAGGGCTTAAGTTGTAACTTTCAAAAAGACAAAGGATGAAAAAGAGATTTGCTTAAAAGCTTTTAACACTTTTGATAAGAGATGATATTGGAATGACTAAAAAGCAATATTGCTGGATATCTATGATAGTCCTGGTCAAAGTTAGCAGTCCACATATCATCTTTTTTAAACACAACGAAGAGAGATAATTGATAGATATAACAGACGGGTTTATATCTTTCCACCATACAACTTCAAGTCATTTTCGAGGACGATTTACAAGGATTCAAGTGAAGATTAAAAAGGTAAAAATGTTCATCTCGTTCTCCTCTACAAGATGATACAATTTAATTCGATCAAGACTCAAAGGAGAAGAAACCCCCAATTTGGGTCATTCATCAAGAACCTCGTATTAAATACGCGGCATCTGCTCATTGGCTTAACCACGTCATCAAGCTGCTTCAAACTCATCTTTATAATTGGCTAGTTAGTTAGGATAGGAGTAGTGTAGCTTTGATTTTCACATACTCTCTTTAATTTTGTTAAAGTCAGTTAGTTAATTCTGTTAAAGCTTTTAGTTTTCTGTTGTAACAAATTTAGTTTTCCACCATTTATGAAATAACAAGCTTTCTTCATTATTAATTCACTTAATGTGAAATAGTTATATTCTTCATGGTTAGTTTAAAGTTTGTTATGAATCTGTTACAAGTGTAGTATTTTTTTCTTCCATTGCTGAACATTTTCTCTCTTTAATGCAAACTGGTTTACAAGCTTGAATAAACATTCAAACTCGTTTTTCACTACTGTTCTTAATAATATTTTCTCATTTACTTGCGATGAATAGTATAGATAGATTAGGATATAGTGATCTTGGTTCAATGCGAAAGATTTCTTTGTTTTTTGCAGGTCATTTCGAGTACCAACGGTTGATATAGCTGTTGGAAGGTGGTGCTCGACTTGTGATTAGACTGATCCGAATAAGTTCAGTTCTGCAAATCATTAGTTTAGACAGTGGTGTTTGGAGTTGCTGAATAGACAAGCTTTTACAGCTGGTGCTATTGGTTCACATTTGAAAAAGATCTTCAGTTCAACAAATCAGTTTGGCTTCTAGTTTGGTGAATTTGACTTGCTGAGATTTAAAGTCCATTCGTAGTAGCTATCTCTCTACAACAGACTAGGCCGGGATGTGAGGTAAACTTTCATTTTTCGATTTCTATAATTTGTTTTAGAGTAAATATTCTAATAGATTAATAGTAGTGTAGTTCCTGTTTGAATTAGATAGATAAGCTAAGTTGAACCCATAAGTTGATTTGGTAGGTATTGAAACTAAGTTGAGAACATTAGCTGATCAAATTTTAATAAGGAATTTAGTTAACTTTGATTTTCCTATCATAGTGCTATGATCAGTTAGAGATAGGATTTAATTGGTGAAATAGCTTTTTGATAAACTCTGAGACAAGCCATTTTGTTGGAAATACGTTTCTAACGTATATTATAAGTATCGGTCACTCCAACAATATTATTAAATGTAATTAGCTTGTAGTTAGTTTATCGCACCAATGTCAGTAACAAACCAACCCATGGGCTTGCCCATGGGTTGAAGGACCAAGCCCACAAAGGCTTGGGTATATAAACCCTTTTCCTTCATGGAAATGGATGTTGGTTGTTCATTTTTTACATAATAAACACACATTTTCTCTCCATCTTTCTCTCTCTAGTTTCTCTCTCTAGAAATAACAACCCTCTTGATAGGATCATAGATTATCATATTTCTACAATTGGTATTAGAGCCATGGGGTGAAATAAGGTTCTTTGTTGTGTTAGTTTTAGTTTTATGCTCTTTTTATCAAGTTATATCCGTGGTTTAATTTTTTTCGTGTTTTTCACCTAAAATCTTTCTTACGAATTGCCTACATAGTTGTGGTAGGGATTTGTGATATTCATTTTGGTGATTTTCATATAAAAATTGGTAGTTTTGGCTTGATTATTGGGTAAAATTACAAGTAAAGATTTTTTATTATTCGGGATAAGGGTTTAAGAAGTCGGAATATTAGGGTTTCTACTATTCCGACTTGTGTGTCACAGTGTGTATTCCGAATTAGTACGAGGTTCTCATTCCGAATTCCCATAAGGATCATATTCCGGATTACCAAAAGGTTCTCATTCCGGATTATCATAAGGTTAAGCATTCCGAATTGTCATCAAAGTGGGATTCCGAATAGTCACATTCCAGATTACGTAAAGCACAACATATTCCGGATTACGTTAGGCACAACATATTCCGGATTACGTTAAGCACAACATATTCTGGATTACATTAAGCAAAACATATTCCGGATTAGACACAGTATTATTCCATTCCGGATTACGTTCAAGAGATATATTCCGAATTGGTAACAGGTGTTCTTATTCTGAATTAGTAACAGGTTTAGTATTCCGGATTGATTACTTGAGCTATATTCTGAATTAGGTGAACCATATTCCGAATTAGTATAAGGGTTTAGATTCCAGATTAGATATTTGATTCATATTCCGAATTGATTAAAGAGTACACATTCCGAATTGTGTTTTGACTTTGTCAAGTTTTGGACTTGTAATTTTTGGAAGACTTCTACATCAACTCACAACAAATTTCACAACTTTATTTCATTGCTCGGTCAAAAGATAATCTTTTTTCCTTTAAGAGATAAAAAATGAATCCTCATTCATTTGTGCCAACAATGACATCGCTTACCGATATTTCTATCATCTCGGGTACTGATACCCGCCCACCGTTGCTCATCAAAGAGCTATCTGAAGCATGGCAAGGTCTCATGAGGACTTAAATTATGAGTAAACCAATTGGGAGACTTATGGTTCAATCCATTGAGCAAGGTCCACTCGATTGGGGCGAAGTTACTGTAGACAATATGACTCGGCCAAGGTTATTTCATGAATTAACGGTTGCTAATCAAATCATTGCCGATGCAGATGAAAGGGTCGTTCAGACCATACTTCAAGCTCTTCCACCCGATATTTATCGAATGGTAAGCGAACACAAGGTAGCAAAGGAACTTTGGGATCGCTTAACTGTTTTGTTACAAGGGACTTCACTCACCAAGCAGGAAAGAGAGTGTCAACTTTATGACTTGTTGGATAGGTTCACATACATTCCAGGGGAAACAATTCATGACTACTACTGGCACTTCACCACATTGATGAATGATTTGAATGTGTATAATCTAAGGATTTGCCAGTTTCAACTCAACACCAAGTTCTTGAATACGTTACCCCCAGAGTGGAGCCAATATGTCACTGATGTTAAAATGATTCGGGATTTGCACAAGTAAAATTTAGATCAAATCTATTCTTACTTGCAGCAACACGAGAAGCACGTGATCCAGAAACGCATCTCTCAAGGATCTTATTCCGAACCATTGGCGTTAATGGCAAATCATCCAACTTTGTCATATCACAACACTCCGTATGCTATGGGAGAAAAATCTTCATATCAGCCCGTGTATCAAACTCCAAGCTTTCCTCAGTATTCGATTCTACCACAACCACCTACATCATATCAGCAACAATATCATCAACTAGCATTATCATCACAACGTGCTCAACAACCATACTCTCGTTATCAACCACCAACAAATCCTGCTATCACTTACCAACAAAATGAAGTTCCTCAACATCACTACTCACAACATGTCAGTACTCCTTCAAGTGTGTATGTGATGGTCCATGAAACTTGTGCAAACATCGGATCAATAAGAATAAATGAAGAAACATTTGCACAATTAAACCAATTGACTAACTAATAACACAAGCTTGTACTTTTCATCGTTTGTATATCTTATTTATAATGAATCAACAAATATACAAGACTTGCCCGGTTGTTTGTGGAATAACAACCGGGCGATGAATGACAAACTAAACTCCCATGTTCATAGCTAGCTAAGCTTATGCAACAATGGGAGGATGAAACCCCTATCCACTAAAGTGTTACATGTGTGTTTTCTATGGTGGGAATCATTGACTATTCTATTACAAGGACCACATATATATAGTGGGGTATGAAGCTTCCTTGAGAAGCTTTAACTAAAATACAAGTAACCACCTTGTAGTCTTCCACTAATACTTTAGACAGACACTTCAGACACTTCTTCAGGTCTTCTAACATCTTCAGGTCTTGTAAAGAAGTAATAGTCTTGAGGAGCTAACAAGCTATTATGTCATCACTTACTAACTCCATCATCCTTGATTCTTTGCACACTTACTGAGATCCGCCTCAGCTAATGACGAGTCTATCTCGTAGACTCTAAAGAACTCTAAAGAATGACATAGTGAACTTATAACATACGAAGTTCAGTGACTAACACTACTTAGGCTGCTTTACATACAAATCCTGTACAAGGGACAAATCAGGCACTGAATTGACCCAACAATCTCTCCCTATTTGGATAGAAAAGTAGCCTAAGTTAAATAGCAGTAAGTGAGCATAAAGGCTTCTTCTTACCTGTTATATTACAACAAAGTATACCAAGAATATCTAGCTTCACTAGTTCAAGTCATCCGCTAACTTGTATCGTCTTGTCCCTGTTGTAGTTGTTACTAAGCTTATACAATCTCTGATCTTGTATAATAAAAACTTGAACAAACTCCCTGATGCTTATATAGTAGAACCCCCTAATGACTACGTCACTTCGGTTAAGAGTGGAGTGTATATATGCATGTTCGTTACATATCATATGCCCTCCCCTAGCCTATATAAAGTGTGGCATATTCTATCAATTAAGATCTGGAGTTCATTTACCTTTAAACAGCAGAGTGGTCAATGGTTGATGCAGCAACCATAATAGATCATAGAGTAAGCTCAGTAACCCATATTCAGCGACTTGGCTCAATCAACCATATATGTAAACATGTAAGTCCCTGAAGGTTGTGTGTGATGTATGATAGTATGTATGTAGCGTGAGTAAACTTGATGTTTCTTCACATAAACACAAGTTTACCTCTGTCCTCGTTTCTCTCCCCCTCAAAATTTGCTAGGGAACCAAGCAACTTTTGACCGGCTACATACTATTACACAATCATAGCGTGGTGGTCTTCATCTCGCCTGAAATACAACTCCCCCTGAATTTCATCTCCTACCAAACTCTGATGTTATCAAACCCTGATGTTATTAAACCCCTATATAATCAATGTTTCACCAATTCCCTGTAACACAGCCTGGTCCCTCAAAAACTCTGTGGCTGGGGTTACAGCGGTAGGGGGAGGGTGACAGCTGCTGGGGAGGGGGGGTGGCTGTGGAAATCAACAGCTGGAGAGTTCAGCCATTGGCTGTGGTTAGAGGTAATAACCTGTGAAAATATCTTCTTTCTTTATCTTGGTGTGAGAAAATCGTTCCTGAGTGACCAAGTCCTTCAACATTTGAAGGCTCTGAAGATAGCATCTTTATCAGCTGGTTATCTTGCCAGCGAATCCATTGTTAAGCTGATTTTATTAGCTTCTTCAACAATCACAGTTTAAGTGGTGGTTGTGGGTTTAAAATGGCTATGAGTACATATTCAGCGATCTCGGGGGGTGTTTAGCTGTAGCTGGGTTGGCACAGTGACTGGGTGGTTAGCTGCCTCTGTTGACTTTAGCTGATAAGGAGGTCAGCTGACTAGGTTGGAGGAGTTTAGAGATTGTAGAGTTCAGAGAGAAGTTGGGGACAGGGGTCCATTGACAAAGGTCCAGATTAGATGGTTCACTGATAGGTGACAGGGGTCCACTGGTCCAGATACCTGGTTCGCTGGTCTGGGTGTACCTCTCAACGACAGGGATCGCTGTACAGTGACATGGATCGCTGAGAAGATTCAGGGAAGGTCCAACGATAGGGGTTCATTGGCGCTGGAAGTTCATAACTACTGTAGGTTCATAATAAGGAGGGTGAGAGTTGAGGGACAGCCGTCCAAAGGAGAGACTGAGGACAGGGGTCCAGAGAAGAAAAAGGTTCAGAACTGCGGTTGATAAGGGGTTCGTTGTGTATAAGTTCTTCCAGCGACCTGGGGGTTCAGCGTCCTGGGGTTCAGCTGGGGGTTCAGCGACCTTGATGTTCAGCTACCCTGGGGGTTCAGCGACCTGGGGTTCAGCTGGGGGTTTATCGACCTGGGTTTCAGTAACCCTGGGGGTTCAGCGACCTGGGGGTGTCTAGGAGTATATGACCCGTGGGTTCTAACCTTTGTGGCAGGTTCAGAGAACTCTCTTGGTTGAGCTCAGCGACTTGAGGGGCTCACATTAGAGATCAATACAGGTAGTCTTGCATTAGTTTTATAAAAACTCCAGATGCTGAACATATAACTGTTCCTTTTTAATAGCTTCAAAACTCTAGACAAACACCCCTTCCTTGTTACATCATTGCCTAAACTCATTTTCTTGAGTTTTCTTTTCAACTAATGCAAATCAAGTCGACACCGATTTTATTCAGCATTTTCTCATCACACCTATGGTTTTTCACCTTATCTCAGCTATATTAACGCAACTCCATATCCACCACTGATTTAATCAGCTAAGAAACAGCAACCGTGATCTATTTTCCACCTCACAAACGTACTCGATATTTAATTCAACTCATATCCATCTTCTTGTGACAAACAATTAGCCTGCAACATCAACACCATCCTTTTATTCATCCCTTGAGTAAACTGAAAAACCTCATTTTGTTCACTGAATTTTATTATCAGTTTGAACAAACACAATCATCACATAATTCGAACAACATCGTACGATGAAATCAATATAAACCCGCAAAAAAAACAATTGGTTCTTCATTTTAAATCAAATCTCCGAATCATCCAACACAAACAAACAAATTTGAAATCAATATATTAATTAGAAGATCTCCTGTTGCTACTGACGAGATCCAAACCAATCGAAGCCCATAAACATTTTAATCAAATCTCAATGCTGTGGCCACAAGGATGTGATTTACCTACGGTTATACATATTTGTTTGAGGGTTTTGTGGTTTGTTAAAATATTGATTTATGGGTTGGGATATGAAGAACTTGTGAATGAATGATATTATAATATCGGTGGGTTTGATTTTTGTGTGATTTGTTTTCTTGTAATTGACGGTGAGTGTATTTAGGATGTGTGAAATGGGTGACGCTGATGAGTTAACTGGGTTTATAGGATCTGATTTTGGTTTGATGGTTTGTGATTATGATGGATCTTGAAAGTGAATTTGGGATTTTGGAGATATTATTTGTTTCATGTGAGATTGAGAGTGAAGTGAGAGACGAAGATAGATTGGATTGTGAATAGACAATGATGGTGAGGGTGGGAGAGAATAAAGGTTAATATTAGTATCGGTGGTGGGTGTTGTTTTCTTGGTATGAGGATATGGTTTGGTGGGTGTTGTGTTAGCATATTCTCACATCAGTAGTATATTTCTCTCTCTCAACAAACTGCTACTGTTATTGCAGTTTTTTTGAACATACTGATGATTTTGACGATGTAAAAAATGTTATTAGCAGCCATACTGAACGTATCTGGATAGTAATTAATCTAACACGCTCTGATACCAATTGATGGTCCACGAAACTTGTGCAAACATCGGATCAATAAGAATAAATGAAGAAACATTTACACAATTAAACCAATTGACTAACTAATAACACAAGCTTATACTTTTCATCGTTTGTATATCTTATTTATAATGAATCAACAAATATACAAGACTTGCCCGGTTGTTTGCAGAATAACAACCGGGCGATGAATGACAAACTAAACTCCCATGTTCATAGCTAGTTAAGCTTATGCAATAATGGGAGGATGAAACCCCTATCCACTAAAGTGTTACATGTGTGTTTTCTATGGTGGGAATCATTGACTATTCTATTACAAGGACCACACATATATAGTGGGGTGTGAAGCTTCCTTGAGAAGCTTTAACTAAACTATAAGTAACCACCTTGTAGTCTTCCACTAATACTTTAGACAGACACTTCAGACACTTCTTCAGGTCTTCTAACATCTTCAGGTCTTGTAAAGAAGTAATAGTCTTGAGGAGCTAACAAGCTATTATGTCATCATTTACTAACTCCATCATCCTTGATTCTTTGCATACTTACTGAGATCCGCCTCAGCTAATGACGAGTCTATCTCGTAGACACTAAAGAACTCTAAAGAATAACACACTGAACTTATAACATACGAAGTTCAGTAACTAACACTACTTAGGCTGCTTTACATATAAATCCTGTACAATGGACAAATCAGGCACAGAATTGACCCAACAGTATGTGGCTCCACCAACACCGGTTTTCTACTGCGATGATGAGGTTCCAATTCTCGAGTTCAGACAAGGATATAATCCTACTCATGTACTAGCATAAATGTCTGCCTACATAACTCAAACATTGAACAAAAGAGGTTATAGAGGACCATCTCAAACAAACAATCAGTTGAGAACTTCCTCTGACTCTCGTCCACAAGCAACAATTCAAGATGGTAGAGTTACTGTGCAACCACTTCAGGGGATACCAAGATCATCTAATACTGTTGCACGGCCATTCAACACTGCCCCAAGAGGAAACAACAATGGTAAAGTGAAGATGATTATCTGTTATAACTGCAAAAGGGAAGGATACATGGCTCGGGAGTGTAAGCAGCCAAAGAGGAAGAGGGATGGTACCTGGTTTCAAGAGAAGATTTACTTGGTGAATTCTCAAGCACAAGGTCGAGAACTCGATGAAGATGAGTTACCATTTCTAGCAGATCCAGGAGTTGCAGATACTGAAGGACTCACAGTAGCTTCTACCAACAATGCAACATACCAATGCGATGATCTTGATGCATACGATTCAGACTTTGATGATCTCAATACCGCCAAGGCAGCTCTCATGGCAAATCTTTCACTTTATGGAGCTGACACAATTTCCGAGGTACCAAATACTACCAATAATACTAGTATTGTACCTTATCAAGTTGAGTAAGTGTCTAAGTATCCGCAACAGCCTCTGGTGGTTAGTAATTCAAACGAGGAGACAAACAATGATAGCAATATCAATGCAAGTCCCCAGACTTTGAGTGAAACACAACCGGGAGCTATTACGTCTACAAATTCGTCTGCTCAACAAGATTTGGTTATGGTGTCGGCATCTATTCTTGGCCAAATGAATAATGCGGTCCTTGAAACCCTCGGTGTTAATCAGACATTATATGTCGAGCTTGCTTTGTATAAGGAAAAGGTTAAAACCTTGGAATTAACTTCAGTGACCACTACCTTAACCAATCCAGAATTTGATAGGTTTAGGAAAGTCCAAATGGATAACTTGCTAGAAACTGAGAGTTTAAGAGCAAATCTTTCAAAAGAACTTAAAGAAAAAGAGTCAGTCGTTAATAATTTTCAAAAACTACAAACAGATTTCGAAATTCTCGAGTGTAAAAGGGTTGAAACAGAAATTAAGGCGTCTGAGAAAGTTAAAAAGACTGAAGTTTTGCTTTTAAAACAATACTCTGCTTCACATCTAGTACACTTGTTTCATTCATCTTTTAAGGAATTCCCTCTATCGCGTCTAACAGACTTACCACCTAACCGGGGTATGCAAAGCAAGCATTTAACCACAACCCATGACTTTATGATGCAACCAAGTTAGGATTTTGTCTTAGATCCGATTGTGTTTTCGAATGAATCTGAGAATATGTCACTGCATGAAGAGAATCGGTCAAAAGTGATTTTTACATATCCTAAGTATGATTATCCATAACTTAATAAAGAGAATGCAAAAATGGATCTTAGAATTCGCTTTAATATACAAAGGGAATTTATCCATACACCAACTTACATGTCTACTAGAGCAAGCCTTAGTATATTTCCTACACTTGTCAATCCGGATGAACCTAAGGAAATTCCAAAGGATCTTCCACCGGTAAGTACAGTATTGCTAAGCTTGAAAGAGATTAGGCGATACCTTACCGGATTTGACAAGGTCATCAAGGAATGTACGACTTCAACGGCTTAAACCGCTGGAGAATGAGCTTTTGAACACATGAAAATGATGTTTGAGAAAGAGATCGTTCCGTTTGTAAACAATGTTAAAGAGGGTCTTCTAGATCTTGGGGATAATCTTTACTTCGAAGTGGCAGAAGTTTGAAAAGTTTTCTATGAAATGGATGATGCTTATAAGCAACATCTAATTGAGAAAGAAAAGTTTTTGTCCGAATATGACCGATTCTTGGAACATGTAGTTTCTCTCGATGTGATGCAAGTTGTTACTATTGAATATGCTTTTGAGATTACATATGCTGTGAATAAAGGTGATGATGTGCATGATCTTTCTGTAAATATTATTGAACCTTTGAATAATGTAGATAATCATTCTTGTCACGAATCTAACTCTGAATTTTTAAAGCTTCAAGATTCTTATAACTCACTTTCAAAACGTTTTGATGAGCTTCAACAACATTATATATCTCTTGAAATTGAAAATTAATCTAAAAATGAAACTCTTTAAAAAAACAAATGATTGTGAAAACTCCGTTGAGACTAGTGACAAGATGATTCAGGTGGTTCAGGCATTAGAGGAAGAAATTATGAGACTTAAGAGAGAATCATTAGCAGAGAAATAAGATAAGTTGTACTACTTGTTGTTTATAATTACATGTTGGATATTATTACTTAAATATATTTTAAGAACTTAAGTGTAATTTGTAATGGGATAATTACACAAAAATGTATATAACTTGTCACTTTTTGTAGTTATGTGTATCCAACTATTTTTTTTGCAGTTCCATGTAGCTTACTTTTGAATTACCTGAGTTCCATGTACCTAGAAATCTGTTATTGCTTAAGTGACACAAGTTTTCTTCCTTACTAAAATTTTATTTACTGTAGCAAATAATGCAATTATTATTACCAGATCATAACATGTACAACTCGTCCCAGATCCAAAAAGTTACTGGAAACGCACACTAAGTTACCCAGATTCATAAAATGCACAACTCGTCCGGGTCTCCAAAATTACTCAATTTTATCTCATTTAAATCCAATATCTTAAATCATCACATCACTTTGTTGTGCGGAATGCGGTGGCGCCATAAAAGCTTAGTAACTGGATGAATACGATGACACTTCCTACTTCACGATGTAGCTTGTGGAACCATAAAAGCTTCTTATCTCACTGTGGTTTTTTCCGAATGTGTTTTTGTGATCATCTTTTTTTTCAATCATTGTGTTTTTTCGAATGCTTTTACAAGTTTTTTTTTTGTATTATGGTTTTCTAATGGTTTATGATGGTTGGTTACTTGGTTGTCCTACAGTCTCTCTAGATCAAACAATCTGTCTTTCATTGCCAAAAGAAATTCACGGTTTCCAAAAATGCTTGTCGAGATTTTATTTTGTTTAAATTGAAATAGGTATTGAACTATAAAAAATAAATGGACAGAAAAATATCCGGATGGTATTTCGTTGCTCGAAAAATACGCCGGAATCTGGTTATAAAGACGAGAAAGATGAAGATTGAAGAAAAAATAGGGTGTTCATGAATTGGCTGATGCTTTAATGTGGATGGGTGAAAGGGGTAAAAGTGGAAGAGATAAGAAATAAATATATGTAACTTTGATTAAAACTTGTAACTTGCTAAGGAGGTCGCAGGAGGGTACATGGAACTAACGGAATTCAAAAGTAGACTATACGAAACTGCAAAAGAAATAGTTGGATACATATAATTATAAAAAATGGCAAGTTAGATATAGTTTGGTATAATTAATAATATATATTAGCAATATATATTTGGAAAATTTTAGTAATATATATTAGTAATATATATTAGGAATATACTAATATTAGGAAATTTTTAACCTAACCTCCTTAAGTCGGTTTATAGAAAGTTATTATTTAGCTTTATCACTATAAATAGGGATGATAGGACCTTAATTAATATCAATTCTTCTTATTCTTCGAGTTATCAAGTCTTTGTCCTATATCGAGTTCGCTACCTATACTCGATACAACTCTCGATCTAACGGTTTCACGATCAAACTTCTAGTTTATTGTCGGTATCGTACATCAGTACAAGAACCAAAAGATGTATGAAAAAAGGTGATGTGAATTATTGATATTCAAGTAAAATACCAAGAACGACATGTTTTCTTAGCCTTCAATAATTATTTTTTCGTGGTATTATGTTTACGTACAAAGTTGATCTAAGAATTAAAAAGCTATACTAGAGGTAACATATAGACGTTGTATACTAACGAGTAACGACCATAAACCTTTTGATAATTTTGTACTGTATAACTTTTACAAATTCATTGATTTATAAGCATTAAGAAAATTAACTGTCTACAATTGTATGTTGCAGGGACGAGCTCGTGGGGTCGCTTGTTAGAGAAGAAGGCCGCATATATTCACTCGCTGCCATGGGGGATCTACTTTACACCGGGTCAGACAGTAAACATATTCGTGTGTGGAGAAACTTAAAGGAGTTCACTGCGTTTAAATCCAACAATGGACTCGTAAAAGACATTATCTTATCTGGTGACAAGATCTTCACCGGACACCAAGATGGGAAAGTTCGTGTATGGAAGAAAAATCCAAAAGACCCAAGCAACCACAAACGCATAGGATCATTTCCAACATTGTTTGATATTTTGAAGTTGTCAGTGAGGCCAAAAAACTACATCCAAGTAAAACGAAAATGCACAACACTTTGGAACAAACATTTTGATGCGATTTCTAGTCTTAGCATAGACGAGGAGGAAGGTATTTTATACTCAAGCTCATGGGACAGAACATTTAAAGTATGGAAAATATCAAATTCCAAATGTCTAGAGTCAGTAAAAGCACATGGCGACGCTGTCAATAGTGTCGTCACTACAAAATCTTGCCTCGTCTTCACAGGCTCACCAGACGGGTCTGTTAAGGTCTGGAAGCGAGACTGGACTGGTAAAAAAAATGAAACATAATAATGTGGAAACATTATTAAACCAAGAATGTGCGGTTACTTCACTAGCAGTGTCGGAAACCGGGACATTTGTGTATGGTGGACTGTCGGACGGGTCAGTTAACTTTTGGGAATGGGAAACCAAACTATCACATGGTGGTTTGTTGAAGGGTCATAAGTTGGCTGTTTTGTGTTTATCAACTGCTGGCAAGTTATTGTTTAGCGGGTCAGCTGATAAAACCATATGTGTGTGGAAGCGCGAGGGAAATATTCATAACTGTTTATCGGTGCTTACGGGGCATACCGGACCCGTGAAGTGTTTAGCGGCAGAACGAGAGGATGGTCAGAGCTCTGGTGACAAGAAATGGGTAGTTTATAGTGGCAGTTTAGATAAATCCGTAAAAGTTTGGAAAGTGTCAGAGAATCACTAGATGCCACAAACAACTATGATGCAATCTTATGTTAGATACTGAATTATTGGTGCTTGGATTTCAATTATTAAAATTACAGATTGTTAGAAATTTAGTTAGTATTTGTGTATCAATTGTTATTAGAATTTCTTAAATGTGATTTTTGACACCAAAATCTATAACCTAAAATTTAAGTCATATGCCCTCTAATTGACGAACACTTGAAGTTACAATTCTCGTCATATAAGATATCGGACGATGTTGAATGGAGAGAAAACTTCATGACTGAATAAGATTGCACATGAAGGTTTTACGTTCTTTAGATTAGTCGACTTAATTGAGTTACTCAGTGAGAACTGGAAACTTAAGGCATAAAGTAGGGATAAAACATGTTTACAATGCAGATGATTTTGGCAATGTAAATCCCTAACATATCTAGAAATTACAAATTTGTTTGTCAATTATTGTTCGACTAGTTATTGTGTTGAATACATTTGTCACTAGCAGATCAATTGATGTGATGAATCTATGTCAATATGGATTCTAGTTTTCAAGGAAAATACTATGGTTTTATCACCGGGGTAATTTTATTCTCTTGAAATGTATTATCAAAAATACTAATGTTTGAACTTATTTATGTAGAAATGGCTCAACCCGAAAGCAATCTGACAATAAGTTCGACATTCAAAGCTTTCTTTGAACGGCCTGAACTTACTGGCCCTAATTTCAATGACTGGTACCGCTCACTAAGAATTGTTCTGAGAGCGGGGGTACTATCAATATATTGGAAACTCCTTTTCCGGAGGATCTTGCTGAAGGAGCATCTGATGCGGAAAGGCTTCAACACGCTGCTAACGTTAAGAAGCACCATGAGGTGGCTGCTGTAATGTTAGGGAGAATGGCTCCATCACTTCAAAGGAAGTATGAGCTATATCCACCTCAGCCAATGCTTGAAGAACTCAAGGTTGTGTATGAAACGCCGCAAGCTGTAGAGATCTATGATCTGGTTGATGCTCTACATAGTTGCAAGCAAGCTCCTGGAAAGTCCGTAAGTGCTCATTATATGGAGATGAGGGGTTATATGGAACAACTCATCGCACTAGGACAACCCTTTGATCATAATATGGCTATTAACCTGATCAATAGGTCCCTTAATAAGGACTTCAATGATTTCGTTCGTAACTATAATATGCATTGCACGGGGAAGACAGTTAATGATTTGCATGCAATGCTCATTGACTTCGAAAAGGTTTGAAAGATACGGCATCCACTGCAACTCCTCCAGTACTTTATGTGCAAAAGGGTAGAGTGACTAAACCTAAACCGCAAGTGAATAAGAAGCAGAAAGGCAAAGGCAAGGTTGATAAGAGCAAACAAGTTGCGACTTCATCAAAACTGAAGCATAACTTTGCCAAGAAATCTCAGAAAGATGAGACTTGTCACTACTGCAAGATGACTGGACACTGGAATAGGAATTCCTCTCTCTCTCTCTCTCTATCTCCATGAAATGGCAGAACATAAGAAGAAGGCTGAGCTAGTTGCTGCAGCACCATCTTCAGGTAACTTATTTATGATAGAGTTATTTAATCTTTCACACAAATCAAACTCCTGGGTATATGATACGGGATGTGGTATTAATATTTGTAATACCCTGCAGGGATTTGAGTTGAAGAGGAGGCTTACCTATGGGGAACAATTTCTGCAAGTGTGCAATGGCGCACAAGCAGCGGTTGAAGCTATAGGAATATTTAAATTAGTTTTACCTTCGGGTTTAGTACTGTTTTTAAATAATTGTCATTGTGCACCTACAATTGTTAGGGGTGTCATTTCCTTTTCATGTATGTTGCATCTTGGATTTAATCACACGATTGATAATAATAGAATTTCTGTTTTCAAAGATGGTTTATTCTATTTTGATGCAATTTCTGTGAATGGTGTTTTTGAAATTAACATGCATGATAAAAATTCCAAGAGGAAAAATAATTTTGTTTTTAGCATGAATAAGAAGAGTAAGTTAGACAAGAACTCTTCTTATCTTTGGCATTGTAGGCTTGCCCATATTGGAAAGACTCGCATACAAAAGCTGCAACGTGATGGGCTTTTGGAAAGTGTCAATGATGAATCATTTGATAAATGTGAATCTTGTATCTCTGGAAAGATGACCAAGAAACCTTTTAATAGCAATATTGAAAGGGCTACTGAACTACTTGGTTTGATACATACTGATGTGTGTGGACCACTTAGACATGTGTCAAGGAAAGGTGCTAGCTACTTCTTGACGTTTACAGATGATTATAGACGTTATGGTTATGTTTATTTACATAAGCATAAACATGAGGTATTTGAAACATTCAAAACGTTTAAAGCAGAAGTAGAGTTACAACTAGGAAAGAAGATTAAAGCTCTTCGTTTTGATCGTGGTGGTGAATATTTAAGTCAAGAATTTAAAGATTATTTAATTGAAAATGGAATTGTTCAGAAACTTACTTCTCCGTATACTCCACACCAAAATGGTGTATCTGAAAGGAGAAATCGTACATTATTAGATATGGTGCGATCTATGTTTAATCTTACAACTTTACCATTATCTTTTGGGGATTATGCTCTTGAATCTGCTGTTCGTATTCTGAATATGGTTCCCACAAAGAAGGTTGATAAGACACCATATGAACTATGGTATGGCAAGAAGCCATATTTGTCTTTTTTAAAAGTCTGGGTTGTGAAGCGTATGTGAAACGTGACTCTGGAGATAAACTCCAACAACGCTCAGTAAAATGTATCTTTGTAGGTTACCCTAAGGAAACTATGGGTTACTACTTTTATTATCCGACTGAGAACATAGTAGTTGTGGCTCGGTATGGAGACTTCCTTGAAAATAATCTTGTAAATAAAGAATTCAGTGGGAGAAATTATGATCTTGAAGAAATTCAAGAAGATACATTGCCTTCTGAAAATACTAGCGAAGAAATTCCTGCAGAGCCAGAAAGACTGAGTGTTCCACCGGAATTAATTCCTCCACATGGGTCTCAAAGGACCATACGTGCGACAGACAAACTATGTCTTTACATAGAGGATGATGAGGAGGGAGTAGGGGATCTTGGTGAACCTGCTAAGTATCGATCCGCAATGTCTGATCCAGAAAAGTTAAAATGGATAGTTGCGATGAATGAGGAAATGAAATCCATGGAAATCAACAATGTGTGTATTCTTGTAGACGCGCCTAAAAATGCTAAAGTAGTGAAATATAGGTGGATCTATAAGAAGAAAACCGACATGGATGGTGATGTACAATCCTATAAAGCACGTTTAGTGGCTAAAGGTTTTACTCAAACTTTTGGCATAGACTACGAGGAGACATTTTCTCCTGTAGCAGACTTACGAGCTATTAGGATTCTCATAGCTATAGTTGTATACTATGACTATGAGATATGGCAAATGGATGTTAAAACTGCCTTCTAGAACGGTCGCTTAGATGAAGACATCTATATGCAACAACCGGAAGGGTACGTTAATCCTAAATATCCAAAGCACGTGTGCAAACTTCAAAGATCTATTTATGGTTTGAAGCAAGCATCAAGTCAATGGAATAAGCGATTTGATGAAGAAATCAAAAAGTTCGGATTTATTCAAAATCGTGATGAGCCATGTGTATATCGCAAAGCTAGTGGGAGTAATGTAGTGTTCCTAATTTTATATGTCGATGACATATTAATCATGGGAAGTAACATTCCAAGACTTAAGGAAGTTAAGGATTATCTTGGTAAATGTTTTTCTGTGAAGGATTTGGGAGATGCTGCATATATTCTGGGAATTAAAATTTATCGAGATAGGAGTAGACGGTTAATTGGTCTTAGTCAAGATGCTTATATTGGTAAGATATTGAAGAAATATAACATGCATAACTCTAATAAAGGTTTTCTACCGATGGAGGTTGAGCATGAGTTAAGTCATGAGAAAGATGCATCATCACCTGAAGAGGTGGCTTACATGAAGAAGGTGACTTATGCTTCGGAAGTAGGATCTATTATGTATGCTGTAAGATGCACAAGGCCTGATGTGGCGTTTGCTCAGAACATGGTCAGTAGATACCAACAGAATCCAGGAAAGTTCCACTGGACTGCTGTTAAGCATATTCTAAAGTATTTGAGGAGTACGAAAGATATGTTTTTGGTATTCGGGGGTAAACTAGACACAGAACTGAATGTAACAGGGTTCTGTGATGCGTCCTGGCAATGTGATAAATACGATACGAAGTCTCAGACAGGTTACGTGTTTGTCATCAATGGAGGAGCAGTTGACTGGAAGAGCTGTAAGCAGAAAACCATTGCTATGCATGCGACTCAATCTGAGTTCATGGCCGCTTCAGAAGCTGCAATGGAAGCTGTTTGGATTAGGAAGTTTATTGGAGATCTTGGAGTGATGCCTTCAATTAAAGAATCTATTGATATATATTGTGACAACTCTGTTGTAATAATATTCGCCAATGACCCTGGAGTTATGAAAGGCGCCAGACACTTTAAACATAGATATCACTACGTTCGAGAACAAGTGGAAGCTCGAGAAATAAAATTGATAAAATTTCACATAGATGATAACGTAGCTGATCCTTTTACTAAGGTTGTATCTAGGCCAAAGGTAGTTAAGCATGCCAAGGCTATTGGGCTGCAACTAGCTAGCTAATTCATGCAATAAATCTGTTGATTAGTATTTGGATAAAGGATGTAAGACATTATTGAATTGATGAAATAAAGATTGGATCTCGTTTATTTTTCTGTTATTTGATTTTGTATCCTATTTTACATGTTTTAATCCATGAGCATTATGATGTTTCTAAATGTCCGTTGTCGATTAATAATATGGGAATATTATTAAACTAAGACAATTCGAAATAGTGACAGAGTATACTTGAAAGTATATTGGTCAATTTTGGATGATATTTGATGGATCAAATATTGGACTTATCCCAACTATATGATTTTACTTTATGGATCTTTGTCATTAAATAAATCATAAATAGTTATCCTTAGTCCTGAGATACCAGAAAACTGCATTGAATGTAGTGCATTTCTGTAGGTAACCTAACGCTAAACGTAACTGGTAGTTATAAGGGTTATTTTCAGAAGTGTTGCAAAGTTCATGTGTTTTGCTTGTAGTCAAAATGGGATTTGTTTCCTTCAAATTTATTTTGAACTATAAATACAGTTGGGTCCCTCGTGGGAGTAGTAATATGTTTGTGTGGCCACACCCAAATGTGTTTTGGTAATCTTTCTATATCCGTAAACGAGAAACAGAATAGTTAATGAAGGAATGACTGAGATCCATATCCTTATTAACGATGTATTTGAAATGAAAGGATAATAATAATGATGTAATCATTAAAAGGTTCTTGTCCAGGAGACCTTACCCGGTTTGTACTAGTAACATTGCTAGTGTAACTAGACGCTAGTCAATGTGATCACGATATTAGAATTTTGTCCAAGTGGGAGCTGAAAGTTTATGGACATAAAATTAATAGTCGTGAGATAGGATCGAACTCGGGATCACGGGATTGCACACATAACGTAAAGGATTAATTTATTTATTAAATATATTATATATATATTTATTAAATCAAACCAAAGCTTAACTAACGATCGTTAATAAATAAAAGTTAAGTTATAATGACCGTTATGGAATTAAATAGAAGCTAAAAGAAGGAAAAAGGAAAAGTTCCGGAAGCCCTTGGTGGGCTTGGGGAACCGTCAGCCTAAGGAGAAAAAAAAGGAAGGGAGAAAAGATTTTCTTTCCTAATTGGTGTTTTGCTTGGAGACCAAGTTTTGTCAATCCTATATAAACACCCCAAGGCCTTCATAATTTTTCACCCATCCTCTCTTTTTGTCTCTCTTGATCGCCGGCAAAACAACCCCTTATTTAGGGTTTTGGTTTTCGATTTTTCTATTTAAATTATATCTAGTCCTAGCCCCTCTCTAAGGTTGTTGGGTAGATATTCCATAAGCGTTGAAGCTCGGTTTGTTCGTGCTAGACTCACGGTTAACTCGCTGTATTACGTGTGTACAAGAACGTGATATAGTCTTGCTTTAGACTATATTCTTGGTGGTGTTCGTGATAAACCCTAGTTGCCATTCGTTCCGTCGTCTTGTGGATCTTGCTAGGATAAAGGTATGTAACCCTAATCTTGATTAATATAATTGTGTTAAATTAATGATCTTGTTAATTGCTTTCCCTATGCGTTCTTTGATCCATATTAGGGTTTTAAATAATTGTTACGAACTATATAAACCATCAAACGTGTTTTGTTTTCAATTACGAAAACAATTACTGGTAGTTTTAAAATATAAATTAACTAAGAAAATCTAGTACATAATCATATTGATAGTGACACAAATACATAACGAGGACATGCTTGATTTCCTCCGGTTTTAATAATCCATCCAATTTTCTTAGTTTAAAAAAATAATGGTTACATGTACTAGGAATAAGAAAGATAATAAAAAATAATGGTTAGTTAAAGATAATGAAATCACTTATTGCCTCGTAGTAGGTAATACATTATTTTTATACTAAGAAATTTTGTCCTCTAATTTTTTTAATAACTAAAGAAAAGAAAGCTTCAACTTTTAACCGATCATTTTTTTTCTCATTTATTTCCAATATTTCTTTTTCTTCATTCTCTTAATTTTTCAGTTTTTATAATCATTCCAGTTTATTAACATAAATCACTTTTGATTTTCCCCGCTTTTAATAATCCATCCAATTTAATAACAAATCAATGTTCATTAGTTCTCCGGTAATTTATACTCCTATTTTTAAGTGTTTGTAATGAATGTTTATCTGCTTTTTTTTATACGTTTTTGTAAGAAAATTCTCTTTTACATATCATAGATTTCTTAGCTTGTGATATTGCAATTCGGATAACGGCTTTGATACAACATGATACAATGCTATTATAGGTGGCAAAACGAGCTAAACTGTTTACTTAAACGAGTGCAAGCTAAATTGATAAAATTCATATAAAACATAGAAATAAAAATAATAATACTTGTTTGAAATTCGGGAATAAAAAATTAAATATAAAAAATTCGCTGAGTAACCTAATCAGTATTTTTACATGCGCTAATTAAGCTCATTTAATGTCTTATATGTGCGTCCATTTAACCAATTAATAATAATGAATAGCCAAAAAATACCCCATCCATTTTAGAAAAGTGTTAAAAATTGTTCATATTTAACAAAATTGATAAGATTTATCACCTCTAAATGCTATTGATCATGCTTGCTTTGTCAATATTTTCAATAAGAATTTGTATCAAGTTAGATGTGATATAAAAACGAAAAATTATTTTTGTTCCTAAACACTATCAAGCAATGTTATATGCAATGAAATAATCATTGCATTTTCTCGCATATATATACTAGGTAGTTTTCTTATGCCGTGCTTGGCACGGCTCATGATAATTTATATTTGGCCTTCAAGAATAATATATGTCGGTTTTTAGAAAAGCATTCATGGTATTTAAATTTATCTATTATTTTAGAACAAAAGTATCAACATGGCATAAAACGATGTTTACTAACTCAGCGAAGGAAGATATTGAGCAAAAGTGTATTGTACTCGCGCTGAGAGTTTGAGACTACTCACGTAACTTCTGGTAGAGTTTTAATTGGACTTTGACTGTAAATTGGAACCAGCTGAAAGACTCCCTTCGAGGGTAGTACATGTTCAAATGTGAATGTTGATAGATAGATAGGAGTAGTAAGTTAAATTTGAATATGTACTCTCTCTATTTTGTGTTATAACTCTTCTTCTCTAGGCTTTTTAGTTTCCACAATTGAGTACTTGACAAAAACTACCCCTTGAAAGCGTGATTTTATTTAAAAATGACACGAAATAAAATAAAGATTGTAACCAACACAACATAGAGAAGAAATATTCAACATTTCACCATCCTTTTGCTAGATCTTTTTACTTTTCTTTGCTATCAACCATGCTTATTTGACGTCATTAGGTAACCATCTTTTCTCAAATGAACAATGAACAATCTATCATTTACCATACTTTTGGTTAAAATCTACCATATAAAAGTAGTACTTCGTAGTCATCTAGAAACTATATAGCATGCTCACTTGACATTAAATTCCTAAAATGAAGCAAATGTCTATTTTCTACTTTACATGACCGAAAGTAAAGTTTAATATTTCCCGCATGTAATATTATTTTACTCAAAGTTACCTTTAATGAATGCAAATAAATAATTTATGTTCATAAAAAGCACAATGAAATTCTAATACAGTACCATAGAACAATTTGATTCACCTACTATTGGAATAATGATGTTCTTTTTCTTCCTATGATGTATACATACTTGATACCGCATACTTGATACTTGAATCAATTAACTTCTCAAATTATAGAAGTATTTATACGGAGTATTTCTTTTTTCTTTTTGATGACGTATAGTCCCTATTCAGGTAAATTAACCCGATCCACAGGAACTACCCGTATCCATTAGGTATAGATCATTACTTCACAGCGTGCGCACGGCCTAGGAGGCCCAGTAAGTTATTGTCGCACAAACGGTTGGTTACTTAACCAAGTCCTCGTCACACTGCGATCGTGGGACATGCGCCCACGGTAAGCCTAACGGTGGAGTCTGATCGTGGGACATGCGCCCACGGTAAGCCTAACGGTGTCTATTATTTAGTATGCAGGGTCTTCAAACAAGATTCACTTGGTGCAAGAGCCGAAGTTCACAAGACCCTGAATTGAGCCTAATTCGGGTCAAGCTCGGTCCATCTAACTTTTGTATTAACAAATTGGCGTCATCCGTGGGACCCTACACTATACCCTAAGTAATGAATAAAGGCGACGCAAACCCATCCCACCCTAAGGGGGACCTAATAAGCCACAAGGCCCACCCTTGGGATTCGAATCACTCAACTACCCTGGACGAGGACTGGGAGGAAAGGGACCACAAGAGCCTGCTCCCCCACTATTCACCCCCAGCCCACAGGCGACAGGGGATGCATTGTCCTCGCGCGAAACCCCCGCTATACCTCATAACGAGGCACTGAACGCAAGGACTGAGCTAACACTACAAACCACAGTAGAGACTTCTACTGAACCTGACTAATACATGAGCCAGTACGTTGCAAAAAAACTTTACAGCTCTGGTGCCGCTCATGAAAGCACGGATGAAGTCAAACCCAGCAAGAGACGTGAGGGTTAGCCTAGATTCCGATAGAGAGATTAGGGCTCTGGAGGGGTCGAACACTAAGAAGGAACTTATAAAAGAAAGGAGAAAGCGAATAAGAGAAGGGGAACTAGACATCTCGACGCCCTACCGTGACGCGCCACTCATTGAAGACGCATTATCTTCGTTCAACTCTGACAGCTCAAGAGAAGAAGATGCTTTTCTCACACCAGCAAACAACACGCGACATACAAGCGTGAAAGACAGGTTAGGACCCAACCCAAGGGGAACCAACACGTCGGCTGAGCCATACCCACGTCGACGAAGTGTCCTCAAAAGATTGGGGTCATTAGATAGAAGCTCTTCCCTAGAATCTTACGGGCAAGAACGAAGCAAAAGTACCAGGAAAACCTGACGAGAAACTCTCTCGAGTGAAAACTCATCAGATTCTGATTCCAGCGCTCACCACCCGTGACGCAGGAGGATTGTTTCTTCATCCTCGGAATCCTCTGACCACGACAGGAAACGTCTCAAAACACCCAAGCAACCAGGAATGCACAGCGAGGAAGATTGGTCTCTCCCGTGGCATCGCGACAAATGAAGTGTGTTTTCAAAACGGATAACCATATTTAAGGATAACAAAAAGAGACGCATGTAGTCCAACATCAAGACCTATGACGGAACAACAGACCCGAACGGTCACTGATGAGACTGCTTTTATACATGGTCTCATCGTCCAAATTGGGCTTAAAATCAATTAAATATCATCAAATATACCAAATATATGCTCGTGTTTGTTACTTGTGTATTTTTAGGTACGGATATTGAGGAATTGGGAAAAGATCACAAGAATCATTCAAAAACGAACACGGGAAACGAAGCCGCACAATGAACCGGGCCCAAGTTTGGAATTTCTCAAAATGACCCTTGAAGATTGAAGATTGTCAAGTTTAGTCCATCATCTTTGAAGAACTTGTCACAATTGACCCTCCAAATGCCAATTATGCAAGAATGGTCCTTGAAGATTGAAGATATTACAAGAACAGTCCTTGGAGAATCAAGAATATACATTTAAAACCCTTGGATAAAGTTTTAAAAGCCTTTGTGCCAAATTTGACAAGTTTGCAAAAGTTGATAAGTGTGAATTGGGCGTTGACAATGTTTATTCAGCAAGTAGCAAGACAAAAGGAGTCAAGGGGCCAAAACTGCCAGACATGAAAACCTCCATCACCCACTCCCACACTGACACGTAGCCCACTTATTCTTTCCACCCAATCAGCTTTCATCCCTTGTCCACCTCACTCTCCACTTGTTTTAAACTGATTTTTAAATAATTAAGTTAAACAAAAAAATGGTGGTAAACGTTTTTTTAAAAAACTTAATTAACCTAAACTAAATCAAACACCTCCTGTTTATTCATCTTCATCACATAAACCCTAAAAACTCCCAGTTTTAATTACCCTAATTGCTTACCCTAATCCCAATTAACCTTAGGGGTTTTACCCACAACCCCACTCCCAACACAACCTCCAACCCAGAAAATGACCACTCACCCTTTTGTCCCCTCCCCTACTCACCCATCACGTGTCTTTGACTACATCAACGCCCCAAAACCATTCCTTGTCCTCCACAACAAATTTAAGGGTCCAAGATCATCAATGCTAGCTGTCAATGAGGACAAACATCACATGGATGCCTAGAAGACCAAGATTCGAATTTTTCACCAAGGGCATTTAGGGCTTTTCAGCCATTAGGGTTTACACATTTTTGTATTATTTTATTAGTCTTTCTATTATGTTCTCTTAGTAGTATAAATATGGGTGCTTGTACCCATTTGTTTTTGTTCCAGAAATTTTGTAAAATTTTATTTATTAATGAAAATGAAGTTTAACTTTTTACAAGAAATCTGAGTTCCAATTTTTCTGTTTAGTAGTTTAACCATCTTCATTGTTTGGAAGTTTGTTAAGATTTAAAAAGTTTTCATTTCACAAGAAGTTTTTAGAAATCCGTTTTTTTTGAAGTTTCTTGGCAAAAGTTTGTAAAATCATGGATCCAATAATGAATTGAAGTGAAAGTGGATTTTCAGTATTGGACTATTGGTTTTGATAAGTTTTTGTCAAAATCTCTTCAAGTTTTCAGTTTGGTTCCATTGTTTTGAAAGAAATCAGTTTGAAAAAAGTCATTTTTTCCTTATAAGCTAAGAGATAAGCTAGCTTAGGCCATAAGCTAAGCTTATACTTATTTAAGCTTATCTTCCAGGTCATTATTTGCTCTACTTGTTTGATCTCAGCAGGCACCAAATTTTGCATATTGGATGAATGGTGGTTGAAGTCCATCATCATCATATTCTGGCCATACTACAAGCTCTTTTCTGAAGTTGTCAGCTCAAGCCCGAGCTTGATGGAGAAGGGTAAGCTACCCTTTGTGATTCCTGGATGTAGGGTCACCAGGTAAATCTCTTTTCTCCTCTCTCTATACTTGCTTTGAGGATATTTTTGAGCTAGAGTAATTTTTAGGGATAGGGTTGTGGATGGAAGAACAAATGCTAGATATTGCATCCCTGATAGATTAGAACATGTTAGAGTTTATTTGATTAGGGTTGGTGAAAGTTTGGTTACTAAATCTTTGTTAAATTCAAGTTTCAGTTTTAAAAGGGGTGTTTGGATTCAGGTTTTAAGTTCAGTTTGCAAGGTGCATTTGGTTTAAAATCTGCTTAGATTCACTCATTTTAATATCTTTGTGTTTTATCTGCTTAGTGTGTTAGTTTTGGTTCCATTTGGTGGGTTTTGAATACAAGTTTTGGTAAAATCATTGCCTAAAATCAGTTAAGCCATAACTGCTTGTTTTTGTAGAATTTTGGCCTTCAAATGTTAGTGCTTGATAGGATTTAGGGTAGGTTAGGATTTGCATTTGCTTTGAGGGAGTTTGTGAGTGGATTGAGTGAGTTTTGGCCAACCAAAACTCACCCAATTGCCAAACACATCAGCAAACAAGCCAACAGCCCCCAGTCCTATATCAGTGACTGAGTTTGGGCCTTTTCTGCTTAATTTTGCTAAGTGGCATCTTGTTTTTACAATTTTGTTGACTCTCCACAACCCAACTGGTTGTGGGGGTGCCTTTGTTTGCCCACAAAACCAAGAAACCAACAAGATCTAGGCACAAAAGTGCCCAGACCCGTTTTTTTTATGAAAGCAGTGGGAACTAACTTCCCACTGCTAGTGTAAAAGTTTCCCCTCCTAAGCAAGAGGACAAAAGGGGGTCACATGTCATTGTCAGTTTTCTCAATTTTTTGTCTTTAGTGGTGAAAAATAGGACTTAGACTTTGAAACCAGTTTTGTTATTTTTCTTATTTTATTTATGATTTTTCTGTTTAATTAGATTTTTATTTACTGTTCATTTTATATTTTTTTGATTAATTAGCCTTTTTAATTAACTTTTATTATTTCTGTTTTTGGCATTTAGTGCCAAAAATACTTGTTTTTCAGTTTAAACATTTTTCTTAGATTAGGAAAAACATTTTAAGATTTTTGGTTAAAAAAAGTTTTTACTGTTCACCTTTTATTTAATTTTTAGAATTAATTTAAGTTAATCAGGGTTTAAATTTTATACTGTTTTGTCTTTTAGTGAAAAATATTTTATTTTTCAGACTTTTTCATTTTTCTACTATTCATTAGAGTAAATTAGGATTTTTAAAATTGTTAAATTATTTTTGGCATCATTTTATTATTTTTTTATAATTATTTTAGTTTTAAAATAGTTTTTAGTAATTTAAAAATAGAAAAATAGTATTTAAAATTTAGGAAAAATAATTTTTAGTTTCTAAATAATATAAGTGAGTTATTTGTCCAATAAAATAATATTTTGGGCTTTTTCTTGATTATATTTAATTTTTGGGCTTTAATTAGCATTAAAAATTGAATATTTAATTAATAAAAGGTTTAAAAATATATTTATTGGATTTTTATCCTTATTTATATTATTTTGAACTACTTTTTCATTTTTAGGAATTTTTAGGTTATAATTTTAAATTTTCACGTTTTACGTACTTACGTTCGCGTTTTACGTCATTCGTCGTAGTTAATTGTAATCGTAGTTCGTCTCTAGTTTTCTTTCTTTTCTTATCCAAAAACGACACTACCCTAAACCTTTGATTATACTTATTGGCACATTAATCCACACACCTCCTCGAGAACGAACCCGCATTTGTTCGGTTTCGCGTTTTTCCTAAAACGTGTAACTTAATACTTGCCCCCATTATACCTTGTTTTTCCTAAAACAAAGGTGTACTAAAACTCAACCATCAAAAATGGCGCCGCTGCCGGGGAGGTGTTTTTAGTGTGCCATTATTAGTATCGTGTTTTTGTGAGTGGTGCGTTTTTGCTTTTCACATTTTGAAAAGCGTGAATATCGTACATACTCATTTTTGTTGTTTTTCCTTATTATATTATAGTATCCAAATAAATTGTGTTTAGTTTTCCTAAATTAAACACACAACATCATTTTACTATATTGTAGATATATTGATTTTTGTTTTTATTGTGAATATTATTAATATATTGTACTTACGTAGAACAATAAAAATACAAGTACTCCAAATACGTGAGAAATCACAACCTTGATTCGGGATTTCATCACTCGATCATTGTATTCGAATCCAAAGCAAAAGTAAAAGGCAAAATAGATAAATACTTTCGTGAGGCTTGATTTCAATTAACACAAACTATAAGGTGGGTATAAGGCGGTTGTATTTCACGACCTAAAGGAAAAAGGCTCTTAAGTGCTTAGCGCCGCCTCGTTTCCTCCGCTTGCTTGTGCGTGTTTTGAGAAAGAAGGCTAATCGAGGGTTTGCCAACCAAAGTATTATCTACGTATATATATTTGCTTGTTTTCAAGATTAAACCCTCTTGAACGATTTGGTGTTCCACCATCGTTCTAAAGTCATCAAAGGCGTTCACTCCACGTGATCGTTTTCATTCCTTGAGGCTCCTTTAATCGAGAAAGTCGATTCGAGGAGAGATTTGTAGATTTTTGTCTACGTAATACATTCAAAATACCAAAAAATTAAAAACAATCAAAAGCACAAAAATAATCTTCTACATTCCCTCTAATTTCATAATTCTCTTCTTTCACCCTCTATAACGTTTAATTCTCGTAACACCATTCTCGTTGCATCATGTCGAATCATGGTGGTTATTATTCGTGTCCAAATTGTGGAGGCCCGCCCGATGGTGCCAATTGTTTTTATTGTGAGTTTATTGGAGGTCGAGGGGGTTATCTTTATAACTCCGCTCCACGTCATCATGGTCCCAATTTTCAATCTTACGACCAAGGTCACCCATCGTCTTCGTTTTATTCGTCGTATGATCCGTCTTTTAATTGCAATAATGAGTCTTTTCATAATGCCTTTAATGATTTAGTGAGATGAAATAATGAGAAATTAACGATGGTGGAAGAACAATTATCTAGCCTTAAGGAAACTTGTAATAAACGAATGGCAACCCAAAGGGACACTTTCAAAAAAATGGAAAACGATTATGACACCTTTATTGAAGGGCAACAACGTTTGTATGATCAAAATGAAGAGATGTGGAAAGGATATGTGGATAGCATTAAGGAAAATCATGCTATTGAAAGAGAAAATTATGATAGAGAGAGAGATAAAATTCTTTTAATGTTCGAGGGCTTAGTGGAAAAATTTAATTCTTTATCTAATAACACCAATCCTAATTCCGAGGGAGAGGTTAAAGCTTTATCGACTCCTAAGACTCGTACGTCTCGCATTGATCCATGTCTCTCGAATTTTAGAATCGTGCAACCTTCATCGTCTTGCAAAACCGTAGAGGAAACGAAAAAGTCATCCAACGAAGTTTTGAAAAATGTTTTTGAACCAAAGGAAAAACTCGTAGGATACTTGGGAGTTTTAAATCTAATACCTTGTGAACCTAATTTTTCTAATGAGGATGAAATTATTGAGGATTTTCTAAATCAATATACACTTAATTTTGACGAAGAAATTCCATTAAATGATTTTAAAGAAGAAAAATGTGGAAAGGTTTTTAAGGAAAGCATTGAACCCTCGTTTTTACAAGATGAACGAACATTAATTCCGAAGGGACGTGTTAATAGTTTTGCTAAAATGTTTGAAAACCCACGTTCGATCCCTTCGAAGGACAAAGTTGAAACCGTCAAGGCAAAATCGTCACGAGACGAGCCTTTTACTCCTAATCCCACATCGAGTGAGATTTTGGATTTATCATGTGAGAAGTCCGCCGATGGCCTTGCTCACATCGATACGTTTTTCGATATCGAGGTCGAAACGACAAAGGCAAAATCTTCAATCGAAGAGCCTTCTTTTCCTAGTTTCACGACGGTTGAAGCTAGCGACTCGATTATCGACGACTTTATTGCTCGACCTCTTCCACGAGGAAGAGAAGACGTTTTTGATCCCGATGGAGATTTTTGCGAGATCAAACGTATTCTTGATAACCCGCTTTCGATTTTCGAGTTTGATGAGGACCGTTGCGTTAGCCCGGAGGGGGATGTTTTGTTAATTGATTCAAGTTTTAACAATTCAAATCCTCCTCCCGCCTTCAAGATAAATGTGGAAATCTTAAGTGTGCCTAGAATTATTTTAGAAACACCAAATATTTTCAATTTAATCAACTTGGGTTTTCTTAACAATGAGTTAAAAAATGAAAAAGGGAATGATTTTAAAATCAATTTTAAAGATTTTCCAATGTTAACTCCGTCATCACCTCGCTTAATTGATCTTGCTACAAACGCGTCTACTTCTTTTGACGATGTTTTGTGTGGACCTAGTGTGGGGGAAGCCCCATTTGTTCCCTCACACTTCTCCACCGAGGACGAGATTTTTGACCCCGATATCACGTTTAAGATAAAATCTCGGTCTTTTACCGAAGTAGTCACTAGAAGATCCTTCTACACTTACGGTATGAGTTTACCTCGAGTGACTCGATTTTTATGCCCAACCAATGTCCCACCCTTCTCTTCTTATGCTATTTTCTTGTGTCCCTTTGGGACGATGATGTTGAAAGTCATGTTGTTTCGTTTATCATCCGAAAACGAAGACACGATCTTTGATCCCGGTATAGAGGTTTTGCCTTTATACACGGTTGCTTTTGGGCCTTGATTACATGTAAGTCCCGCCAAAAATGACCGAACCATGATTATCCCTAAATGATCACATTTATGGGGATTCGAGTCGAGCTTTTGACTTGGTTATCAAAAACAAGGTGCCTCGTGGGGGAGACCCATGCTTATCCATGTACATATTATTGCTTTCTAATTAGTTTAATGTGAGGGGATTTGTGCCCTTCCAACCTTTGTTTCGTGGTTGTTCGTGATTGTGATTCATTAGGTACATCGTCATCATTGAAGCCTCTCGTGTTCGTTTCACGGATCACTCGAGCTTCGATCGTTGCCTTTGGAGATTCCGATATCCTATGATATATCCTTTTATGTTCTAACCTTAGGTTTATAGCACACTTCATAAACGGCTATTAACTTATTGGTTACACCCTTTCCATGCTAGATTAGGCATTCGAATACGTCTCTAGTATGGGGGTGTTTGCACCCCTAGACTCGAAACATTGAGGACAATGTTTAACTTTAGTATGGGGGGGGTGAATAGATACTTGCCTTGCCAAACCTTCACACTTTCCAAAGTTTATCGTTTTGTTTATCGTTTTTGTTGCAAAATAAGGCTAAAAACGGCCAAATTTTAAAAATTTTCTCATATTTTATAAGTGTTTGAAGACACGAATGTAGATTTTTCGATGGCGAGAATAAGAGTAATTTTTGACTCGACCGTGCGTGTTGAGCACTTAGCTTTGATTCCTTAACTACACATTAGGCTAAGTCTCTTAAATGAGGACGAGAAATGATAGAGTTAATTATAAGTTACTATGATAAACGTAGAGTACTCGTATTCTTTCAAAAACTCATGTGTTCTCGTTATTTGCTTATTCTCCCTTCGCATGTAAATATTTTTTGCTTAATAAATATTGACTTAGCGGTTTAGTTTTGATTGTTGGGTTTCTAGTCTTTTCTAGTAGCTTCCGTGTAATTAAATTGGGAAGACATTAAGGTATCGCCAGCGTCACGGTTTTGAAGTATTGGCAACCCGAATAATCGAAAGCTTCACCCAATAATAAGATTTCAAGTGCTCACCAAAATCTAGCAAACAATTTGAAGCCCCACAAGGCCTAAAATCTATGCAAAATTGAAAGTGAATCAAGCCTTAATCTTCGAAGCTTTAAAGATCCAAAATTCGCTTTAGCGTGAGGATATGCGTCTTTGGCTAATAAAACCACCGATGAGGCGGATAATAAAAGGCAAGGCAAGACCGAAGTAATAATAAAAGCTTCATGGCGAAGTTGAATAAAAGATGGAGGTAAACTAAAGATAATAAGGCCCTTCCGTTAGGGGGCGTATAAAAGTCTTGGTAATAAGTCTCATGTTCAAAACCGTTATAAAACCGTGTTTATCGATTCTTCTTGTCAACTTAATTTTTTAACATCGTTGTCTATTAGGAGGGGTTATTGATTTGATGGTCTTAGTTACACCGTTAGGACTCTATTTTTAGACCTAAATCTCTACTATCGCTTAAGTCAATGATGTATCCTCGTGATCATTAAAGACATAATAAAATATAAGAGATACAACTTAGGAATAATGGGAGGATAAGTACGTGATTAGGGCATATGAGTAGTGTTAGCATTACTAACTTATAATGACAATGATCTCGTTGCACGCTTGGCATGGAATTGGAGTGAAAATCGAGGACGACGAATTTATCTCTATGAGGCACTCACGTGTTCTTATTCTATGAACCTAAACGTCCCATTTTGAGATGAAAATCATACATTATGTCTAAAACACAAGTAGTAGTAATAGTCGTAGTGTAGCTAGTTTATCAATTCAATAAAAGAGAATAAAATGAATTTTGGAGATGCTTTGATACTTTATTCTAGCATTGTGTGAGGGCACGGCAATGGTTTAGTATGGGGGAGTGATGAGACTGCTTTTATACATGGTCTCGTCGTCAAAATTGGGCTTAAAATCAATTAAATATCATCAAATATACCAAATATATGCTCGTGTTTGTTACTTGTGTATTTTTAGGTACGGATATTGAGGAATTGGGAAAAGATCACAAGAATCATTCAAAAACGAACACGGGAAACGAAGCCGCACAATGAACCGGGCCCAAGTTTGGAATTTCTCAAAATGACCCTTGAATAATTGAAGATTGTCAAGTTTAGTCCCTCATCTTTGAAGAACTTGTCACAATTGACCCTCCAAATGCCAATTATGCAAGAATGGTCCTTGAAGATTGAAGATATTACAAGAACAGTCCTTGGAGAATCAAGAATATACATTTAAAACCCTTGGATAAAGTTTTAAAAGCCTTTGTGCCAAATTTGACAAGTTTGCAAAAGTTGATAAGTGTGAATTGGGCGTTGACAATGTTTATTCAGCAAGTAGCAAGACAAAAGGAGTCAGGGGCCAAAACTGCCAAACATGAAAACCTCCATCACCCACTCCCACACTGACACATAGCCCACTTATTCTTTCCACCCAATCATCTTTCATCCCTTGTCCACCTCACTCTCCACTTGTTTTAAACTGATTTTTAAATAATTAAGTTAAACAAAAAAATGGTGGTAAACGTTTTTTTTTAAAAACTTAATTAACCTAAAATAAATCAAACACCTCCTGTTTATTCATCTTCATCACATAAACCCTAAAAACTCCCAGTTTTAATTACCCTAATTTCTTACCCTAATCCCAATTAACCTTAGGGGTTTTACCCACAACCCCACTCCCAACACAACCCCCAACCTAGAAAACGACCACTCACCCTTTTGTCCCCTCCCCTACTCACCCATCACGTGTCTTTGACTACATCAACACCCCAAAACCATTCCTTGTCCTCCACAACAAATTTAACGGTCCAAGATCATCAATGCTAGCTGTCAATGAGGACAAACATCACATGGATGCCTAGAAGACTAAGATTCGAATTTTTCACCAAGGGCATTTAGGGCTTTTCAGCCATTAGGGTTTACACATTTTTGTATTATTTTATTAGTCTTTCT
The DNA here is from genome assembly GCA_025667525.1 of Glebionis coronaria. NCBI lineage: Eukaryota > Viridiplantae > Streptophyta > Magnoliopsida > Asterales > Asteraceae > Glebionis > Glebionis coronaria. Next base: position 487,838,057 of record CM046877.1, read on the forward strand.
AGTATGTTCTCTTAGTAGTATAAATATGGGTGCTTGTACCCATTTGTTTTTGTTCCAGAAATTTTGTAAAATTTTATTTATTAATGAAAATGAAGTTTAACTTTTTACAAGAAATCTGAGTTCCAATTTTTCTGTTTAGTAGTTTAACCATCTTCATTGTTTGGAAGTTTGTTAAGATTTAAAAAGTTTTCATTTCACAAGAAGTTTTTAGAAATCCGTTTTTTTTTTGAAGTTTCTTGGCAAAAGTTTGTAAAATCATGGATCCAATAATGAATTGAAGTGAAAGTGGATTTTCAGTATTGGACTATTAGTTTTGATAAGTTTTTGTCAAAATCTCTTCAAGTTTTCAGTTTGGTTCCATTGTTTTGAAAGAAATCAGTTTGAAAAAAGTCATTTTTTCCTTATAAGCTAAGAGATAAGCTAGCTTAGGCCATAAGCTAAGCTTATACTTATTTAAGCTTATCTTCCAGGTCATTATTTGCGCTACTTGTTTGATCTCAGCAGGCACCAAATTTTGCATATTGGATGAATGGTGGTTGAAGTCCATCATCATCATATTCTGGCCATACTACAAGTTCTTTTCTGAAGTTGTCAGCTCAAGCCCGAGCTTGATGGAGAAGGGTAAGCTACCCTTTGTGATTCCTGGATGTAGGGTCACCAAGTAAATCTCTTTTCTCCTCTCTCTATACTTGCTTTGAGGATATTTTTGAGCTAGAGTAATTTTTAGGGATAGGGTTGTGGATGGAAGAACAAATGCTAGATATTGCATCCCTGATAGATTAGAACATGTTAGAGTTTATTTGATTAGGGTTGGTGAAAGTTTGGTTACTAAATCTTTGTTAAATTCAAGTTTTAGTTTTAAAAGGGGTGTTTGGATTCAGGTTTTAAGTTCAGTTTGCAAGGTGCATTTGGTTTAAAATCTGCTTAGATTCACTCATTTTAATATCTTTGTGTTTTATCTGCTTAGTGTGTTAGTTTTGGTTCCATTTGGTGGGTTTTGAATACAAGTTTTGGTAAAATCATTGCCTAAAATCAGTTAAGCCATAACTGCTTGTTTTTGTAGAATTTTTTCCTTCAAATGTTAGTGCTTGATAGGATTTAGGGTAGGTTAGGATTTGCATTTGCTTTGAGGGAGTTTGTGAGTGGATTGAGTGAGTTTTGGCCAACCAAAACTCACCCAATTGCCAAACACATCAGCAAACAAGCCAACAGCCCCCAGTCCTATATCAGTGACTGAGTTTGGGCCTTTTCTGCTTAATTTTGCTAAGTGGCATCTTGTTTTTACAATTTTGTTGACTCCCCACAACCCAACTGGTTGTGGGGGTGCCTTTGTTTGCCCACAAAACCAAGAAACCAACAAGATCTAGGCACAAAAGTGCCCAGACCCATTTTTTTTATGAAAGCAGTGGGAACTAACTTCCCACTGCTAGTGTAAGAGTTTCCCCTGCTAAGCAAGAGGACAAAAGGGGGTCACATGTCATTGTCAGTTTTCTCAATTTTTTGTCTTTAGTGGTGAAAAATAGGACTTAGACTTTGAAACCAGTTTTGTTATTTTTCTTATTTTATTTATGATTTTTCTGTTTAATTAGATTTTTATTTACTGTTCATTTTATATTTTTTTGATTAATTAGCCTTTTTAATTAACTTTTATTATTTCTGTTTTTGGCATTTAGTGCCAAAAATACTTGTTTTTCAGTTTAAACATTTTTCTTAGATTAGGAAAAACATTTTAAGATTTTTGGTTAAAAAAAGTTTTTACTGTTCACCTTTTATTTAGTTTTTAGAATTAATTTAAGTTAATTAGGGTTTAAATTGTATACTGTTTTGTCTTTTAGTGAAAAATATTTTATTTTTCAGACTTTTTCATTTTTCTACTATTCATTAGAGTAAATTAGGATTTTTAAAATTGTTAAATTATTTTTGGCATCATTTTATTATTTTTTATAATTATTTTAGTTTTAAAATAGTTTTTAGTAATTTAAAAATAGAAAATAGTATTTAAAATTTAGGAAAAATACTTTTTAGTTTATAAATAATATAAGTGAGTTATTTGTCCAATAAAATAATATTTTGGGCTTTTTCTTGATTATATTTAATTTTTTGGCTTTAATTAGCATTAAAAATTGAATATTTAATTAATAAAAGGTTTAAAAATATATTTATTGGATTTTTATCCTTATTTATATTATTTTGAACTACTTTTTCATTTTTAGGAATTTTTAGGTTAAAATTTTAAATTTTCACGTTTTACGTACTTACGTTCGCGTTTTACGTCATTCGTCGTAGTTAATTGTAATCGTAGTTCGTCTCTAGTTTTCTTTCTTTTCTTATCCAAAAACGACACTACCCTAAACCTTTGATTATACTTATTGGCACATTAATCCACACACCTCCTCGAGAACGAACCCGCATATGTTCGGTTTCGCGTTTTTCCTAAAACGTGCAACTTAATACTTGCCCCCATTATACCTTGTTTTTCCGAAAACAAAGGTGTACTAAAACTCAACCATCAGTCACCTAAAGGTGTTTGAATCCCAGGCAGGGAAACGTAACCAAGGAAAGCTCGTGCGGGAAAGTTTCCCTGGCAACTTTTTGACGTTTCTCTGGCGACTAAGTGGGCCCCGCAGCTCTTTGGTCCAAAAATTGGTGCCACGCTGGATTTGGTGGGGGAAAATTTCCCTGGCGACATATGTCGCCGGGGAAAACATGGGTGATTAGCAAAGTTAAGTAATCATGATAATTAAACTTCACTTTTCCCTGGCGACATGTCGCCAGGGAAACTGTCCATTACGTTGACAAGTCAAAGTTGTACCAAAGTTTCTCTGGTGACATGTCGCCAGGGAAACCCTGATGACTTTTCAAGAAAGTCAAACGAGTCAAAGTTTTCCCTGGCGACATGTCGCCGGGGAAACTTTGCCATTTTTTTGTGCAGCCTGCACAACAGGCTATTTCTAGATTTTTTTCCGGAATTTTTCCGGAAAAAATCTACCAAAACCTGGGAATACAAATACAAATCCTGGGTATACAAATACTAAAAATCTACCACAAATCTAGTACCAAAACACAATAACATGTAACCTCTCGATCGATTAACTCAATCAATATAAATACATATGTCACAACTTGAGTACGAATATATTGGTTCCTAGTTACACTTATTAAACTTGCAATTCGGGGTTTACAATTATTAAACTTGCATGCTAAGGTAGGAAAAACAAGACATACTAACCATTATTTCCATTCTACCCGTCGGCATTATCATTACCACTACCGACACTCCCGACGGCGCCACTACCGCTGCCTCCCGTGCCACTCCCGCTAGCACCACCCGATAGGAATTGTGAGAACGCATCGGCGAACCTATCGTCACTTCTTATAAATTCATACACTTGAGACGCTTGTTCCAATCGGGGGTCGATGGCAGGTGCAGGGGGAGGAGTATATCGAGTAGTTAGATGCCTTCTCGACACTATCTGGCCGACACCGGGCATGTGGCCTCGCTGCTTTCCGCCTATGACGATACGGTTGATCTCGTCGTCTGTATGTTTGCCTGCAGCCCTCATCGCAAGCATCTCCTCCTAATGAAGTGACAAAAACAAACGATATTTAGTATATTATTTATTAGTCGGGTTGGTACATTATTTATCGGCAGGAAATAGTCGAAAACCAAGGTATATCCAAAAAATAAATTAATTAGTTAATTTAAAAAAAATACTTACATACATAACGCGGTCCGTATCGCAACGAAAATTACCATCTGGTCGGTGTACGCCATGAAGAAGTGATCAATGACAGTCGGGTGTGGCATATCAGCTTCAATTGCAGCTTGCGTCTGTACATACATAGACACACATATATAGAATGAAGCAAATTCAAAACAAAAAATCACAACACACCAAAACATATAATCAAAGACATATATGTATGTAAATTAATTATAGAATTTCTCACCACTTTGTGTCGAAGGAGTGCTACGATCGGGATCCCTATCGACTCGGTGTCTTATGCTTAGACCGATTTTGCGAGTTTGTCAGACATCTTTTTTCGTAATCCGGATCACTCCAAAGTGCGATATGTTTTTCCCAGTCCTCGGCAGTAATTTCCTCAAGACGTGCCCTGCAGACTCTGTCTATGTCAACCCTACCGGTATCGATGTCTCGGCGCCAATGCTTTGTCTTGAACTTATTTTTTCTCGAATTGTAAGTCTTTTGAAGCATATGATTGATGCCGCCACTTACACACTTCCATGTCGCAGCATCACTCTTGTGGGGTGTCAGATTAAACTTAGACTACATTCATATACAACAAATAAAACAAACACAGAGTTGGAGTTATAGATATAGTTTATACATTATTTTGTTTATTTATTTAATGGCTTATATATTTATTTAAATTTTTAAAATAAAAACAACTTATCCTGATAAGCATAAGCTTTTTGAAAACAGCTTGCTCTGATAAGCTTATCAGGACAAGCTGTTTGAAAACAGCTTATCCTGATAAGCTTATCAGAACAAGCTGTTTGAAAATAACTTATCCTGATAAGCATATCAGGACAAGCTATTTTCACACAGGTTGTTCTGTTAAGCTTATCAAAATAAGCTGTATTCAAACAGCTTGTTTGGTTAAGCTTATCAGGATAAGTTGTTTGAAAACAGCTTATCCGAAAAAGCTTATTACCTTATTCTCATCAAATATATATTTATTTAAAAAATTATATTTATTTAAATTTTGTTATATTTATTTAATTTTTTTATATTTATTTAAAAAAATTATATGATATAAATAAATAAGAGACAATTTGTATATTTACTTAAATTTGTTATTTATTTATATGATATAAATAAATAAACAAATTTATTTAAATATATACACTATTAAATAAATAAACACAATAATATTATAAACAAAAAAATGATAACTGACCTCTATGTCCGCCCAAACGCTCGTCTCGATCTGTCTAGGGACATCATTCCAACTTGGGTAGTACATTGGCACGTGCCTCCTGATAGAATCCCCGACGTAATTAAAAACTGCTGAGCATGCGCGCCGAGAGGCCGGAAAGAGGGTGGTTGTCCCTCAAAATTTATCGGGACAGGGCCATGCAAGTCAACTTCGCTCAAAAAATCAAGACATTGGGTATTGCCCCGGGTCTTTCTACCAGCCTCTCTGCCGCCCAAATTTTTTTTTCTTTTGCCTTTGCCTGCAAAAATCAAGTGAGTGACAAAGTCATAAAATTTCAAGGCAAGCAACATATATATATGCACAAAATTTATGATTGTGTTACAATAATCCAAATATTCTTACCTTTATTTCTAAATAAGGCGAGGAAACCGTTGCGGATGTTTGGCGTAGGAGGTTCATCCTCACCACCACCGTCACCACCGTGTGATCGTGCAACATCTGCTGACATCTGTACAATTACAATTAGCATAACATAGATAAATTCATGAACAAAATAATATAAGCATGCACAAATCCAAATACAACACATCTAACTAAATATAGACATTTAGCTTATCAGGATAAGCTGTTTGCAAACAGATTATTCTGATTATCAGGATAAGTTGCTTTCAAACAGTTCGTCCCGATAAACTTAGCATGATAAGCTGTTTGAAAAAAGCTAATCCTGATAAGCTTATCAGGATAAGTTGTTTGAAAACAGCTTGTCCCGATAAGCTTATCAGGATAAGCTGTTTAAAAACAGTTTATTCTGATTATCAGGATAAGCTGTTTTCAAACAGCTTGTCCCGATTAACTTATTAGGATAAGCTGTTTGAAAACAGCTTGTCCTGATAAGCTTATCAGGATAAGATGTTTGAAAACAGCTTATCCTGATAAGCTTATCAGGATAAGCTGTTTGAAAACAGAATATTCGGATAAGCTTATCAGTTTATTCTCATAAAAAAGGTAGCATAAGGAGTGTTTGGTTGTGGGTTTAACGACATGTCACCGGGGAAACCTAAATGAATAAATAAATAAATAATCATATGTATTATGAATAAGAATTTAAAAAACATACTTCTTAGCCGGGTTTGGTCGGGGTTGTTGGCGTCAGGGCTGTGGTGGTTGTCGGCTGTGGTCTCGGCTGTCGTCGGGGTTGGGTCTCTGGCTGCGATCGGGGCTACAATAACTTAAAACAAACCCATTTTAATTATCCATCATAATAAGATAAACAAAACAATTTTATTATAAATCAAAAATTAAAATTACAACCTTTTAAAATCGGGAAAGATTGGATGTTTAAAGGGTTAGAAAAAGAAGAAAAGTGGGAAAGATTGGACTCGTCGGAGTGGTGGCAGTCGGCGGAGTGGTGGCGAAGTGGTGCACGTGTGCAAATGTGGTGGTGAGTAGTGGTGGTGGTGATGATAATGATGGTGGTGATGGTGGTGTGGAGGTGATGGTGGTGATGGTGGTGAGCAGCAGCGAACGAAAGGAAGTGGGTTTTTTTGGGATAAAGAAAGTGTTATGAGAAAAGTGAAGATCTTGTCAAAAAGGTCATATTTTCCCCAGCGACAATCCCTGGCGACATGTCGCCGGGGATACATTCTACTTTGCGTCTAGCCAAAAGCGCGCGTGATTGAAAATTTTGGGAGGGATATGACTATGTTTCCCCGGCGACATGTCGCCAGGGATTCTTTTGACTTTTCAACGTATATTTACGTACCTAACCTATTTCTTCGTTTCTCCCAAACCTTCCCTGGCGACGTGTCGCCAGGGAAACAATCACTAGCGACATGTCGCCAGGGATAGGTCAAAAAGTCGTCGGGGATATTTATTGTCAAAATAAAAAAATATTATTGTTTATATATTATTATAATTAGTTATAAATATTATTATTATTATTATTATTTATAAAATTATTATTATTATTTATAAAATAATAATATCATCCCGGTCAGTTTAATTGCTAAATTCATTCCAGTCTAGTCCGTTTAGTTTCTCGATTTATTCTAATTCGGTAACCATTGAACATATAACGTGTAACCAATGCATACCGACTCATCCATTGAACACTTAACGTGTAGCCAATGCATACCGACTCATCCATTGAACATCTAACGTGTAATCAATGCACACCGACTCATCCATTGAACATCTAACGTGTAACCAATGCATACCGACTCATCCATTGAACATCTAACGTGTAACCAGTGTATACCGACTCATCCATTGAACATCTAACGTGTAACCAATGTATACCGACTCATCTATTGAACATCTAACGTGTAACCAATGTATACCGACTCATCCACTAAACATCTAACGTGTAACCAATGTATACCGACTCATCCATTGAACATCTAACGTGTAACCAAGACATACCGACTCATCCATTGAACATCTAACGTGTAACCAATACATACCGACTCATCCATTGAACATCTAACGTGTAACCAAGACATACCGACTCATCCATTAAACATCTAACGTGTAACCAGGACATACCGACTCATCCATTGAACATCTAACATGTAACCAAGACATGCCGACTCATCCATTGAACATCTAACGTGTAACCAAGACATACCGACTCATCCATTGAACATCTAACGTGTAACCAAGACATACCAACCTATCCATTAAACATATAACGTGTAACCAAGACATACCGACTCATCCATTGAACATATAACGTGTAACGAACACATACCGACTCATCCATTGAAAATCTAACGTGTAACCAATGCATACCGACTCATACATTGAACTTCAAATTAGAGACTTTTAACTTTAAAGCAGTGGAGTGGTACTTTTTTTCAAAGTTTTAATGATGAAATAATTAATGCAAAGTAAGGCCGACGACAGATGTTACTTTTCTCTTTGCCTGCCTACTTACCAAATCTGAAATAGCTATACGTACCATATCCAAATACACTCATGCATGAGGTTTCAGTATGCAACACTTGTCCAGCTGATGGATTTGATGGATGGGTGGTCAATTGAGTTGCTAAATATTGGAGGGAAAACATTGGCGGGAAAAAATTGGCGGGAAAAAATTGGAGGGAAAACATTGGCGGGAAAATGTTAACAATTTCCCTCACTTTTTAGCATAAAAGGAGAACCACACACACTCCTTATCATCACAACCACCAGTAGATCACACACACTTATCATCTCAAACACATTGTTATTATGAAGATGTTAAAGCATCAAGCTTTTCCGTGTACGTGTGGACGTGGAGATGTAGTTCTTCGATAATCGTGGCAAGATGATACCTTTGGTAGACAGTACTATGCTTGTCCACGTTCAAAGGTGGAACCTCCAGTTTCATATGGATGCGGATGTTTTTTATGGAAAGGCGAACGAGTCAGACTACTTGTCAATTCTCTTGGAGGTTCAGTGAGCTTTTCTCCTCCAAGCTCTTCTTCAAGACCTTCAACGAGCTTTTCTCCTACAAGCTCTTATTCGAGACCTTCAAGGACTCCAATTTCTTCTCCAAACTCTTCAACGTGTGCAAACTGTGTGCTCTTGAATGGAAAAATAAAGGTACTTGAGAGTATAGTAGAGTTGTACCACAATGCCGATAGGCACACAATGGATTCAGCTGCACTACTTCACGATCTTTACGATGACATGGAGAACCTTAGTTTGAACTAGTCTGTGATGTTTTTTTTCCGTTTTTACGAGTCTAATATCGTTGTAATATCTATGTTTAATTAAGCACGTGTTTAAGTGTCCATGACAAATAAAATTATGTTTAGGAGTGTCTGTGTGTAAGTCTCCCATGTGATATTACAAAAGGTTTTATGTAATATTTGGAATAAATAAATATTTGTTTTATAGATGTCTCATTTTTTATTATATAAACGTCGCGAAAATAAAATAACATTGGATCAATAGTTAAAATAATAATTATATGGAATAAATAATAATTTTTCATAATAAGCAAAAACTAATAATATATATGAAAGGGAGTTTCCCCGGCGACATGTCTCATTTTTTATAGATGTCTCATTTTTTATTATATAAACATCGCGAAAATAAAATAACATCGGATCGATAGTTTAAATAATAATTATATGGAATAAATAATAATTTTTCATAATAAGCACAAACTAATAATATATATGACAGGGAGTTTCCTCGGCGACATGTCGCCGGGGAAACTTTTGGGATTTGGATCTGCTTAAGTTTGAAGCTAATTACGTTGGACGAAGTATCCCTAGCGACATGTCGTCAGGGATAAGATTGTCAGGTTATTATCAAAAAGAGATTAATGTTAATTACGTTGGATGAAGTTTCCCTGGCGACTTGTCGCAAGGGATAAGTGGGAGGGAAAATTTCCCGCTTTTTCCTTTGGCATTTGATTTTGGACAGTGAATCCCCGGCGACATGTCGCCTGAGATACTCTAGTCAAACTTTGACCAAAAAATATATCTGCTTTTTTGCCACGTCAGCAAAGTCGTCAGGGAAAAGGGGTTTTCCCTGGCGACATTTTATCGCCGGGAAACCTCGGTCACCTATTATCAATTTTCTTGTTGTGTTGGCTTCGAGTTTTTCCCTAGCTTGTTATAGCTAACACCTGCGATAATGCTAATAGTTTATAACTAGCAAATATATGCATATCTAGTAAAATTATCTCTATGTACAAACATATTAAAAACAAACACAAAGATTCGTTAATTTTTCTACACGTATGTATGGCCCATTACCGTGTACAATGTTCCAAAACAAATAGTACTATTAAGTTAACAATCTAGAAATTTACAATATAGGATAACAAGAGGAGCTTTGATTTGAAATCCAATCGGTCCAAGATGAACGAACCATTTCGTAGCTTAGTCTCTAAGCATAAATCTTCATTATTAGCAGTAGTAAATAAGAATAAGTTGTACTAGTTGTTGTTTATAATTACATGTTGGATATTACTTATATTTTAAGAAAATTGTAATTTGTAATATATATTAGGAATATATTAATATTAGGAATCTTTTAGGCTAACTTCCTTAAATTAGTTTATAAAAAGTTTCCTATTTGATTTAAGGAGGTGTTTACCTTCATCTCATAAATAGAGAGGGGATCCTAATTAATATCGAACTATAAGGTTTTTGTCGATATGGTACAATAGTACAAGAACCGAAAGATCTATGAAAACAGGTAATGTGAATCATTGGTATTTAAGTAAAAATACCAAGAACGACATGTTTTCTTGACATTTAATAATCACTTTTTCTTGGTAATATAGTATATATTTACATACAAAGTTTAGGTTCTTAGAAAATAACTGTTTACAATTGTATGTTGCAGGGACGAGCTCGTGGGGTCGCTTGTCAAAGAAGAAGGTCACATATATTCACTCGCTGCCATGGGGGATCTACTTTACACCGGGTCAGACAGTAAAAATATTCATGTGTGAAAAAACTTGAAGGAGTTCACTGCGTTTAAATCCAACAACGGGCTCGTAAAAGACATTATCTTATCCGGTGACAAGATTTTCATTGGACACCAAGATGGGAAAGTTCGTGTATGGAAGAAAAATCGAAAATACCCAAGCAACCACAAACGCATAGGATCGTTTCCAACGTTGTTTGATATTCTGAAGTCGTCAGTGAGGCCAAAAAACTACATCCAAGTAAAACGAAAATGCACAACACTTTGGAACAAACATTGTGATGCGATTTCTTGTCTTAGCATAGACGAAGAAGAAGGTATTTTATACTCAAGCTCATGGGACAGAACATTTAAAGTATGGAAAATATCAAATTCCAAATGTCTAGAGTCGGTAAAAGCACATGACGACGCTGTCAATAGTGTCGTCACTACAAAATCTGGCCTCGTCTTCACAGGCTCAGCAGACGGGTCTGTTAAGGTCTGGAAGCGAGACTGGAATGGTAAAAAAAATGAAACATAGTCATGTGGAAACATTATTAAACCAAGAATGTGCGGTTACCGCACTAGCAGTGTCGGAAACCGGGACATTCATGTATGGCAGATTATCGGACGGGCCAGTTAACTTTTGGGAATGGGAAAAACAACTATCACATGGTGGTTTGTTAAAGGGTCACAAGTTGGTTGTTTTGTGTTTATCAACTGCTGGCAAGTTATTGTTTAGCGGGTCAGCCGATAAAACGATATGTGTGTGGAAGCACGAAGGAAATATTCATAACTGTTTATCGGTGCTTACGGGGCATACCGGACCGGTGAAGTGTTTAGCGGTAGAACGAGAGGATGGTCAGAGCTCTGGTGACAAGAAATGGGTAGTTTATAGTGGCAGTTTACATAAATCCGTAAAAGTTAGGAAAGTGTCCAAGAAATCACAAGAGATGATGCAAACAACTATGATGCAATCTTATGTTAGATACTGAATTGTTGGTGCTTGGATTTGAATTATTAGAATTATAGATTTTTAGAATTTTAGTTAGTATTTGTGTATCTATTGTTATTAGAACAAGATTTTAAAACCCGTGCTTCGCAGCGGTGAGTCTTGTTAAAACTTCTCCGTTTAATGTCAGAAAAAGCTATGTGATACACTGATAAACGTAAATGATAACCAACAATAAAAAACTTTCTTGAACAACCATTCTACCTAAGCTACTAAAATTGAACTAAATGGTACTACGTATAACTTTTAAAGCAGCTGCAATAATTTCTCCTTGACCTTCATATATTGCCATAACTGCGTACATATATCATGCACTTGTGGGCACACGGTATCTGTTTTGGTCCCGCTTCCATTTCCGGGTAACATTCTATATATACTTTCACCATAACCTGTTACGGAGTATCTCGTAAACTGGTGCCAGTGTTCCTGTCGCCATTTTTATACAACTTGTAAACACTGACTTCTAAGCAAAATCTCATGCACAAAAGATCTAATAAAAGGGTGTTCACAAAAGCTTATTTAGGTACTTACTAGCTTATTCTTATAAGAACTGTTATCAATTTGAGATTTGCACACTTTTTGTTGGAACCAGTTCCCTTCTTAGGGGTTACGAATTATGGAAATAACTAAAAACAGGAGAAGAAAGATGGGGCAATTTTCTGTTTTTATTCGACTGACTCCATGACTCACAAAATAACCATGACTCCTACTTATACTAGAAAACTTCCTAGAAATAAGGTAACAAGCTAAGAACGTTATTCATGCTAAGAAAGTGGGAAAGTGGCCAACATGGCCAATGACTCTTTTCTATGACTCTTTCACACTTAAATAAAAGTAACAAATAAATACTTCAAAAAAATTGAATTAATACTTTAATAATTTCCCTCTTAATCTAGAATTTAGCAATTCTTTCACTCCAAGTTGACTCCTCATGTCTTCGAACTGATGCTTCGCCAAGGATTTTGTGAGAATGTTAGCCCTTTGCTCTTTACTACACACATGCTGCACCGTGATTTCACCTTTCTCGACACACTCACGGATGAAATGGAACTTAGTGTCAATGTGCTTACTCCTTCCATGGAAAACCGGATTCTTCGCCAAGTCTAGAGCTGATTTGTTGTCGATGAACAGAGCCGATGGCTTTATCTCTATTCCTGTTATCTCGCTTAACAAACGGTTGATCCAAATAGCTTGACAAGTCGTTGTAGTAGCTACCATGAACTCTGCTTCACATGTAGAGAGAGCTACACAATGCTGCTTTTGCGAACCCCATGTTACCAGATTATTGTTAAGATAAAAATCCATACCTCCAGTACTTCTTCGGTCATTAACATCTCTTGCAAAATCGCTATCCGTATACCCGATGATGATATCTTCTCCACTACCTTTGGTATAAACAATACCATAAGTCATAGTTCTCTTTATGTATATGAGGATGTGCTTTACTGCTTTCAAATGTTGGGTCGTCGGCCTCTCCATAAACCTGCTTACAAGCCCGACTACATACGAAATATCGGGTCGGGTATGGGTTAATTACCTCAATGCTCCTGAACTCCGTTGGATCAATTGGGTTTACAAGTTCATCTTTTGTTAACTCAAGTTTGGGCTCCATTGGATATTTGCAAGCATTACAATCCTCCATACCTGTTTTCTTCAAGATTGTTTGCACATATGCAGCTTGCTTCAAAGTGATGTGGTCTTCATACTGACTAACTTCAATACCAAGATAATATGATAATAGCCCCATATCACTCATCTCGAATTCTTTGTTCATTTGCTCTTTGAAGAACCTTATTTCATCGCTGCAACTTCCTGTGACGATTAAATCATCGACATACACCCCAACAATAAGGAGCTTTCCAGCCTTGTTTCTTGTGTAGACAACGTACTCTTGTTGGCATCTCTTGAACCCGAGCTGTTTTAAACATCTATCCAGCCTCGAATTCCAAGCTTTCGGGGCTTGTCGAAGCCCGTAGAGAGCCTTGCTCAATTTGTGACTTTTCCTCGTTGATCTTTTTTTTCATAACCCTCGGTTTGGACAACATACACCTCATCTTCAAGCTTCCCATTGAGGAATGCAGATTTAAAAAAATTATATGATATAAATAACTATGATATAAATAAATAAGAGACAATTTGTATATTTACTTAAATTTGTTATCTATTTATATGATATAAATAAATAAATAAAATTATTTAAATATATACACTATTAAATAAATAAACACAATAATATTATAAACACAAAAAATGATAACTGACCTCTATGTCCGCCCAAACGCTCGTCTCGATCTGTCTAGGGACATCATTCCAACTTAGGTAGTACATTGGCACGTGCCTCCTGATAGAATCCCCGACGTAATTAAAAAAAACTGCTGAGCATGCGCGCCGAGAGGCCGGAAAGAGCGTGGTTGTCCCTCAAAATTTATCGGGACAGGGCCATGCAAGTCAACTTCGCTCAAAAAATCAAGACATCGGGTATTGCCCCGAGTCTTTCTACCAGCCTCTCTGCCGCCCAAATTTTCTTTTCTTTTCCCTTTGCCTGCAAAAATCAAGTGAGTGACAAAGTCATAAAAATTCAAGGCAAGCAACATATATATATGCACCAAATTCATGATTGTGTTACAATAATCCAAATATTCTTACCTTTATTTCTAAATAAGGCGAGGAAACCGCTGCGGATGTTTGGCGTAGGAGGTTCATCCTCACCACCACCGTCACCACCGTATGATCGTGCAACATCTGCTGACATTTGTACAAGTACAATTAGCATAACATAGATAAATTCATGAACAAAATAATATAAGCATGCACAAATCCAAATACAACACATCCAACTAAATATAGACATTTAGCTTATCAGGATAAGCTGTTTGCAAACAGCTTATTCTGATTATCAGGATAAGCTGCTTTCAAACAGTTTGTCCCGATAAACTTAGCAAGATAAGCTGTTTGAAAAAAGCTTATCCTGATAAGCTTATTAGGATAAGTTGTTTGAAAACAGCTTGTCCCGATAAGCTTATCAGGATAAGCTGTTTAAAAACAGTTTATTCTGATGATCAGGATAAGCTGTTTTCAAACAGCTTGTCCCGATTAACTTATTAGGATAAGTTGTTTGAAAACAGCTTGTCCTGATAAGCTTATCAGGATAAGTTGTTTGAAAACAGCTTATCCTGATAAGCTTATCAGGATAAGCTGTTTGAAAACAGAATATTCGGATAAGCTTATCAGTTTATTCTCATAAAAAAGGTAGCATAAGGAGTGTTTGGTTGTGGGTTTAACAATGTTAAGGAGTATTTGTATTTTCGTTTAACCAAATTTAACTAGTTTATAAACCCCGACGACATGTCACCGGGGAAACCTAAATGAATAAATAAATAAATAATCATATGTATTATGAATAAGAATTAAAAAAACATACTTCTTAGCCGGGTTTGGTCGGGGTTGTTGGCGTCGGGCTGTGGTGGTTGTCGGTTGTGGTCTCGGCTGTGGTCGGGGATGCGTCTCCGGCTGCGGTCGGGGCTACAATAACATAAAACAAACCCATTTTAATTATCAATCATAATAAGATAAACAAAACAATTTTATTATAAAATCAAAATCAAAAATTAAAATTACAACCTTTTAAAATCGGGAAAGATTGGATGTTTAAAGGGTTAGAAAAAGAAGAAAAGTGGGAAAGATTGGACTCGTCAGAGTGGTGGCAGTCGGCGGAGTGGTGGTGGAGTGGTGGCGAAGTGGTGCACGTGTGCAAGTGTGGTGGTGAGTAGTGGTGGTGGTGATGATAATGATGGTGGTGATGGTGGTGTGGAGGTGATGGTGGTGATGGTGGTGAGCAGCAGCGAACGAAAGGAAGTGGGTATTTTTGGGATAAAGAAAGTGTTATGAGAAAAGTGAAGATCTGGTCAAAAAGGTCATATTTTCCCCAGCGACAATCCCTGGCGACATGTCACCGGGGATACATTCTACTTTGCGTCTAGCCAAAAGCGCGCGTGATTGAAAATTTTAGGAGGGATATGACTATGTTTCCCCGGCGACATGTCGCCAGGGATTCCTTTGACTTTTCAACGTATATTTACGTACCTAACCTATTTTTTCGTTTCTCCCAAACCTTCCCGGGCGACGTGTCGCCAGGGAAACAATCACTAGCGACATGTCGCCAGGGATAGGTCAAAAGGTCGTCAGGGATATTTATTGTCAAAATAAAAAAATATTATTGTTTATATATTAACTAGTTATAAATAATATTATTATTATTATTATTATTTATAAAATTATTATTATTATTTATAAAATTATTATTATTATTTATAAAATTATTATTATTATTTATAAAATAATAATATCATCCTGGTCAGTTTAATTGCTAAATTCATTCCAGTCTAGTCCGTTTAGTTTCTCGATTTATTCTAATTCGGTAACCATTGAACATCTAACGTGTAACCAATGTATACCGACTCATCCATTGAACACTTAACGTGTAGCCAATGCATACCGACTCATCCATTGAACATCTAACGTGTAATCAATGCACACCGACTCATCCATTGAACATCTAACTTGTAACCAATGCATACCGACTCATCCATTGAACATCTAACGTGTAACCAGTGTACACCGACTCATCCATTGAACATCTAATGTGTAACCAATGTATACCGACTCATCTATTGAACATCTATCGTGTAACCAATGTATACTGACTCATCCACTAAACATCTAACGTGTAACCAATGTATACTGACTCATCCATTGAACATCTAACGTGTAACTAAGACATACCGACTCATCCATTGAACATCTAACGTGTAACCAATACATACCGACTCATCCATTGAACATCTAACGTGTAACCAAGACATACCGACTCATCCATTAAACATCTAACGTGTAACCAAGACATACCGACTCATCCATTGAACATCTAACATGTAACCAAGACATGCCGACTCATCCATTGAACATCTACGTGTAACCAAGACATACCGACTCATCCATTGAACATCTAACGTGTAACCAAGACATACCAACTCATCCATTGAACATATAACGTGTAACCAAGACATACCGACTCATCCATTGAACATATAACGTGTAACGAACACATACCGACTCATTCATTGAAAATCTAACGTGTAACCAATGCATACCGACTCATACATTGAACTTCAAATTAGAGACTTTTAACTTTAAAGCAGTGGAGTGGTACTTTTTTTCAAAGTTTTAATGATGAAATAATTAATGCAAAGTAAGGCCGACGACAGATGTTACTTTTCTCTTTGCCTGCCTACTTACCAAATCTGAAATAGCTATACGTACCATATCCAAATACACTCATGCATGAGGTTTCAGTATGCAACACTTGTCCAGGTGATGGATTTGATGGATGGGTGGTCAATTGAGTTGCTAAATATTGGAGGGAAAAAATTGGCGGGAAAAAATTGGAGGGAAAACATTGGCGGGAAAATGTTAACAATTTCCCTCACTTTTTAGCATAAAAGGAGAACCACACACACTCCTTATCATCACAACCACCAGTAGATCACACACACTTATCATCACAAACACATTGTTATTATGAAGATGTTAAAGCATGAAGCTTTTCCGTGTACGTGTGGACGTGGAGATGTAGTTCTTCGATAATCGTGGCAAGATGATACCTTTGGTAGACAGTACTATGCTTGTCCACGTTCAAAGGTGGAACCTCCAGTTTCATATGGATGCGGATGTTTTTTATGGAAAGGCGAACGAGTCAGACTACTTGTTAATTCTCTTGGAGGTTCAGTGAGCTTTTCTCCTCCAAGCTCTTCTTCAAGACCTTCAACGAGCTTTTCTCCTACAAGCTCTTATTCGAGACCTTCAAGGACTCCAATTTCTTCTCCAAACTCTTCAACGTGTGCAAACTGTGTGCTCTTGAATGGAAAGATAAAGGTACTTGAGAGTACAATAGAGTTGTACCACAATGCCGATAGGCACACAATGGATTCTGCTGCACTACTTCATGATCGTTATGATGACATGGAGAACCTTAGTTTGAACTAGTCTGTGATGTTTTTTTCCGTGTTTACGAGTCTAATATCGTTGTAATATCTATGTTTAATTAAGCATGTTTTTAAGTGTCCATGATGAATAAAATTATGTTTAGGAGTGTCTGTGTGTAAGTCTCCCATGTGATATTACAAAAGGTTTTATGTAATATTTGGAATAAATAAATATTTGTTTTATAGATGTCTCATTTTTTATTATATAAACGTCGCGAAAATAAAATAACATCGGATCGATAGTTAAAATAATAATTATATGGAATAAATAATAATTATTCATAATAAGCAAAAACTAATAATATATATGAAAGGGAGTTTCCCCGGCGACATGTCTCATTTTTTATAGATGTCTCATTTTTTATTATATAAACGTCGCGAAAATAAAATAACATCGGATCGATAGTTTAAATAATAATTATATGGAATAAATAATAATTTTTCATAATAAGCACAAACTAATAATATATATGATAGGGAGTTTCCTCGACGACATGTCGCCGGGGAAACTTTTGGGATTTGGATCTGCTTAAGTTTGAAGCTAATTACGTTGGACGAAGTATCCCTAGCGACATGTCGCCAGGGATAAGATTGTCAGGTTATTATCAAAAAGAGATTAATGTTAATTACGTTGGACGAAGTTTTCCCGGCGACTTGTCGCAAGGGATAAGTGGGAGGGAAAATTTCCCGCTTTTTCCTTTGGCATCTGATTTTGGAGGTGAATCCCCGGCGACATGTCGCCTGGGATACTCTAGTCAAACTTTGACCAAAAAATATATCTGCTTTTTTGCCACGTCAGCGAATTCGTCAGGGAAAAGGGGTTATCCCTGGCGACATTTTGTCGCCGAGAAACCTCGGTCACCTATTATCAATTTTCTTGTAGTGTTGGCTTCGAGTTTTTTCCTAGCTTGTTATAGCTAACACCTGCGATAATATTAACAGTTTATAACTGGCAAATATATGCATATCTAGTAAAATTATCTCTATGTACAAACATATTAAAAACAAACACAAAGATTCGTTAATGTTTCTACACGTATATATGGCCCATTACCGTGTACAATGTTCCAAAACAAATAGTACTATTAAGTTAACAAGCTAGAAATTTACAATATAGGATAACAAGAGGAGATTTGATTTGAAATCCAATCGGTCCAAGATGAACGAACCATTTCGTAGCTTAGTCTCTAAGCATAAATTTTCATTATTAGCAGTAGTAAATAAGAATAAGTTGTACTACTTGTTGTTTATAATTACATGTTGGATATTACTTATATTTTAAGAAAATTGTAATTTGTAATATATATTAGGTATATATTAATATTAGGAATCTTTTAGGCTAACTTCCTTAAATTAGTTTATAAAAAGTTTCCTATTTGATTTAAGGAGGTGTTTACCTTCATCACATAAATAGAGAGGGGATCCTAATTAATATCGAACTTTAAGGTTTTTGTCGATATGGTACAATAGTACAAGAACCGAAAGACCTATGAAAACTGGTAATGTGAATCATTGGTATTTAAGTAAAAATACCAAGAACGACATGTTTTCTTGACATTTAATAATCACTTTTTTCTTGGTAATATAGTATATATTTACATACAAAGTTTAAATTCGTAGAAAATAACTGTTTACAATTGTATGTTGCAGGGACGAGCTCGTGGGGTCGCTTTTCAGAGAAGAAGGTCACATATATTCACTCGCTGCCATGGGGGATCTACTTTACACCGGGTCAGACAGTAAAAATATTCATGTGTGAAAAAACTTGAAGGAGTTCACTGCGTTTAAATCCAACAACGGGCTCGTAAAAGACATTATCTTATCCGGTGACAAGATTTTCATTGGACACCAAGATGGGAAAGTTCGTGTATGGAAGAAAAATCGAAAAGACCGAAGCAACCACAAACACATAGGATCGTTTCCAACGTTGTTTGATATTCTGAAGTCGTCAGTGAGGCCAAAAACTACATCCAAGTAAAACAAAAATGCACAACACTTTGAACAAACATTGAGATGCGATTTCTTGTCTTAGCATAGACGAAGAAGAAGGTATTATATACTCAAGCTCATGGGACAGAACATTTAAAGTATGGAAAATATCAAATTCCAAATGTCTAGAGTCGGTAAAAGCACATGACGACGCTGTCAATAGTGTCGTCACTACAAAATCTGGCCTCGTCTTCACAGGCTCAGCAGACAGGTCTGTTAAGGTCTGGAAGCGAGACTGGAATGGTAAAAAAATGAAACATAGTCATGTGGAAACATTATTAAACCAAGAATGTGCGGTTACCGCACTAGCAGTGTCGGAAACCGGGACATTCATGTATGGCGGATTATCGGACGGGTCAGTTAACTTTTGGGAATGGGAAAAACAACTATCACATGGTGGTTTGTTAAAGGGTCATAAGTTGGTTGTTTTGTGTTTATCAACTGCTGGCAAGTTATTGTTTAGCGGGTCAGCTGATAAAACGATATGTGTGTGGAAGCACGAAGGAAATATTCATAACTGTTTATCGGTGCTTACGGGGCATACCGGACCGGTGAAGTGTTTAGCGGTAGAACGAGAGGATGGTCAGAGCTCTGGTGACAAGAAATGGGTAGTTTATAGTGGCAGTTTAGATAAATCCGTAAAAGTTAGGAAAGTGTCCAAGAAATCACCAGAGATGATGCAAACAACTATGATGCAATCTTATGTTAGATACTGAATTGTTGGTGCTTGGATTTGAATTATTAGAATTATAGATTTTTAGAATTTTAGTTAGTATTTGTGTATCTATTGTTATTAGAACAAGATTTTAAAACCCGTGCTTCGCAGCGGTGAGTCTTGTTAAAACTTCTCCGTTTAATGTCAGAAAAAGCTATGTGATACACTGATAAACGTAAATGATAACCAACAATAAAAAACTTTCTTGAACAACCATTCTACCTAAGCTACAAAATTTGAACTAAATGGTACTACGTATAACTTTTAAAGCAGCTGCAATAATTTCTCCTTGACCTTCATATATTGCCATAACTGCGTACATATATCATGCGCTTATGGGCACACGGTATCTGTTTTGGTTCCGCTTCCATTTCTGGGTACCATTCTATATATACTTTCACCATAACCTGTTACGGAGTATCTCGTAAACTGGTGCCAGTGTTCCTGTCGCCATTTTTATACAACTTGTAAACACTGACTTCTAAGCATAATCTCATGCACAAAAGATCTTATAAAGGGGTGTTCACAAAATCTTATTTAGGTACTTACTAGCTTATTCTTATAAGAACTGTTATCAATTTGAGATTTGCACACTTTTTGTTGGAATCAGGTCCCTTCTTAGGGGTTACGAATTATGGAAATAACTAAAAACAGGAGAAGAAAGATGGGGCAATTTTCTGTTTTTATTCGACTGACTCCATGACTCACAAAACAACCATGACTCCTACTTATACTAGAAAACTTCCTAGAAATAAGGTAACAAGCTAAGAATGTTATTCATGCTAAGAAAGTGGGAAAGTGGCCAACATGGCCAATGACTCTTTTCTATGACTCTTTCACACTTAAATAAAAGTAACAAATAAATACTTCAAAAAAATTTGAATTAATACTTCAATAATTTCCCTCTTAATCCAGAATTTAGCAATTCTTTCACTCCAAGTTGACTCCTCATGTCTTCGAACTGATGCTTCGCCAAGGATTTTGTGAGAATGTTAGCCCTTTGCTCTTTACTACACACATGTTGCACTGTGATTTCACCTTTCTCGACACACTCACGGATGAAATGGAACTTAGTGTCAATGTGCTTACTCCTTCCATGGAAAACCGGATTCTTCGCCAAGTCTAGAGCTGATTTGTTGTCGATGAACAGCGCCGATGGCTTTATCTCTATTCCTGTTATCTCACTTAACAAATGGTTGATCAAAATAGCTTGACAAGTCATTGTAGTAGCTACCATGAACTCCGCTTCACATGTAGAGAGAGCTACACAATGCTGCTTTTGCGAACCCCATGTTACCAGATTATTGTTAAGATAAAAAGCCATACCTCCAGTACTTCTTCGGTCATTAACATCTCTTGCAAAATCGCTATACGTATACCCGATGATGATATCTTCTCCACTGCCTTTGGTATAAACAATACCATAAGTCATAGTTCCCTTTATGTATCTGAGGATGTGCTTTACTGCTTTCAAATGTTGGGTAGTCGGCCTCTCCATAAACCTGCTTACAATCCTCCATACCTGTTTTCTTCAAGATTGTTTGCACATATGCAGCTTGCTTCAAAGTGATGTGGTCTTCATACTGACTAACTTCAATACCAAGATAATATGATAATAGCCCCATATCACTCATCTCGAATTCTTTGTTCATCTGCTCTTTGAAGAACCTTATTTCATCGCTGCAACTTCCTGTGACGACTAAATCATCGACATACACCCCAACAATAAGGAGCTTTCCAGCCTTGTTTCTTGTGTAGACAACGTACTCTTGTTGGCATCTCTTGAACCCGAGCTGTTTTAAACATCTATCCAGCCTCGAATTCCAAGCTCTCGGGGCTTGTCGAAGCCCGTAGAGAGCCTTGCTCAATTTGTGACTTTTCCCCGTTGATCTTTTTTTTCATAACCCTCGGTTTGGACAACATACACCTCATCTTCAAGATCCCCATTGAGGAATGCAGATTTAACGTCAAGGTGGTGTATAAACCACCCATTCTTACTTGAAAGAGCAAGCAAAATACGTACCGTTTCGATTCGCGCCACCGGAGCATACACTTCGTCTAAATCAATCCCGGCCTTTTGCACATAGCCTTTTGCTACCAACCGAGCCTTGTACTTAACCACAGCTCCAGTTAGATCCTTCTTCACTTTGTAAACCCACTTGAGTCCTATTGCTTTCCGTCCTAGTGGGAGTTCAACTAGAATCCAAGTGTTGTTTCTTTCGATTGAATCAAGCTCAGTCTTCATTGCTTTTTTCCACACTTCATGCTTACAAGCCATAGAGTATGAAGTAGGATCTTCAACATCATTCAGGAACAACACTTCATCAGTTTCATCATACAAATCAGTAAGTGTACGATACCTTTTCGGAGCTCCGCCTCCGGTTGAACTTGAGGTTCAGCTTGTTGATCCAACTGAACTAAGTTATAGGTTCATCTTTTGAGTTGGTTTCGTAGTGTACATCAGTACCTTGCGCTGGAAGTTCCGTTCCTGTTTGAGATTCCATATCATCATCTTCACGATCATCTTGTGGGGTAAACCCTTCGATTGTGACGGTTGCACCTGGAGTTCCTTTGAACTTCTCTGACTTTCCCCATTGCCATGGTCTTTCTTCATAAAAAACATCTCTACTCACCCGTATACTTCCCGTATCCGGATCAAATAATCTATAAGACTTCGTCCCTGTTTCAACTCCAAGATGGACCAGTAATTTTCTCTTGTTGTCAAGTTTCCGTAGATGACCACTTACTACTTTCACGTGAGCTACACAACTAAACACCCGTATGTGACCAATACTTGGTTTACGACCGGTCCACATTTGATAGGGTGTCGAGTTGTGAAGAGCTTTTGTGGTCACCTTATTTAGGACATAAACTGCATTTCTCACAGCTTTCCCCCATAAACAATCTGGTACTTTCATCCCTTTCATAGTACTTCTTGCCATCTCCATTACGGTTCGGTTTCGTCACTCTACAACGTCATTTTCCTGCGGCGAGTATGGAGCAGTGTAATGTCGTTTCAGCCCTGTTTCTTGATAATAAGATGTGAACTCCTTTGATAGGAATTCACCGCCACGATCTTTCCGAAACAACGTTACTCGATTACCTGTTTCAGCCTCAACTTCTATTCCAAACCTTTAAACATGCTAAGTGTTTGATCCTTTGTTTTCAAAAAATAAACCCACATAAGTCTAGTGTAATCATCAACAAGTAGAAGAAAGTACCTATTCCCAGAAGGTGTAGGAGGTGAGATTGGACCACAAAGATCTCCATGAACCAATTCGAGTCTCCTAGTTGATACGAAATTCGAGTGCGTTGGAAATGACTTTCGAGCCTGCTTGCCTTCTAAGCAACCTTCGCATAGACCATTTTGTTTAGTGATCTTTGGTAGCCCTGGAACCATCTCCTTATCTGACATCAACTTTAGTGTTGCGTAGTTTACGTGACCCATGCGAGTGTGCCACAACTTTACTTTTTCGTCACTTTTCCCAAGCAAGCATCTTGACTTCACTTCTTCGAGTTGGATTTTGTAAAGCCGGTTTGGTGACCGCCTTACCTTCATCAGTAGATTTCCTTTTACATCGTGAACCCACAAGAACGAACCATGCACAACTATTTGATAACCACCCTCGGCGAACTGCCCCAAACTTATAATATTGCTGCACAACCTAGGTATATAGTACACTCCTTGAAAAAGACGATGCTCTCCATTCTTGCATATAAATAATATTGAACCTTTTCCTTCGATACATACCTTAGAGCCGTCTCCAAACTTCACCGACCCGTGTATGGAACAATCAAGTTACCAAAACTTGTCTTTGTAACCAGTCATATGGTTACTAGCTCCTTTAACTAGGTACCATAGACTTGTATCACCACCCACGTCCATTGCTGTCTTTAGTCGCGGGTTTACATTCTCTTCATTCAAAATTACAACTTGGTCCATCTCACCTTCATCATGTAGACAGTAACAATGCGGGTTCACCATCGTTGTTTTCCTGAGTTACGTTAGCTTCTTGATTTCGTTCCCGGCATGGATTTCGACATTCAGCAGTGTAATGCCAGTATTGTTGGTAGTTGTAACATTGCACTTTGCTTTTATCGTGGTTTCTATCAGACCCACGATACCCATCTCGCTGCTGGTTACCACCTCCTCTACCACGACCACCTCGATTTCCAGACCCGTTACCTCTTCCACGGCCTCTTCCTCATCCTCGATTATGACACGCACTTGATCGAGTGTTACGTTGTGAGGTCCTTTGTTCATCATCACTCTTCTTAGATCTCTTCGACCACTCCTGATGTGTGAGTAAGAGTTTCTCTTCTCCACTTTCACTTTTCCCACGAACTCTTTCTTCATGAGCCTTTAACCGTCCTATGACTTCTTCAATTGTCATTGTGTCAAGATTTACAAGTTCTTCTATAGTATAAGCACTTTACAAGAACTTGCTCGGAACAGCACGAAGTAATTTTTTAACCACGTAAGCTTCTTCTACCTTTTCTCTTAAGGCCCGGATATTACTTACAATGTTGTTTACCTTCATGGAGAAATAATCAGTTATCTCGGTATCCTTCATGTTGAGGGATACAAATTCCGCTTTCAGAGTCTGAACCTTCGCGGTCTTGACCCTTTCCGCTCCCATAAACATCGTCTTTAACGTTTACCAATCATCTTTTGTTGTTTTCTTCTCCGCGAGTGACAACAAGAGATCTTCTGGAATCCCTTGATAAATGGCTGCAAGTGCCAATTTATCATTTTTCACATCGATAGCCGTATTTCGGGTCCTGGGTTCGATCGCTTCCCATACTCCCTGAGCTTGCATAAAGGTTCTCATCTTAATAGCCCATGCGGCGTAGTTGCTTCGCATCAACAGCGGATAGTGAAGGCTGATCGGATTCTCCTTTTCATTCTTATCGCTTTTGTCCATCTGCTTGGGTTTCGGGTTGTATTTTGGTAGATAGCTATGATACCAAATGTTAGAATCAGGTCCCCTTTTAGGGGTTACGAATTATGGAAATAACTAAAAAACAGGAGAAGAAAGATGGGGCAATTTTCTGTTTTTATTCGACTGACTCCATGACTCACAAAACAACCATGACTCCTACTTATACTAGAAAACTTCCTGGAAATAAGGTAACAAGCTAAGAACGTTATTCATGCTAAGAAAGTGGGAAAGTGGCCAACATGGCCTATGACTCTTTCCTATGACTCTTTCAAACACTTAAATATAAGTAACAAATAAATACTTCAAAAAATTCTGAATTAATACTTTAATACTTTCATGAATTTATTCAGTTGAAAAATAGCAATGTATTAGTGTATGCAATATTTAATGACCTTTGTATGTTGTGAAACATAGTTTTCACACGGATGCTTCACATCTCGAGGCCGAAGTGGATAATCCATCCATATGTAATCCCATTCGTCGTTCTTAAACCCAGGAATACTGAAAAATGAACAACATAATGTATGCGTCATAGTTAAAAGTCGAAGAATGTCAAGTGATAAAAATATATCACATTGTGCTGAATTAGATTTACTTATATATTTAATAGAAAGAAAGACGAATACTTGAAGAAATAGTTATTACTTCAGACTATAATCGAACTCATTTAGAAAATGTCTAAGCTGAACATATTGTAGAATAGTAATGTTAATTTGGTAAAAATAAACAACTTGAATAGCAACTTCCATCCATCTTCTCAGAGCATAAAGAATGAGCAAAAGTAACAACTTTGGATGTTTTGGGTAAATTGCTAACAGAAAGTAAGAACTCTTACGTTACGCACGGATACAATTTATATATCTCTACGATAAAAAAGATAATATATCAAGGATTTGGCTTCGAGTTTTTCCCTAGCTTGTTTATAACTGGCAAAAATATGCAGATCTAGTAAAATTATCTCTATGTACAAACATATTAAAAACAACCACAAAGAGTCGTTAATGTTTTTACATGTATATATGGCCCATTACCGTGTACAGTGTTCGAAAAAAAATTATTACGATCAAGTTAACAAGCTAGAAATTTACAATATAGGATAAAAGAGGAGCTTTGATTTGTATATCCAATCCGTCCAAGATGAACGAAACATTTCGTAGCTTAGTCTTCATTGTTAGTAGTACTAGTAAATAAGAATAAGTTGTTTATAATTACATGTTGGATATTACTTAAATAGATTTTAAGAACTTAAGTGTAATTTGTAATATATTAGCTATATATATTAGGAAATTTTTAGTAATATATATTAGGAATATACTAATATTAGGAAAATTTTAAACTAAACTCCTTAAATTGATTTATAGAAAGTTCCTTATTTAATTTAAGGAGGTGTATACCTCATCTCTATAAATAGGGATTAGAGTACCCTCCTAATTCATATATTCTTCTTTAATCTAAACATTATTAGAGTTATCATTTCTTTGTCCTCTATCGAGTACGCTACTTATACTCGATAGAACTCTTGATCTAGCCGTTTCACGATCAACAGTACAAGAACCGAAAGATGTATAAAAAAAGGTGATGTGAATTATTGATATTAAAGTAAAATACCAAGAACGGCATGTTTTCTTAGCCTTCAATAATTATTTTTTCGTGGTATTATGTTTACGTACAAAGTAGATCTAAGAATTAAAAAGCTATACTGGAGGTAACATATAGATGTTGTATACTAACGAGTAACGACCATAAACCTTTTGATAATTTTGTACTCTATAACTTTTATAGATTCATTGATTTATAAGCATTCAGAAAATTAACTGTCTACAATTGTATGTTGCAGGGACGAGCTCGTAGGGTCGCTTGTCAGAAAAGAAGGCCACATATATTCCCTCGCCGCCATGGGGGATCTAATTTACACCGGCTCAGACAGTAAAAATATTCGTGTGTGGAGAAACTTAAAGGAGTTCACTGCGTTTAAATGCAACACTGGGCTCGTAAAAGACATTATCTTATCTGGTGACAAGATCTTCACCGGACACTAAGATGGGAAAGTTCGTGTATGGAAGAAAAATCAAAAAGACCCAAGCAACCACAAACGCATAGGATCATTTCCAACATTCTTTGATATTTTGAAGTCGTCATTGAGGCTAAAAAACTACATCCAAGTAAAACGAAAATGCACAACACTTTGGAACAAACATTGTGATGCGATTTCTTGTCTTAGCATAGATGAAGAGGAAGGTATTTTATACTCAAGCTCATGGGACCGAACATTTAAAGTAAGGAAAATATCAAATTCCAAATGTCTAGAGTCGGTTAAAGCACACGACGACGCTGTCAATAGTGTCGTCACTACAAAATCTGGCCTCGTCTTCACAGGCTCAGCAAACGGGTCTGTTAAGGTCTGGAAGCGAGACTGGACTGGTAAAAAAATGAAAGATAATCATGTGGAAACATTATTAAACCAAGAATGTGCGGTTACTGCACTAGCAGTGTCGGAAACCGGGACATTCGTGTATGGTGGGTTGTCAGACGGGTCAGTTAATTTTTGGGAATGGGAAAAACAACTATCACACAGTGGTTTGTTAAAGGGTCATAAGTTGGCTGTTTTGTGTTTATCAACTGCTGGCAAGTTATTGTTTAGCGGGTCAGCTGATAAAACGATATGTGTGTGGAAGCGCGAGGGAAATATTCATAACTGTTTATCGGTGCTTACGGGGCATACCGGACTGGTGAAGTGTTTAGCGGTAGAACGAGAGGATTGTCAGAGCTCTGGTGACAAGAAATGGGTAGTTTATAGTGGCAGTTTAGATAAATCCGTAAAAGTTTGGAAAGTGTTCGAGAAATCACCAGAGATGCAACAAACAACTATGATGCAATCTTATGTTAGATACTGAATTATTAGTGCTTGGATTTGAATTATTAGAATTATAGATTGTTAGAATTTTAGTTAGTATTTGTGTATCTATTGTTATTAGAACAAGATTTTAAAACCCGTGCTTCGCAGCGGTGAGTCTTGTTAAAACTTCTCCGTTTAATGTCAGAAAAAGCTATGTGATACACTGATAAACGTAAATGATAACCAACAATAAAAAAACTTTCTTGAACAACCATTCTACTTAAGCTACTAAAATTGAACTAAATGGTACTACGTATAACTTTTAAAGCAGCTGCAATAATTTCTCGGTACCTGTTTTGGTTCTGCTTCCATTTCCGGGTACCATTCTATATATACTTTCACCATAACCTGTTACGGACTATCTCGTAAACTGGTGCCAATGTTCCTGTCGCCTTTTTTATACAACTTGTAAACACTGACTTCTAAGCATAATCTCATGCACAAAAGATCTAATAAAGGGGTGTTCACAAAAGCTTATTTAGGTGCTTAATAGCTTATTCTTATAAGAGCTGTTATCCATTTGAGATTTGCACACTTTCTGTTGGAATCAGGTCCCTTCTTAGGGGTTACGAATTATGGAAATAACTAAAAAACAGGAGAAGAAAGATGGGGCAATTTTCTGTTTTTATTCGACTGACTCCATGACTCACAAAACAACCATGACTCCTTATACTAGAAAACTTCTTGGAAATAAGGTAACAAGCTAACAACGTTTTTCATGGAAAGTGGGAAAGTGGCCAACATGGCCTATGACTCTTTCCTATGACTCTTTCAAACACTTAAATAAAAGTAACAAATAAATACTTCAAAAAATTCTGAATTAATACTTCAATAATTTCCCCCTTAATCCAGAATTTAGCAATTCTTTCACTCCAAGTTGACTCCTCATGTCTTCGAACTGATGCTTCACCAAGGATTTTGTGAGAATGTCAGCCCTTTGCTCTTTACTACACACATGTTGCACTGTGATTTCACCTTTATCTACACACTGACGGATGAAATGGAACTTAGTGTCAATGTGCTTACTCCTTTCATGGAAAACAGGATTCTTCGCCAAGTCTAGAGCTGATTTGTTGTCGATGAATAGCACCGGTGGCTTTATCTAACTTCCTGTTATCTCGCTTAACAAACGTTTGATCCAAATAGCTTGACAAGTCGCTGTAGTAGCTGCCATGAACTTTGCTTCACATGTAGAGAGAGATACACAATGCTGCTTTTGCGAACCCCATGTTACCAGATTATTGTTAAGATAAAAATCCATACCTCCAGTACTTCTTCGGTCATTAACATCTTTTGCAAAATCGCTATTCGTATACCCGATGATGATATCTTCTCCACTGCCTTTGGTATAAACAATACCATAATTCATAGTTCCCTTTATGTATATGAGGATGTGCTTTACTGCTTTCAAATGTTGGGTCGTGGGTCTCTCCATAAACCTGCTTACAAGCCCAACTACATACGAAATATCGGGTCGGGTATGGGTTAAATACCTCAACACCCCGACAATGCTCCTGAACTCCGTTGGATCAATTAGGTTTCCATCTTCATCTTTTGTTAACTCAAGTTTGGGCTTCATTGGATATTTGCAAGCATTACAATCCTCCATACCTGTTTTCTTCAAGATTGTTTGCACATATGCAGCTTGCTTCAAAGTGATGTGGTCTTCATACTGGCTAACTTCAATACCAAGGTAATATGATAATAGCCCCATTCACTCATCTCGAATTTTTTGTTCATTTTCTCCTTGAAGTACCTTATTTCATCGCTGCAATTTCCTGTGACGATTAAATCATCGACATACACCCCAATAATAAGGAGCTTTCCAGCCTTGTTTCTTGTGTAGACAACGTACTCTTGCTGGAATCTCTTGAACCTGAACTATTTTAAACATCTATCCATCCTCGAATTCCAAGCTCTCGGGGCTTGTCGAAGCCCGTAGAGAGCCTTGCTCAATTTGTAGACTTTTCCCCATTGATCTTTATTTTCATAACCCTCGCGTTGGACAACATACACCTCATCTTCAAGCTCCCCATTGAGGAATGCAGATTTAACGTCAAGGTGATGTATAAACCACCCATTCTTACTTGAAAGAGCATGCAAAATACGTACCGTTTCGATTCGCGCCACCGGAGCATACACTTCGTCGAAATCAATCCCGGCCTTTTGCACGTAGTCTATAGCTACCAACCGAGCCTTGTACTTAACCACAGCTCCAGTTGGATCCTTCTTCAATTTGTAAACCCACTTGAGTCCTATTGCTTTCCGTCCTGGTGGGAGTTCAACTAGAATAAAGTGTTGTTTCTTTCGATTGAATCAAGCTCAGTCTTCATTGCTTTTTTCCACACTTCATGCTTACAAGCAACGGACTATGAAGTAGGATCTTCAACATCATTCAGGAACAAAACTTCACCAGTTTCATCATACAAATCAGTAAGTGTACGATACCTTTTCGGAGCTCCGCCTCCGGTTGAACTTGAGGTTGAGCCTGTCAATCCAACTGAACTAATCGGAGTTATAGGTTCATCTTCTGAGTTGGTTTCGTAGTGTACATCAGTACCTTGCGCCGGAAGTTCCGTTCCTGTTTGAGATTCCATATCATCATCTTCACGATCATCTTGTGGGGTAAACCCTTCGATTGTTGGGTTGCACCTAAAGTTCCCTTGAACTTCTCTGACTTTCCCCATTGCCATGGTCTTTCTTCATAAAAAAAACATCTCTGCTCACCCGTATACTTCCTGTATCCGGATCAACTAATCTATAAGCCTTCGTCCCTGTTTCAACTCCAAGATGGACCAGTAATTTTCTCATGTTGTCAAGTTTCCGTAGATGACCACTTACTAATTTCATGTGAGCTACACAACCAAACACCCGTATGTGACCAATACTTGGTTTACGACCGGTCCACATTTGATAGGGTGTCGAGTTGTGAAGAGCTTTTGTGGTCACCCTATTTAGGACATAAACTGCATTTCTCACAGCTTCCCCCCATAAACAATCTGGTACTTTCATCCCTTTCATGGTACTTCTTGCCATCTCCGTTACGGTTCGGTTTCGTCTCTTTACAACGCCATTTTGCTACGGCGAGTATGGAGCAGTATAATGTCGTTTCAGCCCGGTTTCTTCACAATATGATGTGAACTCCTTTGATAGGTATTCCCGGCCACGATCCGCCCGAAACAACGTTACTCGATTACCTGTTTCAGCCACAAATTTTATTCGAAACCTTTTAAACGTAAGTGTTTGATCCTTTGTTTTCAAAAAAGAAACCCACATAACTCTAGTGTAATCATCAACAAGTAGAAGAATGTACCTATTCCCAGAAGGTGTAGGAGGTGAGATTGGACCACAAAGATCTCCATGAACCAATTCGAGTCTCCTAGTTGATATAAAATTCGAGTGCATTGGAAATGAATTTCGAGCCTGCTTGCCTTCTAAGCAACCTTCGCCTAGACCATTTTGTTTAGGTGATCTTTGGTAGCCCTTGAACCATCTCCTTATCTGACATCAACTTTAGTGATGCGTAGTTTACGTGACCCATGCGAGTGTGCCACAACTTTACTTCTTCATCACTTTTCCCAAGCAAGCATCTCGACTTAACTTCTTCGAGTTGGATTTTGTAAAGCCGGTTTCGTGACCACCTTACCTTCATCAGTAGCTTTCCTTTGACATCGTGAACCCACAACAACGAACCATGCGTAACTATTTGATCACCACCCTCTGCTAACTGCCCCAAACTTATAATATTGCTGCACAACCTAGGTATATAGTACACTCCTTGCAAAAGACGGTTCTCTCCATTCTTGCATATAAATAATATTGAACCTTTTCCTTCGATACGTACATTAGAGTCGTCTCCAAACTTCACTGACCCCTGTATGGAACGATCAAGTTATCGAAACTTGTCTTTGTAACCAGTCATATGGTTACTGGCTCCGTTATCGAGGTACCATAGACTTGTATCACCGCCCACGTCCGTTGTTGTCTTTAGTCGCGGGTTTACATTATCTTCATTCAAAAATACTTATTGGTCCATCTCACCTTCATCAAATGTAGACAGTAACAATGTGGGTTCACCATCGTTGTTTTCCTAAGTTAAGTTAGCTTCTTGATTTCGTTCCTGACGTGAATTTCGACATTCAACAGCGTAATGCCCGTATTGTTAGAATTTGTAACATTGCACTTTGCTTTTATCGTGGTTTCTATCGGACCCACGATACCCATCTCGCTGCTGGTTACAACCTCCTCTACCACGACCACCTCGATTTCCAGACCCGTTACCTCTTCCACGGCCTCTTCCTCGGCCTCGATTATAACTCGCACTTGATCGAGTGTTACGTTGTGAGGTCCTTTGTTCATCATCACTCTTCTTATATCTCTCCATCCACTCCTGATGTGTGAGTAAGAGTTTCTCTTCTTCACTTTCACTTTTCCCACGAACTCTTTCTTCATGAGCCTTTAACAGTCTTATGACTTATTCAATTGTCATTGTGTCAAGATCTGCAAATTGTTCTATAGTAGAAGCAATTTGCAAGAACTTGCTCGAAACAGCACGAAGTAATTTCTTAACCACGTAAGCTTCTTCTACCTTTTCTCCTAAGGCCCGGATATTACATACAATGTTGTTTACCTTCATGGCAAAATCCTCAATTATATCGGCCTTCATGTTGAGGGATTCAAATTCCGCGTTCAGAGTCTGAACCTTCGCGGTCTTGACCCTTTCCGCTCCGATAAACATCGTCTTTAACGTTTCCCAAGCATCTTTTGTTGTTTGCTTCTCCGCGAGTGACAACAAGAGATCTTCTGGAATCCCTTGATAAATGGCTGCAAGTGCCAATTTACCATTTTTCACATCGATAGCCGTATTTCGGGTCCTGGGTTCCATCGCTTCCCATACTCCCTGAGCTTGCATAAAGACTAAAGACTCTCATCTTGATAGCCCATGCGGCGTAGTTGCTTCGCGTCAACATCGGATAGTGAAGGCTGATCGGATTCTCCTTTTCATTCTTATCGCTTTTGTCCATCTACTTGGGTTTCGGGTTGTATTTTGGTAGATAGCTGTGATACCAAATGTTGGAATCAGGTTCCTTCTTAGGGGTGAATTATGGAAATTACTAAAAAACAGGAAAAGAAAGATGGGGCAATTTTCTGTTTTTATTCGACTGACTCCATGACTCACAAAACAACCATGACTCATGCTTATACTAGAAAACTTCATGGAAATAAGGTAACAAGCTAAGAACGTTATTCATGCTAAGAAAGTGGGAAAGTGGCCCACATGGCCTATGACTCTTTCAAACACTTAAATAAAAGTAACAAATAAATATTTCAAAAAATTCTGAATTAATACTTCAATACTGTCATGAATTTATTCAGTTGAAAAATAGCAATGTATCAATGTATGCAATGTTTAATGACCTTCGTATGTTGTGAAACATAGTTGTCACACGGATGCTTCACATCTCGAGGCCGAAGTGGATAATCCATCCATGTGTAATCCCATTCGTCGTTCTTAAACCTAGGAATACTAAAAGGCGTAGCGGGTTCCCACACCATTCATCCTGAAAGGCGTACCTAGGAATAATGTATGTGTCATAGTTAAAAGTCGAAGAATGTCAAGTGATAACGATATATCACATAGTGCTGAATTAGATTTGCTTATATGTTTTATAGAAAGAAGGACGAATACTTGATGAAATAGTTATTACTTCAGACTATAATCGAAGTCATTTATAAAATGCTCTAAGCTAAACATTTTGTAGAATAGTAATATTAATTTGGCAAAAATAAACAACTTGAATAGCAACTTCCTTCCATCTTCTCAGAGCATAAAGAATGAGCAAAAATAACAACTTTGGAAGTTTTTGGATTACCAATTGCTAACAGAAAGTAAGAACTCTTATGTACGCACGGATACAATTTATATATCTCTACGATAAAAACGATAATATATCAAGGATTTGGCTTCGAGTTTTTCCCTAGCTTGTTTATAACTGGCAAAAATATGCAGATCTAGTAAAATTATCTCTATGTACAAACATATTAAAAACAACCACAAAGATTCGTTAATGTTTTTACATGTATATATGGCCCATTACCGTGTACAGTGTTCGAAAAAAAATTTATTACGATCAAGTTAACAAGCTAGAAATATACAATATAGGATAAAAGAGGAGCTTTGATTTGTTATCCAAGATGAACGAAACATTTGGTAGCTTAGTCTTCATTATTAGTAGTAGTAAACAAGAATAAGTTTGTTTATAATTACATGTTGGATATTACTTAAATAGATTTTAAGAACTTAAGTGTAATTTGTAATATATATTAGCAATATATATTAGCAATATATATTAGCAATATATATTAGGAAATTTTTAGTAATATATATTAGGATTATACTAATATTAGGAAAATTTTAAACTAACCTCCTTAAATAGATTAATAGAAAGTTTCTTATTTAAGAGGTGTAATAGGGATTAGAGTACCCTCCTAATTCATGTATTCTTCTATAATCTAAACTTTATTAGAGTTATCAATTCGCGATCAACAGTACAAGAACCAAAAGATGTATGAAAAAAGGTGATGTGAATTATTGATATTCAAGTAAAATACCAAGAACGACATGTTTTCTTAGCCTTCAATAATTATTTATTCGTGGTATTATGTTTACGTACAAAGTTGATCTAAGAATTAAAAAGCTATACTGGAGGTAACATATAGACGTTGTATACTAACGAGTAACGACCATAAACCTTTTGATAATTTTGTACTGTATAACTTTTACAGATTCATTGATTTATAAGCATTCAGAAAATTAACTGTCTACTATTGTATGTTGCAGGGACGAGCTCGTGGGGTCGCTTGTTAGAGAAGAAGGCCGCATATATTCAGAAATTAAATTATAACCAGGATTAGAATAAAAATAAATGGTTAATGTCTAAAACACATCAAAAATCAGAAAACTTATGACTGTGTAGCAATGTGGTGAATGTATGTAAAATTTGGACACAATGATAGCGCGAGGCAGCAACATATCCTGATTATTACATATGAAACAGAGCGAGGCAGCAACATATATGTAAACTTTGGACACAATGATAGCGCAACAACACGCTATGTCAAACAAAACACTTTAGAGCAAATATTGCTTTGGTATATTCAGTTCTCTTGTGTTCCATGTAAGCGAGGGACAAACAGGACTTCGAGTGGAGTTGCCTTCGCGTTTGTCAATCCAGGGCTCGCAGTCATATCAACTTGTGCATCATTAGCAGTTGACATCTCAAAGTTTTGTAGCAAAGTGGCTAAAGCCACATGTAACATTTGAACAGCTAAGCCCATTCCCGGACATGACCTTCTTCCTGCACCGAAAGGGATCAGTTCAAAATCTGTCCCCTTAACATCTACATCCTTATGTTTTGGAGATAGGAACCTCTCTGGAATAAAGTCGCAAGGATCTGACCATACATTAGGATCACGGTGGAGCTTCCACATGTTGACTAATAGCCATGTGCCTTTTGGGACATGATAGCCAGCAACAGTGCAGTCTTCCGAAAATGCTCTTGGACCTCCAAGGAACCCAGCTGGGTAAAGGCGCAACGTTTCTTTTACTATAGCTTGGAGATAGACTAGATTTGGTATATCAGATTCATTTACCAGGCGATCTTTGCCCACATGGATATCTAGCTCCTCTTGAGCCTTTTTTAGAACGTTGCGGTTGTTGAGTAATAAGGAGAGTGCCCAAGTTAGCATGACAGTAGTTGTATCTGCGCTGCTAACAATAAGAGACTAAACAATATGTGTGTTAGAAGCAGGTTAAACGTCACATCAGGCTAAACGAAAGTTTTGTTGTGGTACATAGTTACCGTGCACGTGGCTTTAATAACGGTATCAACATCATACTCTGCCAAATCATCGGCTTTTATAACTTGTAACATCACATCAATGAAATCATTCGCGTCTGTAACATCCCCAGAGGTCTTCTTCTGGCGATGCTCATCTAACCATTTACCAATCATGGAATCAATATCTCTAGCAACTCGTTTCATGGTCTTCTCATATCCACCAATGTCCAACCACCCAAGAAAAGGAAGTGCGTCCCCCATCACAAACAGCCCGAGATAATGAAACCATTCCCTCATTACTACACGACGCTTGTTCATCTCGCCCTCATCTTCATCGTCCATCGCCCTAGTGTACCGTTTCCCAGCAACCATTCTAAGCATCGTATTCATATTCAATTCCCAAAACCAGTTCTTCATCTCAACCAACACTTTACCATCCGCATCTCTCTTTTCCCTCCAAAGATCATGTATATTTTTAATGGAGTTTTCTAGTTCAAACACTCGAACATACTTAAACTTTTCGAGCCGGCTACTAGAAAACAGCTCTAATGAAATAATTTTACGAATTCCACGCCAATATGGACCATAAGGTGCAAAGGTAAACGATGCATAGTTGTGTCCCAAAATCTTAGCTGCTTGGTATCTGGGACGGTAGGAAACATGAACATCATGGGTGGTGAAGATCTCCTTGGCAATCTCCCAATTACTCACCAACATGACTCTGCGTACGCCAAGTCGTACGGTGAATATAGGTCCATATTTGTCAGCCATGGATGCCAAGGCTACATGAGGAAGACCAGATGAACCACTAAAAAGTTTAGAATGACCGATTATAGGCCATGCACCAGTTGCTTCAGGGGCAGAACTAGTTTTTTTGGTGTTTGTATATATGAATGAGACACAATAGATAACTATAATGATGGCTATGCCTTCAAGAATGAGATTGTGATTTTCATGAAGAGAATAAAGATCCATAGGCCAAGTTTTGGCTTTCGATGTTGGTTTGGGGTTGGTTCTTAATTAAACCAAATGTGAGCATATATGTATAGCACTTGACCTGACTTATGACATAGGAAACGTGTTTTGTTTTCAATTAAGAAAACAATTACTGGTAGTTTTAAAATAGAAATTAACTAAGAAAATCTAGTACATAATCATATTGATAGTGACACAAATACATAACAAGGACATGCTTGATTTCCTCCGGTTTGAATAATCCATCCAATTTTCTTAGTTTAAAAAAATAATGGTTACATGTACTAGGAACAAGAAAGATAATATAAAATAATAGTTAGTTAAAGATAATGAAATCACTTATTGCCTCGTAGTAGGTAATACATTATTTTTATACTAAAAAATTTTGTCCTCTAATTTTTTTAATAACTAAAGAAAAGAAAGCTTCAACTGTTAACCGATCATTTTTTTTCTCATTTATTTCCAATATTTCTTTTTCTTCATTATCTTAATTTTCCAGTTTTTATAATCATTCCAATTTATTAACATAAATCACTTTTGATTTTCCCCGGTTTTAATAATCCATCCAATTTAATAACAAATCAATGTTCATTAGTTCTCCGGTAATTTATACTCCTATTTTTAAGTGTTTGTAATGAATGTTTATCTGCTTTTTTTATACGTTTTTGTAAAAAAATTCTCTTTTACATATCATAGATTTCTTAGCTTGTGATATTGCAATTCGGATAACGGCTTTGATACAACATGATACAATGCTATTATAGGTGGCAAAACGAGCTAAACTGTTTACTTAAACGAGTGCAAGCTAAATTGAAAAAAGTCATATAAAACATAGAAATAAAAATAATAATACTTGTTTGAAAGTCGGGAACAAAAAAATTAAATATAAAAAACTCGCTGAGTAGCCTAATCATTATTTTTACATGCGCTAATTAAGCTTATTTAATGTCTTATATGTGCGTCCATTTAACC
The DNA here is from genome assembly GCA_025667525.1 of Glebionis coronaria. Taxonomy (NCBI): domain Eukaryota; kingdom Viridiplantae; phylum Streptophyta; class Magnoliopsida; order Asterales; family Asteraceae; genus Glebionis; species Glebionis coronaria. Next base: position 487,875,752 of record CM046877.1, read on the forward strand.
AATTAATAATAATGAATAGCCAAAAAATACCCCATACATTTTAGAAAAGTGTTAAAAATTGTTCATATTTAACAAAATTGATAAGATTTATCACCTCTAAATGCTATTGATCATGCTTGCTTTGTCAATATTTTCAATAAGAATTTGTATCAAGTTAGATGTGATATAAAAACGAAAAATTATTTTTGTTCCTAAACACTATCAAGCAATGTTATATGCAATGAAATAATCATTGCATTTTCTCGCATATATATACTAGGTAGTTTTTTTATGTCGTGCTTGGCACGGCTCATGATAATTTATATTTGGCCTTCAAGAATAATATATGTCGGTTTTTAGAAAAGCATTCATGGTATTTAAATTTATCTAGTATTTTAGAACAAAAGTATCAACATGGCATAAAACGATGTTTACTAACTCAGCAAAAGAAGATATTGAGCAAAAGTGTATTGTACTCGCGCTGAGAGTTTGAGACTACTCACGTAACTTCTGGTAGAGTTTTAATTGGACTTTGACTGTAAATTGGAACCAGCTGAAAGACTCCCTTCGAGGGTAGTACATGTTCAAATGTGAATGTTGATAGACAGATAGGAGTAGTAAGTTAAATTTGAATATGTACTCTCTCTATTTTGTGTTGTAACTCTTCTTCTCTAGGCTTTTTAGTTTCCACAATTGAGTACTTGACAAAAACTACCCCTTGAAAGCGTGATTTTATTTAAAAATGACACGAAATAAAATAAAGATTGTAACCAACACAACATAGAGAAGAAATATTCAACATTTCATCATCCTTTTGCCAGATCTTTTTACTTTTCTTTGCTATCAACCATGCTTATTTGACGTCATTAGGTAACCATCTTTTCTCAAATGAACAATCTATCATTCACTATACTTTTGGTTAAAATCTACCGTATAAAAGTAGTACTCCGTAGTCATCTAGAAACTAGATAGCATGCTCACTTGACATTAAATTCCTAAAATGAAGCAATGTCTATTTTCTACTTTACATGACCGAAAGTAAAGTTTAATATTTCCCGCATGTAATATTATTTTACTCAAAGTTACCTTTGATGAAAGCAAATAAATAATTTATGTTCATAAAAAGCACAATGAAATTCTAATACAGTACCATAGAACAATTTGATTCACCTATTATTGGAATATGATGTTCTTTTTCTTACTATGATGTATACATACTTGATACCGCATACTTGATACTTGCATCAATTAACTTCTCAAATTATAGAAGTATTTATACGGAGTATTTCTTTTTTCTTTTTGATGACGTATAGTCCTTATTCAGGTAAATTAACCCGATCCACAGGAACTACCCGTATCCATTAGGTATGGATCATTATTTCACAGCGTGCGCACGGCCTAGGAGGCCCAGTAAGTTGTTGTCGCACAAACGGTTGGTTACTTAACCAAGTCCTCGTCACACTGCGACATGATCAGACAGAATATAAGTTATCTTATAGTTATATTCGCCTAAAGGAAAGGGATATGCACTTGCCTCAGTTATGCGATAAGGATCAAGCTATTTTGAGTAATTGTCTCTTCCTTGGGCCGAAAGAGAAGGAGAGGCCAGCCAGGACTCTCTCGGGTATAAAAGGAACCTTAGAGGTTTCACAAAGGTACGATAGACAATACTCTAAAACCCTAACATATACTTAAACCGATTACTTACTCTCACGCTGGAGTCTGATCGTGGAACATGCGCCCACGCTAATCCTAACGGTGTCTATTATTTAGTGTGCAGGGTCTTCAAACAAGATTCACTTGGTGCAAGAGCCGGAGTCCACAAGACCCTGAATTGAGCCTAATTCGGGTCAAGCTCGGTCCATCCAACTTTTGTATAAAAAAATTGGCGCCATCCGTGGGACCCTACACTAAACCCTAAGTAATGAATAAAGGCGACGCAAACCCATCCCACCCTAAGGGGGACCTAAGAAGCCACAAGGCCCACCCTTGGGATTCGAATCACTCAACAACCCTGGACGGGGACTGGGAGGAAAGGGACCACAAGTGCCTGCTCCCCCACTATTCACCCCCAGCCCACAGGCGACAGGGGATGCATTGTCCTCGCGCAAAACCCCCGCTATACCTCATAACGAGGCACTGAACGCAAGGACTGAGCTAACACTACAAACCACAGTAGAGACTCCTCCTGAACCTGACCAATACATGAGCCAGTACGTTGCAAAAAAACTTTGCAGCTCTGGTGCCGCTCATGAAAGCACAGATGAAGTCAAACCCAGCAAGAGACGTGAGGGTTAGCCTAGATTCTGATAGAGATATTAGGGCTCTGGAGGGGTCGAACCCTAAGAAGGAACTTGGGAAAGAAAGGAGAAAGCGAAGGAGAGAAGGGGAACTAGACATCTCGACGCCCCACCGTGACGCGCCACTCGTTGAAGACGTACTATCTTCGTTCAACTCCAACAGCTCGAGAGAAGAAGATGCTTTTCTCACACCATCAAACAACACGTGACATACGAGCGTGAAAGACAGGTTAGGACCTAACCCAAGGGGAACCGACACGTCGGCCGAGCCATACCCACATCGACGAAGTGTCCTCAAAAGATTGGGGTCATTAGATAGAAGCTCTTCCCTAGAATCTTACGGGCAAGAACAAAGCAAAAGTACCAGGAAAACCCGACGAGAAACTCTCTCGAGTGAAAACTCATCAGATTCTGATTCCAGCGCTCACCACCCGTGACGCAGGAGGATTGTTTCTTCATCCTCGGAATCCTCTGACCACGACAGGAAACGTCTCAAGACATCCAAGCAACCAAGAATGCACAGCGAGGAAGAGTGGTCTCTCCCGTGGCATCGCGACAAATGAAGTGCGTTTTCAAAACGGATAACCATATTTAAGGATAACAAAAAGAGACGCATGTCGCCCAACGTCAAGACCTATGACGGAACAACAGACCCGAACGGTCACCTAAAGGTGTTTGAATCCCAGGCAGGGAAACGTCGCCAAGGAAAGCTCGTGCGGGAAAGTTTCCCTGGCGACTTTCTAACGTTTCCCTGGTGACTAAGTGGGCCCCGCAACTCTTTGGTCCAAAAATTGGTGTCACGCTGGATTTGGTGGGGGAAATTTCCCTGGCGACATATGTCGCCGGGGAAAACATGGGTGATTAGCAAAGTTAAGTAATCATGATAATTAAACTTCACTTTTCCCTGGCGACATGTCGCCAGGGAAACTGTCCATTACGTTGACAAGTCAAAGTCTCGCGTTGACAAGTCAAAGTTGTACCGAAGTTTCCCGACATGTCGCCAGGGAAACCCTGATGACTTTTCAAGAAAGTCAAACGAGTCAAAGTTTTCCCTGGCGACATGTCGCCAGGGAAACTTTGCCTTTTTTTGTGCAGCCTGCACAACAGGCTATTTCTAGATTTTTTCCGGAATTTTTCCGGAAAAAATCTACCAAAACCTGGGAATACAAATACAAATCCTGGGGATAGAAATACTAAAAATCTACCACAAATATAGTACCAAAACACAATAGCATGTAACCTCTCGATCGATTAACTCGATCAATATAAATACATATGTCACACTTGAGTACAAATATATTGGTTCCTAGTTACACTTATTAAACTTGCAATTCGGGGTTTACAATTATTAAACTTGCATGCTAAGGTAGGAAAAGCAAGACATACTAACCATTATTGCCATTCTACCCATCGGCATTATCATTACCACTACCGCCACTCTCGCCGGCGCCACTACCGCTGCCTCCCGTGCCACTCCCGCTAGCACCACCCGATAGGAACTGTGAGAACGCATCGGCGAACCTATCGTCACTTCTTATAAATTCATACACTTGAGACGCTTGTTCCAATTGGGGGTCGATGGCAGGTGCAGGGGGAGGAGTATATCGAGTAGTTAGATGCCTTCTCGACACTATCTGGCCGACACCGGGCATGTGACCTCGCTGCTTTCCGCCTATGACGATACAGTTGATCTCGTCGTCCGTATGTTTGCCTGCAACCCTCATCGCAAGCATCTCCTCCTAATGAAGTGACAAAAACAAACGATATTTAGTATATTATTTATTAGTCGGGTTGGTACATTATTTATCGGCAGGAAATAGTCGAAAACCAAGGTATATCCAAAAAATAAATTAATTAGTTAATTTAAAAAAAATACTTACATACATAACGCGGTCCGTATCACAAGGAAAATTCCCATCCTGGTCGGTGTGCGCCATGAAGAAGTGATCAATGACAGTCGGGTGTGGCATATCAGCTTCAATTGCAGCTTGCGTCTGTACATACATAGACACACATATATAGAATGAAGCAAATTCAAAACAAAAAATCATAACACACCAAAACATATAATCAAAGACATATATGTATGTAAATTAATTATAGAATTTCTCACCACTTTGTCTCGAAGGAGTGCTAACGATCGGGATCCCTGCCGACTCTGTGTCTTCTGCTTAGACCGATTTTGCGAGTTTTTCAGACATCTTTTTTCGTAATCCGGATCACTCCAAAGTGCGATATGTTTATCCCAGTCATCGGCAGTAATTTCCTCAAGACGTGCCCTGCAGACTCTGTCTATGTCAACCCTACCGGTATCGATGTCTCGGCGCCAATGCTTTGTCTTGAACTTATTTTTTCTCGAATTGTAAGTCTTTTGAAGCAGATGATTGATGCCGCCACTTACACCCTTCCATGTCGCAGCATCACTCTTGTGGGGTGTCAGATTAAACTTAGACTGCATTCATATACAACAAATAAAAAAAACACAGAGTTAGAGTTAGAGATATAGTTTATACATTATTTTGTTTATTTATTTAATGGCTTATATATTTATTTAAATTTTTATAATAAAAACAACTTATCCTGATAAGCATAAGCTTTTTGAAAACAGCTTGTTCTGATAAGCTTATCAGGACAAGCTGTTTGAAAACAGTTTATCCTGATAAGCTTATCAGAACAAGCTGTTTGAAAACAGCTTATCCTGATAAGCATATCAGAACAAGCTATTTTCACACAGCTTGTTCTGATAAGCTTATCAAGATAAGCTGTATTCAAACAACTTGTTTTGATAAGCTTATCATGATAAGCTGTTTGAAAACAGCTTATCCGAAAAATCTTATTACCTTATTCTCATCAAATATATATTTATTTAAAAAATTATATTTATTTAAATTTTGTTATATTTATTTAAATTTTTTTATATTTATTTTAAAAAAATTATATGATATAAATAAATAAGAGACAATTTGTATATTTATTTAAATTTGTTATTTATTTATATGATTTAAATAAATAAACAAATATATTTAAATATATACACTATTAAATAAATAAACACAATAATATTATAAACACAAAAATGATAACTGACCTCTATGTCCGCCCAAACGCTCGTCTCGATCTGTCTAGGGACATCATTCCAACTTGGGTAGTACATTGGCACGTGCCTCCTGATAGAATCCCCGACATAATTAGAAAACTACTGAGCATGCGCTCTGAGAGGCCGGAAAGAGGGTGGTTGTCCCTCAAAATTTATCGGGACAGGGCCATGCAAGTCAACTTCGCTCAACAAATCAAGACATCGGGTATTGCCCCGAGTCTTTCTACCAGCCTCTCTGCCGCCCAAATTTTCTTTTCTTTTGCCTTTGCCTGCAAAAATCAAGTGAGTGATAAAGTCATAAAAATTCAAGGCAAGCAACATATATATGCACTAAATTTATGATTGTGTTACAATAATCCAAATATTCTTATCTTTATTTCTAAATAAGGCGAGGAAACCGCTGCGAATGTTTGGCGTAGGAGGTTTATCCTCACCACCACCGTCACCACCGTGTGATCGTGCAACATCTGCTGACATCTGTACAAGTACAATTAGCATAACATAGATAAATTCATGAACAAAATAATATAAGCATGCAAAAATCCAAATACAACACATCCAACTAAATATAGACATTTAGCTTATCAGGATAAGCTGTTTGCAAAGAGCTTATTCTGATTATCATGATAAGCTGCTTTGAAACAGTTTGTCCCGACAAACTTAGCAAGATAAGCTGTTTGAAAAAAGCTTATCCTAATAAGCTTATCAGGATAAGTTGTTTGAAAACAGCTTGTCCCGATAAGCTTATCAGGATAAGTTGTTTAAAAACAGTTTATTCTGATTATCAGGATAAGCTGTTTTCAAACAGCTTGTGCCGATTAACTTATTAGGATAAGCTGTTTGAAAACAGATTGTCCTAATAAGCTTATCGGGATAAGCTGTTTGAAAACAGCTTATCCTGATAAGCTTATCAGGATAAGCTGTTTGAAAACAGAATATTCGGATAAGCTTATCAGTTTATTCTCATAAAAAAGGTAGCATAAGGAGTGTTTGGTTGTGGGTTTAACAATGTTAAGGAGTGTTTGTATTTTCGTTTAACCAAATTTAACTAGTTTATAAACCCCGACGACATGTCACCGGGGAAACCTAAATGAATAAATAAATAAATAATCATATGTATTATGAATAAGAAATTAAAAAACATACTTCTTAGTCGGGTTTGGTCGGGGTTGTTGGCGTCGGGCTGTGGTGGTTGTCGGCTGTGGTCTCGGTTATGGTCGGGGCTGCGTCTCCGGCTGCGGTCAGGGCTACAATAACATAAAACAAACCCATTTTAATTATTAATCATAATAAGATAAACAAAATTTTTTTATTATAAAATCAAAATCAAAAATTAAAATTACAACCTTTTAAAATTGGGAAAGATTGGATGTTTAAAGGGTTAGAAAAAGAAGAAAAGTGGGAAAGATTGGACTCGTCGGAGTGGTGGTAGTCGGCGAAGTGGTGGCGGAGTGGTGGCGAAGTGGTGCACGTGTGCAAGTGTGGCGGTGAGTAGTGGTGTGACTAGTGGTGGTGGTGATGATAATGATGGTGGTGATGGTGGTGTGGAGGTGATGTGGTGATGGTGGTGAGCAGCAGCGAACGAAAGGAAGTGGGTTTTTTTGGGATAAAGAAAGTGTTATGAGAAAAGTGAAGATCTGGTCAAAAAGGTCATATTTTCCCTAGCGACAATCCCTGGAGACATGTCGCCGGGGATACATTCTACTTTGTCGTCTAGCCAAAAGCGCGCGTGATTGAAAATTTTGGGAGGGATATGACTATGTTTCCCCGGCGACATGTCGCCAGGGATTCCTTTGAATTTTCAACGTATATTTACGTACCTAACCTCTTTTTTCGTTTCTCCCAAACCTTCCCTGGCGACGTGTCGCCAGGGAAACAATCCCTAGCGACATGTCACCAGGGATAGGTCAAAAAGTCGTCGGGGATATTTATTGTCAAAATAAAAAATATTATTGTTTATATATTATTATAATTAGTTATAAATATTATTATTATTATTATTTATAAAATAATAATTATTATTTATAAAATAATAATATCATCCCGGTCAGTTTAATTGCTAAATTCATTCTAGTCTAGTCCGTTTAGTTTCTCGATTTATTCTAATTCGGTAACCATTGAACATCTAACGTGTAACCAATGCATACCGACTCATCCATTGAACACTTAACATGTAGCCAATGCATACCGACTCATCCATTGAACATCTAACGTGTAATCAATGCACACCGACTCATCCATTGAGCATCTAACGTGTAACCAATGCATACCGACTCATCCATTGAACATCTAACGTGTAACCAGTATATACCGACTCATCCATTGAACACTAACGTGTAACCAATGTATACCGACTCATCTATTGAACATCTAACGTGTAACCAATGTATACCGACTCATCCATTGAACATCTAACGTGTAACCAATGTATACCGACTCATCCATTGAACATCTAACGTGTAACCAATGTATACCGACTCATCCATTGAACATCTAACTTGTAACCAAGGCATACCGACTCATCCATTGAACATCTAACGTGTAACCGATACATACCGACTCATACATTGAACATCTAACGTGTAACCAATACATACCGACTCATCCATTAAACATCTAACGTGTAACCAAGACATACCGACTCATCCATTGAACATCTAACATGTAACCAAGACATGCCGACTCATCCATTGAACATCTAACGTGTAACCAAGACATACCGACTCATCTATTGAACATCTAACGTGTAACCAAGACATACCGACTCATCTATTGAACATATAACGTGTAACCAAGACATACCGACTCATCCATTGAACATATAACGTGTAACGAACACATACCGACTCATCCATTGAAAATCTAACGTGTAACCAATGCATACCGACTCATATATTGAACTTAAAATTAGAGACTTTTAACTTTAAAGCAGCGGAGTGGTACTTTTTTTTCAAAATTTTAATGATGAAATAATTAATGTAAAGTAAGGCCGACGGCAGATGTTACTTTTCTCTTTGCCTGCCTACTTACCAAATCTGAAATAGCTATACATACCATATCCAAATACACTCATGCATGAGGTTTCAGTATGCAAGACTTGTCCAGCTGATGGATTTGATGGATGGGTGGTCAATTGAGTTGCTAAATATTGGAGGGAAAACATTGGCGGGAAAAAATTAGCGGGAAAATATTGGAGGGAAAACATTGGCGGGAAAATGTTAACAATTTCCCTCACTTTTAGCATAAAAGGAGAACCACACACACTCCTTATCATCACAACCAACAGTAGATCACACACACTTATCATCACAAACACATTGTTATTATGTAGATGTTGAAGCATGAATCTTTTCCGTGTACGGGTGGACGTGGAGATGTAGTTCTTCGACAATCGTGGCAAGATGATACCTTTGGTAGACAGTACTATGCTTGTGCACGTTCAAAGGTAGAACCTCCAGTTTCATATGGATGCGGATGTTTTTTATGGAAAGGCGAACGAGTCAGACTACTTGTCAATTCTCTTGGAGGTTCAGTGAGCTTTTCTCCTCCAAGCTCTTCTTCAAGACCTTCAACGAGCTTTTCTCCTCCAAGCTCTTCTTCGAACCTTCAAGGACTCCAATTTCTTCTCCAAACTCTTCAACGTGTGCAAACTGTGTGCTCTTGAATGGAAAAATAAAGGTACTTGAGAGTACAGTAGAGTTGTACCACAATGCCGATAGGCACACAATGGATTCAGCTGCACTACTTCACGACCTTTACGATGACATGGAGAACCTTAGTTTGAACTAGTCTGTGATGTGTTTTTTCCGTGTTTACGAGTCTAATATCGTTGTAATATCTATGTTTAATTAACCACGTGTTTAAGTGTCCGTGACGAATAAAATTATGTTTAGGAGTGTATGTGTGTAAGTCTCCCATGTGATATTACAAAAGGTTTTATGTAATAGTTGGAAGAAATAAATATTTGTTTTATAGATGTCTCATTTTTTATTATATAAACGTCACGAAAATAAAATAACATCGGATCGATAGTTAAAATAATAATTATATGGAATAAATAATAATTTTTCATAATAAGCAAAAACTAATAATATATATGACAGGGAGTTTCCCCGGCGACATGTCTCATTTTTTATAGATGTCTCATTTTTTATTATATAAACGTCGCGAAAATAAAATAACATCGGATCGATAGTTTAAATAATAATTATATGGAATAAATAATAATTTTTCATAATAAGCACAAACTAATAATATATATGACAGGGAGTTTCCCCGGCGACATGTCGCCGGGGAAACTTTTGGGATTTGGATCTGCTTAAGTTTGAAGCTAATTACGTTGGACGAAGTATCCCTGGCGACATGTCGCCAGGGATAAGATTGTCAGGTTGTTATCAAAAAGAGATTAATGTTAATTACGTTGGACGAAGTTTCCCTGGCGACTTGTCGCCAGGGATAAGTGGGAGGGAAAATTTCCCGCTTTTTCCTTTGGCATCTGATTTTGGACGGTGAATCCCCGGCGACATGTTGCCAGGGATACTCTAGTCAAACTTTGACCAAAAAATATATCTGCTTTTTTGCCACGTCAACGAAGTCGTCGGGAAAAAGGGGTTATCCCTGGCGACATTTTGTCGCCGGGAAACCTCAGTCACCTGTTCTCAATTTTCTTGTAGTGTTGGCTTCGAGTTTTTCCCTAGCTTGTTATAGCTAACACCTGCGATAATATTAACAGTTTATAACTGGCAAATATATGCATATCTAGTAAAATTATCTCTATGTACAAACATATTAAAAACAAACACAAAGATTCGTTAATGTTTTTACACGTATATATGGCCCATTACTGTGTACAATGTTCCAAAACAAATAGTACTATTAAGTTAACAAGCTAGAAATTTACAATATAGGATAACAAGAGGAGCTTTGATTTGAAATTCAATCGGTCCAAGATGAACGAACCATTTCGTAGCTTAGTCTCTAAGCATAAATCTTCATTATTAGCAGTAGTAAATAAGAATAAGTTGTACTAGTTGTTTATAATTACATGTTGGATATTACTTATATTTTAAGAAAATTGTAATTTGTAATATATATTATGAATATATTAATATTAGGAATCTTTTAGGCTAACTTCCTTAAATTAGTTTATAAAAAGTTTCCTATTTGATTTAAGGAGGTGTCTACCTTCATCTCATAAATAGGGAGGGGATCCTAATTAATATCGAACTTTAAGGTTTTTGTCGATATGGTACAATAGTACAAGAACCGAAAGATCTATGAAAACAGGTAATGTGAATCATTGGTATTTAAGTAAAAATACCAAGAACGACATGTTTTCTTGACATTTAATAATCACTTTTTCTTGGTAATATAGTATATATTTACATACAAAGTTTAGGTTCTTAGAAAATAACTGTTTACAATTGTATGTTGCAGGGACGAGCTCGTGGGGTCGCTTGTCAGAGAATAAGGTCACATTTATTCACTCGCTGCCATGGGGGATCTACTTTACACCGGGTCAGACAGTAAAAATATTCGTGTGTGAAAAAACTTGAAGGAGTTCACTGCGTTTAAATCCAACAACGGGCTCGTAAATGACATTATCTTATCCGGTGACAAGATTTTCACTAGACACCAAGATGGGAAAGTTCGTGTATGGAAGAAAAATCAAAAAGACCCAAGCAACCACAAACGCATAGCATCGTTTCCAACGTTGTTTGATATTCTGAGGTCGTCAGTGAGGCTAAAAAACTACATCCAAGTAAAACGAAAATGCACAACACTTTGGAACAAACATTGTGATGCGATTTCTTGTCTTAGCATAGACGAAGAAGAAGGTATTTTATAATCAAGCTCATGGGACAGAACATTTAAAGTATGGAAAATATCAAATTCCAAATGTCTAGAGTCGGTAACAGCACATGACGACGCTGTCAATAGTGTCGTCACTACAAAATCTGGCCTCGTCTTCATAGGCTCAGCAGACGGGTCTGTAAGGTCTGGAAGCGAGACTGGAATGGTAAAAAAAGGAAACATAGTCATGTGGAAACATTATTAAACCATGAATGTGCGGTTACCACACAAGCAGTGTCGGAAACCGGGACATTCATGTATGGCGGATTATCGGACGGGTCAGTTAACTTTTGGGAATGGGAAAAACAACTATCACATGGTGGTTTGTTAAAGGGTCATAAGTTGGTTGTTTTGTGTTTATCAACTGCTGGCAAGTTATTGTTTAGCTGGTCAGCTGATAAAACGATATGTGTGTGGAAGCACGGAGAAAATATTCATAACTGTTTATCGGTGCTTACGGGGCGTACCGGACCGGTGAAGTGTTTAGCGGTAGAACGAGAGGATGGTAAGAGCTCTGGTGACAAGAAATGGGTAGTTTATAGTGGTAGTTTAGATAAATCCGTAAAAGTTAGGAAAGTGTCCAAGAAATCACCAGAGATGATGCAAACAACTATGATGTAATCTTATGTTAGATACTGAATTGTTGGTGCCTGGATTTGAATTATTAGAATTATAGATTTTTAGAATTTTAGTTAGTATTTGTGTATCTATTGTTATTAGAACAAGATTTTAAAACCCGTGCTTCGCAGGGGTGAGTCTTGTTAAAACTTCTCCGTTTAATGTCAGAAAAAGCTATGTGATACACTGATAAACGCAAATGATAACCAACAATAAAAAACTTTCTTGAACAACCATTCTACTTAAGCTACTAAAATTGAACTAAATGGTACTACGTATAACTTTTAAAGCAGCTGCAATAATTTCTCTTTGACCTTCATATATTGCCACAACTGCGTACATACATCATGCGCTTGTGGGCACACGGTATCTGTTTTGGTTCCGCTTCCATTTCCGGTTACCATTCTATATATACTTTCACCATAACCTGTTACGGGGTATCTGGTAAATTGGTGCCAGTGTTCCTGTCGCCATTTTTATACAACTTCTAAACACTGACTTCTAAGCATAATCTCATGCACAAAAGATCTAATAAAGGGGTGTTCACAAAAGCTTATTTAGGTACTTACTAGCTTATTCTTATAAGAACTGTTAACAATTTGAGATTTGCACACTTTCTGTTGGAATCAGGTCCCTTCTTAGGGGTTACGAATTATGGAAATAACTAAAAACAGGAGAAGAAAGATGGGGCAATTTTCTGTTTTTATTCGACTGACTCCATGACTCACAAAACAACCATGACTCCTACTTATACTAGAAAACTTCCTGGAAATAAGGTAACAAGCTAAGAACGTTATTCATGCTAAGAAAGTGGGAACGTGGCCAATATGGCAATGACTCTTTTCTATGACTCTTTCAAACACTTAAATAAAAGTAACAAATAAATACTTCAAAAAATTTTGAATTAATACTTCAATAATTTCCCTTTTAATCCAGAATTTAGCAATTCTTTCACTCCAAGTTGACTCCTCATGTCTTCGAACTGATGCTTCGCCAAGGATTTTGTGAGAATGTTAGCCCTTTGCTCTTTACTACACACATGTTGCACTGTGATTTCACCTTTCTCGACACAGTCACGGATGAAATGGAACTTAGTGTCAATGTGCTTACTCCTTCCATAGAAAACTGGATTCTTCGCCAAGTCTAGAGCTGATTTGTTGTCGATGAACAACACCGATGGCTTTATCTCTATTCCTGTTATCTCGCTTAACAAACGGTTGATCCAAATAGCTTGACAAGTCGCTGTAGTAGCTACCATGAACTCCGCTTCACATGTAGAGAGAGCTACACAATGCTGCTTTTGCGAACCCCATGTTACCATATTATTGTTAAGATAAAAAGCCATACCTCCAGTACTTCTTCGGTCATTAACATCGATAAAAAGCCATACCTCCAGTACTTCTACGGTCATTAACATCTCTTGCAAAATCGCTTTCCGTATACCCGATGATGATATCTTCTCCAATGCCTTTGGTATAAACAATACCATAAGTCATAGTTCCCTTTATGTATCTGAGGATGTGCTTTACAGCTTTCAAATGTTGGGTCGTGGGCCTCTCCATAAACCTGCTTACAAGCCCAACTACATACGAAATATCGGGTCCGGTATGGGTTAAATACCTCAACGCCCCGACAATGCTCCTGAACTCTGTTGGATCAATTGGGTTTACAAGTTCATCTTTTGTTAACTCAAGTTTGGGCTCCATTGGATATTTGCAAGCATTACAATCCTCCATACCTGTTTTCTTCAAGATTGTTTGCACATATGCAGCTTGCTTCAAAGTGATGTGGTCTTCATACTGACTAACTTCAATACCAAGGTAATATGATAATAGCCCCATATCACTCATCTCGAATTCTTTGTTCATTTGCTCTTTGAAGTACCTTATTTCATCGCTGCAACTTCCTGTGACGATTAAATCATCGACATACACCCCAACAATAAGGAGCTTTCCAGCCTTGTTTCTTGTGTAGACAGCGTAGTCTTGCTGGCATCTCTTGAACCCGAGCTGTTTTAAACATCTATCCAGCCTCGAATTCCAAGCTCTCGGGGCTTGTCGAAGCCCGTAGAGAGCCTTGCTCAATTTGTGACTTTTCCCCGTTGATCTTTTTTTTCATAACCCTCGGTTTGGACAACATACACCTCATCTTCAAGCTCCCCATTGAGGAATGTAGATTTAACGTCAAGGTGGTGTATAAACCACCCATTCTTACTTGAAAGAGCAAGCAAAATACGTACCGTTTCGATTCGCGCCACCGGAGCATACACTTCGTCGAAATCAATCCCGGCCTTTTGCAAATAGCCTTTTGCTACCAACCGAGCCTTGTACTTAACCACAGCTCCAGTTAGATCCTTCTTTACTTTGTAAACCCACTTGAGTCCTATTGCTTTCCGTCCTGGTGGGAGTTCAACTAGAATCCAAGTGTTGTTTCTTTCGACTGAATAAAGTTCAGTCTTCATTGCTTTTTTCCACACTTCATGCTTACAAGCCATGGAGTATGAAGTAGGATCTTCAACATCATTCAGGAACAACACTTCATCAGTTTCATCATACAAATCAGTAAGTGTACGATACCTTTTCGGAGCTCCGCCTCCGGTTGAACTTGAGGTTGAGCTTGTTGATCCAACTGAACTAAGTTATAGGTTCATCTTTTGAGTTGGTTTCGTAGTGTACATCAATACCTTGCGCCGGAAGTTCCATTCCTGTTTGAGATTCTATATCATCATCTTCACGATCATCTTGTGGGGTAAACCCTTCGATTGTGAGGGTTGCACCTGGAGTTCCTTTTAACTTCTCTGACTTTCCCCATTGCCATGGTCTTTCTTCATAAAAAAACATCTCTACTCACCCGTATACTTCCCGTATCCGGATCAAATAATCTATAAGCCTTCGTCCCTGTTTCTACTCCAAGATGGACCAGTAATTTGCTCCTGTTGTCAAGTTTCCGTAGATGACCACTTACTACTTTCACGTGATCTACACAACCAAACACCCGTATGTGACCAATACTTGGTTTACGACCGGTCCACATTTGATAGGGTGTCGAGTTGTGAAGAGCTTTTGTGGTCACCCTATTTAGGACATAAACTGCATTTCTCACAGCTTCCCACCATAAACAATCTGGTACTTTCATCGCTTTCATAGTACTTCTTGCCATCTCCATTACGGTTCGGTTTCGTCACTCTACAACGTCATTTTGCTGCGGCGAGTATGGAGCAGTGTAATGTCGTTTCAGCCTTGTTTCTTCACAATAAGATGTGAACTCCTTTGATAGAAATTCCCCGCCACGATCTGTCCGAAACAACGTTACTCGATTACCTGTTTCAGCCTCAACTTCTATTCCAAACCTTTTAAACATGCTAAGTGTTTGATCCTTTGTTTTCAAAAAATAAACCCACATAAGTCTAGTGTAATCATCAACAAGTAGAAGAAAGTACATATTCCCAGAAGGTGTAGGAGGTGAGATTGGACCACAAAGATCTCCATGAACCAATTCCAGTCTCCTGGTTGATACGAAATTCGAGTGCGTTGGAAATGACTTTCGAGCCTGCTTGCCTTCTAAGAAACCTTCGCATAGACCATTTTGTTTAGTGATCTTTGGTAGCCCTTGAACCATCTCCTTATCTGACATCAACTTTAGTGTTGCGTAGTTTACGTGACCCATGCGAGTGTGCCACAACTTTACATTTTCGTCACTTTTCCCAAGCAAGCATCTCGATTTCACTTCTTCGAGTTGGATTTTGTAAAGCCGGTTTGGTGACCGCCTTACCTTCATTAGTAGATTTCCTTTGACATCGTGAACCCACAAGAACGAACCATGCATAACTATTAGATCACCACCCTCTACTAACTGCCCCAAACTTATAATGTTGCTGCACAACCTAGGTATATAGTACACTCCTTGCAAAAGACGGTGCTCTCCATTCTTGCATATAAATAATATTGAACCTTTTCCTTCGATACGTACCTTAGAACCGTCTCCAAACTTCACCGACCCCTGTATGGAACAATCAAGTTACCAAAACTTGTCTTTGTAACCTGTCATATGGTTACTGGCTCTATTATCCAGGTACCATAAACTTGTATCACCACCCACGTCCGTTGCTGTCTTTAGTCGCGGGTTTACATTCTCTTCATTCAAAAATACTTCTTGGTCCATCTCACCTTCATCAAATGTAGACAGTAACAATGCGGGTTCACCATCGCTGTTTTCTTGAGTTAAGTTAGCTTCTTGATTTCGTTCCCGACGTGGATTTCGACATTCAGTAGTGTAATGCCAGTATTGTTGGTAGTTGTAACATTGCACTTTGCTTTTATCGTGGTTTCTATCGGACCCACGATACCCATCTTGCTGCTGGTTACCACCTCCTCTACCATGACCACCTCGATTTCCGAACCCGTTACCTCTTCCACAGCCTCTTCCTCGGCCTCGATTATGACACGCACTTGATCGAGTGTTACGTTTTGAGGTCCTTTGTTCATCATCACTCTTCTTAGATCTCTTCGACCACTCCTGATGTGTGAGTAAGAGTTTCTTTTCTCCACTTTCACTTTTCCTACGAACTCTTTCTTCATGAGCCTTTAACCGTCCTATGACTTCTTTAATTATCATTGTGTCAAGATTTGCAAATTCTTCTATAGTAGAAGCAATTTGCAAGAACTTGCTCGGAACAGCACGAAGTAATTTCTTAACCACGTAAGCTTCTTCTACCTTTTCTCCTAAGGCCCGGATATTACTTACAATGTTGTTTACCTTCATGGCGAAATCATCAGTTATCTCGGTATCCTTCATGTTGAGGGATTTAAATTCCGCCTTCAGAGTCTGAACCTTCGCGGTCTTGACCCTTTCCACTCCCATAAACATCGTCTTTAACGTTTCCCAAGCATCTTTTGTTGTTTGCTTCTCCGCGAGTGACAACATGAGATCTTCTGGAATCCCTTGATAAATGGTTGCAAGTGCCACTTTATCATTTTTCACATCGATAGCCGTATTTTGGGTCCTGGAGTTCGATCGCTTTCCCATACTCCCTGAGCTTGCATAAAGGCTCTCATCTTGATAGCCCATGCGGCGTAGTTGCTTCGCGTCAACATCGGATAGTGAAGGCTGATCGGATTCTCTTTTTCATTCTTATCGCTTTTGTCCATCTGCTTGGGTTTCGGGTTGTATTTTGGTACATAGCTATGATACCAAATGTTAGAATCAGGTCCCTTCTTAGGGGTTACGAATTATGGAAATAACTAAAAAAACAGGAGAAGAAAGATGGGGAAATTTTCTGTTTTTATTCGACTGACTCCATGACTCACAAAACAACCATGACTCCTACTTATACTAGAAAACTTCCTGGAAATAAGGTAACAAGCTAAGAACGTTATTCATGCTAAGAAAGTGGGAAAGTGGCCAACATGGCCTATGACTCTTTCCTATGACTCTTTCAAACACTTAAATAAAAGTAACAAATAAATACTTCAAAAAATTCTGAATTAATACTTCAATACTTTCATGAAGTTATTCAGTTGAAAAATAGCAATGTATCAGTGTATGCAATGTTTAATGACCTTTGTATGTTGTGAAACATAGTTTTCACACGGATGCTTCACATCTCGAGGCCGAAGTGGATAATCCATCCATGTGTAATCCCATTCGTCGTTCTTAAACCCAGGAATACTTAAAATAAACAACATAATTTATGTGTCATAGTTAAAAGTCGAAGAATGTCAAGTGATAAAAATATATCACATTGTGATGAATTAGATTTACTTATATGTTTTATAGAAAGAAAGACGAATACTTGAAGAAACAGTTATTACTTCTGACTATAATCGAAGTCATTTAGAAAATGTCTAAGCTGAACATTTTGTAGAATAGTAATGTTAATTTGGCAAAAATAAACAACTTGAATAGCAACTTCCATCCATCTTCTCAGAGCATAAAGAATGAGCAAAAATAACAACTTTGGATCTTTTTGGATAAATTGCTAACAGAAAGTAAGAACTCTTACGTTACGCACGGATACAATTTATATATCTCTACGATAAAAAAGATAATATATCAAGGATTTGGCTTCGAGTTTTGTGACAACCGTAGTTTTGGGTTTGTCACTTGGTCTTACTTTTAGTTATTTTATGTGTGCTTACTTGAATTTTGTGTTTACGTGTTTATTTTGTGTGAACGAGGTTGGTGTGGTTATCGTTTATGAGTATAGAGTACTCATAAGTAAATCGAGGAACGGTTATTTCATGTTCATGAGCTCACAAGTGGTGACTATGAAATGAAAATGGTGATATTGTGGTGTTTACGTATACGTATAAGTATTATAGTAGTAGTATTTTTTTTTAGGATTTACGGTTTAGCATTTAGAGGTCTCGGGTGAGGTAATTATCCATATGAATATTTTTCGGGATGGTTTTAAGTCATTTAGGACTTAGTTATAAAGTTTATTTCAAAATTTGAGATTTTTTATAAAAGTGTATATTTTACGTCTTTTACGGTAAAACGCGTAAATTTGACTAGTTTTACGGTTTTGAGGTTTTGGAAGCTTTAGGAGCTGAAATAAATTAAGGAAAATTAAGGCAATATTATTAACATAATATTAAATAATAAAAATAAAAAAAACGAATTTATTGGGTGTTTGGGTCGGTTTAGACGCACCAAAGAAAGAGAAAAAGGGAAAAAAAAAAGAAGGAAAGTTGGGTGTTATACTTGCACTAGGATTTTATGTACACTATATAAGGTTATCTAATAAATAAAAAAACATAAATCCCTGGAGACAAAGAAAAATTCGTGGGTTTCATAGAGGAGAATTAGGGTTCTTCAAAAAAATTAGGTTTTCTTCATCTTCCATTGATTTAAGGTAAAAACCTTCATTAACCTTTTTAATTAAATAGTTTTTATGTTTAATTAATCATTCTTATGATGGATTAAGGGTTAGGGTTTATATAAAAACAGTAGATTAATGATGTATTAATCATAATATGATGATCATATAATCTAGGGCTTGTATTAGAAGGGTTATAGGTGATTAATTAGATCAATTTGTTTAAAACCCGTTTTTAAAAACTGGCCAGAATTTTGAGTCTATTGTTTTGATCATATCTCGAGTTCTAGGAACATTCAAGATGCGATAAAACTAGCCCTGGATAGGTAATTGAGTTGGCTTTCTAAATCAAGAAACGAGAACTAAATTGGAGGTAGGGAAGTGGGTCAAAAACAGGTTACAACAGTCGAAGGTCAAAACCGTTTTGAATTCAGCCTGTTTTCTTTTTAAGTTTTGGGTTGTTTGGGGTACTTAGGGTTGCATTGGGATCTTCTCACGAACATGAGATATGGTTTATATATTGTAGTAAGGATATGCACTTGGGCTAAGATTGTGGTTTAGGGTAAGACCCTCTAATGGTAATGAACTTTTCATACGTTTAAAATCAGTGAATTCTGGATAGGTAGCAATATATACACATATATCTGGGCCTTAACAATAGCTTTAAGGTTAGAGCAAGTGGGAGGTTTTAGCTAACATGTATAAAAGTGTTAATATTCCTTTTACAGAAACCATGGGTATGTTTAAGTGGACGTTTGACTTAAAGTTTTGAGACCTAAAACTGGGACTGTTTTGTGTAAAATTATGAACGGGATAGCTATTAAACTTAACCAAGTTAGGGACTTGTTAAGGAAGGGTAATGGGGTGATTAGAGCTTAACAATGAGGTAATTATACGGGAATAGACTAGATGTCCATCATAGGTTGATGAGCCATCTTAGTGATTGGTTCGTGTATTGATTTCGTGTTTTTGGTTTGTTAGCTTGTTACTAGTGCGAGGACTTGTGAAGAAGCTATCAGGTGAGTTTCATAGTCCCATGTTTACAATTGATTTTGACTTCCAGATGGGATGGAAGAGACACTGTGTTGAGTTATTTTCTAAATTGATGATGTGAATGTGTTTGTGATTTGAGATGGACTTGTGTGTACATTATGTGATTAAATGCTATGTGATTTTTGATTGTGTATGATTTGGATCGAGGGACACGTGTCGTCTCAGTTATTGTGGTTTGACAAGGTAGTGGCCTTGTGGTTTGACAAGGTAGTGGCCTTGTGGTTTGACAAGGTAGTGGCCTTGGGATAGGTACATAGTGTGATCATCTATGGTACCATGTTGTTTGGCAAGGTAGGGGCCTTGGATTTTGGTTTGGAATGATTGATCTTGAATGCTAGTTGTTAATACATAATTGTAGCACATTGTCCATATGTTATTGTGTTGATGGTTGTTATTCACAGCTTGTAATTGATTTAGCGTTGGAGTCTAAACCTATGACTCTCACCAACTTTATGTTGACGTGTTTTAGTGTCTCTTTCAGGTGATACTATGGTTAAGCATGAGAACATAAGTGGCTAGGATTGGAGAAGCTTAGGAATGCATATAGAAGGAGAATCCCCGTTTCCTTCTTAGTTTTTATTTGTTCTTTTACTAAGTGATAATGTGGCACACATATATTTGTTTGGTTATGTTATTTGTTTGTCTTGGGTAAGCGGTAGAACTGTTACCTACTTACCTAGACTCCTGAGTCTGATGAGATATTGTCATGACTTTGTGTCTCCATTTTATGACATTTCTTATTTCATATAGTTATCTCTATAGACACGCCATGTTGTGATGATATCCATACGTCGCGTCCCATATTCCGCCATGGTGGGGTGTGACAAGTTTTTCCCTAGCTTGTTTATAACTGGCAAAAATATGCAGATCTAGTAAAATTATCTCTATGTACAAACATATTAAAAACAACAACAAAGATTCGTTAATGTTTTTACATGTATATATGGCCCATTACCGTGTACGGTGTTCGAAAAAAAAATTATTACGATCAAGTTAACAAGCTATAAATTTACAATATAGGATAAAAGAGGAGCTTTGAGTTGTTATCCAATCCGTCCAAGATGAACGAAACATTTCGTAGCTTAGTCTTCATTGTTAGTAGTACAGTAGTAAATAAGAATAAGTTGTTTATAGTTACATGTTAGATATTACTTAAATAGATTTTAAGAACTTAAGTGTAATTTGTAATATATTAGCAATATATATTAGGAAATTTTTAGTAATATATATTAGGAATATACGAATATTAGGAAAATTTTAAACTAAACTCCTTAAATTGATTTATAGAAAGTTTCTTATTTAACTTAAGGAGGTGTATACCTCATCTCTATAAATAGGGATTAGAGTACCCTCCTAATTCATATATTCTTCTTTAATCTAAACATTGTTAGAGTTATCAATTCTTTGTCCTCTATCGAGTACGCTACTTATACTCGATACAACTCTTGATCTAGCCGTTTCGCGATCAATAGTACAAGAACCGAAAGATGTATGAAAAAAGGTGATGTGAATTATTGATATTCAAGTAAAATACCAAGAACGACATGTTTTCTTAGCCTTCAATAATTATTTTTTCGTGGTATTATGTTTACGTACAAAGTAGATCTAAGAATTAAAAAGCTATGCTGGAGGTAACATATAGACGTTGTATACTAACGAGTAACGACCATAAACCTTTTGATAATTTTGTACTGTATAACTTTTACAGATTCATTGATTTATAAGCATACAGAAAATTAACTGTCTACAATTGTATGTTGCAGGGACGAGCTCTTGGGGTCGCTTGTTAGAGAAGAAGGCCGCATATATTCACTCGCTGCCATGGGGGATCTACTTTACACCGGGTCAGACAGTAAAAATAATTGTGTGTGGAGAAACTTAAAGGAGTTCACTGCGTTTAAATCCAACAGTGGGCTCGTAAAAGACATTATCTTATCTGGTGACAAGATCTTCACCGGACACCAAGATGGGAAAGTTCGTGTATGGAAGAAAAATCCAAAAGACCCAAGCAACCACAAACGCATAGGATCATTTCCAACATTGTTTGATATTTTGAAGTCGTCAGTGAGGCCAAAAAACTACATCCAAGAAAAACGAAAATGCACAACACTTTGGAACAAACATTTTGATGCGATTTCTAGTCTTAGTATAGACGAGGAGGAAGGTATTTTATACTCAAGCTCATGGGACAGAACATTTAAAGTATGGAAAATATCAAATTCCAAATGTCTAGAGTCAGTAAAAGCACATGACGACGCTGTCAATAGTGTCGTCACTACAAAATCTGGCCTCGTCTTCACAGGCTCAGCAGACGGGTCTGTTAAGGTCTGGAAGAGAGACTGGACTGGTAAAAAAATGAAACATAATCACGTGGAAACATTATTAAACCAAGAATATGCGGTTACTACACTAGCAGTGTCAGAAACCGGGACATTTGTGTATGGTGGACTGTCGGACGAGTCAGTTAACTTTTGGGAATGGGAAAAACAACTATCACATGGTGGTTTGTTGAAGGGTCATAAGTTGGCTGTTTTGTGTTTATCAACTGCTGGCAAGTTATTGTTTAGCGGGTCAGCTGATAAAACGATATGTGTGTGGAAGCGCGAGGGAAATAATCATAACTGTTTATCGGTGCTTACGGGGCATACCGGACCCGTGAAGTGTTTAGCGGTAGAACGAGAGGATGGTCAGAGCTCTGGTGACAAGAAATGGGTAGTTTATAGTGGCAGTTTAGATAAATCCGTAAAAGTTTGGAAAGTGTGAGAGAAATCACCAGAGATGCCACAAACAACTATGATGCAATCTTATGTTAGATACTGAACTATTGGTGCTTGGATTTCAATTATTAAAATTATAGATTGTTAGAAATTTAGTTAGTATTTGTGTATCTATTGTTATTAGAATTTCTTAAATGAGATTTTTGATAATTTGATATAATATCATTGAATCCCACTTTGTAAAATAGTACTAGTAGTATGATTTGGAATTAATTAGCTTGAAAAGTTAATATTGATGTGTTTTAGACATTAACTATTCATTTTTATTGTAATTCTGGTTATAATTTAATTTCTGAAAATTATAAATATTGTAGTCCCATTATGCAGTGAATCATCTAAATCAGAAAACTTATAACTGTGTAGCAATGTGATGAATGTATGTAAAATTTGGACACAATGATAGCGCGAGGCAGCATCATAATATGTAAAATTTTGACACAATGATAGCGCGAGGCAGCAACAATGATAGCACGAGGCTTCAATGTGATGAATAAATGTAAAATTTGGACACAATGATAGCGCGAGGTAGCAACATATCTTGATTATTACATATGAAACAGAGCGAGGTAGCGCAACAACACGCTATGTCAAACAAAACACTTTAGAGCAAATATTGCTTTGGTAGATTCAGTACTCTTGTGTTCCATGTAAGCGAGGGACAAACAGGACTTCAAGTGGAGTTGCCTTCGCGTTTGTCAATCCAGGGCTCGCAGTCATATCAACTTGTGCATCATTAGCAGTTGACATCTCAAAGTTTTGTAGCAAAGTGGCTAAAGCCACATGTCACATTTGAACAGCTAAGCCCATTCCCGGACATGACCTTCTTCCTGCACCGAAAGGGATCAGCTCAAAATCTGTCCCTTTAACATCTACATCCTTATGTTTTGGAGATAGGAACCTCTCTGGAATAAAGTCGCAAGGATCTGACCATACATTAGGATCACGGTGGAGCTTCCACATGTTGACTAATAGCCATGTGCCTTTTGGGACATGATAGAGTTGATCTAAATTGGATTTTTGTAGATCGTGAATCATCTTGACATCTGTGACATATTGACTCCATTCAGGGGGTAATGTGTTCAAAAACTTGGTGTTTAACTGAAACTGTTCAATCCTAAGATTATAGATGTTCATGTCATTCATCAAGGTGGTAAAACGCCAGTGAAAATCATGAAGAGTCTCCCCTGGAATGTATTTGAACCTATCAAACAAATCATACAGTTGACACTCTCGTTCTTGCTTAGTGAGAGATGTCCCTTGTAGCAAAACCGCAAGTCGATCCCAAAGATCCTTGGCCACTTTACGTTCACTCACCATTCTAAAGATATCGGGTGGAAGGGCTTGAAGAATTGTCTGAACAGCCCTTTCATCAGCATCTGCAATGATTTTGTTGGCATCGGTTAACTTATGATACTCCCTTGCCCTTGTCACATTGTTTACGGTAACCTCTCCCCAATCTAATGGACCTTTGTCAATTGATTGTAGCATAAGTCGACCACTTTGTTTGCCCATGATGTACGTTCTCATGCGACTTTGCCATGATTCAAATAAATCTTTGATGAGCAAAGGTGGGCGAGTATCGGTACCCGAAATGATTGAGATATCGGTAAGAGAGGTCATTGTCGGCATATGCGAATGTGTATTCATTTTGTGATCCCTTGAAACAAGATTATCAAATATGATCGAGCAATGAAATAAGATTATGTGTTTTAATGTTGTTTAACTAAAGATATTAAGATCTTTTGATTGTGTGTTTTTGCTAATGTCTCCAAATAAAAACAACGATGGAAAATCCTCTAAGTGTCGAAAAACTATGGCTGATCGTACTCTAATCGGACTCCCAGATCGTGTTGCGATCGTACTCCCCTATCCTAGTGAGCTACCGTACTCCCCTATCCTGATCGTACCCTGATCGTAGTGAGATTGATCGTACCCTGATCATAGTGAGACTGATCGTACCCTGATCGTAGCGAGACTGATCGTACCCTGATCGTAGTGAGACTGATCGTACCCTGATCGTAGCGAACGTGATCTTACCCGGATCGTAGCGACCCGATCATACTAAGCAATCGAAGTATAGATCGTACTTTGGATCGTGCTGATGGATCGTACTAAGCAATGGATTCTTGGTCGTAATGGTGGATCGTACCTATAGATCGTACTACGTGATCGTAATGGTGGATCGTAGCGTGGATCTAAGTTATGAACGCAACAATGGATCGTGACTAAGGATCGCAAGTAGAAACCCCCAGGGTTTATGCAAACACAAAGTCAGATCGTATCCCTAAAAAACAGTCCGAGACTTGAGATCACCAAGAAAGAAAGGATTTTTACCTTGAAAAACGTGATTCTAACCAAACGAATATCACCAAATCATTACTAGAACTATTTAGAAGATATGTAGATCACTTGGAATCAAAGAACACGAAAAAATTTTGTAACTTTTGGAAAAATCAATCAAAAACACATGAACACACTTAAAAAAGTATGAACAACACAAAACCAATCTTTATTTCATCCCATAGCTCTGATACCAATTGTAGAACAATGATAATCTTTATGAATCAAGAGGGTTGATGTTTTTCTAGAGAGAGAAACTTAGAGAGAGAAGTGAAAGAAACTTGTAATATGAAAAGTAGAAAATGAACAACCAACCCCTCTTTCCATGGTGGAAAGAGGTTTAAATACCCCAAGTCCTTAATGGACTTGGGCCTCCGGCCCATGAACATGCTCATGGGTCGGGCTATTTAATAAGTGAAACTAAACATTACTACGAGCCTATAACTACATTGTTGGAGTGACCGAGACTTTCTATATACGTAAAACGTATTTCCAACAAGAAGAATTAAAAGAAGTTGCTGGTTCAGATAATTGGACTGATCGAATGGTAGCATATTTTGAACAATCTGCCGAAGCGGACAAAAGTTTTGGTCTGAAACTTGAACGTTTACATAAGGTTTTAGATGAAGCTGTTGAAGAAAGACAACAGTTTATCCAGGAATTAGAACGTGCTGGAGATATATATCTCTTAAAGAAATGCGCTAAAGTATTGAAAGATACTCAAAAGAAGGATAAGAAAACCTCAAGTCGGTTGGAAGGTTTAATTAAAGATACAGCAGCAAGAATGACTGAGAAGGAGGAATTCGTTAAGAAAATGAAGGATCAATAAATAAGCATTCGTAAATGCTTAGAAGGAGCCTTTATTTATGAGTTTGAGCAAAGTTTAATGAAGGAATTCGTTAAGACTGTGTCTCTTTTAATCTAATTAATAATTGTTGTTCAGATATAATAAGAACCATACTAACACATGTTGTTGTGTATAATGATGCTTCTGCATCTTTTATGGTTTTTGTGTTTGAAATGTACTTGTATGTTTGTATGAATAAAAAAGACTCCTTTATTTATGAGTTTGAGCAAAATTTGATTGAAGTAAAATACTTTTGACTGAACTTTTGACTGCAAAACCTAACACAACAGACTTAAACTAAATTTTGTGACTCAAACAAACTAAATTCTCACAATGATTCAAGCTAGAATACTAATTACTCACAGAACCAAACACTACTTTATTCCAAATATTACATAAAACCTTTTGTAATATCACATGGGAGACTTACAGACAAACACTCCTAAACATAATTTTATTCGTCACGGACACTTAAACACGCGCTTAATTAAACATTGATATTACAACGATATTAGACTCGTAAACACGGAAAAAAACACATCACAAACTAGTTCAAACTAAGGTTCCCCATGTCATCGTAAAGGTCGTGAAGTAGTGCAGCTGAATCCAATGTGTGCCTATCGGAGTTGCGGTACAACTCTATCGTACGCTCAAGTACCATTATCATTCCATTCAAGCGCACACAGTTTGCACACGCTGAAGAGCTTGGAGAAGAAACTGGAATCGTTGAAGGTCTGGGAGAAGAGCTTGGAGGAGAAAAGCTCGTTGAAGGTCTTGAATAAGAGCTTGGAGGAGAAAAGCTCATTGAACCTCCAAGAGAATTGATTAGTAGTTGGACGCGTTCGTCTTTCCATAAAAAAAATTTGCATCCATATGAAACTAGAGGTTGAACCCGTGAACGTGGACAAGCATAGTACAGTCTACCAAAGTTTTCAGTTGTCCATGATTCTCGAAGAACTACATCTCCATGTCCACACCTGCACGGAAAAGCTTCATGCTTCAACATGTACATAATAACAATTTTTTATGATGATAAGTGTGTGTGATCTGCTGGTGGTTGTGATGATAAGGAGTGTGTTTGGTTCTCTTTTTATGCTAAAAAAGTGAGGGAAATTGTTAACATTTTCCCTCCAATATTTTCCCTCCAATGTTTTTCCTCCAATGTTTTCCCGCCAAGTTTTCCCTCCAGTGTTTTCCCTCCAATGTAATACGATACTCTATTGACTCATATCATGTAATACGATACCATATTGACTCATATCATGTTATACGATACTCTATTGACTCATATCATGTAATACGATACCCTATTGACTCATATCATGTAATACGATACCATATTGACTCATATCATGTAATACGATACCATATTGACTCATATCATGTAATATGATACCATATTGACTCATATCATGTAATACGATACCATATTGACTCATATCATGTAATACGATACCATATTGACTCATATCATGTAATACGATACCCTATTGACTCATATCATGTAATACGATGCCCTATTGACTCATATCATGTAATACGATACCATATTGACTCATATCATGTAATACGATACCATATTGACTCATATCATGTAATACGATACCATATTGACTCATATCATATAATACGATACCATATTGACTCATATCATGTAATACGATATCCTATTGACTCATACCATGTAATACGATACCCTATTGACTCATATCATGTAATACGATACCATATTGACTCATATCATGTAATACGATACCCTATAGACTCATATCATGCAATATGATACCATATTGACTCATATCATGTAATACGATACCCTATTGACTCATATCATGTAATATGATACTATATTGACTCATATCATGTTATACGATACTCTATTGACTCATATCATGTTATACGATACCCTATTGACTCATATCATGTATTATGATACCCTATTGACTCATATCATGTTATACGATACCCTATTGACTCATATCATGTAATACGATACCCTGTTGACTCATATCATGTAATACGATACCCTATTGACGCATATCAGGTAATACGATACCCTATTGACTCATATCATGTAATACGATACCATATTGACTCATATCATGTAATATTTTATATAAATAATTTAGTAATTATAAACTCTTTTTATTAATGTTTTAAAACATTTTGAAATTAAAATTATTCTCGTTTCGAAATTTACTATTTTAAAACGTAATTATTGTAATTTATAAAATAAATTTACATAAATAAAATATATTAGTGATAGTTATTAATATTTTATATAAATAAAATAATTTGTTAATATTTTATATAAACAATTTAGTAACTTAAAAACTCTATTTATTAATTTTTTAAAACATTTTAAACATAAAACTATTCTAGTTTCGATATTTAGGGTCGGAATTTCGACCCTAAATTTGGCACTAAAACTTTTAACTTTCAAAAAATTTCACGAAAATTTTAAAATTCCATACCAAAATTAAAAAATTCACGGTTTATACTTAGGGTCGAAAATTTCGACCCTAAATATTAGGGTCGAAATTTTTGACCCTAATTTTCGACCCTAAATTCTATCCACAATTAAACCCACAACATACATCATTCATTCTTCATCTTTATTAAATAAAAACGGGCATCATCTCATCATCTTCATCATCTCCGTCTCATCCCCAGCCACCTTCATATTCCAACCCACCACCACCATTTTCATCACCCCATTCCACCCCGTCACCCCCAGCCACCTTCATATTCCAACCCACCACCACACTCCGACCCACCACCACCACACCCAGTCACCACCACACTCCACCCCGTCACCCCCAATCAGTCCCACCACCACCACACTCGCACACGAGCACTTTTGTGATTGTCTTTTTTAATAAATATAAAGGTAATTGATTTTTTGTTTAATCTATTAATTTTGTTTAATTATGTTTACTTTTTTGCTAAATGTGATTATTAACGTTTAATTATTGTTAGTTTTTTGCTAGAACCGCCCACCACCACCGCCGGTGCGACAGTAGTGGCAACCACAGTTCCACCAATTTGTTTTTTTAATAAATGTAAAGGTAATTGATTTTTTGTTTAATATATTAATTTTGTTTAATTTTTTGCTAAATATGATTGTTAATGTTTAACTATTATTAAATTATTGTTAATTTTTTTGCTAGCAACCACCTACCACCACCGCCGGTGCGGCAGCAGTAGCAACCACCACTGCCGGCAGCGGTAGCAGTAGCAACCACCACCATCGGCAGCAGCAGTAGCCTCCACCACCACCACATGTGCTTATGATTTCGGCTTAATTGATTTAGGCTTATTTAGGCTTAGTTGAAAGGTGTGTTTGAAAAGTGTGTTTGTTTCGATAAGCTTATCACGATATGCGCTTATTAGTTGATTTCGGATTATATTTAAGCTTATGATTTCAGATTATATTTAGGGCTTAACTGATTTAGGCTTAATAGATTTCAGCTTATATAGGCATAAGTTTAATTTTTTTTTGATATGTTTGTCGTAGCCGAGACACGAGTCACAACCGAGTTAGCGGGGAGCCGAGAACCGAATTCCCGAGTCACATCCGGACCTTTTTTTCTATCTTTCCATCTTTGTTTATTTCAGCCGTGACCGAGGTGTGTAATTAATATTATGTATATGTTTATTATATTATATATTGTTAGTCTTTTGTAGTAAATAATTTTAGGATTATTTTAGGATTCTAGTCGATTAATTTTGGAAAAGCCCCGTCCGAAATTAATCAACCTTAGAAAACCCGTCCGAAATTAATTTATTAGAAATTAATTTCGGAAAGTCCTCATTTTGGGACTGCTCGAAAAACAAAGTTTCTACACATCAAGGGAAAAAATAATTCGCTCAAGTAAGGAACGAATATGTAAGAATCGTTATAGTTTTTGTGATCATTTAAAAGTTTTTATATTGTTTATTTGTATCTTGTTATTAATTTTTTTTTGTAAGGATCTTGTTATTAATTTATTTGATATTGTACAGAAAGTCACGCATGGGGCTTACGAGGACCTTATACAAACTTGGAAGAGGACACGCACAAACAAGAATGGCATTATGTCCGAGGAAAATCAAGACAGATATGTAAGTAATTTAATTTATACATGCTTTAATAACATATTTTTATTTGTTTTTAACTTCTTTTTTTCTCTTTCTTTTTCATAGTCGAAAATGTGGCCATAAAAGAAGCGATTTCTTGCGGTGCTGAGCAGTACAAAAGTGATCAAGAAAATATTGATCAAGTAAATCCGAGCCGCAACACTCAAAATATCGTCGGCAGGGGCAGGAAGTTGTCGGGTGGTGGTACCTCATATGGATGCGGGAGTAGTTCTTATAGTGAGGGAGTGACTCGAGAACAACTCTCGTAGGTACTTAGGATTCATGAGCAAGAAAAAGAGCTGTTGGGGAAGCAAACCGAGGAGGCGCAGCAACGGGCTAATTTGGCCCATATGTATGCTAGTGTGGCGCAACAAAATGCTGAGGTAAACAACGCCCGCCTAAGTCATTTAATTTCTCATTATACTTCACATGTGGGTCGAGGGTATACCGGACCTAATAACCCTTTTGTACCGCCACCCCAATTCTCTTCTATGCCTGGCATGTCTCAGTTCCCTGGTATGCCTCGGTTCCCTGGTATGCCTCAGGTCCCTGTTATGCCCCAGTTCCGTGGTATTCCTCCCCCTCCCGGATTTCCATATAATGCTCCACTCAACCCACTCCAACCTCTATTTACCCAAAATAACAGTTTCAACAACTGTAATCGACCCGTTGTCAACACCACTGGCCCCTCGAGTTCTAACTCACGGGAAAGTCCCAACTATACCGTCAGCCTAAATCCCCATCAAAATGATACTCGGACCGTCGACGAGTTGGCTCAAGATCTTGAGAATGCCAACAACATGTCCGATAATGAGCTAATTAACTCGGATGCTGATGAGGGGGATGATGATGAGGCCGGGGACTATTCAGATTAGGAGTTGTTGTTGGTTTAAGACTTTTTATTACGTGTAATAACCTAAGACTTGTTAAATTATGAAACATGGATTTATTGTGATGTGTAATAATTTTAGACTTGTTACATTTGTGAAATAAGGATTTGGTGAAATGTATTCTAACGTTTTGGCTATTTATCGTATTGTAAATTATTAGTATTGTACTGTTTAGTGATTTGTAATACTGTGGATTTGTTGAAATATAGATTTTTTCAGGAAAAAATACCGGAAAAAAATCTTGAAACAAGCTGCTTAATGCAGTTTTTTTTTTTTGCCCAGGCAACATTTAGGGTCGAAATTTCGACCCTAAACTTATAGTTAGGGTCGAAATTTCGACCCTAAACTTATAGTTAGGGTCGAAATTTCGACCCTAAAATTAGGGTCGAAATTTTCGACCCTAAAACTTAGGGTCGAAATTTTCGACCCTAAAATTTGACCCTAATTTGAAACCTGCACACATGATTCCGTTATTAAAATTAATATAAAATGTTTAGGGTCGAAATTTTCGACCCTAAACTTGAAAGGAGGTTTCGACCCTAATTTAATAAATTAAAACAAGTAAAAACGTTTTCACAATGTTTTTTTTTATTTACACGTGGATAATATTTAGGGTCGAAATTTTTGACCATAAATTTGAAAGAAGGTTTCGACCCTAATTTAATAAATTGAAACAAATAAAAACGTTTTCACAATATTTTTTTTATTTACACGTGGATAATATTTAGGGTCGAAATTTTTGACCCTAAATTACAAAGGGTTTCGACCCTAAATTTTGGTCAAAAACTTGGCTGAAAAAGTGGTGGGCCCCGTTTTTCAACCTTAAAATACATAGTGTATTTAGACCCTAATTTTTTAGGGTCAAAATTTTTGGGTCGAACGTTTAGGGTCGAATATTTCGACCCTAAAGTTTATGGTCGAATACCCTTCAGATTTAGGGTCGACCCTAAACATGGATTTTTTTGTAGTGAACGTGTTTTGTTTTAGATTAAGAAAACAATTAGGTAGTAGTTTTAAGGGTTAATACACAAATAGGTTACTAAAGTTTGCCTAAATATTCACCTAAGTTACTAAAGTATTTTTGGTGACAATTAAGTTACTCAAGTATACAGATTATTCATACAGGTTACTGAATGTTTAGAAAAGTTATCTCCAGGTTACTCCTAAGGTGGACAACCGGTATTACCGGTTTCATTGTCCACGAAAGTTTCATATGTTACAAGAAAGTTACTATAGTTCACGAGTTTAACAAACGGGTTACTGAACTTTAGAAAAAGTTACACTCAATAAGTAATTACAAATATATTTTTATTCCGTCCATTTTCTAACGTATTCATCCGTTTTCGTGCGTTTTCATATGTTTTGTACGTTATCATCCGTTTGTATCTATTTATCCGTTTACGTACATTTACAATCGTTTATTTATTTTTATATCCATGTCATTTGTATTCTTTTCACTAATCAATCAAAAAACATTTTAGCAAACACAAAAATGCATCCCAAACCACAAATTACATTTTTTTAGAAAAGAATATTTATCTAAAAAATTAAAGTAACCAAAAAAATTCTAAAATTTTAAGATTTAACTTTTTATTATAATTAAAAAAAATTAAGATTTTAAATATTGTAACGAGTCGAAAAAATAAATTAATTCTTGTATATAGAAAATTACGAAGTACAAAAATAATTTTCATTTTTTTAGAATTTTTTCTAATTAGAAAGTACCAAAAAAATTAAGGTTTAACTTCTTTTAAGATTTAATATATTATAATGAGTCGAAGAGAAGTTACACCTTTTTAAAATTTTGAGAATTAAGATTTAACTTTTTTTATGATTTTAAAGTTTTAATATTTTTTATATACGAAAAAAGTTATATTTTGTAAAAAAAGTTGAATAATAACGTGAAGAATTAAAAAAAAATCAAAATATAGTTAAAAATAATAATAGTTAAACGGTCCTGCAAATAGATAATTGTAAAAATAAACAGTCATTAAGCAAAAATGATAGACGCTTTCAAGATTTTATAACCACAGGAAGTAACATGTAAGAGCGTTACAACATAATGAGATTTATTTGCGTTAGTTAATCATGATGACTCTTTACGTTTATAGCATATAAAGTATTAATGATATTTACCCGCAACTTATTTTATATAAAAAAAGATTATGTAACATAGAAATGAAAGTCAACTGATAATAGTTTAATCGTGTAAATAAAGACGAAATTATATTCAAAAGGCACGTGACTTGCCATGTTACATAACCTGTAACAACAGGTTACAAATACTTAAGTAACCTGTATAACAGGTAACCAATACAATAGTAACCTAATTGTTACAAAAAATACTTTAGTAACTTAGGTGAATATTTAGACAAACTTTAGTAACCTATTTGTGTATTAACCTTAGTTTTAAATTAGATATTAACTAAGAAAATTTAGTACATAATCATTGATGGCGACTGGCGAGACAGATACATAATGATTTGTGAAGATATCCTTAGCTATCTCCCAGTTACTCACCAACGTGATTTTGCGTATGCAGAACCGGACAGTAAAGAGAATATCCCAGGGAGGGTCACAAGGGTCATCCAATTATTAGCGAAAAAATTGTAATGTAAATTTTGAAAATATTCGAGCTTTTTTAATAATTTGCACTGTTTTATAATGTAATTTATAAAAAAAAAAAATTAAAATATGACCTGCTGAATTTTCTGACTCCTCTCTTGATTATTCGCCGTAGATGCAAAGGCTACATGAGAAATACTGGATGAACCATAAAACAGTTTGAAGTTGCCTATGATAGGCCATGCACCACTTGCTTCAAGTGCATATTTTTTTTCGTGCTTTTCTAGATACATGGCCAGGTGCTGCGTAGATGACTATAAAAGGTTTCAATTATTCCATGTATATAATGTTCATGCACGTAGAAAAGATCCGTGAAGGAGAGTTATTGAATCCTGAAGTTTATCGTTCTTTTAAATTGATGAAATGTGATAATATTGCGTACTACTCGACTTCATGCATGTAATTATCATGCTAATACGAATTATTATTTCTTAAGACACATTTATTGATTTTGACAAATAGTTATCATATCAGATTAGGGTGGGTATAAAAGGCATGTCGATACATAAAAATACAAGTATGAAAACTTTTTTATTGTTGAGGAGTAAGTAATACGTAGTACGTAGTACTAATTAACTAGTCATATTAGACAGCGTAATGTTAAAATATATTTAAACGAATATAACCACGCATAAGATATCAGGGCCCAAAAAGATTACCAGGGGTGAGGGGCCAAGTGGAAAAATAATTGAATTTAAAGAAATAAATTAAGCTAATGATAGGGATTAAAATGTTAAAAGATTGGATGGCATAATGTTTAAGACGTTTAAGGTAGTGCAAGAGGTGCGATCGTATAAAGCTATCGTTTGACGAGGACCATCGAATTTCATGTCTTTTTATTATATATTGGCAATATGATGCCCGAGTTTAATTAGTTTATGTACTATTCTTACATGTGTATTTTGTGTTTATGTTTAGGGGTCTCTAAGCGATAGTGACACAAAACCACCAAAATACACCAAAATACATGAGACCACCTTGGCAATTTATATTACACTTCTTTTAAAATGTTTATTGCATCTTTGATTATTCACATGCTAACGTAATCCCACTGCAATTACATATGTGTTGAATGGTATAATCTGATACCCCTTTCTAACCTTGGGGGCTTAATGTGTGTTTGTTTATTCTCTCAGTTAGCATAAGGATTGAAGATGGAACATTACTTGGATGAGAGGGGGATAAAGTGAAGACTTGGTGAAGTTTATTATTTTGGGCTGTAGCCCAGTCAAAGCCCATGGTCAAACCCAAACGGCTCTTTGCTTGACTCTTGGATATATGGAGCGACGCTCCCATTCTTGTTTTGTATCGTCCATTCATTTTTGTGTGTGTGTTTTCTCTCACATAACACATCACTCTCTCTCAAATGCTTTGATCTCAGAAACTTGTATTTGATTCTTTTTATTTGTTTTAATCTCTCTTGTAAAACTATTATCATGTAGATAATAGGGCTACACGTGAGTAGCACTGGTAGCCTCTTTATTTTTCTGCTAAGTTTGATATATTTTGATCTATTATATTTAAGATTTGAAGTTTGAGGTCTCTTGATTCATGTTTTTCTACATGGTATCAGAGCCTGGTTTCTGAAAATCGATGAAAAAAATTTTTAGGGTTTCAAGTTTTTTTGGGGGTTTTTGATATAACATACTTTTTTGGGTAGATCTGCTATTGAGATAGCAGAATCTGTTAATATTACTTGTTGATTCAAAGTTTTGAGGCCTCAATTTGATTTTGAAAAATTAGGGTTACTGAGATCTGGTGTTTCATTCATTCTGGTGGTTATTTCTTACGATTGGTGATATATTCTTTCGATTAAAGTGATTTTCCCCAATTTTTTCTCCAAAAGAAAAATTAGGGTTTCACTTTTTGGTTGAAAGATTGATTATTGGTGGGTTCTTTCCTTGTAAGAACGTTGTTTATATTGGTACCTTGGAGTTTGATCATCTATCTCTAATTTCCCTCGAAGGAAATTAGGGTTTGTGATTTTGGAGGTTCTGTTGTGTTCTAGACTAAGTGAATCTAGACACAACAGTTCGATTGTGCTTTGGTTAGGGCTGGTAACACCTCTCAAGCTCTCTCTCTCCTTTGTTTTTTGGTTCTTTTGATTGGTTTGTTGGTTTCTTTTTATTAATTGTTTATTATTCACCCTTTATCTGGAACCTCACCCTCTGCCTTGCCCTTGACCTACCACCTTGAGTGGTTTGGAAGCCTGGGAACTTTGTTGGCTTTGGACTGAGTTATTGTTTGACCCCTTGACTTGTCACCATGTCTGAACATGGTGATACTGACACTGAGAGTGTAACTGACCAAGTTACACTTATCAGTAAGCTTGATTTGAGTGATCCTTTACACTTGCACCCTAATGATTCTGCTGTCTTAACTGTTGTGAATGTGAAACTTAAAGGGACTGAAAATTATCAGATTTGGGCTAATGCCATGTTACTTGCTTTGGAAGGAAAGAATAAAACTGGTTTTATTGATGGGTCTTGTAAGAGATCTATAACTAATGAAGTTTTGGGAAAACAATGGGATAGGGTGAATGCTGTTGTGTTGGGATGGATTCTTAATTCCATCTCTGAAGAACTTTTCTTGGGGCAAATTTTTTCTAAAAAGGCTAAACATGTTTGGAAAGAGCTCAAAGAGACCTATCATAAAGTTGATGGGTCTGTGATTTTTAATTTGCATTATAAGATCAATACCTTGAAGCAGAATGGGTCTAATTTATCTGATTATTATCATAAACTTAATGCCTATTGGAAACAATATGATGCTATGGTTGAGTTACCTGCTTGTGTGTGCACTGCTTCTAATGAGTTCAAAAAACATAACCAGTTGTTGAAGTTAATGCAATTCTTGATGGGATTAGATGATTCTTACATGACCATTAGAAGTTCAATCTTATCTAGGGAAAATCTCCCTGATGTTAAGGGGGCTTATGCCATAATATCCAGTGAGGAATCTCATAGGTTGGCTTCTAGTGGTAGTTCTGGGTCTTCTCAGAGGACTCAAAACTCTGCTTTTTTCTCTAATGGGCCTGCTAGAAACAATACCCAAAGACCTCAGACCACTCAAAGTTCTCAAGTGAGTAACTTCAGACCAAATTCTGGTAACAATGGGAACTTTAGACCTAATTCTACTACTACTACCTTTAGACCTAATACCCCTAACAACAACAATGGGTATAGACCTAATGGGAATGGTAATTCTGAGATTGTTTGTGAGAATTGTGGGTATAATGGGCATACCATTGACAGATGTTTTAAGATAATTGGTTATCCTAGTGATTTTGGAAAAAGAAAAGGGGGGCAAAATTACAAAGGTAAAAATGTGTCTAATAATTCTGTTGGGACACCTTCTTCCTCTGGGTTCACTGATGAACAATTGTCTACCTTGATCTCTCTCATTAAAGATAACAAAAGCAGTGCTAATGATACTCAAAAGGTGGTTCATGCCAATATGGCAGGTATTTACCTTAACAACAGCAAAGCTTTTAATGATAATTTTGGAAAATTTTTCTGTTCCAACACTAACATCAAAACCAAACTTGCTTATAAGGGAAAGGTGGTTGACTCTGGGGCAAATCAACATATGACTAATAATGAATCTGAATTAGACAATGTTTTTGACATCACTCATTTGAATATCAAGGTTGCTCATCCCAATGGGACTGAAGCTATTATTTCTAAAATTGGTAATCTGAAACTTCCTAATGGGTTGGTTTTGTTTGATGTTCTTGTTATTCCTGAGTACTGTGTTACCCTTATTTCTGTGCATAAACTTGCTAAGGATAATAAGGTCTTGGTTGTTTTTGATGAAGACAAGTGTTTTTTTGTGAACCAGGATTTGAATCACCAAACTGTTTTAGGGACTGGTAGACAATGTGGTGGTCTTTACTATTTAGATATAGAAGATACTAAGGTGATTCATGATTTTAGTGTGCCTGTTTGCTCTCTTTCTAAACATGATTGGCATGTTAGGTTAGGTCACCCTGCTGACCCTGCTCTGAATGTCCTTAAAAACTCTTTAAACATAACTGATGTTGGTCAATCTGATTTGTGTGAAATATGTCAAAGAGCTAAACAAACTAGAGAACCATTTCCTTTAAGTGATCATAAAACTAAAGTTCTTGGTGATTTGGTGCATTTAGACTTATGGGGTCCTTATAGGGTGACCAGCCATACTGGGCATAGATTTTTTCTTACTGTTGTGGATGACTATACAAGGGCTGTTTGGGTGTACTTAATAAAAAGCAAAGATGAAGTTGGGAACTATATTGAAATCTTTTTTAACTTGTTAAAAAATCAGTTTAAAAGGAATGTTAAGGTTTTTAGAAGTGACAATGGGACTGAGTTTATTAATCACTCTTTTCAAAATTTCTGTCATAATCATGGGATTGTACACCAAACCTCTTGTCCTTATACTCCACAACAGAATGGGGTGGCTGAAAGGAAACATAGGCATTTGTTAAATGTCACTAGATGCCTTATGTTTCAAGGGGGGATACCTTTGAGATTTTGGACTGAATGTATTCTAACTGCTACTTATCTTATCAACAGATTACCCTCTTCTGTGCTAAATGGTAGATCTCCTTATGAGATGATTTATAAGTCATCCCCAAACCTCTCTCATATTAGGACCTTTGGATGTCTTTGCTTTGCTACTATTTTAAATAGTCATGATAAATTGTCCAGTAGGTCTGAAAAATGTGTGATGATGGGATTTTCTAACTCTCAAAAGGGTTACAAACTTTATAGTCTTGACAGACATCAATTTCTTGTCTCTAGAGATGTGAAGTTCTTTGAGTCTATTTTTCCTTTTAAGGATGGTACTTTGAACAAAAAGAATGATATTGAAAAATTTGATGTTTTGCAAAATGATAAAGTGTTAACCTTTTTTGATTTAGAAAACCCTGAGCTACCCTATGATGATGAGAGAGTGATTAATGCACAGAATGGTGACAATGGGTCACCAAGTGCTAGCAGCCCACTCATGAGTCTAGGTGACAGTGGACACATTGCCTCTGGCAATGATACCACAGATGCCAGCTCAAATGAGAATGAGGCTGCCACACTTGATGAAAATCAAATGTCTGAGGGTCATTTAGATTTTAACCCAATTCTTCCTCCTCATGTCCAAAACATGGGAGAAAACTTGGGTGATAATTCTATTACTAATGCTCAGGGTAATCATGAACTAAGAAGGTCTTCTAGACCTTCTGTTTTTCCAAAAAATTACAATGATTTTGTTGTAAAATCAAAGGTCAAATATGGGATTGAGAGGTTTGTGGGATACTCTAGGATCAAGGGTGATGCTTTGTGTTTTGTTACTCAGCTGAATAAAAATAGTGAACCTAGGAATTTTTTTGAAGCATCCCAAAACCCTCAA
The DNA here is from genome assembly GCA_025667525.1 of Glebionis coronaria. NCBI lineage: Eukaryota > Viridiplantae > Streptophyta > Magnoliopsida > Asterales > Asteraceae > Glebionis > Glebionis coronaria. Next base: position 487,914,452 of record CM046877.1, read on the forward strand.
TGGGTTGATGCCATGAACTTAGAATTTGCTGCCCTTCTTGAAAATGATACTTGGGATTTAGTTGAATTGCCACATGGTAGAAATGCTTTAAACTCCAAATGGGTTTGGAAGCTTAAGTTTAAGTCCAATGGTGAAATTGAAAGATATAAAGCTAGACTTGTTGCCATGGGTTGTGGGCAAAAAGAGGGAATTGATTATGAGGAAACTTTTTCTCCTGTTGTTAAGATGGTCACTGTTAGATGCTTAGTTAATCTTGCTGTTAACCAATCTTGGCCTATTTATCAACTTGATGTTAACAATGCTTTTCTTTATGGTGAACTTGATGAAACTGTCTACATGAAACCTCCACAAGGATTTTACACTGGTAACAAAAATCTTGTGTGTAGGCTTAAGAAGTCCATTTATGGGCTTAAGCAGTCCCCTAGGCAGTGGAATTTTAAGCTCACTTCTGTTCTTGTTGATAATGGATTTGTCCAAAGCAAATCTGATTATTCTCTTTACACCAAGAATGTTGATAAATTATTTGTTGCTGTCCTTGTGTATGTTGATGATATAATTGTGACTGGCAATGATCAAAAGGAGATTGACAGATTCAAAGAGTTGTTAAAAAGAAACTTTAAAATCAAAGACTTGGGTAAACTTCAATATTTTTTGGGAATTGAGGTTATTTACACAGGTTCAGGGGTTTGCCTAAATCAAAGAAAATATGTTTTAGACTTATTGTCTGAATATGGAATGCTTGCTTGCAAACCTGTTAAAACACCCTTGTTTTCTAAACTAAGCATTACTAATGAAGAATCTGAGAATGATCCTCTCCTTGAGAACATTGTTGATTACCAAAAACTTATGGGTAAGTTGATCTATTTGACCAATACTAGACCTGATATATCTTATGCTGTTCACTGTTTGAGTCAGTTCATGCACACACCCTTGAGATCTCACCAAAAGATTGCCTTTAGAATCTTGAGGTATCTAAAGGGAAGTCCTGGACTTGGCATCCAAGTGGTAAAGAGTTCAGGTATGACTCTCAAAGCTTTCTGTGATGCAGACTGGGCTAAATGCATTGTTACAAGAAGGTCTGTTACAGGTTTTTGTGTTTTCTTGAACAATAACCTTATTTCATGGAAAAGTAAGAAACAACTTACTCTCTCTAAATCATCAGCTGAAGCTGAGTATAGAGCTCTTGCTTCCACTACAAGTGAAGTCATATGGATTCTGAAAATCTTAAAAGATCTTAATTGTTATGATCTTTTGCCTGTGAATCTGTTTTGTGATAGTAACTCTGCTATTAAGATAGCAGCTAACCCTGTGTTTCATGAAAGGACTAAACACCTAGAAATTGATCTTCATTTTGTCAGAGAAAAGATTTTAAATGGTGTTATAAAAACTGTGAAAGTAGACTCTGCAAATCAAATTGCAGATGTTCTCACTAAGGGGTTAGACATTGATTTGCATCATAAGTTTGTTGACAAACTTGGTATGGTTAACCTGTATAGGTTATCAGATTAAGAGGGGGTGTTGAATGGTATAATCTGATACCCCTTTCTAACCTTGGGGGCTTAATGTGTGTTTGTTTATTCTCTCAGTTAGCATAAGGATTGAAGATGGAACATTACTTGGATGAGAGGGGGATAAAGTGAAGACTTGGTGAAGTTTATTATTTTGGGCTGTAGCCCAGTCAAAGCCCATGGTCAAACCCAAACGGCTCTTTGCTTGACTCTTGGATATATGGAGCGACGCTCCCATTCTTGTTTTGTATCGTCCATTCATTTTTGTGTGTGTGTTTTCTCTCACATAACACATCACTCTCTCTCAAATGCTTTGATCTCAGAAACTTGTATTTGATTCTTTTTATTTGTTTTAATCTCTCTTGTAAAACTATTATCATGTAGATAATAGGGCTACACGTGAGTAGCACTGGTAGCCTCTTTATTTTTCTGCTAAGTTTGATATATTTTGATCTATTATATTTAAGATTTGAAGTTTGAGGTCTCTTGATTCATGTTTTTCTACAATATGACAATTTGAATTGCATCTTTGTTTGTTCATTTGTTCATTGGAATAAATTGAGAGGAGTAATTTGTTTGCATTTCATTGGTCTCTTTTAGTTTTGTAATATCTTTACGTATGTAAAAGTTATGATTAATTTCTAAATTTGAATTTTGTCAATATTGTTGGAATGGGGTTTTGAGTGGTGGGATTTAATTGTTATGTTTGATTAACGGTCTGTTTGGTTTGAACTCGGGTTTTATTTTGGGTGTATATTTATAAGGTGGTTGATTTAGATTTAGATTTAAATTTGAGTTTTGAATATAAATAGAGAGAGAAAATATATTATTAATTATAAAATAATATGTAAATAATAGTTTATAATTCTTATAGTAAAAAAATACTAAAAGACTGTATATAAAATAAAACCTGATCCTACCAAAACTCTAAACCAACCTATTATATAAGGATTTATAAAATGTGGGGCCACTAGGTTTGATGTCCATATTTTGAAGTCTAAAATTGAAACAAACATCATTTAAATGTGGGGCCACTAGGTTCTATGTTTGTTTTCATTATTATATGTATAAATATGCTTGAATGAGAATCAAAGTATGCTATATTTTGCTCACTAGCTAAAAGACCCGTGAAATTCACGGGTATCTTAAAAAGAACGTCAAAAGGTAGTAAACCACGCTACATCTTACAAAGTTATTATTTAGAAAGAACCATCGATATTTGGATAAACAAACTTAAAGTACAGTTTTTAATAATCAAACATAAGTTATATGAGTCAAAATCACACAAACTTTTTTTGCTCATAGCACGAGAGATGACTATGTATAATTGGTCATGTGTAATAACAAGTCTTGGAAAATAAAAATAGACTTCTCTAAAAGATTGTTCTTGACTTTTGTTGATTGTCATCGAGAAAGAGACGGACAAAGCAACTGCTTCCTAAGTGTCTTTACATTTTCATCCTTTATGTTGAAACCGTCACCTGAATCACATAACCCATCATACCCTCCTGTGAGAACTACTTACAATTTCATTTTAAGATGTGAGGTTAAGATTACACCATATCTTTCTCCGCAAGTTCTCTAACAAAATATACTTAGTTTTGTTAACTTGCATGCTATTTTGACCTTTTAAAATAAGTTAATGCGAATCAAGGATGTTATTACAACTTAAAACCCCAGATTCATTTAATACAGAATAGTATTTTGCTATTTTCTAGTGACTTGATTGAGTACATAGTAACAGATATATTTAAAATGAGTAAAAAATGTTCATAAATATGTCGGTTGCTAATAACATTGTATGTACAAAACAAACAATATTTGTACGAGTAACAAATTATGATGTAGATATACTATTAGACTATTTTTGTACTTGTGGAGGAACATGAGATGGTAAACGCAACCTTGGTTCTAATGCTCTGGCATGAAATGTAGTTGTTTTCAACTCAAAGTTACACGGGTTATAAAAGACGATGTTTATCATGACTACACACATTTCAATTCATTTTACACTTAGTAACATCGAGAAGATTGCGACAGTAACTACCGCATTTGCTCCAGTCACATCCAGGTTGAGTCCATGATCAACATCATGTGCAAACACAAATGTCTTGACATATGGGAAATACTTGCCGAGAGCCCAACTTATTTGTAGTTTTCATCAGATAGTCTAAATTTATTGTTGCAGCTCATGCTCTATGAGATCCAAGACGAAAGGTATTATCTTTGTTGTGATAATGTTCTTGATCAATCTTAAACTCAGACCTTAATGAGAGCATTCTTATAATAAATCTCAATCAAGTTATAGAATTATCATACGTATGCATTTGGGTCTCGGTGTATGTTTGGTTCAACACTAATAGGCGTATACCAAGAAAATCAAGTAGCCATATTCTCTGGTTTTACTTTTGCAAGCATAAGCACAAAAGGGGATACAAATGCATTACATCATAATTGTCCTTTGTAACTGTAAACTTGCCTCACATCTAATGTGTATTATTGGCAAACTTATAACTATTGGAGATTCTTTACTCGTTAATGTAAACAATGAATAGAAATCAAACCTTTTTATTTTGCTTCACCGATTTTGTGAAATGAAAAGAAACTGGCCATACAAAGAGATATCCAATTGAACCTATACATATTAATAATCAATTGAAAATTGAGAAGCACCAAATTAACACATTAACCTTATCAAAAGCAAGATAAAGTAGTACTTACAACATTAAAATGCTTCGAATGAATTAAACCTGCAAAATCAAAAGAAAAATCATCACTATATCAACGAATCTTATCATATTTGAATTTGAAATGTAAAGGTAATTTAGAATTAGAGTAAACATCAGCTTTAACTGATTGAGATTCAAAACTAAAAAAGATAAGAAACGATTAAATATAGAAAATCATTCATTTAATTGACGATAGAGTCATTAATGATTTAGGCAAAGCGTTTCATTTAGGGGAGCGTTTCATTAATATTCAAATCATTCCCCAACTGATGTTGCCTAAAAACATAGGATGAATTGGAAGTATAATCCTTGAAAAGCAGGTGCAAGTAGAAATATAGGTTGACTTGGACCTTATTTGTCATGAATTTATGGATAACTTTGTTGCACATATGTTCACAAACCACTAAGCCATATCCAGTTTCTTTGTGAAATTATAAACATAAGCTACTATTAAATGGACTTTTGTGCGTACTAAATCCTTGAAAAGACGTGACCCAAATAAACACAAAGAATGACGTACTCGTATTTTTATATGTACGTACAACACAAATGATGGCTGATTATTCAACTTTACACAGAACATGAAGCCGAGAAATTTTAGATGATACGGAGTATTACAATTCAAAAGATTCAAGTGTTGCATACCTTTTGATAAAACATAATCACGAGTCAGTTAATTGAGACCCATATCAACATCTGCATAATAAGAGAACATAGTCTAGCAGATGATGGGAAAAAATAGAATGGAATGAATTTAATTCATGAAAACAAAAGAAATAATAAAAAAGTTTAGCTGAGATTTGTATAATTACCTCTCCTAAAATATAACCAACTCCAACATTATTTGAGTCATTGTTCATTGGAAAAGTTCACAAATTATATGACCTCTTGCTGTTGGATGTCAATCGAACCCCTAAAAAACTTAAATATATGCGATGTTACCAAATATATAGTGTGGATAGCGTAGAATTCAATGGCAAATCAAGAGCAGTTGTGAACCTTCCGAAACAGCAATTGAATAATTGGGTTTGTGTATGTGTTTTTGTATGATCAGTGGAGGAAATGGAATGGTTTAGTTATGAAACTGATGTGTGTTAATGTATATGTGTATTTGAATCGTCCACATTAAATGAGGATTCGAAAATGGTGATTCTTTTGATTCGAAAATAGTGATTCTTTTGTTAAAGACAGTAAATATTGATTGAAACTGCTCGATTTAGGGTGAGTGTTTTCCTTTTTCAAATTAGGCTAGTTGGTGAACATTAGCTGTTTAATAGAGTTAATTTTCAACAACTTAGTTGTAGCGTTTAAATATTACACGTGTGTTATTTTAGGAAAATATTGTCTGTTTCAATGTTTTCTTTTGAACATATTCAAACCATAATTGATTAACATTATTTTAGCAAAAATCGACGACACGTGTCAAGCTGACAATTAATATTATTTTAGGAAAAAATTAAATAGATGTGTGCTTTAAGACTTGTACATTGGCCGCTTTAAGAACTTATAAAAAACTCTGTTTTATTAGATATAATAGATGTGTTTTTGGTAGATTTCATGGTTCAAAGTTGTTATAACTAGGTAATATGATTCTCATATACATGTTAATCATTATGGTAAACCTCAAATTCAGTTGGAATTTTTTTTGAAAAACCATGATCTTGGGCAAAATTGCATAAGAGCAGCTGGAGTGGTTACGGCGTGGCCAGCCGTTGCCCGGCGTTTGTCTGCGTGACCACACCGTGGTCGTTGGCGTGGAACACGCCGTTGCCCCACCCACGCCTGTGGAAACACACCCATATTTTCATATATAACCCTCGTCCAATTTCCAAATATAACCCCCTATTTTCTAATCTAACCAAACACCCCCTAAACGGATACTTATTTTTTTTGGGGGGGGGGGGAAATTTTTGAAATAAAAGCTAGCCAACGGCTAGTTTTAGTTTTTTTTTTTTTTTTTTTTTTGTGTTTTCAAAAATGCCAAACGGCTACATTTAAAAAAAAATTTAATGCCTCAAACGGCTAGTTTTTAAAAAACCCTATATATACATATCAATTACCCCTTTATTTTACACACTTCTAATCTTTATTCTATTACACATCACATACAAAAAACATGTCCGAAAACCCCAACAAACCTTCTTTCGTTGGCCTTCTCAACACCTTTACCGGAGGTCCATCTTCATAAGAAAACTTTTCGGATGATCCGACATGGTTAGAAATCCAACGACAAGCCTACGAAAATTTCCAACAACAAAGATACACTCAAGTTCTATCCGAAGAGGATATTCAATTCCAAAAGCTTCAACAAAACCCACCTCCCTTCGATGAACCACAATCCTCACAGTCCTCACAACCCACACCCGAATCACACAAAAACCCCGTAAACGGGCGGCCAAAAATAAGAATGTTGATTTGAGTCAACTTGGGGTGGATTTTGAAAAAAACCTGGATGTGTCGAAGACTAGGTCACGTTGGGTTGCATCGGAGGAGGCATTGCTTTCCGCGTGTTATGTTGAGATTTCGGAGGACCCGAATGTCGAGAAATCTCAAAAAGGCGAAACGTTTTGGTATAGGGTTATAGCGACTTTTAATAACCAAAATTTCCAAAACCGTACCAAGGATATGATTTCGAGTAAATGGAGGGATTTGAACCACGCGTGTGATGAGACTGCAATTATACATAGTCCCATCGTCCAAATCGGGCTTAAAACGCTTAAAATATCATAAAAATACCCAAAAATGTGCTTGTGTTTGTTCATTGTGTATTTTAGGTACGAATATCGTGAATTCAACAAAAGATCACTAGAATCAAGCAAAAACAGACACGGGAAACGAAACCGCACAATGAACCGGACCTGAGTTTTGATTTTGCAAAAATACCCTTGAAGTTTGAAGATTGTACAAGTTTGGTCCCTCATCTTTGGAGATTTTTCAACTTTGGTCCTCCAAGAATCAAGATATACAAGAGATATCCTTGAAGAAAGAATACTTCACAAGTCAAGCCCTTGAAGATTGGAAAAAGTTACAAAAATAGTCCTTAAATCCCAATTGCAAACAAAAGGACTATTTTTGCAAATGCTAAAGGACTAACTGTGAGAAGACACAAGGACCCTGAATCAAAAGTTATATAAGGGATGTTATTAACAGAGGGACTTAAACTGCCACTTTCCAAACTATTTAACAAATAAACCCAACAATCCACCCATTAACCCAAATTCAACCCAAACCCATAAGCCTAAATCACCTCACCACGTCACCCACTTAAAATTTTAAAACATGATTAAAAATTAATATACTGGGAGGGAAACAAACAGTGTTCTTAATCAACCCCGAATTCCAGTCTTATAAACCCTAATCTATGAACCAATACAAATCAAGGGGATTTGTGTTCATAATTTCCAGATCATTAATCAACCCTACCACTAACCTAAATCCACTCTCAAAACCCCTCTCAACAAACCCATGTGGTCAGTGGGGGACCTCCCCTGCTCCGTCCCTCTCACACCCTTCTCAAAAACCGACCAAATCAACGTTTATTGTTGATTCCTTGTTCTCCAAATATATTTGGATGGTTGAGATCAAAAGCCCTCCAAGCTTCTTGACCAAAAGGGGGAATCTTATATGGTTGATACGAGTTCATCTTCTTATTTTCCCATGAAGGGAAAGGTTTTTGATCCTGGGATCCGTATATTTGGGAAATATTGGTTTTCATCTACTCCACTTAAGAGTGTGCTTTCGATTGATATGGACTTCTTGTATGAGTTTACTTTGGTGATGCTACCTATTTTGGAGTTGTTCGAATGTAGAGATGGAAACTATGTATTTGATCCTGGAGTGCTTTCTATTTGAGAGATTTCGTATGTTGGACAAACTTGAGACACGTTGGACCGTTCCATTTATCGAGGCAGATTTGGTAAATCTTATAGTAAATGGCAACGTGCTAAGTTTGAGTGTATCATGTGAGACGAGCTTCAAAGTGATATTCTTTATTCTCCATGATGGTTTCCCCAAGGACAACCTAATTCGGGGCCGAGTCGAGCTAGCGACTTAGGGTTAAAAAAACTCAAGCATTGAATAACTAGGTTAGAAAACGTAGAGTAGATTTTCAATAGGTTAGGTTTAATTAAAAGGATGTTATAGTAGAGTTGAAGTGGAGGGGTGCCTTTCTTCGTCTTTTGGTGTTTGTTTCAAGGGTTGCTCTCTCACATTTCATGCTTGGAGCTTATGGAGGAGGCCCGTGTATCTGGTTCACTTCGATTAAGTTTTTGCTATTGTGATATTCAAAACATTTGTGCTTAAAATGGATACCCTTTAGTTGTCTTTTCCTTAGCTCGAGTTAAGCAAAGTTATCAATGTAATAAGTGTAGGGGAGTTCACTCCAATACTCTTAAACATTGAGGACAATGTTTATTTTAAGTGTAGGGGAGACTTCTATCGAAGTGACCTTACCTAGATCATTGTCTTGCATGATAACATGGAAAATTGAATTTTCAACATTTTTCAAATTTTTGATCTACTTTGGCCAACAAAAATATGCATTCATGATTTTTGCATCAATCATTTTTCATTTTGCATAACACATTTGCATTGTATATATTTCTTTCTTTTGCATCAAAAATATATAAAAAGAAAAAAAATATATAATAAAACATGGTTTTAACAAGTTTAGACTTCTTTGACATATTAGGCCCGCCATGGATATTTTGACTCAACCCGAGTTTGCTTATTTTAGCACTTTCTAGCTAGTATCCTTAACCATGTAGTCCTTCATTGGTCTATTAGGCTAAGCTTCCACCAATTTCATTCTTTGAAATTTTAAATTTGTGGAGAATGGGAAATGATAGAGTTGAAGCAAGTGTAAAAGGGCTAGATAGACTTCATGGCAATTACTTGTGGCTAAACCCTTCTCTTCTTTACCTCTATTTTCTTCGCTTGTATATAATTGTTAATAAATAATCAAGTACGGTTTTAATTGGTTTGTAATCTCTTATGCATTTTTGGCTAATCATTCATGGTTAATATGAGTACGTCTTAAGATTCTAAGTTAGCACGTTTTATGTGTACTAGACTTGTGTCATGCTCCATATTTAGCGGGTGTTTTTCCTTTTCTTCTTTGCAAATTTCTTGGTGAGGAATAAAGAAAAATAAGAGCGGCTTATGAAAAAAATGAGTGGCTAGAGAAAAAAAAAAGAAGAAGAAAAAGAAAAAAATAATGCAAGACTCCCAAGAGGGGCAGTGTGGTGTTAATTATAGTGACTATTGAGTTCCAATATTACCTTGACGGGTTGCGGGGATTCAATAGATTGCTCCAATCCAATATTACCTTGACGGGTTGCGGGGTTGAAGATCCAAAATCTCAAAAAGATGCGGATGTAAATTATTGCGTGAGTTTTATTTTTCTTTCCTTAGCGAGTGTGTAGTTACTTATGAAAGCATGACATGAGGATTTTACACATAAGGCGAATGACTTATTACTCTTAATACGGACTTATATTAATTGTGAGCGGTTTTTCAAGTAATGGATGAGAAGATTACTTAGGATTAAAACCGTGCTTCCTTATTTTTGGATTTTACACTTCTTATATTTCACACTTGAATAATGACAAATTTGCCCATAAGCAATTTGTTCAATTAATAACCGGTTCCACATTTAATTGTCATGAATAAGTTGATGCACTTTTTACTTGTGAATGCAATGATCCCATTTATAAGCTTGGTATGGGGAAAGTGAAACTTGAGGGTGATAAATGTCCATGGTACCCAAGCCCTAATCTAAGTCATTGATTTCTTTATTAGTTATTTCCATCAAAACCATTTATGAAAAATCTAAAAATATATAAATAGAATTGTTTTCTTTGCATTGCATTGTAAATATTCAAAATCATTCATCATGTAGTATAGTATAGTTTATTAAATCATATAATGGCCAAGGTGGGTTAATTATGAGAAAAGTGTAATTTAGAGCTTTAAAATGCTGCATTGCATGAGGACATGGCAATGGTCAAGTGGAGGGGAGTTGATAAGTGTGAAAACACTCATCAATTATGATCCTAAAACCATTAAAAACACTGTCAAATACATTATATTAAACTGTTAATTATCAGAATTACGCGTGTATTTGGTGTTTGTGTATTTTCAGGTAATATAGGTACATTTGAGACAAATACGAGCTTTCAAGGGATTTTCATAACAAAAGACGAAGAAAAAGACGAAAAGATGATTCAAGGACTTCATTTGCCAAGTTTTCAAAGATCGAGGGCTTAGATTGCAATTTCTAAAGACACGAAGGATGAAAAATAGATTTGCTAGAAAGTTTAAACACATTTGGGAAAGTAACAAAAATGAGGGACCAAATGGCAATTTAAAAGAAATTTAATGAAACAAGTTTACTTAACTTGGTCCATTGACCAAACTGGTCAAACACCTCCAAACGTGTACACATAACACGCTTCTTCTTCTTCCCAACGCAAGAGAGAGAAAAGACGGTTATCCCTTTTTCTATCACCTAAACCTGCAAACGCGAATCAATGAAGATCCAAGAGGAATCAGTCGAAGCTTATAACAGCAAAAACATTCATCTTTTTCTCCTCTTCATGATGGTATTACTTAATTCGATCAAGACTCAAGGATAAAGAAACCCCCAATTCAGTTGAAGATGAAGAACGAAGAGTGTAAACCTCGTATTTACACGTGTCCATATTTGATTGGTGGAGCCACGTCACACTTTCCCACTCGACGGCTATAAAAAGACATGAAGACCCTCATTAGAAATCGGTTAGCTTAGGTGTTAGTTTTCACATAGTTAGGTTAGTTAGGATAGTTAGTTTAATTTTCTTTCAAAGCCTTTATGAATTTCAGTTAGATTCAGTTTGATTTCGTTAAACTTGTTGTAACCGAATAGTGTTTTTCAGCCATTAATGGAAGTTTAAGTCTTTTACATCTCAACTTTTGTTTTCTAAGATTGTTTAGAAACATTTGAAGTGTTGATACAGTCAGTTACAGAATCCGTTATTCGTTAAATCAGTTCTAACCGTTTCGAATTTAGTGTTGACTAGTAATGAAAGTTCCTAGTTTTTAATCTCTCTTTTTCTTTTGAATTTCTGTTTCCTCTTACTTTACGCTTTTATTAATCTCTGTTATCAAAATTGTTAACTAAAGATGTGTTGAAAGTCTTTTCAAGTAGTTAGAGTTTGTTATAGTTTAAAATTACGTTTGGTTATGCTAATCAGAAGTAGTAGTATAATCAGCTCAGGAATCGGTGTAGAAATAGAAGGAGTAGAGTAGTTCAGCAAGTTTGATTACTAGCTGATGGATTACCGTAGTTTGCAGTTATCGATTCCGAGTTATCTGTTTCGAGTACCGCTCTTTCCGATCAGTTTTTATTCTTTCATTTCAGAATGTACTTTATCTGATCAAGTTGAAACTAGATGTTTGGTTTATAGAAATCATTCAATATAAATCAGACCTGTATGATTCAGAATCGTAGGATTTGTTTTGTTTTTCTGTGCCTTGTTTGTTTTGCAGGTTTATAGTTTGATACACAAGAGTTCAGAAATTCTAATTTTCGATGGCTGCAAGTTTCTGTTTGAAGCTAGTTCGATAACTAGTTTATTGAATTCATTCTCTTGATTCTGTTTGAAAGCTCATAAGCTCAAAGCTTATGAGCGTTAACAAGTTCCTGTTTCGTTTGGTTGTAAATTGTGCAGGTTTTGGATTCGCTTGTGATCAATTAGTAGATCAGTAGTCGAGTTCAGTAGTGGTAATTGGTTTTTAAGCGAGCTCAGCGCTCCGCTAGCTTCGACATCAACGGGCTGGCCTGGAAGTAGTTGGTTAAGCTCATCTTATTTTCTGTCGATTAGAGTATTCAGTTAGTTAAAGTTGTAGAGTAATTTTGCTTGAACTGTTAAAATTTGACCTGCATTTGAATGTTTTGGATACTAGTTTCTTTACTGCATTAAGATTCTTGCATTAAGATTTCTTTTAATTCCTGAATTACTTGATTTGCTCAATATGTTTGTGTGATCTGTTTTAGAACTGTGAGTAGTTGTACTTATCTGTATAATGCATCTAGCTACTTTGGACATTACTGATTTTTACTGCATAATCAGTGTTTGGCATTTGGATTTGACAGCGTTTGATATTTGTTCAATTGAGTCAGTAGTGTAGTTGAAGTGATTTTACTTTCAACCTTTGAAGAATTTACATTCTGTAATAAAAGATTTATTGGTTCATAGTTTTCGATCAATTTTCAGATAATACATAGTTAGTTTGTTTGATAATTCCGAGTAAAGATTGTAAAGATTACTTTTTAGTTCGATTTACATGTTCAATAACTGCTTATATGTTCATATGTTTTAGATTGTTCACTGAATTTGTATTATCTGTTTGTGGAGGAATCAATTTGGTTCAAGAAATATTAAAAGTCAATTATAGTCCTTCACTTAGATACTACTCATATCAGTTACGGTCCTCAGTTAGGGAAGTCTGTTAAAACAATTTCAGTTTTAGTCCTCACCGTTATCTTCCTGCTGGATTAGTTTCAAATTGTTGGGCTAGTTGATTTGTTGGGCCCTTACTAGATTTCTTTTAAACTGATTAGTAGTGTAAACTGAATTTTGAATTGTTAGTTTAAAATGTACTTAGACTTACTTTTATAAAAATCTGATTTTAGAATTACAATTTAAATTTTGTAATTTTACTTTGTAGTTTAAATTTGTATTCTAGACTTTTAAAATTTGTGCATTTAAATGTTGTAATTGCAATATGTTTTTAGCGTAGTACGTATATGTAGATTAGTTAATATTTTACCTTTTTAATTGCTTTGTGTCAAGTAGCTTAGATTCCAAACAAGATTTTTACCACCAAAAACAATTAAGTTGAGCTTAAAATTGTTATATCAATTCGAATCGAGCTGAGAAGACAACTACACTAAAAAACGAATTATTAAATGGCGCCGCTGCCGGTTCTTTTCGTGAAGATTAACGATTTCGAGTGAGACGATTGGATTTTGGGATCCGTTCACTTTGTGAACGTTATTTTTACGTATTATAAATCAAAAAGAAAAAAAAAATCAAAAAGATAAAAATACAAAAAAATAAAAAAAGCACAAAATCAATTCTTTTCCTAAAGAATTGAACCAAAAAAATAAAAAATCCAAAAAGTAATCTTTTTCCTAAAAGATTACAACAAAAAAAATATATATTATATCGATTTCATCGTTTTTTTTTACGTAGATATAGTATTTTTCTTAAAAAAACAAATAAATACAAAAATATTTTTGATATATTATTATATGTAAATAAGTATACGTATAAAAACAACCAAGTTACCTATCTCCATAAGTATTGCCGAGGCAATACACCGTGTTGAGGGGCGTTCCGGTCCTTGACACGCTTATCGATCCAATTTAATTAAGCAAGAATAGATAAATACTTCCAATTGGCAATAATTCGAAGAATACAAACTACTAAAGTGAATAGATAGGCGACGTGCTATAAAATGCCGTCTAAGGGTCAATAGGTACTTAAGTGCTTCGCGCCACCTAACCCCCCGTTCACTAGTGCGTATTTTGAGAAGGAAGGCTTTATTGGAGGTCTTGCACCCAAGTAGTAATTATATATATACTTTCTTGTGGATATTTTATATCGAACCTCGAGGGAGATAATCTCTTCTCTCTCAAAAGTCGACCGAGGGCTACTCCCTCATTCCTCGTGTTTACTTACACGTGTACTCGCACACGTGTAAACATACCACCTTTGGTGTATTACTTCCTTCCCCGAGGAAGCTTTTAAACGTCATTATACTTGTATATACATTCGGCCACCTTGTTACACATGGATACTCGTTCCATGTTGGAGATTTTGCAACAACAATCCGCCAACGCTAATTATTCGCCTTGTTCGACTTGTGGTGGTCCACACGATACTTATTTATGTGATCAAAATAATAGTTATTATGGGGAGGGATATGCTTATAATGGAACCGAGAACCCTAATTTTCAACCTAACACTCAAATGGACTACACTTGTAATGACTATATGGGATATTCCGGTTTTTCATCACAACCTCCACCATCATTTCATGATCAAACCTTTAATGTGCCATACCAAAACCAAGGATTTTCCAATTATGAAGGTTTTCAAAATAATGATACTTTTCAAGGCTATAATCAAGAAACCTTTCATAATCAAGGATTTTCAAACAATGAAGGCTTTCAAAATAATGATGAAAATTTTCCATGCTATAATCAAGATACTTTTCAAAATCAAGGATTTTCACATTATGAGGGTTTTCAAAATGAAGGAAATTTTCAAGGTTACAATCATGAGAATTTTCACAATCAAGACTCTTTTCAAACCTATAATCCACCTAATTATGGAAATCCGCCTCCACCATATTCTTCGACTTATTCATGTGAGTTTTGTGGGAACGCACCCCATTATGGTTATGATTGTAGACCGAGGGATCCGCCATCCTATGTCCTTGATAATGTCAAGAGGTTTCATTCTTTACTCGAGAGAAATAACAAGTTGTACGATGACGTTTATAAAATGCTTGATGGTATGAAAAACATGAGCTACAAGGAAATGAAAGACACGCATCGATGGTTAAAGGGACTAATTAACTCTACTGAGGAAGAGGAAATTGAGCCTCTGCCATATTTTGACAAGGAATTCGGTGATTTGTATCGTGAATCGTTGAACAAATTTTCTTGTCGCCTTAGGAAATATTCAAATGATTTATTCCTTAAGACTCTTATAATCGAGGAAGACGGACATTACATGACTACTTTTACTCGTAGGCCTGATCCATTATTAGATGAAGATGTTGAGGAACCTTCGAGTTGTATGACACTTAATGATGACACACCTTCATCACCTTTACCTTACGTGGAAACCACCGACTCTTTAACCATGGGGGACGAGCCTCTTAGCACTAATACAAACACCAATTTAGAAGAATTAACCGTTTCTAGTGTTGAGAACCTTATCCCAATCCAAAGAGAGTTTGAGGGTATTTCCATTGAACCATGTGATGAGCTTTCTATTGATACTTCTCCTCATGATCACATTGAGATTTCATCACATGTTGACCTTCATGCTACTACTAGTGATTTTGGTGATTTTGATCTTGATGAATTGTTCAAAGAAAGGGATAATGAGATTGAGGAAGAGTTTATGCAAGATTTTCCACAAGTAGAGGATGATGATTGTGATTCTAGTGAGGCATCTTATGATATATTATCCGAGGACTTTTCATGTCAAGATGACATTCCTAATTTGGATGATGATGTTGCTCATATAGAAGAAGTGGAAGATGTTCATATTCGTGAGGTTTTATCAAACGTTTATCATCTTATCTCCTCGATTGAATCATTGAGCACACACCATAATGATGATTCCATAGAAGAAGAACCTTTCATTGACATTTCTTCACCGGTTTTTGAGGTTGCACCTATTGACTTTCATGATGATATCATCCCTTTGAGTGATTCTCTCAATACACCTTCTTTTGAGCCTTCTATTCCCACCCTCCCACCCTTGAAGTTGGTTATTGATGAAGATCCTATACTCTTAGAGATTGATCCTTTTTCACCTATGGCACCTTTAGAACCCAAAACCTTTGATATGGATTCTCATATGGATATTGATACCACCATAGAGGCTTATCTTGCTAAAATTGATAGTGAGGTTGATGATAGTGATTCTAATTGGGAAGAGGAGATTCGTCTTAGTGAGAACTTGCTTTTTGGTAACATAGAGATTACACCTCATTCACAAGACACTATTCATCTTGATCCTCCTTATTCTATGCCTTCTATGGAAGATTACCCACCTTTTGATAATGATGATGAGCCCAATATGGACATAATAGTGATGAATGTTTTGACACCTACACCTTCATATTCTCATGATGCTTTGATCACTAAGGGGGAATCTTATATGGTTGATACGAGTTCATCTTCTTATTTTCCCATGAAGGGAAAGGTTTTTGATCCTGGGATCCGTATATTTGGGAAATATTGGTTTTCATCTACTCCACTTAAGAGTGTGCTTTCGATTGATATGGACTTCTTGTATGAGTTTACTTTGGTGATGCTACCTATTTTGGAGTTGTTCGAATGTAGAGATGGAAACTATGTATTTGATCCTGGAGTGCTTTCTATTTGAGAGATTTCGTATGTTGGACAAACTTGAGACACGTTGGACCGTTCCATTTATCGAGGCAGATTTGGTAAATCTTATAGTAAATGGCAACGTGCTAAGTTTGAGTGTATCATGTGAGACGAGCTTCAAAGTGATATTCTTTATTCTCCATGATGGTTTCCCCAAGGACAACCTAATTCGGGGCCGAGTCGAGCTAGCGACTTAGGGTTAAAAAACTCAAGCATTGAATAACTAGGTTAGAAAACGTAGAGTAGATTTTCAATAGGTTAGGTTTAATTAAAAGGATGTTATAGTAGAGTTGAAGTGGAGGGGTGCCTTTCTTCGTCTTTTGGTGTTTGTTTCAAGGGTTGCTCTCTCACATTTCATGCTTGGAGCTTATGGAGGAGGCCCGTGTATCTGGTTCACTTCGATTAAGTTTTTGCTATTGTGATATTCAAAACATTTGTGCTTAAAATGGATACCCTTTAGTTGTCTTTTCCTTAGCTCGAGTTAAGCAAAGTTATCAATGTAATAAGTGTAGGGGAGTTCACTCCAATACTCTTAAACATTGAGGACAATGTTTATTTTAAGTGTAGGGGAGACTTCTATCGAAGTGACCTTACCTAGATCATTGTCTTGCATGATAACATAGAAAATTGAATTTTCAACATTTTTCAAATTTTTGATCTACTTTGGCCAACAAAAATATGCATTCATGATTTTTGCATCAATCATTTTTCATTTTGCATAACACATTTGCATTGTATATATTTCTTTCTTTTGCATCAAAAATATATAAAAAGAAAAAAAATATATAATAAAACATGGTTTTAACAAGTTTAGACTTCTTTGACATATTAGGCCCGCCATGGATATTTTGACTCAACCCGAGTTTGCTTATTTTAGCACTTTCTAGCTAGTATCCTTAACCATGTAGTCCTTCATTGGTCTATTAGGCTAAGCTTCCACCAATTTCATTCTTTGAAATTTTAAATTTGTGGAGAATGGGAAATGATAGAGTTGAAGCAAGTGTAAAAGGGCTAGATAGACTTCATGGCAATTACTTGTGGCTAAACCCTTCTCTTCTTTACCTCTATTTTCTTCGCTTGTATATAATTGTTAATAAATAATCAAGTACGGTTTTAATTGGTTTGTAATCTCTTATGCATTTTTGGCTAATCATTCATGGTTAATATGAGTACGTCTTAAGATTCTAAGTTAGCACGTTTTATGTGTACTAGACTTGTGTCATGCTCCATATTTAGCGGGTGTTTTTCCTTTTCTTCTTTGCAAATTTCTTGGTGAGGAATAAAGAAAAATAAGAGCGGCTTATGAAAAAAATGAGTGGCTAGAGAAAAAAAAAAGAAGAAGAAAAAGAAAAAAATAATGCAAGACTCCCAAGAGGGGCAGTGTGGTGTTAATTATAGTGACTATTGAGTTCCAATATTACCTTGACGGGTTGCGGGGATTCAATAGATTGCTCCAATCCAATATTACCTTGACGGGTTGCGGGGTTGAAGATCCAAAATCTCAAAAAGATGCGGATGTAAATTATTGCGTGAGTTTTATTTTTCTTTCCTTAGCGAGTGTGTAGTTACTTATGAAAGCATGACATGAGGATTTTACACATAAGGCGAATGACTTATTACTCTTAATACGGACTTATATTAATTGTGAGCGGTTTTTCAAGTAATGGATGAGAAGATTACTTAGGATTAAAACCGTGCTTCCTTATTTTTGGATTTTACACTTCTTATATTTCACACTTGAATAATGACAAATTTGCCCATAAGCAATTTGTTCAATTAATAACCGGTTCCACATTTAATTGTCATGAATAAGTTGATGCACTTTTTACTTGTGAATGCAATGATCCCATTTATAAGCTTGGTATGGGGAAAGTGAAACTTGAGGGTGATAAATGTCCATGGTACCCAAGCCCTAATCTAAGTCATTGATTTCTTTATTAGTTATTTCCATCAAAACCATTTATGAAAAATCTAAAAATATATAAATAGAATTGTTTTCTTTGCATTGCATTGTAAATATTCAAAATCATTCATCATGTAGTATAGTATAGTTTATTAAATCATATAATGGCCAAGGTGGGTTAATTATGAGAAAAGTGTAATTTAGAGCTTTAAAATGCTGCATTGCATGAGGACATGGCAATGGTCAAGTGGAGGGGAGTTGATAAGTGTGAAAACACTCATCAATTATGATCCTAAAACCATTAAAAACACTGTCAAATACATTATATTAAACTGTTAATTATCAGAATTACGCGTGTATTTGGTGTTTGTGTATTTTCAGGTAATATAGGTACATTTGAGACAAATACGAGCTTTCAAGGGATTTTCATAACAAAAGACGAAGAAAAAGACGAAAAGATGATTCAAGGACTTCATTTGCCAAGTTTTCAAAGATCGAGGGCTTAAATTGCAATTTCTAAAGACACGAAGGATGAAAAATAGATTTGCTAGAAAGTTTAAACACATTTGGGAAAGTAACAAAAATGAGGGACCAAATGGCAATTTAAAAGAAATTTAATGAAACAAGTTTACTTAACTTGGTCCATTGACCAAACTGGTCAAACACCTCCAAACGTGTACACATAACACGCTTCTTCTTCTTCCCAACGCAAGAGAGAGAAAAGACGGTTATCCCTTTTTCTATCACCTAAACCTGCAAACGCGAATCAATGAAGATCCAAGAGGAATCAGTCGAAGCTTATAACAGCAAAAACATTCATCTTTTTCTCCTCTTCATGATGGTATTACTTAATTCGATCAAGACTCAAGGATAAAGAAACCCCCAATTCAGTTGAAGATGAAGAACGAAGAGTGTAAACCTCGTATTTACACGTGTCCATATTTGATTGGTGGAGCCACGTCACACTTTCCCACTCGACGGCTATAAAAAGACATGAAGACCCTCATTAGAAATCGGTTAGCTTAGGTGTTAGTTTTCACATAGTTAGGTTAGTTAGGATAGTTAGTTTAATTTTCTTTCAAAGCCTTTATGAATTTCAGTTAGATTCAGTTTGATTTCGTTAAACTTGTTGTAACCGAATAGTGTTTTTCAGCCATTAATGGAAGTTTAAGTCTTTTACATCTCAACTTTTGTTTTCTAAGATTGTTTAGAAACATTTGAAGTGTTGATACAGTCAGTTACAGAATCCGTTATTCGTTAAATCAGTTCTAACCGTTTCGAATTTAGTGTTGACTAGTAATGAAAGTTCCTAGTTTTTAATCTCTCTTTTTCTTTTGAATTTCTGTTTCCTCTTACTTTACGCTTTTATTAATCTCTGTTATCAAAATTGTTAACTAAAGATGTGTTGAAAGTCTTTTCAAGTAGTTAGAGTTTGTTATAGTTTAAAATTACGTTTGGTTATGCTAATCAGAAGTAGTAGTATAATCAGCTCATGAATCGGTGTAGAAATAGAAGGAGTAGAGTAGTTCAGCAAGTTTGATTACTAGCTGATGGATTACCGTAGTTTGCAGTTATCGATTCCGAGTTATCTGTTTCGAGTACCGCTCTTTCCGATCAGTTTTTATTCTTTCATTTCAGAATGTACTTTATCTGATCAAGTTGAAACTAGATGTTTGGTTTATAGAAATCATTCAATATAAATCAGACCTGTATGATTCAGAATCGTAGGATTTGTTTTGTTTTTCTGTGCCTTGTTTGTTTTGCAGGTTTATAGTTTGATACACAAGAGTTCAGAAATTCTAATTTTCGATGGCTGCAAGTTTCTGTTTGAAGCTAGTTCGATAACTAGTTTATTGAATTCATTCTCTTGATTCTGTTTGAAAGCTCATAAGCTCAAAGCTTATGAGCGTTAACAAGTTCCTGTTTCGTTTGGTTGTAAATTGTGCAGGTTTTGGATTCGCTTGTGATCAATTAGTAGATCAGTAGTCGAGTTCAGTAGTGGTAATTGGTTTTTAAGCGAGCTCAGCGCTCCGCTAGCTTCGACATCAACGGGCTGGCCTGGAAGTAGTTGGTTAAGCTCATCTTATTTTCTGTCGATTAGAGTATTCAGTTAGTTAAAGTTGTAGAGTAATTTTGCTTGAACTGTTAAAATTTGACCTGCATTTGAATGTTTTGGATACTAGTTTCTTTACTGCATTAAGATTCTTGCATTAAGATTTCTTTTAATTCCTGAATTACTTGATTTGCTCAATATGTTTGTGTGATCTGTTTTAGAACTGTGAGTAGTTGTACTTATCTGTATAATGCATCTAGCTACTTTGGACATTACTGATTTTTACTGCATAATCAGTGTTTGGCATTTGGATTTGACAGCGTTTGATATTTGTTCAATTGAGTCAGTAGTGTAGTTGAAGTGATTTTACTTTCAACCTTTGAAGAATTTACATTCTGTAATAAAAGATTTATTGGTTCATAGTTTTCGATCAATTTTCAGATAATACATAGTTAGTTTGTTTGATAATTCCGAGTAAAGATTGTAAAGATTACTTTTTAGTTCGATTTACATGTTCAATAACTGCTTATATGTTCATATGTTTTAGATTGTTCACTGAATTTGTATTATCTGTTTGTGGAGGAATCAATTTGGTTCAAGAAATATTAAAAGTCAATTATAGTCCTTCACTTAGATACTACTCATATCAGTTACGGTCCTCAGTTAGGGAAGTCTGTTAAAACAATTTCAGTTTTAGTCCTCACCGTTATCTTCCTGCTGGATTAGTTTCAAATTGTTGGGCTAGTTGATTTGTTGGGCCCTTACTAGATTTCTTTTAAACTGATTAGTAGTGTAAACTGAATTTTGAATTGTTAGTTTAAAATGTACTTAGACTTACTTTTATAAAAATCTGATTTTAGAATTACAATTTAAATTTTGTAATTTTACTTTGTAGTTTAAATTTGTATTCTAGACTTTTAAAATTTGTGCATTTAAATGTTGTAATTGCAATATGTTTTTAGCGTAGTACGTATATGTAGATTAGTTAATATTTTACCTTTTTAATTGCTTTGTGTCAAGTAGCTTAGATTCCAAACAAGATTTTTACCACCAAAAACAATTAAGTTGAGCTTAAAATTGTTATATCAATTCGAATCGAGCTGAGAAGACAACTACACTAAAAAACGAATTATTATATCACTTGTCTTTGGTGAAACTTTCAAAAGACTTGGATAATTTATAATGACATAATGGGATTCAAATATACTTTGTTGAGAAAGATTACAAAGACTTGAAATAAACTGAATCACGAATGGTAATGTAGTTATAAAATTCACATAATCATTACTTTAACCATAAAATCAATTTCCACCTAGACTTATAGCATAACTCAGCGGCTTTTCACTAAGTTAATGTGTGCTATGTGTTAGGAGAATGATATGTGTTTCGTGGTGTCATATATGATATGCTAGGATTGATATGAGATAATATATGTTAGACGAATAATAGGCCCAAGCCCGTTTGTGGGTTGAGGTCTTTAGGGTTATGTACTTATAAATATTGAATGAATGAATGCTAAAAGGCATCGAGTTTCCTATGTAGTCCTACACCAATTTTACCATTCTACATGGTATCAGGCCATACCCGGTCCTTACCTAGAAACACTTCCGCCTTCAAACATAAACCCTAAACTCTGTGTCGTCGTTCTTCCGCTGTTATGCTCTTCAACTCCATAATAAAGCCTCAACAACACTCCCATCATTATACATCTATCATTAGATCTCTGTTAGTGTGTGAGAGAATGTCAGACCAACACAATCTTTCATCATCTGATCTATGAATGTGCATGATGTCATTGTCAACAGTCATCCTTCTAATCTTTTATCTTTGATCTTTTTTATTTGTTTCGGATGTGAAGATTTGTTTCCAAAATCATGGTGCAACAACTATTTTTTTTTTCTTTTTACAGTTTTTTATTTGTTTGTTGTGTTGGTGATTTGTGCTAAGGTCACAAATCCACACAGTCATTATTTGTGTTGGTGATTTGTGCTAAGGTCACAAATATACACAATCGTATGTTATTGTTAGTGCTTCGGTTATTTGGTTTATCAGGTTTATCAGTCCGACTTCAAGTTTGAAGATTATAAGAAGAATGTTTGAAGACGCTTGTTGTCGATGTCTTCATAGCTGATATTTCTTTTAATGTTGTGTCCTTTGTTTTTTTTCTCTTTTCTAGTTTACCTCTCTAGTCCGAGCTTTCGCGATTTCGCCGCTCGGACTGCGGGGGAGTGTTAGACTAATAATAGGCCCAAGCCCATTTGTGGGTTGAGGTCTTTAAGGTTATGTACTTATAAATATTGAATGAATGAATGCTAAAAGACATCGAGTTTCCAATGTAGTCCTACACCATTTTTACCATTCTACAATATAATTGAACTTGTTTCTTTATCAAACTCGTATGATCCTATCTTAGCAGGATCATGGCACACTCCGATGTTCAACAAGAAAATCTTGATCTCATACTTGTCCTAGAAAATGTTCGTCTCAAGTTCGAAATATGCAACCAAAGACTTCAAGAAAATCTTGTTCACTCCAATCCAACCTTTCAAGTGTTCTTGGACATTATTGTTATCTCTCTTATTTACAAGGCATTCACCATCACTGACTCTGCCCCTGTGGTTTATACGCAAGAGTTTTGGGCATTAGTAACCTACACAAATAACATCATTTCATTCACCATTAATAAGCAGAAGTTCACCATTGATATGGAAACTTTTAGAGAAATCATTGATATTTGTTCACTGGACGAAGGAAAACCTTTTGTTGCTCTACCAAACATACAAGACATAAAGGAATTCTTCATAGAGTTGGGATAGGATAAACTGTTCAACACTGTCTCACAAGTCTTCTTTGACAATCTAGGGCAACCATGGATAACGTTATTAAATATTATCAACAAGTGTCTTACTGCTTACTGGCAAGTATACAAGGGTAAACAAACTTCGTTTGTCACAAGCTCAAATTTTGTGGGGCTTATATCATCACAAACATGTGGATTTTCTTTCATTAATCTAGGAGGACTTCTGTTATCACGTTCAAGCCAAGAAGAAAGAAAAACACCTACCATATCCTCGTTTCACCAAATGCAGTATTATTGCCTATTTCATGGCCAAAGATCGTGCAATCTCTTTCAGAAGTTGGCACAACTATCATAGTGCTCAGCAAGATCACATTCCACTACAATAATTCTGCATCCTAGGGACGACTTATTCGTCCCTAGGTAGGGCCTTTTTCGACCCTAAAATCCTAGGGACGACTAAGTCGACCCTAGGAATTAGTGCCTAAAAATTTGTCTCTAGAATCATAGGGACGAACCCCCCTTTGTAACCTAGGGACGACTATGTGGGTCCCGCTACCCATAATAACTGGCTTTTACCTAGTATAAAAATTATCGTTCTCGTGTTCTAATCAAATTGATCTAGGTTTTAAGTGCGACTCAGCTGTCTTTGGTGAAACAAATAGTTGTGTCGTTGTAGTATTTAATTAATATAAATGACGGTAAAATAAAAGGGCGTTAACGTAAATCTAATTCTAATTGAAACTTAAATTGTGCAATATTTAAAAACTTTGAAAAGTAAATTAATTTAATGACTTAAAATTAAAGTGTGACGAGAATTAAAATGTAACTTGAAAATTAATCAAACAAAGCAAAATTAAAATCCAAAACCCATAGCCATCGGAATCCACTATCGGAATGCTGTCACCATACCATCGGAATCCAGATCGGAATGTGCTATCGGAATAAAAGGTGCAACCTATCGGAATGTGACCTATCGGAATATGGTCCAGATCGGAATGATTTACCTTTGATCGCAATGTGTCAGATCGCAATACCCAGATCGGAAAGATGCTAAGAAAAATTGGGCAGCACTTCGACTAAGTAAACCTCAAGAGCCGTCGGAATGTGCGATCGCAATGGGCGATCGCAATCCCAGATCGGAATGAGGGTGATGTTACTCCTATCGCAATCCCGGATCGGAATGCAGTCCTTTGTCCCAACACTGTCACTATCGGAATGTGGAGAATGCACCCGTCGCAATGTGTGTTTACCTTTCTTTCCGATGGAGTACCAAATTCGTAATAAGCTCAAATCCAAATAAGCTAATTCGTAATAAGCTCAAATCCAAATAAGCTAATTCTAATAAGCAATAACAAAGAACTTGAATGAAATGAAAATAAGGCGAGACAAAAAGCTAAAAGGTTAAAATCTTTCAAAATTTAAAAGACGAAGCTTAATGAAATTAAAAATTAAAAAGTAAAACCTTTAAGAAAACTTTGAAGTCAATTAAGCTAAATACCAAATACGCACATAAGATTGTTAAACTTATGGCTATTTCGTATGAAAACTTAAAAAGAAAGGAAAAGACAAAACCTTTAATCAAATAAGCAAATGGATTAAGCAAAAGCTAGCTTAATCCGAAATTAAGCCAAACCAAAAAGAAGAAAAGTAGAAGGAGAATGATGAAAAGAAACTTGATCAAATGTAAATAAAGATTAAAGTAACAAAATTAAAAACACTTACTTGGAATTAAAAGGTAATTAAGGTGCAAAAATTGTATTTAAATTTGACATGAAAAGTAAATGACAAGAAATTAAAAGGTGGAAGACTAATCGTCACCTTAGCCAACAAGAGTAAAAATGATAATGATCTAATCTATATATAGGGGATTAGGAGGGTGTTTAGAGGAAGCTTCCTCCCCTCCCTCCTTTCTTCTTAATTGCACCATCAAGTCATTCCCTTCTTAATCTTTTGTTAATCTTGGACTTTAATGACTTATGGCTCGGGATTTCTTTACTCGTCTTTTAATTCTTCAATAAAATAGACTTGAGTTCTTCGGCTTTTAGTAAACTTCCGTCTTTTGACTTTTTCTTCGATAAATCTTTAGAATTGGTCTTGGACTTCCGTTCTTTTTGCACTCTTGACTTCTTGACTTCGTCTTTCATCTTTTTCTTCAATAAAAACCCGTAAATGTCCGTGTTTTCTCCACTTTTCACCTTTTCGTCCTAATCACAACAAAAACACAAACCACGCATAATTCCGACATAAAAGACATAAAATACACGTTTTGGCCCCAGTTATTATTGTAATTAAGTGGTAAAAAGGATGGGTGTTTACACACCTATCAAATCCCCTACACTTGACCATTGCAATGTCCTCATGCAATGCATTAGTTACAAAGCACGTTTACATTTTCCATCATAATAAATCCACATTGGCCTTTATTAAAGAGATAGAAAACTACAAACTTTCAAAGTAAAGAAATCAAAAAGCATACCTTGGGTTTTGGAAATGTTGTGAATGATCATCATCCTCAAGTTTTCACTTTCTCCAAACTAAGCTTAAAAACGAGATCATTGTTATTATAAGTTAGCAGACTAACACGAAGTCATGTGGGCCAATTATTCACTTAGACTCCCTTATTCCTAGGTGTATCTCTTATATTTTATTGTTGTCTTGAATGATCACGAGGATGCATTGTTGACTTATTTCGATAGTTATTTAGTCCGAAAATAAAGTACACGATTTAATCAATAGTTAGCTAAAGGACAAAATCTTTTAAAACTGCTTCTCGGGACCTCATAAAGTTCATATCTTGGCATAACTCGCTTCGCGATTTGAGACCTTTCTCGGATCGATATTTGGCAGCAACTTCATACTTCAAACCTTGAGAGACGTTCATGAAATTATGGTCTTCTCTTCATAACGAAATTTCTTCACTTGAAATTTTGAGAGATTCATACTTGGACCACGACTTCTTCATTTTTCTCCAATCTTTATTGTTAACATATAAGATTCAAAGCTATTAGGGGTGATCCGGAGGTCGGGGAGGATAAAAGAAGTGTTTAGACATTTTAGAGAGAGAAAGTAAAGCTTGAAATGTAGTTTGTGTATTTAGAGAGAGAAAGGGAAATACACAATAAGAAGAAAACCTCACCCCTCCATGGAAGTATGGAGGGGTATATATAGGCTAGACATGAGTTCACTTTGACAACATGTCAATAGTAGTCCTCCATGTTTTTGCCCATATGAAACTAATGTAATTCCGTAAATGGCTCTCACATTTTAAGGCTAACAATCTTCCCCCAATGTGGAGACATACGGAATTACTTACAATGTTCCTAACAAGTAAAAATACAACAAAAATAAAGTCTTCCAAGGCGCTTCCAATGCTGAGGATGTCTTTTAATTCTTCTGGTCTTCATAACTTGTACCTCAGCTTGAATCCTCTTTGTCTTTGCTTGTTGTGGAACAATTGTAATATGCATGATTTGGATTAACTTCCCCCCAATTCATGCAGCATGTATTTAAAAAAACTTTCTTCATAGACTTCTTTTTGACGAAGTTTCTGAATCAGCTTCCCCCCAAACCAATATCTGTATCTTAAGCAGATTCTGACACTTTGATGTAGTTTGAACAATCTTCTAGCTCATCGGTTCAAGTGCACAGCGGAAATTTGTAGAAGAACCACACCAGATAATACTGCTTCAATACTGTCTCATGTCGTTTAGGTTTTGGTGATAATCCGTTTGGGGTAACATGCAGGAAATCAGCAACAATTCTTCTCACGCCTGCAGAATACTTCATAAAAATCATATAACGTAAGTAGATACCATTCCATGTACACTACTTCCCCCTGGAAGTTGATCCGATTACTTCAAAGTACACGATCTTCCCCCATGATGATTTCGAACTCTCGGAAGCATCATTATCGTGGACTTCCATATACTCGAGAAGTTCTTAGTCTTAAGCAAATGTCTTGAAAAGTTTTGAAAGTCATTGAGAAACTTTGAAATTTTTTTTTTTTTGCTTAGACTATGAAGTACCATTATCGTTATGAAGCTCATAAATATCCCGTGAGAATTGATTGCTGATTCCATCTCTCTCTGTCTAACTTACCAACCTCGAATTCATTTGGCTATTTGTTGTGACCACATGTGAAGTAAACCCGATATTCCAAACTTGAAACTGAAGTACAATCCCCCAAATTTGTTACTTAAGCTTGCACTTATGTCGACTGAAGAACGGTGCAGAAACAAGTCTCTAACATCTCTTGAAGTTATCCACACGAGCAACTGCGTGTGACACCCACAAATGATAGTAATCCATGTCGTCGACCATCCACCCCTTGACAGTGGAAACTAGATAATTCAAGTCTCAATCATGAGTTTTATCGCCCAAGCAAGTCATCAATCGATAGACTGGGTTTGAAGAAAAGGGGTAGAAAAATAGAAGGAAGGCTCGATGATGAAATAAGTAGACGCCTTCATGAAATCCCACTTCAACTTCAAATAAAGAATACCAAATCCACTTCGTGATCACTAGTCTTTGTAGAATCAAAACTAGCCTTGTCGTTAAAGTGAATCTTATATCGGATCGTTTTAGCGTTAAGTGTTTTGTTTGCTTTGGTGTTGTGTGTTGAAAATGTCGTTATCTAGAACAAATTCTGAAAAGAATTGTCATTAAGGAACAAAATTTGTCTAGATAACTTGTCGTTTAAGCCCAACGTCAATCACATACCCAACTGATGCGCGGATCGACCTCCGCGGTGAGGTCGTCGAAAATTTTTCAAAAATATTAGGTTTAAAACCTAAAATTTTCTTTGTCGTTTAAGCACTTTCGACCGAAACATATCCAATACCCGGCATATAAAATAGTGTCATCATAGCTCAAATTAATACACGTCCGGTCCACAATCAGTATCAATCTTGTTTAACACTCAGCCGTTTATACCATTTATAAGTCACCAAAAGCCCAATAATTTTGAGTGATAAAGGTTTTGGCCCAACTTTGGCTAATTAGCAATACCCGATGCATTTCGTATTAGTGGCACAACTCATTAGGCCCAACATCCATATGCACGACTTGCCAAGCCCATCATCTTTTTCCAAAACCCGGTCCAGCCTTGCCAAATATATATCACATCCCCTTATTATTAGGGTATCCTAACCCTAATCCCTCACACAGTTAACTCCGCCTCTATCTAACTTTGGCTCTCAAAGTCAAACCACAAAGATCTGTTGCTCCCATCACAAATCTCAATCTTCCAAGAATCTAAATCATCCCATCTGACTCCAATCCTAAATACCCACGAATCATAAAATGATCACAAAACACCGTGAAACTTCTTTAACAGATCGTGAACCAGAGACCAATCTGAACCACTTCGAAGGCATCAAGATCTTATACAAAAAGGTCTCGGGTAGGTTTGAATGATATGCATGTGTTTCATTTTCGTGAATCGAAACATAGGTTGTTTATAACATAATTTGTTATAAACAATACTTTGAATTCGAACAAAAGAGATGATTGCATATAAGATTTGAGTCTGTGTATTCCAAATTGAAACAAAGAAACGAATGTAACACCATTGTTATAATTCATTCTTATGTTTCGAATATTAAATGAGAGGTTAAACTCTCACAGATCAGTGAGGATTTTTTATTTTGTGGAAGATCTTAATGATCTTGGCTTGCATGCCGATACATAAAATAGATTGACTGAGATCTTGTTAAAAATATTAATTCATTTCAGTTTAGAGTCTTGATGTATAGAGGGAAATAGGAGACGATGGGATTAAGTAGATCGAGTCGGTGTTGTGGAGTTATAAGGATGGAATGATTTGTTGATATTGGTTCGGTCAAGGCTTGGTCTCGGTCAAGACAGACGGGCATGGGTTTGTATTTGTTAAACTTTTAACCATCGCAGTCTAAAAAATTGTCAAGATGGAAACCATCGCAATGTCATTCAAAAGAAAAATCATCGCAATATTTTCAGTCAAAACACCCCATCGCAATGTCATTGTGAAAAATTTGGCAGCATGACGGCTTAGAATACCATTGCGATGGATCAAGCCATCCATCGCAATGAGGACAGCCCTAACCATCGTAATGTGAAACAGAAACCCCATCGGAATAAATCCGAAAAAGAAGAAGCCATCGGAATGAATCTGAGTATAACCATCGGAATGTAGTCATCGCAAAGGGTTTTGACCCACATTTTGGCAACCCCAAAAAAATGGAACTGGTCCAACTTTTTGTCCTTTTTCCAAAAAAAATGAATCTGGTGATTTCCAGGAGTGACAAAGTTAAATAATAGAATAAAAGAGAGAAAGAGAAAAACCAACCAAACACCATTAAAAATACCGAGACTTTGGATGATTTTTTGGACAGATTGGACAATTGGATATATTTTGGACGATTTTTTTTGGACAGATTGGACATATTTTGGACGGAAACCAAATAAACACCACCAGAAAATTCGTAACCTCTATCAGCTTAAAAAATAAGCCGAAAAAGCTACAAATCAGCAAAATCGAAACACAAAACACCCCCGGTTAGCTCTGATACCAATTGTTAACATATAAGATTCAAAGCTATTAGGGGTGATCCGGAGGTCGGGGAGGATAAAAGAAGTGTTTAGACATTTTAGAGAGAGAAAGTAAAGCTTGAAATGTAGTTTGTGTATTTAGAGAGAGAAAGGGAAATACACAATAAGAAGAAAACCTCACCCCTCCATGGAAGTATGGAGGGGTATATATAGGCTAGACATGAGTTCACTTTGACAACATGTCAATAGTAGTCCTCCATGTTTTTGCCCATATGAAACTAATGTAATTCCGTAAATGGCTCTCACATTTTAAGGCTAACATTTATTTTGGACTTTGATATACAACGATCCGCCTCCTTTTATGACTTGGATCTATTTATCCTCATACCTTGCTAGGATCTTTTCGGATACACTTCTCCATGACTTTTGGGGAGTTTTTGCTTTTCGTCGTGTGTCTCGACCCTTCATATTGATTTTTGATAAATGATTCTTCACATCACTTTTGGATCTTTAGCTACAAAATGTAGCTCTCATGCCTTGTTAGGGCCTTTTCGGACTCGTCAATCTTCGCATCCCGCTTCAATAAGTTATGCCTTGGCTATGAACTCTAATCCATACCGAGCAACTTTTAAACGATCTTGGGCTAGAAGCTAAGTAACTTTTCAAATCGTACAACCTTATTTATTGCAGATAAATTTATTAACAGGCGATGGAAGAATAGGCTTATAATTAACTCACATAAATTCCCGAAAGAATACCGAACTTATAATTGGCTCTATCATCTCTCGTTCTCCACAGTTTAAAATCTCAAGGAATGAGACTAGTGGATGCTTAGCCTATTAAATCAAAGTTTTGAGTTTTCGAGTCGCCTATAGGATCTTGCAAACTCTTAGACTTTTTCAAGTTTAGAAATCGCGTTTTAAAGTTCCCTTGATAAACAACTCTCTAGGATCAATTATAGGAACTTGCGAAAAGTTCTTGTTCTTAACCCGTGAGAGTTAAGACTTTCGCGTTTTATAGCTCCCTATATAAAAGCCTAGCAAAACTTGACTTAAACACGTTAAGGATACTAGCTAGAGTAACTCAGATAAGTAAACTCGGGTTGAGTCAAAAGATTCACGACGTTTGAAAATTAAAAGCACTTTATTCAAAATTTATTCTTGTAAAGAAAGAAAATAACTATACAAAGGAAAAACTAATGGGCCAAAATAGATCAAAAATTTTGAAAAATGTCGAAAAATTGATTTTCCGGTTAAAATGAGGACAAATACAAGGAAAAGACCACTTAACTTCGATAGAAGTCCCCCCTACACTATAAACATTGTCCTCAATGTTTAAGCATGTGGGAGTAAACTCCCCTACACTTAGGACATTGTGCACTTTGTTTAAATCTTGCTAAGGAAAAGACAACTAAAGAGATTCCTATTTTAATATTGGAAAATATAAAATAGTGAATCGAAAAGAGTTTAGGATAGAACCGGGATAATGGAACACGGAATCACGGGTCGTCAAGAATCATCAAGAGTGGATCATTGAAGCTCGAATCCCTGATTAAGAAGAGAGGAGAGGAAATAGCAAACCAACGGGTCTCCCCTACACTTAGGATAAAGAAAGCTAAAAGATAGATGCATGGGTTGCCTCCCAAGAAGCGCTTGATTTTTGATTACCGAGTCGTGAGCCTGACTCGACCTTGATCATCATAGGAAGAAGCATGAAATATATCCACCGGGATCAAAGACATAGTTTTCGTCCATCAAATAGCACAAGCTTAAGGCGAACAAGGCAAGCCAAAGAAGAGTAGGTAAGGTTCCCTTAAGCAGCGATGGAGCACGGTGGAAGCAAGGGTGAAGTGGTGCAAGCAGATTTCCATAAGTTCCAAAGATATTTCCTTTTATTTCATCAGGTGGATACTGAGATGGCTTAAAGATTGCAATACCGGGGTCGAACACCTTTTCCTTTAGGGGAAAATAGCACTCAGGCTCAGCAGAATGGGAAGAAGATCCGCGAAGAAGCACAACCTCGTCCTCAGATGATGGACAAAGAGGTGTTAAATCATATGTGCTGCGGATATCGGTGTCGACCGGGTTCTTCTCCTTAGAAAGAATGTTCTTCAAATCCAAAGTAGGATCAAGACGATAATCTTCAAAGTCATAAGGAGGAGCATCACTCTCATGAGGGAAGTAAGTGTTGATAAACGTAGAGAAATCTTCCTCAAATGAGTAATCGTCCAAAGTAGGATCGAGTGATGGCGGAGGATCTTCATCATGTGAAGAATCGCTCGAAAGAGTATCAGCCTCATCAAAATCATCATATGTGGGCAGCTCGGGATACTCAGAAGTAAGGTCATCATAATCATCTGAATCTGAGCTAGAATCATCATCATAAGCATCAAAGACCGGTGGAGAATCATAAATGGGAGAAGGTTCCAAAATGGAGCGAGAATCATCCTCATCATCATGAAAAAGTGGATTATCGATGGAAGAATCGAATAGAGGATTGTTGTAGACGACAAAATCATCAAGCACATTAATCATATTCACTGATTCTCGGCCTCCAAAGCTTGTGCTTGTAAGCTTCCCCATTTTGAAAACTTGTGCATCATCCCCGACTCGTAAGATTAACTCACCTTCGGCCACATCGACAAGAGCTCGTCCGGTTCTCAAGAATGGCCGACCAAGTATTAAAGGAATACGAGGGTCCATTTCATAACCAACAACGACAAAGTCGACCGGGAAATTAAATGTGCCAATTTTAATAAACACGTCTTCGGCTATACCAACGGGGTAAGCGAGAGTGCGATTTGCAAGTTCAAGAGTCATCTTTGTTGGAGTGAGGTCGGGCAATGATAGTGTTTTCCAAACACTCAAAGGCATCAAATTAATACTAGCTCCGAGATCAGCAAGGGCAGTAAATTCTTCAGTTTTGTTGAAAACGCAAGGCAACACAAAACGACCGGGATCTCTAAGCTTTTCCGGAAGTTCTTTAAGAATAACTGCAGAGCAGTTTTCATTTAAGCGTGTGTTGGCGAGTTCAATCAGCTTCTCCTTCTTGTTAAGCAATTCCTTAAATGCTTTAACAAATTTCGGCATGTGGACAAGTGCATCAAGAAAGCTAATGTTGAAGTTCATTTGAGAAATCATCTTCACATAGCGTGCCACTTCAGAGTCATCCTTGGTTAGCATTTTGGTCTTGCCTAAACGAGAAGGATAAGGGATATTAGGTTTGGGTGGTGAAGGTGCAGGTGTAGTAGGTAAAGGTTGAGATGTTGAAGGGTCCTTCCTAGGTACATCGTCATGACGAGGCGGAGACGGTAATGGTGCACTAATACTAGGTGTAGGAGGAGTAGGGATAAATGGTGGTGGAGGAGGTGTGGATGATGGGGGCGGGATTGGTGGATCGACAATGGTAATTCCACTACGAGTAGTAATAGCACTCACATTTTCTCGCGGATTGGTGACATTGTTTGAAGGTAGAGAACTCGAAGTAGAAGGTTGAGCGGCGGGCAAGAAACCTGCAAGCATATTCTTCAAATCATTGGTTTGATTGCTGAAGGAAGATTGGATATTATCGCGAAGCTCGGATCTAATCTCATTTCCTTGCTTTGTGATATCTCCTTTAAGATTGATAATTTGGCTTTGCAGATTCTTTATTTGCTCACCTTGGGTTCTCATTATGGCTTCAACATCGAAATTAATGGGTGGGGTTTGTTGAGCGGGTGGGTGATAAGGATTAGAAGCTCTTGGTGGGATTTGGTTGCTTCTATTGTAGTTGTTGGCGGGGTTTTGGTTTTGAGGAGAAAAACCGGGTGAAAGGTAGTTGTTGGATCGGTAACTCAGCAAATTTCTATCCCCTTGAGGTCGAGCTTGGTAATTTTCCGGTGAATAATTACCATAAGCTGCATACACATTTTTCGGATTTCCTTGAGCCGAAGGACAATCGGTGTAAGAGTGTGGACCGCCGCATGTTTCACATGGATTAGCCACTGCTTTAACTTGTTGTTGTTGTTGGTTTGAAGCGAGAAGCGTGATACTTTTGCTCATTTCAGTCATCATGCGGGTGAGTTCGGTCATATCAGGGTTTGCTGAGGTGGAAGAAACATTGACTCTCGGGTTGTTCCTTGAAGAAGTAGAGGAATCCCTGTTTTTGTGGTGAGTAGTCATGTTCTCAATTAGCTCTCTACACTCCTCGGGTCTCCTTTTCATAAATGTGCCACCGGCGGCTGCATTAATCGTATCACAATCTCTAAAAGTCAAACCATTGTAGAAAGTATCAATTAAGGTCACAGGGAGCATGTTGTGGTTTGGACAACGATCAATCAAGACATTATATCTTTCCCAAGCATCAAAAAGAGATTCATCGGGTTCTTGCATGAAACCGCTGATTTGATTACGAAGGCTCGTGACCATGGATGGTGGAAAGTAGCGCGACAAAAAGCGTTGAGTCATGTCATCCCAAGTGTGAATAGAATTCTTCGGGAGACGATCAAACCATTTCTTGGCATGATGTGATAAAGTATGTGGAAAGAGTTGTAGGCGAAGAACATCCATTGTGGCACCAAGCAAGTTCATGCTTTGGGTGATTGTAATGAACTTGTCGAGGTGTTTGTTGGCATCATCATCAGGCAATCCACGGAAAGGATTTGTTTGCACTTGCTGAATCATGTGGTGCTTCAACGAAAACTCAGGAGCGTTGATTTGCATCGGCGCAATCGGTCCTCCTCGTCCAAACATGGTAGGTTGACAAAGCTCCTCCATTGTCCGAAGATCGGGTTGTGGAAGAACATTGTTGTTATTGTTGAGGTGCGGTGGATTATTGTTGTTAACACCTGACATAGCTAAATCTTCTTGAGTCTCGGGCTCTTGATAATTAGAAGATCTAGTACGCATACACCTGAAAATGCAAAAGAAAAAGAAACCAAACACAAAGACACTATATATACACAATAAAGATAAAATCTTTTTGGATTTTTGAAAATTTTAATTTTTTGGATTTTTTGCAATTTTTTAATTTTTATGATTTTTTGAATTTTTTATGCAAGAAAAATAACGCTCACAAGTGAACGGATCCCAAAAAGCAACGCGTCTTTCACAGAAAACCGTTAATCTTTACGAAAAGAGCCGGCAGCGGCGCCATTTAATAACTGGCTTTTACCTAGTATAAAAATTATCGTTCTCGTGTTCTAATCGAATTGATCTAGGTTTTAAGTGCGACTCAGCTGTCTTTGGTGAAACAAATAGTTGTGTCGTTGTAGTATTTATTTAATATAAATGACGGTAAAATAAAAGGGCGTTAACGTAAATCTAATTCTAATTGAAACTTAAATTGTGCAATATTTAAAAAATTTGAAAAGTAAATTAATTTAATGACTTAAAATTAAAGCGTGACGAGAATTAAAATGTAACTTGAAAATTAATCAAACAAAGCAAAATTAAAATCCAAAACCCAAAGCCATCGGAATCCACTATCGGAATGCTGTCACCGTACCATCGGAATCCAGATCGGAATGTGTTATCGGAATAAAAGGTTCAACCTATCAGAATGTGACCTATCGGAATATGGTCCAGATCGGAATGATTTACCTTTGATCGCAATGTGTCAGATCGCAATACCCAGATCGGAAAGATGCTAAGAAAAATTGGGCAGCACTTCGACTAAGTAAACCTCAAGAGCCGTCGGAATGTGCGATCGCAATGGGCGATCGCAATCCCAGATCGGAATGAGGGTGATGTTACTCCTATCGCAATCCCGGATCGGAATGCAGTCCTTTGTCCCAACACTGTCACTATCGGAATGTGGAGAATGCACCCGTCGCAATGTGTGTTTACCTTTCTTTCCGATGGAGTACCAAATTCGTAATAAGCTCAAATCCAAATAAGCTAATTCTAATAAGCAATAACAAAGAACTTGAATGAAATGAAAACAAGGCGAGACAAAAATCTAAAAGGTTAAAATCTTTCAAAATTTAAAAGACGAAACTTAATGAAACTAAAACTTAAAAAGTAAAACCTTTAAGAAAACTTTGAAGTCAATTAAGCTAAATACCAAATAAGCATATAAGATTGTTAAACTTATGGCTATTTCGTATGAAAACTTAAAAAGAAAGGAAAAGACAAAACCTTTAATCAAATAAGCAAATGGATTAAGCAAAAGCTAGCTTAATCCGAAATTAAGCCGAACCAAAAAGAAGAAAAGTAGAAGGAGAATGATGAAAAGAAACTTGATCAAATGTAAATAAAGATTAAAGCAACAAAATTAAAAACACTTACTTGGAATTAAAAGGTAATTAAGGTGTAAAACATGTATTTAAATTTGACATGAAAAGTAAATGACAAGAAATTAAAAGGTGGAAGACTAATTGTCACCTTAGCCAACAAGAGTAAAAATGATAATGATCTAATCTATATATAGGGGATTAGGAGGGTGTTTAGAGGAAGCTTCCTCCCCTCCTTCCTTTCTTCTTAATTGCACCATCAAGTCCTTCCCTTCTTAATCTTTTGTTAATCTTGGACTTTAATGACTTATGGCTCGGGATTTCTTTACTCATCTTTTAATTCTTCAATAAAATAGACTTGAGTTCTTCGGCTTTTAGTAAACTTCCGTCTTTTGACTTTTTCTTCGATAAATCTTCAGAATTGGTCTTGGACTTCCGTTCTTTTTGCACTCTTGACTTCTTGACTTCGTCTTTCATCTTTTTCTTCAATAAAAACCCGTAAATGCCCGTGTTTTCTCCACTTTTCACCTTTTCGTCCTAAATCACAACAAAAACACAAACCACGCATAATTCCGACATAAAAGACATAAAATACACGTTTTGGCCCCGGTTATTATTGTAATTAAGTGGTAAAAAGGATGGGTGTTTACACACCTATCAACCCACTACGTTGAAAAAATTGACTAACCTAGGGACGACTTGTCTTTGAAACTTAGGGTCGACAAAGTCGTCCCTAGGTTTTTAATAAAAATAATCTTTTTAAAATTTTTCATAAAAATTCTTTTTTTATTATTTTTAATAAAATCTTATTTATAAAAATTCATAAAAACGTTTTCAGAAAAAAAAGGTTAATTATTATTCTAGGGACGACTTAGTCGTCCCTATGTTTCAATATTGCCCAGGTATTCAAAACCTAGGGACGACTAAGTCGTCCCCAGGTTTTGACACCTGGGCAATATTGCAACCTAGGGAAGACTAAGTCGTCCCTAGGTTTAAAACCTGGTGGAAATTGACTAACCTAGGGACGACTAAGTCGTCCCTAGGTGTACCTGGGGGCTAAAAAAAACTGGACTGTTTTGCAGTTTTCAGATTTTTCTGGAACTTTTTCTGGACAAAATCCACAATTCAAAATGGCAGAATTTGACAAATACAGAATAATAACAAAACAATAAACGTTACAATACCATATTAAGATAAATTATCCAACATCACGATACAATATTCATCAAATACACTTATTCAATCCTAAATCAAATGTTTAAAACGCTACAAGTCTCAAACTTTATTAAACATGCATAATAAGAAAAATACTACCACAACCTCTACTTCGCATCCTCGTTAGGTGAAAAGTCACCTTCCTCCTCGTCACCCCCCTCGTCACCCTCCTCGTCACCCCCCTCGTCACTCCCCTCGTCATTCCCATCGTCATTCCCCTCGTCATCGCCTGATAAGTCGTCACCACTGTTTTGTACATTCCTATCTCGACCCAACTCGTCAACGGACCGGTAATCGTGCTGATGGGGATTTAAGATTACACGAGAACCTCCGGGTATGGATTGTGAAGTAGAGCCAATCTCATGAGTCGAGTGTGTGGTGGGACGATAACAATGGTTAAATGTGTTATTGTTGGTGACGGAAGTAAGAGGATAAGTGCTGGTATAGGGAGGTTGGAGTGGTTGGAGATTGTCGGGCAAAGATGGTCGGTATGGGTCGATGGAAGGAGGTTGCATTGGTTGTGCCCAAGGATAGGGGGTTGGACTAAATGAGCCCAATCAGGAGCTAGGGTGGGCATAACAAAGGGTCGGGGCGGGGTTACAAAAGTAGGAGGGTTAATTGGGTGATCACTATTTGAGTTGTAGTTCTGGAAAAACTCACCCAATTGACTCTGATATTGCGCCATATGCTGGTACGACGTCTGAGTATATTGTTGCGCCGCATCTGCCTTTAACGCTGCCAAGTAAGCCCGTTGATGCGCCTCCTGATTCTCTTTCCTCAGCAGCTCCATCTGTCGCTCATTTCGTTCCATCATTTCCTGAAATTCACTACGAGAGGGAAAATCTGGTCGAGCTGGAGCACCCCGCCTGCGATAAGTTACAACAACAATTTTTCATTATATACAACAAGACATAAATATGAAAAATTGATTTACATTTTGTTTTATTAAGGATATATAACCTGCGAGAAGTGTTATTGGCACCACCCGGTAACTTTCTGCCTTGTCCCGACACATTTTGCTTATTTTGACTTGGCATGATTTCAGCCACTATTTGTTTATCAGACATGTACGGGACGACCTTGACTTTCACTTGGTCACTGAGGGCTTTCATCTTTTGCTGGGAAAGAAAAAAAACGATTTAAAACAAATGAAATTAGTTACTAAGGCATGTAAAGAGTTATATATTACTTACATATCTTTCCTCGTTTTCTTTACTTTTAAACGTGCCATTACTTGAGTGCCCCTTCCTCCATGTTTCAACCAGGTCCTCGTAGACCCCTTCCTTGACTTTCTGTAAAATATCAAATAAATTAATAACGAGCTATAATAAATAAACAATATAAACGCTTTTAAATAAATCACAAAAATTATAAAGAGTCTTATGTATTCATTCCTTCCTCGGGCGAATGGTTTTTTGCCTTGAGTGGTCGGTACCGTGTTTTTGGAACGATTAACAGTATTAACCTGACTTCTTGCCACCCTCTTTGGCTCTGACCACCACTCAACCAAGTTAGCCCAATCACCTTCGGTTCTATTGTCCCACACACTCGCCGGCGGTACATGTTCTTGTGCCAGTGCGGGCGTCTCATATTTCGAATAAAAATCTTTCTTGATCATGTTCTTGTATTTTCTATACAGCAACCTCAGTTAGAGTTCCAACGCAAGCCTAACCCGAGTCGACACCTCATACACACCTTTGTCACACACCACCTCAGTACGATCATTGTACAATATAAGTAAAATAAACAATTTTGACCTCAAGTGTAGGATAAATATGAGCTTTATCAGAGTCTGGAATTTCGTCCCATTCGCAGTTCAGGGGAAGTGACCGGACTAATTCCTCCATAAGATGAGACAATAGGGATGCATAATTGCCCAGAAAATGGAAGGTTTGCAGATCTTTAAATTCAAAGCCAATTGGCAAAGGTTTTTCGTGATTATCTCTGTACGTCGTCCTTAATTTTCCTAGGTTGGTCACAAAGCGTTGATTTGCAGCTACAAAAGATATGTTATTTACTCGTAAAAATTCAAGTGACATAAATTATAAATATCAGTGTTATAAAAAAATATAACGATTTCTTACGCTGGTAGTGGGCCGATACAGGACGTGTGGGCCGTCTGGGTGGACTACCACCATCATCCCCACCGTGTGACCTAGGAGCTACACATGCCATCTGTAAAATAACAAGTTCATATCAGTATACACATTTTATCAATATACACATTTTAACATATAAAAACATTTTCATTAAAAACCAAAATTACACAATTTAATTAACCAATTAATACTAATACACAAATTCATATCAATATACACATTTTAACATATAAAAACATTTTCATTAAAATACAAAATTACACATTTAAACAAATAAAAATAACTCATCATCATTTAAGCGTATAACAATTGTTTCATTCAAACTACAACTTAAGCATATAACAATCGTTTACAAATAAAAAATTACACATTAAAGCATATAACAACTGTTTCATTCAAAATACAACTTAATATCAATTGTCATCTTCAGAATCATCGCTAGATAAAACTTCTTGAACATCATTATTAGGGTTCACTTCATCATCATCCGACACTAAATCATCATCATCAACATCACCAATGACGTGTGCAACTACCTCGTCTTCAATATTAATAATATCATCATCAACCGGTGGGGCGTCCACTTCCGTTGGTTGAGTATTTACACTCAAATCCGTAATACCCAAATTAGGCAAAGCGACAGACAGTGTAACATCTGATGAACTGCTACCATGTATAACATCTTCATCGGACTCTGCCACATCTCGATGATAAACCTGTTCGACGACCTTCTAATGAAGCGGTCGTCTAGCAAGGTCTTCAAGGTAGAATACTTGTGTTGCTTGTGTCGGGAAAATGTATGGGTTATTTTGGTGAAATAGCCTATCGGTCAAAATATGATGTATGCCTTGCTCACTGTAAGAACGTCTGTTACGTTTGGTGCAATTGGTAGGGTTATTTGTGTCAAACCATTTACATCGAAACAACAAAACCTTGCGGTTGCCGATATAAGTGAGCTCCAGAATTTCTTCGAGTTGACCATAATACATCTCTCCATCAACCCCGGGTGTTGAAATTCCGCTGCATTGAGTGGTACGAAGTATATCGCGTTCACGTACCACAAACTTCACACCGTTCACTATGCAAGAGGGGTATGTACATGAACTAATAGGTCCACATGCCAAAGAGAATAACTCGTCACTACAGCCCACACTCACTTTTTTTCACGAGTCTACAAAAAAGAGATACAAAAAGGTTTATTAGATGAGGAATAACTCCAAGGTAATATATCTACTGTATTTACCATGTTATTAAACCACGCAGGAAAACTCGTTTCCACATTATCAGGCGCCTCTCTGCAAAGGTTCATGATATTAGTAGAAGTCATCGAGAAAGAAGAATTTTCAAAATTATAAAAAAAGGAAGAAACATACTCGCTGTAAGCCGAGATGTCGGCTTCGACTTCAGGACTGTTGTTAAGTATAAACCACGTAACTGCCTGCATGTCATCATTAGTCATACGAGTTGGTTTGATTCCACCCGTCGGTGTGCATACGGTCCAGAACACCTCAAATTTATCTGGTTGTCCAGGCAAATCGTCTTCATTTCTACCAAGGCGGTTAAATCTCGTCTCGACATCCTTAAGGTAACGCGAACAAAAAGTTAATGCCTCTTCTGCAACATAACCCTCAACAATAGAACCTTCAGGCTTTGCTTTATTTCGTACATAATTCTTTAGCTTTTTCATGTATCTTTCAAATCGATACATCCACATGCCGCGAGTAACGGAACCTAGAATAGCCTCATCGGGTAGATGTATAACCAAATGAGTCATTATGTCGAAAAAAGCAGGAGGAAAGATTTGCTCTAAATTAACCATCATAATGATCAATTTGTTTTTAGCTTCTTTCATGTCCTGCACAGTCAAACTTCGAGTACAAAGCTGCTTAAAGAATAAGCAAATGTCGATTATAGGTTTTGCAACGTCTTTGGGCAAGTATTGTTGCACTCCATAAGGAAGTAACCGATGCATCATTATATGACAGTCATGAGATTTCAAGTTCGTTATATTGTCATCATCAACGGTCACTTTTTTCTTGAAGTTGGATCCAAAGCCATCAGGTAGTCTAACTCCTTTAATGAATTTACAAAAAGTTTTCTTTTTTCTGGAGTGAAAGAGAACTTTGGATGAGGCTTATCGAACTTCCCGTTATCTTTTTTAACTAACCACAACTCCTTTCGAACTCCCATTTTTTCCAAGTCTAGCCTTGCCTTTGGCGTGTCTTTGGATTTGTCATTCTGTAACAGGGTATTCAGTAAAGCCTCAAGGAAATTCTTTTCGATGTGCATGACATCGTAACAGTGTTTTAGTAGAAGAAAGGGCCAATACTCAAGATCCCAAAAGATAGAACGCTTACTCCAGTTCAATTCAACATCTCGATTATGGGGGCGGTTCTCTTTGAGAATTGGTTTATGTTTCCCCGGTTTACGTTTAAAGACTTTACTAATCTGCAATTGGATATCAAGTTCTGAAAACTTTCTTGGTTTAGGCTTATTTTCGGGAAAACCGTAGAATTCCTTTGATTTTTTCCGATCTGGATGATTTGTTCTTAACCATCTTCTGTAACCAACATAAACGATTTTGTTGTTGATACGCATCGATGGAGTGTCAACATTACAAGTAGGGCATGTGAGGTACCCTTTCCCAGTCCACCCAGACAAACTACTTCGAGCTGGAAAATCATTGATGGTCCATAAAACCGCCGCTTTCATTTTGAAATGAGTACCTGTAGCAGCGTCTTTCGTCCAGACTCCATCCCATAAATCTTTGAGTTCTTTAATTAGAGGCTGCAAGTAAACATCCATGTCCTTTGCAGCTGATTTAGGGCCGGGAATTAACATCGTCAACATTAAAGAAGTTTCTTTCAAACACATCCACGGTGGTGTGTTGTATGTTGTCAATATAACCGGCCACATGCTGTAAGTTTGGCTCATCATGCCATAAGGATTAAAACCATAACCCTAATCGAACGTTTCTAGGGTCACAAGAGAACTCAGGTTTCATCATGTCAAAATATTTCCATGCTTTGCCGTCACAGGGGTGATTCATTTTACCGTCTTCCTTAGACTGTCCGGTCGCATGCCAAGTCATTCACTTTGCTATGTATTTTGTGTTGAACATACGTTGTAGTCTAGGTGTTATCGGAAAGTAACGCACCACCTTGTTTGCAACTAATTGCGTCCCCTTTTTCTTCTTTGGGTTTTTCCATCTGCTCGCGTTACAGATTGGACAAGTGTGCCTCGCCTTCTTTTCCGGTGATCCCCAATATAAAAAACAATCATTTATACAAGCATGGATCGATTCGTATCCTAACCCGATCTTTTTGTATGTCTTTTTTAGTTCATAGTATGAAGACGGGAAATTGTATCCTTTACTAGGGGAACATGCCTTTTGGAGAAGAGCTAGAATTTTGTTAAACCCGACATCAGTTATTTTGTGTAAAACCTTGATGTGAGAAATCTCTGATGTAAATTCCAAGGTGGTCATATCACAACCCGGGTACAACTTTTGGGCAGGCCTAGCGAGTAACTCTTCAAACTCGCTACTAGGACCCGATGTTTGGGTTGGTTGAGGACTGGTTGTTTGAGTTGGTGGAGTTTGAGAGGGTGTAGTTTCAGATGGTGGATTTGGAATATTATTTGCAGAAATATCTTCGAAGAACGCATCCATGTGAATTCGATCAGGTGAATGTGGTAATAGTGGAGGTAACGGAAGAATTGGTTCACCGTGATATATCCAAGTGGTGTAATGTTTGTCAAACCCGAATTGGGATATGTGTGCCTCAAGTTGGTCGAGGGTAACCAACGTTTCACGGTTACAACAACGACTACATGGGCAACGGAGCTTTTGTGAGATGGGGTGCAAAAATTTCTCACAATCCTGGATGAATCCAAAAAGACCATCTAAAAACTCATTGGAATTACGATTGTTTACAGTGGTCCAACTCTTATCAATTGTCATAACTGCGTTGCAAATAAACATACTCAGATAAATTATTTTTTTTATACGTAAAATTTCATACTAACAAAATGAATATGAACTCTTTTTTTCTTCCTAGTGGTGGTATGGAAGGCAATCCTAACCCACCTTTTGAATGTTTCGTCCCATATATGAATGTGTATAACCGGTTTACTATTTGAGAAAATTTCGGCAGCATTTCCCCTCTACTCCCCAAATATGTGTTTAAAGACATATTCGTAGGAGTAAAGGAAAAACACTGTCGAAATCATCTCAAATAATAAACCAGTTATACGCATTCATATCCTAAATGAGACGAAACATCAAAAAGCAGTCCCAAACAGGGGACTTTCCGAAATTAATTCCTAATAAATTAATTTCGGACGGGTTTTCAATAGGTTGATTAACTTCGGACGGGAATTTTCCGAAATTAATCGATAAAATCCTAAAATATTCCTAAAATTATTTACTACAAAAGACTAACAATCATATATCCTATCTATATAATATAATAAACATATGCATAATATTAATTATACACCTCGGTCACGACTAAAATAAGAAAAGATAGAAAGATAGAAAAAGAGGTCCGGATGAGGAAGTTGTCCCGACTGTCCTGGTGCTAACCAAACACAAACATAAAATAACGAAAACCTAAATTAGTTGGTTTCTAAAAATTTACCTAATTTGAAACAAATTAAACACCACCACAACAATTTAAAAAAACATTACCTTTTTCGGCTGTGACACGGGTCTCAATTCTTGGCTGTGACTCGGTTCCCTTCGACTGTGACTCGGGTCTCGGCTACGAGAAACATATAAAAAAAATTAAACTCATGTCTATTTCATATTAAGCCTACATATTAAC
Source organism: Glebionis coronaria (assembly GCA_025667525.1). Taxonomy (NCBI): domain Eukaryota; kingdom Viridiplantae; phylum Streptophyta; class Magnoliopsida; order Asterales; family Asteraceae; genus Glebionis; species Glebionis coronaria. The sequence goes on from CM046877.1 coordinate 487,958,502, forward strand.
CCAAAATCCCTATATAAATATTAAGCCATATATAACCCGAATTCTATTAAGCCTAAATCAATTAAGCCGAAATCATCTATATATATATTAAGCACTATATACAACGGAAATCAACTAATGCTAAATAAATTAGGCCGAAATCAATTATATATATATATATATATATTAAGCCGAAATCAACTAAGCTTAAATCAATTAAGCTTAAATATAATCCGAAATCATAAGCCAAAATAACCGTTGGTGGTGGTGGTGGCTACTGCTGCTGCTGCCGGCGGTGGTGGTTGCTACTGCTGCCGCGACGGCAGTGGTGGTGGTGGTGACGGCAGTGCTAGGAAATAAAAAATAAACATTAATAATAATTAAACATAAACAAATTTAAACAAAATTATTAGATTAAAAAAAATCATTTACCTTTATATTTATTTAAAAAAACAAAATTAAACAAAATGTGGTGGTGCGGTGGTTGTTGCTGTCGTGACTGCTGCCGTGACTGGTGGTGGTCCGGTGGTTGACTGGTGGTGGTCCGGTGGTTAAACTAGAAAAAACAAACACAATATCATTTTTAATTAATCAATTAATCATACTAACAATTAAACTACAAAAATTAATAAAAATTAAAAAATATATAATTCGAAATCAAATACCTTAACTGGGAAATATATATAAATTCATGGTGATTAAACAATATATAATCCGAAATCAAGTGGTGGGTCGAATTGGTGTGCTCGTGTGCAAGTGATGGTGGGTCGAATTGGTGGTGAAGACGAAGATGATGAAGATGATGGTGGTGGGTTGGTGAAGATGAAGATGATGAAGATGATGGTGGTCGGATTGAAGAAGATGATGATGGTGGTGTTTGCAATTCGTCCCCGGTTTTTTTTATTTAACTAGTGAGAATGAGAGAGATGAAGATAAGGTGAGTTACTGAAATTGAAGCCTAGGGACGACATTCCCTTTGTAACTTAGGGACGACTTAGTCGTCCCTAGGTTAATTATAAATACTTTTTTTTTCGTTTATTAATGAAACTTAGGGACGAATTTGGCAACCTAGGGACGACTAAGTCGTCCCTAGGTGTATACCGGGAAAACTTAAACCCAAAGCGGGTTATTTAAAATTTCACCAAAAATTTCAACTTTCCCAAAATTTGCTAAGTGTTGGAGGGTTTTTTTAGGGACGACTTTGTTTGATATTTAGGGACGACTAAGTCGTCCCTAGATGTTTTTCATACATTTAAAATACATTATACCTTCTATGTAATAAAATTAATAATATAAATTAATAATAAAAAACAAAATAAATTATTATAATTAATATTAAAATATACGTTATACTTAGTTTGTAATAATTAATAACCGATGAGTCCATTTGTTACGGTTATACGTTATAGGTTCAACCAATGAGTCGATATGTTACGGTTATACGTTATAGGTTCAACCGATGAGTCGATATGTTACGGTTATACGTTATAGGTTCAACCGATGAGTCCATATGTTACTGTTATACGTTATAGGTTCAACCGATGAGTCCATATGCTAGGGTTATACGTTATAGGTTTAACCGATGAGTCGATATGTTACGGTTATACGTTATAGGTTAAACCGATGAGTCCATATGCTAGGGTTATACGTTATAGGTTCAACCGATGAGTCCATATGTTACGGTTATACGTTATAGGTTCAACCGATGAGTCGATATGTTACGGTTATACGTTATAGGTTCAACCGATGAGTCCATATGTTACTGTTATACGTTATAGGTTCAACCGATGAGTCGATATGTTACGGTTATACGTTATAGGTTAAACCGATGAGTCCATATGCTAGGGTTATACGTTATAGGTTCAACCGTTGAGTCGATATGTTACGGTTATACGTTATAGGTTCAACCGATGAGTCGATATGTTATGGTTATACGTTATAGGTTCAACCGATGAGTCCATATGTTACTGTTATACGTTATAGGTTCAACCGATGAGTCCATATGCCAGGGTTATACGTTATAGGTTTAACCGATGAGTCGATATGTTACGGTTATACGTTATAGGTTAAACTGATGAGTCCATATGCTAGGGTTATACGTTATAGGTTCAACCGATGAGTCCATATGTTACGGTTATACGTTATAGGTTCAACCGATGAGTCCATATGTTACGGTTATACATTATAGGTTCAACCGATGAGTCCATATGTTACTGTTATACGTTATAGGTTCAACCGATGAGTCGATATGTTACGGTTATACGTTATAGGTTAAACCGATGAGTCCATATGCTAGGGTTATACGTTATAAGTTCAACCGATGAGTCCATATGTTACGGTTATACGTTATAGGTTCAACCGACGAGTCGATATGTTACGGTTATACGTTATAGGTTCAACCGATGAGTCCATATGCTAGGGTTATACGTTATAGGTTCAACCGATGAGTCCATATGTTATGGTTATACGTTATAGGTTCAACCGATGAGTCGATATGTTACGGTTATACGTTATAGGTTCAACCGATGAGTCCATATGTTACTGTTATACGTTATAGGTTCAACCGATGAGTTGATATGTTACGGTTATACGTTATAGGTTCAACCGATGAGTCCATATGCTAGGGTTATACGTTATAGGTTCAACCGATGAGTCCATATGTTACGGTTATACGTTATAGGTTCAACCGATGAGTCGATATGTTACGGATATACGTTATAGGTTCAACCAATGAGTCCATATGTTACTGTTATACGTTATAGGTTCAACCGATGAGTCGATATGTTACCGTTATACGTTATAGGTTAAACCGATGAGTCCATATGCTAGGGTTATACGTTATAGGTTCAACCGATGAGTCCATATGTTACGGTTATACGTTATAGGATCAACCGATGAGTCGATATGTTACAGTTATACGTTATAGGTTCAACCGATGAGTCCATATGTTACTGTTATACGTTATAGGTTCAACCGATGAATCCATATGGTACGGTTATACGTTATAGGTTCAACCGATGAGTCCATATGTTACGGTTATACGTTATAGGTTCAACCGATGAGTCGATATGTTACGGTTATACGTTATAGGTTCAACCGATGAGTCCATATGTTACTGTTATACATTATAGGTTCAACCGATGAATCCATATGCTACGGTTATACGTTATAGGTTCAACCGATGAGTCGATATGTTACGGTTATACGTTATAGGTTCAACCGATGAGTCCATATGTTACTGTTATACGTTATAGGTTCAACCGATGAGTCGATATGTTACGGTTATACGTTATAGGTTCAACCGATGAGTCCATATGTTACTGTTATACGTTATAGGTTCAACCGAAGAGTCGATATGCTACAGTTATACGTTATAGGTTCAACCGATGAGTCCATATGTTACGGTTATACATTATAGGTTCAACCGATGAGTCCATATGTTACTGTTATATGTTTTAGGTTCAACCGATGAATCCATATGCTACGGTTATACGTTATAGGTTCAACCGATGAGTCGATATGTTACGGTTATACGTTATAGGTTCAACCGATGAGTCCATGTGTTACTGTAATACGTTATAGGTTCAACCGATGAGTCGATATGTTACGGTTATACGTTATAGGTTCAACCGATGAGTCCATATGTTACTGTTATACGTTATAGGTTCAACCGATGAGTCGATATGCTACGGTTATACGTTATAGGTTCAACCGATGAGTCCATATGTTACGGTTATACGTTATAGGTTCAACCGATGAGTCCATATGTTACTGTTATACGTTATAGGTTCAACCGATGAATCCATATGCTACGGTTATACGTTATAGGTTCAACCGATGAGTCGATATGTTACGGTTATACGTTATAGGTTCAACCGATGAGTCCATATGTTACTGTTATACGTTATAGGTTCAACCGATGAGTCGATATGTTACGGTTATACGTTATAGGTTAAACCGATGAGTCGATATGTTACTGTTATACGTTATAGGTTCAACCGATGAATCCATATGCTATGGTTATACGTTATAGGTTCAACCGATGAGTCCATATGTTACGGTTATACGTTATAGGTTCAACCGATGAGTCCATATGCTAGGGTTATACGTTATAGGTTCAACCGATGAGTCCATATGTTACGGTTATACGTTATAGGTTAAACCGATGAGTCCATATGCTAGGGTTATACGTTATAGGTTAAACCGATGAGTCCATATGTTACTGTTATACGTTATAGGTTCAACCGATGAGTCGATATGTTACGGTTATACAGTAAGAGTGTAAGACAATATGTTATTATTGCTCTGAGGTGACCACTAAGCTAAAAATACTGAGCATAAGCATGTTTAAGTGATCAAATATTGGCGGGAAATGTTGGCGGTAAATGTTGGCGGGAAAATGTTGGCGGGAAAATGTTGGCGGGAAAGCTAGGGTCGACTAAGTCGTCCCTAAATATGTCGACCCTAAATTTTTATCTTTATTTATGGTAGCTCTTATCCTCACAAACTCTTATCCTCTCATACCCAATTCACCACCACCACCACCCGATTTTGCATAAGATGGATCCGCTTGAAGCTTATAAGTGTACATGTAGAAAGGGATATATTGTGTTGAGACAGTCACATCAACCTCATAGCTTTGGTAAACTTTAGTATGCATGTCCTCTTTCGAAGGTAAACAATCAAATGTTTTAGTTATGTAATACGTGTGATTATTAAAATGACATGTCATGTTATTTGTTTACTTTGAGCCAAAAACAGATGATTATGGATGTAAATATTTTAAATGGAAGGATGATTTTGATCTCGAACTTCGTATAAGATCTTCCCCTGGATCTTCAACACCTCAAGGTTCACATCCAAGTTCTTCTACAGGTCCTTCTCAATCTGCACCCAATGAGTGCTCTAATTCCAAGATCAAAGATCTAAAGATAAAGATGCTAGAGAAAAGACTAGAAATGGAAAGGCATCCTGAAGACCACGCATGTCAATCGGCTGCAATACTTCATGAGCTTTTAAATGAAATGGAAAGTCTTAGCTTTGAGTAGTAATCTATTTGTTATTTTAATGTGTTAATTTGTATTTTATTATTATGTGTTAATCTGTACGTTTAGTTTTAACTAGTTTGTGATGTATTTTTTTTTTCTTATTTATGAATCTATTATCGTTGTAATATATATTTTTAATTAAGCGCGTGTTTAAGTGTTAAATATATATCTAAAGTTTTTTTTAAATACGTATAAGTTTTTTTTTAAATAAATATAAAGTTTTTTTAAATATGTATAAAGTTTTTTTTAAATATGTATAAAGTTTTTTTTAAATATGTAAAAAGTTTTTTTTTAATATGTATAAAGTTATTTTTAAATATGTATAATTTTTTTTCTAAATATGTATACAGTTTTTTTTAAATATGTATAAAGTTTTTTTAATATGTATAAAGTTATTTTTAAATATGTATAATTTTTTTTCTAAATATATAAAGTTTTTTTAAAATATATATAAAGTTTTTTTTAAATATGTATAAAGTTATTTTTAACTATAATAAAGTTTTTTTTTAAAATAAAATAATTATATTAATTTTAAATAAACACAGGTGCCAAAAAACGGAAATAATAAATTTTCCTTCACCTAGGGACGACTTAGTCGTCCCTAGGTTACAAGGGCCCCACCATTGTTTTAAACTTTTTTTAAAAAAAATATTTATATTAATTTTAAATAATTTTAAATAAATAAAAAAGATAAAAAACAGGGAAAATAAATTTACCTAACCTAGGGACGACTTAGTCGTCCCTAGGTTATGTGGGTCTCACTTTCATTTTAAACTTTTTTTTAAAAAAATATTTATATTAATTTTAAATAATTTTATACAATTAAAAGAGATAAAATATTTATTTTTTCACCTAGGACGACTTAGTCGTCCCTAGGTTCTGTGGTCCCCACTTTGTTCCCACAGCCTTTTTGATCAAGATTTTTTTATAAAATAGGTGGCTCCCCTCTTAATCTAGGGACGACTAAGTCAACCCTAAAAAAAATGGCGACCCTATCAACACCATGAGGTTCATCAACTAACAAAAACGAAACTACTCAGCAACATGGTAATGCTTACAACAGAAATAAAGGCAAGCAATTCTTTTAAGAAACTGTTAGGTTACATGTCAGGGAAATTAGAACCTAAGCAGAAGTATACTCATTCAAAAGCGGTTTCAGAACCCAAAGTGAAACCAACCAAACATAAAGCTGCAAAACCTAAAGCTGGTAGAGATCCAAGAAAGAAGGCAACTAACAAGGTTTCAAAACCTGCAAAGATGAAGAAACCAGGTCAAGTGGCTGAGGAAGAATTATCTTGAAGGACTAACAGATGAGAAGGATTTAAATTTAGGTATAGAAATGTGTAGACGACGACACGCGCGCTGGAATCTCACGCTAGTGGGTCGGGTTCTACTTCAAAGGGTCCCGCAGCAAGTGACGAAGAATCTTTTGGTGAGTCTAAGTCTCATGCAGACGGCAGTGATCGTGAGATAATGCTTAAAGAGAAAAATCGGTTTCATACGTTTTCTAATAAAATTTGTTTAAAACATATATGTGCCAAAAATATAATAAAGAACACTATAAAAAGAGTGGAAGTAAAAAAAACGTAGGGGTTATGAATGAAAATATGGACAAACAAAACCATATCAGTTCTATGTGGTGTAGTACCTCCATGATTTTTCTTTGCAACCCACTTCTCATAGTCGAACCTAAATATATTTTTTTTTAATGATTTGAATAAATTGAAGAAATCATATTATATTGTTTCACTGATGCAAGAACAAAAACTCATTCATGGATTAAAGGTATACCTTTTGATGTCTAATTTTTTGATTTTGTTTGAAATTTATATATAGGTCATTTAGATATATTTTTAAAAATTTTGTGATTTTTCTGTAGATTTCGTTTTAGTTTGTGAAAAAGGTAGGGTTTGTCTGAAGCTCTAATTTGATTTATAAAGATTGCAATGAAGAAGCTTAGATCGTAAGAGGATTGGTGGTTTTGAATTAGTTATATTCATAGGTATGTACATGTTTGGTTTGGTGCTATGATTATTTGGTTAATCTCTCCTGGGTTTAACTGTTGATTTATAGATGATATTTATAAATTGTGTTGTTTAATTAATTGAGTTTCATGTTTACTGAAACGTCATAGCTTTTGACTTTTATGTAGAAATTAAGAGTAAGGATAACCAAGACGTCGAATAGAAGACACATCCTAGGATATAAAATAATTGTTTTTGAGTGCAAAAATTCTAAGAACGGAAGACTCTAACAGTCCGCTTCCTGCTGTCGAGTCTGGTGACGGTATTGACCTCTTCAGGTGCTATACAACATTACAAACGTTTGGAATCAACAAATAACAAGTTAAAACCAATATTATTTTCAAGAAAAAAATCATATACAAAAGCGATAATTGATTTAGTGCGGGTATGCTGAGACGAATTTGACTGCATAATAATAGTGGCAGTCCTTACTAAAAAGGTTCGCGTGCATCTTCATATTGTTGTCTGGTGTTCTTTCTTATTCATGATAGTTCACTGTGGAATAACTAGTACTCGATATTTGAGCCTTAAACATAAGTACTCAGGTTTTTAATGCTTACATTATGTGTGATTCTGTGATCTCATTTGTACAAATTGTTAGAGGTTCATTTTGTTAGCGTAGAACCATTGAACAATTTGAAGGTGTTTGGTTTGATTGAGAAAAGACTTGAAAGTGAGACTTATACTCAACCATGAAGTCTGGAAAGGAGTTTAAGAAACTAAAGGTACCAGAATGGATCGAACCCTCCATGGACTTATATAAGACTAAAAAGAGTACTACAAGAACTCCGAGAATTCAAACAAAGCAAAGGCCCTTCAACAGCAGTGAAAATTTCACAACATATTCATCATTATTCACACCCTTTAGTTGCCTCGAGTTTGAAAATACCTTGATGAGACTAAAGAGGATGATATCAAGAACCAAGTTATAGCTGTCAAAATCATTCATACAGATTATAATATAGAAGAATACAACACCAATTTTCTCATGCCACCTCAAGGAGGAGGACAAAGCGAGATTAAGTTTTTTGAGGGGCTTGATGAAGAGCTTAATCAGATACAAGTAATACCCGTTATTAGAGAAACGTGTTTAAGGATAGTAGCTCAACAGGATCCCTGCAAGTTATCATTCCAGATCTAAAATTGAATATGAATTTATATATTGTATAGAACAAACATACAGATTCAAATGTAAATGATGATAGAACTAATAATCATGAACAAGGTAAGTTCCGTTCCCCTTTTAATTATGTTGTCTGCACTACAGGGCTAATTCCGATAAATATGAAACAGATTAATCGGATATCTTGACCGTGTGAGGATGAACAAAACCCGTATAGACCCGAAGTCAACCATCAGAAGTGTTATTTATTATTCGAAGGACAAGAATTTACAGTTTAAGAAGGCGGAGCTAGAAGAAGCGGAGGGGCGACTGAAAGTTGTCTTTATTGAACTTCACTGTGAACTTCTTCAAATGAAGCGTTACTGGTGTTAAAGGGCTAATGATATTTGTTAATTTATATTAATCTTTTATTGTGCGACATCATATGGGATGAAACATGAGAGATTTTGTTTTTTTGTTGGAACAGTGATTCAAATCTCAAAGCCTTCTCGAAGATATGGAAAAAATATGGAAAGGTTAGAGAACTAGTGAAATACTCAAAGCCTGTTATTATTTTTTTTCATTAAACAAAATGACTGTAGTTTGAAACCATTTTTATAAGAATAATCATGAACGGATTGAAGTTGCTATAATTTTCAAACTTATACCATGCATATACAGGTTGCAGAAAGAAGGGCACCAAGTTCATACATAAAAAAATGTGAATGACTCTTAGTCTCTTACATTGGGAGCTGTGATGAGGTTTGCTCGACATTTCTTTCTATTTCATGCTTATATACGTTCATGGCTTAACACATGTCAATATATACAATGTTGGTAAGATTTTTTATTGATATAAAACATTGTATTGTGGCAAGGCTAAATTGCTAATCATTATTTTTTAAACAATCCTTTTATAACAAAATTACCTACAACATCGGATATTTTGTCCTTTTTAAAGATTACTTTTGGTCTATACTAATGAGTGGCATAAATTTTTCTATTTGGACTCACTAATATGTCAATGCTATGAATTACGATTTGTTCATGTTTGAACAATTTAGAACAAACCCCGTGCGTGCACGGGGATTATAACTAGTAAGTTTGGAACAACATTTTATACTTTAACATTTCCTTGAGTTACTTTCACACTAATGTCCTTTCCAGGTTGGGATCTTACTTGTTACACATCCTAACAATTCACATATACCCATATGTGTCAACCATTCAGAACTTTATGTGCCCCACATTTTGAGTTGTGAGTTGTAACCATATAGTATGATTATTTTTGCACCAAATTACATTACAAAAAAATGACCATATGTGTGTTTTTTCTTAACAGATACGGAGTAATAACCAAGAAACACATCTTCAGCCTTCCACACATATATGCAAATTGAGGAGTAACACTTAATCACTTCTAATGCGTCCAGGTATGTAAAAGCAAAGGCTGTAATCATTTTTCCTAGATATCAAAATTTTAACTCATTTACCATTGAATTGATTCATTTGAATTATGGTTTAACCATAACGGGTCAAACAGGTTGAAAGTCCGAAGTGTATTTTTAATGCGTATAGTCTCCAAAAATGTTCTATATTATTCCAAAAATTTGTTAATATTGTGAGGGCGGAGTTTTTGTGTGGCAAATAGTTCCTTTCTAGCAAAAGAGTAATCGGGTCAAACAGGTTGAAAACATCCCAAAGTGTATTACAGTCCTAATTTATTATACTTTTCAGTAAATATTGTTATTGTAATCACACTTAGAACATTAACCATCTATGGACATAAATGGTTATATGGCACACTGTCACAGCTTGGCCCTTATTACCTACACTATAACAACTTGTTAATCCAGTATGCTTTGACCCACTACCTTCCCCACGCTCTGCCTATCCATTTTGCCACTCCTAGTTGTACCTCCATTTAATCATGCTATTTGTATTCATTGATGTATAGAATTTTATACAGCTATTTCATGCTATTTACCCTAACAATAAACTATAAACAAAAGAACGTAGCAGCCGAGTTACTTAACGGGTCAATGTTTTGAGGGGTTTTGATTTGGGTATTCGACAACAAGTTCTTGCCACATTAACACATATTTTTGGCTACTACGTTTGGCCAAATATTGTGGCATACCTGTATAGCACCTATAACTTACCCAACATAACCTGAACCAGAAGCCCAGAAGAGCGGTTCCGGGTTAGTTTTTTGAAAGTCGATCTACGGGTTGGCTCAGCCTGATTAAACACCTTAATCAACAAGTTCCCCAAAAGTTCGCATCTAGAACATATCATTCTTATAAGTACCTATAACCCATTGATGATCTAGCTTGTTTCAATGTTCGTATGTGAAGCCATCATAGCTACTTGTTTCCATAGCTGCTAGATTAAACTTGAATACAGAAGATCAAATTATTTGGGGATATAAACATCATCGTTTTATTGACCCATCATACCACATAGGTTTTTTTTTGTGTAACCGGGGTTTCTAACATTTTGGCCGACTAATCCAAAGGGTTTGAACCACCGCCACACATACTCAAAGCAGCTAAGGAATTTAACTTGAGACCTCAAAATCCCTTTTGCCACTACAAATGCTTTATATTTTACGGTAAGCTGTAAATAGATGCAGGCCAAACAACCATATAGCCTGATATTCAGTTTGAACAAGTTAGTGATTGCATCATGCTGTAAAACCAGTTAGGGGGCAGATATTTTTGTCCCTAAACTCACCATAAATTGCTATCGGTCATGAACTGGTTAAAAGACGGCTGGATATGGATCCGGTCCTTAAGCCTTAAAGGATCAACTATGTGGTCATGAGAGCACTCATGGGTAGCCTAAAGGCAAAAGGGTTATCTTACTAAATCGATAACTCCACAGTAATGGTTACAATTTTAACTAATTTACTTATGAATGCATTCATTTGTGTTATCTTTAATATGCAGCAAGTTAGAAGTGTAAATAGTTGTTAACAAAACTGGTCATGTGAGTTGAACATATCACTTGGGTCAAAAACCTCCGGTATTTTATATGTATAAAACCTCTTTAAAAATATTTATTTTAAAATAACACAACCTTTGTAACTATTTTGAAATACCAATTGATCATTAGTTACTAACATAACTTTGTGCCAAAATGATCAGTTTTGACCCATTAGCAAACATGATCCACCCATCCCTGATCTCAAGCCTGCCATTAACTAAAATGTCTAATAACTCATTGGGCAGCTGGAGAGTGAAAACAGAAAGAAATGTTTAACGTTCAAAATTCATATTTCAACATCATTGGTTCAACCAAGATGAATAATCTCGAGAGTTTCAAGCTGGCCCTCAAAATTGGTAGGTGGTTGTCAGTCATTCATTATGTAAATTTACCACAATAATCTGAAGGGGAATTACGTAATATTAAAGAGTTAAATAGCTCCTGAAGGTTATTGTTAAACAACTAACCTTCTAAGTCTAGTAAATAGACTAAAATTTTGAATGACTTAAAGCATACCAGAAAATCCTAAATGTGAAAAACGACAAACTCTACAACTGTCATCTATCCGACTTTGCTATACCTCCACAAGACCTTTATAACAACTAAAGCTCCACAAAACCTTCATAGCCAACAAGATGGAAGATGTAAGTTGCTAAATAAAAACAAGTGGAAATGAGATTGTAAACTCAGATTCGGATTAGAGTTAGAAATTAAATCGAATTTAACAACAGACAATGATTACAGAGTAATTGTTTTATGTATTTTGCCTGTAATGAAGTACATAACCAAAAACCAGAAGTCCTAATGTAAAGAGCAATTGATTAACTGTGAATATATTATAAATGGTTTGAAAAGAAAATTACCATTTGTATCTCTTTTCACTCCTAGCATCTTAAGTTACTGACTTTATAGAATCTCGATTGATGTGTCCCTTGCTTTTTTCTGCGCCTTTTCCTTTTCACCATCATCTATGAAACATGCTACTGCTCCGCCTGTCAGCTCATAGTTATCTCTAATCAGTTCTATGCTAGTAAAGTGCTGGTCCCGAAATAGTATCTCGGCAGTTTTAATGAACTACTTTGTTGTGACGTTTTCTTTAAGGTTGAATTTTACTTTAAGCTTGGACTCTTCATTAAACAAATACATGTGATGTTCGATCCCCATGAACCTATTAACTTTAATATGCATCAACTCCAAGCTAAAATTTCTCAAGCCATTTTTAATTGGAAGACTTAGAATGTTATTAACCACTTCTTTAGATTCTATTTTCACAATGCAAGCTCTTGAGTAAGACAAATCATTTTTGCTAATCATCAAAAGGTCCTCAACTCTTCCAAATTGTTCTAGCGCATATCTAATTGCTGCATCTTTTGTGTGTGTAGCTAGTCTCTCTAATATGACACATCTTTGCAGCACATCCGTGTCTGTCTCAGTTAAAAGCTCGTCATCTTTTTGATATCTGTTTATAGGCCAAAAACATAAAGTTGTTTAACTTTGGTTTGTCAAAAACATGAGCAGTGCCGTCTTTTTGAATAACTTAGGAATCCTTTTTACGTTTATCAAGTACTAAAGATGAGCAGTGTCGTGCGCACAATTTGATTTGACAACAAAAACCAGTACTAAATATAATTCTAAGAGCATCTCCAGTGGAAGGTAGAATGCAAAGTTCAATATGTTTCCACATCATCGATTTTGTATTTCATGCAAAATTCTCACAATCGATTGAACGTTACAAATTTGATAAACTGTCATGCCATCATATTATTTTAATTATTATAAGCCATCAACTCAAACAAATTGTGAACAAAACAAAAAGCAGGCCCACCATATGCGTATAAATGCGGGTTGTTCAGAGACGTATTTGCATTTGTGCGTATGTTTATGTGGAGGCCTAGAATGGTATTGAACATGCAATCTTCTGACATCAATTTTCATTATACAATGCCAGCTAGGAGGGTTGTGAGGGTTGTGGATGCCCTAAAGGGGGAAAATAAGAAATACTGATTTTAGGAATAACTTGGGAATCATTTTTATGTTTATTACGAATAACCCGTTATTCATTTCAGCTTCTCCTCACCACATCTAGTACCCATCATCATCATTTTCTTCTCACCACTTCAACCTAGACCACTAACCATAAAAGTACTTGAAACACCACAAAATACCGAGCTGTATGCGAGTGAAGCATGAATAAAAACGTATTACTGATAGGTGGTGTAGGGTTTAGAGATCTGCCTTTAGAAAAAGTACCCGCGCGACCAACGTTATCATGTGTGTTATTCTTTTGTGTCTTTTATGTGTTTTCTTATTGTACATGGGCTTTGTTGTTACTTGGTGTTTTGTCTCTTTGGGCTTCTATGTGGGCCAACCGTTGAGCCCATCTCTTGGCCCTTTGGATTGTTGCTTACTTTACCCTAGCTGGAGCTAGGGTTTCATTTCATCACTCATAACACACACACTAAAAGTTTGTGGTTGCTCTCTCTTGTTCCAGCCGTCTGAGGCTTTCACTATGGGAGGATCTTCATCTATCACATATTGTCTTAGATTAGATTGCGTGTGAGTGTTCATGTAGTGAGGGAAATCGGATCAACCTAGTTGGGACGATTTCATTTATTTCTCTTGTATTGTTGATTAGCATCCGTTTGGGGACTAATCTTTTATTTGTAGTTTTGTACTTGAATCTTGAATTAATAAATCACCAAGGGGTGGATGGTCGGGTGATAAGATCTGGTGTCTCTATTTGATGTTCATGTTCTTTACATGGTATTAGAGACATAAGAACTTAGATCGTATCACCAATCTTTCTCTCTCGTGGTTATTTGTTGATTTCTCGAAAAAAGCAAATTAGGGTTTCTTGAAACCCTAATTTATTTTTTTGGGGTTCTTGATTCTTTGGTCTTTGGAGGCTTCCCTGTGTGTTGCCGTTGATCTTTCTGGTGGTACCGTAAGTTTCCTTGCTAAATAGAGTTAGGGTTTCGTGAAACCCTAATTATATTTTTGGGGATCCTTACTTCTTGGGGTCCTGAAAGCTATTATAGGTGTTGCGGTTGATCAATTCGGTGGTGCCGTTGCCTGATTAAGTGATTCTTAGTTTTAATCAAAATTAGGGTTTCGAAACCCTAATTTATTTTACTTGGGGGTTCTTGGTTGTTGACTCACCCATCCTCTAGACTAAGTGAATCTAGAGATTGGGCCCTCTTGCTGGTTGCTGTATAGCACTGTAAGTCCTTTTTATTCTTCCTTTACTCTCTCTTCTCTTTGTTACTTGGGTTACTGTTGCTTGTTCTGTGGGTGCAAACGGATTGGTTAACACCTTGACCCTCCAGCCTCGACTGGTGTGGATACCTGCTCTGGCCAATCCCAATCCACAACTCGCATTTTTGGTAACTCAGCTTCTGGGCGCTTTTTGCTTACCTTACTTGTGGTTATTTGATTCTTCATACCTGTTTTTTGATATTTTTTGCTTCTTTGGCTTGTTCTTTGTTTGCTTTATACCTTTTTTGGTTGTGCTCTTTCTACTATCTGTTTTGTCTGTTTAGCTTTTTATCCCTTTTATCATGAGTGCTGGTGTTGTTACTGACCCTCCTGCTAAGACAAGGGGTGATGGTGTGACTGAACCATTTTGATTAGTAGTCTTGATGCTGGTGATCCTTTACATGTTCAGAACAATGATAGTAGTACTTATGCTTTAATTCCTTTTAAACTGTTTGGTACTGCTAATTATAGAATGTGGAACAATGCCATGAAACTTGCTCTTCAAGCTAGAAATAAAATTGGATTTATTAATGATACTTGTTTAAAGGATACTTATGCTCATAGTAGTGTGTTATCTGCTCAATGGGATAGATATAATGCTATGGTTTTGACTTGGCTTATGAACTCTATGTCTCAAGATGTTTATATAGGGTTGGTTTACTCTGAAAATGCTTCTGCTATTGGGAATGAATTATCTGAAACATATGATAAGGTAGATGGTTATGTTGTTTACAATATTCTCCAAAAGATTAACTCTCTGAAGCAAGGAGGCACATCTGTTGCTGAATGCTATCACAGGCTTAATTCTCTAAGGAGAGAATTTGATGCTTTGACCAAATTACCTAAATATGTTTGCCCCATTAAATGCTCTTGCCCTGCTAGCACTGAATCTATCTTACATCAACAGCTTATGAAGCTCATGCAGTTTCTAATGGGTCTTGATGATTGTTATCAACCTGTTAGAACTGCCCTTCTCACTAGGGACCCTCTCCCTGATGTGAAGGATGCTTATGTGATAGTTTATAGGGAGGAATCACATAGGGGTATCCCTGAACCCTCTGATGTGACTGATTCCAAGCTTAATTCCACCTTCTTTGCTGCCAAGACTTTTGGTCAGCAAAGGAAAGGGAATTTTTCTAATTCTAACAAGAACAATTCCAAAGGTGGCAATCAATCTTATCCTAATAGGGGTCCCAATCCTAATCTTAACTGTACCAACTGTGGGATGATTGGTCATACTGTGGATAGATGTTATGAGATCATTGGGTACCCCCTGGTTACAAAAGGCCCTCCAATGCTAAATAATATGTGTCTAAACCTAATTTCAATGCTAATTATGAAACTAAGTTGAATGATGCTAAGATGATTGAGAAACCTACTGCTTGTGATGTCCCTTCTACCTTCACTTCTGATCAAATGAAGAAACATCTACATTTGACCAATGACTCTTCTTCTGGGAACATTCATGCCAACATGGCAGGTAGATGCTCCTTCTATAACTTCAATGTCTTGTTCAATATTAATTTCTCTAGATACTTCTGTGGAAACTTGAAAGGGTTGGTTAGTACTATCACTCTTGGGTGGATTATAGACTCTGGGTGTAACCAACTGTAAAATCCGTAAAAATAAGGTCATAATTTAATTCTACTTTCAATTATTTTGAAGTATTTTATAACGTTAAATATTATTATGTTTAACGGTTTAAGTTGAAACCGATATTAAATATTATATTTTAATATTTTGACGAGTAACGAGGACAACTAGTGATCGCGATACCGACGGATGCCTAAAAATTTTATATTTTATTATCGATCGTTTCGATATTTAATATTTTCGACGATATCGTTTTAATTACGTATCGAGTCGTTATATTATTGTTTTTCGTGTGCGTTTAAACTTTTAAGTATTTTTACGAAACCCGAGTCCGGTAAATATTTGTAAAATTTACTTTTAGTCATTTCCCGCTTTTTAACTAATATTTACATTTTGGACCAAAACTATCACAAATTGGCAAAAACTACCCTAACCTTAAACTATATATAAACTCTCCACTACCACCTATACAATTTTTTTTATCAAAAAAATTCATTTTCTCCTTCCCTTCTTCCTTGTTCTTACCATACACTATAAACCTCTCACACACCTAAAATCACCATCATTTTTTTTTCTAGCTTGATCCAAGAGAAACCAAGCAAAGTCCCTATCCTAAAATCATCTTGTGAGTATTTTGGTACCATTTTTATCAACATGCAACCATATTAATTTTTCAAGAAAAGTTGGTGATGATTAATCCAAATTTGTTGTATGCATATGTTAGTAGTGACAATCAAAAGATTTTCATGCTATGTTTTTGTTAAAAAGTTGATTTTTAATTTTTGGGTTTTTGATTTTGATGATGATACAAGTGTTAGGATTGGTTTATGATGATATTAGAGGCTTAGGTTGATGATAAAAGTTGTTGGAGTTGATCAAAAACTTGATTTTGTAAGAGATTTTAATAGTCATTTTTGGGCAGTAGGTTTGAGGCAATTTTCGAGGATCTTAAGTCTGAATATAGGATGATATTATTGGATTATGTCGTAGAGAATTTCGTTAGCTTCGATTTGATATAAAGTAGGCCTTCCAACTCCAAACGAGGTGGAAGATACATTAGTTTGATTTTCGTGTACCGGGAGACGAGTGTCGACACAATCCGAAAATTGTTGTCGATATTAGGATCGAATCTCGGGGACTATAAAATGAGTTTCAAAATGATTCAGGGGCTGTTCTCAGGCTCCAAGTTTAGTATTTTGAGTCTATTTTTAGAATCAAGTGGCGGTTTTACAAATGGAGTTGTTTAGAATGGTCAAAATGGTTTCGTAAGTCAAGGTCGCTAAACTGTCCGGATTTTGTAATTCAAAGATGAGTCGGGCAGGGAACTTTAGAAGTAAAATCTTTTGATGGGCTCTTGGGAGGACTTTCTACATATAGTAAGTGAGTTCTCTGAGTAGTATCATAAAAATTTGAAATGTCTAAGTATGGGAAAACGGCTTGGACATTCGGTATGTTCCGGCAGATTTTTATTAAAGACATAGAATAATAAAATGAATATATAGGAGAGTGTAATAGTATCACTTGTATCGTTTTCTCTCGAGTTTGTCGTGATTATATGAGTCGAGTTTTATATTCTTATGTATGGTCTATTCCTCGAGTCTATTATTAATGAACGCACCTCATTTGATAGGTTGCGGTTCTCGTGTTTGAAAGGCATCATCTATCGTCGGCGATCGTCTCATTACCACTATCGGCTAAGGTGAGTCTATAGCCTCGCTTTATACTAGTTATTAAATGATTTTAAACCCGCGAGGGGGAATACATGTTTTATAAACTTAGAACACAAGATTTTTATGGTATGCTTTGTCCCTCTATGAATGGACCCGTGGTTGCCTTTAAATTGCATTAAGTGATTGCCTTTGTTAAAACCTCAATTATGGACCGTTAATTAACCTATGATGGGTTAACCGCTAGTACAATTAATAGATCTATGGGGGAAGCCGCCCCGGTTCAGTTTTTGTGGACTTGTCATAGAAGCTTAGGCCCGACCTCCACACTGTTTGAGCATATTGTATTGAGAAGTCAGGTATACGGCAATGTACCAATAATCTGGAGGTAACCGACAATTAATAAATCTCCTTTCTTATCAGACCTCTAAAGGGAGTGTCTAAGGGCTCGGTTCCATGAGCTTATTGCAATTTATGCTATATACAATTATCATTGTTGATGCAAATTATTATTTGATGCTTATAAGCATGCCACAAACTTATAATCTTTGCTTGTGTTCAAATTGATTACATAAACCTATAGATTCACTCGGCATTTTTGCTGATGTTTTACTCACATGTATTTCAGGTAATCAGGAAGGGTGAAGCTTGGAAGCCACGGGAATGAATGTTGTGCACTACTTTGCAATATAAACTCTTTGAATATTTGTCGTTCCTTTTGTTCAAAACAATTTAAATCTTTTGTTTTGGTTGTACTTTGGTTACGATGTCTTGGGACTACGCTACTCTGACAAATGTTTTAGGAACGATAAATCTAAAACGTCTCTTTTTGAGTCGTTCTTTATAAATTATGTGTTGTAGTATCATTGTTTAGCACCCAAAGATGTATTCCGCTGCGTGTAAATTTGGGGGTGTTAAAGATTGGTACCAGAGCCATGAGTTATAGAGAACTAGGTCTTTATTTTAAAAACCTAAACTATAACTGTCAGTTTTTATTTTTCAAAGAGTCGGTGCACAGGACTTCGCGTGACTTTAGGTTCAAGCTACTTCTGGGATTACCACTTTAGTATACGTTATTACGTATAACTTATTGCCAAGTATTTATAAATAAATACTATGATCCATTTACGGATATATATATATTTATATCTAGGATCCCTTTAATCGATATATATATATATATTTATGTCGTTAAACTTTTCGATAAAAGTTTATCATTTATTAATGATTAACTTAAATAAATACATTGAATTTTCAAGATCTTTCTGTATTTATTTTTGAAGTATTTAAATTGCTTTTATTGCAAGTTTTATATTATGACCTTACATACCTCCATCTGCGCGCGTTACTTTCATTGTTTAACCCTTTGCGATATCTATATAGATGTCCAAATGGTTTTCCGGCTGTTTGTGCTTGGACGTCTTGAAACGTAATCCCTAGACCATTGTGTAGCTCAATGTGTCCCTGGAAAAGACTAACCGCTATCGTGTGAGTCACACATCTTGAAACATTTCTTAAAATCGTGTTGAATAATATCATGTTTTTTCATAATATTTTGTTGATTTTTATTACCGTTTTACACGACATACGAAGATTTAATTCATTGACATTTATATGTATCGACTCCGAAGTGTATTGTTCGCTTATATCTCGGTAACGTCGTCGTCATTTTATAAATCATCGTCTAGATTATGGCGCTAGAATTGGAATACGATTTTACTTATATAAAATTGTATCATTTGTTTTTCATTAACCTTCTTGCTCCCGGAACGCAACCTATGAATGTTCCATTCTTTTCTCGTTATGTTTTGGTGTTTTTGAAGAATCGTGGCACCAAGGAGATTTGCCTACACTGCACCTTGAAACTTAAATTATGAACGTCATTCACCGTTTTGCTTCATAAATTTCGTGTTGGATACCTTGAAGCATCTTCTGTAATTCATTATGCTATATTTTTATTTGATGCTCGTTATGAGATTTATTTTTCGTTGTTGTAAAATCCACAAGACATGTGTGTATATATGTATATATTTTGAGCCGTTAAGAAGTGTCGAAAAATAAACTTTATGCAGAAACTGTAGGGGCAGTATAAACAGGTTAAAACTTAAAAGTAAAACCCGCGTTTTTAAAATAAAATAGTCAAACCTGCACAGAACTTGCAGGGGTATTTTGGTCATTTTACATTGGTTTTCAGGTCTCGGGTAAAATTAGAAAGTCGTCTGAAACGTCGTTTTGCATCAAAATGCTTTAGACTCTGAGTCTTGGAGATGTCGTTTATCGGGTCAATTAATCGGCTCATATTTAAAAGTTAAATCTGATAGAAAATTCAGAACATGAGTTTTAAATGTTTCTAAGCTGTTTTGATTTCATTTGAGATCGTAAAATTTTAACAAATATTTTACAACTAACGAATACTAGTTGCATGTGAAAATGTTTAAAAATAGAAACATTGCAGGATTAGCAATTACCGGATTAATGGTGTAATTTGAAAATCAATAATATACTTTCTTAAAAGCACGTTGTGTCGAGTATCTTACATAGAATACACATATGGATTGATTTATTCTTTTTATATATATGACTCAATTGTCATTCGATGTTATTTTATTTTCGTTTTCTTCTAACCTTCCACTGACTTGGGTTGAGTTTTGAAGTTTTGTCTTCATATTATTCGTCGATATTTTATCGCGTGTCTCATGGCGTTTTCGTCTAAACCTTATAACCTTTTGAAACATTAACAACTTGTAACCATTTCATTGATTGTTTTATGAGCTACTATTTGCCACTTTTTGCAAAACTTTGACTACTTTATACGTTGTCATAATCTCATATTATAAATAAATCTGATATTGTTTTACGATTATTTTCACCAATTATTTTTACTTTGGTCTTATAAAATACTTTTCGTAAGATTAAAAGTTGCTTATTAAGTATCTCACAAATTACTTGTATCCTATAAATTTATAAACTATTTTTAAATTCCATTTTACAAATGGCATGGTTTATATATAAACATAAGAAACGTAATACTTTTCGACGAAACTGAGCACTGCATTGCTATTCCTAAATTATACATGGCCTGATCACCTATGTCTAATTTAGATGGAGCCATGCTAGGCTGAATAGTAGTCCACTTAAAAAATCTTGATAATAATCAACTTTTTACTTGTATTTATGATAAAGATAAATAAAATGAAATAAAATGAAAAGTAGTTTTAAAAACCTTTATATTTCATGCAAGTAGCGCAATTTCTATTCATCCGCATATGTTTTCTTACCTTTTCTTGAACGAATTACGCGCTTACGAATACGTTTTTACTCGACAATCGTTTTTCCACTTGTTACTTCATTTTGTCTTATAACTGATTTCTTTTGACCGTTCGTCTAATTACTGACTGTTGATAAATGACTTGAAAGTCTCAATGTTTTATCCTTCCTTTTCGTCCAATCTTCTTTATGCGACTGGGTAGATCTTTGGAATGTCTCCGCACGTGAATAATGAATTATCACTAGAGTGAATTCCGTATATCCGGGATGACGTCCGTCACTCTCGTTTGTCTCGAGATCCACTCTTGTGAACCGTGCCTTGACTTATCTCTTTAAACACTAACATCGTTCATTTAATTTATTTTAATTACAAGTAATTATTAGGAAATTACTTTTATTAAAATTTTTGTATGGATTTTATTTCTGATCATGTATCGACCACCCTAAGTTAACGAGCTGATATTGGTGAACCATCAACCGCACTAACAAAATTGACAACTTGTTTAATCTATTATTTCTTATCGTCTTACCATCAACGCCTTTATTTTATTATTCTCTTTAAGAATTTATACGACATTTGCTTCGTGCCCTTTTGTACCATTGATTTCGTACTAATTGTTGACTATTATTTCCATTCGTATTCGTTTGTTATCTTGTCACATTTCGAAACCCGAATGTAACCCATATTTATTTTGGAATGATAAACACCTTTATGTATTCCTACAAAGTATTATAAAAAATTTTTTTATGGAACTTGTCTACATTTTCTAATGATTTTCAATTATCGAAATAACCATCACAAGTAAAAGGTCAAATTTATACACCATATTTTGTATAACTAAAACTAATGTTTAAAATGAAATTATTCTCTATCTTTTGAACTAATTGACTTATCATACTTTACTTTTAATGTAATGAAAATTACCGGTTTAATTTATATTCCTAACAATGATTTAATTTGGAAATTACATTTTCTAATTGTAACCATCAATACGAATTTAATTAATAAATTCATGTCATTCTTTCAAAGTTTCTTAGGACAACCAAAATAAATTATGAAGCTATTTAACTTCTATTTTTGATATATCATCTTTATCATGAAGGTACCTCAACTGAGTTTTAATGTAATACCAAATCCGTGACGGATAATTGTGACAAATGTTATTTTAATGATAATGTTTAATTTATTCTTCGCTCTCATTTTTCTAGTATTGTGATTTATTATGTTTTACGGTTACGTGAGTCGAGATCCCTCGTCGATCGTCAACCTTAAATCATTTTACCACATCTTGTCCGTTTATGCGTTTATTGAGTTTATTTTTATATCGTTCTGTTCCTCGTATTGAAGATCACTATTTTATTCTGAGTTTAAAATGAATCTCGGGAAGCAGTGTATAAGAAGAAACGATAAGTGTCACCAGGATTTATGCGTGTACTTGTGGAATGATTGAGGACCGAATCTATTAATGAATGGAGTTAATAAATTCGTTACGACCTCGAGGAGTATGTTGAAGCCGACACCACAAGTGGAAAGACTCTGGAGATTAAGTGGTTATTATCAAGGGTTCGTTCAAGGTTTTCCCGATGATTAACGGTGGAGATCTATAATCGATATTTATGTTCGACCTTTTTCTTTTATGTACTTATATGGTGTGTGATCTAGTCAAATGATCTTAAGTTGTGAGAACTTGAGACGGCATCATCCGATGACGTCCGATCATGTAGAACACATATTATGTAATATCTTTTTGACTTTCAACAATGATGTTTATTGAGTCTTTGAATGCGCGTTGGCGAAAGTGAGATGGTGTCTTTGTATTATCTTTTGAGTAGGGACCCGCGTGTGAGCACCCTCCGATGACGAAAATGTTTTTCTTGTTAGTTCTTTTTGATGTATGTCCATGACTATCCGGCCGATGGATATCCTTTAATTTGCAACATTCTCTTTTTAACTCGACTTACCCGTAAACCCTGTCATCTATTCTTGTCGTCGAATGAGCTTCGTGTGATTCATAAAATTTTCATGTGTCGAACTTGACGGGTGACTGGTGGATAAGGATTTATTTATTCCTTTTTGGTGAGATACCACTTGACGACAAGTTGCGTTTTGTAAAAGAACCAGTGGAGATCGTGGATCGAGATTCACGTGGGAACGTAAGGACTTCTTATTAAGGGATGTCGTCATCCTTCCGGGTAGTGAACAACTCGTGTATGAGGCGAGTTGAGCGCCGGGACATCGCTCCCTTAAGGTGGTGAGGATGTAAAACCCGTAAAAATAAGGTCATAATTTAATTCTACTTTCAATTATTTTGAAGTATTTTATAACGTTAAATATTATTATGTTTAACGGTTTAAGTTGAAACCGATATTAAATATTATATTTTAATATTTTGACGAGTAACGAGGACAACTAGTGATCGCGATACCGACGGATGCCTAAAAATTTTATATTTTATTATCGATCGTTTCGATATTTAATATTTTCGACGATATCGTTTTAATTACGTATCGAGTCGTTATATTATTGTTTTTCGTTTGCGTTTAAACTTTTAAGTATTTTTACGAAACCCGAGTCCCGTAAATATTTGTAAAATTTACTTTTAGTCATTTCTCGCTTTTTAACTAATATTTACATTTTGGACCAAAACTATCACAAACTGGCAAAAACTACCCTAACCTTAAACTATATATAAACTCTCCACTACCACCTATACAATTTCTTTTTATCAAAAAAGTTCATTTTCTCCTTCCCTTCTTCCTTGTTCTTAACATACACTATAAACCTCTCACACACCTAAAATCACCATCACTTTTTTTTTCTAGCTTGATCCAAGAGAAACCAAGCAAAGTCCCTATCCTAAAATCATCTTGTGAGTATTTTGGTACCATTTTTATCAACATGCAACCATATTAATTTTTCAAGAAAAGTTGGTGATGATTAAACCAAATGTGTTGTATGCATATGTTAGTAGTGACAATCAAAAGATTTTCATGCTATGTTTTTTGTTAAAAAGTTGATTTTTAATTTTTGGGTTTTTGATTTTGATGATGATACAAGTGTTAGGGTTGGTTTATGATGATATTAGGGGCTTAGGTTGATGATAAAAGTTGTTGGAATTGATCAAAAACTTGATTTTGTAAGAGATTTTAATAGTCATTTTTGGGCAGTAGGTTTGAGGCCATTTTCGAGGGTCTTAAGTCTGAACATAGGATGATATTATGGGATTATGTCGTAGAGAATTTCGTTAGCTTCGATTTGATATAAAGTAGGCCTTCCAACTCCAAACGAGGTGGAAGATACATTAGTTTGATTTTCGTGTACCGGGAGACGAGTGTCGACACAATCCGAAAATTGTTGTCGATATTAGGATCGAATCTCGGGGACTATAAAATGAGTTTCAAAATGATTCAAGGGCTGTTCTCAGGCTTCAAGTTTGTATTTTGAGTCTATTTTTAGAATCAAGTGGCGGTTTTACAGATGGAGTTGTTTAGAATGGTCAAAATGGTTTCGTAAGTCAAGGTCGCTAAACTATCCGGATTTTGTAATTCAAAGATGAGTCGGGCAAGGAACTTTAGAAGTAAAATCTTTTGATGGGCTCTTGGGAGGACTTTCTACATATAGTAAGTGAGTTCTCTGAGTAGTATCATAAAAATTTGAAATGTCTAAGTATGGGAAAACGGCTTGGACATTCGGTATGTTCCGGCAGATTTTTATTAAAGACATAGAATAATAAAATGAATATATAGGAGAGTGTAATAGTATCACTTGTATCGT
This sequence comes from Glebionis coronaria, assembly GCA_025667525.1. Classification (NCBI taxonomy): domain Eukaryota; kingdom Viridiplantae; phylum Streptophyta; class Magnoliopsida; order Asterales; family Asteraceae; genus Glebionis; species Glebionis coronaria. The sequence continues at coordinate 487,983,200 of CM046877.1, forward strand.
TTTCTCTCGAGTTTGTCGTGATTATATGAGTCGAGTTTTATATTCTTATGTATGGTCTATTCCTCGAGTCTATTATTAATGAACGCACCTCATTTGATAGGTTGCGGTTCTCGTGTTTGAAAGGCATCATCTATCGTCGGCGATCGTCTCATTACCACTATCGGCTAAGGTGAGTCTATAGCCTCGCTTTATACTAGTTATTAAATGATTTTAAACCCGCGAGGGGGAATACATGTTTTATAAACTTAGAACACAAGATTTTTATGGTATGTTTTGTCCCTCTATGAATGGACCCGTGGTTGCCTTTAAATTGCATTAAGTGATTGCCTTTGTTAAAACCTCAATTATGGACCGTTAATTAACCTATGATGGGTTAACCGCTAGTACAATTAATAGATCTATGGGGGAAGCCGCCCCGGTTCAGTATTTGTGGACTTGTCATAGAAGCTTAGGCCCGACCTCCACACTATTTGAGCATACTGTATTGAGAAGTCAGGTATACGGCAATGTACCAATAATCTGGAGGTAACCGACAATTAATAAATCTCCTGTCTTATCAGACCTCTAAAGGGAGTGTCTAAGGGCTCGGTTCCATGAGCTTATTGCAATTTATGCTATATACAATTATCATTGTTGATGCAAATTATTATTTGATGCTTATAAGCATGCCACAAACTTATAATCTTTGCTTGTGTTCAAATTGATTACATAAACCTATAGATTCACTCGGCATTTTTGCTGATGTTTTACTCACATGTATTTCAGGTAATCAGGAAGGGTGAAGCTTGGAAGCCACGAGAATGAATGTTGTGCACTACTTTGCAATATAAACTCTTTGAATATTTGTCGTTCCTTTTGTTCAAAACAATTTAAATCTTTTGTTTTGGTTGTACTTTGGTTACGATGTCTTGGGACTACGCTACTCTGACAAATGTTTTAGGAACGATAAATCTAAAACGTCTCTTTTTGAGTCGTTCTTTATAAATTATGTGTTGTAGTATCATTGTTTAGCACCCAAAGATGTATTCCGCTGCGTGTAAATTTGGGGGTGTTAAACCAACACTTAACAGTCTCTACTGTGGGTATGTTTAATGTTGTTGATGTTGGCAATATCAATCTCACCGTGGGGCATCCTAATGGGACTAGTGCCACCATAAGTCATGTGGGTCACTTGAGACTGTCCAACAATGTTATCTTATATGATGTTCTTGTTGTCCCTGGCTACTGTGTACGTTTGTTATCTGTTAATAAATTGATAAAAGATAGTAAATTGTTTGTTGGTTTTGATGAGGATAAATGCTACGTTTAGGATTTAACCAAGGGGACTACTTTGGGGACTTTTAGTGAGTCTGAGGGCCTCTACTTGTTTGACCTAGATAAAAACAACAAGTGTGTAGGTAAGTCTAATATGATCTTGTCTTTTAATGTGTCCAAAGACTTGTGGCATTGTAGACTTGGTCATCCCGCTGATCAAGTTCTATCTGTCCTAAAAAACGACCTCAACCTCACCAAAAATACTTGTGTCTCTATCTGTGATGTTTGCCATAGGGCCAAACAGACAAGAGAACCTTTTCCCTTGAATGATCATAAGTCCACCCATTTGGGTGAACTTGTTCACCTTGACTTGTGGGTGAGATTCAAATGAAATCCAAATTTGTCAAACACAGTGATCAATGGCATTGAATTAGGAAGTTTGGCTTCCATTAAAATGATTTTAGCCTTCTCAACATCATAAAAGTTTGATTCTATTGTACACGCTCAACCTCCTTGATATCTTTTGTCTTTGCAGCTTCCTCAGTGTATTTGAAGTGAACTTATGGATCCTCATTGCGATGTTAAACAATAATGTGACAATACACATCAAACATAGTAAGCCTGTAATTGTTTAACTCAACCAAGTCTTCTCAAAATCAAACCGTGGACAACTTTTCTTATGTTCAACTTCCTACCAAGATAAAGGGACGTTGAATTTCTCTTAGATAATTTGTTGTGGCCTATTTAGAACTACTAATAATCGAAAAAGTGTCATAGAATATCGATCATGCATAAGCTAAGTTTGGTCCTGGAATATATTGATAGTATGATTTTGCTAGTTAAAAAGTTCGTTTTTCTCGACATCTAATCGAATTGATCTCCGGTTAAAAGTGCGACTCAGTTGTTTTTGGTTAAGAAAAAGGGAAGTTTGGTTATCTATTTCTAAGTAAAAGGTAAATGCGAATAGTAATAAAAATAAGCTAAAAACAATTAACTAATAATAACGAAACAATATAAATAATAAAACTAAGAGAAGAAATTAACTTTCGACTGAAAAAAGAAATTAACTTAATGAAAAAGGAGAAAATAAAACTAAGAGGGTACTTTAAAACTAAACGAGAAAAAAACTAAAACGGGTACTAAATAAAAGATAAAACTTAAACTTTAGGAAAAAATACTAATACTAAAAATTGATGAAAAATTCAACTAAAAATACATGACTTTCAGAATTAAAATCCGAACAACTTTCAGATTAAACTAAACAATTACGGAACAATATTAATAACTAAACAAGCTAGCAGGCAAGCTGCTCAAGCAGCCAAGCACATAGCTCAATTTGGCGCCAAAACAATCATGCATGCAGGCATGCATGTTAAATGGTCGGAATGTAAAAGCTAAAACTGAACTATCGGAATGTTAAATTAAAGAACCATCGGAATATCAAACAGAAAAAAAAACTATCGGAATAACAAATTATAGTAACTGTCGGAATATTGATTGGAATATGTATCGGAATACGCAAACCCTATTCCATGAAAACAGTCGGAATAACTATTGGAAAAGGTAAACCCTTTTCTGATGGAATGTAAAATGCAATAAGCAAACCCAATAAGCTCTATATCAAAACTTTAACCAAAAAGATTTTAAGAAAAACTAAATAAGCCACAATTTAAAAACTTTAAAAACACAAAATAAACTAAATATAAAAATCAACTTTTTATAAAAATATCAATCTACCAAATCAACTTATTTATCTAAAAACTTAACCAAATCAACTTTAAGAAATAAACAAATAAGCCAAAATTTAAAAACTTTTAAAAACACTAAATAATCAAAATATTTAAAAATAAGAAAAACATAAAATAAGCAATAAGCACTATAATCTTAAACCATGAATCACATAAAAATGATAAGAATAAAAAGATAAGCACTTTAATCAAAAATAAGCATAAAGATGAAAACTTTAAGATTAATCAAACAAGACAATAGATTTTTAAAACAAGAAGAGAAGAATGAGAATGATTGAAAAAAGCTTGAAATAAGATGAAGATTAAATATTCAAAAGTACAAGATTAAAGATTAAAGATTAATAAAACTTGAAAGAAAAGCTTAAGAACATGAAATAAATTTAGAGAGAGAAAGTAATCTACTCCTACTCCTAAACTAATCTACTCCTAATTTTCTAACCCCTCAAAATGAAGGAATGGAAGACTATTTATAGGAGGAGGGGGAGTTGTTGTTGCTTCCTTTTTTTTCTTTCTTCTTGTCTCGACTCGATTTAAGTTCTTTTTTTTTCTCGACGTCGTCTCGGGATTTGTCGATATAAATTGAACTCGTCTTATAATTTCCTTCTTTTAATTAGACTTGGTTTTTCGACTTCATTAAACTTCCGTCTTTAGACTTTTTCTTCGATAAGTCTTCAGAATAGGCCTTGGACTTCCATTCTTTTTGCACTCTTGATCTTTTGACTTCGTCTTTTCTCGTTTTCTTCGATAAAAGCCCGTGAAAGCCCGTGTTTTCTCCCTTTTTCATCTTTTGGTCCTAAAACACAATAAAAACACAAACCACGCATAATTCCGACATTTACGACATAAAATACACGTTTTGGCTTTGTTATTATTATAATTAAGTGGTAAAAGGATAAGTGTTTTCACACTTATTAAATCTCGTACACTTGACCATTGCAATGCCCTCATGCAATGCATTAATTTCAAAGCACGATTTATATTTTTCATCATAAATAACCCACCTTGGCCTTTATTAAATACTAAACACTAAGGAAACTAAAAGATAGAAATATATACAAAACAAGTAAAGAAATCAAAGACTTACATTGGGGTTTTGGCTGTCATGAATGTTTATCATCCTCAAGTTTCACATTCCCCACACCAAGCTTATAAACGAGATCATTGTTATTATAAGTTAGCAAACTAATACAAACTCATCTGGCCCAATTATTCACTTAGACTCCCTTATTCCTAGGTGTATCTCTTATATTTTATAATTGTCTTGAATGATCACGAGGATTCATTGTTTGACTTATTTTGATAGTTAATTTAGGCTGAAAATAAAGTGGGATGATTTAATCAATAGTTAGCTAAAGGACAAAATCTTTTAAAACTGCTTCTCGGGACCTCTTAAAGTTCATATCTTGGCATAACTCTCTTCACGATTTGAGACCTTTCTCGGACCGATATTTGGCAGCGACTTCATACTTCGAATCTTTGAGAGACGTTCTTGAAATTATGGTCTTCTCTTCATAATAGGAATTTCTTCACTTGAAGTTTTTGAGAGATTTTTCATACTTGGACCACGACTTCTTCATTTTTCTCCAATATTTATTTTGGACTTAGATATACAATGATCTGCCTCCTTTTAGGACTTGGATCTATTTATCCTCATACCTTACTAGGGTCTTTTCGGATAGATTTCTCTATGATCTTTTGGGGAGTATTTACTTTTCGTCGTGTGTCTCGATCCTTCATATTGATTTTTGATAAATGATTCTTCACATCACTTGGGATCTTTAGCAACAAAATGTAGCCCTCATGCCTTGTTAGGGCCTTTTCGGACTCGCCAATCTTCGCATCCCGCTTCAATAAGTTATGCCTTGGCTATGAACTCTAATTAATACCGAGAAACTTTTAAACGATCTTGGGCTAGAAGCTAAGTAACTTTTCAAATCGTACAACCTTATTTATTGCCATTATATTTATTAGCAAGCGATGGGAGAAAAAGCTCATAATCAACTCATATAAATTCATGAAAGAATACCAAACTTATAATTGACTCTATCATCTCTCGTTCTCCACAATTTAAAATCTCAAGGAATGAGACTCGTGGATGCTTAGACAAGTAAATCAAAGTTTTGGGTTTTCAAGTCGTCTATATTATCTTGCATCTTCTTAGACTTTTTCAAGTTTAGAATTTGCATTTTAAAGTTCCCTTGATAAACGACTTTCTAGGATTAATTATAGGAACTTGCGAAAAGTTCTTGTTCTTAACCCGTAAGAGTTAAGACTTTCGCGTTTTAAAGTTCCCTATATAAAAGCCTAGCAAAACTCGACTTAAACACGTTAAGGATACTAGCTAGAGTAAACTTAGATAAGTAAACTCGGATTGAGTCAAAAGATTCACAACGTTGAAAACTTAAAACCACTTTATTAAAAATTTATTCTAGCAAAGAAAGTAAATAACGATGACAAAGGAAAATACTACTATACAGCTAGGCCAAAATAGATTAAAAATTTAGAAAAATGTCGAAAAATCAAATTTTCCGGTTAAAATGAGGACAAATACAAGGAAAATCCCACTTAACTTCGATAGAAGTCCCCCTACACTTAATATAAAGATTGTCCTCAATGTTTAAGCATGTGGGAGTAAACTCCCCTACACTTAGGACATTGTGCACGTTGTTTAAATCTTGCTAAGTGATACATCCTGGCAGTTTATTATTAGTAATATTAACTAAATAATTAGTTTATTTACTTTCCATTGTTGCATTATCTTTAGGAGCAAGTTATCTTTTATTATATATAGGGCATTAGGTTTGTAACAGGGATTATGTTTAATGATAATGAAGTATTGGTTTTATTAATCAATTGGGGAGTCGGTTTATCTCACTAATATAAGCCATTGGGGGGTCGGGTTATCCCATATCTATCCTTTTATCTCTATTATCGATCCGGTTCGTATCAATTGGTATCAGAGCTGTATCGATTCTAGGGTTTCAACCAAAAAAAAAAGAACTGTTCACCCGACCACTATTCATCCGAATAACTGTTCACGTCCAGAAATTACTGTTCGTCGACTACTGTTCATCCGGGGCACAAGAAGATGGATAACATCATGCGTTCATTCGGAAGAGATTTAAAGATGTCTAACTTTGAAGGAGGTGATGTTTTTGGGTGGATTTACCGCATGGAACGATATTTTCATATCGAGAGGATTGAGGCTAAGGATCAATTAACGGCTGCGGAGTTATGTTTAGAGGGACAAGCTCTTTCTTGGTTATGTTGTAGTGATTGTCGAACTCTGTTTAGATCTTGGGAGGATTTTAAAAGGAGAATATTAAACAGATTCGAACAATCTCGTGAGGGTAGTTCGTATGAGCAATATTCGGCGATTAGAACCTACCAAGAGAATAAAAGGCGTGAAGAATGGAATCAAATGATTAAAGAATAAATTGAAGAGGATAAGTGGCGTGAAGCATGTATTCAAAAGCTTGAAGAGATGAAAAATCTAATTCAGTCTTTACGGAATCCCATATCGCCACCGGTAGCAACCAATGTACCCGCAAAACCGATTCAAAATACCCTACGTTTTGAAGAAAATAGCGGGCAAAGTTATACGAGTGGTGAGGAGGTGAAAGAAGAGTTGAAAGAAGAGATGAAAGACAACGTTGTTAATGGCCTTCATGTCATAGATTCTGATGTTGCTGATGGATATGGCGGGGAAAACCCACCACAAACAGACTTTTTACTTCAGAATTTGGATTCAAAACACATTGGAGTTCTGGAATCAGCAAATAGCCAAGACCACAGGAACCCGAATTGGGCAGGGTATGTTCCTTCTCATGGGAAAAGGAAACAACAAATGGGTGGACATATTTTTGGTGTAGAGCTGGAAAAACTTACTGCTGGGATTGATTTAAGGGTTTTTAAGGGGCGTCATTCTGATCTAGTGAGGGTAGAAGAAAGAAGAACATGGAATCCCAGGATCACTTACCATCAATCAAGAAGATACTTGAAGATCGGCGCTGAACTAATAGATAGCGTGTTTCAACATTTTGAGTGTCTTGTCGACCGGCTTGCGAAGAGAGTAGTTCAAACGAGAGTTTGGGATCCAGGAATTCGCGGGGCTTCATTTTTAAGCAACACCTTGAGGACAAGGTTTTTTGGGGCGGGAGTATTGATACATCCTGGCAGTTTATTATTAGTAATATTAACTAAATAATTAGTTTATTTACTTTCCGTTGTTGCATTATCTTTAGGAGCAAGTTATCTTTTATTATATATAGGGCATTAGGTTTGTAACAGGGATTATGTTTAATGATAATGAAGTATTGGTTTTATTAATCAATTGGGGAGTCGGTTTATCTCACTAATATAAGCCATTGGGGGGTCGGGTTATCCCATTAATATAATCTGTCTATCCTTTTATCTCTATTATCGATCCGGTTCGTATCACTAAGGAAGAGACAACTAAAGTGATTCCTATTTTAATATTGAAAAATATAAAATAGTGAATCAAAAGAGTTTAGGATAGAACCCGAAAGACGGGTACATGGATAAGAAAGAAAAAAACAAACACATACAAGGGTCTCCCTACATTTATTATAAAAACAGATAAAGATAGATAGATAATCGGGTTGCCTCCCAAAAAGCGCTTGTTTTTGTTAACCGAGTCATGAGCCTGACTCGACAAAATGGTCCATAGGGAAGCCTGGAATGTAATACCGGGATCAAAGACCTTGTCCTCGTTCCCGGAGGACATTAATAAAGGAGAGGTCGGAGGATAAGTCTTAAAGGGTAGAAAAGTTCTCTCAACATACGAAAAGTATGTGAGGTTGTGATCCACGGGAGGTGGGGTGGGTAAAGGAAACACATTGTCATCCCCCAAAGACAATGGATGTTGACCAAGCGGCAAAACCGTAAAGTTATCACTCATAAAATAGTCAATGTCACCTCCCGGGTCAAAGCACTCATCCTCCGTAATGGTGTCTAAAGGAATAGATGAAAGGTGCTCGGGAGGGGGATTTGGGACAATATCTTCATGCAGCAAATTATCAAAAATAATATCCCTCTCTATATCATCATCATCAATACCCGGAGGTATTGAGAGAATGTCGATTTCCTCCATAGTTGTATCATTATTCTCAACTGAAGTAATAGACGGAGGTAAAGACTCGGAAATATGAGCAGAATTCAACGCTTCAATTTTAGCAATAAGAAGATGAACTTTCAGTAATTTGTCGCGAAGAATAACGTCTTCCACCTCATATACAAGACCAAGTTCAGTGGTGAACTTCTCGTATGTCGGAGAGAATAAATCAACATCGCCATCATCGCCCGGAGGATAAGGAGAAATTTCAAAAGTGAAATTCTCATAGCATGGAGAAAAATTATCATTGAGAGCGACCTCGTCCGTAGGCTCTACAAAATTCAGTGCATCACAAACCTCATCAAAGAATTTATCAAGACCAAAATCACTAATCTCACTCGATGTATCACTATCCTTAGACGCATTAGGGATATCAAGAGTAGGAGTAGTAATCTCAGAAGATGGGTTGAGATCATAGATATCATCCTCGTCATCATCATAATAGTAGTATTGACGCACAAGAGGAGGAGTATAATCACTAAGATTAGATACTTGCTCTTGTTGCTGTCGCTTTTCCTTCTCCCTTGCTTCTTTTAGTTGAACCACGACTTCTTGAAGTTGCAAAATAAGGGCGTGTGTTTCGTCATTCGGATTCAAAGAAGGTTGATGATCGAGGGTGTATTGTGGGGGCTCAAAATTATGAAAACCGGAATTACAGCACGGATGTGGCTCATCATAAATCATCGGTTGAAAAGAACTAAAACACGGATTTGGCTGATACTAATTCATCGGTTGACAAGAAAAGGTATCGTGAGGGCCCCCACAATTGTTGCAATGCGGGTATTGAGGAAAACTCGGTGCGTCATGTGGATAGCTATTACCATTGTCATAATTGTAACCCGGTTCTTGCTCGTCATGAGACGAGTATCGAATCGGACACGAAACATGCCAATGAGAATCGCTTCCACAATATATGCAAGAGGGTGGAGTAAGTGCATTAGAAGCAAAGGATGAGTTAATTGAATTGCACGAGGGAAAAAATCCAAATTATGTATTGTCGATATCATTTCCACACCGCTCACATGTACACCATTGACATGTTTGAAAGCCATACAATGGTCTTCCACACCCTGCAGCACAAGCAACATACGAATTCATTAAGAACAATAGATAAGCAAGAAGAATATTTTTGGTGCAAAACTTTCGAAAAAGAAATGCTTTTTAAGATTTTTTTAATTGTTTTTGGAATTTTTTGAAATTTTAATTTTTATGGATTTTTGAAAATTTTTGGCAAGAACAATAACGTTCAAAAGTGAACGGATCCCAAAATCTAACGCGTCTCTCACAAAAAACCGTTAATCTTCACGAAAAGAGCCGGCTCCGGCGCCATTTGATAGTATGATTTTGCTAGTTAAAAAGTTCGTTTTTCTCGACGTCTAATCGAATTGATCTCCGGTTAAAAGTGCGACTCAGTTGTTTTTTGTTAAGAAAAAGGGAAGTTTGGTTACCTATTTCTAAGTAAAAGGTAAATGCGAATAGTAATAAAAATAAGCTAAAAACAATTAACTAATAATAACGAAACAATATAAATAATAAAACTAAGAGAAGAAATTAACTTTCGACTGAAAAATGAAATTAACTTAATGAAAAAGGAGAAAATAAAACTAAGAGGGTACTTTAAAACTAAACGAGACAAAAACTAAAGCGGGTACTAAATAATAAAACTTATACTTTAGGAAAAAATACTAATACTAAAAATTGATGAAAAATTCAACTAAAAATACGGGACTTTCAGAATTAAATCGGAACAACTTTCAGATTAAACTAAATATTTACGGAACAATATTAATAACTAAACAAGCTAGCAGGCAAGCTACTCAAGCAGCCAAGCACATAGCTCAATTTGGCGCCAAAACAATCATGCATGCAGGCATGCATGTTAAATGGTCGGAATGTAAAAGCTAAAAATGAACTATCGGAATGTTAAATTAAAGAAACCATCGGAATATCAAACAAAAAAAAAACTATCGGAATAACAAATTATAGTAACTGTCGGAATATTGATTGGAATATGTGTCGGAATACACAAACCCTATTCCGATGAAACAGTCGGAATAACTATCGGAAAAGGTAAACCCTTTTTCGATGGAATGTAAAATGCAATAAGCAAACCGAATAAGCTCTTTATCAAAACTTTAACCAAAAAGATTTTAAGAAAAGCTAAATAAGCCACAATTTAAACCACTCTGTTCCAGCATCTACTTCACAACCACACATACACCAAACCAGAAGAAAAAGATTTGCTTCTCTTCGTCTCTTTTATCCTCTCAACGAGAATGCACGAAACAAAAAAACAAGAACCTTAAAATGGAAAAAACCAAAACAAATCAAACCGACCTCTTCCTCTTCAGCTAAGTCAATATCAAACTCCCCCTCTTTTATTTGTCGTTGCAACCTATGAATACTTTCTAAACCCACCAAGTGCTCGGATTCTGAGTCTCTCGAAGTCAATAAAACTGTTGGTATTGGTAATGCCATCGGCTTTAACATGGTTGGAAAAGAACCTAATAACTAGGTTTTCACTTAGTTATGAAAGTTCGTTATTTCCGATATTTTCGAATTGATTATTGGCAGAAAGTGAGACTCAATTATTCTTGGTGGAAAATAAAAGGTTTGGTTATCTATTCTACCAAAAGTAAAAATGTCGTTGAAAGCTTGAAAATTTAATCTAAGATAAAACAAGTTAAAACAATGCTAAGTAAAAAGGCGGGAAAAATTAAAGTTTAGAAAATAGAAACAATTCAGAAAATTTCTAATTAAACTAAGTCTGGAAATAAGGTAAAGACAATTTCGGAAAATTGAAATCTTCGGAATAAAGATAAATTCAGAAAAATGGTTTCTTCGGAATAACAAGCTTTTCATAAAAATAAGAATTTCGGAATAACTGGCTTTTCAGAGAAAAGAGCTTCTTCGGAAAAATGGTCTTTTTTAGCAAAATGGAATCTTCGGAAAAACAGTCTTTTCGGAAAAAGGGATTCTTCGGAAAAAGAGGATTTTCAGAAAAAGTAGCTATTTCGGAATAAAGATATTTTCAGAGAAATGGTTTCTTCGGAAAAACCGACTTTTCAGTAAAAAGAGATTTTCAGAAAAAGAGGATTTTCGGAATAGTGACGAATTCAGAGAAAGAAGGGTTTTCGGAATAAAGTTCCTTTCAGAATAATGGGTTTCTTCGGAAAAAGGAGTTTTTCAGAAAAATGAAGATTTCAGACAAAGAATGAATTCAGAAAAAGGATATCTTCGGAAAAACGTTTTTCGAAATAATTGCTAATTCAGAGAAAGGGACGATTTCAGAGTTTTAAAACCCTTTTCCGAAATTGTTGAAACACAGATACAAGTAAGCAGTTAAATCGAAACTTAAGAGATAAGCCACTAATAAGCATAAACCAAATAAGCAATTAACCAAAACTTTAACCAAATAAATTTTAAGAAGAACTAAATAAGCCACAAATTAAAAACTATAAAAACTTAAAATAATCAAAACATTCAAAATCAACTAATAAGCAAATCTATTAATCTATCAAAACAACTTAATCAAAAATAAGCCAAACACTAAAAGATTAATAACCACAATAACCTCAAAACATCCACCACATCAAAACTAGAAGATCAATCACAAGAACAAATCAATCACATAATCAAAGAGATGAGTTTAACTACATGATTATCAAGATTAAGAAAAAAGATTAAGAAATGTAGAAGGAGATTTAAGAAAATAAGCTTGATTGATTAAAGATGAATGTAAAAAGATTACAAGATTAATGGAAAGATTAACAAGTTTGAAAGAAAAACTAGAGAGAAAAATAAAAAACACTTAAAAATTAAACTAAACCTATTAAAAACTAAAACACCTAAAACCCTCCTAATGACACATTAGGAGGGTATTTATAGGAGGTGGGGAGATTACATGCTTAAGCTATCTAATTTCTTTCTTCTCGACTCGCTTTAATTTCTTTGTCTTTCTCGACGTCGTCTCGGGATTTGTCGATATAAGTTGAACTTGTCTTATAATTTTCTTCAATAATTAGACTTGAGTTCTTCGACTTCATTAAACTTCCGTCTTTAGACTTTTTCTTCGATAAATCTTCAGAATTGGCCTTGGACTTCCGTTCTTTTTGCATTCTCGATCTTTCGACTTCGTCTTTAGTCTTTTTCTTCGATAAAAGCCCGTGATAGCCCATGTTTTCTTCCTTTTGCATCTTTTGGTCCTAAAACACAATAAAAACACAAACCACGCATAATTCTGACTTTTACAACATAAAATACACGTTTTGGTCTTGTTATTATTGGAAATAAGTGGTAAAAGGATAAGTCTTTTCACACTTATTAAATCCCCTACACTTGACCATTGCAATGTCCTCATGCAATGCACTAATTTCAAAGCACAGTTTACATTTTTCATCATAGATAACCCACCTTGGCATTTATTAAATATTAAACACTAAGAAAACTTAAAAGAACAAAATAAGTAAGAAATCAAAGACTTACATTAGGGTTTTAGGTTGTCATGAATGTTCATCATTCTCAAGTTTCACGTTCCCCATACCAAGCTTAAAAATGAGATAATTGTTATTATAAGTTAGCAAACTAACACGAACTCATGTGGCCCAATTATTCACTTAGACTCATTCCTAGGTGTATCTCTTATATTTTACTTTTGTCTTGAATGATCAGGAGGATGCATTGTTTGACTTATTTCGATAGTTATTTAGGCTGAAAATAAAGTGGGACGTTTTAATCAATAGTTAGCTAAAGGACAAAATCTTTTTAAACTGCTTCTCGGGACCTTTCAAAGTTCATATCTTGGCATAACTCGTTTCACGATTTGAGACCTTTCTCGGACCGATATTTGGCAGTGACTTCATACTTCAAATCTTTGAGAGACGTTCTTGAAATTATGGTCTTCTCTTCATAATAGGAATTTCTTCACTTGAAGTTTTGAGAGATTCTTCATATTTGGACCACGACTTCTTCATTTTTCTCCAATCTTTAATTTGGACTTTGATATACAACGATCCGCCTCCTTTTAGGACTTGGATCTATTTATCCTCATACCTTGCTAGGGTCTTTTCGGATAGACTTCTCCATGATCTTTAGGGGAGTATTTGCTTTTCGTCGTGTGTCTCGATCCTTCATATTGATTTTTGATAAATGATTCTTCACATCACTTTTGGATCTTTAGCAACAAAATGTAGACCTCGTGCCTTGTTAGGGCCTTTTAGGACTCGCCAATCTTCGCATCCCGCTTCAATAAGTTATGCCTTGGCTATGAACTCTAATTAATACCGAGCAACTTTTAAACGATCTTGTGCTAGAAGCTAAGTAAATTTTCAAATCGTACAACCTTATTTATTGCAGATAAATTTATTAGCAAGCGATGGGAGAATAGGCTTATAATCAAAGCACATAAATTCACGAAAGAATACCAAACTTATAATTGACTCTATCATCTCTCGTTCTCCACAGTTTAAAATCTCAAGGAATGAGACTCGTGGATGCTTAGCCAATTAAATCAAAGTGTTGGGTTTTCGAGTCATCTATAGGATCTTGCAAACTCTTAGACTTTTTCAAGTTTAGACTTCGCATTTTAAAGTTCCCTTGATAAACGACTCTCTAGGATCAATTATAGGAACTTGCGAAAAGTTCTTGTTCTTAACCCGTGAGAGTTAAGACTTTCGCGTTTTAAAGCTCCCTATATAAAAGCCTAGCAAAACTTGACTTAAACACGTTAAGGATACTAGCTAGAGTAAACTTAGATAAGTAAACTCGGGTTGAGTCAAAATATTCACGACTTTTGAAAAATTTAAAACCACTTTATTGAAAATTTATTCTAGCAAGGAAAGAAAATAATCATAACAAAGGAAAATACAACTATACAACTAGGCCAAAATAGATTAAAAATTTTGAAAAATGTCGAAAAATCAAATTTTCCGGTTAAAATGAGGACAAATTCATGGAAAAGACCACTTACTTCGATAGAAGTCCCCCCTACACTTGATATAAACATTATCCTCAATGTTTAAGCATGTGGGAGTGAACTCCCCTACATTTATGACATTGTGCACTTTGTTTAAATCTTGCTAAGGAAAAGACAACTATAGTGATTTCAGTGTGAACATATAGGATATGAAATATTGAATCACGACAGTTTTAGGATAGAACCGGGAAGACGGGTACACGGGATCACGGTTTGTCAAAAGTCATCAAGAATGGATCTTTGAATCTTTAATCCCTGCACAGAAGAAGAAACAAGAGAACAAACATATACGGGCCCCCCCTTACACTTATTATGAAAACGGTAAAGGATAGATCACGGGTTGCCTCCCGAGAAGCGCTTGTTTTTGTTCACCGAGTCACGAGCTTGACTCGACCCAAAACTAGTTCATGGGAAACGTGGTGAGGGATGGAATCATCTCATGAGAGATGTCCTCACCAAAGTACAACTTCACGCGCTGGCCATTCACCTTAAAATTGGGCCCATTTGGCTGAGAAAGCTCAATGGTGCCATATGGGAAGACTTTGGCGACGGTGAATGGACCAGACCAGCGGCTCTTCAACTTGCCCGAGAAGATCTTCAACCGAGAGTTAAAAAGTAAGACTTGATCACAAACGTGGAACTCTCGGTTCTTAATCCTTGCATCATGGATGATCTTTGTCTTCTCCTTGTAGATAAGTGAGTTCTCGTAAGCTTCATTCCTCAATTCATTTAGCTTGTTGAGTTGAATCTTCCGAAGATCACCGGCTTTGTTGATGTCGAAGTTAGCCCACTTCAAGGCCCAGTATGCCTTATGTTCTAGCTCGATAGGGAGGTGGCATGCTTTCCCGTACACAAGACGATAAGGTGTACAACCGATCGGCGTCTTATAGGCGGAACGGAAATCCCATAAAGCATCATCTAACTTATCGGCCCGCGAGGCACGATGCTCTCCCACAGTTCTCTCAAGAATTCGCTTCAATCCGCGGTTAGAAATCTCGGCTTGCCCATTGGTTTGGGGATGACAGACGGTGGAAAGACGGTGGTTGACACCATACTTAGCCATGACTCTTGCAAATTGATCGTTGCAAAAGTGATTCCCGCGGTCACTGATGATAGCACGAGGAACAACGAATCGAGCAAAAAGCTGCTTCAAAAAGTTCACAACCACCCTCGCATCGTTCGTGGGGAGAGCCTTAGCTTCGACCCATTTAGAAACGTAGTCAACAGCTACGAGGATGTACTTGTTCCCTTTAGATGATGGAAATGGCCCCATAAAGTCGATACCCCATACATCAAAGAATTCACATTCTTGTATGAAATTTTGAGGCATCGCATCTTTATGTGTGATCTTGCCTTGTCTTTGGCAAGCATCACAATGTTTAACCATATCGTGAGCGTCACGATAAATGGTGGGCCAATAAAATCCAGAGTCGAATACTTTCTTCGCGGTGTAATTGGGACCAAAGTGACCACCGGTGGGTCCTTTGTGGCAAGCGTCAAGGATTTGTACCGCTGCCGGCCCATCAACACATCGACGAATAATCAGATCAGCACATTGTTTGAAAAGGTAAGGGTCGTCCCAGAAATAATGTTCAATATCTTTAAAGAACTTTTTCTTTTGTTGGGACGTTAACCCTTCCTTGAGAATTCCACCCGCTAAGTAGTTTGCAATGTCCGTAAACCAGGGGGTGTCATCAAGATTAGAGTTGATAGACATTAAGGCCTCAAGGGGAAAAGAGTCATTGATCTCTTGATTCGGATGATCCCCTTGATAAGGATCCTCAAGTCTACTTAGATGATCCGCGGCTAGGTTTTTCGCACCTTTCTTGTCACGAATTTCGATTTTAAATTCTTGAAGGAGCAAAACCCAACGAAGAAGTCTTGGCTTAGAATCTTGCTTAGTTAACAAGTACTTCAACGCGGAATGATCGGTATAGACAATTGTGGTAGAAATGACAAGATAGGGGCAAAATTTTTCAAAAGCATACACTACAGCTAAAAGCTCTTTTCTAGTAGTGGTATAATGCAATTGAGCCCCCGTCATTGTCTTGCTAGCATAGTGGATTGGTTGGAAGTGTTTGTTCACTCTTTGGCCCAAAACCGCTCCAATAGCAAAGTCGCTAGCATCACACATCAACTCAAAAGGTAGCTCCCAATTAGGGGTAACCAAGACCGGTGCCTTAGTTAGCTTATCCTTAAGAAGATTGAAGGATTCAAGACACTCTTTGGAAAAGATGAAAGGAGTATCTTTTTCCAAGAGGTGGGTCATCGGGCGAGCGATTTTAGAAAAATCTTGGATGAATCAACGATAGAAGCCCGCATGACCAAGAAAACTTCTCACACCCTTCACGGTTGAAGGTGGAGGTAATTTGGCTATGACATCCACTTTAGCACGGTCCACTTCGAGACCGGCTTTTGAGATTTTATGTCCTAGCACAATGCCTTCTTTTACCATAAAATGGCATTTTTCCCAATTTAGAACAAGGCGAGTGTCTTCACACCGCTTAAGCATGCGTTCCAAATTGGCAAGGCAATGAGAGAAAGAATCACCATAAACCGAGAAATCATCCATGAAGACTTCCATAGTTTCTTCAAGCATGTCATGGAAGATAGCCATCATACACCTTTGGAAAGTCCCAGGAGCATTGCATAAGCCGAAAGGCATTCTTTTATAAGCAAATGTTCCGTAAGGACAAGTGAATGTGGTTTTCTCTTGGTCTTTGGGATCGATGGGAATTTGAAAATACCCGGAGAAATCGTCTAAAAAGCAGTAATAGTCATTACCCGCTAGACATTCAAGCATTTGGTCCATGAAAGGAAGGGGAAAATGATCCTTTCTCGTAGCATCATTGAGTTTGCGATAGTCTATACAAACTCTCCAGCCTGTAACGAGACGAGTAGGAATAAACTCGTTGTTTTCATTGGGCACAATGGACGGGACTAACCCATGGTGAATCCGAGATAGGATAGATCATTCCCGCATCAAGAAGTTTGATAACCTCTGGATCTTGGGATTCACCCTTCGTTGGCTTTGAATAGTGGGTTTAAAGTCGTCCCCCTTGAGAATTTTATGTGTGCAAAAGTGAGGATCAATTCCACGAGTATCGGAGATCTTCCAAGCAATTGCTTTCTTGTAATTCTTCAGTACGGCGATAAGTCGGGATTTTTCTTCTTCTTTCAAGTCCTTAGAGATGATGACGGGTGACTTCTTGTTGTATTCAAGGAAAACATACTCGAGATGAGACGGTAAGTCCTTAAGTTCTAAATCCGAAGGATTTTAGATGGAAGGCGTAGTCAAATTCGGTTCATCGATAGAGATATCCTTAGGAGATGGTGGAGAAATATGGTCCTCATTGAGAAGTTTCTCCATGGTACGAATGTCTTCATCCCAGTTGGAGGGAGAATCGTCATATTGCAAGTCTACATCTCCCAAAGTTGCTTCAAATTATTTCAAGATGAAATCACTTTCTCCAAATGGAGTTAGTGAAGGAGCAATAGAGGCAACGGTCTCAACAATGGGAAGAGAAGAAGAACCACTTTTACAAGCGTCTTTGAAATATTCTTCATAAGCCTCATCAAGAATGTCAATGAAATTAACGCTCTCATTTTCAGAAGGCTGCTTAGAAAGTTTACCCATGTTGAAGACGATTTTATCGTCACCAACTCTCATGATTAATTCGCCCACGGCTACATCAATGAGAGTGCGACCGGTCCTCAGGAATGGACGTCCAACGATTAATGGAACACGGGGGTCCATCTTGTAGTCAACGACAACAAAATCCGCCGGAAAGGTGAATTTGTCGACACCAACGAAGACGTCTTCGGCTATCCCCACTAGATAAGCAACCGTACGGTTAGCTAATTCCAAAGTCATTCGGGTGGGACTAGCTCGGGTAGAGACAATTGTTTCCAAACGCTTAAAGGCATTAAGTTTATACTAGCACCTAGATCGGCTAGGGCCATACAATTCTCTACCTCAGGGAAGTTGCAAGGAATCAAGAAACGACCCGGATCACCAAGTTTGGTTGGTAATTTCCTTAAGAGCACTGCTGAGCAATTCTCATTAAGTTGGGTTTGAGCAATATCGAGAAGTTTCTCCTTATCACTGAGAAGATCTTTAAACATTTTAGCGTATTTCGGCATGTGAGCGAGAGCCTCAGCAAAGGAGATATTGAAATTAAGTTGTTTAAACATTTTAAGAAAGTTCGAAACCTGAAAATCATCCTTGTTCTTCAATTTCTCTTTCCTCAACCTCGAAGGATAAGGTATATTGGGTTGAGATGAAGGCTTTGGAATGGAATTCTCACTCACATCCTTGGGTGGTGGAGGGGTAGAAGTAGAAGGTGGTGGAATTGGAGAAGTAGAAGTTGGAGGAATAGAAGATGGAGGATTTGGAAAAGGAGACTCGTTTTCCTTTGTCACAATCACCGGTGTAGGTGTAGGAAGCTCGGGTTCCTTTAAACCTTTTCCACTACGAGTGGTGATTGCTTTCATCTTCCCTCTTGGATTAGCTACGGTGTTACTCGAAAGAGAACCCGATCCAGAGGCTTGATTACTTGGGAAGAAACTAGCCATCATGTTCCTTAAGTCATTCGTTTGACTTGCCAAAGTGTTTCGCATATCAGCTCGAAGATCGTTTCCTTGTTTCACCATATATGCTTTCAAGTTGAGCATTTCCCGCTGAAGATTTTGCACTATCGCATCATTAGTCCTCATGTAGGTTTCAACATCTTGGTGTAATGCGGTGGGTTGGTTGGGAGGAGCATTGTAGGCGGGTGGTTGATAAGCAGGTTGTTGGTAAACTTGGTTGTTTCTTTGAGGTGGATATGGGTTTCTTTGGTTTTGATATTGATTTGGAGCACGAGGTTGGTTTTGATTGTTGCGATTAAGGTTGTTTGGGTTTTGTGGTGGAAAACCGGGAGGTGAAAGAAAGTTGTTTGAGCGATAGCTGAGCAAATTGCGGTCACCTTGAGGACGTGCTTGATAGCCTCCTGTAGAAAAGGTACCGTTGGCGGCATACACATTTTCCGGATTGTCGTGAGTCGAAGGACAATCGGTGTATGAGTGAGATCCCCCGCATATTTCACATGATTGAGTCATAGCATTAACTTGGGCATTGATAGCTTTGGTATTGTTGGCGGCTTGGAGAGCAAGTGATTCAACAAGCGAGGTAAGCTTATCAATTCTCTTGTCGCTCTCATTAGTGCTAGCACTAGCCACATTGGTCCGAACACTCTTGGTTTGCACTCTAGACTTGTTCTCAATAATATCCCAAGCGGCATTAGCAGACTTAACCAAAATGTTCCCCCACGAGGCACTATTTGGTGAATCTTGGTCATTCATGCTTAAACCATTGTAAAAAGTATTGATTTGATGTACTTTTGTTAAACCATGTTGTGGACACTTTCTTAAAAGTTCCTTAAAACTGTCCCAAGATTCACTAAATGACTCATCGTACCTTTGTTCAAAAGTAATGATTTCATTCCGCAAAGCGGTAGTACGTGAGGATGGGAAAAAGTAGTTGATGAATTTGGTCTCTAAATCCGTCCACGTAAGAATACTTTGTGGCGGTTCCTTATCAAGCCAATGCCGGGCTTGTCCCTCTAAGGAGAAAGGAAAAAGTTGCAAGCGAATTACCTCTTGTGAAACCCCATTATACTTAACCGTATTAGTGAGTTGAAGAAACCTTTTAATATGGTCATGAGGATCATCAATTAAACGCCCCAAGTAGGGTTGAGCAGAGACCATTTGTATAAAGCCAGATTTGAGTTCAAAGTTGTTGGCTCCAATCTCAGGTATGACAATTGCGTCGGTGTTTCCTTCTACGTGCGATTGTAAAAGCTCGATCATTGGTTGATTGTCCATGGTGACAATAGGTTGAGTAATGACTTCGGATTGAGCTACTTTCTTCTTATGAGCACGAGTACGCATGCACACCTACAAAAAGAAAAGAAAAATATACAAGAAATATTTTTGGTTTTTATGGTTTTTCTATTTTTTTTGTATTTTTGATATTTTTTTTAATTTTTATGGATTTTTGAACATTTTAAAGCAAGGAAAATAATGTTCAATGATGAACGGATCCCAAAATCCAACGCGTCTCTCACTTAAAACATTTAATCTTAACGAAAAGAGCCAGCAGCGGCGCCATTTAATAACTAGGTTTTCACTTAGTTATGAAAGTTCGTTATTTCCGATCTTTTCGAATTGATTATTGGCAGAAAGTGCGACTCAATTGTTCTTGGTGGAAAATAAAAGGTTTGGTTATCTATTCTACCAAAAGTAAAAATGTCGTTGAAAGCTTGAAAATTTAATCTAAGATAAAACAAGTTAAAACAATGCTAAGTAAAAAGGCGGGAAAAATTAAAGTTTAGAAAATAGAAACAATTCAGAAAATTTCTAATTAAACTAAGTCTGGAAATAAGGTAAAGACAATTTCGGAAAATTTAAATCTTCGGAGTAAAGATAAATTCAGAAAAATGGTTTCTTCGGAATAACAAGCTTTTCATAAAAATAAGAATTTCAGAATAACTGGCTTTTCAGAGAAAAGAGCTTCTTCGGAAAAATGGTCTTTTTCAGCAAAATGGAATCTTCGGAAAAACAGTCTTTTCGGAAAAAGGGATTCTTCGGAAAAAGAGGATTTTCAGAAAAAGTAGCGATTTCGGAATAAAGATATTTTCAGAGAAATGGTTTCTTCGGAAAAACTGACTTTTCAGTAAAACGAGATTTTCAGAAAAAGAGGATTTTCGGAATAGTGACGAATTCAGAGAAAGAAGGGTTTTCGGAATAAAGTTGCTTTCAGAATAATGGGTTTCTTCGGAAAAAGGAGTTTTTCAGAAAAATGAAGATTTCAGACAAAGAATGAATTCAGAAAAAGGATATCTTCGGAAAAACGTTTTTCGGAATAATTGCTAATTCAGAGAAAGGGACGATTTCAGAGTTTTAAAACCCTTTTCCGAAATTGTTGAAACACAGATACAAGTAAGCAGTTAAATCGAAACTTAAGAGATAAGCCACTAATAAGCATAAACCAAATAAGCAATTAACCAAAACTTTAACCAAATAAATTTTAAGAAGAACTAAATAAGCCACAAATTAAAAACTATAAAAACTTAAAATAATCAAAACATTCAAAATCAACTAATAAGAAAATCTATTAATCTATCAAAACAACTTAATCAAAAATAAGCCAAACACTAAAAGATTAATAACCACAATAAGCTCAAAACATCCACCACATCAAAACTAGAAGATCAAGCACAAGAACAAATCAATCACATAATCAAAGAGATGAGTTTAACTACATGATTATCAAGATTAAGAAAAAAGATTAAGAAAGGTAGAATGAGATTTAAGAAAATAAGCTTGATTGATTAAAGATGAATGTAAAAAGATTACAAGATTAATGGAAAGATTAACAAGTTTGAAAGAAAAACTAGAGAGAAAAATAAAAAACACTTAAAAATTAAACTACACCTATTAAAAACTAAAACATCTAACACCCTCCTAATGACACATTAGGAGGGTATTTATAGGAGGTGGGGAGATTACATGCTTAAGCTATCTAATTTCTTTCTTCTCGACTCGACTTAATTTCTTTGTCTTTCTCGACGTCGTCTCGGGATTTGTCGATATAAGTTGAACTTGTCTTATAATTTTCTTCAATAATTAGACTTGAGTTCTTCGACTTCATTAAACTTCCGTCTTTAGACTTTTTCTTCGATAAATCTTCAGAATTGGCCTTGGACTTCCGTTCTTTTTGCATTCTCGATCTTTCGACTTCGTCTTTAGTCTTTTTCTTCGATAAAAGCCCGTGATAGCCCATGTTTTCTTCCTTTTGCATCTTTTGGTCCTAAAACACAATAAAAACACAAACCACGCATAATTCTGACTTTTACGACATAAAATACACGTTTTGGTCTTGTATTATTGGAAATAAGTGGTAAAAGGATAAGTGTTTTCACATTTATTAGAACCTGATGTTGCTCATGCATTGTGTACTGATGTGAACAATAGTTTCCCATGAATATTCTATCATTAAATGTTAGGGGGGTCGGGGAAGACCACAAACGAAGTTGGGTTAAAAGGCTCTGTCAAGAAAATAGGATTCACTTTTTGGGGTTGCAAGAGTCAATGTCAAGCAAGGATAACAGGTCCTTGATTCAGTCCATGTAGGGTCATACATCATTTGACTATGTTGTCAAGAAAGCTGATGGAAAATCAGGCGGTATAATAGCAATTTGGGACACCTCTATGTTCAATATGGCATCTTCCATCATTGGGGATGGCTTTATTGCCCTCTTGGGAAAATGGCGTTCTATCGATACCGACTGCCTATTTGTTGTAGTCTACGCCCCACAAGCACTCAAATGGAAAAATAAGTTTTGGTTAGATATTGAGGCCCTTGTTCATTCTGTTAACAAGTTGTGTGTAGTGATGGGGGACATTAATGAGGTTCGGTCAGCATCCGAGCGATTGGGTTCACTTTTTTTGTCATAGAAGTGCATCGGTGTTCAATGAATTCATCATTTCCACAGTGCTTTTTGACTTACCGATGGGAGGTACGCGTTTTACTCGAATGAATAGCCTAGGTTCAAAGTTAAGTAAAATTGATAGAATATTGGTTTCTAAGCACTTTCTTGATAAGTGGCCAAACTCACATACCTTGGCTTTAACAAGGGAGTTCTCAGATCACTCTCCAATCCTTCTCCTTAACTCAACAAACGATTACGGACCAACGCCTTTTAAGTTCTATAATTTGTGGTTGCTTCACAATGATTTCAACGATTTAATTGTCAACTCCTGGTCGTCATCAGTTGACTGTAATATAAACCTCTCGGTTGTCCGTTTTAAACAGAAACTTAAACACCTCAAACACAACATCAAAGATTGGAGACATACCATAAACATTGTTGAAACATCTGATGCCTGTGATATTCGTTCCAAAATTGACGAACTTGATCGAAGGGCAGAGACATCCCCTCTCACGACTGCTGATGTAAATGGGAGAATTAATTTGGTTAAGGCACTCGCCGACTTAGAAGACCGTAAACTCAAAGATCTTAAACAAAAGGTAAAGGTCAAATGGACTCTAGATGGGGATGAAAACTCTAGTTTCTTTCACGGGATCATTAACAACCGGAGGAACCGCTCGAGAATAAACGGCTTGGCTATTGAAGGTTCATGGAAGACAGATCCTACCACTATTAAATCTCACATCGTCCAATCCTTCGAATCTAAATTCAAAGAAACAAATCATACCAGACCTCCATTCTCTAGTAACCTGTTCAAAAAACTAAGCTCAGAAGATAATGTGTTTCTTGAAAGTCCATTCACTTCTCAAGAAATCAAAGACGCTGTATGGAACTGTGGGGGAGAAAAAGCACCCGGTCCGGATGGGTTCACCTTTAAACTCATCAAGAAGTATAGGAGTCTTTTCGGTGATGATATTACCTCTTATGTAAATGACTTCCACACCTCAACCTACATCCCGAGCGGGTGTAATTCATATTTTATCACCCTCGTTCCAAAAGTGGACGACCTGATTACTATAAGTGACTTTAGACCGATAAGCCTGATCGGATGTCAATACAAGATAATTGCAAAAGTCCTTGCCAACCGTCTTGCCATAGTTATTCCTTCGGTTGTGGGTAAAGTGCAAATGGCGTTTATCAAAGGGCGTCAAATTACTGATGGCCCTATTTTGGTTAACGAAGTTATCTCTTGGGCTAAGAAAAATAAGAAAAGGCTACTCCTTCTTAAAGTTGATTTTGAAAAGGCGTTCGATTCACTAAGCTGGTCTTTCTTAGAATCAATCATGGTTCAAATGGGATTTGGTGCAAAATGGAGAAAATGGGTACATTCTTGTCTTAACTCGTCATTTGCCTCCATTCTCATCAATGGGTCACCAATGAATGAGTTTAAAATGGAAAAGGGCCTAAGACAAGGCGATCCTCTCTCTCCTTTCTTGTTCATCTTGGCGGTTGAAGCTCTTAATATAGCATTTTTAGAGACCAGAAACAAGAGCATTTTCCTTGGTGTTGAAGTGGGAAACGATAAGGTCCCAATTTCACACCTCCAATTCGCAGATGATGCTCTTTTTGTTGGTCAATGGTCACTCGTCAATGTAAGAAACTTGTCTAGAATTCTTACCTTCTTCCACCTAGCTTCTGGCCTAAAAGTAAATTTCAACAAAAGCAAGCTTTTTGGTATTGGAGTTTCTTCAGCTGAGGTTAACTCTATTGCATGTTCAATTGGTTTCCAACCCTCCCAACTTCCTTGTACCTACTTGGGTTTGCCAATTGGTGCTAATATATCAAGAAATACCAATTGGTCCATATTAATTGATAGATTCCAGAAACGGCTCTCTAACTAGAAATGCAAGACACTTTCTGATGGTGGTCGATTAACACTCATCAAGTCTGTACTTGGTAGTTTAGGTGTCTATTTCTTCTCCATTTTCAAATCTCCGGTTTCTATCATTAAGAAGCTTGAGAGCATGCGAAGAAATTTCTTTTGGGGTGGAAACTTAGAAGAAAAGAAAATCGCGTGGGTTGCTTGGGATAAAGTAACATGTCCACTTGACCATGGAGGTCTTGGTATTGGTAGCCTCAAGATCTTTAACCAAGCATTGTTAGTTAAATGGTGGTGGCGCTTCCTGTTAGAAGACAACGCTTTATGGAGAAAAATAATTTCTTCCATTTATGGTCAAGATGGTGGCCTTACAATGGATGCTTCCTCTCCGTACAAATCAGGACCGTGGTATCAAATTATGAAGTTGAAAGATGATATTTCTTCCTATGGGATCACTCTTCCGTCGATCTTCAAAAGAAAATTAGGAGACGGCCGTACAACTCGGTTTTGGACCGACCCGTGGCTTGGAGGACCACGACTGTGTGAGACATTCTCAAGGGTATACCGGCTGGAATCTAATTTAGAGTGTTTTGTTTATGAGCGTGCACCAATGCCTCATCCAGTAAGTCTTCATACGAGTGCTTCTTCTACAACCTTTGCTTCTTCCCCTGTCCACAGTGCAAACATCCCAGAAAGTCATCCCCACCCCTTCGGCCTTATCTTTTCTTGGGCTTGGACTAGACAACCGAGATCTATTGGCGAATTACAAGAACTTCAAGATTTAACCAGCCTTCTTTCGAACCTCCACCTCTCAAATAATACTGATACATGGAAGTGCTCTATTAGTAACAATAGGCTTTTTACCGTTAAGAGCATGAGGAAATACATATCCAGCCTCCATTACACATCAAACCCGCAAGCCTATAGATGGAATCAAGCTCTTCCCATTAAAATCAATATATCCTCCTGGAGGATTTTTCTTGAAAGGCTTCCAACGCGGGCAAACTTAGATCAAAGAGGTATTGATCTTCATTCTACTCGTTGTCCAGTGTATGATAACGACATTGAGACAGAAGTGCATCTTTTTATCTCGTGTGAAGTTGCTAAAGAGGTTTGGCCCAAGGTTCTAAAGTGGTGGAGTATCCAAAATGTCGCAGTAACATCACTCACATCACTCTTGGATGTCATCACGCTCGCTGAAAGAGTCAATCTCCCAAGCCACCTCACTGCCCACTTTGATGTTGTTGTGCAATCAACCTTTGCTTCTTCCCCTGTCCACAGTGCAAACATCCCAGAAAGTCATCCCCACCCCTCCGGCCTTATCTTTTCTTGGGCTTGGACTAGACAACCGAGATCTATTGGTGAATTACAAGAACTTCAAGATTTAACCAGCCTTCTTTCGAACCTCCACCTCTCAAATAATACTGATACATGGAAGTGCTCTATTAGTAACGATAGGCTTTTTACCGTTAAGAGCATGAGGAAATACATATCCAGCCTCCATTACACATCAAACCCGCAAGCCTATAGATGGAATCAAGCTCTTCCCATTAAAATCAATATATCCTCCTAGAGGATTTTTCTTGAAAGGCTTCCAACGCGGGCAAACTTAGATCGAAGAGGTATTGGTCTTCATTCTACTCGTTATCCAGTGTGTGATAACGACATTGAGACAGAAGTGCATCTTTTTATCTCGTGTGAAGTTGCTAAAGAGGTTTGGCCCAAGGTTCTAAAGTGGTGGAGTATCCAAAATGTCGCAGTAACATCACTCACATCACTCTTGGATGTCATCACGCTCGCTGAAAGAGTCAATCTCCCAAGCCACCTCACTGCCCACTTTGATGTTGTTGTGCAATCAACCCTTTGGTTCATTTGGAGGTTTCAGAATGAGATGACCTTCTCACTTAAAAGACCTGCAAAAGATCATATCCTTAACGACATCAAGCTTGCATCTTTTAATTGGGTTTCATGTAGGGCTAGAAAGGCTAGTTTAAATTGGGGTGTTTGGTTTGATAGTCCTCGTACTGCTCTATGTATCTAAATGTTGTTCATTTGTGACCCTAGCCTCTTGCTAGATTGCATCTTTATTTTTTTTATATATATAACCCCCGTTCAAAACAAAAAACTTTAAAAACACAAAATAAACTAAATATTAAAAATCAACCTTTTATAAAAATATCAATCTACCAAATCAACTTATTTATCTAAAAACTTAACCAAATCAACTTTAAGAAAAAAACAAATAAGCCAAAATTTAAAAACATTTAAAAACACTAAATAATCAAAATATTTAAAAATAAGAAAAACATAAAATAAGCAATAAGCACTATAATCTAAAACCATGAATCACATAAAAATGATAAGAATAAAAAGATAAGCACTTTAATAAAAAATAAGCATAAAGATGAAAACTTTAAGATTAATCAAACAAGACAATAGATTTTTAAAACAAGAAGAGAAGAATGAGAATGATTGTAAAAAGCTTGAAATAAGATGAAGATTAAACATTCAAAAGTACAAGATTAAAGATTAAAGATTAAGAAAACTTGAAAGAAAAGCTTAAGAACATGAAATAAATCTAGAGAGAGAAAGTAATCTACTCCTACTCCTAAACTAATCTACTCCTAATTTTCTAACCCCTCAAAATGAAGGAATGGAAGACTATTTATAGGAGGAGGGGGAGTTGTTGTTGCTTCTTTTTTTTTCTTTCTTCTTGTCTCGACTCGATTTAAATTCTTTGTCTTTCTCGACGTCGTCTCGGGATTGTCGATATAAATTGAACTCGTCTTATAATTTTCTTCTTTTAATTAGACTTGGTTCTTCGAATTCATTAAACTTCCGTCTTTAGACCTTTTCTTCGATAAATCTTCAGAATGGGCCTTGGACTTTCGTTCTTTTTGCACTCTTGATCTTTTGACTTCGTCTTTTCTCGTTTTCTTCGATAAAAGCCCGAGAAAGCCCGTGTTTTCTTCCTTTTTCATCTTTTGGTCCTAAAACACAATAAAAACACATACCACGCATAATTCCGACATTTACGACATAAAACAAACGTTTTGGCTTGGTTATTATTATAATTAAGTGGTAAAAGGATAAGTGTTTTCACACTTATTATATATCTTTCAAGAAGCAAAGTTTTACTGATGTTTATTTATAAAACTTTGTTGATGTCTAATTAAGGATGGACCAATGTGATAGGATCACATGATAAACTTACCAAGTGAATCGCCTCCGTTGAGCCCATTGCTAAGCCTCACCGTCACAATAGAACCATGGTAATCAGTGCCATATTATGTGTATGAAACTTATAGAAAATAATTTACTTATATCATAAACCTTTATATAATAATATCATATATATTCAATAGTTAGTATCATGCGGATAAATAACTAATGATTTAAGGAACTACCATTATGAAATCAGATTGCCATGAAACAATTAAATAATTTATGCATACACACACTACTAACTTATGCTTCTAAAAGAATTCTCCTAATTTCTCTCAAATTTTATAATATTAGCTTTAGAGGACAAATACATACCCATAAAATGATCAATCATTGTTGCGATGGAACTCACAGAAGCTTGGTAGTCGATTAGTCATCCACTTTTTTTAATAGCGGCTAAGTATCTTACAATATACTCAGTATATGGTCGGAGTATGCTAGTAATTGAATTCTTGCCCTTTTCTTTTTCATCTATTCCCTACTCAAAGAACCTGGACCACACGCTTTGACCACCTTTCTGTAATGATAATACATGTGAACCAACATTAGCAATATTATATCCGCGAAAGTGTATTGTTAATTCAAAAGAATCAGATTATTCTCATAATAATATAACCCATGTGGTATTGATAAGAAACTACCTGTCAATAAAGGAAACTAGACATAGAGAATTACAAAGGCCTACCCATCCGTAGAATCACCTGTTTTACCTGTTACCCAACCAACCCGTCCGCTTGCCACATCTAGCTCAAAAATTGAATAATAAGCTATAAGTTTGCTTACGTTATTCAGTTGAAGCACTATTTTTTCTCCATCTTTCAAGGGTAAATCGACGGTAGAAGCTTTCTAGTACTAAAGCATGTCAACACTGATAATTCAGGTCAATCTCAAACTACCTACAAAAACATTTACATAATCAATCAACATGTCTTGGTTAATTTAGGTAAATTTAAAATACCTACAAAAATTGTAAAAAAAATACTAACTTTGATCGAATGAAGCACTACAGTCTTGCATTCTTGTGTCCTGCAACAAAAAAAACGAACATTCAATGATACATAATATAACCTTATTTTATGTGAATATTCTTTAAACACTTACATGTTCATCATGACTACCATCTCCATATTAGTGACGTTCTAGTGCATCCAATTGCTAATGAGGCGGACACGTAATTTACTGTGATCCTTTAAACCTCATTGATATAACCTGAAACGAATGTAGCCATTAGGTTTAATTGGTAAACATAATTAGCAAAATGTTTGATGAATATGTTGTGCACAGTTAACCATTCCAGCAATTGGTCATCTCTGGAAAGAAAAAAACAATATAAACTGTCTTGTGTAACAGATTTATCGTTACAGTCGCAAAGTTTCTATCGCAAGACTGCAGATGGCAAAATGGGTGGGTCAAGCGTGTTGGACAATGTGTAAAAACACGCAGTTTTGGTGCTGGTTAAAGCGTCAATCCGTTTTGATCCAGCATACTTATTAATACGGCTTATTTTGGGTGTTTGGGATTACCTGTTAGCACAACTACTTTTAGGGGTTGTTCGAGATTTCTTATTGAAACTCTGCTAAACTATTTGACAAAATTAGATGACATGCTCAACGGAAGTACAAACATTTAGTTTCTCTACTACAATCTAATTCTGAATGCGTTGTCTAAAGACTTGCGTCTAAGCATAGATCTGTTGGAAATTCACTTTATGTGACGACATTTAAGAATTCCCATTAGTTATCATAGTCACACACGCTTAGACTAGACTAGGAACCGCTGTATAGTTTAAGTGTCGTGTGTGACTATATATACCCCTCCAAGGCTTCCAAGGAGGGGTGTTGCTTGTGTTTCTTTTTTCATTTATCATATTTTTCCTTTCTTTCTCTTTACACATACAACCACTCTCTCTCTAATCTTCAACAATGGCTACCACTACCATTTACCACTCTACTAGACCACCGGATTACTAAAAATCAAATCCACAATTGGCATCAGAGTCTCGGTTCAATCCTTGGATCGTGTTCTTGTTTTCGATTTGGTGGTCTAAAATAATTTTTTTTGGTCTCGTTCTATCAATTTTTTGGTCCGATTTGTTAATTTTTTGTCACGCTGGTCATCATTTTTTTCAGAATCTGTCTAAAAAGTCTCTTTTTTTGTCACAGTCTATCATGTTTCTTATTATATTCATATCTGATATTATCAGTCATATTATTAGTGTGTCTCACGGTTTCATTTTTTTCATGTCTGATATTATCAGTTTGTCTCATTGTCATATCTGCTGGTATTCATATCCACTGGTCCAAAAGTCAAAAAATTTAGATCTGTCCTTGTTTTGATTCATGGTTTTATTTGTTTTCATTTTTATTGAAAATGAAGATAAGTTTGTACCCAGAAAAACATGACCCTGAACAAACGGAAAAAAGGTCCTACGGATAAGATTTCAGATTCACATTCTGATCAGAATATTGCGATCTCAAAAGCCAAGGGTTTCTACATTGCGATCGAATATTCCGATAGATCACATTCGATGCATTCCGACGGACGCATTCCGACGGACGCATTCCGACGGATGCATTCCGACGGATGGATTCCGACGGATGCATTCCGACGGATGCATTCCGACGGATGCATTCCGATGGGGTGTAGAGAAAACATTGCGATGGATATATAAAAAAACATTGCGATGTAATGTTAAATGTTGCGATGGGTTTTAAAATACCGCATTGCGATGACACTAATTGTTTTAATGGAATGACTTTGTGACCAGTTTGAAAACGTGACAATGTTGTATAAAACATTTACCGAGACCTATAAAGACTTGACCACAATCATTCTCTATTCCCACCTTGTCACTCCAAATCAAATCCACAACAATCATCTATCCTAATCCCTTCGTCGCCTAATCCCCTCTATAAATCATCTCGACTCGAACAAAAACAAACATTAAAACTTGATCTCAGTATTTTATTTACATGCATCGTAAGATCAATCGAGATCTATATGCTCGAAAATAAATCTCTCATCACTGATCCATGTTTGGGTATGAACCCATATTTTATTTTTGAAACATAAAGAATGGTTTATAACAAATTTGTTACAATCACTCCTTTATTCGATTATAACAATTTAAACAACATGAAGTTAAAAACCCTACCCGAGACCATACATTGGTCTTGATGACGCGTTCATCTTTTCTTTATATGGTTCGAAAGATTCACATGTATAAAGATCACGCGATTCATATGATTGTGTGATGATCAGTGTGTTTGTTTAGGGTCTCAAGGTTTGATCAGTTTGGTAGGATGGATTAGATTTGATCGATTTTGGTGTTTGGGAGAAAGGAATGAAGCGGCAGTGATGTATGATTGATTGAGTTTTGATGACTGAGGAGATGAGGTAAGAGATTGGGGGGACGGAGTTTTTGAGGTTGGTTGAAGGATTAGTTAAAGTGTGTTTGACTGTATTCAGATGGGAGAGAAAAGGGGGGCGGTTGAAATGAAAATGAGATTAAGTTTAGGTTTTGAGAAATATTTGGGTTTTATGATACTTATATCTCCTAAACATTTTATGCACCGGGTATTACTTTTACCAATGGGCCACGCATTATTTTCATCTGTGTTACATGTGGACACGTGGTCATGTCACATAATGTGATAATTTATCATTTTGACCGGGTATATCAAACATTGCATTGGGCCTAGCTTAAATTTGGTAGCATGGTTTTTGGACCGGGATGACTCTGTGTATTTCAAATGATGGGCCATTTTTTTGATCAAATTTGTTATATCCAAATATTATTTATCATTTTATTTGATAAATGGTAATATTTTGATTAACGATTTTTGATGTGACAAAAAGACGTGACAAAGTGAAGAGATTTATTTGACGAGACCAAGAAAAATGGCTATATTTTTAGTGGCTACGGATTTTTGATCGGGTATAAATTATGTGAAGTTGGAGACGGATTTTTCGAAGGCGTGAACTTATTTTATCTTTCAAAGATAACTTGCTCGTGCTTAATCTTAGAATGAAGACTTGTTTATCTAGTTTCCGGGTTTGGGGTGGTTGGTTGATGACTCGGATAACTATCACTTAAAGGGGTTACATTGTTGTACTCAGTGTCACGCGCTTAGTCGACGTGGATAATTTCAAGAGGTGTTGTGCTTATAGACTTCTTCAGTGATGCATTGGGTACTTAGAGATTTCTCCGCCGTTCCTTATTCAACAATAGTGCAAGCTTAAGTCACAAGATCGAAGGATTCGTATTCAGTTTCACGTTTGATGTATCTGGTTCATTCTATCAGTGGTCACTTCAAATTGCTTTCAAGTGGGTTGGTAAAGATGGCCATGTAGAGTTTATGAGTAGAGATTTTCGATCAACAACTGATTCTCACAAAATATATAATTCAGCTTATTTATTATTCTCACGAGATTTCAAGTACATGAGCATACGATTTATTGATGGTTCCGAGTTTCGAAACCATCAAGGGGGAAGAAGAAGACACATTGAACGCACAACGAGTACACGTGATGAACTTCATACCTTCTTTTGATTTGAAGACATTCCGGGATGACATTTGTCATAACCGCAGAGAAAATCAGTGTTTTAACTCGTGGCGTTATCAATCTCTAAACAGTACACTACTGATTCGATGTTTAATTGTTTTGTTGTTGCAATTATTCATCATCATTATCTTATATGGAGAGATATGCACTTCCGGGACTTAATTGACTCTGGTGCATCTCCGGAAGAAGATATGTGCATTTCTAGGACTTAATTGACTCTGGTGTTACGATGTCAACTTCATGAATGGGATAAAGTATCTACTTCAGTATTTGAGCTTCATACTTGGGATTGGTTTATTTTCTTCAACTATGTGGGGGAAGAAATGTCTTGATTCTTTCTAGTATGCATAACTTGAACTCTCAGGGGGAAGAAAAATTCAGAAGAATTATTCAAGCGTGAGAAGAAAAGTTGTTGATCTACTTGGTATGCCCCAAACTTTCAATCCCTCATAGAAACATTATCATGTTATATGATGGGGTTTGCCTTTTAAATTCCGTTGTGCGCTTAATCATTCTAAGCTTTATTGAAAGCTTTGAAGTTTCTTACGAGGATTGTCAGTTTAGGGGGAAGCTATTTAAATGCTTCTACATCAAGTTTATGTGACAAGAATTAGGGGGAAGTTAATTCAGAAGCTTCTCCTTAACCAGAAGTATATCGATTACTTAGCTCGTGCCGTTATAGTATTTTTACCACAAGTTACTACAGATGAGTCACTCTGAAGTGAAGACTTGAAGTCAAAGGCCTTAGAAGACATCATCAGCATTGGACGCTTCATGAAAGCTTTTGTTCTTAATCATTATGTACTTGTTAGGAAAAATATTGTAAGGAATTCTACACGTCGTCCCATGGGGGAAGATTTTTCACTTTATGTGATGACATTTAAGATTTCCCATTAGTTATCATAGTCACACACGCTTAGACTAGACTAGGAAACGCTGTATAGTTTAAGTGTCGTGTGTGACTATATATACCCCTCCAAGGCTTCCAAGGAGGGGTGTTGCTTGTGTTTCTTTTTTCATTTATCATATTTTTCCTTTCTTTCTCTTTACACATACAACCACTCTCTCTCTAAAAATCAACAATGGCTACCACTACCATTTACCACCCTACTAGACCACCGGATTACTAAAAAGCAAATCCACAAGATCAAACATTGATGGCCATATTACATCTGTTATTCTTGTCAACCTCTCATTATAAATACTAATTATGTTACCTGACAGTTTACCATTAGACGATTCTCCAAGTGTCTACTTATAGTCTCCTTAACAATCTTATGCAGATTTGGCTTATAATGGCCAGTCTAAATAGTAGTTGTTCCATGATTGAAAAAAATCAAACCTTTGAAAGAGTTAAAGATTAAAGGTTCCAACAGCAGCAACCTCAAGCATAAGTCAATAGCATAAGCATGAAAAATCCTCACTTTCAAATTCATTCATAAGCTTGAAAAACCCTGCATTAAATAAAGAAGCACAATCACTAACAAACATAAAAGAAACTGAATTTCAGAGATTCCCACGTGAAGCAGTACTGTGAGATGGAGAGTCATGAGGAAAGATTACATAAACTGGTAAATCAGAGCAAAATTAATGAAACTAAAGGATGTTATGAAGCATAAAGCTAATGAGATCAATAAAAGCAGGGTAATTTGATTATGCTCAATGCTACATAAATTATTCTCTAATTTAATGTTTGCTGCAAACATCATACACACAAAGAACTTATGCTTCAATGTTTGCTGCAAACATAATACACACAAAGTCAATCAGCCTTAATATAGCATGATTGGCAATGTATTTTGTAATAGTAAGAGCACACATGTAATGCTATTTGGTTTATTAAATTGAACTCTAAATTTTTTAAAAATTTAAGCGAATGGTAAAAGACAACTTAAATTGTACTCTGGGCTTCATTTATATCATTATATGTAATCAACTAATTCACAATCTATATCGTACATTAAAAAATCTTATCAATTTCATTTCCCTAATACAGATTTAGTAATAAAATCACAAGCATTGTTGGTAACATGTTCGGCAAATGGCGAGCAAGGTTCTCTAATGGTCCTTCCCTATCATAGATGAATGTATAGAGAATCCAAAACATTGAAAACATGGGAAATATTCTATTCTTGATCTCTTTAACTTTTAACTCTACAAATGCTTCGGCCTCAACGACAAATCCTACTGTCTCAAAACTCCCACCGGGGTATAGAGGACCAACCACCTCACCAAGTGTTCCACGGGCCATTCTGTAACCCCAACCACAGCCATGATGATCACTTATGTAGCCTAAATGGCAAGCTGCTTTTTGCACGTAGAAAAATTAGGTTACCCACATCTAGGTTATTATAATATGTCGCATTGTTGTTGTTGAGTTATATGGCTTCACTATAAAAACCAACTATTTCTGCCAGGTTTTTGCTTTGAAAGCGTTGCTACCCCGTTGAAGCAACAAAAAAAGGAAAAACTGTGTTTTAGATCGACCCAATCTGACCCATACAAATAAAGTTACTCATAATGACCCAAACATGTTTTGACCCATCACTCAACTGGTTTACTCTAAACTTCTTAAATACTATAAGTATTTGTGTTACCCTTTCTTTGGCGGTATAGAGGAATTCCTAGTAATAGCATTTTTCCCAATACTCATTGAATAAACCAACGAATTTTAATTCCAAAATTCCAATTTTACATAAAAAATACTTACCAATGAGTACTTTAAGAGCCTTCTAAAATTCCAAACTTTTGATTCAATAAATATAAATATGTAGATGTCGTGATTGCATATAACCTGCATAATCAAAACATCCAAAAAGAATTTAGCATTCTATAAATTGAATCAAATCCCCAAACAAAACAAATGTTGGCGTTGATGTTAATGGCTGAATGAACTACTCCAGAAATTTAGCTTCACACACATTTCATCAAACACGTGACGTGCATAGAAAACTAACATTAATCTGTTACAAATCTTGCTCAAAAGTTCATTCGAGATGAGAGATAAAAATTGTCCATTCATATAGATACTAAACTGATTCGATGTGTAAATTTGCTTATGGTAATATAAAAAAGTATTAGAATTACCTTAGATATTGTGTTGGTGATGGAGATGCCTAATTATCACCCCTGGAAAAAGAATGACGTATGTTTGATCACTTATGTAGCCTAAATGGCAAGCTGCTTTTTGCACGTAGAAGAAATAGGTTACCCACAACTCGGTTATTATAATATGTCGCATTGTTGCTGTTGAGTTCTATGGCTTCACTATAAAAACCAAATATTTCTGCCAGGTTTTTGCTTTGAAAGCGTTGCTACCCCGTTGAAGCAACAAAAAAAGGAAAAACTGTGTTTCAGATCGACCCAATCTAACCCATACAAATAAAGTTACTCAGAATGACCCAAACATGTTTTGACCCATCACTCAACTGGTTTACTCTAACCTTCTTAAATACTATAAGTATTTGTGTTACCCTTTCTTTGGCGGTATAGAGGAATTCCTAGTTATAGCATTTTGCCCAGTACTCATTGAATAAACCAACGGATTTCAATTCCAAAATTCTAATTTTACATTAAAAATACTTACCAATGAGTACTTTAAGAGCCTTCCAAAATTCCAAACTTCTAGTTCAATAAATATAAATATGTAGATGTCATGATTGCATATAACCTGCATAATCAAAAAATCAAAAAAGAAATTAGCATTCTATAAATTGAATCAAATCTCCAAACAAAGCAAATATTGGCGTTGATGTTAATGGCTGAATGAACTACTCCAAAAATTTAGCTTCACACACATTTCATCAAACACGTGATGTGCATAGAAAACTAACATTAATTTGTTACAAATCTTGCTCAAAAGTTCATTCGAGATGAGAGATAAAAATTGTCCATTCATATAGATACTAAACTGATTCGATGTGTAAATTTGCTTATGGTAATATAAAAAAGTATAAGAATTACCTTAGAGATTGTGTTGGTGATGGAGATGCCTAATTATCACCCCTGGAAAAAGAATGACGTATGTTTGATCACTTATGTAGCCTAAATGGCAAGCTGCTTTTTGCACGTAGAAGAAATAGGTTACCCACAGCTCGGTTATTATAATATGTCGCATTGTTGTTGTTGAGTTCTATGGCTTCACTATAAAAACCAACTATTTCTGACAGGTTTTTGCTTTGAAAGCGTTGCTACCCCGTTGAAGCAACAAAAAAGGAAAAACTGTGTTTCAGATCGACCCAATCTGACCTATACAAATAAAGTTACTTAGAATGACCCAAACATGTTTTGACCCATCACTCAACTGGTTTACTCTAACCCTCTTAAATACTATAAGTATTTGTGTTACCCTTTCTTTGGCGGTTTGGAGGAATTCCTAGTTATAGCATTTTGCCCAGTACTCATTGAATAAACCAACGGATTTCAATTCCAAAATTCCAATTTTACATTAAAAATACTTACCAATGAGTACTTTAAGAGCCTTCCAAAATTCTAAACTTCTGGTTCAATAAATATAAATATGTAGATGTCGTGATTGCATATAACCTGCATAATCAAAAAATCAGAAAAGAAATTAGCATTCTATAAATTGAATCAAATCCCCAAACAAAACAAATGTTGGCGTTGATGTTAATGGCTGAATGAACTACTCCACCAATTTTGCTTCACACACATTTCATCAAACACGTGACGTGCATAGAAAACTAACATTAATTAGTTACAAATCTTGCTCAAAAGTTCATTCGAGATGAGTGATAAAAATTGTCCATTCATATAGATACTAAACTGATTCGATGTGTAAATTTGCGTATGGTAATATAAAAAAGTATAAGAATTACCTTAGAGATTGTGTTGGTGATGGAGATGCCTAATTATCACCCCTGGACAAAGAATGACGCCTGTTTGTTCTTATCAAGATGCAGTTGTTGAATTTAATTTGTATGATAAAAAAGAAGGAAATCAGATTAGCTAATAAGCCCACTTATAAAACAACACAAATACCCCTAATACTAAAAGCATAATTACAGTGTGTTGTACATGACTTACACTTTTCGAACTGCTTGTCCATGGCAACACAACAACGCATGAAGATCAAAAAGAGGGATTATTTTATGCTTAATCTTCATTCAATAACATTCTTTTTCATTGAATGAAGATCAAGAAGAGGGATTGTTTGTGCTTGATCTTCATTCAGTTACATTTTTTTCATTGAATGAAGATCAAGAAGAGCGATAATCTTTATTCAGTTACATTTTATTCATTGAATGAAGATCAAGAAGAGGGATTGTTTGTACATCACAATGATCAAAAATCCATATTGTTGTGTAAGCAATTAGATCAATGCTGTTGCATGAATGTACCTAAATCCATTCAATTCTTGGTAGCATTATCAAGAAGGAGATAAAGAATAGAGTTTTTTTATCTAACATATTGCACAAATATAGATGTCGAGCATTGTGATTTTTGTGCTGCAAATGTGTTATTGGGGGGGGGGGGGGCTTATATAGGTTTTAGGTTTAGAGTTATTTTAGGGCAGGAGCGTCCAGGGCTTAACAAAACGCGCTTTCTCAATAATGGTCATAAAAACAATTCCTAAATTAACTAATACGTTTTGTAATTTGAATTGTCTGTTATTTCATATAATGTGAGGGATTTATTTAGGAGAAGTGTATTAAAGTCCATAAAAACAATTCCAAAAATATGCGTTTCATAGCAAAAGAGTTATTTTGAAATGTTCTGTGTTTAGTTTTCATACGTATTATGCCTAAAATGTGTTTATTTAAAGAAATGTTTTTAATTCTCTTCCATTTTTATGCTTTAAAGTCATTGTACATTAGTGTTATTTTAGAAATTATTTTTAATGCTCCAAGTTTTAGATACTTGTAATTTGTAGCATTTTATTAGAGAAAATAGATTTCAATGTGGTAAAGTTATAATTTTTCACAAATATTGGTAACTTAAAATGTTACTAGAACTAAAAATGGGTTTGATTTAAAGGTTAAACAAACTTTAAATGCTATAATACATGCTCATTTTTCTTCAAACAGGGGATTCCCAAATGTTATGTTGAGTTGTGTGTTTGTTGTCCTTTCTTTATAATGATTGTACTTGCCTCCTCATCTCAAGCATCAAGCCAAGTGGAACAATCTATACATTTTATTAAAGAGGAGTTTTTGCTGACATCATAAAGTTGAATTTTGAACAGGTGTCATTCGATGGAGTTAATATGCAAGAGCCTTATGATGTCATTATTCAATTTTACAATTTATGTTAAATAAAGTATTTGGACCGTATATTGTATTCCTTTTTGTATTTGTATTTTGTTAGCTTTTATACCTCGGGACTTTAAGAATCTTTTTCATTGACATTGCTTTTTCTCAGTTTTGTTCATTTTTGAATTTCAAATTCAAACTTTTTAAGAAAGAGTGCCAATTCATTTATCTTGATTCTTTTCCATAACATGCTTTTCAAGCTACAGAAAAGTCAAGCAAGATTTTTAAAGTAAGCAATCTTGATTTTAATCTGCAAAGAGGTTACATTCTTTCAAGTCTTGTATGTAATTTTTAGTAATATGCAAAACTGAATTGTTTTCGCCTTGTTTTGTTAATAAAAGTTTATTTCATTACCTTAAGTTACTTTTATAACTTTTGCTGATTTCTTTAGTGTTTAATATATTGTTTTATAGTTTAATGCATGTCACCTTAAAACCAATCAATTGTTGAACTAGACCTTTGATGTTTATGTTTCCAAGCTAGATCAATGAATTAAAACCTTGGAAAAAAGCATTAACTTTATCTGCACAGGTTTCGTGTTGTGGATATTCTATCGTGTTGTGGATATTCTATAATCTAGATGAGTTCTTATCAAGAGTATTGAGGTAAAAGGAAAAACATTCAAACTTGTTTACCATGTTTCTTTTTTCTGTCTGGGCATCCTTAAATAAGTTTGTTGTGTATAAATTTCTTTTTATGATGCTTTTGGTAGTTGAAGTATAATCTAATTTCTAAGTTCTTATGCACTTTACTTTTATACTAAGAGCTCGAGATATAATCCTGAGAAGAAATATGATTTTGTTTGCACATTGAAAGATTAGTTGTTTCAAGATCTTCTTACCCACTGCAAGGTAAAATCTGTTACAATCATACTATATTATAAAACATTTGGGACTTTCTATAATTAGAAAGTCTGAAAAATTCAGACACCATCACTTACTGTGTATAGAAAGATAATAGTGTTGATGCCTTCTTAACTATGTTGTGCTCACTTGCCAGCTATAGTTTAGATCATATTGACCGCCAGGGGTTTTGATGCCTTCTTAACATGACATTAAACACATTGGCGGCGGCTAGGGGTGTTGATGGCGGCGACGACGGCTATGGTTCATGGCGGTGACGACGGAAATGGGGGCTACGGGTTTTGATGACGGAGACAATAGGAACGCTGATTCAGAACGAGATCTGTACCACTCTTCCGAACGCATTAACATCGGATTTTAGGCGTCGGAA
Organism: Glebionis coronaria; assembly: GCA_025667525.1. Lineage (NCBI taxonomy): Eukaryota > Viridiplantae > Streptophyta > Magnoliopsida > Asterales > Asteraceae > Glebionis > Glebionis coronaria. The sequence goes on from CM046877.1 coordinate 488,022,959, forward strand.
AATAGACGGCGGATGTATATGTTCAATGGAGGGTTTGTGTTCTATATTCATCTCAGGAAGATGATGACTCCAAAATAAATAAAATATTCATTTTCAATTTGTACTTTTGTGACATGGTTTACTTTTATCAGAATGTACAATTTTAGCCCCTTTAGATTATAAACTTTTATTTTCACTTATGGTAAAATATTAAAACTGGAGTTTTGCAAACAAGAAACTGTTAAAATACATTAATTTTTGTGACTTTGTATCGCGAAAAACTATATACATTTTCATTGACGCCAACTTTTGTTCATTATGTTTATCTTCTCAACTAATGTGGAAATCGTATGTTACTATCGGAAAAATATCATTAAACTCGTATATGCTAAACGATTTAAAGTTCAATATGGTTTTTAAGACAAAAAATATATGTTACTATTCAAATCCCCTTAATGCAAAATTCTAGCTCCGTCCTTGGTGGCTAGAGTTAAGTGTTGATAGATTTAATAAAAGTTTAAAATGAAACGGAGTGGAGAGTGGAGACGTTATAGTTAAAGGATCGTTTAAGTAGTAAAATACCCTTCCACGGATTTATTTTTATTATTATTTTTGTATATCTATTTATATTTAAATTTTGTGTTAATTTTTGACCAGTTATGAAATCCAACTTGAAGATGATGATGATACACTTTAACACATTTTAGATAAATCTAAATAAATTTAGGGTTGGTTTTTTGTCGACTTGTCGAACCCATTTATCAAATAAGTTAAGTTTATGTCGGAAATATATATATACACATATATTACATTGACTTTTTTGTAAACCGTCAAATATCGATAATCATGGCATACCACTTAAATCCATATACAATAAAAAAAACATATGTGTTACATCTTCGCTTTTTTACACGGGTATCATATTATTAATATATATTTGATATACTATTTTTTACAAACAAAATTATATATTTACATTATACAACAATTAAAAATATGTATCTATAAAACAGTCTAAAAACGGTAACCAGGAACATGATTGCCCATTGATTTAGATAGCAAATAAAAGCCGTTCAAAATAAACCGACTCAAACTCATAAAAATGAGGGAACTACTGGTGTCATTTTCTTTTATTCTCCGGTTAATCACAGGGTACCCGCCGCTGGATCGCGCGGGTACCCTGCTAGTGAATAGGAAAGTGTGTGTATTTTTTCGATACTATTACGAGGAGTGTAAATCTGAAACAATCTTTGAATAAACCTATATTAGTGTAACTACTCAGACGAGTCCACATCTCACATTCAAGAAACCGAACAAGAGCTCCTTAATTCAAGAACTCTTTTCAATTTCATAAAATAATTTTGTTCTATTCACTTGGAGGCTGTTTAACCTACTTGGTCTTGAGAAATGACAATGCACTCAAATTTCAACATAATTATTTGCCAATTTAAGAATAATTTTTGTGAAGTTTTAGATATTGTTGTTTAATTGTTGGATATTTAATTTTCTGTCACATTTGAAAGATAATAGATATAATGATGGAATGTTTTGTGTGTCTCCATAATGAAGATTGCCAATGTATTTATAACTCATACATGGCTTATTAAACAAGCAAACCTAACCCCAATGGACCTAAACCCACAATCGAGTTTGGGCCATAAAATAACCGTCTAATACTCCCCCGCAGTTTGAACGGGAGGCTTCCGAACGTTCAAGCTGGAATGAATTTTGAGACCCGCATCTTCTTTTCTTCATCTTTTTTGTTTGATCGAAAATATAATTGTATTTTACGGCATAGTTGTTTGCTGCTTGCGGCTTACTCCTTTGCGTGGCTTGCTTTGCCTTTAGGTAGGTGCGGCATTTTTAACCAACTATTTTCGAAAAATGGCAATGAGATCTTCGACACAACGAACACAAATAAATGAAGGAAAACAAAATTGTTGATTGAAGGTGACTGGGCACAATATTTTTTTACGGCTAGGGTTTATGGTTTATGCAGGATACAAAGACACGATCCTAATAAAAGAAAAAACAATAAAGCGAAAAATAACGAGGATCCCTCCGGATCACCGGCATGTAGGCCGATGACGGGAGGATGAGAAATTTTGTTGGTGGATCTAAACTGGCTGTGATACCATGAAAGATAATAGATATATTGATTGAATGTTTTGTGTGTCTCCATAATGAAGATTTGTCAATGTATTTAGAATACATACATGGCTTATTAAACAAGCAAACCTAACCCTAATGAACCCAAACTCACAATCGAGTTTGAGCCATACAATAACCGTCTAATAACATTATCCTTGGGTGAAGATTTCTGTGACCTTCCAGGAAGAAAATTTTGATGAAATGTAAAACTAGCATTTCAGGTGTTGCATAAAGTTGGTGCTCTTTGCTTTGGTAGTAAATTTTGTTGAAATGTAAAAGTTTCTATTCTGTATGAATGTATAGGTTATGGGCAAATGATCACTGCTGCAGAAAGCAGGTACCATATCTGCGGCAATGGGCTTTTTTTCTTATTTGGCCCAAATAACACCCAATAGTAAACTGACTTTACTAGTGAGAAAAAAAGCGGGAACCAAATACTTGGCGCCTAAATGTACATTAACAGTAAAATAAAAAGATCTCAGATCTCTGTACCAAAAATGAGCATTCATCAACCTTTTTTTATCATAATTGAAGTACCCATGTGCAAAGAACACATCTCTATAGTGATCATTTGCCCATTATATGCGATCATGCTTGACACAGTAAATATATTAAAAATATTATAAAAAACTGAACAAAAAGATATCCATGGATCTACCGAACTTGACAAGATTGGTTTTCCTTTGTACTATAAACGGACCCAGTTCAACATGAACCTGATCTGATCAGATCAACTGATCACCCATCTTCCCATCTCTACTAAACAGCATTAAAATTTTGAAATTTTAAAGTGTTTGAGTCGTGATTAATGTGATTTGTTTGTGTTATGACAGACCGGAGCATCTGCCTCTTTGACAGAGCCTGCACAAACAACACGAGATGTTGATCTGTCACCTGGACAGCCGTTACAATCCAATCAGTCCGGTAGCCTAGATATTATTTGCAGAAGAAGTCTTTGACCTTGGTGCTACTACTACAAACTTCCCCAACCCAGAGACTACACTGCTGTATGAACATATCCCAGCTCTCTTATGAATGGGTTTGTTCTATTTTCAACGGGTCGATTTGGGTTTGTTTTATTTTCAACGTGTCTACTTGTAAACCTCAGTTAAAAGTAAAACAAGTCGAATGGGTTGGAAGTCGCGTACGTTCCTTTTCGGGATGTTCAATAAAACAACCAAAGATCGACAACCTATTGTCAATAACCCAGCCTTTTGGGAACGTCTTGAATCTGATAACATTGGCACTGATACTTTGTTTTTTTGCTTTTTTACTATCAGTAGGTAATTCACCTCCCTTCTACTATATCCAGACTCCCGTAGCTTTTGGTCACTCTTGTTGAAAGTTTTGTTTTGTTTAGGGCTCGTTTGGTTTGTTGTTTGGAATCAGAATCACCGAGTTTGATTGATTAGTGAAATGTCATTGTATGCAGAATACTTATCTAACAGTATTTAGCTGCCAAAGAATTGAAGACGCAATCATGGAGGCACAGTAAAAAGTACAATTTCGGCCAATGTGTCGGAGGGTTCAAACCCCATGGATCATATATAATCTGTGGCGGTGGGTTCAAACCCCATGGATCGTATATAATCTGTGTAACGGTGGCTTCAAACCAAAATTCGTCACAGGCGATTATGAACAGGGAAACTATGTTTATTTCGATTTTCATATTGGCAGCAATGAGATGCAAAACGGATGATAAGATTACTCGCAGTAATAAACTGCAGATATCTTCAAACATGTCTTTTTATTCACATACAGTATGATAAATTTGTAACGAAAATACATCTATATGGAAAGATAACATGCGAAAATCACTTGGGGGTCCCGTTGCATACCCGAGATCAAACATAATTGGCGTCAGCCTACCAATAAATGCACAATGCTGTGTTCCTAGAATGTGTAAAATTATGCACACAACTAAACATTCATTGAAGGCACATGCACTAATTCGATAAACTCAAGTGTAGTGTACAAGGCACTCAAGACCCATTCACATGCTAGAACACAATGTAAATAGATACCCATTACAAATATGAAACATGCTCCCAGGTTCATCAAAAGCAGATCTTCTCTAAGCCACAAGAGCCCTGCAAGCGTCAGCATCACTGCAAAAATAGGGTTGAATATAAAGACTGATAAGACTTAGTTTGATAGGAAAATATTAACATAAACTTGTGGGCTTACTAGTCGGATAATACAGTTTAAAAAAATGGACTGAAAAAAGGGTGACTAGAATATCTTACTGTTGTTCTATAATGCTTGATCAAGGCAAGGTCATTTGTCACATTTACACACGGAAGAGGCAAACAGGGAGCAGGTAGACGACATTATACTTAACGAGACTAACATATATAAACTTAATGGAGAAGTCTATAAATGAATAGAATAAACACTTTGTGGTAACTAAGTCTTGACACGCAAGCAAAATTATTGATACTGAGAGGAAATTTGGAAGTAAACACACCAATGACCATGTGTAATTCGTTTATAGACTTTTCCCCTAACATAATCTAATAACTTTAAGATAACTAGAGATGAATGTATGTATGTATGTTTGTCAAGTTATTGCTGCTTGATAACTGGGTGTAATTATAAGATGCACGAATTGAACGGTTTATGTACCAAACCTGGCCAAAATTACCATTGTATTGCATGTAGTCAACTTGTTTATTTGTCTTACTGCGTGTATTTTAAATTGTGGTGCAAATCAAAATTTTGACTACACAGAATAAGACGAAAACACAAGTTCCACACATACATCAGCAAATTTTAACTTTGGCTAAATACAATAACGCGCAATATTGGTAAAGTTTGATGCATAATAGTGGAAATTTGCCCTTATAACTTTTGCCCTTATAATTAAGATATGTTTATGTCAACATGGCAAACTAGCTAAATATATAGATTGAATTAGAGGCTAATAACATAAGATAAAGGTAAAAAAATAAAAAGGCATTGACCATACAATTTCCAGTCTTTTGGCAACTCGCCCTGTGACATGTAGAAGGGAGCAGCCATATCCATATGATAGATGGCAGTTCTTAAATCCTGGTTGGCCCAGTAGTCATCCTTGTTCTCCTTTAATTGGTCAACGCATACAAGTGCTTCCTGAACCAACTCAAGAATAAGTGGCGGAAATCCTATGACCAAGTAAATAAAAAAGTATATAGTTGTTATAAAATTTATTTTCAACGGGTAAAAGAATATGGAACAAGATAAAAGAAGGGAAATACGTACTAAAAGGAGGAGGAGGAGTTTGGGGTGAAGGTGTAAGACACATCTTGGCAAACATGCTCACGAGCTGAAATGCTGAATACAATTAAGTTAAAATGAAATCAATAAATAACAACTACAGTGTGGAAGTAAAAGGGGAATAATGACGTACCCTCTTGTCTCGCTTAGCTGTTGCCCTTTTCCCGTTGTTAATGTTAACTCGAAAAACTTTACTTTTGGATGGTGTAAGCTTCATCTTGCCGAATTTGCCCACGAGCTGAGTAAATTAAAGGGTAAATTGCATAAAAAGGTATCCATCTTAAGGTCAAATTCAATTAAAGGTACCCATTTTTTTTTTCTCAATTTAAGGTATCAATCTTTATTCTTCTTGCAATGTTGGACAATTAACAACTTTAAGAGTTATATAATAATGAACGTTTACTTTATTATTGCATCGTTAGTACTTTATACTAACGAACCTTTGTAATTAACTTCAAATCCGCTTTGTACAGTTTTCTTTCTTTTTCAACCATTTTCGCCTGGTTCGACCCTATTTTTTTCATTTTTTTATCATTTCTGGTCATTTTTTACAATTTTGTCAGTTTTTTTTATTGTTTTCGATTGCTTGTGACCGTTTTGTTCGGTTTTACTATTTCAACCGTTGCGTCCTTTTTTCCTGTTCTCATTCTTTTTATTACCGTTTCAACCATTCTTTTACCGTTTTCGACCATTTTTGCCTATTTTTTAACGAGCGAAAACAATAAAAAAAATGAACGAATGCAGTCAGAAACGGTTAAAAAATGTCGAAAACGGTAAACAAAAGACGGAACCAATCGAAAGAGGTAAAAACGGTTAAAAAAGATGAAAATTATAAAAAACGGTGAAGAATAGTCATAAACGTAAAAATCCCTCGGAAATGGCCGAAATTGTAAAAGCGGACGAGAACGGCCAGAAGGGGCCAAAAACGATTAAAAAAGGGTCGAGAACGGTTCAAAATGGACAAACACGGTCAGAAACGGTGAAAGACTGACAAACATTGTAAAAACGTGCGAAACGATATAAAAAGCGAACAAAAACGGTAAAAATCAGACGGAAAAAATAGAAAACGGACGAAAATGGTCGAAAACTATAAAAAAATGGTTTTTGAGTTTATTTTAAAGTATCGCTAATATAAAGGACTAACGATGCTATAATAAAGTAAACGATCGTCAATATATAACCTTGAAATTTGTTAATTACCCAACATTGCAACAAAAAAGAAGATCGATACCTTAAATTGAGAAAAAAAAAGATGAGTACCTTTAATTGAATTTAAGCATAAGATGGGTACCTTTTTATGTTATTTGCCCTAAATTAAAAGTACTAATTAGCAGCAAATAAAGTATTCAAAACACATATTAAAGTTTTTTTTTAATGTAGTACTTACAACATCCTGAGAAGAGATGTTCGTAGCTGATCCTTTCTTAATAGTACTGTTTTCCAAAATTACAAAACCCATGATGCTCTGATCGATCGACAAACCCTAATCTAAAATTACAAAACCAATTTGGGGCGGATTCGAGTTTTTATATACACCTTTTTTTTTGGAAGCCTCTGCTAAATTCTCTTTTTAATCCTTCCTTTTTAAACTCCATACATATATAGCCCCTCTTTAATCTATACCAAAATATCGCACAGTTCTTTCTTTACGTTTTTTTTAACGGGGCAAAGATAGATAGTATAGAAGCTAAAAATAAACATACATGACAAATACAAATACAAGATGACACCAGAGGCTTTAACTGCGAGGCCGAAAAAAGAGATAAAAAGACTCTAGCCTTATCAAAAAACTAGAGAAAAATCACTCTCACGGAGGCCGAGCCACCGGTTTTCACTCCGGAGTGTTTTTGATGAGACCCCATACAAGCCTCAAGGGACAATGATAAATAAGTAACGAATAAGCTAAAGTTCCAAAAATAAAACTGTTGGTCCCTTTTAACACGATTTAAGTAATATCTTGCATATTGGATTCAAGTGTGCTATTTTATAAATTAATAACAAACTTAAACAATTAAAACAACAATACCAAATACTTTTCAACGTATAGAGAATTTATTAAAACATAATAAAGAATCTATGACACACTTTGCTTGCGGAGTGGTTGAATGACAATGTTGGGTGATCTCCTCTACTTAAACCACAAATCTAGGTTTTGAGTTTAATTCTCAACCTAAACGTTCATAAGCTTATAGCATTATGGTTCGGTTGAATTTAAGAGAGAATGGGATCTTGGAAAAGTTCTATCTTTCGAGTACAAGAGATAGTTGATTCTCTCCTAGATGTGTCCTTTTATAGGCAACACATATCAGGGTTTACATATCACATGTAACCATGCAATCGTTTATCCAGTGGGTGGTTGAATGCCCAACTAGACCAACAGTACAAAGTATAATTAAACTAATATAGGAAAAGAATAAATGTTGTACTTATTACTATCTTTACAAGCAACCCTTTTTCCCAATGAAATCTGCTTTCTAGTTTGACTTTAAAGCAGATATTTTTCCGACTAATGTAAACCTTCAGGATGACTGAAGTGTCTTTAATATCCTAGAGGAGATCGACATCGTTCAGTTTGGTATTGTCAGACCAAACTAAACTGGAGGCTCTTCTTCAAGACTTGTTCTTCAGCAACTAGATCGCCTGGTCACTAAAGCAAAGACTTCTTGTCTTCTAAGTTCTCTAGAAGAGGAAGGCTGAACTTTCTTCAGCACAACATTCTTAAGTAGGAATCTTTGTTCCTCTGGTCATGCTTCAGCAGAGCCACCATTCTGATGAACATAATATTCAAATCCTAGAGTTGCTTCAGCGACAGTAAATACTGACCCAACAATTTCCCCCTATTTGGATATAAAAATAGCCTAAGTTAAAGTCATTATTAAGTGAGCATAACAACTTCTTCTTACTTACACTAAGACTGAAGATACTATAAACATTTAGATAATCATTCTTTTAAAGAAAAGATTACATCATACAAAAAATGATTATTCTAGGATTTTTTTGCTCTTAGTTCTTAGATCATTGGTGTCTGAACTAGAGGATTCACATTTCTTTCATCAAGGACTCCCACTAAGAACATGCTGAAAGTTCTTACAGCTTCAGTCACCCCTGGACCTCTGTGGCGTAAGAAGAAGACTCTTTGTACATTACAGAGAAGCTCATTGTTCATGTCCCCCCCAGATCATGATTCCCACAAAGTCTTACCTTTCAGGGTGATTAAACAAGATCATTCCCAAATCTGTCTCTTCAAGCGCATGTCCAGGGAGATGATCCTGAAACTAAAAAAAATCTTTGTATTTCTTAGTACTAACAAAGATGTCACCAACACCAGGTCTTGCTTCATTTGTTATTTTGTTCAGCTCTAGGATTGGGTCTTGCTCCTCTAGTGAGATGTCCACATTGATAATAAGGAGCTAACCAATCATGTCATGATTTCTCATTGAGTGAGAAACCCTGGTCATAACTTCATCCCAATGTTTTAAAGTTTTCTTGGTGATTTTCTTTTCAAGTTCCAGCCATTCAGACAGAGAGAGTTCCTTAGCTTGAAAATCATTCAAAATTTCATCAATATTATTGGCCCTAAAGAACTTCAGATCAATTGTACGCTTGATGGTGAGCATATCTATATAAGTAATTTCTCATTGGTACTAGCTGGAATGTTCTTGCTTAACCTCGAAAACTGGTACTGGTAGTCTTATACACTGATGCTGAAGGCATAGATCTTTAAGATGGTCAACAAACAAGAGAGGGAGAAATATGGTATAAACAACATTTTTCTCTCTTGTTCTCTTCTCCAGTTTCCCATGGAAGTCTTCAAAAATCATTTTCCCAAAATCAGCATTTATCCCCTTGGCTAAACAATACAAAATTGTGGCATCCTTTTGATTGATTTGATCCAAACCACCTGTTTTGCCCCACAAGCATTCAATCAAAATGGTCATTAGCAGTTTCCACTTAGGTGGTAAACAACTCCTTTTCAGAATCCCTTTGTCAGTGATCTCTTTTGTATATCCAATTTCTTTAAAAAAAAACGTTTTAACCACTGTGAAATCAACAACAATATCTTCATAATCGATCGACTTAAGCAAATAGTTTAATCCCACAACTTTTCTAACCAAGTGAAATGTAATACAATTAATAAAATGATATAGTAAATAATACACAAAAGGTTTTTTAACGTTAACTCTTATTATTTAAAGAATTATGCCCTATTGCGTGCGAAACTACAATAGGGATTGAATAGACAATGTGTGTTTGTGATGTCCTCACTAACGAAGTAGATCAATCCTAACGATTAATACGTTTGACGATTAAGTCAACATGAGTTAATAACTCAAGTGCTGTCTGTCGTATTTGGAAGAGAGAATCTGTTTGTGAATGACTAAAGCATTGAGTGTACATTCATTCTCTCTTTTACAATGCATCATATTTATAGACTCTAAGGCTAGGTACGTGAAAAAGAATTGCCATATGCGATTCTTGTCTTTAACTGAGGTACAAGTACAAACTTGTCTTAGCCTAAACTAGGTATGAGGACAAAGTCCTTTACAAGCTCAGTACCTTTGTCTAACCTAAAAGGGTAAGTCACGATAAGCGTGTGTGTACTACATCTTATCTTCTTCAAACTTATCCCACCTTTTCTTCAGTCTCTAGGATTGCATTATTCCTTTAGGGAGATCGTATGGCGTTCAGTGAGTTATTTTCATCACTCAATGAACCCATCACCTTCTTCTTCATCTCAGGTACATCATTCATTGAGTCTCACCTCACTGAATACTCTAGTCTTTCTCTTAGACTCAGACTGAGCTATTGAGGGCAACTCGGTGAGTGAATGTTCACTCAGTGACATCATATTGTTCAAGGGTAATAACTTACCTAGGCTAATTGTTATTCAAATCCATTAGTGAGACCGCTAGGCACTAAATTGACCTAACAATCTCCCCTTATCTGGATATAAAATAAGCCTAAGTAAATTCATTATAAGTGATAAAAAGGCTTCTTCTCATACTGACTAAGCTACTGATGAAGAGCGTTGTTTTAAACAAAGTACTTTCTTTTTATTCATCATTGCATCGACTTATCAATCTGTTATACGTAAAAACATTAAAACAAAAGATAACATAGCCCTCAGGCATCGATTGCTTCCCTCTTTACTCTTGAGGAGCTTAAGACAGTCTCTTTATCAGGCCTTCTTGCAATATTCTCTATGAACTTGATTGAAAATCGTTTGTTCTCCTCATTCTGAACTTGACCAACCATCACAAGGAAGATCAAGAGTCCCTCAGTGGAGCATTTGTCAATATCACTCATCCTTTGAAAGGCATGATCACCAAACACATCAATAAAGAAGATACCACACTCAAGTTCTTCAATAACCATATTTTTCACAAAGGGAACATGTTCAGGCAGATTCTTGTTGCATTTTAACCCAGGGATTCTTGTTTTAGGCTCAAGCTCAAGCTCAATCCTTTTTTCTTTTTCTTCCCTGAGTTTTTGTTAGATCTTGTTCAGCTACAGGAAGTTCCTCAGTGATACCCAATTCTTCCTTTATCTGATTCAATCTCTCATATCTCTTACTGAGAGAGTTGAGTAGTTCAGGTACACATTTATTTAACTTGGTCCTGAGGATTCTTCCTAACTCATCCCATTCACTAAGTCCAAAATCACCAAATGAAAATTTCTTCATCACTTCAAAGTTCCTCTCATCATTGTTCCTGAAAACAGACTCTGAGACAGGTTTGGTGTGTAGGATGATTTGAAGGTTTGTGATTGGCTCAATCCTTCTTCTCTAAGTTGTAATCCAAGTATACTGATCAAACAAATTCTTCAACTGAGAGGTTCTTTGTTGTTGTTTCTTCATCATGGCTTCCATAATAGCTTTCAGTTGTTCTTCATGTTTTTTGATGAACTCCTGGCCACCAGCCATACTCAACAATACTTCAGGATCACCACCAACTTCTTTCACAAACTCAGCGTAGACTTTGAGGATTTCAGCCCTTGTAGCCTCACTAGTCTTAGCCTTCTCCAATCTAATATTCTTGATTTTGTTCAGTAGTCATTTTGTACATTTTCCCATTAATCTCATAAGGGACCAGAACTGGAGCATCAGGATCATGCCTTAGATCCTTTGAAGCCTCCACTAACTTCATGGGTAGAGACTCAGTTTCATCAACAATCCTTTTGCCCTTGTCCACCTATTATACTGAGGATTCAATGGTAGGTTAGATGGAGTTCAGTAGTGTTGGGTTTTGAACTTTAGGCTTTTTAGGTTGTTCAGTGATCATCTCCTCATGCTCCCCCTCAGGTTGAGAGGGACACTCTTTCATTTTAAGAGCTTTGGTGCAACATTCTCCCCCTCAAAAGTTGAAGGATAAGGTTGACTGATTCCAACTTTTGGTATTTGAGAAGATCTTGAGGGGGAGAAAGGGATGGTACCCTTAAACGCTTGAAACATCTGAATGACCATTTGCTTCATTGACTGGGTGTCAGTCTTGATTTCCTTTACATATTTTTGAATGACCGACTGAGTGTTCTCCATAGTAGCAATCCTAGTCCTTAGACTAGGAATATCTGAGTCCTTCAGAGTTTGAGAAATTTAAAAAAGGACTGATTCATTGGAGAAATATCCCTTAGCTGCATTACTAAGTTGAAATTCATCCTCAAGATCCATGTGGACATCCTCATAAATGGTATCACATTTAGACTTAACAGCCTGAAGATCAGCCCAATGTGTTGTAAGCCTAGTGAAGATCTTAGATAATTTGTCTTCCTTGAGAGTCTCCAAGAGTTAACTCACATTGGAAGTGGACTCAGTGTTGCTAGAGACAAGTCCATCCAAGGTAATCTTCAGTGATACATTGGCTTCAACAGATAGTACATTGTTTACCTCACTGATGAACACAACTTGAGTGTCAACCAGGATCCTCAGTTCCTTCTCAAATTCACCAAAACGATCACCATACAATCTAAATTCATTAAGTGTAGTGGTTGAAAGTTTATGGACTTATATTTAATATTCATGTGATAAGATCGAACTCAAGATTACGGGATTTCACTCAATACGTAAAGAGTTAACTTATTTAATAAATATATATATTATATTTATTAATTTATTTAATAAATATATATTTATGTATTTATTAAATTAAAACGAGATATATCTTTAACGATCGTTAAATAATTAAGATTTAAGTAATAACTAGCGTTAAAGAATATATAGTAAGCGGAATAAAAAGAAAGAAGATCATAGGGTTCCGGAACACCCCATAGGGGGTGTTCGATCGTCGGTTATGGAGGAAGGGGAAGGGGAAAGAAAAACTTTCCTTATATTTGTTTTGACTACAAGAATTAGGTCTATACAAACAAACCCTCACCTCATGATTCAAGACACACAAAAATCTCTCCCTCCCCCTCTCTTCGTTGCGATCGCAAGACTACCCACAAAGGGGGTTTTGGTTGGTTTTTTGTTTGATCAATTTTGCTTATAATCTAGTCATAGCCCCTCTCTAGGGTTGCTGGGTAGATTTTCTACAAGCGTTAAATCTCGGTTTACACGTGCTAAAATCACGGTTAGCTCGTTGCATTACGTGTGTACAAGATCGTAATATAGTCTTACTTTATACTATATCTTGGTGGTGTTCGTTATAAACCCTAATTGGTGATTCTTTCTTCGTCTTGTGAATTTGCTTTGGCGTAAAGGTATGTAACCCTAATTAGATTAATTATAATTGTGTTAATTATGATCTTGTTAAATCGATTCCGCTATATGTATGCTTTGATCTTGTTTAGGGTTTTATATAATTGTAACTATGTTAATAATCCTTCAGTGGTATCAGAGCCGTTTTAACATGTTATAATTATCAAAAATCTAAATTTTTTAACCTTATAATTGTTTTGAGTTAAACCCTAAATTACATGTGGGATAATTTAGATTAAATTGCATGATTAATTGTTATGTCATGTATGGTTACGATCCGTAGAGATTTAATTGTTAAAATTTGTGAGAGGATCCATGATAACGTGCATGTTTTCATGGATTATAAAATTATATGTTTATATGATTTTATGTGCTACATGATGTAGAATCTTGATAACCTATGAATCTATGAAGTGGGTTGATGTTTTCTAGAGAGAGAAACTAGAGAGAGAAAGTGAGAGAGAAACTATGTGTATTTTATTCAAGTGAAAACAAGAAATGAACAACAACCAACCCCTTTCCATGGTGGAAAGGGGTATTTATATCCTAGGCCCTTATTTGGGCTTGTGCCGGCCCATGACAAGCCCATGGGCCGGTTTCTTACTTAAATTAATAAGTAACACTAACTACGAGCTATTACAACATAAATAATATTGTGGAGTGACCGATACTTCTAATATACGTTAAAACGTATTTCTAACAATCTCCCCCTAAGGGAGGTCACTCCACGTTACAAAGTTCTAAACCTAGCATACTATACTAAGTCTTCGTTCTTTAGCTCGTAGTCTTTTCTTCTTTTCTTTTTTGTTGTGAATATGTTGGTTTGATCTTTTAGGCTTTGGCTTGAGAGCATTGTTCTTTTGACCAATCACGTGCGATCTTTGCCTTCTTGTGAATTTTGCCTCCTCGTGACTTCATGTTCCACACACTTATGTCTTTTTGTTGAATTCTCGAAAGCTTCAGAGTTTGGTACAGCGGAAGACTTTATCTTGTACTTTCTTGAATTTTTGCTGAACTTTGATGCAGAAAAACATAAGCATGTGGGAACGACTTCTACAGGTACACCGCAACACCACCGTCTTTAACTGGTACACAGCAACGCCACCGTCTTCAACAGGTACACAACAACGCCACCGTCTTTAACAGGTACACAGCAACGACACGAATAAAATGGCTTTGACATTTTATTCAAATTCGGTAGCATTTTACCTCTGGTCGGTGAAGACCGTTGACCGATATTAGATATCGTACCCGTGACGGATAGTTCCAATTAAGTAACTTCCTGACAGGATTTCGCAGGTAAACCCGTTCTCTTTATTCGACCGTCCAAAGCTGACTGCGAACATAAAAAGTGAATCACTTGGATAAATTATCCTTGTGATTTTAAGCCGTCAATTCATGAAACCTGGAACAAGTGAATTTCAATTTAAGATTTTCACCATCGTTGCTTTCCTGTTATCACGAGCTCAATTCATAAAGAATCTTGCACGTCACCTACCAAGTGCTGTTTGATGTTAACACTAGAAGGATTTCCACTCGTCACTGTGATAATTAAAGAGTCACTCTGAGTGTTCTGGCAAGATCATATGATAATGCGTAGAGGCCTGGAACGAGTTTAAGTTCAATTAAGAATTAAACCACTGTTTCTTTCCAGTTTTTCACAAGATTGGTTCTAAAAGAACCGCACGTGTATTCTACCATGAGCTTGTTTGATGTTGGCTCAAGCAGGATTTCCATCTTCATTGTAATACTTGCGTATTACTCGGATGTTCTGGCAATATTACAGGAATACTGCGTAGGACTCATGAAAATCTCTTACTTTTCATAGTGTGTGAGAAAGCAAGGAATAAATGGAAAGTGTCCTAATGAGACTTTTGATGATCTCGTGGCTCTAGACTCGATAGTGCGTTTTGATTTAGTGAGCGATGGCTGGAGAGGAGTGCCACCTTTTCAATATCAGTCTATTCGGAGTGAATAAACCAATAGATAACGTGTTAATCTCCGTGTGATTAAAACAAATACCTTTTGAGAGATATTTGAGTTAGTTGGGAAGGGTTGTGCATTGCATCACTGGGTCCATGATGTCTTTCTTCAATATCGAGAATCATTAACAAAAATGATCTCAATAGCATATGTATTGACCCGGTTTCTGCCTAAAGTTGTAAGGAGGGCTTCTTTCTTTACACCCTTTATCTTTACATTTCTTTTTCATTCTTCAACCCCTTCAATGCTTACCAATACGTCAGAACTAGCACCTTGTTGTGATTGTTCCAGTGCTAGCTTAAGTACTAGGTCGGCATTCAGCTACGTTCACAATCTTTCTCCAACTTTCCTAGGACTTCTAATTCTATCTAGGAAATTGTCCTTGGGAAGATTCCATCGGCTCAGATGAATCATTGGACTAAACCTATTCCTACCACCCTTTTGTCACCACATCGTCGTGAATTAAGCGTGTTTTGGGAAGGTATAGCCACCATGAAAAATCCTTGAAAATCACTTAAGGTACTTGTGATATTGAAATCAAAAGTTTTGTACCTTAGGTGTTTTGTTCATCAAAAACGCTCCCCCTTAACACGTGCTTTACACATATTAAGTTGGATTATCGTTAAGTCTTTTTCATCTTTTAGCCAAATATCATTTAAGTCTCCTTAATCCCATTTTCTCCCCTTATCCAAAATGTTAACCATTAATATTTGGGATATTGAATGGATTAACCGGTCTTTGGGTAAAAATGAAATCAATGTTTGGCCATAGAACATGTTAATGCTCCCCCTTAAATTAATAAGGGATATTTGTAGTGCTTTAGTATGATATATTTTGAAAGATTTAGAATCTCGTGAGAAATTCTTGAAAAATTGTCATACCTTAACACTACATCAAGCCGCAAAAGCACAATATTCACAACGAATCTTCTTGAACTCCATATGGTCTACCACCAACGAATCTTTCTAAACTCCTCATCAATCTTCGTTCACAGAGCTTTTGATCAATCTTCTTGAACTCTTCACTCGGAACTCTTTATCCGGAACTTCTTCACTCGGAACTCTTTATCCGGAACTTCTTCATTCGGGACTCTTCATCCGGAACTTCTTCATTCGGAACTCTTCATTCGGAAGTTCGTTCGGAACTCCTTCACTCGGAGGTTCGTTCGGAAGTTCACTCGGAACTCTTCATTCGGAAGTTCGTTCGGAACTCTTCACTCGGAAGTTCGTTCGGAACTCCTTCACTCGGAAGTTCATTCGGAACTCCTTCACTCGGAAGTTCATTCGGAACTCTTCATTCGGAAGTTTGTTCGGAACTCCTTCATTCGGAAGTTCGTCCGGAACTCCTTCATTCGGAAGTTCGTCCGGAACTCCTTCATTCGGAAGTTCGTCCGGAACTCCTTCATTCGGAAGTTCGTCCTGAACTCCTTCATTCGGAAGTTCGTCCGGAACTCCTTCACTCGGAAGTTCATTCGAAACTCTTCATTCGGAAGTTCGTTCGGAACTCCTTCATTCGGAAGTTCGTCCGGAACTCCTTCATTCGGAAGTTCGTCCGGAACTCCTTCATTCGGAAGTTCGTCCGGAACTCCTTCATTCGGAAGTTCGTCCGGAACTCCTTCATTCGGAAGTTCGTCCGGAACTCCTTCATTCGGAAGTTTGCTAGCCTTGTTCATCCGGAAGTCCTGAAAATTGTTTTGATGACGAAGATGATTTAATATTTTCTCCCCCTTAAACGATGACCCGTTTTCTATTTAAAGAGCTGTAGTCATTGTTTAAAGAGTCAAATATTGATGAAAACATTTCCAATTAATGTCTTGAAAAGATTGATTCGAGGTGGCAATAAGATTTCTCTTATTATGACAAATTAATGCACTGAGACGTACACTAACTCGTGTTAGACCAAGTTGTAAAGTAAACTTGATCCCTTTGCATGATTTGGCTTGTAAATCATGCCCGAGAAAATTAATTCCCGTTGTGAGCCAACGTTTTCCAAGGAAATACGTAACTTTAACATGAAAACCGGGTTGCAGTCTGAAATAACTACAAGCCATAATGGGCATGTTTTTAAAAATGTACAACTTTTATACGGACTCTATTTATGGCGCCGTGTCAATATTGATCGACATTTCTAAAGCCGTAAATATTACCGTACTAAAAGACATGCCCGATTTAAAAAACGAAAAATATTTTTGGTTTTTCTTGATTTTATAATTTTTATGGTTTTTCTAGGTTTTATATTTTTTATAGTTTTTCTTGGTTTTATATTTTTGTATTTTTCTTTTTTGTGGTTTATATATATACGATAATATACATGATCACGAACAAAGGATACGCCTGAATAGTTTACCACCACTATTCAGCTGATTCTTCTGCCAATTCTTTGAGAGTCGCTGGAGTGAATGATTTCATGCCAAGCTTGTCGATCAGAAACTCGATTCGTCCTCGATCTAAGGCTTTGGTGAACATAGTAGTGACAAAATACAGCTCGATCACTCCGTTCTCCACCTGCTCTTTAATGAAATGGTAGCGGATGTCTATGTGCTTGGCCCGGGAGTATGGAACGTAGTTGCAGCAAAGGGCAATGGCGCTCTTGTTGTCACAATACATCGGGATTTTGTTGAATCCCAAACCGTAGTCAGTTAATTGTGATCTCATCCAAAGGACTTGAGCACAACAACCGGACATGGCGATGTATTCAGCCTCCGTGCTAGAAATTGCAGCGCTTTTCTGCCTTTTTGACGACCAACTGATCAATCTGTCTCCAAGGAGTTGCACAGATCCAGAAGTGCTACGCCTCGTGTCTTGACACCCAGCATGATCGGCATCTGCGTATGATATTAAAGCAATAGAGGAATCTTTCGGATACCATAGACCACGATGAAGTGTTCCTTTGAGATATCGAAAGGTCCTTTTAACAACATGTAGGTGCTTTTCGGTAGGCCGAGCCTGATACCGGGCACACATGCATACGGCAAATTGCAAATCAGGCCTGCTAGCAGTCAGATAGAGAAGGGTGCCGATCATCCCACGGTAAAGTTTTGGATCGACAATAGTCCCATTCCTATCTTCATCTAACTTGGATTTCTCCACCATTGGAGTGTCCACGGGGTCACAATTTTCAAAGTTATATTTCTTTAAAGATTCTAGAGCATATTTGGATTGATTAAAAAAGATGCCTCTGGGATTCTGAGAAATTTGTAATCCTAAGAAAAATGAAATTTTTCCCATCATTGACATCTGAAAGCGTGTGGACATTATCTTCTCAAAGCGTTTTGACAATTCTATGTTAGAGGCAGCAAATATTATATCATCAACATAAATTTGTACCAGAATCATGTCGTTGTCCTCCTTGAGAGTGAATAGAGTGGGGTCCACCTTGCCTTTGGAGAAGCCTTCCGAAATGAGATATGTTGAAAGGAGATCATGCCACGCGCGTGGAGCTTGTTTCAACCCATAGAGAGCCTTCTTAAGCTTGTACACATGATTAGGAAACTCCGTGCTAACGAACCCATCCGGCTGACTAACATAGACTTCTTCCCTTAGTTCACCGTTCAAAAATGCCGTCTTCACATCCATTTGATAGACGATCATGTTCATATGAGCAACATACGCAAGGAATAGTCTAATAGCCTCCAATCTTGCAACAGGAGCAAAAGATTCTTCAAAGTCTATACCCAAGGCTTGTTTATATCCTCTAGCAACCAATCTAGCCTTATTTTTCAATACTGCACCCATCTCATCAAGTTTAACCTTATAAACCCACAACAAAGTAAGGATGTTAGCCTTGTCAGGGAGAGGAACTAATTCCCATACTTCAAGTCTTTGAAATTCATTTAGTTCCTCTTGCATGGCTTCAATCCAAGATGATTGAGTCATAGCATGTTGTCAGTTTTTAGGTTCAACTTCGGAGAGAAATGCATCAAAATAGCAATAGAGTGCACTCTCTTGTAATTGATGGCGTGTAGAGACTGGTCGATCAAGATTACCAATGACATTCCTAATTGGGTGATCTTTTGTCTATTTGGTGCTATGTTTTTCAATCCTAGGTGGTCTGGAGTGAACAATAGAAGGAGCTTCTTCTGAGGTAGACGCGACTGAAGGGTTTTCAGGTATCGCAACACCAAAGAAAGGAAGCTCTTGTAGGTGAGCATATTCCAAATCATGATCAATAGAATCCTCTTCCACATCATTAGGCACAAGTAGGGGTGACGATTCAGGTGTAGTTTGAGAATCACTTGGTAAAGGTGCATCCGGTTCAATGTTAATTGAAGATGCATTTGATAAAGCTTCATTAGCAGGAGCAATAACTTCAGGGATTGGAGCTATCACTCCGGGTGCTGGAACTTCATCATTTGGGGGATCAAAGAATTCATCAAACAACGGTTGAAACAGTTTATCCCACTCGGGCCTTGTTGGTGGTAAAAATGATGTAGAAGTAGGATTATTGGGAACTAATCCGGAACTAATAGCACCGGTTCCCATCTCATGAAGCGCGGGTTCAGAGCTGCGTTGCTCAGAAGCCATCGCTGTCAGCTCATCAAAATCTGCGTCCATAGTTTCCACAATCTTACCAAGACGACGGTTGTAAATTCGGTATGCTTTCTTGGAGGGTGAGTAACCAATGAAAATACCTATATCGGCTTTCGGTTGAAGCTTGCCCAAGTTCTCACTATTAATGTTTGGATAACAAAGAGCCCCAAACACATGAAAAAATGAAACATCGGGTTTACGGTCATGTAGAAGCTCGTAAGGTGTTTTTCCATGGCGTTTCCGAATGATAGAACGGTTTTGGGTGAAACATGCAGTAGATATTGCTTCTGCCCACAAGAACAATGGAGCGTTCGCATAAATTAGCATAGTCCTAGCAGCTTCCATAAGCGTACGATTTCGTCTTTCAACGACACCGTTTTGTTGTGGAGTACGTGCAGCGGATGTTTCATGTGAGATACCAACTCCTTCATAGTAATCACGAAGAGTCTGGTTGACGAACTCTGTTCCATTGTCTGTACGAATACGGCGGACAGTAGTATTTAAACGTACTTGAATGAATTTTAGAAAAGTGATGATAGCCTTCGGTGCTTCATCCTTTGTACGTAGAAATCTAACCCATGTAAACCTGGAGAAATCATCCACAATAACAAGAATGAATTTCTTACCGCTCACACTTTCAGTTCTCATTGGCCCACAAAGATCCATATGCAAAAGATGAAGTTTTTCTTGATTGGTGTCTTCAGCTTTGGGCTTGTATGATTTCTTGGTACTTTTCCCCCTTGAACACGCGGAACATAAATGATCCTTGTGAAATTTGAGCTTTGGAAGACCACGAACTAATTCGTTTTTAGCCAGATGATTAATAGCATCAAAGTTAAGATGAGATAATCTGCGATGCCATAACCATGACTTGGTCTTAGATGCTTTAGAGAGAAGACATACTGGAGAGGCGGCCATCATGTCTTATAGGGACAACGTATAAAGATTTGTACCACGAGATCCCTTCAACAAGTCTTTTCCTTCCAAGTTGCGGATGAAACAAGTATGTTGTCGAAAAACAACCTCTAGGTTGGAATCACAAAACTGTCCTACTGAAAATAAGTTATGACCAAGACCTTCTACATAGTATACCCTTGAAATCGTAACGTTTCCAATCTGATATTCACCATAACCCATTATCTTTGCAATATGATCATTACCGAACTTAACCGTTCCAAGAAACTTGCTGACGAAATTTTGGAGCATCGAGCGATCTCCGGTCATATGCTTTGAACAACCGGAGTCCAAATACCAGAGGATGATTTGGACCACCTGAAAATATCACCACACGAAGACAATGTAGAGGTATCGGAATCTGAATGTTCCTTGTTATTAGCAGGTACAGATTTAATAATCTTAGATTTACTAACTTTAGGTTTCTTAGATTTCCTAGCCTTCTTCTTCCTAGTTGGTGGTGTAGATTCTAGTTGGCTTAAATCCTGAGGTATTTCTTCACTGATAGGCACTATAGTAGGGGCTGACCTAATTAAAGGGCGCTGTTTCCATACTGCAGTGCTAGTGTGCCTAACTAAAGGACGCTCAGACCTAACCTCAATGGATGCATTCCTAGTTAAAGGGCACATTTTTCCATCTAATGTAAAGGTCCTACCAGTTGGACGCCATTGCCAGCCAACTTGGGCACGAGTTCTACCAGTTGGCTTCCATTCAAGATTATTCCTAATGGCATTCATTTCATTCACATGATCAATAAGACACAAATCATGACGTTGGGAAAACATACATTCATTACAATTCCAACATTTCAAATCAGAATTCACAAATGGTTTAGGCTTCTGCACAAGCGCAGAGCTTTTAGTCTTAACATGATTCTTTTTATTTAAAACTGAACTAACATTCCTATGGTGAGCTTCTACTTTCTTCTTGTTGGTACTACTAGTGGAGGGCTTGATCTTATCTTTCTTGAGTGGCGATCCTTTAGCCTTAGTAGACTCTTTTACTCCCGTAGAAGGCAAAGTGGGAATATTAGCAACAGATTTTAAAGGTGCCTTACTTGATGGTGCCAATGACGGTTTTGCTCCTGGGGTCTTATTGAATGGAGTTACAGCAATGGGTCTATTAGTGAGTAGTGCAGAACCTGGTTTACCTATGTATTGCAAATATGCTAAGCAATATTGAACTCGCTTAATATATTCATGAGCCGAATAATAGTAGCTACTTGAGGGATCTAAGGCATAAAGATCGTCTAAAATATCCCTAACAAGATCTACATGCTTAATGGCATTCCTCATATAATCATCGTAGGTAACCGGGTTTCTCTTATGAAGCGGGTTCTTATAAAGCACTACTGACTTGGTTGTTGGAGCACTAGAGGATGGTGCAGAGTTGGTAGCTAAGTTATTAACAGCTTCTTGTCGGGTGAGAAGAAGTGTCTCCTTTAACTCGGCCAAAACCATGTTTTTGTCAATGAGAAGGATGTTTAAGTCAGAGATTTCCTCACATTTTTGGTTCAATTGTTCAACATAAGATTGTTGCTGTGCCGCATTAAAAGCGAAGCGTTCTTCTAGTGAACCATAAATTTTGGACATTCCCTGTCTTGCACGATCCATCTCCCCTAGAATAGACGAAAGTCTAATTTCTAAGTCCTGGTTTTTAGACTCTGCAGCCTCTAGTTCCAATTTTAGTGTTTCATTTGATGACACATCTCTCTTCAATCTCATAATCTCTTCCTCTAATGCCTTAACTATTGCAATCATCTTGTCACTCGTCTCAACACCGTTTTCACAACTATTTGTTATCAAAAGATCCTCATTTTAAGTTTGTTGTTTTAATTCTAAAGATATACAATGTTGTTCTAGTTGATTAAAGCGTTTTGAAAGTAAATTGTAAGAATCTTGTAGCTTTAAAAACTCAGCATTAGATTCGTGACAAGAATGATTATCTACCTCATTTACAGTATCAGCAACATTTACAGAGAGATCACACACATCATCACATATATTCACAGCATCATAGTTAATCATAGCGGATGTAAGCTCATTCGAATAATTAACATTTACAGTAGTAAGCACATCACACGAAATTACTTGAGACAAGAATCGGTCATATTCGGATAAAATTTTTTCCTTTTCAATTAACTATATTTCGTAAGCGGTGTCCATTTCATAAAACACTTTTTGAACTTCTGCAATTTCAAATTCAAGATTTTCCTTAAGAGATGCAAAACTTCCTTTTAGACTTTCGACAAACGGATTGATCTCATTTTTAAACACCTCGTTCATGTGTTCGAAAGCCCATTCTCTGGCGTTTAAGCCATTTGAAGTCGTACATTCCAAAATGATCTTGTCAAAACTAACAAAGTATTGATTAATCTCTTGCAAGTTTAACCATACAGTGCTAACAGGTGGAAGATCCTTTGGAATTTCCTTACGACCTTCCATTTTGACAAGTGTAGGAAGTGTACTAGGGTTTTCTTCATTTAACATGTAGGTTGGTGCTGTAATGAGATCTTTGTCCATATGGAAGCAAATTCTAAAATCCGTTTTAGCAAGCTCCTGATTCATTTTAAAATAATCACAATCGGGATATTTTGCAAAATTATATGACCGATTCTCATCAACTAGATCCTTATTGGTGCGATCATCGAAAATAACAATCGGGTCTAAGACCAATCCTAATTGGGTTGCATTATAAAGTCTTGGACTATGGTTAAAAGCTTGTTTTGCATACCGTGGGTTAGGGGGAAGGCCTTTTGACGTGATAAGTTAAATTCTCTAAACGAAGCATCAAATAAGTGCACTAGTTGAGAGGCAGCGTATTGTCTTAAAAGCAAATAATCTAGACTTCTAATCTTATTAGCCGCATTAATTTCCATTTCATTCTTCTTAGACTCGAGTTATTCAAAATCCGTTTGAAGTTTTTGAAAATTAGTGACCACTAACTCCTTTTCTTTAAGTTCGTTAGAAAGATCTGCTCTTAAGGTTTCAATTTCTTGCAAGTGACCCATTTGTTTGTTTCGAAAATGATCATATTCGGGATTTGTTAGAACACTAGACGAAGGCACTAATTCCAAAGTTTGAACTTTCTCGTTGCTTAGGGCAAGCTCATCAGACAAATTCTTATTCTTAGCTAGGGTTTCTAAGAGTGCAGCATTCATTTGGCTAAGTAATGTAGCAGGAACCATGACTAAATCTTGTTGAGCAGGAGTATGCGTATGCGAAATAACTCCCGGTTGTGTTTCACTCAAAGTCTGGGGACTCACATTGATATTACTATCATTGATTGTCTCCTCATTTGAAAGACTCACCACCGAAGACTCATTCGAATCAGCACTCTCTTGCACAACTTGATGTGGTTGAATACTAGCATCAGTGGTATTATCAGTGGTATTAATAAGTACCTCAGATCTCTTTTCTGGCCCTAGGCTAGAGATAGTTTCCATAAGAGCTGCCTGTGCAGATTGAAGTTCATCGCAGTCTGAATCATAAGCATCAAGATCATCTGCTTGGTAAGCTGCATTCTGTGTAGTGACAACATCTTGTTCAGCAATCCCTGGATCAGCAAGAAATGCAAGCTCCTCTTCATCAAGTTCCCTTCCTTGTGCCTGAGCATTGACCAGATAAATCTTCTCTGTAAACCATTCACCATCCCTTCTCCTTTTGGGTTTCTTGCAATCCTTGGACATGTGACCTTCTTCCTTGCAGTTGTAGCATGTAATCATTCTCAACTTGCCCGTGGAATTAGCCCGTGGAAGAGTATTGACCATTGGAGCAAGATTGACCGTGCGTGCATTGGTGGTTGATGTAGTAGGTCTCCCCTGATAAGGTTGAATAGATTGAACCATTACCCTGCCATTCTCAATAGTAGCTTGTTGGCGAGAATTGGATGAATTCCTCAACTGATTGTTAGTTGGAGCTGATCCTCTAAATCCTCGTTTGCTTAATGTCCTTGTGAGATAAGCAGACATAGTGGTTAACACTTCAACTGGGTCAGTTCCTTGTTTGAATACAGGAATGGGGACTTCCTCATCATCACAATACATTGCTTGGTCTTGTTGAGCTGCATAATCACTAGAAGGAACACTCAGGTGATCAGAATAGCTTGATGGATATGCTGCATTCTCTTGATAAGAAGAATATGAGGGCTGAGCATAAGGTGCAATGCTTGCTGGGTGAGGTTGTGAAGCATATTGTGATGAAAGTGCATTAAACCGATATTGTTGCTGATGTGAGGTGGGTGGTTGCGGTAGAATCGAGTATTGGGGGAAGGTTGGTGTCATGTAAGGTGATGGATGATAGGCTTGATGTCCCAAGATATAAGGAGTGTTGTTGTGTGACAAGCTTGGTTGATTCGCCATCAAAGATAATGAATCAGGGTACATACCTCGAGGCGAACGGTGCATGATCACATGTTTCTCATGCTGCCGAAGAAAAGCATATAGTTGATCCAAATTGCACTTATGCAAATCCCTGGTTAACTTAACATCGGTAATATACTCACCCCATTCAGCTTGAGGTAAAGTATTCAAAAATTTGGTGTTAACCTGGAATGGAGCAATCACGAGATTGTATACATTCATGAGAGTAGTGAATCTGAAGTAATAGTCGTGAAGCGTTTCCCCTGGGCTGTACGTGAATCTATCAAACAGATCATACAACTGACATTCCCTTTCCTGTTTGGTAAGAGACGTACCTTGTAGCAATACCTTTAGACGTTCCCATAAATCCTTTGCCACCGTATACTGACTTACCATTCGATAGATATCATGTGGAAGAGCTTGGAGAATGGTTTGAAGAGCCTTTTCGTCTGCATCTGCAACAAGTTGTTGAGCTGGTGTAAGTTCTTCAAATTCTCGTGGTCGACTCACATTGTTAACCACGATGGTACCATAATCAAGTGGAACATTAAGAATTGACTTGACCATAAGCCTCCCATATACCGGTTTTCCCTTAAGGTATGACATCATACGGCCTTGCCATGCTTCAAAGACTTCTTTAATGAGCATTGGAGGGCGACTATCCGTTCCCGTAATGACGGAAATGTCCGTAAGTGATGTCATCTGAGGCATTAATGAATTCGGATTCATTTTGTTCACTTCAAAGAGACAAAGATTATCGGTTGATCGAGCAGTGAAGTAAAGCTTGTGAATTGTGTTGAGTTTTTGTTGTAAGAAACCAAGATTAAATCCTCTAAAAAATCGTCGAAAAAACAAGTGAAATATCCCTTGATCCGGAACTTTTGTTGATTCGGAAGATTTTGGCTTGGAAATCCTTGATTCGGAACTTTTGGTTCGGAAGTTTTTGATTCTGAACTTTTGTCTTGATCCGGAACTTTCCCTTGATTCGGAACTTTCCTTGATCCGGAACTTTCCTTGATCCGGAACTTTACCTTGATCCGGAACTTTCCTTGATCCGGAACTTTCCCTTGATCCGGAACTTTTTCCTTGATCCGGAACTTTCCTTGATCCGGAACTTTCCTTGATCCGGAACTTTTGATTCGGAACTTTCCTTGATCCGGAACTTTCCTTGATCCGGAACTTTTGGTTCGGAACTTTTTGATCCGGAACTTTCCTTGATCCGGAACTTTTGGTTCTGAACTTTTTGATCCGGAACTTTTGTTGATCCGGAACTTTTTGATCCGGATGTTTTTGGTTCGGAACTTTACTGGGTAAACAGAAACTTGTTTCGTATGAACAGTCGATCAAAATGAAGATTAAACCCAGATTTTTACCAAATAACCCAAAAGGTTTTGTGATTTCTACAATAATAAGTAAAAACTAATACTTATCTACTAATCCCAATCACAAAAACACCAAAAACTCCAAGAATCAAGATGGATCTTCTTAAAGAACACTAATACAATCAAAAACTAAATAACAACACAAACCATTACCTTAAATCACCCCATAGCTCTTGATACCAAATGTAGAATCTTGATAACCTATGAATCTATGAAGTGGGTTGATGATTTCTAGAGAGAGAAACTAGAGAGAGAAAGTGAGAGAGAAATTATGTGTCTTTTTATTAAAATGAAATGAGGAATGAACAACAACCAACCCCTTTCCATGGTGGAAAGGGGTATTTATATCCTTGGCCCTTATTTGGGCTTGGGCCGGCCCATGACAAGCCCATGGGCCGGTTTCTTACTTAACTTAATAAGTAACACTAACTACGAGCTATTACAACATAAATAATATTGTGGAGTGACCGATACTTCTAATATACGTTAAAACGTATTTCTAACACATGATTATTTTATTCAATAAATCTTGAATTAGGGAAGACTTTTATAAGAATATAAAAACCTAGATTTAATAATTATTGAATACACATATAAATTGTAATTATGTGTTTATGATCTAGTTTTTTTCACTTGTTTATATTAAAAATTGTTGAATTGTTTTAAACAAGGTTTTTTTAAAAGAAATAATATGGAATAAATCATATTAAAATAAAGATTTGTTAGAGATCTAAATTACATAAGATTACGTTGATTGGTGAATTGCAATAATAATCTAACAGCCTACTCCTTTTGAAAAACTATAAAGTGGGTATAACACATCGCTGGTCATGTACCCGGTTAAAGAAGGAGGTGCTAAGCCATAAGTCGCTGACCAAATCCCCGGCTCGCCTGTGCGTCAAATTGAAATTACCTACGATTATTATCTGAATTATACCTTAAGGTTGATTTACCGCAAATTCACATCCGAAACACAATGAATAAGGGTATTGCTTTGTGCTTTAGCCGAGTTCTAGAAAAAGTACGTTGTGAATAGTTGTGGGTAAATTCTTTGATTGGTTTAACCAATACCTCAACATAATTTATATAGAAATTTAGTCTCGTGAAATATTTTACTAAATGTTTTATTAAACTTATGCTATGGAGTTGTATGCATGCTTCTCCATACATTGATTTTGACATCAAATTTATACCCTTAAAATTTATGTCGAATGCTCCTAATTGACGAACACTTGAAATTGTTACGTCATCAAATGAGATTTTTGGATGATATTGTAATGGAGGGAAAACTTTCATAGGATGAGAATTCGTATGATGTTTCACGTTTTTCATATTAGACGACTTAATTAAGTTACTCAGTGAGAATTGGGAACTTAAGGCATTCAGAAGGGATGAAACATGTTTACAATGCAAAACTTTCTTTTGGCAATGTAAATCCTTTAAGTATCTAGAAATTGAAAATTGTTTGTTAATTGAATTGTTCGACAAGTTGCTATGTTGAGTACATTCATTACTAGCAGATCAACTGATGTAATGGATCTATGTCAATATAGTTCTAGGATTCAAGGAAAATACTATGGTTTATATACCGGGGTAATTTTATTTTCTTGAAAGTATTTTGTTGTCGAAAATACTAATATTTTAACTTATTTCTGTAGAAATGTCTCAACCCGACAATAACACTATAAGTTCTGCGTTCAAAGCGTTCTTTGATCGTCCTGAACTTACTGGCCCAAACTTCAATGATTGGTACCTCTCACTAAGAATTGTATTAAGAGTAGCGGGTACTATTGATATCCTGACTACTCCTTATCTAGAGGATCTTGCTGGAGGATCTTCTGAAGCGCAAAGGCTTGAACATGCTGCTAATGTTAAGAAGCACGCAGAGGTGGCTTGGTTAATGCTAGGAAAAATGGCTCCTCCACTTCAAAAGAAGTATGAGCTATTTTCACCTAAGCAAATGCTTGGTGAGCTTAAGGCTATGTTCGAGAAGCCGTGAGCTATAGAGATCTATGACTTAGTAGATGCTTTGCATAGCTGCAAGCAAACTCCTGGAAAGTCTGTTAGGGCCCATTACTTGGAGATGAGTGGTTATATGGAATAGCTCATTAAACTAGGACACCCCTATGATCATAATATGGATATCAAGTTGATCAATAGGTCCCTTAACAAGGACTTCAATGATTTTGTTCGAAACTATTGTTAGTGCAAACATTACGATGCTTTGTCGATATAATCTCTTTGTGTTTTGTTGATGACAAACGTATAATTCGCAATACATTATGTAAAATGTTAAGGTACTCGTAATCACTCAATAATACATTTGTATACTTCTCTCGACACCTCCAAGACCGCATTCGGCATGAATCACTCAAGGTATGTACAAACATGTCATTAACCTAACTAAGTGATCAAGGATTAATATATTCTTAAAACTCACATTTTAATCAAATGTGACAAAAGATTTTAATTAACTTTATTTTTAAGAAAATGTTTTATTAAAAAGAAAATAGAAATTTGATTTTGGCATATTCCATATGCCAAAGGAATATCCTTTGAGGGTATAAACCACCCCAGATGGCATATCCCCACTAAAGGACAAATTTGCACGGACTCCGACACGGAGGTTCCTTAAAGGAACCCGCGGTTCCTTATTGATAAGGTAGCGCGGGTAGAGATAAGTAACCGCGGGTGTTTTTGACCGTTGCAATGTTGCCCTATAAATAGTGGATCATTTCCAGATCTTCTTTCAACCCTTTTTGCACAGTTTCTTTCAAAAACCATCTTAGATCCTTGATTAGTTAGTTTTGATTAATCTTTTTTAAGATGTGATTCGATCTTCAATCTCCTCATCCTCTCAAGTGCAAAGAGAAGAACACTATCATTACCATGATGTGTTGGGTTCACTACATGATGAAGATCTTTCCTTCTATAGATCTAAGTTATGTTTTTAGTCTTCCTACTATGTATATGTAGAAGATCCAAGTGTTGGGTACACTTGGATGTGTTTGTAAGGGTAGAATATCCAAGTGATGGGTATCCTTGGATTAGGTGTTAGTTGTGTAGATCCAAGTCTTGTTAGTACTTAGATATAGTGTTAGAGTTATAGATCTAAGTGTTGTGTGCTTAGATCTATATGGTTTATGTGTTTAGGCCATAAAACATAAGGTTTGTTATGTTGGGCCATAAAACATAACTAGTGGGTAGATTAGGTTGTATCTTGGTAGTTCTCACTAAACTCTAAAGTGATGTGGTTGTGTCTAGGTAGTTCTCACTAAACTCTAAAGTGATGTGGTTGTGTCTTGTGAGTTCTCACTTAGCTTTAAAGTGATTAGTAGTTGTGTTGAGTGAAGTTCTCACTTAGCTTTAAAGTGAAGAGTCGTGAAGATTGGTTCTAGCTTTCGATTAGAACTCGACATCTAGCCTTGTGTCGTTAAATGGTGAAGTGGGCGACGTTGTGTAGATTGGTCCTACCTAAGATTAGGACTCGACTTTTAGCTTAGAGTCGGAAATTGGATAAGCGACGTTGTGTATGGTTTCTCCACCTTAAGGAGTTTGTTGACTAGTGAAGTAACTCTCGAGTAAGGTGTACTCGAGGAGTGGAGTAGGGCGAAGAGGAGCTTCGTGACCGAACCACTATAAATCATCGTGTCGGTACTTTCCTTTACATTTATGTCTTTACTATTATAGATGTATTTATATGTTGTGTGTTGTGTGCATCTCATAATCTAAACATCTAAGTTGCGGAAAAGCTAAGGCTTAGTACGTGTGTGCTTCGTGTTTAGATTATGGTCAAGTGTACATCACTTAGTCTAAACATCCTAGTTGCAGAAAAGCTTATGATTAGTACGTGTGTGCTTAGTGTTTAGACTATTGCTTGATGTACTCTTGATTTGATGTGTTTGTGTGTTTACTTACTTGTAGTATTTATCTTTCAATCAGACACATCTCATATCTAGTCAAGCTTGATCGAGAATTTGATACAAAGGATTGTCAAAGTTTAACATGCAACAAAAGGTTAAGTTCACTGTCGGCGGTTCCCTAAATGGACCGGCGGTTCTTTATTGATAAAGAACCGCGGATACACATAAGGAACCGCGCACAATGGATTTAGCCGAAATGTTTTGAAAAACTAACTAGAAACTATTTAACCCCCCCTTCTAGTTTCTACAACTATAATATGCATTACACGGGGAAGACAGTTAATGATTTGCATGCAATGCTCATTGACCATGAAAAGGGGTTAAAGGACAAGGCATCTAATTCTACTCCTCCTGTACTAACCATACAAAAGGGTAGAGTGAGTAAGCCAAAACCGCAAGCGAATAAGAAGAAAGGCAAAGGCAAGGGTGATAAGGGCAAGCAAGTTGCGACTTATTCGAAACCTAAGCAGAAATTTGTCAAGAAGAATAAATCTCATAAGGATGAGACTTGTCACCATTGCAAGGCAAGTGGTCACTGGAAGAGAAATTTCCCTCTTTACCTCGAAGAGTTGCGAGAAATAAAGAAGAAGTCTAAGCAGAGCGTTGCAGCTTCAAGTACTTTATTTATGATTGAATTGTTCAATTTAATATACAAATTAAATTCTTGGGTATATGATACGGGATGCGGTATTAACATTTGTAATACACTGCAGGGATTTAATCTAGAAAGGAAGCTTTCCTATGGGGAACAATTTCTACAAGTGGGCAATGGCGCACAAGCAGCAGTTGAAGCTATAGGAACATTTAATTTAGTTTTACCTTCGGGTTTAGTACTGATTTTAAATGATTGTCATTATGCACCTACAATTGTTAGTGGTGTTATTTCCTTTCTTGTTTGTTGAATAGTGGATTCGTTCACACGATTGATAATAATGGAATTTCTGTTTGGAAAGATGGTATTTTATATTTTGGTGCAATTTCTGTGAATGGTGTGTTTCAAATAGACATGCATGATAATGAATCCAAGAATAATAATAATTATGTCTATAGCATGAATAAGAAGAGAAAGTTTGACAAGAACTCTTCTTATCTTTGGCATTGTAGACTTGCCCACATTGGGAAGACTCGTATACAAAAGCTTCAACGTGAAGGTCTTTTGG
The DNA here is from genome assembly GCA_025667525.1 of Glebionis coronaria. Classification (NCBI taxonomy): domain Eukaryota; kingdom Viridiplantae; phylum Streptophyta; class Magnoliopsida; order Asterales; family Asteraceae; genus Glebionis; species Glebionis coronaria. The sequence continues at coordinate 488,054,328 of CM046877.1, forward strand.
AGAATATAAATGATGAATCATTTGATAAATATGAGTCTTGTATCTCTGGGAAGATGACCAAGAACCCTTTCCATAGCAATATTGAAAGAGCTATTGATCTACTTGGATTAATACATACTGATGTGTGTGGACCACTTAGACATGTGTCAAGGAAAGGTGCTAACTACTTCTTAACATTTACAGATGATTATAGTCGTTATGGTTATGTTTATTTGCTTAAACATAAACACGAGGTATTTGAAACATTCAAAGTGTTTAAAGCAGAAGTAGAAATGCAACTAGGAAAGAAGATTAAAGCTCTTCGTTCTGATAGAGGTGGTGAATATTTAAGTCAAGAGTTTATAGATTATCTAAGTGAGAATGGAATTGTTCAGCATCTTACTTCTCCCTATACTCCATAACAAAATGGTGTATCCGAAAGGAGAAATCGTACATTATTAGATATGGTGCGATCTATGTTTAATCTTACAACTTTACCTTCATCCTTTTGGGATTATGCTTTAGATTCTATTGTTCGCATTTTAAATATGGTTCCCACAAAGAAGGTCGATAAGATACTATATGAACTATGGCATGGCAAGAATCCATATTTGTCTTATTTAAAGGTTTGGGGTTGCGAGGCGTATGTGAAATGTGACTTGAGTGACAAACTCCAACAACGATATGTGAAATGTATCTTTGTAGGATACCCTAAGGAAATTATGGGTTACTACTTTTATTATCCACCTGAGAACAAAGTGATTGTTGCTAGGTATGGAGACTTCCTTGAAAGTGATATTGTAAATCAAGAATTCAGTGGGAGAAATTATGATCTTGAAGAGAGTCATATAGATACATTACCTTCTGAAAACACTAGCGAAATAATTCTTGTAGAACCAGAAATTCTGGCAGTTCCACCGAAATTAGTTCCTTTGCGTAGATCCACAAGGATTAAAAACGCAAATAGAAATATATGTCTTAACATAGAGGATGATGATGAAGTAGGGGATCTTGGTGAACCTGCTAATTATAAATCCGCCATGCTTGATCCTGAGAAGGATAAGTGGATGGTTGCTATGGATGAGGAAATGAAATCCATGAAAGTTAATAATGTTTGGATTCTTGTAGATCCACCATAAAATGCTAAAGTAGTGAGACATAAGTGGATATACAAGAAGAAAACCGATATGGATGGAAAAGTAAAATCCGATAAAGCTCGTTTAGTAGCTAAAGGTTTTACTCAAACTTTTCGCATAGACTACGAGGAGACATTTTCTCCGGTAGCAGACTTAAGAGCTATTAGGATTCTCATAGATATAGCAGCATACTATGACTATGAGATATGACAAATGGATGTTAAAACTGCCTTGTTGAACGATCGCTTAGATGAAGACATCTATATGCAGCAACCAGAGGGGTATGTTGATACTAAGAATCCAAAGCACATGTGCAAACTTCAAAGATTTATTTAAGGTTTGAAGCAAGCATCACGTCAATGGAATAAACGATTTGATGAAGAAATCAAAAAGTTCAGATTTATTCAAAATCGTGATGAGTCATGTGTATATCGCAAAGCTAGTAGGAGTGATGTAGTATTTCTAGTCCTATATGTTGATGACATATTAATCATGGGAAGTAACATTCCAAGACTTAAAGCTGTTAAGGATTATCTTGGTAAATGTTTTTCTATGAAGGATTTAGGAGAAGCTGCATACATTATGGGAATTAAAATCTATCGGGATAGGAAAAGACGGTTAATTGGTGTAAGTCAAGATGCTTATATAGATAAGATATTGAACAAGTATAACATGCATAATTCCAAGAAAGGTTTTCAACCTATAGAAGTTAAGCATAATATGAGTCATGAGATGGATGCATCAACTCCTGAAGAGGATGCATACATGCAGAAGGTGCCTTACGCTTTGGCTGTAGGATCTATTATATATGTTGTAAGATGCACAAGGCCTGATGTGGCGTTTTCTCAGAATTTGGTTAGTAGATACCAACAGAATCTAGGGAAGCTCCACTAGACTGGTGTTAAACATATTCTAAAGTATTTGAGGAGTACGAAAGATATGTTTTTGGTATTTGGAGGGAAACCAGACACAGTACAGAATGTGACAGGTTTCTGTGATGCGTCCTGGAAATGTGATAAAGACGATACGAAGTCTTAGATGGGTTCGTTTTTGTTATCAATGAAGGAGCAGTTGACTGGAAGAGCAAGAAATAGAAAACGATTGCAATGCATGCTACTCAATCTGAGTATATCTTTGCTTTAGAAGCTGCAATGGAAGTTGTTTGGATTAGGAAGTTTATTGGAGATCTTGGAGTGATGCCTTCAATTAAAGAACCTATTGATATATATTGTGATAATTTTGCCGCAATAATGTTCGTCAATGAATCTGGAGTCATGAAAGGCGCCAGAAACATTAAACGTAGACATTACTACGTCCGAGAACAAGTTGAAGCTCGTGAAATCAAATTAATAAAAGTTCACAAAGATGATAACGTAGTTGATCCTTTAACTAAGGCTTTGCCTAGACCAAAGGTAGTTAAGCATGCCAAGGCTATTGGGCTGCAACTAGCTAGCGAACTCATGCAATAAATCTGTGATTAGTATTTGGATAAAGGATGTTATGTCATTGTTATTTAATAAAATAAAGATTGGGTTTAGTTTATTTTTATTATTTAATTGTGTATCCTGTTTTACATGTTTTACTTAATCCATGAATAAATTGTTATGCTAAATGTCCGTTGTTGATTAATAATATGGGAATATTATTAAATTAAGACAAATTAAAATAGCGATAGAGTATACTTGAAAGTATATTAATCAATTTTGGATGATATTCGATGAATCAAATATTGGACTTATCCCAACTATATGATTTTACTTTGTGGATCTTTGTCATCAAGTAAATCATAAATAGTTATCATTAGACTTGAGATATTAGGAAACTGTTATGAGTCTAGTGCATCTCTGTGGAATAATCTAACGCTAAACGTAACTGGTAGCTATAAGGGTTATTTTCGGAAGTGTTGCCAAATTTATAAGTTTTGCTCGTAGTCAATATGGGATTTATTTCCTCCAATTTTGTTTTGGTGTTTAATACAACCGGACCCCTCGTGGGATTAGTAAGATGTGTGTGAGGCCACACCGAAATTTGTTTTGGTAATCTTGTTGAATCTGTGAACGAGAAACGGAATGGTTAATGAAAGGAATGATTGAGATCCATATCTTTATTAACGTTGTATTAGAAATAAAAGGATAATAATAATGATGAATCATTAAAAGGTTTTATCCAGGAGACCTTACTCGAGTTGTATTAGAGATATTGCTAAGTGTAAATAGACGCTAGTCAATGTAATCACGATATTCGAAATATGTCCAAGTGGGAGCTGAAAGTTTATGGACTTATATTTAATAGTCGTGTGATAGGATCGAACTTGAGATTACGGGATTGCACTCAATAGGTAAAGAGTTTATTTATTTAATAAATATATTTATTGTATTTATTAATTTATTTAATAAATATATATTTATGTATTTATTAAATTAAACCGAGATATAACTTTAAAGATCGTTAAATAATTAAGAGTTAAGTATTAACGAGCGTTAAAGAATATATAGTAAGTGGAATAAAAAGAAAGAAGATCGGAAGGTTCCGAAACACCCCATAGGGGGTGTTCGACCGTTTGTTATGGAGGAAGGGGAAGGGGAAAGAAAAACTTTCCTTATATTTGTTATGACTACAATGTTGGGAATAAATGCATGTGTCTTAGTTCCCCCTGCTGGTTGGTAAAAGTTCCCCCTGCTAGAGTAAGTTCCCCCTGCTGATTAACAAAGGCAGGGGGATTGGTCCCCCTGCTAGAAGTCGAAGACCCTGATGTATGGATAAACTAGGAAGAGATATTGACGCGTTTCTGTTACTACTCCAGAATACTTTCCTAGTTTGTTAGTAGTTATCTTGTACATGAGTCCTTGTGCTATGAAAGGACTCATTTGGTTTTGGTTTCAATATATCTTTCTTTCATTTCAATTTTAAAGCTTTAAGGTTGTAAAACCCTAATACCATCTTTGGGTATTCGTATATCATAAATATATTAAAGCTTAAAGTTTGGTTCTACACTTGTTCTTGTGCTAAACATTACTTTCCGCATCTTGTTTAGTTACTTTGTGTATTGCACAGTTTCTCTCATAGTAGTTTGAATTCTTTCTTTCTACTATAACCCTTAAACAAGCTAAGGTTTAAGATCTGAGTTTGGGATCAATAAGTGGTATCAGAGCTTGTTGAGAAACTTTGACTAAACCAAGAACAACATAAACCTCACATCAATCCACAATCATGTCTACTGACTCTATTTCATCCACAAACAACAATGCACTCAAACTTCCAATATTGGATCCTAAAAACTTTGAAATATAGGAATTCAGGATTCAACTATATCTCAAGATGGAACACTATGCCCTCTGGGAGGTCATAGAATTTGGTGATCAGTTCACCAAAACAGTATCAGTTGAAGATAAGAACAAAGAAAAGGTTGATTGTGGTGAAAGCTCCAAAGGTGATGGCGAGAAAAAGTTTGCTGCTATTTCAAACAAAGAGATCCAGTTGAGAAGGCATGAAGTCAGAGCTCACAGTTCTTTGCTGTTAGCTCTACCTGATAAGGCTTAGGAAGCATAAGACAACTAAGGATCTTTGGGAAGCCATTGGTAACACATTTTGGAAGAAATGAAGCTACCAAAAAGAATAAGAAGAATCAGATGATAGACCAATTTGCTTGTTTTAAAGCAAAAGGCGATGAAGCAATTGGTTCCATGTATAATAGGATTCAAAATCTAGTTGCTTAACTGGAATTCTTTGACATAGATGTGTCAAGAGAGCAGGTCATTGCAATATTTCTCAACAGCCTTCAGAAAGAGTGGTTTGTTTACAAAGCCATTTGGCAAAATAGAGATGATATTGATGATAAAAACATTGATGATATCTACAAAAACATGAAGGTTTTTGAGCCTGTGCTTAATGAGATGAAAGCCTTAGGGATTATTCCCACAAATTCAAGTGGAACTAGTGATCCACCTGCCAACATGGCTTTCATTTCCCCAAGTAGTGGAATTGCTGTTTCAGACAAAAGTAGTGGGATTGAAGTTTCCCCTGCTACACACTCCACTGTTTCCAATGGAGAAGAAATACGTGCAACATTCAGTCTTGACACTGCATGTGCTTTCATTGCATCACAAGGAGCTCAAGGATCCACTGTACTACATGAAGATTTGACTCAAATCAGTAAGCAAGGACTGGAGGAAATGGATGTCAAATGGAATATGGCCCTACTCAGCATGAGAGCCAACAGATTCTATAAGAAATATGAAGAAAAGATTTCCATTAATCCTTCTGATGCAGCTGGGTTTGATAAGTCAAAGGTGGAATGCTACAACTGCGAGAAGAAAGGACACTTTGCTAGAGAATGCAGGGGTCCAAGGAATGGAAACAGATATAGGAAAGAGAGCAGGGATGAGGATTCTGAGGCCAAGGCTATGGTAGCCATGCATGGAATAGATGGGACTAGAGCTCTATGACAGAAGGTGTTGAAAGGAACCAAGCTCTAGTTGCTGAGGAGATAGGGGAAGAATTTGCTCTTATGGCTATGTCAACATCTAACTCAGACAATGAGGTATATGATGACTCCTATTGTACCAAAGCATGTAGGAAAAATATTGAGTCATTAAATGACCAAATCAGAAAGCTAAATGTTGATTACATAAATTCTAAGAATGATTTAGACAACTACAAACGTGCTTTAAAACAACTAGAGTCTAGCATTAGATAATATATGCAAAGAGAAAACCAATATACAGATCACATTAGAATTCTAGAAAGAGATGCTAGGGAAAAAGATGATTCCATTAAGGAATTAACTTATGAAGTTGAAATCTTTAAAGCTAATAAAAAGGTAGATGAACAAACAGTTGAAAAGTTTGGAAAAGCCTCTAAAGTTATTTTACCGGGGAGATTTGTCCCTTTTCCCCAAAAAAAGCCTCTAAAGATCTAACTAAGGCTGTTAAAATAGGACAATCTCCAAGAGATAAAACTGGTTTTAGTGTTAAAAATGAACATGCTGCTTTTCCACCACCACCTGCTAACATACATGGAGCCACTCCTATTAAAGATCTTTCTTGCACTGGTCTTCCTTGTTTTACCAAGCAGGTAGATATTAAGTTTAACTTAAATGATTATGTAACAACCAGTGAGGTTAGGGACTTTGAAAAAGAACAAGCTGCTTTAAAGCAGTGGAAAATAGATAACCCTGTCCTTTTCTCTATAGAAGGTTTGTTTGGTAGTGACACTAGTTCCAAAAGTACTTCATCTAGAACTAGTAGTACATCAGGAGCAAAAACTAGAACTAGTAGTCCAAAAACATACAAAACCACCACTAGATATGCAGAGATGTATAGATCTAAATACAATAAAAATGTGGTTAGAGGAAATCAAAGGAACTGGAATAATCAAAAGTCTATTCAACTTGGAAAGGACTTTGTGAAAAACACCAAACCTTGTTTCACTTATGGCAGTTTTGATCACATATACCCAGACTGTGAAGCAACCAAGGGAATGGTGGCTGCAAGTCCTTTAAAGGAAATGCAACCACAAGATATTTTGTTGAATGCAGGGGAAAAACGTTTTTCCCCTGTCAAGTATATTCCCCCTGCTTTGAGAAATAAGGAAACTGATAAGTATGTTGTGTCTACTTTGAGAAAGAAAAATGAATCATACCCTCAATCTAGATCTAATATGACCAGACCTATGTCTCATAATACATTTTCATTTGGCCATAGACCTTACCAACGCACCTATAAAGGCCAGAACAAGAAATGGGTTCCCTCTACTAAGCATAGGGTTTCCCCTGCTAAACCTAGGGTTTCCCCTGCTGGCAAAGTTATGGCCTCTAGAAACATGGGTAGATGGGGAAAAGCTGTGAAAGCCTCATCTCTTTGGGTTTGGTCTCCCAAAATGGGTACTCAACTCAATGGTGTATCTTTAGCCTTTGAGAAACTATCTTACATTGATACACGAGGTAGATCTAAGTCAGTAATGGCTTGGGTCGCTAAGAAAAACTAATTTGTTTTTCATTTTGCAGGTAACAAAGTAGACTAAGAATGACAAAGCATACTAGGATAGTGGATGCTCAAGGAGCATGACTGGTCATAAAGCATATCTATCAAACTTTGTTCCCCTGAATGATAATGATGGTGTCTCATTTGGAGATGGGCATGGGACAATCACTTGGAAAGGGACCATTGTGACTAATGGAATGACATTTGATAATGTCTATCTGGTGAAAGAACTGAAGTACAACCTTTTTAGTGTGTCTCAGATGACTGACAACAAGAACTTTATTCTTTTCACTGATACTGAGTGTTTGGTGTTGGGAAAGGAGTTTGTTTTACCACCAAATACTCCTATTGTACTAAGAACACCAAGGCAGAAGAACATGTACACCATTGACTTAAAAGATATTTCTCTTCAAAACAATGAGAACTGTTTTATTGCCAAAGCCTCAGTAGAGCAAGAAATGGCACAAATGACTTGGTTATTTAAACTTCAAAAATATGAACAAATTGGTTAAGTTCAATCTTGTTCATGGTCTGCCTTCCAAGACCTTCAATAATGATCATACTTGTGTTGCTTGTTTGAAGGGAAAGCAACATAGAGCTTCTTGCAAATCAAAAGTTGCTCTCTCTGTCACCAAACCAGTGGAGTTACTTCACATGGATCTTTTTGGTCCTACATCTCTGGCAAGCATGAAAAAGAAGTGGTACTGCCTAGTGGTGACTGATGAATTTTTAAGATTCACATGGACCTTCTTGTTTGAAAAGAGTGATACAGCAGGAGTACTCAAAGACTTCATTACTTAGATTGATCTTCAAAAGATTATGAAGGTGGTGGCAATTAGGTCTGATAATGGTGGAGAGCTTAAAAACAAAGAGTTGGACACTTTCTGCACCAGCAAACGGATCAAAAGGGAATACAACATAGCTAGGATACCTCAACAAAATGGAGTTATAGAGAGAAGAAACAGGATACTCATTGAAGCTACAAGGACAATGCTATCTGATTCCAAGCTTCTAGTTATATTTTGGGCTGAAGCTGTTGCCACTGCTTTCTATGTTCAAAATAGGGCCTTGGTGGTTAAGGCTCATAACAAGACCCCATATCAGCTATTCAATGGTAGACCTCCTCTAATTGACTTTTTCATACCATTTGGGTGTCATGTTGTAATACTCAACACTAGTGATAATTTGGGAAAGTTCAATGAAAATGGGGATGATATATACTTTATTGGTTATTCACTAACAAGTATGGGATATAGGGTCTTCAACAAGAAGACAAGCAAGGTGACAGAGAACTTACATGTGAATTTTCTGGAGGATAAGCCTAAGGATACACAAACAGGTCCCAAATGGTTCTTTGACATTGAAGTACTTTCTAAGTCTATGAATTATGTGCCTGTTGCTTTGGAAATTACTAACATTTCAGGTACAAAAGAACCAACTGCTGTGGAGAGTTCACCTTTGAGGTAAATGACTGTACCTTCATTATTACCAGCTGATAATGCTGCCAAAGTGATGGAAGAAGAAGAAGAAGACCTCTCTCATAAGGATGCAAAACCAGTTTCTTCCCCTGTTATGCCGAGCCATGAAAGCCGTGGAATGTCTGAAAGCAGTGGATCATGGATTCCCCTTCTGGTCCAAATGTTTCCCCTGTCGTAGAACAAACAGTTGTTAATGATGTAGAAAGAGAATCCCCACTCTTTTCTACATCTTCTCCAATCACTTTGGCAAGCAGTGGAAAGAGAATCATTAGGCATGGAGGTTCAAGCTATTCAGAGCTGCATACAACTCATAAGCATCCATCTCTCAGCCATGCAGTATCATTTGGGAACTCCTTTGAAGAGTTATTTCCCAATCAAGATAGTCCCATAGAGCTTGATTTGGGAAATGATGAAATTGAAGTCCTTATGAATATGCAGCCTACCTACAGAATCAATAAAGATCACTGATAGGTGTGAAAACACCCATCTTTTTACCACTTAATTACAATAATAACCAAGCCAAAACGTGTATTTTATGTCGTAAATGTCAGAATTATGCGTGGTTTGTGTTTTTGTTGTGATTTAGGACAAAAACGTGAAAAGGGAGGAAAACACTGGCTTTAACGGGCTTTTATCGAAGAAAAAGACAAAAGACGAAGTCAAAAGATCAAGAGTGCAAAAAAGAACGGAAGGCCAAGGCCTATTCTGAAGATTTATCGAAGAAAAAGTCTAAAGACGGAAGTTTAATTAAGCCGAAGAACTCAAGTCTAATAAATGAAGAAATTATAAGACGAGTTTAAATTGATCCCGAGACAAAGTCGAAAAAGTCGAAGAGCTTAAAAGACGAAAAGACGTGAAGAAAGAAAGAAAGAAAAGAGCAATACAATAATCCCCTCCTTTCCTATAAATACCCTTCATTTCACCACATGAAGGGGTGTTAGTCATTTTTTAGGAGTAGTTAGATTAGTTTAGGAGTAGGTAATTTTCTCTCTCTAGTTTTCTCACTTTCTCTCTCTAGTTTTTCTTTCAAGTTTTAATCTTTAATCTTTAATCTTGTACTTTTGAATCTTTAATCTTAATCTTATTTCAAGCTTTTTACAATCTTTCTCATTCTACATTTCTTGATCTTTTGCTTATCTTTAATCCGAAAGTTTTATACTTTTTGCTAAATTTTGATGTTTGATTAAAAAGTTCATCTTTTTGTTTTCATCTAAGCTTTTATACGAATTAAGCTATAAGTTTGAAAATCTTATTGGCTTATTTTGTATTTAGCTCATTTACTTTTTAGTTTTCTTAAAAAGTTTAGTCTTTTTAAAGTTTGCTTATTTCGTAATTTAAAAGTTTTCAAATTTATGCTTATTGATCTTTTAATGTTTGATTTTTATAGCTTAAAGTGTTTTAGTGCTTATTGTATTAATTTTTTTATTTTTGATTAAGTGCTTTTTAGTTAATTTTTATAAAAAGTTGTTTTTAAATATTTTTTTATTATTTAGTATTTTTAAAAGTTTTTAAATTTTGGTCTATTAGCTTTTTCTTAAATTTGATTTGGTTAAGTTTTTAGATAAGTGCTTATTTGGTATTTGCTTATTTGCTTATTGTATGCCATCGTAATGCTTAAGGGTTTTACCAGTACGATCCAGTAAGTGTGATCGCATAAACCCCGAGGGTTTCTACTTGCGATCCATTACTGCGATCCATAGTACGATCGTTCACTACAATCACACTCCTTAATCCACACCACGATCACTTGTTGCGATCGTGGGTACGATCATAGAGTGCGATCCGTGGGTAAGATGGAAATGATCTGGTAGTGCGATCCATTACAACAATAGTGCGATGGAATCTTCATTTATTAACAATAGTACGATGGAATTATTAAACAATAGTACGATGAAAAGGACCAACATGTCTGCTAGCTTAATCCCATTTAGCGCCAAATTAAGCAGCTAGCTTGCTAGCTTCCAGCAGCTAGCCTGCTAGCTTGTTTCTTTAATAGTATTGTTCGGTAATTGTTTAGTTTTGTCTGAAAGTTGTTCTGATTTTATTTTTGAAAGTTACGAATTTTTAGTTGAATTTTTCGTCGATTTTTAGTATTAATATTTTTTTGTAAATTTTAAGTTTTATCTTTTATTTAGTACCCGCTTTAGGTTTTGCCTCGTTTAGCTTTAAAGTACCGTTTTAGTTTTATTCTCTCCTTTTTCATTTAGTAAACTTTATTTTCGAGTCGATAGTTAATTTCGTCCTTTAGTTTTATTTTTATTAATTGTTTCGCTTTAAATTTCATTTTATTATTTGTTTTAATATTCATTTTGATATCGTTTTAATTTTTAGTTTTTAATATTCTCCTTGTTTCAATTTTATTATTTGTACTTGTCTTTAGTTTGTTTTTAAGTACTTTTCGCATTTACTTTTTAATTAGTTATAGATAATCAACTTCCCTCTTTCTTAACCAAAAACGACTGAGTGACACTTTTAACCAGTAATCAATTCGGATTGAATCGAGACGAACAAATTTTCATTACTAAGTAAAACCTAGTTATTAAATGGCGCCGCTGCCGGCTCTTTTCGTGAAGATTAACGGTTTTTTGTGAGAGACGCGTTGGATTTTAGGATCCGTTCACTTGTGAACGTTATTTTTCTGACATTTTTCAAAAAAAAAAAAATATCAAAAATACAAAAACATTTACAAAATCATAAAAAGCATTTCTTTTTCGAAAGTTTTGCGCCAAAAATAATCTTCTTGCTTATCTATTGTTCTTCATGGATTCTTATGTCCATTGCGTAGGGTGTGGGAGACGATTATATGGGTGCGAATCATGTCAATGGTGTTCATGTGAGCAATGCGGAAAAGACCTTCCTCCTATTTCAATCGATTCACAATTGGGATTTTGTCCATCATGCAACTCGACTAATTCGTCATTTTCTAATCTACCTCCTATTCCCCCTTGCATCTATTGTGGAAGTGATTTTCATTGGCATGTTTCGTGTCCAATTCGATACGCGCCTCATGGCGAGCAAGAACTGGGTTACAATTATGACAATGGTAATAGCTATCTACAAGAAGCACCTGGTTTTTCTCCATACCCATGTTGCCAAAATTGTGGGGGCCCTCACTACACTTCTTATTGTCAGCCAATGAATTATTATGAGCAAAATCCGTGTCCTTAGTTTTCTTCACCAATGGATTATTATGAACCAAATCCGTGTTCTAATTCTTCTCAACCGATGAACTACTATGAGCCACACCCATGCTATAATTCAGGTTTTCAACATTTTGAGCCCCCACATCACACCCTCAATCATCAATCCTCTCAGGGAACTAGTCTTGACCAACAACTCACTACTTTGAATGACGTTCTAGAAAGTTTAGCTCAAATCCGAGCTGACTTACATCAGGAAAGGCAACCTTTGCTTGATGGTGACCAAATTTTGAAATCCACCTACACCTTTTTGAGCCAATTTGGTCATTTTCCCTTCTTTTCTACACCAAAATGTTTACTTACAGCGTGGGATAGAATGGGTTTAATTGAACATACTCGGGGAGATGATCAACAAAAATTGTTTCATGAGCTTCTTAAAGATGTGGAGGTTATCAAAGAGGAGTTAGTCGACTATATCACTCCTAACTAGAATGGTCCAGTCTATTATGATGATGACGAGGATGATATCTACAATCTCAACCCATCTTCTAAGATTACTACTCCTACTCTTGATATCCCTAATACGTCTAAGGATTGTGATACATCGAGTGAGATTAGTGATTTTGGTCTTGATAAATTCTTTGATGAGGTTTGTGATGTGCTAACTTTTGAGGAGCTTACGGAAGAGGTCCCTCTTAATGATGATGATTCTTCTCCATTCTATGAGAATTTCACTTTTGAAATTACTCCTTCTCCTCCGGACGATGAAGGCGATGTTGATTTATTCTCTCCGGCTTATGAGAAGTTCACCCCTGAACTTGGTCTTGTAGATGAGGTGGAAGACGTTATTCTTCGCGACAAATTACTGAAAGTTCATCTTCTGATTGCTAAAATTGAAGCGTTGAATTCTCCTCCTATTAAAGAATATTTACCTCAGTCTATTACACCCGTTGAGTATAATGACCCATTGCTGGAAGAAATCGACATTCACTCAATACCTCCGGGTATTGATGATGATGACACGGAGGGGGATATTATTTTTGATAATTTGCTGCAGGAAGGTATTGTCCCAAGTCCCCCTCCCGAGCACCTTTCATCCACTCCTTTAGAGACCATTACGGAGGATGAATGCTTTGACCCAGGAGGTGCCATTGATTATTTTATGATTGATAACCTTATGGCTTTGCCGCTTTCTGAGCATCAATTGTCTTTGGGGGATGACAATCTGCTTACTTTACCCACCCCGCCTCCCGTGGATCATGATTTCACATACTTCTCGTATATTGAAAGGACTTTTCTACCCTTTAAGACTTATCCTCCGGCCTCTCCTTTATTAATGTCCTACGGGAACGAGGACAAGGTCTTTGATCACGGTATTACATTTGAGGCTTCCCCATGGACCATTTAATTCAGGGTCGAGTCAGGCTCGTGACTCGGTTAACAAAAACAAGCGCTTCTGGGGAGGCAACCCGATTATCTATCTATCTTTATCTGTTTTTATCATAAGTGTAGGGGGAGACCCTAGTATGTGTTTGTTGTTTTCTTTCTTATCATGTGAAGGGATTTGAGCTATCAAAGATCCATTCTTGATGACTTTTGACGAACCGTGATCCCGTGTACCCGCCTTCCCGGTTCTATCCTAAACTCTTTTGATTCTCTATTTTTATATTCTTTAATATTATAATAGGAATCACTTTAGTTGTCTCTTTCTTAACAAGATTAAACAAAGTACATAATGTCCTAAGTGTAGGGGAGTTTACTCCCACATGCTTAAACATTGAGGACAATGTTTATATTAAGTGTAGGGGGGACTTCTATCGAAGTTAAGTGGGCTTTTCCTTGTATTTGTCCTCATTTTAACCGGAAAATTGGTTTTTCGACATTTTTCAAATTTTTTGATCTATTTTGGCCTAGTAGTTTTTCCTTTGTTATCGTTACTTACTTTCTTTGCTAGAATAAATTTTCAATAAAATGGTTTTAAAGTTTTCAAAGTCGTGAATATTTTGACTCAACCCGAGTTTACTTATCCAAGTTTACTCTTGCTAGTATCCTTAACGTGTTTAAGTCAAGTTTTGCTAGGATTTTATATAGGGAACTTTAAAACGCGAAAGTCTTAACTCTCATGGGTTAAGAACAAGAACTTTTCGGAAGTTCCTATAATTGATCCTAGAGAGTCTTTTATCAAGGTCGCTTTAAAATGCGATTTCTAAACTTGAAAAAGTCTAAGAGTTTGCAAGATCCTATAGATGACTTGAAAACCCAAAACTTTGATTTAATTGGCTAAGCATCCACGAGTCTCATTCCTTGAGATTTTAAATTTTGGAGAACGAGAGATGATAGAGTCATTTATAAGTTTGGTACTCTTTCATGAATTTATGTGAGTTGATTATGAGCTTTTTCTCCCATCGTTTGTTAATAAATTTAATTGTAATAAATAAGGTTGTACGATTTGAAAAGTTACTTAGCTTCTATCCCAAGATCGTTTAAAAGTTGCTCGGTATTAATTAGAGTTCATAGCCAAGGCATAACTTATTGAATTGGGATGCGAAGATTGGCGAGTCCGAAAAGGCCCTAACAAGGCATGAGGGCTACATTTTGTTGCTAAAGATCCAAAAGTGATGTGAAGAATAATTTATCGAAAATCAATATGAAGGATCGAGACACACGACGAAAAGCAAATACTCCCCTAAAGATCATGGAGAAGTCTATCCGAAAAGACCCTAGCAAGGTATGAGGATAAATAGATCCAAGTCCTAAAAGGAGGCGGGTCGTTGTATATCAAAATCCCAAATGAAGATTGGAGAAAAATAAAGAAGTCGTGGTCCAAATATGAAGAATCTCTCAAAAAGTTCAAGTGCAGAAATTCCTATTATGAAGAGAAGACCATTATTTCATGAACGTCTCTCAAGATTTGAAGTATGAAGTCAATGCCAAATATCGGTCCGAGAAATGTCTCAAATCGTTAAGCGAGTTATGCCAAGATATGAACTTTATGAGGTCCCGAGAAGCAGTTTTAAAAGATTTTGTCCTTTAGCTAACTATTGATTAAATCGTCCCACTTTATTTTCAGCCTAAATAACTATCGAAATAAGTCAACAATGCATCCTCGTGATCATTTAAGACAGCTATAAAATATAAGAGATACACCTAGGAATAAGGGAGTCTAAGTGAATAATTGGGCCACATGAGTTTGTGTTGGTTTGCTAACTTATAATAACAATGATCTCGTTTATAAGCTTGGTGTGGAGAACGTGAAACTTGAGGATGATAAGCATTCATGACGGCCAAAACCCCAATGTAAGTCTTTGATTTCTTTACGTGTTCTGTATATATATTTATATTTGTTTAATAAAGGCCAAGGTGGGTTAATTATGATGAAAAATTATAAAACGTGCTTTATAATTAATGCATTGCATGAGGGCATTGCAATGGTCAAGTGTAGGGGATTTGATAGGTGTGAAAACACCCATCTTTTTACCACTTAATTACAATAATAACCAAGCCAAAACGTGTATTTTATGTCGTAAATGTCAGAATTATGCGTGATTTGTGTTTTTGTTGTCATTTAGGACCAAAACGTGAAAAGGGAGGAAAACACGGGCTTTAACGGGCTTTTATCGAAGAAAAAGACAAAAGACGAAGTCAAAAGATCAAGAGTGCAAAAAAAGAACGGAAGCCCAAGGCCTATTCTGAAGATTTATCGAAGAACAAGTCTAAAGACGGAAGTTTAATTAAGCCGAAGAACTCAAGTCTAATAAATGAAGAAATTATATGACGAGTTTAAATTGATCCCGAGACAAAGTCGAAAAAGTCGAAGAACTTATAAGACAAAAGACGTGAAGAAAGAAAGAAAGAAAAGAGCAACACAAGCATCCCCTCCTTTCCTATAAATACCCTTCATTTCACCACATGAAGGGGTGTTAGTCATTTTTTAGGAGTAGTTAGATTAGTTTAGGAGTAGGTAATTTTCTCTCTCTAGTTTTCTCACTTTCTCTCTCTAGTATTTCTTTCAAGTTTTAATCTTTAATCTTTAATGTTGTACTTTTGAATCTTTAATCTGAATCTTATTTCAAGCTTTTTACAATCTTTCTCATTCTACATTTCTTGATCTTATGCTTATCTTTAATCCGAAAGTTTTATACTTTTTGCTTAACTTTGATGTTTGATTAAAAAGTTCATCTTTTTGTTTCCATCTAAGCTTTTATACGAATTAAGCTATAAGTTTGACAATCTTATTGGCTTATCTTGTATTTAGCTTATTTACTTTTTAGTTTTCTTAAAAAGTTTAGTCTTTTTAAAGTTTGCTTATTTCGTAATTTAAAAGTTTTCAAATTTATACTTATTGATCTTTTAATGTTTGATTTTTATAGCTTAAAGTGTTTTAGTGCTTATTGTATTAATTTTCTTATTTTTGATTAAGTGCTTTTTAGTTAATTTTTATAAAAAGTTGTTTTTAAATATTTTTTATTATTTAGTATTTTTAAAAGTTTTTAAATTTTGGTCTATTAGCTTTTTCTTAAATTTGATATGGTTAAGTTTTTAGATAAGTGCTTATTTGGTATTTGCTTATTTGCTTATTGTATGCCATCGTAATGCTTAAGGGTTTTACCAGTACGATCCAGTAAGTGTGATCGCATAAACCCCGAGGGTTTCTACTTGCGATCCATTACTGCGATCCATAGTACGATCGTTCACTACGATCACACTCCTTAATCCACACCACGATCACTTGTTGCGATCGTGGGTACGATCATAGAGTGCGATCCGTGGGTACGATAGAAATGATCTGGTAGTGCGATCCATTACAACAATAGTGCGATGGAACCTTCATTTATTAACAATAGTACGATGGAATTATTAAACAATAGTACGATGAAAAGGACCAACATGTCTGCTAGCTTAATCCCATTTAGCGCCAAATTAAGCAGCTAGCTTGCTAGCTTCCAGCAGCTAGCATGCCAGCTTGTTTATTTAATAGTATTGTTCCGTAATTGTTTAGTTTTGTCTGAAAGTTGTTCCGATTTTATTTTTGAAAGTTACGTATTTTTAGTTGAATTTTTCGTCGATTTTTAGTATTAATATTTTTTTGTTAAGTTTAAGTTTTATCTTTTATTTAGTACCCGCTTTAGGTTTTGCCTCGTTTAGCTTTAAAGCACCATTTTAGTTTTATTCTCTCCTTATTCATTTAGTAAACTTTATTTTCGAGTCGATAGTTAATTTCGTCCTTTAGTTTTATTTTTATTAATTGTTTCGCTTTAAATTTCGTTTTATTATTTGTTTTAATATTCGTTTTGATATCGTTTTAATTTTTAGTTTTTAATATTCTCCTTGTTTAACTTTTATTATTTGTACTTGTCTTTAGTTTGTTTTTAAATACTTTTCGCATTTACTTTTTAATTAGTTATAGATAATCAACTTCCCTCTTTCTTAACCAAAAACGACTGAGTCACACTTATAACCAGTAATCAATTCGGATTGAATCGAGACGAACAAATTTTCATAACTAAGTAAAACCTAGTTATTAATCACCCCCAATCTCGAATCATAGGTGATCTTGATACTCCTAGACAAACAAGGTATCAAGCAAAGGAACATAGCTTTATTGCCAACACCACAATGAAATTCAATCATGACAATATGCAATGTTGCCTATTTACTACCTTTTTGTCACAAGAAGAGCCAAAGAAGATCTTTCAAGTTGTGAATGATCCAAGCTGGGTAGAGGCTATGCAAGAAGAGTTATTACAGTTTGATATTCAAGAGGTTCGGATTTTGGTTGATTGTCCAAAATAGGCAAGACCCATTGGGACAAAATGGGTGCTAAAAAACAAGAAGGATGAGAGGGGTATAGTGGTCAGAAACAAAGCCAGACTAGTAGCACAAGGATACACACAAGAGGAAGGAATTGATTCTTATGAAGTCTTTGCCCCAGTTGTCAGAATTGAATCCATCAGGCTGTTTCTAGCATATGATTCTTTCATGGACTTTATTGTGTACTAGATGGATGTTAAGAGTGCCTTTTTTATGGCACCATTGATGAAGAGGTGTATGTGATGCAGCCTCCAAGTTTTGAAGATCCAGACCATCCAGACAAAGTCTACAAGGTAAAGAAGGCAATGTATGGGCTTCAACAAGCTCCTAGGGCCTGGTATGGGACAGTATCCAAGTATCTGTTAGATAATGGCTTCAACCGGGGGAAGATTGATCAGACCCTGTTTATCAAGAAACAAAAAGGTGACTTTCTTTTGGTGCAAGTATATGTAGATGACATCATTTTTGGATCCACAAACTCCATGCTTAGCAAGAAGTTTGAAAAATTTTTGCAAGACAAATTCCAAATAAGTGCAATAGGAGAACTCAACTTTTTCTTGGGGTTACAAGTTCAGGAGAGGAAAGATAGGATTTTTATTTCCCAAGACAAATATGTTGCTGAGATTGTGAAAAAGTTTGGATTATGTGAAGGAAAGAAAGTCTCCACTCCTATGGACAAAGAGCATCCTTGGGGAAAAGAGGGCCAAGGAAAACTTATTGATGTCATAATCTATAGATCCATGATTGGATCTCTTATGTATCTTACATCTTCAAGACCTGACATCATGTTTGTTGTGTGCTTGTGTGCAAGACACCCAAGTGACACCTATGGAGTGCCACCTATTTGTTGTGAATAGAATCTTTAGATATCTCAAGTGTCACCCTACTTTAGGACTCTGGTATCCTAAAGAGTCACCCTTTGAGCTGATAGCCTATTCAGATAGTGACTATGGTGGTGACAACAATGATAGAAAGTCCACAACAGGTGGATGTCAATTTTTGGGGAGTAGACTTATATCTTGGCAGTGTAAAAAAGCAAACTATTCTGGCAACTTCCACTACTGAAGCTGAGTATGTGGCTGTTGCTGCATGTTATGGACAAGTCCTTTGGATTCAGAATCAGTTGCTTGATTATGGGTATGATTTTCTTAAAACCAAGATATTCACTGACAATAACAACACAATTTGCATAATTAAGAATCCTATTTTTCACACCAAAACTAAACATATTGAAATCAGACATCATTTTATTAGAGACTGTTTTGAAAAAAGGTTGATTATCCATGAGACAATTGATATAGAACTTAATGTTGCTGATCTTTGGACAAACCTTTTGATATAGGGAGATTCTAGTACTTGGTTTCAAGTATTGGGATGATCAATTCCTAAACAGATGTTTGTAGCTTTGTGTGTATAATCAGGATTGCACTATTGTCTGTTGTTGTAACATTGCTAGTCACTTTTTCCATAATTTTTAATGCCACTGCTTTTGAACAAAGTTTCCCCTTCTTGGGTTAATTCCCATACTAGGGTACTTTCCCCTATTTAAGGTTTGTTCTTTTTAAGTGGTTACATGTGGTTTTTAGACTAACAATGCAGGGCTTAATATAGAGTATGGTATACCCTATGGAAATTTTTTTGTATATACTCTATGTTTCAGGGGAGGTTAGATCACACCTTTAGGATTCAGGGTATCCTTAGGATACTCATGTATGATTCTAGATCATATCCACTGGTGAGTATGGGCTTGGAACAATGACAACTTGCTGCAAAGCTTGTTGGAGTTTAAAACCTTCAGGCACTGTAATGTGTACTCAAACCCTTGATTGAGCAGCTTTCTACATAAAATGGGGCTTTTGAGTGCATGTTTCCAAGACCACTTGACCATATGAAGGGAATGGTGGGGTGGGGACCTGGGTATGGGTATTTCATTGGGTTGACCAGGCACAGGGTTGCTTATGTCTTAGCTTTTCTATTTGGGACTTTGCTGAATGGAGGACTCTAGAGATTCTATGTATCTAGCTTGCTTATGCAAGTTTGTGCATTAGGACAGAGTTGTTTAGCATTGACCTATTCAAGTTAATATAATACCCTTACGAATGTTTCCCCTGCTTTTTATTTCATTCCCTTGCTAGTATGTCTTTTCCCTGCTTTGCAAAACATTCCCTTGTTTGACCGTTAACCGACAATACCATTACACTGCTTATAGACATTAGGCCTGCTTGTTAAATTTTTGGTTAGGAAATATTTTATTATTTTCAAAAGATAATAAGGCACTTTATTCGTTGATTGGTAACCTTTTTATTATTATTTCAAATAACTTACTTTCTTAGCAAAAAAAATTTATGTTTTTTTTGCAAATTGATAATTTGGTCCAATCACAAGCCTTCAATTCGCCTATATAAACTCAATTCTCTTAACCAACAGGATTAACACATTCAGTCGATCATATACCACTTCTTTTTGCAAAATATAAACCTTTCTTTCTTCCAAATTTTTTAATGGCTCTCAAGATCTCTCCTAACCATAACCAAATTTCTATTTTATTGGTGAGACAACTGAATTCACTGATGCAGCGGCTTACCTAAAGTCTAGTTATTTCAGGTTAGCTCTTGTGATCAGTCCAAGATTTATACCTCACACATCCAACAGTTTTGGTCGAATGTCACGACTGAAACAATGGATGGAGAGGTTACACTTAAAAGTCTGGTTGATGGCCACCCCAAAGTGATTACACTTGCCTCCATTCGAGACAAGTTAGTTTTGAATGATGAGGATGGGGTGGTTACCCTGCCTGAGGCTAAAATTTTTTAGGGTTTAACAAACTTTCGGTACAATATTTCTGAAAATCAAAAATGTAAATTTGCTAAAGGTTAATTTGCACCCTATTGGAAGTACTTAGTTCATACAAATTTGCAATATTTGTCTTCAAAAACCACTCCTTTTAATGAATTTGGGAGTCAAGTTGCTTCTGCTCTGGTGTGTTTGGCAACAGTGCGAAAATATTGTTTTTCACAAATGATTTTTGAAGGTATGGTGAAAAGTGTATAAAGCAGTTCAAAATTTTGTATGTATCCAAGGTTTATAGAACTTTTGCTGGATATGAGTCAACATGGACCAATTTGCCAAAAAATCACTTCACAGCCAGCCCCCACACCACTAAATTGTTCATCACTCTTGCAGCAACCACCCCACAACTTTCTGGCAGGGTAGTTCCCCTCACTAAAACCATGATGAACTAGATCAAAAGAGAAACTGCTTCACAACCAAGAGCAGCCCAAACCACTCTTGCTGATACCCTTTATTCATCTGCTGATGCCCCTGCTAGTCAACTACCCCCTGCCAACCCACAACAAGAAAGGAGGACCAAAACCAGGTTTGCTAGGTCTCCCTTGTCTAGTGATCCTTTACAAGCAGCAGAGAGGGGAGTCTCCATGGGTATGGAGAAAACTGGGGATTTGGCTGCCACTACTGTCTCATCCCCAAGGGGTGAGCAGGATAGTGACACCAGAAGTAAGTCCACTTCCTCACTCAGTGATACCCAAAGAGGAGAGAAATCTCCTACTAGGGTTGAGAGCATACTGAAACCACTATCTTTATTGGAATTGACGAATATGTGCATGAGCTTGAAAAAGCAAAATGCACAACTGGTACAAACTGTCAAAAAACAAGGTCTAGTCATTAATAGCTTGGAGACCAGACTTGCTGCACTTGAGGGAGGAGAAGACCAAAGCTGATTATATCCACAGATGAGGATGCTTCCAAAGGGGAGGAAGTACCTCACACAGATGAGTCTACTCAATGGTATGCCTTTCCAAGTGACCAGGAACTTGGAACAGAGAAGATAGTTAGAGAGGAGAAACGTAGTGACAAGGGGAGTGCAACAAAGGATGTAGCCCAGACATTGTTAAACTTGGGTCATCAAGAAGAAGCCCCTGCTACAACAAAAGATTCCCCTGTTAGCATTATTCCCCTGCTATAAGTAATCCCCCTGCTATTGTTATTACACCTACAAGGCAACATATCTCCCAGACATTTGCTAGGAAGAAGAAGAGACAACTAGCTCAGAAGGGGATACAAATTTGAGAGACTGCTCCCAAAGCAAAACCAGCATAGGATCCAAAAGACAAAGGGAAGGGGAAAATGGTTGAACAAACCCAAGAGGAAATACAAGCACAAAACACCAGAAGAACTAAGGGCTCAGTCTGAACATGATGAACTTGTGGCTCAAAGGATGCATGAAGAAGAGCTACACATGCAAGAGGAGAGTATGCAAAAGAGGATAAAAGAGGCACAACTGGATGTCTCTAAATTAGATCTCTTAGAACAGGAAAAGGTACATATGCAGCCAAGGGAAATGCTTAAGCAGATTTAGATTATGCATAGAGAGCTGGATGAAAGGGTACCTAATGTTTCATAATTCTTGGAGTAATGGAAGCAAGAACTTGTTAATGCTTCTTTGAAGGAAAGGTATGAATTGACTATTTTGATCTTTAACTTTCAAAAGGACTTTTTGGAAAAGAGAGCAATGCAGCTTCAAAAGGAAAAGTATTTGAAGTCTGAAAAGGGGAGGTTAGAGCATTACAAGGTCATACTTAGGAGCTTGAAGAAGTATACTGATGCACACTTTAGAAAGATGACCTTTAAAGAGATAGAGAAAGTAGCCATTCCAATGATGAGCGCCACCAGTGTTGAGAATTTTATTGGTATAGGCACTCCATAAGAGGCTGAATTAGAAAACAAAATGAAATGATGAAAAAGGCTAGGGAGGATAAGAAAAGAAAAGCAGAAGAGGAAGCAGGTGAAACTACTAAGGCAGTGGAAACTGCACAAATAGGTGCAACTTCTCAAGCAGGTGGATCTTCATTAGCAGATGAAAGATCTGCTCTTAACTTACAAAGAGCTTCCAAGAAGACGAAAAGAATAGAGAAGATTGGAGAAATAACTAAAGAAGATCAGCATCCTTCCAATGAGGAAATTGATAAAAATTTAGTTTTGCAAGAATCTGATGAAATTGCACCAAGTGAGTTAGGAAAGAAGTACTCCATAGTAAAGTATGAGGTATTTTAGTATAGAGGCATGTCTTGGTGGAAGCTTACCAGGGAAGATGATACAGCTCAGACATTCCAGAGTTTGAGTCTTCTGTTTTAAACTTTGGATAGAGAAGACTTAGATGATTTATGGAGAATTTTAAAAGGGATGTTTGCAGCAAATCCTCCTACTATGGAAGGAGTTGAAAAGGATTGGCTTATTTGGGAGAGTATGCATAGGATGTATGAGACAAGGTTAAATGATCCTATTTTTGATGCACAAAATGGAGCCAAAATGTTATATTGGAAGTTGTTCACAAATTCAGGAGTCTATGAACTAGCCATGGAAGGAGTAACTGTTCATTTGCTCAACAATCATTTCTATCCTCTCTCCCAAGAGACAATGAAGAAGATGGTGCAGACTGACTTGATAGTTGATTGCAAGAATCATGTACCATATGATCTTATCAGGTTTATTCATAGTTAGATCTGGCCAGGGAGTTTGCAAGCATCCTCCTCAACCAGCATTTATTCAAAAACTTGTCATTTTGGTGAAAGCACAACTTTAGGGGAGGATTGTTGGGAATAAATGCATGTGTCTTAGTTCCCCCTGCTGGTTGGTCAAAGTTCCCCATGCTAGAGTAAGTCCCCCCTGCTGATTAAAAAAGGCAGGGGGATTGGTCCCCCTGCTAGAAGTCAAAGACCCTGCTGCATGGATAAACTAGGAAAAAATATTGACGCGTTTCAGTTACTACTCTAGAATACTTTCCTAGTTTGTTAGTAGTTATCTTTTACATGAGTCCTTGTGCTATAAAAGTACTCATTAGGTTTTGGTTTCGATATATCTTTCTGTCATTTCAATTTCAAAGCTTTAAGGTTGTAAAACCCGAATACCATCTTTGGGTATTCGTATATCATAAATATATTAAAGCTTAATGTTTGGTTCTACACTTGTTCTTTTGCTAAACATTACATTCCGCATCTTGATTAGTTACTTTGTGTATTGCAAATTTTCTCTCATAGTAGTTTGAATTCTTTCTTTCTACTATAACCCTTAAACAAGCTAAGGCTTAAGATCTGAGTTTGGGATCAACATACAAGAATTAATTCTATATAAACAACCTCTCACCTCATAATTCAAGACAGGCAAAAATCTCTCAACCCCCCCCCCCTCTCTCTTTGTTGCGATGGCAAGACTACCCACAAAGGGGGTTTTGGTTGGTTTTCTTGTTTGATCAATTTCGCTTATAATCTAGTCCTAGCCCCTCTCTAGGGTTGTTGGGTAGATTTTCCACAAGCGTTATAGCTCGGTTCACACGTGATAGAATCACGGTTAGCTCACTGTATTATTTGTGTACAAGATCGTAATATAGTCTTACTTTAGACTATATCTTGTTGGTGTTCGTTATAAAACCTTATTGGTGATTCGTTCTTCGTCCTGTGGATTTGCTTTAGCTTAAAGGTATGTAACCCTAATTCGATTAATTATAATTGTGTAACACTCTAATTTTTCGTATCAGTACAGGGGAAGGGTCTTTTAGAGTGTTACGGGATAGCACAATAACTCCAATCATAGACAACACATAAAAATGGTTGTACAAGGTTCAACATACATTCATTCGATAAAAAATTTTAAAGTGTACAACAGGTCCCAAATTATACAGGTCGTTAAGTTTACAAAACATAGATCGAATGAACATTTTTAATATTATGTGGGCCATCAGAGTCGATCTCCATCCGGATTACCTACAAGCACCTGAGATAAAAACATGCAAAAATCATATCAGCGAATGCCGAGTGAATTCATAGAGTTTAATAAAAACCGTTATATAAAACAATCGTTAAAATCAGAACACAAGTATAATATCGAAAGTAAGTCCACGTATTGCTAGTCAGGCAATATATAAATCAAGCATACATCTTAAACCGTCCATGAGACCGTAGCCTCTATATTACCATGATAGGTAATATATTCATCGTTATTAGCGTCTTATCATATCGGATATTTAGATTATATAGGATTATTATTAGCCGCATGACATTGTTACCTTACTATGAAAACAGCAGACCGCAAACCCGACAAACAATTTGCCCATCTAAGTTAGCGTGTCGTCACAAAAATCACGCTATGGAATCTTCTCATACATAAATTCGCTTACCAATCAATGTGGTACGACGGGGATCAACCGTCAAGGCGCGAACTGGGGTGATCGTCCCCAAATAGTACTATCAAATACATAAGCGTCTACCAAATCCCGGTAGTTCACAATTCATGCTAATGGGACTTTAAGTGACATAACCTAACTACTAATAATCCTTTTTGTCTCGTTTATAGGGTCATAACATCATTCGGGTCCATATCATTAAGCATACCATCGGGAATACTTGTGTTCTATTTTTATCAAAATCTAGCATGTTATCTCCCTCGCGGGTTTACAAATCATTTTATAAAACATTTGAAAGAGTGCGAGGCTATGTTATCTCCCTCGCGGGTTTACAAACGGGCGTGCTTCGGTCATGGAAACCTATATAAATAATAATCGGTCTTAGACTTTGTCCAATGACTTTTATCAAAATATCAATATACATATGATGATTTTGTACATATGATGATGATCAAGTGGGTTTATATATCCTTGTTTACTCATTTTAGTGTTTACGTTTTGGTAACTTTTTACTAGTTTGCTAGTTTTATCTATTTACCTATTTTAAGTCCATTAAGCTTAGTATAAGTTCTTTAACTTGTTTTAATCCATTTTATACCTATATTATCAGTATATATATACTTTCCATGTTGGGCCCAAATGGGTTAAGCCCAATAAGTTCTTTTTATAAGTGGTTAACTTATTTAGTCCAATTATTAGTCCAATATGCTTAGTTAGCTCGTTAATATCCGTATGTCCTATAGTTCGGGTTTTATCGGTTTTTACTTGTATTAGTTACTTATATATCAGTATATTACTTTTAAAAACTTTACATTAGACGGGTTTGATCGTCTAAGTTTTATTTGGCGAAAAACGTTAATTTTACGGTAATAGCCGAAAAAGTCGTAAAAATCAAGTTTATAGTTTTTATTACTTATAAGTATTATTCCACTACCATTTATATAATGTATCCATTTAATTAACCTTTTATATATTTATATAAATAAGTTTCATAAGTTAGTGGGTTTTTATTTTACATTTTATACAATAAAATTTGAGTGCTTATATAATAATAATAAACATTAATTCTCAAAATCTGATTTTTATTTTCATGTTCACCCTTTTTATCATATCTAGAGTTCTATAATGAATTAGAAGTTAATTTTTGGGTGGCATGATCTTCATATTATGTGCTACATTTAACTTAGTTATAGCTACTGCTCATTTTAAGTTTATCTTGCCTTAACAGTCCCTACAAAACTGCTTATTCAGATTAGCACTCTCATCTTGTTTTGATCATATCTCACTCATTATATTGATTCCATTGCATGGCCAACTCTCACATGTGTATAACATATTATACTTACTGTAAATGGATCATACCATGCAATTTTATCAGTTCAAGTTTTAGTTATATACTGTTTTTATACAGTCAACTAAATAAGCATGATTTTAGCCTCATTTCTTATAGTTATTAACCTTTTTAAGCATATCTATCAACACTTGATCCCCACACAACATTTTTATCATCATATATACATCATATACATATACAATAATAAAGAAAATACATTTGTTCTTTACAAAAATAACAAGAGAAAATGTAGAGGATGATCTTCTTTACCAACCAAGTGTATTTCTTGTTTTTGGAAGACAAGAACTTGATGAACACCACAAGTAACTCCAAGATCATCAAACACCAAGAACAATAGTTGAGAAATCAGCCCTAGGACACAAGCAAATCACCTCCAATGTTGTTAATATGGCCACCAAATGATCAAGGCTTCAAGATAACTCCATGATAGAGCTAGTTAACATGTATTTCATGGCTAGAAAAGATCAAAAGGGGTGTTTGTAGCTTGAAAGTGGACGGCAAGGGGAAGGTTTTTGAGAGAGTTTTGTGTTGATTTTGCATGTATGGAAAGATGGAAATGAGTTAGTTGATGGTTTTAGCTAGTAAGTGGAAAAGAGTAGCTTAAGGTGTAAGCTTTGTTTACACTTGTAAACACTTAGCTAACATGATGCCACATATGGTTGTGGTGTCATGTTAGTGCCGTCCCATATAAGCTAGTGGGGTGGGACAATGTATTTTGTCCCATCTCACTAGTTTACGGGTATTCCTCGATTCTAGTTTTCTTGATTTGCGTGCCCTCGGGTCGTTTCACGAAAAACGTTTTTATAAATTATGAATCAACGTCACAAAACGAATCCAATAAAAATTGTCTCATCAAAAACGGAGTTAAAAAACGTAAATACGTAATCCTAAGGTTTCCGGTTTAGTCGTAAAAGACACTAAATTATGCACGTAAGCCCAAATTTAAATCCGTAAATTGTGAGTTCGTCAACCAACACAAAAATAAGTTTCAAAATATTATACGAGAAAATATTTCACTACTTGAAAATGTTAGATTGTCACAGCTTTTCCTCCTAAAAGGGATCAACGTCCTCGTGATCCATTTCATTTGGATGTCCGTTTCTTATTGAAATCGAAGAGGTGCGGATATTTCTTCCACATTTCATCCTCTCGTTCCCAAGTATACTCCGGTCCATGCTTTGAATTCCATCGGATCTTGACAATAGGTATCCGATTTTGTTTCAGTTGCTTTACCTCACGGTCCATAACTTCTACGGGCTATTCGATAAAATGCAACTTCCCATCTATTCGAACCTTACCTAACCGAATTTTCTCATCACTCACAGCTAGACATTTCTTCAGATTAGATACATGGAATGTGTTGTGAACACCATGAAGTTCTGGGGGTAACTCTAGTTTGTAAGCCACCGGACCTACTCTAGATAAAATCTTAAAGGGTCCAATATAACGGGGATTCAATTTCCCTCGCTTTCCAAACCTGATAACGCCTTTCCATGGCGATACTTTCAACATTACTCGGTCACCCACTTTAAACTCCATTGGCTTCCGCCGCACATCCGCGTAACTTTTCTGTCTACTACGGGCAGTCAACAACCTATTCTTAATCTGAACTATCATCTCCGTAGTCTCCCGGATCAATTCCGGTCCCGTGAGCTGGGTATCCCCAACTTCACTCCAACATACAGGAGATCTACACTTCCTACCATACAAAGCTTCAAACGGTGCAGCCTTAATACTAGAATGGTAACTATTGTTATACGAAAACTCTGCTAACGGCAAATGTTTATCCCAATTCTTACCAAAGTCTAACACACAAGCTCTCAACATATCTTCCAGTGTTTGTATCGTCCTTTCACTCTGCCCACTAGTCTGGGGGTGATAAGCAGTGCTCATGTCGAGATCCGTTCCCAAAGATCTTTGAAGAGATTTCCAAAAATTCGATGCGAATCTAGGATCTCGATTTGAAATGATCGATACAGGCACTCCATGCTTGCATACAACATTATCAAGGTATATACGAGTCAGCTTCTCCAGTGAGAACTGCTCTTTAACCGGAATGAAGTGTGCTGATTTGGTCAGTCTATCGACAATAACCCAAATCGAGTTGTTTCTAGATGATGTTCTAGGAAGCTTGGTGATAAAGTCCATCATAATTCGCTCCCACTTCCATTCAGGAAGCTTTGGTTGTTGAAGTAGTCCTGATGGCTTTTCATGTTCAGCTTTGACTCTAGCACAAGTCAAGCATTGAAGAACATACATAGCTATGTCAGTTTTCATATTCGGCCACCAGTACAACTTCTTCAAATCATGGTACATCTTATCAGATCCCGGATGAATGGAATACTTAGATTTATGGGATTCTAACATAATCAAATATCTTAAGCCTCCAAACTTAGGTATCCACATACGACCTCTTAAGCATTTCACTCCATCAGCTCTAACATCTAAAGGATCTCCTTCTCCTCGGAACCCTTCATTAACAAAATTCTCCTTTTTACAAGCTTCTATTTGCGCATTTCTAATTTGCTCAGGCAAATTATTGTGCACGGTCAAGACTAGAGAACGTACCCTGATAGGCTCTCTATCTTTCCTACTTAACGCATCGGCAACAACATTGGCTTTTCCTGGGTGATATTTTATATCACAATCATAATCACTTAACAACTCTATCCATCTTCGTTGCCTCATGTTCAATTCCTTTTGATCGAGAATATACTATAGGCTTTTGTGATCGGTGAATACCGTACACTTGGTGCCATACAGATAATGTCTCCACAACCTAAGAGCAAAGACTACAGCTCCTAACTCAAGATCATGAGTAGTATAATTCTCCTCATTCTTCCTCAATTGCCTAGAAGCATAAGCTATCACTTTCTCTCGCTGCATCAATACAGCTCCATAGCCTCTAAGAGATGCATCACAATACACTACAAAATCTTCACTCCCGTCGGGTAATGATAAGATTGGCGCACTACATAATTTTTGCTTCAATGTCTGAAATGCTCCATCTTCATCACTTCCCCAAACGAAAGGTTTATTCTTCTGGGTAAGCTTAGTCAAGGGTTTAGCTATCAAAGAAAATTCTTTAATGAATCGCCTATAATAGCCAGCCAATCCTAAGAACTGTCGCACTTCCATTGGCGTTGTCGGTGCAGACCAATTCTTAATAGCTTCAACCTTTGCAGGATCAACATGAATTCCATCTTTGTTAATCACACGACCAAGAAATTGCACAGAATCTAACCAGAAATCACATTTCGAAAACTTAGCATACAACCTTTCATCCTTCAACAAATTTAAAACAATCCTTAAATGTTCTCTATGCTCATCTTCATTCTTAGAATAGATTAGAATTCGTCAATAAACACAATCACAAATTTATCCAAGTAGGGCTTGCACACTCGATTCATTAAATCTATGAAAACCGCAGGTGCGTTAGTTAACCCAAATGGCATTACTTGAAATTCATAGTGTCCATAACGAGTTCTAAATGCAGTTATAGGAATATCTTCTTCACGGACGCGAAGTTGGTGATATCCTGACCGCAAATCTATCTTAGAATACACACTAGATCCTTGTAGTTGATCAAACAAATCATCAATCCTAGGTAAAGGATATCGATTTTTAATTGTCAACTTATTCAGTTCCCTATAATCAATGCACATACGGAAAGATCCATCCTTCTTCTTAACGAACAAGACTGGAGCTCCCCAAGGCGACGAGCTCGGTCGAATAAAGCCTTTATCAGACAACTCCTTAAGTTGCTCAGATAACTCCTTTAATTCAGAAGGGGCTAATCGATATGCCGCACGTGCCACCGATGCAACACCAGGAATTAAATCGATTCGAAACTCTACT
Organism: Glebionis coronaria; assembly: GCA_025667525.1. Taxonomy (NCBI): domain Eukaryota; kingdom Viridiplantae; phylum Streptophyta; class Magnoliopsida; order Asterales; family Asteraceae; genus Glebionis; species Glebionis coronaria. The sequence goes on from CM046877.1 coordinate 488,084,260, forward strand.
TGCCTTATCGGTGGAAGTCCGGGTAAATCCTTAGGAAATACCTCAAGAAATTCACAAATAATAGGTACATCTTCCAATCGTTTCTCCCTAGACTCATTCCCGGTCACTTGAGCTAAGAATAACTCACAACCGTTCCTGATGTACTTTTGGACTTTAATACATGAAACGATTTTCAAACGGGATTCACCTCGATTACCATCAATTACTAACGTCCTATTCCTAAGAGGAATCTTAACCTTCTTCTCTCCACATAAAATAGTTACATTATTCAACGACAACCAATCCATACCAATAATAATATCAAAACTACCTAATTCTATCAACATCAAATCAATCGGAAAGGAATGGTTCAAGAGATTTAGAGAGCATCCTTCTAATAGCTTATTAGTTTTCACTAATTTGCCATCAGCCAATTCCACCTCGTAACTGATATTTATCTCAACAGGTTCAATGTCAATAAGGGCACTAAATTTAGTGGATACAAAGCTCCTATCAACACCCGAATCAAATAAAGCAACAGCATAATGATTGTTGAGTAAAAACGTACCAGTAACGACATTCGGATCCTCTTTCTTCACCTCAATTGTTCCAAGTTGATAGACATCACCCTGTGGGTTTCTTCCAGGTACAATCGCTTTCAACTTGGTGCATTCCGATTTCCTATGACCTTCTTCATTACAGTTGAAGCAAATGGTTCCCTTTTTACACCTTTCAACTTTGTGTCCAAGCTTTCCACAATTTCGGCATTTCCAGCAGTCACCAGCATGCCTCTTGTTGCCACACTTAGGACATCTATCATCGTTGCACGGTGTATTGTTGGTAAGAGCATTTGCATTTCCCTTTCTCTGGTTCTGACGGCGATTGAAATTCTTCCTATTATCACCTCTATCTACACGATCACCGTCTCCCTTTCTTTTCTCACCAACACGGGCTTCATCTTCCCTATCCTGAATTATCTGTCCAATAAGTTGGTAGGCCATTCGAACAGCATCATCAATGGTCAGTGGTTTAGATGATGTCACGTCCCCCCGGATATTCCTGGTCAACCCTTTAATATATTGCTCAATTCGGATCTCTTCGGGTTCAACCAATCGAGGACATAGCAAGGCCAACTCACGGAATCGGTTCGTGTAACTATCAATGTCCACACCTTTCATTCTCAAATGAATCAACTCTTGTTCTAACCTAATGATCACACTACGAGGACAAAACTCCAAAGTCATCCACTTCTTAATTTCAGCCCAAGGAGTAGCATTAGCAGCATCAAGACCCATAAAAGAAATTCTCCCGTTCCACCAAGTCAACGCACGACCTTTAAGAGTAGCAATAGCAAAAGTCACTTTATCTTCCTCCTTACACTTACTAATCCTAAACACCGATTCAATCTTCTCGATCCACTGGCTTAGTCCTACAGCACCTTCAGTTCCATTAAAAGGTAGAGGTTCACACTTCATGAACGTCACATAAGTACAACCACCAACTTCAGGCGCAGCTCCAAGTCCTCCTACATTTCCTCCAGCATTAGCATTCACATTATTAGCATTCACATTCACATTAGTACCGCCAATTCCACTACCGCCAGCTCCACTACCGCCAGCTCCACTACCGCCAGCTTTATTTCTAGCATTTGCCATAAATTCAGTCATAGATGCGGTAACTTGCTCCGTAATAATCCTACGTACATCATCCTCAGTCACAGCCTTCTTGGGCGGCATAGTTCTATAATTTCACAATTTCAAAGTATTAAGCATTCACCCAACAAGGATTCATATAATATGGATTGAATTCATAATCAAGATACAAATAAGGCACAATATGGAATTCAAGACAAGATACATATTTCATTCGATTTGAAACAAAAGTATTGTCTTAGTTACCTCCCATATCAAAGTTCTAGCACTATATACACTCAAAATTCGTGCCAAGTCTACTACTAACAAGTCGGTTCAGTCAAAGCTACAAAAGCACAAAAGATACAAAGGTCACTACTAAATACAGACTGGTCTATTGAGAACCGCCAAATGGTCCATTATCCATCGTCTTCTGAATCTTCGTCGGACGATCACTAGACACATCTTCAGCTGGGCGCTTACGGATCACTCCTCTTTCAACCATGTCATCATAAAATCTACTATTCCAACCCACGGATATATTCAACTCCTTCTCGGATTTCTCACGCATCGCACGAGCTACATTCAACTGAATCTCCATAGAATTCACCTTTTTCTTCATTTCAGCAAACTCACCACTTTCCAACACCGATAACCTCCTAAAAGCCTCATTCAAACCACGTTCTACATCAGTCAAATCCAAACTAAGCAATTCTCGCTCTTTCTCACCAACCTTAGTCTTCGAATCCAAATAAGCAACATGAGTCTGAACAACACCTAATCCAATCTCTGTCATACAACTCTTAACACGGGAAGCATCTAGATCACGTCTCAAGGCCCATGGTGCAAGACCATCAATATGAGTAGCCTCTCGAGCACTAGACGACTCTCCTATCTCACGTCTACGAGTAGCAATACCATCAGTACCGTCAGGTGCATCATCATCCTCATCCTCCTCTAATTCAGAATCAGATTCAGACGATTCAAACATTTCATCCCTAGGTAACTCAACCTCAGAATCAGACAAATAAACTGGTGCGGGCAAAGGCTCGCCCTCTGGAACATCATAAGGATAAATAAGCTCGGCTTCCTTATAATCATCAACCTCAACATCTATACCTACATCCTCCTTGACATCCTCGTTGTCAATCTCATCATCTAAATTATCTAACCCAATCTCCTCATCATTCTCAATATCAACATTCTCAATCTCATTCTCTACCAAGTTAACCTGAGGGGCAATCTGATCTCCTAGTCCTAACTCGGGCTCGGGATCTTCTAATGGTTCCTCCTCATCATCCATATCATAATCTACTAAGTCTAAATAAGGATCATCATCTACATTAGGTTCAGGAATAGCATGGTTTTCTATAGGAATATTAGGGCCAGCCATGACAATCTGCATTATATATATATCTCGTATTAGGATAACATACTAGTTAAACAATTACATAATGAAATTACGATATATACATATATATAAATTAAATTATATATATCAAAATATATATCTTCTCAATAGGGCTTGTTGGTAACGTCGGAGATCTCTGGCACCGTTATAGTCAAAAGATTTTTCAAATATTTTCTCAAATGTTCATTGTTAAAAGATTTTGAAAAGTTTTGTTCAAAACCTTGGTTTTTAAAATCTTTTGTTCTCTATAACGAGAGCTCTGATACCAAACTGTAACACTCTCATTTTTTGTATCGGTACAGCGGAAGGGTCTTTTAGAGTGTTACGGGATAGCACAATAACTCCAATAATAGACAACACATAAAAATGGTTGTACAAGGTTCAACATACATTCATTCGATAAAAAGTTTTAAAGTGTACAACAGGTCCCAAATTATACAGGTCATTAAGTTTACAAAACATAGATCGAATGAACATTTTTAATATTATGTGGGCCATCAGAGTCGATCTCCATCCGGATTACCTTCAAGCACCTGAGATAAAAACATGCAAAAATCATATCAGCGAATGCCGAGTGAATTCATAGAGTTTAATAAAAACCGTTATATAAAATAATCGTTAAAATCAGAACACAAGTATAATATCGGAAGTAAGTCCACGTATTGCTAGTCAGGCAATATATAAATCAAGCGTACATCTTAAACCATCCATGAGACCGTAGCCTCTATATTACCATGATAGGTAATATATTCATCGTTATTAGCGTCGTATCATATCAGATATTTAGATTATATAGGATTATTATTAGCCGCATGACATTGTTACCTTACTATGAAAACAGCGGGCCGCGAACCCGACAAATAATTTGCCCATCTAAGTTAGCGTGTCGTCACAAAAATCACGCTATGGAATCTTCTCATACATAAATTCGCTTACCAATCAATGTGGTACGACGGGGATCAACCGTCAAGGCGCGAACTGGGGTGATCGTCCCCAAATAGTACTATCAAATGCATAAGCGTCTACCAAATCCCGGTAGTTCACAATTCATGCTAATGGGACTTTAAGTGACATAACCTATCTACTAATAATCCTTTTTGCCTCGTTTATAGGGTCATAGCATCATTCGGGTCCATATCATTAAGCATACCATCGGGACTACTTGTGTTCTATTTTTATCAAAATCTAGCATGTTATCTCCCTCGCGGGTTTACAAATCATTTTATAAAACATTTAAAAGAGTGCGAGGCTATGAAGTCACGTTGATAATGAAAGGCGGATTATCGGCTACGGGCGTGCATCGGTCATGGAAACCTATATAAATAATAATCGGTCTTAGACTTTGTCCAATGACTTTTATCAAAATATCAATATACATATGATGATTTTGTACATATGATGATGATCAAGTGGGTTTATATATCCTTGTTTACTCATTTTAGTGTTTACGTTTTGGTAACTTTTTACTAGTTTGCTAGTTTTATCTATTTACCTATTTTAAGTCCATTAAGCTTAGTATAAGTTCTTTAACTTGTTTTAATCTATTTTATACCTATATTATCAGTATATATATACTTTCCATGTTGGGCCCAAATGGGTTAAGCCCAATAAGTTCTTTTTATAAGTGGTTAACTTATTTAGTCCAATTATTAGTCCAATATGCTTAGTTAGCTCGTTAATGTCCGTATGTCCTATAGTTCGGGTTTTATAGGTTTTTACTTGTATTAGTTACTTATATATCAGTATATGACTTTTAAAAACTTTACATTAGATGGGTTTGATCGTCTAAGTTTTATTTGGCGAAAAACGTTAATTTTACGGTAATAGCCGAAAAAGTCGTAAAAATCAAGTTTATAGTTTTTATTACTTATAAGTATTATTCCACTACCATTTATATAATGTATCCATTTAATTAACCTCTTACATATTTATATAAATAAGTTTCATAAGTTAGTGGGTTTTTATTTTACATTTTATACAATAAAATTTGAGTGCTTATATAATAATAATAAACATTAATTCTCAAAATCTGATTTTTATTTTCATGTTCACCATTTTTATCATATCTAGAGTTCTATAATGAATTAGAAGCTCATTTTTGGGTGGCATGATCTTCATATTATGTGCTACATTTAACGTAGTTATAGCTACTGCTCATTTTAAGTTTATCTTGCCTTAACAGTCCCTACAAAACTGCTTATTCAGATTAGCACTCTCATCTTGTTTTGATCATATCTCACTCATTATATTGATTCTATTGCATGGCCAACTCTCACATGTGTATAACATCTTGTACTTACTGTAAATGGATCATACCATGCAATTTTATCAGTTCAAGTTTTAGTTATATACTGTTTTTATACAGCCAACTAAATAAGCATGATTTTAGCCTCATTTCTTATAGTTATTAACCTTTTTAAGCATATCTATCAACACTTGATCCCCACACAACATTTTTATCATCATATATACATCATATACATATACAATAATAAAGAAAATACATTTGTTCTTTACAAAAATAACAAGAGAAAATGGAGAGGATGATCTTCTTTACCAACCAAGTGTATTTCTTGTTTTTAGAAGACAAGAACTTGATGAACACCACAAGTAACTCCAAGATCATCAAACACCAAGAACAATAGTTGAGAAATCAGCCCTAGGACACAAGCAAATCACCTCCAATGTTGTTAATATGGCCACCAAATGATCAAGGATTCAAGATAACTCCATGATAGAGCTAGTTAACATGTATTTCATGGCTAGAAAAGATCAAAAGGGGTGTTTGTAGCTTGAAAGTGGACGGCAAGGGGAAGGTTTTTGAGAGAGTTTTGTGTTGATTTTGCATGTATGGAAAGATGGAAATGAGTTAGTTGATGGTTTTAGCTAGTAAGTGGAAAAGAGTAGCTTAAGGTGTAAGCTTTGTTTACACTTGTAAACACTTAGCTAACATGATGCCACATATGGTTGTGGTGTCATGTTAGTGCCGTCCCATATAAGCTAGTGGGGTGGGACAATGTATTTTGTCCCATCTCACTAGTTTACGGATATTCCTCGATTCTAGTTTTCTCGATTTGCGTGCCCTCGGGTCGTTTCACGAAAAACGTTTTTATAAATTATGAATCAACGTCACAAAACGAATCCAATAAAAATTGTCTCATCAAAAACGGAGTTCAAAAACGTAAATACGTAATCCTAAGGTTTCCGGTTTAGTCGTAAAAGACGCTAAATTATGCACGTAAGCCCAAATTTGAATCCGTAAATTGTGAGTTCGTCAACCAACACAAAAATAAGTTTCAAAATATTATACGAGAAAATATTTCACTACCTGAAAATGTTAGATTGTCACAAATTGTGTTAATTATGATCTTGTTAAATCCCTTACGCCATATGTGTGCTTTGATCTCGTTTAGGGTTTTATATAATTGTTATGATGTTAATAATCCTTCAGTGGTGGCTTTGGTGGAGAGATCCTAATTTTTCTGAGAGATGTCATCCTTAAGATTCTCATAGAGATGTTTAAAAACGCCCCTGAGAGTTTCATATAAAATCTTCTCAGTGATAGGCTTGTTATCATCAAACTCCAATTCCATAACCTTAGTCTGAGTCCCCAAAGAAGAGGTGTCAAGGTATGCCTCATGGGAGGGATTCTTTGTTGATGCCTTAGGGGAGGGCTTCTTTTGAACGGTTGCCTCTGGGGAGGGATTTGGTTGAGCCTCAGGGGAGGGCGAAATGTCTGAGAAAGGAGGGGATTGAGGCTTTTGGGCCGATTGAGGAGGAGCTTGAGTTTCCCTATCATCTTCAGCCTCAACCATTTCATCGTCATCACTAAACCCATGGAGTACATCCACAGACTCCTGGAGCAGTGTAGCATAGTCTCCAAAGGCCAGTGACACCCGCGGTTTATCCAGCTCCCCTTCATAAGAAGGCTTGCCTTTGTTGAGGTCACTCCCTGCCCTAAATCTTGTGGATTGGGTTTCATCCAACTGATGCTCAGAGACAGTTTGTGATTGATTATAAGTGGAGGTGAGATCCCTATCAGCGAGGTGTGTTACCTGTGGGCGTCTCTCTGAGTCTTTGGGATAAATATTGGTTCCCTCAGGCAAAGACTTGGGATTAAGTGTGCCTTCATTAGGGGTTGTGAAAGTGGGATTCCTATCAGTGGGGTGTTTTACCCATATGCGTCCCTCTGAGTCTTGGGAATCGGTTGTGGTTCCCACAGGCAAAGACTTTTATTTAGTGTGCCTTCATCGGGAGTTGTGGAGGTGATAGACCTATCAGCGGGGTGTTTTATCCTTGGGTGTCCCTATGAGTCTTTGGTCTTTGTTTTTTCCTCAGGCAAATGTTGTGTTTGAGTAATGCCTTCATCAGACTGGTGGATAGGTAGTCCCATAGCATAGGGTTGTTTAGTTCCCTCCACATCAAGAGGACCAGTATGTTCGCCCGTCGACCCTGACTGTGATGTATCAGGGCCTCCCGTAAGCTCTTTCCCTTAGGGTATTTTAAGCTTGGTCTGAACAAGGGTAGTCTTTTTAGCCTTGGTCTTTTTCTTACGTGTCTCGGAAGCCTCAGGGCCCTGTGCTGTTGGGTTGGTTTTTGGCACCGTCTGAGTCTTCTTGTTCCCTTTATTTGGAGAAGAAAGGAATATGAGACACGGATGATGCAAGACTGATCACCTCAGTCATGTGAGCCATCAATTCAACGGGGGTGGACTTCAGATGGGTTCTTAGAAAAGTTTGTGGAACTCAGGATGGCGGGTAAGGACCCAACATATTTATCCTGAGTGTAAGATGAACCCAGTAACCATTCTAAAGCGCACGATATGAATCTAGGGTAAGATACATAACATTTTACTTGACTCCTTCAGGAGCCTGGTTACAGGATCATTAAGAATGATCTCTCCTAAGTCGACCTTCAGTCCATTTATAAGTTTGAAGGTTAGCATCTGCTGAGTAGAATTAACTTGCTCAGTAGATGAATGGTTCCCATCGAGTACCTAAATCACAAAAGTGACCGGGATCTTCCAAGCCATGGGGAAAGAAGTTTTGATTAATACGGTTTTATCTACAAGCAAATCAGGGACCCCGATACTTTTAAGTCCATTTTTTACTAACTCATTGTCAGGATGATCAACATAGTTTCCTTTGTTATAATCAAGTCTAATGGCTTCAGAAAATGTTTTAAAGTCTAAAGTCAATGGTGTCTTCCCATTGTTCACAGTGAAATTGATGACTGACCCTTTATGTGACTTGGTCTTACACCCCTGCGACCCTTTAGGCCATTGGGTTGGGGTTACAACCACAGTGTATACCATAACTCCCTGAGATAGTTATGGTATAAGACTGAGGGGTTGTTGGTAAAATCATTATCCCAATCAAAATTTTTAAGAAATTTGCAAATGGGTTTTTAGGTTGATATATTACGAGGGTAACCGAAATCCCCCCCATAATTGTTTCAGAAAAATGAACCCCCTCATTAATGAGATGCCTAGCATGAGGGGCATATGGAATAGCAATGAATAGTGCCATTTGAATATATGATGTTGAGAATAATTCTTTTAAAAGGACTATGGCACTTGTGATAATCAAACCAAGGCTTGTTTCTTGTTATAAATCAACGGATGGTCACCAAGTGACTTAGTGCAAGCGTTTGCGTAGATCAAAAGAGATATATAATCACTAAGTAACTTCGATCGCCAATTGGAATATGATATAACAATAAAACAAGTGTATGCTGTGATTACCTATTGGAAATACCTTGCTTGAATCAACCTTTGAACACACACTTTGTTTTTGAGAGAAAACTTTTGTAGAGTATAATTGCTAAAAACTTTTGTGTGTGTGTTTTGTGAGAGATGGGTATTTAGTGGCATGGATGTGAAAATAAAATTATTTGGGATTATTTAGAATTAACTTCACATCCGCATTAAATGTAGTGTGCCAAATGGTACCCTATTTTACTCGGCTATCGATCTATTACTGTATTTCAAACGCTTTTTGCATAAATGACGTGGGGTCATGTGTAGTTGAAAGGACAATTTTGCAATGGATTTTGTTTGAAAGGGCAAGCATTTAATGCTTAGTGGGAATTTTGACATTGGGGGCCCCGTGTCTGGTTGATGACAGTCAAACTAGGAAAATGTGTTCCTTATTTAATGGTGTGAATCACCAACCTAGGACATTAAGTAACTAAATCCTTAGAGCATTTAGTTACTCATTTAATGTGTCTCAGTGTCAAGAAGAATGACACAAGATATGTTCAGGGAGTAGGCAAGAATATACACTATACTGACAACAACATAATCCGGGAGCATGATTAGTCAATCTTCAGCATACGAAGTTCAGCTTTCAGTCTAGTGAACATTGGTTCATCCAATGGTTTGGTGAAAATATCAGCTAGCTGATACTCAGTGGGAATGAAGTGCAATTCTATATCACCTTTCATGATGTGATCCCTGAGGAAGTGATATCTTATGTCTATGTGTTTTGTCCTAGAGTGTAGGAAGGGGTTGTTTGATATGGCAATAGCGCTGGTGTTGTCACAAAATATACGAACTACCTTGTATTTAACATTGTAACCCATGAGGTTGACTTTTCATCCATAAGACGTTTACACAACAACCAGCTGCTGCTACATATTCAGCCTCAGTAGATGACATGGCTACTGACTATTTTTTTTTCTTTGAACTCCAGCAAACTAGCTTGCCACCAAGAAATTGGCATGCACTTGAGGTGCTTTTCTATCCATGTTACAGCCAACATAGTCTGAGTCTGAGTACCCTTTTAGTATAAAGCCTGAGCAATGAGGATACCTAACATCCAAAGTTGGAGTACCCTTCAGGTACCTAAAGATCCGTTTAACAACAGTAAGGTGTGACTCTTTTGAATCGGCCCGATATCTTGCACATAAGATTGTTCAGAATTGGATATCAAGCCTTGTTGCTGTTAGGTACATTAATGATCCAATTATTCCCCTGAAAAGGGTCTGATTGACCGGTTTACCAGTTAGATCAGGACCTAGGTTGTTTGCGGGAACCATAGGATTCTTTACTAAAGCACACTCAGATATGTCATACTTCTTGATTATCTCCCTGGTGTATTTTTCTTGACAGTCTGCGATCCATTTGTCCCCTTGTTTGATTTGTAGTCCAAGAAAATATGTTAACTCACCCATCATACTCGTTTCAAATTTCTTTGTCATAAGTTTTTCAAACTTTCTACAAAGCTTATAATCAGTAGAACCAAATATTATGTCATCAACATATTCTTGGACTAGAAAGACACCCTCTTCGGTTCTATAGATAAACAATGTGTTGTCTATCTTTCCCTGACAAAATTTATTCATTATCAGGAAGGTAGAGAGAGTTTCATACCATGCCCTAGGTGTTTGTTTCAGTCCGTATAGTGCTTTATCCAGTTTGCAGACATGGTTGGGAAACTCAGAACTCTCAAAACCAGGAGGTTGGATCACACAAACTTCTTCCGTGACTTTGCCATTCAGGAGGTACTTTTCACATCCATTTGGAATACTTAGGAGTTCATGTTTATGGCATAGGCAAGGAAGTTCCTGATAGCTTCCATTCTTGATACAGGGGAAAAAATCTCTTCATAGTCTATACCTTCCAATTGACTACACCCCTGAACAACTAGCCTAGCCTTGTTTTTTATAACTGTTCCACTTTCATCAGTCTTGTTTTTGTACACCCATTTTGTGCGAAGAGCTAATTTTCCCTTAGGGAGAGAAACAAGTTTCCAAACTTTGTTTCTGATGAACTGATTGAGTTCTTCTGCATAGCTTCAACCCATCTTGGGTGTGTCATGGCCTCTGAAACCTTTTTGGGTTCAATTTTAGTGAGAAGATCTACGAATAGACATTCGTGAGCTAAAGCTGCAGAAAGTTTAACAGCTTGAATGCGTGTGAGCATTCCCTCAAACAAATCACCATTTATATTTACAAGTTCTATATGTTGACGTCTTGACCATCTATCCTGAGGATGTGAGTTAGAACTTGTGGATAATTTATGATTGTCATGGATTTGTTCTTCAGTACTGGTACTAGATTATCAACTTCCACTGAAGGATGTTCAGTGGTGTATAGGTCATTTCATCCATCAATAGTCCCTTCGGCATACTGACTACTAGGTAAATCATTTGATTCATAATCCCTAGTAGATGGGATGACAACTGTAAGGACATGTTGATTTGTGATTAAATTTGTTATCGACCTATTGTGGGGTGAGATGTGAAGTCAGCATCAGTTTGATACTGTGTTGAGGGATTGTTTTCATACTCATCAGGAGGGTATCTTGATGATTCATCAATCCCTATATCCTCCACTGATTGATTTGTGAAATTTATGGCATCCATTCTTTATCAAATGTGATATGAAAGGATTCCTCAATTTGTTATCTCCTGGTATTAAAGATCCTGAAGGCTTTGAAGAAAAAGGAATATCCAAGAAAGTATCCATCATCAGTTTTTGCATCAAATTTTCCAAGATGATCTTTTGGATTATGAATAAACACAGGATATCCAAACCCATGAAAATATATGATATCAGGAATCCTTTCCCTGAATATTTCATAAGGAGTCTTATCATGTCTTTTGACTATTATACTTCTGTTCTGAGAATAACAAGCAATTTTTACTGTCTTAGTCCAGAATTGTTTTGAAAGATTGGAGCCATTAAGCATAGTCCTTGCAGCTTCAATGAGAGTCGTATTCTTCCTTTCAGCTACACCATTTTGTTAAGGTGTATAAGGATAAGAGAAGTTCTGAGAAATGCCTTTCTCATTACAAAAAACTCTCAAGCTCTTGGTTCCTGAATTCTGTTCCATTATTAGTTCTAAGTTGTTTGACTTTGGTGTAATTTTGATTTTCTAATTGCCGGATAAAGGACATGATGAACTCAGGAGCTTGACTCTTTTTCTTAAGAAAGTATACCCATGTGTATCTTGAAAATTCATCAACAATAACTAGAGTATACTTCTCATGATTTATAGAAATTGGACTGATGGGTCTAAATAAATATCATATGGACCAGGTGTAAACACTTCCTGATTGAGAAGTCTTGTTTTGTCTTAAAGGAAGCACTCTTGTGTATACCTTTCTCACAAGCTGAGCAAGGTTTATGTTTCATATACACCAAAGATGGTAAGCCAAAGACATTGTTTTGTTTAGCAAGTTTATTAACGTCTTTGAAATTGAGATGAGACAACCTCTTATGCCAAAGCCAGTTGACTGAGTCTGAAGCTTTGGCAAAGAAGCAGGATCCTAAGGGAGTCACAAATGACATGTCTAAGACATATACATCATTCCTTCTAGGAGGAATCAACACAATTTCTTTGTTTGCATTAAATATTGTTCCTTGCTTATCATCGAACTGGATGATGTATTTTGCATCACACAGTTGGCTGATACTTATGATATTATACTCCAGACCATTTACAAACACTACTTTTGAGAAAACTATTCCACCACATTTAATCGAACCATATCCCTTATTAACACAAGATGAGTTATCACCCAATACTACCTTAGGACCTGGTTGCTCCACGTATTTGTGCAAATAACTTTTGACCCCTGTCATAATTCTTGAACACCCACTGTCTAAGTACCAGACAGGCTCCTTGAAGTGTTTATTTCTCATGGTGATGTCTACCCAGTCTCCATTTCTATAATGATCCTTTCCAACAATTAGTTCATCATCAACTAGAGCCATCAACACTTGAGATCTGACTTCTTCATCTTCTGAGGATACTTCTTCATCATCCCAATAAAAGGTTTCAGCTACCAACCCTTTGGCTTTGTTTTGACTAGGTTTCTGAACCTGTGCATTTGGAGGTCCAGATTCTAAAAGAGCAAGCTTTGCTTTGATCTTATACGTAGATCTGTAATCCTTTTCAATTTTCTTATTGTTTTGAAAGCTTTGGTTATTTAAAGAAGCCTGAATCAGTTTGGTGTAAACTTTGGTTGAAAATTATCATTCCCGAATGATGAATTTTGGACTATTGTAAGAGGCCAAGGGTGTTCTTGAAAGACAATATTTTACAAAATGCCCTGTTTTACCACATCTAAGGCAATCCACTCCCTCAGTGGATTAATTTCCCGGAAACTTAGTCCTGTTGATATAACATTTGGTATTTGCCAAAAGGACTCTTTCATAATTTTTTGATTTAAATCCCTTATGTATTTCATATTAGATCTTTCATCAATCTCATCGTCTGAGGTCCCTTGAAAATCTTGAACAATTGAATTTGAGTAAAAAGCAGTTGATATAGGTCCATGATTAACATGGGTTGGGTTGGCTGAGGTGTCTGTAGTTAACGCCTTCTTAGAGTCAGGATATCTCCTATTAATTAGATTATCTTCATAGATAAATCTACCATAGATATCTGCTAGATCCTGAGTCTAAATGTGATTAGCATTCCTCAAACCTTGCAAAAAGCCAAGCCACTTTTCAGGGAGACTGTTCATAAAACCAACATTGATTTTTTTCTTAGACAGTTTCACCCCGTCATTCGATAGCTCATTGTGAAAGGTCTTATTTCAGGTGTAAGTCTGAGGAAGTGTTTAAGATGGTTTGGCCCTAAAAGTGTTATATTCTAGTTTCAGGTCGATAATTCGATTTTCCTTAGTGTCGGACAGTTCTTAGAAACTATGAACTAGGTATGTCCATGTTTCTTTGACTGTCTCATACTCGATGACAACCTCCATAATATCGTTTGGGAGACAAGATTTATGATGCTTTTGAGACGTTGGTCCTGATTGACCACTCTCCTTTCATCGTCATACCATAGGGACTTGGTTTTGTCATCACCTTGTGCCGTTTTTGGTTTGAATGGACAATCCTTAATATACGTGATGTAATAAGGTTCCATTCCCATCAAATAGCACAACATTCATTTCTTCCATTTATTAAATCTTTTAACTTCCAATTTAGGAGCGTTAACTAAGTAACTTGCTCCTTTTTTATTGACAAGATGAGGTATATTATTTCAGCCATAATGGATCAAGGTTTTAAAAACTTTGACTCGATAGTTAAAAAGTTTTATTATCCTACCGCTCTGATACCACTTGTTGGTCCCTTGTAATTAGTGTTATACTTAATATTGATAATGATAAACCTAAATCATGGTAAAGTAATACAATTAATATAATGATATAGTAAATAATATGCAAAAGGTTTTTCAACTTTTAACTCTTATTATTTAAAGAATTATACCCTATTGCATGGAAAACTACAATAGGGATTGAATAGACAATGTGTGTTTGTGATCTCCTCACTAACGAACTATATCAATCCTAACAATTAATAAGTTTGACGATTAAGTCAACAGGAGTTTATAACTCAAGTGTTATCTATCGTATTTGGAAGAGAGAATCTGTTTGTAAACGACTAAAGCATTGAGTGCACAAACTTCATTCTCTCTTTTACAATGCATCCTATTTATCAACTCTAAGGCTAGGTACGTAGTAAAGAATTTACATGTGCAATTCTTATCTTTAACTGAGGTACAGGTACAGACTTGTCTTAACCTAAACCAGGTATAAGGACAAAGTCCTTTATAAGCTCAGTACCTTTGCCTAACCTAAAATGGTAAGTCACGATAAGCGTGTGTGTACTACATCTTATCTTCTTCAAACTTAAACCGAATTTTCTTTAGTCTCTAAGATTGCATTTGTGACAACCCAAAACCGAGGTCATTGCTTAATCTTATTTTACGATTATTTTTGAAATTATTGGATGAGTTTGAATGATATTTATTTTTGGAGGTTTAAGTTTAAACCGATGTTGGAAGGTTTATATTTAATATTTAATAAGTATAAGGAGTATTAGCAAGCGTGATGTCGATGGATGCCAAATATTTTACGTCTTATTGTCGGTTGTTCGATTTTTTTCATTTTTGATGTTTTATTTTAAATGACCTGTTTAGTCGAGTCGGGAGTCGATATTAATATAATTGAGGTACGTTTTAAATTTTTAAAAGTATCTTTATGAAACCTGAGCCCCGTAAATATTTTCAAAATTGACTAATAGTTATTTCCCGCTTTTTAGCTAACTATTTTCATTTTTAGCCACAACTATTGAAAAATTACAACATTGGTACCTCAACCACTATATATAAACTTATATTTTACACACACATCACACAAATCCACTCACAAATTTTTTTTTCTTCTCTCTCTTGTTCTTCCCTCTTTAGCCGTGAACCCCCAACCCCCCAAAACACCCATTCATTCAATTTTAACTCCAAAATTATGATGATTTGAGCTAAACTAACACAAGACCCTATCTTATAATTGCATAAGGATCATTTTGGTGTAATAATTTTACACATGCGAGGGTTTTTATGAAACGACTCGATAAAAATCTTGTTAAAAACTTGATTTTGATTTGAAGGTTTCGATAAAAATCTTGTTAAAAACTTGAGTTGGTAGGTGAAAGCCATGCTCATGCATGTTGTTTTTGGCATGATCCATGGTGTTCTTGCTAAAAATCTTGTTAAAAACTTGATTTTGATTTGAAGGTTTTGATTTTTATGATTATTTTAATGTTATGGTTGATATATGTTAGTGTTAGGGTATTGGAATGAACATTTCTATGGTTGGTTTTGGTCAAAAATGTGATTTTGTACAAGATTTTGATAGTCATTTTATAACAGTAAGAAAACTGTAAATTCGGGATTTTTATGTTTTGATAATGGCTTAACATATTGCCTAGGGTTGTAGATAATTTTATTAGCTTCGATTTGATATAAAGTAGAGCTTCTAGCTCCAAACGAGCGCGAAGTTATGATGTTTTGATTATTCGTGTACCGGGAGACGAGTATCGGCACTACATGTAGTTGTTGTCGATATTTAGATCGAATCTCGGGGACTATAAATTGAAGTTTTGAAATGTGTAATCTACTGATAATGAAGTGTAAACCTTAGAGGGTGATTTTACTTTAAAACCCGAGTGTCGGTTTTATAAACGGAGTCGTTTAAAGAAGTTAAAACGGTTGTATGAAAAATTAACGTAAATCTGTCCGGATTTTGTAGTTTGAAGATGAGTCGGGTAAAGGACTTTAGAAGTTCATTTTGTAAACTTGTAGGAGGACTTTCTATATATAGAAAGTTAGTTTATCGAGTCGTTTCATAAACGTTTGACGAGTTTAAAAGGGGTTAATAAGCTAGTACATGTAGTATGTGCCGGCGGACTTTGTTAAAAGTGCAAAATGGTAAAGTAAATGTGTAGTAGAGTATAATGAAGTTATTTATATCGTTTTCTCTCGATTTTATCGTGATTTTATGATTTTGAGTTGGATGTTGTTATATATGATTTATTTCTCGAGTCATTATTAATGAACGCGCCTTATTTGATAGGTAGCGGTTCTCGTGTTTGAAAGGCATCCATTATCATCGACGATCATCTTGCTAGATCTCTTATACTAAGGTGAGTCTGTAGCTTCGCTTTTCATGCTAGCTACTAAATGTTTTATTAACCGCGAGGGGGATACATGCTATTTGAAAATAAATGAACACAAGTCATGAGTAATTGTTGGACCCGAATGTTGCCTAAGTTGTGTATTGAGTACCTTGTTGCTAAAGACCCTAAATTCATGAGCCGTTAACTATCTTCTGACTTGATGTTGTGAGTCGGGAATAGCCGCTTATTCTAATGATAGTACTATTGGGCTGACCACCCTATCCGAGACCAGGGCAATACGTTGAGTAACCTCTAGGAAGGATAATTTACGGGAATAAGAATGTGGTACTTTAGCAACTGATACCCTAGAGGGGCAATGGTTTTATTCTAGTCATGCCGGCATTTGGCGTGGGTGACTATTTGGTTAAGGGGTCGGTGTCATGAGCTTAAATACAATGTTTATTATTGCCTTGAATATAGATTGTGTGTACGACAATTCTATAAATGATTATGATTGATTTTATTCTTGTGTTAAAATGTGATTTGATAAACCTATAGACTCGCTCAATATTATTGTTGACTCGTTTTAGCATGTGTTTCAGATAATAGGAAGTGGTGGAGAATGGAGCGTTGTTGTGGAACAATTTGTTTTATGTTTATATACTGTACTAAACTTGTTAGTTGTTGGTCGAGATCCATGGGGACTAAACACTTTACTCTGGTGTCGTTTTAGTACAATTATGGGATGAAACTTATGTTTTAGACCTATTATGAAAATCTTGTTTATATTTATGTGTAAACGTCTCACTTTTGAGTCGTTCAATATACCTTGTGTGACGATGCTTGTGTCTAGCACCCAATTGTGTATTTCCGCTGCACAATGTAATTTGGGGGTGTTAGAGATTGGTAATCAGAGCTTATAGAGAACTAGGTCGATTTTGAAAATTATCCTAAATTATAACTTTGGTGTCGAAAGTAATTATTCTTCAAAAGCACACAACTCCTCTACAACGCTCCGGTAAGATCACTTTTAGTTTTGTTTTGCATTATATATGTATCCTTTATAACTGAAATGATTTCCCGAGTATTTATTAAGTAAAATACTACGATATTGTATTGGAATTATTGAAAGTATGCTGAGTGCTTGTTAGTATCATATTTATTTTTTTGCGAGCATTGCATAAACATCATTTGCATTGTGTTGCATAGCATGGATTACGTATGACATTTGCATAAGTATTGCATACTAATTTTTATTTTATTAACAATGACCTTAAGTATCCTTGAACCCTTATAGTTGTAGAAAATGGCTGGTTTACCTCGTGAGGATGAATGGATTGACATGACTAATGTATTGGATGGTGAGGAAGTAGATAACTTTGGTGCTAGTGACGATGAGGAGCCTTTTGAGTATTTAGATGATGGGATTCCACGTACTGCAGTTGGTCAGACCGAGCCTGAACTGATTCAAGGTAGTTATGTTCCAAGGGTTAATGTTGTGCCACAGACTGTTCCAGATTGTCAGTGACCTGTTGTTCGTTCTTTGACGCCTACTTGTGATGCCTATGTTAGCAGTTTGCCTGGGATTGCATTTGCTAGGGGTGATGTTCCTGTTGAGTCGAGTAGTGCTGCTAGTGCTTGATCTATTCATGATGGCATATCTAAGGTTTATTGTCCAGGTCCTAGGTCGTATGATGATATTTTCTGGTTTCTCAAGAAGTTTGATAGGTCTTTATTTGAAAGGTATTTGGTTGAAACCCGTGTGATTAGGAGGTTTGAGTAGAATGAGAAAAAGTTTGACAGGTTTGTTAGTAGTGTGAGGAGATCAGAGTTTTTTAGGGCAAGGGAAATGGATGAAGTCGTTAGGTTAAGATCTATGGTGTTGAATTTGAGTAGGCAAGTTGAAAGGTTACGTGAGGAGAAAGAAAGGAATGCAAGCTTGAATGCGTGGGGTTTGCCCATGAGATCTTTTCCTAGTCGAGGTGTAGTGATTCGTGATGTGCCGAGTCAGATTGAAGCTCAGGTGTTGGTGAAGCCAAGTGAAGGAGGAAGTCGAAAGGGAAAGGAAAAAGTGGAGGAAGATTCTAAGGAAGATGATAGCAGCAGTGATGATGAGCCGATGTACAAGAAGCTGCGGGGATCTGATGTTTAGTTCTTTTATGTTGTTTTTATTAGGCATGTTGTAATAGAACTTATGTAGACTAATACTGTAGTTTATGATGAAACTTAATGACTTATAAGTTTGACGTGATGAAGGGTTGTAGTGACATTACTTGTCACAATTTTGTGGAAATTTTCCAATGCAATCCAAATTACCTTCATGACTTACAAATTTGTCTTATTAGTTCTTTTGTGAATTGGTTAATGATTCATTGTGAACTGTGTTGTTGTTGCATGTAGTATCCATTTTACATCTTGATAGAGAAATCCTTCTTCTTATCTTGATATGAATACTTACTTGTTCTTTTTCTTTTATGGTTACACAGGAAGGATTTGGGAGGCATTTTTCTGACTTTACTAAATTGTTGTTTGGTTAGTTTCCTAAAACATGCCACCTAAATTGATGACTGCTACTGTTAATACCATGATTGAGCAAGCTATCGCTAGAGCACTGGAAGCTGAACGTGCTACGAGGAACCAAGAGACTGAGAATAGGAATGCTGCTGGTCAGGTTGGAGGGAATGTTGCAAATCCAGTTGCAGGAAATGCTGATGAACAAGCGGGAGGAAATGCTGCAGGATAAGTTGGAGGTAATGCTGTTGTTCAGCAGATTTAGAAGGAATGTTCTTATGCTAGTTTCATGAAATGTGGACCTACCCAATTTCATAGTACTGGTGGTGCTTTAGAATTAAGGAGGTGGATTGAAAAGATTGAAAAGATTGAAAGTACTTTTGAAATAAGTGGATGTTCAGAAGCTAGTAAGGTGAAATTTGTTGCAGCTACTTTTTAGGATGATGCATTAAGTTGGTGGAATAGTCAAATAGCTACTGTAGGATTGGGTGAAGCTAATGCTAGAACATGGACTGTGACCAAGGGACTGTTAACTGCTAAGTTTTATCATGAGGAAGAGTTAGGTCAGTTGGAGGATGAATTGAGGCATTTGGTGCTGAGAAATAATGATATTGTGGCTTATACAAGGAGATTCTCTAATTTATGTTTGTTGTGTCCTGATGATTTTGTTGATGACTGTAAGAAGATGAAGCAGTATATCAAAGGTTTATCTAGTAATATCAAGGGAGAGACTACTTCTTCGAAACCCAAGTCATTTGATGAAGCTGTTTAGATGGCTCATGCTTTAATAGATGTAAAGTTGTAGGATCGAAAGGATAGTATTGCTGAAGGGAATAAGAGAAAGTGGGAAGCTGTACACTCAATCCAAGGGCAGAATCGTGGTGGTTATCGTAATAACAATAACCAAGGACCAAATAGGAATTAGTAATACAATTTGAGAAGGAATGATGGTGTTCGTGCTGCCACTAGATATCAAGGTAACAAAGTGAATCCGAAGTGTGGTCGATATAATCTGTATCATGTTGGGAATTGTCCACCTGCTTGCAACAAGTGTGGGAAGGCTGAACATAAGATGGCAGATTGTAGAAACAAGGGTGTGGCCACTGGAGCCAATGTTGTTAAGGTAGTTAACTGTTCTGGATGTGGAGGCCGTGGACATAAGCAAGGGAACTGTCCGAGGGTTGGCATACGACAGTGAGGCAATGTTGCTGCTGTTACTGCTAGGATTGCTGCTCCAGCCTATGTCGTGGGAGATGCTGACAAACCTCAAGGGTCGAATGTTGTGACTGGTACGTTCTTACTTGATGCTTGTTATGCTAGTGTGTTATTTGACTCTGGATCCGATAGAAGTTTCGTAGATGTTAGATTCAGTCAGCTATTGGATAGCGAACCAGTGAGATTGACAACTAGTTATAAGGTGGAGTTAGCTGATGGTAAGGTTGTAAGCACTAGTTCTATACTGAAAGGTTGTTCCTTTAAGTTAGGTAATTATGTGTTTAGTATTGATTTGATGCCTATAGAATTAGGATCTTTTGACATGATTGTTGGAATGGACTGGTTAGTTGGAAATGGTGCAATGATTGTTTGTGGAGAGAGATTAGTCCAGATACCGCTAAGGAATAAGGAATTGACTGTGAAAGGTGATGATTGTACTTCTCGTTTGAGAGTTATTTCTTGTTTGAAGATGATGAGGTATATAGAAGCAGGTTGTGATGTGTTTCTTGCACAGATAAGTAATGATGGTGTGAATGAAAGGAAATTGGAGGATGTACCTGTGATTAGAAGGAATCCTGATGTTTTCCCTGAAGATTTGCTAGGATTACCGCCGCATCGTGAAGTGGAGTTTCGTATTGATTTAGTGCCGGGAGCTGCGCCTGTTGCTCGTGCATAGTATTGTTTAGCTCCATCTGAAATGAAAGAATTATCTGGTCAATTGAAGGAATTGATGGATAAGGGATTTATTAGACCGAGTTCGTCGCCATGGGGTGCTCCTGTTTTGTTTGTTAGGAAGAAAGATGGTTCTTTTAGAATGTGTATTGATTATCGAGAGCTCAACAAATTGACTGTCAAGAATCGGTATCCATTGCCGAGGATTGATGATTTGTTTGATTAGTTGCAAGGATCATGTGTATACTCGAAGATCGATTTGAGGTCTGGGTATCATCAACTGAGAGTTAGGGAAGAAGATATTCCTATAACAGCTTTCCGTACTCGATATGGACATTTTGAATTTCAAGTGATACCTTTTGGGTTAACGAATGCGCCTGATGTATTCATGAATCTGATGAATCGTGTATGTAAGTCGTATTTGGATGAGTTTGTTATCGTATTCATTGATGATATTCTCATTTACTCCAAGAGTGAAGAAGAACATGAGAAGCATTTGAGGATAATTTTGGAACTGTTGAAGAAAGAGAAGCTGTATGCGAAATTCTCTAAGTGTGAATTTTGGTTGATATCAGTGTAATTTCTGGGGCACGTGATTGATAGTGAAGGTGTTCGTGTGGATCCTGCTAAGATTGAAGCAATAAGGATTGGTCAGTGCCGACGATGCCGACTGAAGTTCGCCAATTTCTTGGTTTAGATGGGTATTATAGAAGGTTTATCGAGAAGTTTTCGTTAATTGCTAAGCCGTTAACCAAACTTACTGAAAAGAATCGGGTGTTTAATGGGGATTGGAAGAGGAATATGCATTTAGTATGCTGAAGGATAAGTTGTGTTCTACGCCGATATTGTCTTTGCCAGAAGGATCTAGGGATTTCGTAGTGTACTGTGACGCGTCTCATAAAGGATTTGGAGCTGTGTTAATGCAAAGGAAAAAATTAATAGCATATGCATCGAGACAATTAAGGAAGCATGAAAAGAATTACACTACTCATGATTTAGAACTTGGGGCTGTGATTTTTCCTTTGAAGCTGTGGAGACACTACTTGTATGGAACAAAGTGTATGGTTTTTACTGATCATAAGAGTCTACAATAATTTGGATAAAAAGGAATTGAATATGAGACAAAGGAGATGGGTTGAGTTGCTGAGTGATTATGACTACAAGATTCATTACCATCCTAGTAAAGCGAATGTGGTAGCTGATGCACTTAGTAGAAAGGAAAGAGATAACTCTATAAGAATTAGAGCTTTGGCAATGATGGAAAGTGTTGATTTGACATAAGCGATATTGAAAGCCTAAGCTAAATGGTTTGAAGGAAGAGAATGTTGAGGAAGAAAATTTGGGGAGAATGTTGAAACCTTTGTTTGAAGTAAGGTCGAATGGATTGAGGTATTTTGAGAATAGGATTTGGTTACCATTGTGTCCGTCTAAGGAAGGTTCTTTAGGAGTGCGAGATTTAGTGATGAATGAATCTCATAAGTCGAAGTATTCAATACATCCTGGATCGGACAAGATGTATCAAGATCTTAAGAAAGTTTATTGGTGGCCGAATATGAAGGCAGATATAGCACATTATGTTAATAAGTGTTTAACTTGTGCGAAAGTGAAGGCTGAACATAAGAAACCGTCTGGATTATTAATTCAACCTGAGATTCCTGAGTGGAAATGGGAGAAGATTACTATGGATTTTGTGACAGGTTTGCAAAGGACTGCAAGTGGCAGTGATATGATATGGGTGATTGTAGATAGATTAACTAAGTCTGCTCACTTTTTGCCAATGAAGAAGACGGATAGTATGGATAGTTAACAAAAGTGTATGTGAAGGAGATTGTTTGTCGACATGGTGTGCCTTTGTCGATAATTTCTGATCGTGATAGTAGGTTTACTTCAGAATTTTGGAAGTCTTTGCAGAAAGCGATGGGAACGGAGTTATGTTTGAGTACAACATATCATCCGGAAATTGATGGACAAAGTGAGAGAACGATTCAAAACGTTATAGGATATGCTTCGTGCGTGTGTGATTGACTTTGGAAATGGTTGGGATAAGCATTTGCCATTAGTTGAATTTTCGTACAATAACAGTTATCATGCTAGTAATAAAGCCGCTCCATTTGAAGCTCTGTATGGACGTAAGTGTAGACCTCCAGTGTGTTGGAGTGAGGTAGGAGAAAGTCAATTGACTCGGCCTGAAATGATATTTGAGATGACTGAAAAGATTGTGCAAATTAAGAAGCGTTTATTATTTGTAAGAAGTAGACAAAAGAGTTATGCTGATAACCGAAGGAAACCATTGGAATTTGAAGTAGGAGACATGGTTATGTTGAAAGTATCTCCGTGGAAAGGAGTAATTCGTTTTTGAAAGAGAGGAAAGTTGAGCCCGAGATATATTGGACCATTTAAGATTATTCAAAGGATTGGATTGGTGGCTTATAAGTTAGAGTTGCCTGATGAGCTTAAGGCTATTCATAATACTTTTCATGTGTCTAATATGAAGAAGTGTTTAGCTGAAAGGGATGTGGTGATTCCATTGGAGGAAATTCAACTTGATGATAAGTTGCATTTTATATAGGAACCTGTAGAGATTATGGATAGGGAAGTTAAGAAGTTGAAGCATAGTAGGATTCCGATTGTGAAGGTGAGATGGTACTCTAGACGTGGACCAGAGTTTACCTGGGAACGTGAGGATTTCTTTAAGGATAAGTATCCTCATATGTTTAGGAAGTATTAAGCGCCGCGTACGGCGCTTCTTTTAAGAAGGGGGGGATGTGACAACCCAAAACCGAGGTCATTGCTTAATCTTATTTTAAAATTATTTTTGAAATTTTTGGATGAGTTCGAATGATATTTATTTTTGGAGGTTTAAGTTTAAACCAATGTTGGAAGGTTTATATTTAATATTTAATAAGTATAAGGAGTATTAGCAAGCGTGATGTCGATGGATGCCAAATATTTTACGTCTTATTGTCGGTTGTTCGATTTTTGTCATTTTCGATGTTTTATTTTAAATGACGTGTTAAGTCGAGTCAGGAGTCGATATTATTATAATTGAGGTACGTTTTAAATTTTTAAAAGTATCTTTATGAAACCCGAGCCCCGTAAATATTTTCAAAGTTGACTAATAGTTATTTCCCGCTTTTTAGCTAACTATTTTCATTTTTAGCCACAACTATTGCAAAATTACAACATTGGTCCCTCAACCACTATATATAAACTTAAATTTTACACACACATCACACAAATCCACTCACAAAATTATTTTTTTCTCTCTCTTGTTCTTCCCTCTTTAGCCGTGAACCTCCAACCCCCCAAAACACCCATTCATTCAATTTTAACTCCAAAATTATGATGATTTGAGCTAAACTAACACAAGACCCTATTTTATAATTGCATAAGGATCATTTTGGTGTAATAATTTTACACATGCAATGGTTTTTATTTTTTTCAAGTTGGTAGGTGAAAGCCATGCTCATGCATGTTGTTTTGGCATGATCCATGGTGTTCTTGCTAAAAATCTTGTTAAAACCTTGATTGTGATTTGAAGGTTTTGATTTTTATGATGATTTGAATGTTATGGTTGATATATGTTAGTGTTAGGGTATTGGGATGAACATTTCTATGGTTGGTTTTGGTCAAAAATGTGATTTTGTACAAGATTTTGATAGTCATTTTATAACAGTAAGTAAACTGTAAATTCGGGATTTTATGTTTTGATAATGGCTTAACTTATATCCTAGGGTTTTAAATAACTTTATTAGCTTCGATTTGATATAAAGTAGAGCTTCTAGCTCAAACGAGCGCGCAGTTATGATGTTTTGATTATTCGTGTACCGGGAGACGAGTATCGGCACTACATATAGTTGTTGTCGATATTTGGATCGAATCTCGGGGACTATAAATTGAAGTTTTGAAATGTGTAATCTACTGATAAAGAAGTGTAAACCTTAGAGGGTGAGTTTACTTTAAAACCCGAGTGTTGGTTTTGTAAACGGAGTCGTTTAAAGAAGTTAAAACGATTGTATGAAAAATTAACGTAAATCTGTCCGGATTTTGTAGTTTGAAGATGAGTCGGGTAAAGGACTTTAAAAGTAATTTCATTTGTTAAACTTGTATGAGGACTTTATATATATAGAAAGTTAGTTTATCGAGTCGTTTCATAAACGTTTGACGAGTTTAAAAGGGGTAAATAAGCTAGTATATGTAGTATGTGCCGGCAGACTTTGTTAAAAGTGTAAAATGGTAAAGTAAATGTGTAGTAGAGTATAATGAAGTTATTTATATCGTTTTCTCTCGAGTTTATCGTGATTTTATGAGTTTGAGTTTGATGTTGTTATATATGATTTATTTCTCGAGTCATTATTAACGAACGCACCTTATTTGATAGGTAGCGGTTCTCGTGTTTGAAAGGCATCCATTATCATCGACGATCATCTAACTAGATCTCTTATACTAAGGTGAGTCTGTAGCCTCGCTTTTCATGCTAGCTACTAAATGTTTTATTAACCGCGAGGGGGATACATGCTATTTGAAAATAAATAAACACAAGTCATGAGTAATTGTTGGACCCGAATGTTGCCTAAGTTGTTTACATTGCATTGAGTACCGTGTTGCTAAAGACCCTAAATTCATGAGCCGTTAACTATCTTCTGACTTGATGTTGTGAGTCGGGAATAGCCGCTTATTCTAATGATAGTACTATTGGGTTGACCACCCTATCTGAGACCAGGGCATTACGTTGAGTAACCTCTGGGAAGGATAATTTACGGGAATAAGAATGTGGTATTCTAGCAACTGATAACCTAGAGGGTCAATGGTTTTATTCTCGTCATGCCGACATTTGGCGTGGGTGACTATTTGGTTAAAGGGTCGGTGTCCTGAGCTTAAATACAATGTTTATTATTGTGTTGAATATAGATTGTGTGTACGACAATTCTATAAATTATTATGATTAATTTTCTTCTTGTGTTCAAATGTGATTTGATAAACCTATAGACTCGCTCAACATTATTGTTGACTCGTTTTAGCATGTGTTTCAGGTAATAGGAAGTGATGGAGAATGAAGCTTTGCTGTGGAGGTTGTGGCTTGGCTTTTGGAAGGATGTTGGTCTAAGAACTATTTCTATCCTTTAGTGTTGAACAATTTGTTTTATGTTTATATACTGTACTAAACTTGTTGGTTGTTGGTCGAGATCCATGGGGACTAAACGCTTTACTCTGGTGTCGTTTTAGTACAATTATGGGATGAAATTTATGTTTTAGACCTATTATGAAAATCTTGTTTATATTTATGTGTAAATGTCTCACTTTTTAGTTGTTCAATATACCTTGTGTGACGATGCTTGTGTCTAGCACCCAATTGTGTATTTCCGCTGTGCAATGTAATTTGGGGGTGTTAGAGCATTTTTCCTTTAGGGAGATCGTATGGGGCTCGGATAACGACCTAAATATACATATTCAACCCGTTATTATAATGACACTATGAATTATAAATAAGAGCTTTCGATACTTAATATATTGCGTTTTACATGCAGGTATAAAGTATGAAGAAGCAAAGTAAAGATATACAAAGAAGGGTCCTTAATGTGCAAATAAATAAAACTATTGAAAGAAGATTCTGGAACGCACAAAAGTGCGGGGCACAATGTCAAAAGTGCGGCACACATTCCACACCTCCAAAGTGCGGCGAACATTTTCCCTCAGCCAGCACTATAAATAGAGGCTACTTCTACTCATTTTACACACACCTCTTCTCTTCAATACTCCATAGCTCGAATATTTTAGCTTTCTTAGTAAATTTTCAGTATTATCCAGTTTTGGGAAATACTTGTAAACGAGAGTATTCACTCTTCGATTCTTGGAGAAACGATGCAATCGTGACACTTGTGTACTCATTCCTTCAATCAATATAAGTATGATGTTCTCTTACTCTTTTCCATTTGTTACATTGATTACTATGTTAGGCTAAGCTATTTGTGACTATATGGGTATGTGACTATAATTATTGATAATGCTATGATATGATCTTTTATAATTGATTTCAAGCTAATGTTGTAGAACCATTTTACCACCTAGTTCTATAAACCATATTTTATCTAGAGTTGATTTGTTATGATAGTTTGGCGTTGAGAAACGCAAACTGTTATAATAAGTTTTTAAGAACATGTCAATGGTTTTGAATCATTGGTTGGAGAGATCTGCGTAGAAACTTTGATAAAATATTGAACTCGTTGGCAACTTGTTTTAAGCTTAGTCTCTTAAATAAACATAAGTCTTGAATCACACTAAAGTAAATTGTGCAAACGCCATTTTGACGAAAAAGGGTTATCACTCTTTACCTACATTAACATATCTCGATCATTATTATCATCATCACGAACTTATACGAACTATCCCATATTAGTCAGACATGTTACTATTGTTATTTCAATCATTTCTTTCTTCAAATATTATATTGATTACCAAAACGATATTAAGTCTCATCGAACGATCCTGGCTTACCACTACAAGCTATATTATGAACGAAAGGGTATACTTGCCTGTGTTTGTATTCTAGTCCCTTGTTTTGTCTAAACCTTGTAATATAAATTTAAGACTTGCAAACGAACATCATGTTTTTGGCGCTGCTGCCGGGGACTTATAATCCTGTTTTGTAACCAAAATTTTCATAATATTTGAAGAATTGAACCATTTCCCATCCAAAACAAACAAAAATTTTTCCTACAGTACAGAAAGTACGCCGCATAACTCAAAAGTGCGCCGCATTTCCTGTAGCGAACCAAAGTACGCCGCACATTTCAAAAGTACGACACACATTTCCTGCTGTAACACCAAAACCATTGTTGGATGCACACTTGTTCATCCAAAACTCCACCAGTATCACCGTTACCAGAACCTGAGCGCACCCTTAACCGAAGGTTACGTAGACTTCACCTTCGTGTACCTTTGGATAGGAGACACGAACAACCTCAACCTCACAAAATAAACCAACCTTTTGACAACCTTTCTTAATTACTATTTTCACCAAACTCATCAACCGTTACGATCCAATGTCGGACACCGATGATGAACCAATGTGGTCAGCCGATAGAGTTGTAGCAC
Organism: Glebionis coronaria; assembly: GCA_025667525.1. NCBI lineage: Eukaryota > Viridiplantae > Streptophyta > Magnoliopsida > Asterales > Asteraceae > Glebionis > Glebionis coronaria. The sequence goes on from CM046877.1 coordinate 488,112,184, forward strand.
CAACTCCTGACCCCACAATCGTTTTACCTGAAATTGAAAACGATTTTGCAATCAAAGGAAACCATTTGACACTTCTCAAAAACCACCAATTTGATGGTCGAATAAAAACCGATCCTCACAAACACATCTATGAATTTTGCGGAATTTCCAAAATGTTAAATTATGGAGAAGGACAAGCCGAAGCCGTTCAACTCATGATGTTTCCCTCATCCCTTACTGGAGAAGCGAAGTCATGGCTCGACGAACTTAATGAAGGAACCATTCAAACATGGGAAGGTCTTAGAACCGCTTTCATTAGCCGATTCTTTCCCCTGTCCTATTTGAAAAACTCCTCGGAGAAATCCGAAGCTTTTCTCAACAAGATCGAGAAACTCTCACTGTCGCATGGTTAAGAATGAAAGAATTACTCAGAAACTGCCATGGTCATGGACTCAAAAAAGAAGGAATAATCAAGATTTTCTATTAAGGTCATGACGATGCTATCCAAGATGCACTGAACGCCGCAGCGGGCAGTATTTTCCTTTACAAAACTCCTAACCAAGCCTACCAATTATTAGATGACAAAGTCTTACTCAAGCATGATTGGTTTAAAAATCATAAGAACAAAAACCCACGCAAAACCGTAGATTTTTCCGAAGAAAGCAACAACCCAACCGTCACCGAAACAATTATGGCTCGTATGGACGCCATGTTTCTCAAAATGGATGCTCAATATAAAGAGATGAAAAACAAAAGTCGTGAAACTTGCAAACACTGTGGAGGAAACCATCCTTATAGTAAATGTGATGACGATGACACACCTATGACAAAGTAATTTCGGAATTTTGCTACTTAAAAGTTCGTTTTCTCGGTGTCTTAACGAATAGATCTCCAGTTAAAAGTGTGATAATAAGTGTGAAAACACTTATCCTTTTACCACTTATTTCCAATAATAACAAGACCAAAATGTGTAATTTATTTCGTAAAAGTCGTAATTAAGCGTGGTTTGTGTTTTTATTGTGTTTTAGGACCAAAAGATGAAAAAGGAAGAAAACACGAGCTTTCACGGGATTTTATCGAAGAAAACGGGAGAAGACGAAGTCAAAAGATCAAGAGTGCAAAAAGAACGGAAGTCCGAGGCCTATTCTGAAGATTTATCGAAGAAAAAGTCTAAAGACGGAAGTTTAATGAAGTCGAAGAACTCAAGTCTAAATTAAAGAAGAAAATTAACAAGACAAGTTCAAATCCCGAGACGACGTCGAGAAAAGACAAAGAATTAAATCGAGTCGAGAAGACGTAAAAGAAAGAAAGAAGATGCAACACATGCACTCCTTCCATTTTCCCTATAAATACCCTCCTAATACACATTAGGAGGGTGGTTATTTTATAGTTTTAGTTTTCATTTTTCACTTTTCTTTCTAGTTTTTAGAGAGAGAAAGTTCTCCACTTTCTCTCACTAAGTTTCATCTTTCTTTCCTTTAATCTTTCAAGATTAAACATTTGTGTATTGTTGATTTCATTAATCAAGTTCTAGTTAAGCTTTTAATCTTTCATCTAATTCTACCTTTCTTTGATTTTTAGATTGATTTTGGTGCGACTTTCATTTGATCCGTGTTGTTCTTAATGATTTCGTGCTTAAAAAGTTAATCTTTTTGTTCCTACATAAGCTTTCATTCGATTAAGTTTTAAGATTCTTGTGCTTATTGGCTTATTTACATGTTTAGCTTATTTACTTTTTAAAAGTTCATATTTTTATGGTTTGATTTAAAAGTTTGTTTATTTTAAGTTTGGATAAGTTGTTATTAGTGCTTATTTGATCCGTTTCATTATTGATTCGTTCTAGTTTTGGTGATAAGCTTATCATAATAGCTTATTGCTTGGCTTATTTCGAATCCCACATAAATCAGAAAGGGTCTAAACCCCTTTTCCGATCGCTACATTCCGACCAACACCCCATTCCCCTCTTTCCGATCTCCAAATCGGAAAAGGGTTTCTGTTTTCCGATTAGCACCCATTATTTCGATCGTAGTGATCGGATTAGGGTTTATATATTCCGACGGCAGAGAGTTGTTTAAATTCCGATCTGGCCCCTTTTGTAACATTCTGATTAGCTAGTGTTTTAAAGATATTCCGATAGGGTTCTTTTTGATATTCCGATTGGCATTGTTTTCAATATTCCGACTGCCTTATTTAGATTACAGTATTTTGACGAGCTTAGTGGGCATATTCCGATTGATGTTGTTTTCCAACATTCCGATCACTCCTGTTTTCCAACATTCCGATTGGTGATCTTTTCTCATATTCCGATCATTCTCTTTTGGCATATTCCGATTAGTGTTGCAAAGTTTTCAAGTGTTAGGTTTATAAAGTTTTCAAGTATTTATCTTTAAGTTTTCAATCATTTACTTTTAACTTGTTACTTTAATATAATCTTTAAACTTCTACTTGACTCAACGACACTTACTTATTTGTTATTAGTTTAAATAGATAATCAACCAAACCATTCTCTTGTTCACCAAAAGACAATTGAGTCGCACTTTAGACCGGTATTCAATTCGAAAGGATTAGGACGATAATATTTATACTTAGCCAAAAGCTTTGTATTAAATGGTGCCGCTGCCGGCTCTTTTCGTTAAGATTAATGGTTTCTAGTGAGAGACGCATTGAATTTTGGGATCCGTTCTTTGAACATTATTTTCAAAAATCCTAAAAAATATAAAATTCTTCAAAAATACAAAAACATTAAAAAAATCATAAAAAGCAATTCTTTTCCAAAAGGTTTTGCACCAAAAAGATTATATAGATATTCTTTGTGTATATTTTTCTTCTGCAGGTGTATGCGTACTAGATCTTCGAACTATTCTGAGCCCGAGACTCGTGAAGATTTAGATATGGCTGGTGTTCATAACAACAATAATAACCCACCTCTAAATAACAATAACAACAACAACAACAACAATGTCCCCCTACCTGATTTACGAACAATGGAAGAATTGTGTCAACCCACCATGAACGGACGCGGAGGCCCGATTGCGCCGATGCACGTCACGGCTCAGGAGTTTTCGTTGAAGCATCACATGATCCAACAAGTGCAAACTAACCCATTTCGCGGAATTCCGGATGATGATGCCAACAAACACCTCGACAAATTCATTACCATCACCCAAAGCATGAAGTCCCCCGGTGTTTCTATGGATGACCTTCGCCTTCAACTATTTCCCCACTCGCTTTCTCACCATGCCGAAAAATGGTTTGACCGTCTCCCAAAGATTTCTATTCATACTTGGAATGACATGACTCAACGATTTTTGTCGCGCTACCTCCCACCATCCATGGTCACAAGCCTTCGTAACCAAATTAGTGGATTCATGCAAGACAATGACAAATCGCTCTTTGATGCTTCGGAACGATACAATGATTTGATCGACCGCTGTCCAAATCACAACATGCTCCCCGTTACTCTCACTGATACTTTCTACAATGGTCTCACTTTTCGTGATCGTGACACGATCAATGCCGCCGCCGGTGGTACTTTTATGAAAAGGAGACCGGAGGAGTGTAGAGAGTTGATTGAAAACATGACTACTCACCACAAGAATTGGGATTCATCCGCATCCTCAAGATCTAACCCGAGAGTCAATGTTTCTTCTACTACTTCCAATCCCGAGATGACTGAAATTACTCGACAACTCGCTGAGATGAACAAGAATTTCATGACCATGGCCACAAACCACTTTCAACAAGCTAAAGCCGTTGCTATTTCTTGTGACACATGTGGTGGTCCTCATTCTTACAATGATTGTCCTTCCACCCAAGGAAATTTTTCTGAAAACGTTAACGCGGCATACGGTACTTATCCCACGGGAGGCTATCAAGCTCGTCCTCAAGGAGACCGTAGCTTGCTAAGTTATCGTTCAAACAACTATCTTGCTCCACCCGGTTTCCCTCCTCAAAACCAAAACCAACAACAAAGCTATAACCGAAACAACCAATCTCAACCTCGTGCTACCAATCAATATCAATCCCAAAGAAACCCATACCCAACTCAAGGAAATTCTCAAGCTTACCAAGCTCCACCTCTCAATCAACCGATGGCATTAAACCCAGACGTCGAGACGTTCATGAAGACTAATAGAGAGATGGTGACGAATCTTCAGAGTCAATTCATCAACTTGAAGGGAGAAATGACGAAACAAGGGAACGATATTCGAGCCGAGCTAAGGAATGACATGGCAAAACAAAGCAATGAGATTCGTGCAGACATGAGAGACTCTTTCAGCACTCAAGCGCTTAACATACGTGATATGATCGGTTCGCTCTTCCAAGGTAATCAACCCTCTTCTTCGGGTACTCTTCCGAGTAACACCGTTGCGAACCCAAGAGGGGAGATGAAAGCAATCACTACTCGTAGTGGAAAAGGTTATACGGAACCCGAGCTTCCTACACCTCCACCCGTGATTGTGAACAAGGAAAAAGAGCAACTTTCCTCACCTCCTTTGCCTTCTACCCCCATTTCCCCACCACCCGTGGTTGTGAGTGATCCTACTCCCCTGAAGCCTTCTTCTTCATCCAATATACCTTATCCTTCAAGGTTGAGGAAAGAGAAGCAAAAGAGCAAGGATGATATTCAAGTTTCAAACTTTCTTAAAATGTTTAAACAATTGAATTTTAACATCTCCTTTGCCGAGGCTCTCGCTCACATGCTTAAATACGCTTAGATGTTTAAAGATCTTCTAAGTGACAAGGAGAAGCTTCTTGACATTGCTCAGACCCAACTTAATGAGAACTGATCCGCCGTTCTCTTAAGGAAATTGCCCACCAAACTTGGTGATCCGGGTCGCTTCTTGATTCCTTGCAACTTCCCGGGAGTAGATAATTGCATGGCCCTAGCCGATCTAGGTGCCAGTATAAACATAATGCCTTTAAGTGTTTGGAAGCAATTATCTCTCCCCGAGCTAGTCCCCACCAAAATGACCTTGGAATAAGCTAACCGTACGGTTGCTTATCCAGTGGGGATAGCCGAAGACGTTTTCGTTGGTGTCGACAAATTCACCTTCCCGGCGGATTTTGTTGTCGTTGACTACGAGATGGATCCCCGTGTTCCATTAATCGTTGGACGTCCATTCCTGAGGACCGGTCGCACTCTCATTGATGTAGCCGCGGGCGAAATAATCATGAGAGTTGGTGACGATAAAATTGTCTTCAAAATGGGTAAGATTTCTAAGCAACCTTATTCATATGAGAGTGTTAATACTATTGATGTTCTCGATGAGGCTTGTGAAGAACATTTTCATGATGCTTGCAAAAGTACTCCCTCTTCCCTACCCAATGTTGAGACCGTTGCCTCAATTGCTCCATCATTGACTCCTTTTGGAGAAAGTGACTTGGATGATTTAGAAGCTAGCTTGGGTCCTCTCAATATTAAGTATGATAATTCGTCCACCGATTGGGATGAAGATATTCGTACTATTGAGAGACTTCTCAATGAAGACCCGTTTTCTCCTCCTTCTCCTAAAGAGGTGACTAATGATGATCCATCGTTAGTTACACCATCTATTGAGGATCCTCCTACTCTTGAGCTTAAAGAACTACCTCCTCATCTAGAGTACGTTTTCCTTGAAGACAACGAGAAGTTACCGGTCATCATCGCGACGGACCTGAAATAAGAAGAAAAAGCCCGACTTATCGCCGTGCTGAAGAAACATAAAAGAGCTATCGCTTGGAAAATCTCCGACATTCGTGGAATTGATCCTCACTTTTGCACACATAAAATTCTCATGGAGGACGACTTTAAGCCCATAATTCAAAGCCAACGAAGGGTGAATCCTAAAATCCATGAAGTCATCAAAAAAGAGGTTATCAAACTTCTTGATGCGGGTATGATTTACCCTATTTTGGATTCACCATGGGTTAGTCCAGTCCATTGTGTGCCTAAGAAAGGTGGAATTACCGTTGTGCCCAATGCTAACAACGAGTTGATTCCTACCCGTCTCGTTACTGGGTGGAGAGTTTGTATAGACTACCGCAAACTCAATGATGCCACGAGAAAGGATCATTTTCCTCTTCCTTTTATGGACCAAATGCTTGAACGTCTAGCGGGTAATGAATATTACTGCTTTCTTGATGGTTTCTCGGGTTATTTACAAATACCCATCGATCCCCAAGATCAAGAGAAGACAACATTCACTTGTCCCTATGGCGCATTTGCTTACAAAAGAATGCCTTTTGGCTTATGCAATGCCCCCGGGACTTTCCAAAGGTGCATGTTGGCTATCTTCCATGACATGGTTTAGCAAACCATGGAAGTCTTCATGGATGATTTCTCGGTCTTTGGGGATTCCTTCTCTTCTTGCCTTGCCAATTTGGAACGTATGCTTAAGCGGTGCGAAGACACTCGCCTTGTTCTGAATTGGGAAAAATGCCATTTTATGGTAAACGAAGGCATTGTGCTAGGACACAAAATCTCTAAAGCCGGTCTTGAAGTCGACCGTGCTAAAGTTGATGTCATAGCCAAATTACCTCCACCTTCAACCGTGAAGGGTGTGAGAAGTTTTCTGGGTCATGCGGGCTTCTATCGTCGATTCATTCAGAATTTCTCTAAAATCGCTTGCCCGATGACCCACCTCTTGGAAAAAGATACTCCTTTTATCTTTTCTAAAGAGTGTATCGAAGCCTTCAATCTTCTTAAGGATAAGCTAACTAAGGCACCGGTCTTGGTTACCCCTAATTGGGAGCTACCCTTTGAGTTGATGTGCGATGCTAGCGACTTTGCTATTGGTGCGGTTTTAGGTCAAAGAGTGAATAAACACTTCCAACCAATCCACTATGCTAGCAAAACAATGACGGGGGCTCAATTGCATTATACGACAACCGAAAAAGAGCTTTTAGCTGTTGTATATGCTTTTGAAAAATTTCGCCCCTATCTTGTTTTATCCACCACCATCGTATACACGGACCATTCCGCGTTGAAGTACTTGATGACTAAGCACGACTCTAAGCCAAGACTTCTTCGCTGGGTTTTACTCCTTCAAGAATTCAACATTGAAATTCGTGACAAGAAGGGTGCCGAAAACCTAGCCGCTGATCATCTGAGTAGACTTGAGGATCCATATCAAGGGGATCATCCGAACAAAGAGATCAATGACTCTTTCCCCCTTGAGACCTTAATGTCTATAAATCTCAATCTTGAAGACACCCCGTGGTTTGCCGACATTGCAAACTACTTAGCGGGTGGTGTTCTCATCAAAGGGTTAACATCCCAACAAAAGAAGAAGTTCTTGAATGATGTTAAGACTTACTTTTGGGATGTCCCTTTTCTATTCAAACAATGTGCTGATCTGATCATTCGTCGATGTGTTGATGGACCGGCCGCTTTGCAAATCCTTGCTGCTTGCCATAAAGGACCCACTGATGGTCACTTTGGTTCCAACTACACCGCCAAGAAAGTGTTTGACTCTGGATTCTATTGGCCCACCATTTATCGTGACGCTCACGAAATGGTTAAGCATTGTGATGCTTGCCAACGCCAAGGCAGGATCACACATAAAGATGAGATGCCTCAAAATTTCATACAAGAATGTGAAATCTTTGACGTATGGGGCATCGACTTTATGGGGCCATTCCCATCCTCCAAAGGGAACAAGTACATGCTCGTAGCCGTTGACTACATTTCTAAATGGGTTGAAGCTAAGGCTCTTCCTACGAACGATGCGAGGGTGGTTGTGAACTTTTTGAAGCAGCTCTTTGCTCGATTTGGTGTTCCTCGTGCTATCATCAGTGACCGCGGGACTCATTTTTGCAATGACCAATTTGCAAGAGTCATGGCTAAGTATGGTGTTAATCATCGTCTTTCCACCGCCTATCATCCCCAAACCAATGGGAAAGCCGAGATTTCCAACCGTGGATTGAAGCGAATTTTGGAGCGTACTGTGGGAGAGCATCGCGCCGCGTGGGCCGATAAGTTAGATGATGCTCTGTGGGCTTTCCGTACTGCTTATAAGACCCCGATAGGTTGTACACCTTATCGTCTTGTGTACGGGAAAGCATGCCACCTCCCCATCGAGCTGGAACATAAGGCGCACTGGGCCTTGAAGTGGGCTAACTTCGACATCAACAAAGCCGGTGATCATCGCAAGATTCAACTCAACGAGCTCAACAAACTGAGGAATGAAGCTTACAAGAACTCACTGATCTACAAGGAGAAGACCAAGATCATTCATGACGCAAGAATTAAGAACCGAGAGTTCCACGTTGGTGATCAAGTCTTACTTTTTAACTCTCGGTTGAAGATCTTCTCTGGCAAGTTGAAGAGCCGCTGGTCTGGTCCATTCACCGTCGCCAAAGTCTTTCCATATGGGACCATTGAGCTTTCTCAGCCAAATGGGCCCAATTTCAAAGTGAATGGCCAGTGTTTGAAGCTGTACTTTGGTGAGGACATCTCTCAAGAGTTGATTCCATCCCTCACCACGTTCCCCATGAACTAAATTGGGTCGAGTCAGGCTCGTGACTCAGTAAACAAAAACAATCACTTCTCGGGAGGCAACCCGTGATCTATCCTTTACTGCTTTCATAATAAGTGTAGGGGAGCCCCGTATGTGTTTGTTGTCTTGTTTCTTGTGCTGTGCAGGGATTAAAGCTTCAAACAGCATGTTGATGACATTTGACGAACCGTGATCCCGTGTTCTCATCTTCCCGGTTCTATCCTAAACTCTCGTGATTCAATATTTCATATTTTATATGTTCACACTGAATTCACTATAGTTGTCCTTTCCTTAGCAAGATTTAAACAAAGTGCACAATGTCATAAGTGTAGGGGAGTTTACTCCCACATGCTTAAACATTGAGGACAATGTTTATATCAAGTGTAGGGGGGACTTCTATCGAAGTAAGTGGTCTTTTCCATGAATTTTCCCTCATTTTAACCGGAAAATTTGATTTTTCGACATTTTTCAAAAATTTTAATCTATTTTAGCCTAGTTGTATAGTTGTATTCTCCTTTGTTATGGTTATTTTCTTTCCTTGCTAGAATAAATTTTCAATAAAGTGGTTTTATATTTTTCTTAGTCATGAACATTTTGACTCAACCCGAGTTTACTTATCTAAGTTTACTCTAGCTAGTATCCTTAACGTGTTTAAGTCAAGTTTTTCTAGGCTTTTATATAGGGAGCTATAAAACGCGAAACTCTTAACACTCACGGGTTAAGAACAAGAACTTTTCGCAAGTTCCAATAATTGATCCTAGAGAGTTGTTTATCAAGGGAGCTTTAAAATGCGATTTCTAAACTTGAAAAAGTCTAAGAATTTGCAAGATCCTATAGATAACTCGAAAACCCAAAACTTTGATTTAATGGGCTAAGCATCCACGAGTCTCATTCCTTGAGATTTTAAACTGTGGAGGACGAGAGATGATAGAGTCAATTATAAGTTTGGTATTCTTTCGTGAATTTATGTGAGTTAATTATAAGCCTATTCTCCCTTCGCTTGTTAATAAATTTATCTGCAATAAATAAGGTTGTACGATTTAAAAGGTTACTTAGCTTCTAGCCCAAGATCGTTTAAAAGTTGCTCGGTACGGATTAGAGTTCATAGCCACGACATAACTTATTGTAGCGGGATGCGAAGGTTGGCGAGTCCAAAAAGGCCCTAACAAGGCATGAGGGCTACATTTTGTTGCTAAAGATCCAAAAGTGATGTGAAGAATCATTTATCGAAAATCAATATGAAGGATCGAGACACACGACGAAAAGCAAATACTCCCCTAAAGATCATGGAGAAGTCTATCCAAAAAGGCCCTAACAAGGTATGAGGATAAATATATCCAAGTCCTAAAAGGAGGCGGATCGTTGTATATCAAAGTCCAAAATAAAGATTGGAGAAAAATGAAGAAGTCGTGGTCCAAATATGAAGAATCTCTCAAAACTTCAAGTGAAGAAATTCCTATTATGAAGAGAAGGCCATTATTTCATGAATATCTCTCAAAGATTTGAAGTATGAAGTCGCTGCCAAATATCGGTCCGAGAAAGGTCTCAAATCGTGAAGCGAGTTATGCCAAGATATGAACTTTATGAGGTCCCGAGAAGCAGTTTTAAAAGATTTTGTCCTTTAGCTAACTATTGATTAAATCGTTCACTTTATTTTCGGCCTAAATAACTATCGAAATAAGTCAAACAATGCATCCTCGTGATCATTCAAGACAAAAATAAAATATAAGAGATACACCTAGGAATAAGGGAGTCTAAGTAAATAATTGGCCCACATGAATTCGTGTTAGTTTGCTAACTTATAATAACAATGATCTCGTTTTTAAGCTTGGCATGGGGAACGTGAAACTTGAGGATGATAAACGTTCATGGCAGCCAAAACCAATGTAAGTTTTTAATTTCTTTACTTGTTTCTATCATTTTATTTTTCTTAGATGTTTAGTATTTAATAAAAGCCAAGGTGGGTTATTTATGATGGAAAATGTAAATCGTGCTTTAAAATTAATGCATTGCATGAGGGCATTGCAATGGTCAAGTGTAGGGGATTTAATAAGTGTGAAAACACTTATCCTTTTACCACTTATTTCCAATAATAACAAGACCAAAACGTGTAATTTATGTCGTAAAAGTCGGAATTATGCGTGGTTTGTGTTTTTATTGTGTTTTAGGACCAAAAGATGAAAAAGGAAGAAAACACGGGCTTTCACAGGCTTTTATCGAAGAAAACGGGAGAAGACGAAGTCAAAAGATCAAGAGTGCAAAAAGAACGGAAGTCCAAGGCCTATTCTGAAGATTTATCGAAGAAAAAGTCTAAAGACGGAAGTTTAATGAAGTCGAAGAACTCAAGTCTAAATTAAAGAAGAAAATTAACAAGACAAGTTCAAATCCCGAGACGACCTCGAGAAAAGACAAAGAATTAAATCGAGTCGTGAAGACGTAAAAGAAAGAAAGAAGATGCAACACATGCACTCCTTCCATTTTCCCTATAAATACCCTCCTAATACACATTAGGAGGGTGGTTAGTTTTTAGTTTTAGTTTTCATTTTTCACTTTTCTTTCTAGTTTTTAGAGAGAGAAAGTTCTCCACTTTCTCTCACTAAGTTTCATCTTTCTTTCCTTTAATCTTTCAAGATTAAACATTTGTGTATTGTTGATTTCATTAATCAAGTTCTAGTTAAGCTTTTAATCTTTCATCTTATTCTACCTTTCTTTGATTTTTAGATTGATTTTGGTGCGGCTTTCATTTGATCCGTGTTGTTCTTAATGATTTCGTGCTTAAAAAGTTAATCTTTTTGTTCCTACATAAGCTTTCATTCGATTAAGCTTTAAGATTCTTGTGCTTATTGGCTTATTTACATGTTTAGCTTATTTACTTTTTAAAAGTTTTCTTTAAAAGTTCATATTTTTATGGTTTGATTTAAAAGTTTGTTTATTTTAAGTTTGGATAAGTTGTTATTAGTGCTTATTTGATCCGTTTCATTATTGATTCGTTCTAGTTTTGGTGATAAGCTTATCATAATAGCTTATTGCTTGGCTTATTTCGAATCCCACATAAATCGGAAAGGGTCTAAACCCCTTTCCGATCGCTACATTCCGACCAACGCCCCATTCCCTTCTTTCCGATCTCCAAATCGGAAAAGGTGATAAGTGTGAAAACACTTATCCTTTTACCACTTATTTCAAATAATAACAAGACCAAAACGTGTGATTTATGTCGTAAAAGTCGGAATTATGCGTGGTTTGTGTTTTTATTGTGATTTAGGACCTAAATATGAAAAAGGAAGAAAACACGGGCTTTCACGGGCTTTTACTGAAGAAAGCGGGAAAAAGACGAAGTCAAAAGATCAAGAGTGCAAAAAGAACGGAAGTCCAAGACCTATTCTGAAGATTTATCGAAGAAAAAGTCAAAAGACGGAAATTTAACGAAGTCGAAGAACTTAAGTCTAATAGAAGAAGAAAATTAAAAGACAAGTTCAAATCCCGAGACGAAAAGACGAAGAATTAAAGTCGAGTCGAGAAAATGTGAAGAAAGCAAGAGAGAATATGCAACACATGCACTCCTTCCCTATAAATACCCTCCTAATAGTCATTAGGAAGGGGGTTAGAATTTTTAGTTAATTTTCACTTTTTTAGTTTTTAGAGAGAGAAAGTCTTAAACTTTCTCTCACTAGTTCATCTTTTACTTTTAAGCTTCCAAGATTAACACTTTTGTATGCTTATTTTTATTAATCAAGTTCCATTTTAAGCTTTTATCTCTTAATCTCATTCTACTTTTCTTTGATTTAAGATTGATTTTTGTGTGATTATCATGTGATCCGTGTTGTTCTAATTGATTTCATGCTAAAAAGTTAATCTTTTGATCATTTTATAAGTTTTCATTTGATTAAGCTTTAAGACTTTTGTACTTATTGGCTTATTTTTATGATTATCTTATTTTTCTTATTAAAAAGTTTATTAAAAAGTTGATGTTTTTATGGTTTGATCTAAAAAGTTACTTGATTTCGAGTTAGATAAGTTGAATAAAGTGCTTATTTGATTCGGTTAAGTATTTGGGATTTATAAGTTTTGGAATTGGCTTGTAAAAGTTAGCTTATTTCCTAGCTTATTCCTTTTCCATAGATTTCGGAAAGGGTTTAAACCCCCTTTTTTCCGATTGGCTTTCCGACCGGGTGTCCCCATCTAACCGTTTCCCTTAAATATCGGAAGGGGTTCAAACTCCCCTTTCCGATCGGTGTCTTTCCGATTGGCCACATTCCGACGGGTAGGTATTAACTCCCCTTTCCGATTGGACTTGCTTTTCCGACGGCACACCATACTCCATATTCCGATTGGTTCATTGGTTGCCTATTCCGATTACTTGCTAGCTTGCTATTCCGATCAAGGTCTTGTGGTGTATTCCGATTGCCAATCTTTCTTGTATTCCGATTTGGTTAAGGTTGCACATTCCGATTGGGACCCTAATCCCACTTTCCGATTGACAGTTTTTCGGTTATTCCGATTGTGTTACTTCTTCCCCCATTCCGACCATCCGATCGGAATACATTCCGATCGGGCTCCTTTTTGGCTGTTTTTGGTTTCTTTCGATATAACTTTCTTATAGTACTGAAAATTTTCCAAGTGTTAGTTTAGTGAGTTAGCATTTTTCCATTGTCACCATTAAAGTTTTATGCATTTATTTTTACTCGTCATCCAATTTAATCTTTTAACTTCCATTTTACTCAACGACACTCTAATTACTTGCAATTAGTTTAAAACAAATCAACCAAACCTTTGATCCACCAAAAGACGATTGAGTCGCACTTAAGACCGGTTTTCAATTCGAAAAGATTCGGAACTATAACGAACTTAAACTTTGATACTTTGGGGTAAAAGCCGTGTATTAAATGGCGCCGCTGCCGGCTCTTTTCGTTACGATAAACGGTTTCTAGTGAGAGACGCATTGAATTTTGGGATCCGTTCTTTGAACGTTATTTTCATTGCTATAAAAATTCCAAAAAATCCAAAAAAATATAAAACTCTTCAAAAATACAAAAACATTAAAAAACCTATAAAAACCAAAAAGATTATATAGATATTCCTTGTGTATATTTTTCTTCTGCAGGTGCATGCGTACTAGATCTACAAACTATTCTGAGCCCGAGAATCGTGAAGATTTAGATATGGCTGGTGTTAACAACAACAATAATCACCCACCTCAAAATAATTTGAATAACAACCACAACAACAACAACAACAATGTCCTTCTACCTGATTTACGAACCATGGAGGAATTGTGCCAACCCACCATGAATGGACGCGGAGGCCCGATTGCGCCAATGCACGTCACGGCTCAGGAGTTTTCGTTGAAGCATCACATGATACAACAAGTGCAAACGAACCCGTTTCGTGGAATTCCGGATGATGATGCCAACAAACACCTCGACAAATTCATTACCATTACTCAAAGCATGAAGTCCCCCGGTGTTTCTATGGATGACCTTCGCCTTCAACTTTTTCCACACTCACTTTCTCACCATGCCGAAAAATGGTTTGACCGTCTTCCTAAGAATTCTATTCATACGTGGAACGACATGACTCAACGCTTTTTATCGCGCTACTTTCCCCCATCCATGGTCACTAGCCTTCGTAACCAAATCAGTGGATTTATGCAAGAGAATGATGAATCGCTTTTCGATGCTTGGGAACGTTACAATGATTTGATCGACCGCTGTCCTAATCACAATATGCTCCCCGTCACTCTCATTGACACCTTCTACAATGGTCTCACCTTTCGTGATCGTGACACGATCAATGCCGCCGCCGGTGGTACTTTTATGAAAAGGAGACCGGAGGAGTGTCGAGAGTTGATCGAAAACATGACTACTCACCACAAGAATTGGGATTCATCCGCATCCTCAAGATCTAACTCGAGAGTCAATGTTTCTTCTACTACCTCCAATCCTGAAATGTCTGAAATTTCTCGACAACTCGCTGAAATGAACAAGAATTTCATGGCCATGGCCACAAACCATTTTCAACAAGCTAAAGCTGTTGCTATTTCTTGTGACACATGTGGTGGCCCTCACTCTTATAATGAATGTCCTTCTACTCACGGCAATTATTTTGAAGACGTTAACGCAGCATACGGTACTTATCCCACGGGAGGCTATCAAGCCCGCCCTCAAGGAGACCGTAACTTGCTAAGTTATCGATCCAACAATTATCTTGCTCCTCCTGGTTTTCCTCCTGCAAATCAAAACCAACAACAAAGCTACAATCAATCCCAACCTCGTGCAAACAATCAGTATCAATCCCAAAGAAACCCATACCCATACCCAACTCAAGGAAATTCTCAAGCTTACCAGGCTCCACCTCTCAATCAACCGATGGCAGTGAATCCAGAAGTCGAGACATTCATGAAGACTAATCGGGAGTTGGTGACGAATCTTCAGAGTCAAGTCCGCAACTTGAAGGGAGAAATGGCAAAGCAAGGGAACGATATTCGAGCCGAGCTAAGGAATGATATGGCCAAACACAATGATGCAATGAATGCAAACATGCAAAACTCTTTCAACAATCAGGCTCTTCACCTTCGTGATATGATTGGTTCGCTCATCCAAGGTAATCAACCCTCTTCTTCGGGTACTCTTCCGAGTAATACCGTTGCGAATCCAAGAGGGGAGATGAAAGCAATCACCACTCGTAGTGGAAAAGGTTATATGGAACCCGAGCTTCCTACACCTCCACCGGTGATTGTGAACAAGGAAAAAGAGCAACTTTCCCCACCTCCTTCACCTTCTATCCCCATTTCCCCACCACCCGTGGTTGTGAGTGATCCTACTCCCTTAAAGCCTTCTTCTTCATCCAATATACCTTATCCTTCAAGGTTGAGGAAAGAGAAGCAAAAGAGCAAGGATGATATTCAGGTTTCGAACTTCCTTAAAATGTTCAAACAATTGAATTTTAACATCTCCTTTGCCGAGGCTCTCGCTCACATGCCCAAATATGCTAAGATGTTTAAAGATCTCTTAAGTGATAAAGAAAATCTTCTTGACATTGCTCAGACCCAACTTAATGAGAACTGCTCCGCAGTGCTCTTAAGGAAATTGCCCACCAAACTTGGTGATCCGGGTCGTTTCTTGATTCCTTGCAACTTCCCGGGAGTAGAGAATTGCATGGCCCTAGCCGATCTAGGTGCCAGTATAAACTTAATGCCTTTAAGTGTTTGGAAGAAATTATCTCTCCCTGAGCTTGTCCCCACTAAAATGACTTTGGAATTAGCTAACCGTACGGTTGCTTATCCAGTGGGGATAGCCGAAGATGTCTTTGTTGGCGTCGATAAATTCACCTTCCCGGCGGATTTTGTCGTTGTTGACTACGAGATGGATCCCCGTGTTCCATTAATCGTTGGACGTCCATTTCTGAGGACCGGTCGCACTCTTATTGATGTAGCCGCAGGCGAGATAATCATGAGAGTTGGTGACGATAAAATTGTCTTCAACATGGGTAAGATTTCTAAGCAACCTTATTCGTATGAGAGTGTTAATGCTATTGATGTTCTCGATGAGGCTTGTGAAGAACATTTTCATGATGCTTGTAAAAGTACTCCTTCTCTACCCAATGTTGAGACCGTTGCCTCAATTGCTCCAGCATTGACTCCTTTCGGAGAAAGTGACTTGGATGACTTCGAAGCTAGCTTGGGTCCTCTCGATATTCAGTATTATAATTTGTCCACCAATTGGGATGCAGACATTAGTACTATTGAGAGACTTCTCAATGAGGACCCGTTCTCTCCTCCTGCTCCTAAAGAGGTGACTAATGATGATCCATCGTTAGTTTCACCATCTATTGAGGATCCGCCTACTCTCGAGCTTAAGGACTTACCGCCTCATCTTGAGTACATTTTTCTGGAAGACGACGAGAAGCTACCGGTCATCATCGCAAAGGATCTGAAGGAAGACGAAAAAGAACGCCTTGTCGATGTGTTGAAGAAGCATAAACGAGCTATCGCTTGGAAAATCTCTGACATCCGTGGAATTGATCCTCATTTCTGCACACATAAAATTCTCATGGAGGACGACTTTAAGCCCACAATTCAAAGTCAACGAAGGGTGAATCCTAAAATACATGAAGTCATCAAAAAAGAGGTTATCAAACTTCTTGATGCGGGTATGATTTACCCTATTTCGGATTCACCATGGGTTAGTCCAGTCCATTGTGTGCCTAAGAAAGGTGGTATAACCGTTGTGCCCAATGCAAACAACGAGTTAATTCCTACCCGTCTCGTTACTGGGTGGAGAGTTTGTATAGACTACCGCAAACTCAATGATGCCACGAGAAAGGATCATTTCCCTCTACCTTTTATGGACCAAATGCTTGAACGTCTAGCTGGTAATGAATATTACTGCTTTCTGGATGGTTTCTCGGGTTATTTTCAAATACCCATCGATCCCCAAGATCAATAGAAAACAACATTCACTTGTCCCTACGGCACATTTGCTTATAAACGAATGCCTTTTGGCTTATGCAATGCCCCCGGGACTTTCCAAAGGTGCATGTTGGCTATCTTCCATGACATGGTTGAGCAAACCATGGAAGTCTTCATGGATGATTTCTCGGTCTTCGGGGATTCCTTCTCTGTTTGCCTTGCCAATTTAGAACGTATGCTTAAGCGGTGCGAAGACACTCGCCTTGTTCTGAATTGGGAAAAATGCCATTTTATGGTAAAAGAAGGCATTGTGCTAGGACATAAAATCTCTAAAGCCGGTCTTGAAGTCGACCGTGCTAAAGTAGATGTCATAGCCAAATTACCTCCACCTTCAACCGTGAAGGGTGTGAGAAGCTTTCTGGGTCATGCGGGCTTCTATCGTAGATTCATTCAAGATTTCTCTAAAATTGCTCGCCCGATGACCCACCTCTTGGAAAAAGATACTCCTTTCATCTTTTCTAAAGAGTGTCTCGAAGCCTTCAATCTTCTCAAGGACAAGCTAACTAAGGCACCGGTCTTGGTTACCCCTAATTGGGAGCTGCCTTTTGAATTGATGTGCGATGCTAGCGACTTTGCTATTGGTGCGGTTTTGGGCCAACGTGTGAATAAACACTTCCAACCAATCCACTATGCTAGCAAAACAATGACGGGGGCTCAATTGCATTATACGACAACCGAAAAAGAGCTTTTAGCTGTTGTCTATGCTTTTGAGAAATTTCGCCCCTATCTTGTTTTATCCACCACCATCGTATACACAGACCATTCCGCGTTGAAGTACTTGATGACTAAGAACGATTCTAAGCCAAGACTTCTTCGCTGGGTTTTACTCCTTCAAGAATTCAACATTGAAATTCGTGACAAGAAGGGAGCCGAAAACCTGGCCGCGGATCATTTGAGTCGACTTGAGGATCCATATCAGGGGGATCATCCAAACAAAGAGATCAATAACTCTTTCCCCCTGGAGACTCTAATGTCTATAAATCTCAATCTTGATGGCACCCCGTGGTTTGCAGACATTGCAAACTACTTAGCGGGTGTTATTTTCATCCAAGGGTTAACATCCCAACAAAAGAAGAAGTTCTTGAACGATGTTAAGACTTACTTTTGGGATGACCCTTATCTATTCAAACAGTGTGCTGATCTGATTATTCGTCGATGTGTTGACGGACCGGCAGCTTTTGACATCCTTCAAGCTTGCCACAAAGGACCCACCGGTGGTCACTTTGGTCCCAACTACACCGCTAAGAAAGTGTTTGATTCTGGATTCTACTGGCCCACCATTTATCGTGACGCTCACGAAATGGTTAAGCATTGTGATGCTTGCCAACGACAAGGCAAGATCACACATAAGGATGAGATGCCTCAAAATTTCATACAGGAATGTGAAATCTTTGATGTATGGGGCATCGACTTTATGGGGCCATTTCCATCATCCAAAGGGAACAAGTACATCCTCGTCGCTGTCGACTACGTCTCTAAATGGGTTGAAGCTAAGGCTCTTCCTACGAATGATGCGAGGGTGGTTGTGAACTTTTTGAAGCAGCTTTTCGCTCGATTTGGCGTTCCTCGTGCTATCATCAGTGACCGCGGGACTCATTTTTGCAACGATCGATTTGCAAGAGTCATGGCAAAGTATGGTGTCAATCACCGTCTTTCCACCGCCTATCATCCCCAAACCAATGGGCAAGCCGAAATTTCCAATCGTGGCTTGAAGAGAATTTTGGAGCGAACTGTGGGAGAGCATCGTGCCGCGTGGGCCGATAAGTTAGATGATGCTCTGTGGGCTTTCCGTACTGCTTACAAGACCCCGATCGGTTGTACACCTTATCGTCTTGTGTACGGGAAAGCCTGCCACCTACCCATCGAGCTGGAACATAAGGCGCACTGGGCCTTGAAGTGGGCTAACTTCGACATCATCAAAGCCGGTGATCATCGCAAGGTTCAACTCAACGAGCTAAATGAACTGAGGAATGAAGCTTATGAGAACTCGCTGATCTACAAGGAGAAGACGAAGATGATCCACGATGCTAAAATCAAGAACCGAGAGTTCAACGTTGGTGATCAAGTCTTACTCTTTAACTCTCGGTTGAAGATCTTCTCTGGCAAGTTGAAGAGTCGCTGGACTGGTCCATTCACCGTCGCCAAAGTTTTTCCATATGGGACCATTGAGCTTTCTCAGCCGAATGGGCCCAATTTCAAGGTGAATGGCCAGCGTTTGAAGCTGTACTTTGGTGAGGACATCTCTCAAGAGATGATTCCATCCCTCACCACGTTCCCCATGAACTAAAATTGGGTCGAGTCAGGCTCATGACTCGGTGAACAAAAACAAGCGCTTCTCGGGAGGCAACCCGTGTTCTATCCTTTACTGCTTTCACAATAAGTGTAGGGGGAGCCCCGCATATGTTTGTTGTCTTGTTTCTTGTGCTGTGTAGGGATTTAAACTTCAGAGAGCATCTTGATGACTTTTGACGAACCGTGATACCGTGTTTTCCATCTTCCCGGTTCTATCCTAAACTCTTGTGATTCAATATTTCATATTCTATATGTTCACATTGAATTCACTTTAGTTGTCCTTTCCTTAATAAGATTTAAACAAAGTGCACAATGTCCTAAGTGTAGGGGAGTTTACTCCCACATGCTTAAACATTGAGGACAATGTTTATCTCAAGTGTAGGGGGGGACTTCTATCGAAGTAAGTGGTCTTTTCCATGAATTTGCCCTCATTTTAACCGAAAAATTTGATTTTTCGACATTTTTCAAAATTTTTAATCTATTTTGGCCTAGTTGTATAGTTGTATTTACCTTTGTTATGTTTCCTTTGCTAGAATAAATTTTTAATAAAGTGGTTTTAGATTTCTTCTTAGTCGTGAACATTTTGACTCAACCCGAGTTTACTTACCTAAGTTTACTCTAGCTAGTATCCTTAACGTGTTTAAGTCAAGTTTTGCTAGGCTTTTATTTAGGGAGCTATAAAACGTGAAAGTCTTAACTCTCGCGGGTTAAGAACAAGAACTTTTCGCAAGTTCCTATAAATGATCCTAGAGAGTCGTTTATCAAGGGAACTTTAAAATGCGATCTATAAACTTGAAAAAGTCTAAGAGGTTGCAAGATCCTATAGGCGACTCGAAAACCCAAAATTTTGACTTAATAGGCTAAGCATCCACGAGTCTCATTCCTTGAGATTTTAAACTGTGGAGAACGAGAGATGATAGAGTCAATTATAAGTTCGGTATTCTTTCGTGAATTTATGTGAGTTAATTATGAGCCTATTCTCCCTTCGCTTGTTATTAATTTATCTGCTAATAAGTAGGGTTGTACGATTTAAAAAGTTACTTGGCTTCTAGCCCCAGATCGTTTAAAAGTTGCTCGGTAATGACGAGAGTTCATAGCCAAGGCATAACTTATGAAGCGGGGCGCGAAGATTGGCGAGTCCGAAAAGGCCCTAACAAGGCATGAGGGCTACATTTTGTTGCTAAAGATCCAAAAAGTGATGTGAAGAATCATTTATCAAAAATCAATATGAAGGATCGAGACACACGACGAAAAGCAAGAACTCCCCAAAAGTCATGGAGAAGTCTATCCGAAAAGACCCTAACAAGGTATGAGGATAAATAGATCCAAGTCCTAAAAGGAGGCGGATCGTTGTATATCAAAGTCCAAAATAAAGATTGGAGAAAAAATGAAGAAGTCGTGGTCCAAAGATGAAGAATCTCTCAAAAACTTCAAGTGAAGAAATTCCTATTATGAAGAGAAGACCATAATTTCAAGAACGTCTCTCGAAGATTCGAAGTATGAAGTCGCTGCCAAATATCGGTCCGAGAAAGGTCTCAAATCGCGAACCAAGTTATGCCAAGATATGAACTTTCTGATATCCCGAGAAGCAGTTTTAAAAGATTTGGTCCTTCAGCTAACTATTGATTAAATCATTCACCTTATTTTCGGACTAAATAACTATCGAAATAAGTCAAACAATGCATCCTCGTGATCATTCAAGACAAAACTAAAATATAAGAGATACACCTAGGAATAAGGGAGTCTAAGTGAATAATTGGCCCACATGAGTTTGTGATAGTTTGCTAACTTATAATAACAATGATCTCGTTTTTAAGCTTGGTATGGGGAACGTGAAACTTGAGGATGATAAACGTTCATGGCCGCCAAAACCTAATGTAAGTTTTTAATTTCTTTACTTATTTCTGTCTTTTATGTCTAGTATTTAATAAAGGCCAAGGTGGGTTATTTATGATGGAGAATGTAAACCGTGCTTTAAAATTAATGCATTGCATGAGGGCATTGCAGTGGTCAAGTGTAGGGGATTTGATAAGTGTGAAAACACTTATCCTTTTACCACTTATTTCCAATAATAACAAGACCAAAACGTGTGATTTATGTCGTAAAAGTCGGAATTATGCGTGGTTTGTGTTTTTATTGTGATTTAGGACCTAAATATGAAAAAGGAAGAAAACACGGGCTTTCACGGGCTTTTACTGAAGAAAGCGGGAAAAAGACGAAGTCAAAAGATCAAGAGTGCAAAAAGAACGGAAGTCCAAGACCTATTCTGAAGATTTATCGAAGAAAAAGTCAAAAGACGGAAATTTAACGAAGTCGAAGAACTTAAGTCTAATAGAAGAAGAAAATTAAAAGACAAGTTCAAATCCCGAGACGACAAAGACGAAGAATTAAAGTCGAGTCGAGAAAACGTGAAGAAAGCAAGAGAGAATATGCAACACATGCACTCCTTCCCTATAAATACCCTCCTAATAGTCATTAGGAAGGGGGTTAGAGTTTTTAGTTAATTTTCACTTTTTTAGTTTTTAGAGAGAGAAAGTCTTAAACTTTCTCTCACTAGTTCATCTTTTACTTTTAAGCTTCCAAGATTAACACTTTTGTATGCTTATTTTTATTAATCAAGTTCCATTTTAAGCTTTTATCTCTTAATCTCATTCTACTTTTCTTTGATTTAAGATTGATTTTGGTGTGATTATCATGTGATCCGTGTTGTTCTAATTGATTTCATGCTAAAAAGTTAATCTTTTGATCATTTTATAAGTTTTCATTGATTAAGCTTTAAGACTTTTGTACTTATTGGCTTATTTTTATGATTATCTTATTTTTCTTATTAAAAAGTTTATTAAAAAGTTGATGTTTTTATGGTTTGATCTAAAAAGTTACTTGATTTCGAGTTAGATAAGTTGAATAAAGTGCTTATTTGATTCGGTTAAGTATTTGGGATTTATAAGTTTTGGAATTGGCTTGTAAAAGTTAGCTTATTTCCTAGCTTATTCCTTTTCCATAGATTTCGGAAAGGGTTTAAACCCCCTTTTTTCCGATTGGCTTTCCGACCGGGTGTCCCCATCTAACCGTTTCCCTTAAATATCGGAAGGGGTTCAAACTCCCCTTTCCGATCGGTGTCTTTCCGATTGGCCACATTCCGACGGGTAGGTATTAACTCCCCTTTCCGATTGGACTTGCTTTTCCGACGGCACACCATACTCCATATTCCGATTGGTTCATTGGTTGCCTATTCCGATTACTTGCTAGCTTGCTATTCCGATCAAGGTCTTGTGGTGTATTCCGATTGCCAATCTTTCTTGTATTCCGATTTGGTTAAGGTTGCACATTCCGATTGGGACCCTAATCCCACTTTCCGATTGACAGTTTTTCGGTTATTCCGATTGTGTTACTTCTTCCCCCATTCCGACCATCCGATCGGAATACATTCCGATCGGGCTCCCTTTTGGCTGTTTTTGGTTTCTTTCGATATAACTTTCTTATAGTACTGAAAATTTTCCAAGTGTTAGTTTAGTGAGTTAGCATTTTTCCATTGTCACCATTAAAGTTTTATGCATTTATTTTTACTCGTCATCCAATTTAATCTTTTAACTTCCATTTTACTCAACGACACTCTAATTACTTGCAATTAGTTTAAAACAAATCAACCAAACCTTTGATCCACCAAAAGACGATTGAGTCGCACTTAAGACCGGTTTTCAATTCGAAAAGATTCGGAACTATAACGAACTTGAACTTTGATACTTTGGGGTAAAAGCCGTGTATTAAAAGGGTTTCTGTTTTCCGATTAGCACCCATTATTCCGATCGTAGTGATCGGATTAGGGTTTATATATTCCGACGGCAGAGAGTTGTTTAGATTCCGATCTGGCCCCTTTTGTAACATTCCGATTAGCTAGTGTTTTAAAGATATTCCGATTGGGTTCTTTTTGATATTCCGATTGGCATTGTTTTCAATATTCCGACTGCCTTATTCAGATTACAGTATTCCGACGAGCTTAGTGGGCATATTCTGATTGATGCTGTTTTCCAACATTCCGATCACTCCTGTTTTCCAACATTCCGATTGGTGATCTTTTCTCATATTCCGATCATTCTCTTTTGGCATATTCCGATTAGTGTTGCAAAGTTTTCAAGTGTTAGGTTTATAAAGTTTTCAAGTATTTCTCTTTAAGTTTTCAATCATTTACTTTTAACTCGTTACTTTAATATAATCTTTAAACTTCTACTTGACTCAACGACACTTACTTATTTGTTATTAGTTTAAATAGATAATCAACCAAACCATTCTCTTGTTCACCAAAAGACAATTGAGTCGCACTTTAGACCGGATTAGGACGATAATATTTTATACTTAGCCAAAAGCTTTATATTATGTGACTCAGTTGTTTTTTGGTAAATAAAAGAAGATTTGGTTATCTATTTCTAAGTAAAAAGTAAATGCAAGCCTAACGCTAATAAAATAAAAGAACTAATAAAAAGACTTGTATAAAAACAATTAATAAAACAAATAATAAAACGTGAATTATAACTAAACAATTAATAAAAATAAAAATAAACGAAGAAATTAACTAGGGACTCGAAATAAAGTTTACTTAATGAAAAAGGAGAGAATAAAACTAAGATGGTACTTTAAAGCTAAACTAGGCAAAACCTAAAGCGGGTATTAAATAAAAGATAAAACTTGAACTTTACGAAAAAATATTAATTTTAAAATTAGACGAAAAATATAAATAAAAATACATAACTTTCATAAATAAAATCGGAACAACTTTCATATTAAACTAAACAATTACGGAACAATATTAATTAATAAACAAGCAGGCAGGCCGGTTGCTTAAGCACGCAGCCTACCTGGTCAAATTGGCAGAAAAAAATGTAAGCTAGCATCCTAGCATGTCATTCTATCGGAAAGTTAGTAATAATTTCTATCGGAATGTTAGTTTAATATTTCTATCGGAATGTTAGTTTAATATTTCTATCGGAATGTTAATTTAAGTTAAAACTATCGGAATGTTTATATAAAAACAAGAACCATCGGAATGTTGGAGTGAATATATATCGGAATGTTTATTATTGTGAAAACTGTCGTAATGTGTATAGAAAAAAAACAAACTATCGGAATGTGTAAATCAAAATTTGGGCAGCATTTCGTCACAATAAGCCTTATACCCGATCGCAAAGTACGATGCCAGGGGCGATCGCAACCTACAATCGGAATAAGTGATCGGAAAACTATCACAATAAGCTGTCACAATGTAGAAACCCTATTGTGATGGAAAAATCACAATATTCGGATGGATGAGCATAAGCTAATGAACCAATAAGCACTTCTAAAAAGAACAATTAACAAAAACTTAACCAAATCAATAAGCACAAATTTGAAAACTTTTAAAATACGAAATAAGCAAACTTTATGAATCAAACTTTAAAAAGACTAAACTTTTTTAAGAAAACTAAAAAGTAAATAAGCTAAACACAAAATAATCCAATAAGCATGATAAGCTCAAAGCTTAATCCGTATAAAACTTAGATAGAAACCAAAAGATAAACTTTTTAATAAATCAAATATCAAGATTAAGCAAAATCAAAGATAATTTTCGGATCAAACAAGTAAAAATCAAGAAAGGTAGAAAGAGATTGAATATGAAAAACTTGAATTTAAAGATGAAAATTAAAGATTCAAATACAAGATTAAAGTGAAAAGCTTAAAACTTTAAAGGAAAACTAGAGAGAGAAAGTGAAAATATAGAGAGAGAAAATAAAATTACACTACTCCTAATCTAAACTAACTAACCCCCTCCTAATGACACATTAGGAGAGTATTTATAGGAGGAGTAAAATGTTGGTGCTTTCTTCCTTCTTTCTTCTTGTCTCGACTCGATTTAAATTATTTTTCTTTCTCGACGTCGTCTCGGGATTTGTGATTATAATTTGAACTCGTCTTATAATTTTCTTCTTTAATTAGACTTGGTTCTTCGACTTCATTAAACTTCCGTCTTTAGACTTTTTCTTCGATAAATCTTCAGAATAGGCCTTGGACTTCCGTTCTTTTTGCACTCTTGATCTTTTAACTTCGTCTTTTCTTGTTTTCTTCGATAAAAGCCCATGAAAGCCCGTGTTTTCTTCCTTTTTCATATTTTGTTCCTAAAACATAATAAAAACACAAACCACGCATAATTCCGACATTTACGACATAAACTACATGTTTTGGCTTGGTTATTATTATAATTAAGTGGTAAAAGGATGGGTGTTTTCATACCTATCAAATCCCCTACACTTGACAATTGCAATGCCCTCATGCAATGCATTAATTACAAAGCACGTTTTACATTTTCATCATAATTAACCCACCTTGGCCTTTATTAAACAGATAGAAATATATACAAAACATGTAAAGAAATCAAAGACTTACATTGGGGTTTTGGCCGTCATGAATGTTTATCATCCTTAAGTTTCAAGTTCCCCATACCAAGCTTATAAACGAGATCATTGTTATTATAAGTTAGCAAACTAACACAAACTCATGTGGGCCAATTATTCACTTAGACTCCCTTATTCCTAGCTGTATCTCTTATATTTTATTCTTGTCTTGAATGATCACGAGGATGCATTGTTGACTTATTTCGATAATTTATTAAGGCCGAAAATAAAGTGGACGATTTAATCAATAGTTAGCTAAAGGACAAAATCTTTTAAAACTGCTTCTCGGGACCTCTTAAAGTTCATATCTTGGCATAACTCGCTTCACGATTTGAGACCTTTCTCGGACCGATATTTGGCATTGACTTCATACTTCAAATCTTGAGAGACGTTCATGAAATAATGGTCTTCTCTTCATAATAGGAATTTCTTCACTTGAACTTTTTGAGAGATTCTTCATATTTGGACCACGACTTCTTCATTTTTCTCCAGTCTTTATTTGGGATTTTGATATACAACGATCCACCTCTTTTCAGGACTTGGATCTATTTATCCTTATACCTTGCTAGGGTCTTTTTTGATAGACTTCTCCATGATCTTTAGGGGAGTATTTTCTTTTCGTCGTGTGTTTTGATCCTTCATATTGATTTTTGATAAATGATTCTTCACATCACTTGGGATCTTAAGCAACAAAATGTAGCCCTCATGCCTTGTTAGGACCTTTTCGGACTCGCCAATCTTCGCATCCCGCTTCAATAAGTTATGCCTTGGCTATGAACTCTAACTAATACCGATCAACTTTTAAACGATCTTGTGCTAGAAGCAAAGTAACTTTTCAAATCGTACAACCTTATTTATTGTAAATATATTTATTAACAAGCGATGGGAGAAAAAGCTCATAATTAACTCACATAAATTCATGAAAGAATACTAAACTTATAATTGACTCTATCATCTCTCGTTCTCCACAATTTAAAATCTCAAGGAATGAGACTCGTGGATGCTTAGCCTATTAAATCAAAGTTTTGGGTTTTCAAGTCGTCTATAGGATCTTGCAACTTCTTAGACTCTTTCAAGTTTAGAATTCGCGTTTTAAAGTTCCCTTGATAAACGACTTTCTAGGATCAATTATAGGAACTTGCGAAAAGTTCTTGTTCTTAACCCGTGAGAGTTAAGACTTTCGCGTTTTATAGCTCCCTATATAAAAGCCTAGCAAAACTTGATTTAAACACGTTAAGGATACTAGCTAGAGTAAACTTAGATAAGTAAACTCGGGTTGAGTCAAAAAATTCATGACGTTGAAAAATTAAACCCACTTTATTAAAATTCATTCTATCAAAGAAAGAAACTAATTATAACAAAGGTAAATACAACTAGGCCAAAATAGATCAAAAATTTTGAAAAATGTCGAAAAATCAATTTTCCGGTTAAAATGAGGACAAATTCATGGAAAAGCCCACTTAACTTCGATAGAAATCCCCCCTACACTTAATATAAACATTGTCCTCAATGTTTAAGCATGTGGGAGTAAACTCCCTTACACTTAGGACATTGTGCACGTAGTTTAAATCTTTCTAAGGAAGAGACACTAAAGTGGTTCCTATTTTAATATTGAAGAATATAAAATAGAGAATCAAAAGAGTTTAGTATAGAACCGGGAAGACGGGTACACGGAATAACAGGTCGTCAAAAGTCATCAAGAATGTGTCTTTGAAAGCTCGAATCCCTGTACATGATAAGAAAGAAAACAACAAACACATACTAGGGTCTCCCCCTACACTTATTATAAAACAGATAAAGATAGATAGATAATCGGGTTGCCTCCCGAGAAGCGTTTGTTTTTGTTAACCGAGTCACGAGCCTGACTCTTCCCCGAATTAAATGGTCCATGGGGAAGCCTCGAATGTAATACCGGTATCAAAGACCTTGTCCTCGTTCCCGGAGGAAAATACAACAGGAGAGGCCGGAGGATAAGTTTTGAAGGGTAGAAAAGTCCTCTCAACATAAGAAAAGTATGTGAAATCATGATCCACGGGAGGTGGGGTGGGTAAAGGAATCAAAATTTCATCCCCAAAAGACATATGATTATCACTGAGCGTCAAAGCCGTAAAGGTGTCAATCATGGAATGGTCAATGTCACCTCCCGGTTCAAAGCACTCATCCTCCATAATGGTGTCTAAAGGAGTGGATGAAAGGTGCTCGGGAGGGGGACTTGGGACGATATCTTCATGCAGCAAATTATCAAAAATAATATCCTCCTCCGTGTCATCATCATCAATACCCGGAGGTATTGAGAGAATGTCGATTTCCTCCATAGTTGTATCATTATTCTCAACTGAAGTACTAGACGGAGGTAAAGACTCAGAAATAGGAGCAGAAATCAACACTTCAATTTTAGCAATAAGAAGATGAACTTTCAGTAATTTGTCGTGAAGAATAACGTCTTCCACCTCATCTACAAGACCAAGTTCAGTGGTGAACTTCTCGTATGTCGGAGAGAATAAATCAACATCGCCTTCATCGCCCGGAGGAGAAGGAGACATTTCAAAAGTGAAATTCTCATAGCATGGAGAAAAATCATCATCATTAAGAGCGACCTCTTCCGTAAGCTCCTCAAAAGTCTACACATCACAAACCTCATCAAAGAATTTGTCGAGACCAAAATTACTAATCTCACTCGATGTATCACTATCCTTAGACGCATTAGGGATATCAAGAGTAGGAGTAGTAATATCAGAAGATGGGTTGAGATTATAGATATCATCCTCGTCATCATCATAATAGTAGTATGGACGCACAAGAGGAGGAGTATAATCACTATGATTAGATACTTGTTCTTGTTGCTGTCGCTTTTCCTCCTCCCTTGCTTCGCGTATGCTAGCTAATTCTTGTTGAACGTATTGAAGTGTATTCAAAAAATTGGCTCGTTCTTCTTCACACATTCCAACAGAAGGTTGATGATCGAGGGTGTATTGTGGGGGCTCAAAATTGTGAAAACCGGAATTATAGCACGGATGTGGTCCATCATAGATCATCGGTTGAAAAGAATTAGAACACGGATTTGGCTCATAATAATTCATTGGATGACATTAAGAAGTATCGTGAGGGCCCTCACAATTGTTGCAATACGGGTATTGAGAAAAACCCGGTGCGTCATGTGGATAGCTATTACCATTGTCAAAATTGTAACCCGGTTCTTGCTCGTCATGAGACAGGTATCGAATCGGACATGAAACATGCCAATGAGAATCGCTTCCACAATATATGCAAGAGGGTGGAGTAAGTGCATTAGAAGCAAAGGATGAGTTAATCGAATTGCACGAGGGACAAAATCCAAAATGGGAAAATTGTGAATCGGAAATGGTTGGAAGATCTTTTCCGCATTGCTCGCAATAACACCATTCACATGATTCGAAACCATATAATCGTCTTCCACACCCTGCAGCACAAGCGACATACGAGTTCATTAAGAACAATAGATAAGCAAGAAGAATATTTTTGGTGCAAAACTTTCGAAAAAGAAATGTTTTTTATGATTTTTCCAATGTTTTAGGATTTTTGAAATTTTTTATTTTTATGGATTTTTGAAAATTTTTGACACGAAAAATAACGTTCACGAGTGAACGGATCCCAAAATCCAACGAGTCTTTCACAAAAAACCGTTAATCTTCACGAAAAGAGCCGGCAGCGGCGCCATTTGATATTTGATTTTTACTAGTGGAAAAGTTCATTTTCTCGGTGTCTTAACGAATTGATCTCCAGTTAAAAGTGTGACTCGGTTGTTTTTGGTTAATAAAAGAAGATTTGGTTATCTATTTCTAAGTAAAAAGTCAATGCAAGCCTAACGCTAATAAAATAAAAGAACTAATAAAAAGACTTGTATAAAAACAATTAATAAAACAAATAATAAAATGTGAATTATAGCTAAACAATTAATAAAAATAAAACTAAACGAAGAAATTAACTAGCGACTCGAAAAAAAGTTTACTTAACGAAAAAGGAGAGAATAAAACTAAGATAGTACTTTAAAGCTAAACGAGGCAAAACTTAAAGCGGGTACTAAATAAAAGATAAAACTTGAACTTTACGAAAAAATATTAATTTTAAAATTAAAAGAAAAATGTAACTAAAAATACGTAACTTTCAGAAATAAAATCGGAACAACTTTCAGATTAAACTAAACAATTACGGAACAATATTAATTAATAAACAAGCAGGCAGGCGGGCTGCTTTAGCACGCAGCCTACCTGGTCAAATTGGATGGAAAAAAAAATGTAAGCTAGCATCCTAGCATATCATTCTATCGGAAATTTAGTAATAATTTCTATCGGAATGTTAGTTTAATATTTCTATCGGAATGTTAGTTTAATATTTCTATCGGAATGTTAATTTAAGTTAAAACTATCGGAATGTTTATATAAAAACAAAAACCATCGGAATGTTGGAGTGAATATATATCGGAATGTTTATTATTGTGAAAACTGTCGTAATGTGTATACAAAAAAACAAACTATCGGAATGTGTAAATCAAAATTTGGGCAGCATTTCGTCACAATAAGCCTTACACCCGATCGCAAAGTACGATGCCAGGGGCGATCGCAACCTACGATCGGAATAAGTGATTAGAAAAACTATCACAATAAGCTGTGACAATGTAAAAACCCTATTGTGATGTAAAAATCACAATATTCGGATGGATGAGCATAAGCTAATAAACCAATAAGCACTTCTAAAAAGAACAATTAACAAAAACTTAACCAACTCAATAAGCAAAAATTTGAAAACTTTTAAAATACGAAATAAGCAAACTTTATGAATCAAACTTTAAAAAGACTAAACTTTTTTAAGGAAACTAAAAAGTAAATAAGCTAAACACAAAATAAGCCAATAAGCATGATAAGCTCAAAGCTTAATCCGTATAAAACTTAGATAGAAACCAAAAGATAAACTTTCTAATAAATCAAACATCAAGATAAACAAAATCAAAGATAATTTTCGGATCAAACAAGTAAAAATCAAGAAAGGTAGAAAGAGATTGAATATGAAAAAATTGAAATTAAAGATGAAAATTAAAGATTCAAATACAAGATTAAAGTGAAAAGCTTAAAACTTTAAAGAAAAAGTAGAGAGAGAAAGTGAAAAACTAGAGAGAGAAAATAAAATTACACTACTCCTAATCTAAACTAACTAACCCCCTCCTAATGACACATTAGGAGGGTATTTATAGGAGGAGTAAAATGTTGGTGCTTTCTTCCTTCTTTCTTCTTGTCTCGACTCGATTTAAATTCTTTGTCTTTCTCGACGTCGTCTCGGGATTCTCGATATAATTTGAAATCGTCTTGTAATTTTCTTCTTTAATTAGACTTGGTTCTTCGACTTCATTAAACTTCCGTCTTTAGACTTTTTCTTCGATAAATCTTCAGAATATGCATTGGAATTCCGTTCTTTTTGCACTCTTGATCTTTTGACTTCGTCTTTTCTCGTTTTCTTCGATAAAAGCCCATGAAAGCCCGTGTTTTCTTCCTTTTTCATCTTTTGGTCCTAAAACATAATAAAAACACAAACCACGCATAATTCCGACATTTACGACATAAAATACACGTTTTGGCTTGGTTATTATTATAATTAAGTGGTAAAAGGATGGGTGTTTTCACACCTATCACAAAGGAAGAAGAAGCCAATTTCATGAACACCTTTCGTCGAACTCGATTTTATAACGATTATCGTAATCGTGAGCGCGATAATTGGAGATCTAACAATAAACCAAGTTACGATCGAGACGAAAAGAAACCCAACCAAACCGAAGACAAATCCAACCTCGAAACCAAGCTCGACAATTTTATTGAATCTCAGAGAAAAACCAACCTTTTTGTGCGAGATACATTCACTGACCTAAAAACAAAGTTCGAGACTTCAAAGAAAAATCACCAAGCTTCCATTCAAAACCTTGAAGCTAAATTTGATCGTTTTGCCGATAAGCAATCAAATCGCTCTTCTGGTTCTTTACCAAGAAACAACAACCCAAACCCCAAAAACAACAACAAATATCAACCACCGCAAGACCGTAATGAGCATGTGAATGCCGTATTCACGTGGAGTGGTTTATCTTACGAATCACCTACCAAACCTACCCAAGATACACCAATCAAAATTCCACTCGATAGTGACGATGAGGATGAAGCTCAACCAACAAAAACCAAACCCACTGAAAACTCAAACCTAACACCCAAACCATATAAACCAAAAGTACCATACCCCCAACGCTTACGCAAGCAAAATATGCAAGCTAAGTATGGTAAATTCCTCGACTTAATCCAAGAAGTTCGAATTAACATGCCTTTAGTCGATGTTCTGGCTGGAATACCAAACTATGGCAAATTTCTCAAAGAACTTATCAAAATCAAACATAAGTTTGAAGATGTTTCTTCAGCTTTTCTAAATGATGAATGTTTTGCCATTATCCAAAACAAAGTACCACCAAAACTTTGAGACCCTGTAAGTTTTCTAATTCCATGTACTTTCCATCACTCATACTCTTTTAACGCCTTGGCTGATCTTGGCGCTAGCATCAACCTCATGCCATACTCCTTGTATGCTAAACTCTAAAAATATGTTCTCAAACCCACAAAAATGAGCGTTCTCCTCGTGGGCCGTTCTTTTCAATACCCAATGGGAATAGCCGAAAACATGCTCATTGGAGTTGGAAAATTCATTTTTTTTGTCGACTTTGTAATCCTAGAGATGGAAGAAGATAGCAAGGTACCACTTATCCTTGGTAGACCTTTCTACATACAGTTGACGTTGTGATTCGCGTAAAACAAAAACAACTCAACCTTGGAGTTGGAGAAGATAGAATTTCCTTTTCTATCGACGAAGCAATGAAACACTCATATTCTAATGACGATACTTACTTTAGTATTGATGTCATTGACGAAGTCGTTGAAGCCGTTTTTGACGCTCTTCTCGATGAAGGAAGCGAAATTTTATATTCTATCAAAAGAACCATCCTCGAAGAACTTTTTGCTAAATTTGACGCCTACATAGCCGTTAATACTGACGAACCTATAGAAACCCCTGAAGAAGAAAAAGTAACACCATTTGAAACCATAACTTTCGAAAACGATTTCAAAGTTAAGAAATTTGTCGAAGAGCCTCCTACAGATTTAGAACTTAAACCTCTTCCTGAATATCTAGAATATGCGTTTCTTTACGAAGAAAAATTACTGCTTGTAATTAATTCATCCCAACTTTCGGAAGAACACAAAATCGATCAAACTGAAGTTCTCAAGAAGCATAAACAAGCTTTTGCTTGGAAAACTTTTCACAATCCTGCATATGTCCATCGTTCTACAAACACAAAATCCAACTTTTGGATAATAAGAAACCGATTGTTGAAAAACAATGAAGATTAAATCCTAACATGAAGGACGTTGTTAAAAAAGAGATCCTTAAACTCCTCGATTCTGGAATAATCTACCCAATCGCAGATAGCCCCTAGGTTAGTCCTATTCACTGTGTACCTAAAACGGGAGGTATCACTGTAATAACTAACGAAAACAATCAGTTAGTACCAACAAGAACCATCACCGGATGGAGAGTTTGTATTGACTATCAAAAATTAAATGACGCAACCACGAAAGATCATTTTCCTTTGCCCTTTATGGATCAAATGTTAGAAAGACTCGCAGGGAATGAATACTTTTGTTTCCTCGATGGTTTTTCTAGATACTTTCAAATCCCAATCAACCCTATAGATCAAAAGAAAACCACATTCACTTATCCATTTGGAACTTACGCGTATAGGCGCATGCCTTTTGGCCTATGCAATGCACCTGCAATGCCTTTTGAACTTACGCGTAGAGGTGTATGATTGCAATTTTCCACGATATGATTGAAGAATCAGTCGAAGTCTTCATGGACGATTTTTCCGACTTTGGAAATTCTTTCGACACATGTCTTAGCAATCTCGTTAAAATGTTAGCACGATGTAAAGAAGCAAATCTTGTACTAAACTGGGAAAAATGTCACTTTATGGTTAAAGAAGGAATTGTGCTTGGATACAAAGTGTCTGGCGCAGGCTTAGAAGTTGAAAACTCGAAAATAAACGTAATCTCAAAACTCTCACCACCTACTAATGTGAAAGGAATTAGAAGTTTTTTAGGTCCTGCCGGTTTTTACCGACGATTTATTAAATAATCTGCGAAAATCGCAAGACCTTTAACTCAACTTCTAGAAAAAGAAAGAACATTCGATTTTAATGATGATGCCTTTTAGCATTTGAAACTCTCAAAGCAAAGCTTACATGCACACCAATTATTGCAAGCCCCAATTGGAATCTTCCATTTGTGATTATGTGTGATGCAAGTGAACATGCCCTTTGAGCCGTCCTTGGACAAAAAGATGGAAAAAAATTTCATCCCATCTACTTTGCTAGTAGAACTCTAAACGCAGCCCAACAAAATTACACCATCACGGAAAAAGAACTCATGGCTGTAGTTTACGCGTTTGACAAATTTCGATCATACCTCGTATTGTAAAAAACAATCATTTACACCGATCACTCAGCCTTATAATACTTGTTTAAAAAGCAAGATGCCAAACCTCGTCTCATACGATGGATATTGCTTTTACAATAATTTGATTTAGAAATTAAAGATAAAAATGAGCTGAGAATGTTGTTGCCGATCATTTATCTCTCATAGCGAATGATGACTCTAGCAATGATGAAATCGATGATTTTCTCGATGAACACATAATGCAAATAAATACTAACAATACACCATGGTTCGCAGACTTTGCAAACTATCTGGCTGTAGGTATTTTACAAATGGGAATGACATATCAACAAAAGAATAGATTCTTTTCTGAACTAAAAAAATACTTTTGGGATGATCCTCACCTGTTTAGAATCTGTTCCGATGGAATGATCCGACGTTGTATTTCTGGATCCGAATCTTGAGAAATTCTCGATGAATGTCACTACGGATCGACTGAAGGACATTATGTAGCGAACACCACCGCTAAAAAAGTGTTCGACGCTGGCTTTTACTGGCCTACGATTATTCGTGAAGCTATACCTTAGTACGATTATGCGAAGCATGTCAAAGGACTGTAAATCTTAGAAAAAGAGATTAAATGCCTCTAAATAATATCCAAGTCTACGAAATCTTTGACGTGTGGGGTATCGACTTCAAGGGACCATTTCTTAAATCTTATAAATGTGAATACATTTTAATTGTCGTCGACTATGTATCGAAATGGGCCGAAGCTCAAGCCTTGCAAACTAACGATGCAAGAGTTGTTATAGCATTCTTTAAGAAAATATTATGTCGTTTTAGAATTCCAAAATCACTAATAAGCGATAGAGGAACTCATTTCTGTAACAAACACATGGAAAAAATCATGAAAAGATATGGAGTCAACCATCGATTTTCCACATCTTACCACCCTCAAACAAGTGGCCAATTTGAAAACACTAATATAGCTCTTAAGCGAATCCTTGAAAAGATCGTCCAAAACAACCCTGCTTGTTGGTCTAAAAAATTAGAAGATGCTCTATGGGCCTTTCGTACCGCATTCAAGACACCAACTAGAACCACATCGTACAAGCTCTAGTATGGAAAAACGTGCCACTTACCAATAGAAATTGAACACCGTGCATATTGGGCACTTAAGAACTACAAACCTGATCTTATTGCAGATGGAGAAAAACGTGTATTCCAACTTCATGAGTTAGATGAATTTCTACATCAAGCTTATGAAAGTTCACGTTTATATAAAGAACGAACCAAAGTGTGGCATGATCGCAAACTGCGACAAAGAAAAGAATTCAAAAATGGAGAGAAAGTACTTCTCTTTATCTCGAAATATAAGTTCAAGCAACCTAAGCTTACTTCAAGATGGACTAGACCTTATACAGTGAAACACCAATATACATCTGGTTATGTTGAACTCTACGATAGAGACAATACCCTTTTATTGTCAATGGACATAGACTCAAGCTCTACCATGAAGAAGAAAACTATAATGAATTCGATGAACAAGAAATCCCATTCTTTTTAAAATAAAACCGAGTAGCCGAGTCTGGCTGAAGACTCTAAACTTAGCGCTTCTCGGAAGGCAATCCGTATTTTATCCCCCAGTTTTTACCTTAAGTGTGGAGGAGGACTTGTAAAATAAATAAAACCGTCCTTGTATATCTTGCATGTTTTTTTTGTTTTATGATATCATGCAGGAAAATAGCAAACTTGGAGCTCTAAGCTGGATTCATCTCTTGAAGTCCCGCAATTTTCTACAAAGCCCCGGGAAGTTCTCGTTTCCTTTTGCATTTTTCCTATTTTTAATTTTTATCAGTAATCACATCGAGGACGATGTTCACCTTAAGTGTGGAGGAGGAGACAAATATGAAAAATAATAATAAATAATAAATTTCTCCACATGAAAATCTTTTGGAAAGATAAAATAAAATATATATGTTTTGTAAATAAATAAAGTTTTAGCGAAGAAAAAATCTCATTGATTGACACTATAACTAAGCACAAAAACCATCCACCAAATACGTGAGAAAACCTAGCCTTATATTTCTCTATTTTGTGTGTAAGCCGATAATTTAGTATGCTTCAGAATTTGTGCTTGATCATCATTTACTAAACCGCAGTGAGGTTAATTTATAGATATTTTCGAAAAGAGGCAAAATAAATCACCATTTTATCTTTTTAGTTAAGCTACACTAGCTTGCTAAAAATATGTTGCACTCGTACCTATGTGCTATATTATCCCTTGTTCTATTATCTCTATACGATGCCAATCCATTGTCAAGTCAAAATGTATATATGATGTACTCTCTTAAAAAAATAATAAAGTATTCTAGTATAGTTGTTCTACGACTTTGACAAAGCATATTTTGCTCTAAACCCTTATTATTATCACGTTTTGCTTCTCTGAAAAATTATCTGGTGCTCACGCCGCAACGGTTGTGTTTATGTGTCATGTACAAACCTATGGTAGCTATCTATATTATGACCGAGCTACTTGAGTGCTATCTTACATTTTCTGTAACACTCTCAAATTTCATATCGGTACAGCGGAAGAGTCTTTAGAGTGTTACGGGATAGCACAATAACTCCAATCATAGACAACACATAAAAATGGTTGTACAAGGTTTAACATACATTCATTCGAAATAAAAGTTTTAAGTGTACACCAGGTCCCAAATTATACAGGTCATTAAGTTTACAAAACATAGATTGACTGAACAGTTTTATTATTATGTGGGCCATCAGAGTCGATCTCCATCCGAATTACCTTCAAGCACCTGAGATAAAACATGCAAAAATCATATCAGCGAATGCCGAGTGAATTCATAGAGTTTAATAAAACCGTTATATAAAACAATCGTTGAAATCAGAACACAAGTATAAGATCAGAAGTAAGTCCTCGTATTGCTAGTCAGGCATATATAAATCAAAGCATACATCTTAAACCGTCCATGAGGTCGTAGCCTCAATATTACCATTATAGGTAACATTATTATCATTATTTGTATCATTTTTGGATTGTGTTGGATTATTATTAGCAGCATGACATTATTACCTTACTATCACAAACAACGGGTCGCGAACCTGACAAACAGTTTGCCCATCTAAGTTAGCGTGTCGTCACAAAAATCACGCTATGTAAATCTTCTCATACATAAATTCGCTTACCAATCAATGTGGTACGACGGAGATCAACCGTCAAGGCGCGAACTGGGTTGATCGTCCCCAAATAGTACTATCATATGCATAAGCGTCTACCAAATCCCGGTAGTTCATAATTCATGCTAATGGGACTTTAAGTGACATAACCTAACTACTAATAATCCATTTCATCTCATTTATTGGGTCATAGCATCATTCGGGTCCATATCATTAAACATACCATCGAGACTACTTGTGTTCTATTTTTATCAAAAACTAGCATGTTATCTCCCTCGCGGGTTTACAAATCATTTTATAAAACATTTAAAAAAGTGCGAGGCTATGAACTCACGTTGATAATGAAAGGCGGATTATCGGCTACATGCGTGCTTCGATCACGGAAACCTATATAAATAATACTCGGTCTTAGATTTTTGTCCAATGACTTTATGAAAATAATAGCTATGCATATATATGATGATTTTATATATATGATGATGATCAAGTGGGATTGTACATTCTCATTTACTCATTTTAGTTTTATGTGTTAGTAACTTTTATATTAGTTTCACTAGTTCATCTTCTTTACTTGTCAAGGCCCTTTAAGCCCATTATAAGCCCATTACCTTATATTAGTCCATTTTACACTTTTAATATCAGTTCTATACTTACATCTTAGGCCCAAGTAGGTTAAGCCCCATAGGTAAGTTCATAAGTGTTTAGCCAAATTAGTTGGATTAATAGTCTAATAAGGCTAATTTGGCCCGTCAATGTCCGTATGTTATAAAGCTTGGGTTTTATCGGTTTTTACTTGTAATATGTACTTATATATCAGTATATGAGTTATAAAAAGTTTACATTAGACGGGGTCCGACCGTCTAAGTTTTAATTGACAAAAACGTTAATATTACGGTTTTAGCCGAAAACACGTAAAAATCATGTGTATAGTTTTATAACTTATAAAACTTATCAAGTTGCCATTTTTATAAAATGTCTCATTTATTTGTTATTGTACATACTTATTACTATTTAATATATAAGTTAGTGGGTTTTAAATTTACATTTTATACTATATTTATTTGTCTATAATAATACTATTATACTTTAATTTCACAAATCTGATTTTTAGTTCCACTTTCACCATTTTTATCACATCTTGAGTTCTGCTAGTAGATAGAAGCTCATTTTTGGATGACAAAAACTACATATTATGTGCTACAAATAACTTAGTTTTAGCTACTGCTCAGTCCAAGTCTAAGTGTCCCTAACAGTCCTCACAAAACAGACTATTCAGATTGGTACTTTAATTTTGTTTTGATCATATCTCACTCATTATAATGATTCCATTGCATGGCCAACTCTCACATGTGTACAAGACATACTACTTACTGTATATTGATTTATCCATACAATTTTATCAGTTTAACATATGGTTGTTTACTGTTTTTATACAGCCTAATAATTTAAGCAAGATTTACTACTTTTACATGTAGTTTCCATCTTTTTATCCAAGTTTATCAACACATAATCCCCACACAATATTTTTATCATCATATATCATCATATAAATATACATTAGGAAAGAAAATAAATTTTACATTTACAAAAATAATAATGAAAATAGGAAGAATGATCTTGTTTACCAACCAAGACTATAACTTGTTTTTGGATGACAACACCTTGATGTACACCAAAACTATCTTCAAGGTCACCTTTCACCAAGAACACCTGTTGAGAAATCAGCCCTAGGACACAAGTAAATCACCTCCTTGGATGTTATAATGATCACCAATCAACAAATCTTCAAAGGTTCTTCATCATATGTGTAGATAACACAAGATTTATGGTTAGAATTGATCAAAATGGGGTGTTTGGTGATGGTTTTTGGACGACAAGGGTGAGAGAAAAGAGAGAGTTTTAGGGTGGTTTGCATGAGAGGAAATGAGAAATGGTTTAGTGTTTAGTAGTTTTGTGGTTTAGCTTGTTTAGCTAAGTAAGTTAGACATGTGTACAACTTGTAACTACAAGTTGACACCTCATGGGTGTGGTGGAGCTACTTTGGCCGTCCCATAGAGTGGGGTGGGGCAAGTGTATACTTGTATCATCCCACTAATTTACGGGTATTCCTCGATTCTAGTTTCCTCGATTTGCGTGCCCTCGGGTAAATTTACGAAAAACGTTTTTATAAATTATGAATCAACGACACAAAACGAATCTAATAAAAATTGTCTCATCAAAAACGAAGTTCAAAAACGTAAATACGTAATCCTAAGGTTTCCGGTTTAGTCGTAAAAGACGTTAAATTATGCACGTAAGCCCAAATTTAAATCCGTAAATTGTGAGTTCATCAACCAACACTAAAATAAGTTTCAAAATAATATACGAGAAAATAATTTACTACCTGAAAATGTTAGATTGTCACAGCTTTTCCTCCTAAAAGGGATCAACTTCCTCGTGATCCATTTCATTTTGATGTCCGTTTCTTATTGAAATCAAAGAGGTGCGGATATTTCTTCCACATTTCATCCTCTCGTTCCCAAGTAAATTCCGGTCCATGCTTTGAATTCCATCGGATCTTGACAATAGGTATCCGACTTTGTTTCAGTTGCTTTACCTCACGATCCATAACCTCTACGAGTTCTTCGATAAAATGCAACTTGTCATCTATTCGAACCTTATCCAACGAAATTTTCTCATCACTCACTGCTAAACATTTCTTCAGATTAGATACATGGAATGTGTTGTGAACACCATGAAGTTCTTGGGGTAACTCTAGGTTGTAAGCCACCAGACCTACTCTAGATAAAATCTTAAAGGGTCCAATATAGCGGGGATTCAATTTCCCTCGCTTTCCAAATCTTATAACGCCTTTCCATGGCGATACTTTCAACATTACTCAGTCACCCACTTCAAACTCCATCGGATTCCGCCGCACATCCGCGTAACTTTTCTGTCTACTACGGGCAGTCAACAGCCTATTCTTGATCTGAACTATCATCTCCGTCCCGGATCAATTCCGGTCCCGTGAGCTGGGTATCCCCAACTTCACTCTAACATACAGGAGATCTACACTTCCTACCATACAAAGCTTCAAACGGTGCAGCCTTAATACTAGCATGGTAACTATTGTTATACGAAAACTCTGCTAAAGGAAAATGTTTATCCCAATTCTTACCAAAAACTATCACACAAGCTCTCAACATATCTTCCAGTGTTTGTATCGTTCTTTCACTCTGCCCATCAGTCTGGGGGTGATAAGTTGTGCTCATGTCGAGATTCGTTCCCAAAGATCTTTGGAGAGATTTCCAAAAATTCGACGCGAATCTAGGATCTCGATCTGAAATGATCGATACAGGCACTCCATGCTTGCATACAACATTCTCAAGATAAATACGAGTCAGCTTCTCCAGTGAGAACTGCTCTTTAACCGGAATGAAGTGTGCTGATTTGGTCAGTCTGTCGACAATGACCCAAATCGAGTTATTTCCAGATGATGTTCTAGGAAGCTTGGTGATAAAGTCCATCGTAATTCGCTCCCACTTCCATTCAGGAATCTTTGGTTGTTGAAGTAGTCCTGATGGCTTTTTATGTTCAGCTTTGACTCTAGCACAAGTCAAGCATTGAAGAACATACATAGCAATATCAGCTTTCATATTCGGCCACCAGTACAACTTCTTCAAATCATGGTACATTTTATCAGATCCAGGATGAATGGAATACTTAGATTTATGGGATTCTAATATAATCAAATCTCTTAAGCCTCCAAACTTAGGTATCCACATACGACATCTTAAGCATTTCACTCCATCATCTCTAACCTTTACAGGATCTCCTTCTCCTCAGAACCCTTCATTAACAAAATTTTCTTTCTTACAGGCATTTATTTGCGCATTTCTAATTTGCTCAGGCAAATTATTGTGCACGGTCAAGACTAAAGAACGTACCCTGATAGGCTCTCTATCTTTTTTGCTTAATGCATCGGCAACAACATTTGCTTTTCCGGGGTGATATTTTATATCACAATCATAATCACTTAACAGTTCTATCCATCTTCATTGCCTCATATTTAATTCCTTTTGATCGAGAATATACTGTAGGCTTTTGTGATCGGTGAATACCGTACACTTGGTGCCATACAAATAATGTCTCCACAACCTAAGAGCAAAGACTACAGCTCCTAACTCAAGATCATGAGTAGTATAATTCTCCTCATTCTTCCTTAATTGCCTAGAAGCATAAGCTATTACCTTTTCTCGCTGCATCAAAACAGCTCCATAACCTCTAAGAGATGCATCACAATATACTAAAAAATCTTCACTTCCGTCGGGTAATGATAGAATTGGCGCACTACATAATTTTTGCTTCAATATCTGAAATGCTCCATCTTCTTCACTCCCCCAAACGAAAAGTTTATTTTTCTGGGTAAGCTTAGTCAAGGGTTTAGCTATTAAAGAAAATTCTTTAATGAATCGCCTATAATAGCCGGTGTCACATTTCCGTTGGCGTTATCGGTGTAGACCAATTCTTAATGGCTTCAATCTTTGCAAGATCAACATGAATTCCATCTTTGTTAATCACGTGACCAAGAAATTGTACAGAATCTAACCAAAAATCACATTTCGAAAACTTAGCATACAACCTTTCATCCTTTAACAAACTCAAAATAATCCTTAAATGTTCTCTATGTTCATCTTTATTCATAGAATAGATTAGAATATCGTCAATAAACACAATCACAAATTTATCCAAGTAGGGTTTGCACACTCGGTTCATTAGATCCATGAAAACCGCAGGTGCGTTAGTTAACCCAAATGGCATTACTTGAAATTCATAGTGTCCATAACGAGTTCTAAATGCAGTTATAGGAATATCTTCTTCACGGACGCGAAGTTGGTGATATCCAAACCGCAAATCTATTTTAGAATACACACTAGATCCTTGTAGTTGATCAAACAAATCATCAATCCTTGGTAGGATATCGATTTTTAATCGTCAACTTATTCAGTTCCCTATAATCAATGCACATACGGAAAGATCCATCCTTCTTCTTAACGAACAAGACTGGATCTCCCCAAGGCGACGAGCTCAGTCGAATAAAACCTTTATCAGACAACTCCTTAAGTTGTTCAGATAATTCCTTTAAATCAGAAGGTGCTAATCGGTAAGGCGCACGTGCCACCGGTGCAGCACCAGGAATTAAATCGATTCGAAACTCAACTTGCCTTCTCGGTGAAGTCCGGGTAAATCTTTAGGAAATACCTCCGGAAATTCACAGATAATAGGTACATCTTCCAGTCGTTTCTCCTTAGACTCATTCCCGGTCACTTGAACTAAGAATAACTCGCAACCGTTCCTGATGTACTTTTGGACTTTAATACATGAAACGATTTTCAAACGGGATTCACCTCGATTACCATCAATATCTAACGTCCTATTCCTAAGAGGAATCTTAACCTTCTTTTCTCCACATAAAATAGTAGCATTATTCAACGATAACCAATCCATACCAATAATAATATCAAAACTACCTAGTTCTATCAATATGAAATCAATCAGAAAGGAATAGTTTAAGAGATTTAGAGAGCATCCTTCTAATAGCTTATTAGTTTTCACTAATTTACCATCAGCGAATTCCACTTCGTAACTGGTATTTATCTCAACAGGTTCAATGTCAATAAGGGCACTAAATTTAGTGGATACAAAGCTCCTATCAGCACCCGAAT
The DNA here is from genome assembly GCA_025667525.1 of Glebionis coronaria. NCBI lineage: Eukaryota > Viridiplantae > Streptophyta > Magnoliopsida > Asterales > Asteraceae > Glebionis > Glebionis coronaria. The sequence goes on from CM046877.1 coordinate 488,155,225, forward strand.
CAAAAAAAGCAACAGCATAATGATGGTTGAGTAAAAACGTACCAGTAACGACATTTGGATCCTCTTTCTTCACCTCGACTGTTCCAAGTTGATAAGCACCACCCTGGGGGTTTCTTCCAGGTCCAATCGCTTTCAACTTAGGGCAATCTGATTTCTTATGACCTTCTTCATTACAATTGAAGCAAATGATTCCCTTCTTACACCTTTCAACTTTGTGTCCAAGCTTTCTGCAATTTCGGCACTTCCAGCAGTCGCCAGCATGCCTCTTGTTGCCACACTTAGGACATCTTTCGTCATTGCGTGGTGTGTTGTTGGTAAGAGCATTTGCATTCCCCTTTCTCTGGTTCTGAAGGCGATTGAAATTCTTCCTATTATCACCTCTATCTACACGATCGCCATCGCCCTTTCTTTTCTCACCAATATGTGCTTCATCTTCCCTATCCTGAATTATCTGCCCGTGAGTTGGTAAGCCATTCGAACAGCATCATCAATGGTCAGTGGTTTTGATGATGTCACGTCCCCCAGGATGTTCTTGGTCAACCCTTTAATATATTGCTCAATTCGGATCTCTTCGGGTTCCACCAATCGAGGACACAGCAAGGCTAACTCATGGAATCGGTTTGTGTAGCTATCAATGTCCACACCTTTCATTCTTAGATGAATCAACTCTTGTTCTAACCTAATGATCACACTACGGGGACAGAACTCTAAAGGCATCCACTTCTTAATTTCAGCCCAAGGAGTAGCATTAGCAGCATCAATGCCCATGAAAGCAATTCTCCTGTTCCACCAAGTCAACTCACGACCTTTAAGAGTAGCCATAGCAAAAGTCACCTTATCTTCCTCCTTACATTTACTAATCCGAAACACCAACTCAATGTTCTCAATCCACTGGCTTAATCCTACTGCACCTTCAGTTCCATTAAAAGGTAGAGGTTCACACTTCATGAACGTCACATATGTACAGCCACCAACTTCAGGTGCATTAGTTCCAAGTCCTCCTACATTTCCTACAGCATTAGCATTTACATTATTATCATTCACATTCACATTAGTACCACCAATTCCACTACCGCCAGCTCCACTACCACCAGCTCCACTACTGCCAGCTCCATTTCTAGCATTTGCCATAAATTCAGTCATAGATGCGGTAACTTGCTCCGCAATAATCATACGTACATCATCCTCAGTCACAACTTTCTTGGGTGGCAAGGTTCTATAATTTCACAATTTCAAAGTATTAAGCATTCAACCAATAAGGGATTCATATAAGATGGATTGAATTCATAATCAAAATACAAATAAGGCACAATATGGAATTCAAGACAAGATACATATTTCATTGGATTTGAAACAAACGCATTGTCTTAATTTACATTCCATATCAAAGTTTCTAGCACTATACATTCCCAAAATTCGTGCCAGATCTACTAACTAATAAGTCGGTTCAGTCAAAGTTACAAAAGATACAAAAGATACAAAGGTCACTACTAAATATAGACTGGTCTACTGAGAACCGCCAGATGGTCCATCATCCATCGTCTTCTGTATCTTCGTCAGACGATCACAAGACACATCTTCAGCTGGGCGTTTATGAATCGCTCCCCTTTCAACCATCTCAGCATAAAATCTACTGTTCCAATCAACATATATGTTCAACTCTTTCTCAGCTTTCTCACGCATCGCATGAGCTACACTCAACAGAATCTTCATAGTATTCACCCTTTTCTTTATTTCATCGAACTCACCACTTTCTAACACATATAACCTCCTAAAAGCCTCATTCAAACCACGCTCTACATCAGTCAAATCCAAATTAAGCAATTCCCGCTCTTTCTCACCAACCTTAGTCTTCGACTCCAAATAAGCAACATGAGTATGAACAACACCTAATCTAACCTCTGTCATACTACTCTGAGCACGGGAAGCATCTAAATCACGTCTCAAGGCCCAAGGTGCAAGACCATCAATATGAGTAGCCTCTCGAACCCTAGACGACTATCCTATCACATGTCTACGAGTAGAAATACCATCAGTACCATCAGGTGCATCATCATCCTAATCATCCTCTGATTCAGAATTAGATTCAGACGATTCAGACAATTCATCTCTAAGTAGCTCAATCTCAGAATTAGACCAATAAACTGGAGGGGGTAAGGGCTCACCCTCCGGTACATCATAAGGGTAAATAAGCTCAGCCTCATCATCATCATCATCAACCTCATCATCTATACCTATCTCCTCCTCGACATCCTCGTCATCATCCTCATTATCTACATTATCTATCCGAATCTCATCATCATTCTCAATACCAACATTATCATTCTCATTCTCTACCATATCAACCTGAGGGGCAATCTGATCTCCTAGTACTATCTCGGGCTTGGGATCCTCAAATGGTTCCTTCTCATCATCATCCATATCCTCATTTACATCATAATCCACTAAGTCTAAATAAGGGTTATCATCTACATTAGGTTTGGGAATAGCATGGTTCTCTACAGGAATATTAGGGTCAGCCATGACAATCTGCATTTATATATATCTTATATTAGCATAACATAATTATTAAACAGTTACATACTGAAACCGCGATATATACATATATATAAATTAAATTATATATATCAAAATATATCTTCTCAATAAGGCTTGTTGGTAACGTCGGAGATCTTTGGCACCGTTATAGTCAAAACATTTTTCAAATATTTTCTCAAATGTTTATAGTTAAAAGATTTTGAAAAGTTTTGTTCAAAACCTTGATTTTTAAAATCTTTCTTTCTCTATAACGAGAGCTCTGGTACCAAACTCTAACACTCTAAAATTTCATATCGGAACAGCGGAAGAGTCTTTATAGTGTTATAGGATAGCACAATAACTCCAATCATAGACAACACATAAAAATGGTTGTACAAGGTTTAACATACATTCATTCGAAATAAAAGTTTCAAGTGTACAACAGGTCCCAAATTATACAGGTCATTAAGTTTACAAAACATAGATCGAATGAACAGTTTTATTATTATGTGGGTCATCAGAGTCGATCTCCATCCGAATTACCTTCAAGCACCTGAGATAAAACATGCAAAAATCATATCAGCGAATGCCGAGTGAACTCATAGAGTTTAATAAAACCGTTATATAATACAAGCGTTGAAATCAGAACACAAGTATAAGATCAGAAGTAAGTCCTCATATTGCTAGTCAGGCAATATATAAATCAAAGCATACATCTTAAACCGTCCATGAGACCGTAGCCTGAATATTACCATTATAGGTAACATTATTATCGTTATTTGTATCATTTTTGGATTGTGTTGGATTATTATTTGCCGCATGACATTGTTACCTTACTATCACAAACAACGGGTCGCGTAACCGACAAACAATTTGCCCATCTAAGTTAGCGTGTCGTCACAAAAATCACGCTACGTAAATCTTCTCATACATAAATTCGCTTACCAATCAATGTGTACGACGGGGATCAACCGTCAAGGCGTGAACTGGGGTGATCGTCCCTAAATAGTACTATCATATGCATAAGCGTCTACCAAATACCGGTAGTTCACAATTCATGCAAATGAGACTTTAAGTGACATAACCTAACTACTAATAATCTATTTCATCTCATTTATTGGGTCATAGCATCATTCGGGTCCATATCATTAAGCATACCATCGGGACTACTTGTGTTCCATTTTTATCGAAAACTAGCATGTTATCTCCCTCGCGGGTTTATAAATTATTTTATAAAACATTTAAAAGAGTGCGAGGCTATGAACTCATGTTGATAATGAAAGGCGGATTATCAGCTACGGGCGTGCTTCGATCTCGGAAACCTATATAAATAATATTCGGTCTTAGACTTTGGTCCAATGACTTTATGAAAATAATAGCTATGTATACATATGATGATTTTATATATATGATGATGATCAAGTGGGATTGTACATTCTCATTTACTCATTTTAGTGTTATGTGTTGGTAACTTTTATATTAGTTTCACTAGTTCATCTTCTTTACTTCTCAAGGCCCATTAAGCCCATTATAAGCCCATTACCTTCTATTAATCCATTTTACACTTTTAATATCAGTCCTGTACTTACATGTTAGGCCCAAGTGGGTTAAGCCCAATAAGTAAGTTCATAAGTGTTTAGCCAAATTAGTTGGATTAATAGTCTAATAAGGCTAATTTGTCGTTAATGTCCGTATGTTATAAAGCCCGGGTTTTATCGGTTTTTACTTGTAATATGTACTTATATATCAGTATATGAGTTATAAAAAGTTTACATTAGACGGGTCCGACCGTCTAAGTTTTAATTGACGAAAACGTTAATTTTACGGTTTTAGCCGAAAAGACGTAAAAATCATGTTTATAGTTTTATAACTTATAAAACTTATCAAATTGCCATTTTTATAAACTTTCTCATTTATTTATTATTTTACATACTTATTATTATGTAATATATAAGTTAGTGGGTGTTAAATCTACATTTTATACTATATTTATTTGAGTGCTATTATAATACTATTATACTTTAATTTCACAAATCGGATTTTTAGTTTCACTTTCACCATTTTTATCATATATTAAGTTCTACAAGGAGATAGAAACTCATTTTTTAATGAAATAAACTTCATATTATGTGATACAAATAACTTAGTTTTAGCTACTGCTGAATCCAAGTCTAAGTGTCCCTAACTGTCTTCACAAAACAGACTATTCAGATTGGTACTTCAATTTTGTTTTGATCATATCTCACTCATTATAATGATTCCATCGCATGGCCAACTCTCACATGGGTACAAGACTTAATACTTACTGTATATTGATTTATCCATACAATTTTATCAGTTTAACATATGTTTGTTTACTGTTTTTATACAGCCTAATAATTTAAGCAAGATTTACTACTTTTACATGTAGTTTTCCATCTTTTTATCTAAGTTTATGAACACATGATCCCCACACAATATTTTTATCATCATATATCATCATATAAATATACATTAGAAAAGAAAATACATTTTACATTTACAAAAATATTAATGAAAATGGGAAGAATGATCTTGTTTACCAACCAAGACTATTACTTGTTTTTGGATGACAACACCTTGATGTACACCAAAACTATCTTCAAGATCACCTTTCACCAAGAAAATTTGTTTAGAAATCAGCCCTAGGACACAAGCAAATCACCTCCTTGGATGTTATAATGATCACCAATCAACAAAGCTTCAAAGGTTCTCCATCATATGTGTAGATAACACAAGATTTATGGTTAAAATTGATCAAAATGGGGTGTTTGGTGATGGTTTTTGGACGGAAAGGGTGAGAGAAAAGATAGAGTTTTAGGGTGGTTTGCATGAGAGGAAATGAGAAATGGTTTAGTGTTTAGTGGTTTTGTGGTTTAGCTTGTTTAGCTAAGTAAGTTAGACATGTGTACAACTTGTAACTACAAGTTGACACCTCATGGGTGTGGTGGAGCTACTTTGGCCGTCCCATAGAGTGAGGTGGGGCAAGTGTATACTTGTCTCATCCCACTAATTTACGGGTATTCCTCGATTCTAGTTTTCTCGATTTGCGTGCCCTCTGGTCGTTTTACGAAAAATGTTTTTATAAATTTTGAATCAACGGCACAAAACGAATCTAATAAAAATTGTCTCATAAAAAACGGAGTTCAAAAACGTAGATACGTAATCCTAAGGTTTCCGGTTTAGTCGTAAAGAACGTTAAATTATGCACGTAAGCCCAAATTTAAATCCGTAAATTGTGAGTTCATCAACCAACACTAAAATAAGTTTCAAAATAATATATTAGAAACTAATTTACTACCTGAAAATGTTAGATTGTCACATTTTCTCTTTGTGAGTGCATTTGTGTGAACAAAAAATCCAAACACTATCCATGTGAGGTGCTGAAATTATTTTGTCATTTTCTCTTGCTACTTAGAAAAATTTAATCATTTTCCTATCATACTTCACAATACATAAAAGTTTTAAAAATCTAATTTGTTTTCTCGCTTTGATTGCTTGAGGGGAAGCAATAGCTAAGTGTGGAGGAATTTGATAACGACCTAAATATGCATATTCAACCCGTTATTATGATGCCACTTTGTATTATAAATAAGAGCTTTCGATACTTAATATATTGCGTTTTACATGCGGGTATAAAGTTTGAAGAAGCAAAGTGAAGATATATAAAGAAGGGTCCTTAATGTGCAAATAAACAAAACTATTTAATGAAGATTCTGAAATGCACAAAAGTGCGGCGCACAATTTCAAAAGTGCGGCGCACATTCCACACCTCCAAAGTGCGGAGCACTTTTGGAGAAGTGCGACGCACACTTTCCCTCAGCCAACACTATAAATAGTGGCCACTTCTACTCATTTTACACACACCTCTTCTCTTCAATACTCCATAGCTCGAGTATTTTATCTTTCTTTGTAAATTTTCAGTATTATCCACTTTTGGGAAATACTTGAAACGAGAGTATTCCACTCTTCGATTCTTGGAGAAACGATACAATCGTGACAGTTGTGTACTCATTCCTTCAATCAATCTAAGTATGACGTTCTCTTACTCTTTTCCATTTGTTACTTTGATTACTATGTTAGGCTAAGCTATTTGTGACTATATGGGTATGTGACTATAATTAGTGATGATGCTATGATATGATCTTTTATAATTGATTTCAAGCTAATGTTGTAGAACCATTTTACCACCTAGTTCTATAAACCATGTTTTATCTTGAGTTGATTTGTTACGATAGTCTGGCGTTGAGAAACGAATTGTTATAATAAGTTTTTAAGAACTTGTATATGGTTTTGATTCTTTGGTTGGAGAGATCCGCTTAGAAACTTTGATAAAATATTGAACTCGTTGGCAACTTGTTTTAAGCTTAGTCGCTTAAATAAACATAAGTCTTGAATCACACTAAAGTAAATTGTGCCAACGCCATTTTGACGAAAAAGGATTATCACTCTTTACCTGCATAAACATATCTCGATCATTATTATTATCATCACGAACTTACACGAACTATCCCATATTAGTCATACTTGTTACTATTTTTATTTCAATAATTTATTTCTTCAATTATAATATTAATTACCAAAACAAAATTAATTCTCAGCGAACGATCCTGGCTTACCACTACAAGCTATATTATGAACGAAACGGTATACTTGCCCGTGTTTGTATTCTAGTCCCTTATTTTGTCTAAACCTTGTAATATAAATTTAAGACTTACAAACAAACATCAGGCTCAGTGAGTTATTGTCATCACTCACTCAACCCATCACCTTCTTCTTCGTCTAAGTGACTGTTCACTGAGTGACTTCAGAATGTTCAAGCTGAGCTCTTGAAGGCAACTCACTGAGTGACTGTTCACTGAGTGACTTCAGAATGTTCAAGGGTAATAACTTACTTAGGCTAATTGTTATTCAAATCCATCAGTGAGACCGCTAGGCACTGAATTGACCTAAAAAAAATTTTGCAATACGAAACCTTTCTATGAAAGTGTGGTTGACCAAGGGGGAAATTCTAGTTCTTAATGAAATTTATAGCATTGAACTGATTCTGCTGCTACAGGTGTTGACAAATTAATTTGTCCGGTTTACGAGATTTAAGTATCCACCATTATTACGAGGTCACTTTGACTTAAACTATCGCCCTGTGTTGATTTTATGATGTAAACTCTATAATACTCACTACAAAAATACAAAGGGTTAGGGTCGGGGAAAATTTAGGGTAAAAAAGTCGACCCTAAATTAACGAGGGGATCACCACAAAAGTGTAAAGTCAAAGTAAAAAATTAGGGTCGACCATTTAGGGTCGAAAAAGTTGACCCTAAGTGCTTAAAGTTATTGTTCAACTGGCTTTTGATTTTTATTATTAGTTTTATTTATTTATAATATATAAAATAATTTTCTATAACAAATTTTAGAGAGGAGGGAAATGATATATGTAAAAAAACGTAGGGTCGACTTTGTCGACCCTAAATTACCAAACAAGTCGACCCTAACTTTTCCCTTAATTTTTCAAAAATTTTCACCAAAAATTCAAACAACGCGCCAAAGATTTTAACTATTTATAAATATATAAAAAAACAGGGTCGACGATGTCGATCCTAAATATTTTGACACCAAATTTTTAACTTTATTTTTTAATATAATAAATATTTAAAATTAAATAATAAAAAAAATATATATATATAAATAAAACCTAGGGTCGACAATCTCGACCCTAAAATAATGTTTTAAAAAAATCTTATTTTTTAATACAATTTGTACATTTAAAATCATATATAACAAAATGTATTTAAATATGTTTTTAAAATTCATATAAAATTTTTTAAAATGCTTTTTAAAAAAAACCTTATATATTTAAAAAAAACCTTATATTTATACAATATCGACAAGTTGTTTATTTTTCTTATTTATAATATAATTATTATTTAATAAAAAACTATTGTCCTACTTGTAAACTATAAATAGAAGGTAGTGATTACAATTGACCAATACTGTTCTTCAAAAACATTTTCAATATTACACATACCCCTTGTGGAAACACATATGAGACTTACAAACAGACACGCCTAAACATAGTTTTATCTGACACGGACACTTAAACACGCGCTTAATTAAACATGGATATTACAATGATAATAGACTCATAAAAATGAAAAAAACACATCACAAACTAGTTCAAATTAATGTTCCTCGTGTCATCGTAAAGGTCGTGAAGTAGTGCAGCTGAATCCATTGTGTGCCTATCGCCTTGGCGGTAAAGTTCTACTGTTTTCTCAAGTACCTTTATCTTTCCATTCAAGTGCACACAGATTGCACACGTTGAAGAGCTTGGAGATGAAAATTGGAGTCGTTGAAGGTCTCGATAAAGAGCTTGGAGGAGAAAAGCTCGTTGAAGCTCCAAGAGAACTGACTAGTAGTCTGACTCGTTCATCCTTCTATAATTTTTTTTGCATCCATATGAAATTGGATGTTTCACCTGTGAACGTGGACAAGCATAGTATTGTCTACCAAGGAATTCAGCTTGCCACGATTCTCGAAGAACTACATCTCCATGTCCACACTCACATGGAAAAAGCTTGATGCTCCAACATCTTCATAATGACAATGTGTTTGTGATGATAAGTGTATGTGTGATCTGCTAGTGGTTATGATGATAAGGAGTGTGTGTGGTTATAAAGATAACATATTGTGCTTTTATGGTAAAAAAAATGTGAGGGAAATGGTTAAAATTTCTCGCCAACTTTTTCCAGCCAACATTTCCCTGCAATGTTTCCTAAGGGTCGAAAAACGTATCATTTAGGGTAAAAAATAGACCCTAAGGGAATATTTTGTTGTAGACTCATTATAATATATTGGTAATTCGTAATTGGTAATTGGTTCTATCATCCGTTGAACCTTTAACTTATAACCGTAGTATATCGACTATTTGAAACCATTAACATATAACCCTAACATATCGACTCATCTGTTGAACCTTTAACGTATAACCGTAGTATATCGACTCATCAGTTGAACCTTTAATATATAACAGTAGTATAACAACTCATCAGTTGAACCTTTAATGTGTAACCGTAGCATATCGAATATTTTAAAACTTTAACGTATAACTCTAACATATCGACTCATCAGTTGAACCTTTAACGTATAACCCTAACATATCTACTCATCCGTTGAACCTTTAACGTATAACCCTAATATATTGACTCATCACTTGAACTTTTAATGTATAACCCTAGCATATCGACTCATCAGTTGAACCTTTAACGTATAACCGTATATCGACTCATCAGTTGAACCTTTAACGTATAACCCAAATATATGGACTCCTTAGTTGAACCTTTAACGTATAACCGTAACATATCGACTCATCCGTTGAACCTTTAACGTATAAGCCTAACATATCGACTCATCAGTTGAACCTTTAACATATAACCCTAGCATATCGACTCATCAGTTGAACCTTTAACGTATAACCGTAGTATATCGACTCATCAGTTGAACCTTTAACGTATAACTGTAGTATATCGACTATTTTAAACCTTTAACATATAACTCTAACATATCGACTCATCAGTTGAACCTTTTATGTATAACACTAACATATCGACTCATCACTTGAACTTTTAACGTATAACCCTAGCATATCGACTCATCAGTTGAGCCTTTAACGTAAAACCATAGTATATTGACTCATCAGTTGAACCATTAACGTATAACCGTAGTATATCGACTATTTGAAACCTTTAACGTATAACCCTAACATATCGACTCATTAGTTGAAACTTTAACGTATGACCCTAATATATCGACTCATCAGTTGAACCTTTAACGTATAACCGTAACATATCGACTCGTTAGTTGAAATTTTAACGTATAACCCTAACACATCGACTCATCCATTGAACCTTTAATGTATAACCCTAACATATCGACTCATCACTTAAACATAACCCTAGCATATCGACTCATCAGTTGAACCTTTAATGTATAACCGTAGCATATCGACTCATCAGTTGAACTTTTAATGTATAACCATAGTATATCGACTATTTTAAACCTTTAACGTATAACCGTAGTATATCGACTATTTTAAACCTTTAACGTATAAACCTAACATATCGACTCATCAATTGAATCTTTATCGTATAACCCTAACATATCGACTCATCAATTGAACCTTTAACGTATAACCCTAACATATCGACTCATCCTTTGAACCTTTAACGTATAACCCTAACATATCGACTCATCAGTTAAACCTTTAACGTATAACCGTAACATATCGACTCGTCAGTTGTACCTTTAACGAATAACCCTAGTACATCGACTCATCCAGTTATCCTTTAACGTATAACCGTAGTATATCGACTTTTTTAAATTTTTAACGTATAACCCTAGTACATGACTCATCCGTTGAATCTTTAACGTATAACCGTAACATATCGACTCATCCGTTGAACCTTTAACGCATAACCGTAACATATCGACTCACCCGTTCATCCTTTAACGTATAACCCTAGTTTAAAATAATTTTTAACTAATTTAAAATAATTTATAAATACTTTAAATAATTTTTAATTTATTTAATATTAATTATAATAATTTATTTTGATTTTTATTATTAGTTTTAATTATTTATAATTTAAATAATTTATAAGTATTTTAAATAATTTATAACTAACTGAATTAATTTTTAACTAATTCAAAATATATTTTAAATATTTTTAATATTTTTAATTTATTTAGTATTAATTATAATAATTTATTTTTGTTTTTATTATTAATTTTAATTATTAATTTTAATTATTTGTAATTTAAATAATTTATAATTTAAATAATATATAACATAAATAATTTATAAGTATTTTTAAATAATTTATAACTATTTAAAATAATTTTAACTAATTTAAAATATATTATAAATATTATAAATAATTTTTAGTTTTTTAATATTAATTATAATAATTTATTTTAATTTTTATTATTACTTTTTATTATTAATTTTATTACATATTGGTGTAATGGTCAAATATATGGAAAACACTTAGAGTCGACTTTGTCGACCCTAAATTACACAATATCTATCGACCCTAAAACTGGTCAATCAATTATTCGGAAAATATATGGGCCCTTTTGTCGAACCTAGATTCAACGGGAGCAGTCGAACCTAGATTTCTAGGGTCGAAAATTTAGTGTCGACATTTTAGGGTCGACATAGTCGACCTTAACCATTTAGTGTCGAAAATGGCTTCATCTAGTGTCGAAAAACTTGACCCTAACAGCAAATTTTGTTGTAGTGACGTCATGTAAAACTGGTTAGAGCTATTAATCTCAAAATATTAAACCATTCGATCACCATAAGGATGTTCGTCTTTATATGATATTAGTGTAGAAAACTAGAAGGGGGTTGAATAGTTTTTACCGATTAGTTAATTAGTTTGAAAAATTTTCGTTATCGTGAATGGATATAGATGAAGTGTGAATTAGCAAAGTAATAGATTTAAAGTAATAAAGAAACAAACCACAAACCACAATGCACAATGATTTATAGTGGTTCGGCCTTGCAAGATCACACTTATCTTGCCCCTGCTTCAACTCCTTGGGTATCCACTCGAGAGTTCTACGTTAGTAGTAAATGAAGCTCCTTTACACCGGTGGAGAAACCTTCACACTTAAGCTTATAATCTTTAACGACACCTAAGCTAGAATGTCGTGTTCTTTACAAAGGCACAACAACGCCTTATACGCTATACACTTATGGTTTACAACACCAACCACACTATTATACAAGTAGGAAGAAGAATGGTACAACAATGGTGATTGTGTAGGTAACACTTAACACATTCACATAGAGTGAAGCCTTGAAGGATCAAAGCCTAGAATAGAGTTTTCTCGTAACTGATCTTGCAATGTACAAAGATCTAAATCATAATATAGTAAAGAATAGACAAGAGTGAGGTTAGAGAGTTAGATATATGCAGAGAGAGAATGTGAAGATTAAGCTTGGACAAAGCTTGGCCACAAACCGTGTCAATACATCTACTATCGGAATCTTCAAGATGATTGCTGATAATGAAGACAAGTCATCATGGACCTATTGATGCAATGCACAACCCTTCCCAGCCATTCGGGTTTCTCTCAAAAGAAACTTGTCTCATAGACACGAAGCTCAAAACGCTATCTATTGACTTTCTCACTCCGAGTTAGTTAATATTGATAATGTGCCAATCAGCTCCAGCCTCCGATCATTAAAAACAAAATGCACTTATTGAGTCTAGAGCCAAAAGAGATCAATCAAAATCTCATTAGGAGACAATCCATGTATAACACTTGTTGTTCATCATCTAGAACACAAGTGATAAGAAAGAGTCCTACTCATTTCCCTTGTGATATTGCTAGAACATCTAAGTGATACGATTCACGATAAAGATGGAAATTCTGCTTGAGTCAACATTGAACAAGATCATGGTAGGAAACTTGTGCGATTCAACACGAACCAAACTTGTGATAACTGGAATGCAACTAAGTTTAGATTCTTAAGTTATTCAAACTTGATTCTAGGTTTCTTCTTAAAATTCGTGTGATCTAGCCAGAACATTCAGAGTAAGACTCTTCAGTGCTCATAATTACGAATGGAAATCCTTCAAGTGCCAACCTCAAACAACATTGTGATAGGTGACTTGCAAGATTCTTTATAAATCGAGCTTGTGACAAACTAGAATGCAACAATGGTGCAATTCTTAATTGAATCAAACTTGTTCCAGAAATATGAATTGACGACTATAATCAAACGGATAATTTATCCAACTGATTCAATCTTACTCTCATAGTTTGCTTTGAGACGTTCGAGTAAAGAGAACTGGCTAGTACTGCCGGGAAACCCTGTCAATGAGGTTCTTAATTAAATCTACCCCATCACAAGTACGGTCTCTAATACCGTCTAACAGTCTTCACAGACCGGAGGTAAAACGTTACCGAGGTAGGTTAAAATGTTCAAAGCCATTCCGTCTGTGCCTATATATGTTGCTACATATCAAGAAGGTGGTGTGGCTATGTACTAAATGAAGTCGTCTCAACATGTTCACACCAAAAGTTAAAGTCTCCCGTAACTCTGATGAATACTTGAAACTCAAACAAGAACTATATACATTGGGGAAGATTTTTATCTTTTTAAGATATCAATATAATATGAACATGTCGATTCATAAGTCAAAAGAGCACACGATGGCGATAATCAAGATAATCAAGGATAGATTAAAGATCTCAGGCACTCAAAGTCAAAAGACAAAGGCTCAAGACAAATATCACAAAAGCATGAATGAACAAAGCCGTTCAAACAAGATCAAGACCAAGATACAAGACCTAAGAAGGCAAAGCTCATAGCTCAAATGAAGATCACCTCCAAAAGAATGTATTCGGTCAAGCATTTTAAGTGTTTAAGATGACTGATACATTGAGGGAGATTGTTAGCCTTAGATTTTATATAGTCGAACAAGAATGTAATAGGTCATCTTAGTCGTGATAGATCTTGTATGGTAATAGGCTCGTCGGAATAACCGGGCTTGGACTTTGAGCTAATATTGTCTAAGTTAGGGGCTATATGCCCAAGCAAGGCCAAGCTCGGACCATTCAAACCCACGAACCATAATAGGTTTGTGGCACTATATAAACCTCTCATACCTTGTTAGGAGAGGTTGTTGGTTTCATTTGTTTCTCTCTCTAAACATTTAACCTTTCACCATTCTCTCTTTTTTCTCTCTCTCTAACTTCTCCCTACTTTCTTCTCTTTCTCTCTCTAGTTTCTTATCTAAATCTTGTGTTATGGACTGAAAGTGGGAAAAAAACAATAAAATTACATAACTCATTCAGAATAAGCTAATTGAATGCTGATAAATGTAAGAAGATAAAACCCCATACCTTTTAGGTTTATCATTGATCAATATTTATAATGGCAATTACATGGAAACATAATAACACTAATGGACCCTAAGCCCACAAACCAAGCTTGGGCAATCTAATCTATTTTATTATCTAATACTCCCCCACAGTCCGAGCGGTAAAATCGCGAAAGCTCAGGCTGGATTAAACATGAAAGCTATAACTATTTTGTTGAAGACATACACTAGTATAACATCAAACAATACACTAGCAACCCCATCCAAACAGAATTGTAGTAAAAGCAAAGATGATAGTTGGCCGTGGCATCTTTGATTCAATTTTTATTTCTTAAGAAGAAGGTACAAGACAAACCATCTTTATTTATGTTTGTTGAGAGGAATAGATTCTTAAAAAGAAGAAGATTAGCGGATGCTATAACAACGGTGGCTATGTTAGCCGGTTATGATTGTGAAAGGGAATTCGAGAATTCTTTTGAAAAAGAAAGCAAACAAAAGTCGACTTTTTTTTAATGACATGAACAAAACAATACGAGTAAATTATTAATTCAAAAAAGACAAGCATGGATCCACATGCGAATAGCAAAGAAAGAGCACAACCGTGCAAGATGATTGGGATGCAGAGATATGATTTTAAAGGCTCATTTTTAGATCCAGGGTTTTGGAGATTTGAGTTTTTGTTTTTGTTTTGATATGGAGTGATAGATTAAAGTCTGTTTGTTTATGGAGACAAACATGGAGGAGAGATCTGCGAGATTCAGAAGATAAAAAAATAAACGGACACACCATCTTTATATATGGCTGGCTGCCGAAAGGAATAAAAGTAGAGGAAAAGAAGAAGTTTTCACGAGGTTAAAAGATGACGGCTCATGTTGGCCAACAGGTACGATGTGAGAGATAGAGAGTTTTGACGAGGCGGTAGAGAGACAATGAGGAAGCGGCTTATGGTGGCGGCTTAATCCACCTGTGCTCATGATACCATGTAAGAAGATAGAACCCCGTACCTTTTAGGTTTATTATTGATCAATATTTATAATGACAATTACATGGAAACATAATAACTCTAATGGACCCTAAGCTCACACACCGAGCTTGGGCCAACTATATTATATAATCCGTACTCTAATAATAAATTTGAATAATGATAATAAGCTTATTCAAATTAAGTAAGATTTAATAAAGAAAAGATCACTAACTTGATGATGGGTCGATTTGTGATGAATTCATGTTGATCGATTCGTGATGACTTCATAATTATCGCTTCGGGTTCATGATTGATTCGTTATGATGGATCGGTGATGTTAGAGGATTTGTAGAGGGATAAAGAACATCGAGTAGATACAGAAAGTGAGAGAGACGGTGTGTGTGTGTTCTTATGAGAAAAGAAGTAAAAAATGCTTATATAATGAAGGGAAAATCACTAAGAAATGTAGTAAATTTACCACTTTTTATGGTTGTGTGTATTAAACTATTTTTTTTCTCATTGTATGTATTAAACTTTTTAATTTCGATAATTGTGTGTATTTTAAGACGATTTTGCCTTGTAAAATGACGATTTTACCCTTCAAAATTTAAAAAAAGTAAGGGTAAACTAAAATACCCTTATAGTGTGAAATGAGGATTTAATCTCAGTAATTGAAGAAGATAAAATGTGTAAATAAGACTCTTTAGATATATCTAAGATAAATTTGATATTCAAATAAACTTAAATATAAAAATTTAGTGGGTTTTTCTGTTGATTCGAATTTTTGGTTGACTAGTTCTCGGGATCAGACGTGCTTCTCATCAACAAATGACGAGTTATTGTTCAAATTTCTTCTTTAGTTTTCTACTCTGGTCTAAGCTCTCGTGTCTTCATGCTCTGATTTCGTGAGAGTCAAAAGAAATAGATTATTGTTTAGTATAATCGGTGGTACAAGCTCGGTGCAGGTAAAGATATATTGGGATTAAGTTTATGTTATGTTTTTCATCTATGGACAACGGTCGTTAGTCGTTAGTAATGATTAACCTAATAAAGGGATCTTACCTTTTGAAAGATAGAAATAAAAGAAATGCAACTTCTGTTGCACCAATCGGTTTATGGAAGTCTTAAACCCATGTAATAGTCTTGGAAATAATTGTAGCATAACACGAAAGTCGATGTCAAACATAAGGCTAGGAGATACTCTTAACATACCAGACCAAATTAATGACTGTAGGTATGTACGCATGTTTCAACATCTATTGGTTCAGGAAGTGAGGTGCGACTAGAACTTCAAGCGGAGTTGCTTTGGCGTTTGTGATTCCGGCACTCGCTTTCATATCAACTTCTGCCCCGTTGGGAGGTGACATCTCAAAGTTCTGCAGCAAAGTGGCTAGAACGATGTGTAACATCTGAAGCCCCAAACCCATCCCAGGACAAGCCCTTCTGCCCACGCCAAAAGGGATCAACTCAAAATTTGTGCCCTTAATATCTATATCCTTATGGTTCGAAGTTAGAAACCTCTCAGGTATGAATTCAAATGAGTCCGACCATATGTTCGGATCACGGTGGAGCTTCCACATGTTGATTAATAGCCATGTTCCTTTTGGGACATGATAGCCGGCTATTGTGCAATCTTTTGAAAAGGCTCTTGGACCTCCTAGGAATGCGGCAGGGTATAGTCGCAATGTTTCTTTTACTACAGCTTGGAGGTACACTAGTTTTTTTATATCCGAATCGTTTATTTGTCTACCATTACCCACATGTGTCTCTAGTTCTTCTTTAGCCTTTATGAGAACATGGCGATTGTTCAATAGCAACGAAAGCGACCATGTTAGCATGACGCTGGTTGTATCCGCGATATTGACAATAAGAGTCTGCAACATATATACGCAATTAGTAAGTAAACGCACATGTATAAATACATACTCGTATGATCAAGAATAGCACGCATGTTCTGATTAATTATATTAGATCATATAGATAAATGGTTCAAAATGACATGACCAATGTTTATTTTCTATTTTTTGAAGGGGTGTGTTACTTATTTTCTCTTTTCATCTCTACCATATTTACCTTGTCAAGGTATATGTTAGGTTTAATATTAATCACACGAATTAGGCATGCCTATCAATTTTGTAACCATTTCGAATAGGCCGAGTTACTCACCATGCAGGTGGCTTTAATGATCGTATCTGCATCATAGCCTGTTGAGCGATCATCTTTTATTTCCGATATCATCACATCCATGAAATCTTTTCGCGCTGCAGACTCGCTAGAATCCCTCTTTTGTTTATGCTCATCCAACCACTTGCCTACCATGGAGTCGAGCTCAGAGGCAATTCTTTTCATGGTCTTCTCATATCCACCTAAATCCAACCACCCTAAAAAAGGAAGAGCATCTCCTGCCACAAACCGTCCTAAGTATTGAAACCATTCTCTCATTAAACTACGACGTTTCTTCATCTCCTCCTCATCTTCACCATCAAATGCTCCAGTGTAACGTTTTCCGACAACTGTTCTAAGCACTATGTTCAAATTCAGTTCGGAAAACCATTTCTTCATGTCCACCAAAACTTTCCCTTCCCCATCTTTCTTCTTGCTCCAAATTAGTTGGTGTATGTTCTTAATTGCATTTTCTAGTTCGAACATACGGATATCCTTATGCTTCTCGAGCTGACTACTAGACAATAACTCTGATGAGATGATTTTACGCATTCCACGCCAATAAGGGCCATAGGGAGTGAATGCAAAAGAAGCATAGTTTTGTCCCAAGATCTTTGCAGCGAGGTATTTGGGTCGGTCGGAAACACTCGTATCATGGATAGTGAACATCTCCTTAACAATTTCCCAATTACTCACCACCAAGATTCTACGTATACCTAGCTGCACGGTGAAGATGGGTCCGTATCGGTCGGCCATGGATGCCAAGGCTATATGAGGAAGACCAGATGAGCCATTAAAAAGGTTAAAGTGGCCTATTATAGGCCATGCACCACCTGCTTTTGGTGGATTTGTTGTGTTTTTATAAATGACTGAGAGGCAGTAGATTAGAATTATGGCTAAACCTCCAATGATGAGAGTGTAGTTCTCTTGCAAACGAAGAATATCCATGATGAAAGTATAGTTTGGGACTCTGGGATATGGTAATCGTGATATTTATTTTAATATTGGGTACTACTATACATACCCCTACCCCACTAAATAGTACACAAAAAATACAAAATATTTCTTTTGTCCTCTCCTGCTTCAGTCAGAAAGAGTTTTTATCAGTTTTTGTTCCGCGTTTTTTGTCTGTTTAATTTTTTTGAGTCACAAAAACTTATTATTTTTTTCCTGCACTTTCAGTTTCACAGTTTTATAACAAATACTAAATTATAAAAAACAAAAAAAAAATAAAAAAAATAAAAAAAGTAGAAAAAGTAGGAGGGTATAGCTTGTAAAAATGGGGGGTCTTGATAACCTTGCCCTTTAATATTATATGGCCCAAAAAATTGCATTATCCGAGTGCATGTGTGAGTTCTGGAAGGTAACAGAACATAGAAAAGGTCGCCAAAATATATTTATTATTTGTTTATGATATAGAAGCAAACAGGATAGAAATATATGTTGGGCTTAACTGCTAGCTGGATCACATAATTGGACTAAAATACTCGTGCTATGTTGACAGTATTCTCTTAATGCTTGCGGGTGAGGCTAAATTCTGATTTTTCCGTAAGTTGATGCTTGTTACTGTGCAGAAAAGTTTTAATTCCTAATAGTGATAGTACAAAAGAAATTGTTTACACAAACAGGTTGCTTATATCACAAGGGGTTACAGTTACTTCATAACAGTCCTAGTAGTAGCCGCGTAAAAAGTAGAACGAACATACAGGTACATATATGGTTAGCCCAAGCACGTTGAGGGTTCAGCCGTTGTGCTTTAATTTTTTGATGATTTCAATTGTCTCAGCGTTTGCATCTTTTCAAAGAGAGTGTGCCTTTCGAGTCGATGTCTTTGGCAATTTGCTTTCCGCGTTTTGTTTTTTGTATAGAGGTTGTTTGATGAAACTAACACTACTTTTCATTAGAAACTACCGAAGATTAAAAATTATATTGCGACTTGTCAACTAGTAAATGTGAAGGGTCGGAAGAGATGTCATAATATAATATGATTGTAAGACTATACTTGCCACATATATGTGTGAAAATATTTTCCCGAACATATATATGTATATCGTCTACGGGGCTGAAACATGTGTAACACATTCTTGTTTAATCAAATATTTCATTATCTGATTTGATTCTGTGAGAGAGACAGAACATAATCAAATATATCATTATCCGATTTGATTCTGTGAGAGACATAACATAACTGTAAGTACACTTACTGATATACAACCCAAACTGATTATATACTACTAATTCTTAACTCTGAACTCTTGATGCAAGGTACTTTAAATCAAAACTAGTACAGTGCCCGCGTAAAGCGGCGGCGAGTACTTAATGACGATTTTTAAGCAAACAAATGTTACTATTTTACCTATCAAGTTCGTATTTACATTAATTTAAAATGGTAAAAAAGTTAAAGCAAAATAAACCCGCTAAAAAAAGAAATAAAAAAAGTTAATAAAATTTATCGAAACTGATATTGAATTAAAAAGCACAAAATTTTAGAAAATATGATGAATTTAGATTATGAAAAAAATATTTTATCTCAAAATTAAAAATGTTATTTTAATATATTGTTACAAAAGTTTGTTACAAAAAGTTGTTACAAAAGGGTGTTAAGAGGAAGATATATTTAACAACTTGATTTATATATTAAGTGAAAAAGTCTTAAAATTCAGCCAAAAAAAAGTTTGTTACAAAAGTCCCAAATACTTTATAATATAGTAAGAAGTAAGATAAGATAAGATAAGATAAGATATATATGGACAACTTAAAGAGTTTTTTTTTAACTCTTAACTCTGAACTCATGATGCAACTCAGTACAAGTGTCTCCAGCTAACACTAACATCCAGCTGAATTCTTTCCGCCAAACAAACCAAAAGCTCTACAGGATTACTAACCCTTCAAACCGCTCACAACAGACACCATGTACAAGGTACTTTAAATTAAAATATGGACATAACGTAAATTTTTAAAATTCACGACTAGTTGTTTGACAAATTTTTGGATACACCCGTTACAGCCCCGAAAGCATTTCAATTCGAGTATTCGACCAACGCATTTGCGTGTTTTGCTACTTCTACTTTTCGTAAAGAATTGTTCACTTGTGAATTATCCCATCTACCTGGTATTGTTTTCCTAACATCGAAATCAGAATTACTTTCACTATGAACAATTAACACGAAAGGAATCTCGATTGAGCATGTAGTGATACATAATCTGACAAAACAAAATGAACCCCCAAGGATTGAATTGTACATAAACTCAAATTATGCCGATTATTCTGAAACTTAAATTAAAAACATTAGATATCATATTACATTTTTAATCAACCATAAACCTGGGACGGGAGCCGCGGATTCAATAGGACCTTTAACGGCGTCTTTTTTGGTATGGTCATTCCAGGGCTTTCGGTCATGTCCACTGGGATACCTTCAGGAGGGCCCAAATCGAAAGAATGGACAAGACGAGCCAATGTCAGATGAAGCACTTGGAGCCCAAATGTCGCTCCAGGACAAGAACGTCGACCGGAACCAAATGGCATCAACACAAATTGTTGTCCTCTAAGGTCAACATGTTCATGTTCCAAACCAGTAAACCTCTCGGGTTTAAATTCAGATGGATCACTCCAAACCCTCTCGTCCCTTTGAATCTTCCAAACATTGACTATTAACCGAGTCCCAGCTTTGACATTGTAACCAGCAACCTCACAATCTTCCATTGCCTCTCTTGGTCCTAAAAGCGGGCCGGCTGGATACAAACGTAAAGTTTCTTTGATTACGGCTTGAAGGAACACAAGGTTCTTAATATCAGATTCATCAACTTGTCTGTCTTTTCCTACGTGTTCGTCTAGTTCATGTTGCAATTTCTTTAGGACATCAAGATGGTTTAACAATAATGATAGAGCCCAAGTCAGTGTTCCAGCCGTCGTGTCGCTCCCTCCTAGAATCAATGCCTACAGGATGCATCACAAGAGTAAAATAAACTACTAATAATGCTCATTAGACTGTAGAAAAAAGTTATATAAATTAGAGTTTTCTGTCAAAAAGAACCCCATCTAGACATGTATAACTTACCAAACATGTAGACTTGATGCTAGTATCCGAATCATGCTCAGTGTTGGAGAGTTTCCCTTCGTCTTCAAGCGACAACATCACGTCTATAAAATCTTTTACCTCATCTTTATGTCGTCCCAAATCTGTTTTCTTCTTTTGCCGATGCTCATCTAGCCATCCGCCAAGCACCAAATCAAGATCCTTCGCAGTCTTCTTCATCTGCTTCTCGTACCCGTGTAAATCCAACCACCAAAGGAATGGTATCGCATCTGATACCACAAAGATACCAATCAAACGAAAGAAATCGCTTATCGCTTTTTGACACCTTTCGGCCTCATCCCCACCACCTCCAACACCAAAATAGCGCTTTCCAGCCACCATCATAACAACAATGTTTAGCATCATATGCTCCAACCAACTATTTAACTCAACAACCACTGGCCCATTAGAGTTTTTCTTCCATTGCACGTAAAGCTCATTAATACCCGAATTTATCTCAGATGACCTCACATCTTTAAGCATCTCGAGCCTACGATTGGAGAGTAGCTCAAGAGTAGCAATCTTTCTCATCTCGCGCCAAAAAGGGGTATATGGCGCGAACCCAAAGACTGCATAGTTATATCCCATATGCTTAACAGCCGCGGTTTTGGGCCTAGAAGCGAGTGCTTTGTCATTTATAGTAAAGCATTCTCTGGCTACTTCCCAACTACTAACCACGAAAGCACGACGGGTCCCTAGACGCATGTTAAATGCTGGCCCGTATTTATCAGCCATTACCCCGAGCGTACGATAGAGAAGCCTGTCACCTCCGCCGAGCAGATGAAGGTGCCCGATTATCGGCCATCCACCACCAAGTTCAGGAGCTTCTTTAGCTGTCGATTTCGACTTGGTACGGGTGATAAAAATGAACACGAAAAGAAATGATAAGGAAAGGAGAGACACAATTAATTCGAGTGAGCAATTCATGATTGTGTAGTAGTATTTTTGTTGCGGTGTTGAACATATAGCATGGGCGTGTCTTTATATAGTAGTAGCATTTTAAGGTTAGTCTACTTTTATTTTGAATTTCGTTGCACGACTCGATTCATTGACCACTAATATTTATCGTTCTTAAAAGGAAAAGTCTACTTTTATAATATGAAGTACAAATATACTACTCCGTATTATGTTAATCACAATAGGGAAAATTATTAAAATACTCAAAAGTTGCATCCACTTTCCCAAAATATACTAATTAAATGAAAATTTCCCAAAATGCAACTTATGTAACCTATGCAACTTATTCGACTTTTTCAAAAATGGAAAAAAAAATCAAATTCTTCCCAAAATTTTGCCATATTTTGAAAAGTCGCATAAATTACATAAGATATTTTGAGAAATTCTCAATGGATTGGTGCAAAAAAAGAAAAAAGGGTGACATTCGAAGCATTTCAAAGAATTTTTCCATAACAATATTACAAAGATACCGAATAATACTATGCAATTATATATTATATTTTTGATATTAATGCATACTGACTTACAAAATAAGAAGAAATCTTAAATTATGCAGGATGAGAAACGAGCATTATCACATTTAAAAAATTGCATCGACTTGAATTATACATATGTACTTACTCTTTTGAACCTTAATATGTTTTCTAATTAAAATTACATATGTTGGATGCATTTTCTCAAGTTAAACGGATCTTATAGATTTCTAGCTATTAATATTTTACATCGTTTTAACTTTAAAAGTATTTTCGAAACCTGCATTTGAGTGAATAAAGATTCATCTTACGTAAGTCGGTGCATCTAATTACACATTAGGTATTCGTTATAAAATTTTGTTCGTCGAAATACTTTTAGCGGATTTGGGCATTCTGTAGCACATATGAGTATACATGCGACACACAAATATTGTGCATATGAGATTCATTTCCAGCATGATAAGCATTGGCATTGATCATGTGAATACTTTTCTCATTGTGTAAACTTACAAAAATTGAACAAGCCTGGATGGATAACTACAAAGAAAAGTTTTACTTTTAGCGAGCTATAAGGAAAAGTATTAAAGACTAATAATGATTCAATTAAACAGATAAATCTTATTACGGTATTTTAAGCATGAATTAACGACCCAGCAAGGTATGAAACATAAGTAATGACACAATGAGGGCATGAAATATACCTTACATTAGTGTCGTGGAACTTCTGGCTTTGTTTGGTTGAACTTTCAGATTTCATTTGAGGAAGGCGAAAACTGAGAAACATTATCGTTTTAGGTTACTCGCAACAACGACTCTGTACGATTTTGATTTTTTCTGTCACGTCAGCTTTCTCTCTCCAACGATCTAGTACGACCTATTTCCCTAACAAGGCGAACTAGTACGACTTAATTTAATTTCTTTTATTCAAAAAAAACATTTAATTTAATAAAAAACATTACATTAAATAAAAAAAATTACATTAAAAAAACATTACATAAAAAAATATTACAAAACAAAATAATAATAAATAGTGAACTTAAAAACTTAAACTCCTAAATTATCAAAATGTGGCATTTCAGTGATGATCCATGCGGGACTTTGTTTCAAAAATTTTCAAACATTCATAGTATTCAAAATCCATATGACGAAGAGTGCGATATTCAAATGCGGCTTCTTTATAAAGAGTTCTTCAGAAGTCCTAACCGGATGCCTACGTACGACGTTATCGTAAAACGCAGTAAATCGACCAACTTTATGACGAATCGATCATTTCCATTTGCTGACAATTGAGTCATAACCTCTTTTTTGCTCACTCGTTTCGAGATAAAAGAACTCATGTACCTCCGACCAAAACCCTTTGGACTTATGATATCGACCACGGGAATTCTCCGTGACGTCCACCCAAGTTTTACACAAAGCTACCGCCTCTTCGGTAGTCCACGAAAATTGAGAACTCATTAGTTTAGACGGTATAAAAATTGAAGTTGGAGAATTGTAAGTTTAATGTGTGTGAAAAATGGTTGAATAAATGAGGTTTTTATAAGGATAAAAGGTTAAATTTAAAGAAAAAAAACTTTAAAAATAACGGCTAGTATTAAAACCTCAGCCCTTAGCAACTCGATCGTATACACGACCCTTTTCGTAAACAAATTTCTCACGACTCGGTCGCCACAACGGGACGACCGAGGTGAGGTCTCGATCGCGACCGACAAATTGTACCACCGTTGCGGGTAGCCTTATATATACTACGAATTAATGTTTATGTATGTAAGGTGTTTGTACATAAACTGAATTTTGTTTAAACTTTGAGTTTGATATACAAGACTATTAACAAGTAGTATTGTAAGTGTCTATCATACACACAATATGAAAACAAGAGTATTTTGAATATTATTTTTTATTTGATATTACCAATTCATTTTTACATCATCTTTATACAATGACATTAAATGCATTTAATTATTTTATTTATTCTGTATCATTTAAATATATTTTAAACTATTAATCTTTAAACAAAAAATATATAACATTGTAACAAACATTTAATTATCTTTATATAGAAATGCACTATCATATATTTTGATAAGCTTATTCTTTGTTTTTTACTTTTTTTCATCTTTTTCTCGTTGTTGAAACTTGCATGAAATATCTATACGATATTAGTGTTAAATCCTTATATTAGTATTAAATCACATGTTAGTGTGATATCATACATGATAATAGTTTTAAATCACATACTAAGTTAAATCACATATGATATTAGTGTTATATTACATATTTTTTGTACAAAAATCTAAATTAGTGTTATATCACGCTATATTTCATGCAAGTTTTAACAACGAAAATAACTAAAAAAGCGAAAGAAAAAAATTAATGTTTTCGGAAGTATATAGATGCATATTTTTTTTTTCAAGTTTTAAATTTATAAAACTCGATTTAGTGAAAACGCATTAACGGCCAGAGAACCTAGTTATGTGGAATATAATACGGTAAATCCGAGGTCGTCCAAGGAGGTAAGTGTGATGTTTAAAATTTGAGTTTAATTGTCACGTAACGAAAGCAGATGGTAAAGATAAATAAAAGAATTTAAACTAACATGAACTTATCAAGAAGAGAAATAGTGTTATTATAAAACCCGCATAAAAATACCAAGAATATTAAATGCACGAAAAATCGATTAAATTAAAACTTTAGAATTAATAATATACGACACGTGTCACGAATATTAAATGACAAGTATTACGTATATTATTAATACACGATAAATGTTTAAGTATAATATTTAATACACGACAAGAAATAATGTAACACCCCATTTTGATAATGGAATGTCATGCGTAATTATGGCGTGTCATCAAAGCATACAAGGATAAATGTATAAAACATTACATGACCATAGGGATAACCGGAATCAAACATCGGTTCCCAAACATAAGCCCAAAACATAATAAAACAAAAGAAATGAACGAAAGACTAAACAAGCATAAGTATATGAAGGCAAAAAGGAAAAGAAGTCTCTAGCAGCTTCCATCCTATGCACGTCCTCCAAATGCTCGAGTCTTTCCTAGGGTACCTGCCGTTTTGGGACATGGAAAGGAAAGTAACGGCTGAGCTAAACGCTCAGTGCACGGATATAGACATAGTATGAATGACTAAGCATAATAAAGACTTAATAGCAGCAGAAACGTATAAGTCCTGGAAAACCTGGAACATGTTCATAAAACTGGTTTTATAGTTTGAAAAGCCTTATGTTTATCTTATGAAAACTGTTTAACATATTTTACCATTAGCCAATATAGGTCATGAAAATCCACCGTGCATGAATACTTGGAGGGGTGACCTCATCATGCAAATTAGAGGGGTTGTCTCTAATTTAATATACTGGTTTTTGGGTAGGAGGGATCAGCTCCTTGTGAAGGATGCAAGGCACACACCACATTCACCATGAAATCCTGACTGAAAACATGTAACTAGGATGCACCCATACGCCCCACATGATAAATATAATAATATGGCCAAAAGCTGAAGGGACGCCACGAGCAATCACTCCGCCGTGGTGAAGTCATAACATTGGTGCCTCTAATGTTATGATTATGGTACCTCCATAACTAGGTGAAACTGGTCATGCATGTATATGGCTATAGGTAAACTTAATTAAACATAAGCAATCAAACACGTAACTTATACTACGGGAAAACAGTTGGCTGCATACGGGGAATCCTAATAAGGAAAGAATGTCCATACTGAAAGGACGGGAATCCGTACCTTATGTCCAGTGAACAAAGAAGATGAACTGAGAGGAATCCTACTTCCGAATCACTAGTGCTACATAAAATCATACATGAATAAGTATCGGCTTCCTAAATATGTAGCTGGTTTTATGTCATGTCTTAGCTTATTTTAAGTGTTCTTACCATGTTTTACTGTTTTAAAGCCTTAAACTGGGTTTTATCTTATATTCTGTTTAATCTGATTAAGTATTTCTGGTATTTCATATGTTATAATACTTACTGTGTAATAATAAGTAACTTTCCAAAAATAGCAGGTTTCCTAAAATAGAAAGTTTCCAAAAATAGAAAGTTTTCAAAAATAGAAAGTTTCCAAAAAAAGAAAGTTTCCAAAAATAGAAAGTTACCAAAAATAGAAAGTTTCCAAAAATAGAAAGTTTCCAAAAATAGAATTATTGCTTAAAATAGATAAGTTTCTAAAAATAGAAAGTTTCCATAAATAGATCAGCTGCCTTAATTAAATAAGTTTCCATAAATAGATTAGCTGCCTGAAATAAATAAGTTTTTAAAAATAGAAGATTTCCATAATTAGAAATAAGCTGGTTAAATAAGCTAAGTATATAAGCCTAAGTATTTTCATGATTATTTTCTAAGTCATATGATATAATGTATAGTTTAATAATTATTTCATGTAATTAAATTAAACTATAGGTTAAAATATTTAATTGAAGTATAACATGTTTTTAATTAAATAAAGTTAGATACTTAGGTTAAACCATGTATTATTATATATTAATAATATAACCTAAGTCATGTTAATTAATTAATTATAGTCATGGTTTTTACATAATTAATTAATTATAAGTCAAAAATATAAAATACTTAGGTTAATTAATTTCATGATTATTAATAATTAAGATAACCTAAGTCATGTTATTAAATTAATCATATCATTTTATTAATTTAATTTTTAACATAAGATCATAAAACATAAAAAAACTAAACATACACCATGAACCGGATCTAAACTAAAAAGCATGAACCGGACATGAAATCGACACCGTACCCCGAACCAACTCGGGGTACCCCGTGACTTGATGCTGCCGTGGGACCCACATACACCAACCGAGCCCGTATGGTCTTGGTGGTGGTCGGTTGGCCAAACCGAAACCCCTTTGGGTTCGGTGTAGGCCGCGGCTAAAAACAAACACCCCTTAAACCATAATTTTGATTTTATTAAACCCCAAATCATTTTAGATCCATGTTTATTTATTAGGTTTTTGTAAAAACATAACATGTTCTTGATTTATAAAAAGATCAAATCAAAAGAAAAGGTTTAAAAAGGATTTACCGAATTCGTGGATCAAAAGGATGAAGAACAAACACGATCACCAACTAAAACTCCAAGATCCAAGATCACAAACCACCTCCTTGTGGTGTTCTTAAGGTGGCGGCACAAAGAAGAAAGGGAAGGAGGGTTTTAAGGTTTTTCTAAAATCTTCTATAAAACTAAAAATGAGTAGTGTAATTTTCCTTAACCTCCTTTTAGTAAAAATTGATGGGCTAAGCCCATCCTCCCTCCCTAATTTCGTGGTAATGGAGCCCACAAGGGGTAACCCGAATGTTTTTCCGTGTCTAAAATATTTGTGTGTTCTCGTGTGTTATCGTGTTCGTGTTTTACGTGTTCTCGTTAAATATTAACCGTGACTTAATATATTTATTCGTGTTCGTAATAAATATATATACGTAATTAATATTAGCTCGTGATTAAATTACGTTCATGATTTCATGATCGCATGTTCGTGATTAATTATTGTCAAATAATTATTGCGTGCTCATGCGTAATAAAATACTTATCGTGTTCTAACACGTACGTAATACGTAAAATCCTAACACGAAATCGTAATCATGCTATAATAGGAAAGTTTTAATCTAGTACGTACGATCTTAAGGGTACTATTCATGGTAAAAGCATGCGGGTTTTACAACTCTTCCCCCCTAAAAAGAATAATTCGTCCCCGAATTATAGATAACGTAAACTGGAAAAGAAGAACATACCCGAATCAAACTGAGAGGGTATGTAAGATAAATGAACGTGCAGGTGAGCTTGCAGGAGGAACGCGGAACGTGACATGTCTTGAAAGGACATGGTACGTGACGTGACTGAAAGAACATATCTAATTGATGAGAGAAAACGGATAAAAGTCCGGATGAACTTGTCCGTTTCCAAGTGGCCTCCCTCTTGGAACGGTTCCTTAAGAAGATCTTGACACAAATGATAAATCTTGGTCCTCTTGACCTTGACTTGGAATACGAAGAAATTCTTGGTTATCAACGGAAGGTAGATCCCCTAAATTTGATCGAGGAAAATAAGAGTTAACGTGCTAGGGTAACTGAAACGTTACGATGCAAGACAACCTGACTTAACTGATAATTAGAAACGATGCGCGAGACATAAAGAAACGTAGTACGTGAAAAATTTTGAACGTGATACGTGAAAAATTTTGAACGTGCTACGTGGAGATATGGCGAGTGTAGTATGAGTAAACATATCGTGATCCATGATACGTGTAACATATCTTGATCATGATATGAGGAACGTGGAATGAATATGATATGTGAAACATATCGTGATCATAGAATACAATGGCGGTAACGCCAAACGCTACAAGGTGAGACGTGGAATATGACGTGAAACGTCTATCTGATGATGGAGAGTTATACTAAACTTGGGTCTGGTCTCTCAAGTTCTTGCAAACTACCCAGAATGAGAAAAGAAATGAACGTAAAATGGTAAGCCAAAATACGATCATGAACGTGAATAGTGTCATGAACGCGAGCGCGAAAGCAAGTCGTGGAATCAGAATGAAGACGTGAAGTAATTTAGGAGAACAATTGTGAATCTTTGTCTGACCCGATAGCTGAGGGATTACCAAGTGGTCGGATGAGCCTTGTCTGGAACATGTCCGATCAATCTGTTGGTTCTGCAATCCTTGCGGATGTAAGGATTCTGCAGACTTGATCAAACTGTTTTCAATAACCCAGATGGCATCATGCTTCTTCTAAATTTGCGTTAAACTGGTGACCAAAATCCGTGGAGATCTTGTCCCATTTCAATTCACAATTTCAGATGATGAAAACATCCCAGTCTGTTGGTGTCATATCTTAGCCTGTTTGTATGACAGCAATAAAGATATGAACGTAACTGTATCTTGCTTCATCGAACTTGATACATAGGAGTTTGCGAAACTCTGAGTCTATGAATCTAAAATTCTCTTAGCGTAGGATTTCTATAACACCTAATGTAATGTAGGGTTATCTCCTTTACGCATAAGCTGAGTCGTGGTAAGATTAACCATGCAAATCCATGTGATCCAGCGTGTCACTGTAATCAACCAGAATTGATATTGGAAATTTCCAGGGTGAAATTCCTCTTGTCAAGAATTTGCAACATAGTGTAGATATGGTCTTCCTGTTCTTCTCTAGGCTTAAAGGAAATCAGGTTATCCTTAATGCAAGACGCTGATGAATTTGCTTATGAGTTCATGGAAACTCAATTTATTAAGTCCATAATGATATTGGAGCATTGATGAGACTAATTCAAAATCATAAATCTAGCATGACCGAGTCGTGCACGAATAGCAGTCATGGACATGTCCTGCTCTTTCACCCTTCACTATTGGCAGCATGATCATGAGTTCAATCTTGGAAAGGTGATTAACACCCTAAGGTCGATTGGACATGTTGTCAATACGTGAAGGAGAATAACGGTCATGAATGGTGATTTGTTTAAGTCGACGGTAGTCGACACATAATCTCATGGCACCGTCCTTCTCCTTATAAGTTCTTCTGGAATGTATGTGAATATTTTGGAATAATCAACTGGATATGCGTAAAAGGACTTAAGTAGTCGTGTCTTACTGACAGCTAGGAAATTTTAGCGGCCATGGCTAACAACGCACCTGCTTGTAAGCATAGATAATTTGTACGGATTTTCCTGATGGAAATCAAGCTGAATGTATTCAGGAGCCTGAACATTACTGTACATAATTATGAATCGTAGCATGGTGTGCTGTTGATAGTCCATAATTAGGATAAAATTCATCTCGTGTCTGTCCGAGGAAATGCGTTAGCAGCTTAGATCTCATCATTAAGCTGAAGGAAAACCTTCGTATACGTGGGAATACAAAAGGCGTCCTTCCTGGTCATGAATATATGAAATATGGTTGAAAGAAATGAAAGTGACATCGGCAACTTGACAGTTCTCACTGATGCGCCGGTAATGGTATTGAAATTCTTGTGGCCCGATTAATACATGGCACAACAAAATGGATATACCCTTGGAGGGTACCCTGAATTTCTTAGAAATGTTTCATAGTTGCACGTGAGTCATATGTCTTGACTCGTTTCTTGCAACTATAAGCATGACATATGTCTTGACTGGTGTCTTGACATGTGTCTTCAGAAAGTATACGTGAGACATGTGTCTTGACTGATGTCTTGACATGTGTCTTCAGAAAGTATACGTGAGACATGTGTCTTGACTGATGTCTTGACATGTGTCTCGAGATGTGAAACAAATATAACCACAATATAAGGTTATTATGCCAGAATTGGCGGATCGGTTGGACTACCAATCCTTGTATTTCTGATCACGTACGTGGCCAGAGTTTCGGTTGCGATTTCTAGGATAGTTGTTGTCATAGTAGTGGTTACTATCGTCCTGTCTGTCAGTTCCATGATGGTCATTCTCATGACCGTGATTCATGTAACTATTCAGCTGAGTGGCCGACTGGTACCGGTTTGCACTCATATGGCTGAAATGACAGCCGAATGACGTATGACATGTAACTAAGAATTAGGGACAATGATTGATAGAAATTGTCTGATGGTGAAGCATCTTCTCGTCCAATTGCTTTGCTCTGACGCCTTTGTCTTCGTCTAGTAGGATCTCCAGGTTGTGAACAGCATCCGCATCTCGTAGCGTCTCCGAACGTCAGCAGCATCAACCTTTAGTAACATTTCCAAGTTATGAGCGGCATCAGCAATTTGTAGAGTATTAACAAGTGGACATATGCATGAGATGATTCAGAATCAACTAGCGAATACGCGTGCAGTATTGCAAGTGAAATACACATGGATATTAGGTACGTGTAATACACATGGAATACGATACCTGGAGTACACATGGAATGCACATGAAATGATCGGTATTGGGGTCGATCATTTGTCATGATTTAAGGAAAGTATATCGGTTAAACGGTTAGGAAAACCATCATGATAACCTGGAAATGCCAGTATATACCTCATTCTGGTTGCATAGAGAAACGCTAAAGTGTGGTTACACAAAATTCAATGATATTTTCCTGACAGCATGGTCAATGAAAACCAACCATGACTATCATGAAAGCAGAATTCAATGAAATCCAACAATGTCTTGCGTGAAAGCATAAATAACAAAAGAGGCGTAAGATGTAATCAACATGAAGGCGGAATTATCATGAAGGAACATAAAATGATCTATCATAAAGGAGTGTATAACATAATCAGCATGAAACTGAAGTTAACCATGACAGTATAAAAACATACTTGACATAAAAACATAGTAACTTATGAGGGGACATGAAAAAAAAATTTATGCCAATAAATCATGAGAAAAATTTTATGCATGAAAACAGTGCATGAATGCGTAATGTTAGTTTATAAAAACCTTTTATGTGTGTGAGGGGACGCCTATGGGTCGGTCCCAAAACAAAAGACATGGCGAGGGGACGCCTATGGGTCGGTCCCAAATTTAAAAGTTTCGATAAAAGCACATGCGACTAAATAGGGCTAGTCCTGTACCAACCATTACTTAGTCATAATCCCTGCAACAATGATACATGAAACATAAATAAATGAAACTCATATGTCAAAAATTATCAGAAAAAAAATTTTATGTGACTAATTATGAACTACTGGGGTTCAGTCCACATAGCCACAGTTCACGAGGAACATGATGCATGAAACAATGACACATAACTAAATATGAATGACGGTTGTCCATCCATATTAGTAAAACAATATCGATGAAAACAATCAAGGTTAAAACCTCAAGGTGCTGAAAACATCATGGTTAAAACAACAATGCGCTGAGAACATCAATACGTAGAATAACAGACGTTGGCTTAGGAAGCTCCTGGTGACTACCCACTAGTCACAGGTCGAGTTTTAGAGCCTACAGGTCGAAGCCTTGTCTCTGATACCATAACTGTAACACCCCACTTTGATAATGGAATGTCACGCGTAATTATGGCGTGTCATCAAAGCATACAAGGATAAATGTATAAAACATTACATGACCATAGGGATAACCGGAATCAAACATCGGTTCCCAAACATAAGCCCAAAACATAATAAAACAAAAGAAATGAACGAAAGACTAAACAAGCATAAGTATATGAAGGCAAAAAGGAAAAGAAGTCTCTAGCAGCTTCCATCCTATGCACGTCCTCCAAATGCTCGAGTCTTTCCTAGGGTACTGCCGTTTTGGGACATGGAAAGGAAAGTAACGGCTGAGCAAAACGCTCAGTGCACGGATATAGACATAGTATGAATGACTAAGCATAATAAAGACTTAATAGCAGCAGAAATGTATAAGTCCTGGAAAACCTGGAACATGTTCATAAAACTGGTTTTATAGTTTGAAAAGCCTTATGTTTATCTTATGAAAACTGTTTAACATATTTTACCATTAGCCAATATAGGTCATGAAAATCCACCGTGCATGAATACTTGGAGGGGTGACCTCATCATGCAAATTAGAGGGGCTGTCTCTAACTTAATATACTGGTTTTTGGGTAGGAGGGATCAGCTCCTTGTGAAGGATGCAAGGCACACACCACATTCACCATGAAATCCTGACTGAAAACATGTAACTAGGATGCACCCATACGCCCCACATGATAAATATAATAATATGGCCAAAAGCTGAAGGGACGCCACGAGCAATCACTCCGCCGTGGTGAAGTCATAACATTGGTGCCTCTAA
Source organism: Glebionis coronaria (assembly GCA_025667525.1). Taxonomy (NCBI): domain Eukaryota; kingdom Viridiplantae; phylum Streptophyta; class Magnoliopsida; order Asterales; family Asteraceae; genus Glebionis; species Glebionis coronaria. The sequence goes on from CM046877.1 coordinate 488,189,048, forward strand.
TGTTATGGTTATGGTACCTCCATAACTAGGTGAAACTGGTCATGCATGTATATGGCTATAGTTAAACTTAATTAAACATAAGCAATCAAACACGTAACTTATACTACGGGAAAACAGTTGGCTGCATACGGGGAATCCTAATAAGGAAAGAATGTCCATACTGAAAGGACGGGAATCCGTACCTTATGTCCAGTGAACGAAGAAGAGGAACTGAGAGGAATCCTACTTCCGAATCACTAGTGCTACATAAAATCATACATGAATAAGTATCGACTTCCTAAATACCTAGCTGGTTTTATGTCATGTCTTAGCTTATTTTAAGTGTTCTTACCATGTTTTACTGTTTTAAAGCCTTAAACTGGGTTTTATCTTATATTCTGTTTAATCTGATTAAGTATTTCTGGTATTTCATGTGTTATAATACTTACTGTGTAATAATAAGTAACTTTCCAAAAATAGCAGGTTTCCTAAAATAGAAAGTTTCCAAAAATAAAAAGTTTCCAAAAATAGAAAGTTTCCAATAATAGAAAGTTTCCAAAAATAGAAAGTTACCAAAAATAGAAAATTTCCAAAAATAGAAAGTTTCCAAAAATAGAAAGTTTCCAAAAATAGAAAGTTTCCAAAAATAGAATTACTGCTTAAAATAGATAAGTTTCTAAAAATAGAAAGTTTCCATAAATAGATCAGCTGCCTTAATTAAATAAGTTTCCATAAATAGATTAGCTGCATGAAATAAATAAGTTTCTAAAAATAGAAGGTTTCCATAATTAGAAATAAGCTGGTTAAATAAGCTAAGTATATAAGCCTAAGTGTTTTCATGATTATTTTCTAAGTCATATGATATAATGTATAGTTTAATAATTATTTCATGTTATTAAATTAAACTATAGGTTAAAATATTTAATTAAAGTATAACATGTTTTTAATTAAATAAAGTTAAATACTTAGGTTAAAACATGTATTATTATATATTAATAATATAACCTAAGTCATGTTAATTAATTAATTATAGTCATGGTTTTTACATAATTAATTAATTATAAGTCAAAAAATATAAAATACTTAGGTTAATTAATTTCATGATTATTAATAATTAAGATAACCTAAGTCATGTTATTAAATTAATCATATCATTTTATTAATTTAATTTTTTACATATGATCATAAAACATAAAAAAAACTAAACATACACCATGAACTGGATCTAAACTAAAAAGCATGAACCGGACATGAAATCGACACCGTACCCCGAACCAACTCGGGGTACCCCGTGCCTTGATGCTGCCGTTGGACCCACACACACCAACCGAGCCCGTATGGTCTTGGTGGTGGTCGGTTGGCCAAACCGAAACCCCTTTGGGTTCGGTGTAGGCCGCGGCTAAAAACAAACACCCCTTAAACCATACTTTTGATTTTATTAAACCCCAAATCATGTTAGATCCATGTTTATTTATTAGGTTTTTGTAAAAACATAACATGTGCTTGATTTATAAAAAGATCAAATCAAAAGAAAAGGTTTAAAAAGGATTTATCGAATTCGTGGATCAAAAGGATGAAGAACAAACACGATCACCAACTAAAACTCCAAGATCCAAGATCACAAACCACCTCCTTGTGGTGTTCTTAAGGTGGCGGCACAAAGAAGAAAGGGAAGGAGGGTTTTAGGGTTTTTCTAAAATCTTCTGTAAAACTAAAAATGAGTAGTGTAATTTTCCTTAACCTCCTTTTAGTAAAAATTGATGGGGTAAGCCCATCCTCCCTCCCTAATTTCGTGGTAATGGGGCCCACAAGGGGTAACCCGAATGTTTTTCCGTGTCTAAAATATTTGTGTGTTCTCGTGTTCGTGTTTTACGTGTTCTCGTTAAATATTAACCGTGACTTAATATATTTATTCGTGTTCGTAAAAAATATATATACGTAATTAATATTAGCTCGTGATTAAATTACGTTCATGATTTCATGATCGCATGTTCGTGATTAATTATTGCCAAATAATTATTGCGTGCTCATGCGTAATAAAATACTTATCGTGTTCTAACACGTACGTAATACGTAAAATCCTAACACGAAATCGTAATCATGCTATAATAGGAAAGTTTTAATCTAGTACGTACGATCTTAAGGGTACTATTCATGGTAAAAGCGTGCGGGTTTTACAAATAAAACACGACATTAAAACACGAGCCTACACGATAATTATTTAAGTCACGAAAATGGAATAAACATTGTATGGGTGTGTTGGGCTGGCGTGTAAAACAAAAAGCAAGGAAGATAGGGCTTTAAGCCTGACCCACTTAGTAATTTATCAAACCAGGAAGGACCAAGTCCTTTTCATTTTACATATTTCATAAAAATAACTAAAACCCTAGATGGGTTCCTCTTTGGCCGTCGGCTTTATCAAGAAAAGAGGAAGGGAAAAATGGTTTTGATTGTTGATTGGTTATGGGTCGTGTTCGTGTTTGTTAATCCTAAACCACTACGCATTTGTAAGCATCGAATCCTTAATCTTTCATTTGCTTTCTTTAACCATAAATCCATCTATACAATCTTGATCACATGTTAACTAAAAGGATTTAATCATGATATTAAAGGGTTTCGGGTTGGATTTGTCACCGAAATCGATACCTTAAAGGTCTCGGTGTGTTATTGTCTCGACCAGCCGCACCCTTTTATGGGGCAGTGGCTTTTTGATTCGGACAGTGGCAAACCAAACACCCCAGTGGGGTTGTTTTGGTGAGAACAGTGGCAAACCGAGAGCAGTGAAGCTCTCGGTGAAAACATGGTACGTGGCAGGGGGAACCCTGGCTAGGCCAGGGGTAACTTCTGGCTAACAGTGGCAGACGGCATCAGTTTAAGCTGTCTGACCGCCGGCTAAGAACCTCAGCCGCTGGCTAGGGTGGCTGTTTTGGTGTTTTGTTTGATTGCTAGTGCGACCAAGACAGGTATCTCGGTAGGCTCGGGTTCAGGACTCGAGAAATTCATGAATGCATTTAAACTAGTACCATTTCTATCAAGTTAATTTAATTAATTAAACTACATGTATAATTAAATTAACTTTGGGCTTAGGTTAAATTATTTATATATATTTATCGTGAAATTAACCTAAGTATTTATCATGACTTAATTTAATTAAAAACATGCTTTAATTTAAGTATTTATATAAGGTAAAGTTTTATTAAATTATCATGTCACATTATTACTTAATAAACCATGCATATCCTTATTAATTAATAATCAGTTTTAGCCTAAGTATTTGATTTAATAAATTTTACTAATATATTATCATGGCTTATAAATAATAATTATTAAGCACTAGCTTATATGTTGGACTTATAAACCAAGCTTACTTTTATTTTTTTTGAAACTTTCTATTCTTGGAAACTTTTTATTTTTGGAAACATTCTATTTTTGAAAACTTACTATTTTTGGAAACCTGCTATTTTTAGAAAGTTACTTATTATGAAATTACAAGTATGGTAATACAAGAATACATGAAATACATAATCAGAATATACGTAGAACATGAATAAGTACAAGATAACACTTAAAACACTAAAACATGACAAGAACATATAAAATAAGCTAAGAACACACAGAACCAGTAAAACACACAGTATTCAGACAACTCATACACGTCATTTATTTATGTAGTCTCAGTGAAGTCAGAGTAGATCGTTCAGCTTCCATTCTAGCTTAACTACTGGACATAAGGTACGGATATTCCGTCCTTTAGTATGACATTCCTTCGTATGTTTGATTAGGATTCCCCGTTTGCAGCCATCTGTTTTTCCTAGTTATTTTATATGTTTTGAATGCTTATGTTATATTTTAAATGCATGAGCTATATACATGCATGCCAGTTCACCTAGTTATGGAGGTACCATAACCATAACACTGGAAGCACACTGGAGGCACCAGTGTTATGACTTCCCCACGACGGAGTGATTGCTCGTGGCATCCCTTCAGTTTGGCCATTTATTTATATTATAATGTGGGGCGTATGGGTGCATCCTAGTTACATGTTTCAGTCAGGATTTTCATGGTGAATGTGGTGTGTGCCTTGCATCCTTCACATTAGAGTTGATCCCTCATACACAGACCAGTATAATTAGAGGCAACCCCTCTAATTGCATGACGAGGTCACCCCTCTAAGTATTCATGCATGTTGATACCTCATGACCTATATGGGCTCTTGGCTTAATTTAAAATACAGGTTTCATAATTTAATCATAAGCTTTTCAAAATATAAACCAATTTTATAAACATGTTCCAGGTTTTCCAGGACTTATACATTTCCGTTGCTATTCTGTCTTTACTTATATTTCAGTCATTCATACCATGTTATCTATCTTGTAGAAACTAGAAGGGGAGGGGGGGTTGAATAGTTTCTCTTCGGTTTGTCTCCTAATTAAAATTCCTTTCAATTAGGTGAGTGCCAAAACTATCTTTTACTTGAAAGCTAGTTGCATAATGATTATGTTCAATTCTAATGCATTAACAATGACAAGTAGTAAGTGTAATGATAATGGAAGTAAATAAAGAGTAAGGAATGAAATAACCTAATAGTAAGACACCAAGATTTATAGTGGTTCGACAACGAAGCTCTATCCTGGTTCCTACTCCACTCCTCGAGTATACCTACTCGAGATTTCCACTATATCCACAAGCTCCCTTCTTGGCGGAGAAAACCTTACAACGTCGCTTACATTATTTTTCGACAATGAGCTAAATGTCGAGACCTAATCTTAGATAGGACAAAACTACATAACGTCTCCCACTTCACTATTTTACGACACAAGGCTAGATTTAGATTTCTAATCAAAAGGTAGAACCAATCTTCACAACGTTGCCTACTTCACCATTTTCCGACACAAGGCTAGATGTTGAGTTCTAATCCAAAGCTAGAACCAATCTTCATGACTCTTCACTTTGAAGCTAAGTGATAACTTCACACGACACAACTACATATCACTTTATAGTTTAGTGAGAACTCACAAGATACAACTACATCACTTTATAGTTTAGTGAGAGCTTACACAACTTATTACAACTCAACTAAACATATCCAAGTACACACATGTAACTTGGATTTACACAAGACAAATCCAAGCACACACATATGCAATGGACTTACACAACTATAATTTAAGTATTTACAAATAGCTTGGATGAACACAACTAGTCCAAGTATTCACAAATACATTGGATCTACACAAAACACAAATGATGAACATGATTAGATCTTTAGGAGAGGATGATCTTCATCAAGGCTTCATCTTTAATCACTTCACATCTCTTTGGACAAGGTAATGAAGGAGATCAAGAGGATAATCACAAGTAAACATACTTAACACATTAAGTGATCATTTACAAATGATTAGGATTAGAAAGGAGAAAGCAGGTTGAAAGAAATGTCCAAAAAGGGTTATGGAAAATGTAGATTTGATCCACTATTTATAGAAGACAAAAACCAACAGCTATCTGTGCGCGGTTCTTTATTGCACTAGGCGGTTCCTTATCAATAAAGAACCTCATAGGCAGTTAAGGAACCGCGGAGGTAGACTCCGCTCCTTTTTGTCTTCTAGTGGATTTGAAATATCTGAGGCAGCTTGAAACCTTCAAAGGATATTCTTATGGCATTTGGAATATGCCATATTCAAATTTTCATTTTCCATTTTAATAAAACATTTTCTTAAAAAGAAAGTTTATTAAAAATATTTTGTCACATTTAACAAAAGTGAGTTTTAAGGCTAATCACTTTTATGATCACTAAACATGATTAAGCTATGTTAATGTAATAATTATTACCTTGATGATAGTGTTTGTTAGATAATTCGTTTTACGATTGTGTTTGACTATAAATGTCTTGTATAGTTTGTTGTGATCAAAACTAAGAAAGATTAGTTAACACTAATAATGCTTTTAGGCATCACTTGCATTAACAATATCCCCCTTTTGATTACGACAAACTATAAACTCATTTACGTAAAATACAAAATTATTCGAATTATTAACGAGTTTATTCACTATCATTTCTCCCCCTTTGTCGAAGCAAAAAGGTTAGCAAAAGTCTTTGGAGATTAAAAGAATCGACTTTGCTAGTAGCTCCCCCTTAGTGCTTACTCCCCCTTGCTTGGGGCACCAAGTAAAAGAGCTAAGGTGACATGCTACACAAAGGTTAGAAGAAAGAAAAGAAACACCAATATATATATGTGAACTACCTACTAACTAACTTGAGAGGGAGGAAGAAAAGAAATCTCAAATTAGAAGTAAGTATTTCCTAAGTATGTCCAAAGAGTGTGTGTTGACAACATCAAAGTTCAATTGGTGGAATAGAGGAAGAAAAAAAACATCCAAACCAAATGAAATGATTATAATGTCAAGGGGTTAAAAATTTAGAATTTATGGAATCACCCATAAGCAATTATAAATTTTAACCATTGTCAACTCTTTAACAAATGTGTGAAAAAGTTAGCGCGAAAAGGATAACATATGTAACATTCATGTTACACAAATATGAAAGAACATACAAGAGAAATATTCATACACACTATATGAATATTTAAAGCAAAAAATATGGAAAATAAACCACAAAGCATAAACTACTATATTAGTGATAATCTTTCAAGATTGCTTAATTTTTATTGACTCAAACAACTAGAGTACAAAATGTGCCTTAGTTGGAAAAGAAAGACGACGAGGCATCATTCGAAGTTTTGTTCACGGGAACGAAAACTTTAAGAGAAGGTCGAGTGAGTAGGAATTCAAGGAAATTTAGCTTGTCATAAATATGAGCAAGTTCAATTTGTTGAAATCGACAACAAGCACACGAGGATCCATGATGCGAAACAAAGTCGTTAGATGGGGGAGGACCATCAAGATAAGAGTTTGGTGGAGAGGGAGATAATGGATAAGAAATGTTTTCACAATGCCTAGTGAGGTTTGGGAAAGAAGATAGCTCATTGAGTTGTAGAGTGTTGAAAGGTTTTGGTAGTGGTGGAATAATTTCCTTTTCTCCGGTAATTGGATTTATAGAGTAAGTCTCATTCCAATATTTGATCAGAGAGAAAGAAGAATTCTTAGAAGGTTTGGGAGAAGAGAAATAATGAGGATTCTTGTTCTTCTTTATCCAAACGGGTCGAACCGAGATTTTCGGTTCCTTTGAAAGCTTATGTAAAACTCGCATTAAAATACTATGAACAGTACACATGAACAGTGAATACATGATACTACGGTAAAATTAAAACTTTTCATTTATAATATAATTCACGTGTCACGATATTTAATAACATGTAATTACGTATATATTATAAATGTGTTAAGTCCACGACATATAAAATCCAAGATAATTAAACATGAACGATCACATAAATATTTAACACTTAAAAGCTTCGGGTTTTCCCTTGTAGGCCCCATATGCCGCGGTAATATAGCTTTTTTTAGTTTTATCGTTCTTTCCTCGACTCGCCTCGAATTGAAATCCGATTTTATTGTTAAGACTTAATTCGTTTTTGGTTAAAGAAAAGTATTTTTTTTTGGTATTTAATACTAGTAGGCACGTAAAACGAGAACAATTCTAATATAATATTGCTATTATAATAACACTAATTTACATTAACAATTTGGTTATAACTATTACAGAAATACAAATGCAAACCATTCAGGAAAATAAACTATCAATAAGCAAACAGAACTTACTTGGCCCAACAACTTGAATTAGTCCAATAACCATTTAAACAACCTAACAAACAAAAATGCACACTGCCTAGTTTAGAAGCGAATTTGTATTCGTAATATGCAGGGAAACAAGTCAAACGTTCAATCCTAGCTAATTGCATTTAAACTATTATATTTTTATCAAATCAAAATCTTAATACCAATTTATCAGTAAGTGACCTAAACTGAATTACTTGAATACTATGTCTGGACTACATTTACTAGTTTTGTCTAATGTGAATTCCATCCATATTACTAAAGCTTATTTTAACATTTTTCTAAAATTTCTACCAACTGATCTGATAGGCTTTAGTATCAAGAATGTGAAAATAGAATAAATCTTCTAGCTACATAACTCAAATTTTCAATTAACTAGTTCTAAACCTACTGTGCAAAGAAGAATTAAGATGTAAAGAATGCTCTCAAATGACTCATACGAAAACTCTATTTTTGACTATGTAAAATTGAGCGAATTCTATGCTTACTATCTCGAAACCAAGCTAATATAACTAGTGATTACAACTAAATCAACCAAGATCTCTTTAACCACCACTGTACCAAACAATGGTTAAGGACTCAGAATCTTAAAGCTATCATCTCCTATAACTTCCTAGTGAGTGTGCCGGTTTCAAGCTAAAAATACTACACTGATTGAAGCTAACCGAATCAAATTAAAGCTGTTTGCAAAACTATCTCTAAGCTACACTATCACATTAACCAAATATTGAGCAAGTATGAAAGAGAAAATAGAATTACGCTGTCTCAAGGCCTCCGCTGATGTGAGAGCTACGACGACGCTATCGACACTATCGAACCGAAACCGAAAACTAGTTATCGAACAACAAACTTAACCGAACAAAACGCAGCTGCATCGAGAACTAAATCGAAATTGAAATCGAGGCTACAAACCGATCTCAAACCAAACCACTGCTCCAATCGAATTTTATCAATAAGCCTCGTTAGCTTATTTAATAATCTGGTCCAAACAGGGCTGCGTTTAAGGTGCTAGTGAACCGAACCGAAAACTACTCTAATCGTAAACCGACATTAACATCAATCGAAACTAAATCTTCACGTCTTTATTTAAATCTGAATTTGATAAACAAAGCTGTGTTTATGAAAATAAGAAATACAAGAAAATTAAATTTTATCTAAATCTACTATATTAAAAAAATAAACGAGACAGAGAGTTGTAAAGCTAAGCTGCCTATTTTTTTAAAGCTATCTATGGAAATAAAAAGCTGCGTTTGGAATGTATACACTACTTGAAAGGAAAAAAACAGGGAAAGATAAAAAAAGGAATATTGAAGCTGCGTTTTTTTCTAATCTATCCTAAAAAAACAAAAGATATGCTGCGTTTGTTCTAAGCTTCGTCTATCTACCAGAAAGAAAAACAGGAAAAAAAACAATATATCATGAAAGATGCGTCCCCTTTAAGCTACATATCTGATCTATCTTATATTTTTCTTTCACTTCTGGGTTGCGTCCCTTCTCTTCTTCTGTTGGGCTTCTTCATTCGTGGGCCTGCTGGGCCAGCAGCTTTCCTAATGGACATTTTTGGTTGCTTGATATATAAGTCCATTAAGATGTTAATGGGTCGGCTCATTAAAACTCGATCTTTGTCATCTTTTTATAATTCGGCTCGGGTTTTGACTTTGACTTCTTGAAAATCTTCAAACTTTGTCGAGTTGATTCCATTCGATTTTGATAGATATAATTCCGGCATCGGTCTTGTGCATTTCTTCATTTCTCGTGTCCGTTTTGGCTCTTTGGCTTCATTTCTTGTGATTTTCTTGATACCCGTACCTGCACACGCACAAACGACAAAACAAGCATATATGTGACAATATTGATGATTATTTGACCATTTTGAGCATTTTGAGCACGATTTACGAGGATATATGATGTGTAATTAGAGTCACATCACACCCCCTACTAAACCATTGCCGTGTCCTCACGCAATGCTAGAATAAAGTATAAAGCAACTTCATTTTTCATTTATTAAAAGCATTTATTCATTTTATTAATAATATATGTGTAAATGACATAATGTATCGCTTTCATTATTGAAAAATAACTTTTAGGATCACAAAATTCAAATAGATTCATCGTCCTCGACTTTTCACTCTTTCCATGCCAAGCTCAAAAACAAGATCATTGTTAACAATAAGTTCTAGTGTTAAGACTACTTATATAAGACATTTGTGTAGAACTCCTTCTCCATTATTCCTAAGTTGTATCTCTAGATTTTAAGGATTGTCATTCACCCGTAGGCTTATTTGACTTATTTAATAATTACTAGTCCAAAAATGAAGGCAAAACGGTGTAAACCCGACACTTAGAACCTAACCTCATCCTCAAAAACCGTTGTCACTAAAGAAAGCCCACATCAAGGATAATTTAACACGATTTAGGGAATCTCTTGTATTGACGACCTCGACATCTCAACTACGAGACCAGAAGCGGAAGTCTAAGATCATCCCGGACCCGAAATTTGGCTTATTTATAACAAAAACTTTATTTATATACATACATAAAAAATGATAATCCTTGGTCTTTTATTAGTCCTTAGAATCTAGAACCCCCCCACCGTCAAGTAGCCGTCGGAGTAGGCGACCTTCGGACTTTTTATTACGACCTTGGATAATATTCCTCCACCTTAGGATCTAGAACCCCCTCGCTGTCAAGTCGGCATCGAAGTAGGCGACCTTTATCGGTTTTGGATTGTATACTTATACTTTTGGCATTTTTTTGCCTTATTCACAATACTTTAGCACATTTGTGCTTTATTTATTTTTTATACATATAGTATGCCAAATTTCGAAATCCCGTGGTCTGAATACCTCCTACTTAGTGGTTATGAGCCACCTTAGTCGGAAGTCCACGACGCTGGCACCCTCAATGTGTTCTTGCTTTAATTACAAGAGAATAAAAGAGTTGGTTAAGAGCTAAAATATCGAACCTAAACCGCAAAAATATTCATTTATTAAGCAATTAAATATACAAGCGGGGAGAAAGAGCCACAAAAACTCATATTAGGAAGAATTAACCTTTAAACTTATTATTAACTCTATCATCTCTCGTTCTCCACACTTTAAAATCTCAAATAATGAGACTCGTGGATGCTTAGCCTAATAAACCAATTAAGGTCTACATGGTTAAGGAATGAGCTAAGATAAAAATCGGTCGAGTCAAAAACTATTCTTATTTTCACCAACGGAAAGCTTACATTCGTGTCAAAAACACTTATTAATTTTAAGCACATTTTTAAAAAACGGAGTACGTGAAGACAACGAACAAAAGGAAAAGCACATCGATAGATACCCCCCCATAATAAAACCAAACATTGTCCTCAATGTTTCAAGTCGAAGGGTATAATACCCCCCTACTAGAGACGAAGAGTCGAATGCAAAATTCTAGGATGAAAAGGGTATGAGGCAAATAATTAAAATTCGTTTATTAATTATGCCAATAAAAATAAGCGCTAGTAAAGGATATAATCATCGGATATCGGATGTCTCAAATGAAGTATCGAAACTCGAGTGATACGTGATGAAAACGAACACGAGAGTCTTCGAAACCTAAAATCACATCACAAACGAAACACGAGAAACAAACGAAGCACAAGTCCTTCACATTAGAAATTAGAAAGAAGATAGAATGATAAGCATGGGAATCTCCCCCATGAGGCACCTCGTTTTTGGTAACCGAGTCATGAGCTCGACTCGATCCCCGAATTAAATTGTCCTTAGGGAAACGATCATGGAGAGACAAAGATTTACCCGTAAAAGAAAAACTGATAAAGTGAAATAACCTCCCAAATAAGGAAAACCCCATAAAATTCCACCCGGGTCAAATACATGGTTTCCATCTCTAAAAGAAATAGACCCCAAGGTGGCAATAGCAAATAAGTATAAGAAAGATGGGTTTCCTTTAAGCAAAAGTTTCTTACAATTAAGGGTATAGTAAGAAGGTAATGATCCCAATTTTTCAAAAAAATTTCGTTTAATTTCATCATTAAGATACTGAGATTGCTCAAAAATGTGTATACCCGGATCAAATACCGTTCCCTTTATAGGAAAATAGTAAGACAACTCGGTGTCAATCATAAAAGAATCACCCTCAAATGTGAAATCAACAAGAGACACCGGGGGTGAAAAAGTAGGTGTCAAAACACTAATAGTCGGAACCCTCGGGTCTTTGTTCTCTTTGGCATCATGAATGGGTGGGGAGGGAGGGATAGAAGGTATAGTGTCATCGTGTAATAAATCCTCTAGAAAAAGTATATCTCCCTCCACATCAAAATACCCGGATATGTACTCTACGGGTGTATCAATATCAAGAAACTCATCGATCTCGGGAATGTGAAAACCATCATCACTAAGGAGTGAAGTATCCGAAACATCATTAGTATCATTAGCATGTTTTTCAAAAGTCGGTTTTTGTAAAATAGGAGAGTCATCCTCATACGAGCTTGATAAAGAATTAAAAGTATAGTCGGAATCATAAGATAACACATCCATATCGAGATAACTACTATGAGGAGTAGTATCATTTGGAGGAGTAGGTGAAGGAGTCATAAAAGGAATGGGGTCAAATGTAGGCTCAAGTACAATCTCGGGAATTTCCTCACAAGATGAGGAGGAGAGCTAAATGTATCTGTGTGAGTCAACACCGGAGGGGGAGTAAAACTCATGATAATCTCCGGGCCTTGTCTCTCCTTTATTAGTAGAGAGATGGAAGGATCCACAGTGGGAACATCACTACTAGTAGTGGTGTTAGCCTCAACATGAGCTCTCAAAGCTTCTAAAAGTTGATATTTAAGACTTTGGTTTTGTTCATGAAGATCATTTATCATCCTCTTTTGTTCCTCAAATATTTCAACTATTTCGTCCATTTGTGAAAGTTGAATTTGAAAATCCCCTTGATTATTACTTTGAAAATCGTTATGATTTTGAAAATCTTCTTGATTTGGAAAGCCTTGATTTTGAAAATCCCCATAACACCCTTCATTAATTTGTGGTGGGTCAGGAGTCAACTCAACCGAGAGTTGCTCAATAACTACTTCTTCCTCAAAATCCGGAGAAGAGTCACTAGTCACAGGAGAAAGGAGACTAGAAGAATCATCAAAAATAGGGTCATCCGAATCAACACATGGCTCATCACTAACTCTCGGAATATATGAGAAAAGAGGGCCACTCCTATAGATAACCGTGTTACCGGATACTTCGGCCTTGCTCCATACTTGAGACTTGTTCTCAATAATCATTAAAGCCTCACTAGTACTCCGAGAGTAAAGATTTCCACTTGCAGCCGTGTTAAGAGAATCTTGATCGTATTGGGTCAACCCGTGATAAAACGAATCAATCAAATGCAAGGCGGAAAATCCATGATGAGGACAACTACACACTAAATCCTTAAATCTTTCCCAAGCCTCGGTAAACGTTTCAGTATTAAACTCTTCAAAATTAGATATTTCCAACCGAATTTTTCTCGTTTTAGCATAAGGGTAAAATTGATTTAAGAATTTTGACTCAAGATTAGCCCATGTGAAAATAGATTGTGGTGGTTCCTTTTCTAGCCAAAGCCGGGCTGCTCCATCGAGGGAGAAAGGAAAAAGGTGTAAATAGATAATGTCTTGTGTCATATTGGTGTATTTGACGGTATTGGCGTATGAACGAAAATGACGGATATGAGTGTAAGGATCGTCATCCTCAAATCCGTAAAAAGGACGACCGGATATCAACTTAATCAAATCAGGATTAAGCTCAAAATAATTATCCTCGATATCCGGTATCACGATCGCATTGTCGAGGCATCCCTCGTCATGAAACTGCAACTGCTCCAATATCGATCGATCATCCATAGCCATGTCAAAAGCACGATACTCGGGATCGGCTTGACTCGTCACGATATTATTTTTTATTTTTATATAAAAGAGAATATAATATGTACGTAAAAACGAAGAAGAAACCAAGATAGAAAATATATATATATATACGTAGATTTTTTTTGATGTAATACTTTAGGAAAAGTATATTTTTTTTTTATTTTTTTGTTGCAAATCTTAGGAAAGAAATGCTTTTGTGTTTTTTTTTTTTTGAAAATATTATAATATATAGTTAAAGAAAAAAAATCTAAAAGAAAAAATATTATTTTTTTTAAACAATAAAAATAACGTTCAAAATCGAACGGATCCCAAAATCCAAATCGCCTCACGAAAAATCGTCAATCGTAACGAGCACGAACCGGCAGCGGCGCCATTTTAATATAGCTTTTTTTAGTTTTATCGTTCTTTCCTCGACTCGTGTCGAATTGAAATCCGATTTTATCGTTAAGACTTAATTCGTTTTTGGTTAAAGAAAAGTATTTTTTTTGTATTTAATACTACTAGGCACGTAAAACGAGAACAATTCTAATATAATATTGCTATTATAATAACACTAATTTACATTAACAATTTGGTTATAACTATTACAGAAATACAAATGCAAACCATTCAGGAAAATAAACTATCAATAAGCAAACAGAACTTACTTGGCCCAACAACTTGAATTAGTCCAATAACCATTTAAACAACCTAACAAACAAAAATGCACACTGCCTAGTTTAGAAGCGAATTTGTATTCGTAATATACAGGGAAACAAGTCAAACGTTCAATCCTAGCTAATTGCATTTAAACTATTATATTTTTATCAAATCAAAATCTTAATACCAATTTATCAGTAAGTGACCTAAACTGAATTACTTGAATACTATGTCTGGACTACATTTACTAGTTTTGTCTAATGTGAATTCCATCCATATTACTAAAGCTTATTTTAACATTTTTCTAAAATTTCTACCAACTGATCTAATAGGCTATAGTATCAAGAATGTGAAAATAGAATAAATCTTCTAGCTACAGAACTCAAATTTTCAATTAACTACTTCTAAACCTACTGTGCAAAGAAGAATTAAGATGTAAAGAATGCTCTCAATTGACTCATACGAAAACTCTATTTTTGACTATGTAAAATTGAGCGAATTTTATGCTTACTATCTCGATACCAAGCTAATATAACTAGTGATTACAACTAAATCAACCAAGATCTATTTAACCACCACTGTACCAAACAATGGTTAAGGACTCAGAATCTTAAAGCTATCATCTCCTATAACTTCTTAGTGAGTGTGCCGGATTCAAGCTAAAAATACTACACTGATTGAAGCTAACCGAATCAAATTAAAGCTGTTTGCAAAACTATCTCTAAGCTACACTATCACATTCACCAAATATTGAGAAAGTATGAAAGAGAAAATAGAATTACGCTGTCTCAAGGCCTCCGCTGATGTGAGAGCTACGACGACGCTATCGACACTATCGAACCGAAACCGAAAACTAGTTATCGAACAACAAACTTAACCGAACAAAACGCAGCTGCGTCGAGAACTAAATCGAAACTGAAATCGAGGCTACAAACCGATCTCAAACCAAACCACTGCTCCAATCGAATTTTATCAATAAGCCTCGTTAGCTTATTTAATAATCTGATCCAAACAGGGCTGCGTTTAAGGTGCTAGTGAACCGAACCAAAAACTACTCTAATCGTAAACCGACATTAAAATCAATCGAAACTAAATCTTCACGTCTTTATTTAAATATGAATTTGATAAAAAAAGCTGTGTTTATGAAAATAAGAAATACAAGAAAATTAAATTTTATCTAAATCTACTATATTAAAAAAATAAACGAGACAGAGAGTTGTAAAGCTAAGCTGCCTATTTTTGTAAAGCTATCTATGGAAATAAAAAGCTGCGTTTGGAATGTATACACTACTTGAAAGGAAAAAAAAACAGGGAAAGATAAAAAAAGGAATATTGAAGCTGCGTTTTTTTCTAATCTATCCTAAAAAAAAACAAAAGATATGCTGCGTTTGTTCTAAGCTTCGTCTATCTACCTGAAAGAAAAACAGGAAAAAAAACAATATATCATGAAAGATGCGTCCCCTTTAAGCTACATATCTGATCTATCTTATATTTTTCTTTCACTTCTGGGCTGCGTCCCTTCTCTTCTTCTGTTGGGCTTCTTCATTCGTGGGCCTGCTGGGCCAGCAGCTTCCTAATGGACATTTTTGGTTTCTTGATATATAAGTCCATTAAGATGTTAGTGGGTCGGCTCATTAAAACTCGATCTTTGTCATCTTTTTATAATTCGGCCCGGGTTTTGACTTTGACTTCTTGAAAATCTTCAAACTTTGTCGAGTTGATTCCATTCGATTTTGATAGATATAATTCCGGCATCCGTCTTGTGCATTTCTTCATTTCTTGTGTCCGTTTTGGCTCTTTGGCTTCATTTCTTGTGATTTTCTTGATACCCGTACCTGCACACGCACAAACGACAAAACAAGCATATATGTGGCAATATTGATGATTATTTGACCATTTTGAGCATTTTGAGCACGATTTATGAGGATATATGATGTGTAATTAGAGTCACATCACGCGGCCAAGAGAGCAAAGAAAGGAAGAAGTGGGCTTTGGCCCATGAGCCCAAGTCTAATACTACACAAACTAATCTCCAGGAGATTAACATAACATAATTTCACAAAACAAGAAAACCCTAATCCCTCTTTTCTCTCTCTCTCTCTCTCTGCCATCGACCAACAAAGACACCATAAGGGGTGTTTGTGAGTTTTGATCTTCAAGGTTTACGTGTTCGTGTCTGTGTTTGAAAATCATAAACAACTACGCATTCGGTATAATCATACACCTTTCTTTTTCCTTCTTTTTATTTTTCTTTTATGATTTCATGTGTTAAAATCAAGAACAAATCATAAAAACATGTTAATTTAATCAAGGATATCTATAAAGGGGTGTTTGGTTCGGGTTTTGGTGCGGCCGAGACACCACCGAGAGCTAAGGGGCTCTCGGCTTGTTGTCATCACCACCATCGAGACCACAAGGGGTCTCGACTTGGTCGGTTTGGGCTCGGACAAAGGCAAGGGACCCCGGCTCGAGGTCGGGGTATGGTTTTGGGTTAGATCGAGTGTCAACCGAGATCACTAGGGTCTCGGTGGGTCTCAGTATAACAAGGACAATGGGAACCAGTCACGAACCGGTGGGAACCGGTGTGAACCGGTGTGAACAGGCTGGACCCGAGCCGGCAGTGGCAGCCGTGGCTCGACAGTGGGAACGGAAGGCCACCAGTGGCTACCAGTCAGCCGGTCTAGCCAATGGTGGGGCTGTTTGTCGGCTTAAATGTTTTGAATTATATGTGACACAGGTACGGGCTCGAGTTAATTTTAAAACACGGGTTCGGGTTTCGGGAAAATACTAAAAATCAAAAAAATATGTTTAATTAAGTTATTTCTAGACTATTTAACTTAATTAAATGCATGACTTAGGTTAAATATTAAAATTAATATTTCATGTATAACCTAAAGTATTTTACGTAGCTTAATTTAACTAAAACATGTATTTTTAATTAAATTCTTATAGTGTATAATTTAATTAATTAACTAAGTTATTTAATTAATAAGTTATAACCTTTAAACCATGACTTGTATTTTACTAATTAAAATTTACTTATTATTAATAATCCAGCTTATTTCTAATTATGGAAATTTACTATTTTTGGAAACTTTCTATTTTTAGAAACTTACTACTTATGGAAACCTTCTATTTTTAGAAAGTTACTTAGTATTACAATACGAGTATTATAATACCATACTACATGAATAATAAACAACAAAATACAAGAATAGCTACAGATTAACACTTAAATCAGTTAAAACATGACATAACATGAATAATAAGCTAAGAACACACAGAACCAGTAAAACACATGTAATTCAGACAACTCATACACGTTCCCATTCTTATGTAGTATTATCCGTCAAGGCTAGATTCTCCAGAGTTTTCGTTAGCTTCTACTGGAGACAAGGTACGGATTTCCCGTCCTTCAGTAAGGACTACCTCTTCCTTTATTTGGATTTCCCATATGTAGTCAACTGTTTTCCCTAGTAGTTACAGATTAAATGCTTATGTTTTATTAGTTACCTTAGCCATATACATGCATGCCAGTTTCACCTAGTTATGGAGGTACCATAACCATAACACTAGAGGTATTAGTGTTATGACTTTACCACGGCGGAGTGATAACTCGTGGCGTCCCTTTAAGTTTATATGGCCTTTATTATTATATTATCATGTGGGGCGTATGGGTGCATCCTAGTTTTAGAGTCAGTCAGGATTTCATGGTGAATGTGGTGTGTGCCTTGCATCCTTCACAAGGAGTTGATCCCTCCTACCCATTACCATTTAATTAGAGGCATCCCCTCTAATTTGCATGACGAGGTCACCCCTCCAAGTATTCATGTATGTTGTTGACCTCATGACCTATATTGGCTTTTGGTATATTAAACAAATACAGATTTTTATAAGTAATATAAGCTATGTTTTCAGAACTAAAACCAATAAACATGACATACTTCTAGGTTTCCCAGGACTTATTCATTTCCGCTGCAATTCATGCTTTACATGCTTTATATGCCTTCATTCCTTTATGTCTTTATGTTATGCTATATATCTGTGCACTGAGCGTTATTGATGAGACTACTTTTATACATAGTCTCATCGTCCAAATAGGGCTTAAAATGCATTAAATATCATCAAAATACCCATATATATGCTTGTGTTTGTTGCTTGTGTATTTTAGGTACGGATATTGAGAAAATGACAAAAGATCACAAGAATCATGCAAAAACGAACACGGGAAACGAAGCCGCACAATGAACCAAGCCCTAATGAAGTTTTCCCAAGAAAAACCCTTGAAGATTTGAAGATTTTTGAAGAAGGGTCCTCCAATATGGAAGAATTGATTCTTTATACCCTTGTATCTTCATAATTACAAGTTTGGTCCCTAAAGTTTGTCAAAATTACAAAATGGCCCTCCACTTTGAAGAATTGACAAGTTTAGCCCCTCAACAAAGCTAAATTGTCAACCATTATCCTCTACAAAGTCAAATATATCATGAAGTCCTTCAAAGAACAATAAATTACAAGTTTGGTCCTTTGAAAATCCCAAAATTACCAAAAGGACCCTTGACTTTCAACATTTGGCAAGAATGGTCCCTCATAAATGAAGACTTGGCAATTTCAGTCCTCCAAAATGCCAATCATACAAGTTAAGACCATAATCCATCAATAAAATGCCAAATCAGTCCCTCAAGAATCACAAAATGGCAAGAATTACCCCTGAATTCATTTTACAAAACTATTTGGGGCAAAAGTGTGAAAATGAAAAGTTGAATAACAAAGGGATTCGGATTTTTGTGCCTTATTTACAAAGTGAAAGAAGAAAAGAAGAAGAGGGGTTAAATGTGACCAGACAAGATTCTTACCTAGACCACTCACATCTTGCCACATGTCCCACTACCACCTCTCCTCCAATCACAGCCCACCATTTCTCCACATCACCCTCCACTCACCAGATTATTATTAATTAATCTTGGCGCCTTAACACCAAATTTAAATAAACCCACCCCTAATCCGTATCAAATTAGCAACTATTTACCAAGAACACAAATTGGGGATTTACTAATTACTCACAATTAAACCCTAAGATTGTGCAGATTAGTGATTGAGGATCATATTAACACAACCCAACCTTTAAATACCTTGCCACCTCACTTCCTGGTCCCACACAAGATTCCCCTGCACCAAGGATGAACAAAATGCTAAAAAGTTGACAGCCATCCAACCATCCTCATTCAGCTTTCATTCTAAGCTTCTTTGTGAACCCTTAGATGCAAATTCACCTTGCCAACTCATGCTACAAGCCAAGAAGAGTCACATGATTCACAAAATGTTCAAACCTGCAAGGGAAAAATGGGGACTTCAAGCATTAGGGTTATACATTTATCCTTGCATTTCTAGAACCATTGTAGCCTATATAAAGGCATTTAGGCTTTACATTTCACCTGCTTTTGGTTTTTCCTTGCTCAACAACTTGTAAATCCCCTTTTCTGATTAATGAAAGTGAGTTAAGTTTGTTGAAGAAAGACCAAGTGCCACTTAATTTTAAGCTTGTTTATGTAATTTGTTAACTGAAACTGAATCTCAAAACATGTTTTTAAGGAGGGTGCAAAAGTTTGCATTTTTCCTTCAAGCTTGATATTTTGCTAAGTTCTTGTTCAAACTGTAGAAACTAGAAGGGGGGGGGGGGGGGAGGGGGGGGGGGGGGGGGGGGGGTTGAATAGTTTCTCTTCGATTGGTGACCAAATTAAAATTACTTTCAATTTGGTTTGTATCAAAACTATCTTTTACTTGAGGCTAAGTTGCATAATGATTAGGTTCAATTCAAATGCACTAGCAAAGATAATAGTTAAGTATAATGATAATGAAATAAGTAAAGAGTAAGGAAGGAGACAACCTAGTGGGAAGACACCAGGATTTATAGTGGTTCGACAACGAGGCTCTATCCTCGTTTCTACTCCACTCCTCGAGTACACCTACTCGAGATTTCCACTATATCCACAAGCTCCCTTCTCGGCGGAGAAAACCTTACATCGTTGCTTACATTATTTTCCGACACTAAGCTAAATGTCGAGACCTAATCTTTAGCTAGGACCAATCTACACGACGTTGCCTACTTCACAATTTAACGACACAAGGCTAGATGTCGGGTTCTAATCTTAAGGTAGAACCAATCTTCACGACGTTTCCTACTTCACCATTTTACGACACAAGGCTAGATGTCGAGTTCTAATCGAAAGCTAGAACCAATCTTCACGACTCTTCACTTTGAAGCTAAGTGAGAACTTCACACAACACAACTACTAATCACTTTTAAGTTTAGTGAGAACTCACAAGACACAACCACATCACTTTATAGTTTAGTGAGAACTCCTAATCAAATCTATTACAACTCAACTAGAGTTATCCAAGTACACACATGTAGCTTGGATTTACACAACACAAATCCAAGCAAACACATATGCAATGGATGTACACAACAAATCCAAGTATCCATAAATAACTTGGATGAACACAACTAGTCCAAGTATTCATAAATACATTGGATTGACCTAAAACAAAAAGGGTATCATGATGAATATGACTAGCTCATAGATTCATCTTTATCACAACACTAGTGAGTGAGTGATCTTCTCATTGGACAAGGTAAAGGAGGGGATCAAGAGGAAAATCATATGTAAACATCCTTAACAATTTAAGTGATCATTTACTAATGATTATGCTATAGAAAATAGAAAGAGGGCTGAGAAAAACGTCCAAGAGGCTTACTGGAAAATGAGATTTGACCCACTATTTAAAGGAGACAAAGTATAACGGATCTATAACGGCTAGCTGGGCGCGGTACCTTATCTCACCCCGCGGTACCATATCGCTAAGGTACCGCGTAGGTACTTAAGGTACCGCCACTAGACTCCGCTCCGTTTTTTGTCTTTTAGTGGGGTGGGAATATCTGAGGTATTTGAAACCTTCAAAGGATATTCTAACAGCATTTGGAATATGCCATTTTCAAATTTTCATTTTCCATTTTAATAAAACATTTTCTAAAAAAGAAAGTTTATTAAAAAGTCTTTTGTCATATTAACAAAAGTGAGTTTTAAGGATAATCATTTTGATGATCACTAAGTATGATTAAGAAAGGTTAGTGATATGATTATTACCTTGATGATAGTGTTAGTTAAATATATCATTTTGTGTTTTACACTAAATGTGTTGTATGGTTTGTTGTGATCAAAACTAAGAAAGATTAGTTAATACTAATAATGTTTTTAGGCATCACTTGCATTAACAATCTCCCCCTTTTTGATTACGACAAACGATAAACTCATTTATGTAGAAACACAAAATATGGAATTATTAACTAGTTTATCACTATCATTTCTCCCCCTTTGTCGTAGCAAAAAGGTTAGCACAGGTCTTTGAAGAACATCGAACTTTGCTAGTAGCTCCCCCTTGGTGGTTGCTCCCCCTTGCTTGGGGCACCAAGTTTGTGAGCTAAGGTGACATGCTACACAAAGGTTAGTAGAAAGGAAAGAAACACCAATGTATATATGATCACTACCTACTAAGTAACTTGAGAGGGAGAAAGAGAAGAAATCTCAAATTAGAAGTAAGTATTTTGCTAAGTATGTACAAAGAGGTAATTGACAAAATCAAACTTCAATCCAATGAAGATGATAAGCTTGTCAATGGGTTAAAGCTTAGAATTGATGGAATCACTCATAAGCAATTGTAAAAATTAACCATGATCAACTCAAAATAGAACTAATGAAATAGCACACAAATAACACAAAGGTTACATAAAGGAAAAAGACACAACAAAGAAGATAGTCATACACACAATATGAGTATCTAAAAGCAATAAATATGGAAAATAAACCACTAAGCATAAGCTAGTCTAATAGTGATATTTTCCAAGATTGCTAAAAAAAGACTAAAAAGACGACGATGCATCATTCGAAGTTTTGTCCACCGGAACGAAAACTTGAATAGGAGGTCGAGTGAGGAGGAATTCAAGAAAATGTAACTTCTCATACACATGAGCAAGTTCAATTTGTTGAAATCGACAACAAGCACACGAGGATCCATGATGCAACACAAAATCGTTTGATGGGGGTATGGCATCAAACTTAGGGTTTGGTGGTGGTGGGGTAATGGGTTTGGGAATGTTTTCACAATGCCTTGTGAGGTTTGGGAAGGTTGAAAGGTCATTGAGTTGAGGGGTATTGAAGGATTGTGGTGGTGGTGGAACATTTTCTTTAGCTCCGATGATGGGGTTTATGGTATAAGTCTCATTCTAATACTTGATTGGATAGAAGGTAGGGTTTTTGGGTGGTATGGACGAAGATGGTTCATTCTTCTTAACCCAAATAGGTCGAACCGAGATTTTCGGTTTCTTTGAAAGCTTGGATGAGGAAGCTTTGGGTGAGTGGGGTTGTGATAAAGAAATGTCAAGGTTAGGAATGTAGGAGTTAGGCATTGTGAGAGTGTGAGAATGATATCTCAAGGTTATGTGAGAATAAATTCTCAAGGTTGGGAAGGTGTGAGAATGAAATCTCAAGGTTGGGAAGGTGTGAGAATGAAATCTCAAGGTTGGGGTATAAGTAAAATGTAATCATGGTAAGAATTTGAATACAAAATGTGTAGTGTCAAGGAATGTTTAGTCAATTTGAGTAAACATGGAATCTTGACAGGGTATAGGGTTTTAAAAGTTTTGACCAAAAATTCGTCAAAAGCCACTTACTGTCCGCGGTACCTTATAGGGACCGGCGGTTCCATATCGCTAAGGAACCGCGAGACTTTAAGGAACCGCGTCCAGTGGTCTTGAAACCATGTTTTCCTAGGTTTTGGGAAAAACTAAGACTTTTTCAAAAAGTTGCAAATCTTGGAATTTTACCTCTATTAGTACCAAAATATGCTAGGGTTGCATAAAGCAACACATTCACAAAGAATGTCTTGACAAAGGGTGACAAAATAATTTAGATATCATTTTGAACCAATTTTAGTCAAGTTTAGAGGTTGTGATAGATTTAGGTTCAATTTTAATTTCAAATTAAAGTTGATTAGTGTGCACAAAAGGATAGAAACACACAAAGCTAAATCCATAGAACAACAACAAGAAACATTCATTAAGGAGGCAAGTACAAAGACAAAAAAAACTAACTAATACATAGCTAGCTTAACATTAAATCTAGATAAGTAGTTTTCTTTGGCTTGGTTTTGTTGAAAACTTTTATTAAGAAAACTCCATCATTCATCTCCTAGGAGGAGGCATAGAGAACAAGGCAAGCAAGAACTCTTGCAACCTCCTATGTAGCCCATACATGTCCATCCTAAGGTTATGGATGATGTAGTGGTTGTAAAGACAACATGGACAACTAGGACCATGAGTTTGTTGAAACCCATAGTATGGATCACCCAAAAGGAGGGAAAGTGGAACACCCAAAATTGGAATGTTTGAGTTGGGTGGAGGTGGAGGAGGCATGTTCTCCAAGGGTGATGTGGGTGAAAGTGGAGGCATGTTCCCTAAAGGGGAAATGGGTGAGGGTGGAGGTAAATTCTCCAAGGTTGGTGAAATGGGTGAGTTGTGAGGGGTAAATGGTGAAGTCGCCAAAGTGTCATCAAAGTCATTCACAAAAGGAATGCTTTGGATTGGTTGGGGTTGTGTGGTCACTTCCAAGGGTGCACTTGGAGTTAAGGGTGAAGAGAGCTCATTCATTCTTGAGTTGAATGAAGAGGAGGTAGAACCAATGGAGTGGTTAGTACCATGGGTGGATGATGTCTTGCATGGTGCAAGAGGTGGGGAAGGTGATGAAGAAATGAGGATAGGAGCCATCTCATTCTTAGGTGTGTGGAAAGGTGAGGAGTTAGGCTTAGCTACCTTAACCCTTATTTTGAGTGTTTTCCTTGGGGTGGAGGTCTTGGAAGTGTTTGAGGTTTTGGTACACACCATGGTTGATTAGGGTGGTTTAAGGCTTAGGGAAGTATTTTTGATGTGTGAAGAACATGGCAAACAAGGTGGGTTTAAATGGGTGAGGGGATGATCCAAACTAGTAATGGGTTAAAATCATTTTAGGTAAATAATGAATTTAGGTAACCTAGTTTAGGAGATGTGCAGTTTATTACTGAAAATCATGCAAGGTTTACACAGATTTAAGAAAACAGTGTAAAGCAAAGATGTTGTCGTGCACAGTGACCGGCGGTTCCTTATCTAGGACCGGCGGTACCTTATCGATAAGGAACCGCGGGTCGATATGGAACCGCGACCAGAGGGTTTTCAAAAATTTCCCATCCCAAATTTTGATAAACCCAGATTTTTCCCAAAAGATTCACAAGCCAAAGTTAACTACAGATCATAATCTAATAAGCTAACTATTATAAGGCATGCACAAAGCTATGTAAATCACAAACATGATGGCATAAGCAACATTTAGGATTAAAATAGATAATAATTCAAGCATGCAACCAAAGTTAATAAACAAATAAACCAAAGTGTTAATAACTAAATGTTTAACCATCAAATCCAAACTTTGACACAACTTCAAAGTCTTCACCTCCTTTTCTTTCCTAAACCCTTGATCATCTTTCCCAAATACTTGAATCCTTTTCTTGACTCCACTCGGTGTTCATGTAATTCTCCCCGAGTTCTAAGATTCTCACGATAAAGATGCTCCATATTGAGATCTTCCGGAACATCACTAGAAGGGTGAGGAGGAGGAGCTAAGTCTTCAAAATCATCCTCGAATTGATTTGAGGATGGATGGGAGTTACTCGAAGTGTCAAAATGAGAACTAGGACCGATGCCATCACCATCACTTGGTGGCATATCGGTGTCCTCCTCATCCGGCTCTTGATGGTCGGATTTTCTCGAACCACGGTCACTTCTTGGCTTTCGTTCATACGCCTCTTGAATAGGCATCATAACCCGTTGAACCGGGTGAAAGCGAGAAAGATCGAGTTGAGGAAAATCTTGACCAACCCTTCTAAAGAGGCGAGTAAGAAGCATAGCATAAGGGAGGTTTGTTTTGGGTTTGGAAAGAGCATAATTTATACGTCGAGCGATGTAATATGCAAGATTGTACTTGGTGGAAGTAAACAGGCAGAACAACATATGCCCCATGCAAGCCGGGATATGATCTCGGTTCCCACCAAGACAAAACACATTTTCCCTAAGGATGTTTGCCCATTGGAGAATGTAATCCTTAAGGTCGCTTGAGAGCACTTCATACCTATTCACATTTCGCACATTTGTATGAAGGCTTCTCACAACGTTTCCACTACGCTCTTTCGTGATGATTTCAAGGATGAAATTTAGATCAACTTCGGTGGTGTCATTTGGAGGTTTATCGTTAGACTCCAAGAGAGCATCTAGTCTCCACTTATCCGTAAAACGACAAGTTCCTTCAAATGGCACACCAAGAATATCACCAAAGTCATCGAGGGAATATTGAATGATTTGACCATTCAACAAGAAACGAATGAAGATTTGGTCGTTGATTTCAAGCATGGAGTAAGTACTAAAGAACTCAAGAAGAAACAAGGGATAAATTACCTCGTCTATGTAGAGCAAACAATCAAACCCAATAAGCTCGAACATAGAGTTGATATAATTATCTCCCGCTATTCTTGAATCTACAATCCTACCCTCATGGAAATTACGATTGGAAAGGGATGGGTAAGAGTTTTGGAGTTGAGGGGAAACAAAGGTTTGAGAGATGTCGGGCATATAATCTCTAGTGAATTGATGATCTTTTTGATATTGAGAAGGCATGATTAAGTACCTAAATACACATAAGACAATATTTCTCCAATCACTCATATGAAAAATAAAAATAAAAGATCAAAAATATGAGAATATGTTATATTGTCACACTCCCAAAATATCAGAGTATAATGGCGACAAGGGAGTGGCGACGTCATGATTATCATACACACACAGTCACAAAGAACGACCTCTAAATGGGACGTTCGGAAAATAGATCACTTGTAATTAATAAAATAAATAGTTTTAACCAAGTGCGGAAGCATAAAACTGGATACAGTTACAAAACATAGTTTTCTCAAATAGTACAAATGATCTTGGTTTCAAAGAAATGACGGCAATGCATGAGACCTCACTTAGCATCTTCCTTCTTAATACCTGAGAAAAACATTGCTAAAGTGTCAACATAAAGTTGGTGAGTTCATAGGTTTAGTTAATTTGAAATGTTTAATGAACCACAAGATTTTCCCAAAAGTGATGACAATATAACAGATACAAAGTCATCCCAAAAGTATTTATTACAGTCTAAGCTCGTGACACCGAAGCGTTAACAACACCGGCAGTATAATCATATAAATGTAGCCCAAACTAGATGCCTAAACCCACGACATCCTATCTCAGACTCAAATGAAACTGTGCCCGCTTGTCCCCTTGTTGGACAAGACAGACAGGGACGTCAATCCCGATAGATCTATCCATAACATTCGCGCTTACACAAAGTAATTAACGGTTCACGATTCACGGGACAAAGCAACTGGGTTTTTAGTAGGACTTAGACTAATATATAAATCAGTAAATGCACTTGTGTTCATACGTTAAAATCAAGCAATGTCTCACCCCAAAAAGCAATAAAAATAGTTAAGTATGGGGCTACAAACTCACCTCGTAATTCAGCAAAAAGGACGAAGATAAAATAGCTCGAGAGTACGGTTACGCTAGCCGCGACCTATTTAATTATGAGGATCGAGTTACGATATGAAAAGTTATACTAATAAAAGACACGACACCCTAGTTGTGCTTGACAAAACCTTACGTTTACGGAAAAATACGACAAATAAAAGTCGGTTATTAAACGGTCGGGTTTTACGGGTTAAATTATACCCTTAAGTAACAAAATTCGTTTTTGGGCTTTTTAAATAAACTTAATATATACACTTGGCCCAAAATGAGTCCAATATCCCCACTCACAAACCGGCCCAAGGGTCATATGACCCGGCCCGGTCCAGGCGATACAAACAAGGGAAACAAAGGAGTAAATACGTGTGTTTTCACACACACAACTCAAAAACAGATAGTTACTCTCTCTCTCTTCTCTCGAAATACACCCATCGCCCCACTCTTATCTCTCTTCCTAATCTGGATCGGTTCATCCCCTTCCATGGCTATCATGTTTTCAGTTTGAATATAACAATCATATATAGGGTGGTTTGTGGTGTTTAGATTGCGTGAGATGTGGGGTTTCATCCCCACATCAAACCGATTGGGTTTCTGATGGTGTTCATCCTCATGGTTAAGATGGTTCTTCTCCAAAACAAAGATAAGTTATTCATCCTTATTTTCTTTTAATAAAAGTTAATTGATTTTTGATTTATAAAAGATAAGTGGGTTTAAATAACTTGTATAAACTTGTTGAGAACCATATGGCTCTCGGATTTGAAATAAATAAATTAGGGTTTCGAAATATTTGGGGGTTTCTCTAAATCTTGGGTTTAAATACGATTAATTAATGTTTTCTTGTATAAAATCATGTTAATTTTAACATATAATCGGTTTTATAAAATTTAGGGTTTCGATCAATTGGGGGTTTTTGCATAACTCGTTTTCAGTCAAATTAACTATTGGATTCGGGTTTAGATTGGGTTTAATTAGAGTTTTAATTAATAAAATTAAATTAGGGTTTATATAAAATTGGGGGTTTTTACATTCGGTTGATAAATCATAATTAAGTGACGTTTTTGGAATATAGAAAATATTAATTTCATGTTTAAAAAGGTTTTTAATTTCTAGGGTTTCGATTTGAAAAGGGGGTTTTATACCCGCGACATAATTGGGGGTTTTTATGATGTTTCTGTAAAATAAAAATGGTTAAGACATTTGGATTATGTGACATTGATTGATGATAGTTTCGGCAGAAAATAAGCAACTTGGTTGGCTTGGTTTGGTTCTCGGTTTGGCCTCGGTTTGGGTCTCGGTTTGGTTTGGATTGGGTCTCGGTTTGGTTTGGATTGGGTCTCGGTTTGGTTCTCGGCTTGGTCTTGTTTGTGGTCTCGGTTGAGTCTCGGTTTGGTCTAGGTCGGGGTCTCGGTTTGGTCTAGGTCGGGGTCTCGGTTTGGTTGACAGAAAAAATAAGGTCATGGTCATGTTCAAGTATTAATACTATGGTTTAATCTTTTCAGTTTTTAGTTAAAATAAGACCGTGACAAAGACTAACACATTTGTTTGATTGTTCGCAGGTTTGTCAAAGACGAGCACAACTAAGATTTCATACAGGAAAAACGAAGAGACGAAAAGACTCACAATGGGATGCTAAGTTTCGGTTTGCAGGTTCGGACGAGATGGATGGCTTGACTCTTTCGGTTTGCAGGTGTGGACGAGATGTATGGATCGGCTGGAACTTCCTTCACTTACCTAGGAATTTGTATTTGGAAGACTTGTACAGGATTTCTAATTGTAATATTGGACTGTGAAAAACTTTGTGTGTTGTGTTTGGACATTGGGTAAACTTTGGATTTGTATTTAATCATGTATTATTAGTCTAGGGTTAGATTCAAGCTGGAATTGGTAACTTGTGATATACCCAGTTTGGGTAAACTAGGCATGTGTGCTGTCTTGTAGTGCTTTAGTGGGTAATAAACTATAGGATTAAATTGTAACTGAAAATGTGACTCTTGTTAAGCAAGTTTTTTTTGAAGTAAATGTAAATAATGGTTTATACTTAAATGTTTGTACATGATGTATCAGTTGTACTACTCGACTCGGGTTCGACGGGTGTTTAAGTTTTAGACGCGAAACTGAATAAACACGACTCTATAACAGTTTGACACACGATCCAAAACAAAGGCAATTATGCGAGACTTCACGTGATTTAGTAAGTACATCAAATAAACATACGGCAAACATAATACGCCCACCAATTTCGTGTATTGCATTCAACTTAATAGTCGCGAAAAACTCGAGATGTTACATATGCTCTCCCTAAAAAGGGCTTTGTCCGCAAAGCAAAATAATTAACACATTCATGTCGACAACTCGTCGGTAAATAATTAAAGTACTCATACTATATGAATAATTTAAGATGGAAATTTGACGGATGTCACAGTATTCCCATGTTTTAGAGATTTCGTCACGAAATCAAGACGTTGTTGTAGTAGGATGGTTAGCGAAAAGATGAGGATACTTGCTCTTGAATTGATCTTCACGTTCCCACGTGTATTCTGGACCTCTACGCGCATTCCAACGGATCTTTACAATAGGTATACGGCTTTGCTTGAGTTGTTTGACTTGACGGTCCATAACTTATACTGGTTCTTCTACAAAATTGAGTTTGTCGTCGAGTTGAATCTCTTCCAAAGGAATAACGAGTGTCTCGTCGGCTAAGCATTTCTTCAGATTGCAAATGTGGAACACATTATGCACTCGGCTAAGTTCTTGGGGTAATTCCAAACGATAGGCTACGGGGCCAATCCTCTCTATAATCTTGAAGGGTCCAATGTAACGAGGATTCAACTTTCCACGTTTTCCGAAGCGAATCACACCCTTCCAAGGTGAGACTTTCAACATGACTCTATCACCAACCTCAAAATCAAGGGGTTTGCGTCTCATGTCAGCATAACTCTTTTGTCGATCTCTTGCGGCTTGCATACGGCTCTTAATCTTAAAGATCTTCTCAGTAGTCTCGTGTATGATCTCGGATCCAGTGAGCTGTGCTTCACCGACCTCTGCCCAACACACGGGTGAACGACACTTCCTACCATACAGTGCTTCGAACGGCGCTGCCTTAATGCTAGTGTGATAACTATTGTTGTATGAGAACTCCACAGGGGTAGGTGTCTATCCCATCTATTTCCAAAGTCAATCACACAAGCTCTCAGCATATCTTCTAAGGTTTGAATGGTCCTCTCACTTTGACCGTCAGTTTGGGGAGGGTACGCAATGCTCATATCCAACTGCGTTCCCAATGCCTTCTGCAGTGACTTCCAAAACTGCGAAGTAAATCGGCTGTCTCGGTCGGAGATTATAGACACAGGCACACCATGCTTCGTGACTACTTCCTCCAAGTATGTCCTTGCTAACTTATCCATTCCATCAGTCTCCTTGATGGGTAGGAAATGAGCCGATTTGGTGAGTCGGTCGACGATTACCCAAATCGTGTCGAATCCGGTTGCGGTCTTTGGTAGCTTGGTAATGAAATCCATAGTGATCCTTTCCCACTTCCATTCTGGCAGTTCGGGTTGGACCAATAATCCTGATGGTTTCATATGTTCGGCTTTGACTTTGGCACAAGTCAAGCACTTGCTAACGTATGTAGCAATATCCGCCTTCATGTTCGGCCACCAATACAACATCTTCAGATCATGATACATTTTGTCAGATCCCGGATGTATGGAGTATTTTGACTTATGCGACTCATGCATAATCAAAGATCGTAGGTCACCATGGCATGGTAACCAACTCCTATTATCAAGGCATAACGTTCCATCCGAGCGTACTTCCAACTTCTTTATCATTCCTTCAACATCTTCAGTCTTGAGAATTTCTTCCTCGACTGCCTCTTTCTGTGCCTTGAGAATTAAGGATGGAAGGTCTAAGTCAATGGTCATCACCAAAGCCTTCACCCTAAGAACTCTCTCCTTTCGACTCAAAGCGTCGGCCACGACATTTGCCTTGCCCGGGTGATAACGGATCTCGCAATCGTAATCACTGAGCAACTCTAGCCAACGTCGTTGTCTCATGTTGAGTTCCTTTTGATTCAAAATATGTTGTAGACTCTTATGATCAGTGAATACAACACACTTAGTACCATAAAGGTAGTGTCTCCAAATCTTCAAGGCAAACACCACTGCTCCCAACTCTAGGTCATGAGTTGTGTAGTTCTTCTCGTGCACTTTTAGTTGTCTTGATGCGTAAGCTATGACCTTAGTCCTTTGCATCAGTACCGCACCTAACCCTTTTATGTATGCATCACAATACACCACAAAGTCTTCATTACCCTCGGGTAAGGCTAGTATAGGTGCTTCACACAACATCTGCTTCAATGTCTGGAATGCCAAATCTTGATCCTCTTTCCACTCAAACTTCTTATCCTTTTGAGTCAATTCCGTCATTGGTTTAGCTATCTTGGAGAAACCTTCAATGAATCTCCTATAGTAACCAGCAAGACCTAAAAATTGGCGGATCTCCGTGGGTGTTGTTGGAGTCGCCCAATCCTTCACGGCCTCGATTTTAGCAGGATCAACGTGAATACCACTGCTGTCGATTACATGCCCAAGGAATTGCACTGTGTTTATCCAAAACTCACATTTAAAAAACTTTGCATACAACTTCTCCTTCCTTAGCAGCTCTAGTATGGTCTTCAAATGTTCCTTGTGTTCTTCTTCATTACGAGAATAGATGAGAATATCATCGATAAATACAATCACGAACTTGTCCAAGTATGGTTTGCAAACTCGGTTCATGAGATCCATGAATACCGCAGGCGCGTTTGTCAAACCGAAAGGCATAACTTGGAACTCGTAGTGTCCGTACCGGGTTCTAAAAGCCGTCTTATGAACGTCTTCCTCTCTAACCCTTAGTTGATGATATCCTGACCTTAAATCGATCTTCGAGTATATGCTAGATCCTTGGAATTGGTCGAAAAGATCGTCAATTCTTGGCAATGGGTAACGGTTCTTTATCGTCAGCTTATTCAATTCTCGGTAATCGATACACATTCTAAAGGATCCATCTTTCTTTTTGACAAATAAGACCGGCGCTCCCCAAGGTGAGGAACTTGGTCTAATGAAACCTTTGTCAGAAAGTTCCTTTATCTGTTCAGCTAACTCTGTCATCTCGGCCGGTGCTAGACGGTATGGGGCTCTAGCAACAGGCGCGGCTCCTGGTGTAAGCTCGATGTGAAACTCCACTTGCCGTACTGGTGGTAGTCCTGGTAAGTCCTCTGGGAATACGTCCGGAAAGTCTCTAACGATCGGTACATCTTCCACCTTCTTCTCGTGATCTTCTTCTCCTTCCTTTTGTGTTACTTGAACCAAGAATACTGGACATCCCTTCTCAATGTATCTTTGGGTCCTAATACATGAGATGACTTCCATTCTTGATCCATTCTTCACTCCACTTCTTTCGCCTTGTATGATGAGTACGTCGTTTCCATAAGGAACACGGACACACTTCTCATGACATACAATTTCCGCGTGATGCTTCGACATCCAATCCATTCCAATGATGACGTCAAAACTTCCCAATTCTATAGGGAGTAGGTCGATACTAAACGAACGACCTTGTAACCTTACATTACATCCTTTCAGGATAGCGTCGGTGGTTACTAACTTTCCATCGGCTAATTCTACATTATACTTAACGTCTAACGCAGTAGGGGTAACATTTAGGCGTTCACTAAATATAGACGACACAAAACTCCTATCCGCACCAGAATCAAATAGTACTGAAGCATAGTTGTTATTGACTAGAAACGTACCAGTCACAACATTGTTGTCTTGCACTGCAGCTTCAGCACAGAGATGATACACTTTTCTAGGTGCCGTGAATCCTCCAGGAGTACTAGTTGTGGCTCGGTTATTCCCTCCTCGGTTCCCTTGGTTCTGCCTCTGGTTCCCTTGGTTGTGATTCTGATTCCCTCGAATCTGGTTACCACGACCTTGGTTCCCACTGCTTGGACACTTGTTCTTGTAGTGGCCTTTCTCTCCACATCCAAAGCAAGTGACATTTGCTCCTTGGCCACCTTGTGTTCCAGGTCCTCTTTGGTTAGTAGGACGAGGTGGTGCTCGACATTCCTTTGCCTTATGTCCGGCCTTCCCACAATTGTAGCACGTAGGGGGACATGCTCCTTCGTGGTGTCGGCCACATTTTCCGCAAAAAGGAAGTCTTCCAGCGTAGTTTCCAGTATTACCTTGTCCAGCAGTAAACACCCTTGCTACTTCTTGTCGCTTGTTCTGGTTGTAGTTGTTTGTGTTGTTGCTGTTGTTGGTATTGTTGGTATTGTTGTTGTAGTGGTTGCCAGACCACTTTCTTTTATCCCCAGTATTTTCTCCCAACTCTTGTACCACTTGGTACATCAGACTTTGAGCCATGTCGATTGCCTCGTGCAAATCAGTTGGCTTGGATGAAGTCACATTCCCTTTGATGCTCAAAGGTAGTCCTTCAATGTATCGCTCCAACAATCGGTCGTCGTTGGGCACCATTTCAGGACATAACAAGATCAGCTCTTGAAAGCGCTGATTGTAAGCAATAAGAGCAGTACCCTTGACCTTCAGGTTCCACAGCTCAACTTCCATCTGCTTGACTTCATTTCGTGGGCAGTATTTCCTCACAAACATAGCTTTAAATTCACTCCAGGGCGTCGCTTGGGCAACGTCAATGGTCACTGCACGAGCATAGACGTTCCACCAAGTCAAAGCACCATCCACTAACGTGCTTGACGCAAACTTCACCTTATCAGCTTCAGCAACATTACTAATCCCAAATTGGGATTCTAGCTTCTCAAACCATCTGTTTAATCCTACTGCTCCTTCAGTACCGCGGAAACTTACTTGCGTAACTGCACGAAATTCCTTGTAGGTACAAGTCCGTGCAATAGCATTAGTAGCTCCTTGGTTGGTCTCCTCCTGTGTGCTAGCTGTACGGTTTGCTTCGGCTGTTGCAAGTGCCTCGGCCACTCGTTCGGCTATCATTTGACTTAGCATGACGGTGTCAATTCCACCGGTAGCGGCTGGCGGATTCTGCGTTTCGGATCTTCTAACTGGCGCCATAATCTAAAAAGGTAATAGGACAATGAGTTTTGCCAGACATAACATGCATGGCACGCACAATACAATTATGAAATGCTCCAGGGTATAATACACAATATATAATGATCTCACAATTTTTGTAACCCATAATATCATTCATAGAATCGTTTGGTAGTACATCATAGTTTGTCATACATAATATAATAAAAGAAAATAAAATACCAACTAGCTAAGATAAACTTCAAAGCTTAGTGGTCATACAAGGATAGGTCGATAGTACAAGATAAATCTAACTAGTGCCCTCACGGCGCTGATGAAGCTCTCTCTCCAACTCTGCTAACCTCCTCTCAACCACGAGCTCACGAGCCTGGGAATCACTAAGTCTAACATCGGTATCATAACAAGCGGCTCTAAACCTATTATCCAAGTCTGCAACAGGGTCCTCCACTGGTGCCTCTAGTCCGCCTGTCTCCACCAATGGCTCTACTCCCCAACGGGTCATCAGGCTCCCGATCTCCTCAAGACGAGCATTCGGCATGGATTCCATCTGATCAAGAACAGTATGAAGCTGTCCTCGTAGACGGGTCACACATACCGTCAACACTGTCTCATCCCTAACTGGACTCTTCTTTGCCAGTGCCTCCAACTTATCCTGCACTTCATTATACTCTTCACCTAAAGCCTCTACAGCATCCTCCAACCTGTTTAATCGTGTCGTCACACATCCATCTGCCGCCCCAAGCATCACCACCGTCGATGTAGCTCTCCTAGGAAGAGGAGTCGTAGCTCTCGGCCTAGTAGAGATACCAGCATCAGTAAGCATCTCCTGGTACACAGTAGGTACAGTCTCTGGTGGTGGTAGTAGTGGTATCTCTGGGACAGGACTGGCAGGTGTGCGGGCTGCATGCCTGTCAGTGGCAGTGAAAGGTATGAGAGGTCGGTAAGGTGAAAGTGATGGTCGAGCAGCTCTCCCCCGAAGACGTCGTCTCACATAGTAGAAAGGTAGAGTACCAGGTGCTGGAGCAGGAATAGCAGTCCTCTCTCCTTCGTCTTCAGATGAAGATGAGGAGATGTGTGCTAGGGAAACCTCAGGAGTAGCAGCATATGCAGTAGGAGGGTCCTCAGTGTCTGTGACCTCCATAGGCTCTCCTTCCCCATCTGTGAACTCCATCTCATCATCCTCTGTCTCCTCTACCGTCTCATCTCTAGTAACTGATGTCTGACCCGGTGACTGCACCACATCAGTGTCTAAGTCATCCTCTCCTCCGCCTTCTAGGCTAAGTACGTCGTCAGCTGATGCATCAGGAATACGGATCGGTGAACGACGAACCTCCTCAGTCTCTCTCTCTGTATCATCATCTGAAACCATCCGGTACCACGGATATCCTGATGGTGATTCTCTAGGTAGTCCTACTGATGAACTGATAGTCGACTGTGAACTACGGTTGTAGTACGCTCCTGTAGACGTGGAATCATCAGATGAAGACATCGCTGTAATCATAAACAAAATAAATGTGTGTAAATATCTTATAAAATTAGTCCGTAAAAAGGACATTAACATAACATAACAATCATTGTTGAATCCACATGTATCCCATATAACATAATTCAGATTTTGTTGTTGCACATGTAACCCATGTAAACATACCTCGCATTTGTTAAATCACATGTATCCCATTTATTACTTATGTATCTACATATACTTAATACTTACAATCCGTATGATAATCGATTAAACATATAGCAGTTATAGTCTAGAGTTACTAAATGCAACCTAGTACTCTATAACCATGTCTCTGATACCAATCTGTCACACTCCCAAAATATCAGAGTATAATGGCGACAAGGGAGTGGTGACGTCATGATTATCATACACACACAGTCACAAAGAACGACCTCTAAATGGGACGTTCGGAAAATAGATCACTTGTAATTAATAAAATAAATAGTTTTAACCAAGTGCGGAAGCATAAAACTGGATACAGTTACAAAACATAGTTTTCTCAAATAGTACAAATGATCTTGGTTTCAAAGAAATGACGGCAATGCATGAGACCTCACTTAGCATCTTCCTTCTTAATACCTGAGAAAAACATTGCTAAAGTGTCAACATAAAGTTGGTGAGTTCATAGGTTTAGTTAATTTGAAATGTTTAATGAACCACAAGATTTTCCCAAAAGTGATGACAATATAAGAGATACAAAGTCATCCCAAAAGTATTTATTACAGTCTAAGCTCGTGACACCGAAGCGTTAACAACACCGGCAGTATAATCATATAAATGTAGCCCAAAACTAGATGCCTAAACCCACGACATCCTATCTCAGACTCAAATGAAACTGTGCCCGCTTGTCCCCTTGTTGGATAAGACAGACAGGGACGTCAATCCCTATAGATCTATCCATAACATTCGCGCTTACACAAAGTAATTAACGGTTCACGATTCACGGGCCAAAGCAACTGGGTTTTTAGTGGGACTTAGACTAATATATAAATCAGTAAATGCACTTGTGTTCATACGTTAAAATCAAGCAATGTCTCACCCCAAAAAGCAATAAAAATAGTTAAGTATGGGGCTACAAACTCACCTCGTAATTTAGCAAAAAGGACGAAGATAAAATAGCTCGAGAGTACGGTTACGCTAGCCGCGACCTATTTAATTATGAGGATCGAGTTACGATATGAAAAGTTATACTAATAAAAGACACGACACCCTAGTTGTGCTTGAAAAAACCTTACGTTTACGGAAAAATACGACAAATAAAATTCGGTTATTAAACGGTCGGGTTTTACGGGTTTAATTATACCCTTAAGTAACAAAATTCGTTTTTGGGCTTTTTAAATAAACTTAATATATACACTTGGCCCAAAATGAGTCCAATATCCCCACTCACAAACCGGCCCAAGGGTCATATGACCCGGCCCGGTCCAGGCGATACAAACAAGGGAAACAAAGGAGTAAATACGTGTGTTTTCACACACACAACTCAAAAACAGATAGTTACTCTCTCTCTCTTCTCTCGAAATACACCCACCGCCCCACTCTTATCTCTCTTCCTAATCTGGATCGGTTCATCCCCTTCCATGGCTATCATGTTTTCAGTTTGAATATAACAATCATATATGGGGTGGTTTGTGGTGTTTAGATCGCGTGAGATGTGGGGTTTCATCCCCACATCAAACCGATTGGGTTTCTGATGGTGTTCATCCTCATGGTTAAGATGGTTCTTCTCCAAAACAAAGATAAGTTATTCATCCTTATTTTCTTTTAATAAAAGTTAATTGATTTTCGATTTATAAAAGATAAGTGGGTTTAAATAACTTGTATAAACTTGTTGAGAACCATATGGCTCTCGGATTTGAAATAAATAAATTAGGGTTTCGAAATATTTGGGGGTTTCTCTAAATCTTGGGTTTAAATACGATTAATTAATGTTTTCTTGTATAAAATCATGTTAATTTTAACATATAATCGGTTTTATAAAATTTAGGGTTTCAGTCAATTGGGGGTTTTTGCATAACTCGTTTTCAGTCAAATTAACTATTGGATTCGGGTTTAGATTGGGTTTAATTAGAGTTTTAATTAATAAAATTAAATTAGGGTTTATATAAAATTGGGGGTTTTTACATTCGGTTGAAAAATCATAATTAAGTGACGTTTTTGGAATATAGAAAATATTAATTTCATGTTTAAAAAGGTTTTTAATTTCTAGGGTTTCGATTTGAAAAGGGGGTTTTATACCCGCGACATAATTGGGGGTTTTTATGATGTTTCTGTAAAATAAAAATGGTTAAGACATTTGGATTATGTGACATTGATTGATGATAGTTTCGGTAGAAAATAAGCAACTTGGTTGGCTTGGTTTGGTTCTCGGTTTGGCCTCGGTTTGGATCTCGGTTTGGTTTGGATTGGGTCTCGGTTTGGTTCTCGGCTTGGTCTTGTTTGTGGTCTCGGTTGAGTCTCGGTTTGGTCTAGGTCGGGGTCTCGGTTTGGTCTAGGTCGGGGTCTCGGTTTGGTTGACAGAAAAAATAAGGTCATGGTCATGTTCAAGTATTAATACTATGGTTTAATCTTTTCAGTTTGTAGTTAAAATAAGACCGTGACAAAGACTAACACATTTGTTTGATTGTTCGCAGGTTTGTCAAAGACGAGCACAACTAAGATTTCATACAGGAAAAACGAAGAGACGAAAAGACTCACAATGGGATGCTAAGTTTCGGTTTGTAGGTTCGGACGAGATGGATGGCTTGACTCTTTCGGTTTGCAGGTGTGGACGAGATGTATGGATCGGCTGGAACTTCCTTCACTTACCCAGGAATTTGTATTTGGAAGACTTGTACAGGATTTGTAATTGTAATATTGGACTGTGAAAAACTTTGTGTGTTGTGTTTGGACATTGGGTAAACTTTGGATTTGTATTTAATCATGTATTATTAGTCTAGGGTTAGATTCAAGCTGGAATTGGTAACTTGTGATATACCCAGTTTGGGTAAACTAGGCATGTGTGCTGTCTTGTAGTGCTTTAGTGGGTAATAAACTATAGGATTAAATTGTAACTGAAAATGTGACTCTTGTTAAGCAAGTTTTTTTTTGAAGTAAATGTAAATAATGGTTTATACTTAAATGTTTGTACATGATGTATCAGTTGTACTACTCGACTCGGGTTCGACGGGTGTTTAAGTTTTAGACGCGAAACTGAATAAACACGACTCTATAACAGTTTGACACACGATCCAAAACAAAGGCAATTATGCGAGACTTCACGTGATTTAGTAAGTACATCAAATAAACATACGACAAACATAATACGCCCACCAATTTCGTGTATTGCATTCAACTTAATAGTCGCGAAAAACTCGAGATGTTACATATGCTCTCCCTAAAAAGGGCTTTGTCCGCAAAGCAAAATAATTAACACATTCATGTCGACAACTCGTCGGTAAATAATTAAAGTACTCATACTATATGAATAATTTAAGATGGAAATTTGACGGATGTCACATATATCAATTTCTTGACAAACATAGGATTGAATCCATATCATTCTCATGTTAACAATGTGTCTATTCCATCATTAACCAATAACACATGATCTATGCTAGATCAACAATGGTTTAGAATATTGGTTTTTCAAAACAAGGTTTTTAGGTAAGCATTAACAATGTCATTACCTACTTGTTCATGGGTTCATCTCAAATCTATCTTTTAATCGAAAATAATTAATCAAAATTTGGATTTGTTCTACAAGTGGGTTTTAGTGAAATCTTAATGAATATCAACCTAAGGAATCATAGTAAAATAACCATGTCAACCCACATTCCTATTAAGGTTTTAATTCAATTTTAATTTTAAAAATCCCCAATTATGAAAGGATGAACCCTAGAACAAAATAGATGAAATTGAAAGAAAATACTTACAATTAATTGATGTTAGATGAAGGATGAGTGAAACCCACAACTTGGAATCAATTAATTTGAGTGATTGAAGGTTTTGGAAGCTTCAACAATGGTGGAAAAGGTAAAACCCGTCGGCTGTGTGTTTTTTAGAGAGAGAGAGTTTGGTTTGAAAAAGAATAAAAAACTCAAACTGGCGCTCTGACAAGACTTACTGCCCGCGGTACCTTATCGATAAGGAACTGAGGGTTTGAGCAGCAGAGATAAGGAACCGCCTACAGAGGCAGGTTTTTATCTATGAAAAACGCCAAATTTTGAAAATCAAGTTTTTCTAAAATACTTAAGATTAAATCATGAGCCTTTTAGAATATCATTGGATCATCATAACACTAAGCAATATGCCTTAACGAAGGATTACGAGTTAAATCAAGATCGAAAAGAATCGAAACGGACAAACGACTACTCGTAGCAAAACGACTAAGTGGAGAGAAGTCAAGGGAAGTGAATTTAGACTAGGACCAATGCTCAAGGGATTAATGACAATCTTCAAATAGTTGTAACGAATAGCTTGTGTCATATATAGTGGTTTAAGACGTGCCTTTCTGGCGAAACGTTAAACGGCTTTGGTAATGAATAAGAACAAAGCAATTATTCAAGTATAGACTAAGATCACTTTCAATAATAGTCTTAGTCTAAACCAAAATATGAGCAAGGTATTAATTCACTTTCTCTCCCACAAAGGGCCTACTAACCGTATGGGTGCAAACCATGGAAATCATGCTTGATACTTTAAGCTTCTACTAACTCACTCTACATCACCATAGTGAGTCAAGTATCCAAGCAATGAAGGTTTGAGAGGATAAAGGAAAAGAAGCACAAACCACAAATAAATGTCAAGGCAAGGATGCCGAGAACAAGCACATAGTCAAGTAATGATCAAAAGAATGATCAAGGGACGTGTGGAAGAACGAAAGCGTACCTTGGCCACAAAGAGCAATCCATGAAGGAATAAGTGCTATGCCCAATCAATGACTATGATGAGTACTAAGTCTTCAAGGACTAGTATCATTCCCAATCATCTTGGTATCATCATTCAAAGATGTTAAAGATCAATGAAGATGAGTCTTCTACAAGTGTAAGTGACTCAATCCACAACCAATTAAGTGATTGATCTTCATGAGTACCTACACAAAGCAAGATGCAAACTAGTAGATACATTTCAAGAGTATATCTAAAATGCATAAAGGCTACTAATCTTAAGTGGGATGCAATATTATCAATTAAAAGACCTATTTTCAAAGAAAACATAGTTTTGACCAAAGAGAAACTTTAGTACAACTAGACCTTCTAATTTGAGGAGACAATGGATCGATCCAAGTTTCAAAGTACAATATACTTCAAAGATCTTGAGTGACCATCGCTCTGATACCAATTGTAGAAACTAGAAGGGGGGTTGAATAGTTTCTCTTCGATTGGTGACCAAATTAAAATTACTTTCAATTTGGTTTGTATCAAAACTATCTTTTACTTGAGGCTAAGTTGCATAATGATTAGGTTCAATTCAAATGCACTAGCAACGATAATAGGTAAGTATAATGATAATGAAATAAGTAAAGAGTAAGGAAGGAGACAACCTAGTGGGAAGACACCAAGATTTATAGTGGTTCGACAACGAGGCTCTATCCTCGTTTCTACTCCACTCCTCGAGTACACCTACTCAAGATTTCCACTATATCCACAAGCTCCCTTCTCGGCGGAGAAAACCTTACATCGTTGCTTACATTATTTTCCGACACTAAGCTAAATGTCGAGACCTAATCTTTAGCTAGGACCAATCTACACGACGTTGCCTACTTCACAATTTAACGACACAAGGCTAGATGTCGGGTTCTAATCTTAAGGTAGAACCAATCTTCACGACGTTGCCTACTTCACCATTTTACGACACAAGGCTAGATGTCGAGTTCTAATCGAAAGCTAGAACCAATCTTCACGATTCTTCACTTTGAAGCTAAGTGAGAACTTCACACAACACAACTACTAATCACTTTTAAGTTTAGTGAGAACTCACAAGACACAACCACATCACTTTATAGTTTAGTGAGAACTCCTAATCAAATCTATTACAACTCAACTAGACTTATCCAAGTACACACATGTAGCTTAGATTTACACAACACAAATCCAAGCAAACACATATGCAATGGATGTACACAACAAATCCAAGTATCCACAAATAACTTGGATGAACACAACTAGTCCAAGTATTCATAAATACATTGGATTGACCTAAAACAAAAAGGGTATCATGATGAATATGACTGGCTCATAGATTCATCTTTATCACAACACTAGTGAGTGAGTGATCTTCTCATTGTACAAGGTAAAGGAGGGGATCAAGAGGATAATCATATGTAAACATCCTTAACAATTTAAGTGATCATTTACTAATGATTATGCTATAGAAAATAGAAAGAGGGCTGAGAAAAACGTCCAAGAGGCTTACTGGAAAATGAGATTTGACCCACTATTTAAAGGAGACAAAGTATAACGGATCTATAACGGCTAGCTTGGCGCGGTACCTTATCTCACCCCGCGGTACCATATCGCTAAGGTACTGCGTAGGTACTTAAGGTACCGCCACTAGACTCCGCTCCGTTTTTTGTCTTTTAGTGGGGTGGGAGTATCTGAGGTATTTGAAACCTTCAAAGGATATTCTAACAGCATTTGGAATATGCCATTTTCAAATTTTCATTTTCCATTTTAATAAAACATTTTCTAAAAAAGAAAGTTTATTAAAAAGTCTTTTGTCATATTAACAAAAGTGAGTTTTAAGGATAATCATTTTGATGATCACTAAGTATGATTAAGAAAGGTTAGTGATATGATTATTACCTTGATGATAGTGTTAGTTAAATAATTCATTTTGTGTTTTACACTAAATGTGTTGTATGGTTTGTTGTGATCAAAACTAAGAAAGATTAGTTAATACTAATAATGTTTTTAGGCATCACTTGTATTAACACAAACCTTGGAAATCTTGGGCTATAAGGCTGATCATAGCATCCTGATATTGTGTTATCAAGGTGTGGTGAGGCTTATAACTTGGGGATAATCAAGTGTGGGGTAACAAGGTTGCATCAATCAAGGCTTTTTACTTTTCTGATTTTGATATTGTGCTTCTAACCTTGTTGAATCTTAGCAGGGTTGCTGTTGGAAGCTTGTGCTTGTTCTTGCTAGCACATAAGCTCTAACATTCGTGGGTGTGGATGTACATCCATGAGGTTTGTCTTGAAACCTTGAAAATCTGATAAATTTTGGATTTTTTGTGGATTTGTGCTCTACTTGTATTCTTGTTGTTTTCTTGGCTTGAATCTGCTTAATCTTGCATGATAATTTTGTTTATATGCTAGATTAATCATTGGGTAAACTGAATCACACTTTTTCTTGTTTAAAATTTGATTTGAAAAGTTAAAAGGGTGTTTGGGACTACCTGTT
This sequence comes from Glebionis coronaria, assembly GCA_025667525.1. Lineage (NCBI taxonomy): Eukaryota > Viridiplantae > Streptophyta > Magnoliopsida > Asterales > Asteraceae > Glebionis > Glebionis coronaria. Next base: position 488,231,895 of record CM046877.1, read on the forward strand.
TAAGTTCAAATCTTGTTATTGTGTGAAGGAAAGTTTGTGTTTGTGCTTTATATCTGATATATGCTTGGTTGAGAGTGTTTTGCTGCAAGTTTTTGAGTTTGAAACCTTGAATCACATAATCTGCTATAACTTGTTGAGTTTGACTGTTTTTGACCTAAGAATTTGGGAAAACCTAGAGTTTATGCATGCTTAGGGTTAAAAGCTGTTAAAACATCATTATTGTAACATATGTGATAGATCTTGAGGTTTGAATCTGGCTTGTTGGTCAAATACATCAGCAAAGTGAAAACTGCATGTGTTAGTGTTCATCAGTAACATTCATCAGCCTGAATCTTGCTTAAATCTTTGAATCATTGCATGAAACCTGTTTAGACTTGTTCATTTGAGTTTATAATATCTTGTGTATGCATTTGGTTGAGTTTGGCTGGCTGAATATTGCTCTAAGTGCTTATTGAACCTAAACTGCTTATTGTTCTAAGTCTGTGACAGATCTGGTGCTTGTTTGAATTAACTGTTCAAACTGGCTGTTACTTGTTGTGATTTCTTTGTTTGTATTGACTCCTTATGATCCAATGATCATTTGGGTGCCTTGTTGAAACTTGAATCTCCAAAAAGTTCACTAAAGACAAAAAAGTCTACAAGTCAAACAGTGGGAAAAGTTCCCACTGCTCAACACCCAAAACTAGCCCCTGCTAGTGTTAATTTGTACTCAGCTTATCAATAAGCTATTTTAGCTTATCCAGACCTGCAACAACTTATTTTTTGTGATAGATCTTCATTATTTGACCCATTTGATTAGACTGGAGCTTATTGGACTTTGACTTTGACTTTTTGCTAGAAAACCAACTTATTTGACTTTTTCATAAGTGCTTATTTGCTTTTTCTAGCTTATTGAGTCAGCTTATTTGAAATTTTTTGTTGAAATAGCTTATTTAAGTCATTTAAAAGCTTTAGAAACTTGAATCAGCTTTTGGGGTGGCCTAGAACTCAAAAACGACTATTTTGTCGTTTCTGTAGATTGCTTATTGCATTTTCAGGCTTATTCCTTTGGCTTATTTCAAATTTCTTTTTACAGTATTTAGGACAAAAGAAGCTTGTGTGTCTAATTTGAGCTTATGGCATTAGCTTATAACTTAATGGGCCAAAAAGCCCATTAAGAATAAGCTGTTTGGTATAAGCTTGCTTATTTCATGTTTTCAGCTTTTGGGCCTTTGGAAAAAGTTGTTTAAAATCAAATTTTGAGTCAAGTAGTGCTATTTGGGCTTATTTGGGCTACTTTTTCATTTTGGGCTCAAATTTGGCCCATTAAGGATCTGTTTTGGGTTTAGCCCATTTTCTAGGCCCATTAAGGGTATAGGTAATTTCAAGTTCATTTCTGTATTATTTAGGTTAAATTAAGCTAGTTTGCAAGTTTTTAGAATTTTTTAGGATTTTTGGATTTTTATTAATATTTTAATATTATTTTATTATTAAAAATTAAAGTCTGATTTTCTAAGTTTTTACATTTTTCCTAGTTTCTAGGCACTTAATTAGGAATTTTGCAACTTTCCAAATATTTTTGGAGTCTTTTAATTATTTTCTAGAATTATTTTAAGTTTTTATAGTTTTTAATAGTTTTTAATTGTTTAAAAATAGTTTTTATTGGTTTTAAAATTTTGAAAAATACTTTTTAGCTTAATTAGGTTATTTTAAAGGTTTGCAAACTTTAAGATCTTGATTGGGACTTTTTATTAGTTAATATTGATTTTTAGGGCTTTAATTAGCATTAAAAAGTTAATATTTAATTAATTAAAAGGTTTTAGCAAGTTTGGATTTTTTGTAAACCCTTAGAATATTTTAGTGGATTTTTAGTGATTTTTGGTAATTTTTAGAGTAAAATTTTAATTTTGGTGCTTTTTACGGTTTTACGTGTACGCCCTTATCGTCTTAGTGTAATCCGTCTTCGTAACCGTCATTCTCTTCTTATCCCATTTCTATTTTTCTTTCTCACAAATATAATCACAAAGTTAATCCAAATCATTACACTCATAACACACTAGCCTCCTTGAGAACGATCCCCATTTAGGGTCATTTGTACACGGTTTTCCTAAATCGTTGTGCTTACCCTATTTGCCCTTGTTTTCCTAAACAAGTGGTATTATTACAATTATCATTTTGGCGCCATTGCCGGGGAGGCGTGTTGTGTTTTGATTTGGACTTGTTGTTTTTATATACTAACCAAAATAGTATTTGTATTAGTAGCACTCTACTAATACGTATTATCGGTTTTCGATTTTTGTGTGAATACTATTACTATATTGTATACGTAGAACAATAAATTCACAAGTACTCCAAATACGTGAGAAATCACAACCTTGACTTGGGAGGTCATTACCCAATCATTGTATTCGAATCTCAAACCAAAGAAAAAGGCAAAAATAGATAAATACTTTCGTGAAGCTCATTTTTGAAAAATAAAAACTATAAGGTGGGTATAAGGCGGATATTATAAAATATATCCTAAGGAAAAAGGCTCTTATGTGCTTCGCGCCGCCTCGTTTCCCCGCTTGCTTGTGAGTATTTGATTTTGAGAGCTAATCGAGGGTTTTGCCGCCCAAAGTATTACTAAGTATCATATATATTTTCTTGGTTTCAATTGATTAAACCCTCTTGAACGTTTTGGTGTTCCACCAACGTTCTAAAGTCATCGAAGGCGTTCACTTCACGTGATCGTTTTCATTCCTTGAGGCTTCTTTAATCAAGAGATTTGATTAAGGAGGAGATTTGTAGATTTTTGTCTACTAAATACATTCACCAAAATCCAAAAAGGTTAATACAATCAAAAACCACAAAAAATTTGAAAAATATAAAACACCAAAAAGAATCTTCTTTTCTCGCCCCCTACGGTTTAGACGTAGTCGATGCTACTTCAAGACGTAAATCCAAATCTCTTCCCAAAAATAAGTGAGTTCATAATATAATATTAAAATAATGATTTTAAATAATACTTGAGAATAAAATATCGACCATAAATTGACGGATTGTCACAGCATTTACCCCTAAACAGGATCTTTGTCCTCAAAGATCAATTTATCTTACTACTCGTTTCTTATAGAGTTAGAGCCATGTGGGTATTTACTCCACATTCGGTCTTTTCTCACAAGTGTAATCCATTACAATACGCGAGTTTCGTCAAACATAACTACGGGAATAAGATCAGGCTTAAGTTGACTTACTTTCTCTATCCATGATGTTCACGGGTTTTTGATGAATGCAACTTTTCGCCGATCTAAACTTTACTAAGAAACAATCAGATTTTCACTTGATAGACATTTTATCAAGTTCAATATACGAAACATAATTCACGCAGCCCTTGAAGTCCTAGAGTAGATCCAGCTTATATGCCTTTCAAACCAACTTTTTACATTATCTCAATGGTCCCATACAACGGGGACTTATTTCCCATGATCTTTCAGATCATCAATTCACTTTTCCATGGTGAAAATTTTTGGCATAACTTCGCTACCCATCCTGCACTTCAAGATCTACATTTCATATTCACATAACCTCCTGCCCACTACTGGCAGTCAATAATCAAATCCTAATTTCAACAATTATTTCAGGTCTCGCGGGTCGGGTATCTTGTAAGGTTAGGTTTGTCATCATAGGCAACCTCAAACCTAAAAGACCTGTCCAACTCACAATGAGTGTATGTCGGGTGTCTCCATCCCAACTCCTGCTTACATATGCTCTTATATTTAGATCTTAACAAGATTCGATCTCGATCCTAATACGATAATTATCAATGATAATCTCTCCAAATGAAGACGATTATATGGTTTATTACCAAAGGTCAATCATTCAAACATAAAACAAGAATTCTAGTGTTTTGTATCGTTACTTTACTTCGTCCCTTCGATTGGGGTGGTAAACAGTACTCTCATCAAGGTTCATTCCCAATGACTTCTGAGCAAATATCTAGAAATTCGATGCGAAGCGAGGATCTTGATAGAGATGATTGATACGGCACACTATGTTTACACAACTCCTTTAAATACAAAAGAGTCAATTTCTTCATCAAGAATCTATCATTAACGGGAATGATATTAGTAGGTTTGGTCAGTCTGTCGATGATGACCCAAATCGAATCAATTTCAGGTGATGACCTTTGTAATAGTTAGACGTTTACTAATGTATGAGGCGATGTCTGCCTTCATAATTTGCCATCAGTACAACTTCTTCAGATAAAGATACATTAAATCAGAAATGGCATGAATAGAATACTTAATCGTATGAGATTCCAACATAACTAAATCTCACAAACCTCGATATCTAGGCAACCACAAGTGACCTTTTATACATTTAACGCCATCGGTTTCTCAATTCTAATGGTTCACATTAGCTGCGAACCCCTTTTATTATATATATTATCCTTTTTACAAGCATCGGCTATATTTAAATTGTTCGGGAAAACTATTTTGCACAGTCATTACTAAGGAACACATCATAATTGATTCTTTGTCCTTTCTAAATAACGTGTCAGTATCTACATTCACCTTTCCTGATGATAAAATTATCATGACCACAATTCATTCAGATATTCTTTCTTCATATTTTCTAATTTTTAGCTTCGTCTCAACTATTACTTTTATCAGTTTTGCTCAATCTGACGTTCAAAGCGTCGATAAATATTACAAGTATTTAAATAATAAATATTTAATTTTTCGAAACGTAGTCGTAAAAGTTTGAAATTTTCTCAGTTCGTCCAATTATAGAAAAATGTTTAAAATCAATTTGAATTTTGTTAACACAATTTTTGTTAATTTGTCGAAAATAATTAATAAGATCCGTCAATGTTCGAAAAATTCTTTGTTTATATTTTGGTCGAAATTTTCTTAGTTGAAAAGCAAAAATTGATGTTTCAAATTCCAATCATGGTTTAAATGGTTTTCTCAATCCCTCTTAGGTTGTCTTAAGGTATGCACAAACGTTTACCCCTAAACAGGAGTTTAGTTAAATGATTTTGGTATAAGGGAATGATCCCTTAAAAATCTTTTGATAAATTATTTGTCAAAACATATTTCCACTTTCTTTTTGGTAAAACCCAAAGCCTTAATGGCTCTTATTTTTGAAGAGTCAATATATTCCATTTTCTATTAATCACACGGTCAAATAATGTAAAGGATTAAGCCTTAAATCACATGTTAAATACTCAAGGTACATGTTTTCATTGCTCGGCCAATTCAGGACAGTCTATAAATATTTATTAACTCCTTCCTATTCTTAGAACAAACAAATAGTCCTTAATGATCCCAAGCATGAATTTATCAAATTACAGCCTACACACGTGACTCACAAAATTTATGAATGCTACATGTGCATTGGTCAATCCAAACAACATAACATAAAACTCATAATGTTCATCACGAGTTCTGGATGTAGTGATTGGAATAGATAATCTCTTTTCGCGGACGCGAAATTGATGATAACCATGTCGTGGATCAAATCTTTAAAACATACGCTAGAACCTTGTAAATGATCGAACAAATCTATCATCTTGGGTAATGGATATCGATTTCGATCGTCAATTTACTTAGTTCACGGTAATCAATAAACATAAGGAATGATAACATCATAGCTCTTCATGATGACGAGCTTGGTAAAATAAAAGCTTTTTCCGACAACTCTCTCAGTTGTACGGTAACACTTTTGATTCAGATGGTTCTGAAGTACAGTGCACACGCCACGGGTGCAGCACCAGGAATATAATCAATACCAAATTCAACTTGCCTTAATGGCGAAAGTCTAGGTAATTCACTAGCAAATACCTCCCAAAGTTTCAAAAGAAATGATAGGAACGTCGATACATCCAGTCGGGTATCAACACTCGGTAATCATATACTTTTCCAAAGAATCTCACCACGGGAGAATTGGACAGAAAGGGAATATCAATTGTCAATTAAGACAATTTCCACAAATGATTAAATTCGACTCAGAAGAATAAATGGTACTGGCACATATGTAGGTGTATTTAACAATATGTCCCCATTTTTGCACTTCTTGCAGATCTCATAAAATTTAATCTTTCACAATCTTCAAAGAAAATTTAGTGTTTATTAATGATTTCATGGTGACTACTAATCAGCCTTGCATGGTCCCTTCCAAATTGTATGTAGGCGCGCAACTGTATACAATTTTAAGATTAACGATGCAATACTCAGTTCGTCAAAACTTTGTCATCATGTTTAAAATATATATTCATGTTTAATTCAAAATGAATTTACAGAGATGTTCTTTGTTGTGAGAACAATTTAGTTTTCCAAAGCGTTTCATAAACAACTTTACTTCGATAACGATTATTTATAAGTCTCACTTTAAATAATCCATATAGTGATGAAAATCTAATTTTTCTCAAGAAATACTGTTTTAACTTATAAAAACAACGAGTGATCTACAAAAGAGTGATGAAGAGTTGTTCACCAAGAACTAACTACAATATCATAGGAAATGAGCTTTAGCCAATTAATCATGAGGTTCATGACCTCGATGGCACTCAGGAATACAAAGAGAATAATCCACAACGTAACTCAAATCGAGATGAGTACTTGTTCAATGGTTGCATCACTAACTCGATCATTAGGATGAAGCAAGAAAAGATAGATAATATCGATACATGTAGAATTTAGCAACAAAGGTAGTCTTTTCGTTAATCACAAACAAGTCAAAATTGTACCGTAACACATTACGTGTCACTATGTCATATAATTCCAAAAAAAAACTCATCCTACCAACTGATGTCTCAGTTAAGTTAGGGATTTTTAAAAGATACCACAATGAATACTAATCTACAAGAGTCATTAGGTGTTCCACATGTCCCGAAAGATCCATCGGTCCCAATTCAGAAGAAGATTTCTTCAATTTATTTCTTGGACACTGGGCATCCTCGTTAGTGGACAATGGCCTAGGAACAACCCTTAACACGAATCAACAATCATTTAAAACCTTATAATTCAATCACAGAACTTAACGACTTCCTCTTAACAATCTCTTATTCTATACAAGTTAAATTTTACTTTATTTAAGTTTTAATCAATCTTATACTCAATGCGATATTCTACCTCATTCTCCAACACTTTTAACTTTATTTTTAGACCTTAATAAGACAATAAAAGCTCGATACGAACAACACTTAATTTCCAATCCTATAGCTCTTACAACAATAATTATCAAATGAGTCACTGGTATGAAATGACTCACACATTCAATTAGACTTCTCGAAAAGGTACTAGTGGCATGAGGCTTTTGGGTAATGGTTCCAATTACAGCCTTAAGTGCAACATTCACCATTTCGATTTCAAATTTAAGAATTGGGTGACAACGAATCAGATGACACCTTTCCAGGTGGTAACGTTTTGTCAAACTCCACTCTATAAGGAAAGATCGTCATGACATCGATATTAGATTTAATCTCGCCAATTCTTCTTTAATATCACAATCAACTAATATCAATATTTCTACAAGTATCAACCATTTTGTTGGGATCATAAATATCCACAACTTGGTTTAGATCTAGAATAGCTAGAATTCCTACAGAAATAGCTTAGATTAATTTGCTAGGGGATTTAGGGTTTCTTGTGACAATCTACGTCGTATAAATAGCTCGTATAAGCATTAAAAATAATCATCAAACAATCATGTAATCAAATTACAACATATATATATAATCCAAGTTATATATGTATATATATATATATATAATATATATATATATATATATATATATATATATATATATATATATATATATATATATATATATATATATATATATATATATATATATATATATATATATATATATATATATATATATATATATATATATATATATATATATATATATATATATATATATATATATATATATATATATATATATATATATATATATATATATATATATTAAAATAACACTTCTAAGTCTGGCCTTGTCGGTAACTCGGGAATTCTTCGGCACCGTTATAGTCAAAAGATTTTTAGACATTTTGAGAAAAATGTTTATAGTTAAAAGATTTTGAAATGTTTTATTCAAAACCTTGGTTTTAAAAATTTTTCGTTCTCTATAACAAGAGCTCTGGTACCAAACTGTAACACCCCCAAATTTACACAATTCAATACAGCGGAAGACTCGTTGGTGTTACGGGATAGCACATTACTCACATCATAGACAACGCTTAAAAATCGCGTTGTTTAATAATAAAGCATCTCCATTCATAAAGATCAAATTTTACATAGGTCCCAAGTCATAGTATTTCATACAAGTTTTACAAAGCATTTGAATGGAAATTGTTATTTATGTGCGGGCCATGGATTCTTGTCGTCTTCCCGAGAATTACCTTCAAGTGCCTCAGATAAAACATGTTAAAATAAAAGGTCAGCGAAAACGCCGAGTGAATTCATAGAGTTAATGAAATCCATTAATGTATCATCGGTATAAAATTGTTACCGAAAATCATTTTGTACAATTCTTTGTTGTAGGCCATAAAATAAGCCAAAAACATTTTATACAAATCTTTGTTGTAAATCATACTATAGGCTTTTGCCTTCAGAACCATTATATGCGAACCAATGTCGTAAAAACATCATACAATACGTTTTATAACGTTGTATAGAGTTAAATAAAAACCATTATATGAATATGGTTATGTAAAACCAAAATACGAACATAATATCAATAATAAGACCCCGTATTGCTAGTTAGGCAATATATCGTAATTCAGTGCGTATAGCAGTATTTCGTTATTTTGGATTATTATAAGCCGCATGACATTGTTACCTTACTACAACAAACAACGGGTAGCTAACCCGAAACTCAATTTGCCCATCTAAGTTAGTGTGTCGTCACAAAGATGACGCTATGGAAATCTTCTCATACATAAATTCGCTTACCAACCAATGTGGCACGACGGGGATCAACCGTTAAGGCGCGAACTGGGGTGATCGTCCCCAAATAGTACTATTATATGCATAAGCGTCTACCAAATCCCGGTAGTTCACAATTCATGCTAATGGGACTTTTAGTGACATAACCTAACTTTAATAATCCATTTTACTTCATACATCGGGTCATATAATCATTCATCGGGTCATACAATCATTCGGGTCCAAATCAATAAACAAACAATTGGGACAACTGGTGTCCTATTTTATTAAAACTAACATGTTATCTCCCTCGCGGGTTTATAAAACATTTCATAAAAACATTTAAAAGAGTGCGAGGCTATGAACTCACGTTGATTGGGAAAGGCGGTTATCAGCGATTTGGATGTACGGTACGTGCTTCAATCACGGAAACCTAGACAAATAATACTCGTCTTAGACTCTTGTCCCATGACTTTATAAAAACAATAACTATGTATATATATGATGATTTTATAAATAGGATGATGATCAAGTGGGATCGTACATCTTTATTTACTCATTATAGTGTCATGTGTTAGTAAATTTTCATACTAGTTTCACTAGTTTAACTTCTTTACTTGTCAAGGCCCAATAAGCCCATTATAAGTCCATTACATTCTATTAGTCCAATTTACACTTTTAATATCAGTCCTATACTTACATGTTAGGCCCAAGTGGGTTAAGCCCAATATGTAAGTACATTATTGTTTAGTCAAACTTGTCAGGTTAATAGTCCAATAAGGCTATTTTGGCTCGTTAATGTCCATATGTTATAAAGCTCGGGTTTTATCGGTTTTTACTTGTAATATGTACTTATATATCAGTATACGAGTTATAAAAAGTTTACATTAGATGGGTCCGACCGTCTAAGTTTTAATTGACGAAAACGTTAATTTTACGGTTTTAGCCGAAAAGACGTAAAAATCATGTTTATAGTTTTATGACTTATAAAACTTATCAAATTACCATTTTTATAAAATGTCCTATTTATTTATCATTGTACATACTTATATAAATTTAATATAAAAGTTGGTGGATTTTAATTTACATTTTATACTATATTTATTTGAGTGCTATTATAATACTATTAAACTTTAATTTCACAAAATCTAATTTTTAGTTTCACTTTCACCGTTTTTATCATATCTTGAGTTCTACAAGAAGATAGAAGCTCACTTTTGGATACCATAAACTACATGACATGTGCTACAATTAACTTAGTTTTAGCTACTTCTCAATCCAAGTCTAATTATACCTAACAGTCCTCACATAAAAGACTATTCAGATTGATACACTAATTTTGTTTTGATCATATCTCACTCATTATAATGATTCCATTGCATGGCCAACTCTCACATGTGTACAAGACCTAATACTTACTGTATTTTGATTCCACTTTGCCATTTTATCAGTTTATCATTTGGTTAGTTACTGTTTTATACAACCAACTTATTAAGCAAGATTTTAACCTTTTTACATATGGTTTTCCATCTTTTTAACCATGTTTATCAACACATGATCCCCACACAATATTTTTATCATCATTCATCATCATATACATATACATAAATAAAGAAAATACAAGATTACATATTTAAAATAACAAAAAGGATAGGAAGAACAATCTCTATACAACCAAAGTGATGAAAAGATGGGATTGATGATGAACAAGGCTTTGTTTTGAGTACCCAATCTTATGAGATATCAACACCACTTCTAGGATCACCAAATATTTGTAGACTTCTCCAAAAATCAGCCCTTAATATCCATGGAAACTCCTTGCTAGTTGTTAAAATCACCTCCAATCAACAAGTATTCTATAGGTTTCCATCTTATGCAAGAATAACATAAGATTTCATGGATAAAATTGATCAAATGGGTGGTTTATGGTGTAAAGTGGACGAAATTTAGAGAGAGTTTTGAGAGAGATTGGTGGTTTTGCATGTAAGATAAATGAACAAATGGTTTGGGTGTGAGTGGTTTTATTATTGTTGCTAGTTTGGTGAAGTGGCTAATACATGTGTCTTAGCTTACTTCTTAAGCTTGACACATCATGGTGTTGTGGCTTATTTTAGCCATCCATGAGTGGGGGTGGGGCAAAAGTGGTTTTGTCTCATCCCCATTTATTTACGGGTACTCCTCGATTCTAGTTTCCTCGATTTCCGTGTCCTCTGGTCGTTTTCCGAAAAACGTTTTTATAAATTATGAATCAACGGCACAAAACGAATCTAATAAAAATTGTCTCATAAAAAACGGAGTTCAAAAACGTAAATACGTAAACCTAGGGTTTACGGTTTAGTCGTAAAGGACGTTACATTATGAACGTAAGTCCTAATCTCTTCTCGTAAATTTGTGAGTTTATGAACCAACACAAATTTAAAATCCCAAAATAATATTCACGGATAAATTTATTTCCTGAAATGTCGGACTGTCACCAAAGACGGTGCATGTAAACGTAAGCACGTAACGTAGAGTCCTCCGGTTTAGACGTAGTCGATGCTACTTCAAGACGTAAATCCAAATTTCTTCCCAAAAATAAGTGAGTTCATAATATAACATTAAAATAATGATTTTAAATAATACTTGAGAATAAAATATCGACCATAAATTGACGGATTGTCACACAACATGTCTTCTAAGGTCTGAATGGTACGCTTCAATTTTCCATCGGTCTGAGGATGAAAGGCAGTGCTAAGCTTAAGTTTATTACCCCAAGATTTCTACATACATTTCCATAATTTTGACGTGAAACGAGGATCTCGATCTGATATGATGTCTGACGGAATTCACTGTAGTCGTATGATATCCTTAAGAAATATATCTACCAATTTCTAACTGAGAAGTCCTTGCGAATTGGAAGAAAATGGGCTGACTTGGTTAAACAATCTACTACGACCCATATAGCGTCATGTTTGCTCTGAGTAAGCGGAAGTCCGATGACGAAATCCATGAAGATTTTGTCCCACTTCCATGCGATAATCTCTAACGGTTGTAGTAACCCACTAGCCCGTTGATGCTCAATCTTAACATGCTGACAGGTTAGACACTTGGATACAAAAATAGCAACATTCTGCTTCATGCCACTCCACCAGAAATGTTGTTTAATGTCATGATACATTTTGGTGGATCCTGGATGAATAGAGAATGGAGAGCTGTGAGCTTCTAACAATAAAGCTTCCCGAAGTGTATGATCGTCCGGTACACAGAGCTTAGTTCCTTTCCAAACGATGCCTTCTTCATCTACACGAAATTCTGTCTGCCGATCAAGATTCTGAATGATAGCCCAAATCTCACCATCTTCTTTCTGAGTTTCCTTGATCCGAGATATTAAATCTGGCTCAATTCTCAGATTAGCCTAGTACCCATGTTGTCTACGTACTAAGATTTCCATGTCAGGTCTCTCTAAGTCACGTATGATTTCCTCCTGTATCTTGATGTTGTTAATCATACCCGACTTCCTGCTGAGAGCATCTGCCACTACATTCGCCTTGTCGAGATGATACTGAAGATTGATTTTGTAGTCCTTGAGTAATTCCAACCATCTTCTCTGCCTCATATTAAGCTCTCTCTGAGTGAAAATGTACTTGAGACTCTTGTGATCAATGAAGATATCACATGATTCACCATATAGGTAGTGTCTCTAGATTTTAAGTGCAAAGACTATTGCCGCTAGCTCCAAGTCATGGGTAGGATAATTCTCCTCATAAGGCTTTAGCTGATGTAATGCATATACAATCACCTTCCCATGTTGCATGAGTATACAGTCTAATCCTTTACCTGAAGTGTCGCTGTAGATCTGAAATCCACCTGTGCCAGATGTGAGAGTAAGAATAGGTGCAGATACTAACCGCTGCTTGAGTTCTTCAAAGCTCTTCTCCCGCTCATCGGTCCAAACGAATTTCTCTCCTTTCCGCATCAACTTGGTCAAAGGTAAGGCTAGTCTTGAAAAATTCTCCAAGATTCTGCAATAATAACCAGCTAAGCCTAGGAAACTACGAACATCAGTTGTAGACGTCGGTCTTGGCCATTTAGTGATGGCTTCAACCTTTACAGGATCCATAGTAATCCCTTCTGCGAAGAAAATGTGGCCTAGAAATGCCTCCTTGTTTAGCCTAAATTCACTCTTAGAAAATTTAGCATACAATTGTTTCTGACGAAGAATTTGTATACGCATATGTTCTTCATGTTCTTCCTTGGATTTAGAGAAGATGAGGATGTCATCGATGAAAACGATAAAAACTTTGTCCAAGTACTCGTGGAAGACGCGGTTCATAAGGTCCATGAATACCGTAGGAGCATTAGTGAGTCCGAAAGGCATGACAACGAACTCATAATGGCCATATCTTATGCGAAAAACAGTCTTGAGAATATCCTACTCTTTCACTCGCAACTGATGATAACCGGATCTTAGATCAATCTTGGAGAAATGCTTGGCACCTTGCAGTTGGTCAAACAGATCATCGATTCGCGGTAATGGGTAACGGTTCCTAATCACGATCTTATTCAACTAACGATAGTCAATGCATAAACGCATGCTACCATCCTTCTTCATGACGAAAAGTTCCGGTGCACCCTATGGTGATACACTCGGACGGATGAAACCTCGCTCCAGTAATTCCTGCAACTGATCTTTTAACTCCTTGAGCTCTATGGGAGCCATGCGATAAGGAGCCTTAGAGATTGGTTGAGCTCCTGGAATGAGCTCGATGTTAAACTTCACTTCTCGGATAGGTGGTATACCCAGAAGTTATTATGGGAATACATCGGGTAATTTTGAAACAACTGGCTGATCTTGGATCGACGGAAATTCGACAGTAATGTCTTGAATTGAAGCTAAGAAGCCCTTGCAACCATGAGATAGTAAAGCACGAGCTTCTAATGTAGAAATGATTTGTACAGACTTTCCTGGTATAAAACCATTGTGAATGTACTCTGGTACTTGAACATCACCGAAGATAACCCGATAGGTATGACAGTCGATAGTAGCATGGTGCTTGGATAACCAGTCCATGCCTAAGATGAGATCAAACTCGCACATATCCAAAAGAAGTGCGTCTACTGGGCGAATCTTATCATCGAATTCTAGTGGAAGATCTTTGTACACTTGGGGAATGCGTACAGAGTCTCGCATAGGCGTAGATATACTTAAAGTATTCTATAGTGGCATAGGGATTTATTAATACTAGTGGCATACGTAGTGGATATGACTGAATGAGTAGCACCAGTATCGAATAAAACGCACGCAGCATGACTGTTCATAAAGAGGATGCTAGTGATAGTACCTGAAGACTTATTAGCTTGGTCCCTTATGGTAGTGTAGACACGCCCCGAAGCTGGTAGCTTAGGAAGAGCAGCACTAGAAGTACCAGCAGTATATCCCTTCTTGCAATCCTTCAACATGTGTCTGAATTGTCCACACTTGAAACAAACTCCAGCAGCCTTACGGCATAGTCCGGGATGTCTACGACTACAAGTCGTGCAAATGGGGTATGTGTAACCTCCTGGAGGTACCCTTGCTACCTGAGAGCCTGTTTAAGAAATATGTGTGAGACATGATTATTTGGCATAAACATGACTGCACTGAAGTTTGAAATGATAGTTTACCAGTTGAAAACGAATTGTTGGACTGCTGACCCTTTGCATTTTGGTCACGTATACTCGTAGAGTTCCTGTTTATGATGCTGACATGTTAGTATGTAAAACATACAACAACTTAACATAGAAAAGTTTTAGAATTTAGGGACTTGCTGTTGTTGGACTGGCTGTTATTGTTACGGTAATTGTCATTACCGCTCCTCCTGTCAGATCCATAGTGGTCATTAGATTGACCATGCCCCTTGTTGGAATTTTGCTAAATGGCCAGTTGGTGACTGAATTTTATACCTCTTCTCTAGACGAACTTGCTCCTTGTAGTCATCACGCTCTTGAGCATTTTATAACGCTTGAATTTTATACCTCTTCTCTAGACGAGATTGAAATGAAATGATAACGCTTGATGACTGAATTTTATACCTCTTCTCTAGACGAGCTTGCTCCTTGTAGTCATCACGCTCATGTAGCATTTTCAAGCTACGTGCTGCATCATTAACTTGTGCCACATTAGTGTAAGTAGCACTAAGTAAACGGTCTGTTGTTGAGGCGTGCATAGCCCAGCAAAAGTGCTTCGCTTGTTCTTCCGCAATACCCGCAGCAGCGCCTAGAAATCTAGCCAACCTAATAAACCTCTGCATAAACTCAGTGCTAGTCTCTCTAGTTCTCCGACGAATGGAAAGATAGTCCCTCTTGAGTCCCTCCTGCTCAGCTGTCGAAAAGAACTTCCCATAAAATAGAGTCATGAAGTGTTCCCAAGTCAACGCAACTAACCAAATATCACCTCCATTTGCTAGGTTGTATGCCCTTCACCAATGCAAGGCATCTCCCTCAAACTTATAGCAAGCCAACATTTCCTTGTAGACACCATCACATCCGATAGCATCGAAAATTTTCTCCATATGCGAAATCCAATTTCCGCATCAGATGACATCTCAGCTTTCTCAGAAGATCTAGGTTTCTGCTTGTTAAACCTCTCAAGCCAAGTGTGTAAAGTAACCGGTGGAGGAGGAGGAGGAGGATTGTTCTGATTCTCGTATTCGTTCTGAATCTAGTTTCTGATATATGGAAGTATGGCTTGCAGAGCTGCTTGGACAGCTGCAGCCAGTTCCTGTTCGCGTGTCATGACCATCTAACAGTTTAAAAGAGGAAATGAAATGCTTAAGCTGAAAAGAACATAGGATAAACATGATGAATGCATAAAGAGTTTATGAAGTCATAGCCAACGAAAACAGCCATCGGCAATAGTGGACGCCTATGGGTCGGTCCACATAACATAATTGACATGAGCAAAGGTGAACGCCTATGGGTCGGTTCACAAAATAAATCGAATGAAAAAGCACATGCGACTAAATATATACCAACCATTACTTAGTCAAAAACTTAACATAAAAAATGATAATGCATGAAATGAAATGAATAAAATGTACTGTTAGTTTTAGGAAGACACTGATGACTACCCACTAGTCACAGGTCAATTTTAAGAGCCTACAGGTCGAAACCTTGGGCTCTGATACCATAATTGTAACACCCCATTTGGATAAATGGACTGTTACGTAATAATTATGGCGTGTCATCAAAGCATGCAATGTCAATGTCTAAACATTAAATGACCATAAAGGAAACCGGAAACAACATCGGTTCCAACATAAGCTCCACACACAAAATGCATAAATATAGAATATAAAGGTAAGGACTAAACAATGTCCAGCAAATCAAAAAGTATGTAAATGCATTAAAGAAGGAAAGAAGACTGGCGCCTCATTCCATGCAATTACTCTTGGTTCCTAGCTTTACCCTTTAGTACCTGCCGTATTGGGACATAGAAAGAAAAATACAGCTGAGCAATACGCTTAGTGTGCGGATATATAACAATGAATGTAAAACATAAACATAAGCAAGTAATGAAATGAAATGAATAGCAGCGGAATAAGTGTAAGTCCTGGAAAACCTGGTTTAAGTTCATAAGACTGGTTTATATTTCTAAAAAGACTTATGTTTTGTTTATCTTGAAAATCTGTATTTTAAATAAGCCCGGAGCCTATATAGGTCATGTTATATCAACGTGCATGAATACTTAGAGGGATGACCTCATCATGCAATTAGAGGGGTGGCCTCTAATTAGTATATAAAATGAGTGGAGGGATCAGCTCCTGTAACGGATGCAAGGCAGACACCGCAGTTACCATGAAATCTTACTAACTCGTCCTAGGATGCACCTATTCGCCTCACATGATAATAGTAACAAAGGCCAAATAACGTAAAGGGACGCTACGAGCAATCACTCTCACCGCAGAAGAGTCATAACACCGGTGCCTCCAGTGCTATGGTTATGGAACCCCCATAACTAGGTGAAACTGGCATGCATGTATATAGCTCATGCAATCTAAAATAATCATAACATATGCTGATGTGTTTAAGACACGTAAACTACTGGGGAAAACAGATTGTTGCAAACAGGGAATCCTAATATAGGAAAGATGTCCTTACTGAAGGACAGAATATCCGTACCTTATGTCCAGTAAATGAAGACGAAAACAAACGTAGAAGATCACTCCGGCTTTACAATATCTACATAAAGAAAGGGACATGAATAAGAGTCGGTTTTACTTATACATACTTGTTATTTAGTTTACTTGACGTGTTCTTACTTATAATACTTTTCCTTGTCTTGTTTTATTCTTTCATGTTTAAATCATGTATTTCTTATGGTTTCATGTGTTTTAGATTCATGTATTTCATGTTTTATGTGTTATAGTACTTGTTATAACATAATGAGTAACTTTCTAAAAATAGCAGGTTTCTATATATAGTAACTTTCCAAAAATAACAGGTTTCCATATTTAGTAACTTTCCAAAAATAGTAAGTTTCCTTAAATAGTAAGGTTCCAAAAATAGAAAGTTTCCTTAATTAGTAAGTTTCCAAAAATAGAAAGTTTCCATATTTAGCATGTTTCTATAAATAGCATATTACCATAATTAGTGTATTTCCATAAATAGCATGTTACCATATCTAGTGTGTTTCCATATTTATCATATTGCCATAATTAGTATAATTCCATAATTAACATGTTTCCATATTTAATCGTATGCTTATTAAATAATTAAATGATATAACATATAGTTTAATTATGTCATGTATAATTATATTATAAAGTTTAATAAATAATAAATACCTAGGCTTAACTTATTATTATTAATTAATAATGTTATATCATGTTATCATAAGTTATTATTAATTAATAATATTACATGTTTCATGTATTAAAATTTACCTTAAAAGATATTAATTAATTAACCTAAGTTTTAGTTAATTAAATTAGTGTACCTGAATAATTAAACTATTAATTATTTTAACATAAGTTTATTTAAATAAATGTATATACCATATAACATGATTTTATTTAAATAAACATTATAACCTAAGTCATATTTTAATTAAAGCATAAATTAATTAATATAATTAATTAATAAAAACATAACATAAAGTTTTTTTACATAATGGTTTAATTACGTGTTCTTGTAAAAAAGTCAAGTTCCCGAGCCTAAAACCCAAGACCCGACAACCGAGTACCACAGCCCGAAGGCTGCGGCCTCTTCCTGCCGTGACTCGTCCGAGCTAACAACCCCACACCGAGAGCCAAGGGCTCTCGGTTTGACGCTGCTGCCCAAACCAAACCAACCCCCAGCTTGTAACAACCTTCCCACCGAGCCCATAGTGGGTCTCGGTTTCCCTCTGTTGGGCCAAGTTCCCCAATGTTGGGGTTCTTGGTCCTTGCGGCTGACAGCGAACCAACACCACCGCCACCATATGGTTGCGGCTGGTGGTTCAAAACCCACGCCGACCCCTAATTGGGGTTGCGGCTGCTGGATAAACAACACCATCGAGACACTTAGGGGTCTCAGTTGGCTGCGATCGGGAAAAAACCAAACCCCCAACCCTTGTTTTGATTATTCTTGATGGATCTATTTTATTAC
Source organism: Glebionis coronaria (assembly GCA_025667525.1). NCBI lineage: Eukaryota > Viridiplantae > Streptophyta > Magnoliopsida > Asterales > Asteraceae > Glebionis > Glebionis coronaria. Next base: position 488,250,402 of record CM046877.1, read on the forward strand.
ATGTTCTTGGTTTGTTTTTAATAATCATAACATAATTAATTAAAACAAAGAAAATATTAGAGTGATACCAAGCACATGATTAAAGGGAATGAACACGAACACAATACCGTTGTTAAAACAAAGATAAAAAACGAATCGTCCTTGTGGTTCCTTGTTGTCGTCGTGGCCAAGAGAGAAGAAGGAGGAAGAAAGTGTTTTAGAGTTTTGCTAAAGTTCTGTGTTTTTTATGTTTATGAATCCTTATTTGATTACATAAGGATTTATTATTAGACTTGGGCCTTGGGCCCCTTCTTTTCTTGCTTTGTACGCAGGCCTAACACACACATACTAACATATTGTTTATTTTTCGTGACTTAGATTATTATCGTGTGTGTTCATTAAATGTTCATGTTTTATATCTTGTATATATTAAGTATTATACGTGAATACTTATCATGCATTTATATTCGTGTTTACTTACGTAATACTTATTATTATATCATAGGCTTATATATATGGTTTTGGATCTACATTTATTACATGTTCTTGGTTAGTTTTTAATAATCATAACATAATTAATTAAAAACAAAGAAAATAGAGTGATACGAACCACGTGATTAAAAGGAATGAACACGAACACAATACCGTTGTTAAAACAAAGATAAAAAACGAATCGTCCTTGTGGTTCCGTGTTGTCACCGCGGCCAAGAGAGAAGAAGGAGGAAGAAAGTGTTTTAGGGTTTTGCTAAAGTTCTGTGTTTTATGTTTATGAATCCTTATTTGATTACATAAGGATTTATTATTGGACGTGGGCCTTGGGCCCCTTCTTTTCTTGCTTTGGACCGGCCTAACACACACATAAGTTCAAATAGTATATTGTTTTGGACTTATGTTTCATATCATAGGCTTATATATAAGTTCATTATTATTTAAGCCGATAACCTTTAAAATGTGGTGCTTTTACTTAATTGGTTATCTTAAAAAAGAACAAGCACTAGGGTTATCCAAACAATTTGTTCAAGTTGAAAAGTAGTTTTTCAAAAATCGTTTTTACAGTGATAAGCTGCTTAATTATTGCTTAATACATCAACTCATGGCTGCCATAGGCCAAACACACCCATTAATATAAAGCAATCACAAACACCCCCATTAAATTTATTGCAAGAACATAATAGGAGGCCAGGATCAAATACTAAGCCCAGAACCAAATAATCCATGAAGGATCAATGAAGAAATAAAATTATTGGAAATTAAATGACTAAATTGAGTGGATTACCTTAGCCCACATCATGGTCGTCATTTTTTAAAATGGATGTGAATCGGATTGTTGCCTAATTCACCATCAACAATCAACACCAATGTAGATACCTAATTCATCCTTCTTGATGGAGGTTTGATTTTGAATAGGATTGAAAATGACGGTGTGTGTGTTTTGTAAAGTGTTTTGGGGGAAATGATAATTAGGACTTTTTTGAAGTATCACACTACTTTTTTTATTTTTATAAAACTTGGGGTTAATAAAACATTGATAACCGCGCTATTAGGACTAATAAAAAATGATTTTTTTAAATATTTTTTTTGTATTAGGACTAATAAAAATGATTTTTTTATAAATAATATTTTTATAAAACTTAGGGTTAATAAAACATGTAATTTTTTATGAATAAATATTTTTTGAAAATTTTTAAAAGATTATTATAAAATTATTATTTGATTAATAGTTAAATATAATAATTATTTATTTAATAATAAAATAATTTTTGTAAAAAGGTTATTTATACTTTTTATAAACAAAATTTTTTTATTAATTTTTTTCCTTTTTTAAAATTATAAAAATTATTTATTTATTTTTAAACATTTTAATAAATAGAAAATAAATATTTTTCTAAATTTATTATAAAATTATTATTTGTTTAATAATTAAATAATTTTTGTAAAAGGATTTATTTATACTTTTTATAAACAATATTTTTTTAATTAACTTTCATTTTCTTTTTTAAAACTATAGAAATTATTTATTTATTTTATTAAAGTTTTAATAAATAAAAGTTGCATAAAAAGTAAATAAAAATTGCATAATATGTTGGGATTACGCATATCTACTTTTACACATAAATACATGGTACTTTTTATTATTTAATAAATAAAAGTTGAATAAAAAGTAAATAAAGGTTACATAATATATTACTTACAAATACTTACTTTTACACTTAAATCCATGGTAGTATGTTTTAATAAATATAAGTTTCATTAATAGTGTAAAAAGTGTGTTTCTAAATTTTGGCAAAAAGTGTCTTACACAAATGTCACATTTTTGTCTACCAATAGTATAATTTGTATAAAAAAAATATAAAATAAGTAAAAAAAAAGATTTTGTTAAAATTTGTTTTTTTGAAAAATAAATATTTTTTAATTCAAGTCGCATAAAAAAATATAAAAAATTACGTAGGAGACAAACCCTTACATACATGTACTTTTTATGACACATTCTGATATGTGTCATAACGAATAAAAATACACTTTCATATTTTTATTCAAATCGCATAAGTTGAATAAGTTACATATATTACATAAGACATTTGAAAAAATTTCATTTGATCGGTTCATTTTAAGAAATTAATTTCAACCTTCGAGCATTTTAAGAATTTTCCTTATTATATACTCTTATCTTTTCTTAAAGAATTGTTCACTTGTGAATTATCCCATCTACCTGGTATTGTTTTCCTAAAAATTCAACATCAGAATTAGTTCAACTATGAACAATTAACACAAAAGGAATCTCAATTGACAAAACAAAATGAACCCCCATGTTAAGCAAGGATTGAATTGTACATAAACTCAGATTATGCCGATTATTCTGAAACTTAAATTACAAACATTAGATATCATATTACATTTTTAATCAACCATAAACCTGGGACGGGAGCCGCGGACTCAATAGGACCTTTAATGGCGTCTTTTTTGGTATGGTCATTCCAGGGCTTTCGGTCATGTCCACTGGGATACCTTCAGGAGGGCCCAAATCGAAACAATGGACAAGACGAGCCAATGTCACATGAAGCACTTGGAGCCCAAATGTCGATCCAGGACAAGAACGTCGACCGAAACCAAATGGCATCAACACAAATTGTTGTCCTTTAAGGTCAACATGTTCATGTTCTAAACCAGTAAACCTCTCAGGTTTAAATTTAGATGGATCACTCCAAACCCTCTCGTCCCTTTGAATCTTCCAAACATTGACCATTAACCGAGTCCCAGCTTTGACATTGTAACCAGCAACCTCACAATCTTCCATTGCCTCTCTTGGTCCTAAAAGCGGGACAACTGGATACAGACGTAACGTTTCTTTGATTACTGCTTGAAGGAACACAAGGTTCTTAATATCAGATTCATCAACTTGTCTGTCTTTTCCTACGTGTTCGTCTAGTTCATGTTGCAATTTCTTTAGGACATCAAGATGGTTTAACAATAATGAGATAGCCCAGGTCAGTGTTGCAGCGTTCGTGTCGCTCCCTCCTATAATCAATGACTGTAGAAAAAAGTTATATAAATTAGAGTTTTCTGTCAAAAAGAACCCCATCTAGACATCTACAACTTACCAAACATGTAGACTTGATGCTAGTATCCGAATCATGCTCCGTGTTGGAGAGTTTCCCTTCGTCTTCAAGCGACAACATCGCGTCTATAAAATCTTTTACCTCATCTTCATGTCGTCCCAAATCTGTTTTCTTCTTTTGCCGATGCTCATCTAGCCATCCGCCAAGCACCAAATCAAGATCCTTCGCAGTCTTCTTCATCTGCTTCTCGTATCCTTGTAAATCCAACCACCAAAGGAATGGTATCGCATCTGATACCACAAACATACCAAGCAAACGAAAGAAATCGCTTATCGCTTTTTGACACCTTTCGGCCTCATCCCCACCACCTCCAACACCAAAATAGCGCTTTCCAGCCACCATCATAATAACAACGTTTAGCATCATATGCTCCAACCAACTATTTAACTCAACAACCACTGGCCCATTAGAGTTTTTCTTCCATCGCACGTAAAGCTCATTAATACCTAAATTTATTTCAGATGACCACACATCTTTAAGCATCTCAAGCCTACGATTGGAGAGCAGCTCAAGAGTAGCAATCTTTCTCATTTGGCGCCAATAAGGGGTGTACGGCCCGAACCCAAAGACAGCATAGTTATATCCCATATGCTTAAAAGCCGCGATTTTGGGCCTAGAAGCGAGTGCTTTGTCATTTATAGTAAAGCATTCTCTGGCTACTTCCCAACTACTAACCACGAAAGCACGACGGGTCCCTAGACGCATGTTAAATGCTGACCCGTATTTATCAGCCATTGCACCAAGTGTCCGATAGCGAAGCTTGTCACCTCCGCCGAGCAGATGAAGGTGCCCGATTATAGGCCATCCACCACCAAGTTCAGGAGCTTCTTTAGCTGTCAATTTTGACTTGGTTTGATTGATAAAAATGAACAAGAAAAGAAATGATAGGGAAAGGAGTGACACAACTAATTCGAGTGAGCAATTCATGATTGTGTAGTAGTATTTTTGTTGTGGTATTCAACATATAGACATCTTTACTTATATAGTGGCATTTTTTAAGGTTAGTCTAATCTATACTATTTATATTAAAAAAAACACATTTTATTTTTAAAAATCTTAAATCGACTTACAACAATATACTTATATACGCATAATTTACAAGTATATAAACATAATTAAAAATTAATTCATACAGAATTTAATACTCATTATTAAAGCTAATTTATATATAATTTGATACTCATTATTAAAGCTAATTAATACGTACATAATATTAAACTAATTAATACATAATACTAAAACTAATTAATATATAATTTAATATTTATATTAAAACTAATTAATATATAATTTAATACTCATATTAAAACTAATTAACACATAATAATTAATACACACTTAAAAAAGTATTAATACACCACATTACTTAGAAATATTATTATATATTCACATTATATAACAATATAAATATTACTATATATCTACAAGATCATACATATTGTCTACCCAAAATGATGAGATTCAACTAAAAAACCAGAAACCGGAGTCACAGTCGGTTCAATTAACCAATAAAAACCGTCAGAAGATGAACCGGAGAGGACCCACCGATATTGATAAAAAAAAACCGTCAAATTGTATTGTACTAATTTTTTAAACAACACACAAATTTGTACAACTTATATAAGAGATTGCACTGGCTCTCTCCAAAATTTTAAGTAGTACAATGTTACAAAGTTTTGGTACAAACCTTTATAACACAAAAATTTTATAAACTTATTTCTATATTAATTGATGAGCAATACACATTAAATAATAAAATGAATGCAGTACAAATTAATATGCAACATCAACAAATGATTATTGTTATAAATTCTTACTTTTTAGATACAATTTTAAATTGTTTGCTAACGTATGTTTAATATTAAATTCATGTGTTTGATTTTGAAGCATTTTTTTTTCGAAAACATGTATCGTCTATGTATATATTTAATACAAACTTAGTGAAATACAGATCATTTTGCTAATTAATTCGATTAAATCATACACATCAAAGTAAGAAGATTTTAAGTTATTATGATATATGAAAATGTGTAACGAATATTTTTTATATTTATATGTTATATAATATTCCGATGTTATATAGATTTGCAAATACCTTTCACTATCAATAATCAAAATATTATAAAATAGTTTATTATTATTCAAAGTTATTTCAACTTAAAACTATCGACATTATTTATAAATATAACTATAAAACGTTACGTTTGCAGAATTTTAGTTTCAGAGTACCCGCAGCCGCAACGCGCGGTTAAGCTAGATAATTAGATGTAGTTACTTCAATCTTCAATTGTCGTTTTTCGAGCTCTCGTTGTGAGGAACATAAAATTAAAATATTATTAACCGAAACTTATGTTACAGGGTACCCGCAGCCGCAACGCACAGATACCCTGCTAGTTATATATTATATGAATTCCATATATAGTAGTATGTTTATTACAATATTACAAAGATACCAAATATGCATTCACTTGAATTATATGTATACTCCTTCCGTCCCAAATTAATAGTCCTCGATAAAAAATTAATTATTTTAGAAATTATTACTATCACTGCATTATCTTTCTTATTTTTTGCAAAAGGACACTATTACCCTTAAACAATTAATTAAAATTTTATTTATAGTTTGTAATTTCTAGTACCACTAATTGCACTATGATAAATTTGTTACATTACTTACATGTATTTAAAAAAAAAACTACAATTTTAAGACATTCAAAAATGGTATAAAGGATAATAATTTTAAGACGGAGAGAGTACTTTATTTATTAGATGCATCGTAATATATATTTTAATTAAAAGTTCATATCGTATAGATGTATTTTATCAAATTAGACGAATCTTATAGGTTCTTAGCTGCTACTTGCATCTTTTTTATTTTAAAATTTTGTTCATCGAAATATTTTTAGCGGATTTTGGGCTTTCTTTAGCGCAGATGAGTTTTATCATGGACCTATAGCTTGAATACATGATCATGTGACACACAAATATTGGGCATATGAAATTCATTGTATGATAAGCATTGATGCATGTGAAATGTCTGAATGAGAAGTGATATATACACCACTAACATTGATGCATACATCACTAAATTACATTATTGATGCACATATTACAACATCCTCATGCATAAAAATTGGTGTATGGATAAATTTTAGTGATATACATATCACTTCCACTTGTTCTCATTGTGTAAGCTTACAAAAAATGAACAAGACTGGATAACTACAAAGAAAAGTTTTACTTTTAGCGACCTATAAGGAAAAGTATTCAAGACTAATAATGATTCAATTAAACATATAAATATTATTACGGTATTTCAAACCTAGCAAGGTATGTAGCATTTATTATAATAAATTTTTAGTAAAGGTTTATACATTAAAACATTATTAATTTAATTAATTTTTAAGTCTTTTGACATTATAAACCTATATTCACTATAGTATAAACTTTTATAACTTTATAAAATACTTTATATAACAAATGAATTAAATGCATTAAATTTTTAAAGAGGTTCAAGAATTATAATCTCTTCATTCTACTTAGACATGAAATAAATGTCTACTATGATTGAAATAAATTATGAATCTTTTTATGATTATAAATCTTTGTATAAACCTATCATAATAGATTCCCTAAGTACATGACTCACAATTAAACATAATCCATTTTGTAGTATTTAAGCATAAACTAATGACACAGTAAGGGCATGAAACATATCTTACATTAACTTGTGGCCTTGTTTGGTTGAACTTTCCGATTTCATTTGAGTAAGGCGAAAACTGAGAAACATTATAGTTATATCTTACATTATATATAAGAGGAGGGATTTGCCACGTCATCTATCAGGGCACTAATCCACATCAGCATGGGCTTAAAAAATTTCGGAAATTTTTATAACCAGTATCTATCGTTCTTGATGTAAAATTTATATATAGAAAATATTCATAATCAGTACCCAAATCAATCCAGATCGTAACCTAAACAAAATTATTGTTTACCAAATCAATCCTTAACATCACGATCATTACCACCAATAATTTCACCCTAATACCTCTTCAATTCGTCTCATTCAATCCTTAACATCTTCGAAGGTAATTTTTATTTTTATTTTTATTTTGATTGAATCCAATGATGCGTTTATTGGTTATAAATTTATTTTTTTGATTGATTTTTGTTATGAAATTCATATTAATGTGCAGTACTTATTAACATATGTTTGAACTTGAATTCCAATTTTATTAATATATGCTTTCGATTAATTAAACCTTGAAATTGGTAGATCTTATATTGATTTTGATTGCACAGATTTTGTATGCATCTAAGGCATGGTTCTTATTATCTATGGTTTATTGGCTTAAACTGTTTGCCGGTTGTTTGTATTTGTTAATTTCCGTTTCATATTGTACCTTCCCGGCCCCTCAATGGTTTATGTGGATTAGGTTGCGTTGTACTTCGATGTAGTCATTCATTGGACAGATGTAGGTTTCGGTGTTGCCCCTGTTTAGCTTATTTTTACGGACGCCTATCGTTACCTTCTGTCTTTTGGGATTTGCTCACATTTTTTTGATTCGTTTGCAATACCACACGGGTTAAACCTGTTAACGATTGTTTTGTCCTTACTTATCCTTCGACTACGTTTTCTATTTTATTATTTACAGGGTTTTTCTGACCTGCAGATATGTCGTCACCAATACCAGCCTCCTCTAACTTCCTGCCTCAATCAGTAGGTTATCCCATCCTTGGCAGCATTTGAATGTGGTTGCAGCTGATCCTAAAGGGAAATGGCGTGTTTCTGAATATGTAGTGGGAACACATCCGTCCCAAGGTTACTGTTTTAATCCATTACCTTCTCTTCGTCATTCTTTATTCTTCAGTCATCTGTATCACGCACAATTTTTAAAACCGTTTTGTAGTATATTTTCAAGTAGTCGGAAACTTTATATAGACAGAAATATAAGGAGAAGAGTCGAGCCGCCAGCACCAACCGTGGTCGACCAACGGGCTGCTAACCGTTATATGCCACAGCCTGTTCACACAAACTGTACTACCCAAACAGGTACTACTTTTTCTCCTACATGGAAAATGTTTTAAGAGTTAACAGCATAAAGACGGTCCAAAAATATAGGATATCCCATAGGTTTGTGTCAGACTTCTGATTTTAGTATTTTCGTTCTGTTTGGTAACTCTGTTTTTTAATATTACAGCTACCGGGTGTATGATGGATCGTTGAACGTTGGAACCATGTATCGACATCAGCATAGCTTACACAACTCTTGGCAAGCGTCCGGTGAGGGATCATCGAATAACATGAATGAATACCAAGCGCCCTCTGGTTTACCGAAGTCCCGACAACGCGTGACAGAACAATTTGTAGCCAGCAAATTGGTTTCGAAATCCTCTACAACTCAGGGTAGCCATCCATTTCATTTTTTGTACTTCTTCAAAGCTTAGGGATATTTTTTGGTTTTTTTACCTCATCAAGCTATATATTCTATTATAGCTTCGGGTGGTCAGACGCCTTATATAAATAGAAACGTCAAGCGAATAATTGAATCGTCAAACATGAATTTATTGAATAATCAGACGATCACATGGAGAATATGTTCATGCGAACAGTAGAAGTTCCCAAATTCAATGGCAATGTCTACTTTTTGTGTCTTGAAATCCATATATAAAACTGTGGAAGGTTAGTCATCCATGTATCTATCCACATATAGTTTTAAAGATCCCAAAGGTATATATAGCTCATCTTGGTTTCAAAGTTGAACTTGAGATCCCAAAGGTTGTCTCTCTGCCCACTGATTATTTTTCTTGCTCTAGACTGCTTTGATTCGAATGCGCTTGGGCTTCACAAAGTTTTGAATGTCTAATATGCATTATAACCTCTATTCATTACATAAACTTATAGGACCTATCCTAAGTATATATACTAAGCTTTCAACATAACTGTGTCTCAGTTTTGGGGTATCATGGCTAGGTACTTTCGAATGCAGAAGGTACCGGGCTTGGAAGAACATATTACTATGGGGTCTGTTCTTCTTTTTTCACACCTATGGGATTCGTGTTCTTCCGATGATTATCTGAAACAATCTATTTCTTATATATAGTCGGTCAGATTGCTTTCTCATCGACATCACTCGACATCTCTTTTTTGCTTCTAGAGACTCTCAAACCTACAAAAAGGTTTCTAATCTCAAGTTCATTGTTGCTCAGTTAGTTAACTCTATTTAAGTCATTCTTCTTTATAAAAATATATTACGATACAAGTTACGATATGTGTTACAGGCCTTTAAATTTCAATTTGTTGATCATTGCAGGTACCTAAAATCTCATTTTTTGTTCGTCATACTTGAAGAATGAGAATAACTATACTGATTATGCTATTCTTATGTGACCTTCCAGTTTTTGTTCGCGCTAAGGTAAAAAAGACAAAGTTATGTTCAAATAAATGTAACCCGTTAGACCAAATTTACCTCTTTCATGTTTACTATCGTTATATGCATTTCACTTCCAATGCAGGCATTTAGTCGAACACCACTAACTAATATTACTCCCAAACCTCTGTAAATTATCTTCTTATGAAATTTTTATACTACAATCTTGATCACTGTGAGCTTCTTTGTACAATCCATTTATTATTATTCGGATATAACAAAAGAGGTTGCTATAGTGTTGTTTTAAGATGAAATGAATAACTCTCCCCCGCATCATATATTAGGTTTTTCTTTTACGACGTTTTTAAGTTGATTCTAATTCCAATTTGGTGCAGAACGAGCAGATGCAGAACACTTACACACGTTCTGAAACATTGATAGGCATGTGAAATCTAATAGTTTTTCGCTCATTAATATTATCTGGTTGTTTTTCTGAATTCACGGTTCTTTTGTGGCTATTAACTGTTTCAGGACCAGGGTCACACATACAATGAATTACTTTAATTAGTGGCAAAAACATGTTACACCCAGATGTTGCTTCTGAGGTTGCTACACGAAATGTAAGACCTCGCGCTACTACAAATGTAGCAAATGCCGCTAATACCAATAACGTTAGGGTAACACGCTCTTTTCCTAATCCACCCACAGACTGAATGTTCCCAAACAATGCATCTAACTAATTTTTTAATGCCTTCTATTTCAATAGTTATTAGTTATTGTTTTATTCTTTCTTTTTAGCTTCTTTTTGATATTGCACAGGATGTTAACCAGGCTACTTCTTAAAGGTCGAATCGCATAGAAGAAATCATCAGGCTATTCAGTCAACTTGACCGAACTTCAATAGGGGAATTGAAAAGGATGTGTGCAGCCGCGCGTTCACATTTGGAACTACTTCTACAGGTTCGGTCCTTTGTTAGACAAGCATGGCCGCAATCAACAGTGGGGAATGAACCAGAGATTGTCCAGTGGTGTTTGGCAGCGAAGGTAAATATCTGTTAGCATCTTCTTATATTTTCTTAAGATCATGTAACACAATACATTCTCGTCAATGGAATTTCCTTCTACAATATCAACAATGATTTTATTTTGATAATCATCTAAACTTATGTAAATTAATCACATGTAATAAGGCTTCACTATACCATATTATGCAATCGATGTGTATCAACTCTTATGAAGACTTGCGAGTTATAATTCAATCACTAAAAATCCGTACAAATATTAATGATGTATATAAATATGACAAGAAGCCCGTTCACTTAAATCACCATGACCTCTAGGTTTTATTGACTATCAATGCTCAATGTACTATCCCAAAAACATACATATGATTCCATGTGGGTACTCAATGAATGCCATTGAAGGGGACATGATGTAAACCATCATGTAAGACCTTTAGATGGTTTCAGGTATGCTAGCTTTGAAGCTGCAGGTTACACATTTTGGTCATCCATGGATCTGACCCTTTTGGTGGAAAGGGTCTTGGCTTGATTTCAGCCATCTTAATGTGAAGCCATATACTGTGAAAGAATCAAGCTTTGAAGATCTTAATGTGAAGGTATTCAATATAAATTAGCAAGGTCTAATAATTTCGAGTGTCATTTTGGTAACAAACATTTGCAGGGTGTAAACCGTAGCTATAAATTTTGCTAATATGGTCTGACTCATAATTATCTTCAAGTTCTTAAAGAGTTTTTATTAGCATTAGGAGAATCATCTACATAAAACCGTTGAATGTTATTGCAAAGACCCGCTCAAAAACAGTTATTGAAGTCATGGGTGGCAAGAAAATGAGGGTCTAATGCGGGTTGGTTGGAAAAAACAACATGATCATATTCTCCCCTCTATGAATGGCATGTTATTTATTCATCTTCATGTCAACCAAACTATATTATAATTTCTCAAGTCCGTGTAAAATTTATAGATCCTGAAATCGACATATTTGGTCATGAAAGGCTATTCATTGATACACCGGTCTTCTTTCAATAGTTATGCAACTGCAACGTCCATCTTCATAGACATACCATTCTAAGTTGATTAGAGATGCTTGTCAGTCAACTGATGGCATTTTAATATACGATTTTGTTACATCAAAGCCTAAATGGACATCATGACTGCTGATCTCAGCAATTCTTCTCTCACTTTCTGCAATCACCTCCATAATTCCAATCAAATACATAGTCGGGTTAAGAATGATTTTCTCAATTTCCATGGGGATTGGTTTAGGTGTTCTCATATTTGCAGAATACTTATCACAGTCCAATTTTTTGACCTTTTCGCTAGCATGTTCTTAAGCAAGATATATGCAACCTCCGAAAAGGAAGAATTAGCTGAACTAAGGGAAAAAGTGGAGGATCTTTAAAGACAGTTTTTATAGAAAGATGAAACCTTGAAGTCGGCTGAGGCATCAAAGCACGAAATTAGTTCCATTCACAGTGTGCTAGCCAAAAACAACATGTTTTTATCTAGAGAATAAATATAGTTATTCATACTACGTCTTTATTGGCTTTTATGTAAGGAATGCATGCTACCTGATTTTAAAATATGTTATGTTGTTGATTGTCTTATTTCCGATACAGATTAAGCTCACCGATAAACAAGCAGCTGTAGAGACGTCATTCAAGGAGATATTTCATCATATACATTTCTATATGGAGGCGTGTCAATTGACAATTCTAATCTTTCAGACCAAGAGCACGATGTCACCCAACACTTAGTTCACCTTCCTGACATAGTAAGCTAAGTGGCACAAGGCATCCCCATTGGTTAAAAAATGCAAGATCTGTAGTTCTTCTAATATGCTATGTAAAATGTGGGATGATATTGATGAGTTGGAAACAAGTAAAATGGAAGAGGCACAAGAAGCTTATATGTTTGTTTGGTTGTCATATGTAAAAAGCTACTGGTGTCCTATATTTTTGTTTAGTTTGGTTCCTTAATAAAGCTGTGTTGTTTGATTTGAGTGTCCAGCTAATATTTTAAAGGTTCATGATTGTCATATCAAGTTATGTATGTGATGTCTGAGAAACAAGTTAAATTTTCAAACAGATGGCTTTATTGTATGGGTTCGCACTTTATAGTATGGGTTCACACTTTCAACCTGCACTCGCAGTTATGCTATTTTGCATGTCAAGATTTTGACAACAATTTCTCATGTACTAATTTCTGCTCTGTGATAACTTCGTCTTGCTGTTGTATTTTTTCCATCAACTTGTCCACTTTAGACTTTGCTTCTTTATATAACTGATCCCAAGGTCTCTTATGTGACACCAAAACAGAAGCACATTGTTGAATAAAAGTAAGTGTATTTTTGAAGAGATAAAAGTATGGTCTTCTTTCATATGTATCTCAATGCAATAACCTTAAGGTACTAATGGTGTCACCCTCTCATCAACGTGAGTCGGATTTATCATTTAATGATTGATCAGAATTTATAAACAGGCTCACTCGAGTATGTAAAAAAAATATGGGTGGTGTTGTAACTAAAAAAAACATACCTGAAATAGCAAAGACCTTTGTTTTGTCTCATGATCAAACCAATGTTTTCAAATCCGGGTCGACCCGGCCGGGTCAACCGGTTCTGGTCGAAAAACGGGTCATATTGACTTGGGTTTCACATTTTCGAAACTCGGCTAGACCCGCCGGGTTTGGGGTGACCCGGGTCAACTCGGTTTTCGAGACCCGACTGGGTTTCGATTTTTTCGGGTTCTGTTTAAAAAATGTAAATTTTATGTGTTTGCGATAAAATTTTATTTTTACTTATTATATTGGTTGGTAAACAATTTATATCTTCAATAGATAAAAGTTTTGATGGTTTTTATATATAATTTTTGCTAATTATTAAAAATATGAAAAAAATTATTATTTTTTAGAAAATCAGGTTAACTCGAGTTGACCCGGTTCGACCCGGACTCGATGACTTGACCGGGTAAATTCAAAAACCGGGTTTCCGTCTAGCGACAGTAAAAAGTGAATCTTAAATGATGGAGTAAAACATCTGAGATATAGTGGACAGCTACTTTGGGTGGATGGAATTTTGAAATCCATGCATAAAACATGTTACATTCTTATACTAATTCTTTATCATTTTATGAGACATTGCACCACCACCATAATGTAACAAGATACGTGAAATGGTTTTAAGTTTACTTCGATCAATCATCTTAAAAGCCTACTATAAGTACCAATAGTTTATGCCACAAATTAATATGGTTTTTACTTCTCAATTTAGCTCATACATATATCTATTGACCATCATAAATTGTAGACACGTAACGTAACCATATATAAACGCTCTTAACAATTGATTTACATAATATAAAATTCATCATATTTAATGATAATCACAAATTCAATATCATATACAAACACTTAATAAAGCGAACATTAAGGTTGAATATCAAAGCAATAAAACTTGATTTTCCAAAGGTAACATACAGGATCCACGCGATACTTATGATTTCATGCATATAAATTCCTATTTGGCTTGTCTTGGTAATATAATAAACAAATCTATAAAAATATTATTCTCCTACCTTGGCAATAAAATAAATACAAACAATTCTATAAACTTTGCTATTATGCTTAAGAAATTGTTTGTAGAAGATACAATATTTTAGCACCAGTATTTAGCTAAACAAAAAATAAAATCTGAAAACGATAATTATAAGTTTTGCATGCCCATTTATCTAATTTATAATTTACTAATTTTTTAATACCAATATTTGGCTAAATAAAAAGTCAACGATAATCACAAGTTATACCCGCCCATCGGGCGGGTTTTGCAATATATATATATATTTTGATCCCAGTCATATCCCAGTCACATCTTTTAGCCAATAGTATTTGAGTATTCCCTAGAAAATCTCCAAATTCCACGAATTTTTCGTTTGAAATCGCAGTTCTCGGAAAATCGCGTTTTGGAAACGCATTTTTGAAATTTGCTTTTTGAAAATCGCGTTTTGTAGGTCTGGACCGGTCCAATTCATTAATTTCGGTTTTGATTTAATTTTTTTATTTTTCGAAAACTATTAAAAAGTGTTTTGCTAAACAGGGGGACGCATGATTTGAACTCATGACCTCTTGGTTATTTGTTTTGGTGTTTTCCAATTGAGCCATTGATTATTTTTGTTTAATGATGGTAAACCCCTATATTTATTATCCGGTTTTTTTATTGAGTATGGTAAGTTTTAAATTATTTTTATAAAAAATTAATGTTAATTGTTTAATAACCATGATACGTAGTATCTTTATATTTTTTTGAAAATATGAAGATATACTTCTTAGTATATATATTTATCCCAATCTATACTTTTGTTAATCACGTATCCTTTTTTTATATTCATCAATATCCATACTCTTTATTAATCACGCGTATCATTCTTTTTTATAAAACCCTAAATCTGTGAATCAGCATCCACCATAATGTTCTTTGTTTTTTGTAGGGTTTTTTTTCCGGTATCATCTTTTTTGTTTTTTTGAAAGTTTATATGTTTATCATATCACCCAGTCACTCTAATTTATATGATACTGTGAATTTATTCGCTTTTCAAGAAGTTGATCTTGCTGAGTTTTGGATATTGATCTGATTAGAAAACCTGTAGGGGGGTCTCTGAATATTGAGACGGATGAACACACTTTCTGGGTTAACAGACAACGAGCTGTAGGTTACTTGTGCTCGCTTGATAAGGTCACTATTAATCCTCTCTTAAATCTAATACTTCACTTCGTCAACTGTTTCCATATACATATTTAGGGCTAGCTACTTGGGTGTAGTTGGTACATAGTTTTCTATTAGTCCTTTTGCTGTAAAAATAATGTCTTTATGTAAGATAAGACTTTGATTCATTCAGCAAATCCATGGACCCATGAGAATAAGTTCCTTTGGCACCTCGAAGTGAAGTCAACATATCAGTGAAGTTTGCTCACGTATGTTACACTAACGAACTTTTCTCTTTACTGTGTGTTATATCTATATACCTCCTGATTAGAGGCGGCAAATCGGATGGGTTTGGTGTATGAATATCCTGTAGTTTTATGAGTTAATTAGCGGAATTGAAATTTATTTAGTCTGATCAATCACTAGATTGCAAAGTACATAAGGCAATGCATAAACCCACTTAGACATGCCAATATCCATCATTTTTGTCATTTAAGGTGCTTTTAGAGTTGTTCATTAATGCTGTAGATAAACTCGGTGTGTTGTACCTGGAATGATTGTTCACGCGATGAACTGACTTTGAATATAAACTCGCACTTAACATTGCTGAAACTTCTCAGAGTGAGTGTTATTATTTTCTACTCGTGCCTTTTTTAAAGCAGTATCAAGTCCATTGTTTTTAAAAAAATCCTTCATTCTCTTTGTAGGGCCTTCCTCATACATTGATGCATCTACTGGATCCAGCCGCATACGTCATATAAGGTTGGCTACTGACAGACCCTCAAAGTCACAATCACCGTAAGAGTTATGTCAACAAAACAATTACGGCCGTGGTGGGAATGATCGGCAGCTTTGCAAAAGTTCAGCTCTTGCCACGATTGTCAACACACAACAGACTCTGAATCACAAAACCAAAGTAACTGTTGGAACTTCTGCGAGTAAGTGCTATTATATTTCACTCACGTCATACTGAAGTATTTTGACTGCCTATACCAGTTTTGAATGAAAAAAAGACCGATTTGACAGGTAGTATCTCCATATTTTCATTTTCAGGTTTCGTTTTTATAAGTGGGTAATGTATATCATCAATAACAGTAGGTGGTATCTTAGCTACAACAAAAATATTGTATACTTATTGACTACCTGATGTCAGCTTTGTATCTTTCAGCTCTTACGCCTGACTTCAACTGATAATGAGTTCCTGACTTTTTCCCAATGGTTTTGTATTGTATGAACAATAAAGATGTCTCGTGATTAACTGACAAAATGCTTGCCTCGAAACCATATTTAGATGTAAGTTATTTATTTTGTAAACATATTAATCATACTTTTGCATGTCACTCATTCACGAGGTTTATAGAAACGGGGCAAATATTTCACATCAAAGTGAGTTTTTTGACCCGAAACTATAAACTTGCATATAGGAGTGAGCATCGGATGAAACCCGACCGGACCAAACTGAGACAGATTTAGGCCAAAATCATGAACCGAGCATTGGACCGAAAAGAGTTCTGGCCGGTTTCTCGGTTTGGTCTGGTCCGTGATTCCGTATGCTCACCCAATAATTGAAAACGATGGATCATATTTGTTCAAACGCTATTCAATCGGTCTCTATAAATCATTCATTGGACTTCTAAGATTTGCTTATAATTTATTATTACCCTCTTTTTTTTCTTCATTTTTTCATTTTTTTTCATTTTATATTGTCACATACACAAAATTTTAATATAATGTACAAACTACTCCGTATAAAACATCTTGACAATTATGTTTTAATCAATGTTTTGCTAGACAGAAGACCGAGAATAACATATATCAGACATCTCTAACCAGCACGCCAACCAGCACGAATTATATCAGACGACAGTTTTAAACATACTTTAAGGAGTGTTTAGGTAAGCTTATTTGAGGGGCTTAAAAGATTTATTTATTTCAAAAAGCTTTTCTGCTCTTTGACTGTCTTTCGATAAGCTTATCTTCGTGGGCTTATATTAATTTTGAGGGAAAAATAAACTACATGACTGTTAAAATTTGATATGATTTTCTTCATAACGTAGAGACCAAAGTTATGTATCTTGATTTCAAGAATTCTAATGTTTTGCTTGATGCGGTATGATTTGTGGTGGTCTAAAATGGAATAATTACTCTTTTTGTAGTCTGAAAAATTAACCTTTGTTTCCTCTAAACTGGATTACAATGCAAAACTCTCTGATTTCGGGCTAGCCAAAGATGGACTCACCAATGATCAAATCCATGTTTCAACTTGGGTATTGGGGACTCATGGTTATGCTGCTCCTGAGTATTTAGAAAGCGGTATGCTAACATTATGTCTGCAAGTTTCTGCAAGCAATATCTCTTCTAGCATGTTTTATTTCCACTGGTTCTAGATTGTTTACTATGCACTGATGATGTTGTCATGTAGATTATCACAACTAAGCTCGTCTTGAAAGAATGGACATCTAGGGCTCAACTTTCTGACCTGCTTACTGAGCTGGTAAATTCAAGCCACAAAAACTTATTTTGACATAATTCATGTTTTTATGCTTATTTTTCTTGGTATTTTAATAGTCTAGGTCAAAGTTGCGATGGTTGGGAAGTACACTGGTCCTTTAGATTCTTGCTTATCTATACTAACAGTGGTACTTAAGTCAAACAAGCTTCAAAATTTCCATCTATATGCTTTCTTGAATGATGACATTAAAAGGATTTCCTTCTTCCAGGCTTTGTTGCATGCATCTCTTGCTTGCAGAAGGAAATTAGTCATCAATTGGGTGGCTGCGAGTGATCTCGAAGATGTAACTGATATAGAAGTTACTATCTACTCCACCTTTCATTTCTTGACGATGTTTTCAGAGTTTTAGTTTTATTGATTGATCATGGTGGATGTTTTCTTCTTACAGAATCTTGATGCTAACAAAGCTGCTTGGAATTCTTTAAAGGTTTGTAGATATAATATGTGTTTCTAATGTGGTCAAAGTTAAAGGTGGCAAATGGATGGTTTGTTAATGGTTCCAAACTTGGTTTTTAACAGCCTGAAAATATGTCGGACAACAAGAGGTCATATGATGGTGTAACTTGGAGTAAAAGAAAACAACATCTTCCTGGAATTCTAAGACCGATAAGGAATAAGGTTCACTAACTGGGTCAGACATTGTTTATCGATATATTCAAATCTGTAATTACAACTTGCAACATATTTCTTTCTGGGGATGGGAGTATGTCTTCGCTTAAAAGGTGAAGCAATGTATGTATGAGTTTCAGTTAACTTTTATAATAAACATGTATATGAACAACTTGCAACATATTTCTTTCTGATATAAGATATTCACAGGTTTCCATCGTGCCAGTGAATTCAACAAAGGTCCCTTCATAAACACATTCCTCATCTTTCAACAAGGCAGTGACTTGTAATTATTGTGCAAAAGTTGAATGGTTGCTTTATGTGAAGCAAGGTCCAATACAGGAACCATATAAGGTTAGTTTCTGATATTTAATATAATTACCTTCGTTAATGAGTAAGAGTGTTTATGGTGATCTACTTATTACAATTTTAAATGAGTCATTTCGAGTGATAGTAATAGTGCTAATGCACTTGCAATTTATATAAAATGTAGCCATAACATAAGCTACCGTGGTCCAGAAAGGTGGTCCAGAAAGGCGAAACTATGGATATTGCACATTTAGAAAGACTGATGGCCGTTCTGATTTGATCGGTGGTGATGGGTGTTTTTTTCAATTGTCTATTTGGACATTGTCAAACAACTCCTAGAAAAGGCGTGAATTCGCGGTCCAAAAATAAGAAGGTAAAAGGTAATTCTTTAGTGTGTGAGGTCGGGGCACGTTTACTGGATTCTGTTTATGTTCCTGTTGGTTTAGTTTCGGTCTTGCCATCCCAGGTTAAATGACTGATGACTAAGATTTGGTTATGTTTGATCTCAAATGGGACAAATAAAAAAATTGAGCTAGAAAAGTACAGATTGAACTGGTCGAAAAGTGTTCAAGGTTTTCAACAACATGAACACTATGTTTGTTAAAGAGCAGCTATCTAAAACAACTTCTATATTGAGATGCCTAAGATCTTCACCGGCGTTTCAATATATGGCTAAGGCTACTGTAGCTTCCCCTGACAACCAAATGGTTTTTTACAATAGCCTGCATTTATAAATAATGTATTAGTACTAAGACGATTATAAATTAAAACGTGTACATACAATTTTCATAGGAATTTACTTACTGTCGGTCAACATTTTTATTTTTAGCTTCATTTTTTGCCGTCTTTGATGAGAATCAGGTATTTATAGGGGCTGTGACTAACCTGCAACAACCGAATCTGGAGACAATAGTTACGACTAGGGAAAAGAATGTTAATCGAGTTGTTGCAGAATCGCCTGTAAAGAAAAGGCTTTGAAGTTATATCTGATGTTTTAGATAGATAAAGAATGTGATATGCTAATTGTAAGATAAAATAGTTTTTATAATTATAGATCCGTTTAAAAAAATAGAAAGGGTGCTTATAATTTGTTGGTGTTTTTTTTATATTTTACGTATGTATATTATATATTCTATGTATTTGTTAATCATTTTAATCCTAATACAAAATACTTATTTATGCCTTTGAGTGACCATATGAGCTTATATGGCTTCTTAGCAGCCTACCTATGCGGCTATGCTACCAGTTTTTGACTCATTTGATTTGGTTGATGTGGGTTCAAACAACTTAAGATATTGATCAATCTGTACAATAACCTTTACTTCGTCATCAGTTAGAAAAAAGTACTTATCATCTCTACGCATATATATAACGCAATCGCAAGTCTTCAGGTGTGTTATCAGCAACTCTTATGTTTCATATGAGAACAATCTTTCTACATGGTTGGAGGTATCGAAGAAGTTATTGAAAAGGCTGAGAAGATCGCCAAGGAATCAGCAACTTCATAGACACTCTTCACCAATTCTCACTTTTCTGATAGTTGCGAAAAAATGAATAATTTTTATTCACATGGTGCCTGCATGCGCTGAAAGTTTATTTTCAGAAAACTGAGATTTACGTGGGATCTTTTTGTGATCCCCTGTTTTTTGAGTTTTATCACAATGAAATATGGATACGAGATTGAACCTCTCAGCAAAAACTCCTTCTTCGGCTTTTTTATTGTCATATAATAAGAGGGATAAGCATTAGAATTTGCGTACTTATTTTCCAGATTTTTGTTCCAACTGGGAAATCCAAAATGGAATCATGTGGCCCACTATATATGTGAGGTAAAGTCAAAACCCAAGGCGAAGGTTATATGATAACTGATACTAATTTGATACGTAGATTGATAAAATGTTAAATATAAGACCTATATAAAATCTTAATATTTTATGATAAATTTGTGTGTTATTTTTTTTATACAAAATATACTCGTATAAATATAAATTTGTGTGTCATTACATCCTAATAATAAGAGTGTTTTTTAAATCATGTTAAGTTATACATAATCTCATTTTACAAAACAATTGCAAAACTAATTATCTGATTATCACAATATGAAGCATTATAACCAGATCTAGATATTATATTTTAAAATCACATTTTGTAATCGCTGATTATTTTATTATTCATTTTCAAAATGAATAATCTAATCGTTGTCCTTTGATTTAAAAAAATATATTATTCGAACTTTTAAATTTTTTTTTTCTGTATGAATTTAAATTGATTTTTTATTTTTTTAAAATATCTATTTTTAACATAAATTTAAGAATCATATTATAGCAATATATTGAGTTACGGTTTAGCCACCTGGTCAAACCGATCAAGTCACCGGGTAAGAGGGCCGATCAAGTCACCGGTTCATAGGTTCATCGTTAACGGCCGTTCTGATAAAGAAAAAAGACAACCACGCCCATTGACCACAAATAAACGTTACTTATGTGTAAACTATAACTAAAATATACACTAAAGGTTAAATTACAAATTCAAAAAAATAAAAACACACAAACCATAAACTCTCCAGAACAAGGAAAAAAAACGACCCCGGTGTTCGTAGTTTGTTTCTAAAATAAAACACAATGAAAGTAATTTTGATACCAACATTCAAAGGAAAGGAAACGGTCAGTGCGAAGGTTCAACAATTTTGAACAAGTTAATTCGAATCAAATCTAAAAAAGATAAAAATAAAGGTAATTTAAGAGTAGGTTCAATAATACAACAGTTTATAGTTTTTGAAAAGAAGGAATAACATTGTTCACAGTAGTCATTGAATTAGTTTACTTTTATCCTGATATGAGTTGAGGTCAATGTATACCATTAACTTAGCATAAACTCAATCAACCAATAATATTCACTCATTATTTTAAATCCATTTCTCACCTCTTTTTAAAATATTAAATATCTCACACATGGTAAATAATCAAGCAAAAAAATTACATCGTTGCAACGAGACTTTTATTTTAGTTGTATTCTCTTTTTAAAAAGTTATAGTTTTTAAGAAAAAGAACACGACCGCGCCCATGGAAAAAAGGAATTTCTAATGAGCCAAACAAAAGACCAATAGACTTATGCCCTTCATTTGTAAAGGTGTATAACCAAGCTAAAATTACTCTTCCAAAAGGAAAGGTAATGATATAAGACATACATTTTAATAACAAAAAATAAACTTCATCTACTTTTGAATGATATTGCTTTTCGTTTTTATAGGCAAATTCTGGTTAGCATACATAATAAATAAAACACAAAACGTGTTTTAGAGTTTTTTTTTTAAATTCAGGTTGTTTAACAAATTATATTATTTGAATTTTTAAAAATTTAAAGTATTTAGTTTTTTTAATTCTGATTGAATTATAACTTTCTTTTTAAAACATCTATTGTTTACGTAAATTTAACATCACTTAAGCGGAAAGCCGTAAACTATAACTAAAATATAGTAATGGTCAAATTACAAATTCAATAAACTAAAAACGCACAAACCATAAACCCTCCGAAATAACATAAAAAACGACCCCGCCCGTTGGGCGGGTTACGACGCTAGTATATATATATATATATATATATATATATATATATATATATATATATATATATATATATATATATATATATATATACTAGCGTCGTAACCCGCCCAACGGGCGGGGTCGGTTCAAAAATTATTTTTTGATACTACGTTTGTCGATTAATTACTGTCTTTGTTAATAACAAACCAACATTTGATATTCTTTGGCCATTGCTCATCCAACGACGAGTTCTTTTCATAAATTTGGTTTTGATATTCTTTGGGCGGGTTCGTTTCGTTAATTTATTTGTTAAACGTATGTTTGTATATTAATTTTCTTCTTTTTTTTACAGCGGGACTCATTTTTGTTAAAAGAAAACTTTAACTATTTTTTTTATAATTTAGAGATTGGCTCATTTGTCCTATGTCAATCATTTGTTTTACTAATATGGCGGGTTTGTTTCATTAAGTTTTTAAAGTATGTTGTGTATTTAGTTAATATTTTTGCAATGTGTATTGTTTTTATTAATATGAACTTTAATTGATTTTTTAAAATATTTTTAGTGCTTGGTCCCACTCTACGGACTTGTTTAGTCCCATGTTAATCTTTTGGGATACTACCAAGGTTTAGCTTTTGTAGTATTTTTGTAGATTGATACCTACAATGGTTTGAACTCACTATGACGTTTAGTTACATATAAATAGAATTCTTAATGGTTTGTAAGGGTGGATATTTAAGAGTGAGAATATGAAGGTTTTTATTATGTCTCTTAATTAAACTCGACATTCTTATATATTTATGTGAACTCACACATAATTTGGCATTTATTTAAGGATGGGAAAAAGCCGGTTAATGGTGCCTACAGTTTACATATATACTTTGTGCATGTGTTAAAAAGGTAAACTATATAGTTATAGACATGGTATGTGTAAATATACGTACGCATACGGCACACTACATATGGCTACACATATAGTTGTTTCATTCACTGATATCAATAGTTCTTTCACTAATCGTGTTATATCTTTTTAATATTTTTAGTGGTCTTTTCGTCTCTTTTTAAAATATTATTTTGGTGTAAAACTCTATCATCTAGAAAAACTGAAAAATCATACAATTGGCTTCATTTACTCCCTTTTAGAATTTAGGAAAAAGAGCAATAGAGTATATCATGATGTGCCAAAAAAGCATTCAATGTTCTGAACCTCAATTCTTGTTCATCATAATCAATCCAGTTTTTCCCATGACTTTGCATGCCTATTCAGAGAAAGTAATTAGCCATAAGTTATAACAAAGTGTTACAACAAAATGAAGAACATGTTTTTACCCTTAGTACGAAATGCATTAAATAAATTTTCAAATGACATTATGATAATGTTAAAAGAAAAAAAATATTAACATGGTTGATGCAATAATAAAACGAAAAACATAGTGAAAAGAAAGAACATACATATAGGTTTACGATATAACGTTTACTTAACAAAATCTTTCTTTTAACATACCAAATACAAAATAACATACCTTACAATTCCAGTCAATTTTTTTTACAATATGTACCATTTAAATTGCAACATAAGTAATGGAGAGCACCACGCTTCAATTGCGTTTCACCACAATTAGATAATCACCACTAACTTTGGACCAATTTTGATGCCGATCCCACTAAAAATGAACATTCTTATTCTTTCAAAATAAATTCACACGAATATTACTGTATTTTGAAAGAAGCTTCATATTAAACTTTAAAGTCTCAAATATATTTAAAAGGGAAACAAAGGCATTTGTAAATATAAACATGAAACGCAAGAGACTAAAATACCATATAGTCGTGTATATAAAATTGAACAAAAGAAACAGGACATACAACATCAACCAACAAATCTGTGAACTCCAACTATAGTGTGACTAAAGTGCCACAAAAAATTATAATTAATCTCTACTATATTATTTGAAACAATTTTATATTTACAGAGTTTGAAAATTTAAATTCTTGAAATTGCCTTTTACAAAACTATATCTATTTTGTAACAATATATGTACAATATACTCGTACTTTTATAACAACATATTAAAAAATATTTTTAACTTTAAATTAAAATATTTTATTTATTTATTTATATTTTAAAAAGAATTGTGATATTTAATTAAATATATATTTTTGATATATTTTATTAATGTTAGTTTCTGTCAATAGTATTTTGATGTAAAATTTTCGAAACGCTAATTTTAATTTGATTATGAATTTGAGTGTAATATTTATTTGCCTAAAGAATAATCACCAAATGCTAATCGACGCATTGTGTGAATACCATGCTAGCTAACTAATAAATGACACAACACAAATGTCAAAATATGTATTTTTTTTAATAGACACAAAATATGTATCTAGGCCGAATGTGTTATATTAAATAATAATAAAAAAAGAACCACACATCTGTACATTTGACATCAAGCACTCCCCCGCCTTTAAAGTCTCACTTTTTTAGATCATACCACACCATGTAATTTAAGTCTAAGCTAATATAACATTTCAAATAATACTAACCATGAACTCCCTTGTTTTTCTAACCTTACCTTAAAGGTAAACACAATACAATCAATAATATTCAAGACATAGATTTAGATGTAATAAAAAGAAACAAATTTCCTAAAAGACGATAATGCTTCTCTCGTCATATCAACCAAAATTTTATTCAACTTAAAACATACTTTATTCAAACAAAAAATAATCAACCTTAAAATTTATTCAAATCTTATGACATATGAAAGAAAACAAAGACTATATAAACATTTTTTAAGGCATCCAAGAAAGCAATGTTGGAAACATTTGAGTATATAAGATTATAAGGTAACCTGAGGTTGATGAGATCTGCATCCATGTAACCAGTAAGTTTAACTAATGGAGTTTGGTTACAAACTGTTGTGGCAAACTTGCTAATGTTAGATTCAGCCAAAGTATTTAAGTGCAAGCTAAAATCCCATATCTGCATGACATAATTGACATAAATAAAACAGAATTACACTTGCATAATATCCAGAACATTTCATAGAGGTAACTATACCCGCACATGACCAGTATCTGATGTTTTTAGTTCTTCTTTTGCACACTTATGTCTGTGTCTCATATGTAATAGGACTGGCTCTCTGTATTAGATATTTATACGGTGATTTTATATAATTGCTGCAATCAAAACACAGGAGTTTTTAGTTAAGTTGATGATCGGCTAAATCCAGTTGCTAGAAAAACATATGCAGGTGGATTTACTAAGTCGTTTGCAGTATCCATATTTGATAATCAACATAACTTACTTGTATTCGAGTACATGCCCGATGGGATTCTTCATGACCACCTGCATTAGGGTAGTCGATCTCAAGCACTTAACTGGGCATCAGATTGAGAATCGTCTTGCTTGTGCAAAGAGCTCTTTTGTTCCTACATGAGCATACCGTCCCATTTGTCATACACTGTGATTTTAATACTACCAAATTTCCTACTTGATGATAACTTTCAAGAAAAGGTGTCTAATTTTGGGTTGGGTAAGACTGGATCAGACGAGCTTAATTGTTTGATCTCGACCCGTGTTCTGGGAACCACTGGATATTTGGCACTTGAGTGAGTTATTCATTGTTTATGTATTATATGGTTTTGTATCGAGTAATGTCATCAAATGCAGAGTTTCATGGTATATCTAACATGCAGCCATATAAGTATTAGGAGTCTCTTTTTTTCTCTATTATTGTTGCCATAGTAGGCTTTTTTATGTTTATACTTTTGATGATGATAGGTATGCTTCAACTGGAAAACTTACCACCAAATCAGATGTGTATAGCTATGGTATTGTTTTGCTAGAACTCTTAATGTGTTGTATACCTATTGACAGTAAGCGCCCGCCCCGAGAACATGTGTTGTATAAATATAGGTTCTTTAATTTATATAACATATCAGTATAATCTATAATCTGTATAAAAAGTAGAGTATACTTCTGAGTGAAAAGCTCGTTCACCTTGCTTGCCTTCCTTATAAAGCATTTTAACAGCACAAAGGGTACCATCACGAAGCACATCGGTGCAGACAATACGAAAACCACCCGTACCCACAAGTTTAGCTTGTTCTGCACTTACCATTGTCATCTGCTGGTCGACGGTAGCAACTGGACTCAAATTTTTCCAACTTCGGGGAAGTTATCTGAATTTACTATCTGCCTCTACTCATCTACGAAAAATTTACAAAAAATGAATAACTATATAAGACCTGACCTCGTCTAGAATTTCCCAGAAGTATGGCAAATGAATTGTACCAAACAATACTAAAAATACTTGTACAAAGCTGTTGACTGATCCGCCCATGATGGAGATTGGGAGAATAATTAGTTATATCAAAAGAAGGTTCAACCGTAGGATTTTGTAGCATTTTCATTTTCAAAAGTAGATTTTCATATTAAGATTTTACATTTTTTTAAGCCATTGAGTAAACCAAAAACATTTAACATCAAAACATAACTTCATAGGAACTAAAGCTAATCACCTCAGGCTCCTTCACTTCAGGATGAGTTGCATCAGCCTCCTTTTTCTCATCAGTTGTTTCTTCCTGATTCACTGCAATATCAGAATACACAGATTTCACTGGAATATCAGCTTTCTCATCAGTTGTTTCTTCCTGAGTTGCAGCAACCACCTGTCTCCCTCTGAAAAGTAAAGTATACGTATCAAAGTTGTTATATTGAGTTCGTTTAGTGGACGTCATGTACTCGTATCACAACCGTGTAGGATAAATTTTTACAAAGTCATAGCCTAGTGGAAAATGTTTTGTGCATCTAATTAGAATGTGAGAGATTTTATGTTTAACCATTGTTTGGTGCAAAAAAGGCTGATGTGATCACGCAAACCTTGTTGGATGCAAATATGGTTTTTCTGTGAACTCAAACTCCATCTCCCTAAAAGATTAGAAAACATGATCACCAAAAAAGAATAGCCAACGCTAACATTGAGGGCTCGACTTCTTGGTATCAAAAGTATGTTATAGGTCACATAATATCAAAACTCATAATCTTTCTGTGACACAAAATGTTGAGATTGATAAGAAATTGTATATTATTCATATTTTGTTTTTCTAATTAAATATCAATCGAGTACCATCATAGTGGTATAAAAAAGGTGAATAGCAAACCTTTGGGGAACCACTGATTGTTCCAAAAGGAAGTGCAGAACAAAGTGCATCATAGCAAGTGATATCATCCAGCAATTCCCTAATCACCTTTGACCACCAAAATGAAGCAACGATTATTCAAGATCAGTACTACAAAGTTTCATAATACATTTCAGAGGCACAACAACTTGCAACATTGGAAGCTGTGAATAAAAGTACAGGATAGAAAGAAAAAAAAATCATTGTAGGTGTCAGTTTTTGTGCAGGTCATTAGACCAGCTAAAATGCTACCCTGATGACCAAGTTTTCATGCGATATAAAAAACATAATTTCAAAACTCATGACCAAGTTTGTTTTTCAGGCTTATGCTCTTCAAGTTTGATGTCCATGCATCTGCGACCTTATAAAAAAATGCTAATCGAATATGAGTTCAACAAAAAAGAGTTGAAAAGAATATATAGAATCTGTGTTGAAAAGAAGCTGGGCCTTAATGAGCACTGAGGCATAGGCAGAGGGAGAAGCATAATGAGAGCTTTAGTACCTGATTGATTAGGATTATTAGAGTGTTTGGGACAATGACACAATGGTCATTTTGTTAAACTATGAAGCACCTTAAAGTAATTCTTTCTACATCTTAGTAAAACAGACCTAAAATGTCACTACCTGATGTAGCATAATGCCACACGAAAAGTGTAGTAAATTAAGTTCTTATATGTTATTTGTTGTTTTTAGGCTTGCTTCTGTGTTTGCTTTTAGTTGGAGACTTGTTTCGGTTGCTATTGGTGTTGTCATTTTTGTGCTGCCTGCAGCGGGGGTAGGTTTACGATGTCATGTTATGTTGATTTGATTTAGCAAACAGTGCAGTGTATTTTTAAGCTGGGAAGGTTGCAGGTATGTTCGGCATTGCACTTGTTCCTATATTCTCGCCTAACAATAATGATAACCTTTGTTAAGGGTATACAACTAATTATACAAAAGAAATGCATAACCATTGTTAAAACAAAAGAAAGCACAATTTAAAAGGAAAAGAAATGCATAACCTTTGTTAAGGGTATACAACTAATTATACAAGACATATTATCTCACAGCTAAATAATCCGATTACAGTAAGTCCAAAATTAGGTTCACCTTATTTCAAAACAAAAAATGATCCTAGAGTTTATCGTCGCACATCTAAACGCCTTCATATTCTTTGCATAGGTTATCATATTGAAAATATTAGTCTATGCAAATAGCCAAGTGCAACTCGTGGCTCGTGGATCATGGCTGATGCTTATGGTCTGTAAATGGGCATAACACAAGTTGTGAACAACCACTTATTGTAGGACCAAGAACTTGATAGTTTATAATAGGCTCTGGGAAGTTTCAGTTTCTCAGAAACCTTTTAAATTTAACATGCTATATATAAGTTATAAAACATGAGGCACTCTTTTGCCATCACAACAGACTTAAAAAGTGCGATACAACTTTTCTTATTCTATTCATAAACAAGAGTGTCTAAAAAAAGGATATACTTATCATAGACAACTGAGTATATATAGCAACTGGGAAGAGTCTTAATGTCATAATCACATGTTAACAAAACAGTGTTAGCATAAATGTATTCAACTCATTAAAAAGGTAATTCAGTAAAGAATTGAGTAGATTGTTACCTGCATCAATGATGCTAAGGCATGACACACAGAAATATTTTCCACATGAGATTCCAAGATCAACATTGTCTGATCATAAAACAAAAAAAAAGTTAGTAAATGTATTCGCTACCCTAAAAAAAGAGTAAATGAGAAGGTCGGTGTTAATCCCATGTTGCACACGTAATTCCGCCACTGATACAGTGCAGATAGTTGCGAAACTGAAAACTACGCACACAACCTTACTAACTCATTTAGCAAAACTGAGTATGAGCCAAAAGAGGCAAAGCCCGAAAGATGTTGATAAAGGCCAGATATAGTGTTGTCATAATCTGCAGGCCTTTACCAAGGTAATTTTAGTTTGTTACACTATGGTGTTTAACTCTGACTGTATGTGGCATGTTACTTATGACTGGGTTGCCATCCATCCCTACCGAGTAAAACAAAAAGATGAACTAAAGGGGAATGTGTCAAATAGACCTGAACGTCCCCTGAAGTCTATACTCTATACACCACATAATGACATATAAAATCATTTAAATTTTGCATCAACCCCAAGCCAGATGACCACAACCGAAATGCTACCGGCCTATTAAAGTGTTGTGGTGTTTGGTTTTTCGACTTTTGTAGTGTTGTTTTCAGATCAGTGAAGGTGTTCTGGTGCTTATTTCAAGTAAATTTTTAGGGGTCAGATAGGTGTAGTAGCTCAATAGTGTACTATCGTTTGAGTCAACAAAAGATTCTAATAATGTGGTGACTTCAAGTCGACGATAAAATTCGTTCAGTCAGTTTGCCTCCTTTTCCGCCATGTACATTACGTGATCCCAACACCAAACAAATGCCTGCAACCAAACTGTAATGGGATCAAAAGAGCTTTTTTTGGTAAAGGGGTAAAATAAGGATCAAAAGAACTTGATGTATATATCGAAAGCTCACTACTATGAAGATAAGATATCAAAGAGACTGAATCAGTTTTAATGCAGCTACTTTTGAACTAAAACCCGCAAAACATTAGACTATGGTTTTACTTCAGCAAAACACCTACACTAACTTGTGTGGCGATCATTTCACTTTCATTTCTGTCTGAATCCATCTTTTCTTAAAGAAAACTTGGTGAAAAGTTTGAATGTGTGATCAATCAGCTCTTAATTCAACACGAAACCTGCAAAAGCTTAACGCCAAACCAAATAATGTTAACACACAGACAACAATAAAACTCAGTTAAAATAGAAAAGTCTATATGAAGATCACATATAACATATTTACATATATCTTATACTTGCGCGAAAAATCTGATTTATAGAAAATGTAAAGGGCATGGTCGTACAATCATGACAAAATTCCGAATCTTAATATAAGTTCTTCTATATGCAGTGAATGCTAATTTTATTAAAAGGGCTAGGATTTAGGGGGTTTTGGATTTAGATTATCTTACTGATGCGTTTATGGGTGTTTCATTAAGGTTTATGGGTGTTCAGATTTAAGACAAATGTACATCGATAAAGCTTTTAGTTTTCGTGTATTGTGAAAGGGTGGTATTCGAACAAACTGCGTGAACTGCTTCCAGATTAGGGGCTCGAGAACAGTATAGATCATTTGCCACACGAGTGGCCCCTGAAAGAAAAGTTGAACCAGAGGGGAATCATTCTGCATTCATGCCTATAGTAAATGCTTGTCAAACCAGCCGATCACGTCTAATTAACCTTAGCCCAAAAAAGTAATTATCAGAGAACCATAACGGGAGGTAAATCTGCAGTGAGGTGGTGAAGAGATATTTGAAGACCCTGACGTTAGTTGTTTCCTTTTCTTTTCTTTTTTCTAGCAATCGGTATTTAAAAAGAGGCAAAGTAGCCTCCAAGTTCTTTTATGCTGATGACCAAGGACAATATCTTTTATTATTAGTACTAACCAAAATTTGAACTACTTCTAGCGCCAGCAAACATTTGTTTCATTGCAACTTGCAAAATAATACTAACAAAGAGAACAACTTCTCCACAAGAGAGAAAATAATATAACCTATAGTACCATTGGTGTTTACCTTTTAGAGCGATAGTACTCAGCTTTAGCTCCTCTGAGTTGTCCTGTCCCAGCCGCTCACTTATGATTTGACTATTTTACCAACTTAAAGATTACACTTTTCTATAAAAAAGTTTGTGTTTTACGGAGTTTTGGAACTCACGGAAAATATAAAATAAGTGAAGAAAGCTCTCTTCGCGGAATAAAATAAATATGACTTTTAGAAGTAAGATCAAGAGAAAAAAGCAAATAGCTTGAGAAGTCTGTACAAAACACATATGCAGTTCAGGATAACCTTTGACAGAGATATTCTTTCAGTGTTAATTTCGAATGACTACAAAAAGTTTATCAAAATGTGTTAATAATAAACACGTTGTTTGGACTGGTAATGGGTAAAATAAGCACATCATGCCGACCCACATGCATTTTGGGAGTTTTGTTATCCAATTCAAAAAGGTAAATGAAAAACAACATGTTAAAAAAATGCAGAGATGGAATGGGTGAGAAGAAACCTGAAATCAAAGCCTCGGAACAATGATGATGATTTCCAAAGCTTGCTATAGCGAATCTGCACTTCGTTTCACTTATCTTGATACAAAAATTTAGTTTGGCAAAAAAAAAGATACATAAATGAATTTAAGTACTCTACATGAAACTTTCAAACTTAAAACTTATTTGTTTGCAATTCTCATCAGTCTATTGATGATTCGGTCTCGGTGTCATCTAATGTGGATGTCGAGATCATCTCGAGGTGATTACCAATAATAAATATTTATTATCAAACACCGAAAATCATAGTTAAAATGATTTTTTTAACATCCTTACTATTTCATTCGACTAATACGAGATACCAAAATGCACACCAACTGCAAGAGGCAAATACATCATCATCAGGATCAGTATCATACTCTCCCTCATGGTGCAGTAGACGTTGATGCGAGCCATAGAATCGGTGTTGCAGCAAAAGTCGGTGTACCAGAAGCTGATGTGGGTGGTAGATTCGGTGCTGCAACAGGATTCGGGGCACAAGAGACCAAGAGCGTTATTAGGGCAACAATAAACGATATCTATATTACTATAAAGATATATAAAGATGTTTACCTGCACCATCTCGTCATCTCTCTTGGAAACTTTTGGAACATCATCCTTATTAGTATTTGAATATTAGCTTTGGTGATTCTCCTCATTTCAGAAAATTTGGCTCCTCCTTTCCCAATTAGGCAGCCAATATGAGAAGATGACACAAGTAATCGTGTAGCAAACGTGACGGGAGCTGAATCTCTTTCAATTCTCTCACTGCACCTGGGTTGCAAACGTATTGTAGCTTCAATAGTTGGAGAAAATCTCCCATCGAAGACCTGTACATAAAAATAATTGAGACTAAATAAAGCTATATCCTTTATCTTTCTAATTTATATGACATCCTAATTCAGACCAAATCTACCTCCTGTGCAGAAATAGATATTATGCAATCTTCAGCTTCAGCTGTCGCATTACCACCTGTGATTGCTGCACCAGATTCCTGTCTAATTTGATTGACACCACAGTAAGTGTATGCATGTGTAAAATCTTGCTCAACAAAAAATATGTGACAGGTGTGAGGTGTTTGTGAGTCTGGATATTATTTTCTAATGTTGTAGGCCACCACCTTCGTTGCCACAAAAAGCGAACTTCTGAAACGTTAGATGAAAACCACATACGCCACCCTTTTCCCACATACCACTTAGCCAAATATCAGTCACCTGCAAATATAACTGCTTTAGCTGCTGCGACCACAGCTTCAACAGTGATCCCGTACTCCTTGTAAATCTTTCCTGCTAGTGCACATGCTCCGAATTTGTCGATATCATGGCCTTTCCTTTGCTTCCAACGATTTTCGCCCATCCAAAGTTGTTGAAGCTTTAATACTGACACGGGCTGTTACACTTGATGGAAGAACACTTTCCTGGTAATCGGAAGATGGGGCAAGTTGGGCAGCTTTTGTCTAGAAAGAGCAAGGACTGAGGGTTGTTTTTGGCTCTCAACTACGACCTTGTAAGCTCCAGCGGTCTCATAACCGTCGGCTGGTCGGAACATTAATTTTCAATGTATAACAGGAACCATAAAAATAAAAACACATCATAACTTGCAGAAATTCGACCTTATACACCCAGCTTGTAGACTGCAAACTGGTAACGGGTTCTTGTTCAGAATTTCACAAAACCGACTCTTTTAAAAGTTTTTAAAAAAACGTTCTTATCTAAACTTTATTATTCTATTAAAACATCAAATTGTGCTTTAAAACTATAACTTAAGCTTATACACACTTACTTAAAGAATCCTAGTTAGCCTATCAGCAGATGCCCTTTTGTTTGTTGTCTCTAGAACGCGTGCATACCTAAAATGTGTAGCGCAAAATGTTCAAAGTACAACACTCGTCAGTACAGGCAACAAAACGGGTTCAGGTGAATATTTGTATAGGTTGAAACAGGTCGAACGACACACTTCATTTATGAACTACTGCATCCAAAAAGTCTCTCGGCTATAATCTTGCTGACTTTGGACCTAGGCCTACGAACGTGTGCAAGACCATACTGGTTATAGCAGATATGTTCTGGGTTGGTCCAGCCGGTTGGACGAAACCTGCACCAGCAAACCAGATCTGTCTTAAAATGCATAAGACTATAAGAGGGACATAAAATGAATGTGATAACGTGTCATAGAAGTAAAATAGGTTTTGTCCAACCGGCTGGACCAACCCAGAACATATTTGCTATAACCAGTATGGTCTTAAAATGCATAAGAGGGACATAAATTGAATGTGATAACATGTTATAGGAGTAAAATAAACCATGAAATTAAAGTCTGATTGTTTTTTGTGTTTATGTGACTGTGATTTTGCAAGACTCGCCAAAACATTGTTATCTGCGTTTTGGTTACGGGATGTGTAAAAGTGTAAAACTGTAACACATTGAGTGAACCGAAGATACAATAGCCCTTGTTTTTTAGGGAAGTACGTAGACATGAAGAGTCCCATAAATAGGTCTACACTCAGCCATTAAGATCTCAGAATATATATGTGCCAATCGTAAAGTGGCAAATACATTTTTGACTTGTCAAGTCAAAGTGTAAAGATTAGCCTGAAGAAGGGTACATATAAACTGATATGTATGTTGTGGTGCAATTCAGTGAGGTCGGGCTTGTTCATATGGTCGTCTTATCAAAGCACCAACGGGATTACCCTCAAACACTATACATAATCAAAACTGATAACTCTTTTAAACTATTCAAGATATCAATATAACAAAAATTCGAGCATATCAGCATCATATTTGCTAGTGATGCTTTCTGGTTTGAAGGACTACGGCTTATAGAAGATGGAAAGACTTGGGTCCCATTGACAGAAAAGTGGTTTGAGGGGAGGGTGATAAAATTTGTGAAAGCAAATTATATCCCATTCATCAAGCTGGACATAAAGAGAATGTAGTTTTTTAATAGTTATACATACTATAGTGACTCTACATCAAATATAAAACCAATCAGAATATTATTTTTAAAGTAAAATTAGATTCATAAGTACTACTGCAGGTCTATACATTGATCACAACAATGATAAATAAAACACACCCAGATCAAGAAACATACAAATATTCATCCATACAATCATATAAACCAAGATTAACAGAATATGATAAAAACCCATGAAAACCAAGATTAACATAATCCGATAAAAAACCATGAAAACAAAGATGAAAAAAAGAATAAACTTCTCATGACTGAGAATGAAGATCGCACACATAGAGAAGTAATGATGATGATTATGTAAAGTTTTTATTTATTGAAAAAGGGTTGAATCAACTCACCTACCTGAGACACCCACTTAGGAGACCCGGTTGTTGTTTCTTTGTGGTGAATCGATCAAGAAGAATACTAATAAGGAATGCGGATTTGTGATTGAAGAAAACAGCGGGTAAAGAGATATGATCTATGTTTATATGAGATTGAGATTGGGATTGAAACTTGATTTGAGATTCATTGTGTTTAAGGATTGATTGTGAATCAAACAACAAAGATCAAAGATCGATTCATTTTTTATGTTTCTTGGATTAGGGTTTACACGCCGTTTTTTAGAGAGACATGGATGATTTGTGTGTTTTTTTTACCCGTGGCTCTGTGGAAAAATGAAGGAAAAAAAGAAAGTATACCATTATTTATACCCGTGGTTTCAAAACGTGATTTTGAAACAAAACGCTTTTTTTAAAACTGCGGTCTGCCCAAATGTGTTGAAAAAGGAAAAAAGTGAGATTTTTTAGCAAATACTCAAATCCTATTGGTTAAAAGATGTGACTGGGATATGACTGGGATTGAAACTGTGGTTTCAAGTCATAATTATACCTATATATAATATAGATATATATATATATATATATATATATATATATATATATATATATATATATATATATATATATATATATATATATATATATATATATATATATATATATATATATATATATATATATATATATAT
The DNA here is from genome assembly GCA_025667525.1 of Glebionis coronaria. Taxonomy (NCBI): domain Eukaryota; kingdom Viridiplantae; phylum Streptophyta; class Magnoliopsida; order Asterales; family Asteraceae; genus Glebionis; species Glebionis coronaria. Next base: position 488,286,372 of record CM046877.1, read on the forward strand.
ATATATATATATATATATATATATATATATATATATATATATATATATATATATATATATATATATATATATATATATTTACTATGGATTAGTGTTTATGGGCAAATATCAAATAGAATAAAAAGTTACTTATTTTAGGTCAAAATTCAATTAAAAGTATTTAAATTTTCTTTTTCAATTTAATGTATCAATCTTTTTTCTTCTTGCAATGTTGGGAAGTTAACAAATTTAAAAGTTATATCTTAACGATCGTTTAATTTATTATTGCATCGTTAGTTCTTTATATTAATGACACTTAATAATAAACTCCAAAATTCGTTTTTTACAGTTTTCTACCTTTTTCGTTTTATTTTTACCTTCTTCGTACGGTTTTTAATCGTTTGGTTCCGGTTTTACAACATCCGTCCTTCTTTTACTGTTTTCGTTCAATTTTTACTTTTTCGAGCCCTTCTCACCGTTTGTGTCCATTTTCCGGCTTTTAACTGTTTTAGTTCGTTTTTTATAGTTTTCGACTCTTTTTTATCATTTCTGGCCATTTTTGTTCGTTTTTTACTTTTTTCGTTCGTAAAAAAGTTGGCGATAACAGCCTGAAAAGGACGAAAACAGTAAAAAAACTGGTCGAAAACGATATCAAACACGCTAAAAAAGATCAAAAATGGTAAAATAGACGAAAACGAAAAAAACAAACCAAAACCTTAAAAGCCGAACGAAAACAGTAAAAATCAGACGACAAAGGTAGAAAACGGTATAAAACTATAAAAAACGATTTTTGAGTTTATTATAAAGTGTCTTAATATAAAAAGACTGACGATGCAATAACAAAGCAAACGATGATATATAACCTTTAAATTTGTTAGTTGTCCCAACGTTGCAACAAGATGTATGTAAAGTGTTTGTACATGAATTGAATTTTGTTTAAACTTTAATTTTAATATACAGGACTATTAACAAGTAATTGTATTGTAATACACGATATAAAGAGAAGAGTTATTTTAAATATTATTTTTTATTTGATATTACAAATTCATTTCCACATCATCTTCTTACAATGACGTTAAAAGCATTAAATTATTTTATTTATCTTTTATCACTTTTTTTAACGATGACTTTATTAAAAACCACTAGCAACGAGCTAGAAAATTACAAAGAAATAAAAGTGGATGTTGAAGTCAACTATCCCAATTAAACGAGCTATTACTTCTAGCATGTAACACCCCACTTGGATAAGTGGACCGTTACGTGTATTTATGTCGTTTCATCAAAGCATATAAGGTAAATGTCCTAAAACATTAACTGACCATAAAGGAAATACCGGAATCAAACATCGGTAATCCAAACATAAGCTCAAAACATGAAAGTAAATACTAAATGAAAGGACTGAACAATGTCCAAACAGGCAAATAAATATATGAAGTGCATAAAGTAAAGAAGTCTAGATAGCTTCCATCCAATGCACGTACTCTCAGAATCCTAAGAGCGTTCTAGTGTACCTGCCGTTTGAAAATGAAAGGAACTACGGCTGAGCATAACGCTCAGTGAACGGATATAAGAGCATGATAAGTAATCCTAGAATGAAACATATGACAAATACTGAAGCTGTAAAGACTGATATAAAAGAGCAGCGGAAAAATGTGTATGTTCCTGAAAAGTCTGATTGTAAATAGTAAAACTGCATTATTATCTGTTCAATCTGAAAACATGTATTTATAGTATTTTAATTTCCAAGAGCTTATATAGGTCATGTGTTGTAACAACGTCTGCATGAATATATGGAGGGGTGACCTCGTCATGCTGTAGAGGGGTGACCTCGTCATGCTGTAGAGGGGTGACCTCTAAATAATGTGTTGGATGGAGGGATCAACTCCAATGTGAAGGATGTAAAGCACACACCACATTCACCTGATAAGCTATAAACTGATAACCTAGGGTGCATCCATACGCCCCGCTGATAATACTGACAAATGGCCAAGCTGAAATAAAAGAGACGCTACGAGAAATTACTCCCCCGTAGAGGAGTCATGACACTGGTGCCTCTAGTGTCATGGTTATGGTACCTCCGTAACTAGTACATAACTGGTCATGCTTTTATATAAAGCTCAGGCAATTTAACTTAGTTATTAAAATGATTACTGATAAAACTTAGAAACTATACTAGGGAAAACATTTGGCTGCAGACGGGGAATCCTAATCATGCATAGAAGGAAGTCCTTACTGAAGGACGGGAGATCCGTACCTCGTGTCCAGTAATGAAATAAGAATGAAAGCTGAAGGATCTACTCTGACTTCACGGATACTACATAAATAAGGTACGTAAATGATTTGTCTGATTACTGTTTACTGTTACTGATTCTTATTGTTCTTAACTTGTTTTATTATGTTCTTATATTATTGTACTGTTCATCATAAAATATGGTAACTATGACTGTCTTTAAATATTTACTAACTAGTGTATATCCTATATTTTATGATTACTGCATATTATATTGTATTTTGATGTTTATGATGATACTGTAAATAGTAACCTGCTAAAAATAGAAAGTTTCCCGAATTAGAAAGTTTCCTAAAATAGAAAGGTTTCCAAATTAGTTTCCTTGAAAATAAATCATTTAAATAAAACCAAGAATTTTAACTTAATAACTAATTAAATCATTTCAAATTAATTTTACTAATTAATTTAATAGAACATTTATATTTTGGTTAAACCATGATATAATTTACTTGGTAAAATAATCTAGAATAATTTAAATAATACCTCGTTTATGTCTTTCCAATTATACCCAAAACCCGGGTCAAAAGTCTTTTGAGACACTTGGTCTCGGGTCGGCCCAAAACGAAGAACCACCACAGCCGGTTGGCTGTGGTTTCCCTTTTGTTGACGTCACCAACAGCAGCCACTGCTCCCTTGGTGGTTCCTGCTGTTGGGTTAAAATACGCACTGTTTTGTCATTCGTTCCCCCTGTTGAGTCCCTAATTCCGACTGCTTGCCCTTATATTTTTCCCACTTATTTGTTATTTATTATCACTGTTTTGTTATAGTATCCCACTGTTTGGTTAAACAGTTCCCACTGCTTGTTTTATTGTTTCCCACTGCTTACACCAAACACCCCTGCGAACCCAAACAAACACCCCTGCATGTGTTTATGGTTGCGGCTGGTCGAACAAAGGCACCACCGAGACCCCTAGTGGTCTCGGCTGTTTATTTAAAATCCCACCGAGAGCTCTATGCTCTCGGTCTTCGTGTAAACACATCACAACCCCACTGTTTGGTTTCTTTTGGGGCTGATCACAAAAGAGAAACCACCGAGACCATATAGGTCTCGGCTGTGTACACCCAAAACCCACCGAGAGTTATTAAAACTCTCGGTTTTCATGTATAATAATCAAACCTGACTGATCTTAATGATTTACATGTTTCATACTTAATGATTCATGAGTTCTTGACATAATCTTCCATAATTCGTGATTTTAAAGAAATAAGAGAAAAAGGGCGATTACCTTCTGTGTTTAGGAAGAAAGAATAATACACACAATCGAATGGTACACAAAAATAAAAGCCCGGATCCTTTGTTTGTGTTCTCTAGCCGTCGGCTATTCCAAGAGGGCAGAAACCCTATTTTTTTCTTCCTTTTATTTTTGTATGTTACTGTTTTGTCCAAAATGATGGGGTAACCCCCGTGTTTTTTTTCTTTTTCTTTGACAATGGGCCGGTTCAGCCCAAGATCCCCTTTCTTTTCTTTAAATGTTGCCGCAACCCATCACATGCATACTTAAGTTTTTCGTTTCATTTAATCTTTACTTGCTCGTGTTTTTAGTTCGTTATTCAGGGTTTGTAATATTTAATTCCTGAATAAATACCTACATATAAATACTTACGTAATATTTTCTGACATTTATTAATTATTTTCTGAATAATTAATTTCGTTACCTTTAATTAAAGTTAAAACTGCGTATGTTAATATTTGTGGGTTTAAAATATTGCGTACGTGTTCGTATATTAATCCTCGTGATATATTCTGTTATGGATTATTTATTTCCTGAATAAATAATAGTTTCGTAATACTTGAATTAATACTGTTATTTATTATCTGAATAAATAGTTACACAACGTTTAAATTAAAACTGTGATTGTACGTAATTAATGTTCATGGACTTTTAAAGCGGGTTTTACAACTCTTCCCCTCTAAAAAATAATTCGTCTTCGAATTAAGGATGCGGTAGTGTTGTGGTTTTAAATAGCATGACACCATTTGTAAGAAGGCATAAATATATCATCAAAGATAACATCTTTTTAGAAAGTTTGAGCTGTAAAAAGAAGACAATTTCTGATATTCCATATCCTGTAATGTAAAAAATGCCTTCCAACATGCTTTTGAATTTAACCCCTAGCCGAATTCCTATGAACCAAGCCATCCAATCTCCATATGAACATAAAGGAGGCCACGCCAAACCCCACCAACGACATACGAGACGAGAAACATCAATACCCAAGTCACATGCAAAAAACAAATGTAAAGAATCTTCAGGGGACCGCTCACAAACTAGGCATAAAGAATCTGGAACATGAACATCTCTTTTACATAGGTTCACACGGGTAGGAAGACGATCAATGCGAACCTTCCAAGCGAACACGTTAATTTTAATCGGGATGTATGATTGGAGTAAAATTATACACTTTTAGTAAAAAGCGTATAAATGGTAAGTATTAAGTTTCCACGTTTAGGAAAACGCCAAAACCGATCGTTGAGTTCGTTCCTCAAGGGATGGTGTGTGATTTGTTAGTGCCAAAATTATATTATGTCATTTGTATTAGTTCGTTTTTGGATGAAAAGAGAGAAAAGTAAAGGACGATTATGCTAAATTACACTACGACGATAAAAACGTAAAATCGTAAAACGTGGCGTAAAAATAAAATTACACTAAAAAAATTTCTAAAAATTACAAATAAATCATAAATAATATAATTAAGGTCTAGAAATCAAGAAAACTTTTTGTAAGTTTTTATTTAGTTATAATTTAATTTTTAAATCTAATTAAAGACCCAAAAATCAAAAATAATAAAGAAAAAGCCCAATAAAAGATTTTAAAGTTTCTAAACCCCAAAAATTTCTAATGCTAAAAAGTATTTTTTTTTAATTTAGAATTAATTAAATCTATTTTTAATCGTCTAAAAATAATTTTAAACTAAAATAATCATAAAAAATAAAAAAAAGTGGAAAAAATTCAAACCAATTTTCAAAAGTCTAAAATGACTTAAACTGAAAGGGAAAAATATAAACAAGCAAATAAGTAAAGGAAATAAGCTGGAAAAGCTTAATATAAGCTGCTGGCTGTTTTGTGTTATCAGTGGCTAGGAAGCCAATGAAGGCACTGGGAAAATGCTTCCCACTATCTTTTTTATTTGGACATAGAGCTTTTAAGCTCTTGTTCTCGCTTGTTTGGTGGTATTTCTTGGAAATAAAGGCAACCCCAATAGCAGTTGGCTATTTGGGAGTTAGTAAATAAGCAAAACAATAACTAAAAAGCCCTAAATAAGTAGGCAAACCACACAGTTAAGCACAAAAAGCAATAGTTAGCTTATCCATTGTGTCAGATATTGGTAAAATAGTAGAGCTTTTTGTCTAATATCAAACAACATAAAGATAAGCTATCTCGGGCAGATACCAACAGACAGCTATTTGGTGAATCTTAACAAGCTCAAAAAGCTATAATAAGCTACCAGATCACAAAATACTAGCATGCAGACCTCAATACACCTAAGTACTAATAACCTACAAGTTTATAGCCCTTGACTCACAAGAATCAAATCAAAACTAGCAACTGTATGTTTATGGCAGATTTTTACAAAATTATGCAAACTTGATATTTATTCTATTCTAATGAAAACAAACACTTAAACCTACACTATGCTACAACAGATAAAAGGTTGCAGGTTAATTGGTGGAATAAGTGTCACCCTAAGACCATTTACACCACTTACCCAAACACCCCTTAAATTTCTGATAACAAAGATTAACAAATACTTTTGCTATTAACCGAATCCAAATTACTTAAAACACCAAGAACATGTATAAAACATATAAAGAACTCAAAATAAACAAGAATCATACATAACTAAGCATGAACACATAAATATCATAAAAACACAAAAAAATCACAAAAATCCATGGAGGGTTCAAGCCAAACCTTGCTTGGCTTTGTTCAAGCCAAGCAACCACCAGCTGATGCCATCTCCTTTTGTATTTCTAAGGCTTTTGAAAGGCTTATGGAAAGAGTGTATGTTCTTTGAGTATGATTGACCCTTTTGGACTACCACAGTCTATAAAGGGGAATAATACCTTCTTTCTTGAACCTAGTTGAACACAACACAAACAAAGAACCAATCCAAGCTTTAGAATCCTGATCAAAAGCGGTTGTCAATAGATTTTGAGTGGGCTTTTAAAACAGTAAGTATTGAATAACAAGTAAAACCATATTTTAGAAAAATCTTTTAAAAACAAACTTTTGAAACTTTGTAAACTAAAAATGGTCACCAACTGCAAATGAACAACTTATACAAGCTTGATGAGCTTGTTTTTGTGTCAATCAACCAAGCTCAATAGCTTGTATAAATTGGGTCTCAAAAGGTTTTTGACCAAATATCTTTGAATCAGGAAATTCTTTTGATAAAAGCTATACTATTTTTGTAGAAAGGTAAATAGATTAAACTAGAACAAGAACTAAAAAGGAACTCAACTTTTATAAAATTAAAAAAAATACTTTAATTATTCATAAACTTGAAAAATTTACAAAAATAGGAACAAAAGGGGCAGCCACATATTGGACATCTTTTTATTGCTAATGAAAGATTATTCTAGTGTAGCAACCGAGAATTTTTAGTGATTTAAATAATAATAAATTATATTATTTATTAATCAAAGTTCGTTTTTGATAGATATTAAAGTTATTTGGTTCGAAAACGGGAGTTATTTTACACATTGTAAAAGACTGCAAAAAATCTGAGAACTGACGCGATACAAATTAAATTTACATTTAATTATCCAGAGATATTTAATAAAAAGATTTATTAAAATATTTGATACCTTTATTTTATTGTTAATAACGTACGTTGAAAACGAGAACATTCAAGTTGAATTTTATTTTTTGAACACAACTATTCGAGTTAACTAATATATAGTAACTATTTTAAATAAAAATATATTTAACGATTACGAAAATTTTATCGAACAAATACTCTAAATTATTGGAAAATCATTTCAAAACTAACGGTGCAAATTTTAAAAACCGAATCAAATTTTATAAAACACGAACGAGACCTGAACCATGTTTAAACGAGATAAAAGAAAAGTTACATAACTATTGTGTAATGCCGTGTGCATCAAAATTTCCGCTCACTGTTTGACTTATTGGTGTATTTGGGCTTGGCGCCCGGTTCATGTCGGGCCGAGAATCCCGTTTTCTTGGGTTTGTGAGCCTCTATTTGGGTATTACTTTGAACTTAAATGATACTACACTAGTTTGATAAGTGCAAAAGATATATATAATAATCAAGTCATTACATGTAAAACCCGCATGAAAAATTCGCGAAACATTAATTACACGCAGTCACGGATTTAAATAAAATGTTACGTAATTTAATACTCGACATGTACCCAGAATCATCAATGTTCGTATCCAATTATTTACCTTTATTATTATTTATTCAGTAAAAATAAATAATACATATCGGAATTAAACACGAGAACTAAACACGATCGCGCACGATAGTTATTTAAAACACAAGAGATTGAATATGTATAAAGAAGGCCTTGTGGCCGGCCTAATAGAGAGAAACAAAGATAAGGGCTTAAGCCCGACCTAATTAATAATTTAACTAATCAGGGGATTAACATTTCATCTCATTTAGCATATTTTACAAAATCCGAAAACCCTAACACCCCCTTGTAGCCGCCTGCCATACCAAGAACAAGAAGCAGAAAATCGGGTTTTGAACATTACATTTGTTACGGATTCGTGTTTGGGTTCTAAAATTCTTAATCAATTCATATTGGTAACCATTTGATCCTTAACCTTTTATTTATTATCTTTTAATTCAAGAACCAATTAATTAAATTATGAAAACATGTGGTAATAATTAATTCATGAAAGGGTTTTGGAATTGGTTGTCTTGGTTCGGCTTGCACACAAACCCAAAGTCTAAGACTCTCGGTGGCCTTTTCTGTCCACCAACCGTAACCCATATAGGGGGTAGTGGTGTTTTGTTTCGGTCAGCCGTAAGCCAAGACCCCAACAGGGGGAATCTTGGGTAAACAGTGGGAACCGAGAGCCATGGGGATCTCGGTGGGAAGTTTGTATGCGGCAAAGGGAAAAGCGGCCACTACAGGTGGGAACCCTGGCCAAAACAGTGGCACGGATGCAGCTTTGGGCTGCTGGCCGCCGGTCAGAAACCAACAGTCGCCGGTTCTTGGTGTTGTTTTGGGTGTTGTTTGATTGTTTAGTGCGACTGAGACGGGCGTCTCGGTAGGCTCGGGTTCGGGGCTCGGGAATATATGAACACCTTATTAAACTAGTACCTTTTTGGTTAAGTTATTTTAATTATTTAAAATACATGTGTAATTAAACTAACTATGAACTTAGATTATATTTATTAAATGTAATAAATCATGAAATAACCTAACTAGTTTTATTATAACATAATTAAACTAAAAACCAGACTTTAATTTAATTATTTATATAAAGTAAAGTTTTATTAAGTTAATCATGTCATTTTATTAATTAATAATTCATTTTAGACCATGCATTATATTATTATTAACTAATAATCATTTTAACCTAAGTATTTAGTTAATAAACTTTACTAATAAATTATCATAACTTATAAATTATGACTATTAGCACTAGCTTATATTTTGGACTTATTAAACAAGCTTATAAATATTTAGGGAAACTTTCTATTTCTGGAAACTTACTAAATATGGAAACTTTCTATTTTTAGAAACCTACTATTTTTAGGAAGTTACGTATTATGATACAAACAGTATAATAATACTACAGTACATGAAATACATTAATCCGAAATATATGAAACAGTCAGAATTACAAGATTATACACGAAACAGTAAAACAAGACAAGAACGTATAAAACAAGCTAAGAACACTCAGAACCAGTAAAGTATACAGTAACCAGACAACTCATTCACGTCCCTTATTTATGTAGTATCCGTGAAGTCGGAATAGATCCTTCAGCTTTCATTCTCACTTCATTACTGGACACGAGGTACGGATATTCCGTCATTCAGTATGGACATTCCCTTCGTATGTATGATCCCATTTGTAGCCATCTGTTGTAAAACCCGCATGCTTTTACCATGAATAGTACCCTTAAGATCGTACGTACTAGATTAAAACTTTCTTAATATAGCATGATTACGATTACGTGTTAGGATTTTACGTATTACGTACGTGTTACAACACGATAAGTATTTGCTATGCACGATCACGTAATATTTAACTGACGATAATTAATCACGAACATGCGATCATGAAATCATGAACGTAACTAAAACACGAACTATTATTAATTACGTATATATATTTATTACGAACACGAATAAATATATTAAGTCACGGTTAATATTTAACGAGAACACGTAAAACACGAACACGAGAACACACGAGAACACACCAATATTTTAGACACGGAAAAACATTCGGGTTACCCCTTGTGGGCCCCATTACCACGAAATTGGGAGGGAGGATGGGCTTAGCCCATCAATTTTTACTAAAAGGAGGTTAAGGGATTTTTCACTACTCATTTACAATTACAGAAGATTTTTAGCAAAAAACCTAAAAACCCTCCTCCCTTTTCTTTTTGTGCCGCTACCCTACAACCACCACAAGAGGATGGTTTGTGATCTTGGATCTTGGGAATTAAGTTGGTGATCGTGTTTGTTCTTCATCCTTTTGATCCAAGAATTCGGTAAACCCTTTTTAAACCTTTTCTTTTGATTTAATCTTTTTATAAATCAAGAACATGAGATGTTTTTACAAAAACATAATAATTAAACATAGATCTAGCATGTTTTGGTGTTAAATAAAATCAAAAGGGTGTTTTATGGGTTGTTTGTTTTGGCCGCAGGCTGCATCGAACCCGAATGGGTTTCGGTTTGCCAAGCTGATAACTAGGTTTTTACCTAATTAAAAATTATGTTCTCGTTGATGTGTGTCTAATCGAATTGATCTAGGTTCTCTATGTGACTCAGTTTTATTTTGGTGGGAACAAAGATGTGTCGTTGTAGTGTTTTAAAATTAAAAGGTGCAAGTATTTAAAAGCGTGACCGAAATTAAAGGGCACTAAAGTAAAATGACGTAAACTTAAATCTATCTAAGGCAAACTTAAAGTGCGACTAAAACTAAGGCAAGTCTAAAATAAAACTAAGGCAAATAATCTTAAAGTGCAATTAAATAAAAGGCAAGAAAAATTAAACTTGAAAATAAAAATCAAAGGCAAAAGCTAATAAGAACCTGAATACAGCTCATTCGGAATAAACCTTCGTTTGGAATAATCACTCGTCCTAAATGTCACCTTTGGTTGAAATGATTCTTCTTCACTTGGAATATTACCAAAATTCTTGATCCGGAACAAATTGGTCTGAATATGTCACTTATCCAAATCAATGCTTCGTTCGGAACTTACTGATTCGGAACTTGTAAAATCTGCCTTGATTCGGAAGTATTAGGTCACCCCTTGATTCGGAAGTTTCCGAATGAAGCTCCTTGATTCGGAAGTTTAGAACTTCCGAATGAACCTTTCTTGAGTCGGAAGATTACCCTTGATCCGGAACTTATGGAAGTTCCGAATGAACAACCTTGACTCGGAAGTTTCTGACTTCCGAATGAACAGCCTTGATTCGGAACTTTGGTCCTTGATTCGGAACTTTAAGTTGATTCGGAACTTATGAAAAGTTCCGGATGAAACCCTTGGTTCGGAACTTTGGAGTTCCGAATGAGTATGTTTGGTTCGGAAGTTTTGGACTTCCGAATGAAGAGTCTTGGTTCGGAAGTTTTCGAATGAAGCCTGCTTGGTTCGGAAGTTTAAGACTTCCGAATGAACAAGTTTGGTTCGGAAGTTTGGACTTCCGAATGAACACTTCAGTCCTTTCCTTGGCTCGGAACTCTTCCTGGAAAGATCAGAAACAAGGCAAATACTCCCGAAGAACAAGGAGAACAGTAGCAGCAGATATAATAACAAAATAACCAAAATCAAACACACGGATAATAATAAACAGTAACGAATCAATGAATAAACATCAACAAACAATTAAAAACATGAAATCGAACAACTTTAACCACAATAATCAAAAACCATTAAGATCAACATAAAAGCATAAACATGAACATAACATAAACACATGAATCAAAGAATAAGAAAGGTAGATAAGAGATTGGCAAGATAAAATAAAGCTTTGACAAGAATTAAAATGGAAACTTACTTGGAATTAAATGGTAATTAAGGTGCATAACATGAATTAAAATTGACAAGTTATGTAAATGATAAGTATTTAAATGGTGGAAGACTAATTGTCACTTTAGCCAACAAGAGTGAAAAATGACTAATCTAATCTATTTATAGGGGAGGATTAAGGAAGCTTCCTCCCCTCTTTCCTTTTCTCTTAATTGCATAATTAAGTCCCTCCTTCTTTTAATCTTCATTAATTGCGTACTTAGTCCTTTTCTTCTAATCTTCTTTAATCTTGGACTTAAGGGACTTTTGACTTCGGGATTTCTTTTGAACTCGTCTTTAAATTCTTCAATAAAATAGACTTGAATTCTTCGGCTTTTGATAAACTTCCGTCTTTTGACTTTTTCTTCGATAAATCTTCAGAATTGGTCGTGGATTTCCGTTCTTTTTGCGCTCTTGACTTCTTGACTTCGTCTTTCATCCTTTTCTTCAATAAAAGTCCATAAATGCCCGTGAATGTCCGTGTTTTCTCCATTTTTCACCTTTTCATCCTAAATCACAACAAAAACACAAACCACGCATAATTCCGACATAAAAGACATAAAATACACGTTTTGGTTCGGTTATTATTGTAATTAAGTGGTAGAAAAGATGGGTGTTTACACACCTATCAAATCCCCTACACTTGACCATTGCAATGTCCTCATGCAATGCATTAGTTACAAAGCAAGATTACACTTTTCATCATAATCAATCCACGTTGGCCTTTATTAAAGAGATAGAAAATTAAAAACATACAAAATAAAGAAATCAAAAGCATACCTTGGGTTTTGAAAATGTTATGAATAATCATCATCCTCAAGTTTTCACTTTCTCCAAGCCAAGCTTAAAAACGAGATCATTGTTATTATAAGTTAGTAAACTAACACGAACTCATGTGGGCCAATTACTCACTTAGACTCCCTTATTCCTAGGTGTATCTCTTATATTTTATTATTGTCTAGAATGATCACGAGGATGCATTGTTTGACTTATTTCGATAGTTATTTAGTCTGAAAATAAAGTGCACGATTTAATCAATAGTTAGCTAAAGGACCAAATCTTTTAAAACTGCTTCTCGGGACCTCATAAAGTTCATATCTTGGCATAACTTGCTTCACGATTTGAGACCTTTCTCGGACCGATATTTGGCAGCGACTTCATACTTCAAATCTTGAGAGACGTTCATGAAATAATGGTCTTCTCTTCATAATAGGAATTCTTCACTTTGAAGTTTTGAGAGATTCATACTTGGACCACGACTTCTTCATTTTTCTCCAATCTTTATTTTGGACTTTGATATACAACCATCCGCCTCCTTTTATGACTTGGATCTATTTATCCTCATACCTTGTTAGGGTCTTTTCGGATACACTTCTCCATGACTTTTGGGGAGTTTTGCTTTACGTCGTGTGTCTCGATCCTTCATATTGATTTTCGATAAATGATTCTTCACATCACTTTGGATCTTTAGCAACAAAATATAGCCCTCATGCCTTGTTAGGGCCTTTTCAGACTCGCCAATCTTCGCGTCCCGCTTCAATAAGTTATGCCTTGGCTATGAACTCTAATCCATACCGAGCAACTTTTAAACGATCTGGGGCTAGAAGCTAAGTAACTTTTCAAATCGTACAACCTTATTTATTAGCAGATAAATTATTAGCAAGCGATGGGATAATAGGCTTATAATTAACTCACATAAATTCACGAAAGAATACCGAACTTATAATTGGCTCTATCATCTCTCGTTCTCCACAGTTTAAAATCTCAAGTAATGAGACTCGTGGATACTTAGCCTATTAAATCAAAGTTTTGGGTTTTCGAGTCGCCTATAGGATCTTGCAAATTCTTAGACTTTTTCAAGCGTAGAAATCGCATTTTAAAGTTCCCTTGATAAACGACTCTCTAGGATCAATTATAGGAACTTGCGAAAAGTTCTTGTTCTTAACCCGTAAGAGTTAAGACTTTCGCGTTTTATAGCTCCCTATATAAAAGCCTAGCAAAACTTGACTTAAACACGTTAAGGATATTAGCTAGAGTAAACTCGGATTGAGTCAAAAGATTCACAACGTTTGAAAACTAAAACCACTTATTCAAAGATTTATTCTAGCAAAGAAAGAAAATAACTATACAAAGGAAAAACTAATAGGCCAAAATAGATCAAAAATTTTGAAAAATGTCGAAAAATTGATTTTCCGGTTAAAATGAGGACAAATACAAGGAAAAGACCACTTAACTTCGATAGAAGTCCCCCCTACACTTAAGATAAACATTGTCCTCAATGTTTAAGCATGTGGGAGTAAACTCCCCTACACTTAGGACATTGTGCACGTTGTTTAAATCTCGCTAAGGAAAAGACAACTAAAGAGATTCCTAGTTTAATATTTGAGAAAATATATAAAATAGAGAATCAAAAAGAGTTTAGGATAGAACCGGGAAAAAGTAGAACACGGAATCACGGGTCGTCAAGAATCATCAAGAGTGGATCATTGAAGCTCGAATCCCTGATTAAGAAGTGAGGAGAGGAAATAGCAATCCAAAGGGTCCCCCCTACACTTATGATAAAGAAAGCGGAAAGATAGATGCATGGGTTGCCTCCCAAGAAGCGCTTGGTTTTTTGTTAACCGAGTCGTGAGCCTGACTCGACCTTGATCATCACGGGAGAAACATGAAACATATCCACCAGGATCAAAGACATAGTTTTCATCCATCAATAAGCAAGAGCTTAAGGCGAACAAGGCAAGCCAAAGAAGAGTAGGCAAGGTTCCCTTAAGCAGTGATGAAGCACAGTAGAAGCAAGGATGAAGTGGTGCAAGCATGTCTTCAATGGATCCAAAGATTTTTCCTTTTATTTCATCAGGTGGATACTGAGATGGCTTAAAGATTTCAATACCGGGGTCGAACACCTTTTCCTTTAGGGGAAAATAACACTCAGGCTCAGCCGAGTGTGAAGAAGATCCGCAAAGAAGCACAACCTCGTCCTCAGAAGTGGGACAAAGAGGTGTCAAATCATACGTGCAACGGATTTCGGTGTCGACCGGTTTCTTCTCCTTTGACAAAATTTTCTTCAAATCCAAAGTAGGATCAAGACGATAATCTTCAAAGTCCAAAGGAGGAGCATCACTCTCATGAGGGAAGTATGTGTTGAGAAATTCAGAGAAATCTTCCTCAAATGAATAATCGTCCAAAGTAGGATCGAGTGATGGTGGAGGATCTTCATCATGTGAAGAATCGCTCGATAGAGTATCAGCCTCATCGAAATCATCGAAAGTGGGCAGCTCGGGATACTCAGAAGTACAATCAAAATCATCCGAGTCTGAGCTAGAATCATCTTGATCATAAGCATCAAAGACCGGCGGTGAATCATAAATGGGAGAAGCGTCCAAAGTAGAGTGAGAATCATCCACATCATCATTAAAAAGTGGATTATCAGTGGAAGACTCGAATAGAGGATTGTCATAGACGGTAAAGTCATCGAGCACATTTATCATATTAACTGATTCTCGGCCTCCAAAGGATTTGCCTGTAAGCTTCCCCATTTTAAAAACTTCATAATCATCC
Source organism: Glebionis coronaria (assembly GCA_025667525.1). NCBI lineage: Eukaryota > Viridiplantae > Streptophyta > Magnoliopsida > Asterales > Asteraceae > Glebionis > Glebionis coronaria. The sequence goes on from CM046877.1 coordinate 488,301,430, forward strand.
CCGACTCTTAAGATTAACTCACCTTCGGCCACATCTACTAAAGCACGTCCGGTTCTCAAAAATGGCCGACCAAGTATTAAAGGAATACGAGGGTCCATTTCATAATCAACTACGACAAAATCGACCGGGAAAGTAAATGTGCCAACTTTGATGAATACGTCTTCGGCTATACCAACGGGATAAGCGAGAGTGCGATTTGCAAGTTCGAGAGTCATCTTTGTTAGAATGAGGTCAGGCAATGATAGTGTTTTCCAAACACTTAGTGGCATCAAATTAATACTAGCCCCAAGATCAGCAAGGGCAGTAAATTCTTCAGTTTTGTTGAACACGCAAGGCAACACAAAACGACCGAGATCTCCAAGCTTTTCCGGAAGTTCTCTAAGAAGGACTGCAGAGCAGTTTTCATTTAATCGTGTGTTGGCGAGTTCAATCAACTTCTCCTTCTTGCTAAGCAATTCCTTGAATGCTTTGACAAATTTCGGCATGTGGCAAAGTGCTTCAACAAGGCTAATGTTTATGGTCATTTTAGATAGCATATCCACATATTTCGATACTTGACAATCATTCTTGGTTAGATCGTTGGTCTTGCCTATGCGAGAAGGGTATGGGATTCTAGGTTGATAAGGGTTAGGTGAAGGTGTAGTCGGTGAAGGTTGTGATGTTGAAGGGTCCTTTCGAGATACATCGTCATGCCGAGGCGGAGACGGTAATGGTGTACTATCACTAAGTGTAAGAGGAGTAGGGATATATGGTGGTGGAGGAGGTGTAGATGATGGTGGTGAGTCAGGTGGATTGACAATGGTAATTCCACTACGCGTAGTTATAGCACTCACATTAGCTCGCGGATTGGTGACGGTGTTGGAAGGTAGAGAACCCGAAGAAGAAGAAGGTTGAGCTTCGGGCAAGAAACTAGCCAACAGATTCTTTAATTCAGTTGTTTGAGTGATGAAGGAGGATTGAAGATTTTCACGAACCTCGGTTCTGATGTCATTACCTTGCTTCAAGATATCTCCTTTCAAATTGATTATTTGGCTCTGTAGATTCTTGATTTTCTCACCTTGAGTTCTCATGATGGTGTCAACATCGGGATTAATGGGTGGGTGTTGTTGGGTGGGTGGTTGATAAGGGTTAGAAGCACGAGGTGGGATTTGGTTGCTTCTATTGTAGTTGTTGGCGGGATTTTGGTTTTGAGGAGAAAAACCGGGTGAAAGGTAGTTGTTAGATCGGTAGCTCAGCAGATTTCTATCCCCTTGTTGTCTAGCTTGGTAATTTTCTGGTGAATAATTACCGTAAGCTGCATACACATTTTCTGGATTTCCTTGTGTCGAAGGACAATCGGTGTATGAGTGAGGACCGCCACATGTTTCACAAGGATTAGCAACTGCTTTAACTTGTTGTTGTTGTTGGTTTGAAGCGAGAAGCGTAATACTTTTGCTCATTTCAGCCATCATGCGGGTGAGTTCGGTCATCTCAGGGTTTGCTGAGGTTGAGGAAACATTGACTCTCGGGTTGTTCCTAGAAGATGCAGAAGAATCCCAGTTCTTGTGGTGAGTAGTCATGTTCTCAATTAACTCTCTACACTCCTCGGGTCTCCTTTTCATGAATGTGCCACCGGCGGCTGCATTGATCGTATCACGATCTCGAAAAGTCAATCCGTTGTAGACAGTATCGATCAATGTGACGGGAAGCATGTTGTGGTTTGGACAACGGTCGATCAAGACATTATATCTCTCCCAAGCGTCGAAAAGAGATTCATCAGGGTCTTGCATGAAACCGCTGATCTGATTGCGAAGGCTTGTGACCATGGATGGTGGAAAGTAGCGCGAAAGAAAGCGTTGAGTCATATCATCCCAAGTGTGAATAGAATTCTTCGGTAGACGATCAAACCATTTCTCGGCATGATGCGATAAAGTATGTGGAAAGAGTTGTAGGCGGAGAACATCCATTGTGGCACCAGGCAACTTCATGCTTTGGGTGATTGTAATGAACTTGTCGAGGTGTTTGTTGGCATCATCATCAGGCAATCCTCTAAATGGGTTTGTTTGTACTTGCTGAATCATGTGGTGCTTCAACGAAAACTCAGGAGCGTTGATTTGCATCGGCGCAATCGGTCCTCCTCGTCCAAACATGGTTGGTTGACAAAGTTCCTCCATGGTCCGAAGATCGGGCTGTGGAAGAGCATTGTTGTTATTATTATTATTCAGGTTCGGTGGAATGTTGTTGTTGTTAACACCTGCCATATCTAATTCTTCTTGAGGCTCGGGCTCTTGATAATTAGAAGATCTAGTACGCATACACCTGAAAACGCAAAAGAAAAAGAAACCAAACACAAAAACAATATATATACACAATAAAGATAAAATCTTTTTGGATTTTTGAAATTTTTAATTTTTATGGTTTTTTATCAATTTTTAATTTTTATGATTTTTTGAATTTTTTAGGCAAGAAAAATAACGTTCACAAGTAAACGGATCCCAAAAAGCAACGTGTCTAGCACAGAAAACTGTTGATCTTAACGAAAAGAGCCGGCAGCGGCGCCATTTGATAACTAGGTTTTTACCTAATTAAAAATTATGTTCTCGTTGATGTGTGTCTAATCGAATTGATCTAGGTTCTCTATGTGACTCAGCTTTATTTTGGTGGGAACAAAGATGTGTCGTTGTAGTGTTTTAAAATTAAAAGGTGCAAGTATTTAAAAGCGTGACCGAAATTAAAGGGCACTAAAGTAAAATGACGTAAACTTAAATCTATCTAAGGCAAACTTAAAGTGCGACTAAAACTAAGGCAAGTCTAAAATAAAACTAAGGCAAATAATCTTAAAGTGCAATTAAATAAAAGGCAAGAAAAATTAAACTTGAAAACAAAAATCAAAGGCAAAAGCTAATAAGAACCTGAATACAGCTCATTCGGAATAAACCTTCGTTTGGAATAATCACTCGTCCTAAATGTCACCTTTGGTTGAAATGATTCTTCTTCACTTGGAATATTACCAAAATTCTTGATCCGGAACAAATTGGTCTGAATATGTCACTTATCCAAATCAATGCTTCGTTCGGAACTTACTGATTCGGAACTTGTAAAATCTGCCTTGATTCGGAAGTATTAGGTCACCCCTTGATTCGGAAGTTTCCGAATGAAGCTCCTTGATTCGGAAGTTTAGAACTTCCGAATGAACCTTTCTTGAGTCGGAAGATTACCCTTGATCCGGAACTTATGGAAGTTCTGAATGAACAACCTTGGCTCGGAAGTTTCTGACTTCCGAATGAACAGCCTTGATTCGGAACTTTGGTCCTTGATTCGGAACTTTAAGTTGATTCGGAACTTTTGAAAAGTTCCGGATGAAACCCTTGGTTCGGAACTTTGGAGTTCCGAATGAGTATGTTTGGTTCGGAAGTTTTGGACTTCCGAATGAAGAGTCTTGGTTCGGAAGTTTTCGAATGAAGCCTGCTTGGTTCGGAAGTTTAAGACTTCCGAATGAACAAGTTTGGTTCGGAAGTTTGGACTTCCGAATGAACACTTCAGTCCTTTCCTTGGCTCGGAACTCTTCCTGGAAAGATCAGAAACAAGGCAAATACTCCCGAAGAACAAGGAGAACAGTAGCAGCAGATATAATAACAAAATAACCAAAATCAAACACACGGATAATAATAAACAGTAACGAATCAATGAATAAACATCAACAAACAATTAAAAACATGAAATCGAACAACTTTAACCACAATAATAAAAAACCATTAAGATCAAAATAAAAGCATAAACATGAACATAACATAAACACATGAATCAAAGAATAAGAAAGGTAGATAAGAGATTGGCAAGATAAAATAAAGCTTTCACAAGAATTAAAATGGAAACTTACTTGGAATTAAATGGTAATTAAGGTGCATAACATGAATTAAAATTGACAAGTAATGTAAATGACAAGTATTTAAATGGTGGAAGACTAATTGTCACTTTAGCCAACAAGAGTGAAAAATGACTAATCTAATCTATTTATAGGGGAGGATTAAGGAAGCTCCCTCCCCTCTTTCCTTTTCTCTTAATTGCATAATTAAGTCCCTCCTTCTTTTAATCTTCATTAATTGCGTACTTAGTCCTTTTCTTCTAATCTTCTTTAAGCTTGGACTTAAGGGACTTTTGACTTCGGGATTTCTTTTGAACTCGTCTTTAAATTCTTCAATAAAATAGACTTGAATTCTTCGGCTTTTGATAAACTTCCGTCTTTTGACTTTTTTTTCGATAAATCTTCAGAATTGGTCGTGGACTTCCGTTCTTTTTGCGCTCTTGACTTCTTGACTTCGTCTTTCATCCTTTTCTTCAATAAAAGTCCATAAATGCCCGTGAATGACCGTGTTTTCTCCATTTTTCACCTTTTCATCCTAAATCACAACAAAAACACAAACCACGCATAATTCCGACATAAAAGACATAAAATACACGTTTTGGTCTGGTTATTATTGTAATTAAGTGGTAGAAAAGATGGGTGTTTACACACCTATCACAAGCCGACCACCACCAAGACCATATGGTCTTGGTTGGTGCGTGTGGGTCCCACGGCAGCAGTGAAACACGGAGTACCCCGAGTTGGTTCAGGGTACGGTGTTGATTTCATGTCTGGTTCATGTTTTTTAGTCTAGATCCGGTTCATGGTGTATGTTAGTTTTTTTTATGTTTATGATCTTATGTTAAAATTAAATTAATAAAATGATGTGATTAATTTAATAACATGACTTAGGTTATTTAATTATTAATGATCATGAAATTATTTTAACCTAAGTATTTATATATTTAAGACTTATAATTAATTAATTATTTTAAAACCATGGATATAATTAATTAATTAACATGACTTAGGTTATATTATTAATATATAATAATACATATTTTAACCTAAGTATTTAACTTATTTAATTAAAAACATGTTATACTTTAATAAAATATTTTAACCTATAGTTTAATTTAATTACACGAAATAATTATTAAACTATACATTATATCATATGACTTAGAAAATAATCATGGAAAACACTTAGGCTTATATGCTTAGCTTATTTAACCAGCTTATTTCTAATTATGGAAACTTTCTATTTTTAGAAACTTAATTAAATAAGGCAGCTAATCTATTTATGGAAACCAGCTATTTTTAGAAACTTAATTAAATAAGGTAGCTAATCTATTTATGGAAACTTATTTAATTAAGGCAGGTAATCTATTTATGGAAACTTTATATTTTTAGAAACTTATCTATTTTAAGCAGTAATTCTATTTTTGGAAACTTTCTAATTTTGGAAACTTTCTATTTTTGGAAACTTTCTATTTTTTGGAAACTTTCTATTTTTTGGAAACTTTCTATTTTTGGAAACTTTCTATTTTTGGAAACTTTCTATTTAAGGAAACCTGCTATTTTTGGAAAGTTACTTATTATTACAAAGTAAGTATAATAACACATGAAATTCCAGAAATACTTAATCAGATTAAACAGAATATAAGACAAAACACAGTTTAAGGCTTTAAAACAGTAAAACATAGTAAGAACACATAAAATAAGCTAAGACATGACATAAAATCAACTACGTATTTAGTAAGCAGATACTTATTCATGTATATATTTATGTAGCACTAGTGATTCGGAAGTAGGATTCCTCTCAGTTCATCTTCTTCGTTCACTGGACATAAGGTACGGATTCCCGTCCTTTCAGTATGGACATTCTTTCCTTATTAGGATTCCCCGTATGCAGCCAACTGTTTTCCCGTAGTATAAGTTATGAGTTTGATTGCTTATGTTTAATTAAGATTACCTATAACCATATACATGCATGACCAGTTTCACCTAGTTATAGAGGTACCATAACCATAACATTAGAGGCACTAATGTTATGACTTCACCATGGCGGAGTGATTGCTCGTGGTGTCCCTTCAGCTTTTGGCTATTTATTTATATTTATCATGTGGGGCGTATGGGTGCATCCTAGTTACATGTTTTTATTCAGGACTTCATGGTGAATGTGGTGTGTGCCTTGCATCCTTCACAAGGAGCTGATCCCTCCTACCCAAAAACCACTATATTAAATTAAAGACAGCCCCTCTAATTTGCATGATGGGGTCACCCCTCCAAGTATTCATGCACGGTGGATTTTCATGCCCTATATTGGCTAATGGTAAAATATGCTAAACAGTTTTCATAAGATAAACATAAGGCTTTTCAAACTATAAAACCAGTTTTATGAGCATGTTCCAGGTTTTCCAGGACTTATACATTCCCGCTGCTATTAAGTCTCTATTATGTTTTAGTCACTTATACTATGTCTATATCCGTGCACTGAGCGTTTTTTCTCAGCCGTTACTTTCCTTTCCATGTCCCAAAACGGCAGGTACCCTAGGAGAGACTCGAGCATTTGGAGGACGTGCATAGGATGGAAGCTGCTAGAGACTTCTTTTCCTTTTGCCTTCATATATTTATGCTTGTGTAGTCTTTCATTCTTTTTCCTTTGCTTTATTATGTTTTGGGCTTATGTTTGGGAACCGATGTTTGATTTCGGTTATCCTTATGGTCATGTAATGTTTTATACATTTATCCTTGTATGCTTTGATGACACGCCATAATTACGCGTGACATTTCCATTATCAAAATGGGGTGTTACAATTATGGTATCAGAGCCAAGGCTTCGACCTGTAGGCTCTAAAACTCGACCTGTGACTAGTGGGTAGTCACCAGGAGCTTCCTAAGCCAACGTCTGTTATTCTACGTATTGATGTTTTCAGCGCATTATTGTTTTAACCATGATGTTTTCTGCACCTTGAGGTTTTAACCTTGATGTTTTCATCGATATTGTTTTACTAATATGGATGGACAACCGTCATTCATATTTAGTTATGTGTCATTGTTTCATGCATAATGTTCCTCGTGAACTGTGTCTATGTGGACTGAACGCCAGTAGATCATAATTAGTCACATAAATTTTTTTTTTGATAAGTTTTGACAAACGAGTTTCATTCATTTATGTTTCATGTATCATTGTTGCAGGGATTATGACTAAGTAATGGTTGGTACAGGACTGGCCCTATTTAGTCGCATGTGCTTTTATCAAAAATTTTAACTTTGGGACCGACCCATAGGCGTCCCCTCGCCATGTCTTTTGTTTTGGAACCGACCCATAGGCGTTCCCTCGCACATATAAAGGTTTTATAAACTACATTACGCATTCATGCATTGTTTTCATGCATAAAATTTTTCTCATGATTTAAATCAGCATAAATTTTTTTTCATGTCCCCTCATAAGTTATTATGTTTTTATGTCAAGTATGTTTTCATACGGTCATGGTTAACTTCAGTTTCATGCTGATTATGTTATACACTTCTTCGTGATAGATTGTTTCCATGATAATTCCGTCTTCATGTTGATTATTGTTTTACGCCTCTTTTGTTATTTACGTTGTCCTGCAAGACATTGTTGGAGTTCATTAAATTCTGCTTTCATGATAGTCATGGTTGGTTTTCATTGATCATGTTGTCAGGAAAATCATCGTTGAATTTTGTGTAACCACACTTTAACGTTTCTATTACAACCAGAATGATGTCTATGCTAATACTGCCAGGTTATCATGATGGTTTTCCTAACCGTTTAAACCGATATACTTTCCTTAAATCATGACAAATGATCGACCCCATACCGATCATTTCATGTGCGTTCCACGTGTACTACACGTACCGTATTTCATGTGTATTACACGTACCTTAATCCATGTATATTCCACTTGCAATACTTCACGAGTATTCGCTAGTCGATTCTGAATCACCTCAGGCGTATTTTCTGTTGCTGATATTCTGATGCCGCTCATAACTTGGAGATGTTACTAAAGGTTGATGTTGCTGACGTTCGGAGATGCTACGAGATGTGGATGCTGTCCACGACCTGGAGATCCTACTAGACGAAGACAAAGGCGTCGGAGCAAAGCAATTGGACGAGAAGATGCTTCACAATCAGACAATTTCCATCAATCATTGTTCCTAATTCTTAGTTACATGTCACACGTCATTCGGCTGTCATTTCAGCCATATGAGTGCAAACCGGTACCAGCCGGCCACTAAGCTGAATAGTTACATGAATCACGGCCATGAGAATGACCGTCATGGAACTGACAGACAGGACGATAGTAACCACTACTATGACATAAACTATCCTAGAAATCGCAACCGAGGCTCCGGCCGCGGATGTGATATGCCATACAAGGATTAGTAGTCCAACCGATCCGCCAATTCTTGCATAATAACCTTATATTGTGGTTATATTTGTTTCACATCTCGAGACACATGTCAAGACATCAGTCAAGACACATGTCTCACGTATACTTTCTGAAGACACATGTCAAGACATCAGTCAAGACATATTTCATGCTTATAGTTCCAAGAAACGAGTCAAGACACATGACTCACGTCTAACTATGGAACCTTTCTAAGAAATTCAGGGTACCCTCCAAGGGTATATCCATTTGGTTGTGCCATGTATTAATCAGGCCACAAGAATTTCAATACCGTTACCGGCGCATCAGTGAGAACTGTCATGTTGCCAATGTCACTTTCATTTCTTCCACCATAGTTCATATATTCATGACCATGAAGGACGCTTTCGTATTCCCACGCATACGAAGTTTTTCCTTCAGTTTAATGATGAGATCCAAGCTGCTAACGCATTCCCTCGGACATACACGAGATGAATTTTATCCTAAATATGGACTATGAACAGCACACCATGCTACGATTCATAATTATGTATAGTAATGTTCAGGCTCCTGAATACATTCAGCTTGATTTTCCATCAGGAAAATCTGTACAAATTATCTATGCTAACAAGCATGTGCGTTGTTAGCCATGGTCGCTAAAATTTTCTAGCTGTCAGTAAGACACGACCACTTAAGTCTTTTACGCATAGCCAGTTGATTATTCCAAAATCTTCCCATACATTCCAGAAGAACTTACAAGGAGAAGGACGGTACCATGAGATTATGTGTCGACTACCGTCGGCGTAAACAAATCACCATTCATGACCGTTATTCTCCTCCACGTATTGACAACATGTCCAATCGACTTTATAGTGTTAATCAATTTTCCAAGATCGAACTCATGATCATGCTGCCAACAGTCACGAGTAAAAGAGCAGGACATGTCCATGACTGCTATTCGTACACGACTCGGTCATGCTAGATTTATGATTCTGAATTAGTCTCATCAATGCTCCAACGACATTATAAGAATGAGTTTTCATATGAACTCATAGCAAATTCATTAGTGTTTTCATTGAGGATAACCTGATTTCCTTTAAGCCCAGAGGAAGAACAGGAAGACCATATCTGCGCTATGTTGCAATTTCTATGACAAGAGAAATTTTACCCTAGAAAATTTTTCCAATATCAATCCTGTTTGATTACAGTGACACGCTGAATCACATGGATTTCTACGGTTAATCTTACTATGACTCAGCTTATGCGTAAAGGAGAGAACCCTACATTACATTAGGTGTTCTAGAAAATCCTACGCTAAGAGAAGTTTGGATTCATAGACTCAGAGTTTCGCAAACCCCTATGTATCAAGTTCTACGAAGCAAGATACAGTTACGTTCATATCTAAGTACCTGACATACCAACAGGTTAAGATAGGACACCAACAGACTGGTATGTTTTCATCATCTGAAATTGTGAATCGAAAGGGGACAAGATCTCCATGGATTTTAGTTACCAGATTACAGTAAACTCAGAAGAAGCATGATGCTATCTGGGTTATTGTCAACAGTTTGATCAAGTCTGCAGAATCCTTACATCCGTACGGATTTAGGAACCAACAGATTTATCGGACACATTCCACGCCAAGGCTCATCCGACCACTTGGTAATCCCTCAGTTATCGGGTCAGACAAAGATTCACAATTGTGCTCCTTATTTACTTCACGCCTTCATTCGGATTCCACGACTTGCTTTCGCGCTCGTGTTCATGACACCATTCACATTCATGATGTTATCTTGACTTACGATTTTACGTTCATTAGGAAGTTTTGCAAGAACTTGAGAGACCAGACCCAAGTTTAGTATAACTCTCCATCTTCAGATAAACGTTTCACGTCATTTTCCACGTCTCACCTTGTAGCGTTTGACGTTACCGCCATTATACTCTATGTTCACGACATGTTTCACATGTCATGTTCATTCCACGTTCCTCATATCAGGATCAAGATATGTTACACATATCATGGATCACGATATGCTTACTCATACTACACTCGCCATATCTCCACGTAGCACGTTCAAAATTTTTCACGTATCACGTTCAAAAATTTTCACGTACTACGTTTCTTTATGTCTCGTGCATCGTTTCTAATTACCTGTTAAGTCAGATTGTCTTGCATAGTAACGTTTCAGTTACCCTTGCACGTTAACTCTTATTTTCCTCGATCGAATTTAGGGGATCTACCTTCCGTAGATAACCAAGAATTTCTTCGGATTCCAAGTCAAGGTCAGGAGGACCAAGATTTATCTTTAGTGTCAAGATCTTCTGAAGGAACCGTTACAAGAGGGAGGCCACTTGGAAGCGGACAAGTTCATCCGAACTTCTTATCCGTTTTCACTTATCAATTAGATATGTCCTTTCAGTCACGTCACGTTTCATGTCCTTTCAAGACATGTCACGTTCCGCGTTCCTTCTGCCAGGTCACCTGTACGTTCATTTACCTTACATACCCTCTCAGTTTGATTCGAGTATGTTTCTCATTCAGTTACGTTATCTATAATTCGGGGACGAATTATTCTTTTTAGGGGGGAAGAGTTATAAAACCCGCATGCTTTTACCATGAATAGTACCCTTAAGATCGTACGTACTAAATTAAAACTTTCTTAATATAGCATGATTACGATTACGTGTTAGGAGTTTACGTATTACGTAAGTGTTAGAACACGATAAGTATTTGCTATGCACGATCACGTAATATTTAATTGACGATAATTAATCACGAACATGCGATCATGAAATCATGAACGTAATTAAAACACGAACTATTATTAATTACGTATATATATTTATTACGAACACGAATAAATATATTAAGTCATGGTTAATATTTAACGAGAACACGTAAAACACGAACACGCGAACACACGAGAACACACCAATATTTTAGACACGGAAAAACATTTGGGTTACCCCTTGTGGGCCCCATTACCACGAAATTGGGAGGGAGGATGGGCTTACCCATCAATTTTTACTAAAAGGAGGTTAAGGGATTTTTCACTACTCATTTACAATTACAGAAGATTTTTAGCAAAAAACCTAAAAACCCTCCTCCCTTTTCTTTTTGTGCCGCCACCCTACAACCACCACAAGAGGATGGTTTGTGATCTTGGATCTTGGGAATTAAGTTGGTGATCGTGCTTGTTCTTCATCCTTTTGATCCACGAATTCGGTAAACCCTTTTTAAACCTTTTCTTTTGATTTAATCTTTTTATAAATCAAGAACATGAGATGTTTTTACAAAAACATAATAATTAAACATAGATCTAACATGTTTTGGTGTTAAATAAAATCAAAAGGGTGTTTTAAGGGGTGTTTGTTTTGGCCGCAGGCTGCACCGAACCCGAATGGGTTGGTTTGCCAAGCCGACCACCACCAAGACCATATGGTCTTGGTTGGTGCGTGTGGGTCCCACGGCAGCAGTGAAACACGGGGTACCCCGAGTTGGTTCGGGGTACGGTGTTGATTTCATGTCCGGTTCATGTTTTTTAGTCTAGATCCGGTTCATGGTGTATGTTAGTTTTTTTTATGTTTATGATCTTATGTTAAAATTAAATTAATAAAATGATGTGATTAATTTAATAACATGACTTAGGTTATTTAATTATTAATCAGATTAAACAGAATATAAGATAAAACACAGTTTAAGGCTTTAAAACAGTAAAACATAGTAAGAACACATAAAATAAGCTAAGACATGACATAAAATCAGCTACGTATTTAGTAAGCAGATACTTATTCATGTATATATTTATGTAGCACTAGTGATTCGGAAGTAGGATTCCTCTCAGTTCATCTTCTTCGTTCACTATAAACAAAAGGTAAGGATTCCGGTCCTTTCAGTATGGACATTCTTTCCTTATTAGGATTCCCCGTATGCAGCCAATTGTTTTCCCGTAGTATAAGTTATGAGTTTGATTGCTTATGTTTAATTAAGATTACCTATAGCCATATACATGCATGACCAGTTTCACCTAGTTATGGAGGTACCATAACCATAACATTAGAGGCACTGATGTTATGACTTCACCACGGTGGAGTGATTGCTCGTGGCGTCCCTTCAGCTTTTGGCCATTTATTTATATTTATCATATGGGGCGTATGGGTGCATCCTAGTTACATGTTTTTATTCAGGATTTCATGGTGAATGTGGTGTGTGCCTTGCATCCTTCACAAGGAGCTGATCCCTCCTACCCAAAAACCAGTATATTAAATTAGAGGCAGCCCCTCTAATTTGCATGATGAGGTCACCCCTCAAAGTATTCATGCACGGTGGATTTTCATGACCTATATTGGCTAATGGTAAAATATGCTAAACAGTTTTCATAAGATAAACATAAGGCTTTTCAAACTATAAAACCAGTTTTATGAACATGTTCCAGGTTTTCCAGGACTTATACATTTCCGCTGCTATTAAGTCTCTATTATGTTTTAGTCACTTATACTATGTCTATTTCCGTGCACTGAGCATTTTGCTCAGCCGTTACTTTCCTTTCCATCTCCCAAAACGGCAGGTACCCTAGGAGAGACTCGAGCATTTGGAGGACGTGCATAGGATGGAAGCTGCTAGAGACTTCTTTTCCTTTGGCCTTCATATATTTATGCTTGTGTAGTCTTTCATTCTTTTTCCTTTGCTTTATTATGTTTTGGGCTTATGTTTGGGAACCGATGTTTGATTCCGGTTATCCTTATGGTCATGTAATGTTTTATACATTTATCCTTGTATGCTTTGATGACACGCCATAATTACGCGTGACATTTCCATTATCAAAATGGGGTGTTACATCTGTTTTCCCCAGTATTTATACGTTATTAAGCTTTTCAGTAATACTTATGTTTATTTTAAAATGCCTGAGCTATATACATGCATGACCATGTCATCTAGTTACAGAGGTACCGTAACCATAACACTTGAGGCACCGATGTTGTAAAACCCGCATGCTTTTACCATGAATAGTACCCTTACGATCGTACGTACATGATTAGAATTTTCCTTTTATAGCATGTTTACGTTTCAGGAACAAGATTTACAAGTATTACGTACGCGTTATAACCCGATAAGTATTTAATACGTATTGAGACATGATAATTATTTCAATAATAATTATAATCACGAACATACGAACATGAAATCATGCACGTAAATAATCACGAGCTTAGTATTACGTATTATGTATATTTTGTTACGGTCATGAATAAATATAATAAGATACGAACGATAACTATTTAAATCATGTAAACACGAACACGAGAACACACTTAAAATTAGACACGAGAAAACTATGGGTTACCCTTGTGGGCCCCGTCCTACCCGCGGCTAAACACAAGACAAAGGGCCAAGCCCATGCACTTTTTACTAAACAAGAAATAAAGGGAAAACTTATTTTCATAATAACAAAAATTAGAAAACAAGAAAAACCCTAATCTCTCTTTTGGTTCTCTCTTGGCCGCCGGGAATAGAACACACACAAGGGTGTGTTGGTTGATTTTGTTGATTGATTTCTCGCAAGGTTGTTAGTGTGTTCATCTTCCTTTGTTTCACGTAATCGGTAAATCCTTAACCCTTTTTCTTTATGTTTTTATGTAAATCAAGAACACATGAAATCATGAGTGATATTAAAACAAGTAAATACCAATGTTTTAAAAACCGGGTTGACCCGACCGGTTGAACCGGCTCGAAGACCGGGCCGGATGTGACCGGGTTTTTGCTTGTTTGAGAACCGGATTGAACCGCTGGTTTTTCGTTGAACCGGGTTGACCCGGTTTGATTAACCCGGCCAGGTCACCATTTTTTATAAAAATATTTCAAAAACTTTTTTTCTATAAATATTTTTAAATTTTAAAATTTATATTGAAGTAATAATTACTAGTGTTAGTTAAAATAAAGTTAAACTAACTTAAAACGTTCACTAATATTGTTTTAATATAATTTATTACAAATTGTAAGCATAAATTAATTATTTTTTACATTTTTACAATAATGTTATAAACATAAAACTTAAATCTAATACTAGTGAGTAAAAAATAAATAATACACATTAAAAATATAAATATATATATATATATAAAGAACCGGGTTGACCCGGCGGTTGAACCGGTTGACCCGTGAACCGGTCACTAGACCGGGTCAACTAAAAAACCGGGTTTTAAAACATTGGTAAATACATGTTAATAAATCATGGCGGTAAAATTAATTAGGGTTTAAGGGGTGTTTGTTTTTGGCCGACGCATGGAACCGAGACCAGGGGGTCTCGGCTTGCTTTTGTTTCACACCAACCGAGACCACAAGGTCTCGCTGTGTGTTGTGTGTCTTGGCCGCAGGAACAAAGGGAACCCCGACCTCGGTCGGGGTGTGTTTTTGGCTTGGTGGGTCTCGGCTAAGAACAAGGAACCACCACCGGCTTAAGCCGGTGGCTAAATAAGGAAAGCAGGGGGAACCTTAGGCCGCGGCAGCAGGGGTAACCACCGGCTAGCCGGTGGGAACTTTTGCTAGCCGGCGGCTAGCCAAGACCAAGGGTGCGTTTGGTTGGCCGGTTCATGGTTTAAACCGGTCCGGTTCACGACATGTTTATATTAAAACACGGGTTCGGTTCATGGGTTATTTTGCAAGTTATTATTTTACAAGGTTAATTATGTTAACAAGATTTAAATTAAATTAATTAAACATGTACATGATTAATTTTTTTATGCATGACTTAGGTTATTAATATTATTATTAATACATGAATTTTAACCTAAGTAATTACCATTTTATTTAGACTATATAATTAATTAATTATTAAAATCATGACTTATAATTAATTAATTTACATGACTTAGGTTATACTATTAATAGATAATAATACATGTTTTAACCTAAGTATTTTTACCTTTATTTAATTAAATCATGTTATATTTAATTAAATACTTTAACGTATAGTTTATTTAATTTACATGAAATAATTAATAAACTATACTATTTAATTACATGACTTAGAATATTAATTAGTAAACACTTAAGCTTATATTATTAGCTTAATAATCCAGCTTATTTCTATTTATGAAAACTTTCTATTTTTAGTAACTTATTTAATTAAGGCAGCTAATCTATTTATGGAAACTTTCTATTTTTAGAAACTTATCTATTTTAATCAGTAAATCTATTTTGAAAACTTTCTACTTTTGGAAACTTTCTATTTTTTGAAACTTTCTATTTTTGGAAACTTTCTATTTTTAGAAACTTTCTATTTTAGGAAACCTG
This sequence comes from Glebionis coronaria, assembly GCA_025667525.1. Taxonomy (NCBI): domain Eukaryota; kingdom Viridiplantae; phylum Streptophyta; class Magnoliopsida; order Asterales; family Asteraceae; genus Glebionis; species Glebionis coronaria. The sequence goes on from CM046877.1 coordinate 488,316,944, forward strand.
CTATTTTTAGAAAGTTACTTATTATTACACAACAAGTATAATAATACAAGAAATACAAGAAATACTTAATCAGAATAGACATAATACATGATAAACACAGTATAAAGCTTTAATCAGTAAAACATGACATGAACATATTAAACAAGCTAAGACATGATATAAAACCAGTTACGTACTCAGTAATCAGATACTTATACACGTATGTATTTATGTAGCATTAGTGATACCAAAGTAGGACTCTCTTCCGTTCGTCTTCTTCGTTCACTGGACACAAGGTACGGATTCTCCGTCCTTTCAGTATAGACATTCTTCTTTATTAGGATTCCCCGTATGCAGCCAACTGTTTTCCCCAGTATATGTTTTATATGTTTTTGAATTGCTTATGTTTAATTAGATACCTAAAGCCATATACATGCATGACCAGTTTCACCTAGTTATGGAGGTACCATAACCATAACACTGGAGGCACTAGTGTTATGACTCCACCACGACAGAGTGATAGCTCGTGGCGTCCCTTTAGCTTTTGGCCATATTATTATTATCAGGTGGGGCTTATGGGTGCATCCTAGTTTACATGTTTTCAGCAAATTATTCGGGTGAATGTGGTGTGTGCATTGCATCCTTCACAAGGAGCTGATCCCTCCTACCAAAACCAGTATATTAAATTAGAGGTAGCCCCTTTAATTTGCATGACGAGGTCACCCCACCAAGTATTCATGCACGTTGATAATTCATGATCTATATTGGCTAATGGTAAACATGTTAAACAGTTTTTATAATATAAACATAAGGCTTTTCAAACTATAAAACCAGTTTTAATAAGACATGCCAGGTTATTTAGGACTTAGTCTTTTCCGCTACTTCATGCGTATATGCTTATAATATTCATGCTTTACTTGTATATCCGTGCACTAAGCGTTATGCTCAGCCGTTTTCCTTTCATGTTCCCAAAACGACAGGTACTCAGGGACACTCGTAGACTTTAAGCGTATGTGCGTATGGATTGGAAGCTTCCTAGCCTTCTTTACTTTATGCATTTGTTTATACTTTGATACTCATTTTCATGGACATTGTTTAGTCCTTTTCATTTACAGTACTTATGTTTGTGTGTGATGAGTTCTACTTTTGGGGTACCGATGTTTGATTCCGGTATTTCCTTTATGGTCATGTAATGTTAATATATTGGAAGTATGTTTTTCCAAAGAAAGTCTCGGTCACATCATTGATAGCATAGATCACGAGCTATAAACTATTTAGGACATTTTAACTTGGAGTGACCTTCCTTAGGGGGAGATTGTTGGAAATACATTTTTACGTATTTAGAAAGGATCGGTCACTCCAACGATATATTCAAGTATTAGGCTCGTGATCCAATATGTAAACATATAGCCCACCAAAGCCCACATGTAGGGTGGCTATATATCCCCCTCCTAGCATGTTAGGAGGGGTTGAACACTTAATCATTTTATCATTTCCATCTTTCTTCCATTCTCTCTCCTTTCTCTCTCTACCTTTCTCTCTCTAGTTCTTCTTTATCCCTTCCATTCATTAGATAATCAAACACTTGCTAAATCCTAAGAAAAGATGATTCTACAATTGGTATCAGAGCTATGGTTGAATCTTAGGATTGGCGTGTTTTTATCTATTGATTTATTGGTCAAATTTTTTCTTTTCTTTTGCTTTAGACCCGAATCTAATATATCATTTAGATTTGCGTGTCTTTTATCTATTTTTAAATCATCAGTTTTTAAACTTTGGTCATATCAAGATTTTTTGTCTTTGGTATAATTTTTTTTTCATCAACTCTTGTCCAAACAATTTGTCACGGTTTATTTTAACAATTTGGGAGTTTTTTTATAATCTTTTTTCTTATTTTTGAAGTTTATTTTAACAATTTGTCACGGTTCTTTGTCTCGATTTAGGAGTTTTTTGTTGTCACCACAGTCTCAAAAATTTCAGTTTTTATAAGTTTTTTTTTTATTATTGAACAGATTTGGTCTTGTCCTTTTATAAATTGTTTCTGTCGGAAAAGGGTTTTGCATTCCGACACTTTTACCGACCCTTTTCTGACGGTTACAAGTTTTGTATTCCGATACATATTAAGTTAACTTTATTCCGACAGATCTCTTTCTTACACATTCCGATACTTTTTCCGATAGATATTCCGATGGTTGATTCTGATAAGTATTCCGATGGTGTTTTTGTTTTGACATTACGATGGTTTTCATGTTTGTGACATTCCGATGGTTTGACACTTGACTCAAATCAACCCAAGACGACACTCGACTCACAAATCTGCCCAAGACTCAGACCCTAAAACAAACACAAACAACCTCAAACAAACAAACAGCCTCAAACTCTCAAACTTAACCAACACACTCAAATTCTCGACTCCAACACACTCTCTCAGACCCATTCTCTCGACACACATATTTTGACTCAGACTCAAAAACACCTTTTACTCAAGACTCGACCCCAAACAATTTTTTTCAACACAATTTTTTTTCAACAAGTCTAAACAATTTTTTTCAACTCAACCTCGACAAGACCAACTTTAGTCTCGACTCAACAAACCAAACTCTCGACAAAAATCCACCTTTTAACTCCTCAACACCATCATCCTAACCTATTTCCCTTCGTCTCCTAATGGCATCTACAAACTCATCTTTAAACAAGACTCGAAATTAAAACATAAAACTTCAAGATTTCTGTTTTATATTTCGTGTTTCTCACATGCATGCCTAGATCAGTTAAGATCTAAACCCACGAATTATATTCTCATCATCAATCTATATCGAAGGAAATCCCTCTTTTGATATACGAAGATAATGAAAGATTAAAAACATTTTTTTTATAATCAATTCATTCATTCGTTTCAAAACAAAAACACATGCATCATTAATTTAACCTACCCGAGACCTTTTATCTTTAGATCTTGTAGACCAGAAACCTTTCGTGCCTTGAAAACTGTGATAGGTTATTCGGTTCATCCACAAATTAAATGTGTGATTTGGGTTGAGAGACAGGAGCAGATATCGATATGTTTTGAGATTGAGAAGAAGTAAAAGAGGCGGACTTATCTAAGTCTTTTCTGTTGAGATTGAGAAGAAGTAAAAAAATGGGGGGCGGATATATTGAGATTGGGTGCAGATTGGAGTAGGTTTGAGAGAAGATAGATTAGTGGTTGCGCTTGGTTTTGTAAAAGTAAGATTTGTTTGTGTGAGTGAGAGTAGGATTGGATATTATATATCCTAAATTAGGTGGTTGTTGTGTGAGATTAGTTTGTGTGAGTGAGTGTACAAGTAAAGGACACATTATATAGAGGCCAGGACACGTTTTCTATACTTGGATTTACAATTTTTAATGTGGCAACATTTTATAGTCATGGGCCATGTTACTCAAAAATATGATAGGTCGTTTGTAGTATTTTTCTAAGCGTGAAGATTGGTTTCCAATTGGGAGGTGGATCATCAAACGTGAACAAATATCCAATTCCATGAATCACAAAATCATTAGATCTATATAGTGCCCTTCTTTTGAGTATTTTTAAATTTATATAAGGTGATTTTATATTTGGATTTGGTACATCGTGTTAAGGCGGGTATTTCGAAAGATCCAAAGTGGTTATATATTTGACGGGTAAAAAGTTTTTGTGTCCGGATTTGAAGACAAAAGTGACGAGACAAAGGAGACAAGATTTGAAAACAAATTTCGAGACAAAGTGACAAAATTCTTTTGACGAGACCGAGAAAATTGGCTACATTTGAATTTTTTAGTGGCTACGAATTTAATCGGGTATTATTATTTGACATTGAAAACCGATTTTTATCGATCAGTAATCCTTAACGTCATTGATCATCAAATTTCAATGGAATCATCAAATTTGACGTTTCAAGAGGGAGACTCGCATCACATGCAAGACAACGCTAGAAGAAGTGGCCTCACGTCATTTCAACTACTTCAGTCTCATCTTGTGACTCTTTCATGGATTCAAGGAGGGAGCGATTTTGTGACACTATTTGGTCAAGATCGTTATATATTCATTGATTCAATACACATCACCTTGAACCAACTAGATGAGCAACTTCACAAATCAGACTTTAATAATTCTGCATCAGAATCTGCATATCAAGCTCTCGTGACACAATTCACGCCTTTTCTCCAATTCAATATCATCAAGTCTGAAAGTTCAGCGATTTGCCAGTCATTTTTTCGAGACACACATACCGAGCTTCAAGTTTTCCGTGGTATACTATTGAAACTCTTGACATCGGTCTCGTCTTCGATTTATGAAAAATCCCGACTTCAGCAAGCGTGTGATAATGAAGTGCAAGATTCTACGATGCAAGAGGAAAATGGTCATACGATTGACGAATTGGAGGTTGTTAAAGATTGCAAGGACATGGAATCACCAGTTAAGCATGACATCAGCAACAAGTCAGGGAATGTTCCAGACATCTCTTATGATGACACCATTCCTATTTATGACGAAGAGCCTACACATATGGTACAATGTAATGTTGTATATGATGTCTATGCCGATGAACTACTGCATGTTGAGCATTTCGAACCTAATTATGACAAACATGGGATGGAAAAGGGTGATAGTTTTATCACTTTAAATTCATCCGATGAGCATCATAATGGGGAGAGATTCTTCAAAATGCTATAGTACATCATGATAAATGCTTTATGAATGCTTCATTAACTGATTCCGATCCCAAGATTAAAGAGCTCGAAACGATTTTAGCTCAGCATCCAAAGAGCTTGAGGATGCCAAAATTGAATTTTCAAAGAAAACGAACAAATTTGAAACATAATTTGAAAAACTTGAAAAGTCAAACGTTGTTCTTGAATGAAAATTGGATCAAACAGTTCTAGCTTCTAAAGCTGAAAAGGATAATCTTTTGAAATAAATTAAGTTGCTGAATCTAAGTTGGCATCCCAAGATGAATTGCTCAAAGAAAATGAGACGTTAAAAGCTCAAGTACAGGAAAAGGTTTTTGCAATAGCGGCTCTGAAAAACGAGTTGAGGAAAACTAAAGGAACTAGTATGGACACTAAGCTTGAAAAACCATCAATCTTGGGGAAACCGCCTCCAATTCGGTCCGTTAGACAACAGACTGCATTTAGATCCGAGCGACCACAATCCTCGAGACCGCGATTTGCCTCCCAAGTTGATATGGTTCATATTTCTAGAACAGTCACTCCACCAACTAGGCCTAATGTGACAAAATCAGCTTTTGCAAGACCTAATCACATGATTGCATCTAGTCTCCCTAGACATAGTCCAAAGAACACGTCTCGAACTAATTCAAATGACGTTCACCACAAGTTTGGTCTAAGGGAAACTATTCAAAAGACACAAGAGATAGGAATTTAAAACCTAGTCAGATGTCTTCTAGTTTACCCAACACTGCTAACTGTAGCATGTCATATCCTAGAAGCATCAATCAGTCATCTGGGAATTCTAGATCTTACTCGGATATTAAATATGCCACTTGTAAAACATGTAGGAAATGTGTCTTTAAAGCCAATCATGATTCTTGTGTCAAGAAATTACTTAACGAGGTGAACTCCTGTGCTAGACTTAAATCCCAGTGGGTTGCTAAAATCAAACCCATTGGTAAAATGTGGCGCCCCACTGGTAAAACTTTCACTCTTGTAGGAAACGAGTGCCCTTTAACTAGGATAGTCTCTGATTCTACTAAGACTACTAGGGAGGAAATTGAAGAAGATGACACATCACTTAAGCCTGAACTTAAGGTGTTCTATAAAAGGAAACATTTGCCAACAAAGATAAGTGAATCATCTCCTCAGGTCACCTTTAGCACAAGAAAAGAAAATTGTGAATCCCCAAATAGTTCTAAGATAGATATCGCTAACCCACATAAAAGCATACAAACTCCAAATGAGAATGCAGGTACCAAAGTCCACATTCAACAAGAACGCAGCGCTCTAATCGTTGTATACCATTCAATTAAGGACACTCTCAGAGTTTGGTTGCTGAAGAAGCTGATATCTAAGAAACAAGTGTCTCAAGGGATTTGCAGTTAAGCTGCACAAAGGACTTATAGTCACATCACAGACTGTAACCCGTTCATCAAAGAAAGGAAAGTTTATCGCCGATGATAAACTTATCCTTACAACGAGAAATTAATTTTTCTCGGACATGAGCTTATATCCAAAACATTCCAAGTTTTTAAGCTCATGCACAATGGCTCATAATTATATTTTAGATTATGCCCCGGACCTCAAAGAAAGGAACTTTATCGCCGATGATAAACTTATCCTTATAACGAGAAATTAATTTTTCTCGGGCATGAGCTTATATTAAAAACATTCGAAGTTTTTAAGCTCATGCACTGAGACTTACAGTTAAATATCAGACTGTAACTCGGACCTTAATTTTAGGAAAGCTTATCTTTAGAGATAGCTTATCCTCGTAATGGGAAATTAAATTTTCTTAGTCATGAGCTTGTATTAAAACATTCTAAGTTTTAAGCTCAGAAAGGAAAGTGTATCTTTTAAATAAGAGAACTTTTCTTCATAACGAGAAATTCACCTTTCTCGGTCATGAGCTTTACGTTAAAACATTCAAAAGTTTTTCAAGCTTATGTAAACGACTTCTAAGTAAATGTCAGCTTAAAACTCGCTCTTCAGTTAAAAGGAAAGTTTATCGCTAATGGTAACTTATCCTTAACAACGGGAAGTTTACAACTTCTCGGACTTGAGCTCGTTTTGTAAGATATTCAACATCTTAAGCTCAAGTAATTGGTTTTCAAAACTTTGAACACAATTTTTCGAGAATTTCTCAAAAGGTTTTTCTAAATCTTTCAAAATTGTGTGTTCAAAAATGTTTTGATAAAAAGAACATGTCTTCTGTAATCGATAATATTTACGAACCTAGAAATGTCGTTCAATAATGACACGGGGTTGTAAATAAAGTTTGAGCAGAAGTTTAAATGATTTAAAACATGTTCAAAATGGCTTGCTATTATTTTAGATAGTAACCCGCTTTTCATATTAAAGTCAAGCATTTCACCGGAAAGCTTTGACTCAACAACGGGAATTAATTTTCTCGGGCATGGTTTACTTTATAACCATGTAAGGGATTATGTTTACGTAATAACACAATCTAACACGAATTTATGTACGTGTCAGTGCATTTATTTGTTAAAACAAGAGAAATCTTGTTTTTATGAAGTTATCATCTCCACCAACCGTAGCAATTTACAATTGAGATCTACATACTCGACGATGCGACTACTCAAACGGCGACTACAACTATTTCAATAGAACACGGGTCAACAATTAGGGGGAGCAATTGTCCAGCATTCAGAATCTTTGACGCCGAAAGTGCCAAGTTCACATCTTGCTGTCAAGACAACGATATCAATCGTACACATGGAGTCAAGAGATAACTTCAGACGTGATGAGTAGACCAATATTCGTGAACAAGAACCATGTGCTTCTTTCATATGATGTTCTCCATCATTCAGGTCCAACCTCATTAATCGCTAATCTTGTGAATACATTATCATATATGATCTTTGCATGTGATAAGTACCTTACACTTGTGTTTAAAAGGTACTTCGTTCACGTTTCAAGTACACCCTCATTAATTTGAGGGGGAGCTTGTGTAAAGCATGAAGATAATTGGATTTGCATTTTTCTTCCCAAATTTTCTTAAAACTTTATTAAATCAATTGATATTAAAAACATCGATTGGGTTAATATTTTTAATATGGGGGAGAAAATGTGATTTAATAATGAGATCAATCAATTTAATGGTTTGACTTAACGTGCTGGCTCATCCCGACATGTGCGAAATGTTTTCGAATATCGTGGCATATGTCAAGGGGGAGCAAAATGGATTTGGATATCAAAATGGATTTCATGGTGACATATACTTACCCACAACATCTCTATTCACGACGGTGACGATTGTGGTGACATAAGGATGGTAGGATAGGTTAAGTCCAATGATTCTTCTAAACCCGGAGGAATCTTCCCAAGGACATTCCATAGCTAGAAATAGTAGTCCTTAGGAAAGATGGAGAAAGATTGTGAACGTAGCCAAATCCCGACCAAGTACTTAAGTTAGCATTGGAACAATCACAACAAGGTGCTAGTTATGACGTATTGGTAAGCATTGAAGGGGTTGAAGAATGAAAAAGAATTGTAAAGATAAAGGGTGAAAAGAAAGAAGCCCTCCTTACAACTTAGGAAGAAACCGGGTCAACACATATGCTATTGAGATCATTTTTAATGATGCTCGATATTGAAGATATACATCATATGGACCCAGTGATGCAATGCACAACCCAACCCAGCTAACTCAGATATCTCTCAAAAGGTATTTGTTTTAATTACACAGAGATCAACATGTCTTCTATCGATTTATTCACTCTGAATAAGTTGGTATTGAAATGGTGGCACTCCTCTCCAGCCTCCGATCACTAAAATCCAAAATGCACGATCGAGTCTAGAGCCATTTGAGATCATCAAATATCTCATTAGGACACACTTTCATAATTCCTTGCTTCTTCACACATTGTGAAAAGTAAGAAAGATCTTAAGAGTCCTAGGCAAAATCTTCATGATCTTGCCTGAACATCCGAGTAATACGAAAGTATTTACAATGAAGATGGAAATCCTTCTTGAGCGAATATCAAAAAGCTCATGGTAGGTGACTTGTGCGATTCTTTATGAATCAAACTTGTGATAATTGGAATGCAACAGTGGTTTAATTCTTAACTGAATTTAAACACGTTCCACGCCTCTACGCAATATCTTAGTGATCTTGCCAGAACACTTAGAGTGATACCTTAGTGTTCACAGTGATGAGTGGAAATCCTTCTAGTGTTAACCTCAAACAGCACTTGGTAAGTAACTTGCAAGATTCTATACGAATCAAGCTCGTGACAACTGGAAAGCAACGATGGTGCGGTTCTTAATTGAATTTCACTAGTTCCAGGAACATGAATTGACGGCTTCAAATCATGAGGATATTATTATCCATATGATTCACTCTTTATGTTCGCAATCAGCTTTGGATGGTCAAATAAAGAGAACGGGTTTACCCGCGAAATCTTGTCAAGGAGGTTCTTAATTGAAACTACCTGCCACAAGTACGATATTTTATATCGTCCAACGGTCTTCACCGACCGGAGGTAAAATGCTACCGAATTAGAATGAAATGTTCATGGCCATTTCATCCGTGTATATGTTTTGTTGCTAACGGTCTTATGCAGCGTAACAAGAAGGTGGCATTGCGGTGTACAATCCAGAAGAAGTCGTAACACATGCTTATGCTTTATGCACTTAATACTTCAACAAATTCAAGAAAGCCTAAAAGTCAAGTCTTCCGCTGTATCAAACTCTAAAGCTTTCAAAAATTTATAAAGGTATAGGTATATGGAACATGAAGTCACGAAGAGGAAACATCACAAGTGATGAATGCACAAGGTCAAGGCAAGAAAACATGCTCAAGACTAAAGTCAAAGATCTCATCTGCATATTCACAAGAACAAGATCGAATACTCAAGCATAGTATGCTAGGTTTAAGATTTTGTAAAATGGTGTGACCTCCCTTAGGGGGAGATTGTTGGAAATACGTTTTTCCAAATAAAGTCTCGGTCACATCATTGATAGCATAGATCACGAGCTATAGACTATTTAGGACATTGTAACTTGGAATGACCTCCCTTAGGGGGAGATTGTTGGAAATACGTTTTTACGTATTTAGAAAGGATCGGTCACTCCAACGGTATATTCAAGTATTGGGCTCGTGATCCAATATGTAAACATATAGCCCACCAAAGCCCACATGTAGGGTGGCTATATAAACCCCCTCCTAGCATGTTAGGAGGGGTTGAAGACTTAATCATTTTATCATTTCCATCTTTCTTCCATTATCCCTCTTTTCTCTCTCTACCTTTCTCTCTCTAGTTCTTCTTTCTCCCTTCCGTTCATTAGATAATCAAACACTTGCTAAATCCTAAGAAAAGATGATTCTACATAATACATTATCCTTGTATGCTTTGATGACACGCCATAATCACGCGTGACATTCCATTTACCAAAATGGGGTGTTACAATTATGGTATCAGAGCCCAAGGCTTCAACCTGTAGGCTCTCAAAACACGACCTGTGATTAGTGGGTAGTCACTATGGTCTTCCTAGAACTGACAGTCGGTTTTCATGCATTCATCATTTTCATGCATACATATATATGTCATTGTCGCAGGTTTATGACTAAGTAATGGTTGGTACAAGACAGGCCCTATTTAGTCGCATGTGTTTTATCAAAACTTTTAATTTTGGGACCGACCCATTGGAGTCCCCTCGCCATGTCTTTTGTTTTGAGTGAACTGACCATAGGCGTTCACTCTCGCGCATACAAAAGTTTTCATAAAACTGCATCATGCATTCATGTATAAGTTTTCTTGCATAAAATTTTTCTCATGATTTATTGGTATAATTTTTTTTTCATGTATATAGTTTATGTTTTAAATCAGTTTAATCATGTATTTCATGTTATACTGTCAGATGGTTCTCACACGCGAGCAAGAACAACTCAATGCAGCAATCCAAGCTTCAATGCAAGCTATGCTTCCTCAGCTGAGGAACGAAATCAGGGCTGAGGTTCAGGCTGCCAACAACCAGCAGCAACACCCAGTACCTCCTCCTCCTCCTTCTCTAGCAACATTGGTCACATGGCTAGAGAGATTCAATAAGCTCCGCCCTCGAGCTTTAGAGAGAACAGATAGCCCCAGTGAAGCTGAAAGCTGGTTGGCTCACATTGAGAAGATCTTTGATGCTATGGGCTGTGACCCTGTCTTCAAGTCGAGGTTGGCCTGCTACAGGTTCGAAGGTGATGTGATATCATGGTGGATGGCACTGAAGCAGTCTGAGGGAGGTGATAATTGGGTGGCTGGTTTGACTTGGGCTCAGTTCAGGGATTTGGTGATGGGACAGTTCTTTCCCAAGGCTGAGCAAGACAAGCTGAAGAGAGAGTACCATGGAATCCGACAGAGAGCTGGGGAGAATAGCAACGAGTTCATGCAACGCTTTCTTTGCTTGGCTGGTTTTCTTGGTGCAGCAGCAGGTACTCCTGAAGAGCAGGCACACCACTTCATATGGGCTCTTCGTATATCGGTCGCAAACAACTTGGTGTGTGATACTAATAACTGTTATTTTTAGTTGGTTTATAAAAGGTTTTGCTTGCAAGATCTTTATTTGCGTTGCTTGTACCCAGTTGATATATGTCGTTTGTTTCGTTCTCGGTATCTTCTCGAATTGATCACGGTCAAAAGTGGAATAGTTGTAATTGGTAACTAAAAAGGGGGAGCTTTGGTCTAAATCTACTAAAATGGTAAGTGCTAGAAATAATAAAATAAAGCTAGAATGTAAAACTGGAAAACTGGAAATTTACCTTATTCGGAAAAATGGCTATCCGGAATATTTGCTCTTACTCGGATTGTCAGACTATGCGGAATAAGATGGCTTATGCGGAATATAACGGCTATGCGGAATAGTAACTCTATACGGAATAATAAGCCTACTCGGAATATTATAGTCTATTCGGAACATTTGTTCTTAGTCGGAATAATCATGACCATGCGGAATAATTTGTGTTATGCGGAATAATATGAAGATGCGGAATAAAAAGCCTACTCGGAATATTATGATGGAAACCCTTATACGGAATATTTTTGAAAGAACCCTATGCGGAACATTTACAAAATACCCCTATTCGGAATGTTTTTGACAGAAGAACCATGCGGAATAATTAATATTCCGAGTAACCAAGATAATCACAGAATGCTCTACTCGGAATTTTTGGAAAGAAAGCTTATGCGGAATAATTTTGATAAAAGGCCTATGCGGAATATTTAGAAATTCCGAATAACCAAAGAAATCAAGCTCTACTCGGAATAAATGGTTATTCCAAATAACCAAGATAACTAAAACCTTGACCCGGAATAATGAAAATTCCGAATCAACAGTAAGTCATAAACCACAATACGGAATCTGGGAAGAACAGTCAAAGATAGCGAAGAACAGGGAAATCTTTTACATACGATTTTAACCCAAAATTTACCAAGTTTTCAATCAAAACTTAAACCAATTTCACCACGAATCATTTACCTAAGGTAAACCTTAATCCAAAACCACAAAAACACAAAATCCCACTTACTTAAGATGATCAAACCAATAAAATAAAACTTAAGAACTTAGAATCAATAAGAGATGAAGAACAAGATAATGGAAAGATTAAAAGAAAACTTGTATTAATGATTTAGGATTCAACAAACAAAGTGGAAAGATCAAACTTACAAGATTGGAAGAAATCAAACAAAGATGAAAACCACTCCTTAAGGGAGATGGTTTTCTTCCTACGAAATAGGGGAAGTGTAACAGAAAGAAAAAACTAGTGGAAAGTCTTGAATGGGAGGAGTATTTATAGGCTTCTCCCTTGGTTGGTGAGTGGGCTTTCTTCCTTTCTTTTTGTCTTCTCGTCTTTTCAGAAAAGTTGACGTTTTCGATTTTGATTCGGGATTTGTCGACGAATAAATTCAACTCGTCTTTAAATTTCTTCATTTAATAGACTTGAGTTTCTTCGACATAGGTAAATCTTCCGTCTTTGGTCCTTTTCTTCGATAATTCTTCAAATAGGCCCATTGACTTCAAATCTTTTGCATCTCTTGGACTATAGACTTCGTCTTTTCATCTTTTTCTTCGGTAAAACACGTGCAATCCCATGTTTTCTCCAATATTTATCCGGTTGGCTCTGAAAACACAACAAACACACAAACCACGCATAATTCCAAACAAATGACATTAAATACGCGTTTTGATCTTGTTTTAGCAAGAAATAAGTGGTAAAAGGATGGGTGTTTTCACACCTATCAGATACGTTCAACACGGTAGCACAAGTGGCTGATGCAGCACATAAGCTGGAGATGCTGCAGGAAAGAGATGAGTTCGGGAAAGCAGAGAGACCCGATAAGAGGTAAACACTCGTATTAAACGGTGACCAATCCGTATTCCTTCAGTATATGTCAATATTTCATCTCTTTAAACTGTATCTTCCAGGCAGAAGACTGGGGACCGGTCTCAGCCGGCTACTCAGCATCAGCCTACTCAGCCCACGGGAAACGGTCAGACTCACGACCCTTCTGCTACGGATAGGCTTGGCGGTAATGATAATTACCGTAGCAATGCTGGACACTCCAACAGCAGCAGGTCCTTATACTTACTCATTTTCTTATAATTACATGTTATAATTCTAAATTCTGACACATTAGAGAATCTCCTACCAGGAATCATGGTAACGGGAGGGACCAGAACCAAAGAGGTTCACAGCCTAACCGTCCAGCTATCACTGGTATTTCCATCTTACGATTTATCCGCATTGTCCTTGTACATTTTACCATTTCTCATGTATATTGTTCTTATCAGGCTCACAGCCAGTCAGGACACCTGCTGGAGGATATACTCATCCTCTTTGCTCTACCTGCCACCGTAGGCATCCAGGGCCATGTCGCCGCGACAGCGACGCATGCTACAAGTGTGGTCTTCCTGGCCATCGCATGAAGAATTGCCGCAAGGGCGAGATGGAGGGTACATCGGGCGATGCTGATACCAAGCCGCCTCCTACGAGTGGACGCGTTTACACGACATCTCGTGATCAGGCCAACAAGTCTACAGGTACCATCACTGGAATCTTGTATATGTATGGTCAAGCTGCATGTGGTCTGTTTGATATGGGTGCTACTCACTCAGTCATTTCTACTGCTTATGCCAAGAATTTTAGGATACTCCCCATGCCACTAGAGAATATACTGAGTATTTCCACGCCTTTGAGAAACTCTGCACGCATAACCCATGTGTACAAGAGCCTTCCCCTAGAGTTTGACGACAAGATTCATCCTGTTGACGCACTTCCGCTGGACATGAATGATTTTGACATGATTTTGGGCATGGATTGGCTATCCAAGCATCATGATACCATACACTGCCATTCATATCGAGTCATCTTCGGTGATGTTAATGCACCAGAGTGCATTCATAACGGGTTCGTACCCGGAAGGTCTATACAAATCATATCAACCCTGCAAGCACGTGCATTACTTTCACATGGTTGTGAGGGTTATCTAGCTACTGTTCATGACATGGATGCTGAATCTCCACCAATTTAGAATCAGCCGATAGTGTCAGAATTTCCAAATGTATTTCCAGAAGAACTTCCGGGCATACCACCTGCACGTGAAGTAGAATTTAATATTGAACTCATCCCAGGAGCTGAGCCGATTTCCAACGCTCCTTATCGCATGGCTCCCGTAGAGTTGAAGGAGCTGAAGGATCAATTACAAGAACTTCTAGAACGAGGCTTTATTCGACCGAGCGCATCTCCATGGGGCGCACCGGTCTTATTCGTTAAGAAGAAGGACGGCAGTATGCGTCTTTGCATAGATTATCGCGAGCTCAACAAGATTACCATCAGGAATTGGTATCCACTACCACATATAGACGATCTGTTTGACCAACTCCAAGGGGCCAAACATTTCTCCAAGGTTGATCTAAGGTCAGGTTATCATCAACTACGGGTTAAGGAGCAAGACATCGCCAAGCCTGCTTTTCGTACACGCTATGGCCACTACGAATTTGTAGTCATGCCATTTGACCTTACCAATGCTCCTGCAGTGTTCATGGATTTGATGAACAGAATCTTCCATGAATTTTTGGACAAGTTCATCATTGACGACATCCTGATATTCTCTAAGTCCAAGGAGGAAGACGAAGACCATCTTCGTACAGTACTACAGATTCTTCGCTAGAAGCAGATGTATGCTAAATTCTCCAAGTGTGAGTTCTGGTTAGACAAGGTGGCATTCTTAGGTCACATTGTATCAACAGAAGGAATCACGATGGATCCAGCAAAGGTTGAGGCTATTACCAAGTGGCCAAGGCCGACATCAGCGACTGAAGTCCGCAGTTTCCTAGGCTTAGCTGGTTATTACCGTAGATTCGTGGAGAACTTTTCCCGTTTAGCACTACCATTGACCAAACAAATACAGAAAGGGGAGAAATTCGTCTAGACTGAAGAAAGAGAGAAGAGCTTTGAAGACCTAAAGCAGAAGTTAGTATCTGCACCCATTCTTACTCTCCCATCTGGTACAGGTGGATTTCAGATCTACAGTGATGCATCGGGGAAGGGACTTGGTTGTGTTCTCATGCATCATGGGAAAGTGATCGCGTACGCTTCACGGCAGCTTAAGCCTTATAAGGAAAATTACCCTATGCATGACTTGGAACTTGCAGCAGTCGTGTTTGCATTGAAGATATGGAGGCACTACTTGTATGGAGAATCATGCTACATTTTCACGGACCACAAGAGCTTGAAGTATATCTTCACTCAACGTGAATTGAACATGAGACAGAGGAGATGGTTAGAGCTATTGAAGGATTATGACATTAATCTGCAGTATCATCCCGGCAAGGCGAATGTAGTGGCAGATGCACTTACCAGAAAGTCTGGAATGATAAACGACATTAAAATTGAGGAGGAAATTATAAGATACTTAGAGCGACTAGACATAGAGATCATGGTATGTGGAAAACACGGTTACTGGGCTAATCTTATAGTGGAACCCGAGTTACTCTCTAAGATCAAGGAAGCTCATAAAGATGATGGAGAAATCTGGGCGATAATTCAGAATTTGGAGAAACAAACATAATTTTGAATAAACGTAGACGATATTTTATGGCAGGGCAAGAGACTTTGTGTTCCTGATGATCAAGAACTTCGGGAAGCATTGTTAGCTGAAGCTCATAGCTCCCCATTCTCTATCCATCCTGGTTCGATCAAGATGTACCATGACATCAAGCAGTACTTTTGGTGGAGTGGTATGAAACAGGATGTTGCGACTTACGTCTCCAAATGTCTTACCTGCCAGCAGGTTAAGATCGAGCATCAGCGATCTGGCAGCCTTCTACAACCGTTAGATATTCCAGAGTGGAAGTGGGACAAGATCACCATGGATTTTGTTACCGGTCTTCCGAAGACAAAGGGGAAGCACGATGCGATTTGGGTTATCTTTGATCGACTTACCAAATCAGCTCATTTCTTACCGATCCGCAAGGAAGATTCGGTCAGTAAACTCGCCGATACTTATAGGAGGGAGATCATGAGACTTCACGGTGCTCCATCTAGCATCGTCTCAGACAGAGATCCTCGGTTCACTTCGCGATTTTGGTAAAGTCTGCAGAAAGCTTGGGGGACAAAACTTAAGCTTAGCACGGCTTTTCATCCTCAAACAGACGGACAGTCGGAGCGAACGATTCAAACATTGGAAGACATGTTGAGGTCATGTGCGTTGGAATGGACGGGTGATTGGGACAATTATATCTGTTTGGTGGAGTTTGCATACAACAACAGTTGGCACGCAAGTATCAAGTGTGCTCCTTTCGAGTTGTTGTATGGCAGAAAGTATCGCGCCCAAATCTGCTGGATCAGGTTGGTGAGCGAACACTTGAAGGACCAGAAATGATAGAGCTGACTAATGAGAAGGTCGCAGTAGCTAAGCAGAAACTGCAAGAAGCACGATCACGTCAGAAGAGTTACGCAGACAAGCATCGTAGGGACTTACATTTTAACGTAGGAGATCACGTTTTCCTTAAGGTTTCGCCGGCACGTGGTGTTAGACGTTTTGGAATCAAAGGGAAGCTCAGTCCTCGATTCATCGGACCGTTTGATGTCATTGAACGAGTCGGTGAAGTATCTTACCGTTTAGCGTTGCCTCCACATCTTTCTCATGTTCACGATGTTTTCCATGTGTCCTTACTCAGAGGGTACAAGTATCATCCCCTTCACATGGTTCAGTATCCACTGGAACAGATTCGTGAAGATCTCACTTTCATAGAATAACCCGAACGATTTCTTGACAGACAAGAACGAGTCATGAGAAGGAAGACGATTCCATTCGTCAAAATCCTTTGGAGGGATCATACCGAGCGGGAAGCCACTTGGAAAACAGAGGAGTCTATCTGGGCTTCTTACCCTCATTTCATATATTGAATTCGGGTATGTTCTTCTTTTCCAGTTTACTTTATCTATAATTCGGGGACGAATTATTCTTTTTAGGGGGGAAGAGTTGTAAAACCCGCATGCTTTTACCATGAATAGTACCCTTACGATCGTACGTACATGATTAGAATTTTCCTTTTATAGCATGTTTACGTTTCACGAACAAGATTTACAAGTATTACGTACGCGTTACAACACGATAAGTATTTAATACGTATTGAGACACGATAATTATTTCAATAATAATTATAATCACGAACATACGAACATGAAATCATGCACGCAAATAATCACGAGCTTAGTATTACGTATTATGTATATTAATTACAATCATGAATAAATATAATAATACACGAACGATAACTATTTAAATCATGTAAACACGAACACGATAACACACTTAATATTAGACACGAGAAAACTATGGGTTACCCTTATGGGCCCCATCCTACCCGCGGCTAAATACAAGACAAAGGGACAAGCCCATGCAATTTTTACTAAACAAGAAATAAACGGAAAACTTATTTTCATAATAACAAAAATTAGAAAACAAGAAAAACCCTAATCTCTCTTTTGGTTCTCTCTTGGCCGCCGGGTATAGAACACACACAAGGGTGTGTTGGTTGATTTTGGTGATTGATTTCTCGCAAGGTTGTTAGTGTGTTCATCTTCCTTTGTTTCACGTAATCGGTAAATCCTTAAACCATTTTCTTTATGTTTTTATGTAAATCAAGAACACATGAAATCATGAGTGATATTAAAACAAGTAAATACATGTTAATAAATCATGGGGGTAAAATTAATTAGGGTTTAAGGGGTGTTTGTTTTTGGCCGACGCATGGAACCGAGACCAGGGGGTCTCAACTTGCTTTTGTTTCACACCAACCGAGACCTCAAGGTCTCGGTGTGTGTTGTGTGTCTCGGCCACAGGAACAAAGGGAACCCCGACCTCGGTCGGGGTGTGTTTTTGGCTTGGTGGGTCTCGGCTAAGAACAAGGAACCACCACCGGCTTAAGCCGGTGGCTAAATAAGGAAAGCAGGGGGAACCTTAGGCCGCGGCAGCAGGGCTAACCACCGGCTAGCCGGTGGGAACTTTTGCTAGCCGGCGGCTAGCCAAGACCAAGGGTGCGTTTGGTTGGCCGATTCATGGGTTAAACCGGTCCGGTTCACGACATGTCTAGATTAAAACACGGGTTCGGTTCATGGGTTGTTTTGCAAGTTAATTATTTTACAAGGTTAATTATGTTAACAAGATTTAAATTAAATTAACTAAAACATGTACATGATTAATTTAATTTATGCATGACTTAGGTTATTAATATTATTATTAATACATGAATTTTAACCTAAGTAATTACCATTTTATTTAGACTATATAAGTAATTAATTATTAAAATCATGACTTATAATTAATTAATTTACATGACTTAGGTTATACTATTAATAGATAATAATACATGTTTTAACCTAAGTATTTTTACCTTTATTTAATTAAATCATGTTATATTTAATTAAATACTTTAACCTATAGTTTATTTAATTTACATGAAATAATTAATAAACTATACTATTTAATTACATGACTTAGAATATTAATCAGTAAACACTTAAGCTTATATTATTAGCTTAATAATCCAGCTTATTTCTATTTATGGAAACTTTCTATTTTTAGAAACTTATTTAATTAAGGCAGCTAATCTATTTATGGAAACTTTCTATTTTTAGAAACTTATCTATTTTAAGCAGTAAATCTTTTTTTGAAACTTTCTATTTTTGGAAACTTTCTATTTTTGGAAACTTTCTATTTTTGGAAACTTTCTATTTTTGGAAACTTTCTATTTTAGGAAACCTGCTGTTTTTAAAAAGTTACTTATTATTACACAACAAGTATAATAATACAAGAAATACAAGAAATACTTAATCAGAATAGACAAAATACATGATAAACACAATATAAAGCTTTAATCAGTAAAACATGACATGAACATATAAAACAAGCTAAGACATGATATAAAACCAGTTACGTACTCAGTAATCAGATACTTATACACGTATGTATTTATGTAGCATTAGTGATACCGAAGTAGGACTCTCTTCCGTTCGTCTTCTTCGTTCACTGGACACAAGGTACGGATTCTCCGTCCTTTCAGTATGGACATTCTTCCTTATTAGGATTCCCCGTATGCAGCCAACTGTTTTCCCTAGTATACGTTTTATATGTTTTTGAATTGGTTATGTTTAATTAGATACCTAAAGCCATATAAATGCATGACCAGTTTCACCTAGCTATGGAGGTACCATAACCATAACACTAGAGACACCAGTGTTATGAGTCCACCACGATGGAGTGATAGCTCGTGGCGTCCCTTCAGCTTTTGGCCATATTATTATTATCAGGTGGGGCGTATGGGTGCATCCTAGTTTACATGTTTTCAGCAGATTATTCAGGTGAATGTGGTGTGTGCCTTACATCCTTCACAAGGAGCTGATCCCTCCTACCCAAACCAGTATATTAAATTAGAGGTAGCCCCTCTAATTTGCATGATGAGGTCACCCCTCCAAGTATTCATGCACGTTGATAATTCATGACCTATATTAGCTAATGGTAAACATGTTAAACAGTTTTTATAATATAAACATAAGGCTTTTCAAACTATAAACCCAGTTTTAATAAGACATGTCAGGTTATGCAGGACTTAGTCTTTTCCGCTGCTTCATGCTTATATGCTTATATTATTCATGCTTTACTTGTATATCCGTGCACTGAGCGTTATGCTCAGCCGTTTTCCTTTCATGTTCCCAAAACGGCAGGTACTCAGGGACGCTCGTAGACTTTAAGCGTACGTGCATATGGATTGGAAGCTTCCTAGCCTTCTTTACTTTATGCATTTCTTTATACTTTGATACTCATTTACATGGACATTGTTTAGTCCTTTTCATTTACAGTACTTATGTTTGTGTGTGATGAGTTCTCCTTTTGGGGTACCGATGTTTGATTCCGGTATTTCCTTTATGGTCATGTGATGTTAATACATTATCCTTGTATGCTTTGATGACACGCCATAATCACGCGTGACATTCCATTTACCAAAATGGGGTGTTACAGATGTTATGACTCCTCTACGAGGGAGTTATTTCTCATGGTGTCCCTTTCAGTTTGGCCATTTTAAGTATTAATAGTGGGGCGTATGGGTGCATCCTAGTTTACAGCTTACAGGTATTAGGTGAATGTGATATGTGCTCTACATCCTTCATAAGGAGTTGATCCCTCCTACCCAGACCAATATAATTAGAGGTCACCCCTCTAATGCATGATGAGGTCCCCCTCTATGTATTAATGCCAGTTGATACCTTCATGACCTATATGCGCTCTCGGCAAATTAAAATATAGCTTTCAGATATAAACATAAGTTTTTAGAAATATAAACCAGTTTATAAACATGTTCTAGGTTTTCCAGGGCTTACACTTATTCCGTTGTTTTCAATCTTTAATTATGTTTCAGGTCATTCATACCATGTTATATATCCATTCACTGAGTGTTTTGCTCAGCCGTTACTTTCCTTTCCATGTCCCAAATGGTAGGTACCCAGGGACACACTTAAGATGTTGAGAGTATGTGCATTTGGATTGAAGCTATCCAGACTTCTTTACTTTATGCACTTCATACATTCTTTGCTTATTCGGACATTGTTTAGTCCTTCTTTTCAGTATTTACTTTTACATGTGTGAGATTATGTCTGGACTACCAATGTTTGATTCCGGTATTTCCATTATGGTCATGAAATGTTTTTAGGACATTTACCTTGCATGCTTTGATGACACGCCATAAATACACGTAACGGTCCACTTATCCAAGTGGGGTGTTACATTACACATGTTAGCAAAACTGATATATGTATTATTCCCAAAATTATAAAAATAGTACAAGTTTATATACTATATTACAAATTGTCACCTCAGGACAACACAGATGTCGAGATTGCCATTTACAGGCATATCACAAGTTAACATATCCATATTATGGTAAACCCTAGAGTAAATCTAATAAGTTAAATACAAGCATGTTTAGTATGCTCAGACATCAAATACATCACTAAGATCAAAAATAAATCTGTGTTTACAAAATATAGTTTCTGCACAACATTTGACAGTTTTAAGGGTACAATTTATGTAAAAGTTACAAAGGGAAAACAAGAAATCTAGCCATCCCATCACCACTCGAATCTGCGGACTATTGTGAGTCGTCGGAATCTCTCTTTTGCATCTTTACTTCTAATTCCATTAATTATCAACTGCACTCATAGAAACTAAAGAAAAACAAAACAAATTAATGATTTAATGATAAGTGTAAATAATGAAGAATCATAAATTTAAATATGTAGTTTCTTTTAATTCATGCCGGGACAGGGTAGAAACGTAACCAGAATATTCATAAGACCACACACACCCGGGACCAAGTCATACCGAGACCAAGACCCGACCATAGTTTCATCAAATCTCAGTCTCGGTATGAAACCAAGGATTGTAACCTCATCTTAAACCAAAACCCATTCCAAATTTTTCAATTTTTTTATCCGGAACCTATTTGCTAAATAACCTGAGTTTTCGAAAAATTAAAGTGTTCAAAATCATAACAAACATACTAATTAACAATTTCGAACAAAAGCCCTAATTTATATTCACGATTGACCACGTTGACCGAAACCCTAACTGGTCAAACAATGGTGTATACCCGTGTATTATTCAATTTAGACCTTGATTTATGAAAACCAAGTGATTTCAAAACGTTTTGATCAATCAAACACCAAATCAAAATGATTGGTGTTCGATTCGAGATGAGATAAGAAGATAGAAACTTATCTGTGACGTTAATCAAAGAAACCCGCATATGAATCTAAGGGACTCGCGAACACACCAAACCATCTGGGAAAACAGCTTTTTGATCTATCCGATCACCCCAGATGAGAGTAGGATGATGAGATGACCACATAACTATCATAAATCGACCAAGATCAACCACAAATTAACCACAAGTTTTTTTTTCCACCATTGTTAAACAAGAGAGAGAAAGAGATAAGCTATCAGATCGGTTGGTGTGTGTGTAGTGACAACGACTCATAAAGTCGAATATATACTCTACACATATCGAACCCTAATGGGTTATACTGGTTGGTGAATTGATGGGCTAAAGGCCCATGTATATAACTAAATGCCATGGGTATATACTTTGGGTCTAAAAGCCCACCGAATATAAAATACTTTCAATTCTAAAAGGCTCGATTACCGAACCCGCTTATACTTTTAAATCGAATCGACACACGTCCTAATAAAGCGTTAAAATGTTTACTAGACCCACGGACATCTTCTTTATATCATAAAGCGTCTACGTTATGTGTTTTATGACAAACTAATGTTTTTATAAGTTATATTTTTAAAACGACAAATGTTTAATAAGTAATTTTGTTTACTTAAATGACGGAACATATTACTATCTTTCCTTATGAATTTTACTAAATTCAAAATACTAATTGATACAAACTTACGTGATCAGTCACATACTAGGTTTTCATGCATGCATTAATCGAATTATCCTTGCAATTTTAGTGATACGAGTAATCTTACTTACTTAGGTCACGAGTAGAGTGCGTAAATTCTCCGGATCTACATCCTATTTGTGCAAATCACTACTTGACTATAAAGGTGAGTTCACACCCCCTCTTTCTCTTTTAAAAGTGCTTTATAAATGTTTTATATATGTTTTGGGGGAGATACATGCTTGTTGATGTCAAATGCGTGTTTATACATCTTAATGATTGCCTGTGTCATACTGCTTGTTTATAAACTGTTACACATTCATTTATAAATACCTTTCCTTGCTTATTTCAAGCTTAACTTGATTATGAAACTGTTTATTTGTTGGAATACCTTATACAATGCTATTACCTTACTATTTTGGACATTTAACACAAGTACTACATTTATCATTTACGGACGTGTCTAATTAGCATATAACCCTTGTTTACCATTTTTCCCTTATCATGAACCGTTAATTACTTGACACGGATGACCGGTCAGTAAGCACGAATGTCGTGGATAGATCTATTGAGGTTGACACCTCCGTCGTGTTTAATCGAATATTGTATTATTCAGACGTATTTTCATTTGGTACTTCTACGGGTGCTTTGGGTTAGGCATCTGCTGGGCACATACTTACTTTCTGATTTTGTTACGCTTCGGTCATGAGCTTAGACAGTAGTAAATGGTTTCCCTTTTCGTGACATGTTATTTGTTATATTGTCATGGATGCTATACAAATCTTGTGGTGCACTATACTTTATTGAACGACACTTAACTGAAAAATACTGGTATACTGAACACTACTTGGTTGAACACTGATATATTGAACACTACTTGGTTGAACACTGATATACTGAATACTACTCTTGTTGAATACTGGTATTCTGAACATTGCTTTTATTTAACTATACTGATCGGCAGCTAAACTCTACTCTTATCAAGAGACTTTGTTTTTCTAAACTCTTTTATGATACTGCCAGCAGTCTCGTTATAAATTCTTAAATTTTATAAACATTTTAAATTAAAACTTATGAACTCACCAACTTTATGTTGACCCTTTTAAGCATGTATTTTTAGGTACTTGACTATGTGGATTATTTGGAGTCTTCTTTGTGGTTGTGACATGTAGAGGTCGTTCTCAAATCAAGCTCTCGATTACTCATGAAGTCATAGCCTCCCAAAGCCAGTCTTCCGTTGCGGTGAATTTGGGGGTGTGACATCTAGAAACATAAAAATTACAGAAACCCTAAGCTATGATAATTCCCGAAATACCCTTGGTTGTAGTTTGAATTTTTGGTCAATAAACATGCCATGTGCTCTCTTTAGCTGGCCATGTGATAATAGCTATTTGAAACGAATCTTGATCTTCCAAGAACCTTTGGGGAGAAAGGCATCAATCAAAAACGTTGATCCTCTGGCTCACTTTTGTTTGGGAGTGTTCTTGGTGCAATGACCTCGTGGGAGGGTCCCACGAGGATGATGAGTCATGTTTGAGCGTGTGGGTGAGCGTAACAAATGTTAAAACATGGATCTAGAACGTGTGGGGTTTTGATTTTGGGTAATTAGAGATTAGGTTAACTAGGGTTGTTGGCTAAAAAGGGTGGGTTTTGATCCGGTTTTGTGGGTACAGTAGGTGTTAACCGCGTGTTCAATAAATAAACATATTTTGAAAATATAGTTTATTTATTAAACACGTTTAGTAGGTTGTCAGATGGTGGGTATGGGCCACGGGTTGAAACGGGTAAAGGGTTATAGTTTGGGCTTAGGTTGGGTAAAGGTGGGTATTGGACCGGGTTTGAGTAATGGGTAATGGAGTTTGGCAAGTTTGGCCCCTAGATTATCAACAGCTCTCCATTCTTCAACCAAACTTTATAAAATAGCTTTTAGGTTTAATTCTTTGCAAATAACTTTGACATAATTGCACTTTTGGTCCCTCAAACTTTTATAAACTTAGAATAAGGACCATTTGTGCAATAAAGGCATTATTAAAAGGCTAATAATGTAAATACTTGAAAATTTAAGGACCACTATGTAATTTTGGAGTTTTATAAGGTCCAAAAGTGACAAGTCTTCAATTCTTGAGGGACCAATCTTGTCAATTCTTCAAACTTCAAGGACTTCTTTGGAAAATCAATTCTCGGGTCCGGTTCTTTGTGCGGCTTCATTTCCCGTGATCGTTTTTGCTTGATTCTTGTTATCTTTTGGTGAATTCATGATATTCGAACCTACAAACACACAATGAACAAATACAAAGGGTTTTACACGGTTTTTATGATATTTTAGTACATTTTAAGCCCGTTATTGAAACGTAAATTTAAATTAACTACCACTTGCGTTTTAGACATAATGTATTGTTTTCATCTCGAGAATGTGACTTTTAGGGTCAAAGAATAAGAACACGTAAATGCCTCATAGAGATAATTTCGTCATCCTCGATTTTCACCCAATTCCATGTTGAGCGTGAAACAAGATCATTGTCATTATAAGTTAGTAATGCTAACACTACTCATATGCTCTAATCACGTATTTAAACTCCTTATTCCTAAGGTGTATCTCTTATATTTTATTTTTGTCTTAATGATCACGGGGATACACTTTTGACTAATGCGTGAATAGAGATTAAGTCAAAAAATAGAGTCTTGATGGTGTAATCAAAATCATTAAATTAGTAACTTCTCCTAATTGATAACGATGTCAAAAAATAAGTCAACAAATAAGATTCAATAAACACGGTTTTATAATGGTTTTGAACATTTGACATACACACCCTAACGGATATGCCTTATTATCTTTGGTTTACCTCCATCTTTTATTCAACTCCGCCATGGAGCTTTTATTATGAATTTGGTCTTGCCTTGCCTTTTATTTAACCTCGCCATGAGGTGTTTATTATGGACAAAGACGTATATCCTCAACATAAAACGTAATTTTGGATCTTTAAAGCTTCAAGTTTTAAGGCTTCACTTTCAACTTTTGCATAGGTTTTTTGGCCTTGTGAGCTTCAAATTTTTGCTTGACTTAGGTGAGTATCCACTTAAAATTATTATTGGGTGAAGCTTTTGATTATTCGGTTTCCCAATCCTTTAAAACCGTGACGCTGGCGATTCTCAAATGTTTTCCCAGTTTAAATACATGGAAACTACTAGAATTAGCTAAAAACCAATAATAGTGAATAAACCGCTAAGTCAATATTTATTAAAAATTTAAATATACACAAGAGATGGGAGAAAAAGCAAATAATTAAAACACATGAGTTTTTGAAAGAATACGAGTGCTCTACGTTTAGCATAGTAACTTATAATTAACGCTATCATTTCTCGTCCTCAATTTAATGAGACTAAGCCTAATATAGTTAAGGAATGAAGCTAAGTGCTCAACACGCACAGTCGAGTCAAAAATTACTCTTATTCTCAACAACAGAAAACCTACATTTGTGTCTTAAAAACTTATGAAAAACGAGAAAATTTTTAAAATATGTCCATTTTTAGCCTTCTTTGCAACAAAACGGTAACAATTTGAAAATTAGGTTACGTGATGGCGTAAGCAAGGTGAAGTATCTATTAACCCTCCCCCCCCCCCCCCCCCCCCTCACGCCCCCTATACTAAAACTAAACATTGTCCTCAATGTTTTGAGTCTAAGGGTGTAACACCCCCAATACTAGAGACAAAAAGTCGAATGCTTAATCTCGAGCATGGAAAGGGTAACACGAATAATCTATAGTCATTTTATGAATTATGCTAGAAGATAAAAGTTAGAACGTATTAGTATACCATCAGATATCGGAATCTTCAAAGAAATGATCGAAGCTCGAGTGATACGTGAAACGAACACGAGAGGCTTCAATGATGACGATGATTCCTAATAAATCACAATCACAAACAACCACGAAACAAAGGTTGGAAGAGCACAAGTCCCCTCACATTACACTAATTAGAAAGCAATAATATTTACAAGGATAAGCATGGGAATTCCCCCATGAGGCACCTTGTTTTTTATAACCGAGTCAAGAGCTCGACTTGAATACCTATAAATATGATCATTTAGGGATTATCATGGTAGTGGTCAAGAGTGGGTCTTACATGATAAACAAGGCCTAAAAAGCAAACCGGTATTAAGGACTAAGTCCTTTGATGATGCAAAATATCGTGGTCGAAGATGACGTCTTCGTTTTCATGGAATAAATGAAACAACGCAACTCCAAACAACGTCCCAAAAGGACACAAGAAAAGAGATAATAATTAGAAGGGTGGGACAATGGTTGGGAAAATCATGAGCTACTCTAGGTAGACTCACACGAAGCAAATAAATAAATTTTCCATTTATTGCATCGGTGGAAGACCGAGATTTCCCTTTATAAGCAATTCCGGGATCGAATATCTCGTCCTTAGTGGAAAAGTGTGAGGAAACATAAGGGGCTTCCCCCACACTAAAACCACACACACCATCGTCAAAAGGAGTAGACGAGGTGGTAGCACTAAAAACACGTGGGGATGACAAAGTTAATGTACGAATATCATTCAAATAAATTCAAAATCTTTTCCTTTTTTTATCTTTTTAAACTATTTATGAAAACCCGATTGAATTATGTCGAAAATATTTGGCGTTTCAAAACGATGTTAGGCACACTAAAGATTCTCACATTAACATTGTGGGTGGGGGAGGTGGATTGTATAAATTCTCAAAACGATGGTCAACAAAGAACATTGACCCCTAGGGGTCAACATAATAATCATCATCCTCAAGATTGTTAATCTCATCGATTTATTCATCATAGATAGGCTCGTCAAACCAAGGTTTTTCGTACCCCTCTTTAATGATTTTTGAAACTCTCTCAAAGAGATCACAATCAAGCATAAAACCATCATTCTTTTGTGGGATTTGTTCATAAGTTAAATCCTCAAGAATGTGGTTAACGACATTCTCTTTTGAGGAGTGTTGATTAGGTAGCTCCTCGAGAATGGGATTTTTGGTCACGTGAGTTGGTTCGTCATTATGAAGAAGACGTTCCAACTCATCACAATGGCAATCAATTATTATTTAAATGGTATTTGTTTATTATTTAAAGGGAACATGTGTGTATAACACATTATGATATTGCACATATGTTCATGTAGATTCAAAGATGTGAACATGGAAAAGGCAGGACCGTTTGAAACACCGGTTGTGTTTAAAAGATCTGAGCGTGTAACACAAGTTGTGGGATTAAGGTTAAACCAAATTTTCGAAAAAAGGTCTAAACTGTCATTAAAAAGAACAACATGAGGGGAAGCAGAACTGGATGTCAATACATTATCAACAAGTCGTACGATCGAAGAAGGACAACCAAGTGCGGGTAAACACTAGAGCAATAGCGTTTTCCCTTACTTTTTTTTCCGTGTTAAATACTTTATGCTTGTTTATTGATTGTATGCTTTATAATAATAAATAATAATAGCAAAATATAGTACCTTGCTTGTTTGTCTTCTGTAGCATGTTCATCTTCATTCGATACCTCCATTGTTACGTATGTTCCTGTGGTTCGGACAACCACATCTTCGGATCTTCACCAACAAATTAGTTTATGTTACATTTTGGTATACAATCGCACACATCTTTTTTACAAACATAAACATACGACTGTTTTCTTTAAGATGTCTTCTTAATAAGTAAAACACCTGCAATTTTATGAAATTCAAAAGACGGTTGTTTCTTAACCTTTTGATGTTCTCTCTATCTAGTGTTATAACGTGGTTGTCCACCCACTGGTTTGGGATCTCCATGTCTGTTGATCTCTTCAGTCGATGTCTGAAGCAATGGGAGGTTCATAACTTGTTGCAAATCGGTGAGTTGATCGGGTGGAATTAATATATCAAAACTCGAAGCTAAAAAATCCCTTGGTGAACTCTTTTTATTCGAACCCTGTTTTTATTTGAGTCATTTGATTCCTTTTCATTGTCGGCCTTTTCACCCAACTCGACTCCCGGCATGATCTCCTTAGTATTTTTCATCCTGACTAATATCTGCCTTAAGGTGCTTTCACCGCTTTGTTTTCTGTTGTTATCTTCGTTTGTTCCAGATTCTGTAGTTACCATCCTATTAGTATATGCATTGTAACACCCCCCTCCCCTTTTACCTAGACGCAGCGGAACAATATTTTTTGGGTATTACTTCATGGAATAAAAGTCACAATAATAGAAAACAAACTCGAAAGAGTGTTTTAATAAAATTTATTTATTTATTATCAATTATCATTCAAAATCAGAGAATTTTCAATAAAACAACTGTACATACTCTGTACATCACAGCCCAAGATCTAGAAAATAGGTTTGAATGATAAAAATACAAATCTATATCTCTCCGCGTCATCATTATGCTACTCCATGCTATCAATTTTTAATACCTGAAATATATGCTTAAAATCAACACAATGGTTGAGTGAATTCATAGGTTTATAAATCATTTTTTAATACAAGATCCTTTTTCTGAGCTACGTTGTTATTCGCCCACAAAACCAGTTAATGAATTACTACACTAAGCTTATGATACCGCGACTAGACATATTAGAAACCGTTAATTTCCCTTATGAGGAATTCTGCCAAACTATCATGTTTTGCAAAATAAAGAATGCCTGTTTGACTACTAAGGTTCTAGCAAGTGTACTTGCCCAGACAGAGGATGTCAGTCCTTAAATAGTATTATTTACGATATTAGCGCTCATATTCCGTGAAATGATTAGCGGTTCACAATTAAAAGGTACTTTCAAGGCAGCATTAAACATAATGTCAATAAACATATCTAGGAAGCTATTTAATATATCGTTTTTAGTGTAGTTGTCTCTCGGTCTTATCGAATTGATTTCACGTTTTTAAGCTTGACTAAATTGTTTTTGGTGATAAAATATTGAATGGTATTTATTTCTACTTGGCAAGAAACATGTAAAAAGTAGAAATAGCTATTATGCTACGTATACGTACTACCCTAAAAACATTTAGCATTTACCACAATTAATACGTAAAAATTTAAAAGACACATTTATAAAACTAACTATTTCAATAAACTAAACTACAAATTTATAAAACTTGAAATGTAAAACTTAAACTTTATACTATATAAAAGTCTAATCTAGTTAAATGAATTAGAAGTGGATAAAAAATGAAATGTTTCGACTAGATGTGCCTAAAACGACTTACACAAAAAATGGTATAAAACTAATATGACTTTTATTAAAATCTAAACCAAACTTGTTATAAAACTAAAAATGAAGGTAGGATTATCCCAAAGTTTAACATTCAGATCATAAGAAACGTTATTGTACTTCCCAAAAATTAGATCAATTAGCCCAACAAAGACGTATGCTACTAACGGCCCAACAAGATAACTAACAGCCCACCAATCTAGCTAACAGGACTAACGGTGTAACTACAAGTTTAACAAATGGGCACGTATCTTAACTCTTACCAACTATGGACTGTAAGTGTTATGCGGAGTAACAAAGTAAAGGGCCAAACGTGTAAATTCGATCTAAAGTTTAATAAAATCAGAATTTTTGGAACTAGAATCCAAGTTTGCTATAGGTATATGACTTTTTGCCAATTTTGCTTCAAAGTGAAAAATGTACAGACTAAAGTCCAACTCCTTTTTACCACTTTCCTACTTGTTTATTAACTATGAACAAAAATGTTGCAAGTTAATCACAGACTAACAAATTTCGATACACTAATAAAGCTGAACTAAAATCTATAACAAACTTTATCAAAATCAATAAGAACACTGCTGATCCAAACGTACTAGAAGAACTTTAGTAAAAATAAGAAATCAAAATCACCTTTATCTAAAGAAATTCTCAACATCAGATATTAATAACATTCAACAACTAGCAAATCAATATGTTTACACTAAGTTTACACTATGATGGCGAAATAGCATATTTACGCTAAAATATGCAGAAAATAACACGTGCTTAACCAAGAGTCTCAAGGCCTCCATTGACGGAGAAGCGGAGCGATGAGCTCGCTTAAAACCAACCACACCGAAAACGAGATGACAATGATATGCTATCTGTGAATCCTTTTCTGAACTGAACACATAGACTGCCAACTGATTTGCTACTCCTACTGCATAAGCAACTCCAAACAGAAACTTTCAACCTGAAACGTGCAAAACAAATCCTGCAAAACAGATAAATTCTAACAAAATATGTGTGCTACCTGAAACTTTCAACCTACAGCTACCTTGGATGAACAAAACGAATACACTACACTGAACTGAGTTGATAAGAAATAATCTGGTCATTACTTAACAGAACCAAGCACACCTCGCCGAAAGTAAGACTATGCGTACTGGATTTCAAGTGAAAAAGCATCAAACTCTAACTAACATTATACTATTGTAACTACCTCTATCTTAGCTATTCATCATAAAGCTGCTTAAACTGAATCTTCAATAAGCTAACATCAAGCTTATCGTATAAGCTGCTTCAAAATAGTATATTCAAAATACTTGAA
Source organism: Glebionis coronaria (assembly GCA_025667525.1). NCBI lineage: Eukaryota > Viridiplantae > Streptophyta > Magnoliopsida > Asterales > Asteraceae > Glebionis > Glebionis coronaria. The sequence continues at coordinate 488,348,104 of CM046877.1, forward strand.
CTCAAATCACATCTCACTAAAGATTTTGTTCAAGAACTACTCATAAGCTCAGATTGAGCTAATGAACAGGTCAAATGTGAAAGCTTGAAGAAAAAGTAAAATTCTTTTTCATTAACTGAAAGAGAAGCTATAACAGAATTTTTAACAAAGTCATAACTGAATTAAAGCTGTTCGAACTAACAACAAGATTTGCAACGGAAGGCAAGAGTAAAGTCTAACAGAATCTTTATGAAAATAGGGAATGAAGAAGAAAGAAATCAAAGGTTGAGCTTTCATTAATGGCTGAAAAAGAAAATTGGTTACAACTGATTTTAACTAAATGATAGAAAAACAGTTACAAAATTATAACTAATCTACTCCTAACCTACTGTGTGTAACAACACCTATGCTAACCATCGAAAATGAAGGTCTTGATCTTCTATTTATAGTCGTCTGAAGAGTGGAGTAGAGGTGTTGATGACGTGTGTCATCCAATCCCTTGATGCCACGTGTAAAATACGAGGTTTGACTATTTAGGGTTCTTCACATCTAATTTGGGGTTTTCTTCGTTCTTCATCTTTGAACTAATTAAATACCACCATCATGTAGAGGAGATAATGATGATGATTTTTGCTTCTTTGATCTTTGCCTGAAACCTCCTTATTCTCTTGTGATTCGAACATGCAGGTTTGTGGAGAAAAAAGTGATAAACGTCTGCTGTTATGTTTTTTTTTCTCTTTCTCTCTCTTCGTTAATGATGAAGACGAGTGTGTGAGTTTGACTGTATGACTTGGTCTTTTGCCCAAGTTAATTGAAAGTTAAGTAAACTTTTATTTTTCCTTTATTTATCATTTGGTCCTTTACTTTTATCTTCTTTATCAAAAGTGTATAAAGGCTTTAAGTAAATTCCTTTTTCATCCTTCATCTTGTTGAAAGTTACACTTTCAGTCCTCGATCTTTAAAATAATGGCAAGTAAAGTCCTTAAAAGCTCTTTCGTCCTTTTCTTCGTCTTTTATCATAAAAATCCCTTGAAAACGTGTCTTTGCTTAAAAATGTATCTTGTTTACCTGAAAACACATGAAACACAAATACCCACGTAATTCTGATATTTCCAGTTAAATATTATGTATTTGACTATGTTTTTAGTGGTTTTTGGATCATTATTGATGAGTGTTTTCACACTTATCAGAAGCATACCAAAAAAATGCTTGTATTCTACTTTAGCATATATCCCCCTCACGAGTTTTCAAATCATTGAAAGTACTATACTTTGGTGAGGCTATGAATTCACCTTATCTCTAGTAATTCTGAATCTTGCCAGGTTTATATTTCAATCACAAAGAGCAACATGGGCTAACAAACAAGAACTTGGTCTCACACAAACCTTGATTAACACGTTTTGTATAGTATCAAGTGTTTGATTCTGAGTTCATTATTCTTAAGTATTAATTATATATTCTTGGATTTATAATCTTTTATAGTTATAGTATCATTGTTCGGGCCATCATACTCAGAAGCCATTCTATAAACGTTTGAGGAGCGAGGGCACTTTAAATTGTAAACCTAACCACTCAGTCAGAACGTAATATCGAGATGCAACATCTTTGTACAAAGTTCCCTACTAACATGATACATTTATATAAGAAATCTCTTCAAAAGTTAGCATGTTCTTTTATTTTTATATTTTACATCCTTTAGTTTCAGTTTTGGCAAAAATAGTCCTTCTAGTTTATATAACTTTAGAATATAGGTGTCACACCCCCAAATTCACTGCAGCGGAAGACTTGCTTTGGGGATTTGTGACTTCATGAGTATTCGAGAGCTTGATCCGAGAACGACCTCTACATGCCAAAAACCACAAAGTAGACTCCAAATAATCCAGTCAAGTACCTGAAATACATGCTTAAAAATATCAACATAAAGTTGGTGAGTTCATAAGTTTGTTTTAAAACGTTTATGAAAAATTAGAGTTTTACCGACCACTGCACCTTGCAGTAAAATATAAGAGTTTAAAAATCACAGCTTCTGTTAAATAGGCTTTCTTTGATAATTTCAAAGTTTATTAGTAAAAACAAAGTTTATTGATAAATACAGAGTTTACTGATAAAGGCGGAGTTTACTGATAGTAAATATAGCTTACTGATAATAACATAGTCTTCTAGAAATAAATAGAGTTTTCTGATAAAACAGAGTTCATAGATAATAGTTAGCGTTTTCTGATAAAAACAAAGCTCACTGATAAATAATAAGTTTTCCAATAGAATAGAATTGTTTAATGAACCACAAGATTTTCCAACCACTTAGTGACAATATAACAAATACAAAGTCACTAAATAAAATAAGGCATTTATTATTGTCTAAGCTCATGACACCGAAGCGTTAACAACACCGGTAGTATAATCATATAATGCAGCCCCTACGGATGCCTAACCCACGACATCCGTCCACAGACTCAAATGAAACTGTGCCCGCTTGTCCTCTGTTGGACCAAGCCGGACAGGGGCGTCAACCCCGATAGATCTATCCATAACATTCGCGCTTTCGACCGGTCATCCGGTCTGAAATTAACGGTTCATGATAATGGGCCAAAGTAATTGGGTTAAAGTGGGACTTAGACCAATACATAAAAGAGATATGCACTTGTGTTCATTCTTGCAACTATTGTCTCTACCCGAGAACCAATAAAAAGCAGTTAAAGTTTTGGGCTATGAAAAACACAATAGAAATTTTAGTATCAGCATTCATAAGTATAACAATTAGAGGAGTTGACCACTCAGTACGTAACAATTAAACCAGTTTAAAGATAATTTATGACCAACCAAGTAAGCTTAACATTAGCTTATGACAATCAAGTAATTTATAAACAGTTATAGACAACCAAACAAGTTTAATATCAGTTCTGACAACCAAGCAAGTTTATAAGTAGTTTATGACCAAGCATGTACCTCCCCCAAAGAGCAATTATAAAACATTTATAACTCAATTCAAAGCAAGAAAAGGTGGGGTATGAACTCACCTCGACGAAGTAGCGCGAACAATAGTGATGCTAATAATACGCTCCTCACCAAACGGAAATTGATACGGCTCGGTCATGGTGTTGTGGTTTAACTAATCGACTAAATGCAATAACTTAAAAATATGTATTTGAGTTCTCGATAGATATGTACATCAACGTGACCCGTTGATAAAATATTTAAGTTCCAAGTTATAACAGTTCGGTGGTTGGTTAAATAAATTTATTAAACACGCACCAAGTATATAATGTATTTCGTACTCATTATGCATAACCCGACGATTATATAATTCTTACGTTTATTTATATAATAGAACAACCAACTTACAAAATAAATCGAAGTATATATTTACTTTGTATTTACAGTACAAGGATCGTGACAAAAATAATTTGACAACATAGTCCGACACATTTTAAGAAAATCATCACTAAGTTAATAATTGTCACTTTTAGGTAAAAAGTATATTTTTTTCATCGGTTTATCATTTAATTTATCGGTTTACAAAAATAATGGTATCTATTTATTTTATCGGTCCACAAATATAATAATATTTATTCGTTTTATCGGTTTATAATTATAATGGTAGTTTGTAGCAAAAATATAAAGTATAGAATTTTATAGAAATCTCGACATGACCTTTTCGTTTATATAGCATTTTCCATATTTACCAATTATCAATATTTTCCATATTTTTCAAACAATCTACGTTACGAATTCACGTTTTAACATATATCCAAATAGACTATTTAATCACCATAATTAAATAGAAGCAAACATAACCTATGTGTTATAAATTAAGAGTCAAATGCCCTAAGTGGGCTATTTAAACGCGTTTCCAAACATATTATTATTTATATAGATCTCATATTAACGATTGTTTTCGACATATTCACTTAACCAAATCATACCACCATTTTATCCGGTTTATATAAGTAAGGTATAGGTAAGTTTATTAGCCGATCTTAAACCACAACCTACTATGAAGTTAATTCGTGCCCGACACTAAACCCTCGACGGCTCGCATCTAAACACACCCGAAACTAAAATAATCAGCAAACCCAAACGCTCCTGAACCCTGCTGCTAATCCCAAACGCACCCTTACAGGCTTTCTGCTTAAGCCAAACGCCCCTTCTGCGGATCTGCTGAACTTATTCTCAAACACCCATTTGCTGCAGCTACTGCCGTAACCCAAGACGCTCTGATGAAGTTATTCTGTCCGAGCTGAACGCACGAACGCCCATGGGGCTGTTGGAATTCAGATCTAACATATAATCACCCTTGGCGACTGAATATAACAAAGTGAAATGCCCCACGTGTTGATGAATCACAGCAACAAACACCCTTCTCTGTACCGCTAACCCTAGTGACGAACGAAGTACTACGCAGGTGCTGAAATCATAGACGAATTGATCTTGGTATAGTGATGGTTGGACGACGACAGATCTGCTGTGGGTTGGACGACGACGGATCTGTTGTGGGTTGGACAGCTGACGTAGTGGAATACCACGATGGTGGGGGTGGTAGCCGCGACAGGTCTATAAACTAGTGACAAAAGGTGGTAGCGGCTGGGTTTATTATTGATGGTGACAAACGGATCTATTGGTGGTCGTGTAGTGTTCGTATGGTGGTGGTAAAAACCCCACGGTGATGATGGACGACGGATGGTGATGGTGACTAGGACGGTGTTGCGGCTGTTGGTTAGAGACCACTACTGTGGTGGATTTGGTGGTGGTTATACGACGGTAACCAATGATGATGGCTTTTTATTGGTGTTTTCGTGGTGTTGGAGATGCAAGAAGGTGTCCATAGGAGATCGGGATGTGATAGATCAACGGATCTATTTAATGAAGGTGGCGGCAGAGTGGTGGTGTTTAGTTAGGTGCAGCGGCAGATGGTGGCCGGAAAAATGTAGGCAGCGGAAAAACTAGAGAAAGCAATTAGGGTTGTGTGTGTTTATTGTTGGCTAGGGTTTTTTTTAATAATATGGTGTATAACCCTAATTTCAATATATACATATATATGCTAGTCAAGTTTTTATAAAAACAAATGAAAGGTTTCTAATAATACAGGGACTAAGAACGTAATTTTTATTATTGCATATGTTAATACATGGTTCGGGGTTCGTTCGTGTTTTACAAAATTCGATTCGTTTTGCAAAATTTGCGCCATTGATCGTAAAATGATTTTTACAATAAGGTAGAGTATTTACTCGACTAATTTTCGAAATCGTCTACATTTTTATTTAGAATAGTTACTATTCATCGATTAATTCGAATAGTTGCGTTCAAAGAAAAATAAAATTCAACTTGAATTTTCTCGTTTTCAACGTATGTTATTAAAACTAAAAGAGGAGTATCAGATAAATTAATAAACATTTTTATCAAATTTTTCTGAATAATTAAATATAAATTTAATTTGTATCTCGTCAGTTCTCAGATTTTGGCGCAGTCTTTTACATTATGTAAAATAAATTCCCGTTTTGAATCAAATAACTTTGATATCTCTCAAAAACAAATTTTTATTAATAAATAATATAATTTATTATTATTTAAAGTCTAGAAAATTCTCGGTTGTCACAGTACATCCGTGTTATTTGGAGTTCGTCCTCGAACTCAATCGTTGTTACCCTAATAAAAGTGTAGAGAAAAGGATTTTGAAATTGTATCCTGTTGTTATATCGAATATATTTAGATCTACTCACATATAGTTATGTCAGAACTTTTGAAATTCGTGTTATCCACCAATAGTTAATTAGGTAAGCAATAGGTAGAAGTGGAATATATCTGAGCGGTTCTTACTGTCAATCTGACAAATCAGTCATCGTTCATAGAACGATAAGAGGAAATAATTCGAAGCAAAGAGTCTAGAAAAATCATCAGCACTTAAAAGTCTAAGAGGTCTCACCACCACTGGCCCGTTAGGTTCACGTCGATCAGTGTATTTTTAGAAAATTCGCGCAATGATTCGTGAATTAAATGAAGCTTAAAGAAGCACTCGCCAAACGTCGTAATGATAACGATTACAAGCTAACAGAACGATTAACTCGTACGGACGTATCTTGAGTCAAATAAATACCCTCTCAAAACTGGAGTACTAAATCAATACCATAAATATACAAGGTCAAGTCGGGTATCCTTAAGCCCACTCATTTATAATCGCATATTTGCATACAAAAGCGTCCTAATCTATGCAGATATGTCACTATAAACTTATGGTTCGGTGATTTAGGATTTCTTTATTTAAATGCAAAGGCGTCCCAATCCATTTTAATAAAGATTTCATAAATCATCCTACTCAAGTGTCACCGGAAAAATACCCAATTCAAAATCGTTAAAATTTCTAAACGATATTATCCAAAATTACAAAAAGCAAAGAGTACGAGTTGAAAATAAGTCGTCTTCCATAAGTAGACGTTTCGAACGTACCGGATTGAAGAACATAAGTGTCGATAGGCGATAAAGCAGTCGTAGACGTATATCAAGTAAAGAAACTCGCGGTTATAAGTAGGATAAGTATATAGTAGTCGGTTCTAAATAAGCAATTGTCCAATCACACAATATTCCCCATCCTCGAGGAAGATTCATCAAACACTAAGCTGAGTAATAACTTATCATAACCCAACCTCGAAACTCACTCACAAAGAATGGTCTCGGGTTTTGTTATGAATTATTACACATCTCAACCTTTCGATTAGTCAGCTCGACTCTGAAAATACATCACATTCTACATTAACACATAACGCTACGAGTCTTACCCACCCCGAGGTAATTCATCAACAATCATAGGTTGTGTAATGTCCCATACTTAATTCCATCTCGCACTCAATCAAACGTGAGGCCCACTGAGGCATACTTAAGTATTATTACACCTCTCAACCTTTTTGAATGAATTAACTCGAACCTGAGATTACTCACGACAATTCGTCAACTAAAATCCACATAATGTCTCTAGGTTTGATGATATAAAGATCTACGGGGCCATTGTGTAACTCACACTGACCAATGAATGTTCTAGCGTCCATATATAAAAGTATGTTATATGTTTAAGTCTACTAATCAAGCAATCGAACTTATGTAAACAAGTAATCATATGGCAGACAACAAAGCAATAGCAACATGTATTACAAATATTCATATAGCAGCGGAATAAGTATGATGTGATGAGTGTTACTACTAAATAAAAAAATTAGAGCCGGTTATAGTCTAGAGTTACTAATGCAACCTAGTTCTCTATAACCAAGGCTCTGATACCAATCTGTCACACCCCCAAATTCACTGCAGCGAAAGACTTGCTTTGGGGATTGTGACTTAATGAGTATTCGAGAGCTTGATCCGAGAACGACCTCTACATGCCAAAAACCACAAAGTAGACTCCAAATAATCCACATAGTCAAGTACCTGAAATACATGCTTAAAAATGTCAACATAAAGTTGGTGAGTTCATAAGTTTGTTTTAAAACGTTTATGAAAAATTAGAGTTTTACCGACCACTGCACCTTGCAGTAAAATATAAGAGTTCAAAAATCACAGCTTCTGTTAAATAGGCTTTCTTTGATAATTTCAAAGTTTATTAGTAAAAACAAAGTTTATTGATAAATACAGAGTTTACTGATAAAGGCGGAGTTTACTGATAGTAAATATAGCTTACTGATAATAACATAGTCTTCTAGAAATAAATAGAGTTTTCTGATAAAACAGAGTTCATAGATAATAGTTAGTGTTTTCTGATAAAAACAAAGCTCACTGATAAATAATAAGTTTTCCAATAGAATAGAATTGTTTAATGAACCACAAGATTTTCCAACCACTTAGTGACAATATAACAAATACAAAGTCACTAAATAAAATAAGGCATTTATTATTGTCTAAGCTCATGACACCGAAGCATTAACAACACCGGTAGTATAGTCATATAATGCAGCCCCTACGGATGCCTAACCCACGACATCCGTCCACAGACTCAAATGAAACTGTGCCCGCTTGTCCTCTGTTGGACCAAGTCGGACAGGGGCGTCAACCCCGATAGATCTATCCATAACATTCGCGCTTTCGACCGGTCATCCGGTCTGAAATTAACGGTTCATGATAATGGGCCAAAGTAATTGGGTTAAAGTGGGACTTAGACCAATACATAAAAGAGATATGCACTTGTGTTCATTCTTGCAACCATTGTCTCTACCCGAGAACCAATAAAAAGCAGTTAAAGTTTTGGGCTATGAAAAACACAATAGAAATTTTAGTATCAGCATTCATAAGTATAACAATTAGAGGAGTTGACCACTCAGCACGTAACAATTAAACCAGTTTAAAGATAATTTATGACCAACCAAGTAAGCTTAACATTAGCTTATGACAATCAAGTAATTTATAAACAGTTATAGACAACCAAACAAGTTTAATATCAGTTCTGACAACCAAGCAAGTTTATAAGTAGTTTATGACCAAGCATGTACCTCCCCCAAAGAGCAATTATAAAACATTTATAACTCAATTCAAAGCAAGAAAAGGTGGGGTATGAACTCACCTCGACGAAGTAGCGCGAACAATAGTGATGCTAATAATACGCTCCTCACCAAACGGAAATTGATACGGCTCGGTCATGGTGTTGTGGTTTAACTAATCGACTAAATGCAATAACTTAAAAATGTGTATTTGAGTTCTCGATAGATATGTACATCAACGTGACCCGTTGATAAAATATTTAAGTTCCAAGTTATAACAGTTCGGTGGTTGGTTAAATAAATTTATTAAACACGCACCAAGTATATAATGTATTTCGTACTCATTATGCATAACCCGACGATTATATACTTCTTACGTTTATTTATATAATAGAACAACCAACTTACAAAATAAATCGAAGTATATATTTACTTTGTATTTACAGTACAAGGATCGTGACAAAAATAATTTGACAACATAGTCCGACACATTTTAAGAAAATCATCACTAAGTTAATAATTGTCACTTTTAGGTAAAAAGTATATTTTTTTTCATCGGTTTATCATTTAATTTATCGGTTTACAAATATAATGGTATCTATCTATTTTATCGGTCCACAAATATAATAATATTTATTCGTTTTATCGGTTTATAATTATAATGGTAGTTTGTAGCAAAAATATAAAGTATAGAATTTTATAGAAATCTCGACATGACCTTTTCGTTTATATAGCATTTTCCATATTTACCAATTATCAATATTTTCCATATTTTTCAAACAATCTACGTAACGAATTCACGTTTTAACATATATCCAAATAGACTATTTAATCACCATAATTAAATAGAAGCAAACATAACCTATGTGTTATAAATTAAGAGTCAAATGCCCTAAGTGGGCTATTTAAACGCGTTTCCAAACATATTATTATTTATATAGATCTCATATTAACGATTGTTTTCGACATATTCACTTAACCAAATCATACCACCATTTTATCCGGTTTATATAAGTAAGGTATAGGTAAGTTTATTAGCCGATCTTAAACCACAACCTACCATGAAGTTAATTCGTGCCCGACACTAAACCCTCGACGGCTCGCATCTAAACACACCCGAAACTAAAATAATTAGCAAACCCAAACGCTCCTGAACCCTGCTGCTAATCCCAAACGCACCCTTACAGGCTTTCTGCTTAAGCCAAACGCCCCTTCTGCGGATCTGCTGAACTTATTCTCAAACACCCATTTGCTGCAGCTACTGCCGTAACCCAAGACGCTCTGATGAAGTTATTCTGTCCGAGCTGAACGCACGAACGCCCATGGGGCTGTTGGAATTCAGATCTAACATATAATCACCCTTGGCGACTGAATATAACAAAGTGAAATGCCCCACGTGTTGATGAATCACAGCAACAAACACCCTTCTCTGTACCGCTAACCCTAGTGACGAACGAAGTACTACGCAGGTGCTGAAATCATAGACGAATTGATCTTGGTATAGTGATGGTTGGACGACGACAGATCTGCTGTGGGTTGGACGACGACGGATCTGTTGTGGGTTGGACAGCTGACGTAGTGGAATACCACGATGGTGGGGGTGGTAGCCGCGACAGGTCTATAAACTAGTGACAAAAGGTGGTAGCGGCTGGGTTTATTATTGATGGTGACAAACGGATCTATTGGTGGTCGTGTAGTGTTCGTATGGTGGTGGTAAAAACCCCACGGTGATGATGGACGACGGATGGTGATGGTGACTAGGACGGTGTTGCGGCTGTTGGTTAGAGACCACTACTGTGGTGGATTTGGTGGTGGTTATACGACGGTAACCAATGATGATGGCTTTTTATTGGTGTTTTCATGGTGTTGGAGATGCAAGAAGGTGTCCATAGGAGGTCGGGATGTGATAGATCAACGGATCTATTTAATGAAGGTGGCGGCAGAGTGGTGGTGTTTAGTTAGGTGCAGCGGCAGATGGTGGCCGGAAAAATGTAGGCAGCGGAAAAATTAGAGAAAGCAATTAGGGTTGTGTGTGTTTATTGTTGGCTAGGGTTTTTTTTAATAATATGGTGTATAACCCTAATTTCAATATATACATATATATGCTAGTCAAGTTTTTATAAAAACAAATGAAAGGTTTCTGATAATACAGGGACTAAGAACGTAATTTTTATTATAACATATGTTAATACATGGTTCGGGGTTCGTTCGTGTTTTACAAAATTCGATTCGTTTTGCAAAATTTGCGCCATTGATCGTAAAATGATTTTTACAATAAGGTAGAGTATTTACTCGACTAGTTTTCGAAATCGTCTACATTTTTATTTAGAATAGTTACTATTCATCGATTAATTCGAATAGTTGCGTTCAAAGAAAAATAAAATTCAACTTGAATTTTCTCGTTTTCAACGTATGTTATTAAAACTAAAAGAGGAGTATCAGATAAATTAATAAACATTTTTATCAAATTTTTCTGAATAATTAAATATAAATTTAATTTGTATCTCGTCAGTTCTCAGATTTTGGCGCAGTCTTTTACATTATGTAAAATAAATTCCCGTTTTGAATCAAATAACTTTGATATCTCTCAAAAACAAATTTTTATTAATAAATAATATAATTTATTATTATTTAAAGTCTAGAAAATTCTCGGTTGTCACAATAGGTTTTGATGTACAACTTTTATCCATATAGTTTCATAAATAACTAAAATGATCCTTAAAGTTTCTAAGTTTGGTATATTTACCTTTTGGCACATAATGTTATAAGTTTAGCACATTTACACTTTTAACCCTTAAAGTATATAGTTTTAATATTTACATTTTCAACCTTTAAATATTAACCTTAGGGTTTAAATATTTACAATATTGATCCTTAAAGTTTTAAATTTCATAAAATTACACTTTTGGCCCAAAATGTTTATAGTTTAAAAAATGACAGTTTTAGTCCCTAGACTTGTTTAAAATTACATAACAAGTTCAAAAATACTCCAAATGATTTAGGAACTTAGAAAAAAGTTTATAAACACATTTATAATCATAATAAAAACATTTCTATATAATTATAGCCTTTGAAATAGGTTTTTTGCTCATTATTTCATGTGAATTACAAAACTAGGGTTTTAAGACATCTTTAGCTTATAACTTCCATTTTAACTGATGATATGAACTAATTTCTTTTAGATTATCTTAATAATATCCTATAAGTATTATAACAAGTATAATAAAGCATTATAAAAATATCAAAGATTAGTTAACATAGAGATTACCTAGGTAGCTCCAAAATGGCTTCTTATAGCTTCCTATGAACACTACTTGCTACCAAAGTTTCAAGGGCTTCAATGGCTTCCTTCTAGGAAAAGTTTCTGGTCTTCTAGGAGTCCTAGAACTTTTGTAGAAGTGGAAATCAGAATGGGTATGGAGATATAAAGAAAACAGGGTGCGACTTGGGATGTTGTGTAGTTCACCTCTATTTATAAGAGTTTCAACACTTAGGCTCCAAGTTTTGCTATTAAACGTGTATGGCCTGTAGATTAGTGACTAAAGAAAGCTAGGGAAGGTCTATAAAAGTTTATAGAGGCTAGGATCAAAGTTATATATGGTTTGTGGTAGAAAACATCACACGACATACTTAGATAAGAATGGTGAGTCTTAGCCTACAACGTGGTGATCCAGAAGCTTAGATGTCTTCTAGAAGTCCTAAAATATATTTTAAATATCTAATTTCAAACTTGTAATGTTAGAAATACGTTTTTACGTATTTAGGAAGATTCGGTCACTCTGACAATATATTAAGTAGTAGCTCGTAATCTAGTTACCTTACATTAATTAAACAAGGTAAATCCCGGTCCATGTCATGTATGGCCGACCCAACTTGTAAGCCCAAGCCCATCTCATGGGATTGGTATATAAACCCTCTCCTTTGATGGAGAGGATGTGGTTTCATTCATAACTACACATAGTAAAGTGTGTTTCTTCACACTTTCTCTCTCTAGGTGTGTGTGTGATTCCACCATCTTTCTATCTCTACTCTCTCTCTGGATTAAGCAAGATTTACAATATCCTACAAATGGTATCAGAGCCATGGGATGATTGTCTTGTTTATGTGTTTATTTTTATAGATTTCGTGTGTATTTTTTATCTATAAAACCCTCGTCCTAAATTTTTTTGTGTTTTTCATGGTTTGATCTTTACCAATATCATCTACATAGTCGGGGTAGTGATTTGGTATATTTGTTTTGGTCAAAAACACAAAAATTTTGGGCGTTTGGATCATTTTTTGGTGAGAAATCGTACTTGAATCCTTAGATATCCAAGATCCACTTTTTCAGGGATAATTTCGCAATATTTGAATTATTACGGAATTGAATCAACCATCAGATTGCGGAATTGAATCCACATTGCGGAATTGAATCCACATTGCGGAATTGAATCCACATTGCAGAATTGAGTCCACATTGCGTAATTGAGTCCACATTGCGGAATTGAATCTTGAATCCTAGTTAAACATTACGGAATTGAATCCTAGGTTAACATTGCGGAATTGAATCCTAGTTTAACATTGCGGAATTGAATCCTAGTGAAACATTGCGGAATTGAATATCAATAAACATTGCAGAATTGTTTATTCATACACATTGCGGAATCATTCATTCATATTGTGGAATCATTGAAATTTTTCGATCTTTTCAAAAAACGTAATTTAGAAAATTTCGATCGTGAGTTTTTTTTTGCCTTGGAATTTTTGGTTTATCGAGAACATATTTTAGGGGATTTTAACATTGTTTCTCGACTTCTACATACAAAAGCAAGCACATTTACTTTCTCTTATTGTTCGATCAACCTTTTGTAAATCTTAACTTATCAAAATGGAGTTTACTTCACTTACGGATAAGTCCATCCTCTCGGGTACGGATAACCGTCCACCAATGTTGGTGAAGACTATGTATGAGGATTGGGCTTCCCAAATGGAACTTTATATGTTGAATAAAGAGAACGTACATCTCATTTGGGCATCGGTACTCAATGGACCATTGGTATATGGTACTGTAATGGAAGGTGCAGTTACTCGTCCTCGCACAACGGGTGAATTGACTAACGATGCTAAGATTCAAGACAAGTGTGATAAACAAGCTACAAACATCATTCTCCAAGCCCTTCCTCCGGATGTCTACAAACTCGTGAGTAAACATAAAGTTTCCAAAGAGTTATGGGATAGAATTCGTGTTTTAATGCAAGGCACCTCGTTAACTAAACAAGAACGAGAGTGTAAGCTATATGATATGTTTGATAAGTTTGCCTATGTCCCCAGGGAGACTCTAAATGATTACTATTTGAGATTCACTCTATTGATGAATGAGCTCAACATTTATGGCTTGGCAATTCCTACGTTTCAATTAAACACCAAGTATTTTAACACTCTTTCTTCCGAATGGAGCAAGTACGTGTCGGCTGTTAAATTGACTAAGGATTTGCATCAAACCAACGTGGATCAACTTCAAGCTTTTCTTCAACAACACGAATGTCACGTGATAGAGGCTCGGTTGTCAAAACATCAAGTTCATGATCCACTTGCCATGTATGCTTATCAACAAATGACTCCCCAACAAAACTTGGCTTACACTTATCAACAACCATCATACTTGCAGCAACCGCCACCCACATATCAGCAACCACAACAACCATCTTATCAACCACTTATGATGCCACAACAAGCAATTCAACAAAATGTTCTTTAACAGCCTTATCCACCGCAACCAACACATCAGGCATCACCAACACTACAAGCACAAGCCTTCTATTCCAATGAACTTCCACCAATTCAAGAACCGGTCTTTACTCCAAATGATATGCCAACTGATGTTTTGAACCAACTCACTGCCTACTTGTCAAAACTTGTCGCAACTAGAGGTTTTCCACCAACGAACAATCAGCTCCGCACTTCTTTAAATCCTCGCCAACAAGCCACTATTCAAGACGGTCAAGTAACGGTGCAATCCATTCAGGAAAGGCAAAATGCATATGGCAAAGCTGTGAATTCTCAAGCTAGTGGAAATGGAATTCTTATTGGTCCTCAAAAGGTTGTGACTTGCTACAATTTTCGAGGACAAGGTCATATGGCTAGGCAATGCACTCAGCCGAAAAGGAGAAGGGATGCAACGTGGTTTCGGGAGAAGATGTATTTGGTCGATGCTCAATCTAAGGGAAAGATTTTAGATTCATAGGAATTAGCATTTCTTGCAGACCCAGGGGCAGCTGATAATGAAGGCATTGCATTCGTCTCTACTTCTAATGCAGCATATCAAGCAGATGACCTTGATACATATGATTCAGATTGTGATGACATTCACTCAGCCCAAGCTGCTCTCGTTGCTAATCTTTCTCACTACGGTTCTAATGTCATCAGTGAGGTACCAATCACAACTAATAATCTTCATGATAATCCACATCAAGTTGGGCATGACGATAACAACCCTGAACAGCCTTCGGTAAATAGAAATTCAAATGTTGAGGTATCTAATCCTTCAGATTTGAGTAAACCTCAACCAAATGCTACGACGGGTATGAAATCTTATGCTCAACATGATTTGGTAATGGTGCCTAAACATATTATTGATAACATTAATGTGGTTGCCCGACAAACCATAGATATGAATGCCAGTCTAACCGTTGAGCTTGCGATGTATAAGGAAAAGGTCAAAACTTTTGAAATGGTCCCGCAAGCAGAGAAAACAACTTATTCTGAATTTGACCAATTTCGCTTTGAAAGGATAGAACACTTAAACAAAATAGAATCATTAAGAGCTAATCTTTCTAACGAGTTAAAAGAAAAAGAGTTGGTTGTAAATGATTTTCAGAAACTTAAAACGGATTTCGAAACTCTTGAGTCTAAAAAGTTTGAATCGGAAATTAATGCTACCAAACTTCTTAAATTCAAGGAACAACAGCTTTTAAAACAATATGCTTCCACAGAAAAGGTTCATCTTTTAACTAAATCGTTTAAAGAACTAGAACTTAAGCGTCTTCAAGATTTACCACCTAATCCCGGTTATGAAAAACAAGGTTATGAATATATTCCTTGTCTTTATGATGTGACCCTAATTGGCAAATCGAAAGAAGCACCTTATGTTTGTGATGATGAGGAGACACTGTCACTTGCGGAAGAAACTCGATCAAAAATGGCTTTAATATTCCCTAAGTTGGATTATGTAAAGCATAATAAAGATCAATTTGATAAAAAGACCAGCTTTAGATTACAAAATGAATTAGCTCAATTATCAGCTTGTGTGCCCCAAAGTTTGTCAAATGAAAACCTCTCTAGTACGTCTCCCACACTTGTCAAAAAGGATTTAACTAAGTTAATTCCACCGGTAAGCAATGTGTCTAATAGCTTAAATGCGTTGCACCAATACTTTGCCGATTTCGACAAGGTCATTAAGGAACGTATGACGGCTTTGGCCATAACCAAAAGTGAATGGAATTTTGAACACACAAGAGCTGCGTTTAGAGATGAAATTGTTCCGTTTGTAAACAATATTAAAGAGTGTTTTAGCAATATTGATCAAGATTTGGTTTTAGAATTAGATGAAGTTAAACGTGTTTTCAATGAAATGGATGATGCTTATGAAAATGGTTTACTTGAAATAGAACGAATTTCACGCCAAAATGATCAGCTTCTAAAGCAAGTGATGTCGCATGATATCGTTTCCGTCTGTGAATAATAGTGTTAATAATGATTCTATTGTGCATAATGTTGAATCTATGGATATTGTGGTAGATAGTACTTGTCACAAATCCGACGCTGAATTTTTAAAGCTTAAAGATTCCTATAATTCGCTTTCAAAATGTTTTGATGAAGTTCAAAAACATTGTATTTCGCTTGAATGTAAACAACAATTTATTCAAGAGATTTTTGAAACGTCATTCGAAAGTGTAAATATAGATGATCCAAATTTTCAAAAGAATTTCAGATTGAATTTACAATCAAAACAGCGTCAGCCAAGTGACAAGGTTGCTAAATCATTGCCAATAGACATAGAGACATCTAAGGAGATTAACCGCGTGAACGTACTTGAGGCCGCTGAGACTTTTACACTTGATCAAGATAATCGGGTTTCTAAGATTTGTCCAAAGTTGATAACTTAAAACAGAAAAATACACAACTCTTCGATTCAGTAAAGCCCGCATGTGCTAATACCACTGCACAGAATCAATCATTGATTGAACAATTGAATCGAAAGTCAGTGGAAACATCTGATTTGAGGGAACAAATTTGTGATAAAAATATGGCTTTGGCTGAGTTAAAGGAAACTCTTCGTACCTTAAAAGGTAAGAATATTATGGATAACGCAACCACAGTCTCAGCACCGTCCTCAAGTGTTGGGTCAATTCAGTGCCTGATTTGTCCCTTGTACAGGATTTGTATGTAAAGCAGCCTAAGTAGTGTTAGTCACTGAACTTACGTATGTTACAAGTTTAGTGTGTTATTTTTTAGAGTTTGTTAGTGTAAACATTACGATGCTTTGTCGATATAATCTCTTTGTGTTTTGTTGATGACAAACGTATAATTTGCAATACATTATGTAAAATGTTAAGGTACTCGTAATCACTCAAGAATACATTTGTATACTTCTCTCGACACCTCCAAGACTGCATTCGGCATGAATCACTCAAGGTATGTACAAACATGTCATTAACCTAACTAAGTGATCAAGGATTAATATTTTCTTAAAACCCACATTTTAATCAAATGTGACAAAAGATTTTAATTAACTTTATTTTTAAGAAAATGTTTTATTAAAAAGAAAATGGAAATTTGAATTTGGCATATTCCATATGCCAAAGGAATATCCTTTGAGGGTATAAACTACCCCAGATGGCATATCCTCACTAAAGGATAAATTTGCACGGACTTCGACGCGGAGGTTCCTTAAAGGAACCCGCGGTTCTTTATTGATAAGGTACCGCGGGTAAAGACAAGGAACCGCGGGTGTTTTTGACCGTTGCAATGTTGCCCTATAAATAGTGGATCTATTCCAGATTTTCTTTTAACGCTTTTTGCACAGTTTATTTCAAAAACCATCTTAGATCCTTGATTAGTTAGTTTTGATTAATCTTGTTTAAGATGTGAATCAATCTTCAATCTCCTCATCCTCTCAAGTGCAAAGAGAAGAACACTATCATTACCAAGTGCAAAGAGAAGAACACTATCATTACTTGGATGTGTTTGTAAGGGTAGAATATCCAAGTGATGGGTATCCTTGGATTAGGTGTTAGTTGTGTAGATCCAAGTTTGTTAATACTTGGATATAGTGTTTGAGTCATAGATCTAAGTGGTAAGTACTTAGATCTATATGGTTTATGTGTTTAGGCCATAAAACACAAGGTTTCTTATGTTGGGCCATAAAACATAACTAGGGTAAAGAGTTGTGTAGTTGTGAAGAGTTGTGAGTTCTCACTAAACTATAAAGTGATGTGGTTCTGTCTTGTGAGTTCTCACTAAACTATAAAGTGATGTAGTTGTGTCTAGTGTAGTTCTCACTTAGCTTCAAAGTGAAGAGTCGTGAAGATTGGTTCTAGCTTTCGATTAGAACTCGACATCTAGCCTTGTGTCGTTAAATGGTGAAGTGGGCAACGTTGTGTAGATTGGTCCTACCTAAGATTAGGACTCGACATCTAGCTTAGTGTCGAAAATGTGTAAGTGACGTGTATGGTTTTCTCCGCCTTGAAAGGAGTTTTGTTGACTAGTGAAGTAACTCTCGAGTAAGGTGTACTCGAGGAGTGGAGTAGGGCGAAGAGGAGGTTCGTGACGGAACCACTATAAATCATCGTGTCGGTACTTTCCTTTACATTTATGTCTTTACTATTATAGATGTATTTATATGTTGTGTGTTGTGTGCATCTCATAATCTAAACATCTAAGTTGCGGAAAAGCTAAGGCTTAGTACGTGTGTGCTTCAGTTTAGATTATGGTCAAGTGTCCATCACTTAGTCTAAGCATCCTAGTTGCGGAAAAGCTTATGCTTAGTACGTGTGTGCTTAGTGTTTAGACTATTGATTGATGTACTCTTGATTTGATGTGTTTGTGTGTTTACTTACTTGTAGTATTTATCTTTCAATCAAACACATCTCATATCTTGTCAAGTTTGATCGAAATTTGATACAAAGGAATGTCAAAGTTTAACATGTAACAAAAGGTTAACTTCACTGTTGGCGGTTCCCGAAATGGACCGGCGGTTCTTTATTGATAAAGAACCGCGGGTACACATAAGGAACCGCACACAGTGGATTAAGCCGAAATGTTTTGAAAACTAACTAGAAACTATTCAACCACCCCCCCCCTTCTAGTTTCTACAATTGGTATCAGAGTGAGGTTACTCAAGATCTTTGAAGTATATTGTACTTTAAAGCTTGGATCGATCTTTGCTCTCTTTTTCAAAACAAATGGTATTTAAAAATGAAAACGGTTTTTAAAAATAGAGACGATCTTTGTATCAAATTGTTCATGAAGAGTGATTACTTGTGAAATGTGTTTTGTTGTTTCATTTGTACAAGTTTTGGTGTTAAATAAACTTTGTATAATAGCTTGAATTAAATATTTTCTTGTTTGGAAGTATAAAAATCTTTTGTGTCATAATTAACTCTAATATATGAGTTCTAAGTGTCTAAAATGATTTTTTAGAGTCCTAAGTCCTTCCAAATTGTTTCTAAATGATTTTGGTCAAAAACTTATTTTTTGTCCTCTGACCGCGGTTCTTTATTGTTCCCCGCTGATCCTTATCAATAAGGAACCGCAATCAGTCTGACTCAGATTTTTGCAAATTTTGAAAAATCATATAAAATCAACTGTAAGTCCGTAGAAGTCGTGCCACCCGTCATTTCGAACGTAATTGAATTTTCTATCAATTAAAAATGCTTCCAAACCTTTATTAAAACTTTAAAATTTAAATGTTTTATAAGTTATATACTTTGTCCAAAGTATTGAGTCTCGGTTTGTCATAAAACTTGTGTTTTACTCTTTTCTATTAAGTTGGACATATCTTGGTGATATATCTTTGAAAATTGATATATTTACAAAGTGTTAAACTTAATTAAATTTTAAATGGGTCAAAGACTATTTTTAAATAAAATCAAGCTATGAATACTTTGTTGTATCTAACACTCAAAACATGGACGAATGCTTCTATGTGTTAAGCTAATTGTTTGTGTGTGTTTCTTTGTGTGTTATTATTATATGTAGACATTATTAAGTGTTCCTTGCTATTTTTAGTAGTATTTCTTAGATGTATAGTCTCTTGTGCCTTGCTTGGTATTTGTTAGTATCTAGTTCTTCCTAATTAGGATGTATGCTAGATTTCTTGCATTTTGGTTGCAACATTATTTGTGCATTGCATATAGGATCAACATCTCTAGGTTTATATATGTTATATAAACATCATGTACACCTCGTTATGTTTATTAACACTCTTAGGTTTGAAAGCTTTGGGAGCTTATCAAATCTATTGATTTGGGTCGTCTTACTCGATCATTGTGTTATTAGTTCAAGTAGATAAATGTCTCGCTATAAAACATGAAACACCCTTTGAAAATCTTAGCTATTTTCTCTTAAAAGAGTGTTTGTGGGAATCAAGAAAGATTTCGATTAAATATCAATGCATTATTCAAACTATGATTGGTATCATTATCGAATCTAATTGACATGTTTTTTAGTGTAGACATGAATGTGGTTTATTAATAATATACATCGGATCATAACTCACACTTGTGTTGATGGTGTTATATTGAATCTACTTGTTCAAATTATTAGACATATTTTGTTTAATAATTGCTTATAATTCACAATAGAGTCGGTTTGATAACTTAGATGTTTCATCCGAAATACTCAAGTAATTTACATTGTTATGCAATTTATAAATGTGTCATTTCCGAAAGACCAATCAAGAGTGTTCCTTTGGTTTGTGTAAACTTTGTTTATACACTTCAAAGTTATTGGCCTCAAGTTTTATTAAGGTAAATAACCTTAACTAGACTTGTTTGACAAGATATGCAATGGTGCATTCTTAACCCTCATTAGGTCATGCATTGTGTCGCCATGGAAGTTTCATCCTTGCTAAAATTTATTAGGCAAATGTTGGAATTACATTTTGTCTAACTTGAGAATGACTACTAGAGAATTTATGCACTAGGATCTTAATTTGACCTAACGGTTGAATTACTTCCATGTGGGAAGTTGAGTTGGTGTATAACTCGTAAAAATGGTCGTGTTTAGCCTTAATTGAGCACCTCTAGTAATAGTCTCATACTCATTCTCTAAGTTGGCTAAATGGCTCTTCCTATATATGACTAATGATAGTTTACTTTGATGAACTTTGTATGTCATTAGGAGTCTTTTTCTTTTGTAGCCATTAGGTTTTTCTTAGCTTTCTTCTTACGTTCTAATTGAACCTATATGTCTTTCCTTTGTGTGTGTTCTAGTTTTTATTGCTTTTAAGCATGACTTTATGATAAGTTAGACTAGAACATTAGGATTTGCTTAGTTGGAAAATCCTCCTTCACCACCTAAACCAAGCCTCACCACCTTAACCAAGCCTCTGTAGGCGGTTCTTTAAATAGACCGCGGCTCCATATCAATATGGAACCGCTGGTGGAGATAAAGAACCGCGGGCAGAAGCTCTCAAATTCGGGTTTTCTGAATCTTCCCAATTGTTCCAACACCCTTTGGAATCTTTGTTTCAAACCTTTGAACACTCCCAAAATATCTTAGGCTTTCCCTTTTTAACCCTTCACTAGTTTGGATCATCCCCTCACCCTTTTAAACCCACCTTGTTAGCCATGTTCTTCACACCTGAAACCATTCATCCTTACCCCTTAAACCACCCATTATTATCATGGTTTCTACAAGAACCTCCAATTCATCCAAAACCTCCTCTTCAAAGAGGCACCTCAAATTTAAGATTAAGTTACCAAAACTTAACTCTTCACCTTTTGCCACACCTAAGAATGAGATTGTGCCCATTCTCATCTCTTCATCACCCTCACCACCTCTTGCACCATGTAAGACTACCTCAACCCATGGTACCAACCATTTACATGGTTCTACCTCATCTTCATTCCAATCTAGAATGAATGAGCTAACTTCACCCTTCACTCCTAGTACTCTCTTGGATGTGACTACCCAACCTCAACCTATCCAAAGCGTTCCCATTGAGAATGAATTTGTTGAACCCTTGGTGACTTCACCTTTCACCCCACCAAATTCCGCCACCACCCTTGTCTTTCATTTAAGCATGTGGATTGCTTATTGCGAAGACATTTTAAGCAAATATTAGTTATCTAGTGTAACTAGGATTAAAATTATGCTTAAGTTTTAGGCTTGAGTTTCATACATCTTTGTATGATCTTTATTCTCTTGTTTTTCCCTTCATGTTTTTCAACATGATTTTTCTTTGAGTCTTGGATCTCGTTATTCTCGTGATCTTTCTTTTCTTCTTTATTTTCTCACTCAGTTGTCAAGGAAAGTTAGATTTATATATAATTCCTCTCCTAGTAAGATTGACAACTTAAATATTTCTTTTGAAATATTCAAGTAATTATAACTTGCAATTGTAATTGTTAAAAGTCATATCCGAAGCATTGACTTTCAATCCATTTAGCATCTTATGCTAAATTGTTTGACCAAGTGATTTTCCTTTGAGTCAATAATCGGTTTTGGACACCCAATGTTCACGGTTCCTCAAATAACCTTGGGTCTCCTTATTGATAATGAACCACAGACCTATTTAACAAACCGCGGCCATTGAGTCCCTTTGTTCGTTTTGGTCTTTTTCTCTTTTGAGTTTCTTGAAGTTATCCTTAACTTCTTTGTTGAGTATCTCTTATTTCATTTTAATGATGCTCTTCTAAGTCGAGTCTCTTTCTTCTAGTCTTTCTAAACTAAGTTGAGTCGAGCCTTACCCTTTCCTCATCATGTAATTGTTCTTTAAACATCCATAATGATTGAGAAGAGCTACGAAACTTTGAGCATGTAGTTTATCGTATGCTAAACACCATTTGGTGTCGACATTCATACACATTTTTGCCTATAATGTCTTATATCCTGTTTTATTTATTTATTAAAGCGTCTATTTATCCGCTTTTGGTTTTCCTTTATTTTTTTGGTCAAAAATGTCTCTAGGTTGAGATATTTTTGTTCCTATTTTGAGAGTTGATTGCGGTTAAAATTTACAATTAGTATGGGTGATTCCATCAATTCTAAGTTTTTAACCCCTTGAGATGATATCTTCAAATTCTTGGATGTTTCTTTTCTACCTCTATTCCAACAATTTTGTATTGATTTCCTCAAAATCCTCTCCTTGTTTTTTTCTTTGAGAGTTGATGGTTAAATCTTGAATTTTCTTGGGTAATTCCAAAAATTCTAAGCTTTTTACCCTTTGACATATTATCATTACAATTGGTATGGATGTTTCTTTTCTATCTCTATTCCAACAATTGTGAATTGATCTTGTCACGATCCTCTCCTTTATTTAGTTTTTTATAGCATCGCGTGCACACTTCTTTCTTCAATGCTTGTCATTGTTTGTGCAAATGACTTGTTTATCATCCTCTTTTTATATATGCTCTTGTCTACTAACCTTGTTTTGTAGGACACTTCTAACCCATTTTTGTATCTCGTCACTATTCTTGCTTTGTTGGTGTCTCAAGCAAGGGGGA
The DNA here is from genome assembly GCA_025667525.1 of Glebionis coronaria. Taxonomy (NCBI): domain Eukaryota; kingdom Viridiplantae; phylum Streptophyta; class Magnoliopsida; order Asterales; family Asteraceae; genus Glebionis; species Glebionis coronaria. The sequence continues at coordinate 488,371,247 of CM046877.1, forward strand.
GCTCATATCAAGGGGGAGCATTTGAAAGAGTTCAAGTCATTACATTTGTGATCATTCATCGAATATCTTGCTAGTAATGAATTTTGGAATCTTGAAGATAAGCATTTTATTATGCATGGAGTTACTTAACCTATGGTTATTGAAGACTTCACTAGGATGACGCAAACTCAATATCTTTGGATGATGGGTTTATGGTTTGGATTCTCGCCTCTCAACCGTCGACCACAAGTGATGATTAGCCTTTTGGATGCATGTTCTCTCGAAGTCAATCTTCCTCCACAAATGAAAACTACCTTTCGGATGCAAGCTCTCCTGACGTCAATTCTTCTCTTATTCAAATGACGTGCTATAGATGACTATCACTTTGGACGTGTGCTCTCTCGACGTTGATTCTTCTCTTCTTCAAGACGTTGACTACCTTTTTGATTCGACAAAAGGGGGAGAAGTAAGTTTAAACGAGTAACTTATGCATTTTAATATGTGTTGCGGTTTACTTGTTTGTCATCATCAAAAAGGGGGAGATTGTTAGTGCAAACATTACGATGATTTGTCGATATAATCTCTTTGTGTTTTGTTGATGACAAACGTATAAATCGCAATACATTATGTAAAATGTTAAGGTACTCGTAATCACTCAAGAATACATTTGTATACTTCTCTCGACACCTCCAAGACTGCATTCGGCATGAATCACTCAAGGTATGTACAAACATGTCATTAACCTAACTAAGTGATCAAGGATTAATATTTTCTTAAAAGTCACATTTTAATCAAATGTGACAAAAGATTTTAATTAACTTTATTTTTAAGAAAATGTGTTATTAAAAAGAAAATGGAAATTTGAATTTGGCATATTCCATATGCCAAAGGAATATCCTTTGAGGGTATAAACTACCCCAGATGGCATATCCCCACTAAAGGATAAATTTGCACGGACTCCGACGCGGAGGTTCCTTAAAGGAACCCGCGATTCCTTATTGATAAGGTACCGCAGGTAGAGATAAGGAACTGCGGGTGTTTTTGACCATTGCAATGTTGCCCTATAAATAGTGGATCATTTCCAGATTTTCTTTTAACCCTTTTTGCACAGTTTCTTTCAAAAACCATCTTAGATCCTTGATTAGTTAGTTTTGATTAATCTTGTTTAAGATGTGATTCAATCTTCAATCTCCTCATCCTCTCAAGTGCAAAGAGAAGAACACTATCATTACCATGATGTGTTGGGTTCACTACATGATGAAGATCTTTCCTTCTATAGATCTAAGTTATGTTCTTAGTGTTCCTACTATGTATATGTAGAAGATCCAAGTGTTGGGTACACTTGGATGTGTTTGTAAGGGTAGAATATCCAAGTGATGGGTATCCTTGGATTAGGTGTTAGTTGTGTAGATCCAAGTTTGTTAATACTTGGATATAGTGTTTGAGTCATAGATCTAAGTGGTAAGTACTTAGATCTATATGGTTTATGTGTTTAGGCCATAATACACAAGGTTTGTTATGTTGGGCCATAAAACATAACTAGGGTAAAGAGTTGTGTAGTTGTGAAGAGTTGTGAGTTCTCACTAAACTATAAAGTGATGTGGTTGTGTCTTGTGAGTTCTCACTAACTATAAAGTGATGTAGTTGTGTCTAGTGTAGTTCTCACTTAGCTTCAAAGTGAAGAGTCGTGAAGATTGGTTCTAGCTTTCGATTAGAACTCGATATCTAGCCTTGTGACGTTAAATGGTGAAGTGGGCAACGTTGTGTAGATTGGTCTTACCTAATATTAGGACTCGACATCTAGCTTAGTGTCGGAAATATGTAAGCGACGTGTATGGTTTTCTCCGCCTTGAAAGGAGTTTTGTTGACTAGTGAAGTAACTCTCGAGTAAGGTGTACTCGAGGAGTGGAGTAGGGCGAAGAGGAGCTTCGTGACCGAACCACCATAAATCATCGTGTCGGTACTTTCCTTTACATTTATGTCTTTACTATTATAGATGTATTTATATGTTGTGTGTTGTGTGCATCTCATAATCTAAACATCTAAGTTGCGGAAAAGCTAAGGCTTAGTACGTGTGTGCTTCATGTTTAGATTATGGTCAAGTGTCCATCAATTAGTCTAAGCATCCTAGTTGCGGAAAAGCTTATGCTTAGTACGTGTGTGCTTAGTGTTTAGACTATTGCTTGATGTACTCTTGATTTGATGTGTTTGTGTGTTTACTTACTTGTAGTATTTATCTTTCAATCAAACACATCTCATATCTAGTCAAGCTTGATCGAGAATTTGATACAAAGGAATGTCAAAGTTTAACATGTAACAAAAGATTAAGTTCATTGTCGGCGGTTCTTTATTGATAAAGAACCGCGGGTACACCTAAGGAACCACACACAGTGGATTAAGCCGAAATGTTTTGAAAACTAACTAGAAACTATTCACCCCCCCCCCCATCTAGTTTCTACAGAGTTCTTTAGAGTCTACGAGATAGACTCGTCATTAGCTGAGGCGGATCTCAGTAAGTGTGCAAAGAATCAAGGATGATGGAGTTAGTAAGGGATGACTTAACAGCTTACTAACTCCTTGAGACTATTACTTATTACAAGACCTGAAGACGTTAGAAGACCTGAAGAAGTGTCTGTCTGAAGTATTAGTGGAAGACTACAAAGTACAAGGTGGTTACTTGTATTTTAGTAAGAGCTTCTCAAGGAAGCTTTACACCCACTATATATATGTGGTCCTTGAAATAGAATAGGTTAATGATTCCCACAACAGAAAATACACATGTAATACTTTAGTGGATAAGGGTTTCATCCTCCCATTGTTGCATATGCTTAGCTAGCTATGAACATGGGAGTTTAGTTTGTCATTCATCGCTCGGTTGTTGTTCCGCAAACAACCGGGCAAGTCTTGTATATTTGTTGATCCATTATTAATAAGATATACAAACGATGAAAAGTACAAGCTTGTGTTATTAGTTAGTCAATTGGTTTAATTGTGCAAATGTTCTTCATTTATTCTTATTGATTATATGTTTGCACAAGATTCGTGGACCAACAAGTGGTATCAGAGCGGGTTGGATTTTCTCTATCTAGATCCGTTTGAATGGCTACTAATAACATGTTTTTAGCATCGTCAAAATCATCAGTATGTTCAAGAAAACTGCAATAACAGTAGCAGTTTGTTGAGAGGGAGAAATATACTACTGATGTGAGACTATGCTAAAACAGCACCCACCAAACCTTATCCTCGTACCAAGAAAACATCACCCACCACCGACACTAATATTAACCTTTGTTCTGTCCCACCCCCACCGTCATTGTCTATTCACAATCCAATCTATCTTCATCTCTCACTTCACTCTCAATCTCACATGAAACAAATAATATCTCCAAAATCCCAAATTCACTTTCAAGATCCATCATAATCACAAACCATCGAACCAAAATCAGATCCTATAAACCCAGTTAACTCATCACCGTCACCCACTTCACACCTCCTACATACACTCACCATCAATTACAAGAAAACAAATCACACAAAAATCAAACCCGACAATATTATAATATCATTCATTCACAAGTTCTTCATATCCCAAACCACAAATCAATATTCTAACAAATCACAAAACCCTCAAACAAATCTGTATAGCAGTAGGTAAATCTCATCCTTGTGGCTACAGGATTGAGATTTGATTAAAATGTTTATGGGCTTCGATTGGTTTGGATCTCGTCAGCGGCAACAGGAGATCTTCTAATTAATATATTGATTTCAAGTTTGTTTGTTTGTGTTGGATGATTCGGAGATTTGATTAAAAATGAAGAACCGATTGTTTTTTTGTGGGTTTATATTGATTTCATCGTACGATGTTGTTCGAATTATGTGATGATTGTGTTTGTTCAAACTGATAATAAAATTCAGTGAACAAAATGAGGTTTTTTAGTTTACTCAAGGGATGAATAAAAGGATGGTGTTGATGTTGTCGAGAGAGCTGAACAAAAGCATCTTTTTTAAAAAAAAAGGAAAAGCTGGTGTATTGAGATGGATCCTGTCTTTGAAGGATGGATGTTGAGTAGATATGCCGATGGGTGTTTAGGTTGTTTCTAGAGAATATGATGTCGTGAGCTTCGAAAAGCTGATGAAACTAATGTAAAGGGTTGTGATGCTCAAGAACTTTGAACAGTGGTGTTTGTATCAGCTTCAAAGAAGTTGATGTAATGGTAACAAGCTGATGTAATGGTAAAAAGCTGATAGAAGCAGCTGATTATGAATGGTTGGTTATATCAGCGAGTGATATGATGTGTTGTGCTTGGAAGAGACTGATTAAAATATCAGTGAAATAAGCAATGATAAATGCGTGGTTTCAGCTGATCATGGTAAACCAAATCCCTGGGCAAAGGTCGTTGTGAAACCCAGCTCTTTGAACCTTTTCAGCAAACTATCTTGGTCACTATGTCAAGGTAGCTGGGTCATTCGAGCTGGAACCCTAACAGCTGTAACTTGGACCATTTTCGTGTCAGCTACAGATAGCTGAGCGAACTGCAGCTAAGTGAACTCCTGGTCAATGTATGAACCCCTGACCAAGATTCCCAGACCATCGACCCTTCACAGCTAACTGGACCCCTGTTTTAACCTCCTCAATCTGAACCAGTCCGCTGTGAACCAACAACCAGTGGAAAAGGCCGATGTGAACCATTAACAAACGTCACACACGTCTCCATGTTACACCAACCCGCTGAAAGAACTTACCTAGCGAACCCCCGTCTCTAAACCCACGGCCACAAATAAACCTCAAATAACAGAGATAGATGAATAAGTACCCACAACCACTTCAAAGGCGTTGTGAATCCTCAGCCACTCTGACCCTCCAGCTGTTGATCCCCACAGCCTTTGCTGAACTTTCTAGTTGTTGATCCCCACAGTCAATGGCTGAACTTCCAGCTGTTGATTCTACTACAGCCCCCAGCCATAACTAAATATACAACGAATCTTCAGCACAAACTGAGCCGTCAGCCACCACAGGTCGCTGCACCCCTTCCAGCCAAGTTTGCTGGAACTTCATCATTGATTTGGTATATTAGTTGGATGTTGATTGTTAATTTCAGTGAGTTGATATGCTGATGAACAAAAAGGGGGTTGACTTAAATTGTGATTGTTAAAGAAGCTGATAAAAATTAGCTTACAAAGGATCCGCTGGCAAGATGACCAGCTGATAAAGATGCTATCTTCAGAGCCTTCACCATTTGAAGGACTTGGTCATTCAGGAACTATTTTCTTACACCAAGATAAAGAAAGAAGATATCTTTATATAGCCTAAAGCTTCATTCAGGTGTTACCTCAAGCCACAACCAACTAAACCCACAGCCACCCCCCCCCCCCCCCCCGGTCCTCAACAACTGTCCCCCTCCCCCCGTCGTTGTGACCCCTTCCGCTGTGACCTCAGCCGCAGAGTTTTAAGAAACCAGGTTGTGTTACAGGGAATTGGTGAAACAGTGATTACACAGGGGTTTGATACCATCAGGGTTTGATAACATCAGCGTTTGATAGGAGATGAAATTCAGGGGGAGTTGTATTTCAGGCGAGATGAACACCATCACGCTATGATTGTGTACTAGTGTGTAGCCGGTCAAAAGTTGCTTGGTTCCTTAGCAAATTTTGAGGGGGAGAGAAACGAGGACGGAAGTAAACTTGTGTTTATGTGAAGAAACATCAAGTTCACTCACGATACATACACACTATCATACATCACAACACACAACCTTCAGGGACTTACATGTTTACATATATGGCTGATTGAGCCAAGTCGTTGAAGATGGGTTACTAAGCTTACTATATGTTCTATTATGGTTGCTGCATCAACCATTGACCACTCCGCTGTTTAAAGGTAAATGAACTCTAGATCTTAATTGATAGAATATGCCACACTTTATATATGTTATTAGAGGGCATATGATATGTAACGAACATGCATATATACACTCCACTCTTAACCGAAGTGAAGTAGTCATTGGGGGGTTCTACTATATAAGAATCAGGGAGTTTGTTCAAGTTTTCATTATACAAGATCAAAGATTGTATAAGCTTAGTAACAACTACAACAGGGACAAGACGATACAAGTTAGCGGATGACTTGAACTAGTGAAGCTAGTTATTCTTGGTATACCTTGTTGTAATATAGCAGGTAAGAAGAAGCCTTTATGCTCACTTACTACTATTTAACTTAAGCTACTTTTCTATCTAAATAGGGGGAGATTGTTGGGTCAATTCAGTGCCTGATTTGTCCCTTGTACATGATTTGTATGTAAAGCAACCTAAGTAGTGTTAGTCACTGAACTTACGTTACAAGTTCAGTGTGTCATTCTTTAGAGTTCTTTAGAGTCTACGAGATAGACTCGTCATTAGCTGAGGCGGATCTCAGTAAGTGTGCAAAGAATCAAGGATGATGGAGTTAGTAAGTGAAGACATAACAGCTTACTAACTCCTCAAGACTATTACTTATTACAAGACCTGAAGACTTTAGAAGACCTGAAGAAGTGTCTGTCTGAAGTATTAGTGGAAGACTACAAAGTACAAGGTGGTTACTTGTAATTTAGTAAAAGCTTCTCAAGGAAGCTTTACACCCACTATATATATGTGGTCCTTGTAATAGAATAGGTTAATGATTCCCACCACAGAAAACACACATGTAACACTTTAAGTGGATAGGGGTTTCATCCTCCCATTGTTGCATATGCTTAGCTAGCTATGAACATGGGAGTTTAGTTTATCATTCATCGCCCGGTTGTTGTTCCCCAAACAACCGGGCAAGTCTTTTATATTTGTTGATTCATTATTAATAAGATATACAAACGATGAAAAGTACAAGCTTGTGTTACTAGTTAGTCAATTGGTTTAATTGTGCAAATGTTCTTCATTCATTCTTATTGATTATATGTTTGCACAAGATTCATGGACCAACATCTAGTGCAATCAAAAGGAACCTTATCACCGTCACACCACTTAACAAGGGCCCTAGGACTAAACCATCTCAATCATTGGTCACTAAAGATAAGGAAAAATCAAAACCGGCCTCTAATATTCCCGTGTTGCCTTCTACAGGAGTAAACACTACTACTAAGGCTCAAAGATCTAAGCTTAAAGGAAACACGAAGAATGATAGGATCTTGCCCTCATCTAGTAGTCAAGTGAAGAAGAAAGTAGAAGCCCACCCTAGGAATGTTATTTCTGTTTTGAATAAAAATAATCATGTAGCTAAAACTAAAGGCTCTACGGTTGTGCAGCGTTCTAAGCCTACTGTGAATTCTATTTTAAAATGTTGGAATTGCAATGAATGTATATTTTCTAGTCGTCATGATTCTTGCCTTATTGACCATGTGAATGAGATGTATGCCCGAAAGCACAATTTAGAATGGAAACCGACTGGGAAAGTGTTAACCCAAGTTGGTTGGATGTGGCGCCCCACTGGTAGAACTTTTACTATAGTAGTAAATGCTTTCCCTTTAACTAGGATCACTCCCACTACAGTGAAGAAAGCGTGCCCTTTAACTAGGAGTACCAAGGCTACCAAAACACAAGCGTGTCCTTTAACTAGGAACACCAACACTACTGTCGGAACCAAGTACCCTTTAAATAGGTCTACTCCCACTATAGTGCCTGCTAATAATCCAAAACCTCAGAAAGTTGGAACAATAAAACCTGTTATTGGTAAAACTCACATTAGAAAATGCCAGAAATCTAAGGATAACACAAATGTTAGCAACTTTGATAATATTATATATGTCTCTGCTAACACTCCGGAACCAATAGTTTCCCATGCATTGTCTACTTTTGTTGTTGAAACCAGGTTGTCCAAATTTTTCTCTGGTATTTGGACTCTGGTTTCTCCAAGCATATGAGAAGAGATCGCTCTCAGCTCAAAAATTTTGTCAGCAAGTTTCTTGGTACGGTTCGATTTGGAAATGATCATATTGCAAATATAATGGGTTACGGTGAATATCATATTGGGAATGTTATAATTTAAAGAGTGTATTATGTGGAAGGTCTCGGTCACAATTTATTTTTTGTGGGACTGATATGAGTGTATTTACTCATATCATTTGTAGCTTAAAACATTGAAATTATGCATGAAATATATCAAATATGCCTTGGATATGCTTGTTTCTTGTTTGAATGTGTGTAGGTACCAAGATCGCGAAAACCGGCAAATATCGACACGAGTTTGAAGAAAAAGATTGAAGAAGCCAAAATCGAGCTCGACTTGAGTGGATTTAATAATTATGCAAGTTTTTGGTCAAGTGGGTCCCACATGAGCTTATTGGGCCTGAAAAGCCCAATATTGGATATAAAGTGAATAACTTTTAAAACTGGTCCAAAATCACTCACTGGCCCAAATATTGCTCGGATGGAAAAATTAATTTGGGCCCAAGCCCAAATTTGGAAAGAAACGAAGTAAATGTTGAATTGGGCCTTAGGGTTTCAATTTGTAAAACAAGTATTAAACGTCCAATTCACTCTTCACAATAAACACCCATTCCACTCTTTCACCATAAATAATAAACGTATCATTCCATTCATTCTTTCACACGTTTATTTTCACACGTCATTCTCCACTCACATTAAATAACAAAACCGTTCCATTTACATCCACTCACTTTCATAAATAAATAAAACTTTCGTTACCTTCTATGTTACACCATCTCCTTCTTCACTCCTTCTCCCAAATAACCCTAGTTACTGTTCTAAAAAAACCCTAAACCAGTAAAAAATCAATCAATCATGGGGCTTTTCATTTATTTGGTTAATTCACTCCAAGGGAAATAAAACCCCCAATCTTTAAGGAAGAGAAAGGGTGGAACGAAGGTGATACGTGGCCGATTCTCATTTGAAGATACACCTCACTTTTCCTATTCAACCAATCACAAGCCTCAAAAGAAGCACAACTAGCACACACGGATGCCACGTTGGCAATTCGTGTGCTAGTTGTGAGATATTCACCATCCGATCAAAGGCAATCATGAGAGAGAAAGTAGAATAAAGATCCAAGGGCTGAGAAGAATGAAGAATCTGCTATGGAATATTCGGATATTCCTCATCACAAAGCCCTGGGAATGCTATAAAAACCCCCCATTTTTACTTGTAAATCATCCTTTACTTTTCTTTAATGTTATTCTGTAGAAATAGATTTAGGATTAATTTTGTATTTCCTTTATAAAGTTTTGTAATATTTCTGAAAATTAATGAAAGTTTAATCATTTTAAATTTCATTCGTGTCTTATTTTACCTCTTTTACTGCTTTAAATTGATATATAAATTAAACCTAATTACTGTTTCACATAGATAATTGTTGAGATGTTAATTATAAGCTAATTAATAGTTTATAGTTAATATTTAAAGTTAAGTGTTGGATTAAGCTTTTCCCTACTGGAAAAGTCTTAAAAAATCTGCTCGAATCATTTAATTTTGATGGAGATGTTTGGCAATCCGAATGGTGTTTGGTAGTGTAGTCACGGTTCATAGGTTGCTCAGCGCAATCCTACGTCTCAAAGGATATCCCACAAGGTGCTTTCTCCTTTTATCTTTCAATTTATTAGATTAAACTGTTTTTTTTTACTGTTTATATGAATTAGATATTTTAGATGCTTATGCTCATTTGTTTTTGCTTATCTTAAGGTTTAATTGGATTGTTTATGATTCTAAAAATGTTTAGTGTAAATTATGTTTACATGTTAACTGATATTACATGGTTCTGTTTAGCCATTTTATTGGTACTGCCTAAATGTGCTTGATGGATCTGTTTAGTGAATTATCTTTTAAATAGGGGATCCGTTTAGTTTTAAGGAAAATTATTCATGAATCTGTTAACTGTGTTCTTTTAAAATGAGTTATTTAAACTTTAGTTATAGATTCGTTGGATGATTAAACTGCTTCGTTTGTGAGAATTGGTTTTTCTGTTAATCAAATTTCAATATGTTGAATCTGACTGAGTTGAGAGATTTATTTGGTATGTTATGAATGCAGATGTGATTTTGTTATGCATTTTTAATCTAGATTTAATGTTAGTGTTGGTTTAAATTTGTTCCTTATGCGCTGAAAGTTTGAAGTTATGTTACTGAGATTGTAATCTGTTATTTGAAATGAGATTTACTTGCTAAATGTATTTGATAAGCTGACTTATCTGGTTATTTGAAGTTTATTAGAATAATTTAGATTGCTTATAATTTTTAAATGACTTTATTTGCTGGTAATTGCTCTGAGCTGATGTTCTGTGTTATCTTTTTGTTTATCCAATTGATCAAGCATTTAGCTTATTAGACCCAACTAGTCTGATAAGTTCAAAAAGTTGTGTCCTCACAGCTTAAAGCAAATTAGCTCATCAAGTTCTCTCCTGAGACTATATTTTTCAGTAATATGTCAAAAAGGTTTTAATCTCCAAAAATTTGTCACTAAATGGTTTCGAACTCGACACCTCAAGTTTGTATGCCTAGCGTGTCAACCAGCTGGGCTGCAAGCTGTTTTGATTTTTATATTAGTATTTGAATTAATATAGCATATTTTATTTGGCAGATTTCCTTTTAGTTTCATAACTTTACTATATTTACGTTTAGTTAAAATTTAAATAGTCATTTTATTAAAGTAATTGATTTGAGTTTTTTAAATATCATTAAGAGTTTAAAAATATAAATATAAAATAGAATATATAAAAATAAAAATAATAAAAAAAATGTTTTTAATTAAAAGTTTAATTAGTTAATTTTTATAATTAGATTTTAATAATTAAATATAAAATAGTTTTTAAATAAATTCGTTTTAAGTAATTTGTATTTTAGTAAATTAGTTTTAAAAAGTTTGATTAGATTTTTAGATAGATTAAAAGTTATTTTTACTAAATAGAATTAATTTTTTATAGATTATTAAAATAGATTAAACTTTAAATAGAGTTAATTTTTAAGCAATTAATTGTTTGTAGATTTATAATATAGCGGGGTTTACGATTCATGCACTTTAGGCTTATTTTAAATAGTTTAAAAATTGGTAGATTTTAATTGTAGTTTAAAAACCGAAAACCAATTCAAATCAGTTGTCCAAATCAAAACGAAACGTCTCAAATTCATAAGATCTTTGTGTACAACGAACTCGAGTCACCCACGTGTTTAATTGAATTCGTCATTGGTATTATTAGTCTATTACTTTTTCCTAAAGGTAATTTTCTAATTTACCCTATAACGTAATATCATATTATCACTATACATTCCACGACACATCAGGGACAATTTTGTGATGCAAACCTAGAAGTTGCTTTTCAAGAGCATACCTGCTTCATTCGTAATTTGGAAGGGGTAGATTTATTGAAAGGTACTCGAGGGAATAATTTGTATACTTTGTCTCTACAAGACATGATGGCCGCTTCTCCCGTATGTCTTCTCTCCAAATCATCAAAGACTAAGTCATGGTTATGGCATCGACGGTTATCTCATCTTTACTTTGACGCTATTAATCATTTGGCGAAAAACGAACTTGTTTGTGGTCTTCCTAAACTTAAATTTCACAAGGACCACTTATGTTCCGCATGTACAATGGGGAAGAGCACTAAGAAATCATACAAAACCAAGACTAAAGACACCAACCAAGAGAAACTTTATTTGTTGCATATGGATCTTTGTGGGCCAATGCGTGTTGAAAGTCTTAGTGGTATAAAATACATCCTCGTCATTGTCGATGATTACTCTCGATTTACATGGGTGAAATTTTTTGCAACAAAAAATGAGGCACCTAAATTCATCATCGGATTTCTCAAGATGATTCAAGTGCGTCTCAATACTACTGCCTGATGCAATCGTACAGATAATGGAACCGAATTTGTAAATCAAATCTTGCATAATTATTATGAAGAAGTTGGAATATCTCATTAAACATCCGTTGCTCGCACTCCACAACAAAACGGTGTCGTTGAAAGGCGAAATCGCACACTTATGGAAGCTGCTTGAACGATGTTAATTGACACAGGATCCATTATTTTATGGGCAGAAGCAGTATCTACAACAGTATACACCCAAAACCGATCACTAATTCGAAAACGCCATGGTAAAACACCATATGAGCTTCTACATGGAAAAGTACCAGATTTATCATATCTTCATGTATTTGGTTCTCTATCTTATCCAAATAATGATGGTGACAATTTGGGAAAGCTTCAACCAAAGGCTGATATTGGTATTTTTATTGGTTATGCAACCGCAAAGAAAGCATACCGAATCTACAATCGTAATTCTCGCAAGATCCTCAAAACTATGAATGTTGATTTTGATGAGCTGACGTCAATGGATTCTGAGCAAAGCAGCTATGAACCCGCACTTCATGAAATAGGACCCAGTAACATTAGCTCTAGTCTTTTCCCAAACAACCCTACTTCATCATCATTTACACCACCTTCTAGGAATGAATGGGGTACGCTGTTTCAACCGTTCTTTGATGAATTCTTTACTCCTCCAAGTGTTGTTGCTCCAAAACCTGAGGTAATAGCTCCGGTTACCAAAGTTGTCGCTCCAGAAACCGAAGCACAATCATATACGTCTACACCTACAATTGGTCAAGATATACCTTCAACGAGTAATTCTCAACCAACACCCGAATCAACTACCCATGTCATGCCTATTGATGATGAAGAGGATGATGATGATCACGACTTGGAATTCGCTCAAATGCGTAAACTTCTATTCTTTGGTGTACCAATTCTCGACCCTAATCAAGCCGGGTCATCCACCTCAGAGGAAGCTCCTACTACGGTCTACTCCAATCCATGGATTCGTGAACATGACATCAAGTGGACAAAGGATCATCCTATAGATTCTATTATTGGTGACCCTAATCGTCCAGTATCCATTCAAAGTCAGTTACAAGAAAGTGCATTGTTTTGTCATTTTGATGCTTTTCTTAGTGAAGTGAAACCTAAGACGTGGCAACAAGCTTTTACTCAATCACATTGGATTGAAGCTATGCAAGAAGAACTTAATGAATTTATATGTATTAATGTATGGGAACTTGTCCCATGCCGGGATCAAGTGAAGTTACTCACTTTGAAATGGGTTTACAAGGTGAAACTCGATGAGTTAGGTGGAATATTAAAGAACAAATCTAGACTAGTAGCTCGTGGATACAAGAAATTGTTCGCATCGACTTTATGGAATCCTTTGCACCGGTTTCCCGTTTGGAAGCTATTAGACTATTCCTCGCTTACGCAGCCCACATGAATATGATCGTCTATCCGATGAACGTGAAGACAGCATTTCTCAATGGTGAAATCAAGGAAGAGGTTTATGTTTAATAGCCGGATGGTTTTGTGAGTTCTAAATATCCTAATCCCGTGTACAAGCTTAAAAAGGCTCTTTATGGGTTGAAAAAAGCTCTACGCGCGTGGTATGATTTATTGTCACAATTCCTCATTACGCAAGGCTTCGCTAAAGGCAAGGTGGATCCCACGTTGTTCATTCAGAAATGAGGTAAAGATATGATTATGGTACAAATATATGTTGATGATATTATATTTGCTACCTCGACCCAAACCTTATCGGATGAGTTTGGGACACTTATGTCTTCCAAGTTTAAGATGTCAAGGATGGGAAAGGTATCATTTTTCTTAGGTCTTCAGATATCTCAGAGTCCCAGAGACATCTTTATCAATCAATCCAAGTATGACCTTGAATCGCTTAAGAAATATAAGATGGAATCTTGTGACCCCGTGGATACTCCAATGGTGGAACGAACTAAGCTAGATGCAGATCCACATGGGATTGTCGTTGATCCAACACTTTATCGTGGAATGATCAGTACCCTTCTGTATATCATAGCTAGTCGACCTGATCTTCAATTTGCTATATGTATGTGTTCTCGGTATCAAACTCGCCCTACTGAGTTACACTTAGCTACTGTTAAACGGATCTTTTGGTATATTAAAGGAACCATTAATCGGGGACTTTGGTATTCAAAGGACGCTTTGATTGCAATAATGACATATGCAGATGCGGATCACACGGGTTGTCAAGATACAAGCCGTAGCACAAGTGGAACTTTGCAACTACTAGAAGATCGACTAATAAGTTGGGCATCAAAAAGTGTTGTACCCAAAATTTATTCACTTCACCATGGTTGATTTTATGAATAAAGAAGAAAGATAAAAGATTTCTAGAAAGAGAAAGTAGTGAGAGAAAGTAGAGAGAGAGGTGATTAACTAAGAGAAATTAGATTAAGAAAAATGATAACTTGCCACCCTCCTAACATGCTAGGAGGGTGCTTATATAGTCCACCCACATGCGGGCTTTCTATTGGACTATATTGTTTTGGGTCGGGCTTGAATAAAGGCTTAGTACCTTGAAAGGGGCATTTTAAGCTAGCCATCAAACCCGTAATGTCACGACTATTTTAACTAACTATTACAACGTTCTAAAAAATATTACAATATAAACCTATGACCGAACATTCTTGTTTGACTCAATATTTTGAGTCTAACAATCTCCCCCAATGTGAGGTCATTCCTCTTTGATATTTGGAGATCAATGGAGATTATGAATTTCATCATAAATGAATCTTGAACGTGTAATAGTAGTCTTGTTCCTTCATGATGTGATCTTTGAGACTTTGTCGTTGTTTTTCAACTTTGTCTTTAATCTTGAGATCTTCAAATTATTCTTGACTTGTCTTTGCCATCTTGCGATCTTGTGTCTTCATCCACATGCTCATACGTTGCACTATCTTAAAAGCTTGCTAACAATCTCCTTTGAAGAGAGGTCGTTCCTCTACATTAATTGATAAGGAAGATTTTGATCATCTGAGTTGCGGAAGTCTTTAGCTTTCTTGATTGTTGAATGTCTTTGGGCATGAGTATGTGGTTATGAATCTTTTTTTTTGGTAACCGTAATTTCTGACTCATTGGCCGACTAATCCACGGGGTTTGAGCCCAATGGTTATGAATCTTCGACTTTGCTAAGTACACCGTAACATCACCTTCTTGAGACAAAACATAGACACAGACTGGATGGCTTTGACATTCGTCCTAAATCGGTAGCGTTTTACCTCTAGTCGGTGAAGACCGTTACACGATATTAAATATTGTACCTGTGATTAGGTAATATCAATTAAGAATCTCCTTGACAAGGTTTCGCAGTAGTACTAGTCGTTCTCTTTACTCGATCCTCTCAAAGCAAGACTGTGAACATAAAGAGTGAATCAATATGATAAATATCCGCTTGATTAAAGTTGTCAATTCAAATTCCTGGAACAAGTTTGATTCATTAAGAATCTAACCATTGTTGCTTTCCAGTTGACACAAGTTTGATTCATAAAGAATCTCGCAAGTTACCTACCGTAACGCTGTTTGATGTTCACGCTAGAAGGATTTCCATTCGTCACTGTGAATATTAATGAATATCACTCTGAATGTTCTGGCAAGACCTTAAAGATATTTCATAGAAACCTGAAACGAGTTTGAATCGATAAAGAAACAAACCACTGTTGCTTTTCAGTTTTACATATGTTCAATTCATAAAGAATCTTACACATGACCTACCGTAGTGCGGTTTGATGTTAACACTGGAAGGATTTCCACTCATCATTGTGAATACTAAGTAGTATCACTCTGAGTGTTCTAGCAATATCACAAGGATATAGTGTAGGACTCTCTTGATCTTCATCCGTGTGTCCTAACGAGATTTTATTGATCTCTTGGCTCTAGACTCGATTTGTGCACTTTTAGTGATCAGAGGCTGGAGCAGATGCCACCTATTCAATATCAACTATCTCGGAGTGAGAAAGTCAATAGAATTCGTGTTGATCTCCGTGGCAATAAAAAAAACTTCTTTTGAGAGAAGCCTGAGTTAGCTGGGGAGGGGTTGTGCATTACATCACTGGGTCCATGATGTGTAGTCTTCATGATGTGTTGACCTGATTTCTGCCTAAGTTGTATGGAGGGATAATTTCTTTATACCCTTTATCCTTACATTTCTTTTTTATTCTTCAACCCCTTCAATGCTTACCAAGACATCATTACTAGCACCTTGTTGTGATTGTTCTAGTGCTAGCATCAGTACTTAGTCGGCATTCAACTTCGTTCACATTCTACTCCATCTTTCCTAAGGACTTCTAATAATCTATTGGATTGTCCCTGGGAAGATCCCTCCAGTTCTGGTTGGATCATAGGACTTAAACCTAACCACCCTTTTGACACCAATAATGTCGTGAATTAAATATGTTGTGTGTATTTGATCGTAACCATGAGAGCTTGAGTCTTTAGATCACATTTTAATAACATTTTCTCCCCTATCTCTAATATATAAAATCTTTTGATATTAGAGATACCAAATTTGATTAAAATATATTGTGAAGAATAGTCTTAAAAAGCTTTCGGGAGAAAAATGTGTCAAACTTAACATGAATTTGGAACGCTCCCCCTCAAAAAATGATCCAATGGAATTGTGATTACGAGGATATGATCCATATTAAACTTTTGAGGATAGGAATCTTTCAAAAATTGTGTTCAACGCTTTTTGAAAAACTCTATTTCTTTTTGGCGAAGAGGTTTTTCTAAAGCATAAACTTGTGTTCATATACTTTGAATGTCTTGACGAATCCACTCAAGTATAAGAAGATTTAACTTCTTTTGCTGAGGGTAAGCACACTAAATCGTACACTCCCCCGTGAATATAGATCCGGGTTGCAATCTCAAATTGATTACAAGCCATTGTGTTGAGCTCAAAACGTTGAATGTTTTGTGACAAGCTCAACCCAAGATAGATTGCTCTACCCGTTGTTAGGATAAGTTATCTTTAAAGATACTCTTTCCTTTATTTGAAGTTCGAGTTACAATTTGACATTTAACTGTAAGTCGTTTACATGAGCTTAAAAACTTTGAATCTTTTTAATGAGAGCTCATGACCGAGAAAATTTCTTTTCATGTTGTTAAGGATAAGTGATCATTCGTGATCAACTTTCCTTTCTTTGAGGCACGAGTCACAATCTGAAGTAATTGTAAATCATTGAAATGACATGTTTTGAGAAATATGTACAACTTTCATTCGAGGTTTTTCATTCGAGCTCTGATACCAAATACTATACCCAAAATTTATTCACTTCACCATGGTTGATTTTATGAATAAAGAAGAAAGATAGAAGATTTCTAGAGAGAGAAAGTAGTAAGAGAAAGTAGAGAGAGAGGTGATTAACTAGGAGAAATTAGATTAAGAAAAATGATAACTTGCCACCCTCATAACATGCTAGGAGGGTGCTTATATAGTCCACCCACATGTGGGCTTTCTATTGGACTATATTGTTTTGGGTCGGTCTTGAATAAATGCTTAGTACCTTGAAAGAGGCCTCTTAAGCTAGCCATCAAGCCCGTAATGTCACGACTATTTTAACTAACTGTTACAACGTTCTAATAAATATTACAATATAAACCTATGACCGAACATTCTTGTTTGACTCAATATTTTGAGGCTAACAAAAAGGCAGAAAAGCGCTGCAATTTCAAGTACGGAGGCAGAATACATAGCTATGTCCGGTTGATGTGCTCAAATTCTTTGGATGAGATCGCAATTAACCGACTATGGTCTAGGTTTCAATAAAATTCCGATGTACTATGACAACAAAAGTGCAATTGCCTTATGCTGCAACAATGTTCAATTCTCCCGGTTGAAGCATAGTGACATTCGCTACCACTTTATCAAGGAGCAAGTGGAAAATGGAGTGATCGAGCTTTACTTTGACCGGTCTGAGTATCAATTGGCGGGTATTTTCAAGAAGGCTTTAGATCGCGCTCAAATTGAATTTTTGGCCGACAAGCTAGGATTGAGAACTTTCTCGCCCGAAACTCTAAAGAAATTGGTAGATGAATCGAAAGAATAGTGGTGGTAAACTATTCTCCGTATCCTTGGTGATCATTTGTATATATTGTTTATATTTTTATTCTCAAAAGCAAAATACAAAAATATAAAACCATATAAAAACCATAAAAATTGAAAAATTCAGAAAAATCCAAAAATATTTTTACTTTATCTATTAAAGGCATGTCTTTTGGTACGATAATATTTACGGTCTTAGAAATGTTGATTAATATCGACACGGCGCCATAAATAGATTTCGTACAAAAGTTGTAAATATTTCATAAAACATGCCTAAATGGCTTGTATTATTTCAGACTGCAACCCGCTTTTCATATTAAAGTCAAGTATTTCTTATGAAAGCTTTGGCTAAACAACGAGAATTAATTTTCTCGGGCATGGTTTACTTTATAACCATGTAAGGGATTGTATTTACGTTATAATACAATCTAACACGGATAAATGTACGCATCAGTGCATTTATTTGTTAAAACGAAAGAAATCTTGTTTTTCATGAAGTAATCATCTCCACAAGCCGTAGCAATTCACAATTGGTATCTACATACTCGACGATGCGACTACTCAACAATGACTACAACTCTTTCGATAGAACACGCGTCAATAATTGAGGGGGAGCAATTGTCAAGCATTTAGAAACTTTGATGCCGAAAGTGCCAAGTTCACAAATTGGTGTCAAGACAACGACACCAATCATACATGTGGTGTCATGAGATGACTTCAGACGTGACGAGGCGAACAACTTTTACCGACAAGAACCATTTGATCTTATCATATGATGTTCTCATCAATCAGGTCCAACCTTGTCCATTTATTCTAATATGGTGAATATGTGATCATTTTACTAATCGGTATCATATCTCACAATTCGGTATCATAAAGATAAAACGGACTTGCATTTTTCTTCCCAAAAACTTTGTTAAAACTTTATTAAATCAATTGATTTCAAAAACATCGGTTGGGTTAATATTTTAAATATGGGGGAGAAAATGTGATTTAATATGGTAAATGATTAATCACAAATGGTTTGACCTAACTTCGGGCTCTACTCCCACATGTGCAAAATTTTTTCTTAATTTCTTTCGCATTTAGATGCACATGTGTAGGGGAGCAAATGGATTTCATGTTCATAACATTCATGGTACAAAATGCTTTGATTTTATAATCACAAGTGCCTTTAATGGTTTTCAAAGAAGTTTTCATGGTGACGATATACTTACCCTCAACCTATTTATCTCAAGACGATGAAGATTATGGTGACATAAGGATGGTAGGATAGGTTAAATCCAATGATTCTTCCAAAACCGGAGAATCTTCCCAAGGACATTCCATAGCTAGAAATAGTAGTCCTTAGGAAAGACGGGGAAAGATTGTGAACGTAGCTGAATGCCGACCACGTACTTAAGTTAGCACTGGAACAATCACAACAAGGTGCTAGTTATGACGTATTCGTAATCATTGAATGGGTTGAAGAATGAAAAAAAATTATAAAGATAAAGGGTCTAAAGAAAGAAGTCCTCCTTACAACCTTAGGCAGAAACCGGGTCAACACATATGCTATTGAGATCATTTTTAATGATGCTCAATATTGAAGATAGACATCATGGACCCAAAGATGCAATGCACAACCCATCCCAGCTAACTCGGATATTTCTCAAAAGGTATTTGATTTATTCACATGAGATCAACATGTTATCTATCAATTTATTCACTCCGTATATATTGATATTGAAAAGGTGGCACTCCTCTCTAGCCTCCGATCACTAAAAATCCAAAATGCACGATCGAGTCTAGAGCCATTTGAGATCATCAAACATCTCATTAGGACACACTTCCATATTTCCTTGCTTCTTCACACACTGTGAAAAGTAAGAAAGATATTAAGAGTCCTACGTAAAATCTTCATGATCTTGCCTGAACATCCGAGTAATACGCAAGAATTTACAATGAAGATGGAAATCCTTCTTAAGCGAATATAAAAAAGCTCATGGTAGGTGACTTGTAAAAATTCTTTATGAATCAAACTTGTGATAACGAGAAAGCAATAGTTATTTAATTCTTAATTGAATTTAAACACGTTCTAGGCCTCTATGCAATATCTTAGTGATCTTGCCGGAGCACTCAGAGTGATACCTTAGTGTTCACAGTGATGAGTGGAAATCCTTCTAGTGTTAACCTCAAACAGCACTTGGTAGGTAACTTACAAGATTCAATATGAATCGAGCTCGTGACAACTGGAAAGCAACGATGGAGCGATTCTTTAATGAATCAAACTTGTTCCAGGAATCGGAATTGACGGCTTCAATCATGCGATAATTTTATCCAAATGATTTACTCTTTACGTTCGTAGTAAGCTTTGGATGGTCGAGTAAAGAGAACGGGTTTACCCGCGAAATCTTGTCAAGGAGATTTTTAATTAAATCCACCTGCCACAAGTACAATATTTAATATCGTCCAACGGTCTTCACCGACCGGAGGTAAAATGATACCGAATTAGAATGAAATGTTCAAAGCCATTTCGTTCGTGTCTACTTATGTTACTACATTTGAAGACAGTGGCGTTGCGGAGTCCGATAAGAAGTCATCCCCGCATGCTTATACTTTTTGCACTTAATACTTCAACAAATTCAAGAAAGCCTAAAATTCAAGTCTTCCGCTGTATCAAACTCTAAAAGTTTCAAGAATTTATAAAGGTGTAAGTATGTGGAACATGAAGTCACGAGGAGGCGAATATCACAAGTGATGAATGCACAAGGTCAAGGTAAGGAAACATGCTCAAGACTAAAGTCAAAGATCTCATCAGCATATTCATAAGAACAAGATCGAAGACTCAAGCATAGTATGTTAGGTTTAAGATTTTGTAAAATGGTGTGACCTCTCTTAGGGGGAGATTGTTGGAAATACGTTTTTCCAAAGAAAGTCTCGTAAATTTATAATCTTGTGAATACATTATCATATCTGATCTTTGCACGTGATAAGTACCTTACACTTGTGTTTAAAAGGTATTTAATTTACGTTTCAAGTACACCATCATTAATTTGAGGGGAAGCTTGTGTAATTCATGAAGCTACGAAGAGGCGAAGATCACAAGTGATGCACAAGATCCAAGCAAGAGACAAATGCTCAAGATTGATATCAAAGATCACATCAACATATTCACCAGAAAAGAAAAAGAAAAGAAAGACGAAGACTACGAGCTCAAGACGAGCATAGTATGCTAGGTTTATTTTTATTGTTTTGTAACTCGGGTAACCCCTTGTACTTTGGAGTGACCTCCCTTAGGGGGAGATTGTTAGAAATACGTTTTTACGTATTTAGGAAGATTCGGTCACTCCGACAATATACTAAGTAGTAGCTCGTAGTCTAGTTACTTTACATTAATTAAACAAGGTAAAGCCCGGTCCATGTCATGTATGGTCGGCCCAACTTGTAAGCCTAAGCCCATCTCATGGGCTTGGTATATAAACCCTCTCCTTTAATGGAGAGGGTGTGGTTTTCATTCATAATTACATATAGTAAAGTGTGTTTCTTCACACTTTCTCTCTCTAGGTGTGTGTGTGATTCTACCATCTTTCTATCTCTACTCTTTCTCTAGATTAAGCAAGATTTACAATATCCTACATGTAATGGTAGGGAACGTGTTTAAACAAGGTTTTTGAGGGAAAACCCAAACCGGGTCTAAAAACTAGGGCTTGTAACTTTATGGTTTTTAATTTTGGTGATTAAGGGTTTAGGAATGTGATTAGTGATGGATTATGGTGTAATTAAGGTTTACACATTTTATTTAGAAGGTGTGGGTCCTTGGTTTGAAGTTTAACAATGGTTTGAAGTGAAAGTGGGAAGAAAACTTATGTAGATTAGGGTTTCTAATGACCGAAGGTTAAATCTTTGTAAAAGTCATTATCCTTCACTTATCTACTGATTTAAACTCAATTTAGGTCTTAGAAATTTTGTTTTAGGTATCCAAAGATTTCTCACACTTGGTTTAATAGGTTATTCTATGTAAATATGTCTAAAGAGTGAAAATACTTATTTTGACCTAACTTATAAGTCATGCATTAAAATAGTGTACCTTGTGATTTAAAGTACTTGTACATTGTCTTAAGATAATGTTATAACCTTAATGTAATGATATAAGTGTTGGTAGACTTGTCCTAAAAGATTAGGTATTGATTCTAAGTAGATTGCTTAATATAAGGGTTTCTAGGTCATTAAGCCTAATGACTTTCTATCTTAGGTAATTAGTGTTTATATCATTATGTATACTTATTCTAGGCCTTATATGTTATTTTTATGACTTCTAATGGTTCTACATTCTTAATTTAAGGGTCTGTATAGGGTAATCATAACCTTGGTATAATTTTTTTTTAACTGCAGTTTTGTGCAGCGGAGTATCTTGCGTGCCACCGAGGCACCAAGTCTCTCGACCTGAGTTCGAATCATCTCACGAAGAGAATACCAACCCCCATGCTAGCCATCCAGTTTCCCATTAAGGGGACTCAAGGCATTACAATGTGATTCAAACCCGGCTCCCAATTCTCGGAAAATCCCCTACATGGGGAATGACAGGAGTCGAACCCCTGACCTCCCCCCACATGGAGAGTATAACCAAATGCATCCATCCAACTGAGTTAGACTTCATTTGCATATCCTAGGTATAATTAGGTTAACTTAAGATTCTATGCTTCAATAACTTGTATATTGTGCTTAAGTAACTTGTAACTTAGATAGATATAAATGTATAATATTACTATGATACTTAGTTGATTTTTATAATTAGTTTTAAAAGATTAGACTCTAATTAAATGTGAAATGGATTTTGGGTGCTAATCTAGGTTACTAGGTCTTATACTTGTAATTAGCTTTAGATTACTTATAATTAGCGTTTTAAAATCAAACATCTCCTTCATATGATAGTTTATAACTTGTACTTTGGTATTTGACATTCATATATAGGTATTGTGTAATTATATTGCTTGAAATATTATTTTACAAGGGATTTCTAGGTGATGATCTAGACTATTATGTATATTTACTTGTACTTAGCTTTGTATATTTGTACTTACTATTCTTGGATATTTTATGATTTCATATGATATTTTATACCTTGTTTATAATCCTTTATTACTTGTGTATCCATACTTTCACTATTCTTTGAGTTTACCACTCATTTATAAGGTTTCTAGGGTTTCTAGGGAAATTTAGGCATCATAGTTATACTTGAGATATTCTTATTCATATTATACTTATTATATTAGTTTTAGAACTCATACTTGATATATACATTATGTTTACAACACATAGAAATATGTTGATATGGTAGTTCATGTTGTGAGAAGCAGTTCATCTTATCAAGTAATGCACAAAAGCAAAAATTTCTAATGAATTTTACACATTCATTCAATCATAGCACTTATCATACTTGTGAAATTTATGGGTTATCATATGCGTCTAATCCTTTGTTCGTTTTTTTATCTTCAATTATTTCCATGTTTTTATCATCCCTCATAATATTTTTACGATTATATTCGAGGGACATGTTAATTTCATCAAGTGTTGTATCTTGATCTTCCCTTATTCCCATGTTTTCATCATCCCTAATAGTATCACATCCGCTAACCAACCCATCTTCCCCTTGTTTGTCATTCACATTTTCGCATGGAATTGTTTCTTCATCGTTGGTTGCCACATTTGTGTCGATGTCATCTTTTGGTGCATGTTCAACGTTTTCCTGATCTGGTTGTGTTCCTAAACATTCGTCGTCTTCCATAATATCATCTCCAATGTCTGTATCGCCTTCTTGTTCTCCTTCTTTTCCAATGTCTGTATTGCCTTTTGTTTGTACATTGTTCTGCAATCCAAGGGTGTCGACTACTTTTCCAGGTTTGAACAATTCTTCATGATTCATCCCTTGATTCAATAAGTTTAAGTATTGCATCATTATCAGGATGCGAGATGCTTGCAATCTCCAACATTTCATCTATTTTATTGTGTATGCCTTCTGTGAACGCAATTGTTTTATTGATATCGTTCATCATTTCCTGCTTATTATGATCATACATTCAACTTATTATATATTCTTAACAAACAATGATATAATACATGTAGATTTCACAATTATACAATTATATATCCATCTAGCTAGATTTAATCTTGCATTCGGTTAAAGGACGGATGACGAAAATAACTTTACTGAAAAGTTTATTTAGGTAGAACATGTACGAGATTTGAAATAATATTATATAAAATCATAGACTAAAACTGACACATAGTAAAACTTATTAAAAAATCAATTAAAGTCAAGTTGCATATTACATATTTGCCAAAATCCTTAACAAAACTTTGAAAATTAAATCCTAAATTTAACTACAAACCAATTAACACTCTCAAAATGGTTTAGACGCTATAAAACATATATAAACACCCCTGTCTGACTCTGCTGCCCACGATTCACATCAAAAGTACACAACACAGTAGCTATCATTTAACATAAACCAATTATAAGCTATGAGTTGAGTTAACTTTGAACAAACATGTGTCCAATGATATCTCAAAGTTTGATGAAAAAACATACAACCAATGCTATCATATTTCATTAAAAACAATGGTACCTATTATATATCCATGCCATGAAACATGCACAAGCACTTAATCACAATAATTAAAGTGTCATGCACCTCTATTGTTTGTTTTTGAAAATGTTTAATCACATTTATCTTATTTGATCCTTCAGCAACTGCGAATACCTCGTCTTCAAGTTCTACTCTAGGTTTGTAAACGCGATGTATGATGTCATCTTTATTGTACTCCAATGATTTTAATAAAAACCGTAAATAAATATACAATCAATGTGCATTTTATTTTTTTCGTATGATACATTGATTTTATATATGTTACCTGGTGTTCCTTTAATTGATATTATTAAGGCTCTCGAGAATTTTGTTTTTTGGCGGAGGTACATACTGGCATCCTTCTTTAATAGTCACTTTGCCAAAGCCACCCATCTCCAATTTTTTCTTTTCTCTTAGTTTCATGTTCTGTGTATTCCAAGATTTAATGACTGGGTTTGTTCTTCGATTGGAACATCCTCCAACGTCGTTGAGTTCAAATACAACAACTGCATAATATATTATAAGTGTTATACTATTTATAGATTTAGTTTATATGGTTATAGTTTCGAAGCAAAAAAAATATAAGTGTGCTTACCACCATCAACAGCAATGGTCCACCAAATCCTTCGGACGACTTCTTATAATCTCTTCTTGTTTTCTTCATTGATTCCACCAGGTATGTACACTAATCCATATTTTTTATGTCTTCCACATTCTCGATGCACGGTATATAAATCTTTGGTTCACTGTTCCCAGTTTGGGACAATCACCAATAATAGAGAAAAACATCACCACGAAATCGAGTTTGAAAGATTGTCCGATTTGATGTTCATACAACAAATTTTCAACCACGTTCTTTAGTGTGAAGCTATCATCTGTAATATCATAATGTTGCCTCCATTCGACTATGCGCGGGTATTCAGTTGTTCCAAATGGCAGCTCTATTACCCGTATGGTTCCCCTTGAAATTCCAAGTATGTCGTGTACCATCTTCGATGTTACCAGTATGGCTCTCCTGTTACCAAATTAAATAATACATTTATCAGGATCTACTTGAGATAAGAAACAGGCAAAGAAACAATGCTGAGTATCTTTATGATTTGTTCTCTGTTGTTGTTTGACATAACTCACAAGTGTATGAGTTTCAATATTGGTTTGAAGTTGTCTTCTGGTTTGTACAGAAGATTTGGGATCTCCAATAATCTGTGTAGTAGGATGGTTGTTGTTGACTTTATGCGTGGGAATAGAACTGACTGGAATTTCTGTTTCCAAATTATTGAAATCAGTTACTGCACCCTGCTCATCATAGGAAGCTTTGGAGAAGATTCCTTCAGTTGGACTAGCATATAAGTCTTCATCGTCCATAGCTTGTAAAATCTCTTCTAGTGAGTCAACAGATTTGGCAGTTTTTGACTTAGCGGTACTTGTAGATGAAGTACCGCTAGGTGTAGTATGTACTGCTGAGTGTTTTGACTCAAAAGATTCTTCTCCTGAATGCTTATTGGCAGATGTAGCATTCTTTTCTTGATCTTGAAGCCTTTGAAGCTCTTGGAAGGCTTGATCATCTTTTGATGGCATGGTTTGCTTCTTGGGAGTGGCAGACATGGGAGTAACAGTAGGCATATTTGGCACATAGATATGAACATCATCATCTGATGAAGAAGCATCTTCTTGAGTACCTGCATTAGTTGCACTTGACTCCTCACCTGCATTGTTAGTTTGACAATCCTTTTCCAAAGAATAGTAATCCATGGAGTTAGTTAGATAATCTAAATCAAACATCTAAGCATAACCTATTCCTGGGACATTGGGTTTATTTTCTAAGAAATTAACATGAGCATTTTCTTCAACCTTCTTAGTTGCCAAATTATAAATCCTATATGCTTTACTTTACACTGAATATCCTACAAGATATCCTGGATCAGACTTTCCATCAAACTTTCCCAAATAATCAAGAGTATTTAGTATAGACACATGACACCTAAAAGGTCTTAAATGACTTATGTTAGGCTTTACACCAGTCAAAAGTTCATAAGGTGTTTTGTTTTGAGGCTTGATTACTAGGACTCTATTTAACACATAACATGCAGTGTTGATTGCTTCTGCCCAAAAGGTATTTGGCAAAAGTGAATCAGCCAGCATAGTTCTAGCAGCCTCAATCAGTGTCCTATTCTTCCTTTCAGCTACTCCATTTTGTTGTGGAGTCCTAGGATTACTAAATTGTCTCTTAATTCCTTTAGACCTACAGAATTCATCAAATTCAGCATTCTTGAATTTTGTCCCATTATCAGTCCTAATGATTAAAACCTGTTTAGTGAACTGCTTTCAACTAAAGTGATAAAATACTTAAGTAATTCATTTGTTTCACTTTTAAGAGCTAAAAAGAAAACCCAACTGAATCTACTATAATCATCAGTTATGACTAGACAAAAGGTCTTATGACTAATGCTTCTTATAGAAACTGGACCAAACAAATCCATATGCAAAAGCTGCAAAGGTTTTGTCACAGTGTTAACAGTCTTGGTCTTACAAGAGGCTCTATGTTGTTTACCTTTTTGACAGGCAACACATGTGAAATCATTTTGAAAAGATTTGTTAGGTATACCTCTAACCAAATTCCTATTCACTAATCTATTAAGATTCTTGAAATTCACATGACCTAAGCCTTAGCTAGCAAACATGTAATACCACCTGTTGGAGTAATAGTATGAAGATTAAAGGTGTACATATTTTCTTGCCTGGGTACTTTAAGCAGTATTTGAGATTCCTTAGGCATCTCAAAGTCTTTAGACAGCACCAAGCAGTCTTTGTCTGTGAACAGCACCTTGTTCTTTTTATCACACATTTGTGATACAGAAAAGAGATTGAACTCATTCAATTCTTTTACAAATAACACATCTTCAAATTCCAACTTTCCTGTGTTGATTTTCCTTTTGCCAGTGATTCTACCTTTGCTACCTCCAAAGGCTACTGGACCTCCTCTGAATTCTTCAAATTCAGCAATAAAATCTTTGTTTCCTGTCATGTGTCTTGAGCATCCACTATCTACTATACCTTTATCTTTCAATTCATCAATTAGATGCCCCTGCACATAAATAAAACTCATTAGTTTTTAACAGGGACCCAAGCCACATTTGGCTCGGATCTTGTGGGACCTACACATTTAAGAGTTTGTACTGAAGCATTCCCAGTAATGCTACTTTTGCTCTTATACTTCATGGTTTCATTTATGTAGTCAAAGACATAGGGTGACTCTATGTGCTCAGACTTCTTTGCCTTAAGTACTGCTTTAGCGGTACTTGTTTTAACACATGATTTGTCTCTTTTAGGAACCCACATTTGCACTGGTTTGTTTTTATCCTTACTTCTAGGTGTTTTAACTTTTTCAAAAACCTTCTTATAAGTCTTGGAGAACTTTGGTTGTACAGAATTTAAACCAACAGTACTTATGTTTGGTCTAGCAGTACTTGCAGGTCTAGACTTGTCGGTACTTGGTTTACCAGACTTTAAAGGTACTAGACCTTGTTTCATAAGTACTGCCCTAGGAACAAAACTTTTGGTAGAGTTATTTTTAATCTGTTTAGCTACCCTTGAGTGATCAAACTTAGGTTTGTTATTTTTAAGTTTCTGATTCCTATAAACCTGTGCATTTTTCCCATTACTGTTTTTCATGACCCTTTGTGCAGCCTTTTGTTTCACAATTTTATCTTCATGTAAAGTACAATATTTGATAAATTGACTTAGACTACCACAAACATAACATCCTTTTCTTCTTAAAGAAGACCCAAAAGGTTGTTTTGACTTAACTTTCTCAAAACCTAGCCCACCCCTTTTGGCTTTATTATGTTTTACAGTGTTTTCCAATATCTTGCTAGGAGTTTTTACCTGCTTGGGAGCAGAACTAGTCTTAGATTCCTTAGAAACAAAGTTGTTCATTAAAGGTGGATAAACAATATTTTTGGTCACAGCAGTCTTTTCTTAGGACAAAGTACTAGAGTTTAAGGTATTTTTAACCTTTGGTTCTTCTAACTCTGTACTTGTTTCATTACTAGGGGGCATGAAAACTCCTGATAGTGGTGGAAGAACTGCTTTCATTCCTTCAGCATATCTATCATTCTCAGGTGTATCATCTACCTCACTAGAACTATCAAAAAACCCTTTTGATAAGTCCTTGTCAGTTAAAGTTATCCCAGGTTGGTCCTCAATATATCCTAGGCCTGATTTATCATAATACCCCATTTGTGAATTAATCAATTTTCCCAATCCTTTAGAGGATTTTTGCCAATGATTAATCACTTCCCTTTCATTATAAAGACTGGATTTTAAAGCTTCATTTTCTGTTGATATTTTTAACAGTTGCCTTTCAAAAGCTTTTATTTCCACATCTTTTTCCCTCATTTGAAGAGTCAAAATTCTTATTTTTTTCTTCATAGTTTTGTTGAGCCTTTTTATACAAAACTATATTTTCTTCTAATTTAACAACACCTTGTTTAAAAGCCTTTAATTCTACAGTGCATGTGTTAACCTTTTGATATTGTTCCTATAGTTCTACTTTTAGGCTATTAAATTTAAGAACATAGTCTTTAGAACAAAGATGTACCTCAGTATCTTCATATGAGAGAGCCATTAAACCAAGCTCTTCTTTTTCTTCATCTTCTGCCCAGTTCACCACTCCATCTACAGTAACCAATGCTTTGGTTCCTTTAGGACTCTTGTTTTTTCCTTTTGGAAAGCTTTCAGTTATTCTTGGACTGGTTCTATAGTTGTGCTTAGACTTCTGATTGCTATTCTCAGCTTTGTCTCTAGAGCATTCTCTTTCAAAGTGTCCATTCCTTCCACAGTTATAACATTCAACTTTGGACTTGTCATATCCTAATGGCTCATTAGGATCAACAGTCATTTTTCTTCCAGTCTTCTTGAAGAACCTATTAGATCTTACTGACACCATAGCAGCTTGCCATTTAAGATCCATCTCTTCAACATCAGCATCATCCATTTGGAACAAGTCATTGAGTGTTAATCTTGTCTTGTTGTCTTGTCCAGCGAAGAATGAGAAGGCATCATTGTCGCTAAACAATGATGAAGACCTTCCATGTGGATTCTGAGAGACTATAGGGTTGCCTTCAATACTTTGTGGGTAAGTATTGCTTATAAGTCCTCCAGCGGTATTTGTGAAGTATGTACCGCTGCTAGATCCACTAGCGGTATTGTGAAAGTAAGTACCGTTATTCCCATCTGATACAAAACCCAAGTTAGACTTTGAAGTAGTCGCTGCCTTTACCTCAGTGCCTTTCACATCCATCTCATATGCTCTAAGATTGTTGTAGAGATGATCAAAAGGAATTGTTTCCAAATCAATTCTTGTGATGAAGTGCATAGCCATTGCTTTCCACTTTGGTGGAACACTTCTTAAGAATTTTAAATTAGCTTCTTGATTAGGAATCACTTGTCCATAAACTGCCAACTGAATAAGCAACTTACTGAACCTTCCATAGCCACCATGTATCCCCTCTATACTGGTAATTAAGAAGTTATCAAATTCTTGCTTAAGAACAATCTTCTTTATTTTTTTAGATTTGTCATTACCCCCAAAGCTAAGTTTTATAGCATCCGACATAGCTTTAGCATCCTTATAATGATGGAAGCTTGGTAGGATGTCTTCAGAAAGAGCCATAGCCAAAGCAGTTATGGCTTTTCTCTCTCTGATCTCTGCTTGTACCTCATCGGCAGTCACAGCAGGAAGAGCATAGCATGTACCGTCTGGCAACCAGTGTAGCTTCTTTGGTGTGTTCCTATTCTTGATAACTTGCCTCACAGTATGATCTGTGTGATTCAAGTAATGTTCCATCTACATAGCCCATGTCTCATAGTTGTCACCTTTGAGAACTGGGAGTTTAACAACAGACAAAGTATGAGAAGGTGTTGTTGTAGAGGTAGCTATTGCATTCAAGGCTTGAACACCTTGTACTGGTGCAGGATGCACAACTTGTGGTTCTCCCTGTGGTATAGGATCAGGGTTCTGAACATCATCCAAGTGAGCATCATCACCATCTGGTTGAGACATTGAGTTTTGGTATGTGTGGAGTGTATAGGGTTGTGTTCTTCTTTTTCAGAGTTTCTCAACAAGCTCTGATACCACTTGTTGATCCCTTTGGTTGGATCTATATTCTGTTAATAATTAGTATAGTAGTTTGTAATCAAACTAAAACACTTTGAGCACTCTTACTAATACTAAATAAGTTATGCGAAATCTAACTTATAAAGCACAGAAGAACAGAATTACTTTTAACTATTCGATTATCTTATTAATCGACTTGAATGGGGTACATGAAAGACATTGTACCTATGTTCCTTTTATAGAGTAAGGAATCCTAGAAACCTTAGAATATTCTATAAAGATAACTATATCACAGACGATATATTATCAATATTCTAACTATTTAAGTATATCACATAAGATATACTCTAACTATAACTATGACATATCTTATACAAAGATATATTCGTCCTAATCAATATAGCAGTACTTACTTTATAAGTATCAGTACTTACTATGTACCGCGTTAATACTAACAGTACTTACATAACATTGACAGTACTTAAAATACACTAATGGTACTTGACACTTTAACAAATAATTTCCAACAGATTTATTATTGGACTTGGGCCTTGGGCCCCTTCTTTTCTTGCTTTGGACGCCGGCCTAACACACACATAAGTTCAAATAGTATATTGTTTTGGGCTTATGTTTCATATCATAGGCTTAAATATAAGTTCATTATTATTTAAGCCGATAACCTTTTAAATGTGATGCTTTTACTTAATTGGTTATCTTAAAAAAGAACAAGCGCTAGGGTTATCCAAACAATTTGTTCAAGTTGAAAAGTAGTTTTTCAAAAATCGTTTTTACAGTGATAAGCTGCTTAATTATTGCTTAATACATCAACTCATGGCTGCCATAGGCCAAACACACCCATTAATATAAAGCAATCACAAACATCCCCATTAAATTTATTGCAAGAACATAATAAGAGGCCAGGATCAAATACTAAGCCCAGAACCAAATAATCCATGAAGAATCAATGAAGAAATAAAACTTTCAGAAATTAAATGGCTAAATTAAGCGGATTACCTTAGCCCACATCATGGTGGTCATTTTTTAAAATGGACGTGAATAGGATTGTTGCCTAATTCACCATCAATAATCAGCACCAATGTAGATACCTAATTCATCCTTCTTGAAAGAGGTTTGATTTTGAATAGGATTAAAAATGACGGTGTGTGTGTTTTGGGGGAAATGATAATTAAAACTTTTTTGAAGTATCACACTAGTTTTTTATTTTTATAAAACTTAGGGTTAATAAAACATTGATAACCGTGCTATTAGAACTAATAAAAAATGACTTTATTATAAATAATTTTTTTGTATTAAGACTAATAAAAATGATTTTTTTATAAATAATATTTTTATAAAACTTCGGGTTAATAAAACATGTAATTTTTTATGAGTAAATATTTTTATAAAATTTTTAAAAGATTATTATAAAATTATTATTTTATTAATAGTTAAATATAATAATTATTTATTTAATAATTAAATAATTTTTGTAAAAGGGTTTATTTATACTTTTTATAAACAAAAATTTTTTATTAATTTTTTTCCATTTTTAAAATTATAAAAATTTTCTATTTATTTTTAAAAATTTTAATAAACAGAAAATAAATATTTTTATAAATTTACTATAAAATTATTATTTGTTTAATAATTAAATAATTGTTTATTTAATAATTAAATAATTTTTGTAAAAGGATTTATTTATACTTTTTATAAACAAAATTTTTTTAATTAACTTTTATTTTCTTTTTCAAAATTATAGAAATTATTTATTTATTTTATTAAAGTTTTAATAAATAAAAGTTGCATAAAAAGTAAATAAAAATTGCATAATATGTTGGGATTACACATATCTACTTTTACAAATAAATACATGGAACTTTTTATTATTTTTTTATAAATAAAAGTTGAATAAAAAGTAAATAAATGTTACATAATATGTTACTTACAAATACTTACTTTTACACTTAAATCCATGGTAGTATGTTTTAATAAATATAAGTTGCATTAATAGTGTAAAAAGTGTGTTTCTAAATTTTGGCAAAAAGTATCTTACACAAATGTCACATTTTGTCTACCAATAGTACAAGTTGCATAAAAAATAATATAAAATAAGTAAATAAAAAGATTTTGTTAAAATTTGTTTATTGAAAAAAAAATATTTTTTAACTGAAGTCGCATAAAAAATATAAAAAGTTGCGTAGGAGACAAACTCTTACACACATGTACTTTTTATGGCACATTCTGATATGTGTCATAACGAATAAAAATACACTTTCATATTTTTATTCAAGTCGCATAAGTTGCATATATTACATAAGACATTTTGAAAAAATTTCATTTGATCGCTTCATTTTAAGAAATTAATTTCAACCTTCGAGCATTTTAAGAATTTTCCTTATTATATACTCTTATCTTTTCTTAAAGAATTGTTCACTTGTGAATTATCCCATCTACCTGGTATTGTTTTCCTAAAAATTCAAAATCAGAATTAGTTCAACTATGAACAATTAACACAAAAGGAATCTCAATTGACAAAACAAAATGAACCCCCATGTTAAGCAAGGATTGAATTGTACATAAACTCAGATTATGCCGATTATTCTGAAACTTAAATTACAAACATAAGATATCATATTACATTTTTAATCAACCATAAACCTGGGACGGGAGCCGCGGACTCAATAGGACCTTTAACGGCGTCTTTTTTGGTATGGTCATTCCAGGGCTTTCGGTCATGTCCACTGGGATACCTTCAGGAGGGCCCAAATCGAAACAATGGACAAGACGAGCCAATGTCACATGGAGCACTTGGAGCCCAAATGTCGATCCAGGACAAGAACGTCGACCGAAACCAAATGGCATCAACACAAATTGTTGTCCTTTAAGGTCAACATGTTCATGTTCTAAACCAGTAAACCTCTCAGGTTTAAATTTAGATGGATCACTCCAAACCCTCTCGTCCCTTTGAATCTTCCAAACATTGACCATTAACCGAGTCCCAGCTTTGACATTGTAACCAGCAACCTCACAATCTTCCATTGCCTCTCTTGGTCCTAAAAGCGGGACAACTGGATACAGACGTAACGTTTCTTTGATTACTGCTTGAAGGAACACAAGGTTCTTAATATCAGATTCATCAACTTGTCTGTCTTTTCCTACGTGTTCGTCTAGTTCATGTTGCAATTTCTTTAGGACATCAAGATGGTTTAACAATAATGAGATAGCCCAGGTCAGTGTTGCAGCGTTCGTGTCGCTCCCTCCTATAATCAATGACTGTAGAAAAAAGTTATATAAATTAGAGTTTTCTGTCAAAAAGAACCCCATCTAGACATCTACAACTTACCAAACATGTAGACTTGATGCTAGTATCCGAATCATGCTCCGTGTTGGAGAGTTTCCCTTCGTCTTCAAGCGACAACATCGCGTCTATAAAATCTTTTACCTCATCTTCATGTCGTCCCAAATCTGTTTTCTTCTTTTGCCGATGCTCATCTAGCCATCCGCCAAGCACCAAATCAAGATCCTTCGCAGTCTTCTTCATCTGCTTCTCGTATCCTTGTAAATCCAACCACCAAAGGAATGGTATCGCATCTGATACCACAAACATACCAAGCAAACGAAAGAAATCGCTTATCGCTTTTTGACACCTTTCGGCCTCATCCCCACCACCTCCAACACCAAAATAGCGCTTTCCAGCCACCATCATAATAACAACGTTTAGCATCATATGCTCCAACCAACTATTTAACTCAACAACCACTGGCCCATTAGAGTTTTTCTTCCATCGCACGTAAAGCTCATTAATACCTAAATTTATTTCAGATGACCACACATCTTTAAGCATCTCAAGCCTACGATTGGAGAGCAGCTCAAGAGTAGCAATCTTTCTCATTTGGCGCCAATAAGGGGTGTACGGCCCGAACCCAAAGACAGCATAGTTATATCCCATATGCTTAAAAGCCGCGATTTTGGGCCTAGAAGCGAGTGCTTTGTCATTTATAGTAAAGCATTCTCTGGCTACTTCCCAACTACTAACCACGAAAGCACGACGGGTCCCTAGACGCATGTTAAATGCTGACCCGTATTTATCAGCCATTGCACCAAGTGTCCGATAGCGAAGCTTGTCACCTCCGCCGAGCAGATGAAGGTGCCCGATTATAGGCCATCCACCACCAAGTTCAGGAGCTTCTTTAGCTGTCAATTTTGACTTGGTTTGATTGATAAAAATGAACAAGAAAAGAAATGATAGGGAAAGGAGTGACACAACTAATTCGAGTGAGCAATTCATGATTGTGTAGTAGTATTTTTGTTGTGGTATTCAACATATAGACATCTTTACTTATATAGTGGCATTTTTTAAGGTTAGTCTAATCTATACTATATATATTAAAAAAAAACACATTCTATTTTTAAAAATATTACAAAATCAACTTACAACAATATATATACATAATTTACAAGTATATAAACATAATTAAAAATTAATTTATACATAATTTAATACTCATTATTAAAACTAATTTATACATAATTTAATACTCATTATTAAAACTAATTAATACATAATATTAAAACTAATTAATATATAATTTAATACTCATATTAAAACTAATTAATATATAATTTAATACTCATATTAAAACTAATTAATATATAATTTAATACTCATATTAAAATTAATTAACACATAACACCACATTACTTAGAAATATTATTATATATTCACATTATATAACAATATAAATATTACTATATATCTACAAAATCATACATATTGTCTACCCAAAATGATGAGATTCAACTAAAAAACCAGAAACCGGAGTCACAGTCGGTTGAATTAACCAATAAAAACCGTCAGAAGATGAACAGGAGAGGACCCACCGATATTGATAAAAAAAACCGTCAAATTATATTGTACTGATTTTTTAACAACACACAAATTTATACAACTTATATAAGAGATTGCACTGGCTCTCTCCAAAATTTTAAGTAGTACAATGTTACAAAGTTTGGTACAAACCTTTACAACACAAAAATTTTATAAACTTATTTATATATTAATTGATGAGCAATACACATTAAATGATAAAATGAATGCAATACAAATTAATATCCAACATCAACAAATGATTATTGTTATAAATTCTAATTTTTTAGATACAATTTTAAATTGTTTGCTAACGTATGTTTAATATTAAATTCATGTGTTTGATTTTGAAGCATTTTTTTATAAATGTGCATTTTCGAAAACATGTATCGTCTATGTATATATTTAATACAAACTTAGTGAAATACTGATCATTTTGCTAATTAATTCGATTAAATCATACACATCAAAGTAAGAAGATTTTAAGTTATTATGATGTATGAAAATGTGTAACAAATATTTTCTATATTTATATGTTATATAATATTCCGATGTTATATAAATTTGCAAATATCTTTCACTATCAATAATCAAAATAATATAAAATAGTTTATTATTATTCAAAGTTATTTCAACTTAAAACTATCGACATTATTTATAAATATAACTATAAAACATTACGGTTGCAGAATTTTAGTTTCAGGGTACCCGCAGTCGCAACGCGCAGTTAAGCTAGATAATTAGATATAGTTACTTCAATCTTCAATTGTCGTTTTTCGAACTCTCATTGTGAGGAACATAAAATTAAAATATTATTGACCGAAATTTATGTTACAGGATACCCGCAGCCGCAACGCACGAATACCCTGCTACTTATATATTATATGAATTCCATATATATAGCATTATGTTTATTACAATATTACAAAGATACCAAATATGCATTCACTTGAATTATATGGATACTCCTTCCGTCCTAAATTAATAGTCCTCGATAAAAAACTAATTATTTTAGAAATTATTACTATCACTGCATTCTCTCTTATTTTCTTGCAAAATAACACTCTTACCTTTATGCAATTAATTAAAAAATTTATATATAATTTATAATTTCTAGTACCACTAAGTAGAATATGGTAAACTTGTTACATTACTTACATGTATTTTAAAAAAAACTATAATTTTAAGACATTCAAAAATAGTATAAAAGATTATAATTTTAAGACGAAAAGAGTACTTTATTTATTAGATGCATCGTAATATATTTTTTAATTAAAGAGTAAAATGCAAGTTTGCTCCCTGTGGTTTGCCAAACTTGCAGGTTTGCTCCTCAACTTCGAGAAAGTGAAGGCGGCCTCCCCGAGGACGAAGGAAACTAGCAAGCAACCTCCCTCGAACTAACATTTGTTAATTTTTTCTAGTTAAGTCTGTTTTCCTCAAGGGTATTTCCGACTTTTACTTAATTTCCTTTAAACATACAATGCTGCAGTTGCAAAGATGCTCCCTGTGGTTTACAATTAAATAGGCTCCAATTAACACCTTTGCAAAAAACACACTTCGATCAAAACCCCCCTTTTTAAAAAACACATAAACCCTAAATCTATAGTGATGAACTGTTTTTGTGGGAACCAATCAATTGTTCGTACATCATGGACAAATACCAATCCAGGAAGAAGATTTCTTTCTTGTGTGCTCGAGCTGTAGCAATTATTCCAGGTTTTTTAAGATCGAGGAATGCACTTGAAAAATCACTGAATGCAATGGAGGCCATTGTTGAGAAAACCTGAAGTGGGTGGTTCCAGTTTATGTAGATACTCATTTTGCGAATTATATTCACAAAGATTTTCTTTCAGATGTGACTCCTAGAAAGCAATCTGGCATTATGATGCAGAGGTAGTTTTTTTTTTCTCATCGAACTTGGCGTGTCTACTTAACTGTCTTTAAAAGTTAATTTCAAAATGTAATATATTCTGGATGCTAACATATGTGTAGAAATAAACGACGATTCTCGGGCGCGGATGAATATTCGGTTCAGTCACTTGCCATGGAAGGTGCGCTTGTTGAACGGTTTCGAAGATTCTTAGCAGCCTCACAGTCACGACAACTACAACAATAGTCAAGGTACATTATACTTAGGCCCATCACATATTCATTAATAAGTCAAATCAGAGTAGAAAGACACCCTAACAAAAGAAGTCTGGAACAGGATCATCAGCCATTGTTGATTGTTAAGAAAACTTGAAACTTTGGGGAGGCGAATATGAAACGAGAGTTGGAACAGTGACACAAACGGTTTATAAAAAAGGCATAAATCCAAGTGGGTTGGGTAAGCCCATGGACACAAACTGGGTTAATTATATTAAACTAGGGAATTGGTGAATTTACCCCCACAGATAATGATCCTTTTAACGAGAGTTAGTTCCAGGGAGGTGGCTTGCTAGTTTCCTTCGTCCTCGGGGAGGCCGCCTGCACTTTCTCGAAGTTGGGGAGCAAACCTGCAATTTTGACAATCCACAGGGAGCAAACTTTTATTTTACTCTTAATTAAAAGTTACATATCGTATAGTATTTTATCAAATTAGACGAATCTTATAGGTTCTTAGCTGCTACTTGCATCTTTTTTATTTTAAAATTTTGTTCATCGAAATATTTTTAGCGGATTTTAGGCTTTCTTTAGCGCAGATGAGTTTTATCATGGACCTATAGCTTGAATACATGATCATGTGACACACAAATATTGGGCATATGAAATTCATTTCCAGTATGATAAGCATTGGTGCATGTGAAATGTGAATACTTGTTCTCATTGTGTAAGCTTACAAAAAATGAACAAGACTGGATAACTACGAAGAAAAGTTTTACTTTTAGCGACCTATAAGGAAAAGTGTTCAAGACTAATAATGATTCAATTAAACAAATAAATCTTATTACGGTATTTTAAACCTAGCAAGGTATGAAACATAAGAACATTTATTATAATAAATTTTTAGTAAAGGTTTATACATTAAAACATTATTAATTTTTAAGTCTTTTGACATTATAAACCTATATTTACTAAAGTATAAACTTTTATAACTTTATAAAATATTTTATATAACAAATGAATTAAATGCATTAAATTTTTAAAAAGATTCAAGAATTATAACCTTTTCATTCTACTTAAACATAAAATAAATGTCTACTATCATTAAAATAAATTATAAACCTTTTTATAATTATAAATCTTTGTATAAACCTATCATAATAGATTCCCTAAATACATGACTCACAATTAAACATAATCCAATTTGTAGTATTTAAGCATAAACTAATGACACAGTAAGGGCATGAAACATATCTTACATTAACTTCTGGCCTTGTTTGGTTGAACTTTCCGATTTCATTTGAGTAAGGCAAAAACTGAGAAACATTATCGTTATATATATATACTATGGATTAGTGTTTACGGGCAAATATCAAATAGAATAAAAAGTTACTTCTTTTAGGTCAAAATTCAATTAAAAGTATTTAAATTTTATTTTTTAATTTAAAAGTTATATTTTAACGATCGTTTAATTTATTATTGAATCGTTAGTCCTTTATATTAATGACAATTAATAATAAACTAAAAATTCGTTTTTTACAGTTTTCTACCTTTTTCGTTTTATTTTTACCTTCTTCGTACGGTTTTTAATCGTTTGGTTCCGGTTTTACAACATCCGTCCTTGTTTATCGTTTCCGTCCGTTTCGTTCAATTTTTACTTTTTCGAGCCTTTCTCACAGTTTGTGTCCATTTTCCGGCTTTTAACTGTTTTCGTTCGTTTTTTACCGTTTTCGACTCTTTTTTATCATTTCTGGCTGTTTTTTTCGTTTTTTACTTTTTTCGTTCGTAAAAAAGTTGGCGATAACAGCCTGAAAAGGACGAAAACAGTAAAAGTGGTCGAAAACGGTATCAAACACGCTAAAAAAGATCAAAAATGGTAAAATAGACGAAAACGAAAAAAAACAAACCAAAACCTTAAAAGCCGAACGAAAACAGGAAAAATCAGACGACAAAGGTAGAAAACGGTATAAAACTATAAAAAAACGATTTTTAAGTTTATTATAAAGTGTCTTAATATAAAAAACCGACGATGCAATAATTAAGCAAACGATGATATATAGCCTTTAACTTTGTTAGTTGTCTCAACGTTGCAACAAGATGTATGTAAAGTGTTTGCACATGAATTGAATTTTGTTTAAACTTTAATTTTAATATAAAGGACTATTAAATAGTAATTGCATTATAATACACAATATAAAGAGAAGAGTTATTTTAAATATTATTTTTTATTTGATATTACAAATTCATTTCCACATCATCTTCATACAATGACATTAAAAACATAAAATTATTTTATTTATCTTCTATCATAACGGTGACTTTATTAAAAAGCACTACTAACGAGCTAGAAAATTATAAAAAAATAAAAAATGGATGTTGAAGCCAACTATCCCAATTAAACGAGCTATTACATCTAGCATGTAACACCCCACTTGGATAAGTGGACCGTTACGTGTATTTATGGCGTGTCATCAAAGCATATAAGGTAAATGTCCTAAAATATTAACTGACCATAAAGGAAATATCGGAATCAAACATCGGTAATCCAAACATAAGCTCAAAACATTAAAAGTAAATACTGAATGAAAGGACTGAACAATGTCCAAACAGGCAAATAAATATATGAAGTGCATAAAGTAAAGAAGTCTAGATAGCTTCCATCCAATGCACGTACCCTCATAATCCTAAGAGCGTCCTAGTGTACCTGCCGTTAGAACATGAAAGGAACTACGACTGAGCATAACGCTCAGTGAACGGATATAAGAGCATGATAAGTAATACTGGAATGAAACAGATGACAAATACTGAAGCTGTAAAGACTGATATATAAAGAGCAGCGGAAAACTGTGTATGTTTCTAAAAAGTCTGATTATAAATAGTAAAACTGCATTATTATCTGTTAAATCTGAAAACATGTATTTACTGTATTTTAATTGCAAAGAGCTTATATAGGTCATGTTGAATACATGGAGGGGTGACCTCGTCATGCTGTAGAGGGGTGACCTCTAAATAATGTGCTGGATGGAGGATCAACTCCAATGTGAAGGATGTAAAGCACACACCACATTCACCTGATAAGCTATAAACTGATAACCTAAGATGCATCCATACGCTCCGCTGATAATACTGACAAATGGCCAAGCTGAAATAAAATAGATGTTGCGAGAAATTACTCCCCCCCAGAGGAGTCATGACACCGGTGCCTCTAGTGTCATGGTTATGGTGCGTCCGTAACTAGTACATAACTGGTCATGCTTGTATATAAAGCTTAGGCAATTTAACTTAGTTATTAAAATGATTACTAATAAAACTTAGAACATATACTGGGGAAAACATTTGGCTGCAGACGGGGAATCCTAATCATGCATAGAAGGAAGTCCTTACTGAAGGACGGCAGATCCGTACCTCGTTTCCAGTAATGAAATAAGAATGAAAGCTGAAGGATCTACTCCGACTTCACGGATACTACATAAATAAGGTACGTAAATGATTTGTCTGATTACTGTTTACTGTTACTGATTCTTATTGTTCTTAACTTGGTTTATTATGTTCTTGTATTATTGTATTGTTAAGCATAAAATCTGGTAACTCCGACTGTCTTTAAATATTTACTGATTAGTGTATATCCTGTATTTTATGATTACTGCATATTATATTGTATTCTGATGTTTATGATGATACTGTAAATGGTAACCTGCTAAAAATAGAAAGTTTCTCGAATTAGAAAGTTTCCTAAAATACAAAGGTTTCCAAATTAGTTTCCTTGAAAATAAATCATTTAAATAAAACCA
The DNA here is from genome assembly GCA_025667525.1 of Glebionis coronaria. NCBI lineage: Eukaryota > Viridiplantae > Streptophyta > Magnoliopsida > Asterales > Asteraceae > Glebionis > Glebionis coronaria. The sequence goes on from CM046877.1 coordinate 488,412,574, forward strand.
AGCATTTTAACTTAATAACTAATTAAATCATTTCAAATTAGTTTTACTACTTAATTTAATAAAACATTTATATTTTGGTTAAACCATGATATAATTTACTTGGTAAAATGATCTAAAATAATTTAAATAAAACCTCGTTTATGTCTTTCCAAAAGTATACCCACAACCCGGGTCAAAAGTCTTTTGAGACACTTGGTCTCGGGTCGACCCAAAACGAAGAACCACCACAACCGGTTGGCTGTGGTTTCCCTTTTGTTGACGTCACCAACAGCAGCCACTGCTCCTTTGGTGGTTCCTGCTGTTGGGTTAAAATACCCACTGTTTTGTCATTCGTTCCCCCTGTTGAGTCCCTAATTCCGACTGCTTGCCCTTATATTTTTCCCATTGCTTTGTTATTTATTCTCACTATTTTGTTATAGTATCCCACTGTTTGGTTAATCAGTTCCCACTGCTTGTTTTATTGTTTCCCATTGCTTACACCAAATACCCATGTGAACCCAAACAAACACCCCTGCATGTATTTTTGGTTGCGGCTGGTCAAACAAAGGCACCACCGAGACCCCTAGTGGTCTCGGCTGTTTATTTAAAACCCCATCGAGAGCTCTATGCTCTCGGTCTTCGCGTAAACATATCACAACCCCACCGTTTGGTTTCTTTCGGGGGTGATCACAAAAGAGAAACCACCGAGACCATATAGGTCTTGGCTGTGTACACCCAAAACCCACCGAGAGTTATTAAAACTCTCGGATTTCGTGTATAATAATCAAACCCGACTGATCTTAATGATTTAGAGGTTTCATACTTAATGATTCATGAGTTCTTGACATAATCTTCCATAATTCGTGATTTTAAAGAAAGAAGAGAAAAGGGGCGATTACCTTTTGTGTTTAGGAAGAAAGAATAATACACATAATCGAATGGTACACAAAAATCAAAGCCCGGATCCTTTGTCTGTGTTCTCTAGTCGTCGGCTATTCCAAGAGGGCAGAAACCCTAATTTTTCTTCCTTTTATTTTTGTATGTTATTGTTTTGTCCAAAAGGATGGGGTAACCCCCGTGTTTTTTTTCTTTTTCTTTGACAATGGGCCGGTTCAGCCCAAGATCCCCTTTCTTTTCTTTAAATGTTGCCGCAACCCATCACATGCATACTTAAGTTTTTCGTTTCATTTAATCTTTACTTGCTCGTGTTTTTAGTTCGTTATTCAGGGTTTGTAATATTTATTTCCTGAATAAATACCTACATATAAATACTTACGTAATATTTTCATTTATTAATCATTTTGTGAATAATTAATTTCGTTACCTTTAATTAAAGTTGAGACTCCCTATGTTAATATATGTGGGTTTAAAATATTGCGTACGTGTTCGTATATTAATCCTCGTGATATATTCTGTTATGGAATATTTATTTCCTGAATAAATAATAGTTTCGTAATACTTGAATTAGTACTGTTATTTATTATCTGAATAAATAGTTATGCAACGTTTAAATTAAAACTGTGACTGTACGTAATTAATGTTCGTGGACTTTTAAAGCGGGTTTTACAACTCTTCCCCTCTAAAAAAATAATTCGTCCTCGAATTAAGGATGCGATAGTGTTGTGGTTTTACATAGCATGACAACATTTGTAAGAACGCATAACGATATCATCAAAGATAACATCTTTTTGGAAAGTTTGAGCTGTAAAAAGAAGACAATTTTTGATATTCCATATGCTCCACCATGTAATGTAAAAACGCCTTCCAACATGCTTTTGAATTTAACCCCTAGCCGAATTCCTATGAACAAAGCCATCCAATCTCCATATGAACATAAAGGAGGCCACGCTAAACCTCACCAACGACATACGAGCCGAGAAACATCAACACCCAAGTCACATGCAAAAAACAAATGTGAAGAATCTTTAGGGGACCGCTCACAAACTAGGCATAAAGAATCTAGAACATGAACATCTCTTTTACATAGGTTCACACGGGTAGGAAGACGATCAATGCGAACCTTCCAAGCGAACACGTTAATTTTAATCAGGATGTATGATTGGAGTAAAATTATACACTTTTAGGAAAAAGCGTATAAATGGTAAGTATTAAGTTTCCACGTTTAGGAATACGCCAAAACCGATCTTTGAGTTCGTTGCTCAAGGGATGGTGTGTGATTTCTTAGTGCCAAAATTATATTATGTAATTTGTATTAGTTCATTTTTGGATGAAAAGAGAGAAAAGTAAAGGACGATTATGCTAAATTACACTACGACGATAAAAACGTAAAATCGTAAAACGTGACGTAAAAATAAAATTACACTAAAAAAATTTCCAACAATTACAAATAAATCCTAAATAATATAATTAAGGTTTAGAAATCAAGAAAACTTTTTGTAAGTTTTTATTTAATATTATTTAATTTTTAAATCTAATTAAAGACCCAAAAATCAAAAATAATAAAGAAAAAGCCCAATAAAAGATTTTAAAGTTTGTAAACCCCAAATATATTTATCTAATGCTAAAAAGTATTTTTAAAAAATTTAGAATTAATTAAATCTATTTTTAATTGTCTAAAAATAATTTTAAACTAAAATAATCATAAAAAATATAAAAAAAAAGTAAAAAAAAATTCAAACCAATCTTCAAAAGTCTAAAATGACTTAAACTTAAAGGGAAAAATATAAACAAGCAAATAAGTAAAGGAAATAAGCTGGAGAAGCTTAATATAAGCTGTTGGCTATTTTGTGCTATCAGTGGCTAGGAAGCCAATGAAGGCAGTGGGAAAATGCTTCCCACTATTTTTTTTTTGGACATAGAGCTTTTAAGCTCTTGTTCTCGCTTGTTTGGTGGTATTTCTTGGAAATAAAGGCAACCCCAATAGCAGTTGGCTATTTGGGAGTCAATAAATAAGCAAAACAATAACTAACAAGCCCTAAATAAGTAGGCAAACCACACAGTTAAGCACAAAAAGCAATAGTTAGCTTATCCGTTGTGTCGGATATCGGTTAAATAGTAGAGCTCTTTGTCTGATATCTGATAACACAAAGATAAGCTATCTAGGTCATATACCAACAGACAGCTATTTGGTGAATCTTAACAAGCTCAAAAAGCTATAATAAGCTACCAGATCACAAAATACTAGCATGCAAACCTCAATACACCTAAGTACTAATAACCTACAAGTTTATAGCCCTTGACTCACAAGAATCAAATCAAGACTACCAACTGTATGTTTATGGCAGATTTTTACAAAATTATGCAAACTTGATCTCTATCCTATTCTAATGCAAAGATTAACAAAGACTTTTGCTATTAACCAAATCCAAATTACTTAAAACACCAAGAACATGTATAAACATATAAAGAACTCAAAATAAACAAGAATCATACACAACTAAGCATGAACACATAAATATCATAAAAACATAAAAAAATCACAAAAATCCATGGAGGGTTCAAGCCAAACCTTGCTTGGCTTTGTTCAAGCCAAGAAACCACCAACTGATGCCATCTCCTTTGGTATTTCTAAGGCTTTTGAAAGGCTTATGGAAAGAGTGTATGTTGTTTGAGTATGATTGACCCTTTTGGACTACCACAGTCCACAAAGGGGAATAATACCTTCTTTCTTGAACCTAGTTGAACACAACACAAACAAAGAACCAATCCAAGCTTTAAAATCCTGATCAAAAGCTGTTGTCAATAGCTATTGAGTGGCCTTTTAAAACACTGAGTATTGAATAACAAGTAAAAGCATATTTTGGAAAAAGCTTTTAAAAACAAACTTTTGAAACTTTGTAAACTAAAAATGTTCACCAATTGTAAATGAACAACTTATACAAGCTTGATGAGCTTGTTTTTGTGTCAATCAACCAAGCTCAATAGCTTGTATAAATTGGGTCTCAAAAGGTTTTTGAACAGATATCTTTAAATCAAGAAATTATGTTGATAAAAGCTATATTATTTTTGTAGAAAGGTAAATAGATTAAACTAGAACAAGAATTAAAAAGGAACTCAACTTTTGTAAAATTAAAAGAAAATACTTTAATTATTCATAAACTTGAAAAAATTACAAAAATAGGAACAAAAGGGGCAGCCACATATTGGACCTCTTTTTATTGCTAATGAAAGATTATTCTAGTGTAGCAGCCGAGAATTTTTAGTGATTTAAATAATAATAAATTATATTATTTATTAATCGAAGTTCGTTTTCGAGAGATATCAAAGTTATTTGGTTCGAAAATGAGAGTTATTTTAAATATGGTATAAGACTGCAAAAAAATCTTAGAACTGACGCGATACAAATTAAATTTACATTTAATTATCCAGAGATATTTAATAAAAAGATTTATTAAAATATTTGATACCTTTATTTTAGTGTTAATAACGTACGTTGAAAACGAGAACATTCAAGTTGAATTTTATTTTTTGAACACAACTATTCGAGTTAACTAATATATAGTAACTATTTTAAATAAAAATATATTTAACGATTACGAAAATTTTATCGAACAAATACTCTAAATTATTGGAAAAATCATTTCAAAACTAACGGTGCAAATTTTAAAAACCGAATCAAATTTTATAAAACACGAACGAGACCTGAACCATGTTTAAACGAGATAAAAGAAAAGTTACATAACTATTGTGTAATGTCGTGTGCATCAAAATTTCCGCTTACTGTTTGACTTATTAGTGTATTTGGGCTTGGCGCCCGGTTCATGTCGGGCCGAGAGTCCTGTTTTCTTGGGTTTGTGAGCCTCGAGTTGGGTATTACTTTGAACTTAAATGATACTACACTGGTTTGATAAGTGCAAAAGATATATATAATAATCAAGTCATTACATGTAAAACCCGCAAGAAAAATCCGCGAAACATTAATTACACGCAGTCACGGATTAAAGTAAAATGTTACGTAATTTAATACTCGACATGTACCAAGAATCATCAATGTTCGTATCCAATTATTTACCTTTATTGTTATTTATTCAGTAAAAATAAATAATACATGTCGGAATTAAACACGAGAACTAAACACGATCGCGCACGATAATTATTTAAAACACGAGAGATCGAATATGTATAAAGAAGGCCTTGTGGCCGGCCTAATAGAGAGAAACAAAGATAAGGGCTTAAGCCCGACCTAATTAATAATTTAACTAATCAGGGGATTAACATTTCATCTCATTTAGCATATTTTACAAAATCAGAAAACCCTAACACCCCCTTGTAGCCGCCGGCCATACCAAGAACAAGAAGGAGAAAATCAGGTTTTGAACATTACATTTGTTACGGATTCGTGTTCGGGTTCTAAAATTCTTAATCAATTCATATTGGTAACCATTTGATCCTTAACCTTTTATTTATTATCTATTAACTCAAGAACCAATTAATTAAATTATGATAACATGTGGTAATAATTAATTCATGAAAGGGTTTTGGAATTGGTTGTCTAGGTTCAGCTTGCACACAAACCGAGAGTCCAAGACTTTCGGTGGCCTTTTCTGTCCACCAGCCGCAACCCATATAGGGGTGGTGGTGTTTTGTTTCGGTCAGCCGCAATCCAAGACCCCAACAGGGGGAATCTTGGGTAAACAGTGGGAACCGAGAGCCATGAGGATCTCGGTGGGAAGTTTGTATGCGGCAAGGGGAAAACCGACCACTACTGGTGGGAACCCTGGCCAAAATAGTGGCACGGATGCAGCTTTGGGCTGCTGGCCACCGGTCAGAAACCAACAGCCGCCGGTTGTTGGTGTTGTTTTGGGTGTTGTTTGATTGTTTAGTGCGACCGAGACGGGCGTCTCGGTAGGCTCGGGTTCGGGGCTCGGGAATTTTGAACACCTTATTAAACTAGTACCTTTTTGGTTAAGTTATTTTAATTAATTAAAATACATGTGTAATTAAACTAACTATGAACTTAGGTTATATTTATTAAATGTAATAAATCATGAAATAACTTAAGTAGTTTTATTATAACATAATTAAATTAAAAACCAGACTTTAATTTAATTATTTATATAAAGTAAAGTTTTATTAATTAATCATGTCATTTTATTAATTAATAATTCATTTAAGACCATGTATTATATTATTATTAATTAATAATCATTTTAACCTAAGTATTTAGTTAATAAACTTTACTAATAAATCATCGTGACTTATAAATTATGATTATTAAGCACTAGCTTATATTTTGGACTTATTAAACAAGCTTATAAATATTTAAGGAAACTTTCTATTTTTGGAAACTTACTAAATATAGAAACTTTCTATTTTAGAAACCTGCTATTTTTAGGAAGTTACTTATTATGATACAACGGTATAATAATACTACAGTACATGAAATACATTAATCAGAAATATATGAAACAGTCAGAATTACAAGATTATACACGAAACAGTAAAACAAGACAAGAACGTATAAAACAAGCTAAGAACACTCAGAACCAGTAAAGTATACAGTAACCAGACAACTCATTCACGTCCCTTATTTATGTAGTATCCGTGAAGTTGGAGTAGATCCTTCAGCTTTCATTCTCACTTCATTACTGGACACGAGATACGGATATTCCGTCCTTCAGTATGGAAATTCTCTTCGTATGTATGATTAGGATTTCCCGTTTGTAGCCATCTGTTTTCGCCAGTATTTATATGTTATTAAGCTTTTCAGTAATACTTATGTTTATTTTAAAATGCCTGAGCTATATACATGCATGACCATGTCATCTAGTTACGGAGGTATCGTAACCATAACACTTGAGGCACCGATGTTATGACTCCTCTGCGAGGGAGTGATTTCTCGTGGCGTCCCTTTCAGTTTGGCCATTTTAAGTATTAATAATGGGGCGTATGGGTGCATCCTAGTTTACAACTTACAGTTATCAGGTGAATGTGATGTGTGCTCTAAATCCTTCATAAGGAGTTGATCCCTCCTACCCAGACCAGTATAATTAGAGGTCATCCCTCTAATGTATGATGAGGTCACCCCTCTATGTATTTGTTGGGAATAAATTATAGCCAATCTACTTGAGCGCTGACAAGAGTAAAACAAGCGTTGACAGGAGCAAAACAAACGCTGACCGCTCAAGCGTTGACAAGATAAAGTCAAGCGTTGATACATTGAAGACAAGCACTGATGGGAAGATATACTCTACGCGTTTATTGTATTCTATATTACTTCTAGTAAAGATAGGAACAACAATGTATTTTCTATATTTATCTTTACCTAGAATAGCTGATACGTAGATTATTGTACAAGGCTTCTTATGTCTATAAAAGAAGACCTTTAGGTTAATGTTTAAGATAAGTTTTCATTCGTAAACTACTTTCATTGTAAGCAAGTTTGATATCATTAATCAAAGTGAAAGTTTGTTTATATCATTGTGTTCTTGTTTAAGTGTTAATTCCGCATAACACTTAGATTATCATAAACATATACAAAGGTTTCTCTAAGTGTATTACTTGATCTAATCTCGTATACATAAAGCTAAATCGATCTAAGTTTGGGATCAACAAGTGGTATCAGAGCTTGTTGAGGAACTTTTGATCTTAAAGAACACAAGAACCCTAAAAATCACCAAAACCCTAATTTTCTCAAAATCCCTAACAACATCATGTCAAATTCAAAACTAACCTCCTCCTCCTCACCTTTACCAAACATCAAGATTCCCATGCTTGATGCAACCAACTTTGAATTGTGGAAATTCAACTTTGAGCAATATCTAGGGATCTATGACTACACACTCTGGGAGATTATTGAATATGGAAACACATTCAATAAAGCCCAAAAGATTGCTGATGCTATTTCTGGAAGAGCAGCTGTTGCTGGATGTTCTGAAGAAGATAAGAAAGAAAATCCTGAAGATGGTAGAGCTGTGTCTGCTGAAGACATAGCAAAGAAAAGGGTTGACATGAAAACCCTAAATATTCTGAAACTCTCGTTGGGACAAGAGAACCAGCATAAATATAGAGGTTATGAATCTGCTAAAGACCTTTGGGAAGCTCTTGAAGTTGCATATGGTGGTAATGCAGACACTAAGGAAGAGAAGAAGAAGCAATTCATGCATGATTATGTTGTCTTCAAGGCTCAACCTAATGAAAAGCTTAGTAGTGTGAGAAGTAGATTGCTTGACATTACAAGCAAATTGTCCTTCATGGGGACACAACTTAGTGATGTTGACATTAATGCTACTTTTCTTAAAAGTCTTGGTGAGGCGTGGAAGATTGAGGCAAGATCTATTCTTGCCAATAATACTTACAAAGGTTCCACGTTCGATGACATCCACAATAAACTGAGGCTGTTGGAAGATGAAACTCTTTTAGAGCATGGAAGCAAGTCTACCAACAGTAACATGGCCTTCTTCTCTCAAAGTGAAGGTCAATTCATTCAGAAGAACTCATACATGCATCCAGTTACTGGATCATCATGTGTCAGCACTGGAACATGTCCTGTCAACGTCTCCTTTTTAGATGCTGACACATTCAAAATTGACTCACCAAGAGTTAAACCTGCTGGTTTGGATTTGGATAATGTATGTGCTTATATTGCTTCATTGCCCAATGGTTCAGTGATTACATATGAGGACCTTGAGCAGATAAGTGATGAGCACTTGGAAGAGATGGACATTAAGTGGAACATGGCCCTTGCTAGTATAAGAGCAAACATGTGGAACAGAAGGTTTAAGAAGAAGATGACCTTCAATGCAAAAGACACAGCTGGATTCTATAAATCTAAAGTTGAATGCTACAACTGTCATCGTATGGGGCACTTCATGAGGGAATGCAGATCTCCTAGAAGATCTGATGCTGGTAAACCCTCAAGTCAAGTTGTTAAAGCTCAGGATTCTAAAGCCATGGTTGCAGTTCAAGGAATTGACGGTATGGGATGGGATTGGAGCTATCTGGCTAAGGATGTGGAAGAGGATAAAGCTTTGGTTGCTGAAATTGAAGAAAAAGAGCATGTTGAATATGCTCTCATGGCACACTCCTCCTCTTCATCTGATAATGAGGTATACGATGATGCTTTTTGTAGTAAAGGTTGTAGGTTAAACACTGAGAAACTTAACAAAGAGGTGTTAAGATTATTAAGTGATGTGAGTACTAAAAGATGCAAACTGTCTAATTACCAACTAGCTCTCACTCAAACTAAGAAGACAGTTTCTGAATATAAGAAAATGGAATTTGACTTAAAAGATAAAATAAATATCTTAAAACATGAGTTAAATGCTAGTATGAATATTAGAAACATCATGGAAAGGGTTAATGGTGAGTTACAGGCTAAACTAGATGAAGCAATTAAGAATAAAGATAATGTTGGCCTTAAAATCCAGAGATTTGATAAGGCAACACAAACCCTAGGAGAATGTGTGGGTAAACAAAGGGATCCTAAGGACATGACTGGGATTGGGATGAAAGACTACTCTGTGGTTCCACCACCAGCTGGTGACTTTTATGGTGTCCAACAAAAGGACCTATCTTGGACTGGTTTGCCAGAAATCCAAGAGGAGGAATTCATTCCTCCACCAAGAGTTGTCACCCTAGTTGAAGAGTATCAACAAAAGTTGACTGACCTGAATGAATGGAAGAAAGCTAACCCTACATTATTTGTTAAGGGTGGCTTGCTATGTGAAAGTCCTAATGAGTCAACTCCCATTAAGGTTACAAACCTAATCACTAGTAAAGCTGTTGATAGGCTCAAACACTGTTAGAAAACCTAGCATTAAGTATGCAGAGATGTATAGGAATACTAGGTCACCTAAGAGCCAAGTTAGCAATAATGGAACAGGCTTCTTCTCTTCTAGACCTAGGGTTATGTCTAGAAAAGCCTGTTACACTTGTGGTAGCTTTTCACACTTGGCATATAAGTGTGTCAACGCTCCCAAAGTCAGCGCTGACAGGAACAAATTCAGCGCTGACAGGAACAAGGTCAACGTTGTTAAGAAGTCAAACGTTGTCAGACCCAAACCTTATGTGCAACAAAGTCCACAAGTGATTAGACCTGTCCCATTCTTCACTAGAGGGTCTAACACTCATGGACAAAGACCATTTCAAAAGACAAACACTTGGTCTAATAGGCAATGGGTTTCTGTAGCAAACCCTAGGTTCAACGCTGACAAGGGTAATTTCAGCGTTGACAAGACTAATTCCAACGCTGACAGAAACGTGTCCAGACCTAAATATTTGCAACCACAGGGTAAGGGATCTAAAGCTTCTTCAAGCTTGACATGGAGACCCAAGAAAGATCAAAACCCTAATGATAATGGGATTTCAATGACCTGCAACAGATTTAATTACATTTCAAAGGTCATTACAAAACCTATTGGGGTTAACTGGGTATTTTATCCTAAGAAGGATGAAAATGGGGTTGTTGTGAGAACTAAGTATGTTCTTATTGAACAACCAGATGAATCCAAGTCTTCTAAGGCTTGGGTTCCCAAAGAAAACTAATTTGTTTTCTTTATGTGTAGGGCATTCAAAAACAGGTCAATGATTATGGATATTGGGATAGTAGATGCTCAAGGCACATGACAGGGAAGGAAGATTACTTGACCAACTTCACTCCCATTAAGGATGGTGATAAGGTTTACTTTGGAGGCGGATATGGTACTATCACAGGCAAAGGAACTCTTCTCACCAAGAACTTGCGTTTTGAGAACTTATTTCTGGTAAAAGAACTTGATTACAATCTGTTTAGTGTGTCACAAGTTTGTGATAACAAAAATAAAGTTCTGTTTACTGATACTGAATGTTTGGTGTTAAGCAAGGATTATAAGATCCCTGATGAGAAATATATTGAATATAGAACACCTAGGCATAAAGACATATACAATGTTAATCTGAATGGGATTAGAATGAATAATAATATGTCTTGTTTTTATGCTAAAGCTTCAGTAGATGAGAGTAATTTGTGACACAGGAGACTAGGGCACATAAATTTTAAGAATATTAATAGGCTTGTGAGACTTGGTTTGGTTGATGGTTTGCCTGAGAAGGCCTTCCACAATGACCACTCTTGTGTTGCATGTCTTAAAGGCAAGCAGCACAAGGTCTCATTCAAGTCCAAACAGGTGCATTCTAGTTCTAGACCTCTTCATTTGCTTCATATGGACCTTTTTGGTCCAACCAATATAGAAAGTTTGAATGGTAAGTCCTACTGCTTTGTTATAACAGATGACTTTTCTAGGTTTACTTGGACCTTCTTTCTAGCTATGAAGAGTGATACAGTTGACACTTTAATTGATTTTATCACTCAGATTGAGAAGAAATCTGGAAATGAAGTTAAAATGCTTAGGAGTGATAATGGTGGTGAATTTAGGAATAAAAAGTTAGATGATTTATGTGCCAGGAAAGGAATTACTAGGCAATTTAGTGTTGCCAGAACCCCACAGCAAAATGGGGTTGCTGAGAGGAAAAATAGAACCCTAATTGAAGCAGCCAGAACCATGTCGGCTGATGCTCATTTTCCTATAGCCTTTTGGGCTGAAGCTGTTAATACAGCTTGTTATGTTCAAAATAGAGCATTGGTTAACAAAATTCAGAACAAAACACCTTATGAGTTACTTTGGGGAAGAAAACCTAATATTGGTTTTCTCATACCTTTTGGTTGTCATGTAGTAGTTCTAGATACTAGTGATGCCTTAGGAAAATTTAGTGCAAAAGGTGATGAAGGCTACTTCATGGGGTATTCAGTGCAGAGCAAGGGATATTGGGTTTATCTTAAAGAAGAAAAACGTATACTTGAAAGAGTACATGTTAGGTTTTTAGAGAATAAACCTAGTGATCCTGAAAGTGGTCCTAATTGGTTGTTTCACTTGGAACCTTTATCTAGAGCTTTAAATTATATGCCTGTCACTAATCCAGACATTGTGAAGGTAACTTCAAATGTTGTGGAAGAACAAGTTGTTGATGTTTCAGGTATACAGGTTCATGAAAAGGTTGGATCACAAGCATAGAAGTCATCTCCTATCCAAGAATATGTTACAATCCCCATTTGGACAGATGCTTTTGCTGCTGCTGCTGCTGGTAAAGATAATGGTGGTCCTCAAGTACCACCAGATACAAACATGCATGGTCCTTCAGGCGCTGACAAAGGCAAATCTAGCGCTGACAAGAACAATTCAGACGTTGATGGCTCAGACGTTGACAACAACAGTTCAAGCGTTGTTAGCCCAAGCGCTGACAAACAAGGTTCAGACGTTGACAACACTTCTGCACATCTTTTCTCTTCCATTTTTGAACAAGGTGAACCTTCTAATTTATATGAAGAGGTTCATCCTCATGTTGATGAAAGAGAGTCTGATGAAGAAGATATTGGCAATATGGAGAATGAGGTTGAGGACACCAGACTTTTTGAAGGAGGAGTTCTCACTTCCACTATGAAGAATCACCCCACTTCTCAAATCATTGGTGATATTATGACTCCAGTTTAGACTAGAAGATCTCATCAAGGTCTTGGTGGGTTTATTGCTAATATACACAAGAAGGTTGATACCCCTCTTTTGCAAGCATGTTTGTTTGCCTGTTTTCTGTCACAATAGGAACCCAAGAAAATATTTGATGCTCTCAAAGAACCAAGTTGGGTGGAAGCAATGCAGGATGAGCTTCACCAATTTGCAATTCAGGATGTTTGGGAGCTGGTTTATTGTCCCAGATATGTCAGACCTATAGGGACAAGATGGGTTCTAAGAAATAAGAGAGATGAAAGAGGAATTGTGGTCAGAAACAAGGCAATGTTAGTGGCTCAAGGATATACACAAGAGGAGGGGATAGACTATGAAGAAGTCTTTGCACCAGTTGCAAGGATTGAAGCTATTAGGATCTTTTTAGCCTATGCATCTTGCATGGGCTTCACTGTCTATCAAATGGATGTCAAGAGTGCCTTCCTTCATGGAACAATTGTTGAGGAGGTATATGTTATGCAGCCTCCTGGCTTTAAGGATCCAGAGAATCCAGATAAAGTGTATAGAGTCAAGAAGGCTATGTATGGACTTCATCAGGCCCCAAGAGCATGGTATGGTACTTTGTCTACTTACTTAATGGACAATGGATTCAAGAGGGGCACCATAGATCATACACTATTTACAAAGAAGAAAGGCAAGGATGTGTTGCTTGTCCAGGTCTATGTTGATGACATCATTTTTGGGTCTACTGATCCAAAGATGAGTGAGGATTTCTCCAAGCTTATGACAGAAAAATTCAAGATGAGTGCTATGGGGGAGATGAACTTCTTTCTTGGTTTACAAGTTCAGCAGAAAGAAGATGGTATCTTCATCTCCCAGGATAAATATGTGGCTGAGATCTTGAAGAAGTTTGGCTTTTCTCCACATGAAAAGAGGGCTACTACTCCTATGGATAGAGAACACCCTTGGGGAAAGATTGGAGATGGGAAAGATGTTGATGTCAGGCACTATAGATCCATGATTGGATCCTTGATGTATCTACAACTGAAGCTGAGTATGTGGCTGCAGCTGCTTGTTGTGGACAAGTTTTGTGGATTCAGAACCAGCTGTTGGACTATGGGTATAATTTCATGCATACCAAGATATTTGTTGACAATAACAGCACATTATGCATCATTAAGAATCCTGTACATCATTCTAAAACTAAACACATAGAAATTAGACACCATTTTATAAGAGATTGTTTTGAAAAGGGTTTAATACAACCAGATAGGGTTGACACTGAGGAGAATGTGTCAGATTTACTAACTAAACCTTTTGATGCTGGGAGGTTTCAATACTTGGTAACAAGTATTGGAATGATCAATCTCACATAATATGTGTTAGAGTCTTTTTGTAAAAGTATGTACAGGATGATGCATTGTTATTGGTCTTTTTGAAGATTTAGATTTTCCACTATATTTTTCTAACACAGACAAAGGTTGCTTGAACGCTGATAAGTGTTTTTGTGACGTTGTCGGCAATATAATTATTTAACGCTGACAAAGCTTCCCTCAACGCTGTTATGTGTTATCGGGACGTTGTCAGCAACAATGTTAGTTTTGTGGTTTTTCAATCTAAATGTCCAGGTGGTGTTAGCAGTATACCATTGGATACAGAGTTGCTTATGGATCAATGGAGAAGCATTTGGGCATGTTTTTGTTTATGGATGATGGTTGGAATTTTTAACTCCTATCTTGACATAAATTTATTATGTTTATGCATATTTTTAGCAGCTTATGTATCATAGTTTAAGGGGAGGTTTTAGGAACCTTTAGGATGTTTGGGTATCCATATGATACTCTTATCACAATTCTAGATTGTGTCCACAGGTGAGTATGAGTTAGTTTTACTAAATCATGAGGCACTGTAGCATGCAAAGTTGATATACTATGCATGCTGCCAAGACATTTTTGGCCTAGAATTGGTTGCGGTCTGTTGGGAGACTTGGGAATAATTTTGTTATGGGATTTACCTGGGAGTAACAAGGAATTTTATAAGGTAACTTAGTTGTTAAGAGTTTTGGTTAGCAAGGGACACTAGAGGACTGTTATGTCTATCTTGCATAAGCAAGTGTGCATAACTGGACAGTGCTTGCCGCCCTATAATAATTATCAGCTTTTTGGTTATCTTCTCTAGGATAAATTACTTTGTTAAGGTCATTTTTCATTTTTAAACATTTTTATTTTTGGACGCTGACAAGTATTTTTCCAAGCGTTGTTGTGACCAATTTAGACGCTGACATGGCTATAGGCAACCGTTGACAAGAATAGAGCCGTTGGGCGTTGATAGGTTATTTTTGACCGTTGACACTCAATGGGACCTACCCAGTTGTTACTTTTTGACATATTTTTAGACCGTAATTTTGGGAGCAGATAAACCTCATTTAATGCATGAGATAAAATTATTCTTTTTCAATATTTTCATGATTGTGTTTTGAAAATATTTGCCTCTTTTTGGGCCAATCACATGCATTTTCCTCTCCTATATATTTGGCTCCTATTTTTAAACAGGGTACCTATTATTCTTGTCTAACACAATTTTCTCTTATCAACTTCATCTTCATCAATCACTTTTAACAGCTTTAAACAATGGCACCAAAGTTTAGACCATCAGATTTGGAATTGGGGTTCAGAAGCCAACACAACATGATCGCGTATCTTGAAGGTGATGATGCTCTGTTTCCCCAATACACACAAATGGTGGCGTATTTGAACGCATCTCCTATTAGGTATGCTCTTTCTCATGCACCACTCATTCCTGTCACACATATTAAACAATTTTGGAACACTGTAAGTTCCTCAATAGTTAATAGAGTGACTACATTATCTTCTATTTTTCATGGGAGAACTTGGGTGGTTACTGAGGCTTTGGTATGCCAAGCCTTGCATCTTGATGATGCTGATGGTATAACCACCCTTCCCATTAGTGAAATAGAACAAGGACTAAGGGCTTTGGGTTATCCTTTTCCTGGTTAAGGAACTTTAAATAAATATCATAAACAGGAGTTTCCCCCAGCCTGGAAGTACCTCATACATGTCCTCCTACAATGTTTGAGTCCCAAATGCACTGCACACAATGAGACAATAGGTCTATTGCAAGTGCTATTGTGTGTATTGCTACTGGGCAAAAATTTAATTATTCCAAAATGATTTTTGAGGGCATGTGTAAAAATAAAGGGAGCAAAATGACTTTAGCATATCCCAGATTTTTACAAATGGTTTTTGATGTTCAAGGATACTGCACAAGGGATCATAATGATTTTTTTGAGATCCCTGTGCAAAAGAAAGTAATTTTTATGAAGATGAACTCACCCCCACATCGTGACCTACCCTTAACCCAAGCTATGCTTGCTGTAATTGCATCAGCTCAACCCCAACCTGACCCCCAACCTCAAATTGACCCAATACCTGAACCATTACCTTCACCTGAACAAATGCAAATTGATCAAGAACCCTTCGACGTTGACACGTTAAATGTTGGTGTTGATGTGCTTATTTCAAACGTTGACACACAACCTTCACAAACCCAAACACCCCTTAACCAACCCACATCCACCCAATCCACATCATCTTCTACACCCCCTGAATATAGGTTGATTAAACGCCAAAGGACTACTGGAGTGTTCTCCTCTAGTGGTCCTAGCCATGTAGTAGAGAGAACCATCACCACAAGTGTGGCTGGTGCTATGGATGAGGCTGGGACTATTGGTTCTAGCTTAGAAGCTGGCCAAGCCAGTCCCACCATCATTAAGTCCTCATCCATTCCCAATGAATCTGACTTGGGAGGTCAAATACCTATTTTAGAAGAGGGCAGATTGGAACCAATGACCCTAATGGAATTGACGGCAGTCTGCATGAGCTTGCAAAAGCAAAATGCAGACTTGGTACAAGTTGTCAGCACACAAGGCCTTGAACTCAAGCAATTGAGGGAGAGGATTGTTATTTTGGAGACTGCTAGTGCAAGGAGAGGGATGGAATATCTTACAAAGGGGAGGAAGATCCAATAAATGTGAGTGATAAGGGCAGCCATGATGGTCAATCTTTGGATGTTGATGAGGCCCTAACAAGTTTGAAGAAACAAACAGGTTTTGATACATCCTTAGTCTCCCCTGCAAACTTAAATTTTTCATTTACAACCATGTTGGAGGAAATTGCAAAAGGCGCTGAGGCAGAAAATTTGAGCGTTGACAAGGAGAATTTGGACGCTGACAGAAATATTTTGGGCGCTGATAGAGCAAAAGTGAGCGTTGACAGACCTGCACATGAGGGTGATGTATCCCAGTCATCATCCATCATCAAGGAGGTTTCTTCACAGGTATCACCATCTACTTTACCAATAATTGATCCATTAGATAAGGGTAAGGGTATTATGGTAGAAGAGGTTGTTCCAAAGAATGCAGCTCAAATTGAGTTTGATAGAAAGTTGGCTGCACAAATCATAGAACAGCCAGAAAGACTTGAGTATGGAGATGAGTTGGCAAAGGAGAAATTGAAAGAGTTGAAATTGCAGGTTGACTTTGATATGCCAGAGGTGGTTCAAATGTATCATGCTTGGGAAGAAAGATGTATGGAGAATCCACACTTGACCATTTCAGATCAGATATGGGGTTTGGAGATTCTCCTTAGAGTACAAAAGGATTGCCAGGTCATTTTGAAACACAAGGCAAGCAATATTCTCTCAGAGTTGAAAAGGGATAGAAGGGAGTTATACTGTATGTTGATCAGATGTCATGGAGTAGGATGGACTTATCAGAAATTGAGGGCATTGACATTTGATGAGTTGGAATGTAGAGCTTATCCCATCTGGGTTAGAGTGCAGGAAGCAAACACTCTAAGACTTCTTTCTGATGAAAGAAAAGAAGAACTTGAAGAAGAAATAGAGCTCAAGAAAGCAATGTTTGTTCCCAGACCAGTGAAAAAGGGAGTTTCTCTTGAGTTTCCCAAAGATATAGATCCATTACATCCAAGTGAAGCTGTCATAAGAAGGAGCCTCAAGCTCTCACCATTAGAAGCTTCAGATTTGGTACAAGTGTTACCACTAGATTCCAGAAATCCAATTGTGAGCTATGAAGAAGATAAATGTGGATTTTGGAAGATTGGCAGGTATGGAAAAGAGGTGCACACTTTTACCACCCTTATATCTTTGTTTGCAAGTTTTGACAGAGAAGACTTGGTAGATCTATGGAGGTTATTAGAGGCCAAGTATGAGGCTGAAGCACCAACTTCAGCCAATGAAATAAAACTGTGGTCCACATTCAAGAGAATGTGTGGATCAAAAGATGAGGATCCTGATATTTGGAAGGATCTTAAAGATGACCTCAGTGGTCTTCAATGGAGATTGTATTCAGCTGCTGGTGTTTATTATTTGAGTTCTACAAAGTTTGCTGAGTATCTACTTGTGGATGGTCAGTATTTCATATCCAAGGATATCTTGGAAAAGATGAAGAACACTCAGCTGGAAATTGATTATTCAAGTGATGTGGCAAAAGACTTGATCATATTTATTTATTACCAATATGAGAAGGTTTGTAAGATCCCTCCTAGTCCTTAATGTTTATTCAGAAACTTGATCATAAGAGTGGATATCAAGTTTAGGGGAGGATTGTTGGGAATAAATTATAGCCAATCTACTTGAGCGCTGACAAGAGTAAAACAAGCGTTGACAGGAGCAAAACAAACGCTGACAGCTCAAGCGTTGACAAGATAAAGTCAAGCGTTGATACATTGAAGACAAGCACTGATGGGAAGATATACTCTACGCGTTTATTGTATTCTAGATTACTTCTAGTAAAGATAGGAACAACAATGTATTTTCTATATTTATCTTTACCTAGAATAGCTGATACGTAGATTATTGTACAAGGCTTCTTATGTCTATAAAAGAAGACCTTTAGGTTAATGTTTAAGATAAGTTCTCATTCGTAAACTACTTTCATTGTAAGCAAGTTTGATATCATTAATCAAAGTGAAAGTTTGTTTATATCATTGTGTTCTTGTTTAAGTGTTAATTCCGCATAACACTTAGATTATCATAAACATATACAAAGGTTTCTATAAGTGTATTACTTGATCTAATCTCGTATACATAAAGCTAAATCGATCTAAGTTTGGGATCAACAGTATTCATGCCAGTTGATACCTTCATGACCTATATGCGCTCTCGGCAAATTAAAATACATCTTTCAGATATAAACATAAGTTTTCAGAAATATAAACCAGTTTATAAACATGTTCTAGGTTTTCCAGGGCTTACACTTATTCCGTTGTTTTCAGTCTTTACTTATGTTTCAGTCATTCATACCATGTTATATATCCATTCACTAAGCGCTTTGCTCAGTCGTTACTTTCCTTTCCATGTCCCAAACGGTAGGTACCGAGGGACGCACTTAGGATGTTGAGAGTATGTGCATTTGGATGGAAGTTATCCAGACTTCTTTACTTTATGCACTTCATACATTCTTTGCTTATTCGGACATTGTTTAGTCCTTCTTTTCAGTATTTACTTTTACATGTGTGAGCTTATGTCTAGACTACCGATGTTTGATTCCGATATTTCCCTTATGGTCATGAAATGTTTTTAGGACATTTACCTTGCATGCTCACGTAACGGTCCACTTATCCAAGTGGGGTGTTACATTACACATGTTAGCAACACTGATATATGTATTATTCCTAAAATTATATAAATAGTATAAGTTTATATACTATATTACAAATTGTCACCTCAGGACAACACAAATGTCGAGATTTCCATTTCCAGGCATATCACAAGTTAACATATCCATATTATGGTAAACCCTAGACTAAATCTAATAAGTTAAATACAAGCATGTTTAGTATGCTCATACATCAAATACATCACTAAGAACAAAAATAAATCTGGGTTTACAAAATATAGTTTCTGTACAACATTTGACAGTTTTAAGGGTACAATTTAGGTAAAAGTTACAAAGGGAAAACAAGAAATCTAGCCATCCCATCACCACTCGAATCTGCGGACTATTGTGAGTCGCCGGAATCCCTCTTTTGCATCTTTACTTCTAATTCCATTAATTATCAACTGCACTCGTAGAAACTAAAGAAAAACAAAACAAATTAATGATTTAATGATAAGTGTAAATAATGAAGAATCATAAATTTAATTATGTAGTTTCTTTTAATTCATGCCGGGAAAGGGTAGAAACGTAACCAGAATATTCATAAGACCACACACACTCGGGACCAAGTCATATCGAGACCAAGACCCGACCATAGTTTCATCAAATCTCAGTCTCGGTATGAAACCGAGGATTGTAACCTCATTTTAAACCAAAACCCATTCCAAATTTTTCAATTTTTTTATCCGGAACCTATTTGCTAAATAACCCGCGTTTTCTAAAAATTAAAGTGTTCAAAATCATAACAAACATACTAATTAACAATTTCGAACAAAAGCCCTAATTTATATTCACGATTGACCACGTTGACCGAAACCCTAACTGGTCAAACAATGGTGTATACTCGTGTATTATTCAATTTAGACCTTGATTTATGAAAACCAAGTGATTTCAAAACGTTTTGATCAATCAAACACCAAATCAAAATGATTGGTGTTCGATTTGAGATGAGATAAGAAGATAGAAACTTATCTGTGACGTTAATCAAAGAAACCCTCATATGAATCCAAGGGACTCGCGAACATACCAAACCATCTGGGAAAACAGCTTTTTGATCTATCCGATCACCCTAGATGAGAGTAGGATGATGATATGACCACGTAACTATCATAAATCGACCAAGATCAACCACAAAGTAACCACAAGTTTTTTTGCCACCATTGTTAAACAAGAGAGAGAAAGAGATAAGCTATCAGATCAGTTGGTGTGTGTGTAGTGACAACGACTCATAAAGTCAAATATATACTCTACACATATCGAACCCTAATGGGTTATACTGGTTGGTGAATTGATGGGCTAAAGGCCCATGTATATAACTAAATGCCATGGGTATATACTTTGGGTCCAAAAGCCCATCGAATATAAAATACTTTCAAGTCTAAAAGGCTCGATTACCGAACCCGCGTATACTTTTAAATCGAATCAACACACGTCCTAATAAAGAGTTGAAATGTTTACTAGACCCATGGACGTCTTCTTTATATCATAAAGCGTCTATGTTACGTGTTTTATGACAAACTAATATTTTTATAAGTTATATTTTTAAATCGACAAATGTTTTCTAAGTAATTTTGTTTACTTAAATGACGGAACATACTATCATTCCTTATGAATTTTACTAAATACAAAATACTAATTGATACGAACTTACGTGATCAATCACATACTAGGTTTGCATGCATGCATTAATCGAATTATCCTTGCAATTTTAGTGATACGAGTAATCTTACTTACTTAGGTCACGATTAGAGTGCGTAAATTCTCCGGATCTACATCCTATTTGTGCAAATCACTACTTGACTATAAAGGTGAGTTCATACCCCCTCATTCTCTTTTAAAAGTGCTTTATAAATGTTTTATATCTGTTTTGGGGGAGATACATGCTTGTTGATGTCAAATGCGTGTTTATACATCTTAATGATTGCATGTGTCATACTGCTTGTTTATAAACTGTTACACATTCATTTATAAATACCTTTCCTTGCTTATTTCAAACTTAACTTGATTATGAAACTGTTTATTTGTTGGAATACCTTATACAATGCTATTACCTTACTATTTTGGACATTTAACACAAGTACTACATTTATCATTTACGGACGTGTCTAATTAGCTTATAACCCTTGTTTACCATTTATCCCTTATCATGAACCGTTAATTACTTGACACGGATGACCGGTCAGTAAGCACGAATGTCGTGGATAGATCTATTGAGTTTTACACCTCCATCGGGTTTAATCGAATACTGTATTATTCAGACGCATTTTCATTTGGTACTTTTATGGGTGCTTTGGGTTAGGCATCTGTTGGGCACATACTTACTTTCTGATTTTGTTACGCTTCGGTCATGAGCTTAGACAGTAGTAAATGGTTTCCCTTTTCGTGACATGTTGTTGTTATATTGTCATGGATGCTATACAAATCTTGTGGTCCACTATACTTTATTGAATGACACTTTACTGAAAAATACTGGTATACTGAACACTACTTGGTTGAACACTGATATATTAAACACTACTTGGTTGAACACTGATATACTGAATACTACTCTTGTTGAATACTGGTATTCTGAACATTGCTTTTATTTAACTATAATGATCGGTGGCTAAACTCTACTCTTATCAAGAGACTTTGTTTTTCTAAACTCTTTTATGATACTGCCAGCAGTCTCGTTATAAATTCTTAAAATTTATAAACATTTTAAATTAAAACTTATGAACTCACCAACTTTATGTTGACCCTTTTAAGCATGTATTTTCAGGTACTTGACAATGTGGATTATTTGGAGTCTTCTTTGTGGTTGTGACATGTAGAGGTCGTTCTCAAATCAAGCTCTCGATTACTCATGAAGTCATAGCCTCCCAAAGCCAGTCTTTCGTTGTGGTGAATTTGGGGGTGTGACATCTAGAAACATAAAAATTACAGAAACCCTAAGCTATGATAAATTCCAGAAATACCCTTGGTTGTAGTTTGAATTTTTGGTCAATAAACATGCCATGTGATCTCCTTAGCTGGCCATGTGATAATAGCTATTTGAAACGAATCTTGATCTTCCAAGAACCTTTGGGGAGAAAGGCATCAATCAGAAACGTTGATACTCTGGCTCACTTTTGTTTGGGAGTGTTCTTGGTGCAAGGACCTTGTGGGAGGGTCCCACGAGGATGATGAGTCAAGTTTGAGCGTGTGGGTGAGCGTAACAAATGTTAAATCATGGATATAGAACATATGGGGTTTTGATGTTGAGTAATTAGAGATTAGGTTAATTAGGGTTGTTGGCTAAAAAGGGTGGGTTTTGATCCGGTTTTGAGGGTATAGTAGGTGTTAACCGCGTGTTCAATAAATAAACATATTTTGAAAATATAGTTTATTTATTAAACACGTTTAGTAGGTTGTCAGATGGTGGGTATGGGCCACGGGTTGAAACGGGTAAAAGGTTATAGTTTGGGCTTAGGTTGGGTAAAGGTGGGTATTGGACCGGGTTTGAGTAATGGGTAATGGAGTTTGGCAAGTTTGGCCCCTAGGTTATCAATAGCTCTCTATTATTCAACCAAACTTTATAAAACAGCTTTTAGGTTTAATTCTTTGCAAATAACTTTTACATAATTGCACTTTTGGTCCCTCAAACTTTTATAAACTTAGAATAAGGACCATTTGTGCAATGAAGGCATTCTTAAAAGGATAATAATGTAAATACTTGAAACTTTAAGGACCACTATGTATTTTTGGAGTTTTACAAGGGCCAAAAGTGACAAGTCTTCAATTCTTGAGGGACCAATCTTGTCAATTCTTCAAACTTCAAGGACTTCTTTGGAAAATCAATGCTCGGGTCCGGTTCTTTATGCGACTTCGTTTCCCGTGTTTGTTTTTTCTTGATTCTTGTTATCTTTTGGTGAATTCATGATATTCGAACCTACAAACAGACAATGAACAAATACAAAGGGTTTTACACGGTTTTTATGATATTTTAGTACATTTTAAGCCCGTTATGGATGATGAGACTATATATAATTACAGTCTCATCACTCCCCCATACTACACCATTATCGTACCCTCACGTAATGCTAGAATTAAGTATCATAGCACTTCCAAAATTCATTATTGAAACGTAAATTTAAATTAACTACCACTTGCGTTTTAGACATAATGTATTGTTTTCATCACGAGAATGTGACTTTTAGGGTTAAAGAATAAGAACACGTAAATGCCTCATAGAGATAATTTCGTCATCCTCGATTTTCACCCAATTCTGTTGAGCGTGAAACAAGATCATTGTCATTATAAGTTAGTAATGCTAACACTACTCATATGCTCTAATCACGTATTTAAACTCCCTTATTCCTAAGGTGTATCTCTTATATTTTATTTTTGTCTTAATGATCACGGGGATAGACTTTTGACTAATGTGTGAATAGAGATTAGGTCCAAAAATAGAGTCTTGATGGTGTAATCAAAATCATTAAATTAGTAACTTCTCCTAATAGATAACGATGTCAAAAAATAAGTCAACAAATAAGATTCAATAAACACGGTTTTATAATGGTTTTGAACATTTGACATATTACCAAGACTTTTATACGCACCCTAACGGATAGGCCTTATTATCTTTGGTTTACCTCCATCTTTTATTTAACTCCGCCATGGAGCTTTTATTATGAATTTGGTCTTGCCTTGCCTTTTATTTAACCTCGCCATGAGGTGTTTATTATGGACAAAGACGTATATCCTCAACGTAAAACGTAATTTTGGATCTTTAAAGCTTCAAGTTTTAGGGATTCACTTTCAATTTTACATAGGTTTTTCGGCCTTGTGAGCTTCGAATTTTTGCTTGACTTAGGTGAGTATCCACTTAAAATTATTATTAGGTGAAGCTTTCGATTATTCGGTTTCCCAATCCTTTAAAACCGTGACGCTAGCGATTCTCAAATGTTTTCCCAGTTTAAATACATGGAAACTACTAGAATTAGCTAAAAACCAATAATAGCGAATAAACTGCTAAGTCATTATTTAATAAAAATTTAAATATACACAAGCGATGGGAGAAAAAGCAATAATTAAAACACATGAGTTTTTGAAACAATACGAGTACTCTACGTTTAGCATAGTAACTTATAATTAACGCTATCATTTCTCGTCCTCAATTTAATGAGACTAAGCCTAATATAGTTAAGGAATGAAGCTAAGTGCTCAACACGCACGGTCGAGTCAAAAATTAATCTTATTCTCACCAACAGAAAACCTACATTTGTGTCTTAAACACTTATGAAAAACGAGAAAATTTTTAAAATTTGTCCATGTTTAGCCTTCTTTGCAACAAAACGGTAACAATTTGAAAATTAGATTGCGTGATGGCGTAAGCAAGGTGAACTATCTATTCAACCCCCCCCCCCCCCCCCCCCCCGCGCCCCCTATACTAAAACTAAACATTGTCCTCAATGTTTCGAGTCTAAGGGTGTAACACCCCCAATACTAGAGACAAAAAGTCGAATGCTTAATCTCGAGCATGGAAAGGGTAACACGAATAATCTATAGTCATTTTATGAATTATGCTAGAAGATAAACGTTATAACGTATTAGTATACCATCAGATATCGGAATCTTCAAAGAAACGATCGAAGCTCGAGTGATACGTGAAACGAACACGAGAGGCTTCAATGCTGACGATGATTCCTAATAAATCACAATCACAAACAACCACGAAACAAAGGTTGGAAGAGCACAAGTCCCCTCACATTACACTAAATAGGAAGCAATAATATTTACAAGGATAGGCATGGGAATTCCCCTACGAGGCGCCTCGTTTTTTATAACGAGTCAAGAGCTCGACTCGAATACCTATAAATGTGATCATTTAGGGATTATCATGGTATTGGTAAATAGTGGGTCTTACATGATAGACAAGGCCCAAAAAGCAAACCGGTATTAAGGACTAAGTCCTTTGATGATGCAAAATATCTTGGTCAAAGATGACGTCTTCGTTTTCATGGAATAAATGAAACAAAGCAACTCCAAACAACGTCCTAAAGGGACACAAGAAAAGAGATAATAATTAGAAGGGTGGGACAATGGGTGGGGAAAATCATGAGCTACTCGAGGTAGACTCACACGAAGCAAATGAATAAATTTTCCATTTATTGCATCGGTGGAAGACCGAGATTTTCCTTTACAAGCAATTCCGAGATCGAATATCTCGTCCTCAGTGGAAAAGTGTGAGGAAACATAAGGGGCTTCCCCCACAATAAAACCACACACACACCATCGTCAAAAGGAATAGACGAGGTGGTAGCACTAAAAACACGTGGTGATGACAAAGTTAATGTACGAATATCATTCAAATAAATTCAAAATCTTTTCCTTTTTTTATCTTTTTTAAACTATTTATGAAAACCCGATTGAATTATGTCAAAAATATTTGGTGTTTCAAAACGATGTTAGGCACACTAAAGATTCTTACATTAACATTGTGTTTGGGGGGAGGTGGATTGTATAAATTCTCAAAACGATGGTCAACAAAGAACATCGACCACTCGGGGTCAACATAATAATCATCATCCTCAAGATTGTTAATCTCATCGGTTTATTCATCATAGATAGGCTTGTCAAACCAAGGTTTTTCGTTCCCCTCTTTAACGATTTTTGAAACTCTCTCAGAGAGATCAGAATCAAGCATAAAACCATCATTCTTTTGTGGGATTTGTTCATAATTTAAATCCTCAAGAATGTGGTTAACGACATTCTCTTTTGAGGAGTGTTGATTAGGTAGCTCCTCGAGAATGGGATTTTACGTGAGTTGGTTCGTCATTATGAAGAAGACGTTTCAACTCATCACAATGGCAATCAATTATTATTTAAATGGTATTTGTTTATTATTTAAAGGGAACACGTATGTATAACACATTATGATATTGCACATATGTTCATGTAGATTCAAAGATGTGAACATGGAAAAGGGAGGACCGTTTGAAACACCGGCTGTGTTTAAAAGATCTGAGCGTGTAACGCAAGTTGTGGGATTAAGTTTAAACCAAATTTTCGAAAAAAAAGGTCTAAACTGTCATTAAAAAGAACAACACGAGGGGAAGCAGAACTGGATGTCAATACATTATCAACAAGTCGTACAATCGAAGAAGGACAACCAAGTGCGGGTAAACACGGGAGCAATAGCGTTTTCCCTTACTTTTTTTCCGTGTTAAATACTTTATGCTTGTTATCGATTGTATGCTTTATAATAATAAATAGTAATAAATAATAATAACAAAATATAGTACCTTGCTTGTTTGTCTTCTGTAGCACGTCCATCTTCATTCGATACCTCCATTGTTACGTATGTTCCTGTGGTTCGGACAACCACATCTTCGGATCTACACCAACAAATTAGTTTATGTTATATTTTGGCATACAATCGCACGCATCTTTTTTACAAACATAAACATACGACTGTTTTCTTTAAGATGCCTTAATAAGTAAAACACCTACAATATTGTGAAATTCAAAAGACAGTTGTTTCTTAACCTTTTGATGTTCTCTCTATCTGTAGTGTCTGTTGATCCTCTAAATTGAGGTTCATAACATGTATTGCACATCAAAAAGTTAAGAAGCAATCGATGTCTGAAGCAATGGGAGGTTCATAAATTGTTGCAAATCGGTGAGTTGATCGGGTGGAATCAATAGATCGAAACTCGAAGCTAAAAAATCCCATGGCGAACTCTTTTTATTCGAACCCTTTTTTTTATTTGAGTCATTTGATTCCTTTTCATTGTCGGCCATTTCACCCAACTCGACTCCCGGCATGATCTCCTTAGTATTTTTCATCCTGACTAATATCTGGCTTAAGGTGCTTTCATCGCTTTGTTTTTTGTTGTTATCTTCGTTTGTTCCAGATTCTGTCGTTACCATCCTATTAGTATATGAGCTGTAACACCCCTATTTTTACCTTGACGCGGCGGAACAATATTTTTTGGGTATTACTTCATGGAATAAAAGTCATAATAATAGAAAACAAACTCGAAAGAGTGTTTTAATAAACTTTATTTATTTATTATCAATTATCATTCAAAATTAGAGAATTTTCAATAAAACAACTATACATACTCTATACATCACAGCCCAAGATCTAGAAAATAGGTTTGAATGATAAAAATTCCAAATCTATATCTCTCCACGTCATCATTATGCTACTCTGTAGAATATTGATAATCTTGTTAATCTATGAAGTGGGTTGAAGATTTCTAGAGAGAGAAACTAGTGAGAGAAAGTGAGAGAGAACTATGTGTTTTTCATTAAATGATAGAATGGAATAATCAACAACCAACCCCTTTCCATGGTGGAAAGGGGTATTTATATCCAAGCCACTATTGGGCTTGGGCCGACCCATGACAAGCCCATGGGTCGGTTTCTTACTTAACTAAATAAGTACTCATTAACTACGAGCTATTACAACATTAATAATATTGTGGAGTGATCGATACTTCTAATATACGTTAAAACGTATTTCTAACAATCTCCCCCTAAGGGAGGTCACTCCATGTTACAAAGTTCTAAACCTAGCATACTATACTAAGTCTTCGTTCTTCAGCTCGTAGTCTTTTCTTCTTTCTTTTTGTTGTAAATATGTTGATTTGATCTTTTAGGCTTTGGCTTGAGAGCATTGTTCTTTTGACCAATCACGTGCGATCTTTGCTTTCTTGTGAATCTTTCCTCCTCGTGACTCCATGTTCCACACACTTATGTCTTTTGTTGAATTCTCGAAAGCTTCAGAGTTTGGTACAGCGGAAGACTTCATTTTGCACTTTCTTGAATTTTTCTGAACTTTGATGCCGAAAAACATAAGCATGTGGGAACGACTTCAGCTGGTACACCGCAACGCCACCGTCTTTGCAGCAACATGATAAGACACGAATGAAATGTCTTAGAACATTTCATTCTAAATCGGTAGCGTTTTACCTCCGTTCGGTGAAGACCGTTGGACGATATTAGATATCGTACCTGTGACGGATAGTTTCAATTAAGTAACTTCCTGACAGGATTTCGCGGGTAAACCCGTTCTCTTTATTCGACGATCACTAAGCTTGACTGCGAACATAAAGAGTGAATCACTTGGATAAATTATCCTTGTGATTGAAGCCGTCAATTCATGAAACCTAGAACAAGTGAATTTCAGTTAAGATTTTCACAATCGTTGCTTTCCAGTTATCACGAGCTTAATTCATAAAGAATCTTGCACGTCACCCACCAAGTGCTGTTTGATGTTAACACTAGAAGGATTCCCACTCGTCACTGTGATCAATAAAGAGTCACTCTAAGTGTTCTGGCAAGATCATATGATAATGCGTAGAGGCCTGGAACGAGTTTAAGTTCAATTAAGAATTAAACTACTGTTTCTTTCCAGTTTTTCACAAGATTGGTTCTTAAAGAACCGCACGTGTAACCTACCATGAGCTTGTTTGATGTTGGCTCAAGCAGGATTTCCATCTTCATTGTAATACTTGCGTATTACTCGGATGTTCTGGCAATATTACAAGAATACTGCGTAGGACTCATAAAAATCTCTTACTTTTCACAGTGTGTGAGAAAGCAAGGAATAAATGGAAAGTGTCCTAATGAGACTTTTGATGATCTCGTGGCTCTAGACTCGATAGTGCATTTTGATTTAGTGAGCGATGGCTGGAGAGGAGTGCCACCTTTTCAATATCAGTCTATTCGGAGTGAATAAACCAATAGATAACGTGTTGATCTCCGTGTGATTAAAACAAATACCTTTTGAGAGATATTTGAGTTAGCTGGGAAGGGTTGTGCATTGCATCACTGGGTCCATGATGTCTTTCTTCAATATCGAGAATCATTAACAAATGATCTCAATAGCATATGTATTGACCCGGTTTCTGCCTAAAGTTGTAAGGAGGGCTTCTTTCTTTACACCCTTTATCTTTATAATTCTTTTTCATTCTTCAACCCCTTCAATGCTTACCAATACGTCATAACTAGAACCTTGTTGTGATTGTTCCAGTGCTAGCTTAAGTACTTGGTCGGCATTCAGCTACGTTCACAATCTTTCTCCAACTTTCCTAGGACTTCTAATTCTATCTAGGGAATTGTCCTTGGGAAGATTCCATCGGCTCTGATGAATCATTGGACTAAACCTATTCCTACCACCCTTTTGTCACCACATTCGTCGTGAATTAAGCGTGTTTTGGGAAAGTATAGCCACCATGAAAAATCCTTGAAAATCACCTAAGGTACTTGTGATATTGAAATCAAAAGTTTTGTACCTTAGGTGTTTTGTTCATCAAAAACGCTCCCCCTTAACACGTGCTTTACACATATTAAGTTGGATTATCGTTAAGTCTTTTTCATCTTTTAGCCAAGTATCATTTAAGTCTCCTTAATCCCATTTTTCTCCCCTTATCCAAAATGTTAACCATTAATATTTGGGATATTGAATGGATTAACCGGTTTTAGGGTAAAAATAAAATCGATGTTTGGCCATAGAACATGTTAATGCTCCCCCTTAAATTAATAAGGGATAGTTGTAGTACTTTAGTATGATATATTTTGAAAGATTTAGAATCTCGTGAGAAATTCTTGAAAAATTATCATACCTTAACACTACATCAAGCCGTAAAAGCACAATATTCACGAATTTACATATTCACAATTAAAAACCAATATAGAGTAGACCTGAAATGTACGATCCATTAGATGGATCGTTGCAGTAACTTGTGGTGTACTCCATATGGTCTACCACCAACGAACCTTTCTAAGCTCCTCATCAATCTACGTTCCTGGAGCTTTTGATCACATATTTCGCCATTTGCTGATAACCCTGATGCCAGTCCTCGGTCATCTCTGGTAAAGACCCACCAGAATTAAGATGCTCCAATTTTCCTCTGACGTTTATGAGAGTCCCATCACTGTACTTATAAAGCTCTCCTACCCTCATAAACTTCATTATCCCACGACTGTTCAAGTAGAAGATCCCGTAACTCGGAACTGTAATGCTGGTATAGGGACATCTAGGACATGTTGAGGTAGAACTTGATTCATTGGATGGGTGAGGTTAAGCTTCCTTTGGTAGCTTTCAACTCCCAATTGAAGATCTTCAACTCGTTTCTTGATAACAACGCTTCGTGTGAACATACGAAGTGCTGTATTCAAAGCAATGATTTCTTCACGAAAAGATGGGTCAGTTGATCTCGGGTCATCATAAGCAACATGTCTTCGATATCTTCAAGGCGAATGATAGAAAAATCTCCCTGCTGTATTGTGTATTCTCTATCATCCTCCCTTTTTAGACGAATCTCTGTCACATGATGATAGCCATTCTTGGCTTCAGTTTTCAGCCCTAAAATACTGGAGATGTGAATATCGGATCTAACGATACTTCCTGAATTGGCTAAGCAGCAACCTATGTACGCCCTTCAAACTCGTTCATCCCAATGTGATGCACCTATAACAGCATACATATCATAATTACGATTTACCTTTGGGACCCAGAGTCGGTTTACCTTTTCCTCGATCCAGGGTATTGTCCCCCAGTTAGCAGCTTTCAGCAAGGTCAGGGAGGTTGCGTACTTTGATGAACCCTTGAGGAGATAATCAAGATCATAGGTGACGAAGAAGTCGAGAGCAATTTGATTATCTTGAGAAGGATCAAGTGGAGGTGGAGCTCTTTCTGATTCATGGAGGCCTGGCCTTTGAACGGTATTAAGAGCTTTCAGGACCCTGTCAGCATAATACTCGTACTCCATGCGGCTTAACCTGGTTTTGGCGTGAATTCTCTTATCCTTTAGCGCTCTCTTCACCAACGACGGAGTGACCGAAGATTTATATTCATGAGCCAGAAATGCACACAAGTCTATCGGACTACGGATACGGAGATATAGAACATCTCTGTCAGCGTCTGTGATTGGATCATATTTAGCAGCTGCCGTGATCCAAGCTTGTGGCGGTGCAGTTTCATCAATCTCCAATGTGTCCGCCCAGTCCCGTGTGCTTGACTCGGGAACAGTAGATTATGGTTCTTGTTGCAGAAGAGTAGAGACATGAACATCTGATGGTTCTGATTCAGGCATCTCGGCGGTGTCATGAACAGGCGAGTGTTGTGTCGATTCAGGTTCAGTTACTCATTCTGCAATCACAGGACCAACAAAAGAACTAACAGGATTAGTGGTAACAGGTATAGAAACAGCAACAGATGTACCAGGAATTGATGACGCCGTAGTAGCATTCACATCATGGCGCCACTTGGATCGTCTTGATTCCGTTGAGGTGGATTTTTCCTTTTGTGCAGCATCTTTCTGAGACTTGGTACCAGACTTAGATGGTTTCTTTGTGCTGGCAACCTTGTCCCCCGTTTCAGGCTGTTTACCATCATCATC
Organism: Glebionis coronaria; assembly: GCA_025667525.1. Classification (NCBI taxonomy): domain Eukaryota; kingdom Viridiplantae; phylum Streptophyta; class Magnoliopsida; order Asterales; family Asteraceae; genus Glebionis; species Glebionis coronaria. The sequence goes on from CM046877.1 coordinate 488,444,022, forward strand.
CTCATCGTCATCCTCGTTGCTTCCCTTAGCACTTTCCTCATTTCGATCACCACCATCACCACCATCATCATCATCATCCTCATCATCATCACCATCATCGTCACCATCATCATCATCTCCTTCTTCTTCTTCTTCTTCTTCCCCGTCACCCTCTTCTTGTTCACTATCTTCCTTTTCCTCTTCAGGCAGAATGTGGTAAGGTACCACACTTCCAAACATTTTAAACAACCGATCATCCTCCGAGATAGCTTCATTGAGTGATTTGTAGAGTGTCTGTTGAACTTTAGATTTATCAAAAGATCCAACTTCCCTCATGCGAGCTTTGAGGATCTTCTTTAATTCAAAATTCGTCAAGTCATATGCAATTTTGTAGGCGGATTCGGAAGGATTGGACGACTTAATCATCAAATTATCAGCCGCGAGTTTCTTCATCTCATCACGCAGTTTTGGCATAAGGGACTCAACGGATTCTTTCACTCTCTCTTCAATAGAAGCTTCAAGTGTATCTTTCTGCTCCTTGTATTTATCCTTCATAGCTCGAAGTCTCGTGATTCGTGCTTCATACTTATCAGCTTCAGCCTGTTTGACCTGAGCAAGTTCTTCTGCATGAGCTTTACGTGTCAACTCCATCTCTGCAGCGAACTTAGCTAGCATCTCTTCTTGGGCTTTCTTAGATGCTTCTTCACTTTGAACTCTTCTAAGTAGCTCTTGGCGAAGATTATCCATCTCTTTTCTTTGATTATCCGTGTGTTTATCCAAGAGTTCTGCCATTACAAATGCAGCCATTGAAGATGATGCAGAGCTACTATGGGTTGGTTGAAGAGGCTCGGTTGTGACTACAGTACTGAGGATGGGAGTTATTGGAGGTGGAAGGAATGGTGTTGGTACCGGTCGGGTTGGTAAGGGCTGAATTGGTGGAGGTTGAGTTACTAAAGGCTGGGTAGGTACCATGATTGTAGGGGCACCGGACTCCTTTTCAACACTTGCTGAAACAGCAATGGATGTCTCCTTCGAAGTAGAATACCGTTCAGGTGATCCAAACTCATCAATATCATCTGGCTCCTGGTACTCTTCTTTAATATTCATCTGTGCACCCGAACCACTACCGCCCGTGTCTCTCCTACTCTTTTTAATAGCTATCTTCATTAATTTTCTCTCAGTCTTGTCAAGAGTAGGATCGACATCAACATCTTCTTCGTCGTGAAGAACGAACTCATCAGCCGTGCTCTTTCCCTTCTTAGCCTCAGTCTTCTTCTTCTTGGTTTCGGGTTCAGATAAAGCAACTGCTTGCTTGCGTTTACCTTTACTCTTGACCGTAGTAGACGAGTCTTCTCCTGTCTGAAGGCTTGCTTTTTGCTTCTTGATTTCTAGTAGCAGTAGCTTGTAATCAGCAGAAGCTTTAATTTTATCAGTCAGAAGATAATCGGGAATAGGACCAGGATTGACAACAGTAGATGGTCCTTCATGCCTTAGATCCACAATGTGATCAGCCTCTTCAGTGTGATGACGACTTGCTGCACGCTTATCAATAGAGACATCATTCTTCATAAAATAATGAATTATAAGCTTGATAAACCGAGGGTAAGGAAAGAAATTAGTCTTCAGCTTCTTGTTTTGGAAGAGTTGAAAGTTAAATTCTTCCCACAACAAGGATGCATAATCTGCATTTGAGCCTTTGTACATTCCATAAAAGATGTTCATGATTGGACCACGCACAGCATCATGCCCAGATATTTTAGGTGTGAGACATCTACTGAGAATACCCAAGATTGCTCTCCAAGGTTGACCTACTTTAGCGGTGGTAAAATCAGACACAACTCGTATGTCAGGACATCCAAGAGCATCGAACATCTCCATGAGTTCGTCTTTGGTAGGATCCCTTGAAAATGACATACCTTTGGGTGTATCCCGAATTCCAAACATCTTGCGGAAGTCTAAAACGGTGAGTGTCTGTTGCTTGTTGTCGAGAGAGAAGGTGATCTTGTTTGAAGTACTTTCCTTGGTAGCCCAGAATTCATACATGTAATCATATGGCACTGAAGCAGTACTCCTTAACGCATTCTTGAAATGAGATTGATCAAGGATTGCTATGGCGACTTTGAATCCATGGTGAGTAGATTTTGAAACTTGCTTCAGCCGGTAATTGTTTGGTATAAACTTGAGGGCTCTTGCTTCGGTAATTGCTGCCGCTCTAGCATCTTGGAGTTCTTGTACTGTTGGATTAGTCATCGTGTCTGCTTAATATAAGACATAAAAGGTTGATGCACAAGCAATATATAGATATATATCATTATGACTTCTAAGCATAACACATTTCAACAAGTAATTATAACAAGCAAACAACTATCAATCCAACAACCCTTCATTCGGAACTCTTCATCCAGAACTCTTCATTCGGAACTCTTCATCCGGAACTCCTTCATTCGGAACTCTTCATCCGGAACTCCTTCATTCGAAACTCTTCATTCGGAAGTTCGTTTGGAACTCTTCATTCGGAAGTTCGTTCGGAACTCTTCATTCGGGAGTTCGTTCGGAACTCCTTCATTCGGAAGTTCATCCGGAACTCCTTCATTCGGAAGTTCGTCTGGAACTCATTCATTCGGAAGTTCATCCGGAACTACTTCATTCGGAAGTTCATCCGGAACTCTTCATTCGGAAGTTCATCCGGAACTCTTCATTCGGAAGTTCATCCGGAACTCCTTCATTCGGAAGTTCATCTGGAACTCCTTCATTCGGAAGTTCGTCCGGAACTCCTTCATTCGGAAGTTCGTCCGGAACTCCTTCATTCGGAAGTTCGTTCGGAACTCTTCATTCGGAAGTTCGTTCAGAATTCCTTCATTCGGAAGTTCGTCCGGAACTCATTCATTCGGAAGTTCGTCCGGAACTCCTTCATTCGGAAGTTCGTCCGGAACTCCTTCATTCGGAAGTTCGTTCGGAACTCCTTCATTCGGAAGTTCGTTCGGAACTTCCTTCGGAAGTTTGTTCGGAACTTCGTTCGGAAGTTCACTAGCCTAGCTCATTCGGAAGTTCACAAACCGTCCCCTATGATGGATTATTCTAAACGCATGTGTGAGATTTAAGGCAATCTAAGGCAACTAAACACGTTCTAATGCTAATCCGCATAAAACCCAACTAAAACCCCTAATAAATTAACCCTAAATTAAGGCAGAAACCCTAATCTTGATTAACTTAATTCAATCGAATTAATTAAGGGAATTGAGTAATGAATAAGACAAAATTACATGCGGATAAGTACCTTAGAAATGAAAGAGACGGATTAGGCGAATGTTGGATTAAGAAAAACCGAGCTTGAGTTTGTGTAACAATGGCGGAAAGAGAAGATAAAACATAAAAAAGAGAAGATGAAAGAACGGGGGGGGGGGGGGGGGGTTTGGTTTGACTTAGGTCAAAAGTTTTACAACTTTCACCCTTAGTCATTTTAAATCCCTATACTTTTCTTTTCTTTTCTTTTCCTTTTTGGTTTATAACTCTTTTTAGGCTAACATCCGTTAAGGTACTTAACAATCGTTAGTCTATCTCATTGTAATAACCATTCTAACCCTCACACAACTTAAGCAACGCATCCTATTAGCAAATCACCGAGATTTAAAGCAAGTCCTATCTCATTGAGCACAAGTCGTATTCTAAAGCAAGTCCAATCCTTAAACAATTTTGAAAATCGTTTTGATGACGAAGATGATTTAATATTTTTCTCCCCCTTAAACGATGACCCGTTTTCTATTTAAAGAGCTGTAGTCATTGTTTAAAGAGTCAAATATTGATGAAAACATTTCCAATTAATGTCTTGAAAAGATTGATTCGTGGTGGCAATAAGATTTCTCTTATTTTGACAAATTAATGCACTGAGACGTACACTAACTCGTGTTAGACCAAGTTGTAAAGTAAACTTAATCCCTTTGCATGATTTGGCTTGTAAATCATGCCCGAGAAAATTAATTCCCGTTGAGAGCCAACGTTTTCCAAGGAAATACGTGACTTTAATACGAAAAACGGGTTGCAGTCTGAAATAACTACAAGCCATAATGGGCATGTTTTAAAAATGTACAACTTTTATACGGACTCTATTTATGGCGCCGTGTCAATTTTGATCGACATTTCTAAAGCCGTAAATATTACCGTACTAAAAGACATGCCCGATTTAAAAAACGAAAAGTATTTTTGGTTTTTCTTGATTTTATAATTTTTATGGTTTTTCTAGGTTTTATATTTTTTATGGTTTTTCTTGGTTTTATATTTTTTATGGTTTTTCTTGGTTTTATATTTTTTTTATTTTTCTTTTTGTGGTTTATATATATACGATAATATACATGATCACGAACAAAGGATACGCATGAATAGTTTACCACCACTATTCAGCTGATTCTTCTGCCAATTCTTTGAGAGTCGCTGGAGAGAATGATTTCATGCCAAGCTTGTCGATCAAAAACTCGATTCGTCCTCGACCTAAGGCTTTGGTGAACATATCTGCCAGCTGATACTCAGTGGTGACAAAATACAGCTCGATCACTCCGTTCTCCACCTGCTCTTTAATGAAATGGTAGCGAATGTCTATGTGCTTGGCCCGGGAGTGTTGATCGTAGTTGCAGCAAAGGGAAATGGCGCTCTTGTTGTCACAATACATCGGGATTTTGTTGAATCCCAAGCCGTAGTCAGTTAGTTGTGATCTCATCCAAAGGACTTGAGCACAACAACCGGACATGGCGATGTATTCAGCCTCCGTGCTAGAAATTGCAGCGCTTTTCTACCTTTTTGAAGACCAACTAATCAATCTGTCTCCAAGGAGTTGCAAAGACCCAGAAGTGCTACGCCTCGTGTCTTGACACCCAGCATGATCGGCATCTGCGTATGATATTAAAGCAATGGAGGAATCTTTCGGATACCATAGACCACGATGAAGTGTTCCTTTGAGATACTGAAAGATCCTTTTAACAACATGTAGGTGCTTTTCGGTAGGCCGAGCCTGATACCGGGCACACATGCATACGGCAAATTGCAAATCAGGCCTGCTAGCAGTCAGATAGAGAAGGGTGCCGATCATCCCACGGTAAAGTTTTGGATCGACAATAATCCCATTCCTATCTTCATCTAACTTGGATTTCTCCACCATTGGAGTGTCCACGGGGTCACAATTTTCAAAGTTATATTTCTTAAAGATTCTAGAGCATATTTGGATTGATTAATAAAGATGCCTCTGGGATTCTAAGAAATTTGTAAACCTAAGAAAAATGAAATTTTTCCCATCATTGACATCTGAAAGCGTGTGGACATTATCTTCTCAAAGCGATTTGACAATTCTATGTTAGAGGCAGCAAATATTATATCATCAACATAAATTTGTACCAGTATCATGTCGTTGTCCTCCTTGAGAGTGAAAAGAGTGGGGTCCACTTTGTCTTTGGATAAGCCTTCCGAGATGAGATATGTTGAAAGGAGATCATACCACGCACGTGGAGCTTGTTTCAACCCATAGAGAGCCTTCTTAAGCTTGTACACATGATTAGGAAACTTTGTGCTAACGAACTCATCCGGCTGACTAACATAGACTTCTTCCCTTAGTTCACCATTCAAGAATTCCGTCTTCACATCCATTTGATAGACGATCATGTTCATACGAGCAGCATACGCAAGGAATAGTCTAATAGCCTCCAATCTTGCAATAGGAGCAAAAGATTCTTCAAAGTCGATACCCAAGGCTTGTTTGTATCCTCTAGCAACCAATCTAGCCTTATTCTTCAAGACTGCACCCATCTCATCGAGTTTAACCTTATAAACCCACAACAAAGTAAGGATGTTAACCTTGTCAGGGAGAGGAACTAATTCCCATACTTCAAGTCTTTGGAATTCATTCAGTTCCTCTTGCATGGCTTCAATCCAAGATGATTGAGTCATAGCATGTTGCCAGTTTTTAGGTTCAACTTCGAAGAGAAATGCATCAAAATAACAATAGAGTGCACTCTCTTGTAATTGATGACGTGTAGAGACTGGTCGATCGAGACTTCCAATGACATTCCTAATTGGGTGATATTTTGTCCATTTGGTGCTGTGTTTTTCAATCCGTGGTGGTCTGGAGTGAACAATAGAAGGAGCTTCTTCTGAGGTAGACGCGGCTGAAGGGTTTTCAGGTATCGGTACACCAAAGAAAGGAAGCTCTTGTAGGTGAGCATATTCCAAATCGTGATCAATAGAATCCTCTTCAACATCATTAGGCACAAGTAAGGGTGATGATTCAGGTGTAGTTTGAGAATCACTTGGTAGAGGTGCATCCGGTTCAATGTTAATTGAAGATGCATTTGATAAAGCTTCATTAGCTTGAGCAACAGCTTCAGGGATTGGAGCTATCACTACAGGTGTTGGAACTTCATCACTTGGGGGATCAAAGAATTCATCAAACAACGGTTGAAACAGTTTATCCCACTCGGGCCTTGTAGGTGGTAAAAATGATGTAGAAGTAGGATTATTGGGAACTAATTCGGAACTAATAGCACCGGTTCCCATCTCGTGAAGCGCGGGTTCAGAGCTGCGTTGCTCAGAAGCCATCGCTGTCAGCTCATCGAAATCTGAGTCCATAGTTTCTATTATCTTACCAAGACGACGGTTGTAAATTTGGTATGCTTTCTTGGAAGGTGAGTAACCAATGAAAATACCTATATCGGCTTTCGGTTGAAGTTTGCCCAAGTTCTCACTATTAATGTTTGGATAACAAAGAGCACCAAACACATGAAAGAATGAAACATCGGGTTTACGATCATGTAGAAGCTCGTAAAGTGTTTTTCCATGGCGTTTCCGAATGATAGAGCGGTTTTGGGTGAAACATGCAGTAGATATAGCTTCTGCCCACAATAATAATGGAGCGTTCGCATAAATCAGCATAGTCCTAGCAGCTTCCATAAGCGTACGATTCCGTCTTTCAACGACACCGTTTTGTTGTGGAGTACGTGCAGCGGATGTTTCATGTGAGATACCAACTTCTTCATAGTAATCACGAAGAGTCTGGTTGACGAACTCTGTTCCATTATCTGTACGAATACGGCGGACAGTAGTATTTAAACGTACCTGAATGAATTTCAGAAAAGTGATGATAGCCTTCGGTGCTTCATCCTTTGTACGTAGAAATCTTACCCATGTAAACCTGGAGAAATAATCCACAATAACAAGAATGAATTTCTTACCGCTCACACTTTCGATTCGTATTGGCCCACAAAGATCCATATGCAAAAGATGAAGTTTTTCTTGATTGGTGTCTTCAGCTTTGGACTTGTATGACTTCTTGGTGCTTTTCCCCCTTGAACACGCGGAACATAAATGGTCCTTGTGAAATTTGAGCTTTGGAAGACCACGAACTAATTCGTTTTTAGCCAAATGATTAATAGCATCAAAGTTGAGATGAGATAATCTGCGATGCCATAACCATGACTTGGTCTTAGATGCTTTGGAGAGAAGACATACTGGAGAGGCGGCCATCATGTCTTGTAGGGACAACGTATAAAGATTTGCACCACGAGATCTCTTCAACAAGTCTTTTCCTTCCAAGTTGCGGATGAAACAAGTATGTTGTCGAAAAGCAACCTCTAGGTTGGAATCACAAAACTGTCCTACTGAATATAAATTATGACCAAGACCTTCTACATAGTATACCCTGGAAATCGTAACGTTTCCAATCTGATATTCACCATATCCCATTATCTTTGCAATATGATCATTACCGAATTTAACCGTTCCAAGAAACTTGCTGACGAAATTTCAGAGCATCGAGCGATCTCCGGTCATATGCTTTGAACAACCGGAGTCCAAATACCAGAGGATGATTTGGACCACCTGAATATATCACCAGACAAGGATAATGTATAGGTTTCGGAATCTGAATGTTCCTTGTTATTAGCAGGTACAGATTTAATAATCTTAGATTTGCTAACTTTAGGTTTCTTAGATTTCCTAGCCTTCTTCCTAGTTGGTGGTGTAGATTCTAGTTGGCTTAAATCCTGAGGTATTTCTTCACTGATAGGCACTATAGTGGGGGCTGACCTAATTAAAGGGCGCTGTTTCCATACTTTAGTGCTAGTGTGCCTAACTAAAGGACGCTGAGACCTAACCTCAATGGATGCATTCCTAGTTAAAGGGCACATTTTTCCATCTAATGTAAAGGTCCTACCAGTGGGACGCCATTGCCATCCAACTTGGGTACGAGTTCTCCCAGTTGGTTTCCATTCAAGATCATTCCTAATAGCATTCATTTCATTCACATGATCAATAAGACACAAATCATGACGTTGGGAAAACATGCATTCATTACAATTCCAACATTTCAAATTAGAATTCACAAATGGTTTAGGCTTCTGCACAGGCGCAGAGCTTTTAGTCTTAACATGATTCTTTTTATTTAAATCTAAACTGATATTCCTAGTATGAGCTTCTACTTTCTTCTTGATGGTACTACTAGTGGAGGGCTTGATCTTATCTTTCTTGAGTGGCGATCCTTTAGCCTTAGTAGACTCTTTTAATCCTGTAGAAGGCAAAGTGGGAACATTAGCAACAGATTTTAAAGGTGCCTTACTTGATGGTGCCAATGACGGTTTTGCTCCTGGGGTCTTATTGAATGGAGTTACAGCAATGGGTCGATTAGTGAGTAGTGCAGAACCCGGTTTACCTATGTATTGCAAATATGCTAAGCAATATTGAACTCACTTAATATATTCATGAGTTGAATAAAAGTAACTGCTTGAGGGATCTAACGCATATAAATCATCTAAAATATCCCTAACAAGATCTACATACTTAATTGCATTTCTCATATAATCATCGTAGGTAACCGGGTTTTTCTTATGGAGCGGGTTCTTATAAAGCACTACTGACTTGGTTGTTGGAGCACTAGAGGACGGTGCAGAGTTGGTAGCTAAGTTATTAACAGCTTCTTGTCGGGTGAGAAGAAGTGTCTCCTTTAACTCGGCCAAAACCATGTTTTTGTCAATGAGCAGGATATTTAAGTCAGAGATTTCCTCACATTTTTGGTTCAATTGTTCAACATAAGATTGTTGTTGTGCCGCATTAAAAGCGAAGCGTTCTTCTAGTGAACCATAAAGTTTGGACATTCCCTGTCTTGCACGATCCATCTCCCCTAGAATAGACGAAAGTCTAATTTCTAAGTCCTGGTTTTTAGACTCTGCAGCCTCTAGTTCCAATTTTAGTGTTTCATTTGATGACACATCTCTCTTTAATCTCATAATCTCTTCCTCTAATGCCTTAACTATTGCAATCATATTGTCACTCGTCTCAACACTGTTTTCACAACCATTTGTTATCAAAAGATCCTCATTTTGAGTTTGTTGTTTTAATTCTAAAGATATACAATGTTGTTCAAGCTGATTAAAGCGTTTTGAAAGTAAATTGTAAGAATCTTGAAGCTTTAAAAATTCAGCGTTAGATTCGTGACAAGAATGATTAACTACCTCATTTACAGTATCAGCAACATTTACAGAGAGATCACACACATCATCACATATATTCACAGCATCACATTTAATCATAGCGGATGTAAGCTCATTCGAATAATTAACATTCATAGTAGTAAGCACATCACACGAAATTACTTGGGACAAGAATCGGTCATATTCGGATAAAATCTTTTCCTTTTCAATTAGTTGTAGTTCGTAAGCGGTGTCCATTTCATAAAACACTTTTTGAACTTCTATAATTTCAAACTCAAGATTTTCTGACAGAGATGCAAAACTTCCTTTTAGACTTTCGACAAACGGATTGATCTCATTCTTAAACACCTCGTTCATGTGTTCGAAAGCCCATTCTCCGGCGTTTAGGCCATTTGAAGTCGTACATTCCAAAATGACCTTGTCAAAACTAGCAAAGTATTGATTAATCTCTTGCAAGTTTAACCATACAGTGCTAACATGTGGAAGATCCTTTGGAATTTCCTTAGGTCCTTCCATTTTGACAAGTGTAGGAAGTGTACTAGGGTTTTCTTCATTTAACATGTAGGTTGGTGCTGTGATGAGATCTTTATCCATATGGAAGCGAATTCTAAAATCCGTTTTTGCAAGCTCCTTATTCATTTTAAAATAATCACACTCGGGATATTTTGCAAAATTATATGACCGATTCTCATCAACTAGATCCTTATTTGTGCGATCATCGAAAATAACAATCGGGTCTAAGACCAATCCTAATTGGGTTGCATTATAAAGTCTTGGACTATGGATAAAAGCTTGTTTTTCATACCGTGGGTTAGGGGGAAGGCCTTTTTGACGTGATAAGTTAAATTCTCTAAACGAAGCATCAAATAAGTGCACTAGTTGAGAGGCACCGTATTTCTTAAAAGCAAATAATCTAAACTTCTAATCTTATTAGCCGCATTAATTTACATTTCATTCTTTTTAGACTCGAGTAACTCAAAATCCGTTTGAAGTTTGTGAAAATTAGTGACCACTAACTCTTTTTCTTTAAGTTCGTTAGAAAGATCTGCTCTTAAGGTTTCAATTTCTTGCAAATGACTCATTTGTTTGTTTCGAAAATGATCATATTCGGGATTTGTTAGAACAGTGGACGAAGGAACTAATTCCAAAGTTTGAACCTTTTCGTTGCACAAAGCAAGCTCAGCAGACAAATTCTTATTCTTAGCTAGGGTTTCTAAGAGTGCAGTATTCATTTGGATAAGTAGTGTAGCAGGAACCATGACCAAATCTTGTTGAGCAGGAATATGCGTATGTGAAATGGCTCCCGGTTGTGATTCACTCAAAGTCTAGGGACTCACATTGATATTACTATCATTGATTGTCTCCTCATTTGAAAGACTCGCCACCGAAGACTCATTCGGATCAGCACCCTCTTGCCCAACTTGAAGTGGTTGAATACTAGTATCAGTGGTATTAATAAGTACCTCAGATATTTTTTCTGGCCCTAAGCTAGAGATGGTTGCCATAAGAGCTGCCTGTGCAGATTGAAGTTCATCACAGTCTGAATCGTAAGCATCAAGATCATCTGCATGGTATGCCTCATTCTGTGTGGTGACAATGTCTTGTTCAGTAATCCCTGGATCAGCAAGAAATGCAAGCTCTTCTTCATCAAGTTCCCTTCCTTGTGCCTGAGCGCTCACCAGATAAATCTTCTCTGCAAACCATTGACCATCCCTTCTCCTCTTGGGTTTTTTGCAATCCCTGGACATGTGACCTTCTTCCTTACAGTTGTAGCATGTAATCATTCTCAACTTGCCTGTGGAATTAGCCCGTGGAGGAGTGTTGACCATTGGAGCAGGATTGACCGTGCGTGCATTGGTGGTTGATGTAGTAGGTCTCCCCTGATAAGGTTGAATAGGTTGAACCATTACCCTGCCATTCTCAATAGTAGCTTGTTGGCGAGAATTGGATGAATTCCTCAGCTGATTGTTAGTAGGAGCTGGTCCTCTAAATCCTCGTTTGCTTAAAGTCCTTGTGAGATAAGCAGACATAGTGGCTAACACTTCAACTGGGTCAGTTCCTAGTTTGACTTCAGGAATGGGGACTTCATCATTATCACAATACAGTGCCTGGTCTTGTTGAGCTGCATAAGCACTAGAAGGAATACTCATTTGGTCAGAGTAGCTTGATGGATATGCTGCATTCTCTTGATAAGAAGAATATGAAGACTGAGCATAAGGTGCAATGCTTGCTGGGTGAGGTTGTGAAGCATATTGTGATGAACGTGCATTAAACAGATATTGTTGCTGATGTGAGGTGGGTGGTTGCGGTAGAATCGAATATTGGGGGAAGCTTGGAGTCAGGTACGGTGATGGATGATAGGCTTGGTGTCCCATGATATAAGGAGTGTTGTTGTATGACAAGCTTGGTTGATTCGCCATCAAAGCTAAAGAATCAGGGTATATACCTCGAGGCGAACGGTGCATGATCACATGTTTCTCATGTTGCTGAAGAAAAGCATAGAGTTGATCCAAATTGCACTTATGCAAATACCTGGTTAACTTAACATCGGTAATATACTCACCCCATTCAGCTTGAGGTAAAGTATTCAAAAACTTGGTGTTAACCTGGAATGTAGCAATCACGAGATTGTATACATTCAGATCATTCATGAGAGTAGTGAATCTGAAGTAGTAGTCGTGAAGCGTTTCCCCTGGGCTGTACGTGAATCTATCAAACAGATCATATAACTTACATTCCCTTTCCTGTTTGGTAAGAGACGTACCTTGTAGCAACACCTTTAGACGTTCCCATAAATCCTTTGCAACCGTATATTGACTGACCATTCGATAGATGTCATGTGGAAGAGCTTGGAGAATGGTTTGAAGAGCCTTTTCGTCTGCATCGGCAATAAGTTGTTGAGCTGGTGTAAGTTCTTCAAACTCCCGTGGTCGAGTCACATTGTTAACCACGATGGTACCATAATCAAGTGGACCATTTAGAATTGACTTGACCATAAGCCTCCCATATGTCGGTTTTCCCTTAATGTATGACATCATACGGCCTTGCCATGCTTCAAAGACTTCTTTAATGAGCATTGGAGGGCGATTATCCGTTCCCGTAATGACAGAAATATCCGTAAGTGATGTCATCTGAGGCATTAATGAATTCGGATTCATTTTGATCACTTCAAAGAGACAAAGATTATCGGTTGATCGAGCAGTGAAGTAAAGTTTGTGAGTTGTGTTGAGTTTTTGTGTAAGAAACCAAGATTAAATCCTCTAAAAAAATCGTCGAAAAAACAAGTAAAATATCCCTTGGTTCGGAACAATTGTTGATTCAGAAGTGTTGATTCGGAAGATTTTGGCTCGGAACTCCTTGATCCGGAACTTTTGGTTCGGAAGATTTGATCCGGAACTTTCCTTGATCCGGAACTTTTGATTCGGAACTTTCCTTGATCCGGAACTTCTGGTTCGGAAGATTTGATCCGGAACTTTCCTTGATCCGGAACTTTTGATTCGGAAGAACTGAGTCGGAACTTTCCTTGATCCGGAACTTTTGGTTCGGAAGTACTGATCCGGAACTTTCCTTGATCCAGAACTTTTGGTTCGGAACTTTTTGATCCGGAACTTTCCTTGATCCAGAACTTTTGGTTCGGAACTTTTTGATCCAGAACTTTCCTTGATCCGGAACTTTTTGATCCGGAACTTTTTGATCCGGAACTTTTGGTTCGGAACTTTACTGGGAAACAGAAGCTGGTTCGTGTAACAGTCGATTAAATGAATGAAGAAACAAACCCGGATTTTTACCAAATTACCCAAAAAGTTTTGTGATTTCTACTAAAATAAGTAAAACCGAATACTTATCTACTAATCCCAATCAATAAAATCACCAAAAACTCCAAGAATCAAGATAGATCTTCTTAAAGAACACTAATACAATCAAAAACTAAATAAGAACACAAATCATTACCTTAAATCACCCCATAGCTCTCTGATACCAGTTATAGAATATTGATAATCTTTTTAATCTATGAAGTGGGTTGAAGATTTCTAGAGAGAGAAACTAGTGAGAGAAAGTGAGAGAGAACTATGTGTTTTTCATTAAATGATAGAATGGAATAATCAACAACCAACCCCTTCCCATGGTGGAAAGGGGTATTTATATCCAAGCCACTATTGGGCTTGGGCCGACCCATGACAAGCCCATGGGTCGGTTTCTTACTTAACTAAATAAGTACTCATTAACTACGAGCTATTACAACATTAATAATATTGTGGAGTGACCGATACTTCTAATATACGTTAAAACGTATTTCTAACATACTCCATGCTATCAATTTTTAATACCTGAAATATATGCTTAAAATCAACACAATGGTTGAGTGAATTCATAGGTTTATAAATCATTTTTAATTCAAGATCCCTTTTCTGAGCTACGTTGTTATTCGCCCACAAAACAAATTAATGAATTACTGCACTAAACTTATGATACCGTGACTAGACATATCAGAAACCGTTAATTTCCCTTATGGGGAAGTCTGCCAAACTATCATGTTTTGCAAAATAAAGTATGCATGTTTGACTACTAGGGTTCTAGCAAGTGTAACTTGCCCTGACAGAGGATGTCAGTCCTCAAATAGTATTATTTACGATATTAGCGCTCATATTCCGTGAAATGATTAGCGGTTCACAATTAAAAAGGTACTTTCAAGGCAGCATTAAACATAATGTCAATAAACATATCTAGGTAGCATACCAAAAAATGCTTATATTCTACTTTAGCATATATCCCCCTCACGGGTTTTCAAATCATTGAAAGTAGTCTACTTTTGTGAGGCTATGAACTCACCTTATATCTAGTAATTCTGAATCTTGCCAGGTTTATATTTCAATCACAAAGAGCAACATGGGCTAACAAACAAGAACTTGGTCTCACACAAACCTGGATTAACACGTTTTATATAGTATCAAGTCTTTGATTCTGAGTTCATTATTCTTAAGTATTAATTATATATTCTTGGATTTATAATCTTTTATAGTTATAGCATCATTGTTCGGGCCATCATACTCAGAAGCCATTCTATAAACGTTTGAGGAGCGAGGGCACTTTAAATTGTAAACCTAACCACTCAGTCAAAACGTAATATCGAGATGCAACATCTTTGTACAAAGTTCCCTACTAACATGATACATTTATATAAGAAATCTCTTCAAAAGTTAGCATGTTCTTTTATTTTTATATTTTACATCCTTTAGTTTCAATATTGGCAAAAATAGTCCTTCTAGTTTATATAACTTTAGAATATAGGTTTTGATGTACAACTTGTATCCATATAGTTTCATAAATGACCAAAATGGTCCTTAAAGTTTCTAAGTTTGGTATATTTACCTTTTGGCACATAATGTTATAAGTTTAACACATTTACACTTTTAACCCTTAAAGTATATAGTTTTAATATTTACATTTTCTACCTTTAAATATTAACCTCAGGGTTTAAATATTTACAATATTTATCCTTAAAGTTTTAACTTTCATAAAATGACACTTTTGACCCAAAATGTTTATAGTTTAAAAATGACAGTTTTAGTCCCTAGACTTGTTTAAAATTGCATAACAAGTTCAAAAATACTCCAAATGATTTAGAAACTTGGAAAAAAGTTTATCAACACATTTATAATCATAATAAAAACATTTCTATATAATTATAGCCTTTGAAATAGGTTTTTGCTCATTATTTCATGTTAATTACAAAACTAGGGTTTTAAGACATCTTTAGCTTATAACTTCCATTTTAAGTGATGATATGAACTAATTTCTTTTACATTTATCTTAATAATATCCTATAAGTATTATAAAAAGTATAATAAAGCATTATAACAATATCAAAGATTAGTTAACATAGAGATTACCTAGGTAGCTCTAAAATGGCTTCTTATAGCTTCCTATGAACACTACTTGCAACCAAAGTTTCAAGAGCTTCAATGGCTTCCTTCTATAAAAAGTTATGGTCTTCTAGGAGTCCTAGAACTTTTGTAGAAGTGGAAATCAGAATGGGTATGGAGATATAAAGAAAACAGGGTGCGACTTGGGATGTTATGTAGTTCACCTCTATTTATAATAGTTTCAACACTTAGGCTCCAAGTTTTGCTATTAAACGTGTATGGCCTGTAGATTAGTGACTAAGGAAAGCTAGGGAAGGTCTATGAAAGTTTATAGAGGCTAGGATCAAAGTTATATATGGTTTGTGGTACAAAACATCACACAACATACTTAGATAAGAATGGTGAGTCTTAGCCTACAACGTGGTGATCCAGAAGCTTAGATGTCTTCTAGAAGTCCTAAAATATCTTTTAAATATCTAATTCCAAACTTGTAATGTTAGAAATACGTTTTTACGTATTTAGGAAGATTCAGTCACTCCGACAATATATTAAGTAGTAGCTCGTAATCTAGTTACTTTACATTAATTAAACAAGGTAAATCCCGGTCCATGTCATGTATGGTCGGCCCAACTTGTAAGCCTAAGCCCATCTCATGGGCTTGGTATATAAACCCTCTCCTTTGATGGAGAGGATGTGGTTTCATTCATAATTACATATAGTAAAGTGTGTTTCTTCATACTTTCTCTCTCTAGGTATGTGTGTGATTCTACCATCTTTCTATCTCTACTCTCTCTCTAGATTAAGCAAGATTTATAATATCCTACAAATGGTATCAGAGCCATGGGATGATTGTCTTGTTTATGTGTTTGTTTTTATATATTTCGTGTGTATTTTTTATTTATAAATCCCTCGTCCTAAATTTTTTTGTGTTTTTCATGGTTTGATCTTTACCAATATAATCTACATAGTCGTGGTAGTGATTTGGTATATTTTTTTGGTCAAAAACACAAAAAATTTGGGCGTTTGGATCATTTTTTGGTAAAAAAATCGTACTTGAAGCCTTAGATATCCAAGCTCCACTTTTTCAGGGATAATTTCGTAACATTTGAATTATTGCGGAATTGAATCAACCACCAGATTGTGGAATTGAATCCACATTGCGGAATTGAATCCACATTGCGAAATTGAATCCACATTGCGGAATTGAGTCCACATTGCGGAATTAAATCTTGAATCCTAGTTAAACATTGTGGAATTGAATCCTAGGTTAAAATTGCAGAATTGAATCCTAGTTTAACATTGCGGAATTGCATCCTAGTGAAACATTGCGGAATTGAGTATCAATAAACATTGCAGAATTCTTTATTCATACACATTGCGGAATCATTCATTCATATTGTGGAATCATTGAAATTTTTCAATCTTTTCGAAAAACTGATTTAGAAAATTTCGATCGTGAGTTTTTGTCTGCCTTGGAATTTTTGGTTTATCGAGAACATATTTTAGGGGATTTTAACATTGTTTCTCGACTTCTACACACAAAAGCAAGCACATTTACTTTTTCTCATTATTCGATCAACCTTTTTCAAATCTTAACTTATCAAAATAGAGTTTACTTCACTTACGGATAAGTCATCCTCTTGGGTACGGATAACCGTCCACCAATGTTGGTGAAGACTATGTATGAGGTTTGGGCTTCCCGAATGGAACTTTATATGTTGAATAAAGAGAATGGACATCTCATTTGGGCATCGGTGCTCAATGGACCATTGGTATATGGTACTGTAATGGAAGGTGCAGTTACTCGTCCTCGCATAACGAGTGAATTAACTAAAGATGCAAAGATTCAAGACAAGTGTGATAAACAAGCTACAAACATCATTATCCAAGCCCTTCCTTCGGATGTCTACAAACTCGTGAGTAAACGTAAAGTTGCCAAAGAGTTATGGGATAGAATTCGTAGTTTAATGCAAGGCACCTCGTTAACTAAACAAGAACGAGAGTGTAAGCTATATGATACGTTTGATAAGTTTGCCTATGTCCTCGGGGAGACTCTCAATGATTACTATTTAAGATTCACTCTATTGATGAATGAGCTCAACATTTATGGCTTGGCAATTCCTACGTTTCAATTAAACACCAAGTATTTGAACACTCTTCCTTCCAAACGGAGCAAGTACGTGGCGGCTGTTAAATTGACTAAGGATTTGCATCAAACCAACGTGGATCAACTTCAAGCTTTTCTTCAACAACACGAATGTCACGTGATCGAGGCTCGGTTATCAACACTTCAAGTTCATGATCCACTTGCCATGTATGCTTCTAAACAAATGACTCCCCAACAACACTTGGCTTACACTTATCAACAACTATCATACTTGCAGCAACCACCACCCACATATCAGCAACCACAGCAACCATCTTATCAACCACTTATGATGCCACAACAAGCATTTCAACAAAGTTTTCTTTAACAGCCTTATCCACCGCAACCAACACATCAGGCATCACCAACACCACAAGCACAAGCCTTCTATTCCAATGAACTTCCACCAATTCAATCACCGGTCTTTACTCCAACTGATATTCCAACTGATGTTTTGAACCATCTCATTGCCTACTTGTCAAAACTTGTCGTAACTAGAGGTTTTCCACCAACGAACAATCAGCTCCGCACTTCTTCAAATCCTCGTTGTAGAAACTAGAAGGGGGGTTGAATAGTTTCTTAAAATTTACTTGTTAATATATGGTTTCCAAAAATCCTTTTTCAAAAACTTAGGCTTGAGGAAATATGTGAAATCTTCTTATGCACAAATATGAACAATGATAGTGTAGCTAAACTAATACTAAGAAAAATATATCCACAAAGAATAAAGAATGATAGTGTAGCTAAACTAATACTAACAAAAATATA
The DNA here is from genome assembly GCA_025667525.1 of Glebionis coronaria. Lineage (NCBI taxonomy): Eukaryota > Viridiplantae > Streptophyta > Magnoliopsida > Asterales > Asteraceae > Glebionis > Glebionis coronaria. The sequence goes on from CM046877.1 coordinate 488,462,243, forward strand.
TCCATAAAGAATAAAGAATGATAGTGTAGCTAATCTAATATTAACACATGTATATGCAAAAAGTAATAATGAATGTAAAGAGTTAAGGGTAAAGAAAGATCAAACCGAACACCAAGGATTTATAGTGGTTCGGCAACGAAGCTCACTCCTCGTTCCTACTCCACTCCTCGAGTACTCCTTACTCGAGAGTTCACTACACAACAAGCTCCTTATGGTGGAGAAAACCGTATACGTCGCTTAACCAATTTCCGACTCTAAGCTAAGAGTCGAGCCCTAATCGTAGCTAGGACCAATCTACACAACTATACTTAGTACATACACAACTTCCAAATAGACACAACTACTTGGATCTTCACAACTATGACACAACTACAAGAATATAAAAATTGATCTTCAATAGATCTTTGGTGGTGGACTCAACACTTCACTAGGATAGTGTTCTTCTCTTTGCACTTGGAGAGGAAGAGATGGAAGAACAAGATTCACTTCTTAAACAAGTAATAATCAAACAAATGATCAAAGATTTGAGTGATTAAAGAAGGGGTTTGAATCTGGAAATAAATGTGCAAAAGAGGTGAGGTGAAAAGCTGAGAATGGCCAACTATTTAAAGGACAAAGGAGCCAACGGCTATATCTACCCGCGGTACCTTATCACAGCCCGTGGTACCTTATTGATAAGGTACCGCCTAGGCGCTAAGGTACCGCCGGACTAGACTCCGCTTCTTTTTGTCCTTTAGTGGTGGAGGTCTTATCTGGGTATAAAAATATCCTGAAAGGATATTCTTAACAGCTATAAGAATATGCCATTTTCAAATTTCAAATAATTAATTTAATAAAACATTTTCTTAAAAATAAAGTTTAATAAAAACTTGTCACTTTTAATAAAAAGTGAGTTTTAAGAAAAGATTAAATCACTTGATCACTTGACTAAGGTTAGTACTTGTTTATCCATACCTTAAGTGAAAATGGGTAAAATGAAAAATACTTGAACTCAAGAATTCATTTTTCGTTGTTTTCGTAAATGCTTGTTTTTACATATTGCCGTAATCAAAACTAAGCGAGACCGAAAAATGAAAGTAACGTTTTTAGTCATTATTGCATTAACAATCTCCCCCTTTTTGATTCCGACAATACATAAACTCAATCACACAAAAACAAGATTTTCGAAGACGAGTTTATTCATTTCTCCCCCTTTGTCGAAGCAAAAAGGTTGCGTAATCCGGTATTGAAGAAACGGACTTTGCAAAGACTCCCCCTTGGTGCTTACTCCCCCTAGCTTGGGGCACCGAGGAATCGAGATATGGTGACAAGCTACATAGAAGGGTTAGTTGAACAAAAGAAACAACCAACAATATATAGCAATAGGTCACATAAAAAATAAAATAAAAAGAGAAGAAAACACAAAGACAAAGATCCAAGATAGGTTACTAAAAGAAACATCATACAAAGAAGTATGGAAAAAGAAACAAGCCAAAAGCATAAATCTAATCCTAGTTATTCTAGAATTCTAAGATTTGCTTGAATGTGGTGTCTTGAGGATAAGCAATCAATGCTTATATGAAAGACAAGGTAATAGCGGAGAGTGGTGGTGGTGGCTTATTGGAGATCTCATGATCAAAGTGAAGAGGAGGCTTGATTAAGAGACTCTTGATGTAGCTCAACTCCTCATAGATGTGTGCCATAGCAAGATGTTGATATTGACAACAATGACAATATGTTCCATGGTGCATGACATTATCATGAGAAGGAGGAAGAACACTAAAGGGTGGTGGTGGAAGAAAAGAAGTTCCACAATCAACATTCTTGGTAGGAGAAATGTGATTATGAGTGTTCTTGGGTGGGTTTGGATTGAAAGCAATTGGAGAAAATGGAGGAGATTCAAGGCTTTCATTGGGAGAATAAGACATTTTGGATGTGAAGTAATGCAAAATGCTTATGGTTTAAATAGGGAAGGCTTAGGGTATTTTTGGGGTGGTCAAAGGGTTTGAAACAAAGATTCTCAAAAAGGTTGGAGCAAATCTGGAGTTTCAGAAAAAACCCGAAAAGGAGGCCCACTGTAGGCGGTTCCTTATCTATACTGGCGGTACCTTATCAATAAGGTACCGCGGTTCACATAAGGAACCGCCTGCAGAAGCAGGGTTTGGTGTTTGGAGGAAGATTTTCAGCAAATCTTATTTTTCTAGTCTAACTTATCATAGGGATATGCTTAAAAGCAAAGATAGACAAAGAAAACATATGCAAACTTACCAAATATAGATTTGACCAAAATACATGGATTAAAAAATCAATGTAGGAGGTGTGTAAGACAAGACCTTAAGTCATGACACAATGATCCTCCATGATTCAATCTTGTTCTTGCTATGTTTGAGAGAATCATACATATGAATTATGTAAGCTCTATATTAATAGCGAGAATCTATGAAAAAATCATTTTTAGATTGAATTAACAATGTCAAACGAATTTCTCAACCATTTTCGAAAGAGACTTTGAGAGTTTTGAAAAGGATATGAGAAGATTTTTCAAAAGATTTTTAGAAGACTCAAGAGCTCAAAGTCATAATAGAAAGCACACAATAAGAAAGGAATTTAAGGAAGATGTTCCATTAATCCTAGACCTAGACGCAAGTAATTGAAAGGTTCCCTCTTAAGTGGCTTAGTGAAGATATCGGCTAAGTTGTCTTCGGAGGGCACCTTTTCAATAGAAATGTTCCCCTTTTGAACATTATCCCTAAGGAAATGGTGTCTAATTTCTATGTGTTTGGTTTGCGAATGTTGCACAGGATTCTTGCTTAGGTCTATAGCGCCTTTATTATCGCACATGATGGGAACATCATCAAGAGAAATCCCGTAATCAACAAGCGCTTGCTTCATCCATAGAGCTTGTTGGCATGCTTTACCGGCACTCACATACTCGGCTTCCGTGGTGGATATAGCAAGAGCGGTTTGTTTCTTGGAGAACCAAGAAGTTAAACAACAACCCATGAAGGTACAAACTCCACTAGTGCTTTTCCGGTCCACATAGTCTCCCGCATGATCCGAGTCCGCGTAGACGATGGTTTCTACGCCTGTCCCTTTAGGATACCATAATCCTAAATGTATAGTGCCTTTAATGTATCGGAAGATACGCTTAACCGCTTCAAGGTGAGAGGTTTTGGGAGCCTCTTGGAAGCGAGCACAAAGGCAAACACTAAACATGATATCCGGTCGACTTGCCGTTAGGTACAACAAACTACCAATCATACCTCTATATTTGGTGTTGTCTACCGACTCACAATCATCATCTACGGTGAGTTTAGTATCCGAGGCCATAGGGGTTTTCATTGGTCTAGATTCTTCTAATCCAAATTTCTTTAGCATTTCTTTAGCGTACTTAGATTGACTAAAGAAAATACCATCGTCCATTTGTTTAATTTGGAGTCCTAAAAAGAAGTTAAGTTCTCCCATCATACTCATTTCAAACTCATCATGCATGATTTTGGCAAAGTCATCACACAATTCTTGATAAGTTGAGCCAAATATAATGTCATCAACATATATTTGTACGATTATGAGGTGAGAACCTTTCTTCTTTGTAAAGAGTGTATTGTCTACCATACCCATGGTATACTCATGTTTAACAAGAAACGCTTTAAGTCTATCATACCAAGCTTTGGGTGCTTGTTTGAGTCCATAAAGTGCTTTCTTAAGCTTGTAAACATGGTTCGGTTTCTCAAAATCAATGAAGCCGGGAGGTTGAGCCACATATACCTCCTCATTGATCAAACCGTTAAGAAATGCACTCTTTACATCCATTTGTTGAAGCTTAATATCTAAGGCACAAGCGTAGGCTAAAAGGATTCTAATTGATTCTAATCTAGCTACCGGTGCATATGTCTCATCATAATCAATTCCTTCTTGTTGATTATAGCCTTGAGCTACAAGTCTAGCCTTGTTACGAGATACAACACCATTCTCATCTAGCTTATTCCTAAATACCCATTTGGTTCCTATAATGGTAGAACTTCTAGGTGGAGGAACAAGTTCCCAAACATCATTGGCAACGAATTGATTCAATTCTTCTTGCATCGCAATGACCCAACTCTCATCCGTCAAGGCTTCTTTAACATTCTTAGGTTCAATCAAGGAGACAAAACAAAAGAAGTTGCTTTGATTTTGGACTTGAGATCTTAGGGTCCTTTGATTTAAGTCACCAATGACATTATTGAGAGTATGATCCCTAGACTCCTTAATGTTTACTTCCTTTTCAACACTAAGGTCTTCAACTCCTATTTTTCTAACCTCTTTGGCTTTAACTACTTCTAATTCATCCAAGTCATAATCAACCAATGGTGGTGTCTTGGGTGAAGGAGGGGTTTCATCAAAGGTTACGTTGAGTGATTCTTCAATAACCCCTGAGGTTCTATTTAGGACTATGTATGCCTTACTAGTTTGGGAATAACCTAAAAGGATACCTTCGTAAGACTTTGGGTCAAACTTGGTAAGGTAGTCTTTGGTGTTGAGGATAAAGCACTTGCTTCCAAACACCCTAAAGTATTCTAATGAGGGTTTCTTACCTTTAAGAATCTCATAGGGGGTCTTTCCTAGGAAAGGTCGAATAAGAATTCGGTTGAGAATATAAGTCGATGTATCTACGGCATTGCACCAAAACTTTTGAGGCAAAGATTGCTCGTTTAACATCGTCCTACTCATCTCTTGGAGAGTCCTATTCTTCCTTTCAACTACCCCATTTGATTGTGGAGTGCGAGGAGCCGAGAAGTTATGGGTAATACCATGAGCTTCACAAAAGGCACCAAATTGCACTTCATTATCAAATTCCCTACCATGAGTCGTCCTAATAGAAACAATTGAACATCCTAGTTGATTTTGAATTCTTCGACTAAAGATTTCGAAATGATCGAAAGCTTCATTCTTAGATGCCAAAAATCTAGTCCAAGTGAATCTAGAATAGTCGTCAACTATAACTAGGGTATAAAGGTTACCTCCATAACTCCGTATGGCGGAAGGTCCAAAGAGATCCATATGTAGGAGCTCTAAGCACCGAGAGGTCGAAACCAAATTCTTGGCTTTGTGACTTGAGTGAACTTGCTTTCCAACTTTGCAAGCATCACAAAAGTGACTATCAAACTTAATCTTGGGGAGGTGTCTTACCAACTCCTTAGAGACTAAAGATTGAATTAAACGCATATTAGCGTGACCTAATCTCCTATTCCAAAGAGTAGAACTATCATCTATAGTCGCAAGACATATGTTGTCTTTTGACTTCTTATTAACCTTCATGACATAAAGCCCATGCTTTCTAACACCTTTTCCAGTGACTTTTCCATCTTTTACGATTTCACTGTCATGTTCGGAAAAGATGACCTTACACTTATTATCACAAATTTGACCTATACTTAAAAGGTTAAAACCTAAGTTATCTACGTGCTCACATTTTCAATGGTCATGGAGTCAAGAGAAACCGTACCTTTGCCAATGATATTACCACGTAGACTACTAGCGAATGTGACGTTACCTCCATCATATGCTTTGTAATGCGAGAACAAACTTCGATTACCCGTCATGTGTTTAGAACATCCACTATCCTTAATCCACTCGTCGGGCTCCAAATCAATTCCCAAGCATATCTAGGTAACAATACACAAGATCAAACATTTGGTCCCCAATATCTCATGCGTCCAAAATTGTTAGTTCCAAACATCCCTTGCATTTGGTTGGGATGCATGAATGAGGTGGGGATTCCCCATGGAGAACAAAACAGAGGAGGGTAGTAATTCATGTAACCATTTTGTTGCTTATTACTTCTCCTAGGTGTGTTTGATCTAGTTTTAGAGTTATTATTATTCTTTCTAGGTGTTGGAGTTTTACTTCTAGTTCGTGAGTTCTTTTGATTATCTCTTGTAGGTGTTGTCGTTCTACTTCTAGGCTTAGACTCATTCCGTACTCTAGGTGGAGTAGAAGATGATCTAGATAAACTTCTATTTCCCATGAGAGGTTTACTTAACGGCTTATAGAACTTACTAATAGTATTGTCGTCAAGTATGGGTAATTGAACCTTATTAACAGTAAGATGCTTTGGTTTTTCATTTAACTTAGATTTTTCAGAAAGTTCAGAATTTTCACAAAATTCAACTTCTGGCCGCGGTACCTTATCTATTGCCGCGGTTCCATAGCGATAAGGAACCGCGCCATAAGATGTGGAACCGCGTCCAGAAGATGTTTTCTGTGAAAACCTGACTTGTTTTGGTTCACTAGTTGAGGCTTCATTTGAGTTAAAACCTAGACCAAGTTTTTCCTTAGAATGAACTTGTTTGTTTAACATATCATCAAGAGCACTAGTACCTTTCATGAACTTTTACAATTTAATGGAGGTGCTCTTGAGATCATCATTCTCTAATCTAAGTTTCTCACAACTTAAGCAACCTAATCAACCTCTTTGTTTTTCTCAAGTATAGCCAATTTCTCCCTAAGTTCATTGATCTCATTTTCAAGCTTAGTTTTGGTTGATTTTAAGGTCTTATTCTTTTCTATTAATTTAAGACTAAGTTTGTGTAAGCTATCATATTTGCCTTCAAATTCAATATTATCTAAAGTAGAACTATCATTGCTATAATATTCGGTTTCGGAATGTACCTCTTTAGAAGTGTGAGCCATAAGACATTTCTCCTCTTTGGGGTTGTCATCATCATCTTCACCACTATCGCTCCAAGCGCCACTAACGAATGCCGTGTGGTTCTTATCACGAGCGGGCTTTGGACACTCACCAATGAAGTGATTTGGATCACCACATCTAAAGCAACTCCTATCACCTTTTTCGTTCTTGACAAACCGATTCTTTGACAATGGTTTCTTGTCATAGTTTGGTTGCCTAACGTGTTGACCTCGTCTCTTGAAGAACTTCTTGAAATCTCTCACCGCCAATGCATACTCCTCGTCATCACTTTCCGAGGAACTATCATGGTCACTTTGTGCCTTCTTGGCCTTAAGTGCAAGAGATTTCCTTTCACTCTTGGTTTTTACTAATTCCGAGTCCTTCAAAATTATCATCTCATGAACCTTCAAGTTTCCTATGAGTTCATCGAGTGATAAAGTTGAGAGATCTTTCGACTCTTCAATAGCCATGACTTTTGCTCTCCACTTTGGATGTAAGGCCCTTAGAAACTTCCTAACATTGTTCTTGCTAGAAAAACCTTCATCAAGTGCTTTTAGACTAGTAATAATGGTGTTAAACCTAGCAAATGCACTATCAATAGTTTCATCTTCTAAGATGACAAATTGTTCATATTGTTGGACAAGAAGATCGATTTTACTTTCTTTGACTTGGCTATTACCTTGGTGGGTTACCAAAAGAGTGTTCCAAATATCTTTAGCGGTTTCACACATAAAAATTCTTTCATACTCTTTCTTAGGCAAAGCATTATAAATCACCATTTTAGCCTCATTATTTTTTGAAAGTTTCTTTTTAGTATCATCATTAGCTTTGTCAAAAGTGACTAATTCTTTTGTTTTAGAAACTTCATTAAATTGAAAGGGTAAAAAATCACCATTGGTAATAACATGCCAAAGATCTAAATATTTTGATTTCACATAAGTTTCAAATCTATTTTTCCAATAAATAAAACTATCGGTTTCAAAAAGTGGTGGTCTTTGCATAGATTGCCCTTCTAGGTACTTGTTGGAATCCATAGATCGATTCAAGTTTTAAAATACAATATACTTTAAAAATCCTTGAGCAACCCGCTCTGATACCAATTGTAGAAACTAGAAGGGGGGTTCAATAGTTTCTTAAAAATTACTTGTTAAGATATGGTTTCCAAAAATCCTTTTTCAAAATCTTAGGCTTGAGGAAATATGTGAAATCTTCTTATGCACAAATATGAACAATGATAGTGTAGCTAAACTAATACTAACAAAAATATATCCACAAAGAATAAAGAATGATAGTGTAGCTAAACTAATACTAACAAAAATATATCCACAAAGAATAAATAATGATAGTGTAGCTAATCTAATATTAACACATGTATATGCAAAAAGTAATAATGAATGTAAAGAGTTAAGGGTGAAGAAAGATCAAACCGAACACCAAGGATTTATAATGGTTCGGCAACAAAGCTCACTCCTCATTCCTACTCCACTCCTCGAGTACTCCTTACTCGAGAGTTCACTACACAACAAGCTCCTTATGGTGGAGAAAACCGTACACGTTGCTTAACTAATTTCCGACTCTAAGCTAAAAGTCGAGCCCTAATCGTAGCTAGGACCAATCAACACAACTATACTTAGTACATACACAACTTCCAAATAGACACAACTACTTGGATCTTCACAACTATGACATAACTACAAGAATATACAAATTGATCTTCAGTAGATCTATGGTGGTGGACTCAACACTTCACTAGGATAGTGTTCTTCTCTTTGCACTTGGAGAGGAAGAGATGGAAGAACAAGATTCACTTCTTAAACAAGTAATAATCAAACAAATGATCAAAGATTTGAGTGATTAAAGAAGGGGTTTGAATCTGGAAATAAATGTGCAAAAGAGGTGAGGTGAAAAGCTGAGAATGGCCAACTATTTAAAGGACAAAGGAGCCAACGGCTATATCTGCCCGCGGTACCTTATCACAGCCCGCGGTACCTTATTGATAAGGTACCGCCTAGGCGCTAAGGTACCGCCAGACTAGACTCCGCTCCTTTTTGTCCTTTAGTGGTGGAGGTCTTATCTGGGTATAAAAATATCCTGAAAGGATATTCTTAACAGCTATAAGAATATGCCATTTTCAAATTTCAAATAATTAATTTAATAAAACATTTTCTTAAAAATAAAGTTTAATAAAAACTTGTCACTTTTAATAAAAAGTGAGTTTTAAGAAAAGATTAAATCACTTGATCACTTGATTAAGGTTAGTACTTGTTTATCCATACCTTAATTGAAAATGGGTAAAATGAAAAATACTTGAACTCAAGAATTCGTTTTTCGTTGTTTTCATAAATGCTTGTTTTTACATATTGTCGTAATCAAAACTAAGCGAGACCAAAAAATGCAAGTAACATTTTTAGTCATTATTGCATTAACACTCGCCAACAAGCCACTATTCAAGACGGTCAAGTAACGGTGCAATCCATTCAGGAAAGGCAAAATGCATATGGCCCCACTACAAGGACCGTGAACGCTCAAGATGTGAATTCTCAAGCTAGTGGAAATGGAAGCCCTATTGGTCCTCAAAATGTTGTGACTTGCTACAATTGTCGAGGACAATGTCATATGGCTAGGCAATGCACTCAGCTGAAAAGGAGAAGGGATGCAACGTGGTTTCGGGAGAAGATGTATTTGGTCGATGCTCAATCTAAGGGAAAGATTTTAGATTCATAGGAATTAGCATTTCTTGCAGACCCAGGGGCAGATGATAATGAAGGCATTGTAGTCTTCTCTGCTTCTAATGCAGCATATCAAGCAGATGACCTTGATGCATATGATTCAGATTGTGATGACATTCACTCAGCCCAAGCTGCTCTCGTCGCTAATCTTTCTCACTACGGTTCTGATGTCGTCAGTGAGGTACCAATCACAACTAATAATCTTCTTGATAATCCACATCAAGTTGGGCATGACGATAACAACCCTGAACAGCCTTCGGTAAATAGTAATTCAAATGTTGAGGTATCTAATCCTTCATATTTGAGTAAACCTCAACCAAATGCTACGACGGGTATGGAATCTTACGCTCAACATGATTTGGTAATGGTGACTAAACATATTATTGATAACATGAATGTGGTTGTCCGACAAACCATAGATATGAATGCCAGTCTAACCGCTGAGCTTGCGTTGTATAAGGAAAAGGTCAAAACTTTTGAAATGGTCCCTCAAGCAGAGAAAATAACTTATTCTGAATTTGATCAATTTCGCTTTGAAAGGATAGAACACTTAAACAAAATAGAATCATTAAGAGCTAATCTTTCCAACGAGTTAAAAGAAAAAGAGTTGGTTGTAAATGATTTTCAGAAACTTAAAACAGATTTCGAAACTCTCGAGTCTAAAAAGTTTGAATCGGAAATTAATGCTACCAAACTTCTTAAATTCAAGGAACAACAGCTTTTAAAACAATATGCTTCCACAGACTAGGTTCATCTTTTAACTAAATCGTTTAAAGAACTAGAACTTAAGCGTCTTCAAGATTTACTACCTAATCCCGGTTATGCAAAACAAGCTTAGGAATATATTCCTTGTCTTTATGATGTGACCCTAATTGGCAAATCGAAAGAAGCACCTTATGTTCGTGATGATGAGGAGACACTGTCACTTGCGGAAGAAACTCGATCAAAAATGGCTTTAATATTCCCTAATTTTGATTATGTAAAGCATAATAAAGATCAATTTGATAAAAAGACCCGCTTTAGATTACAAAAGGGGTTAGCTCAATTATCATCTTGTGTGCCCCAAAGTTTGTCAAATGAAAACCTCTCTAGTACGTCTCCCACACTTGTCAAAAAGGATTTAACTAAGTTAATTCCACCGGTAAGCAAGGTGTCTAATAGCTTAAATGCGTTGCACCAATACTTTTCCGATTTCGACAAGGTCATTAAGGAACGTATGACGGCTTCGGCCATAACCAAAAGTGAATGGAATTTTGAACACACAAGAGCTGCGTTTCGAGATGAAATTCTTCCGTTTGTAAACAATATTAAAGCGTGTTTTAGCAATATTGATCAAGATTTGGTTTTAGAATTAGATGAAGTTAAACGTGTTTTCAATGAAATGGATGATGCTTATGAAAATGGTTTACTTGAAATAGAACGAATTTCGCGCCAAAATGATCAGCTTCAGAAGCAAGTGATGTCGCATGATATCGTTTCCGTCTGTGTGAATAATAGTGTTAATAATGATTCTATTGTGCATAATGTTGAATCTGTAGATAATGTGGTAGATAGTACTTGTCACAAATCTGACGCTGAATTTTTAAAGCTTAAAGATTCCTATAATTCGCTTTCAAAACATTTTGATGAAGTTCAAAAACATTGTATTTCGCTTGAATGTAAACAACAATTTATTCAAGAGATTTTTGAAACGTCATTCGAAATTGTAAATATAGATGATCCAAATTTTCAAAAGAATTTCAGATTGAATTTACAATCAAAACAGCGTCAGCCAAGTGACAAGGTCGCTAAATCATTGCCAATAGACATAGAGATATCTAAGAAGATTAACCGCGTGAACGTACTTGAGGCCGCTGAGACTTTTACACTTGATCTAGATAATCGAGTTTCCAAGATTTTGTCAAAAGTTGATAACTTAAAACAGAAAAATACACAACTCTTCGATTCAGTAAAGCCTGCATGTGCTAATACCACTGCACAGAATCAATTATTGACTGAACAATTGAATCGAAAGTCGGTGGAAACATCTGATATGAGGGAACAAATTTGTGATAAAAATATGGCTTTGGCTAAGTTAAAGGAAAAACTTCGTACCTTAAAAGGTAAGAATGTTGTGGATAACGCAACCACAGTCTCAGCACCGTCCTCTAGTGCAATCAAAAGGAACCTTATCACCGTCACACCACTTAACAAGGGCCCTAGGACTAAACCATATCAATCATTGGTCACTAAAGATAAGGCAAAATCAAAACTGGCCTCTAATATTCCCGTGTTGCCTTCTACAGGAGTAAACACCACTACTAAGGCTCAAAGATCTAAGCTTAAAGGAAACACGAAGAATGATAGGATCTTGCCCTCATCTAATAGTCAAGTGAAGAAGAAAGTAGAAGCCCACCCTAGGAATGTTATTTCTGTTTTGAATAAAAAGAATCATGTAGCTAAACTAAAGGCTCTGCGGTTGTGCATCGTTCTAAGCCTACTGTGAATTCTAATTTAAAATGTTGGAATTGCAATGAATGTATATTTTCTAGTCGTCATGATTCTTGCCTTATTAACCATGTGAATGAGATGTATTCCCGAAAGCATAATTTAGAATGGAAGCCGACTAGGAAAGTGTTAACCCAAGTTGGCTGGATGTGGCGCCCCACTGGTAGAACTTTCACTATAGTAGGAAATGCTTGCCCTTTAACTAGGATCACTCCCACTACAGCGAAGAAAGCGTGCCCTTTAACTAGGAGTACCAAGGCTACCAAAACACAAGCGTGTCCTTTAAATAGGAACACCAACACTACTGTCGGAACCAAGTGCCCTTTAAATAGGTCTACTCCTACTGTAGTGCCTGCTAATAATCCAAAACCTCATAAAGTTGGAACAATAAAAGCTGTTATTGGTAAAACTCACATTAGAAAACGCTAGAAATCTAAGGATAACACAAATGTTAGCAACTTTGATAATATTATATATGTCTCTACTAACACTCCGGAACCAATAGTTTCCAATGCATTGTCTACTATTGTTGTTGAAAACAGGTTGTCCAAATTGTTCTCTGGTATTCGGACTCTGGTTTCTCCAAGCATATGACCGGAGATCGCTCTCAGCTCAGAAATTTCGTCAGCAAGTTTCTTGGTACGGTTCGATTTAGAAATGATCATATTGCAAAGATAATGGGTTACGGTGAATATCATGTAGGGAATGTTATAATTTCAAGAGTGTATTATGTGGAAGGTCTCGGTCACAATTTATTTTCTGTGGGACAATTTTGTGATGCAAACCTAGAAGTTGCTTTTCGAGAGCATACCTGCTTCATTCGTAATTTGGAAGGGGTAGATTTATTGAAAGGTACTCGAGGGAATAATTTTTATACTTTTACTCTACAAGACATGATGGCCGCTTCTTCCGTACGTCTTCTCTCCAAAGCATCAAAGACTAAGTCATGGTTATGGCATCGACGGTTATCTCATCTTAACTTTGACGCTATTAATCATTTGGCGAAAAACGAACTTGTTTGTGGTCTTCCTAAACTTAAATTTCACAAGGACCACTTGTGTTCCGCATGTACAATGGGGAAGAGCACTAAGAAATCATACAAAACCAAGACTGAAGACACCAACCAAAAGAAACTTAATTTGTTACATATGGATCTTTGTGGGCCAATGCGTGTTGAAAGTCTTAGTGGTAAAAGGTACATCCTCGTCATTGTCGATGATTACTCTCGATTTACATGGGTGAAATTTCTTGCAACAAAAAATGAGGCACCTAAATTCATCATCGGATTTCTCAAGATGATTCAAGTGCGTCTCAATACTACTGCCCGACGCATTCGTACAGATAATGGAACCGAATTTGTGAATCAAATCTTGCATAATTATTATGAAGAAGTTAGCATATCTCATTAAACATCCGTTGCTCGCACTCCACAACAAAACGGTGTCGTTGAAAGGCGAAATCGCAAACTTTTGGAAGTTGCTCGAACGATGTTAATTTACACAAAGGCTCCATTATTTTATGGGCAGAAGCAGTATCTACAGTAGTATACACCCAAAACCGATCACTAATTCAAAAACGCCATGGTAAAACACTATATGAGCTTTTACATGGAAAAGTACCAGAGGACCGAAGCAGACGTAAAATAAAAAAAGTATCTTGAAATAGTCGATTTAATAGCGTGCTTTGTCCCACTTCCTTAGCTATCGAGCTTCAAACCCCTAATATGACATTGAACTGACTGACTTACTTGCTTAACGCGTCTGTTCTGTCTGGAAAGCCAAAGACTAACATAGGTGCTTCCTATCGTCATGAATACAGATTGAGAGAGATGGTGGCCCAAAGCTAGGCTGTGACGCTTCCTCTTGAGTACACAATTCAGACTTGAAGTTTATTACACAGCACAACAGCGATACTACAGGTGGGGTTTGTGTTCAGTCTTAGTATTACCCTAAGCAAGTATATCAAGAAAGGGCCCTATTATACATCTTTGGATAGCATGGGTCCTGGTCTTCTAACTTATGTCTTCCACCCTCTACATAGGCGGTGGCGTGAACCTGATTTTTGACAAGGGTCGGCACTTAGAAAAAGCCCATAGAAAGAAGTTTACAGGGATGGGCTGTAAACCAATTCGAAGCTGGGATCTATGAAAAGGATTACTAGGGCGTACTCTATGTCTCCCTGGCTGGTTCATAGCATTTGTCAAAAATCTCCATTCCAATAGGCGCTAGCCCCAGAGCGAGGATAGAATCATATGGCATATGTCTAGATGAAAAATGCTTTCTTTCCATTTTCCATCCATGTACACTTCCTTCTAGATCGATACTCGCGCATGGGATCTTTTTCACCTAAGTTTCATGCGTTCTTCTCTCTTCGAATTCATTGGCAAAATCATTGGTTTGTCATATCTTCATGTATTTGGTTCTCTATGTTATCCAAATAATGATGGTGACAATTTGGGAAAACTTCAACCAAAGGCTGATATTGGTATTTTTATTGGTTATGCACCCGCAAAGAAAGCATACCGAATCTACAATCGCAATTCTCATAAGATCCTCGAAACTATGAATGTTGATTTTGATGAGCTGACGGCAATGGATTTTGAGCAAAGCAGCTATGAAGCCGCACTTCATGAAATGGGACCCAGTAACATTAGCTCTAGTCTTGTCCCAAACAACCCTACTTCATCATCATTTACACCACCTTCTAGGAATGAATGGGATACGCTGTTTCAACCGTTCTTTGATGAATTCTTTACTCCTCCAAGTATTGTTTCTCCAAAACCTGAGGTAATAGCTCCGGTTATCGAAGTTGTCGCTCCAGAAACCGAAGCACAATCATATACGTCTACACCTACAATTGGTCAAGATATACCTTCAACGAGTAATTCGCAACCAACACCTGAATCAACTACCCATGTCATGCCTATTGATGATGAAGAGGATGATGATGATCACGGCTTGGAATTCGCTCAAATGCGTGAACTTTCATTCTTTGTGTACCAATTCCCGACCCTAATCAAGCTAGGTCATCCACCTTAGAGGAAGCTCCTACTACGGTCTACTCCAATCCACAGATTCGTGAACATGACAGCAAGTGGAAAAGGATCATCCTATAGATTCTATTATTGGTGACCCTAATCGTCCAGTATCCACTCAAAGTCAATTACAAGAAAGTGCATTGTTTTGTCATTTCGATGCTTTCCTCAGTGAAGTTAAACCTAAGACGTGGCAACAAGCGTTTACTCAATCACATTGGATTGAAGCTATGCAAGAAGAACTTAATGAAATTATATTTCTTAATAACTTGTCCCATGCCCGGATCAAGTGAAGTTACTCACTTTGAAATGGGTTTACAAGGTGAAACGCGACGAGTTAGGTGGAATATTAAAGAACAAAGCTAGACTAGTAGCTCGTGGATACAAGAAATTGTTGGCATCAACTTTATGGAATCCTTTGCACCGGTTTCCCGTTTGGAAGCTATTAGACTATTCCCCGCTTATGCATCCCACGTGAATATAATCATTTATCAGATAGACGTGAAGACGACATTTCTCAATGGTGAAATCAAGGAAGAGGTTAATGTTCAATAGCCGGATGGTTTTGTGAGTTCTAAATATCCTAATCGCGTGTACAAGCTTAAGAAGGCTCTTTATGGGTTGAAGAAAGCTCCACGCGCGTGGTATGATCTATTGTCACAATTCCTCACTACGCAAGGCTTCGCTAAAGGCAAGGTGGATCCCACGTTGTTCATTCAGAAACGAGGTAAAGATATGATTATGGTACAAATATATGTTGATGATATTATATTTGCTGCCTCGACCCAAACCTTATCGGATGAGTTTGGGACACTTATGTCTTCCAAGTTTAAGATGTCAATGATGGGCAAGGTATCATTTTTCTTAGGTCTTCAGATATCTCGGAGTCCCAGAGACATCTTTAACAATCAATCCAAGTATGACCTTGAATCGCTTAAGAAATATAAGATGAAATCTTGCGACCCCGTGGATACTCCAATGGTGGAACAAACTAAGCTAGACGCAAATCCACATGGGATTGTCGTTGATCCAACACTTTATCGTGGAAT
Organism: Glebionis coronaria; assembly: GCA_025667525.1. NCBI lineage: Eukaryota > Viridiplantae > Streptophyta > Magnoliopsida > Asterales > Asteraceae > Glebionis > Glebionis coronaria. The sequence goes on from CM046877.1 coordinate 488,478,191, forward strand.
GATCGGTACCCTTCGGTATATCACAACTAGTCGACCTGATCTTCAGTTTGTTATATGTATGTGTGCTCGGTATCAAACTCGCCCTACTGAGTTACACTTAGCTACTGTTAAACGGATCTTTCGGTATATTAAAGGAACCATTAATCGGGGACTTTGGTATTCAAAGGACTCTTCGATTACAATAATGGCATATGCAGATGCGGATCACGTGGGTTGTCAAGATACAAGGCGTAGCACAAGTGGAACTTTGCAACTACTAGGAGATCGACTGATAAGTTGGGCATCAAAAAGTGTTGTACCCAAAATTTATTCACTTCACCATGGTTGATTTTATGAATAAAGAAGAAAGATAGAAGATTTCTAGAGAGAGAAAGTAGTGAGAGAAAGTAGAGAGAGAGGTGATTAACTAGGAGAAATTAGATTAAGAAAAATGATAACTTGCCACCCTCCTAACATGCTAGGAGCGTGCTTAGATAGTCCACCCACATGCGGGCTTTCTATTGGACTATATTGTTTTGGGTAGGGCTTGAATAAATGCTTAGTACCTTGAAAGAGGCCTTTTAAGCTAGCCATCAAGCCCGTAATGTCATGACTATTTTAACTAACTATTACAATGTTCTAATAAATATTACAATATAAACCTATGACCGAACATTCTTGTTTGACTCAATATTTTGAGGCTAACAATCTCCCCCAATGTGAGTTCATTCCTTTTTGATATTTGGAGATCAATGGAGATTATGAATTTCGTCATAAATGAATCTTGAACGTGTAATAGTAGTCTTGTTCCTTCATGTTGTGATCTTTGAGCCTTTGTCGTTGTATTTCGACTTTATCTTTAATCTTGAGATCTCCAAATTATTCTTGACTTGTCTTTGCCATCTTGCGATCTTGTGTCTTCATCCACATGCTCATACGTTGCACTATCTTGAAAGCTTGCTAACAATATCCTTTGAAGAGAGGTCATTCCTCTACATTAATTGATAAGGAAGATTTTGATCATCAGAGTTGCGGAAGTCTTTAGCTTTCTTGATTGTTGAATGTCTTTGGGCATGAGTATGTGGTTATGAATCTTCGACTTTGCTAAGTACACCATAACATCACCTTCTTGAGACAAAACATAGACACAGACTGAATGGCTTTGACATTCGTCCTAAATCGGTAGCGTTTTACCTCCGGTCGGTGGAGACCGTTACACGATATTAAATATCGTACCTGTGAATCGGTAAATTCAATTAAGAATCTCCTTGACAGGGTTTCGCGGCAGTACTATCCATTCTCTTTACTCGACCGTCTCAAAGCAAGACTGCGAACATAAAGAGTGAATCAATATGATAAATATCCGCTTGATTAAAGTCGTCAATTCAAATTCCTGGAATAAGTTTGATTCATTAAGAATCTAACCATTGTTGCTTTCCAGTTGACACAAGTTTGATTCATAAATAATCTCGCAAGTTACCTACCGTAGCGCTGTTTGATGTTGACGCTAGAAGGATTTCCATTCGTCACTGTGAATATTAATGAATATCACTCTGAATGTTCTGGCAATATGTGACAATCCGTCAATTTACGATTGATATTTTATCCTCAAATATTATTTATAAACATTATTTTAATGTTACAATATGAACTCACTTATTTTTGGGAAGTAATTTGGATTTACGTCTTGGAGTAGCATCGACTACGTCTAAACCGGAGGATTCAACGTTACGTGCTTACGTTTGCATACACCGTCCTTGGTGACAGTCCGACATTTGAGAAAATAAATTTATCCGTGAATATTATTTTGGAGTTTTAAATTTGTTGGTTCATAAACTCACAAATTTACGAGAAGAGATTAGGACTTACGATTTTATTTTAACGTCCTTTGCGACTAAACCGGAAACCTTAGGATTACGTATTTACGTTTTCGAACTCCGTTTTTGATGAGACAATTTTTATTGGATTCGTTTTGTGACGTCGATTCATAATTTATAAAAACATTTTTCGTAAAACGACCCGAGGGCACGCAAATCGAGGAAACTAGAATCGAGGAGTACCCGTAAATAAATGGGATGAGACAAGTGGGACACTTGTCCCACCCCATTCAAACCGGCCTAAAGAAGCCACCAAGCCAACTTATGTGGCAAGTTTACAACATGTAGCATAACACTTGTCTTAGCTTACAAAGTAAGCTACCAACTTACAAAACTAGCTAACTAAAACCACTCATCTCATTTACACACATGCAAAACAACTCTCCTCTCTCTCACACTCATTTTTGGCCGTCCCTCATCTCCATCAAACACCACCTTTCATACAAACCTTAACCATAAACATATGTTATAATTAACATATATTAATCTCCATTCAAAAAGATGAAGATTGGTGCAAGTTATAACATCCATGAAGGAGTTTTTATGATGTCTTAGGGCTGATTTTCCACAAGGAGGTCATGGAGCATGGTGGTCTTGAAGATGGTCATGGTTGTCTACAAGTTTCTCCATCAAAAACCATGTCAAAATCATAACCTACATCAAGTTGGTGGTATAAAGATTGTCCTCCTCATCTTCTTGTTAATTTGATTATGTAAACATGTATTTTATTTCCTATTGTATATTTATATGATGATTATATGATGATAAAAATGTTATGTGGGGATTTGTTGTTGATAATCATGGATAAAAAGGTGAAAAACTATAAGAAACAAGGCTAAAATCTTGTCTAAATTTGATGGCTGTATAAAACAGTAAAGAAGCAAGTCATGAACTGATAAAATGATGAAGTAGGATGGATTTACAGTAAGCTATGGGTCTTGTACACATGTGAGAGTTGGCCATGCAATGGAATCAAAATAATGAGTGAGATATGATCAAAACAAGTTTAAGATATAAATCTAAAGTTACTGTTTTGGACGATTTTTAGAAAATACTTAAAGGATGATTCAACAGTAGCTATAGAAGAGTTAAATGTAGCACATATCATGTAGTTTATGTGATAAAAATTTGAGCTTCTATCTCCATATAGAACTCAAGATATGGCAGTTTTGGTGAAGATGAAGTTAAAAATCAGATTTTTGGAAATTAAAGAATAATACTATTATATAAGCACTCACATTTTAATATATAAAATGTAAAATAAAAACTCACTAACTTATAAAACTTATTTATATAAATATATATAAAAGGGTAATCAAATGTATAAATTATATAAATGGTGGTGAAATAATGTTTATAAGTAATAAAAACTATAAACATGATTTTTACGACTTTTTCGGCTATTGCCGTAAAATTAACGTTTTTGTTAAATAAAACTTAGATGGTTGGACCCGTCTAATGAAAACTTTATAAAACTTATATACTGATATATAGACATGTATGACAAGTAAAAACCGATAAAACCCGAACTATAGGGCATACGGACATTAACAAGTTAAATAAACATATTGGACTAATAAATGGACTAAATAGGATAAAAACTTGTAAAAAGAATTTATTGGGCTTAACCCATTTGGGCCCAACATGGAAAGTTTAAATACTGATAATATAAGTACAAAATGGATTAAAACAAGTTAAATAACTTATAATAAGTTTATTGGACTTAAAACGTGTAAATAGGTAAAACTAGTAAACTAGTATAAAAGTTATCGACATATAACTCTAAAATGAGTAAATGAGGATATGTAAACCCACTTGATCATCATATATATATAATCATCATATGTATACATACTTGTTATTTTTATAAAGTCATTGGACATGAGTCTAAGACCGATTATTATTTGTCTAGGTTTCCGTGATTGAAGCACGTACCGTACGTCCGAGTTGCCGATAACCCGCTTTCCCATATCAACGTGAGTTCATAGCCTCGCACTCTTTTAAATGTTTTTATAAATGTTTTATAAACCCGCGAGGGAGATAACATGTTAGTTTTATAAACTAGGACACCATTTGTCCCGATTGTTTGTTTATTGATTTGGACCCGAATGATTGTATGACCCGAATGTATGACCCGATAAATGATTAAAGGACCCGATAGATGAAATCAAATGGATTATTAAAGTTAGGTTATGTCACTAAAAGTCCCATTAGCATGAATTGTGAACTACCGGGATTTGGTAGACGCTTATGCATTTAATAGTACTATTTGGGGACGATCACCCCAGTTCGCGCCTTGACGGTTGATCCCCGTCGTGCCACATTGATTGGTAAGCGAATTTATGTATGAGAAGATTTCCATAGCGTGACCTTTGTGATGACACGCTACTTTAGATGGGCAAATTGAGTATCGGGTTAGCTACCCGTTGTTGGTTTAGTAAGGTAACAATGTCATGCGGCTTATAATAATCCAAATTAACGAAATACTACCAGACGCTCCGAATTACGAGGTATTGCCTGACTAGCAATACAGGGTAATACTATTGATATTATGTTCGTGTTTTGGTTTTCATAACCATATTCATATAACGGTTTTTATACAACGTCATAAGACGCATTGTATGATGCTTTTACGACATTGGCTCGTATAATGATTTTTAAGGCAAACGCCTATATTATAATTTTTATAAAGATTTGTATAAAATGACTTTGGCTATTTTATGGCCTATTAAAATGATTTGTACAAAATGATTTTTGGTAATAATTTTATACCGATATTATATTGATGGTTTATTAAACTCTATGAATTCACTCGGCGTTATCGCTGACCTTTTCTTTAACATGTTTTATCTCAGGTACTTGAAGGTAATTCTCGGGAAGACGACAAGAATTCATGGCCCGCACTTAAACAATATTTTCCATTCAAATACTTTGTAAAACTTTGTATGAAATAATATGACTTGGGACCTATGTAAAATTGATATTTATGAAGGGAAATACTTTATTAATAAATGACGCGATTTTTATGCGTTGTCTATGATGTGAGTAATGTGCTATCCCGTAACACCAACTAGTCTTCCGCTGTATTGAGTTGTATAAAATTGGGGGTGTTACACAATACCTTAAAGATATTGCGTAGAAACCTGAAACGAGTTTGAATCGATAAAGAAACAAACCACTGTTGCTTTTCAGTTTACATATGTTCAATTCATAAAGAATCTTACATATGACCTACCGCAGTGCTTTTTGATGTTAACACTGGAAGGATTTCCACTCATCATTGTGAATACTAAGTAGTATCACTTTGAGTGTTCTAGCAATATCACAAGGATATAGCGTATGACTCTCTTGATCTTCATCCGTGTGTCCTAACGAGATTTGATTGATCTCTTGGCTCTAGACTCGATTTGTGCACTTTTAGTGATCGGAGGCTGGAGCAGATGCCACCTTGTTAGAAATACGTTTTTACGTATATTAGAAGTATCGGTCACTCCACAGTATTATTAATTTTGTAATAGCTCGTAGTTAGTGTTACTTATTAAGTTAAGTAAGAAACCGACCCATGGGCTTGTCATGGGTCGGCCCAAGCCCAAATAAGGGCCTTGGATATAAATACCCCTTTCCACCATGGAAAGGGGTTGGTTGTTGTTCATTCCACATTTTCATTTAATAAAAATACACATAGTTTCTCTCTCACTTTCTCTCTCTAGGAATCTTCAACCCACTTCATAGATTCATAGGTTATCAAGATTCTACATTTGGTATCAAGAGCTATGGGGTGATTTAAGGTAATGATTTGTGTTGTTATTTAGTTTTTGATTGTATTAGTGTTCTTTAAGAAGATCCATCTTGATTCTTGGAGTTTTTGGTGTTTTTGTGATAGGGATTAGTAGATAAGGATTAGTTTTTACTTATTATTGTAAAAATCACAAAACTTTTTGGGTTATTTGGTAAAAATCTGGTTTAATCTTCATATTCATAGTCGACTGTTCATACGAACAACCTTTTGTTTCCCAGTAAAGTTCCGAACCAAAAAGTTTCAGATCAACAAAAGTTCCGGATCAACAAGTTCCGGATCAAGAAGTTCCGGATCAAGAAGTTCCGAACCAAAAGTTCCGGATCAAGGAAAGTTCCGGATCAAGGAAAGTTCCGGATCAAGAAGTTCCGAACCAAAAGTTCCGGATCAAGGAAAGTTCCGGATCAAGGAAAGTTCCGGATCAAGAAGTTCCGAACCAAAAGTTCCGGATCAAAGAAAGTTCCGGATCAAGGAAAGTTCCGAATCAAGGGAAAGTTCCGGATCAAGACAAAAGTTCCGAATCAAAAACTTCCGAACCAAAAGTTCCGGATCAAGGAGTTCCAAGCCAAAATCTTCCGAATCAACACTTCCGAATCAACAAAAGTTCCGGAACAAGGGATATTTTACTTGTTTTTTCGACGATTTTTTAGAGGATTTAATCTTGGTTTCTTACAACAAAAACTCAACACAATTCACAAGCTTTACTTCACTGCTCGATCAACCGATAATCTTTGTCTCTTTCAAGTGAACAAAATGAATCCGAATTCATTAATGCCTCAGATGACATCACTTACGGACATTTCCGTCATTACGGGAACGGATAATCGCCCTCCAATGCTCATTAAAGAAGTCTTTGAAGCATGGCAAGGCCGTATGATGTCATACCTTAAGGGAAAACCGGTATATGGGAGGCTTATGGTCAAGTCAATTCTTAATGGTCCACTTGATTATGGTACCATCGTGGTTAACAATGTGACTCGACCACGAGAATTTGAAGAACTTACACCAGCTCAACAACTCGTTGCCGATGCAGACGAAAAAGCTCTTCAAACCATTCTCCAAGCTCTTCCACATGATATCTATCGAATGGTAAGTCAGTATACGGTGGCAAAGGATTTATGGGAACGTTTAAAGGTGTTGTTACAAGGTACGTCTCTTACCAAACAAGAAAGGGAATGTCAGTTGTATGATTTGTTTGATAGATTCACGTACAGCCCAGGGGAAACGCTTCACGACTATTACTTCAGATTCACTACTCTCATGAATGATCTGAATGTATACAATCTCGTGATTGCTCCATTCCAGGTTAACACCAAGTTTTTGAATACTTTACCTCAAGCTTAATGGGGTGAGTATATTACCGATGTTAAGTTAACCAGGGATTTGCATAAGTGCAATTTGGATCAACTCTATGCTTTTCTTCAGCGGCATGAGAAACATGTGATCATGCACCGTTCGCCTCGAGGTATGTACCCTGATTCTTTAGCTTTGATGGCGAATCAACCAAGCTTCTCACACAACAACACTCCTTATATTTTGGGACACCAAGCCTATCATCCATCACCTTACATGACACCAAGCTTCCCCCAATATTCGATTCTACCGCAACCACCCACCTCACATCAGCAACAATATCGGTTTAATGCACCTTCATCACAATATGCTTCACAACCTCACCCAGCAAGCATTGCACCTTATGCTCATCCTTCATATTCTTCTTATCAAGAGAATGCAGCATATCCATCAAGCTACTCTGATCACATGAGTATTCCTTCTAGTGATTATGCAGCTCAACAAGACCAAGCAATGTATTGTGATGATGAGGAAGTCCCCATTCCTGTATTCAAACAAGGAACTGACCCAGTTGAAGTGTTAACCACTATGTCTGCTTATCTCACAAGGACATTAAGCAAACAAGGATTTAGAGGACCAGCTCCTACTAACAATCAGCTGAAGAATTCATCCAATTCTCGCCAACAAGCTACTATTAAGAATGGCAGGGTAATGGTTCAACCTATTCAACCTTATCAGGGGAGACCTAATACATCAACCACCAATGCACGCACGGTCAATCCTGCTCCAATGGTCAACACTCCTCCACGGGCTAATTCCACAGGCAAGTTGAGAATGATTACATGCTACAACTGCAGGGAAGAAGGTCACATGTCCAGGGATTGCAAGAAACCCAAGAGGAGAAGGGATGGTCAATGGTTTGCAGAGAAGATTTATCTGGTGAATGCTCAGGCACAAGGAAGGGAACTTGATGAAGAGGAGCTTGCATTTCTTGCTGATCCAGGGATTGCTGAACAAGACGTTGTCACTACACAGAATGAAGCATACCAAGCAGATGATCTTGATGCTTATTATTCAGACTGCGATGAACTTCAATCTACACAGGCCGCTCTTATGGCAACTATCTCTAGCCTAGGGCCAGAAAAGAGATCTGAGGTACTTATTAATACCACTGATAATACCACTGATACTAGTATTCAACCACATCAAGTTGTGCAAGAGCGTGCTGATTCGAATGAGTCATCGGTGGTGAGTCTTTCAAATGAGGAGACAATCAATGATAGTAATATCAATGTGAGTCCCCAGACTTTGAGTGAATCACAACCGGGAGCCATTTCGCATACGCATACTCCTGCTCAACAAGATTTGGTCATGGTTCCTGCTTCATTACTTAGCCAAATGAATGCTGCACTCTTAGAAACCCTAGCTAAGAATAAGAATTTGTCTGATGAGCTTGCCTTAAGCAACGAGAAAGTTCAAACTTTGGAATTAGTTCCTTCGTCTAGTGTTCTAACAAATCCCGAATATGATCATTTTCGAAACAAACAAATGGGTCACTTGCAAGAAATTGAAACCTTAAGAGCAGATCTTTCTAACGAACTTAAATAAAAAGAGTTAGTGGTCACTAATTTTCAAAAGCTTCAAACAGATTTTGAATTACTCGAGTCTAAGAAGAATGAAATGGAAATTAATGCGGCTAATAAGATTAGAAGTCTAGATTATTAGCTTTTAAGACAATACGTTGCCTCTCAACTAGTGCACTTATTTGATGCTTCGTTTAGAGAATTTAACTTATCACGTCAAAAAGGCCTTCCCCCTAACCCACGGTATGCAAAACAAGCTTTTAACCATAGTCCAAGACTTTATAATGCAACCCAATTAGGATTGGTCTTAGACCCGATTGTTATTTTCGATGATCGCACCAATAAGGATCTAGTTGATGAGAATCGGTCATATAATTTTGCAAAATATCCCGATTGTGATTATTTTAAAATGAATCAGGAGCTTGCTAAAACGGATTTTAGAATTCGCTTCCATATGGACAAAGATCTCATTACAGCACCAACCTACATGTTAAATGAAGAAAACCCTAGTACACTTCCTACACTTGTCAAAATGGAAGGTCCTAAGGAAATTCCAAAGGATCTTCCACCTGTTAGCACTGTATGGTTAAACTTGCAAGAGATTAATCAATACTTTGTTAGTTTTGACAAGGTCATTTTGGAATGTACGACTTCAAATGGCTTAAACGCCGGAGAATGGGCTTTCGAACACATGAACGAGGTGTTTAAAAATGAGATCAATCCGTTTGTCGAAAGTCTAAAAAGAAGTTTTGCATCTCTTTCGGAAAATCTAGAATTTGAAATTGCAGAAGTTCAAAAACTGTTTTATGAAATGGACACCGCTTACGAACTACAATTAATTGAAAAGGAAAAGATTTTATCCGAATATGACCGATTCTTGTCCCAAGTAATTTCGTGTGATGTGCTTACTACTGTAAATGTTAATTATTCGAATGAGCTTACATCCGCTATGATTAAATGTGATGCTGTGAATATATGTGATGATGTGTGTGATCTCTCAGTAAATGTTGCTGATACTGTAAATGAGGTAGATAATCATTCTTGTCACGAATCTAACGCTGAGTTTTTAAAGCTACAAGATTCTTACAATTTACTTTCAAAACGCTTTAATCAACTTGAACAACATTGTATATCTTTAGAATTAAAACAACAAACTCAAAATGAGGATTTTTGATAACAAATGGTTGTGAAAACGGTGTTGAGACGAGTGACAAGATGATTGCAATAGTTAAGGCATTAGAGGAAGAGATTATGAGATTGAAGAGAGATGTGTCATCAAATTAAACACTAAAATTGGAACTAGAGGCTGCAGAGTCTAAAAACCAGGACTTAGAAATTAGAATTTCGTCTATTCTAGGTGAGATGGATCGTGCAAGATAGGGAATGTCCAAACTTTATGGTTCACTAGAAGAACGCTTCGCTTTTAATGCGGCACAGCAACAATCTTATGTTGAACAATTGAACCAAAAATGTGAGGAAATCTCTGACTTAAACATCCTGTTCATTGATAAAAACATGGTTTTGGCCGAGTTAAAGGAGACACTTCTTCTCACCCGACAAGAAGCTGTTAATAACTTAGCTACCAACTCTGCACCGTCCTCTAGTGCTCCAACAACCAAGTCAGTAGTGCTTTCTAAGAACCCACTCCATAAGAACAACCCGGTTACCTACGATGATTATATGAGGAATGCCATTAAGCATGTAGATCTTGTTAGGGATATTTTAGATGATCTTTATGCCTTAGATCCCTCAAGTAGCTACTATTACTTAGCTCATGAATATATTAAGCGAGTTCAATATTGCTTAGCATATTTGCAATACATAGGTAAACCAGGTTCTGCATTACTCACTAATCGACCCATTGCTGTAACTCCATTCAATAAGACACCAGGAGCAAAACCGTCATTGACACCATCAAGTAAGGCACCTTTAAAATCTGTTGCTAATGTTCCCACTTTGCCTTCTACAGGATTAAAAGAGTCTACTAAGGCTAAAGGATCGCCACTCAAGAAAGATAAGATCAAGCCCTCTACTAGTAGTACCAACAAGAAGAAAGTAGAAGCTCACCATAGGAATGTTAGTTCAGTTTTAAATAAAAAGAATCATGTTAAGACTAAACGCTCTGCGCCTGTGCAGAAGCCTAAACCATTTATGAATTCTGATTTGAAATGTTGGAATTGTAATGAATGTATGTTTTCCCAACGTCATGATTTGTGTCTTATTGATCATGTGAATGAAATGAATGCCATTAGGAATAATCTTGAATGGAAGCCAACTGGTAGAACTCGTGCCCAAGTTGGCTGGCAATGGCGTCCTACTGGTAGGACCTTTACATTAGATGGAAAAATGTGCCCTTTAACTAGGAATGCATCCATTGAGGTTAGGTCTGAGCGTCCTTTAGTTAGGCACACTAGTACTCAAGTATAGAAACAACGCCCTTTAATTAGGTCAACCCCCACTATAGTGCCTATCAGTGAAGAAATACCTCAGGATTTAAGCCAACTAGAATCTACACCACCAACTAGGAAGAAGAAGGCTAGGAAATCTAAGAAACCTAAAGTTAGCAAATCTAAGATTATTAAATCTGTACCTGCTAATAACAAGGAACATTCAGATTCTGATACCTCTACATTGTCCTCGTCTGGTGATATTTTCAGGTGGTCCAAATCATCCTCTGGTATTTGGACTCCGGTTGTTCAAAGCATATGACCGGAGATTGCTCGATGCTCCGAAATTTCGTCAGCAAGTTTCTTGGAACGGTTAAATTCGGTAATGATCATATTGCAAAGATAATGGGTTATGGTGAATATCATATTGGAAACGTTACGATTTCAAGGGTATACTATGTAGAAGGTCTTGGTCATAATTTATTTTTAGTAGGACAGTTTTGTGATTCCAACCTAGAGGTTGCTTTTCGACAACACACTTGTTTCATCCGCAACTTGGAAGGAAAAGATTTGTTGAAGGGATCTCGTGGTGCAAATCTTTATACTTTGTCCTTACAAGACATGATGGCCGCCTCTCCCGTATGTCTTCTCTCTAAAGCATCTAAGACCAAGTCATGGTTATGGCATCGCAGATTATCTCATCTCAACTTTGATGCTATTAATCATCTGGCTAAAAACGAATTAGTTCGTGGTCTTCCAAAGCTCAAATTTCACAAGGACCATTTATGTTCCGCGTGTTCAAGGGGGAAAAGTACCAAGAAATCATACAAGCCCAAAGCTGAAGACACCAATCAAGAAAAACTTCATCTTTTGCATATGGATCTTTGTGGGCCAATGAAAACTGAAAGTGTGAGCGGTAAGAAATTCATTCTTGTTATCGTGGATGATTTCTCCAGGTTTACATGGGTTAGATTTCTACGTACAAAGGATGAAGCACCGAAGGCTATCATCACTTTTCTGAAATTCATTCAGGTACGTTTAAATACTACTGTCCGCCGAATTCGTACAGATAATGGAACAGAGTTCGTCAACCAGACTCTTCGTGCTTACTATGAAGATGTTGGTATCTCACATGAAACATCCGCTGCACGTACTCCACAACGAAACGGTGTCGTTGAAAGACAGAATCGTACGCTTATGGAAGCTGCTAGGACTATGCTGATTTATGCGAACGCTCCATTGTTCTTGTGGGCAGAAGCTATATCTACTGCATGTTTTACCCAAAACCGTTCTATCATTCGGAAACGCCATGGAAAAACACCTTACGAGCTTCTACATGACCGTAAACCCGATGTTTCATTTTTTCATGTGTTTGGTGCTCTTTGTTATCCAAACATTAATAGTGAGAACTTGGGCAAGCTTTAACCGAAAGCCGATATAGGTATTTTCATTGGTTACTCACCCTCCAAGAAAGCATACCGAATTTACAATCGTCGTCTTGGTAAGATCGTAGAAACTATGGACGCAGATTTCGATGAGCTGACAGCGATGGCTTCTGAGCAACGCAGCTCTGAACCCGCGCTACATGAGATGGGAACCGGTGCTATTAGTTCCGGATTAGTTCCCAATAATCCTACTTCTACATCATTTTTACCACCTACAAGGCCCGAGTGGGATAAACTGTTTCAACCGTTGTTTGATGAATTCTTTGATCCCCCAAATGATGAAGTTCCAGCACCTGTAGTGATAGCTCCAATCCCTGAAGTTGTTGCTCAAGCTAATGAAGCTTTATCTAATGCATCTTCAATTAACATTGAACCGGATGCACCTTTACCAAGTGATTCTCAAACTACACCTGAATCATCACCCTTACTTGTGCCTAATGATGTTGAAGAGGATTCTATTGATCACGATTTGGAATATGCTCACCTGCAAGAGCTTCCTTTCTTTGGTGTACCGATACCTGAAAACCCTTCAGGCGCGTCTACCTCAGAAGAAGCTCCTTCTATTGTTCACTCCAGACCACCTAGGATTGAAAATCATAGCACCAAATGGACAAAAGATCACCCAATTAGGAATGTCATTGGAGATCTAGATCGACCAGTCTCTACACGCCATCAATTACAAGAGAGTGCACTCTATTGCTATTTTGATGCATTTCTCTTCGAAGTTGAACCTAAAAATTGGCAACAGGCTATGACTCAATCATCTTGGATTGAAGCCATGCAGGAGGAACTAAATGAATTTCAAAGACTTGAAGTATGGGAATTAGTTCCTCTCCCTGACAAGGTTAACATCCTTACTTTGTTATGGGTTTATAAGGTTAAACTCGATGAGATGGGTGCAGTATTGAAGAATAAGGCTAGATTGGTTGCTAGAGGATATAAACAAGCCTTGGGTATAGACTTTGAAGAATCTTTTGCTCCTGTTGCAAGATTGGAGGCTATTAGACTATTCCTTGCGTATGCTGCTCATATGAACATGATCGTCTATCAAATGGATGTGAAGACGGCATTTTTGAACGGTGAACTAAGGGAAGAAGTCTATGTTAGTCAGCCGGATGGGTTCGTTAGCACGGAGTTTCCTAATCATGTGTACAAGCTTAAGAAGGCTCTCTATGGGTTGAAACAAGCTCCACGCGCGTGTTATGATCTCCTTTCAACATATCTCATCTCGGAAGGCTTCTCCAAAGGCAAGGTGGACCCCACTCTATTCACTCTCAAGGAGGACAACGACATGCTTCTAGTACAAATTTATGTTGATGATATAATATTTGCTGCCTCTAACATAGAATTGTCAAAACGCTTTGAGAAGATAATGTCCACACGCTTTCAGATGTCAATGATGGGAAAATTTTCATTTTTCTTAGGATTACAAATTTCTCAGAATCCCAGAGGCATCTTTATTAATCAATCCAAATATGCTCTAGAATCTTTAAAGAAATATAACTTTGATAATTGTGACCCCGTGGACACTCCAATGGTGGAGAAATCCAAGTTAGATGAAGATAGGAATGGGACTATTGTCGATCCAAAACTTTACCGTGGGATGATCGGCACCCTTCTCTATCTGACTGCTAGCAGGCCTGATTTGCAATTTGCCGTATGCATGTGTGCCCGGTATCAGGCTCGGCCTACCGAAAAGCACCTACATGTTGTTAAAAGGATCTTTCGGTATCTCAAAGGAACACTTCATCGTGGTCTATGGTATCCGAAAGATTCCTCCATTGCTTTAATATCATACACAGATGCCGATCATGCTGGGTGTCAAGACACGAGGCGTAGCACTTCTGGATCTGTGCAACTCCTTGGAGACAGATTGATCAGTTGGTCTTCAAAAAGGCAGAAAAGCGCTGCAATTTCTAGCACGGAGGCTGAATACATCGCCATGTCCGGTTGTTGTGCTCAAGTCCTTTGGATGAGATCATAATTAACTGACTACGGCTTGGGATTTAACAAAATCCCGATGTATTGTGACAACAAGAGCACCATTGCCCTTTGCTGCAACTATGTTCAACACTCCCGGGCCAAGCACATAGACATTCGCTACCATTTCATTAAAGAGCAGGTGGAGAACGGAGTGATCGAGCTGTATTTTGTCACTACTGAGTATCAGCTGGCAGATATGTTCACCAAAGCCTTAGATCGAGGACGAATCGAGTTTTTGATCGACAAGCTTGGCATGAAATCATTTACTCCAGCGACTCTCAAAGAATTGGCAGAAGAATCAGCTGAATAATGGTGGTAAACTATTCAGGCGTATCCTGTGTTCGTGATCATGTATATTATCGTATATATAAACCACAAAAAGAAAAATACAAAAATATAAAACCAAGAAAAACCATAAAAAATATAAAACCTAGAAAAACCATAAAAATTATAAAATCAAGAAAAACCAAAAATATTTTTCGTTTTTTAAATCGGGCATGTCTTTTAGTACGGTAATATTTACGGCTTTAGAAATGTCGATCAATATTGACACGGCGCCATAAATAGAGTCCGTATAAAAGTTGTACATTTTTAAAACATGCCCATTATGGCTTGTAGTTATTTTAGACTGCAACCCGGTTTTCATATTAAAGTCACGTATTTCCTTGGAAAACGTTGGCTCACAACGGGAATTAATTTTCTCGGGCATGATTTACAAGCCAAATCATGCAAAGGGGTCAAGTTTACTTTACAACTTGGTCTAACACGAGTTAGTGTACGTCTCAGTGCATTAATTTGTCAAAATAAGAGAAATCTTATTGCCACCACGAATCAATCTTTTTCAAGATATTAATTGGAAATGTTTTCATCAATATTTGACTCTTTAAACAATGACTACAGCTCTTGAAATAGAAAACGGGTCATCGTTTAAGGGGGAGAAAATATTAAATCGTCTTCGTCATCAAAACAATTTTCAAAAGTGTTTGAGGAAAATTAATTGTCTAAATGGTTAATGAGTGGTCTTGCTTTAGAATACAACTTGTGCTCGCTCAATGAGATAGGACTTGCTTTAGATCTTGGAGATTTGCTAATAGGTTGCGATGCTTAAGTTGTGTGAAGGTTAGGTTGGCAAAATTTAACAATGGTTAGGGTAACTAGAAAAGAAAAGGAGTTAGTATCTAAAAAGGATAAGAAAAGAAAAGTATAGGGGACTTAAGTGACTATTTGAGAAAGTTGTTCAAATTTGACCTAAGTCAAATCCAAAACCCCCCGTCCCTTTACTTTATCTTCTTCACTGTTTTCTTTCCGCCATTAAAACACACACTCAAGCTTTCAAAAAACGTGGTTTTCACATTCAATCCATTTCAAATCCGTCTCTATCATCTCTAAGGTACATACCCAAGTATTATCTTGTCTAAATTCGATTCTAATCAACTTAATTAATCCATTTTAATCAGATTTAATCCAATTAGGGTTTGTGTTAAATTAAGGGTTAATTGATTAGGGGTTTTTGCTGGGTTTTGGATCGGATTAGGATTAGATCACTATGGTTGCCTTAGAATGCCTTAAAAATCACTATCGAGCTTAGAATAATCTTTCATAGGTGTGTTTGTGAAGTTTCGGATGAACATGGCTAGCAATCTTCCGAATGAAGGAAGTTCTGAATGAACTTCCGAAT
Source organism: Glebionis coronaria (assembly GCA_025667525.1). Taxonomy (NCBI): domain Eukaryota; kingdom Viridiplantae; phylum Streptophyta; class Magnoliopsida; order Asterales; family Asteraceae; genus Glebionis; species Glebionis coronaria. The sequence continues at coordinate 488,494,212 of CM046877.1, forward strand.
GAAGGAAGTTCCGAATGAACTTCCGAATGAAGGAAGTTCCGAATGAACTTCCGAATGAAGGAAGTTCCGGATGAACTTCCGAATGAAGGAAGTTCCGGATGAACTTCCGAATGAAGGAAGTTCCGGATGAACTTCCGAATGAATAAGTTCCAAGTGAACTTCCGAATGAAGAAGTTCCGAGTGAACTTCCGAATGAAGAAGTTCTGAATGAACTTCCGAATGAAGGAAGTTCCGAATGAACTTCCGAATGAAGGAAGTTCCGAATGAACTTCCGAATGAAGGAAGTTCCGGATGAACTTCCGAATGAAGGAAGTTCCGGATGAACTTCCGAATGAAGGAAGTTCCGGATGAACTTCCGAATGAAGAAGTTCCAAGTGAACTTCCGAATGAAGAAGTTCCGAGTGAACTTCCGAATGAAGAAGTTCCGAATGAACTTCCGAATGAAGAAGATCCGAGTGAACTTCTGAATGAAGAAGTTCCGAGTGAACTTCCGAATGAAGAAGTTCCGAGTGAACTTCCAAATGAAGAAGTTCTGAGTGAACTTCCGAATGAAGAAGTTTCGAGTGAACTTCCGAATGAAGAAGTTCTGAGTGAACTTCCGAATGAAGAAGTTCCGGATGAACTTCCGAATGAAGAAGTTCCGGACGAACTTCCGAATGAAGAGTTCCGAATGAAGGACTTCCGAATGAAGAGTTCCAACTGAAGGAGTTCCGAATGAAGGAAAGTTCCGGATGAAGAATTGTTGGATTAATAGTTGTTTGCATAATATAATTACTTGTTGAAATGTGTTATGCTTAGAAGTAATAATGATACATATCTATATATTTTTGTGCATCAACCTTTCATGTCTTATCTTAAGCAGATACGATGACAAATCCAACAGTACAAGCAATCCAAGACTCTAGAGCAGCCGCAATTGCTGAAGCACGAACCCTCAAGTTCATACCAAACAATTACCGGCTGAAGCAAGTCTCAAAATCCACTCACCATGGATTTAAAGTAGCCATAGCAATCCTTGATCACTCTTATTTCAAGAATGCTTTACGGAGTACTGCCTCGGTGCCTTATTATTACATGTATGAGTTCTGGGCTACCACGGAAAGCACGTCAAACAAGATCACCTTCACTCTCGACAACAAGCAGCAGACACTTACTGTTTCAGACTTTCGTAAGATATTTGGCATTCGGGATACACCCAAAGGTATGTCATTTTCGAGGGATCCTACCAAAGACGAACTTATGGAGATGTTCGAAGCTCTTGGATGTCCTGACATACGAGTTGTGTCTGAGTTTACCACCGCTAAAGTAGGTCAACCTTGGAGAGCAATGTTGGGTATTCTCAGTAGATGTCTTACACTGAAAACAAGTGGGCATGATGCTTTGCGTGGTCCAATTATGAACATCTTCCATGGAATGTACAAAGGCGCAAATGCAGATTATGCATTATTGTTGTGGGAAGAATTCACCTTTCAACTCTTCGAAAACAAGAAGCTGAAGACTAATTTCTTTCCTTACCCTCGGTTTATCAAGCTTATCATTAATTATTTTATGAAGAATGATGTTACTATTGATAGGCGTGCAGCAATTCGTCATCACACTGAAGAGGCTGATCATACTGTGGATCTAAGGCATGAAGGACCATCTGGTGGTGTGATTCCTGGTCCTATTCCCGATTATCTTCTGACGGATAGAATTAAAGCTTCAGCTGATTATAAGCTACTGCTGCTAGAAATCAAGAAGCTAAAAGCAAGCCTTTAGACAGTAGAAGACTCGTCTACTACGGTCAAGAGTAAAGGTAAACGCAAGCAACCAGCTGCTTTACCTGAACCCGAAACCAAGAAGAAGAAGACTGAGGCTAATAAGGGAAAAGGCACTGCTGATGAGTTTGTTCTACGTGACGAAGAAAAAGTTGATGATCCTACTCTTGACAAGGCTGAGAGAAAATTAATGAAGATAGCTATTGAAAGGAGTAGGAAAGACACGGGAGGTAGTGGTTCTGGTGCACAGATGAATATTGAAGAAGAGTACGAGGAGCCAGAGGATGTTTATGAGTTTGGATCACCTGAACGGTATTCTACTTCGAAGGAGACATCAATCCCTGTTTCAGCAAGTGTTGAAAAGGAGTCCGGTGCTCCTACAATCATGGTACCTACTCAGCCTTTAGTAACTCAACCTCCACCAATACAACCCTTACCAACCCGACCGGTTTCAACACCATTCCTTCCACCTCCAATAACTCCCATTCTCAGTACTGTGGTCACAACCGAGCCTCTTCAACCAACCCAGAGCAGCTCTGCATCGTCTTCAATGGCTGCATTTGTAATGGCAGAAATGTTGGATAAACATACGGATAATCAAAAAAGAGAGATGGATGAACTTCGCCAAGAGCTACATAGACGAGTTCAAAGTGAAGAAGCATCTAAGAAAGCCCAAGAAGAGATGCTTGCTAAGTTCGCTGCAGAGATGGAGTTGACACGTAAAGCTCATGCAGAAGAACTAGCTCAGGTTAAGCAGGCTGAAGCTGATAAGATGCTGCACGAATCACGAGACTTCAAGCTATGAGGGATAAATACAAGGAACAGAAAGAAACACTTGAGGCTTCTGTTGAAGAGAGAGTGAAAGCATCCGTTGAGTCCATTATGCCAAAACTGCGTGATGAGTTGAAGACACTCGCGGCTGATAACTTGATGATTAAGTCATCCAATCCTTCTGAATCCGCCTACAAAATTGCCTATGAGTTAACGGATTTTGAATTAAAGAAGATCCTCAAAGCTCGCATGAGGGAACTTGGATCTTTTGATAAATCTAAGATTCAACGGACTCTCTACAAGTCACTCAATGACGCCATTATGGAGGATGATCGGCTATTTAAGATGTTTGGAAGTGTGGTACCTTACCACATTCTGCCTGAGGAAGAAAGGGAAGAAAGTGACCAAGAAGAGGGTGACGGGGAAGAAGAAGGTGAAGAAGAAGAAGAAGAAGAAGAAGAGGATGATGGTGATGATGATGAGGATGATGATGATGATGATGATGGTGATGATGGTGATGATGGTGGTGATGGAAATGAGGAGAGTGCTAAGGAAAGCAACGAGGATAACGATGAGGGTGATGATGGGAAACAGCCTGAAACAGGGGATAAGGTTGCCAGCACAAAGAAACCCTCTAAGTCTGGAACCAAGTCTAAGAAAGATGCTGCGCAGAAGGAAAAATCCACCTCAACGGAATCAAGACGATCCAAGTGGCGCCACGATGTGAATGCTACTACAGCGTCATCGATTCCCGAGTCAGTAACTGAACCTGAAGCAGCACAACACTCGCCTGTTCATGACACCGCCGAGATGCCTGAATTAGAACCAGCACGTGTTCATGTCTCTACTCCTCTACAGCAAGAACCACAATCTACTGTTCCTGAGTCAAGCACACGGGACTGGGCACACACATTGGAGATTGACGAGACTGCACCGCCACAAGCTTGGATCACGGCAGCGGCTCAATATGATCCAATCACAGACGCTGACAGAGATGTTCTATATCTCCGTATCCGTAGTCTGATTGACTTGTGTGCATTTCTGGCTCATGAGTATAAGACTTCGGTCACTCCGTCTTTGGTGAAGAGAGCGCTAAAGGATAAGAGAATTCGCGCCAAAACCAGGTTAACCCGAATGGAGTTCGAGTATTATGCTGACGAGGTCCTGAAAGCTCTTAACACCGTTCAAAGGCCAGGCCTCCATGAATCAGAAAGAGCTCCACCTCCACTTGATCCTTCTCAAGATAATCAAACTGCTCTCGACTTCTTCGTCACCTATGATCTTGAGTATCTTCTGAAGGGTTCATCAAAGTACGCAACCTCCCTGACCTTGCTGAAAGCTGCCAACTGGGGGACAATACCCTGGATCGAGGAAAAGGTAAACCGACTCTGGGTCCCAAGGGTAACTCGTAATTATGATATGTATGCTGTTATAGGTGCATCTCATTGGGACGAACGAGTCCGAAGGGCGTACAGGGGTTGCTGCTTAGCCAATTCAGGAAGTAACGTTAGATCCGATATCCGCATCTCCAGTATTTTAGGGCTGAAAACTGAAGCCAAGAATGGCTATTATCATGTGACGGAGATTCGTCTGAAAAGGGAGGATGACAGAGAATACAAAATCCAGCAGGGAGATTTTTCTATCATTCGCCTTGAGGATATCGAAGACATGTTGCTTATGATGACCCGGGATCAACTTACCCATATTGCTCGTGAAGACATCATTGCCTTGAATACAGCTCTTCGTATGTTCACACGAAGCGTTGTTATCAAGAAACGAGTTGAAGATCTTCAATTGGGAGTCGAAAGCTACCAAAGGAAGCTTAACCTAACCCGTCCAGTGAATCAAGTTCTACCTCAACATGTCGATAGATGTCCCTATACCGGCATTACTGTTCCGAATTACGGCATTTTCTACTTGAACAGTCGAGGGTTAATGAAGTTTATGAGGGTGGGTGAGCTTTATAAGTACAGTGATGGGACTCTCATATACGTCAGAGGAAAGTTGGAGCATCTTAACTCGGGTGGGTCTTTACCAGAGATGACTGAGGATTGGCATCAGGGTTATCAGCAAATGGCGAAGTATGTGATCAAGAAGATTGATCAAAAGCTCCGTGAACGCAGATTAATGAGGAGCTTAGAAAGATTCGTTGGTGGTAGACCATATGGAGTGCACCACAAGTTACTGCAACGATCCATCTAATGGATCGTACATTTCAGGTCCACTTTATATTGGTTTTTAATTGTGAATATATAAATTTGTGAATATTGTGCTTTTACGGCTTGATGTAGTGTTAAGGTATGATAATTTTTCAAGAATTTCTCACGAGATTCTAAATCTTTCAAAATATATCATACTAAAGCACTACAATTATCCCTTATTAATTTAAGGGGGAGCATTAACATGTTCTATGGCCAAACATCGATTTCATTTTTACCCAAAGACCGGTTAATCCATTCAATATCCCAAATATTAATGGTTAACATTTTGGATAAGGGGAGAAAATGGGATTAAGGAGACTTAAATGATACTTGGCTAAAAGATGAAAAAGACTTAACGATAATCCAACTTAATATGTGTAAAGCACGTGTTAAGAGGGAGCGTTTTTTATGAACAAAAACACCTAAGGTACAAAACTTTTGATTTCAATATCACAAGTACCTTAGGTGATTTTTCAAGGATTTTTCATGGTGGCTATACTTTCCCAAAACACGCTTATTTCACGACGAATGTGGTGACAAAAGGGTGGTAGGAATAGGTTTAGTCCAATGATTCATCAGAGCCGATGGAATCTTCCCAAGGACAATTCCCTAGATAGAATTAGAAGTCCTAGGAAAGTTGGAGAAAGATTGTGAACGTAGCTGAATGCCGACCAAATACTTAAGCTAGCACTGGAACAATCACAACAAGGTGCTAGTTATGACGTATTGGTAAGCATTGAAGGGGTTGAAGAATGAAAAAGAATTGTAAAGATAAAGGGTGTAAAGAAAGAAGCCCTCCTTACAACTTTAGGCAGAAACCGGGTCAATACATATGCTATTGAGATCATTTTTGTTAATGATTCTCGATATTGAAGAAAGACATCATGGACCCAGTGATGCAATGCACAACCCTTCCCAGCTAACTCAAATATCTCTCAAAAGGTATTTGTTTTAGTCACACGGAGATTAACACGTTATCTATTGGTTTATTCACTCCGAATAGACTGATATTGAAAAGGTGGCACTCCTCTCCAGCCATCGCTCACTAAATCAAAACGCACTATCGAGTCTAGAGCCACGAGATCATCAAAAGTCTCATTAGGACACTTTCCATTTATTCCTTGCTTTCTCACACACTGTGAAAAGTAAGAGATTTTTATGAGTCCTACGCAGTATTCCTGTAATATTGCCAGAACATCCGAGTAATACGCAAGTACTACAATGAAGATGGAAATCCTGCTAGAGCCAACATCAAACAAGCTCATGGTAGGTTACACGTGCGGTTCATTTAGAACCAATCTTGTGAAAAACTGGAAAGAAACAGTGGTTTAATTCTTAATTGAACTTAAACTCGTTCCAGGCCTCTACGCATTATCATATGATCTTGCCAGAACACTCAGAGTGACTCTTTATTGATCACAGTGACGAGTGGAAATCCTTCTAGTGTTAACATCAAACAGCACTTGGTAGGTGACGTGCAAGATTCTTTATGAATTGAGCTCGTGATAACTGGAAAGCAACGATGGTGAAAATCTTAATTGAAATTCACTTGTTCCAGGTTTCATGAATTGACGGCTTCAAATCACAAGGATAATTTATCCAAGTGATTCACTCTTTATGTTCGCAGTCAGCTTTGGACGGTCGAATAAAGAGAACGGGTATACCCGCGAAATCCTGTCAGGAAGTTACTTAATTGAAACTATCCGTCACCGGTACGATATCTAATATCGTCCAACGGTCTTCACCGATCGGAGGTAAAATGCTACCGAATTAGAATAAAATGTCAAAGCCATTTTATTCGTGTCGTTGCTGTGTACCTGTTAAAGACGGTGGCGTTGCTGTGTACCTGTTGAAGACGGTGGCGTTGCTGTGTACCAGTTGAAGACGGTGGTGTTGCGGTGTACCTGTAGAAGTCGTTCCCACATGCTTATGTTTTTCTGCATCAAAGTTCAGCAAAAATTCAAGAAAGTGCAAGATGAAGTCTTCCGCTGTACCAAACTCTGAAGCTTTCGAGAATTCAACAAAAAGACATAAGTGTGTGGAACATGGAGTCACGAGGAGGCAAGATTCACAAGAAGGCAAAGATCGCACGTGAAAGGCCAAAAGAACAATGCTCTCAAGCCAAAGCCTAAAAGATCAAATCAAAATATTCACAACAAAAAGAAAGAAGAAAAGACTACGAGCTAAAGAACGAAGACTTAGTATAGTATGCTAGGTTTAGAACTTTGTAACGTGGAGTGACCTCTCTTAGGGGGAGATTGTTAGAAATACGTTTTTACGTATATTAGAAGTATCGGTCACTCTACAATATTATTAATGTTGTAATAGCTCGTAGTTAGTGTTACTTATTAAGTTAAGTAAGAAACCGACCCATGGTCTTGTCATGGGTCGGCCCAAGCCCAAATAAGGGCCTTGGATATAAATACCCCTTTCCACCATGGAAAGGGGTTGGTTGTTGTTCATTCCACATTTTCATTTAATAAAAATACACGTAGTTTCTCTCTCACTTTCTCTCTCTAGTTTCTCTCTCTAGGAATCTTCAACCCACTTCATAGATTCATAGGTTATCAAGATTCTACACACCTATTCAATATCAACTATCACGGAGTGAGAAAGTCAATAGAAGTCGTGTTGATCTCCGTGACAATAAAACAAACTTCTTTTAAGAGAAGCCTGAGTTAGCTGGGGAGGGGTTGTGCATTACATCACTGGGTCCACGATGTGTAGGCTTCATGATGTGTTGACCCGGGTTCTGCCTAAGTTGTATGGAGGGCTAATTTCTTTATACCCTTTATCCTTACATTTCTTTTTCATTCTTCAACCCCTTCAATGCTTACCAAGACATCATTACTAGCACCTTGTTGTGATTGTTCTAGTGCTAGCATCAGTACTTAGTTGGCATTCAGCTTCATTCACATTCTACTCCATCTTTCCTAAGGACTTCTAATAATCTATTGGATTATCCCTGGGAAGATCCCTTCGGTTCTGGTTGGATCATACGACTTAAACCTAACCACCCTTTTGACACCAATAACGTCGTGAATTAAAGATGTTGTGGGTATTTGATCGTAACCATGAGTGCTTGAGTCTTTAGATCACATTTTAATAACATTTTCTCCCCTATCTCTAATATTTAAAATCGTTTGATATTAGAGATACCAAATTTGATTAAAATATATTGTGAAGAATAGTCTTGAAAAGCTTTCGGGAGAAAAATGTGTCAAAATTAACATGAATTTGGAACGCTCCCCCTTAAAAATTGATCCAATTGAATTGTGATTACGAGGATATGATCTACATTAAACTTTTGAGGATAGGAATCTTTCAAAAATTATGTTCAACGCTTTTTGAAAAACTCTATTTCTTTTTGGCGAAGAGGTTTTTCTAAAGCATAAACTTGAGTTCATAGACTTTGAATGTCGTGACGAATCCACTCAAGTATAAGAAGAGTTAACTTTTTTTGCTGAGGGTAAGCGCACTAAATCGTACACTCCCCCGAATATAGCTCCGGGTTGCAATCTCAAATTGCTTACAAGCCATTGTGTTGAGCTCAAAACGTTGAATGTTTTGTGACAAGCTCAACCCAAGATAGCTTGCTCTACCCGTTGTTAGGATAAGTTATCTTTAAAGATACTCTTTCCTTTATTTGAAGTTCGAGTTACAGTTTGACATTTAACTGTAAGTCGTTTACATGAGCTTAAAAACTTTGAATGTTTTTAATGAGAGCTCATGACCGAGAAAATTTATTTTCCCGTTGTTAAGTATAAGTGATCATTCGTGACCAACTTTCCTTTCATTGAGGCACAAGTCACAGTCTGAAGTAATTGTAAATCATTGAAATGACATGTTTTGAAAAATATGTACAACTTTCATTCGAGGTTTTTCATTCGAGCTCTGATACCAAATGTTGTACCCAAAATTTATTCACTTCACCATGGTTGATTTTATGAATAAAGAAGAAAGATAGAAGATTTCTAGAGAGAGAAAATAGTGAGAGAAAGTAGAGAGAGAGGTGATTAACTAGGAGAAATTAGATTAAGAAAAATGATAACTTGCCACCCTCCTAACATGCTAGGAGGGTGCTTATATAGTCCACCCACATGCGGGCTTTCTATTTGGACTATATTATTTTAGGTCGGGCTTGAATAAATGCTTAGTACCTTGAAAGAGGCCTTTTAAGCTAGCCATCAAGCCCGTAATGTCACGACTATTTTAACTAACTATTACAACGTTCTAATAAATATTACAATATAAACCTATGACCGAACATTCTTGTTTGAGTCAATATTTTGAGGCTAACAAAAAGGCAGAAAAGCGCTGCAATTTCAAGTACGGAGGCAGAATACATAGCTATGTCCGGTTGATGTGCTCAAATTCTTTGGATGAGATCGCAATTAACCGACTATGGTCTAGGTTTCAACAAAATTCCGATGTACTATGACAACAAAAGTGCAATTGCCTTATGCTGCAACAATGTTCAATTCTCCCGGTCGAAGCATATTGACATTCGCTACCACTTTATCAAGGAGCAAGTGGAAAATGAAGTGATTGAGCTTTACTTTGTCCGATCTGAGTATCAATTGGCGGGTATTTTCATGAAGGCTTTAGATCGCGCTCAAATTGAATTTTTGGCCGACAAGCTAGGAATGAGAACTTTCTCGCCCGAAACTTTAAAGAAATTGGCAGATGAAGCGAAAGAATAGTGGTGGTAAACTATTCTCCGTATCCTTGGTAATCATTTGTATATATTGTTTATATTTTTATCCTCAAAAGCAAAATACAAAAATATAAAACCATATAAAAACCATAAAATTGAAAAATTCAGAAAAATCCAAAAATATTTTAACTTTATCTTTTAAGGGCATGTCTTTTGGTACGATAATATTTAGGGTCTTAGAAATGTTGATTAATATCGACACGGCGCCATAAATAGAGTTCGTACAAAAGTTGTAAATATTTCATAAAACATGCCTAAATGGCTTGTAGTTATTTCAGACTGCAACCCGCTTTTCATATTAAAGTCAAGTATTTCTTATGAAAGCTTTGGCTAAACAACGGGAATTAATTTTCTCGGGCATGGTTTACTTTATAACCATGTAAGGGATTGTATTTACGTTATAATACAATCTAACACGGATAAATGTACGCATCAGTGCATTTATTTGTTAAAACGAGATAAATCTTGTTTTTATGAAGTAATCATCTCCACAAGCCGTAGCAATTCACAATTGGTATCTACATACTCGGCGATGCGACTACTCAACAATGACTACAACTCTTTCGATAGAACACGCGTCAACAATTGAGGGGGACCAATTGTCAAGCATTTAGAAACTTTGATGCCGAAAGTGCCAAGTTCACAAATTGGTGTCAAGACAACGACACCAATCGTACATGTGGTGTCATGAGATGACTTCAGACATGACGAGGCGAACAACTTTTGCCGACAAGAACCATTTGATCTTATCATATGATGTTCTCATCAATCAGGTCCAACCTTGCCCATTTATTCTAATATGGTGAATATGTGATCATTTTACTAATCGGTATCATATCTCACAATTCAGTATCATGAAGATAAAACGGACTTGCATTTTTCTTCCCAAAAACTTTGTTAAAACTTTATTAAATCAAATGATTTCAAAAACGTCGGTTGGGTTAATATTTTTAATATGTGGGAGAAAATGTGATTTAATATGGGAAATGATTAATCACAAATGGTTTGACTTAACTTCGGGCTCTACTCCTACATGTGCAAAATGTTTTCTTAATTTCTTTCGCATTTAGATGCACATGTGTAGGGGGAGCAAATGGATTTCATGTTCAAAACATTCATGGTACAAAATGCTTTGATTTTATAATCACAAGTGCCTTGATTTCATGGTGACGATATACTTACCCTCAACCTATTTATCTCACGACGATGAAGATTATGGTGACATAAGGATGGTAGGATAGGTTAAGTCCAATGATTCTTCCAAAACCGGAGGAATCTTCCCAAGGACATTCTATAGCTAGAAATAGTAGTCCTTAGGAAAGATGGGGAAAGATTGCGAACGTAGCTGAATGCCGACCAAGTACTTAAGTTAGCACTGGAACAATCATAACAAGGTGCTAGTTATGACGTATTGGTAATCATTGAAGGGGTTGAAGAATGAAAAAAAAAATGTAAAGATAAAGGGTCTAAAGAAAGAAGTCCTCCTTACAACCTTAGGCAGAAACCGGGTCAACACATATGCTATTGAGATCATTTTTAATGATGCTCGATATTGAAGATAGACATCATGAACCAATGATGCAATGCACAACCCATCCCAGCTAACTCGGATATCTCTCAAAAGGTATTTGTTTTATTCACACGGAGATCAACATGTTATCTATCGATTTATTCACTCCGTATACATTGATATTGAAAAGGTGGCACTCCTCTCTAGCCTTCGATCACTAAAAATCCAAAATGCACGATCGAGTCTAGAGCCATTTGAGATCATCAAATATCTCATTAGGACACACTTCCATATTTCCTTGCTTATTCACACACTGTGAAAAGTAAGAAAGATATTAAGAGTCCTACGCAAAATCTTCATGATCTTGCCTGAACATCCGAGTAATACGCAAGTATTTACAATGAAGATGGAAATCCTTCTTAAGCGAATATAAAAAATCTCATGGTAGGTGACTTGTAAAAATTCTTTACGAATCAAACTTGTGATAACTGGAAAGCAACAGTTATTTAATTCTTAATTGAATTTAAACACGTTTCAGGCATCTACGCAATATCTCAGTGATCTTGCCAGAACACTCAGAGTGATACCTTAGTGTTCACAGTGATGAGTGGAAATCCTTCTAGTGTTAACCTCAAACAGCACTTGGGAGGTAACTTGCAAGATTCAATATGAATCGAGCTCGTGACAACTGGAAAGCAACGATGGAGCGATTCTTTAATGAATCAAACTTGTTCCAGGAATTGGAATTGGCGGCTTCAATCATGCGATAACTTTATCCAAATAATTCACTCTTTACGTTCGCAGTCAGCTTTGGACGGTCGAGTAAAGAGAACGGGTTTACCCGCGAAATCTTGTCAAGGAGATTTTTCATTAAATACACCTGCCACAAGTACGATATTTAATATTGTCCAACGGTCTTCACCGACCGGAGGTAAATTGCTACCAAATTAGAATGAAATGTTCAAAGCCATTTCGTTCGTGTCTACTTATGTTACTACATTTGAAGACGGTGGCGTTGCGGAGTCCGAGAAGAAGTCGTTCCCGCATACTTATACTTTTTGCACTTAATACTTCAACAAATTCAAGAAAGCCTAAAATTCAAGTCTTCCGCTTATCAAACTCTAAAACTTTCAAGAATTTATAAAGGTGTAAGTATGTGGAACATGAAGTCACGAGGAGGCGAATATCACAAGTGATGAATGCACAAGGTCAAGGCAAGGAAACATGCTCAAGACTAAAGTCAAAGATCTCATCAGCATATTCACAAGAACAAGATCGAAGACTCAAGCATAGTATGCTAGGTTTAAGATTTTGTAAAATGGTGTGACCTCTCTTAGGGGAGATTGTTGGAAATACGTTTTTCCAAAGAAAGTCTCGTAAATTTATAATCTTGTGAATACATTATCATAACTGATCTTTGCACGTGATAAGTACCTTACACTTGTGTTTAAAAGGTATTTAATTTACGTTTCAAGTACACCATCATTAATTTGAGGGGGAGCTTGTGTAATTCATGAAGCCACGAAGAGGCGAAGATCACAAGTGATGCACAAGATCCAAGCAAGAGACAAATGCTCAAGATTGATATCAAAGATCACATCAATATATTTACCAGAAAAGAAAAAGAAAAGAAAGACGAAGACTATGAGCTCAAGACGAGCATAGTATGCTAGGTTTATTTTTATTGTATTGTAACTCGGGTAACCCCCTTGTACTTTGGAGTGACCTCCCTTAGGGGGAGATTGTTAGAATTACGTTTTTACGTATTTAGGAAGATTCGGTCACTCCGACAATATATTAAGTAGTAGCTCGTAGTCTAGTTACTTTACATTAATTAAACAAGGTAAAGCCCGGTCCATGTCATGTATGGCCGGCCCAACTTGTAAGCCCAAGCCCATCTCATGGGCTTGGTATATTAACCCTCTCCTTTGATGGAGAGGGTGTGGTTTTCATTCATAATTACATATACTAAAGTGTGTTTCTTCACACTTTCTCTCTCTAGGTGTGTGTGTGATTCTACCATCTTTCTATCTCTACTCTTTCTCTAGATTAAGCAAGATTTACAATATCTTACATATAATGGTAGGTAAAGTGTTTAAACAAGGTTTTTGAGGGAAAAACCAAACCGGGTCTAAAAACTAGGGTAACTTTATGGTTTTTAATTTTGGTGATTAAGGGTTTAAGAATGTGATTATTGATGTATTATGATGTAATTAGGGTTTACACATTGTATTTAGAAGGTGTGGGTCCTTGCTTTGAAGTTTATCAATGGTTTGAAGTGAAAGTGGGAAGAAAACTTTTGTAGATTAGGGTTTCTAATGACCGAAGGTTAAATATTTGTAAAAGTCATTATCCTTCACTTATCTACTGATTTAAACTCAATTTAGGTGTTAGAAATTGTGTTTTAGGTAACCAAAGATTTCTCACACTTGGTTTAATAGGTTATTCTAGGTAAACATGTCTAAAGAGTGAAAATATTTATTTTGACCTAACTTATAAGTTATGCATTAAAATAGTGTACCTTGTGATTTAAAGTACTTGTACATTGTCTTAAGATAATGTTATAACCTTAATGTAATGATATAAGTATTGGTAGACTTGTCCTAATAGATTAGGTATTGATTCTAAGTAGATTGCTTAATATAAGGGTTTCTAGGTCATTAAGCCTAATGACTTTCTATCTTGGGTAATTAGTGTTTATATCATTGTGTATACTTATTCTAGGCCTTATATGTTATTTTTATGACTTCTAATGGTTCTACATTCTTAGTTTAAGGGTCTGTATAGGGTAATCATATCCTAGGTATAATTTTTATAGCGGCAGTTTGGTGCAGCGGAGTATCTTGCGTGCCACCGAGGCACCAAGTCTCTCGACCCGAGTTCGAATCATCTCACAAAGATAATACCAACCCCCATGCTAGCCATCCAGTTTCCCATTAAGGGGCTTCAAGGCATTACGATGTGATTCAAACCCGGCTGCCAATTCTGGGAAAATCCCCTATATGGGGAATGACAGGAGTCGAACCCCTGACCCCCCCCCCCCCCCCCCATGGAGAGTATAACCAAATGCATCCATCCAACTGAGCTAGACTTCATTTGCATATCCTAGGTATAATTAGGTTAGCTTAAGATTCTATGCTTCAATAACTTGTATATTGTGCTTAAGTAACTTGTAACTTAGATTGATATAAATATATAATATTACTATGATACTTAGTTGAGTTTTATAATTAGTTGTAAAAGATTAGACTCTAGTTAAATGTGAAATGGATTTTGGGTGTTAATCTAGGTTACTATGTCTTATACTTGTAACTAGATTTAGATTAACTATAATTAGCGTTATAAAATCAAACATCTCCTTAATATGATAGTTTATAACTTGTACTTTGGTATTTGACATTCATATATAGGTATTGTGTAATTATATTGCTTGAAATATTATTTTACAAGGGATTTCTAGGTGATGATCTAGACTATTATGTATATTTACTTGTACTTAGCTTTGTATATTTGTACTTACTATTCTTGGATATTTTATAATTTCATATGATAGTTTATACCTTGTTTATAATCCTTTATTACTTGTGTATCCATACTTTCATAATTCTTTGAGTTTACCACTCATTTATAAGGTTTCTAGGGTTTCTAGGGAAATTTAGGCATCATAGTTATACTTGAGATGTTCTTATTCATATTATACTTATTATATTAGTTTTAGAACTCATACTTGATATATACATTGTGTTTACAACACATAGGAATATGTTGATATGGCAGTTCAGGTTGTGAGAAGCAGTTCATCTTATCAAGTAATGCACAAAAGCAAAAATTTCTAATGAATTTTACACATTCATTCAATCATAGCACTTATCATACTTGTGAAATTTATGGGTTGTCATATGCGTCTATCCTTTGTTCGTTTTTTGATCTTCAATTATTTCCATGTTTTTATCATCCCTCATAATATTTTCACGATTATATTCGAGGGACATGTTAATTTCATCAAGTGTTGTATCTTTATCTTCCCTTATTCCCATGTTTTCATCATCCCTAATAGTACCACATCCGCTAACCAACCCATCTTCCCCTTGTTTGTCATTCACATTTTCGCATGGAATTGTTTCTTCATCGTTGGTTGCCACATTTGTGTCGATATCATCTTTTGGTGCATGTTCAACGTTTTCTTGATCTGGTTGTGTTCCTAAACATTCGTCGTCTTCCATAATATCATCTCCAATGTCTGTATCGCCTTCTTGTTCTGCTTCTTGTCCAATGTCTGTATTGCCTTCTGTTTGTACATTGTTCTGCAATCCAAGGGTGTCAACTACTTTTCCGGGTTTGAACAATTCTTCATGATTCATCCCTCGATTCAATCAGTTTAAGTATTGAATCATTATCAGGATGCGAGATGCTTGCAATCTCCAACATTTCATCTATTTTATTGTGTATGCCTTCTGTGTACGCAATTGTTTTATTGATATCGTTCATCATTTCCTACTTATTATGATCATACATTCAACTTATTATATATTCTTAACAAACAATGATATAATACATGTAGATTTCACAATTATACAATTATATATATCCATCCAGCTAGATTTAATCTTGCATTCGGTTAAAGGACGGATGACGAAAATAACTTTACTGAAAAGCTTATTTAGGTAGAACATGTACGAGATTTGAAATAACATTATACAAAATCATAGACTAAAACTGACACATAGTGAAACTTATTAAAAACTCAATTAAAGTCAAGTTGCATATTATATATTTGCCAAAATCCTTAACAAAACTTTGAAAATTAAATCCTAAATTTAACTACAAACCAATTAACACTCTCAAAATGGTTTAGACGCTATAAAACATATATAAACACCCTTGTCTGAGTCTGCTGCTCGCGATTTACATCAAAAGTCCACAACACAGTAGCTATCATTTAACTTAAACCAATTATAAGCTATGAGTTGAGTTAACTTTCAACAAACATGTGTCCAATGCTATCTCAAAGTTTGATGAAAAACATACAACCAATGCTATCATATTTCATTAAAAACAATGGTACCTATTATATATCCATGCCATGAAACATGCACAAGCACTTAATCGCAATAATTAAAGTGTCATGCACCTCTGTTGTCTGTTTCTGAAAATGTTTAATCACATTTATCTTATTTGATCCTTCAGCAACTGCGAATACCTCGTCTTCAAGTTCTACTCTAGGTTTGTAAACACGATTTATGATGTCATCTTGATTGTACTCCAATGATTTTACTAAAAACCGTAAATAAATATACAATCAATATGCATTTTATTTTTTTCCGTATGATACATTGATTTTATATATATGTTACCTGGTGTTCTTTTAATTGATATTATTAAGGCTCTAGAGAATTTTGTTTTTTTGGCGGAGATACATACTGACATCCTACTTTAATAGTCACTTTGCCAAAGCCACCCATCTCCAATTCTTTCTTTTCTCTGAGTTTCATGTTTTGTGTATTCCAAGATTTAATGACTGGTTTTTTTCTTCGATTGGAACATCCTCCAACGTCGTTGAGTTCAAATACAACAACTGCACAATATATTATAAGTGTTATACTATTTAAAGATTTAGTTTATATGGTTATAGTTTCGAAGCAAAAAAAATATAAGTGTACTTACCACCATCAACAACAATGGTCCACCAAATCCTTCGGACGACTTCTTATAATCTCTTCTTATTTTCTTCATTGATTCCACCAGGTATGTACACCAATCCATATTTTTTATGTCTTCCACATTCTTGATGCACGGTATATAAATCTTTCAGATATAATACATAAATAACGTATGTTCCGGTTCCATTAAATATGTGTTAATTAATGCCATAACTTAGACTATTATGCGATGCAGTCCACATACAATAATCAAATGCCCAAAACTTAGATTGTGATACGATTCTCTAATATTTCATCATTACGATTCCCTAATATTTCATCATTACGATTCCCTAAATTTTTTGTTAACCGGCGCTCTAATTTAATTTACGATGCGGTTCCCTAAATTTTTCGTTAACTGACGCCCTTAAATATGTGTTAACTGATTCCATAATTTAGACTATTATGCGATGCCATACACATACGATAATCAAATGTCCAAAATTTAGTTTGTGATACGATTCCCTAATATTTCATCATTATGATTCCCTAAACTTTTTGTTAACCAGCGCCCTAATATAATTTACGATGCAGTTCCCTAAATTTTTCTTTAACCGTGCCCTTAAATATGTGTTAACTGATGCCATAATTTAGACTATTATGCGATGCCGTCCACATACAATAATAAAATGCCCAAAATTTAGTTTGTGATACGATTCCCTAATATTTCAGCATTACGATTCCCTAATATTTCATCATTGTGATTCCCTAAATTTTATGTTAACCGATGCCCTAATTTAATTTACGATGCGGTCCTAAATTTTTCATTAACCGACGCCTTTAAATATGTGTTAACTGAGTCCTTAATTTAGACTGTTATGTGATGCCATACACATACAATAATCAAATGTCCAAAATTTAGTTTGTGATACGATTCCCTAATATTTCATCATTACGATTCCCTAAATTTTTTGTTAACAACCGTCCTAATTTAATTTACGATGCGGTTCCCTAAGTTTTTCGTTAACCGACGCCCTATTTATATTATGTCATCAAATGCCATAATTTATACTATTATGCGATGCCGTACACATACAATAATCAAACGCACAAAATTCAGATTGTGATATGATCCCCTAATATTTCATCATTGCGATTCCCTAATTTTTTTTAACATATATTGATTATGTGATTTTTAACAAACGTATTCCCTATATTTTGTTTAACGAACTAACCCGTTGATTATGTGCATCAACTTTTTAGTATTCATCACATAAATATAAATCGTCAATACTGCCTAAATCATACTGTCATCTATTTGTCATAATTAAAAATGTCCACACATATTCCACATAAAACAAAAAGTTTGTGTATACATACACTTATTAAAACAGCTATCGAAATATCACAAAATGAATAATCAACTGCTTATTGATGCCATTTCTCCAATGTTCGTGGGTTTATTCGAGTTGCTACACAAAATACAAATAGTTTAAGTATCATTTCTAAATGGATACAAACATAGTTAATATCAATAAATTAAAAAACTTATGATTTGATTTTTCCCCATTTCTCTTGAAAATAAGGAGGTTTTTTAGATCGTAAATTGTGTGTTATTCTATTATGATTTTATTCATGGTGTTTTGATGATTAATGGGTTAATATACAAGGAGGTTACTAAAGTTTGGTCAAAGTAACGATGTTGTTACTAAAGTTTAAAACCTTACTCTTGGGTTACTAATGTATACGGGTATGGTTTATTCGTTACTAAACGTTCAGAAAACTATCCCGCAAGTACTCATTGGAGGGGTTACCGGTTAAGCAACCGGTTGCATTGCCATGTCTATTTTTTGGACAAACTTTAGTAACAAAATCGTTACTTTTGCCAAACTTTAGTAACCTGCGTGTATATTAAGCCTTTACGCTTTGGTCAGTTTTTTTCCATTTTCGTTCGTACTTTTACGTTTTCGTTAGAAATTTTACGTTTTCGTCAGTAAACCTACGTTTTCGTCAGTAATTTTACGATTTCGTCAGTAAATTTACGTTTTCGTCAATAAACTTACGTTTTCGTCAGTAAACTTAAGTTTTCATCAGTAAACTTACGTTTTAGTCAGTAAATTTATTTTCATCATTAATTTTACTTTTTTGTCAGTAAACTTATGTTTTCATCAGTATTTTATGTTTTCGTTAGTATTTTTACTTTTTTGTCAGTAATTTTACGTTTTCGTTAGTAATTTTACGTTTTCGTCAATAAACTTACGCTTTCATCATTATTTTACGTTTTTGTCACTAATATTAGGTTTTTGTCAGTAAATTTACGTTTTCGTCAATAATTTTACATTTTGATCAGTAAACTAACGTTTTCGTCAGTATTTTACGTTTTCGTCAGTATTTTTACGTTTTCGTCAGTAAATTTAGGTTTTCGCCAGTAAATTTACGTTTTTTTCAGTACTTTTACGTTTCCTCAATATTTTTACGTTTTCGGCAGTACATTTACGTTTTCGTCAGTAAATTTACGTTTTCGTCAGTAAATTTTCGTTTTCGTCAGCAAATATTCGTTTTCTTCAGAACTTTTACGTTTTCGTCAGTAAATTTACATCTTTGTCAATAATTTTACGTTTTCGTCAGTAAACTTACGTTTTCATCAGTATTTTTACGTTTTCTTCAACGTAAAATACCGAAGAAAACGTAAAAATACTGATGAAAACGTAAATTTACTGACGAAATCGTATGTTTACTGACGAAAACGTAAAAATACAGATGAAAATGTTCATTACTGACAAAAAACATAAGTTCACTAACAATAACGTAAATTTACTGACAAAAGTGTAAAAATACTGACGAAAACGTAAAAATACCGAGGAAAATGTAAATTTATTGACGAAAACGTAAATTTACTGACGAAAACGTTAATTTACTGACGAAAACGTAAATTTACAGACGAAGACGTAAATTTACTGACGAAAACGTAAATTTACTGACGAAAACGTAAATTTACTGACGAAAACATAAAATTACCGACGAAAACATAAAATTACTGACGAAAACGTAAATTACTGATGAAAACGTAAAATTACTGACGAAAACGTAACTTTACTGACGAAAACGTAAGTTTACTGACGAAAACGTAAGTTTAGTGACGAAAACGTATGTTTACTGACGAAAACGTAAATTTAATGAAGCAAACGTAAGTTTACTGATGAAAACGTAAGTTGGAGTCCATGTAGACATGAAGCTTATAACTACGGGTAAAAACATTATGGGTAATTTGAAGTTCAGGTAAACAATACATTAATAACCCAAATATAAGGTTTTAAACATTAGTAAGAAAATCATTATTTTGGCCAAACTTTAGTAACCTGCGTGTATATTAACCCATGATTAATCGCGTGTGTTTGTATGTTTTGGAGTAGTGTGTGTGTGTGTGTGTGTGTGTGTGTGTGTGTGTGTGTGTGTCGCTTGTGTTTGGATGAGTGTGTGTATTTTTTGATCCATCTGTAAAAAATGTAATATGTTATTAAAGTATTCACGTTTTAGACCCCCGGTTTATTATAAATTTGGTTAGTTTTCTTGAAGTTTCGTAAATTGCAAGTTGTACCCTGCGTATTTGTTTTCTAGGTTTTTCACCAAAAAAGTTGTTTTCTCTAGATCCCACCCCTCATATAGATATTTAGCAAAAAATATTATTTCAAACATAAAATTATATTTTATATCAGGATTTAATTTTAATAATCAATATATATATATATATATATATATATATATATATATATATATATATATATATATATATATATATATATATATATATATATATATATATATATATATATATATATATATATATATATATATATATATATATATATATAGATATAGATTTAAGTTCATTTGGATACCAAACTTATCTAAGATATGAGGGGACTCATCCCCACCTTCCATCTCCTCACCATCTAATGGCTGAGATTAAACCCCTATTTTATACTGCAGGGGTATTTTTGTCATTTCACCCGCCACTATATAAATCATTTTATCCTTTCTTTCTCATAAAACACACACACCGTAACATCACTTCTCTCTCTACCTCCCGATCTACTTTCTCTCTCTATAAGTTGAAGCGTATAATCACAAATCCATCACGAACATCATCATTAATCCATCACAAATTGATTAATTAACACAAATTCATATCAGGTTTGTATTCTCATAATATATTCTTATTTTTTTAGCTTATTTTATTTAGAATAAGCTTATTAATTTATTGTCATTAGCTTATTTTGAACGAAATATTCTGATTAATAGTTCTTATTTTGATTGAATTCTTCCTATTGATTGTTCTTATTTTGATCAAATTATTTTAATTAGCTTTTAACTATACGATTTATGTGAATAAGCTTATTTGTTTGAATAAGATTTTGAATTAGATGAGAGTTATGAATAATTTTTTGAATTAGATAGGAGTTATGTAAATAAGCTTACAAATTATATGAGAGTTATGAATAAGCTAGCTTTTTAGCTTATTTTGACGAATCATAAGGTATTTTATGTAAGTTAAATTAAGTTTACTGATGTGGGATGTAATAAGCTTGGTATATCATATATGATAGTTATATATCATATATTATAGTTATATATCATATATGATATATCATCAGTTATCATATATGATATAACTATCATATATGATATATCAAAGAAACCATAAGAAAAAACAGATTTTGTATGAGTCTTTTTCAGAAAATATGTATAAACTCTTGAAACATGCCTTCTATCATATATATGAGTAATACTTATAAAAAAAATTCATAATATGTTCTTTTCTATCTTTTATTAATGCAGTCAGACAGAAGTGGTGTGATTGCCCGATTTGGAGCAAAGCAGGGAGGGATGTTGATTATAACAAGAGGATGTGCACGGATATGTTATAAGGATCAATACAGAGTAGGCGTTGTTCATGAATTCATCAGTTAATAATGGTTTTAACAATAGTTTATTGTCGATAAAGAAGAGTAGTTTTAATAATAATGATGTTTGCATCTTTTGATTTTGTATAAATGGTTATCATATATGATATCAGATGTGTATCATATATGATTTTACATTAGGTTATGTTATGTTTGAATTATCATATATGATTCTGTTTATAAGTACATTTTTTATATTATGAACAAGTGTTTAATTATTAATTGTGCATACTCTTTGTTGTAATCATGAATTCATCAAATTCTTTGTTTAATATACCCAAGTTTTTCTTGAGTATCATATATGATAATGCATTATCATATATGATAGTGCATTAGCATATATGACTTAATTTATCAAAACCATCATGACATAATACCAAGAAAGCTAAACCATATTAACAAGACGTTGTACAAGATACCAATCAATTACAAAATCGTCCATATACGTCAAAACTCCATTAGGAGATTACAAGGAAAAAACAAACAATACATTTAAACATAAAATAAAAATTCACGAACTTCTTCAATAAGCTTCTTGGCCTTTTGGATGCTTGTAATGTTCAACATTCATTGTAAACAACATTCTCTACAAAAATAAGAAGATTTAATTCAATTTTCAAGCGCATCATCATATATGATATATTTTATCATATATGATATATTTTATCATGTATGATATTTTAGCTTACAGCATATATGATAAAATATATCATATATGATATTTCACTAACAGGTCACACAAAATTTGTTCTGCGAGATTAAGCCATAAAATCTTATAATTCATGAAAATAAGCTAATAAGTTAGCTTATAATTCATCATAATAAAAATGATGATAATTTTTTAGCTTATTCCTAGTAATCATCTAATAAAAAAGCAAACACATCAATAATCACATCAAAATAAGCTTATTTACATCAAATAAGCTAAAAAGATATAAATGATGATGATATAACCTGATGATTCGTTCTTCAATAGCATCGACATCTTTTTTTTTAATTTTTAACGCGATTTGTTGATGATTTTTTTATTTGTGTGTGTTTTAGTATGTGTTTTGGATCGAGATGATGATTGAATAAGCTTATGTGTGTGTTTTTTGTGTGTGTTTTTTGTTAGATCTGAGATAAGAGACGGAGGTTAGATGTATTTGGGAGGTGGGTGGGATGGGTGGGCTTAAAATGACGAAAATACCCCTCCATTTTTTTAATTAAAAAATAAAACTTAATCTGGGCTGTTGATTTTTTGATAGATGGAAGGTGGGGATTGATCCCCTTGTATCTAAAAGATACAAGGTATCCAAAATAACCGGACTCATATATATATATATATATATATATATATATATATATATATATATATATATATATATATATATATATATATATATATATATATATATATATATATATATATATATATATATATATATATATATATATATATATATATATATATATATATATATATATATATATATATATATATATATATATATATATATATATATATATATATATATATATATATATATATATATATATATATATATATATATATATATATATATATATATATATATATATATATATATATATATATATATATATATATATATATATATATATATATATATATATATATATATATATATATATATATATATATATATATATATATATAGGGGAGAGTTTAAATAAAAAGACTTTTTTTGGTGAGAAGGATAAGAAGGATTTTTAGCCAATCATTTAAAATCAATGGATAAGATCAATCCATATTCCTAACTAACTAACTAACTAACTAACTAACCAACCACCAAAACACGATTTTAAAAAAGTCATCAAAAAATTCTGAAAAAATTCCAAATGATCGGATTTGTTGGTGCCTAAAAAAGTTGTGAATAAACGTTTTTTAATTTTGAGTTTTTTTACGTTTTTCTGATGCACAAAAAACAAAATTTGATGCACAAACACGTGAATTTTGGTGTACAAAATTTTTTCATTCAAAAAATTTTCAATTTATTATAGTTTGATGCGGAATCATATTTTAAAGCAAAAAGTCAAAAGAAGTTGGGCATAAAAATGAATTCTTGATGCACAAAAAACTTAAAAAACATAAAAGAAAACGTTTTTGTGCATCCAAATTCCGTTTTTGTGCATTAAAAAAGCGTAAAAAACTTCAAATTAAAAAAACTTTTTTCACAAAAGTTTTTTGCACCAACATTCCCGATCTACTGGAATTTTTTCATAATTTTTGAAGAACTTTAAAAAAAACACGTTTAGATGGTTAGTTAGTTAGTTAGGATTTAGATTTAATCTCATCCATTAATTTTAAATCAATGGCTGAAAATCCTTCTTATCCTTCTCACAAAAAAAAGTCTTTTTATTTGATCTTTCCCCTATACACATATATATATATATATATATATATATATATATATATATATATATATATATATATATATATATATATATATATATATATATATATATATATATATATATATATATATATATATATATATATATATATATATATATATATATATATATATATATATATATATATATATATATATATATATATATATATATATATATATATATATATATATATATATATATATATATATATACTAGTGGCAAAACCCGTCCGATGGACGGGTATGACTTCTGATTTTTATTTAACTTTTTATATGATAAATATGGTTGATCAAAAGGAAAATAAAAGTAAATAAATTATAAACTTTTTCATTTTTTGTATTGAATAGACTAATGACAATGTTAAACAATTTTAGTAAGTGTAAGTATAATTTTAAGAACAAATATCGAAGCTTATAAAAAATATCACATAATTAGCATAAAGCATAAAAATTTCTTAGACATGTATCTAAAACAAAAACAAATATTAAATAAAATAAAATTAGGTCTGAGTTGAATCAAAATAACTATTTTAAAATTTGATATTTAACATAAAGATTTAAGAGTGTTAATAAAGGAGTTGTTTAAATTGTTATTATAACTTGGTAACTGATTTGATTGGTTTAGCTCGAGTCGCACCATTTTGGTATTTACTAATAGGGTGTGGTACAATTTTCTTTTCAATAATATGTATGTCGCATGTTAAGTTTGTATAGCAATACCTTAATAATCGATTGACGGTTACATTCGAAAACATTTTCAACATAAGTTAAGATTAATAATTGACCATAAACTAAAAAGAACTTTTAATAAAATTGGGCCCATTGGCTGGTCACCGCTGATAAGAAAAATCTTATCTGAAAGTGTTGATGAAGGAGATGCAACCACAATTGTAGAATGAATGGCATTCAGTACCTGAATAATACTTTCCTAGACTCTTATTATTTTCTCTGTTAGATGACTAATATTTTCCTAGACGAGCTGTTGCAATAATGCAGCATGATGGTCGGTAAGATAATGCAGGGAAGGAAAGAGTAAGCACTGTCAAATGTAAAAAAAAAAGAATAAAGCAAAAGAAACAGACAAGTGTGAAGAAGCAAATGTCGAACATGTTAGGCAACGGCGGCATTTTGTGGATCCTTGGGTTTTGGGACTGACAACTGAACTTGTGAATAAATCAGAGCATATCTTAGATTTATGACGGGACTCCAATTGTTCTTTACTATATCCAGATAAATATTTGGATGCCTTTAAATTATAGTAAGATGTTTCACATCTTAGAATGTACGTTTTGTGGTAAATAATAAATACGTAGTAGAAGTTTTAGATGGATTATGATTGAAGTTTCTTACAAATGTTTTTGGCAAACCTCATCTTAGGAGGCGTAAATGGATAGTCATCTGCAAGACACAAGACGAAGATTTTAATGAGCAATTTTTGGTAAAATAGTTGGTTAGAACAATTGAAGGGCATACGAAATTATTCAGTAGTAAAATCAGATTTAAAAATATCACTGCCACAAATCAGTGCTGCTGTCCCTGAAATAAAAATTAACATTATGTCGTTAAGACTCTCTTTCCGAATTAGATTCATTCTACACATACTCAACATGTGGATTGTACACACTAACCTTTTATTACCACTTGTATTTTTGTGTCAAATCAATCATGAGATTCAATTCCACTGCAACTGAGGTGACATCAAGCATCCATGTTCCAGGATTTTACTCGTCCACTATTTTGGGGATCCCATGAATTCCCTACATTGTACAAAAAATTAAATCCTGGTGAGAATTGAAAAGCCTAGTTACATCTGAAGATCAAGGGGAAATTTTATTACAGAAGATTAGAACCAGAATGCTATAAAAAATTGTCACGCACGTGGAAACTGCAAGCATTTCTATAACCAATTTGTACCTGTAACGACAACGTGCCTATCCACAACGACAGCCATATCGAAGGCCGGTAGCATTCTTCTTGTACACAATTACCACATACCAGAACATTTGTAAAAATGTTACAAAACAAACACCTTTGAACTCCGCCAGGTTGACTGTGTTCTGCCTCTGATTCTTTCTTCCTTTTTATAATTTTCACCAACAGCACTAAGTAAATGTTATAAAGTAATAAAACCATTCTATTGGCGCCAGATTTAAGATGGCTATATCATATTTACTAAAACACTATATCAATCATTTAAAAATGGGCTTCATCAAATAAACTTTCTTATAGTGCACCCATTCTATAAACGCCTACTGTTATAAGCATAACATAAGCTGACAAATTGAAGTATGTAGATAATCTGGTCAAATAAATCCTTAAGTACCAACTTCTCTAATGCCTATATCGGGCAAATTGTAAAGCATGTATATCAGTCATGTGGAAGTAGCAAGGCACTTCTTGTTTCATATTTATAGAGTTGATTTTTAGACATTATTCTAAAGCTTTAAATATTCGACCATGTTCTCGTGGTTGCAAAGTACATAGGCAAACCTTTTCTACCAAGAAGGTGAAATTATATCCTCCTTGTCCTAAAATAAAGCAAAAGATTTTATTTGAGACCTTATAGCAAAAAGATGGATACCAAATACCAATAAATAAATTTATTAGACCCTTCCAAATAAGCATTTATTTGAGGTCGTGTAGCAGTGGCTAATCGATGCTAAACAATGCTTATGTCACTCAGACATTTCTTCCACCAGGGATCAATTTACAGCCAGTAACTTGGACTGTGGAAAATGAAATTTAGTATCACTAAAATGACCACAAGTATCCCAGAAGTAGAACTAATTCTGAAATTAGAGTTACATAAGCTTTACCTGAGTTCTTTCACACAATAGCTATTCTTTCATCCATTATTAAAATCAGAATATAAAGTATATTGCTGACACTACTATTATTAGGTTATCACATAATTATTTAAACTTATCAGCTTAACTAATTTCAACAGTTAGAGTCGATTATATTTATTATTAGTCTTCGCATGCAGCTATAATGAACTTCAACTTTTTATCAGCCCATCTTAAAAAATGTATAGCTATCCCTACATGTTGACTTTCAATATTAGTATCCACTTTCGAAACTAAAACTAATTACTCATCTATAATAATTCCTGGATCACAAACACCCCATTTATTAGCTAATGTGCATATTTAGTAGGGTGATGCACAGGTAAGATGGCACATCAAGTAATCCCAAGGACCATAATTTTACTTGTAGGTTGATGTTTTCATTATGTTTATCTGATTTGTGCATTCTTGTAGGCTGATGTAGTAGAGTGGACGAAATTAGTAATCCCAAACACCCCTTTTACTTGTAGTCTGATGTTTTTGTTACATTTTTTAGATTTGTGCATTGAGGGGACAAAGTAAGTAATCCCAAAAGCATCCGCTTATTACTTGCAGTGTGTTGTATGGAATATATAACTGAGTTGCTGAGTTCGTTTTCTTTCTATGGAAAGTGAATTCTTGTAGACGCGTGCCACTTGGAAATCTGCATAAAGAACAATTATATAAATAACCCGCTTCATGTTTCAAATAAAATAGATAGAAATAGGATAAGTCGCCTTGAATTAACAATGTCACCAGACTGATGTTGTAAACTGCGAGGTCTTAGTTCATCTAAAAGAGGTGTCATGGATTTTAAAACTAAGACGAATAATGACATCACTATGTTAGAGACTCATGTTTGGAAGCCTGGCATATAATTTACAGCTGAACGTGAAAAAGAACCTGCAAACAAACAGAAGATAAAAAACTATCTGCATTATTTGCGTGGCTTAATAAATGGGACCAGATAAATGTTTTAAAGTTTATAAAGTTTTTATTTTATCTTTTTACCTGTTGCTACAGGTCGACTTGCGGCTAAAGGAGCAATGGGACATTTATGACCAGCCCAATCCTGGCTTGACCAGATTGTTGCACGGGTGGCAAGCCTGAGTCTTAGTCTACTCTGCGCGCCAGCAACCTGTTTGATCATCTTCTCTTCAACCTGGTACAACAAAAGTGTATGTCTAAATTAAAAATATAATGCAAATAGAAAGATGAACTATATACTAAAAATTAAACTAATGGTATGACCAAAAACGGAGGGCTTGACTGAGACGGTTTATGAGAGTCCTAATAATTAAATTTATAAAGTGTTGGTATATATTTACAAATTTCGAATGTAAGTAAATAACCAACCACCTTCTTCAGAAGTTACATCAGATCTTCACATCTTACAATTACCATTCAGCTTATACATGCACACGATTGTAATTGTTTTGGAACTTCAGATGTCCACTCACATTCTCCATTTCCGTGTAAATGACACAATTTTAAGAGATTATGTACGTTATGTTGTTAAATTCTGATAACCCTGATTAGATTATCCCATTCGTGCTTAGTGGCTTTTAGTGACTTTTTTTCTCTATAAATTATTGACAATCACACATTACAACATAATTTTCTATTTTCCAATACATTACAACATCACATAAGTACATTAATTTACTCACGTATTTATGTTATGTATCCATAGATATAGTTTGGTGTCAAAACATGTACTGTATACTAACTTTTATGTGCGAGCAAAAATGGGACAAATCAGGTTGGATGACCCGCCACACAAATTTGTCTACTTATCGTACAAATGATGAAGAAACGTGTTAGAACATGATTTTGAACATTGCAGGTATTTGAATACACCTCAGACTTCATTTGACCCATTTAACCCATTCGACCTAATATACCCGAATGCGTCCATTTTCTTTTAAATGAGTTCAAATTGCCATGTGTAGTCAATATGATAAGAAGTGGTCTTAACTCTTAACTATTGCAGTTTAGATATTACCTTCGAGCAGGGATTTACTCTTGTTATATTCTTATACTTCTCAAAATCTGATATTTACAGGTGAACCAAATAAGGATCAACATCCTCTAATTTATGGTCATGAGAATTAACTTTAGTATTCAGTTCCCCGATCCAATTCTCGTCCTCTAGATCAACCATTCTAGGATCCACGAAATAAGCATGTACAGCTGACGCACCCCGCTCCAAGATTTCTTTTTGGCTTCAATACCAACAGAAAACATATCTTTCCCATTAAACTTCCTTCTCTTACCCTTTAATGGTCTAGGTATGAGTGAACAAAACTTCACCCCTGCAATAGGTATATTAACCCCAAATCCTTTCAATGTGATCACCCTTCTCATTTATAGATACCCACTACATTCTTGCTACACATATTTTTGTGACAAAGGCAAACACCTTATGATTTTATTTAATAAATTCGAGTAAATAATGTTCTTTATAGAGTTATGTGGGCTACCCTGCTTATCCTTGATTAGTATCTTAAAGCATATGAATACCGAAACTGCTACATCATATGATAAGATGCTCTTGAAATAATTATGTAAAGTACTTGAGAAACTAAAACTCACATGACAGCCTATTCAGGTTGGTGACCACCGGAGGTATACCAGAACTTGTTCCAGCACCAGCACCCTGACAAGAAAAAATTAGTTTTTTTATTAATTCGAGCTTCCTTTGCTTCAATTACTGAAAAGAGCAAGAATATAAAAAAAATAACAGATTAAAGGTAAACAACTTACACCCACACGGGATGGAGAATTGGCAAGCTGTTATTGCTGATACTTTAAAATAGTCCAATCAAAGATGTAATCAAACTAACAACCTGAAGAAATAAAGTTTAGAGCAATGATTAGTCATGAGGTAAATTTCTATTTTAGGTTCTCCAAAAATAATTGCTTAAATATTTTTTAAATGGTTCTACCTAATCAAATGCAAACACGAACATAGAGTGTAACTGGATATAAACAAAGACCAAAGGATGACCCTAAGCTAACCTGAAGCAAACCAAGCGTATCCATGATTGGTTTACAAATGAAAACGACTTTTCAACCCAAAGGTCAGTTGATATATCAGAGAAAGACATGTGTAAGTTTTATTAAAAGTGATGCATCATACTTGTGTTGCTTTGAACGACCACCCACCTCCTCAGTAGCGGTTTATGCTTGCTGACGTGAATGTTTTCTGAACTCCCACTGCTAGACTGAAGCTCGTTAGTCCATCCATCTAATACATATCTTTCGGTGATAGGAAAATCTGCTTCTTTATTATAGGGAAAACGGTCAGGGAACTGTATAAGCAAGATGTACCATGATGGTTTCTGCTTAATGTATAGTTACTGCTATTTGTACATTCCGAGTCATGAGTCATTAGTAAATCCTCCTGTTAGTAGAGAATATATTAACTGATGGTAGATAGACACCTATTTTGTTCAGAGATCGCCCTTGGATTTTGTTGATGGTCATTGCGTAACAAAGTTTAATTGGAAACTCTCTTCTTTTGAAGATGAACGGAAGGTCGGGATCTTTATGAATGAGTGGAATTCAGTGTATGTGAACTTTTTCTCCAATTCGTGTTCATGTTATGATCTGTATTTCTATCTGTTTTGTCATCATCTGTGTGAGGATCACCCTTGTTCCATTGCATAATCCGCCCGCGAGATTAACATTACTTAAAAGCATAATCAGTGAACCAACCTTAAGTTCAAGCCGATGGGGAGGAAATCCTGGCAGTTTAAGTGTGTTTATGTGTTCCATGAGATAAAGCATTTCGGTGTCTGCTGCAGCTCCAGCGGCCGGAGTGGCTTGATCATGACTCATGTATATTGTGCTTTTGCCGTGAACCATATCGAGAACCAATGAATTTATCTTGTCGGCTGTTTCATTTTTCTGACACATGATTGCCTTCTGTTGCAAGGTTAAAGCGGAATGGCTTTTGAGATTGCTTTGGCCGTAAATGAAATCAATTAGTTGTGACAGACCATGTTCATTTGGTGTGATGAAATACGCCTGTGGAATCTCAATCCAAGAAGCATTCTATGCATCTTTTGTAGCCGCATCGCCCATGTTTCCGTCCCCAATATCAATATCAAACTCCGTTCATCCGCGGTATCCGATCTTTCTAGACGCATGTTCCCTGTGAGTGTAAAGACTTTGAAGTGATACCATAGGTCCGATTCAGAGATACAACATGATATGATTTCTATTTTAGAAGCGCGTTTCTTGACTGGAAGTGTTTGTCGGAAGTCCCCGCGTAAGATAACTGACCTTCCGCCAAACAATGGATGTGGTGTGTCAAGTATATCTCTTAGGCTTCGAGTGCTTCCAAACATCTACGGTCGCTCATGGGAGCTTCATCCCAGATTATAAAGATCGGTATCAGACAATAGTTTCCCCAGTTGAGTGTTTTTGTGATCCTACATACAGATTCTTCTGTCAATTCAAGTGGTAACTTAATCTAGAATGCGCAGTCCTGCCTGGCGGGAGAAGTAACAAATCTATGCCGGATGATGTGACTGCCATTATGATTTTCCCTTCTGATCGTATAGCACCGATAATGGTTTTTCAAAGGAATGTTTTCCCTGTGCACCCGTGACCATTGACAAAGATGAGCTGTTTCTGGTTTCTTGCGGTGGCCTTCATAATCAGATCATATATTCTCCTTTGTTGAATATTCAACTTTTGGACTGACTCGTTTGTTTCTTGTGCCAATTCTGGACGGTTATAATTTCTTTCTTCCATCAGCAATCTGTTAGCCAGTTGGGCTAACGTATCTTGAGGAGGCCTTGGTAGGCCATAATGTTCCACTGACTTGCTGCAGTTATTAAGGATAACTTCCAGCTCATATAGTATGTAGCCTTGTAACTCACCGTCGTTAAGATGGTAATTTTGGATACGTGTGGTAGATGTAACTTTATCTGGGTTGTCGTGGCCCATCTCTTTCCAATACTTCATCCAGAGTTTCGACGGATTAGACACATCACAATGAGTGAGTAGTTGTGCAAAGATAACTCTTAACTCCGATAATGTTGCAGACACGCATGCTTCTTCTAGTGCAATATCCCATTCTTTATCGTCGCCAAGCAGACCCATTGCTCCACACACAGATCTGCAATTTGGGTAGATTACGCCATTAATGGTTTGTACGCCAAGAAAATTCCTACAACCTGTCTGATGGCAGAGTAGGATTCAAAAGAGAAAAAGTTCTCCTGAAGTTTGGATGAACATTGCGATTAACTTGCCATACAAATTCGGATGGGAAATCTATATAAGTCAGGTGTCCACCACATGTTTCTTCAGCGTTAAAATTAAACCATTATGTGAGTGTTGTTTCTCTTTTCCCCAGAATCAGTACAGAATCAGATGTTCTCTGGCCCAAAGATGATTGGCAATTTTTATTAAGCCGCCATGTTCAAGCAGTCAAAGAAGTGCCCATTATTTGAAGTACCCCCTCCAAAGAATGCAAATGTGACATGATCACAAACATCTTGATTCAACCCATGTTGAAGGTATACTCGTTAAGCAACAACCTGCATTAAACATTAGTTACAGTAGGCAAACTGTTAAGTATATTCTACAAAAATGAAATCACAGTTTAAGTCAATAACTTAAAAAATGATACTGAAATTAATAAAACCATTTAAATAAAAATTCTTACTATACGATATTCCAGAAACAGTGGTGCCTTGTTCAAACGCACCCCGAAAGACGAATGGCAGAAAGTATCTCAATAGCAGAAGTTGCAGCAGATTTTGGTGGAGTAGCGGTTGATGGAAGTGGCTGAGCTATTTCTACTGGAGCTGGCATGTCTTCTCCAGCTATTTCTTGAGCTGCCATATCTTCAAAGATTTGATCTAACAACGAAGTCTATATACCAAAGAGTGCTGGATCTACTAACCGCATCTGAAAAATTATTGTCGTGACTCATTTGATGCTGATCGGTGGAGGGAGCATGTGTGGATCAGTGTGTCCAAGTTCATCACGTCATTTTTATCAGCCAATTCCAATAAGCATAGTGGCATCATCATTGAAGAATATTGCTCTAGCTTCGGCTGTATGATCTGCCATGTTTTCAGCAAAGAAGTACATGTTGAAATGATTATTAGATACTTACCATGACTCTTAACTGCTTGACATGAGGGTAACGGAAGTTGGTGCTCTCAGATGTTTATGTAGTGCTACAAAAAAACACAGACGACCTTAAGGTAATCCACTAAATGACAGTTTGATTTTGATGTCGTTTCATGCTCTAGCTACAAAACTGATAGGATCGAGTACATTAGCAAAAAGAGGGTCAGATTATGCTAAACCAAAAGTGCAAACTGCAAGCAGAAAGCGGTTCTTACTCACTAACAGTTAAACTAATACAAAACTTTGTTGGCAATCAATCAAAGGGAGTAGTATTTATTAAACTTTATTGGCCAGTATTTTAGCGTGCGTTTGATTAACTATATCCTGACATAGAAATTTAAGGTGTTTAGTACTTCAGCCTCAAGATCTTTATATAAACACGGTCTACAGATATGGGTACATCAGAAACACACTTCGCATACATTTATACATTACGCACTACACGCAACAAATGTAATATGTTTATATTTTGTTCAGGAAGTTTTAAGGGCCTGTTTGGACAGATTTAATACCTCATATGAGATCATGAGATTCAGAACCTCTTTCACTATTTTCGTGAGCGCCAAAGATCTGATCTTCTGACCAACGGTGCTTCCGCTTGACAGATCAAGTGATGGCCAAATATAAAACTTCAAACATAAGCAACATACAATCACCTTTACCAAAGAGAAGATAAAAAATAGATTAAAAAAACAAAAAAAAAACACTAAGAAATCAGAAGCACTAAAGATAAACAATATTGTACCTTCGATTAGATTTTCCTGATCGAGATACAATACCAATGCATTCCGTTCTTGCACTATCCCGGCTTGATGATACCCGGGCAGTTGGGACTAATCAATGAAACACACCCATTTGAATTTAATCACTAACCAAGTACCATGTGTCAGTGATTGAAAAAGAACCTCAAGAGCACGACACCTAAGTTTGTGAATAAAATAATTACCTGGATTTGAGTATGTGTTTTGTCCAGAGTTCATTCATTGGTAATACATGGAATAAACATAACTAATGTTAAGAGAAATAACCTTGGGGTTTATAGTTATCTTCGATCCAATTCTCATTGATTGGGATTCAAGGTGTTGATGGACGGATTTGTGTTTTGAGTTTAGGTTTTGGAGAACAAAATAATGCCATTTAAAAAAAAGAAATCTTTTAGATACATCTATTTAAAAGCAAAGAATAACATAAGTACTATCAAATTTATGAACATACCAGGATGACCATGAAGATGTTTAAGGTGAAAATAAGCTCCAGCGTCAGGATGAAAACTAATTAATGTTTCGCCCAGAGCAAAGCCTGCAGAGCAACAACATACTTCAAACTTGATATCAAACTGATGTTGAAGCTAAACATAAATTCGAAACTGGATATCGAACACGAAACATAAAAATAATCAGCCTATATGTATGCTTACAGTCAACCTTCTGGGATCTGAACACAACAATGTCTGTGTAATTTGTTATATAAAGTGGTTATTCACAACAATGTCTTTTAAGAATATGGAATAAAAAAACTCACCTTGATAATGGTTAAAAAAAAGTTTTAATCGTGAAAACCAATAGTGAATGTATTAGGGTTAGAGAAGAAGAAGAAGACATACAATCGCACGATTAGGAATTTAAAAATATACACTTTTGGTTTTTTTATGCGTGTGTCGGGTTTTTTTATGAAACAAACAGTAAGCCCAGTGACACGTAGGATTAGTGCCCTGATAGATGACGTGGCAAATCCCTCCTCTTATATATAATGTAAGATATATATATATATATATATACATATATATATATATATATATATATATATATATATATATATATATATATATATATATATATATATATATATATATATATATATATATATATATATATATCTCTACATTATATATAAGAGGAGGGATATGCCACATAAGCACCTCATAATGCCATGTCATCATTATTTTTTTAATTTTCGTTTTTTAATAATTTATGTAAAAAATACCACTTGCGAGGATCGAACTTGGGTCTTTGATCCCAATACATATAGCTTCCACCACTAGACTGAACCAACAGTTTTAATATCCGAATGCACAATCATATTAATAAACGCACGAATTTTTTTAAATTAAAACTCTATACGGGCCTGTGATATTTACAAAACAGATTAACATCAACACAGATTATAGCGATTATCCTACCAGAAAAACCTACCCTAATTTTTCTCAAAACCCTAATCATCATGTATCCCTACAATCGATCTTCTTCTCCGTATTGTTATAATGCAATTTTTTATTATGTTTGTTTTTATTCTTTTGGTGATTTTATTATGCAAACTCACACTCAAAAGACTACAAGATGATAGTAACATAGGTACAGGTCTCTATATGTAAGTGTTATATTCTACCAGATGAGATAGTGATGTGAAAGCGTTATGATAAGCGTTTGATTTTATATAATAGTTTCATCATTGGGACCATCGAGTTTTTCTTTTTCTTTGGGAACGCAACAGCTGTTTTACAACACCCGGTGGAGTTGCAGGCATAGAATTGTTTGTTTGTGTACAGGATGGTAGTGGTTCTGTTTAGAAGAGAGATTAATTTTCAACATACATTGTTCCCTCTTGATAGTTCAAGTGCATAAATTGTAGTTAAAAGACGTATCCCGTGACGGCTTCGTTCAGGACGATTCAGATACAACACTGACCATTTGTTGGCACCCAAAACTCCAATAAGGTAATTCGAAAATGCCTTCGATTGATACTTCAAGCAGTGAATATAAATGTTCAGTTTACCACTTTAACCTCTAAGGCATTAATGGATGTAATGAAATCTTGTCCTTGGTGCCATATATATACGAATCTTCTAAGACTGGGATTATACTAATAGTTGTTTGAACATAACTGTATGCATTAAACCAGTAAGATGTTCCACATGATTACAAATTTTGACTTGTTTATAGTTCCATCAAAGATGTCAGTAAATTATTTAAATCATTGACTCTTCAATTTGGGAGAAAGTGGTGGACTGTTTCAACGTATCTACATATACCTCCAGAGCTATTTGATCGTAAGTGTAAGAATGCTATTGTAATATCTTAAGCATCTCTATTTGGCAATGAAACTATGACCTGACATAATTTCTTTTTGTTTTTAGAACAAGGGAATGAATTTTTATCTGACCCTCCATTCATGAAACAAGCTATAGAAAAGAGACAGAAAGCAGCGGCGTAAAAGCCCCTTGCAGGTGCAAGGTTATTCTATGTGCAGCAAACCAGTAAAAATGACCGAGGTATCTTTAGGATTGACTCTTGATATGAACAGTAAAATGCAACTGTTGGATCAATCTTTATTTTTGTTACAGGTTGCAAAACGAGATGTAGAGTTATTTTTTCTTCTATTATTGTGATCATATAGAAACTCGATTCATGAACCCTTGCATCTGAGTGTTTTCATCGGTTACATTTGGTTATAGATGCTGACCTTTTTAACAAACTATAAGAGATTTTGGCTGAAGCAAAGTTTGAAAAGTTACAGATCATCGGTGAGTTCTTTGTTTTGTTCTCATAATCTCTGGTTAATATTGCTTTGGCTTCTAGGGTTTTTAGTTACTTTTATCAATAGCTTTGGCAATTTGTGAAAGTACATTTTCTTTTTCTAATAGGCCAACATATATCTCTAATCATGTAGCTGTATATTTTAGAATCTTTCGGATGGCAATTTTTTGGACAGGCATATATTCAAAGAACTCTTGTGCGACACTTTCCAAGAGATCATCGAAACATTTCCTCACGACCAATCCCTATTACGATTCATGTGTTGTGGGTTTATACTGTGAGAAGTGTGATCCTACATTTACTGTTGCATACCACAGAGGGCAATGTGACGAAGAGCTTATCAATGTCACAAACAAGAATTCTCTTTTCAAGTTGCAAGTCAGGTACAAAATTATTATGGATTATTATTTTCTTGAGGCGGCATCGTTTGACCTGTAAATGTATGTTTTGGCTATGTATGTCTATCTTAAATGAATCAGAGGAAAAAGTTTAGCTATTAGGGGAAAAGCTCGAATGTCACTTAAAGTCTATTTTAATGCATACCGTCACTTTGGTTTTTGTTATCAGAAGATTTTGATTGTTATTATAAAAAATATGTTTTGTAATCATAATAACTCCCAATATTCATAGAATTGTTTAAGGGCTAACCCAGTTCCACCGGTGACCTGAAACTCATTTTTACCACTTTGCCTAACCTGCTCGACCGCCCATAATGCCACCTCTACTATTTTAACCAGGTAAGATTAAACCTAATCTTAAATAGCTTTCCATTAAGCTGACACAATTGATAATTTACTATTTATATTGGTTTTAGGTATCTTAATGATGTTGCAGGTGGTATCTTCGCGATATTGAATGAAGCGCCAGATCTGAAAGCAAAGAACAAGCAACACAAAGAGGTTACGAATGAAGATGAATACTCCATAAGGACTCCAATCGTTTGACAACAAATGAAAATGTGAATGAAAAGCTAGCTCAACATGTTGAGCAGGTAAGCATTAATTTTTTAAACAGGCTCACTTTCGAAGCATAGTGCCAAATACCCTTAAATAATTCAAATACTTTTACTTATTGTGATTAGATCAGCCTTGATATTCACGTAATGGAAGAGGAAAGTTAATTAAAAATTATGTTTGTATTGCCTGATTACGGACCACTGTAGTGTTTGGCAAGACGCGAGAATAGTACTTTAAACAACATAGGATCATAAGAGCATAAAACATATTTGGCCCAGAGTCTTGGACATTGGCTTTTGCTGATTGGGTTGCGTCGTGTAGCTTGTGACCTGGTCATAACTCAGAAGCGCACTAGAATTGGACCGAGAGTGGTGTGCTTAGTCAAATGTCCCTCTACTAATCCGGCCTGTAGTGGTATGCATTTCCAAAGAACTTGACGTGTCAAAAAACAATGCCCCTTTCTTCATTCGTTGGCCTTTTTTCTTACCTGAGTATTGAGCCCAGAGTCCCGGACCTTGGCTTTTGCTGATTGGGTTGGCCGTGTAGCTTGTGACCTGGTCAGAAGTGCACTAGCATTGTGACCGAGAGCGTTAAATAAAGCTAAATATGTTGTTCTAGGAAATAACTTTCACTTTGACCTGTACTATGCCTGAGGTACTTCGTTCAGCTAAATTAGCCATTGACACCGGGCAGTCTTAAGGTCGCAATGAGTCCTATGTAAAGCGATTTTCTTAGTATATCATACCAGCTCAAACAAAGGCGTTACACAAGGTTAGTTTTGTCATTTACTTTTCTTTATTCTAAGTTCTTTATGTTATTTACTAATTTTTTGCTTAAAGGGACTGAAATATGCGTAAGTACCTTGGATACAATCAACAAGTTTGTTCAGGTGTGCATCATATATTTGTTTGATTATATAGAGTACTAATCAGAAGTTCTCTATGCGAAATGTTCGATTTATGACATATTAAACCACTGTCTTTACATTTATAGGCACACAATGAACTCGAAGGATATATCGATGAGGTATGGGTAATCTTTGGAATATAATATGTTGCTTGGTCATTATATATGATAATTATAATCAAGTCTGAACATGCTTGTCTATAATTTTTTTGTTGCTAGCTATGATTTACATGAATTTCATTTTCCAAGCAGGTTACTCATCTCATACGCAGTCAACGATCTTGGAAGAACTAAATTTGTTACTAGCAGAGGTTAGTTTTAGCATCACTTTGTTTAAGTTGTATGTGCGTGAACTTATTATCCTTTAACATGAATCAAAACAAAATACATTTCGAAGAGTATTTGTTGCACTAGATGAAATCAAGCGTTTTCTATTTTTATGCTTATGGACTTATTTTTAAGCCAAAGGACTAAAGTGATAATGGGGTGTTAGTAAATTGGGTTATATAATAGGCTGCTCGGCTATGTACTAAATGTGGAGTAAAAATGGGAGAATACTTTTGTTAATCTTCCTATTTCGACACTAAACTGTGTCTTTGAACATATGACATAGATAAGCAAGTAAAGTAAAGTACTTTTGTGATGCATTGGGAAATAGGAAATATATAATGCTGTAATAAAACCCCTGTCTTTACACTTATTGAAGGATAATACTGTCATGAAATGTGGGCACACATTAAGTTACTACTACGTAGTTTTTGTGTCAATTCAATTTTTATCTTAAAAAAAGGGGTGTTTGGCTAAAGCTTATTAAAGGAGTGTAAATATTGTAGAAATTTGGAGCGCCTTAAAGTGTTTGGGAGAGCTTATTTTAAATGAATTATGTGTTTTGTACAATAAGCTAATAATGGGGATCCCTTCTCACAAACTTCATTAGTGTGTGCTTTTGTTTTAGTCTTCATTCATAAAAAGGTATTATGTCACAGTGCACCAAGTACTCTTAAGTAAACCCTGAGATGGGTGCCATCTAAATTTTCAACATAGAGGCAAAAAAGGAAGAATATTATCTATAAAGAAGATAAATGAAAAGAGAAGAAAGAAAATGAACTGGCAAGCCTAGAGATTTAAATGAATATAAACAGATACAGATTCTGAGAAAGTATATAGAAAGCATGGTGAAAGTAAACCCAAGCATGTGAAGTAGTAAAGTTGGTGTATTTGTACCTGTGATAAGCTTACCCGAAGGTAATGCCTTAATGCTTGGATATGCCGTGTGACCTTCCGAAGCCTCAATTTGCTGCTCTTTTTTCAAGCGTGTTATTGTACTTCCAAAAAGAAAAAAAGGAAAAACCAAGATTAGCCAACTATGACAGACACAAGCTTATCAAACCTTACGTCCGATTTTCTTCTCAAGATTATTATTTATAGAATGATCCCCACTGCTCACCAACTCATACAAGCATCTCATCGGCTTTCGGTAGAAGGGATGTTGGGTTAAGAGATTAGAAAACAACAAATGCGGACACAATAAACAAAGGTACTACAATATTATTCGTTATCAGTTAAGTAAAAATTATACTTTTCCAAATGAAGTACTTTGAAGTACTTTGAAAAAATGAAGTACTTTGAAGTTTCACCATGCACGATGATAACTGATATTTTAGTCTATATTACGAAGATTGCAATGATAGTAGCTGAAGCAAAGCTGGATAATGCACAAAAAGTGGTTCAAGAAGCAAGGGAGCATGTGGATGATCTGGTCTGTACTTCTTGATGATGACATGATCAATGGTACATTTTTACATTCTGATATTGATTCTGATTCTCCCGAGCATCAAAATAGCATAATTAAGTTGACAACACAAGATTCCGAAGCCTTATGTAGAATAATTGAGGAAACAACTACGGCTAATACGCAAGTGGCAGCAATAATGGATCAGGTGAAAACAATCAAACAAAAAGAGAAAAGTAATTATCAAGAACTTGGACAAAAGGATGCAAGAAAACAAGGAATTACAAGAAGAAATTATCAAAGCTCAAGAATCGGCTCAAGTAGTTGATGCAGCAACCCACAAACATGAGACTCAACTCAACAAATGGAGACTAAACCATACCAGAGTATCATAAGACTCGTCTTAAACCAACGATTGATTCATATGCCTCATCTCATTTTCTTATATACAACTCATAGGAACTTAATACTCTGAATGATTCTCGAATTGTTTTGTGATTGAAGAAGTAACAATAGATTTATCTTATTTTCATATGCCGTAATATGCCATTTTATATGATTTAAGCAAGTACAAGCAAAAACAAAGTGAATTTTTCACAAGCCATGACATGTCGTGTTTTTCAACAATATGTAGGCTTTTGGGATCAACGAACATAGTTGCATAACATTAACCCACGGGATTCACACGACCAAAAAGCGATCAGTTGGCTAGATACTACCAAATCTAGAAGTGGAATTTGTTGATCCTGATATGGTTCGTTCACTACCTTCAAACACATGGTGAAATATGTGTTAAAAGTCAACGTGTTATGGAAGGTAACACATGGTGAAATATGTGTACGTAGTTTTCTTTCTTTTCTTATTAAGGTTAACATTTGTGTAAAGGCGACTGATTGTGTGCTCTTGACATGCATAATCCCAACTTGCATGTAAACACAAAAACTATGCACAAAAATACCTAGCTTTTCTTAAAACTTATAGCATAAAATTTATTCTATTTTTTCCAAGTACTACTTTTTTTGGAAAAGAAAAGTCACTCGAGTGTTATTACTTATTCATGGTTGACTTTTTTTCAGAATGTGAACGGCAGCTTAGGTGATCGTAACTGATGGTTTTACATTGTATGAAGTCTTAACGCAAAAATATATGTGTTTATAGTTTAGACATGCATGCGAAGTAAATACCATGGAGAGCGAGTGTTCTAATGGCCCATTATAATTATCAAAACGTCTACTATTTTGGACGCATGATGGCTTGCTATCATCTATGCTTTTTTTCTTTAGTAGCAAGGGGAGGATATGATTTTGATGTGTGGTTTTAGACTAATAATCAAGCGTGTAAGTGTTAGTTACATATTAAAAAAATTATTTAGCAAACCTGCATGGAAGGGGTTGGAGTGGTCGTGCGGAAGGCTGGCGCCAAGTCTTGGCGCGAAAAACACCAACGGCGCAGGACTACGTGGGTTGGCGCCAAGGTTTTTTTTTTAGAAATTTTAAGGGTATATACCCTTTATGGTACCAAAAATACCTCTATGGCACCAAAATTATCACTCCTATAAAAAGTAGTGTAATAGAAATGCCATAACTCACTTCGTTGTGACACCACTTTTTATAGCACCGACTCTATGACTCTACCGTTTCTTGTGCTCTAAGATTGTAATTAGCAACTAAAATAACTTGTGCTCTTATTATTTGTCTTTTCAGGGAGAAACATAATCACGACATTAACGTAATAGGAGTAGAATACACATTATATAAAGTAGTTTCTTTGTACTAAGATGTTATAAAATTCATTTGTTAATGTATACAGCTTAGAAATTGTTCTTGATGACGTATAGTCCCCAGCCGGGTTATGGACCCGGCCCATGGGTACTACCCGTATCCGGCCCATCACAGATGGGTGGAATAATGTCATTCAGGCTTATGGGTTGGATGAACAGTAACCGCACACATGTGGGCGGCCCACAGCCCGGTGCGGCCGACATGGCCGACATAGGGTTAGACAGAATAATATTCTGTCTAGGAATATCTTTATCCCAATAAGAGAGGATATTCACTACCAAGATTAGAAGATAACAATCATTCTAATTCTGGTGATTATCTCTTCCTTGGGGCCGAAGCATCAGTGGAAGCCCATTAGGGTTTCACTGCCTATAAAAGGAACCCTCAAGGGTTCCACAAAGGTATTACGACTTGTACTCTAAACTCACATAAACCTTAAATCGATTACTTACTCTCACGCTGGAGTCTAATCGTGGGAAACATTCCCACGGTAAGCCTAACGTGTGCTGTTTAGTGTGCAGGATCCCAACCAAACGATTCACTTGGTGCAGGATCATATTTACTCTCACGCCGGAGCCTAACGCGTACATGAGTTAACCTATGAAAGAATCATATTTTCATATGTCAATGTATGCAACTTGCAATAATACTTATAAACTCATTTCACATAGTACTTAAATAGTTAAATGTGTCATATATGCCATTTTCATATAGTACTTACTTTTTAAGGATTTGTTTTGGTTTTTTCTCGTATGCTTGATACAAACATAAAAAGAAAAAGAACTTGGCGAGTAGTTAGAAAGCGGTAGATATTTGTATGCAACTTCATCATAAAAATGTTCAAAAGAATTGTTTAGTAGTGTATGATCAATCTTTAATTGCATTTAATTTCATTTTTTTAGCTTTCTTACTAAACTTCTAATCCTTCTACACTTTACTATGATTTTGTTGACGATGTTATTTTGGAGATTATAATTCCACAATGTTGTGGCTTAGTAGGCTTGCGTAGATGAAGTATATCATAGAATATACTATTTTTGTACATCAATATTTAGCTAATCGAAACAATATAAATGATAACTACAAGTTATGCTCACACATTTAGTAATATAAGTGATACAACAAAATGAGAACAATTTGACTAGCATTTTTATCGTGCTTTAAATAAAACAAAAGGAAAAAATAATTTTTTTCACACCAATATTTAGCTAAGAAAGAAATAAAAATGATAATTAGACGTCATACCCGTCCATCGGGCGGGTTTTGCCACTAGTATATATATATATATATATATATATATATATATATATATATATATATATATATATATGACGTCATACCCGTCCATCGGGCGGGTTTTGCCACTAGTATATATATATATATATATATATATATATATATATATATATATATATATATATATATATATATATATATATATATATATATATATATATATATATATATATATATATATATATATATATATATATATATATATATATAGAGGAAGGTTAACGTAGGATAGTTGTTAACGTAGGAAGTATATGAAGTAACGTGAATCGTTAGATGTATTAGTATATGATGTCATTTGATGAACTCTGGTCAATGTCATGTTGTAAATAACATGAAAGGAAGTGGCGATGCTCGTCCCGAGTAACTTTTTTATACATAATACAATGATACACGATAGCTCGCTACGAGTAACATTTTGATACATGATCTACAAAGATACATCGTTTCTCGGTGTGATTAACTTTTTGATACATAATATACAAAGAAACGCGGTACCTTGCTACGAGTAACATTTTTATAGATAAATATAGATGAACATACACATAATACATAACTTCCTACACTAACTTATTTTAAGCACTATTATACAAGAACCTCAATCTATATATATATATATATATATATATATATATATATATATAATATATATATATATATATATATATATGATTTAAGTTCTTTTGGATACCAAAGTTTTTCTAGGATACAAGGGGACTCATCCCCACCATCCATCTCCATCTTATTCAAGGGCTGAGATTAAATCCCCAATTTACACAACTTTCTCCTTTCTTTCTCATAAAAACACACACCCGTTCTTTCACTTCTCTCTCTACCCCGATCTACTTTCTCTCTCTAAAATTTGAAGCGAACAATCACAACATCATCATGAATCCATCACAATCGATTAATTAGATCGAACTTAACATGAATTCATATCAGGTTTGTATTCTTATAATCTATGCTTATTTTTTTTAGCTTATTTGATTTTGAATAAGCTTATTAGTTTATTTTCATTAGCTTTGTTGAACGAAATATGCCGATTGATAGTTCTTATTTTGATCAATTTATTCTAATTAGCTTTTAATTAGGTGATTTATGTGAATAAGCTTATTTGTTTGAATAAGATTTTTAACTAGATGAGAGTTATAAATAATCTTGAGAATTAGATAGGAGTTATGTGAATAAGCTTACAAATTACACGAGAGTTATGAATAAGCTAGCTTATTAGCTTAGGTTGACAAATCGTAAGGTATTTTATGTAAGTTGGATTAAGTTTGCTGATGTAGGCTGCAATAAGCTTGATATATCATGTATGATATAT
The DNA here is from genome assembly GCA_025667525.1 of Glebionis coronaria. Lineage (NCBI taxonomy): Eukaryota > Viridiplantae > Streptophyta > Magnoliopsida > Asterales > Asteraceae > Glebionis > Glebionis coronaria. The sequence continues at coordinate 488,538,691 of CM046877.1, forward strand.
ATATATCATATATGATATATCACCACTTTTCATATATGATAGATATATCATATATGATAACTGATGATATATCATATATGATATAACTATCATATATGATATATCAAATAAACCATAGGAAAAAACAGATTCTGTATGAGTATTTTTTAGAAAATCAATATAAACTCTTGAAACTTGTCTTCTATCATATATATGAGTAATTTATTTTGGTGTTAAAATGTTGCATAATATGTTCTTTTTATCTTTTATAAATGCAGTCAGACAGAGATGGTGCGATTGGCAGCTTTGGAGCAAAGCAGAGAGGGATGTTGATTATAACAAGAGGATGTGCATGGATATGTTTTAAGGATCAAGACGGAGTAGGCGTTGTTCATGAATTCATCATCTGATAATCTGTTTTTTTTCCATTTTTTTGATTTTGTATAAATTGTTATCATATATGATATCAGAGGTATATCATATATGATTTTACATTAGGTTACGTTCGGTTTGAATTATCATATATGATTCTGTTCAAAAGTACATTTTTATGTTATGAACAAGTGTTTGATTATTAATTGTGCATACTCTTTGTTGTAATCATGAATTCATCAGATTCTTTATTTAATAAATCCAAGTTTTTCTTGAGTGTCATATATGATAGTGCATGATCATATACTCCGTATGACTTAATTTATAAAAACCACCATGACATAATACCAAGAAAGTTAAATCATATTAACAAGATGTTGTACGAGATACCAATTGATTACAAAATCGTCCATATACTTCAAAACTCCATTAGGAGATTACAAGAAAAAACAAACAATAAACGTAAAAGAAAAATTCACGAGCTTATTCATTAAGCTTCTTGGCCTTTTGGATGCTTGTAATGTTCAACACGCCTTGTAAACAACCTTCTCTACACAAAAAAGAAGATTTAATTCAATTTTCAAGCACATAATCATATATGATATATTTGATCATATATGATATTTAGCTTATATCATATATGATATAGCATATCATATATGATACTTCATTAGCAAGTCATACTAAATATGTTCAGCCAGATTAATCCATTAAAAAAAGAGTTAACTCAATTTTCAACCACATTATCATATATGATATATCTCATCATATATGATATTTTAGCTTATATCATATATGATATAGTATATCATATATGATACTTCACAAACAGGTTACACTAAATATGTTCAGCGAGATTAAGCTAAAAAACCTTATAATTCATGAAAATAAGCTAATAAGTTAGCTTATAATTCATCATAATAAAGGTGATGATTATCAATAAGCTTATTCACATTAAGCATCAAGTTACCTTATCATTTGACATGTTAAATTCATGTAACTTATCAAATAAGCTATAAAAAATAAGATGAGTTATAAGCTTATTCAGATCGAATAAGCTAAAAAAGATGAATCGAAACAGATCGAATGAACTTTACCTTATTTATGAAGAGGATGATCGATTTGTGATGGTGATGATCGATGGATTTGATGTTTGTGTTGATAAATTAAGATGTAAATATGTGTGTGTGTGTGTGTGTGTGTGTGTGTGTTTATGTGTGTTTTAAAGAGAAGAAGAAGAAGAAATCGATCCCAGATTTGTGAGAGTGGTAGGTGGTGTTAGTGGGAGGGGTAAAATGACGAAACTACCCCTCCGCTTTTTTTTTTGTTTTTAATATGAGTTGTTGGATGAGATGAGATGGACGGTCCAGATTTGTCCCCTTGTATCCAAAGGATACAAGGTATCTTAAATAACCGGACTCTATATATATATATATATATATATATATATATATATATATATATATATATATATATATATATATATATATATATATATATATATATATATATATATATATATATATATATATATATATATATATATATATATATATATATATATATATATATATATATATATATATATATATATATATATATATATATATATATATATATATATATATATATATATATATAATACATGTATATTTGTATAACTTTGGTTTTTGGTTCCGATTGTCAAGTTCATATCCAACCCGAAAACGATGTTGTAGTCCTGTCCGGTTAGGTTATGACTCAAAACTCGAACTTTATTTTTGATTCGGTTCTAATTCAATCTCAATTCGATTCGATTTTAATTTTTCGATCTCAATTCGATTCGATTTTAATTTTTCGTAGATCAAACCCATAAACACCCCTATATAGATCCGGTAGTTTACATAGCATATGTGATATGTCACAAGCCCATTAGTGAAAAGTACAAACCCAAAGAAAGCCTGACTAATCCATTGTGACAACCCACACTCTAATAACAGTGAACACGCATACAAGAAAATAGAAAACTGAATCAAGAAGTGATCGCAGGTTGTTGTTTTGTTGGATCTGAGACAGAAAAAAAAAAGAGATATGACGATGTTTCACTTTTTCAACTGCGCAATCTTAACTTTTGGTCCTCACGCCGTTTATTATTCCGCTACTCCTCTGTTAGTTCACTTCACTTCACTTTTTTATACTTTAATTTTGTCTTTTTGATTAAATGGGATTTTTAATTGTTTTTTAGTTAGATGCATAGTTTAACAAGTAAGAATTTATTTTGTGTGCTATAGTTTTAGAATTTTAGTTAAATGAATTGAAGTTATAAATGAGTGTTAATGATTAACATGTTTGTTAAAAGTTCCTAATGTGGTGTTTGTTTAAGCTTATACTGCGGGCTTGTGGCTTATTTGGTTTTCGGCATATGCTCAGTAACGTCAGTTTTTGTGGCTTATTTTTAGGGTGTTTGGTATGGCTTATATAATGTAAGCTCATTTCGGCTTATATAACATAAGCCCCAATTTTGTGGCTTATTAGGAGGTTTATGGGTATATGATAAACTTATATAAGCCCCTAAGGTCTCAAAATAAGCCACAAAATTGAGGCTTACGTTATATAAGCCGAAAATAAGCCAGATTTTGGCTTATATTTGATAAATCCTAATCTTTTAAGCTTATTGGTTACTTATGGGCTTATATAAGTTTATTATATCATAACAAACTTAGATAAGCCCATAAGTCTCCAAATAAGCCACAAAATTAAGGCTTATGTTACATAAGCCGAAATAGGCTTACGTTATATAAGCTAAAACAAAAAGGCCCTTTGTAACTTTTTGGTTTTGGGCTTATGGCGTAATAAGCTTATGTAAGCGGAAAAAGTTTTAAAATAAGCCACAAAAATTGAGCTTATGTAACATAAACCGAAAACCAAATAAGCCACAAGCCTGTGATATAAGCTTAAACAAACACCACCTAAAAGGTTTAAGACTGACTAGGTATACGTTTGAGGGTGGCTAGGGAAATGGTTAGAAATGGTCGTGAAGATACCTTGGTTAGGTCGTGGTGTACATCTAAGTCAAAGGCCCTTCCCTCTTCAAATGAAGAGGGAAAACATCACCTGTTTACCCGTTTGATGGTGATAAATCTTGGGCACTTGGCCACTTATAATGAGTAATTACAAACAACCGATATAGCTGAAAGTCCTACTACTTTTGAGAATTTACTTAGGGGATAACATGAACTTAGTTCTTTACGCTGCATACATTGTAGGTTATAAAGTTTATAATGGCCACATTATAGCGATTTAGAGGATGTAGATGTGATTTCAAGAAAATATAAATTTACTTGGAAAATCGGAACTATATTAATAATGCTGGGTGTTTATATTTGAATAGCGATCCCAAATATGAATATGCCATGTAAGATTCATCCCTCGAAACTGTTCTTCTATTTGAATTTTGAAGGTCAATTTCGTTTATAGGTGAGTGAATAAATATTCTCTAAATTTGGTGAAATCTTCACAACAAAGTTGTACTCGTTAGAAGATGCAAAACTTATATCATCATGTTGTGTTTATAAGTATGATGAATCACAATGCATTATCATAACAGATGCATGTATAATATCATCTGCAGTAGTGTTTAAAACGTCATGTTAAAAGAGTATAATGTTTACCCTCAAGCTATGTTATGAGTATTTGAATAACCACAGCTACGGAAACAATATGTCTGATAACCAATATTTTGTAATGAGAAAAAGGATATTTTCTTTGAAGATATACTGTATATGTGCCTGGTTAATTCCCATGACAGCTGAAAGTGTTCAGATTTTTCTAATGCTTTTATGGTGGTATTTTTACTGCAGATCCGAGTATGATACTCTTGGCACTTCAGTCAAAACGGCTGTTGTCTATCTCGTCACAGCCTTAGTGAAGGTAAGATTCACTCTCACTACCTTGGTATTTACTCTGAAACTATGGATACAACTCATCCAAGCACCTGCTTCATGTGATCTCTGTCTCTTAATGCTGATTATGTCTGCTTTACTTGTTATTTCGGCAGCTCGTTTGCCTTGCTACATTTCTTAAGGTCTCAGAAAATGACGTCTTTGATCCCTCTCAGGTAACATCGTCCTTTACTTTTGTGTTCATTTTAATATTGATTTATTAAATTGGTGTTATATCTCTCAGTCTCCACGTGCATATAGTTGTTCTACTTCTGTATGGAGTATCATATTCTGGATTGACGAACCAATGAAAGGCACATAATTTTTTTTATCAGATTAAACGTAAATATGTAGATTTATGAAACAATGACACTAGGTCAAGTAGTTATGTGCTTAAATTTTCTTTAAGTTAATTATGTACTCCATATTATGTATCTAAAATCTAGATAAGATGCATTTAAAGTGCCAAAAGGTCGAAAACCATAGTTACCCCCAAAAAAAGTGCCAAAAGGTCGTGCTCGTGCATCTGAATCCCAGTTTAAAGATATTCTTTAACTGAGACATACTTGCAATTACATTTTTATCAGCATAAGGCACACATATTCTTCTATAGAGACCCACTTGCTTTCACTTCGCGTATATATATTTTTACAATTTAAACCTCATCTTTGAATAAAATCATTAGGAAAAAATTTTATTCTTATAATTGAAGTCCTAATCAATAGTATTGATTTCTTATGCAAAATAAGCAGTGTTGCAACAGGCGCTAGGCGAGGATCAACCGCCTTTTTTTCACTAATCGGCCTCATTAATTGGTTTGGTCAAAAATCGGTCACACTGCCGATTGCCAAATCGGGCATAAATCGGGCAAATCAGACAAAAATCAGTTAATTGGCAAAGTCGAGCATATAGTTTCAAAATTTGATATAACTATAATTTATTCATGAAAAATCCAATCCAATTAATCCTCGCCTAACCGATTAATCGCTAGGCGATGACCGGCCGCCCATCTAGCGCCTAGCGGATTTTTGCAACCTTAAAAATATGTATGCATACTTTTATGTCCATTTATATCCGTTACTGTGATTCAAATTAATGTCTAAAAGTAGCTCTTCTAATGCTGTAATTTATCTTTTTTGTTTGGTTAGGAATTGTTGAAAGCTTTGATTGGTTTTATCGATGTTGCTGGGCTTTACTTTGCCCTTACTCAGTTAACTCACAGAAACATCTCTCAAAATCACAAATTTCAGGCCGTTGGACTTGGTGAGTCACTACTAACCTCTTTCATGTATTAGCTTCCTGTATATTATAATTTTTTTTTGCGTATCGTGTTTTTAATGATATACGTACCTACAGGATGGGCTTTTGCTGATTCTGTTTTGCATAGGCTGGCACCCCTTTGGGTCGGTGCTAGAGGACTCGAATTTACATGGGAATATATCCTACAAGGCCTTGAATCAAATGCAAATCTGGTACGTTGACCTCTCTTATATCTGAACGCCCACCATAAAGATGAATGGATTCCCTTTGAGGAAAGAATCTGCTGGCTATGCTTACTAAAACAGTAATTAATTAATCAAATGACTTCCAGGACTTTTACCTCGTTTAATCTGTTCCCTTTGAGGAAAATAAATTGATTTGACTTGCTTGAGATAAAACACTGCCCAACTGGATGCTTTTATAAAGTAATTGAGTCAAGATTGTCACATTTAGTTAATCTGACCTTCGTATGTGTGTTTTGATGATCCAGATGTTGAGTCTATCACTTGCTGCATTGGGATCATTGATGTGGCTTAGGAAAAACAAGCCCAAGACGTTGATTCCTATCATATATGCATCCGCAGGAATTGTGGCAACAATGCCGTCTATCGTAAGGTTTGGTTTCCATCTCTTAACCATTCTGCTGTATGATATATACCCAAAAAAAAAAAAAAAACCATCCATACATCATACTGGTAAACATGGAGGTGGCAAAATGGGTGCTTTGAAACATTTCCATTTTATGTATTTTAGTAGAGGTTGAAACTGGCCTGGGCGGGGTGACCCACGGATGTTTTCTCGTCCATATGTTATGTAAATCGTGTGTCAACTAGTATGATTACAGAAACAGACACATTACAATATGACGTTATAAGATAAAACTATTATGATTACAGATTGGGCATTTGTATTGACATGTATTATACGGAAAAATGTCTGTTATTGCAGCTATCTAAGATGGGGTTTAGGATGGCAGCTTTCAAAAGTTGTAGGATTTCAACTGTTCACATCTTTGACCATGGCTTTAATCAGCTGGCAACTTTTCTCCGCATGTCAACGACCATCTTTTTGATTTAAAACAATGCATGAGGAATGGACTTGCTCTTGTGCTACCCGTGTTTTGAGATAGAAGACTATTCTTGTAAAAGCTTAGACATTCATCCAACAGATTACGCTCCCCTGTTTTAGCTGTTTTTTACCATTCAAGAACTACATTGCAGGTCTAATCTTGCTAAAGTGAGATATTTTGATGCTTAACATTCTAAATTAATGAATGAGAAACTCTTAACTCTATGTTGTGCTGTTGCTGACTAAATTTTGTAGTAAATGCACTATACCTTTGTTAGCGGATGTTTGATAGTTGCTTATTTGCATTAACTGCTTAATTTAAATTAAAATAAACATTTGAGTGTCTGAATGAAATTGCTTATCTGCATATTTCAGAGTACTAGGCGAGTACCCGCGCATAGCGGCGGAAGTTTCTAGCGACATATTTAACGAACTAACATATATTTAACGAACTGTGATATTGTCTTAAGTGTTCCCCATAGCCTTAACATACGCTTCCTTGAAATTATTTTATCAATTAGAAAGACAAAGCCGAAAGAGTATACAATTATATTTGTTTGTTACACATTTCAAAGAGAGTTGCTAAAAAAATGCAAATGCAACCTTTAGTGTCCATAATGAACTCATGTCGTTGAACTTTTGTTATTCATCGTCCTTTTGTTTTCTTCAACATCTATCCCAATCTATATTGTTACAAATAAAAATCATAAGATTCTTCTCGTACGCTAATAACAAGCAAGTGTCATGTCGTTGAACTTTTGTTATTCATCGTCCTTTTGTTTTCTTCAACATCTATCCCAATCTATATTGTTACAAATAAAAATCATAAGATTCTTCTCGTACGCTAATAACAAGCAAGTGCTTTTATATGAATGTACTTCTTATACTGAAGATCAACTATATGGTTATTCCTGTGTTGAGGACCGTTAGTGGGTTACTATGGGCGTGAACCCCAAAAAAAACTTTCCAGCCAACAAATTCACATATTCAAGTAGTGATTTTTCATCAACTCGTTCACTGAATAACTCGTACTACTATTAACTTACCCGATAAACAAACAAACATCGGATGACCAGGAGGTTACAAAAGTATGGTGTTGAAAACTTTACCTATGATATTAATAAGATGGGCACACCCACGCTTCGCTGTGGGGAAAGCTTCGTTTGCATAAAGGTTGTACAAAAGAGTAACGTATTATTTAATACATAGAAGCATATATGCCTGGAACTTAGCAGTTGTACAAAATGTTGTGCATGGTTCCAAGTATGCATTTTAGTTTTGAGCATATGCAGCGTTTTCTGGAATATGAGGATTATACAAAAGTGTTGTCGGGATTCAGTGTCTGCATTGTTCTGCTTGTAGCTTGTTTCTGTGACACCCTAGAATCGAGGTCATTTACGATACCCTAAATTACGCTAAATTTTGAAATTTTTGATAAATTTTAATTTTTATAATTATAAGTATTTTGGTTAGAGCCGATGTTCGAGGTTATAATTTTTACGTTTGACGTTTTGAGAAGGACGATGACGATTACGATCCCGAGGGATGCCCAATTTTATATAATTTTTGACGATTTATCGATAATGTAATTTCTCGAGAATTTTATTTACGGTTCGTGTTAAGTTGAGTCGTGTGAGTTTTATAGCCTTCCAAGTACATTTAAAGTATCCCAAAAATATTTTGGAGCATTCGGGAAGATTTCCGACTCCCGTAAAATTTTCAAAATTGACAATTGAGTCAAACCCGCAAAGTTTTGAGGTTGTTTTCTATTTAAGGACAAAAGAAACTAGAAATTGCAACAAGGTCCCTCCTAACTAACAAAAGGGGGCAAAGTGGACAAACACACAAACACACACAAACATTTACAAGAAAAATCAAACACTCCCTCCCCTTGTCTCTCTCAAAACTCACGGCACACCTCAAACACACAAAAATCCACCAAAAATCTTTTCTACTTGATTTTTCAAAAATCTAAGGTTAGACCACGCTTAGTTTGGTCATTACCCACCTATTCATGTAATCAAATCCAACATGCATTGATAAAAATTTTTCAAGATTTTTCATATGATCCAAAATTCGTTTTTGTGGCTTTTTGAGCTAATGCATGTTTATTTTGAGTGTTATGGAAGTATAAACACCATGAAAACCCACCAAAATTAATTTGGTTGTGGTGATTTGGTCACCCAAACCCCACGGCAAAGGGGTGTTTGGGGGAGCCATGGTGGTTGATGAATATGCATGTTATTATTGTGTTTGGTTTGTTGTTTTAGAAAGATTCATATAGGTGTTACTACTTGCATGTGTATTTTTCTTTGATTTTGATATTGAGATTGGTTGATCAATAGGGGTAGGATGGAAGTTTGATGTTAGGATATGTTTGGGAAGTCTTAGGATGATGTTTAGAGTTGGTTAGAAGTCTTGGAATCGAGTCTAAGCGTGTTTTTGGTATAGTCATTTTTAGGCAGAAACATTTGGTCTATTTTGGAAAAATGATTTTTGTTCCAAGTCTTGAAAACTAAATATAGTGATAGAGGGTTTTTCTAGCTTTAATTTGGTATAAGGTAGAGCCCGTGACTCAAAACGAGCTAAAAGTTATGACATTTTAAAGATCGGGTACCGGGAGACGAGGACTTTCACAATCCGGATTTGTGTAAAGTTTTAGTCAAATCCCGAGGGTCACAAGTATAATTTGGTGAATGATCAAGGGTCAAAACTTGGTCCCTAACCTGTACAAATGAGTCTATATGTTGACTTATGAGTCAAGGAAGTCAAAGGTATTTTTCATATAAGTCAAAGTGGTCAAAATTGGTCGAAGCGCAATTTCAGCCCGTAAAATGTAGTCGTGGAAATGAGTTGCGTGACGGGTCGTAAAAGTGAAAACTTTTGTTGGACTTAAAAACATGTTATCTACAGGTCATATAGGATTTTTGGAAATTTTGTCAAATTTTATAAGTGCGGTTTAATAAGGTAAAACAGCCCGTGCTTTAGTCAAGTACCGGCGAGAACGTGTAAAAATGGACGACGTAGGTTATAAGAATGAATGGAATAAAATGAATGATACTTGTTGTTTTTGTTTTTGGCGTGAGTTATATTGGTCATAAGTGACTTATATATATGTATTTTATACAGTACCGTAAGTATTTAAATGAGATTACTCATTACGCGTTATTTGTGATAGGTGTTGATTTACCCGGGCATCCGTTTCATCGTCAGTGAACACTCCTCGAACTACCGACTACTTAATATCTAAGGTGTGAATTTATAGCCTCGCTTATATTATTTCAAATTGTTTTACCCGCGAGGGAAATGCATGCTAGTTTTTAAAAGGAACGTATATCATGAATGATTGTTAGACCCGAAAGTTGCCTTAGAAATTGTGTTGAGTACCAAAGTTGCAAAAGTCCCTAAATTCATGAACTATTAACTATTGTCTTGCCCTTGCGAAGGGGGAAATAGCCGCTTATGCAATTTGTAGTACTACGGGGTTGACGACCCAATGCTAGCCGAGAAGCTGTACTTATAGTAAGTTCTGCGGTAGATTATTTTGTATGAGAAATAAGGTATAATTGCAACTGATGCCTTTAGAGGGGCACTGGTTTCATCTGAATCATGCCGGTATATTTACGCGGGTGATTGAGTTAACGGATTAGTGTCATGAGCTTAAACACAATTGTCAGTATCCTGATTATAGTTTGTTTGATCGACAAGACTATAAATGATCACGAATGGTTTTTATTATATATACGTTCAAATGGATTGAAAAACCTATGAATTCCACTCAACGTTTTCGTTGACCAAAATTTTGGCATGTATTTCAGGTAACCGCTGAGCAGTAGGATGGAGCATGCATGGGATGGAGGTTGTGTGATCGGCTTGGCGTCCGCTTGTTTTTTCCTCCTTTTCTACTTAAACAATTTTTATGTTTAATGTCATGTGATTGTAAAACTGAAGTTTTTGGGTTGAGATTCATGGGGACCGAAACGCTAAACTCTGTGCACTATTTGGGGTTGGGAAAACTGTGGACATGTATTATCTAACAATTTTAAATGTTGAATTTTTAAGTCGACGTCTTTTTAGCGTCGTTTGATATCTCTTGTGTGCAATGAATACTGTGTAGCACCCATTGTTGTAGTTCCGTTGCGCATAACAATTGTGGGGGTGTTACAGATTGGTAATCAGAGCCACGAGTTATAGAGAACTAGGTCGTTTTTGAAAATCCTAAACTATAACTTTTGGTGTCGTAAGAAAAGGGTCCAAGCACACACAACTATCCTGCATGGCTCCGGTAAGATTTATTGTTGTATTTATGGCATTTGACGTATACTTTTGAGTAAAGTATATATATGTGGGTAATTATTATATAAGTATGGAATTACTATATGTAGACGTTAAATTTTACGTGAAATATCCGACATCGTAATTTTCATATTTATCATGCATGAGCATCATATTATTACATTCCGGGCATATGTACCACCTTTGCATTGCATTTGCATGCATATATTTATAATTATTGTATAATTACTTATGTACCCTCCGAAATTCGCTGTTATTGCAGGAATGGCCGAGGTACCGCCCAACGATAACGGGAACGATTACGTCGTAGGTCACGAAGGGGGACCGTTACCTCCGAACCCGCCGGACAATAATAATGGATGGATCGCTCCAGAAGACGAAATAGGACCGGAAAACGACAATGGCGAAAGTGAGGTGGATAATTTCAGCATGAGTAGTGACGACAATGAGGATTCCGAAGAAGAACCCGAGGAGCTATTGGATGATGGCATTCCCGAGGATGCCGTAGGCCAGACCGAACCCGACTTGTTTCAAACCCCGAGTTCGCCGAAGGGTTATGAGATACCACCGACCGGTCGTTATGAGCAGCAACCTTTTGATCGCCCGATGGACAATAGTAATGGGAGCAGTGGAGAGTCATCCAAGTCGCCATCGATTCACGAGAACATTACGAGGGTCTATTTTCCGAGACCGAGTCACTACTGGGATCCCGCAGGTCGTTTGGGGAGGATGGAAAGGTTAATGTATGAGCGGTTTGTAGTTGAGACTAGGGTGATTAAGAAGTTTGATAAGACTGAAAGGGAGCATCAAAGATTGTTGGAAAGGACTTCAAGGATTGCGTATGATGGGATGATGAACACAAGTGCCATCAACAGTTTGAAATCAATGGTTGCAAATTTGAGTGCTAGTCTTGATCGTGTGAGGGAAGATCAGATGAGGTTGTCGAGGATGCAGAGTTGGGAGCATCGTGTGAGGGATTCATTACCCCCGGATTGGAGATTCGTGGACGATGTGGAGATGGAGGCGAATGACTTCATGGTTCAGCCGCCTACTGGAGGTGCTTGTATTTCGGTGGGAAGTCAAGGAGCGATTGAGCATGGATCCACATCAGGGACGAGAAAGGAAACAGAATGTGGGCCTGATGAGAAAGGAAAGGGAAAAGTGGATGATGTGGACGAGGACGTGAGTGATGAGGAAACCGAGGACGACGACGAGCCGCCATCCAAGAGGCCGTGTGGATCACCACATGCTTAGTTACTTGTTTTGTATTTTTCTTTGATCATTGTAATAGAACTATTTTAGACCTTTGTATGATGGTATTATGACGAGAAACTCAAGTACTTGATGTTTTGTGGTGAATGATTGTAGTGGCATTACTTGTCACGATTTTGGTTAACTATCAATACAATCTATGTTACCTTTCATGATCTGTGATATGTCTTAAATTTGATCTTTTGTGATGTGAATTGATGAATATTAGTAACTCCGTAGTGATGTGTCGTTGTATGTATTTTATGTCTGGGAAACTTGATATGAATACTTACATTGTTTTTCTATTTTTCTTGTCTTGCAGAAAGAGATATTCGATAAAACAATGCCTCCAAAGTTGACTGCCGATCGTGTTAACAACATGATTCAGGAAGCGATAGCTAATGCGTTGGAAGCAGACCGAGCTGGGAGAAATCAGGATCCAGGAAGGAACGCGGGGAGACAACCAGCCCCGAGAGTGTGTACCTATTCAAGCTTTATGAAGTGCGGTCCTACGCAGTTCCGTGGAACGGGTGGAGCCCTAGAACTTAGGCGATGGTTGGAAAAAGTTGAGAGTACGTTTGAAATCAGTGGTTGTGCAGAGGCGGATAAAGTAAAGTTTGCAGCAGCTACATTTCTGGATGATGCGTTAAGCTGGTGGAACACCCAGGTAGCTACGGTGGGATTGGCTGTGGCAAATGCGAGAACGTGGAATGCGACCAAAGCTTTGTTGACAAAGAAGTTCTGCCCAGAGGAGGAATTGGGGCAATTGGAGGACGAACTGAGACACTTGACCTTAAGGAACAACGATATAGCTGCTTACACCAGGAGATTCAATGAGTTAAGTCTTTTGTGTCCGGACATATTTGCCAATGACGCCAAGAAAATGAAGCAGTATATTAAGGGTTTATCTAGCAACATCAAGGGTGAAACAACTTCGTCGAAACCTGGAACGTTTGACGAAGCGGTTCAAATGGCACACGCTTTGATGGACGTTAAGCTTCAGGATAAGCAGAATTACATTGCTGAGGGTAACAAAAGAAAATGGGAGGCAGCACAAGGTAATCAATCCCAAGGCCAGAACCGAGGAGGAAACCGAAACAACCAAGGGCCGAACCGTAATCAGCAGTTTAATCAGAGAAGGAACGAAGGAATGAGGGCCGTGACAAACCCTAGAGGTGTGAAGGTGAACCCCCATTGTGGAAAGTGCAACTTGTATCATGTTGGAAACTGCCCGCAGGCATGCGGCAAGTGTGGAAAGGCAGGTCATAGGACTGCTAGTTGTCGAATGGGAGGAGTAGCCACTGGGGCTAATGCTATCAGGATGAGAGGATGTTATAGCTGTGGAGAAAGGGGGCATGTGCAAGCAAATTGCCCGAAGGCAGGGAACAGACGGGGAGGAAATAATGCGGCAGCTGTGTATCAAGTGGGAACTGCTGATAAACCACAAGGTCCCAATGTGGTTACCGGTACGTTTTTGCTAGACGCTTGTTATGCTAGTATTTTATTTGATTCTGGCTCCGACAAGAGTTTTGTAGACGTTAGATTTAGTCGTCATATCGATAGAGAACCGGTGTTGTTAACGACTAGTTATAATGTTGAATTAGCCGATGGAAAAATTGTTAGTACGAATTCTATACTGAAAGGGTGTACCTTGAAGTTAGGAAACTACGCTTTTAAAATCGACTTGATGCCTATAGAGCTAGGATCGTTTGACGTAATTGTGGGAATGGACTGGCTAATGGCGCATAGTGCTACAATCGTCTGTGGTGAGAGATTGGTGCAGATTCCGCTGAGGAATAGGGTTTTGACGGTTAAGGGAGACGAATGCACTTCTCGTTTGAAGGTGATTTCGTGTTTGAAGATGATGAAGTACGTAGAGAGCGGATGCGATGTGTTTTTGGCACAAGTTTCGAGCGATGGTGATGTAGAGGCGAGGATTGAAGAGGTGCCAATTATTTGCGAGTATCCGGACGTTTTTCCAGACGAGTTGCCAGGTTTACCGCCTAATCGTGAGGTCGAGTTTCGAATTGATTTAGTGCCAGGAGCTGCACCGGTTGCACGTGCACCTTATCGCTTAGCACCATCTGAGTTAAAGGAGTTAGCGGATCAATTGAAGGAGTTGATGGACAAAGGATTTATTAGGCCGAGCTCATCACCTTGGGGAGCGCCAGTGTTGTTCGTAAAGAAGAAGGATGGTTCGTTTAGAATGTGTATTGACTATAGAGAACTCAATAAGCTGACGGTTAAGAATCGGTACCCATTACCGAGGATTGATGATTTGTTCGATCAATTGCAAGGGTCCAGTGTATACTCAAAGATCGATTTAAGATCAGGGTATCATCAACTGCGTGTAAGAGAGGAGGATATTCCTGTAACTGCCTTTCGTACGCGGTATGGACACTTTGAATTTCGAGTGATGCCGTTTGGGTTGACTAACGCGCCTGCTGTATTCATGGATCTTATGAATCGCGTGTGCAAGCCGTATCTAGATAAGTTTGTTATTGTTTTCATCGACGACATACTTATTTACTCTAAGAGTAGGGAGGAGCACGAGAAGCACCTAAGAAAGATTTTGGAGTTGTTAAGGAAGGAGAAGCTGTATGCAAAATTCTCTAAGTGTGAGTTTTGGTTGGAATCAGTGCAGTTTCTAGGTCATGTGATTGATAGTGAGGGAGTTCGTGTAGATCCTGCTAAGATCGTAGCAATCAGGGAATGGTCAGCACCGACTGTAACACCCCCACAATTGTTATGCGCAGCGGAACTACAACAATGGGTGCTACACAGTATTCATTGCACACAAGAGATATCAAACGACGCTAAAAAGACGTCGACTTAAAAATTCAACATTTAAAATTGTTAGATAATACATGTCCACAGTTTTCCCAACCCCAAATAGTGCACAGAGTTTAGCGTTTCGGTCCCCATGAATCTCAACCCAAAAACTTCAGTTTTACAATCACATGACATTAAACATAAAAATTGTTTAAGTAGAAAAGGAGGGAAAAACAAGCGGACGCCAAGCCGATCACACAACCTCCATCCCATGCATGCTCCATCCTACTGCTCAGCGGTTACCTGAAATACATGCCAAAATTTTGGTCAACGAAAACGTTGAGTGGAATTCATAGGTTTTTCAATCCATTTGAACGTATATATAGTAAAAACCATTCGTGATCATTTATAGTCTTGTCGATCAAACAAACTATAATCAGGATACTGACAATTGTGTTTAAGCTCATGACACTAATCCGTTAACTCAATCACCCGCGTAAATATACCGGCATGATTCAGATGAAACCAGTGCCCCTCTAAAGGCATCAGTTGCAATTATACCTTATTTCTCATACAAAATAATCTACCGCAGAACTTACTATAAGTACAGCTTCTCGGCTAGCATTGGGTCGTCAACCCCGTAGTACTACAAATTGCATAAGCGGCTATTTCCCCCTTCGCAAGGGCAAGACAATAGTTAATAGTTCATGAATTTAGGGACTTTTGCAACTTTGGTACTCAACACAATTTCTAAGGCAACTTTCGGGTCTAACAATCATTCATGATATACGTTCCTTTTAAAAACTAGCATGCATTTCCCTCGCGGGTAAAACAATTTGAAATAATATAAGCGAGGCTATAAATTCACACCTTAGATATTAAGTAGTCGGTAGTTCGAGGAGTGTTCACTGACGATGAAACGGATGCCCGGGTAAATCAACACCTATCACAAATAACGCGTAATGAGTAATCTCATTTAAATACTTACGGTACTGTATAAAATACATATATATAAGTCACTTATGACCAATATAACTCACGCCAAAAACAAAAACAACAAGTATCATTCATTTTATTCCATTCATTCTTATAACCTACGTTGTCCATTTTTACACGTTCTCGCCGGTACTTGACTAAAGTACGGGCTGTTTTACCTTATTAAACCGCACTTATAAAATTTGACAAAATTTCCAAAAATCCTATATGACCTGTAGATAACATGTTTTTAAGTCCAACAAAAGTTTTCACTTTTACGACCCGTCACGCAACTCATATCCACGACTACATTTTACGGGCTGAAATTGCGCTTCGACCAATTTTGACCACTTTGACTTATATGAAAAATACCTTTGACTTCCTTGACTCATAAGTCAACATATAGACTCATTTGTACAGGTTAGGGACCAAGTTTTGACCCTTGATCATTCACCAAATTATACTTGTGACCCTCGGGATTTGACTAAAACTTTACACAAATCCGGATTGTGAAAGTCCTCGTCTCCCGGTACCCGATCTTTAAAATGTCATAACTTTTAGCTCGTTTTGAGTCACGGGCTCTACCTTATACCAAATTAAAGCTAGAAAAACCCTCTATCACTATATTTAGTTTTCAAGACTTGGAACAAAAATCATTTTTCCAAAATAGACCAAATGTTTCTGCCTAAAAATGACTATACCAAAAACACGCTTAGACTCGATTCCAAGACTTCTAACCAACACTAAACATCATCCTAAGACTTCCCAAACATATCCTAACATCAAACTTCCATCCTACCCCTATTGATCAACCAATCTCAATATCAAAATCAAAGAAAAATACACATGCAAGTAGTAACACCTATATGAATCTTTCTAAAACAACAAACCAAACACAATAATAACATGCATATTCATCAACCACCATGGCTCCCCCAAACACCCCTTTGCCGTGGGGTTTGGGTGACCAAATCACCACAACCAAATTAATTTTGGTGGGTTTTCATGGTGTTTATACTTCCATAACACTCAAAATAAACATGCATTAGCTCAAAAAGCCACAAAAACGAATTTTGGATCATATGAAAAATCTTGAAAAATTTTTATCAATGCATGTTGGATTTGATTACATGAATAGGTGGGTAATGACCAAACTAAGCGTGGTCTAACCTTAGATTTTTGAAAAATCAAGTAGAAAAGATTTTTGGTGGATTTTTGTGTGTTTGAGGTGTGACCGTGGGTTTTGAGAGACAAGGGGAGGGAGTGTTTGATTTTTCTTGTAAATGTTTGTGTGTGTTTGTGTGTTTGTCCACTTTGCCCCCTTTTGTTAGTTAGGAGGGACCTTGTTGCAATTTCTAGTTTCTTTTGTCCTTAAATAGAAAACAACCTCAAAACTTTGCGGGTTTGACTCAATTGTCAATTTTGAAAATTTTACGGGAGTCGGAAATCTTCCCGAATGCTCCAAAATATTTTTGGGATACTTTAAATGTACTTGGAAGGCTATAAAACTCACACGACTCAACTTAACACGAACCGTAAATAAAATTCTCGAGAAATTACATTATCGATAAATCGTCAAAAATTATATAAAATTGGGCATCCCTCGGGATCGTAATCGTCATCGTCCTTCTCAAAACGTCAAACGTAAAAATTATAACCTCGAACATCGGCTCTAACCAAAATACTTATAATTATAAAAATTAAAATTTATCAAAAATTTCAAAATTTAGCGAAATTTAGGGTATCGTTAATGACCTCGATTCTAGGGTGTCACATCCACCCCTCCTTAAAGAGAGCGACGTCCCGGCGCTCGCCTCTTCTTGGGCTCACATTTCGTCTTACTGGAACAAATGAGGATACCTTTCCTTGAAAAAGTCCTCACGTTCCCAGGTGTATTCCGGTCCACGCTTAGAATTCCATCGGACCTTCACAATGGGAATCCTACTATGCTTCAACCGCTTGACCTCCCGGTCCATGATTTCCACAGGTTCTTCCACAAAGTGCATTTTGTCGTCTAGTCGAATCTCGTCCAAAGGAATCACCAATTCCTTGTCCGCCAAACTCTTCTTCAGGTTCGATACGTGAAACGTGTCATGAATAGCACTAAGTTCGGTCGGCAATTCTAACTTGTACGCTACTGGTCCAATTCGTTCAACGATCTTAAACGGTCCAATATACCTCGGACTCAACTTTCCTTTCTTCCCAAAACGAATTACACCCTTCCATGGCGATACCTTGAGCATAACCATATCTCCAACTTCAAACTCCAACGGTTTCCTTCGGTTATCAGCATAACTTTTCTGTCGGCTTCTCGCAGCAAGTAGTCGGTTCTTGATCTGCACGATCTTCTCTGTTGTTTCTAATACCATTTCGGGTCCAGTCAATTGACTTTCCCCTACTTCACTCCAACACACGGGCGATCTACACTTCCTTCCATACAATGCTTCGAACGGTGCCGCTTTGATACTCGCATGATAACTATTATTGTACGAAAATTCCACCAGAGGCAAGTGGCGTTCCCAACTTCCTCCAAAATCAATCACACACGCTCGGAGCATGTCCTCCATCGTTTGAATCGTTCGTTCACTCTGGCCGTCAGTTTCCGGGTGATAAGCCGTGCTTAAACTCAGTTCAGTGCCCATCGCACGTTGAAGCGATCTCCAAAATTCCGACGTAAATCTACTGTCGCGATCCGAAATGATCGATAACGGCACTCCATGTCTACAGACGATCTCTTTCACGTACACGCTGGCGAGTCTTTCCATGCTGTCCGTCTTCTTCATAGGTAAGAAATGAGCAGATTTCGTCAACCTGTCCACAATTACCCATATCATATCGCATCCACTAGGAGTCCTAGGTAAACCCGTCACAAAATCCATTGCGATTTTCTCCCATTTCCATTCTGGGATTTCCGGTTGTACCAACAATCCAGATGGTTTCTTATGTTCTGCCTGAACCTTCGCGCAAGTCAAACACTTATTGACGTAACGAGCAATATCTGCCTTCATATTCGGCCACCAATAGACTTTCTTCAGGTCGTGGTACATCTTATCCGATCCAGGATGTATCGAATACTTCGACTTATGCGACTCATTCATAACCAATTCTCTAACTCCAGGTTTTCCTTCCTCAGATGGACACAATGGTAACCAAATCCGATTCTCAAAATATCTTAGTCCGTCAGACCTAATCACGAAAATAGGTTTCAACATTCGCCCCAAATTCTCGGCTTCAACATTCCCTTTCATCAATCCTCTCTCCTGAGCCTTCAGTATGGTTTCGGTTAAGTCAACGCTCTCACTCATCACTAAAGCTCTAACCCTCAAAGGTTTCTCCCGTTCCTTCCTACTCAAAGCATCTGCTACAACATTCGCCTTCCCAGGGTGATAGCGAATTTCACAATCGTAATCACTCAATAGTTCAACCCATCGTCTTTGTCGCATATTCAACTCCTTTTGATCTAAAATGTGCTGCAAACTCTTGTGATCAGTGAATACAACACACTTTGTCCCATACAGATAGTGTCTCCACAATTTCAACGCAAAAACCACCGCTCCTAATTCCAAATCGTGCGTCGTGTAGTTCTCCTCGTTCTTCCTTAATTGCCTCGACGCGTAAGCTATCACCTTCTCACGTTGCATTAATACTGCTCCATAACCTTTACGAGACGCATCACAATACACCACGAAATCTTCGGTTCCCTCAGGCAATGATAAAATCGGCGCGGAACATAACTTATCCTTGAGCGTTTCGAAAGCAAGCTCTTCCTCATTTCCCCATTCATACACCCTATTCTTCTCGGTAAGCCGCGTCAATGGTTTCGCAATCAACGAAAATCCTTCAATAAACCTTCTATAGTACCCAGCTAAACCCAAAAATTGTCGAACTTCAGTCGGCGTCGTCGGTGCTGACCATTCCCTGATTGCCACGATCTTAGCAGGATCTACACGAACTCCTTCCTTATCAATCACATGACCTAGAAACTGCACTGATTCCAACCAAAACTCACACTTAGAGAATTTTGCATACAGTTTCTCCTTCCTTAACAACTCCAAAATCTTCCTCAGGTGCTTCTCGTGCTCCTCCTTACTCTTAGAGTAAATAAGTATGTCGTCGATGAAAACAATAACAAACTTATCTAGATACGGCTTGCACACGCGATTCATAAGATCCATGAATACAGCAGGCGCGTTAGTCAACCCAAACGGCATCACTCGAAATTCAAAGTGTCCATACCGCGTACGAAAGGCAGTTACAGGAATATCCTCCTCTCTTACACGCAGTTGATGATACCCTGATCTTAAATCGATCTTTGAGTATACACTGGACCCTTGCAATTGATCGAACAAATCATCAATCCTCGGTAATGGGTACCGATTCTTAACCGTCAGCTTATTGAGTTCTCTATAGTCAATACACATTCTAAACGAACCATCCTTCTTCTTTACGAACAACACTGGCGCTCCCCAAGGTGATGAGCTCGGCCTAATAAATCCTTTGTCCATCAACTCCTTCAATTGATCCGATAACTCCTTTAACTCAGATGGTGCTAAACGATAAGGTGCACGTGCAACCGGTGCAGCTCCTGGCACTAAATCAATTCGAAACTCGACCTTACGATTAGGCGGTAAACCTGGCAACTCGTCTGGAAAAACGTCCGGATACTCGCAAATAATTGGCACCTCTTCAATCCTCGCCTCTACATCACCATCGCTCGAAACTTGTGCCAAAAACACATCGCATCCGCTCTCTACGTACTTCATCATCTTCAAACACGAAATCACCTTCAAACGAGAAGTGCATTCGTCTCCCTTAACCGTCAAAACCCTATTCCTCAGCGGAATCTGCACCAATCTCTCACCACAGACGATTGTAGCACTATGCGCCATTAGCCAGTCCATTCCCACAATTACGTCAAACGATCCTAGCTCTATAGGCATCAAGTCGATTTTAAAAGCGTAGTTTCCTAACTTCAAGGTACACCCCTTTCAGTATAGAATTCGTACTAACAATTTTTCCATCGGCTAATTCAACATTATAACTAGTCGTTAACAACACCGGTTCTCTATCGATATGACGACTAAATCTAACGTCTACAAAACTCTTGTCGGAGCCAGAATCAAATAAAATACTAGCATAACAAGCGTCTAGCAAAAACGTACCGGTAACCACATTGGGACCTTGTGGTTTATCAGCAGTTCCCACTTGATACACAGCTGCCGCATTATTTCCTCCCCGTCTGTTCCCTGCCTTCGGGCAATTTGCTTGCACATGCCCCCTTTCTCCACAGCTATAACATCCTCTCATCCTGATAGCATTAGCCCCAGTGGCTACTCCTCCCATTCGACAACTAGCAGTCCTATGACCTGCCTTTCCACACTTGCCGCATGCCTGCGGGCAGTTTCCAACATGATACAAGTTGCACTTTCCACAATGGGGGTTCACCTTCACACCTCTAGGGTTTGTCACGGCCCTCATTCCTTCGTTCCTTCTCTGATTAAACTGCTGATTACGGTTCGGCCCTTGGTTGTTTCGGTTTCCTCCTCGGTTCTGGCCTTGGGATTGATTACCTTGTGCTGCCTCCCATTTTCTTTTGTTACCCTCAGCAATGTAATTCTGCTTATCCTGAAGCTTAACGTCCATCAAAGCGTGTGCCATTTGAACCGCTTCGTCAAACGTTCCAGGTTTCGACGAAGTTGTTTCACCCTTGATGTTGCTAGATAAACCCTTAATATACTGCTTCATTTTCTTGGCGTCATTGGCAAATATGTCCGGACACAAAAGACTTAACTCATTGAATCTCCTGGTGTAAGCAGCTATATCGTTGTTCCTTAAGGTCAAGTGTCTCAGTTCGTCCTCCAATTGCCCCAATTCCTCCTCTGGGCAGAACTTCTTTGTCAACAAAGCTTTGGTCGCATTCCACGTTCTCGCATTTGCCACAGCCAATCCCACCGTAGCTACCTGGGTGTTCCACCAGCTTAACGCATCATCCAGAAATGTAGCTGCTGCAAACTTTACTTTATCCGCCTCTGCACAACCACTGATTTCAAACGTACTCTCAACTTTTTCCAACCATCGCCTAAGTTCTAGGGCTCCACCCGTTCCACGGAACTGCGTAGGACCGCACTTCATAAAGCTTGAATAGGTACACACTCTCGGGGCTGGTTGTCTCCCCGCGTTCCTTCCTGGATCCTGATTTCTCCCAGCTCGGTCTGCTTCCAACGCATTAGCTATCGCTTCCTGAATCATGTTGTTAACACGATCGGCAGTCAACTTTGGAGGCATTGTTTTATCGAATATCTCTTTCTGCAAGACAAGAAAAATAGAAAAACAATGTAAGTATTCATATCAAGTTTCCCAGACATAAAATACATACAACGACACATCACTACGGAGTTACTAATATTCATCATTTCACACCACAAAAGATCAAATTTAAGACATATCACAGATCATGAAAGGTAACATAGATTGTATTGATAGTTAACCAAAATCGTGACAAGTAATGCCACTACAATCATTCACCACAAAACATCAAGTACTTGAGTTTCTCGTCATAATACCATCATACAAAGGTCTAAAATAGTTCTATTACAATGATCAAAGAAAAATACAAAACAAGTAACTAAGCATGTGGTGATCCACACGGCCTCTTGGATGGCGGCTCGTCGTCGTCCTCGGTTTCCTCATCACTCACGTCCTCGTCCACATCATCCACTTTTCCCTTTCCTTTCTCATCAGGCCCACATTCTGTTTCCTTTCTCGTCCCTGATGTGGATCCATGCTCAATCGCTCCTTGACTTCCCACCGAAATACAAGCACCTCCAGTAGGCGGCTGAACCATGAAGTCATTCGCCTCCATCTCCACATCGTCCACGAATCTCCAATCCGGGGGTAATGAATCCCTCACACGATGCTCCCAACTCTGCATCCTCGACAACCTCATCTGATCTTCCCTCACACGATCAAGACTAGCACTCAAATTTGCAACCATTGATTTCAAACTGTTGATGGCACTTGTGTTCATCATCCCATCATACGCAATCCTTGAAGTCCTTTCCAACAATCTTTGATGCTCCCTTTCAGTCTTATCAAACTTCTTAATCACCCTAGTCTCAACTACAAACCGCTCATACATTAACCTTTCCATCCTCCCCAACCGACCTGCGGGATCCCAGTAGTGACTCGGTCTCGGAAAATAGACCCTCGTAATGTTCTCGTGAATCGATGGCGACTTGGATGACTCTCCACTGCTCCCATTACTATTGTCCATCGGGCGATCAAAAGGTTGCTGCTCATAACGACCGGTCGGTGGTATCTCATAACCCTTCGGCGAACTCGGGGTTTGAAACAAGTCGGGTTCGGTCTGGCCTACGGCATCCTCGGGAATGCCATCATCCAATAGCTCCTCGGGCTCTTCTTCGGAATCCTCATTGTCGTCACTACTCATGCTGAAATTATCCACCTCACTTTCGCCATTGTCGTTTTCCGGCCCTATTTCGTCTTCTGGAGCGATCCATCCATTATTATTGTCCGGCGGGTTCGGAGGTAACGGTCCCCCTTCGTGACCTACGACGTAATCGTTCCCGTTATCGTTGGGCGGTACCTCGGCCATTCCTGCAATAACAGCGAATTTCGGAGGGTACATAAGTAATTATACAATAATTATAAATATATGCATGCAAATGCAATGCAAAGGTGGTACATATGCCCGGAATGTAATAATATGATGCTCATGCATGATAAATATGAAAATTACGATGTCGGATATTTCACGTAAAATTTAACGTCTACATATAGTAATTCCATACTTATATAATAATTACCCACATATATATACTTTACTCAAAAGTATACGTCAAATGCCATAAATACAACAATAAATCTTACCGGAGCCATGCAGGATAGTTGTGTGTGCTTGGACCCTTTTCTTACGACACCAAAAGTTATAGTTTAGGATTTTCAAAAACGACCTAGTTCTCTATAACTCGTGGCTCTGATTACCAATCTGTAACACCCCCACAATTGTTATGCGCAGCGGAACTACAACAATGGGTGCTACACAGTATTCATTGCACACAAGAGATATCAAACGACGCTAAAAAGACGTCGACTTAAAAATTCAACATTTAAAATTGTTAGATAATACATGTCCACAGTTTTCCCAACCCCAAATAGTGCACAGAGTTTAGCGTTTCGGTCCCCATGAATCTCAACCCAAAAACTTCAGTTTTACAATCACATGACATTAAACATAAAAATTGTTTAAGTAGAAAAGGAGGGAAAAACAAGCGGACGCCAAGCCGATCACACAACCTCCATCCCATGCATGCTCCATCCTACTGCTCAGCGGTTACCTGAAATACATGCCAAAATTTTGGTCAACGAAAACGTTGAGTGGAATTCATAGGTTTTTCAATCCATTTGAACGTATATATAGTAAAAACCATTCGTGATCATTTATAGTCTTGTCGATCAAACAAACTATAATCAGGATACTGACAATTGTGTTTAAGCTCATGACACTAATCCGTTAACTCAATCACCCGCGTAAATATACCGGCATGATTCAGATGAAACCAGTGCCCCTCTAAAGGCATCAGTTGCAATTATACCTTATTTCTCATACAAAATAATCTACCGCAGAACTTACTATAAGTACAGCTTCTCGGCTAGCATTGGGTCGTCAACCCCGTAGTACTACAAATTGCATAAGCGGCTATTTCCCCCTTCGCAAGGGCAAGACAATAGTTAATAGTTCATGAATTTAGGGACTTTTGCAACTTTGGTACTCAACACAATTTCTAAGGCAACTTTCGGGTCTAACAATCATTCATGATATACGTTCCTTTTAAAAACTAGCATGCATTTCCCTCGCGGGTAAAACAATTTGAAATAATATAAGCGAGGCTATAAATTCACACCTTAGATATTAAGTAGTCGGTAGTTCGAGGAGTGTTCACTGACGATGAAACGGATGCCCGGGTAAATCAACACCTATCACAAATAACGCGTAATGAGTAATCTCATTTAAATACTTACGGTACTGTATAAAATACATATATATAAGTCACTTATGACCAATATAACTCACGCCAAAAACAAAAACAACAAGTATCATTCATTTTATTCCATTCATTCTTATAACCTACGTTGTCCATTTTTACACGTTCTCGCCGGTACTTGACTAAAGTACGGGCTGTTTTACCTTATTAAACCGCACTTATAAAATTTGACAAAATTTCCAAAAATCCTATATGACCTGTAGATAACATGTTTTTAAGTCCAACAAAAGTTTTCACTTTTACGACCCGTCACGCAACTCATATCCACGACTACATTTTACGGGCTGAAATTGCGCTTCGACCAATTTTGACCACTTTGACTTATATGAAAAATACCTTTGACTTCCTTGACTCATAAGTCAACATATAGACTCATTTGTACAGGTTAGGGACCAAGTTTTGACCCTTGATCATTCACCAAATTATACTTGTGACCCTCGGGATTTGACTAAAACTTTACACAAATCCGGATTGTGAAAGTCCTCGTCTCCCGGTACCCGATCTTTAAAATGTCATAACTTTTAGCTCGTTTTGAGTCACGGGCTCTACCTTATACCAAATTAAAGCTAGAAAAACCCTCTATCACTATATTTAGTTTTCAAGACTTGGAACAAAAATCATTTTTCCAAAATAGACCAAATGTTTCTGCCTAAAAATGACTATACCAAAAACACGCTTAGACTCGATTCCAAGACTTCTAACCAACACTAAACATCATCCTAAGACTTCCCAAACATATCCTAACATCAAACTTCCATCCTACCCCTATTGATCAACCAATCTCAATATCAAAATCAAAGAAAAATACACATGCAAGTAGTAACACCTATATGAATCTTTCTAAAACAACAAACCAAACACAATAATAACATGCATATTCATCAACCACCATGGCTCCCCCAAACACCCCTTTGCCGTGGGGTTTGGGTGACCAAATCACCACAACCAAATTAATTTTGGTGGGTTTTCATGGTGTTTATACTTCCATAACACTCAAAATAAACATGCATTAGCTCAAAAAGCCACAAAAACGAATTTTGGATCATATGAAAAATCTTGAAAAATTTTTATCAATGCATGTTGGATTTGATTACATGAATAGGTGGGTAATGACCAAACTAAGCGTGGTCTAACCTTAGATTTTTGAAAAATCAAGTAGAAAAGATTTTTGGTGGATTTTTGTGTGTTTGAGGTGTGACCGTGGGTTTTGAGAGACAAGGGGAGGGAGTGTTTGATTTTTCTTGTAAATGTTTGTGTGTGTTTGTGTGTTTGTCCACTTTGCCCCCTTTTGTTAGTTAGGAGGGACCTTGTTGCAATTTCTAGTTTCTTTTGTCCTTAAATAGAAAACAACCTCAAAACTTTGCGGGTTTGACTCAATTGTCAATTTTGAAAATTTTACGGGAGTCGGAAATCTTCCCGAATGCTCCAAAATATTTTTGGGATACTTTAAATGTACTTGGAAGGCTATAAAACTCACACGACTCAACTTAACACGAACCGTAAATAAAATTCTCGAGAAATTACATTATCGATAAATCGTCAAAAATTATATAAAATTGGGCATCCCTCGGGATCGTAATCGTCATCGTCCTTCTCAAAACGTCAAACGTAAAAATTATAACCTCGAACATCGGCTCTAACCAAAATACTTATAATTATAAAAATTAAAATTTATCAAAAATTTCAAAATTTAGCGAAATTTAGGGTATCGTTAATGACCTCGATTCTAGGGTGTCACAGACGCCGACTGAAGTTCGACAATTTTTGGGTTTAGCTGGGTACTATAGAAGGTTTATCGAAGGATTTTCGTTGATTGCGAAACCATTGACGCGGCTTACCGAGAAGAATAGGGTGTATGAATGGGGAAATGAGGAAGAGCTTGCTTTCGAAACGCTCAAGGATAAGTTATGTTCCGCGCCGATTTTATCATTGCCTGAGGGAACCGAAGATTTCGTGGTGTATTGTGATGCGTCTCGTAAAGGTTATGGAGCAGTATTAATGCAACGTGAGAAGGTGATAGCTTACGCGTCGAGGCAATTAAGGAAGAACGAGGAGAACTACACGACGCACGATTTGGAATTAGGAGCGGTAGTGTTTGCGTTGAAGCTGTGGAGACACTATCTGTATGGGACAAAGTGTGTTGTATTCACTGATCACAAGAGTTTGCAGCACATTTTAGATCAAAAGGAGTTGAATATGCGACAAAGACGATGGGTTGAACTATTGAGTGATTACGATTGTGAAATTCGCTATCACCCTGGGAAGGCGAATGTTGTAGCAGATGCTTTGAGTAGGAAGGAACGGGAGAAACCTTTGAGGGTTAGAGCTTTAGTGATGAGTGAGAGCGTTGACTTAACCGAAACCATACTGAAGGCTCAGGAGAGAGGATTGATGAAAGGGAATGTTGAAGCCG
Organism: Glebionis coronaria; assembly: GCA_025667525.1. NCBI lineage: Eukaryota > Viridiplantae > Streptophyta > Magnoliopsida > Asterales > Asteraceae > Glebionis > Glebionis coronaria. Next base: position 488,566,062 of record CM046877.1, read on the forward strand.
AGAATTTGGGGCGAATGTTGAAACCTATTTTCGTGATTAGGTCTGACGGACTAAGATATTTTGAGAATCGGATTTGGTTACCATTGTGTCCATCTAAGGAAGGAAAACCTGGAGTTAGAGAATTGGTTATGAATGAGTCGCATAAGTCGAAGTATTCGATACATCCTGGATCGGATAAGATGTACCACGACCTGAAGAAAGTCTATTGGTGGCCGAATATGAAGGCAGATATTGCTCGTTACGTCAGTAAGTGTTTGACTTGCGCGAAGGTTCAGGCAGAACATAAGAAACCATCTGGATTGTTGGTACAACCGGAAATCCCAGAATGGAAATGGGAGAAAATCGCAATGGATTTTGTGACGGGTTTACCTAGGACTCCTAGTGGATGCGATATGATATGGGTAATTGTGGACAGGTTGACGAAATCTGCTCATTTCTTACCTATGAAGAAGACGGACAGCATGGAAAGACTCGCCAGCGTGTACGTGAAAGAGATCGTCTGTAGACATGGAGTGCCGTTATCGATCATTTCGGATCGCGACAGTAGATTTACGTCGGAATTTTGGAGATCGCTTCAACGTGCGATGGGCACTGAACTGAGTTTAAGCACGGCTTATCACCCGGAAACTGACGGCCAGAGTGAACGAACGATTCAAACGATGGAGGACATGCTCCGAGCGTGTGTGATTGATTTTGGAGGAAGTTGGGAACGCCACTTGCCTCTGGTGGAATTTTCGTACAATAATAGTTATCATGCGAGTATCAAAGCGGCACCGTTCGAAGCATTGTATGGAAGGAAGTGTAGATCGCCCGTGTGTTGGAGTGAAGTAGGGGAAAGTCAATTGACTGGACCCGAAATGGTATTAGAAACAACAGAGAAGATCGTGCAGATCAAGAACCGACTACTTGCTGCGAGAAGCCGACAGAAAAGTTATGCTGATAACCGAAGGAAACCGTTGGAGTTTGAAGTTGGAGATATGGTTATGCTCAAGGTATCGCCATGGAAGGGTGTAATTCGTTTTGGGAAGAAAGGAAAGTTGAGTCCGAGGTATATTGGACCGTTTAAGATCGTTGAACGAATTGGACCAGTAGCGTACAAGTTAGAATTGCCGACCGAACTTAGTGCTATTCATGACACGTTTCACGTATCGAACCTGAAGAAGAGTTTGGCGGACAAGGAATTGGTGATTCCTTTGGACGAGATTCGACTAGACGACAAAATGCACTTTGTGGAAGAACCTGTGGAAATCATGGACCGGGAGGTCAAGCGGTTGAAGCATAGTAGGATTCCCATTGTGAAGGTCCGATGGAATTCTAAGCGTGGACCGGAATACACCTGGGAACGTGAGGACTTTTTCAAGGAAAGGTATCCTCATTTGTTCCAGTAAGACGAAATGTGAGCCCAAGAAGAGGCGAGCGCCGGGACGTCGCTCTCTTTAAGGAGGGGTGGATGTGACACCCTAGAATCGAGGTCATTTACGATACCCTAAATTACGCTAAATTTTGAAATTTTTGATAAATTTTAATTTTTATAATTATAAGTATTTTGGTTAGAGCCGATGTTCGAGGTTATAATTTTTACGTTTGACGTTTTGAGAAGGACGATGACGATTACGATCCCGAGGGATGCCCAATTTTATATAATTTTTGACGATTTATCGATAATGTAATTTCTCGAGAATTTTATTTACGGTTCGTGTTAAGTTGAGTCGTGTGAGTTTTATAGCCTTCCAAGTACATTTAAAGTATCCCAAAAATATTTTGGAGCATTCGGGAAGATTTCCGACTCCCGTAAAATTTTCAAAATTGACAATTGAGTCAAACCCGCAAAGTTTTGAGGTTGTTTTCTATTTAAGGACAAAAGAAACTAGAAATTGCAACAAGGTCCCTCCTAACTAACAAAAGGGGGCAAAGTGGACAAACACACAAACACACACAAACATTTACAAGAAAAATCAAACACTCCCTCCCCTTGTCTCTCTCAAAACTCACGGCACACCTCAAACACACAAAAATCCACCAAAAATCTTTTCTACTTGATTTTTCAAAAATCTAAGGTTAGACCACGCTTAGTTTGGTCATTACCCACCTATTCATGTAATCAAATCCAACATGCATTGATAAAAATTTTTCAAGATTTTTCATATGATCCAAAATTCGTTTTTGTGGCTTTTTGAGCTAATGCATGTTTATTTTGAGTGTTATGGAAGTATAAACACCATGAAAACCCACCAAAATTAATTTGGTTGTGGTGATTTGGTCACCCAAACCCCACGGCAAAGGGGTGTTTGGGGGAGCCATGGTGGTTGATGAATATGCATGTTATTATTGTGTTTGGTTTGTTGTTTTAGAAAGATTCATATAGGTGTTACTACTTGCATGTGTATTTTTCTTTGATTTTGATATTGAGATTGGTTGATCAATAGGGGTAGGATGGAAGTTTGATGTTAGGATATGTTTGGGAAGTCTTAGGATGATGTTTAGAGTTGGTTAGAAGTCTTGGAATCGAGTCTAAGCGTGTTTTTGGTATAGTCATTTTTAGGCAGAAACATTTGGTCTATTTTGGAAAAATGATTTTTGTTCCAAGTCTTGAAAACTAAATATAGTGATAGAGGGTTTTTCTAGCTTTAATTTGGTATAAGGTAGAGCCCGTGACTCAAAACGAGCTAAAAGTTATGACATTTTAAAGATCGGGTACCGGGAGACGAGGACTTTCACAATCCGGATTTGTGTAAAGTTTTAGTCAAATCCCGAGGGTCACAAGTATAATTTGGTGAATGATCAAGGGTCAAAACTTGGTCCCTAACCTGTACAAATGAGTCTATATGTTGACTTATGAGTCAAGGAAGTCAAAGGTATTTTTCATATAAGTCAAAGTGGTCAAAATTGGTCGAAGCGCAATTTCAGCCCGTAAAATGTAGTCGTGGAAATGAGTTGCGTGACGGGTCGTAAAAGTGAAAACTTTTGTTGGACTTAAAAACATGTTATCTACAGGTCATATAGGATTTTTGGAAATTTTGTCAAATTTTATAAGTGCGGTTTAATAAGGTAAAACAGCCCGTGCTTTAGTCAAGTACCGGCGAGAACGTGTAAAAATGGACGACGTAGGTTATAAGAATGAATGGAATAAAATGAATGATACTTGTTGTTTTTGTTTTTGGCGTGAGTTATATTGGTCATAAGTGACTTATATATATGTATTTTATACAGTACCGTAAGTATTTAAATGAGATTACTCATTACGCGTTATTTGTGATAGGTGTTGATTTACCCGGGCATCCGTTTCATCGTCAGTGAACACTCCTCGAACTACCGACTACTTAATATCTAAGGTGTGAATTTATAGCCTCGCTTATATTATTTCAAATTGTTTTACCCGCGAGGGAAATGCATGCTAGTTTTTAAAAGGAACGTATATCATGAATGATTGTTAGACCCGAAAGTTGCCTTAGAAATTGTGTTGAGTACCAAAGTTGCAAAAGTCCCTAAATTCATGAACTATTAACTATTGTCTTGCCCTTGCGAAGGGGGAAATAGCCGCTTATGCAATTTGTAGTACTACGGGGTTGACGACCCAATGCTAGCCGAGAAGCTGTACTTATAGTAAGTTCTGCGGTAGATTATTTTGTATGAGAAATAAGGTATAATTGCAACTGATGCCTTTAGAGGGGCACTGGTTTCATCTGAATCATGCCGGTATATTTACGCGGGTGATTGAGTTAACGGATTAGTGTCATGAGCTTAAACACAATTGTCAGTATCCTGATTATAGTTTGTTTGATCGACAAGACTATAAATGATCACGAATGGTTTTTATTATATATACGTTCAAATGGATTGAAAAACCTATGAATTCCACTCAACGTTTTCGTTGACCAAAATTTTGGCATGTATTTCAGGTAACCGCTGAGCAGTAGGATGGAGCATGCATGGGATGGAGGTTGTGTGATCGGCTTGGCGTCCGCTTGTTTTTCCCTCCTTTTCTACTTAAACAATTTTTATGTTTAATGTCATGTGATTGTAAAACTGAAGTTTTTGGGTTGAGATTCATGGGGACCGAAACGCTAAACTCTGTGCACTATTTGGGGTTGGGAAAACTGTGGACATGTATTATCTAACAATTTTAAATGTTGAATTTTTAAGTCGACGTCTTTTTAGCGTCGTTTGATATCTCTTGTGTGCAATGAATACTGTGTAGCACCCATTGTTGTAGTTCCGCTGCGCATAACAATTGTGGGGGTGTTACAGTTTCTGTTGGTCTCGTTCTACGTTACTATTTTTTTGTCTTCTTTTGTTGCTGCTCGTCTTCGGGGAAGATGTTTCTTTTTACAGCTTTTGTGGGTATCTCCATTGTTGGTGTTGCTGCGTGTAGAGTATTAGTGATCTATAATATGGGAATGAATCATGGGCAAGCAATTATCAAATGCGCCTGTTAGTTAACTTTTGAAAAGATGTCTATTGTGAAAACAGGATGGTTATGACAGTGTATAAAACCAATAACAAAACCCAAAAGAAAATGTGAATACTTACCATGATTATTTGCAACAACTAATCAATTTTACTACATAAAATAACTAAAAACATAAGCTAATGTGTGTTACAATCTGTGCCCCAAAGTGGAGCTGATATTAGAACTTTAGCTCCAGGGAAGTAGCACTCATTCAGTGATATACGACACACATGGACCCAGTGCTTGTTAGACCTTGAATGGTCGCAACGTGCATTGTATTTCCCTTTAGTATAGATGATGTTTTGTTACCAGCTTAATTTTAGTTGAAAGAAAGAAAGCTTACAGTTTGTTCATGGACAGGGTCTGCAAGAAACAGCTCAACAATTCTTTTGTTGAATACAGCCAAACTTTTGATTCCATAAGTCATCGTCCACCAATTTTGTCATCCTACAGATACCACCATATAAAATCATTTCATTGGCTACACCTACACAACTACTCCGTATTTTAGTGACTTTGAGCTTATAATGTGAAATCAAAATCTAGTATATGTTTCATGAAGTTAAGCACCTAACTTACTCCTACAAATCAATCACCTAACTTACATCTTTAAACCATTGAAATAGAATAAGTAAATATATAACAAAATCTAGGTGTTTAATTTATGACAACCACGACAACATATAATTAATATATGAACCAAAATCAAGTATATGTCTCGCGTTGGTCTGAGTGGAACTCGCTTCTTAAATTTAAAGATTAAGTAGCAATTCACCTTTTAATGGTGGCTTAGTTTTCTAGATATTAGGCGCGACAACTACCCAAATTGCAGCCTCTGCTAAAAAAGGCACTATAAAGCGACAATTGTCCAACTTCTCATATGCAAGTTTTTATATCGTGAGTTTGAAATACAAACACAACCCAAATTAACTCATAAGTAAATGCATTAAAACAATATTGTATCAGATTTTTTGTCTTATCCTTTTGGTTAATTTCAGATTTTGCTAACATCGTTAACCAAAAAATGAGTAGAATCATGTTCAATTTTTAATTCGTTGCCGTTTAGTTTAGGATGTAAAGTTTTTCTTTTTACTAACATCGGTAACCAAAAAATGAGTTTAAGATGTAATATTTTTGTTTTTTAGTGTCGAGCAAAATTTTAATTTTACTTATACCTTAACTTTTTTTTTGGAGTGTTGTCGTGTTTTTTTTGTTTTAGGACAGTATATAGCAGGTACGGTAAGAGTAAGACTAAACCATTCGTCTTAGAAATAAGAAAACTAATGTACTTTAACATTCAGGGTCATTTATTAGTTGTCTCACTAAGCTAGTTTTTTCTTCTATAAGTTCATTTATAACAACACACAACTGTAACATCAGGGATCCTTTATTCGTCATTTTACTAAGCAATTTTAGAAGCCGACAGGGGCTATAGTGTCGAACTAACCGGTCAAGTGGCCAAGTAATCTACTAAAGCAAATATATGTCATGCCTAGTCAAATTATCGATGTGGGAGAAAGTGTGATGCATATTCCTAACATCGAGTTTCACAAATAACGAACTGTCTACCTGATGGGTTGAGGTCCACATGATTTCTCAAGAATGGCAAAGAGGCGGCAGTAATGTCGTTTGAAACCAATAAGGAGGAGGAGGACGTGGAACCTGCACCAAAAAAGAGAGTTAAAACTATGAACTGCAAAGTAAATTGAGTAAATGAAACAATAATAGTGTGTTACCTATGGCAGCTACACTTCATGAATGTCGAAACCATGAATCAAAAGGACTTGCTGGCAAAGGGACAGGTCCGTTTCTAATATGTGTACCGAAAGAATTCTGAAAATCCAAAAGGACATGTCCGTTTCCAATATTTGTACCGACCGAGAAGCCGACTTGTAATTGAACCGGAAAATCGCGACTGATAGAGCTTCCAATATGAGGCGAATATGTAGCAACAGTAGCACTACTGGTAACATAACTTATTTAAGATTCTACTGATTACACCAGCTACAAAAATTCTTAACCATCTGAGCTTCTTCGTTTAGTGTTTTTATAAAAGTATGGGCTTAAATTTCATTCGTTAACGTTCTAAAAGTGGAGAAAGAAAGAGTTCAAAATGTCGTTCAAAATGTGTACATTTGAATTGAAAACTCTCATACCAGTAAACATGAATTAGGGTTACTCCTTTTATTTGGATACAATTGATTCCGTAATGTATGCAACAAACACTGTCGGATTGATAAAAAAATTACCCATTCAATAACAAATTTGTTTCACCTTCAAGTTCATATGAATATAGCAATTGAAAAGCGGTTCTAACCTGTATTCAGTCATCCGAAAAGGGCCTGCAGCCACAAATAAGCGGGGTATGATCACTCAACATGTCCATCGAATTTTTTTTCTGATTCAACTGCATTGTACCCCGGATAAGTCATACAACAAATAAAAATAGGATTGACTTCTTTTGTCAACTCAATTTCAGAATATCAATGTATATTTTGAGATTATGTACTCTTGAAACCACCACAGTCCCTACTCGTAACATTTAGGGTGCTTTTAAAAGATTTGTTTTTTCTAACTTTTTATTGTTCACATACAATATATTCATAATACACCAAATAACTTGCATAAACTGAATCACCCTAAAAAGTTAATGCATCATCTCAACAAAGCTGCATAAATCGCTACACATTTTGCCATTTCAAATCTAAAACAACATAACCAGACAAGAACACAAACCTGCAAACTATTCCACAACTAACTACATTTTTATATAACAAGTCGCTTAAGTTTTAAAATTATTGCCCAACTCATCATACTTTAATGGGCTAATCTATTTTCTCTTTAATAAAAATCACACACAATAAATTAAATTAAAATGAAAACAAACCGATTGATTCAATCCAATGTTAGAAGCAATCCAGCGGAATCCTTGCCACGCCACCCTCTTTGGATCACAACTGCTAAATCAAAAGAAAAATTGTTGAATAGTAATACCTCGGTAACGTTTTGGTACGTGACTCTTTTCAAAGTGGGTGGTTCGGACACTCTATTCCACCGGAACCAACAAAAACCAACCACCGATACCATAACTAATATCATCAACCGGAACTACCTTGAAACCACCTAAACCATCAAGTGATGGGGCGGATTCGGCAGATGCGATGGTGATAAAATTATGGCGGCGACGGTGGTAATAAAATTATAGTGGCGGCAGAGTTCTTTTGTGAATTAGAGTTGAGAGATGTAATTTGTGTGTGTGAGAATGTATGAATACAACATATGAAGTTCAAAAAACTCTGTTATTGTCAATCCTTCAAAATGGAAATAAGAATTTGCATTTACTCCTAATTAAGAATGAAACAGAAAAAATAAACTTACTTAAGAAGCTTTAGTGGTTTCTTATTATGGATTAGTAGTAGAGATAATTAAGGAAGTGTTGAGACAAATTACTTTTTTTAGAAATGAAGAGCTTTTTGAAAAAAATTATACAGACATTATAAGTAGTAAAGATAAAGATAAAAGATATATATACGCTTTAGAGTAAGTTTGCTGACACCTTAAATTGTTTGATAGTTGCTTATTTGCATTAGCTGCTTAATTTAAATTAAAATAAACATTTGAGTGTCTGAATAAAATTGCTTATCTGCATATTTCAGAGTATATATATACGCTTTAGAGTAAGTTTGCTGACACCTTAAAATACACGTCTTAAATTGCTTATAATGTTGTCTCATGAAATACTTGGGTTCATGAAGTATTTTGTAAGGTTCAAGTCATATGTTTATACCACCATGAAGTATTTTTAAAGGTTCAAGTTATATGTTTATACCACCTCTCACCTTACACCATTTCCACGGAAAAAAAAAAAAAAACATGCAGATTAATCTGGCGTTGTCGCTTTGCACATACAATAGACATAGACCAAAAAAGTTCCTGGTTTAATAGTAGAGATTGTTACATGTTAATCAGCTAACAGAAATTGTACAACCAACACCATAATATTATCAACGAAATTGAAGATAATAGCATATTGTACAATAGACAAACTGCAACTGCATTACATCAATAAGGTACGATAAGCAACCTCCACAATAAGGAAAATTCCTGGCCTGCAAACACATGCAGTGAAAATAAATGTGAATTGAGGTTTTGTGAATACAAATTCGATAAAAAGATATAGAAGTTTGCATACTATGTTTCTTCTTTCTTATCAAGGGAGGGGTAAAAGGAAGCATGCAGTAAGGGAGGGGAAAAAGAGTCATTTTTGGTAAGGGTCGAGAAAAGTGAGACCAAAATGGGTTGACGGGCAAACTTTTGTGTGCATTTTCTTTGTAAAGAGCTAAGATGGTGAATAGAATGCAATGTATAACAGATAGAAGGATGTGAATGGTACTCACCAGAATAAGATGCCCCTTTTATCAGCATGACTCGATGGCTAATTCATTAGAATATCCATTTCCAGTTTGATATTCAAAGTTAACGATATTCTCTCCAAACCTTGATATATGCACACGCATTTCACATCTGCCAATAAGCTCAAAGATGCAGATATCTCCCATTTGAATGCCATTATCACGAACAAACGCTATCCACCCTCCACAAAATGAATGCAGTGTCTGTTGTTTAATTGTTGTAACTGAATTTACTGTCCAAGATTGTCCTCTTAAATTGAGAAGTAGTATCTTGGTTTTGCAGCTAGGTAGATGTTCCATAGAGAACTGATAGGGGACTTTCTGTTCATTGAAAATTAAAACAGTAAGGTAACAAAGTGGCATGAAGAAATAAATAAGAAATAACTGATAGGGTGTTTGGCATTGCATTTTGAAAGTGATGCATCAGTTTTTACTTTTTAGTGATTTGAACAATAGTGAAGTTCAGATTCACCGAAAAAATGGTTTCACAACTTAATTCTGAACAACCAAAAAAATGGTTTCACAAGTTAATTCTGAACAACCAAAAAAATCCAGCCAGATGCACAAACAGCATAAGCACATCCAAGCACCATCTCCTGCAGCTGATTTATCTGGTTCTGATTATTTGTATCACATGATCACTTAATGCCAAAGACCCCTTTACTAATTTAAGAATACGAGTTTGGACTACTTACGAGAGTGGATGATCCACTAACGTTGAACTTTTTCATGACTTTAACAAAATAAGGAAAACTAGATATGAAGGATTCAGCTGCTATTCTTTCTTCGGGTTCCGACTTCATTGACATACATCCCATCATTGTAGGACCCCTTTTTACTCGCATGCCTTTTGCTTTTCCTATCGATATCTGACTTCTTAGCGTTCGAAGCAAATTTGGATTCTAAAACAAATACAGTAATATTTAAACAAAATATGCAAGTTACAGGTTTACCTGATTTTCTGTTAATAGACTGAGAACTATCATCAGATCCCTTGATCTTTTTAGTCATCCTTCCGGAAATTTTATGAGAATTCCTATTAGTTGATGGCCCACTAACATCACCATTTTCATGATCTAGTGATTCATGTCTAACTCTTAGAATATTCACACGCAATTCACACTTTCCTACAAGTTCAAATATGCAGACATCTCTCACATTAATCTTATTATCACGAACAAAACTCAACCATCCACCACAGAAAGTATGTGAAGTTTGCACTTTTGTCGTCGGAACTGAATTAATAGTCCAAGATTCTCCTTTTAAGTTGTGAAGCACAAGCTTCACTTTGCAGTCAGGGAGGTGTGACATGGCAAACTGATATGGAACATTCTGCAACAAAAGATTAGCAAGTTAGGCTCAACACAACAATTTGTTATCTAAAATTTTCAAATAAACAACAAAGATACTAAACTTTGGTTCGATTTCTGATTTGGGCAACCTCTTTTCACCCAAGCAAAGGCAACAACAATTAAAAAAACTGATTAATATAATCTGACCGGTTACCCGGTCAAAATAATAATGTGGCAGCTGGTATTTCAGAAAGTTTGATCAGCGGCACTAACATGGTCCGGGAAACCAGTTAACTAGGGGATTATCCTGAGTGACTTATTTTTTTTTCTAAATGTGTGATGAACAAAACAAAAACCAGACCATGCTCGTTGCCTTTTTATGAAATTTTCACTCTAAGAGACATAAAAAGTTTTTAGAGTTACCCACCAGAGTATATGAACCGCTTACGTTAAATCCTTTCATAACTTTGGTAAAGTGAGGAAACCTTGAAGTATATGATTGAGCGATCTTATCTGCTTCAAAAGCTGATATTCGGTCAAACTCATCTTCATTGGGGCATACCTCTGCATAATCACATAGCACACCAATAATGTAACGTAGGGTAATACAATTCATCAAATTTTTCATAGATATTAAGGAAAAAAGTATCCACTACAAGATGAGTCAAATAACAAGATCAGAAAGGGAAAACAAAATTTGAAATCAACCCAGAAGTATGTGTGCTACAGTTCAATAACTAACTACAAATTTGATTTTAAAACAATTTGAGTACGCAAACCTCTTGAAAAAAAATGGAAAAAAGAGTGGTTCTTTGTTGGTAACCGTGGTTTCCGACCTTTTGTCGACTAATCCACAGGGGTCGAGTCCACCGCCACACAAACTCAAACCGGGTAAAGGCCTCCTTTATGGGAAGGGTGTCATCGCCATGTGAGGGTAGTTTTCACCAAGCAAGATTCGAACTTCAGACCTCACATTCTAGTGACGAATATATACAAAACTAGCATGCTTCTAAGGGGCCACCATAAAAATCACTTACTTGCTAGAGGTAGGTAATTTGGTCCTAAATCACTAGTCATGCAGAACATACTAGAGCACAACTCACAAACCTTACACATAGATAATCTAACTATCTATATAATAATATTGTCTATTTTTACTCATGAGAATACTATTATTTTAAGTAAGTACCACCATTCTTACTCTACCAATTAACAGTACTAACACAACACTAATAGATATCTGGTTCTGATTATTTGTATCACATGATCACTTAATGCCAAAGACCCCTTACTAATTTAAGAATACGAGTTTGGACTACTTACGAGAGTGGATGATCCACTAACGTTGAACTTTTTCACGACTTTAACAAAATAAGGAAAACTAGATATGAAGGATTCAGCTGCTATTCTTTCTTCGGGTTCCGACTTCATTGACATACATTGATAGGTGTGTAAACACCCATCCTTTTTACCACTTAATTACAATAATAACCGGGCCAAAACGTGTATTTTATGTCATTTATGTCGGAATTATGCGTGGTTTGTGTTTTTGTTGTGATTTAGGACGAAAAGGTGAAAAGTGGAGAAAACACGGGCATTCACGGGCTTTTATCGAAGAAAAAGACGAAAGACGAAGTCAAGAAGTCAAGAGTGCAAAAAGAACGGAAGTCCAAGACCAATTCTAAAGATTTATCGAAGAAAAAGTCAAAAGACGGAAGTTTACTAAAAGCCGAAGAACTCAAGTCTTATTTATTGAAGAATTAAAAGACGAGTCCAAAGAAATCCCGAGCCAAAAGTCACTAAAGTCCAAGATTTAAGAAGATTAAAAGGCTTAAGGACTAATGGTGCAATTAACACAAGATTAAGAAGAGAAGGACTAAGCTATGTAGCACCGAAACGGGAACGGCACGGGGATACGGGAACGGGAACGGGAAACGGCAAAAATAAAAAAATAAAGATACGGGAACGGCATGGATACGGCAATAAAAATATATAAAAAATAAATATATTAAAGAAAATTTATAATAATAAAGCATTTATAAAGAAAATTCAAAATAAATATTTATTGATTTAATTCTAAACTTCAAAGTAAATATTTTCTATGTAGTCATAGATTTTCTTTTTGACTGTAAATTGGTTAAATTGTTTGTAAATTGTAAAAAACTACCTATTACCAAAGATAAAATTGCTATATCCAAAACAAAACTTACTTCTTTTCGATGTTGACAAATGCAAAGCAACAAAATTGCTATATCCAGTTAAAAAGCAATTTACTTTAAAAGAAAGAAAAAAAAGTCAAAAAAACAACTGCCACACACAACTTTTGTGCTTTCCCAGGACAACTTGGATAAAATATTCAACTATCCATCTTCTTCACTATTTTAGCCAACGTATCTGTTATTTCCGGCGAGTTTTTCTTCGTTTTCTTTATTTCTTCTTTTATATTTTTAGATCTAAGCTTCTAAGGTCGTTCCTAACTTATTTTTAAGGTGGTTCCCCAAAAACGGCTCCAGAATCGGTCAAGAAACGATTCTCTGTATCAGGGATTGGTCAAGAAACGGTTCCGCGCCGTTTCGCAGGAGAATCCGCTCCCGAGCCGATCCCAAACGGGCACGGCACCCTAAATGGCGATTCCGTGCATCATAGGGACTAAGCATGCAATTAAGGAGAAAGGAAAGAGGGGAGGAAGCTTCCTAAGCACTCCCTAATCCTCCCCTATATATAGATTAGACTAGATTAGCATCTTTCTTTGTTGGGTGGATTGACAAACCATTTCTTCCATTTTAAATTTATGCACATTTAATTTCATGTCCATTTACATTAATTGTCTTGCACCTTAATTACCATTTAATTTCAAGTAAGTGTTCTTTTAATTCTTGTTAATCTTTATCTTTATTGTTTGATCTCCTTCTTCCTTTCTTTGATCTTTATTCCTTTCTTTGATCTTTATGTTTATTGTTCATGTTCATGTTCTTGATTTTTATTGATTTATTTAAGTGGATTTTGATTATCTTGATTAGTTTTGTTAGTTTTGTTGTTTTGGATTGATTATTTATGATTAATAGATGTTTTGTGATTAGTTTGATTTAATCTTGTGGTTGATTTTACTTAATTTTTATTAGATCCATATCTTTTTCTTGTTCCTTGTTCTTCGCTTGTGTTGTTACTGTATTCCCAGGTTCTGATCTTCCCAGATATTCCGAACGAAGGATTTCAAAGGCTGTTCATCCGGAATATTGGATATTCCGGATCAGTTGAGTTTATTCGGAATAATATTTATTCCGCATCAAGGTGCTTTATTCGGAATATTAAAACATTCCGAATCAAGGTGCTTCGTTCGGAATAATATTCCGGATCAACCAAAAGTTCCGGATCAACCTTTTATTCCGGATCAGCAGGATATTCCGGATCAACCTAACATTCCGAATCAAATAATATTCCGGATCAAGCAAGTTCATCCGGAATAATTTATTATTCCGGATCAAGGAGTTTATTCGGAATATTTTGACATTCCGAATCAAGGGTTCTATCCGGAATATTATTCCGGATCAAGAATTATTCCGGATCAGGGCAATATTCCGCATCAAGGTTTTATTCCGAATAGAGAAGTTATTCCGGATAGGTGACATATTCCGAGTAAGCAATTTATTCCGGATCAAAGACTTTGGTTGATATTCCGAGTAAAGAAAAACATTCCGAACGAAGGTGACATTCCGGATGAGTGTTTATTCCGAATGAGGGTATTATTCCGGATGAGCTAATTTTTCAGGTTTCTTTAATTTCAGTTTTTAAGTTTATGCTTTTTAATTTCAAGCTTTATTTTTCCCGCCCTTTCCTTAGTCGCACTTTAAGTTTAATTGCCTTAGATTATTTTTAACCTTGCCTTAGTTTAAGCTTTAGTTTTAGTTGCGTTTTAAGTTTGCTTTAGTTAGTTTTAAGTTTGCGTTATTTCTTTTAATTGCCTTTAATTTTAGTCACACTTTAAATACTCGCCATTTACTTTAAATTAGACTTGCATTACTGCACTTTTACTTTAAAGTTTTGCACTTTTATTTTAAAAAAACACCCAAAATATTTGTTTCACCAAAAACAATAGAGTCATACTTTGAACTGGAAATCAATTCGTTAAGATACCGAGAACACGAACTTTAATTTTTATACGGGCAAAATCTTAGTTATCATACATCCTATCATTGTAGGACCCCTTTTTACTCGCATGCCTTTTGCTTTTCCTATCGATATCTAACTTCTTAGCGTTCGAAGCAAATTTCAATTCTAAAATAAATACAGTAATATTTAAACGAAATATGCAAGTTACAGGTTTACCTGATTTTCCGCTAATAGACTGAGAACCATCATCAGATCCCTTGATCTTTTTAGTCATCCTTCCGGAAATTTTATGAGAATTCCTATTAGTTGATGGCCCACTAACATCACCATTTTCATGATCTAGTGATTCATGTTTAACTCTTAGAATATTCACACGCAATTCACACTTTCCTACAAGTTCAAATATGCAGACATCTCTCACATTAATCTTATTATCACGAACAAAACTCAACCATCCACCACAGAAAGTATGTGAAGTTTGCACTTTTATCGTCGGAACTGAATTAATAGTCCAAGATTCTCCTTTTAAGTTGTGAAGCACAAGCTTCACTTTGCAGTCAGGGAGGTGTGCCATAGCAAACTGATATGGAACATTCTGCAACAAAAGATTAGCAAGTTAGGCTCAACACAACAATTTGTTATCTAAAAATTTCAAATAAACAACAAAGATACTAAACTTTGGTTCAATTTCTGATTTGGGCAACCTCTTTTCACCCAAGCAAAGGCAACAACAATTAAAAAACTGATTAATATAATCTGACCGATTACCCGGTCAACATAATGATGTGGCAGCTGGTATTTCAGAAAGTTTGATCATATTGACCATTTTCAGACACGACACTAACATGGTCCGGGAAACCAGTTAACTAGGGGATTATCCTGAGTGAATTATTTTTTTTCTAAATGTGTGATGAACAAAACAAAAACCAGACCATGCTCGTTGCCTTTTTATGAAATTTTCACTCTAAGAGACATAAAAAGTTTTTAGAGTTACCCACCAGAGTATATGAACCGCTTACGTTAAATCCTTTCATAACTTTGGTAAAGTGAGGAAACCTTGAAGTATATGATTGAGCTATCTTATCTGCTTCAAAAGCTGATATTCGGTCAAACTCATCTTCATTGGGGCATACCTCTGCATAATCACAGAGCACACCAGTAATGTAACGTAGGGTAATACAATTCATCAAAGTTTTCATAGATATTAAGGAAAAAACTATCCACTACAAGATGAGTCAAAATAACAAGATCAGAAAGGGAAAACAAAATTTGAAATCAACCCAGAAGTATGTGTGATACAGTTCAATAACTAACTACAAATTTGATTTTAAAACGATTTGAGTACGCAAACCTCTTGAGATAACGATAGAACATCAACAATAATCTAATTAGAAAAAAAAAATGGAAAAAAGAATGGTTCTTTGTTGGTAACCGTGGTTTCCGACCTTTTGTCGACTAATCCACAGGGGTCGAGCCCACCGCCACACAAACTCAAACCCGGTAAAGGCCTCCTTTATGGGTAGGGTGTCATCGCCATGTGAGGGTAGTTTGCACCAAGCAAGATTCGAACTTCAGACCTCACATTCTAGTGACGAATATATACAAAACTAGCATGCTTTTAAGGGGCACCATAAAAATCACTTACTTGCTAGAGGTAGGTAATTTGGTCCTAAATCACTAGTCATGCAGAACATACTAGAGCACAACTCACAAACCTTACACATAGATTATCTAACTATCAATATAATAATATTGTCTATTTTTAATCATGAGAATACTACAGTATTATTTTAAGAAAGTACCACCATTCTTACTCTACCAATTACCAGTACTAACACACACTAATAGATAACTGTCTTAATGACTAAAATGTTGCAGGAAAATCCACCACAACATGGTTTTTTTTTTTTTGGGTAAACCTGGGTTTCCGACTCGACATTCCGAACCGACTAATCCCAGGGCGACTACCCTTTTGGATAGCCCGGAGTCGTCGCAGGTGAACCTCCGTAGCCACCCCCAAGGGTACACACCTAGTGAGGTTTGAACCCTTGACCTCTGGTTTGAAAGTCAAGGACCTTACCACTAGGCCACTTGGTGATGGTTTCACCACAACATGGTTTGAATATAACTTGTTAGTACTTTATGTTATCTTAGATGTTAAATAATATTAGTATATAATAACCAACTAAATCAGACACAACAGATGGTAATCATTTTTACCCGCTAGAGGCAAAGCCGGAATGATAGAATTTCTCAACACGCTGCCACAAAGCTCAGAGCCATTCAATAAGTTGATTGCTTGTCGGCCTGATTGCATCTCAGCTACGTTGGTTGCTTCATGGGCTAGTACACTTCTTGCTTTCTTTTGCACACAGTCAACCATACTGGTCAACAGAGATGTACATTCTCGTTCCCTCTTTTTACCAGAATGCTGATCGCAAATGATCAAATCTTGATGGCACTCGGCAGAAAAAGCAGTATCTTTCTCACAAGAACTTTGGTCAAATATTTGTACTGTAAAATGCAAGTTATCATTGTATTTGAAAACTAAAGAGTCCCTGTTTTCTAGAAAGTTATCTCTAACGAAAGCTGCCCACCCATCCACGATATATAAACCGTCATTTTGTTGTGACAAGTCAGCATGCCAGGTATTTCCACTGGGACCCATCAATGAAACCATTCCACATGTTTTCCCTTCCAAATGTTTGCTAAATTTTGAAGGTATTTTCTGTAACAGGAAACCCCTAGAATTAAATAATGAACAGCAAAAGAGACTAACTAGCCCAATAAATATTTTAAGATGTGTTTGATTTAGATTATATTCTGGCTTATAGGCTTATTGTATACTGTAAAAGCCCATAAGGTATTTGATCTAGCATATGAGCTTAGCAACTGAGCTTTTATAGACTTAAATGTGCCCTAGGCTAAAGTTAATAAATTCATATGCCGATAAATATGAGCGTTACAAAATCCCAAAAAGTTCATTAACCTCAGAAGCCCAGTTTAAAGCTAAACCAAACACCCTCCAATATTCAACATCCCCTTAGTAAAACACAACTGTACATTATCACAACACATCTTAAAAGCTATTGTACATTACTTATTTCTCAAAACCAGCTTATAAGCCTATGCAATTTTAGACACAATACACAAGATAGTTTTTGGGTTGGGTTATCCAGTTTTATTTTTTTAATAAGCTTTTCTAAACAGTTGAAACAATCGTAAGTTATTTGGTTCTATCCAAACAATCAAAAGTGAATATTAGCCGTCAGGGCAGACCCAGTCATTCGTTGCACAATTTTTTTTCCAACAATAATGTAAAGAAAAATGAACTAAAGTGTACGATTTTATTACAACTAGGAAACAAATTAAGAAGACATATTTCTTTTGATATGTTACTCGACTAACTAAACACGACATGTATTTGCGTGACACAAAATTCCAGGACGAGGTTCATTTCGGACAAAATCAGGATTTTAAACAACAAATTACACTAGGCGGTAAACGTTTCCCGTGAACCCCGGGAATCCCCCTAGGCGCACCATTTTAGCGGTGGTTAACCTCAATAAGCTGTTTGAGGGGTTATATGGTAATTAAAATTACTTCAAGCACTTCTTATTACTAGCTTATTCCTTCCAAAATCAAGAATAAGACAAAAATTCATTAAAGTGTTTGATATTGCTTATCGTTTTTCAAAACAATGCAATAAGCACATAAGTACTTAGTAGGTGTTAAATTTACCTTATATTCTGTCTTATAAGCTTAATGAATATCATGAACACTAATGAGCTCACTGAGCTTTTATTGACATAATAAAGCCATAAGCTAAAGTTAACAAACTCATACAATGAGCATATTAGTTTTCGCAATATTCAGTAACCCGACAAGCTCGCTGAGCAATATTCAGTAACAATCGCTTTTATTGACATAAAAAAGCCATAAGCTAAAGGGGCTGTTTGTTTTAGCTTATAATACGTAAGCCTATTTCGGCTTATATAACATAAGTCTCAATTTAGTGGCTTATTTGGAGACTTATTGGCTTATCTAAGTTTGTTAGATATAATAAATTTATATAAGCCCGTAAGTCACCAATAAGCTTACAAAAATAGGGGTTTATGATATATAAGCCGAGATATGGCTTATATAACGTAAGCCCCAATTCTGTGGCTTATTTTGAGACTTAGGGGCTTATATAAGTTTATCATGATAAACCTATATAAGCCCATAAACCTCCAAATAAGCCACAAAATTGGGGCTTATGTTAAATAAGCCGAAATGGGCTTACATTATATAAGCTAAACAAAACTTTAACTGAAACACCGACAACAGTGAGCGTATTAGTTTTCAGTTTTCACAAAATATTCACTAATCCGACAAGCCCACCCAGTTTATAATCTAAACCAAATACATCCCTTAGTAGAACACAAACGCACATTCGCTAAGACGTCCCTAATTTTTGTGATCCGTAAAAAAAATACTAATAAAAGAAAAATGAGAGGAAATAAAAATAAATATATACCAGTTGATCGGAGGTGATGTTATTGTTGGGGTTAATGATGAAATGAGGTGGTGCTCTTTTTTTCATCCTTCAATTATTATTATTAGTATATCATTCCAAAAACATCTGAGATGAATTCAATTAAGTGATTTTTTTTAGTGTGTGAGAGAGAGCGAGAGAGAGGGTAGAGGGGTGTACTTAATTCAGTTCAGACTTCGGGAGGCATGTGTAGAGTGTGTTTGGTTGGGCACTAACACTATGCTGATTGGGTGACCAGGGGTGAATTGGGTCAAGTTGGTTCGGTTTATTTTGACCCGACTAACTAAACTCGAATTAACTTATTCATATTCGAATCGAGTCGTGTGTTTTTACACCCCTGATTGTGATCAAGTGATCATGGTCAACTTTGTAAAAATAAAAACAAATTTTTGATAGTGTTTTTTACACCTCTAGTTTTTCTTTTTTCTTTTTCAAATTGATGTATAAAGTATTAAAATAAATTAGGTATTTATAGAGTTAAGGGGTAGTATTTGTGGGGTTTAGGCTCAATCCTTCATTGAATTAATTGTTTGTTAGTTATTTTTTTTTCTGACACCAACTGTGATGCCCAAACAGTAAAACCCAACCCCACCCTGGGGTTTTGTAAAATTATATTATTTCAGGTATATTTTTTTATTTATCAAAATTTGCAACCATATATTTTTAAATTTTTTATTCTACTAAAATTTTTAACCACATATTAATAATTTCTGAAATAAAATTATTTTATTATATATTATATAAATATAAAAATCAAATAAACAAATATATTTTCTCTCTCCAAAACCTACCTCAAATCCAAATTTTACTAATCTTAAACCTTCAACTTTATAAACTCACATACAAAGTAAAACCCGACTTCAAACCAAACGGACCCTAAGTTTTTAAAATTTTAAGGCCTGTTTAGTTGTAAAAAAAATTTCATAATTTTTTTTTTCTAATTTTTTAGAGAATGGAAAAAGTTTTTTTTTTTTTAAGAAGAGTTGAAAATGTTGAAAACTTATTTAAATGGGTTTTTTTTCAAAAAGTGGAAAAATGTTTAGGTGGAAGGAGAAAAAATAGAAAAGTGTAAAATAGAGTTTCCTAGTATTTTTCTATGTAAAGTGGAGAACGAAAATTTTCCATCTTTTGAAAAATATTGAAAAAAATGCAACTAAACAAGTTTTATGTTTCTCACTTTTCAAATGAAAATTTTTCTAGAAAAGTGAAGATTTTTCTGCAACTAAACAGACCCTTATGGTGTGTTTAGTTGTTGAATTTTTTTTTCATATTTTTCTGTTTCTAAATTTTTAGAAAAAATGGGAGTTTTCTTTTTTTAGAAAATAGTTGCAAGTTTAGAAAAGGGTAATATGAGATTTTTTAATTTTCTATATAAATTTGAAAAATGAAAATTTTGGAATTTTAGAAAATTTTTGGAAAATGATGCTACTAAACAGCTTTTCTGTTTTTTTAGTTTTCAAATGAAAAATTTTCTGAAAAAATGAGAAAATTTTCACCAATTAAACAGGGTGATGACGTATAGTCCCCAACCGGGTCACGAACCCGGCCCACGGGTACTACCCGTATCCGGCCCATCACAGATGGGTGGAATAATGTCATTCAGGCTTATGGGCTTGGATGAACAGTGACCGCACACATGTGTGCGGCCCGCGGCCCGGTGTGACCGACATAGGGTTAGACAGAATAATATCCTGTCTAGGAATATCTTTACCCAAATGGAGGAGGATATTCACTACCAAAATTAGAAGATAACAATCATTCTAATTCTGATAGTTATCTCTTCCTTGGGGCCGAAGCATCAGTGAAAGCCCATTAGGGTTTCACTGCCTATAAAAGGAACCCTCAAGGGTTCCACAAAGGTATTACGACTTATACTCTAAACTCACATAAACCCTAAATCGATTACTTACTCTCACGCCGGAGTCTAATCGTGGGAAACATTCCCACGGTAAGCCTAACGCGTGTTGTTTAGTGTGCAGGATCCCAACCAAACGATTCACTTGGTGTAGGAGCCGGAGCCCAGCCAACCCGAATTAAGCCTAATTCGGGTCTAGCAAGGATCAACCAACTTTTGCATCAACAAGTTGGCGCCATCCGTGGGACCATTACACTAAGCTAGAACAAAACCTCATCTTGAATTTCCAATGACGAAGGGGCATCCGCAAGCTAACCCTAGGAACGCGAATCCCGGGAACCGGAAGTCCCAAGGGGAAGGGATTCTCATCCCCAATCAATCACCTAGCCGCCTCGCAGGCGGGCCTGGTAACCGTGGCGGTTTTCAGTCCTTGGGGGTGACGAGCACGATCTCCATGACACCCCCACCTACTTCAACCCTGGACAACCCTGACCCAGGGAGTGCGCCAAACCCTCCTAACAAGGAACCGCGCAGACCCTCGACGGAGGAAGAAGTAGAAGTCCTACCACTCAGCGAGGAGGATCTTACTCGAGTTCTCACGCAGAACTTCGATAGGATCGTCCCGGGGATCGCATCAAGGTTGAATCTGGGGAGGAACCTCCAATCCAGACTCAACTTTGGTGATACCGGACCAATCACCTCCTCCCAAAATCAGAGGAAAAGGAGAGCTCGGCCTCAGGAGCAGGGCACCTTTGAGGAAACCCCTCAACCCCGGAATGTGTTTGAGCGCATAGGAGATCGCCTCATGCAGGAACTAATGCAGTCTCGAGAAGGAGAAAAGTCGGATGGTTCACCCGAGCGACCAGATCGAGAGCTGGCCAGAACCGCACGTCGCCCGAGTGTGTGGGACAGGATGAACACTGGGAAAAAGGCTCCTGGTTCGTCCCAAAAAAGTGGTCCCTACCCAAAGGATGGGGCACCACCGCCGTCCCCGGACCCGTCAGGAGAGGACTCAGACGACCATCCGCCTAAGTGTCGCCGGCCTAGGCGCACCCCTCCACCACCACCAAACAATGATGAGTATTATGGTGGCCCTTACTATCGAGATGCGGAAGCGGAGGATCTTTCGCGTCCATGGTGTGAACCATGGGATGACCCTAGGCTCACCCGGCCATGGGCGGATCCCAGGGAAGACCCGTTCACCCTCCGCATACGGAACTATTCTGAGGACACCAAACGTCGCATGCCGGCGTGTATCAAGACTTATGATGGGTCCGGTGATCCGGTGGATCACCTTAAAATATTTGATACGCAGGCTAAAATTGAGCGATGGCCCATGCCTATATGGTGCCAAATGTTCAATTCAACCTTGATCGGAAATGCCCGTGACTGGTTTGAGGCACTCCCTCCACGGAGCATTGATAGTTTCACGGAACTACGCACTGCGTTTGAAAACAATTATACTCAGAGGAAGAAATATAATAGGGATCCGGTCTCATTGGCAACTGTCAAACCACGGCCGGGGGAGTCCACAGAAGCCTTCACTGAACGCTTCAATGATGAGTGCACGCGCACAAGAACAATGCCGGAGCTCCTGAAAATCTCTGACTACATGCACGTCATAACAGACAGAGAGTTGATCAGGCGCCTCAATGACAAGCGTCCAGATAGATATGATGACCTCATGGAAAGGGTTAGAAATTTCATAGAAGGAGAAACAGCTGTTGCCGCGGCCTACCCATCCCGAGGAAATGGGTACCGGTCAAATGATCAGTCCCGGAGACAGTCAGGCGGTCAAGGCAATCAGAACAATAACAAGGGCTCAGACTATAAGAGCCAAAGCAAAGGAGGACGGCAGGACGATAAGTTCACCCCCCTAAAGATGTCCTACCGGGAGATCTTGCTGACGGAAGGGGCGAACTTTCCAAGGCCTCCCCCAATGACCACTCCGCCGGAACGTCGGCAAGGAAATCGCTTCTGCGAGTTCCATAATGACAAAGGCCACGGTACGGAGGAGTGTATGCAGCTCAAGAAGCATATTGAGTCACTGATCAAATCAGGTAAACTCAAGCACCTAGTTAAGGATTGGAAGGATGTAAAAGACAACAACAAGAAGTATGATAAGAAGGATCCCCAAAAGGACAAACCTTCGACTATATACATGATCCAATCCAGACAGCGCCGCACGAGGCAGAAAGTTGGCCAAAAATTTTCACGCGGCAGGGAAATCTCATTCCCTCCCATCACAGCAAGCGATGTGATTGATGCGCCTCTCACTATTGAGATAAGCATTGGAACACACAACGTTCGTCGCATGTATGTGGATGGAGGATCGTCAGCAGAGGTACTGTATGAACACTGTTTCGTGCAGTTATGCCCAGAAATAAGAAGCCAATTAGTACCGTCCACGTCGCCGCTTACTGGCTTTAGTGGAGACACTATCTGGCCGATAGGGCAATTACGTTTGCTTGTAACCATTGGGAATGAGGAACATTCCACTACGGCGTGGATGAACTTCATGGTGATACGCTCACACTCTCCGTACAATGGGATCATAGGAAGACCAGGCATTTTGGCTATACGGGCGGTACCCTCTACGGCGCACGGAATGATCAAATTCCCCGTTGAGGGGGGAATTGTTACCATTTACAACACAATCGTACCGGCATCCGAGTGACACACCGTGACAACACTGGCTCCACCTGTTCCACCCAAGGATGGATCACCACCTCCCAATTGGAAGGTAGCCATTCACCCTGACTATCCGGAACAGGAGGTATCCATATGAGGGGCGCTCTCGGATAGCGGCAAAAGGGCCATGTGCTCTCTTTTAAGTGCAAACCTAGATATATTCGCATGGGAGCCAAAGCATATGACAGGCGTGCCACGTGCGATAGCAGAGCATAAGCTCCAGATCCGCCAAGGGTACCAACCCATCAAGCAAAAGAAGCGCGGCCAGGCGCCTGAGCGCAGCCAAGTGATATTGGAGGAAGTACGGAAACTAGTGGATGCAGGCATCATGCGCGAGGTATACTACCACGAGTGGTTGTCCAATCCGGTCATGGTCAAGAAACATGACGGAAGTTGGCGCATGTGTGTGGATTTTACGGATCTAAACAAGGCCTGCCCACAGGACTGTTACCCGTTACCGGAAATCGACTGGAAGGTGGAGTCCCTATGTGGGTATCCTTTTAAATGCTTCTTGGACGCATATAAAGGGTATCACCAAATCCAGATGGCGGAGGAGGATGCAGAAAAAACGGCGTTCCATACGAGCCAGGGCGTATATTGCTATACGAAAATGCCGTTTGGACTGAAGAACGCCGGTGCTACATATCAGCGGTTGGTGGACAAAGCTTTTGAATCACAGATAGGCCGCAACTTGGAAGTCTATGTTGATGACTTGGTGATAAAAAGTCACACGGAGGAGGCACTTCTCCGGGATGTCCAAGAGACATTCGACACGCTGAGAAGGATTAACATGAAGTTAAATCCAAAGAAATGTACGTTTGGGGCAACGGAGGGAATGTTCCTTGGATATTTGATTGATCCAAACGGCATCAAACCTTGCCCAGAGAAGACGGACGCAGTGATACAACTCTCGTCCCCTCAGACACGGAAGGAGGTGCAATCCTTAAATGGGAAGCTAGCCGGGCTGAATAGGTTCCTATCTAAATCCGCAGAGAAGTCATTACCCCTATTTAAGACGCTCAAGAAGTGCATTAGAAAGGGAGACTTCCGATGGACGAAGGAAGCCGAGGAAGCCTTCGGCCAACTCAAGCAGCATCTTGCATCCCTCCCTATGCTAGTAGCTCCCCGGCCAAAAGAGGAACTCATTATGTATCTCTCAGCCACTCATGGCGCAATAAGCGCGGTACTTATGACAGATAGAGATACAGTGCAAACTCCGGTCTACTTTATAAGTAGAACACTACAAGGGCCGGAGCTGAATTACTCCTCTATGGAAAAATTGGTGTTAGCACTAGTGTTTGCTACAAAGCGGCTGCGCCGGTACTTTCAGGCGCACCCAATTGTGGTCATTACGGATCAGCCAATCAAGCAGGTTATTTCTAGACCGGACGTGGCAGGGAGGCTAAAGAAATGGAGCATCTTATTGGGGGAGCACAATATATCTTATAGGCCAAGGACGGCTGTGAAAGGCCAGATCCTGGCAGATTTCCTAATCGAGAAGCCGGATGAGGAAGGGCCAATCGTTAAGCAAGACGAGACTCCAACAGAACCATGGGTGTTGTTCACGGACGGATCTTCGTGTACGGACGGGTCCGGAGCTGGTCTCATCCTCACAAATCCAGAAGGAATGGAATTCACGTACGCCCTCCGTTTTGAGTTCACGACCACTAACAACGAAGCGGAATATGAAGCATTATGTGCGGGTTTAAAAATCGCCGCTAGAATGGGAGTCCGCAACCTTGAGGCCTACGTGGACTCACGACTTGTCGCGAACCATATTCTAGGTGGATATGTGGCTAAGGAGGACAACATGGTCAGGTACTTGGAAAGAGTCAAGTCGCTAATCGCGACTTTCAGTAAGTTTTCCATCAAGCAGGTGCCAAGGGGCGAGAACAAGAAGGCGGACGCTCTTAGCAAGATCGCATCCACAAGCTTCGCTCACTTGTCTAAACAAGTCTTGGTGGAAATACTCAAGGAGAAATCTATAACGGAAGGGGAGGTTGCTGCTATAGTTGAGGAGGATGGACCTACATGGATGACCCCGATTATCAACTATTTGACTAGTGAGACCCTTCCAGACGAGGAAAAAGCAGCACGGCGCATCAGAAGGAAGTCGCAGCATTTCGAACTTCGAGAAGGCATCCTTTACAAGCGCTCTTTCTTGCAGCCGTGGCTGCGGTGTGTTGGACCACGTCAGGCCGCTTACGTAATCAGTGACATACACGAAGGGTTGTGCGGCATGTATGCGGATCCACGATCCGTGGTAGCTAGAGCCTTACGAATAGGATATTATTGGCCTACCATGCACAGAGACGCGCGCGACATGATTCGCAAGTGTAGTGATTGCCAAGTGCATAGGCCAGTACCGTGGCACCCGCAGCAGGAGCTTACACCTATCACGTCCCCATAGCCATTCTATAAGTGGGGAATTGATATTGCAGGACCATTTCCTGTAGCTGCGGGGGGAGTTAAATTCTTGATTGTTGCAATGGACTACTTCACACGATGGATAGAGGCCAAGGCAGTCAAGTCTATCACAGGCAAACAAGTTAAGAAGTTTGTTTGGGAACATATTGTGTGCCGTTTTGGTCTACCAGGAGAAATCATCTCGGACAATGGCAAGCAGTTCACGGACAACCCATTCAAAGATTGGTGTGCATCATTGAACATCAAGCGACGCTTCGCATCTGTTAAGCATCCGCAGACAAACGGCCTTGTCGAACGAGCAAATAGAAGCTTGGGGAATGGCATCAAGGCGCGTCTGAATGAACGAAGTGGCAAATGGGTCGATGAGTTATCACATGTGCTATGGGCGCATAGAACTATGATCAAAACAGCCAACGGAGATACTCCATTTGCATTGGCTTACGGCACTGAAGCTGTTATACCAGCAGAAATAGGAATGCCTACCATCCGCATGGCGGAGGTTAATGTCGTCACGAACGATGAACAGCTGCGAATCAACCTGGATCTATTGGAAGAAAAAAGGGAAATAACAGCCATCAATGAGGCTAAGTCCAAGGCTAAGATGAAGGCTTATTATGACCCCAAGGTCAAGGGTGTTTCTTTTCGACCGGGAGACTACGTCTATCGTGCTAACGAAGCAAGTCGAGCGGAGAATACAGGAAAGCTGGGCCCTAAGTGGGAAGGACCGTACGAAGTCACTGAAGCCTTGGGACGAGGCGCGTACAAGTTACGTGACATGGATGGCCGCGACCTAGAGCGCACATGGAACATCTCCAATCTCAAAAGGTGCTATCTTTGAAAGCTACGTCTTCCGCATGGGTACTTTGCTATATGTGGCCTTAATAAAGAACCATGCGGTCTATCTGTTTTGTTTTTCTTATGATTGTTTTAGTTTCCTTTCTTGTTTTTTAAGACTTGTCATTATTGTTCAAACAAAAATGTAAGCGTTCTAATAAAATACCGTGGTGCCTAGCTAGCTCCACGGCTTGTTTCGTGCAAATTATTTTTTAGATTTTTTGTTAGTCGTATGAATTTTACTTGTATTATAATATGCCATGTTTCATTCATATGCATTCATTCAAACTACTGTACATGTACTATACGCCTCCAGGCGGGGTAAGAGGATTAAGTGAACCTACTAATTCAACTTGCCGCGTAAGAGGGATGCAACCCCAGCCGCACGGATCATGTATCCTTACTAGACACCTTACTCACAAGACGTTGTGATAAGTTTCGTATGCCGTACTCACGCAGTACTCTGCATAGTAAAGACGCACGTCGTATGTCTAGTAAATTATAGACTTGTATGTATTTTCCTTTTTGTGTGTAAGACGTGACATATCATGCGGTATTGGAATACAATGTTCAAAACAAAATGAAATACACAAGTTTCAAAAATAAAAATAAATAAAATGGCCGTGGTCATCACGGACTTCTAAATAAAAGACAAGTTATTACAAATATGTCTTAGCCGTGTACATACACGGACGAATAAAATTACAAGTGTTTACAACTGATAAGTTACAAGGGGGGTAGGAATTCCCCTAGGTCCTTCTTCCCTTCCTCAATTAGAGCACGGAGGACCTCCCCACGAGCATCCTTCCCATCCCGGGCTTTGACTGCAATAGCATCCAATGCTTCTACAAGCAGCTTCTCGCCTTTCATTATTTTGGATGCGGAATCATAAGTGGCCAATGTCAAAGGAATGGGATCAGCACTCAGCCGGGACATTATTGTCTCGTTCGGAGCATCCTTCAGGGCCTCAAGCTCGTCTAGGAGAGGGTGTTGGATTTCCGCTAAGGCATTCATGGACGCGGTCATATTATCCGCGGCGGAGGGGTTGTGATAAGGGTGCTGTGTGATATCTGCATTTTTCTCTATCATTTCCGCAGCTTTGACCAGGCCTTCATGTCTACCACGGTCGATTCCATCGGATGCGACCCCGGCAAACGCCTGCAATAGGTGTGGAGCGTCCAATGCCCTACTCACGGCAAGTCGCAGTCCTTGCCCGATAATCCACCTGCGACCGGCTGTAGCGGTTAGTAGGGGAGGA
Organism: Glebionis coronaria; assembly: GCA_025667525.1. Lineage (NCBI taxonomy): Eukaryota > Viridiplantae > Streptophyta > Magnoliopsida > Asterales > Asteraceae > Glebionis > Glebionis coronaria. The sequence goes on from CM046877.1 coordinate 488,593,928, forward strand.
CATATCCTCTCAGCACAACTTACGGCCATCTTGCTTAGCTCCTCATCAATTGAGACAACCTGCTCTTCAAGGTTGGTCTGGGTCCGCGTCAACTCATCCTCCAGCGCATCACGTTCCTGGGCGATGTTGAAGGATTGCACGGTCACAGCCTTGGTAGCAGCTTCAGCCGCAGACACCTGCATATGAAATTTGGGGTTATTACAAGGATATATACTTTTCTTGGGTTACATGCATACCCAAAGTAAGAGTGTATGTACAAAATTTCGAAAGTTTACCTTTTCGTTTGATGCGGCTACGAGGGCTTCAAGCTCAGCAATGCGCTTCTCTCTGGCGTCAGCGTGATGCGCCTGCTCCTTCACCGTCGCCTCGGCTGTTAATAACGCCGCCTGTAATGATGCGATGGTCTTCTCGTTCTTCACGACCATCGCCTCACGGCGGGCTATCCTCTTATCTGCCCGATTCACATTGGTGAGGGCCTGGATTAGACGGCGTCTTAACGCGGCACCCACCGTCACTTGGTGTGCGGATGACACGTCAAACTGCTCAATAAGGGCCTCATGATCTAACTCATCTAGATCTTGGGCGAGGACAGGCGGGGTGATGTGTTCAATGAATTCTGAACACTCGGATTCTGCCTCCAGGCGTGTTAAACTCGATAGATTCCATGCTAAACGCAGGCTTTCTTCTGGCCCCTTGGGGTGCGGCTCCTTGGCATGTGTGGCAGTAGGTGATGGGGGCTTGTTGGTTGGTGCGGGGGATGGATTCCTCCCCACTTCTTCCTCCTACGCTACGGCTGCCGGATTGGCCCTGTTATTTAACATGACAATATTAGTCTATGCATCATACAAAGACACAAATCTTACTCAGAAGGGTACTTACGAGGTGCCAATGGAAGGGTCTGGGCCGGTAGGAGCTACGGCGCTCACGGGTGTGACTCGCAAGACTGACCCTCCCATGTTTGGGGTGGGGTCGGCCTGGGCGGTCGCAGTACCGCTCCCTTCTTGGTACTGCGGGTGGTCTTTTCTCAGCTTCTTGGGAGGAGCATTCGCGGCTCCGGCCTCGTCTCCCATTTTCTTTGCCACCCGCCTGGTGGTCTTTCTCTTTCTAGAGGTAAGCGGGGCGGACCCGGAGGCCTGAGTAGTGTCTTCATTGGGGTCATTCTCCTCTTCCTGATTGGTGGTGCCCCCCTCTAGCAATGGTTCTTCGCCATCTTCATTAAGGAAATCCAATGGGGATTTCTCGATGGCGGGCTCTTCTTCGTCCGATCTAGGCTCGGATGTTTCTTCGAGCGGCATCGTACGGTCGGCTAGTGCTTCTAGCAAGGGGAGCTCATTCGGCTTCAGCGGCCAGAATCCTTCCGCTACCTTCATGGGGTCGCCCTGGCGGATTAGTCCATGAAGTTTCATCTCTGCAAAAAATTTTAACAAGTATATGGGTTAGTAAAGTTCTACACATATGCGTGACAAATCAAATCTACAACATATACATTAGACCTACCCTCTCCCTGTTCCGTTAGGAAGCACGGGTATAAGTCATCCCTCCCAAAGTAACGGCGGCTTATCCCTACTAAGCACAGAAAGTGTTCCGGCAACCCTCTATGGAATTCTGTGCGGTGGGTATCTAGTATTTTCAGGTCCTTGCTGCTATAATCTTTGGATTTGGGCGGATAGTCTTTGGGGGCTTTGGTTTTGAGTACGAAGGGGGTAGGGAACACCTTCTCATCTACAAAGAAGTAATGGTCGTACCAGTTCTTAAGGGAGTCTAGAGGCTTCCTATACGTCATAGGGGCATTCCCGGGTCGTTTCTTGAACGACAGCCACCCATTCACTAGCTGAGGAAAATAGAAAGCCCTAAAAAGGTTCACGGTGGGGGTTACTCCGCAGGTATGGCATGTAATCTCAAACTGGTTGATTTTACATGCCCCTATGCAGTGAAGCTGGGTTATATGGAAGTCATAATATAACAGCAGGTCTACCAAGAATTTGGACAAGGGTATACGGTAGTTGGCCGAGTCAAACAGGCGTGTGTATATGCCTATTTTCCCCGCCGGTGCATCCGTAATCGCTTCACCATCACCTGGATAGGTGGGGTGTACGCTTTTGGGTACATAATACTTCGACAGGAAGTCGAGGTATTTTTCCGCAGACATCACGTTAAGGACATCTGTGATAAGGGGGTTGTCCTTTACCATGTTTTATAAAAAGGTTTTTAAAGGCGTGATGATCTAACCTGCGGCGACGAAAGTCCGTGGAAAAGAAGGCAAAAATTTTGGAGATAAAAGCTTGAGATTAACAATGGCGGAAGAAGGGGTGAGTTGTGTGTGTAACAAACACGCATGCCAACTCTTATATAGGGTTGCCTCGGTTTCCGAGGTACCATGGATATTCGACACGTGTCAGCCACCTCGCCTATCCAACGGATAGGATTTCTGACATTTCTGCAAAATCAGAGGGGGACCCACGGGTCACTTCTTAGCAGTTTTACGTGGCTCAAGGGTGGGCATTAATGGTGCACTTTTGCAGGCATGCGACTGGATAGTTGACTATCATTAATGTTTTTATTCTTGTGTCGGGTTATGCGGCTCTTACGTAAGACCGTATTTAATGTTACATTTAAGTTGTCTCGGCCGTTGCGTGCGGCTGGGGTAGTATTCATAACATATTCCTACGACGGGTCGCCACGTGCGACCAGAACAAAAATTTTCAATGTCTCATTTCCTAGGTCTTTCCTTGGTATGTCCGGAGAGCACCTTGATAGTCTAGAGGTTACGCCTACGACTGTAACAACTAGACTGGGGGGACATGATGACGTATAGTCCCCAACCGGGTCACGAACCCGGCCCACGGGTACTACCCGTATCCGGCCCATCACAGATGGGTGGAATAATGTCATTCAGGCTTATGGGCTTGGATGAACAGTGACCGCACACATGTGTGCGGCCCGCGGCCCGGTGTGGCCGACATAGGGTTAGATAAAATAATATCCTGTCTAGGAATATCTTTACCCCAATGGAGGAGGATATTCACTACCAAAATTAGAAGATAACAATCATTCTAATTCTGATAGTTATCTCTTCCTTGGGGCCGAAGCATCAGTGAAAGCCCATTAGGGTTTCACTGCCTATAAAAGGAACCCTCAAGGGTTCCACAAAGGTATTACGACTTATACTCTAAACTCACATAAACCCTAAATCGATTACTTACTCTCACGCCGGAGTCTAATCGTGGGAAACATTCCCACGGTAAGCCTAACGCGTGCTGTTTAGTGTGCAGGATCCCAACCAGACGATTCACTTGGTGCAGGAGCCGGAGCCCAGCCAACCCGAATTAAGCCTACTTCGGGTCTAGCAAGGATCAACCAACTTTTGCATCAACACAGGGCCTTAATTTTTAAATTTTTTTGTTCATCTTTCTTTTTAAGTGGCATAAGATTTAAATTTTTTTGGCATTTTGTAACTAGCGACCATGGTCTCAAACTTGACAGTTTCTCATGTGAAACAACTGAGTATTCGGTCATCGTAATGGCTCGACCCGCACCTACCATGATCAACCGATTCTTTAAGCTAATGGATTGTGTTTGTCTAAGCTTAGGGCATCCACAATAAGTGATGTGTCAAAAACGTATATAGATCTTTTATGCGTATAATGCATTGTGACCACAGTCACATCATCACATATTAAATAAGGGAAGATGTTTCTCTAAACGAACCTTATGTAGGGTGTGTTTGGTTAAGGGTCAGGATTCACTTTGGGGTTAGGATTAATAAGTTGTTGGTTTAGATTAGAACACATTATTCGTATATTTTGTTTGGTTAAAGGTAGGGATTAAAAAAAAAGTTGTGTATTTATTAAAAAGACATAATAAAAAAGTGGGCCTTTATCACATAATGACAGGAAAAAATAATTACAAACAAATAAAAATAGAAAAAGACAAAACAAAGCAAGTTGAAAACGCAAAATCCAGGCGTCCTAGTTGGATTTTCTACAATCCCTTGCAAAGAGGTGTAAGCCCTCATTTAAAAACCCATATGTAGAAAACAAACAATTTTTTTAACTTTAGGTTCAATTTTATCAGCCTAAACAGGCTACCAAACGCCTCCTTAATATTAGCCAGCGTCTTTTGAGTTTACTCCACTAGTTTTAATATTATAATACATGGCTAAATTTAGCTACAATTATTGTACTCAATCGGTTACAACTATTCAATAAAAAACACTAGAAATAAATTTTGGATCTACACAAAAAATCATAAGACCTGCATTTTTTTAGTGTAAATTATAGTCACTTAGCTACATTTCGAATTGTAGCTACTCCCTCCGTCCCATATTAGCAGTCCAATATACTATTTTTGAACGTCTCATATTAATAATACAGTCCAAAAATAAATATGAAATGTAGATTAAGTTACTATATCACCCTCACTTGAGCGTATTGTTACAAACAATAAAGAAGTTGTAAATTAATTAGTTAAGAGCAAGGTTGTAAATAGCGTGAAGCGTGGCGTAGCGTTATTGTCAAGCTACAAGCTAAAGAAGCTATAGCGAAGCTATGGCGTTTTCCGAAGCGTGATATATAGCGGCATAAAATATTTATAAATTAGTATTTATATAGCGAGTTTATAAAATGGATCAATATTTTAATTTTAGTTGAAAACAAAATTGGCTATTAGTTACTCAAGGATTTATCTCCATAGTAAAATTACTAAGCCTAAGTCAACTGAATAGCCAAAAATTAGTAAACGAGCAAAATTCTTGTAAATCGCAAAAAGATTCGAAAAAAAACGCCACGTTACGCGTTATAGCGCGCTATATCACGCTTTATGGCGCTTTTTAGCACGCTACGCCTTAAGACGCCGCCTTAGTCTGTTTCGTAACGTGGAGGCCACGCTTCACGCTATAGCCCGCTACAAGACGCGCTATAGCGAGCTATTTAGAACCCTGGTTAAGAGTAAAATTGTCTTTGTGTAAAAAGTAATAGAGAGAAAACTGAAAAAATGATGTTTTTATTATATTGCGTGTTTTTTGTCGATGGACTATTATTATGGGACGAATGGAGTAATATTTTTCCTTTAATACAAGTATAAATTAAACATGCATTATTGTTGTTGATTTAAAACTAAAAAGTTATTTAACAGACATTGTTGCTTCAATATTCCAATATTATACAGTATGTACAAATTAACTTCATTTATTGTTTTTAAAAAAATAGGTTTCTTTTCTATTTTCTAAACTATTGCATTTTTATATTGTTGAATGTTTTTTAAAAAACAAACATTTTATATTTGTTTACAAATTATTTTATTAGTCTATCAAAATTTAGTTATTCTTTATTCTTTACTACTTATAAAGGGTTTATGCTCAATTCTTGAAAAGTGAAAAACTAGGTATTTTAAAATTAGTGAAAAACTTAAATTCCATATATAACACACGTATGAATTTGAACAACCGTGTATTATTTGAAGAAACTATATTAAGGGGGTGTTTGATAGGCTTTGAATGATTCAATTAAGTGACAAAATATGAATCGGTCAATGATGTGGGCGTTTGTTAGAGCACACGGTATAGTGGCTGACCAGTGGGCTGGCCACGACGGCGCGAGGCCACGGCGGCGCCAACCACACCGTGGCTCGCGTCGTCGAGTTTGGGCTGGCTACAACCAGCCGACGCCATGGCCACGGCGCGACCCCTTGGCGCAGCCAACCACACCGTGGCTCGCGCCATGGGTGGCGTTATGGTTTTTTTTTTTTGAAAATTTTAAAAATACGACCGTTGGGTAACGACTACTTTTTTCCATGTTTTTGACCGTTTTATAGGGTTAAATACCCCTTTTTCATATAATTTCACTATATATCACACAAACACATACTATTTTCTAAAAATTCACACACTATTTTATCAATATGAATCCCGGAAGTTCTGATTTGTCCTCTATTTACGAAAACTACGATCAAGAAGACATGGAAGATTATGCCCGGTATCTTGAATATTGGGAACAAATTGATATGTTAGATGAGGAAGAGCAAGAAACTAGGAGTAATGCCGGTCCTTGCGTTAGAACATACATCCGACGTGAACGAGAAGTTACGGAAAGAAAACTTATGGCCGATTATCTTGGGGACCTTGAAACTCCGCCAAAGTATCCGGAGGATTGATTCCGACGAAGGTATCGTATGAGTTCTACCCTTTTTGGAAAAATAGTTCATGATATAAGTAGTTACAACGTTCATCCACTACCACCCTACTTCTATTTCTTTAAACAACGTAAGGATGCAACGGGTCGTTTAGGTTTTAAACCCACTATGAAATGCACATCGGCAATACGCCAATTGGCGTATGGTACAACACCCGATTTACTAGATGAATATTTGCAAGTAGCCGAGCGTTGTTCACGTGAATGCTTATGGAACTTTACCAAATGCATTTATGTATTGTATGTTGAAAAGTATCTTAGAACGCCTTCTCCTGAGGATGTACAACATATTTATGATTTGCACAATAGGAAACATAATCTCCTGGGTATGCTCGGTAGCATAGATTGTATGCATTGGGAATGGAAAAATTGTCCTAAAGCGTTACATGGTCAATTTAAAAGGCGTGATAAAAAAATATCCAACACTTATGCTCGAGGCTGTTGCTGATCAACAGTTATTGATATGGCATTCTTATTTTGGGGTGCCGGGGGGCAAATAACGACCTTAATATTTTATATGGTTCACCGTTATTTGATAACCTTCTTTTGGACGAGGCTCCAGATCTGAATTTGTTGTTAACGGTAAAACATACAAGCAAGGGTATTATTTAGCAAATGGAATTTACCCTCAATGGGCTTCTTTTGTTAAATCGTATACAATTGCAACGGACGAAAAGAAAATGAAATTTAAAAGGGTTCAAGAAAGCGCTAGAAAAGATATTGAGAGAGCGTTCGGGGTATTACAAGGTCGGTGGGCGATTATTCAGCAACCCGCACGAAGTTTTCAAGTCAGCACGCTTAAAAGAATCATGTATTGTTGCATTATATTACATAACATGATACTGGAAGACCAAAAGTTTGAAATTAGTGAATATGACCATATGTATGCTCCGCCTGAAGCCAATCTCCAACGAACTTGGGTCGAACGGTGTGAGACATTTAGAAGGAAAAATAAGGAACTTCGGGATAGGAAAGTTCACGATTCTCTTCGACGTGATCTCGTTGAGCATTTATGGAACCTTAATCATTGATGTTTTTTTAATTATTGTTATTTTTTTAAAATGTAATTTTTTTTATTTTTTTTTCGTGTACTATTTTTTAAAAATTTATATTTGTATTTGTATTATGAATGAAATGTGTTTTAGTTTAAAATAAATTGTTGAAAAAAAAATAAAAATAAAATTTTTGGGTGACGACCACGAGAATTCTCGTGTTAACCAGGGAGGGGGGTTGAGCCATCGTGGGGAGTTTTGGTGTCGTGGGAGTAAAAAGTGATGTGGCATCACTTTTTGCCCACGATATGACTTTGACGGCTCGACTACACCGTGTGCTCTTAGAAACTTTTGTTGCGCTGTATCATACAAATAAGGGCTGATTCATTTTTGATGGGTGGAGCTGCTATTTGGTTCAGTAACCCATTTTTTTTTGCAACAATGCCCACATACTCACCTTTATTTACATAAACCATTTTCATACAGTAACTAGTTTTTAATAGATGCAATAGTTTGACGTTGACACGGTAAATTCTTAAACTTTACATTTTAAAATTAATAATGAAATTTTAAAATATAAGAAAATTAGATAATGAGACGTATAGTTTGGACAAGAAAATGCAATTTGATTTACAATAAAATAAGATAAGTATTTTGACTCGAATTCCGAAACCGAATTTAAACCGTACCGAAATCATACCGATTCCTGTTTGGTACGGTACCGATATCACTGATTTATTCTCGTAGAAAAATAGGCGCCACTAGTTCGGTACGGAACCTATGTGATGTTCATCCCTACAATAAAAACAATGAGAAAATATACGTGTTTGTATTATTATTTTATTTATCTTTTCTTTAACAATATTCATGTGCGTCTTGTTGACTAAAGGTAGTTTTAGATAATGCATAAAGTTAAAATGGTAACTTTATGTGATTCGGAATTTTCATTCAGCACGGTTAGCAAACACAATTTTTTTATTCTGAGGCTAATTCACACAGAGCCTGTGAATCATTAAAAAAATAAATGATTCAGCGCTAAATCATTAGTTTTATCAAACAACCCTTAAGAATCAATTGTTTAATGCTATCACACAAAACGCATATAAACTCATCTTTAAAAAAACTTCCACCTCCAAAACCCCTTCCAAATCAACCGTCTCCTCAACATCTCTCTCCATCACGACTAAAACCACAACTCACAACAACCGCATCAGCAACAATCAAATGTTCTTTTCAATTTTGTTGTTTTAGTATCTAATTTTGTAAGTTTTACGTATGTTTCTTTAGTTTTGTTGAGATGCTTGTAATTCTACATATGATTTTTGTAGATCTCTAAATTTTATGTCCATTTTAATAGGTTTATTCAGCATTAGTTGTCGGAATCTTCTCGCCACTGCCGAAGTATTCTCACGAATTGTTTTCAATTTTGTTATTTTTTTAATTTGGGATTTAGGTTTTTTTTTTGTGTTTGCATCTATATTTTTTTGGTGTTTCTATTGTAGGTCGATAAATAGGCTGATGATCTGCTAAGAATGATGCTTTATTCTGATCATGTTCGTAAAATCATCAGGTATTTTTTTCATGATATATGTCTATTTATAAATTCAGATTTATATAAACAAAATTATAGTTTTTTGTTTTTATTTTTTTTAATGTTTTCACATATAATATACATTCTCTTAAATGTCTGTTATATATCTACACAGTTCCATTTAAATATTGAGGCCTTGTTGTCGGGAAAGTCGAAAGGCGCTTCATCTAAATCTACTGGTGAATCCAAAGGTGAGCCGTATAACACCTTTTTTTATTTACTAACTAGATTAGAAGGTTATATGGAGGTAGGAGTTCCGTTGACGAAAGGAAGGTCTCAATCGACAAGCTCACATGTTAGCACCAAACTCAATCCCGCCAAAGAGCAGGCACAAATGTTTTCTGCTTACATTTATGATAGGTTATATCATATATGATACTGGTCATACATCATATATGAATATCATATATGATAATTTTCGAAAACGTGAAAAAAAATATAAATTTTTTGTCGAAAATATATCATATAGCATATCTATAATTAAATGCTCTTCGTAACGGTATGCTTTTTTTTCGCATAACGATTAACGATTTAAGAGATATTAATTTTTGAAAAAAGTGGGTGAAAATATATTATGTGTTTAATCTTATTCATTGTATTAAAATGAGATGGATGGTGGGGATGAGTTCCTCATAACCAATGAAAAGTATAATATTCAAATGAACTTAAATCTTGGGTTTAATGAAAATGGTTTTTTTTACTTTTTTTTTTCTTTGATCGTGTCCCTATGGTTGTCACTTTTAACAAGTTTGGTCATTTGACTAAATTTTATGTTAGTTTGACCGTTAGGTAATGATTTAAAAAGTTTAAATGACACAAATACCTTTTTATATATGATTCATTATTTAGTCCTTATTTTTTTAATTAAAAACTATTCAAAATATAATTTAAATTAAACAAATGTAGAATAAAAAAATTAAAAGTAACCTTATTTTTTAATTAAGTAAAATTCAAATTTAAAAAAAATATTAGAATTTTAGAAATATATAAAATTAAAAAAATATATATATCCGAAGTTTTTTTTTACAAATATTCGATCTTTAGAAAAAAATTAAAAAATTTACAATAAAAAAAGATTTCTTAAAATAGTAAAAAATTTTACAAAAATAGAATTCTTTAAATATTCAAAAACATATAAAAAAATTATTTAAAATAATCAAATTTGAAAAAAAAACTAAAAGCATCTATTTTTTTGTAAATTTTTGAATATTCTAAAGAAAATATTTTGAATTTTTTAATATATATATCTTTTTCGAAAATCTACTCTAAATTTTTCAAAAACCCAAATAAAAAAAGAAATATGAACTTTTTTCTGATCGCCAAATTTTGTGCATAAATTGTACTATAAACTTTTACATCATTTATAAAAACTTTTTTCTAAACTTTTGACATTTGTTTTAAATTTTTTCAGAAGATTGACTTTAAAGTTGTTTGGTGCTAATAGTCATAATAAAAAATTTACATATTTTTTAACAAAACTTTGTAAAAATTTAGCAAAATTTTTCCGAAGTATTAACTTACTTCAAAAAAAAATATATTTCATAAATTTATATTTTTTAATATTTTTTAATCTTTAGTTATTAAAATTTTGAGATAATTTAAAGAATATTTATAATTTTTGAATATTTTAAAGAAATATATTTGAGTTAAAATTTCGAATATTTTTAATGAATTAAAAATACTTTTTACAATTTTATTTTTTGTAAATTTTCTTAATTCAAATTATATTATGAATATTTTTTAATTAAAAAAACACTTCTCTTATTAATTAAAAAGTAAAAAAAAATAGAAACTAAATATGTTATATCTCACAAACCACCAACTCATATTTAAAAAAGGTATTTATGTTATTTTAACTTCCTAAATCATTGCTTAATAGTAAAATTAACATAATATTTGGTCAAGAGACTAAACCCTTTAAAAATGACAACCACGGAGAAAAAACGAAGAAAAAAAAAGCTAAGAGACCAATTTCATTAAATGCGGAGAGCATATAAATTAGGGATGAACATTTCGACCCGAATTCTGAAACCGAATCGGAACTGTACTGATTCCCGGTACCCGAATCCCGTTCGGGACGGTACCGGGACTACAAAATAAGGTGAAAAAAAATTCGGGACGGGACCGGTACCAAAGCGGGAAATTCCCAAAAAATTGGAAAAACCCGATTTCCCGGTACCGATACCCGAATCCCGTTTGGTACAGTACCGATACCACAAATTTATTCTCGGGAAATATTCGGTACCACTAATTCAGGACGGGTTCGAGACGAGACCGGTACCACACTCATCCCTAATATAAACCGTTAAAATAAGTAATTTGATTTGCTTATGTCTAAATTTTTCGCTAAGATCCTTCCTACCTTCAAAAATGATTTTAAGATGTATAAAATACAATCAGGTGACCCATGTAATGCTACACTTTTCAAAACATGTATTAAGTATCGATGTCATTTTGAAACTTATCAAAAGTCCTTGCAAAGGCTCTGGTTGCTCATTCTTTATGCATTTGCTCGCAATTTATCATCATGTTTCTCCTCACTTTGATCGGATTCAAATGGGAACAAACAGTCTTTATCTAACATCAAGTTTTTGTTTGGTGTTTTTTTCTCTCAATGAGTAAACATAGGTTTAAGTAGTTTTCTTGTTCTATTTCGGTTCATGATCATATCTTTTGTCATGTGGTGTTATCATATTTTTAGGCATCTCATTTCTCTTGTTGCACTTGTTTTCTTCAACTTCAATGAAGTTCAATGTTATGTTCTTTATGCAAAAAAATAAATAAATAAAGTCATTGCAAGAACATATTTCTCAGTGTAATTTCTTCCCTTAACGTTGGAATCGACCAGATTGTAGCATCGCAACCAACACATATTCTTACATTTTTCTTCACAAAGGCCTTCCACTATTTTAAAATGTGTTTTAAGGTGGTTTTTAGCAATGCACCAAAAGGTTTTGCAGGATGGCTTGATATACAAGTCGTTCGCAAAAGCTTTAGTGAATAAACTTGCTAAACATTTTTAATGCATTAAGTGCATCACGTATTTAAAAATTTGATGCATTATAGATGCTCGCTATAACTATCTTCTCACCGTGTCTATGACGAACCTTTACCTTCATGTCATGTTCCAAATCAAATGGGACTGACTCATTATCAGGAACATATCCCATTTCAACTAATTTACGAAGAAGACTATCAGGTTTCAAGTCTATTTTTTCTGTTAGAAAATATCGTTGGCAAAATGACTTTTAGCTAACTTTGGACACAATTATGTATATGTATGTAATATTGTTGGTAAAATGAATTTTGACCAACTTTGGACACACTTATGTATATGTATATATCATATATATTTGTGATACTTTATAGGTTCGCGTTCTCCTTGAATAGAGCTTCGCAATGAGCCTTTATGTGTCTAAAATGAAGCTGATGTGAATGAGATATCGTGATCAAAGTTAGGCATTTGGTACCATGCTTAAAGAGAAAAAATAGTTTATTTTTTATCCCACATCAGTGGGATGAGTAAACTGGAAGGGAGTCTATTGTGTATAAATAGAGGCCTAATTTTATAGTTTTCTCACACATCAAATCAATAAGTATTATTACTGATTTCCAACATATGGAGTACACATCAGAAAAGGTGAAATTCCAGACAGTTTTGTTAAGTCCGACAGTACAACTTACTGTTTCGGCTGTTGTACCCTAGGAAACAAACGGCGAATCTGTTTTAAGGGAAGCGTGTCAAACACGTGCCTCGGCTCTTTAGTTCTAAGCGTGTCTTACGTGTGCCGCGACTTGCTGGTGATTTAGTAAGTTTTTTTTAATTATTTTATTGTTTTATTTCATTATCGTTTATAATTATGTCTGTATTTATTTTTCTGTTATTTATATTCTGTTATTTGTTTTATGTTAATTTAGTTAATTTTATTTATTTTATTTATAAATAAAAGTGTTATAGTTTTCCTACAGTCTTAAAACAGATTCTTTGTAACAGAATTAAACACTTTATTGCTAAAATCATATTACTTTAATTAACTTATTTTTATACAGACTGTATTCTCTCGAAACTAAGATTGTGTTTCTTTAGAAAATCAGTTTTTAAGTAAACAAAATTTTAATTAACAGATCTGGTGTTACAGACCTATAAACGATTTTTAAAACGGTTTATCGTATCAGTTTGTTTTGAAACCATGATGAGTTTGCGTTCAAACTGATCGTTTAGCTTGTTTATTAGATATGTTATAGTTTTAACCTAGATTTACTGAAGCCACGATTGAGTTTCTTTGAGTCAAATTTGGTACAAGTTTACACTAGTACAAAAAATGATATCCGTCACACTAAAAAAAAGGGACCGTAGTCCTACAGTCACACGCGGTCTTTTAGCCTTTGTGACCAAAGGTCCCGCGACCGTAGGTACCATACGGTCACAAAATGATCTAAGTCACGATAACCAGCAAAAAAATGTGACCAATACTCGAAAATGTGTGACGAACTAGGTACAATATTTGGTGTTTTGGTGAATATGTGTGACGGTAAATACTCTACAGTTACACGAGTTTTGTTTAAGAGTGACTATTGTTTATAAGTTTGTCACATGAATATACAGTATGTGCGATATTTACTATGTGATTAGTGTATTTTGTGTGACTATATGCATCAAATAGTCACATGAAGGGTATGTTTGTGTGACCTTTTATGACATGTAGTCACACAAATTATGCTAATAACTCTGAGTTTGTCACATACAATTAACCAAAGAGTTACCAATAGTAGAAATAAGTGTGACTGTATGCTTTGTCAAGTCAAGCCAATTGTATTTTGTGTGACTATATGCATCCAATAGTCACATGAATTGTATGTTTGTGTGACTTTTTATGACATGTAGTCACACAAATCATGCTAATGGTACTGAGTTTGTCACATATAATTAACCAAAGAGTTACCAATAGTAGTAATATGTGTGACTGTATGCTTTGTCAAGTCAAGCAAATTGTATTTTGTGTGACTATATGCATCCAATAGTCACATGAATTGTATGTTTATGTGACCTTTTATGACATGTATTCACACAAATCATGCTAATTGTACTGATTTTGTCACATACAATTAACCAAAGAGTTACCAATAGTAGAAATAAGTGTGACTGTATGCTTTTTCAAGTCAAGCAAATTGTATTTTGTGTGACTATATGCATCCAACAGTCACATGAATTGTATGTTTGTGTGACCTTTTATGACATGTAGTCACACAAATCATACTAATGGTACTGAGTTTGTCACATATAATTAACCAAGAGTTACCAATAGTAGAAATAAGTGTGACTGTATGCTTTGTCAAGTCAAGCAAATTGTATTTTGTGTGACTATATGCATCAAATAGTCACATGAAAGGTATGTTTGTGTGACCTTTTATGACATGTAGTCACACAAATTATGCTAATGGCTCTGAGTTTGTCACATACAATTAACCAAAGAGTTACCAATAGCAGAAATAAGTGTGACTGTATGCTTTGTCAAGTCAAGCCAATTGTATTCTGTGTGACTATATGCATCCAATAGTCACATGAATTGTATGTTTGTGTGACCTTTTATGACATGTAGTCACACAAATCATGCTAATGGCTCTGAGTTTGTCACATACAATTAACCAAAGAGTTACCAATAGTAGTAATAAGTGTGACTGTATGCTTTGTCAAGTCAAGCAAATTGTATTTTGTGTGACTATATGTATCCAATAGTCACATGAATTGTATATTTGTGTGACCTTTTATGACATGCAGTCACACAAATCATGCTAACTGTACTGAGTTTGTCACATACAATTAACCAAAGAGTTACCAATGGTATAAATAAGTGTGATTGTATGCTTTGTCATGTCAAGTCAATTGTATTCTGTGTGACTATATGCATCCAATAGTCACATGAATTGTATGTTTGTGTGACCTTTTATGACATGTATTCAGACAAATCATGCTAATGGCTCTGAGTTTGTCACACAATTAACCAAAGAGTTACCAATAGTAGTAATAAGTGTGACTGTATGTTTTGTCAAGTCAAGCAAATTGTATTTTGTGTGACTATATGCATCCAATAGTCACATGAATTGTATGTTTGTGTGACCTTTTATGACATGTAGTCACACATATCATGCTAATTGTACTGAGTTTGTCACATACAATTAACCAAAGAGTTACCAATAGTAGTAATATGTGTGACTATATGCTGTGTCAAGTTAAGCCAATTGTATTTTTTATGACTATATGAATCCAATAGTCACATGAATTGTATGTTTGTTTGACATTTTATGATATGCAGTCATACATTGGAATGTGACTAACAATGATAATAAGTGTGACTATGTTTCATCTTCTAGTAACCTTTCAGAATTCAATAAAAACAAAAAACAAAATTCTGGAAATCAAATTTCAATTGCATTAATATATAAAATTGAATGTACATAAGCAAATCAACAACTGTAATGTCGTATTATTTACAAGTAACATACTTTTCATAAAGAATCACACTTGTAAAGAATTTGAATCACCGTATTGTAAAGTCTTTTGAGCCTTGTTATTCCTATCTTGTTTCTTCATATGAGGAATAGTCGTAAATGTACTACCTGCTGGAACGTTCATCGAGCGCTTAGTTCCTATCTTTGGTGCACTTTCAACAATAGCTTTTATGGTATTTGGTGGTGTTGTTTCCTGTATGGAAACAAAAGCCGTGTATTAAACATTGAACTAAATATGAAAAGCTATGTATATGTAGATGATAAATCAAGTGTATGTACCTCTTGAAAAAAATAACCTTTTCCTTTGGCCATGCCACAGAACTACCTTTTAAATCCTTAACAGTTTTTAAACCATTATTTCCGTCATCAGGTATGAATGCTGCATCCACTAGGGATTCATCAACTGAAACTTTGTAGCAATTTTTTGGTAGTGGTTGGTTATGAATCATTACATTGTCTCCATCCTTAGACTTGTATACCGTACCGTTACCAATGATAATTGTCCTAGAGATGTTCTACAGTTTGCACTTAAAGGTCTGAAGAAAATATGTTTACATGCGTTAATGAGGAGTAAATTAAACAAGTAATTACTACCTCCGTCCCAATATTATTGTCCACTATTCCCTTTTGGGTTGTCCCAAAATTATTGTCCACTTCCAAAACTTCCAAAATAAGATAGAGAATTTTGTTTGAGTTTACCATATTGCACTCACTTGAGTTTATTATTACAAACAATAAAGAAGTATAAAATTAATTGGTTAAGGGTAAAACTGTCATTCTGCAAAAAGTAAGAGAGAGAAAACTAAAAAAGTGATGTTTTTCTAAAATTGTGTGTTTTTTGTCTGTGGACAATAATTTTGGGACGGATATGAATAATGATGAAATACTTACATCTGGTAGTGATGGTGGAGACTGATTTACTTTCGATTTAGAAGGTGTACGCTTCTTTCGTAATGATGAAATAGGTACGTCTTGTTGTGTCGAGGGAGACAAATTTTGTTGTGATCCGGAAGCTGGATAAATATCTTCTTGAGATTAAGAATTTTGAAGTGGAGACTTCTTTTCCAACGATCTAGTCTTATTTTTTGCTCCCCTAGTTCTAACAGGTACTTGCATATATACATACCACAGTAAATAAGTCATGTATAGTACAATTTAGAAACCAAACATGGTTTTTTTTATAACTTACCTTGTTCACAGTTGCAGTTGCAGTGTTCAAATCCTTATTCGAAGTTGTAGTTGTCTTAGACATTGGAAATAACACACCCTTCTGAAGTCCACCACCACTGATCGACGTCCTTTGCTCTTTACTAGGTATTGTGTTAAATGTATTATGTTCTAGTTGTAATACCTGCAATATATAAGTATGTTAATTGTTATTGGTATTACAGACTGAAAGTCATCAAATCAAAATTAGAAAACTAGTCTTACATTTGACTGACTTGGCGTTAACTCTTCTATATTAACCCCATGTACAGACATAACTTTCAACATTTTATTAAGAACTTCCTGTGTTTGTGACATCTGGGTGGTTAATTCAGTGACTGTAATATCTTTTTCTTTACGCGTCTGTCTCTCCTTATCAAGTTCAGTTTCAAGCATCACAATCCTTACATCAGTTCTTTGTTTCCTTCTAGGTAGATCAAAGAACTTCCTGCACGTAACTCTGCCTCCCACTCCTCTTGCATACCCTCCCTTGTCCTTTCCTAATACATGTGATAATGAATCTGTGCAACTATCAACCGTCAAGGTTCCATCTCTGATCTGGTCCTCTGCTTCCAGCTGCACACAAAAAATGGTAAATAATTTATTATACGAATATAAACATAATATACAAAAATTTGCAATAGCACTTACAATCTTAGTGCCAACTTTGATTGTTTGATCATCTGTCTCTTTTTCTTCTTTTCTCACCCTTCCATTAAACCACAATACACCACAGGGGGGAGGGGTTCTTGATATGGTTTAATTTGTTGTTTTATGATCTTCCAAACATCAAATACATACAGATGAAAAGTTAAACCAACATGGACAACAGTGTTAGGATATTACACCAATATAACCTTACCATTTGCTCTTTTATATATACATAACCACCACGTCCTATTGTATGCTGATAAAGAGACTTGGAACGCGCCAATTTATTTGCAGCTGATTTCACCTAACAAAAGAGATTACTGGATGAGAAGTTGCTAATACGTAACAGAGTGTGTTTGTCATACGGAGTTTCCAAACAATACATACATACGGTGTTTATAAATGTAAAACGAAATAGAATTAACAACCTTAAATTCTTCTGTGGCCATGTGGTTTACAAAAGCAACCCACTATTCGACATTGACGATTGCTCTGTAATTCTTTGGAACTTCATTTAGTTTTTCAGGTTTATCTAGGTTGGGAACTATGTGCTTTGCTGCCAATTTACTTCTGAAATTTCTTAGAAGTTCACCTACCTTATTCATAACCAACTTTTTGTAGGACACATCAAATTCAAAGTATTGTTGCACATATTAACATAATGTTAAAGTAAATGTAGGAATAAGACTAATAGTTGGGTAAAAAATTTTGTATGTGTACCGTGGTTTCAGTCCAAAGTTTTTCTCTTGCTTCCTCCTTCACATCTTTTCACGATAGAATCTTCAATCCTATCTGCTCCCGAACCGTGTCTCCTAAAAAACTGATAAACAATGATCTGTGTGGCCCTGATATTCTATTCAGTGCATCAAAGTTTACATTTATCTTCATGACACTTGGTTTTCCATATTTTATCCGAAACTTGGATAACCTAGTTATACCCCTCCTATTAACAACCTTCTGTTTAATGATGTCTTCATCCTCATCTGATTGATCACCATAATCCTCTGATTCATAATCTCCTTGATTATGGTGATCTACGTCATGATTATTAACCAAAGAATCATCATCATTAACAATATAATCTTGATCATCGTTTATAGTGTTCATGATTATTGACCACAAATCAATGTGTACAAGAACAATAAGTGAAAATGGTATGAAACTAATGAAAAAGTAATTGAGTTTTGTATATTTTATGATTTTGGAGAAAAATCAGGGTTTAATATGGAGATGGAGTTAGAAAATTATGGTAACTGCATATACATTTACTTAGCATGGACTTTCAAAATTTTCTTGAAAATTTTGGCTCCAAATACAAAAATTAAACAACCAAATATTTTGAACTCCAATTTGCCTCCAAATTAAACATTCAAACTAGGTAAACTTTCCCTTTGAGTTTCCTGGTAAAAATAAATTTTGAACAAAATTTTCTACTATTTTACACATTTTAACATAATAAATAGGTTTTTACCAAGTATAAAAATTTTTGTTGAACCAGACTTTTCGAATTGACTATGATTTAACGTGTGACTCAGTCGTCTTTTGGTGGAAACAATAGATTTGTCGTTGTAGTAAAATTAAATGTGCAAAACGTTAAAAGTAAATGACGATAATTAAAACTAAAACTAATTAAAAAGTAATTGTGCAAAATTTAAAACTTTAAAAGTAATTAATTAAATGACATAAATTAAGACTCGCCGAAAAGTAAACTTGACAATATAATAAAAATGCAAACAATTAAAATGACACTTAAAGAAAAATGGTGGGAAAAATAAATGCTTGAAAATAAAACAGAGGATAAACAAAACCTTAGTCGGAATCCAAATACTGTCACTATCCGGAATAACCAACAAGTTGCTTATCCGGAATAAGGCTGTCACCCGGAATAAACACACTCCCCTTATCCGGAATATCACTACCAAAGCTTGTCTGGAATCCCCTTCAAGAGCTTATCCGGAATTCTTCTAACAGTCCCTTATCCGGAATAACTAGATTCTAGTTATCCGGAATCCCTTCTTCAGCTTATCCGGAATTGGTCCTTGTGCTTTATCTGGAATTTGGTGTTTCAGATGTTTATTCGGAATTCGGCTTATGCCTCTTATCCGGAATCATTGATGAAGGCACTATCCGGAATACGTCTCAAAGTCCTTATCCTGAATCCACGATTTCGAAGCTTTATCCGGAATTCTAAACTTAGAACCTTATCCGGAATCCTCTAAGTCTGACTATCCGGAATATCAAAAAGTCACCATATTCGGAATACCCACTTACCTTGCTTATCCGGAATGTTGTTTTAGCTTATATCCGGAATATCAAAAATCACCACTATTCAGAATATAGGGTTTTAAGGAACCCGAATAAAGAACTTAAAAAGCACAAATAAAAAATAAGCTAAAGGCTAATAAGCACTCAACTAAAAACTTAACCAAATTGATTTTAAGAAAAAGTTATTAAGCCAAAATTTAAAAACACTAAATAATAAAAATATTTAAAATCAACTTTTTATAAAATTTAACTAATAAGCACTTAATTAAAAATAAGAAAAGCACACAATAAGAAATAAAATCAATAAGCTAACACAATCATAAACATAAAAGCATAACAATTAATCAATTAAGCATGACAATAAGCACATAAACATAAAGATTAAATCAAAACAAGAAAGGTAGAATGAGAGATTAATTAAAACTTGATTAAAATTAAGATTCAACAATTAAAGAAAGAACAAGAATTAAAAGCTTACAAATTCAAGGTGCAAGACAAGAAATTAAAGGTGCAATTAAGTAAATGACATTAAGAAAAGTGCAAGTAATTAAATGGAAGAATAGTTTGTCAAAATAGCCAACACCTCCTAATGTGATATTAGGAGGGTATTTATAGTGATTAGGGAAGGTTAAGCATGTGTTGATTCATTCTTCTTCTTCACGTCTTTTCGTCTTCTAAATTCTTCGACTTTTTCGACTTTGTCTCGGGATTAATCGAACTTGTCTTGTAATTTCTTCATTAATAAGACTTGAGTTCTTCGGCTTTATTAAACTTCCGTCTTTAGACTTTTTCTTCGATAAATCTTCAGAATAGGCCTTGGACTTAGGTTCTTTTTGCACTCTTGATCTTTTGACTTCGTCTTTTGTCTTTTTCTTCGATAAAAGCCCGTGAAAGCCCGTGTTTTCTTCCCTTTTCACATTTTGATCCTAAATCACAACAAAAACACAAACCACGCATAATTCTGACATTTACGACTTAAAATACACGTTTTGGCTTGGTTATGATTATAATTAAGTGGTAAAAGGATAAGTGTTTTCACACTAATTATAACATTCAACCAAAAACCTTTGATAGATAAATGATAATTGCTTGAGTACAGATATTGAATTGTACATGGACTTAAGATACTTATATTAACTAGTTAACAAACCCATATTGTTGATTATAGATAACTGATAATTTTTTCATAATGCTAGTAATGCATACGAATCTATTAAATTGTTGCAACCTGTAGGTTGATAATACAACAGGTGCCTAGCAATAGCAGACCAACAAAACACTAAATTTTTTTTCATATTAAACATGGAGAACTGACATCATCCAACCTTCCTTTTGCCTTTGATGTTGCTCCCCTCTGCAGCATTCCTTGACCGAACCTTCTTCTCAGCAATTTCTTTCCAAGTTTTTTTATTGGCTAGGCCAACAACGACATTTGGTCTTGGAGCTTTCACTTGAAAAGATTGAGCTTTGTGAGTGTGCTTTGATCTGGGAGTGTGCTTTCTTCTTGGAGCATCAGCTTGAGCAACTAATTCTTCATCCCTAGAGTCAAAGAAAGGGCTCTTTCTAATCCAATCTATGTTTTCCCATTCCTTCTGATATTTGACCACATCATGTGTTTAAAACAATTAATCGATGGTATAAACGTATACAACTTTATGCAGACACACATAACAACTTAACTATACCTTGTTTGAAATTTTCTTATATCCTTTCGAGTAAGCAGTCGGCTTTGACTTTGAACCTGACATAGCATTAGGTTGAATAAATAAAAACTTCACACTGCTGTACATTCAACCATAAACTTTAAGTTTAAACAGCTTTACCTTTAGAATTTCTATTCTTCTTAAGCTTTAACTCATAATCCTCATCACTCGTGTCTTTCTCCTCATCACTTGTATCTTCCTCCTCATCACTAGAATCTACCTCGGCATCATTAGTGTCTTCCTCCTCATCAGATGAATCTGATTCATCCTCTGCAGTAGGTTTGAATAGAATAGGAGTTTCTAAATAGGGAGGACGAATAGAGGGAGGACGAACTTTTTTGGAAGATGTTGTGGCATTAGGTACACCTAAAATTTGAGTTTGAAGCAAGGGAGGAGAAACAGAGGGAGGACGAACTCGAGCGGACGAACTTGTGTCATTAGGAGTTTGAAACAAGGAAGGACGAATAGATGAAGAACTTGTGACATTATGTATGCCTACAATAGGAGTTTGAAACATTGGAGGACGAAAACAGGGAGTACTTGAAGAACTTCTTGGCAAACTACGAATAGGTATTTTATTGCTAGGGGGTGGGCGAAATTTAGCACTTTCAGAAGTAGATGATGAAGTGTCTGATTCTATATGAGTTACTTCTGCAAACATGTACATATTAATGTTAGTTATATGTTGATGAAGGGAGTGTTTGGCAGTATGTGTAGCATGGTTGTGGATGCCCTAATAACATTTGGATTTGGTTATACATATGTTTGTATAGGGGACCATATCCAACTAATTTCAAAAAACATAAAACAATATCTTACCAAAATAAGCTTAAACTATAACATACCATGAGACCATATCCACATACATTAACAAAACCCATATCCTAGATTGAAACATAGACCATATAAACACACTAATAAGGGTTAATCCTATAAATTGAATCATGTTAATTAAATATGACATAGGTCCACATACATGCATTAAAAGTAAGTGTAAACTCTAATATCATAACAAACTTACACTATTCGTATGAACCCTAATATAAATTTAAACAATATTGATTTTTGCATTACCTATTTCCTGATGTTTCATGTTGTTAATGATTGTGTAAATTGGCGACTATTGTTTATGAGGTTTGATTTTTTGATCGGTTATTGGGTGGTTAATTTAGGGTTCTTTCTTCCTGTGTGGTTGTGAAAATGGTGGTGAAAATGGTGGTGGTTACAAGATGGTTACCGGATATTATGTGTGTTTAATGAAAATGTAAATATTAAATTTACTTAATAATAAAATTATAATTAACATTTAATTTTTAAAAGTTAATAATAAATAAATAATAAGTAAATAAAAAATCATATACGTTTTATTTTTATAAAAAACAAAAAAATAAAATATTACTTTAAATTTAAACATAAAATTATAGTTAAATAACTTAAATATATTAGGTTATAATAATGCTTGACAACCGCGAGATAAATATCTTTTGGTTTTTAAGTAGTATGTGGGATTTAGTTGAGCTTTATATCAATCACCTTGAATAATCATCTCAAGCAATTTAATATGAATAAGGTCGATTTTGAATGGTCGGTTTAATAAGGTTAAGGTGAGGATATTCTACTTTGGTATTGGGTTACGGTTTATGGTTTATGGTTGAGTTTAAGGTTTATATATGGTTTAAGGTATAAGGTTTAGGGTTTGGGATTTATGGTTTAGGGTTAATGGTTTAATTATCTAGGGTTTATGGTTTAAGGTTTATGATTAATGGTTTAATTAGCTAGGGGTTATGGTTTAGTTTAAGGTTAAATGGTTTAAGATTTATGATTTAGTGTTTAGGGTTCATTGGTTTAGGGTGTAAGGTTTAGGGTTTAGGGTTTAAAGTTTATGGTTTGTGGTTTAAGGGTTAATTAATGGTTTAATGTTTATAGTTTAAGGTTAAATGGTTTAAGGTTTATGATTTAGTGTTTAGGGTTTTTTGGGGTTAAGGTTTAGAGCTTATGGTTTGCGGTTTAGGATTTAAGGTTTAATGTTTATGATTAATGGTTTACTTAGCTAGGGTTTGTGGTTTAATGGTTAATTAATAGTTTAATGTTTATAGTATAAGGTTAAATGGTTTAAGATTTATGATCTAGTGTTTAGGGTTCATTGGTTTAAGGTTCAAGGTTTAGGGTTTACGGTTTAAGGTTTATGGTTTGTGGTTTAAGGGTTAATTAATGGTTTAATGTTTATAGTTTAAGGTTAAATGGTTTAAGGTTTATGATTTAGTATTTAGGGTTTTTTGGGGGTTAAGGTTTAGGGCTTAGGGTTTGCGGTTTAGGGTTTAGGGTTTAAGGTTTAGGATTAATGGTTTAATTAGCTAGGGTTTGTGGTTTAATGGTTAATTAATGGTTTAATTTTTATAGTATAAGGTTAAATGGTTTAAGATTTATGATCTAGTGTTTATATATGGTTCATTGGTATAAGGTTCAGGACTTAGGGTTTAGGGTTTAAGGTTTATGGTTTGTGGTTTAAAGGTTAATTAATGGTTTAATGTTTATAGTTTAAGGTTAAATGGTTTAAGGTTTATGATTTAGTGTTTAGGGTTTTTTGGGTTAAGGTTTAGGGCTTAGGGTTTACGGTTTAGGGTTAGGGTTTAAGGTTTAGGAATAATGGTTTAATTAGCTAGGGTTTGTGGTTTAATTATTAATTAATGGTTTAATGTTTATAGTATAAGGTTAAATGGTTTAAGATTTATGATTTATTGTTTAGGGTTCATTGGTTTAAGGAATAGAGCTTAGGGTTTATGGTTTAAGTTTTTGGGTTTATGGTTTAAGGTTTAGGATTACTGGTTTAATTAGCTAGGGTTTGTGGTTTGAGGGTCAATTAAAGGTTTAATGTTTATAGTTTAAGGTTAAATGGTTTAAGATTTATGATTTAGTGTTTAGGGTTCATTGGTTTAAGGTTCAGGGTTTAGGGTTTATGGTTTAGGATTTATGGTTTATGATTTATGGTATGCATGATTATGATTTATGGTCTAATTAAGGTTCATGGTTTAATGGTTTATGGTTTACGATTAAATGGTTTAAGGTTTAGGATTTAGGTTTTATTATTGTTTTATGGTTTAATTTGGGTTTATGGTTTAATTGGTTAAGGTTTATGATTTAGGGTTAGCATCATTCGAGATAGATGGGTTTGACATTTCATATTTTTTTAAAACTTTAAGGTTTTAAAATAAATCAAATAACAAATTAATCATCGTTTATGTTACATTCAGACGTGAGCTTGTTGAATAAGTCATAAAACCGTTTAAGCACCCGACTTATATTATATAATTACGAATAGGTATTTTATTTCTAGGGGGTGGGCGAAATTTAGCACTTTCAGAAATAGATGATGAAGTGTCTGATTCTATATGAGTTACTTCTGCAAACATGTACATATTAATGTTAGTTATATGTCGATGAAGGGAGTGTTTGGCAGTATGTGTAGCATGGTTGTGGATGCCCTAATAACATTTGGATTTGGTTATACATATGTTTGTATAGGGGACCATATCCAACTAATTTCAAAAAACATAAAACAATATCTTACCAAAATAAGCTTAAACGATAACATACCATGAGACCATATCCATATACATTAACAAAACCCATATCCTAGATTGAAACATAGACCATATAAACACATTAATAAGGGTTAATCCTATAAATTGAATCATGTTAATTAAATATGACATAGGTCCACATACATGCATTAAAAGTAAGTGTAAACTCTAATATCATAACAAACTTACACTATTCTTATGAACCCTAATATAAATTTAAACAATACTGATTTTTGCATTACCTATTTCCTGATGTTTCATGTTGTTAATGATTGTGTAAATTGGCGACTATTGTTTATGAGGTTTGATTTTTTGATCGGTTATGGGGTGGTTAATTTAGGGTTCGTTCTTCCTGTGTGGTTGTGAAAATGGTGGTGGTTACAAGATGGTTACTAGATATTATGTGTGTTTAATGAAAATGTAAATATTAAATTTACTTAATAATAAAATTATAATTAACATTTAATTTTTAAAAGTTAATAATAAATAAATAATAAGTAAATAAAAAATCATATACGTTTTATTTTTATAAAAAACAAAAAAATAAAATATTACTTTAATTTTAAACAAAAAATTATAGTTAAATAACTCAAATATATTAGGTTATAATAATGCTTGACAACCGCGAGATAAATATCTTTTGGTTTTTAAGTAGTATGTGGGATTTAGTTGAGCCTTATATCAATCACCTTGAATAATCATCTCAAGCAATTTAATATGAATAAGGTCGATTTTGAATGGTTGGTTTAATAAGGTTAAGGTGAGGATATTCTACTTTGGTATTGGGTTACATTTTATGGTTTATGGTTGAGTTTAAGGTTTATATATGGTTTAAGGTATAAGGTTTAGGGTTTGGGATTTATGGTTTAGGGTTAATGGTTTAATTATCTAGGGTTAATGGTTTAAGGTTTACGATTAATGGTTTAATTAGCTAGGGGTTATGGTTTAGTTTAAGGTTAAATGGTTTAAGATTTATGATTTAGTGTTTAGGGTTCATTAGTTTAGGGTGTAAGGTCTAGGGTTTAGGGTTTAAAGTTTATGGTTTGTGGTTTAAGTGTTAATTAATGGTTTAATGTTTATAGTTTTAGGTTAAATGGTTTAAGGTTTATGATTTAGTGTTTAGGGTTTTTTGGGGTTAAGGTTTAGAGCTTAGGGTTGCGGTTTAGGATTTAAGGTTTAAGGTTTATGATTAATGGTTTACTTAGCTAGGGTTTGTGGTTTAATGGTTAATTAATAGTTTAATGTTTATAGTATAAGGTTAAATGGTTTAAGATTAATGATCTAGTGTTTAGGGTTCATTGGTTTAAGGTTTAAGGTTTAGGGTTTACGGTTTAAGGTTTATGGTTTGTGGTTTAAGGGTTAATTAATGGTTTAATGTTTATAGTTTAAGGTTAAATGGTTTAAGGTTTATGATTTAGTATTTAGGGTTTTTTGGGGGTTAAGGTTTAGGGCTTAGGGTTTGCGGTTTAGGGTTTAGGGTTTAAAGTTTAGGATTAATGGTTTAATTAGCTAGGGTTTGTGGTTTAATGGTTAATTAATGGTTTAATTTTTATAGTATAAGGTTAAATGGTTTAAGATTTATGATCTAGTGTTTATATATGGTTCATTGGTATAAGGTTCAGGACTTAGGGTTTAGGGTTTAAGGTTTATGGTTTGTGGTTTAAAGGTTAATTAATGGTTTAATGTTTATAGTTTAAGGTTAAATGGTTTAAGGTTTATGATTTAGTGTTTAGGGTTTTTTGGGGTTAAGGTTTAGGGCTTAGGGTTTGCGGTTTAGGGTTAGGGTTTAAGGTTTAGGAATAATGGTTTAATTAGCTAGGGTTTGTGGTTTAATTATTAATTAATGGTTTAATGTTTATAGTATAAGGTTAAATGGTTTAAGATTTATGATTTATTGTTTAGGGTTCATTGGTTTAAGGTATAGAGCTTAGGGTTTATGGTTTAAGTTTTTGGGTTTATGGTTTAAGGTTTAGGATTACTGGTTTAATTAGCTAGGGTTTGTGGTTTGAGGGTCAATTAAAGGTTTAATGTTTATAGTTTAAGGTTAAATGGTTTAAGATTTATGATTTAGTGTTTAGGGTTCATTGGTTTAAGGTTCAGGATTTATGGTTTAGGATTTATGGTTTATGGTTTATGGTATGAATGATTATGATTTATGGTTTAATTAAGGTTTATGGTTTAATGGTTTATGGTTTACGATTAAATGGTTTAAGGTTTAGGATTTAGGTTTTATTATTGTTTTATGGTTTAATTTGGGTTTATGGTTTAATTGGTTAAGGTTTATGATTTAGGGTTAGCATCATTCGAGATAGATGGGTTTGACATTTCATATATTTTTTAAAAACTTTAAGGTTTTAAAATAAATCAAATAACAAATTAATCATCGTTTATGTTACATTCAGACGTGAGCTTGTTGAATAAGTCATAAAACCGTTTAAGCACCCGACTTATATTATATAATTAATAAACAAGATTTATGTTATAATTATTAATATAATTATCATGATAATTAAACATGGTCATTTTATTTAAATAAACTTTAGGTTAAAATAATTATTAATATAATTATTCATGTTACATTTAATTAATTAAGAAACGTAGCTTAATTATGTTATATTAATTTTTAACCAAGGTTTAATTAAATTAATTACATGCTTTAATTTAATTATCCAATAATTATGTAAGGTAAAGTTCGATTAATAAAATCATGAAATATTAATAAGCTTATACTACTAAACTCGACTTATATTATATACACACCTA
This sequence comes from Glebionis coronaria, assembly GCA_025667525.1. Lineage (NCBI taxonomy): Eukaryota > Viridiplantae > Streptophyta > Magnoliopsida > Asterales > Asteraceae > Glebionis > Glebionis coronaria. The sequence continues at coordinate 488,621,378 of CM046877.1, forward strand.
AGGTGTCTAAAAAGTGAAGCCTTTTATTTGCATGCAACTTGATATATTGCACCGGTACCCCGTCCACTAATAACTCATACACACACACACACACACACACGCGCGCGCGCATTCGATATCCGGAGGTCAAATAAGGAATCAACCACCCACCCACCCAGACATAAACAATAACAAATATTCAAACCCTGATAAATCAAACCTAAGTGACTGGATGGATATTGATTTTAAGATCACCGCTGAGATGATTGATTATGTGATGGATAAGTATGGAACCAACTGGAGATATGATGATCCGATTGCTGACACTATTATTGAAGACTTGATGCAGTTAGAGTTTAAAAAATAGACTAAAGGAAAATCAAAACAAGGTTAGGGTTTTTTACTTCGCAACAGTATTATTGAAGTTTTGATGACTTGTTTTTGTTTTGATGATGTTGCATGTTATGAAAATACCAAGAATTGATTTTGTTTTAATATTTGTTATATAGATGACAAGGCAAATGAGGCTACGAAGGTTGATGAAGCTATGAAGGTTGATGAAGCTATGAAGGTTGATGAAGCTATGAAGGCACATATTAAAGGTCAATTTTGTGCCATTTTATGTTTATATGTTTATCAGAAAGGCGTTAGATGGATCAGTAGTTAGTGTTTACTATGTAAAGTTTTAGGAGTAGTGAAAATGATAAATGGTTCAAGTATTTTGTTGGTTATATGATGATGTAGATACAGGAGATAAGGGGGTGTTTGGTTTAGCTTATATAATGGGCTTATAAGCTTATTAGCTTATATAAGCTTATAAGCTCAAACCAAGTGTTTGGCTAAGCTTATATAAGTAGGCTTATAAACTTATATATGGGTGTTATGATAAGCCATAAAAAAATGTGGCTTTTTTAGGAAGGTTTGGGCTTATATAACATATTTACCATTTTACCCTCATTTTAACTTAAGTTTATATAAGCCATGGGCTTATAAGTTTATTAAACATAGGCTTATATAAGCAAAAAATGTTTTATATAAGCCCATTATATAAGCTAAAAAAACAACCAGAAATTTTTAAAAAAGGGGTTGGTCATACTTGAAACCTTAAACATTTGAGTTGAGATTAGGTTTGATTATCTTGATGTGAAAACGTATAGACTTCCTGGCCAACTTTTTTGAATCTAAGATGGCATCAATAGAACAACCTACATCTTTTCGTTTACCCTTTTTTATGTAAGTACCTCTTACTATGGTCGTGTCATTTCCCTTTTTCATGGTCCTTGTTAACATCAACTACAGTCTTTAATAAACGACCCTTTTTCTTTTATGTTGATTGGTCGAATGTTTTCATTCCCAGTTCCCACTTTTGGGGCTTCATGGGGTAGCAAGTTATCCGAGTCACCACTATGAATGCTCTCACTTTTTAGTTTCAATTTCAGTATCCGAATACTCTTTCCAGTTGAGTATCTAGATACAGACTTGTGTGGTTTATATCATGCATTTAGTATTTGGATTGATCCATGTGTGGATTGTATTTCGATACTGAAACTCAAATTGAGAGTGAGCGTGTTCAGAGTGACGACTCGGATAATTTGATGCCGAAATAAGCGCTAAAATTTACAAATGGGAAGGAAATCCTTCGACCAATCAACAAAAAGGAAAAGGGTCGCTTAGTAAAGACCTTAGTTGATGGTAGTGATGCCCATGAAAAAGATAATGCGACAGCCATAGTAAGAGGGGCTTACATAAAAAAAGGGTAAACGAAAATATGTAGGTTGTTCTGCCGATGCCATCTTAGATTCAAAAATGTTGGCCAGGAAGTCTATACGTTTTCACAGCTGCATTGGTTCAGTTACTATGTTGTTTATATGCTGATGCAGATACAAGAGCTAACTTAAAGAAAAAAGAAAAAGGCAAGGGATCAACAGAAGCTGATAAAGCATTTGATCCTTTTAATCTAGATAATTGAGTATAAAAGCTTGAAAGGGAATTCAAACTTCTTAAACAGACACAGTTGCAAGGAGGTAAATAAACTAAATTTTAACCTTTAGAGAAATATATTTATTCACTAGCTTCGGTATCACATGTATGCTCTAAAGTATTACAGCTCCACATAGACGACATCTCAAGCCCGTTTCCTCTTCGAGGTAAATATCGCCATGGTTCCTCTTTCTCGTGAAAATCATCATCTTCGTGCCCAATATGTGAATTCAGTATGCATTAACATCTTTTTGTTTAGCCTTTTTAGTAAAGGACCTCTTACTTTGGCACTCATATTCGCTTTTTCATGGGTATTGATGATATTGATATCAATCAAAGACCGAATGCGAATGTCAAATTTTGAGATACTTACATAAAAAAGGATAAACGAAAAAGAAGTAGGTCCATATTGGATTCATATATTGGGCATGAAGATGAACATGTTCACGAGATAGAGGAATCGTGGAGATATCTACCTCGAAGAGCAAACGGGCTTAAGATGTCGTTTATGTGCAGCTGTTAAACTTTATAGCAGACATGTGATTATGTGTTTGTAGTTAACTTATGCGGTATTATAGTATGTAGATACAAGAGCTGACTTGAAAAAAAGAAGAAAAAAGGAAACGGTTCAATGGAAGCTGGTACCACAACTGATCTTTCTAACCTACATAATAGGGTGGAAAAGCTTGAAAGGGAATTCCAACATTTCAAATAGAGACTGTTGCAGGGAGGTTAGTATATTAACTTTTAACCTATAATAATTTTGTATATGAATGTTTTACTGTTTTGAGTATCTGGGTGGTTGTTAGTATCTGAATTTATTAAAATTTGTCTTGTAATTTACAGATGTTATCATCACTGATTCCTCTGAAAGCTCTAAAGAAGATACACTATCATCAGATAAAAGCTTTGAAAGCTCTAAGGAAGATTTGTTGTCATTAGATGAAAGCTTTGATCATGTGAAGACTAAAGAATTCCAGCACCCATTTCATTATGACCAGGATGAACCTTCCAAGTATTCTAACACCTCTGCAGATGATTGTAGTTTGGACGAGACTTGGGGAGAGACTAATTCATCGTACAAGAAGAAAGGCAAAGCTATTGGCTCATCCAGTCAGACTACAGGCAATGCAAGTGGATCAACCAAACATATAGTCAGTCGAAGTGTTAGAAAGGGATGTACACCAAAAGCAGAGTCATCTTCTCGGTCTCTATTTTCTACAACAGAAAGGTCCCCACCTATCAGAAATGTAGTATGTTTCCTGCCTTGTCTAAAAAAATTGAAAGAATTTGAAAGAAAGCTAGGAAAAAGGAAGAAGGGGTAGGCTATGGAGGAACCTGTAGGGGGTAGGCTATGAAGAACTTGTTATCTATGTTTTATGGATGTTTCTGATGAATCTTCTTTAGACTATTTCGGTTAAGTGTAAGTATAGTTTATGTAAACAATTTTAAACACTAATCTGCATGGATGGGTGTATCCGTTATTTTTGGAATGCAAACATGTTGTCATTCACATTTTATATGAACCTGCAATATTATCATCAATATTATGAAATTAGACTTGTATTTCATGGATGTAAACATGGTTCATCTTCTATTTTATTTATTCATGTTGTGAGTTGTATAATCCTAGATGCATAACACATATAACCAAGATTTTTGTGTCAAAGTTACCTGTTACACATCTGGTTAAGGCTTTCCACTTCGGTGGATCTTATAACCCATTTTTTTCCCTAATTCTCTCGCAAAACTAATTAAGCTTTGAGCAGTTTATGTTTTCGACTTAGCTTAACTCTAAGGTGCTTTTTAGTTTTTGCTATTACATCTGCAATTATTTTCCAATCGGATAGAAAGTTGTTAGGCTCTTGCCTTAATCTTCTGAGCATATGTTTGTAACAATACTGCTAGGCCATTCTTCACTAAGAACTAAGCTAATATTGAGTATTTTCTTGAAAAGCTGCTTGTTTCAGCTTATTTCGTTTTTAATCATTATATAGTCAAGCACAAGTTAAGATTTTTTTTATCTTTTTAATCTATTTTCACTAGTCCTCCCAAGTATTTATTCCAATTCGTGTCTAATTTCCCATAAACAACTAATTTGTTCAAACAATGTGCTTAATTATTAATCAAACTAAAAATAAAAAGTTTGAAATGAGTGAAGTAAAATAAAAATAAGACAAGGTGAAAACTGATCAAACATAAATTCAATTCAATAATACTAAAGGATTACAGTTTATAAATAAAAACAAACATTTTGTTTCTCTAACTAATCAAACTTTGGAGATTTTTCAGGATCAAAAGCCAAATGAAGTTCATCGTAATCTAAGCCTCTTTGAACTCGTCTTCGTCTTCTTCAATTTCATGCTCATAAAAATAAACATCATCATCAAGATTTGACCTTCTTCCTCCAGTTGCCTCCTATACGCTTCCTCCCTCTGTCGCTGTTACTCTTGCCTCCTTCTAAAGGAAGAAGCTTCCTCCCTCTCGCATTGTTCTTGCTCTTGTTGCCTCCTTCTTAAGGAAGCAACTTCCTCCCTCTGGCGTTGTTGTTCCAGTCGGGCATTCTCTTTGTCTTCCAGCTTCCATTGTCGCTGTTCGTAAGCTTCCTCAACATAGCAATCGTACTCTTCATATGGATCATTGTAAGGACAATCAACAGGGAACTCTACATCTGCATTAGCTTTTACTTTGGGCACCACACAAGGTTTCCTAAAAAGAACTATAAGATTATTAGTACTAAATGATAACAAAGATACAACGTTAATAAAATAAATAATGATACAAACTTGTTAGGAACTGCACTGGTATCTTCAAAAGCAGCAGAAAATGTTCTTTTTGATGAAGAAGCCATTTTTTTATTCTTAAAATGCTGATAATTAAGTGTTTGTTGTGTTTTTGTTATGATTAATTTCATTACTTAATCCTTGTTTATATAACCAAGGATGGAATACAAAGAGTCAACAGCCTACATGCCAACATCTAATGCATATCCATGCATGTAATTAATTTTTGTGAAGTTCCAAGAATTAGCATTCTCATTGGGCGTGTAGAAAGTGTGTGCTTTCTATGTTTTTAGGGTTTATTGTGTTTTAAAAAAAATAGCAAAAAACAAGGTCTAGGACTCGAACCCTAGACCTTCCATTCAAACACTAACACACTTAACAAGTTTGCCACATGAACATATCTGGTTCTAAATATGTGACTAATATTAACATTAGTGAAAATTGAGATTACATTTGGTTCTAAACATTTGTCACATGAATATTTTACTGTGTGACGTTTTCAATGTGTTGGTCATAGATAATCCCATTATAATATGACCATAAGTATAATTTAGATACACATTTCTCAAATGTTGTGACTATTGGTAAACATATAGTCACATAATTGTTTGACGATTTAATATGATCATGTATTATATTTGATCATAGTCTTCAAGTAATTGTAGAAGATTTGTCACATTTAAGTAAATATAGTGGCAAATGTTTTAATACCTACTTTCAATTTGCCACACACACAAAATTCATGTGTGGTTAACATTTAACAAAATAAATTAGTCACATTAAAATAATGTGTGTGACAACCTTGTTTATCAATATGTTACTTGTAAAATAAGTCTATGTGACCATATATGATTTTTGGTCACATCCAATGTGTGTATGACAAATATATGTCACACATGTATACGTATAATTTGACTACTACTTGAACCAGACTTTGGTTCGGTAACACTCTCAATTTATTAAGTGACTAACGACTCATCCAAAAAGCATTTGTTAGCCCTAGTCACGTAAATATTCATATGCGTGACAAACAAAATACGAAATGGTCATACAAACTGACTTCAAGTGTGACTGTTTATTTATGACTGGCGAATTCAGTCACACAAAAAATTATTTGTGACTACACGAAATTCGGTATGTGTGACCGAAACCTATTTTTGTACTAGTTTTATTTTAACCATGCCGAGTTTATTAGATACCAAATTGTTTTAATAGTTCTTAACTTGTGGTAACACAATTGTAACCTTAGTGTATCTTGTAAATGTAATTAGTGTGCCAATTACAACATGATTGGAATCATGATGAATTTAGATTCATTGAAACCAAGTGGAGTTTCTTTGATACAAATATCGGAAAATATAAGTTGTTATTTTATGAGATTATTAGAATGTATTCATTGATCTCATAAAATGAAGTTGTTATTTTATTAGATTTTTGGAACCTGTTCAATGAAATCAAGAAGAATTTCTTTGAAACAAGATATTGACAATGGTACGATTTATCATTAAATATCAGATATTAGATTACATATACTATTTTACTAAATAAGTGGAAGTGTTTGTTTAACTTGTGTAATTTATTTAAAATTGGGCCGAGTTTAATTATAAACCATATATATTCTTGGGACCTTGTTGAGTTTATATATACCTATAGAAACATTGTTGAGTTTCTTTATAAGAATGGATATACTGAAACCTTGTTGAGTTTCATTGTAGAAATTGATCATATAATATTGATCTATTAAGATCTTCATGATGAAGATTGACAACATATGTGTTTTGTTAGAAATATTATGTTATAGGAGACATTTTTTAATTGTTTAGACGAAAGACTTTCTTTAAAGTGGTTTTGTGTAACGGATCTTACGAAACATTAGTGGTTTGAAACAAATTCGATTTAATTCGTTTTGGATAAGAAACACTATGTGATTTAGAATGTTGTTAATAGTAACAAAAATTAGTTTCAAACTAATTATGAGATATCGGATTAACAAATTATTTGGAATGTCACGAGTGAAATCTAAAGGATCTGCTCCCTTACTTGTAAAATGGAAGACCGATACTCGAGTTATGTGTACGGTAGATACTTTAAAGCATTCAGAAACCTTTTGTGCCGTAACTATGTTAAATGGATAGAATGACATGAAAACTGAGGTCATGAGTGAATCCAACCATAGATAATGGTGCATCAGCAATTCTGTATCATGTCATGTATATGGTGATAAGAGTTTGATTAACTCTTATATTGCAGTTGAGAATGGAGAGAACGAGTTTCGACAACTCTTCAACTGCTAATATCAAGGAAAAAGATGTGATTTACATCTGGAAAAGAAACTAAGTTAACCAACGTTGTGCGTGTCGGAGATTCGTAGGAATCTTGAATCTAGATGGTTGCTTAATGAAATTTGTCTTTAATTTGTGTTTGAATCAAATAAAAATCGATTTAAGGAATAACATAAATTAAGTGCATACGGGTTATGCCTTTAAAATGGTTAAGTTGATTATGTTTTCTAATGGTCATTTTTAAATGTATGTTATGACTTACTTTGATATGTTTTAAAATTTTCCTCAACATGTTTTCTAATTAAACAAAATTGGATACCCATTTTTCATTGACATGGATTACAAAATCAAAACTTACGTTGAAGCCAAATTGACAAGTTTTTTTTTGTTCTTGGTTGAACAAAAATAACCGAAAACCTTGATATGATTCACATGATTTTATGTGATTTGGAATTGATACCTACTAAGGTAGAGAATATCGTGTACTTCATCATATTGGCTGAATGTGGTACAAAATATTTCTATTTACACTTCCTTGAGAGTAAGGATATAGACAAGATTGATCTATATACATAAGTTGAAAGCCAACTTATTATCGATAATAAGGTGATTCGAATTCATTGGAGGTGAATATGTGTCCCCATTTCTAAATTTTATGCTAAAATTAGAATAAGACACAAATTCATTGCTCTTGATATAGGAAAAAAATCGTGCTTTAGAGTAAATGGTTAATGCCATATTCTTAAGTCCAGGTTTAAGCCATGGCATGTGGGGGAAAGCGATTATATCGACTACTTATTTTTTAGATAAGATCCCTTGTAAATAAAATAAGATACTTCTTACGAACTATAGATGAGAAGAAAACTATCTTATAAGTACTTACAAATGTGGGGGGATATCTAGCTAAGATATCCGTATGAAATTCATGGTTCAAAAGATTAGACCTAAACCCATGGATTGTATGTTCAGTTGTTCACATGATATGCTATGAATAAAAATGCCTAACGTTTCGTTGTACATGAATAAAAACTAGACACAATAATGGAATTAAGGAATGATTCCTTCTTTGGAAATATATTTCCTTGTTTACGAAGGAAATTGAAAGATCACCTGGAATAGATGACGAGATTTTCCAAGGTTAGAGACAACGAGATGATATTGATCTCTCAGATGAGATACAAGATTGACCTAATGAGAGGTTGAACCTAGAAGAAATAAAATGGCATGAACCGAGAGATTGGCTAGATTCGGTTTTTGTTTCTTTTATGATAGAAAATGAGCCTACTTTTATTGAGAAGCAGTAACTTCTTTGAAAGGGCATCAATAGAAAGAATCTATTAAAAGTGAAATAGATTCTATTTTACAAAAGTAAACTTACAAGCTTGTGAATTTACCTTAAGTTTGTAAACCACTAGGCTATAAATGGATCTTTAAGAAGAAGATGAAATTCGATGGCATCACCATTGACATGTGCAAAGAAAGATTGGTAATCAAAGAACTTAGACAACGAGAAGGTCTAACTTCCTTTGATACTTATTCACATGTTACATGAATAACCTCAATTGGGATGGTACTTCATTGTCGCATTAAGAAATTTTGGAAGTTCCTTATGTGGATGTGAAAACGATATTGTTAAACGTGGATTTAGAAAAGGAACTATACATTAACAAACCTGAGGGTTTCATGGTTCCTGATAGGTATGAAAACACCCATCTTTTCTACCACTTAATTACAATAATAACCGAGCCAAAACGTGTATTTTATGTCTTTTATGTCGGAATTATGCGTGGTTTGTGTTTTTGTTGTGATTTAGGACGAAAAGGTGAAAAGTGGAGAAAACACGGGCATTCACGGGCATTTATGGACTTTTATTGAAGAAAAAGATGAAAGACGAAGTCAAGAAGTCAAGATTGCAAAAAGAACGGAAGTCCAAGACCAATTCTGAAGATTTATCGAAGAAAAAGTCAAAAGACGGAAGTTTACTTAGAGCCGAGGAACTCAAGTCTTATTTATCGAAGAATTAAAAGATGAGTCCAAAGAAATCCGAGCCAAAAGTCATCAAAGTCCAAGATTAACAAAAAGATTAAGAAGGAAGGACTTAAGGGCGCAATTAAGAAGAAAGGAAGGAGGGGAGGAAGCTTCCTCTAACCATCCCCCTAATCACCTATAAATACTTCTCATTTTCATTTCATTTAGTTTTGTTGACTAATCGTGACAATTAGTTCTTCCACCTTTACTTTTATGCACCTTTAATTACTTGCACCTTTAATTACATGTCTTGCACCTTATTTACCATTTAATTTCAAGTAAGTTTTTCTTTTAATTCTCACACCTTTACTTTATCTTGTTGATCTCATTCTACCTTTATTTAATCTTTGATTTATAAGATTTTTGTCTCGTTTATTTGTTTAAAGACTTCATTTTTATGCTTTTGATTGTTTTAAATCATTTATTTTCATAGCTTATTTTGTTTATTTTCAAGTTTATAAAGTTTTTATAAAAATTGTTTTCGTATAAAAAGTTGTTTTTCTTAAAGCTTATCCATTTCTTGTTTTAAAAGTCTTTAAGTTTCAGTTTAGTAGCTTATTTTCATACGGTTTACTTTAGGAATTTCGTCTTGAGCTTATTAGGATTATAGCTTATTTTTCTAGCTTATTTTTAGTTTCTTCCTTCGTATTCCGATTGGTAAGATCGGAAAAGGGTTTTGTATTCCGACGGGGATTCCGATCTTCCCATCGGAAAAGGGTTTGTAACATTCCGATTGGGGTGTCTAGTTGTATTCCGATCGAGTTTAGTGACAGCATTCCGATCAGGTGTATACTCTTCATTCCGATCTAGAGGTAAATCCTCATTCCGATGAGATCTCCTAAGGCTACATTCCGATAACTGGTTCCGATCGACATTCCGATCAGAAGGTAGTGCAAACATTCCGATCAGAGCGTTTTGGTTATTCCGATCAGGTATAGGTGACAACATTCCGATTGGGTTCCGACCAACATTCCGATCTAAGGTGATTGTGGACTGATCGGAATATATTCCGATTAGGGTTATTTTTTCATGTTTTGTCTTGTTTAATTTTTACACTCTCATTTTAATTCTTGTCTAATTTTAATTCTCGTCACGCTTTAATTCTTGTCATCTAATTAATTTACTTTCCGTCACGTTTTTAAATATCGCACCTTTCTTTTAATTAGACTTAGATTTATTTTAACGCTCTTTTATTTTAACGCCATTTAATTTTAATTGTTTTGCACTTTAAATATACTACAACGACAACCTTTTTGTTCCACCAAAAACAATAGAGTCACATAGAGAACCTAGATCAATTCGATTAGAACACGAGAACGATAACTTTTACCTGGCTAAAAGCTAGGTATCAAATGGCGCCGCTGCCGGCTCTTTTCGTAAAGATTAACGGTTTTCTGTGAGAGACGCGTTGCTTTTTGGGATCCGTTCACTTGTGACCGTTATTTTTCTTGCATAAAATATTCAAAAAAACCATAAAAATAAAAATTGATAAAAATCCATAAAAATTAAAATTTTCAAAAATATAAAAAGATTTTATTTTTAGTTCTCTACCTTTAAACACCGTCACCAATCCGCGAGCGAATGTGAGTGCTATTACTACTCGTAGTGGAGTCACCATCGTAGGACCACCTCCTCCACCACCAATTATCCCTACTCCTCCTACACTTAGTATTAGTGCACCATTACCGTCTCCGCCTCACCATGACGATGTTCCTTGTACGGACCCTTCAACATCTCAACCTTTACCACCTACACCTACACCTGCACCTTCACCACCCAAACCCAATATCCCTTATCCCTCTCGTTTAGGCAAGACCAAAATGCTAACTAAGGAGGACTCCGAAGTGACACGCTATGTGAAGATGATTTCTCAAATGAACTTCAACATTAGCTTTCTTGAAGCACTTGTCCACATGTCGAAACTTGTTAAAGCATTTAAGGAATTGCTTAACAAGAAGGATAAGTTGATTGAACTCGCCAACACACGCTTAAATGAAAACTGCTCTGCAGTTATTCTTAAAGAACTTCCGGAAAAACTTGGAGATCCCGGTCGTTTTGTGTTGCCTTGCGTGTTCAACAAAACCGAAGAATTTACTGCCCTTGCTGATCTCGGGGCCAGTATTAATATTATGCCTTAGAGTGTTTGGAAAACACTATCATTACCCGACCTTACTCTAACAAAGATGACTCTTGAGCTTGCTAATCGCACTCTCGCTTACCCCGTTGGTATAGCCAAAGACGTGTTCATTAAAGTTGGCACATTTACTTTCCCGGTCGATTTTGTCGTTGTTGATTATGAAATGGACCCTCGTATTCCTTTAATACTTGGTCGGCCATTCTTGAGAACCGGACGAGCTTTAGTTGATGTGGCCGAAGGCGAGTTAATTTTAAGAGTCGGGGATGATGCAAAAGTTTTCAAAATGGGGAAGCTTACAAGTACAACCTTTGGAGGTCGAGAATCAGTGAATATGATTAATGTGCTCGATGATTTTACCATCTACAGCAATCCTCTATTCGACTCTTGCATCGATAATCCACTTTTTCATGATGATGTGGATGATTCTCGCCCCAATTTGGACCCTTCTCCCATTTATGATTCGCCACCGGTCTTTGATGCTTATGATGATGATTCTAGCTCAGACTCGGATGATTATGATGACCTTACTTCTGAGTATCCCGAGCTGCCCACGTATGATGATTTCGATGAGGCTGATACTCTTTCGAGCGATTCTTCACATGCTGAAGATCCTCCGCCATCACTCGATCCTACTTTGGACGATTACTCATTTGAGGAAGATTTCTCTACGTTTCTCAACACTTACTTCCCTCATGAGAGTGATGCCCCTCCTTTGGATTTTGAAGATTATCGTCTTGATCCTACTTTGGATTTGAAGCACATTCTTTCAAAGGAGAAGAAACCGGTCGACACCAATATCCGCAACACGTATGAGTTAACACCTCTTTGTCCCCCTTCTGAGGACGAGGTTGTGCTTCTTCGCGGATCTTCTTCACACTCTGCTGAGCCTGAGTGCTATTTTCCCCTAAAGGAAAAGGTGTTCGACCCCGGTATTGAAATCTTTAAGCCATCTCAGTATCCATTTGATGAAATAAAAGGAAAAATCTTTGGAAATTTTGAAGACTTGCTTACACCACTTCATCCTTGCTTCCACCGTGCTCCATCGCTGCTTAAGGGAACCTTGCCTACTCTTCTTTGGCTTGCCTTGTTCGCCTTAAGCCTGTGCTACTTGATGGACGAAAACTATGTCTTTGATCCTGGTGGATATGTTTCATGCTTCTTCCTATGATGATCAAGGTCGAGTCAGGCTAATGACTCGGTTAACAAAAATCAAGCGCTTCTTGGGAGGCAACCCATGCATCTATATTTTCGCTTTCTTTATCATAAGTGTAGGGGAGACCCGTTGGTGTTTGCTCTCTCCTTTCTTAATCAGGGATTCGAGCTTCAATGATCCACTCTTGATGATTCTTGACGACCCGTGATTCCGTGTTCACTTCTTCCCGGTTCTATCCTAAACTCTTTTCGATTCACTATTTTATATTTTCTCAATATTAAAATAGGAATCTCTTTAGTTGTCCTTTCCTTAGCGAGAGTTAAACAACGTGCACAATGTCCTAAGTGTAGGGGAGTTTACTCCCACATGCTTAAACATTGAGGACAAAGTTTATATTAAGTGCAGGGGGGACTTCTATCGAAGTTAAGTGGTCTTTTCCTTGTATTTGTCCTCATTTTAACCGGAAAATCAATTTTTCGACATTTTTCAAAATTTTTGATCTATTTTGGCCTATTAGTTTTTCCTTTTGTATAGTTATTTTCTTTCCTTATTAGAATAAATGTTTAATTAAGTAGTTTTAATTTTCAAACGTTGTGAATCTTTTGACTCAACCCGAGTTTACTTATCTAAGTTACTCTAGCTAGTATCCTTAACGTGTTTAAGTCAAGTTTTGCTAGGCTATTATATAGGGAGCTATAAAACGCGAAAGTCTTAACTCTCACGGGTTAAGAACAAGAAATTTTCGCAAGTTCCTATAATTGATCCTAGAGAGTCGTTTATCAAGGGAACTTTAAAATGCGATTTCTAAACTTGAAAGAGTCTAAGAATTTGCAAGATCCTATAGGCGACTCGAAAACCCAAAACTTTGATTTAATAGGCTAAGTATCCACGAGTCTCATTCTTTGAGATTTTAAATTATGGAGAACGAGAGATGATAGAGCCAATTATAAGTCCGGTATTCTTTCGTAAATTTATGTGAGTTAATTATGAGCCTATTCTCCCATCGCTTGCTAAATAATTTATCTGCTAATAAATAAGGTTGTACGATTTGAGAAGTTACTTAGCTTCTAGCCCAAGATCGTTTAAAAGTTGCTCGGTATGGATTAGAGTTCATAGCCAAGGCATAACTTATTGAAGCGGGATGCGAAGATTGGCGAGTCCGAAAAGGCCCTAACAAGGCATGAGGGCTATATTTTGTTGCTGAAGATCCAAAGTGATGTGAAGAATCATTTATCGAAAATCAATATGAAGGATCGAGACACACGACGAAAAGCAAATACTCCCCAAAAGTCATGGAGAAGTGTATCCGAAAAGACCCTAACAAGGTATGAGGATAAATAGATCCAAGTTATAAAAGGAGGCGGATCGTTGTATATCAAAATCCAAAATAAAGATTGGAGAAAAATGAAGAAGTCGTGGTCCAAGTATGAATCTCTCAAAAAGTTCAAGTGAAGAAATTCCATTTATGAAGAGAAGACCATAATTTCATGAACGTCTCTCAAGATTTGAAGAATGAAGTCGCTGCCAAATATCGGTCCGAGAAAGGTCTCAAATCGCGAAGCGAGTTATGCCAAGATATGAACTTTATGAGGTCCCGAGAAGCAGTTTTAAAAGATTTTGTCCTTTAGCTAACTATTGATTAAATCGTTCACTTTATTTTTGGACTAAATAACCATCGAAATAAGTCAAACAATGCATCCTCGTGATCATTCAAGACAACAATAAAATATAAGAGATACACCTAGGAATAAGGGAGTCTAAGTGAATAATTGGCCCACATGAGTTCGTGATAGTCTACTAACTTATAATAACAATGATCTCGTTTTTAAGCTTGGTTTGGAGAAAGTGAAAACTCGAGGATGATGATTATTCATGACATTTCCAAAACCCAAGGTATGCTTTTTGATTTCTTTACTTTGAATGTTTAGTTTTCTATCTCTTTAATAAAGGCCAACGTGGATTGATTATGATGAAAAATGTAAACTTGCTTTGTAACTAATGCATTGCATGAGGACATTGCAATGGTCAAGTGTAGGGGATTTGATAGGTGTGAAAACACCCATCTTTTCTACCACTTAATTACAATAATAACCGAGCCAAAACGTGTATTTTATGTATTTTATGTCGGAATTATGCGTGGTTTGTGTTTTTGTTGTGATTTAGGACGAAAAGGTGAAAAGTGGAGAAAACACGGGCATTCACGGGCATTTATGGACTTTTATTGAAGAAAAAGATGAAAGACGAAGTCAAGAAGTCAAGATTGCAAAAAGAACGGAAGTCCAAGACGAATTCTGAAGATTTATCGAAAAAAAAGTCAAAAGACGGAAGTTTACTTAGAGCCGAGGAACTCAAGTCTTATTTATCGAAGAATTAAAAGACGAGTCCAAAGAAATCCCGAGCCAAAAGTCATCAAAGTCCAAGATTAACAAAAAGATTAAGAAGGAAGGACTTAAGGGCGCAATTAAGAAGAAAGGAAGGAGGGGAGGAAGCTTCCTCTAACCATCCCCCTAATCACCTATAAATACTTCTCATTTTCATTTCATTTAGTTTTGTTGACTAATCGTGACAATTAGTTCTTCCACCTTTACTTTTATGCACCTTTAATTACTTGTACCTTTAATTACATGTCTTGCACCTTATTTACCATTTAATTTCAAGTAAGTTTTTCTTTTAATTCTCGCACCTTTACTTTATCTTGTTGATCTCATTCTACCTTTCTTTAATCTTTGATTTATAAGCTTTTTGTCTCGTTTATTTGTTTAAAGATTTCATTTTTATGCTTTTGATTGTTTTAAATCATTTATTTTCATAGCTTATTTTGTTTATTTTCAAGTTTATAAAGTTTTTATAAAAATTGTTTTCGTATAAAAAGTTGTTTTTCTTAAAGCTTATCCATTTCTTGTTTTAAAAGTCTTTAAATTTCAGTTTAGTAGCTTATTTTCATACGGTTTACTTTAGGAATTTCGTCTTGAGCTTATTAGGATTATAGCTTATTTTTCTAGCTTATTTTTAGTTTCTTCCTTCGTATTCCGATTGGTAAGATCGGAAAAGGGTTTTGTATTCTGACGGGGATTCCGATCTTCCCATCGGAAAAGGGTTTGTAACATTCCGATTGGGGTGTCTAGTTGTATTCCGATCGAGTTTAGTGACAGCATTCCGATCAGGTGTATACTCTTCATTCCGATCTAGAGGTAAATCCTCATTTCGATGAGATCTCCTAAGGTTACATTCCGATAACTGGTTCCGATCGACATTCCGATCAGAAGGTAGTGCAAACATTCCGATCAGAGCGTTTTGGTTATTCCGATCAGGTATAGGTGACACCATTCCGATTGGGTTCCGACCAACATTCCGATCTAAGGTGATTGTGGACTGATCGGAATATATTCCGATTAGGGTTATTTTTTCATGTTTTGTCTTGTTTAATTTTTACACTCTCATTTTAATTCTTGTTTAATTTTAATTCTCGTCACGCTTTAATTCTTGTCATCTAATTAATTTACTTTCCGTCACGTTTTTAAATATCGCACCTTTCTTTTAATTAGACTTAGATTTATTTTAACGCTCTTTTATTTTAACGCCATTTAATTTTAATTTTTTTGCACTTTAAATATACTACAACGACAACCTTTTTGTTCCACCAAAAACAATAGAGTCACATAGAGAACCTAGATCAATTCGATTAGAACACGAGAACGATAACTTTTACCTGGCTAAAAGCTAGGTATCAGTTCCTATACTAGAGAGAAAAGTTTGTAGGCTAATTAAGTCATTATATGATTTAAGGCAAGCTCCCAAACAATGACATCAAACTTTTTGACCACATCATGTTAGAATGTGGATTCAAAAGTAATGTATGTATGTGTGATCAATAGTAAATATGTACTCTTGTGTTTATACAGAGATGGTATAGTTATCACAAGAAGTGATAACAAGATGAATAAATCCACTAATGATATGTTGTAGTCAAGATTTGTCATGAACTTCATTAGTTGTTTGGTTTGTTTTGAACCCATATGGATTTGTTTTGTAGTCAAACATTAAGAAAAACAATATTATTGAGAGGTTCAATGTGGGGGATTCCGGCCTAGCTAGAGTCCAGTGACATCTTTTTAGATCTATTTAAAATAGAGGTAAAATTGTTTCCCATTTTGAATACTAAAAGAATATTGGGTATCTTATGTGTCTAATGACGTGTGTATGATCTGATATAGAACTTATAATCAGGCAAGCAGATATATTAGTAATTCAAGTGGGCACCATTTGAATAAGTATTACTTGAGTACTATGATACTAATAATATTTAATTATGGAAGATATCCTACTACTATCAATTGATAGAGTAATGCAAATATGGATTCTTACATATAAGAATCTAGATCCACTAGAGCGGATGTATTTATCCTAAGTGGAAAGCTATGTCTTAGAAATCTTGAAAGTATTTCAAAGAGACAATTGTAGCTAAATCTATGATGAAATATGAATTTATTATTTGAGATAAATTTATAGAATATGCAGGAAAGTTTATGCTAATTCGTAAAGGACATACCAAGATGGCGTATACCGGTAACGGCCATGTTTATAAAGTGTGATAGTCAATAGAATTTGACATAGCTCATATCACACATGTAAAACGGTAAGTTGAGACATATCCATCATAGATTGTGATTGTTACGACAACTACTCTCAACTAGAGTTATCAGGATTGACTACACAACGTCAAAGGATAACATCGGGGATCCACTTATGAAAGGCTTAAGCAGAGAGTTAGTTAGTGAGTCGTCTAAACGAATGAGACTTAAAGCCCTTGAGGAATGAGTTTCTATGAAGGAAAACCTAACCCAGTTGACTGAAGATCCCAAGATCTGGGTTAATTAAGACAACCTAATCATAGAAATATGGGGAAAGTCACATCAATATGGGGGAGTTAGTTAAAATAGTAACTTTCCTAATCCATTCCAATAACAATGTGACTTGTTGAGAGGTTAAACATATGGCTTAATGATTCAAGATGAAATCATAAAGCATAATGATTCAAGGTGAAATCGCAAACATATGTTTTTAATGATTCAAGATGAAATCACCTATGTGAGAGAGAAGTGTGGTCGCTTTGAAAGGAAATGTGTGGGGCGTAATTCCTAAGAGCTCTTGCAGAACCAGGCTAGTGTTCATGACAATAACGAACATGACTATGAGGACTTGACAATGTCAGGGAGAGACTTGTGTGAGTGTGTATTGTCGTCTACGTAAACAGAGGCTGAGTTCAAAGACATCACGTCTACTCAAATCTAGGAGACTAAGTGCATCTCACAAGGGAAGGTTCAAAGGGTCACACCTACCTATCCTATGCAAGATTCAACTGTTGGAATTTTATTGAAACTTTTATGTATTACGACCGATCTCTATTCATGTGGGGGATTGTTGAAAAATATTGTTGGCAAAATGACTTTTGACCAACTTTGGACACAATTATATATATGTATGTAATATTGTTGGCAAAATGACTTTTGACCAACTTTGCCTACAATTATGTATATGTATGTATCATATATGTTAGTGATACTTTATAGGTTCGCGTTCTCCTTGAAGAGAGCTTCGCAATGAGCCTTTATGTGTCCAAAATGAAGCTGATGTGAATGAGATATCATGTCTCAAAGTTAGGCATTTGGTACCATGCTTAAAGAGAAAAAATAGTTTATTTTTTTATTATATCGGTGAGATGAGTAAAGTGGAAGGGAGTCTATTGTGTATAAATAACCAGGCAGTTTTGTTAAGTCCGACCGACAACTTACGCGTGCCTCGATTTGCTGGTGATTTAGTAAGTCTTTTTTATTATTTTATTGTTTTATTTAGTTATCGTTTATAATTATGTCTGTATTTATTTTTTCTGTTATTTATATTCTGTTATTTATTTTATGTTAATTTAATTAATTTTATTTTATTTAATTTATAAATAAAAGTTTCCCACACTTTCTTATACAGGCAAGATCCTCCCATTGTTTTTCTTTTGCATATATATTGAAAACTTACACACGAGCTCCTGTTTTCAGGATCCAATTTGTGAATACTTACTGCTGCAAGTTGTCCTCTTTTTTGTGACCATATTTTCTACAAGCTGCAAGAAGAGAACACCAAGCATACACGTTTGGCTCAGATGGCATTTTGTTAATATAGTTTTCAGCTTCTTCAAGCCTCAGCTCCTAGCTCGTCACAACAAGTCAACACACGAGTAATGTTTTGTAAACTTTTTCTATCTTGTTAAATAGATCTATTGTGTCGTTTCCTAAACCATGGTGAGCAAACACCATGCATACTCGTTTGTTTTAGATATCTTGTTGAACGCTTGAATTGAGTCATCAAGCAAACCACATTTCCCGTACATATTAACAGTGACAGATGAAACAAAAGGGTCTTGACCAAGATTCTATATGAACAGTAAGGCATGGAGTTGAACTCCTTGTTCAAGTGTAGCTTGATTAGCACCACCCTTAATTAATCTGAAAAATGTAAACTCCTTAGACTCAATATTTTTCCTTTTCAAGTCAAATCCTTTTTTATTCGATCAGCTTCAACATACCCATCAATTAATGACGTATACAAAACAATATTTGTACCTGTAGAGTCGGCTGCAAGCAAACGCGAACCACTATCCTTGTCTCCTAGCTTACAGTACATATACATACGTGCATGCCAACATAAACATTCAACTCAAACCCCAATTTCAAAACAAACGTATGAATTCGAAAACGCAAACTTGTAGCCTTTCTCAGAAACCCTCATATAACAAAAAGTACTAACCCCTTTCATATACTCCGAATTCTGCAAAAGTTCAGAAATCATAGCAGTCCAAGAAACCAAGTCTCGTTGAGGAGGCATTCAAACACTTCATGGGCGTATTCCATATGGCCACATTTAAAGTACACTGATAAAATGTAATGTGGATGATGGGTATCCAGAAGTGATGATGGGCTGTTTTATTGACGTTCCAAATGTCATAGTTCTGCGTGTGCTTTAGTTTTATGGCTGTTTGGATAAGGTAAATATATGGTCGTGTTGATGTATGTTCTTGTTATTACCGTTTTAAAGAACTACTCGTATCATTGCAGAACTAAGTCATGAAAATGCAATGTAACAACGCATCATGACCACTTGCCTTTTTGATTCAGGGCATGTAGGATTCTATACACTATACGCATTTTGTATCTAGTAAGCAAGTATTATGGGTAATATTTTCCGTGCGAATGATTGTATGGTTGTTTTTGTGTAGCAACTAATGTGTGTATAGATGTATGATCTTACTGTTACTGAGTTATCCATTATATGTATAACTAGTACTGGAAAATGCAATGTTAACAAGATACAGGTTCATGGAGCTTTAATCCATTGACCCTTTACGTATGATAACCAAAACTTAATCCCTATATTATCTCAATTTATAACTTAAGACAATTACTTGATAGTAAACAGCAATTACATGTGCGTCGTACCACAGGCTAATCCAACCAGCTCGTACGGCCCTACCTGAAAAAGACCAGCCGTCCCTATCTTGCACGTTCCACTAACAGCTATCACCATAGAAGAATTCCGACTCTCACATGACAAAGAGTCAGATGTCTAAATCATAGGCAAAAATATTTTGATCCACTTTAACCTGTAACCCACCTGACGTGCCGATCTTTGGCGCCCATAAAATTAGTTGCCACTTCCAAGTTCCAACCCGAATATTCGTATGGGTGGGTTGCAGTTTATTTATATTCCACTGAATTTCCTTAATTTCTTGATATTCTTATCTGGGTAGACGTGAACCGCAACATCTGATGCCTGAACTCGTATAATCTACACCCAAATGATCCAAAGTCTCCTATAGGGTTCAGGTGATGTGATGTATTTCATTTGAGAATCAATTAGCCGGAACAGCCCATGACCCAACACGATTGACACCACTGTCTTCAACTGTTGTACTATACCGACAACAAACCCGAAGTCGATAACGCGGAACCGCTAGATCGCGAGTTGTATCGAGCACAAGTAGCCAACACGAGAGACTACAAAGAACCGACAAACATATATGCACACGGAATACCCTCAACTACCTCTTTATTAATAACCCTAATAAAGACTACATTGAGGAAGAAGAATTCAATCAACTAGGATCCCCTCATCCCTATTTATAAAGATGAGGGGTAGGCACCTTCCTAATACAAGTTTATTCCTAATCTATATTACAAAGTACACTTAAGTTCCTAACCTATGTTTAATATTACTCCTAATATTCTAACAATTTCCACCTTAGGAGTAACACTTAAACATAACCGATACTCAACACCCTTTACCGGTGTTGGAACGTCGAACCGGGAACCACCTTGTCGACCAGGCATTGTACTTCTGTAATTTCCCTAGATTAGCTTCCATAAACTCCTTCACGTTCTTCTTCTCAACAACATTACCCTCCGCACTCTCTTGACCAGGTACTCCGGTTATTGTAATTTTTGCCCCCACCTTTATACCAAAGTGTACCTTTTCCTGCTCATTTATCAAGCAGCCCGTGTTTGTCTTTTCTACAGGTTGTTTGTCCTCCAACCGTATTTGAGCCACTGCAGCATGATCGTTACTAACCTGAAAAACCTCAGCTTCACGACCCACTTGAGCTCCATGTAGTTCCACCTCAAACCATCTTTGAGCCACTGCAACATGATCGTTACTAACGTGAAAAACCTCAGCTTCACAACCCCCTGAGCTCCCTGCAGTTCCACCTCAAACCAAACACGTTTATGAACCTGTACTCCATGGACTCCTGTTTTAATACCAGGACCAAGTTGTTTGAACCCAACTTGTTTTGAACCTCCATGCTTATGTACATTAGACCCATCGAAATTTTCGATGTCAAACCTAGTTATAGAACTAGCCATTTTTCTTTATCCCTTTGTTGTTTGCTAAACCTTGTGACAAACCTCACAATCACAAACCGACAAAGTCCCTTCAATAATTCGCTAAACCTTGTGATATATTAAACCTCACAATCACAAATTACGAAGTCCCCTTGTGTAAAGAAAAACCCTTGCTTTATCGATATAACCCTAAGAAAAACTTCTTAGAAATCGATCAAACCAAGTAACCCTTCAAAACAACACCCTTTCTTACCCAAATATCGATTGAGCCTTGGAAATTAACCTATCCAACAAATCGACAACCCTTGAATCAAGAAAGTACCCGACTCCTTTTGAAGTAACCCTTGTCGTACTTTTAACTTTGCAAAACCGATTTCTAATATCATAAGAAATCTTGCAACCTCGACAAGTCTTGAATCTTCTTTAACCTTGCTACAAACCTTGTCAAGTTGTTTCTTAACCAACTTTACCGACAAGCCTCACAAGCCGTGTGCAATATCTCTGTTGTTGCTAAAACCCTTTCTTGCAAATCGAATTAACTAGGATAACCCTAAACCCTCGATCAGAACAAGCAACCCGATCACTAACTTGAAAACCCAAGCAAACCACGATCAAACTTGAACCACAAGAAAATACCCTTCTTGCAAATCGAATTTATTAGATACCCTAAACCCTCGATCATGAACAAGCAACCCGATCATAAACTTGAATACCCAAGCGAACCACGATCTAAACTTGAACCACAAGAAAAACCCTCAACAATGAATCTTTCGCCTTTATCGTCTTTTTTTTAAAACAAACGCCAAGGTAGATGATTCTCTCTAATCGTCTTTTCTTTTGTTATGAAATACCATCTATAACACAATTGGATTAAAATAATCCAAACACCTTTTAACGATTGTAACAAGAATCAAATTTTCACATGCATGCATCATGCATGTACTAAAGATAACAAGCCTTTGTCGTTTACCAAAGAAAAAGTAATTTCTTGTTCCTCTCGTTAACCAATCGCTACTTGAAAAATCGATTTGAAATCCAAACCAATTTTCTTTTCAAAGTCAGCGATCGCTACTCCAACAATCCTAAAATCGATCCTCGAATCTTCGAAACCGAAGTTCGACACTCGTACAAACTCGGACCCGACCTAGCACTCGATCTTCGGAGACCTTGAGACCCAAGCTCTAATACCACTTGTTGTACTATACCGACAACAAACCCGAAGTTCGATAACGCGGAACCGCTAGATCGCGAGTTGTATCGAGCACAAGTAGCGAACACGAGAGACTACAAAGAACCGACAAACATATATGCACACGGAATACCCTCAACTACCTCTTTATTAATAACCCTAATAAAGACTACATTGAGGAAGAAGAATTCAATGAACTAGGATCCCCCTCATCCCTATTTATAAAGATGAGGGGGTAGGCACCTTCCTAATACAAGTTTATTCCTAATCTATATTACAAAGTACACTTAAGTCCCTAACCTATGTTTAATATTAATCCTAATATTCTAACATCAACTATATACTAATGACCTTTAACTTCCATCTTTAATGTATATCACTAAAACACATATCTAACTAGTTTCAAACTTGTGTCATATCTTCCATCTTGCTTCTAAGTAGACCACAATATGGTTCGACATCATGCTTCTAACCTGTAACATTGATTCAATTCTGACTGGCATAGAACGGGTTTTATTATAAGCTGACTTGAAACAGTCTACTTAGAAGCAAAATTACCTGTAAATGCTCCCGCTGATTTCTGACTTTTGGCATGTGCTGGAATCAATTGATCATGGAAATTTATGCAAACCTATAAGCCGAACTGATCCTTCATACAATGAAACTTTGCAGTTTTTGCAAAAACTTAGAGCAGCATACTGATGAAGATAGACGGTGTTGATGTAAATTTTAAAATTAGCATGAAAGAAAATGCAGCAAACCTTGAGGGGGTTTACGGTTTTTTAACCACATTGTAAATTGATGCTACAAATATTTGGTATACCGTTTTATTGCATTAAATAGTTATGCATTTTCATCAATATACCAAGATAGAACAACAGAAGGTATTTCAAAAGTAATTTTTAAGCCTTAAGCCGTTAGTTGTGTACACCAGAATATTTATAAAGGTGGGTTGCAGGGTATTTTTTTTGCCACTGGTTTCGTTCATTTCTTGATATTCTTATTTGGATAGATGTAAACCACAACATGTGATACGTAAACTTGTATAACCTACACCCAGGTAACCCAAAGAGGTCTTTAAGTTTGAACCTCCCTAGTCCCTAGGTATTCGTCTTGGTGGTGGCCACAGAAATGGTTCGGAAACGCTCACGGAGCACCCCAGTTAGGCCATCAAGTCAAAGACTCAACGTCATTGAAAACCTCATCCGGATTAAGACAAATCAAGACGGACATATTTGTGCAGTTACACCTGTGTTTTAGAATGCTGATGTCGTTTGAATGCCCAAATTATCATTTGACCAATATGTATACAGATTATAAGCTTAGCAACATTCACCCGATACCCTTGAATTGAGAATCTGAGATGATATATAGGTTAGCTATTAATAAACGGATTTTAGTTTACCTATTCTATAAAACCAATAAGTCAATAAGCTTAGCAAATAAGAAAATCCAAGTAGTAGGCCGTTAAATTGAACCGATGCATTTCACCTCTAGTGGCGCGATTATATGAGACAAGTGCGACTGATAATATAAAGTTGTGTCTTGTAACGGGATTGACCATAGTATACATGCTATATGTCTGGATACAAGTTTTATTTGACCGTCTTAACTTAGAAAAGTACCCGTTTCCACCCATTTTCAACTCACCCTCATTTCCACCTCTTTCTAAAACAGTGGACAACAAAAATCTTGTCTGGTTAAGAAAATAACATGTTTCCACCCATTTCCATCACACCCACCTTTCCAACTCTTTTGAAGACTGTATCTAATGATTTATATAGTTCATAACAATTATTTAAAACCATAAACAAGATTAAAGCACACATATAGCGGAAGCGAATTAACAAGATCATAATTAACACAGTTATAATTAATCGAGGTTAGGGTTACATATCTTTATCCTAGCAAGATCCACAAGACAACGGAACAATCAGCAACTAGGGTTAATCACGAACACCACCAGGATATAGTCTAAAATAAGACTATATCACGATCTTGTACACACGTAATACGGCGAGTTAATCATGAATTTAGCACGAACAAACCGAGCTTCCACGCTTATGGAGTATCTACCCAACAACTCTAGAGAGGGGCTAGGACATCTAAATAGCTTAATCGAAGAACAAAGAAAACCCTAAATAGGGGTGTTTTGGCCGGCGACTAAGAGCAAGAGAAAAGAGAGATTGTGATTAAATTATGAAAGCCTTGGGTTTGTTTTTATAGGCTTGGAAAAACTTTTCCTCCAAGTTAAAAACAAAATAGGAAACAAAATGTTTTTCCTTCCCTTTTGCCCCCTTTGACCGTCGACCATAAGCCCACCCATATGGGCTTCCGGAACTTTCCCGTTTACTTCTTTTCTCTTCTATTTAATTCCATAACGGTCGTTTATACTTAACTTTTAATTATTAACGATCGTTAGTTAAGCTTTGGTTTGATTTAATAAATATAATAAATATATTTAATAAATAAATTAACCCTTTACGTAATGTGTGCAATCCCGTGATCTCGAGTTCGATCCTATCTCACGACTATCGATTTTAAATCCATAAACTTTCAGCTCCCACTTGGACAAAATTCGACTATCGTGATTACATTGACTAGCGTCTAGTTACACTAGCAATGTCACTAGTACAAACCGGGTAAGGTCTCCTGGACAAAACCTTTTAATGATATATCATCATTATTATTATCCTTTCATTTCAAATACAACGTTAATAAGGATATGGATTTCAGTCATTCCTTTCATTAACCATTCTGTTTCTCGTTTACGGATATAGCAAGATTACCAAAACACATTTGGGTGTGGCCACACAAACATCTTACTACTCCCCCGAGGGGCCCAACTGTATTTATACTTCAAAATAATTTGAAGGAAACAAATCCCATTTTGACTACAAGCAAAACACATGAACTTCGCAACACTTCTAAAAATAACCCTTATAGCTACTAGTTACGTTTAGCGTTAGGTTACCTTACAGAAATGCACTACATTCAATGCAGTTTTCTGGTATCTCAGGTCTAAGGATAACTATTTATGATTTACTTAATGACAAAGATCCATAAATTAAAATCATATAGTTGGGATAAGTCCAATATTTGATCCATCAAATATCATCCAACATTGACCAATATACTTTCAAGTATACTCTGTCACTATTTTGAATTGTCTTAGTTTAATAATACTCCCATATTATTAATCGACAACGGACATTCAGAAATATCATAATATTCATGGATTAAAACATGTAAAATAGGATACAAAATCAAATAACAGAAAAATAAACGAAACTCAATGTTTATTTCATCAGTTCAATAATGTCTTAAACATCCTTTATCCAAATACCAAAATAGATCAATGCATAAAATTGGTACATGCATCATGCCTCTAGCAATGACATTCATACTTGTTTGGCAAAGCATAAAATAACCAATCTTGACCTATTGGAATTTTGAGAATACTTTCTTCAAGAATTCAATTAATTGAAATTCTTGTACATGTGCATTCAAATAGTTTGATATTGCCACATAATATCAAAATTATGAAACATCCTTGATCACCAATTTCCTAAACTTCCAAAACACATTTGAAGTTCTAAGTATTCTAATTCTTTAATGTATAATGCAACTTTAATCAACATGTCATCTCCAAAAGACCCCATGACTAATATTGAGTGTTACCTCAATTATATCTTTTCAAGTTTTACAGCTTGTCATAAAAGATATGATTACGTTATGATACAAGGCTTTTGGCCCGTATAAAAATTAAAGTTCGTTGTGTTGTTCTCTTCGAATTGAAAAACTTGTGTTTAATGTGTGACTCAGCTGTCTTTGGTGAAACAAAAATGTGTCGTTGTAGTGTTTAAAATTAAAGGTGCAGAACAATTAAAGTAAAAGTGCTCTTAAAGTAAATCTAAGTCTAATAAAGTAAATGGTGCAAGTAATTAAAAGGGAGACTAAAATTAAAAGGCACTAAAAGTAAATAACGCAAACTTAAATCTAACTAAGGCAAACTTAAAACGCAACTAAAACTAAATCTTAAACTAAGGCAAATAAACTTAAAGTGCGATTAAGGAAAAAGGCGGGAAAAATAAAGCTCAAAAATAAAAGGGCAGAAACTTAAAAACTAAATTTAAAGGAACTGAAAATAAGCTCTATCCGGAATAAACCCTATTCGGAATATAAGGCAAATCGGAATATGTCACCTATCCTAAATATACCCTACTCGGAATAATGGCCTATTCGGAATACAATCCCTATTCGGAATAAAGCTTCTATTCGGAAAGTTTAGCCTACTCGGAAAGTCAGCTCTATCCGGAATATCAAGTCTATTCGGAATAATGCCTCCTATGCGGAATATTGTCACCCTATTCGGAATGTGAGCCTTACTCGGAATAAATTGCTATTCGGAATTCCTATTCGGAATATCCAGTCCTATTCGGAAAGTCAGCTCTATGCGGAATATATTCCTATTCGGAATAAGAAACCCTATTCGGAAAATCACCCCTATTCGGAATAATGGATATTCCGAATAGCAAACTCTACAAAACACTTACGCGGAATAATTCAATATTCCGAATAAATAGCCTTTCAAAACCTCGATTCGGAATAAATGGGGCTGCGTCCAGGGAGAGAACAGAAACAAGATCCGAAGAACAAGGGATAAGAAAATAGCACGAAATAAACCAAAACAAAGCTAAATCAAACACAAGATTAAATCAAGCAAGCAAATAAACAACTATTAAGCATAAACAATCAATCCAAATCAATCAAACTCACAAAACTTAATCAAAATAATCAAAACCCACTTAAATAAATCAACAAAAATTAAGAACATGAACATAAACAAATCAATCAAAGAATAAGAAAGGTAGGATGAGATTAACAAGATAACGATAAAGATTAACAAGAACTAAAAGAAAAACTTACTTGAAATTAAATGGTAATTAAGTGCAAGACAAGGTAATTAAATTTGACAAGTATTTAAATTGACAAGGTAATTAAAGGTGCAAGGTAATTAAATGATGGAAGAACTAATTGTCACTATTAGCCAACAAAATGAAAAGATTACAACTAATGACTATATATAGGGGAGGATTAAGGAAGCTTCCTCCCCTCTTTCCTTTTCTCTTAATTGCGTCATTAAGTCCTTCCTTCTTTTAATCTTCATTAATTGCATACTTAGTCCTTTTCTTCTAATCTTCTTTAAACTTGGACTTAAGGGACTTTTGGATTCGGGATTTCTTTTGAACTCGTCTTTAATTTCTTCAATAAAATAGACTTGAATTCTTCGGCTTTTGATAAACTTCCGTCTTTTGACTTTTTCTTCGATTAATCTTCAGAATTGGTCGTGGAATTTCGTTCTTTTTGCACTCTTGACTTCTTGACTTCGTCTTTCATCCTTTTCTTCGATAAAAGTCCGTAAATGCCCGTGAATGTCCGTGTTTTCTCCACTTTTCACCTTTTCGTCCTAAATCATAACAAAAACACAAACCACGCATAATTCCGACATAAAAGACATAAAATACACGTTTTGGTCCGGTTATTATTGTAATTAAGTGGTAGAAAAGATGGGTGTTTACACACCTATCAAATCCCCTACACTTGACCATTGCAATGTCCTCATGCAATGCATTAGTTACAAAGCAAGATTGCACTTTTCATCATAATCAATCCACGTTGGCCTTTATTAAAGAGATAGAAAATTAAAGACATACAAAATAAAGAAATCAAAAGCATACCTTGGGTTTTGGAAATGTTATGAATAATCATCATCCTCAAGTTTTCACTTTCTCCAAACCAAGCTTAAAAACGAGATCATTGTTATTATACGTTAGTAGACTAACACGAACTCATGTGGGCCAATTACTCACTTAGACTCCCTTATTCTTAGGTGTATCTCTTATATTTTATTGTTGTCTTGAATGATCACGAGGATGCATTTTTGACTTATTTCGATAGTTTATTAGGTCTGAAAATAAAGTGAACGATTTAATCAATAGATAGCTAAAGGACCAAATCTTTTAAAACTGCTTCTCGGGACCTCATAAAGTTCATATCTTGGCATAACTCGCTTCGCGATTTGAGACCTTTCTCGGACCGATATTTGGCAGCGACTTCATACTTCAAATCTTGAGAGACGTTCATGAAATTATGGTCTTCTCTTCATAATGGAATTTCTTCACTTGAAGTTTTGAGAGATTCATACTTGGACCACGACTTCTTCATTTTTTCTCCAATATTTATTTTGGACTTTGATATACAACGATCCGCCTCCTTTTATGACTTGGATCTATTTATCCTCATACCTTGTTAGGGTCTTTTCGGATACACTTCTCCATGACTTTTGGGGAGTTTTGCTTTACGTCGTGTGTCTCGATCCTTCATATTGATTTTCGATAAATGATTCTTCACATCACTTTTGGATCTTTAGCAACAAAATATAGCCCTCATGCCTTGTTAGGGCCTTTTCGGACTCGCCAATCTTCGCGTCCCGCTTCAATAAGTTATGCCTTGGCTATGAACTCTAATCCATACCGAGCAACTTTTAAACGATGTGGGGCTAGAAGCTAAGTAACCTTTCAAATCGTACAACCTTATTTATTAGTAGATAAATTATTAGCAAGCGATGGGAGAATAGGCTCATAATTAACTCACATAAATTCACGAAAGAATACCGGACTTATAATTGGCTCTATCATCTCTCGTTCTCCACAATTTAAAATCTCAAGTAATGAGACTCGTGGATACTTAGCCTATTAAATCAAAGTTTTGGGTTTTCGAGTCGCCTATAGGATCTTGTAAATTCTTAGACACTTTCAAGTTTAGAAATCGCATCTTAAAGTTCCCTTGATAAACGACTCTCTAGGATCAATTATAGGAACTTGCGAAAAGTTCTTGTTCTTAACCCGTGAGAGTTAAGACTTTCGCGTTTTATAGCTCCCTAAATAAAAGCCTAGCAAAACTTGACTTAAACATGTTAAGGATACTAGCTAGAGTAAACTCGGATTGAGTCAAAGGATTCACAACGTTTGAAAATTAAAACCACTTATTAAACATTTATTCTAGCAAAGAAAGAAAATAACTATACAAAGGGAAAAACTAATAGGCCAAAATAGATCAAAAATTTTGAAAAATGTCGAAAAATTGATTTTCCGGTTAAAAATGAGGACAAATACAAGGAAAAGACCACTTAACTTCGATAGAAGTCCCCCCTACACTTGTAAAACCCGCATGCTTTTACCATGAATAGTGCCCTTAAGATCGTACGTCCTAGATTAAAACTTACCTTATTTAGTATTGATCACATTCATGTGCTAATAATCAAGCAAGTGCATACGTGTATGACATGACAAGTATCGATTACGTACGAACTCATGATAAACAGTTAATAAATATGTCACGTGAACATAATTAAATCATGATCACCATTTAAAATACGAACTAGAATAATTATGTAAATACATATAATATAATTACGAGCGTTAAGATTACGATAAGCGACATGATAAAATAAACAGAAACACTTTAAACACGAGCACGTTTAACCACGAACGAACACGAAACATCGGGACACGAGAAAGGTACGGGTACCCCATGTGGGGCCCCCATACCCACGGCACAACAACCAAGAATGGGCTAAGCCCATGGACTTTTACAAGTAAAGGGGGGTTATGGTAAATATGTTTTTCATTTTTCACTTTCAAGCAAAATAACATAAACCCTAAAAGATTTTCTCCTCCTCCTCTTTGTTCCTCCTTGTGCCGCCACCTATAACACCACCATAGGAGGTTGTTGTTGATTTTTGACATTAAATACAAGTGCTAGAAACCGTGTTTGTTCATCCCCTTTCAAGCTACGTATTGGTATATCATTCTAAACCCTTCTTTTTAATTCTTTTTAATCTTTGATTATTTTCATGAACATGTTATTATTTTTCTTATTAAAACATGATAATTAAAAATTGATCTAACATGTTTTGGGGTTAATTAAAATCAAAGAATGATATAAAAAGGGTGTTTGTTTTAGCCGCCTAGCAAAACAAACCCGAGGGGGGTTTGGTTTGCTTATTGCCGCCACCACCAAGACCATTTTTGGTCTTGGTTGGTGCTTGTGGGACCCACGGCAGCAAGGAGACACACGTGCCCCGAGTTTGGCTCGGGGTACGGTGTCGAGTTCATGCCCGATTCATGGTTCGTTGGTTAAATCATGATTTATGCTACATGTTAATTTTTATGAATTATGAACTTAGGATATAAATTAATTAATAACATGAAATATTAATTAAACCATGACTTAGGTTATTTTAATTATTAATTTATCATGATATTAATTTAACCTAAGTATTTTATGTTATAAGTTATAATTAATTAATTATTTAAAATATGCCTATAATTAATTAATTTAGACATGACTTAGGTTATATTATTAATAATAATAATACACATTTTAACCTAAGTATTTCATTTCATTTTAATTAAAACATGTTATACTTTAATTAAAATGCTTAACCTATAGTTTAATTAAAATACATGAAATAATAATTAAACTATATACTATATCATATGACTTAAGAAACAAGCTTATAAACACTTAGACTTATATGTTAGCTTATGTAACCAGCTTAATTCTAAATATGGAAACTTCTATTTATAGAAACTTAATTAAATAAGGCAACTAATCTATTAATGGAAACCTTCTATATATGGAAACTTATTTAATTAAGGCAGCTGATCTATTTTTAGAAACTAATCTATTTTAAGCAGTAAATTCTATTTTAGGAAACTTTCTATTTTTGGAAACTTTCTATTTTTGAAAACTTTCTATTTTTGGTAACTTTCTATTTTTGGAAACTTTCTATTTTTGGAAACTTTCTATTTTTGGAAACTTTCTATTTTTGGAAACTTTCTATTTTTGGAAACCTGCTATTTTTGGAAAGTTACTTATTATTACACAGTAAGTATAATAATACATGAAATACCAGTAATACTTAAACAGATTAATCAGAATGCAAGATAAACACAATTTAAGGCTTTAAACAGTGAACCATGACCTAAAACATACCAATTCAGCTAAAATGAGACATAAAACCCAGTACGTAATCAGTGAATCGATACTTATACACGTGTGTATTCATGTAGCTTTAGTGATTCAGAAGTAGGAGTCTTTCTTCCGTTCATTCACTGGACTTGAGGTACGGATTCCCGTCCTTTCAGTATGGACATTCCTTCCTTATTAAGATTTCCCCGTATGCAGCCAACTGTTTTCCCCAGTATTTGTTTTATTGTTTTGAACTGCTTATGTTTAAATTAGCATAATCTATAGCCATATACAAGCATGACCAGTTTCACCTAGTTATGGAGGTACCATAACCATAACATTGGAGGCACCAATGTTATGACTTCCCCACGGCGGAGTGATTGCTCGTGGCGTCCCTTTTCAGTTTTGGCCATATTATTATATCAGGTGGGGCGTATGGGTGCATCCTAGTTACATGTTTTATTCAGTATATCATGGTGAATGTGGTGTGTGCCTTGCATCCTTCACAAGGAGTTGATCCCTCCTACCCAAACCAGTATATTAATTAGAGGCATCCCCTCTAATCAGCATGATGAGGTCACCCCTCCAAGTATTCATGCACGTGACCTTTTCATGACCTATATGGGCTATGGTATATTTATGTTAAAACAGTTTTCATAAGATAAACATAAGTCTTTTCAAACTATAAAACCAGTTTTCTTAATACTTAACCAGTTTACTCAGAACTTAGTCTTCCGCTGTTATATGTTACATGTTTATCTTATTTCATGCTATATTGTACATCCGTGCACTGAGCGTCTTGATCAGCCGTTTTCCTTTTCATGTTCCCAAAACGGCAGGTACTCAGGGACGCTCGTAGATCTCAAACGTACGTGCATATGGACTGGAAGCTTTACTGTCTTTCTTTACTTTATGCATTTCCTTTACTTTAATATAGTTTTCTATGGACATTGTTTTGTCCTTTCCTTTACAGTATTTATGTTTGTGTGTGATGAGCTTTACTTTGGGGTTACCGATGTTTGATTCCGGTATTTCCCTTTTATGGTCGAATAATGCTTAGACATTTATCCTTGTATGCTTTGATGACACGCCATGATTATGCGTAATATTCCATTTCCAAAATGGGGTGTTACAATTATGGTATCAGAGCCAAGGTTTCGACCTGTAGGCTCTCAAATATGACCTGTGATTAGTGGGTAGTCACTACGGTCTTCCTAGAACTGACAGTTGTTTTCATGCATTCATCATTTTTAAGCATACATATACATGTCATTGTTACAGGGTTTTTGACTAAGTAATGGTTGGTACAGGATTGGCCCTATTTAGTCGCATGTGTTTTATCGAAACTTTTAAATTTGGGACCGACCCATAGGCGTCCCCTCGATATGTCTTTTGTTTTGAGTGAACCGACCAGAGGCGTTCTCTCGAGCATCAAAAGTTTTCATAAAACTGCATCATGCATTCATACAAAGATTTTCTTGCATAAAATTTTTCTCGTGAAATTTTTGGTATAAATTTTTTTTTCATGTATATATATAAGTTATATTTTATGTTTGAACTGTTAATCATATGTTTATGTTATACTGTCAGATGGTTCTCACACGCGAGCAAGAGCAGCTCAATGCTGCAATTCAGGCTGCCATGCAAGCCTTACTTCCTCAACTGAGGAATGACATTCGTGCTGAAGTCCAAGCTGCCAACAATCAGCAGCACAATCAGCCACCTCCTCCTCCTCCCCCAGTGACACTAGCAGTGTGGTTGGAAAGATTCAACAAGCTTCGTCCTAGAGCTTTTGAAAAGACTGATAGCCCCAGCGATGCTGAAAGCTGGTTGACTCACATTGAGAAGATTTTCAATGCTATGGGATGTGACCCCGCATTCAAGGCGAGATTGGCATGCTACCGGTTTGAAGGCGATGTACTCAACTGGTGGCTAGCCTTGACGCAGTCAGAAGGAGGTGATGAATGGGTCGCTGGTTTGACATGGGCCCAATTCAAGGAGAGAGTGATGGAGCAGTTCTTTCCTAAGGCAGAGCAGGACAAACTCAAGCGAGAATACCATGGGATACGTCAGAGAGCGGGCGAGAATAGCAACGAATTCATGCAGCGCTTTCTTCGCTTAGCTGGTTTTCTGGGAGCAGCAGCTGGTACTCCTGAAGAGCAGGCACACCACTTTAGGTGGGCACTTCGCACCTCGGTCGCGAACAATCTGGTATGTGCTACGTTCAATACAGTAGCACAAGTGGCTGACGCAGCAAGGAAGCTTGAGATGTTGCAGGAACGCGATGAGTTCGGGGAAGCTGAAAGACCCGACAAGAGGTAAACATTTCGTGTTCTATCGATAACCAGACCCCATCCTATCATTATATGTTCTATAATCATCTCTTAAACTGTATCTTCTAGGCAGAAAACTGGGGACCGGTCTCAGCCGGCTACTCAGCAGCAGCCTAATCAGCCCAAAGGAAACGGTCACACTAACGACCGTTCTGTTGTGGAAAGGCGCAGCGGTAATGATAATTACCGTAACAATGCGGGACACTCCAACAACAGCAGGTCCTACTATTTATGCATCTTCTCATGATTTCATGTTATAACTCTCATCCTGACACTATGTTAATCTCTACCAGGAACCACGGTAACGGGAAGGACCAGAACCACAGGGGTTCTCAGCCTAACCGTTCAGCTAACACTGGTGAATATCTTATGACGCATATGTCTTATACTCGTGCATATACTTTATATTAACACATTTTGTCATCAGCAGGCCCTCAGCAAGCAAGGACTCCTGCTGGAGGATTCACTCATCCTCTTTGCAGTACTTGCCATCGCAGACACCCTGGCCCATGTCGTCGTGATTCCGACGCGTGCTACAAGTGCGGCCTCCCTGGCCATCGTATGAGAGATTTCCGTAAGGGTGAAATGGAGGGTACTTCGGGTCATGCTGATACTAAACCGCCTCCTACCACTGGGCGTGTCTACACGACATTGCGCGATCAGGCAAACAAATCTACAGGTACCATTACTGGAATTTTGTATATGTACGACCAAGCTACATGTGTTCTTTTCGACACGGGTGCCACTCATTCAGTTATTTCCACTACTTATGCCAAGAACATCAGGACACTTCCCTTGCCATTAGAAAATAGGCTTACAATTTCCACGCCTTTGAAAGACTCTGTATTAATAACTCATGTATACAAGAGTCTTCCTCTAGAGTTTGACGATAAAGTTCGTACAGTAGATGCACTTCCCCTAGACATGATTGAATTCGATATGATTCTCGGCATGGACTGGCTATCCAAGCACCATGCTACCATAGACTGCCACTCATATCGGGTGATCTTCGGCGACATTAATGCACCAGAGTACATTCATAACGGGTTCATACCCGGACGGTCTGTACAAGTCATATCTACCTTGCAAGCACGTGCATTACTGTCACATGGCTGCGAAGGTTATCTAGCTACGGTTCATGACATGGATGCTGAATCCCCATCGATTCAGGATCAACTAGTAGTTTCGGAATTTCAAGACGTTTTCCCAGCTGAACTTCCAGGCATACCACCTGCACGAGAAGTGGAGTTCAACATCGACCTTGTTCCAGGAGCTGAGCCAATCTCTAAGGCTCCGTATCGTATGGCTCCCATAGAGCTAAAAGAACTGAAGAACCAACTGCAGGAACTTCTTGAACGAGGGTTCATTAGACCAAGCGCATCTCCATGGGGCGCACCGGTCTTGTTCGTTAAGAAGAAGGACGGCAGCATGCGACTTTGCATTGACTACCGTGAACTTAATAAGATTACCATCCGCAATAAATATCCACTGCCACGTATAGATGATCTGTTTGACCAACTTCAAGGAGCCAAACACTTCTCAAAGATCGATCTAAGGTCAGGCTACCATCAGCTAAGGGTTAAAGAGTAGGATATTGCCAAGACTGCTTTTCGTACCCGCTATGGCCATTATGAGTTTGTGGTCATGCCATTCGGCCTGACTAACGCTCCAGCAGTATTCATGGATCTGATGAACAGAATCTTCCATGAATTCCTTGATAAGTTTGTCATTGTATTCATCGATGACATCTTGATTTTCTCAAAGTCCACGGAGGAACACGAAGACCATCTCCGTACGGTACTACAGATTCATCGTCAGAAGCAGCTGTATGCGAAATTCTCCAAGTGTGAGTTCTGGTTAAACAAGGTGGCATTCTTAGGTCACATTGTATCAGCAGAAGGGATCACTATGGACCCAGCGAAGGTTGAGGCTATCACTAAATGGCCAAGACCAACGTCAGCGACAGAAGTCCGCAGTTTCTTAGGCTTAGCTGGATATTATCGCAGATTCGTGGAGAACTTTTCCCGCCTGGCATTGCCTCTCACCAAACTGATGCGAAAAGGAGAGAAAGTCGTCTGGACGGAAGATCGAGAGAAGAGCTTCGAAGACCTAAAGCAGAAGTTAGTATCTGCACCTATTCTTACTCTCC
Organism: Glebionis coronaria; assembly: GCA_025667525.1. Classification (NCBI taxonomy): domain Eukaryota; kingdom Viridiplantae; phylum Streptophyta; class Magnoliopsida; order Asterales; family Asteraceae; genus Glebionis; species Glebionis coronaria. The sequence goes on from CM046877.1 coordinate 488,657,318, forward strand.
CATCTGGTACAGGTGGATTTCAGATCTATAGCGATGCATCGGGGAAGGGACTGGGCTGTGTTCTCATGCAACATGGGAAAGTGATCGCGTATGCTTCACGACAGCTTAAGCCCTATGAAGAAAACTACCCTACGCATGACCTAGAACTTGCTGCAGTGGTGTTCGCATTGAAGATATGGAGGCATTACTTATACGGAGAATCATGCGACATTTTCACGGATCAAAAGAGCTTGAAGTATATCTTCACACAGCGAGAATTGAACATGAGACAAAGGAGATGGTTGGAACTGTTGAAGGATTATGATATTAACCTACAGTATCATCCCGGGAAGGCTAATGTAGTAGCAGATGCACTCAGCACAAAAGTCCGGAATGATCAACGGCATTGAAATCAAGGAACAAAACATAAGAGACTTGGAGCGGCTAGACATCGAAATCATGGTACGTGGGCAGCACGGATACTGGGCGAATCTTAGAGTAGAACCTGAGTTACTGACTAGGATCAAGGAAGAGCAGAAGGATGATGGAGAGATTTGGGCGATAATTCAGAATTTGGAGAAGCAGACAGAATTCAGAATGGACGCAGACGGTATCGTTTGGCAGGGCACGAGACTTTGTGTTCCTGACAATCAAGAACTCTGGGAAGCATTGTTAGCTGAAGCTCACAGCTCCCCATTTTCTATACATCCTGGGTCGACAAAAATGTACCATGACATCAGACAGCACTTTTGGTGGAGTGGTATGAAACAAGATGTAGCCACTTATGTCTCCAAATGTCTTACCTGCCAGCAGGTTAAGATTGAACATCAGCGATCGGGCGGTCTCCTTCAACCGTTGGATATTCCAGAGTGGAAGTGGGACAAAATCACCATGGATTTTGTTACCGGTCTTCCGCCTACCAAGAAAAAGCACGATGCTATTTGGGTCATTGTTGATCGACTCACCAAATCAGCTCATTTCTTACCGATACGCAAGGAAGATCCGGTAAGTAAACTCGCAGATACTTACAGGAGGGAGATCATGAGACTCCACGGTACTCCCTCCAGCATCGTCTCAGACAGAGATCCTCGTTTCACGTCGCGATTCTGGAAAGGTCTGCAAAAAGCTTGGGGTACACAACTTAAGCTGAGTACGGCCTTTCATCCTCAAACGGACGGACAGTCGGAGCGAACAATTCAGACATTGGAAGATATGTTAAGGTCGTGTGCATTGGAATGGACAGGTGATTGGGACGATTACATCTGTTTGGTCGAGTTTGCATACAACAACAGCTGGCACGCAAGTATCAAATGTGCTCCTTTCGAAATGTTGTATGGCAGAAAGTGTCGCGCTCCAACTTGCGGGGATCAAGTGGGAGAGCGAACACTCGAAGGACCAGAGATTATAGAAATGACCAATGAGAAGATCGAAGTAGCTAAGCAGAAGCTGCAGGAAGCACGGTCACGTCAGAAGAGTTACGCCGATAAGCATCGTAGGGACATACATTTTAATGTGGGAGATCACGTCTTCCTCAAGGTTTCGCCGGCACGTGGTGTTAAACGCTTCGGGATCAAAGGAAAACTCAGTCCTCGTTTCATCGGACCTTTTGATATCATTGAACGAATCGGTGAAGTATCTTACCGATTGGCATTACCTCCTCAGCTTTCGCACGTGCATAACGTGTTCCATGTGTCCTTACTCAGAGGGTACAATTATCATCCCCTTCACATGGTTCAGTATCCACTGGAACAAATACGTGAAGATCTCACTTTTATAGAAGAACCCGAACGAGTGCTCGACAGGCAAGAACGAGTCATGAGAAGGAAGACAATTCCATTCGTCAAAATTCTTTGGAGGGACCATACCGAGCGGGAAGCCACTTGGGAAACAGAGGAGTCTATCCGGGCTTCTTACCCTCACTTCATATTTTGAGTTCGGGTATGTTACTTCTTTCCAGCTTACTTTATCTATAATTCGGGGACGAATTATTCTTTTTTAGGGGGGAAGAATTGTAAAACCCGCATGCTTTTACCATGAATAGTGCCCTTAAGATCGTACGTCATAGATTAAAACTTACCTTATTTAGTATTGATTACATTCATGTGCTAATAATCAAGCAAGTGCATACGTGTATGACATGACAAGTATCGATTACGTACGAACTCATGATAAACAGTTAATAAATATGTCACGTGAACATAATTAAATCATGATCACCATTTAAAATACGAACTAGAATAATTACGTAAATACATATAATATAATTACGAGCGTTAAGATTACGATAAGCGACATGATAAAATAAACAGAAACACTTTAAACACGAGCACGTTTAACCACGAACGAACACGAAACATCGGGACACGAGAAAGGTACGGGTACCCCATGTGGGGCCCCCATACCCACGGCACAACAACCAAGAATGGGCTAAGCCCATGGACTTTTACAAGTAAAGGGGGGTTATGGTAAATATGTTTTTCATTTTTCACTTTCAAGCAAAATAACATAAACCCTAAAAGATTTTCTCCTCCTCCTCTTTGTTCCTCCTTGTGCCGCCACCTATAACACCACCATAGGAGGGTGTTGTTGATTTTTGACATTAAATACAAGTGCTAGAAACCGTGTTTGTTCATCCCCTTTCAAGCTACGTATTGGTATATCATTCTAAACCCTTCTTTTTAATTCTTTTTAATCTTTGATTATTTTCATGAACATGTTATTATTTTTCTTATTAAAACATGATAATTAAACATTGATCTAACATGTTTTGGGGTTAATTAAAATCAAAGAATGATATAAAAAGGGTGTTTGTTTTAGCCGCCTAGCAAAACAAACCCGAGGGGGGTTTGGTTTGCTTATTGCCGCCACCACCAAGACCATTTTTGGTCTTGGTTGGTGCTTGTGGGACCCACGACAGCAAGGAGGCACACGTGCCCCGAGTTTGACTCGGGGTACGGTGTCGAGTTCATGCCCGATTCATGGTTCGTTGGTTAAATCATGATTTATGCTACATGTTAATTTTTATGAATTATGAACTTAGGATATAAATTAATTAATAACATGAAATATTAATTAAACCATGACTTAGGTTATTTTAATTATTAATTTAGCATGATATTAATTTAACCTAAGTATTTTATGTTATAAGTTATAATTAATTAATTATTTAAAACATGCCTATAATTAATTAATTTAGACATGACTTAGGTTATATTATTAATAATAATAATACACATTTTAACCTAAGTATTTCATTTCATTTTAATTAAAACATGTTATACTTTAATTAAAATGCTTAACCTATAGTTTAATTAAAATACATGAAATAATAATTAAACTATATACTATATCATATGACTTAAGAAACAAGCTTATAAACACTTAGACTTATATGTTAGCTTATGTAACCAGCTTAATTCTAAATATGGAAACTTCTATTTATAGAAACTTAATTAAATAAGGCAACTAATCTATTAATGGAAACCTTCTATATATGGAAACTTATTTAATTAAGGCAGCTGATCTATTTTTAGAAACTAATCTATTTTAAGCAGTAAATTCTATTTTAGGAAACTTTCTATTTTTGGAAACTTTCTATTTTTGGAAACTTTCTATTTTTGGTAACTTTCTATTTTTGGAAACTTTCTATTTTTGGAAACTTTTTATTTTTGGAAACTTTCTATTTTTGGAAACTTTCTATTTTTGGAAACTTTCTATTTTTGGAAACCTGCTATTTTTGGAAAGTTACTTATTATTACACAGTAAGTATAATAATACATGAAATACCAGTAATACTTAAACAGATTAACCAGAATATAAGATAAACACAGTTTAAGGCTTTAAACAGTGAACCATGACCTAAAACATACCAAGTCAGCTAAAATGAGACATAAAACCCAGTACGTAATCAGTGAATCGATACTTATACACGTGTGTATTCATGTAGCTTTAGTGATTCAGAAGTAGGAGTCTTTCTTCCGTTCATTCACTGGACTTGAGGTATGGATTCCCGTCCTTTCAGTATGGACATTCCTTCCTTATTAGGATTTCCCCGTATGCAGCCAACTGTTTTCCCCAGTATTTGTTTTATTGTTTTGAACTGCTTATGTTTAAATTAGGATAATCTATAGCCATATACAAGCATGACCAGTTTCACCTAGTTATGGAGGTACCATAACCATAACATTGGAGGCACCAATGTTATGACTTCCCTACGGCGGAGTGATTGCTCGTGGCGTCCCTTTTCAGTTTTGGCCATATTATTATATCAGGTGGGGCGTATGGGTGCATCCTAGTTACATGTTTTATTCAGTATATCATGGTGAATGTGGTGTGTGCCTTGCATCCTTCACAAGGAGTTGATCCCTCCTACCCAAACCAGTATATTAATTAGAGGCATCCCCTCTAATCAGCATGATGAGGTCACCCCTCCAAGTATTCATGCACGTGACCTTTTCATGACCTATATGGGCTATGGTATATTTATGTTAAAACAGTTTTCATAAGATAAACATAAGGCTTTTCAAACTATAAAACCAGTTTTCTTAATACTTAACCAGTTTACTCAGAACTTAGTCTTCCGCTGTTATATGTTACATGTTTATCTTATTTCATGCTATATTGTACATCCGTGCACTGAGCGTCTTGCTCAGCCGTTTTCCTTTTCATTTTCCCAAAACGGCAGGTACTCAGGGACGCTCGTAGATCTCAAACGTACGTGCATATGGACTGGAAGCTTTACTGTCTTTCTTTACTTTATGCATTTCCTTTACTTTAATACAGTTTGCTATGGACATTATTTCGTCCTTTCCTTTACAGTATTTATGTTTGTGTGTGATGAGCTTTACTTTGGGGTTACCGATGTTTGATTCCGGTATTTCCCTTTTATGGTCGAATAATGCTTAGACATTTATCCTTGTATGCTTTGATGACACGCCATGATTATGCGTAATATTCCATTTCCAAAATGGGGTGTTACAACACTTAAGATAAACATTGTCCTCAATGTTTAAGCATATGGGAGTAAACTCCCCTACACTTAGGACATTGTGCACGTTGTTTAAATCTCGCTAAGGAAAAGACAACTAAAGAGATTCCTAGTTTAATATTGAGAAAATATAAAATAGTGAATCGAAAAGAGTTTAGGATAGAACCGGGAAGAAGTAGAACACGGAATCACGGGTCATCAAGAATCATCAAGAGTAGATCGTTTGAAGCTCGAATCCCTGATTAAGAAGTGAGGAGAGGAAAGCAAACCAAAGGGTCCCCCCTACACTTATGTTAAACAAAGCGAAAAGATAGATGCATGGGTTGCCTCCCAAGAAGCGCTTGGTTTTTGTTAACCGAGTCGTGAGCCTGACTCGACCTTGATCATCAACGGAAGAAGCGTGAAACATTTCCACCAGGATCAAAGACATAGTTTTCATCGAGCAAATAACATAAGCTTAAGGCGAACAAGGCAAGCCAAATAAGAAGTGGCAAGGTTCCCTTAAACAACGATGGAGTACGGTGGAAGCAAGGGTGAAGTGGTGCAAGCATGTCTTCAAGATTTCCAAAGATTTTTCCTTTTATTTCATCAGGTGGATACTGAGATGGCTTAAAGACTTCAATAACGGGGTCGAACACCTTTTCCTTTAAGGGAAAATAGCACTAAGGCTCAGCCGAGTGTGAAGAAGATCCGCAAAGAAGCACAACCTCGTCCTCAGAAGGGGGACAAAGAGGTGTCAAATCATATGTGCAACGGACTTCGGTGTCAACCGGTTTCTTCTCCTTTGACAAAATGTGCTTCAAATCCAAAATAGGATCAAGACGATAATCTTCAAAGTCATAAGGAGGGGCATCACTCTCATGAGGGAAGTAAGTGTTGAGAAATTCAGAGAAGTCTTCCTCAAATGAGTAATCGTCCAAAGTAGGATCAAGTGATGGCGGAGGATCTTCAGCATGTGAAGAATCGCTCGAGAGAGTATCGGCCTCATCAAAATCATCGAAAGTGGGAAGCTCGGGATACTCAGAAGTACAATCAAAATCATCCGAATCTGAGCTAGAATCATCATCATCATAAGCATCAAAGACCGGTGGCGAATCATAAATGGGAGAAGGTTCTAAAGTGGATCGAGAATCATCCTCATCATCGTCAAAGAGTGGATTATCGATGGAAGAATCGAATAGAGGATTGTCATAGACGGTAAAGTCATCGAGCACATTAATCATATTCACTGATTCTCGGCCTCCAAAGGATTTTCCTGTAAGGTTCCCCATTTTAAAAACTTTTGAATCATCCCCGACTCGTAAGATTAACTCACCTTCGGCCACATCTACTAAAGCTCGTCCGGTTCTCAAGAATGGCCGACCAAGTATTAAAGGAATACGAGGGTCCATTTCATAATCAACTACGACAAAATCGACCGGGAAAGTAAATGTGCCAACTTTAATGAACACGTCTTCGGCTATACCAACGGGGTAAGCGAGAGTGCGATTTGCAAGTTCGAGAGTCATCTTTGTTGGAATGAGGTCGGGTAATGATAGTGTTTTCCAAACACTTAGTGGCATCAAATTAATACTAGCCCCGAGATCAGCAAGGGCAGTAAATTCTTCAGTTTTGTTGAACACGCAAGGCAACACAAAACGACCGGGATCTCCAAGCTTTTCCGGTAATTCTTTAAGAATAACTGCTGAGCAGTTTTCATTTAAGCGTGTGTTGGCGAGTTCAATCAGCTTCTCCTTCTTGCTAAGCAATTCCTTGAATGCTTTGACAAATTTCGGCATGTGGCAAAGTGCTTCAACAAGGCTAATGTTGATGGTCATTTTAGATAGCATTTCCACATATTTCGATACTTGAAAGTCATTCTTGGTTAGATCATTGGTCTTGCCTATGCGAGAAGGGTATGGGATTCTGGGTTGATAGGGAGATGGTGAAGGTGTAGTTGGTGAAGGTCGTGATGTTGAAGGGTCCTTCCGAGATACATCGTCATGATGAGGCGGAGACGGTAATGGTGTACTAATACTAGGTGTAGGAGGAGTAGGGATACATGGTGGTGGGATAGGTGGATCGACAATGGTAATTCCACTACGCGTAGTTATAGCACTCACATTAGCTCGCGGATTGTTGACGGTGTTTAAAGGTAGAGAACCCGAAGAAGAATGTTGAGCTTCGGGCAAGAAACTAGCCAATAGATTCTTTAATTCAGTCGTTTGAGTGCTGAAGGAAGATTGGATATTATCACGAACCTCGGTTCTGATGTCATTTCCTTGCTTCAAGATATCTCCTTTCAAATTGATTATTTGGCTCTGTAGATTCTTGATTTGCTCACCTTGAGTTCTCATGATGGCATCAACATCGGTGTTTATGGGTGGGTGTTGTTGGGTGGGTGGTTGATAAGGGTTAGAAGCTCTTGGTGGGATTTGGTTGCTTCTATTGTATTTGTTGGCGGGGTTTTGGTTTTGAGGAGAAAAACCGGGTGAAAGGTAATTGTTGGAACGGTAACTCAGCAGATTTCTATCCCCTTGTTGTCTAGCTTGGTAATTTTCTGGTGAATAATTACCGTAAGCTGCATACACATTTTCCGGATTTCCTTGTGTCGAAGGACAATCGGTGTATGAGTGAGGACCACCACATGTTTCACAAGGATTAGTAACCGCTTTAACTTGTTGTTGTTGTTGGTTTGAAGCGAGAAGCGTAATACTTTTGCTCATTTCAGCCATCATGCGGGTGAGTTCGGTCATCTCAGGGTTTGCTGAGGTAGAAGAAACATTGACTCTCGGGTTGTTCCTAGAAGAAGCAGAGGAATCCCAGTTCTTGTGGTGAGTAGTCATGTTCTCAATTAACTCTTTACACTCCTCGGGTCTCCTTTTCATAAATGTGCCACCGGCGGCTGCATTAATCGTATCACGATCTCGAAAAGTCAAACCGTTGTAGAAAGTATCGATTAAGGTCACAGGGAGCATGTTGTGGTTTGGACATCTATCGATCAAGACATTATATCTCTCCCAAGCGTCAAAAAGAGATTCATCGGGATCTTGCATGAAACGGCTGATCTGATTGCGAAGGCTCGTGACCATGGATGGTGGAAAGTAGCGCGATAAAAAGCGTTGAGTCATATCATCCCAAGTGTGAATAGAATTCTCCGGGAGACGATCAAACCATTTCTCGGCATGATGCTATAAAGTATGTGGAAAGAGTTGTAGGCGAAGAACATCCATTGTGGCCCCGGGCAACTTCATGCTTTGGGTGATTGTAATGAACTTGTCGAGGTGTTTGTTGGCATCATCATCAGGCAGTCCATGGAATGGGTTTGTTTGTACTTGCTGAATCATGTGGTGCTTCAACGAAAACTCAGGAGCGTTGATTTGCATCGGCGCAATCGGTCCTCCTCGTCCAAACATTGTTGGTTGACAAAGTTCCTCCATGGTCCGAAGATCGGGCTGTGGAAGAACATTGTTGTTATTGTTGAGGTGTGGTGGTTGATTATTGTTGTTAACACCTGCCATACTTAAACCTTCTTGAGTCTCGGGCTCTTGATAATTGGAAGATCTAGTACGCATACACCTGAAAATGCAAAAGAAAAAGAAACCAAACACAAAGACAATATATATACACAATAAAGATAAAATCTTTTTGGGTTTTTGAAATTTTTAATTTTTATGGATTTTTATCAATTTTTTATGCGAGAAAAATAACGCTCACAAGTGAACGGATCCCAAAAAGCAACGTGTCTCTCACAGAAAACCGTTAATCTTTACGAAAAGAGCTGGCAGCGGCGCCATTTGATACAAGGCTTTTGGCCCGTATAAAAATTAAAGTTCGTTGTGTTGTTCTCTTCGAATTGAAAAACTTGTGTTTAATGTGTGACTCAGTTGTCTTTGGTGAAACAAAAATGTGTCGTTGTAGTGTTTAAAATTAAAGGTGCAGAACAATTAAAGTAAAAGTGCTCTTAAAGTAAATCTAAGTCTAATAAAGTAGATGGTGCAAGTAATTAAAAGCGAGACTAAAATTAAAAGGCACTAAAAGTAAATAACGCAAACTTAAATCTAACTAAGGCAAACTTAAAACGCAACTAAAACTAAATCTTAAACTAACGCAAATAAACTTAAAGTGCGATTAAGGAAAAAGGCGGGAAAAATAAAGCTCAAAAATAAAAGGGCAGAAACTTAAAAACTAAATTTAAAGGAACTGAAAATAAGCTCTATCCGGAATAAACCCTATTCGGAATATAAGGCAAATCGGAATATGTCACCTATCCTAAATATACCCTACTCGGAATAATGGCCTATTCGGAATACAATCCCTATTCGGAATAAAGCTTCTATTCGGAAAGTTTAGCCTACTCGGAAAGTCAGCTCTATCCGGAATATCAAGTCTATTCGGAATAATGCCCCCTATGCGGAATATTGTCACCCTATTCAGAATGTGAGCCTTACTCGGAATAAATTGCTATTCGGAATTCCTATTCGTAATATCCAGTCCTATTCGGAAAGTCAGCTCTATGCGGAATATATTCCTATTCGGAATAAGAAACCCTATTCGGAAAATCACCCCTATTCGGAATAATGGATATTTCGAATAGCAAACTCTACAAAACACTTACGCGGAATAATTCAATATTCCCAATAAATAGCCTTTCAAAACCTTGATTCGGAATAAATGGGGCTGCGTCCAGGGAGAGAACAGAAACAAGATCCGAAGAACAAGGGATAAGAAAATAGCACGAAATAAACCAAAACAAAGCTAAATCAAACACAAGATTAAATCAAGCAAGCAAATAAACAACTATTAAGCATAAACAATCAATCCAAATCAATCAAACTCACAAAACTTAATCAAAATAATCAAAACCCACTTAAATAAATCAACAAAAATTAAGAACATGAACATAAACAAATCAATCAAAGAATAAGAAAGGTAGGATGAGATTAACAAGATAACGATAAAGATTAACAAGAATTAAAAGAAAAACTTACTTGAAATTAAATGGTAATTAAGTGCAAGACAAGGTAATTAAATTTGACAAGTATTTAAATTGACAAGGTAATTAAAGGTGCAAGGTAATTAAATGGTGGAAGAACTAATTGTCACTATTAGCCAACAAAATGAAAAGATTACAACTAATGACTATATATAGGGGAGGATTAAGGAAGCTTCCTCCCCTCTTTCCTTTTCTCTTAATTGCGTCATTAAGTCCTTCCTTCTTTTAATCTTTATTAATTGCATACTTAGTCCTTTTCTTCTAATCTTCTTTAAACTTGGACTTAAGGGACTTTTGGCTTCGGGATTTCTTTTGAACTCGTCTTTAATTTCTTCAATAAAATAGACTTGAATTCTTCGGCTTTTGATAAACTTCCGTCTTTTGACTTTTTCTTCGATAAATCTTCAGAATTGGTCGTGGACTTTCGTTCTTTTTGCACTCTTGACTTCTTGACTTCGTCTTTCATCCTTTTCTTCGATAAAAGTCCGTAAATGCCCGTGAATGTCCGTGTTTTCTCCACTTTTCACCTTTTCGTCCTAAATCACAACAAAAACACAAACCACGCATAATTCCGACATAAAAGACATAAAATACACGTTTTGGTCCGGTTATTATTGTAATTAAGTGGTAGAAAAGATGGGTGTTTACACACCTATCACGTTACCTTTAATATCTATTATGTAATGTTTGATTCCAACTAAAACCTCCAAATTTGTTGGCTATGATAATTTGCACAACTATTGACAAATTACTCATGCATAGAATATAGAAGCTGATCCAAGATTTAGGATGTTATTCTATTTCCAAACATATTCCTTGAGAATATTCATTACACAAGTTATTTAATAACTTCTTAAATAGATTAATATATTCAAATCATCATGTATTTTAAGCATGATATAAATACAACACGACACACATGAAAATTTCTCAAACCAGATTTAGATTTCTTCGTGTCCTAAATATCCATGTAAACTTACTACATGGTATATTATGTTGTATTTTCACCGCATAAATAAACAAATATTATTTGTTCCAAGGTTATGTATATCTTATTTTCTAAATCTCCAAAGCAAAGTTTCATCTCAAAAGTAAACCAAATCAACATTTAATTTGAATGAAAACTTACTTTCTTACATGTCTATTTGACACATATAATTTAAGAAAATAACCATAATACTCCCACTAGCTTTTAAGAATACTCAGAAATCATCTTATTCAAATTCTAATCCAATCTTGGATTTCAAATTAAACATAAGAATAATATGCATGCTTTTATCCATTAATGGATAATTGCATTTTGTACTTTTCTAAAGATTTATTTTGAAGTAATAAACTCATTTCGATTACTTAAGTCCTTCCTCAAGTAGTCATTCAAGAAATAGTTCATACATATCCAAAATTTTCAATTTTAAAATATGACCATCAAAATCTTTATATATTTAATGTGTTTAGGAAAGAATACCCAATCACAATTAATTACTTAAGTGTGATTAATAACCTATTCATAATACATACATTAAATATGTGTACAATTTTGTCCATATAATTTCGACACAAAGATTAAACCACCACAACTGGCGCTTTTCTTCCTTTGACGAAACTCATCTCCAATTTCTAGTCAAACTATTTAAGATAAACCAAAACCGAAATTTGATTATCTTGTTGGACAACATCTATAACAATCATAGTATGAGTAGTTTACCCAAAACAATATTTGGTAACATATCACAACAATTATTTGTAACTTATAATTCTCAGCATATAAATCGCATATCCGAGATATCCTTACGGACCTAAGACGTAAATTCCTTTATCTTGAGAGTTGCTTTTACAAGCCTTCCTCATGATAATTACTAGTGTATTTCAGAAGACTATGTATCTTGTAATTTTATCTTTCAAGATCAAAACTCCCACTTGCTTTTAGTAACTTAAAATTACTCTTTAAATACATAGCAAATAGATCAATACTCTAACGTTATCTATATGGGACATTACAAAACACAATGAGAGTTCCATACTCTTTATTTTCTAGACAATCCACTTCATAAGTAGTTTAGCAAAATCCGAACTTCATTTAAGATATAACGTGATTCATCACATTCCATATATAATGGTATCTTATTAATCTTCTTAGCTCAAGTCATACTCAAATTTCTAACCTTGATATCTTTTGGAATAAAGAAAGATATAGTTATCTTGAATCAAACATCACCATCATATTGAGAATTTTGATTCTCCTAATGAACATACCATAACAATGATGTATTTCATTTAGGGAAATATTGTAAGTCAATCTTAACAATATTTAAGATAAATATATATCTTTAGGCTTACCTATATAACAACTAAATCATCTTAATGGTAATAATAGATTTCCTAACCATTTTGCATGCTTTATAACTCAAGTACTTTTAATACAAAGTCACTTCATTTTATATCTTTAAAACATAAAAGTTATAATTCCATCATACGTTTAAAGTCATTTGAAAATGACTCCATGTATATGTCTTAACAAAAGAGATAATACATTAACGTCTTACTTTATATTGTACGTCTTTCAAGACTTTATGTTTGTGACTTTATTCAATAAATCATAAACATGTATAACTAAAGTAATCATGAACATCACTAGATTTTCAATAATCTTTTCAAGTTAATTCACTACTATGTCTATTTATGTAATTTCAAGAATACACAAATATTTAACTTTAGTAGAATAAGATTACTCTATATATTTATGTCATTCAAGGAATTGTCCTTTTTAAGAAACCGCAAAATAATCCACGCCCGATCTTACGACATGTGGATATTTTACGGTCGTGTTTACAATTTAGTCCAAGCTTTCACATGACTAAATCAAAACAACAAGTATTTCTTAATGTGAATGATATATATATTTTAAGTAGTCTTTTAATCATATTGACACACCATCTAAATATTAACTAGATTGTTAGTCTCTTATCTTAAAGACAAGAGAATCATATCTTTATGAGTTGTTTCTTGCACACAATGTTCATTTCTCCCACTTGTGCATGGAACAACCTCATATATAAGATAAATATCACGTCTAACGTTTGTCTATACAAAATATGATTGTGCCACATATATTAGCTTTTTACATGTAGATGTAGAATCACTTAATCAACAAGAATCAGTACATAACTATCTTTGAAGATATTAGTGTCAACACTTCAAAAGCAATTATCTTAGAACATACTAAATATAATATGGGTTATTACCAATACGACAAAGCTTGTAGCTCCCACTGAATTAGAGAATGTTTTAATAGACTCGGATTCAGTAACACAACACAATTCTCCCACTGAATTTGACAACATTGAAAATGTTTCATAATCGGTGAAAATAATTAGTGTTGTGTTTAATTTCTTACACTTTTGAAAAACACATTCGTAACAATTACTTATAGTGTTGAAGAGTGTACTCTACTTCGTAAATGATGAATTATCCATCAAATGCTTTTAACTTGAAAGGTTTGGCATGCAATTTCTTCCTTAATAGTTCTACCAACCCCACAATAGTATGTAGTGCTTATAAATGGTCAAAGCACAACTACTAGAAAAATATGCTAGTTTGTGGAAACCTTAAATCACGGATTGATTAAGCTTACTAGGATAATCAACGTTCATATGATAAACATAGCGGAATTAGAACATTGATTATGAACAAGGTGTTTATTTTCCAACGATTAGTTGTATTAAACTTTAAACGATTACAAGTAACAAAGCCTAGACGCGTTTACAAGAACACACACGTCTAGAACACACGACACACGCTTTATGACTACATTGTGAATAATGAGATAATGAAAACCTACGCCTATGTATTCTTTGTATAATAGAATACAAGACTTTTCTTACAAGAAAACTTTAATTACATTAGAAGTCCCTCCATCTTTTGCTAATAAGTCCTCCTTGTTGTATGAAAGGGCTCCATATTCTTGTAAAGCTTGATATTTGCATATAAGTACTTCTTGTTTCATTATTCTTGTTTTGTCTAATCAAATTAATTCCCAACAATCTTCCCCTATTTGATGATGACAAAACCTATCTTTAAATCTTGATCTTCCACAAATGAAACAAGCTTCCCCTTAAAGTAAGATTTCTTGTAAAACATACCACCACATAAAAATAAGTTGCATACCTTGATTTGTGAATCTTCTTCCCCTTTTTGTCTCATCCAATAGGGGTCTTCTAAAGATAAACAACTAATAAACTTTTCCCCTTGAGTGGTGCATGCAAATAAATCTCGAACTATGTAGACTCTGATTGTAGATTATGAATGAAGAAAAACGAATATAACCTATTTGTTGAAGAAGTGGAATCTCCCAAGCTTGTACCTTATATCTTGCACTATCCATGTGACGTCGAACTTATACTGACACTGAAAGTATAAGCAGACCTCAATCTCTTTGTCAAAATCCTCATCCTTTGTGAGACACTGAGCACGATAATGTAACTCCTTCAAGTGATAGCAAGGTATCTAGTTGCTAGATTTGACAAGTCTTCGTCACCAAACATTTAAACGAACAAGCAAGCTATCTCAAAATAGAGGCAGGAATCTTTGAGATATGATAAAATATAAACCTGCGAAAAACAACTCCAACACCAAAGAAGCAATAATCAATCGTCTTCATCGAAACCTCCAATTTGCAATGAAAATCATCTAAGTACAATATCATCCCCTTCTTTTATGCAACTGCTGCCTCTGTCGGCATTCTGCTTCTAATCCAAGTCGGTACGTAACCGCAAGGTTAGCCTTGTCACATAATCAAATAAAACGCCATTGCACCAAAGACAATCTTAAAAAACGAGCCATAAAAATTTAAACAGATAGTTCTGTCCGAGATCCTGAGTCATCCAATATATCTTCTGTATGTATTGTCATATGTCGAACAATACTTATCAGCGCTTAGAAACCATATATCGGACAACACGCTGTCAGCGTCTAAACTACAACGTGTCAGCGTCTTCTCTGTCAGCGTGTGTTTTATTCCTGTCAGCGGCTCGGCTTAGCCACTGACACCATCTGTGGCTAAATAACTCATAACAACGGCTAAAAATATTACTCCACTGTACCACTTTTCCTTGTCTTGGTCTTCTTTTATCACTTCTTTTGAATCTCGACATCAATATTACACGATCCAGACCATGTGTAATTTCTGCCCTTTACGTGATGATGTTTTATTCGCTGCTTAATCAAAACCATGTACTATATTGCAAGACCTCCTTTGTACCATATCACGTGATGAATAAGCATGGACCAATCACATCTCTTTATACCACAAAGCAACAAATAAGAATTCACTTGATATAATAATACCGTAGTTTGCCTTTTCTTTATTAACGTGATGTTTAATTCCTCATGAAGATATTTACTTTAAACCACTGTATACCGAGCAATACATGTTTAAAGATAGTGAACCAAAATCACAAAGTGAACACTCGTCTTTATCTTGATAATAACTTTATCGAACCAAAACCACAAATACATGCATATTGCAGCTCACGTGCTTCTCACCTCTTCATCATGGACCACCAATTTTTTTTATTTTTTTTCTTTGCATCCTTTACACGTGAACCACCATAACAATCCAAAACAAATACTTACTTGTTGCTCGTACCTTTTTATCCAATAGCTGTATCCCTTTTTATCTTTAACCCATATGAACACAAGAAAAACAAAACACTGTTTTGAAAAGTAGCATGGACCAAGCGTCTTCAAAACAATAATGAACGGACCAGCATCATCAGACCCATACGCACGTGATGTCTAATTTGCTTCCCATTCAAACAGAATACTAATATCACTCGTCCCATGCCTTTAACTGTTGATCACATGAGAACAATACACACTTTCTATTTACTCTTTTCTGTTGATGTGTATCCATTGTGAAACCAAAAAGTATAAACAACATTAACGATAGTACTTCTACATATGAACAGTTGATATCACACACATAAATTAATGGATGGGTCGTCCTTTATTTGCTTTGTTTCTTCTTTTAAACACAAACCTGCAGTCCATAAGTCGATCACCAATTCTTTGCTGCCTACTGTTCATAACTCATCAAACCAGTTGTGATGATATCATAATGGATCTTTACCAATACAAACTATAATAAATCACCAACAAACACAACAACAACTCTTTTCGGTCTTAAGATCGATCTAGGGTTTATAAATTTATGCAGCGAAACCCTAAGGGTTTGAAAATCGACCTTAGTTTCAATCATGCATTATCACAGCCCTCAAAACGCATACCTTTCTACTTTTTATGTCGATCTAGGGTTTAGGGGATAAAACCCTAAATCTTATTCAATAAAAAACAAAAACAGAAAATTTTATACCTTCACCAGCAGCCAACTTCGATGATGTATAACTCTCCCATAACAACTCAGATCGACGATCTCTCCTGTGAGATCCAAGACAACTATAATGAGAACCTCCAACAAAAATTTTGCGACGATCCAACAGTTAACGAAGGAGTTATCGCAGTTTGAAAACGGCTGCGCAGTGAGATCCGAACATAAAACCTAGACGGGTTTTTCTTCTTATTCGCCATTCTTCGACTCGAACACCTTGTTGATCCTAGCATCGAGAGCCACCCGCTCTGATACCAATTGTGGAAACCTTAAATCACGGATCGATTAAGCTTACTAGGATAATCAACGTTCATATGATAAACATAGCGGAATTAGAAAATTGATTATGAACAAGGTGTTTATTTTCCAACGATTACTTGTATTAAACTTCAAACGATTACAAGTAACAAAGCCTAGACGTGTTTACAAGAACACACACGTCTAGAACACATGACACACGCTTTATGACTACATTGTGAATAATGAGATAATGAAAACCTACGCCTATGTATTCTTTATATAATAGAATACAAGACTTTTCTTACAAGAAAACTTTAATTACATTAGAAGTCCCTCCATATTTTGCTAATAAGTCCTCCTTGTTGTATGAAAGGGCTCCATATTCTTGTAAAGCTTGATATTTACATATAAGTCCTTCTTGTTTCATTATTCTTGTTTTGTCTAATCAAATTAATTCCCAACATAGTTTGCCTTATAACCAATTAGCGGTAACTTTAAATAACTCAAAATATGCATTTTTCTTAACTTTTAAAGTTTGCTATGAGTTATGGATTTGAATTTAACATTTCTAAAATCCTTATTACTCCTTCTTCACTCATGGAAAAGAGTTTAGGTTTATCTTTTAAATTGACTCTATCCTCAACCATACGGTTTTAGATCAATAAATGAATAAACCACGTTTATGGTGTAACGTTGCATTAATACATTTGTAAAAGAATTTACAAAATTCAATTTCAGTATTTTCGATAATATCATTCAAGAAAATAAAATTACCCCGGGAATAATAACCATAGTATTTTCCTTGAAAAACTAGAATCCAAAATGACATAATTTCATCACATCAGTTGATCTGCTAGCAATGAAAGTATTCAAGATGGTAACTTGTCGAACAATGATTGACAACCAAATTTGCAATTCCTAGATATTTAAGGGATTTACATTGCCAAAAGTCATTTTGCATTGTAAACATGTTTCATCCCTTCTTTATGCCTTAAGTTTCCAGATCTTACTGAGTAACTCAATTAAGTCGACTAATCTAAAGAACGTAAAACCTTCATGTGCAATCTTATTCAGTCATGAAGTTTTTCTCTCCATTACAACATCGTCCAAAATCTCATATGACGAAAATTGTAACTTCAAGTGTTCGTCAATTAGATGGCATATGACTTAAATTTTAAGGGTATTGATTTTGGTGTAAAAATCATGTATGGAGAAGCATGCATACATCTCCATAGCATAAGTTTAATAAAACTTTTAGTAAACTTTTTGATGAGACTAAAATTTCATCATATATTTGTAAGTTGAGGTATTGGTTAAATCAATTAAAGATTTTACCCACAACTAAATTCACACAGTACTTTTTCTAGAACTTAGCTAAAGCACAAAGCAATAACCTTATTCATTGTGTTTCGGATGTGAATTTTTGCGGTTAAATCAACCTTAAGGAATTATGTAAATAATAACCATAGGTAATTCCAACTTTGACGCACAGGCAAGCCGAGAATTTGGTCAGCGCTGAAGCATAACACCTCCTTCCTTAACCGGGTACATGACCAGCAGTGCGTTATACCCCACTTTATAGTTTGTCAAAGTTGAGTAGGCCGTTAAGTTATTATTGCAATTCCAATCAACGCAAATCATATGTCAATTAGATCTCAAAACAATTCATTAATTTTAATATGATTTAGTCCATATTAATTTTTCTTGCAAAAATTACCCTTGTTTACAACATACAATCAATATAAAACGTATGGAAACAAGTAGGTAAAAAAAAACTAAATCATAAACACATAATAACAATTTATATGTTCAATAAATAAATCAAATAGCCACATGCATACGATTTATTCAATAAAAAATATCAAATCTAGGTTTTTATATTCATATAAAAGTTTTCCCCAATTTTAGATTTATTGAATCAAATAATGCATGTAGCAAAACACGTAACAATTACCACATAAAACATAAGATCCATGAAAAGGATGCATGTTCATCACGGATCTCCCACATAACTTAACAATTAAATCTCTATGGATCGAAACATTAATTCACATAACATAACAATTAATCATGGAATTCATCAAAGTTTCACCCAAATCACTTAACAAATTAATTAAATCACTACGGATCGTAACCTTAAATACATGACATAACAATTAATCATGTACTTATCTAAAGATCAAAACATGCAATTTTAGGGTTTCAAAAAAAACTTTTTTTTATATAAAAAAAACGGCAAACCCTATTTCTTTTTTATAAAAAAACAAAACCCTAATTTTATGAAAACCTAAAAAAAACATGTAGTTTTAACTCAAAACAATTATTAGTTAAAAAAAATCTTTAGATCTCGATAATTATAACTTGTTAAAACGGCTCTCGATGCCACTGATGATTTATATAGTTCATAACAATTATTTAAAACCATAAAAAAGATCAAAGCACACATATACCGGAAGCGAATTAACAAGATCATAATTAAAACAATTATAATTAACCGAGGTTAGGGTTACATACCTTTATCCTAGCAGGATCCACAAGACAACGGAACAATCAGCTAGGGTTAATCACGAACACCACCAGGATATAGTCTAAAATAAGACTATATCACGATCTTGTACACACGTAATACGGCGAGTTAATCGTGAGTCTAGCACGAACAAACCGAGCTTCCACGCTTATGGAGTATCTACCCAACAACCCTAGAGAGGGGCTAGGACTAGATCTAAATAGCTTAATCGAAGAACAAAGAAAACCCTAAATAGGGGTGTTTTGGTCGGCGACTAAGAGCAAGAGAAAAGAGAGATTGGGATTAAATTATGAAAGCCTTGGGTTTGTTTTTATAGGCTTGGAAAAACTTTTCCTCTAAGTTAAAAACAAAATAGGAAACAAAATCTTTTTCCTTCCCTTTTGCCCCCTTTGACCGTCGACCATAAGCCCACCATGGGCTTCCAGAACTTTTCCGTTTACTTCTTTTCTCTTCTATTTAATTCCATAACCGTCGTTTATACTTAACTTTTAATTATTAACGATCGTTAGTTAAGCTTTGCTTTGATTTAATAAATATAATAAATATGTTTAATAAATAAATTAACCCTTTACGTAATGTGTGCAATCCCGTGATCCCGAGTTTGATCCTATCTCACGACTATCGATTTTAAGTCCATAAAATTTCAGTATCTTACCTCGTCATCGAAGGTAGTGGCATCTGCCAGCTCTGTGTAATAAATGGGTCAAACGATGCCCTGACATTTGGTAAATACAAGTATAGAAACCTTATTGTTCTTGTAACTAACTGCTCTATGCAAGGTACATTGTATGACTATAAGCACTGAGATGACTAGTCCAGACACTTAACTACGACCCTTGGCGAACAAATACCCCCAACTAGTCATTCACCATGATCAAAACACTTGTGCACATACAACAGGTATCCCAAAAAATTAAAAAGTGTTTTTGTCGTATTTGACTCACAAATGTGGCGAAAGTGAAAGTGGTGAAATTTCATGGTGTGGTGGAGAGGAAGTGGTGAAGGCCACATAGGACTGGCGAGCCTTCTTTCTCCACCATACCTTATGATCTAAGACTAGAATGCCTAATAGAGGATAGTTATCAGTTGAAAATACAGCAACAGGATCTGATCAACACGCAAAACGAATATCCAAACACCCACTAAGGTATCCCTGGCGAATGTGCTATGTGTTCCGCCTTACTTATGGTTCTTAATGTATATGCCATTCTATAAGTCCAATTAATTTTATGTTTTGAAAAAAACACATTTCAGTGTACTATTGTTTCAGTTTGAGGTTAGTGTGTCTGTTTGAAATTTTAACAAAACACAAAAAAATGAAAGAAACATAAAATTTAACATAATAAAGATTCCAACTTTACACCACTTCAAAGAAAAATAAGAAATCTATGCAATTACAATCATAAATTCATAATATGTACTCATAACTAAAACTCAAGTTAACATTAACAACCATACACACGTACGAGACTACCTAATCTGATAATTCATCAAAGCTAACGGAAGAACAGACTTATGAGGATTCGCTACCAACAGACTCGTCGCTGGAGGGCAAAGAGACACCACACTCCGGTCAGGATTAACATACTTATTGTACACTCCTTTTAACTTATGCTCTCTTGCACGAGCATGAAAGCTCATCAACCTCTTTGCACAATCATTTACTTGATCTTCACCGTATCCGGTGTAATCTTTGAGCGTTTGAGTCCACACAGGCGTCTTATTAAGTGTGCACCTAGTAGCATAGACAGCTGATGCAACAAGCTTTGAAGGCTTGTTTTTTATTGTAACCGAATAGTCCATCAAACCAAGCTTAGTGAAGATCAACATCATATCCTCCATCTTTTTTTCAGATGGAAGTGAGGCTTTGGCATACCAAACTGCGAAGACATATGGCGTTAACACAAAAAGATGCCAATCTAAACTACTAAGAATAGCCTTTTCCATAGCAAGAATTTGCTCTCTTGAGTATGGACTATATGATATAGTAATCATATCTTCAACTAGTAACTGACATATATCCTCATACTTGGAAGATATAAGCAACGCGCAGATGCCAACTAATTGAAGTTCAGTTTTGGCAATAGTGGTGACGGCTAGATATCTGTCAATGATATTGACAGCGAGATAAAGAGTCTCTGGCATGAAGCCATTCTTGTAGTGAAGTTCTATCATCCAGTCGAGCAAGCAAGCTCGCCGTTTAGCATTGATATCAGGTTGGAAATTTCTGTAATCCCTGAAACTCCCATCGTTCTCCCTGTCCTTGTAGAACATGTAGATTTCTTCCACATATTGTTCATCAATATATATGAGGACATGATCTTCGTTTTTTGTGGTAGCGATCTCATCACTAGCAACTGATGGAGCCTTGACATCATCAGTCGTCCCAGCAGTCACTCGATTGAATGGATTTGTAATGTAATCAAGGAGTCGACGTCTTTTTGTTTCGCGTTATGCAATAATCGGCTGACGATGATCAATAGTAGATGCCATGATATATTTTTGGTCTTAAAACTTAAAACCACGTAGTACACCTCTGAATACTCGTTAAAATCACCCTAAAAAGAGCCTTTTTCTATGTTAGTTGTTGCCACAATCGAATCTCTGAAAATCTTGGCGGGGTTGAAGATGCTAATGTTTTGAGAGCATTTTTACTTTTGGAAGGAAGATGAATGAAGTGGATGCCAATACTCGCTATTTTTATGTCGGTTTGAGTTTGAATATGGGCCGTTGGATGAGATGGGATGTCGGTTTGATATTTTAATAAGTGTGAAAACACTTATCCTTTTACCACTTATTTCCAATAATAACAAGACCAAAACGTGTATTTTATGTCGTAAAAGTCGGAATTATGCGTGGTTTGTGTTTTTATTGTGTTTTAGGACCAAAAGATGAAAAAGGAAGAAAACACGGGCTTTCACGGGCTTTTATCGAAGAAAACGGGGAAAGACGAAGTCAAAAGATCAAAAATGCATAAAGAACGAAAGTCCAAGGCCTATTCTGAAGATTTATCGAAAAAAAAGTCTAAAGATGGAAGTTTAATGAAGTCGAAGAACTCAAGTCTAAATTAAAGAAGAAAATTATCAAGAGAAGTTCAAATCCCGAGACGACGTCGAGAAAAGACAAAGAATTAAATCGAGTCGAGAAGACATTAAGAAAGAAAGAAAGAAGAGGCAACACATGCAGTCCTTCCATTTTTTCTATAAATACCCTCCTAATACACATTAGGAGGGTAGTTAGTTTTTAGTTTTAGTTTTCATTTTTTCACTTTTCTTTCTAGTTTTAGAGAGAGAAAGTTCTCCACTTTCTCTCACTAAGTTTTCATCTTTCTTCTCTTAATCTTTCAAGATTAAGCCTTTTGTATTGTTGATTTCATTAATAAAGTTTAAGTTTAAGCTTTTAATCTTTAATCTCCTTCTACCTTTCTTTAATTTTAGATTAACTTTGGTGCGAAATACATTAAATCCGTGTTGATCTTGATGTTTTTGTGCTTAAAAAGTTGATCTTTTTGTTCCTACATAAGCTTTCATTCGATTAAGCTTTAAGATTCTTGTGTTTATTGGCTTATTTACATGTTTAGCTTATTTACTTTTTGAAAGTTTTCTTTAAAAGTTCATATTTTTATTGTTTGATTTAAAAGTTTGCTTATTTTGAGTTAGTAGAAGTTGTTATTAGTGCTTATTTAATCCGTTTCATATTTGATTCGTTTAAGTTTTGGTTTGAGCTTATCATTATAGCTTATTACCTAGCTTTTCTCGAATCCCATATAAATCAGAAAAGGTTTAACCCTTTTCCGATTGTACTTTCCGATCACCACCCCTCTTTCCGATCTCCAAATCGGAAAAGGGTTTCTGGCTATTCCGATTAGCATCTCCAATATTCCGATCCATCAGATCGGATTAGGGTTGTAGGCATATTCCGATTGTGGGATATTGGTTACATTCCGATCGGATGTTTTTCTAAAAATTCTGATTAGTACTTTCCCCAGTATTCCGATTGGCATTATTTCTGAGATATTCTGATTGAGGGTTTTGGCAACATTCCGATTGGGGCTTGTTTCCCACATTCTGATTGCACCATTTACATCATTCCGATCAGTAGTCGTTTATTACATACCGATTAATGCCTTTTCCCATTATTCTGATCAGCCTTATTCCGACCACGCATTCCGATCACTCACTTTTAGCATATTCCGATTGGGTGAGTTCATGTTTCTACAAAAGTTTCTAAGTGTTAGTTTTATTTAGTGTTCAAGTATTTTTCTTATATTTCCTTTAAGTTGTCAAGCATTTATTTTTAACTCGTTATTTTAGTTTAATCTTTTAACTTCGACTTTACTCAACGACACTTACTTATTTGCTATTAGTTAAAATTAGATAAACAAAACCAAACCATTCTCTTGTTCACCAAAAGACAATTGAGTCGCACTCTTAACCGGTAATCAATTCGAAGAGATTCGGATGATAAGATTTTATACTTAGCCAAAAGCCGAGTATAAAATGGCGCCGCTGCCGGCTCTTTTCGTTAAGATTAACGGTTTCTAGTGAGAGACGCATTGAATTTCGGGATCCGTTCTTTGAATGTTATTTTCCTTGCTTTAAAAATTTTCAAAAATCCTAAAAAATATAAAATTCTTCCAAAATACAAAAACATTAAAAAATCAGAAAAAGCAATTCTTTTCCAAAAGGTTTTGCACCAAAAAAATTATATAGATATTCTCTCTGTGTATTTTTCTTTTGCAGGTGTATGCGTACTAGATCTTCAAACTATTCTGAGCCCGAGACTCGTGAAGATTTAGATATGGCTGGTGTTAATAACAACAATAATAACCCACCTCTACCCAATTTGAATAACAATAACAAAAACAACAACAATGTCCCCCTACCTGATTTACGAACAATGGAGGAATTGTGTCAACCCACCATGAACGGACGCGGAGGCCCGATTGCGCCGATGCACATCACGGCTCAGGAGTTTTCGTTGAAGCATCACATGATCCAACAAGTGCAAACTAACCCATTTCGCGGAATTCTGGATGATGATGCCAACAAACACCTGGACAAATTCATTACCATCACCCAAAGCATGAAGTCCCCCGGTGTTTCTATGGATGACCTTCGCCTTCAACTATTTACCCACTCGCTTTCTCACCATGCCGAAAAATGGTTTGACCGTCTCCCAAAGAACTCTATTCATACTTGGGACGACATGACTCAACGCTTTTTGTCGCGCTACTTCCCACCATCCATGGTCACGATCCTTCGTAAACAAATTAGTGGATTCATGCAAGACAATGATGAATCGCTCTTTGATGCTTGGGAACGATACAATGATTTGATCGACCGCTGTGCAAATCACAACATGCTCCCCGTTACTCTCATTGATACTTTCTACAATGGTCTCACTTTTCGTGATCGTGACATGATCAACGCCGCCGCCGGTGGTACTTTTATGAAAAGGAGACCGGAGGAGTGTAGAGAGTTGATTGAAAACATGACTACTCACCACAAGAATTGGGATTCATCCGCATCCTCAAGATCTAACTCGAGAGTCAATGTTTCTTCTACTACCTCCAATCCCGAGATAACCGAACTTACCCGACAAATCGCGGGTATGCACAAGGATTTCATGACGATGGCCACAAACCACTTTCAACAAGCTAAAGCCGTTGCTATTTCTTGTGACACATGTGGTGGTCCTCATTCTTACAATGATTTTCCTTCTACCCAAGGTAATTTTTCTGAAAACGTTAACGCAGCATACGGTACTTATCCCACGGGAGGCTATCAAGCTCGTCCTCAAGGAGACTGTAGCTTGCTAAGTTATCGCTCCAACAACTATCTTGCTCCACCCGGTTTCCCTCCTACAAACCAAAACCAACAACAAAGATATAACCGGAACAACCAATCCCAACCTCGTGCTACCAATCAATATCAATCCAAAAGAAACCCATACCCAACTCAAGGAAATTCTCAAGCTTACCAAGCTCAACCTCTCAATCAACCGATGGCATTAAATCAAGACGTCGAGACGTTCATGAAGACTAATCGAGAGATAGTGACGAATCTTCAGAGTCAATTCGTCAACTTGAAGGGCGAAATGGCGAAACAAGGGAACGATATTCGAGCCGAGCTAAGGAATGACATGGCAAAACAAAGCAATGAGATCCGTGCAGACATGAGAGATTCTTTCAACACTCAAGCGCTTAACATACGTGATATGATCGGTTCGCTCTTCCAAGGTAATCAACCCTCTTCTTCGGGTACTCTTCCGAGTAACACCGTTGCGAACCCAAGAGGGGAGATGAAAGCAATCACCACTCGTAGTGGAAAAGGTTATACGGAACCCGAGCTTCCTACACCTCCACCTGTGATTGTGAACAAGGAAAAAGAGCAACTTTCCCCACCTCCTTTGCCTTCTACCCCCATTTCCCCACCACCCGTGGTTGTGAGTGATCCTACTCCCCTAAAGCCTTCTTCTTCATCCAATATACCTTATCCTTCAAGGTTGAGGAAAGAGAAGCAAAAGAGCAAGGATGATATTCAAGTTTCAAACTTTCTCAAAATGTTTAAACAATTGAATTTTAACATCTCCTTTGCCGAGGCTCTCGCTCACATGCCCAAATACGCGAAAATGTTTAAAGATCTTCTTAGTGACAAGGAGAAGCTTCTTGACATTGCTCAGACCCAACTTAATGAGAATTTCTCCGCCGTTCTCTTAAGGAAATTGCCCACCAAACTTGGTGATCCGGGTCGCTTCTTGATTCCTTGCAACTTGCCGGGAGTAGAGAATTGCATGGCCCTAGCCGATCTAGGTGCCAGTATAAACTTAATGCCTTTAAGTGTTTGGAAGCAATTATCTCTCCCCGAGCTAGTCCCCACCAAAATGACCTTGGAATTAGCTAACCGTACGGTTGCTTACCTAGTGGGGGATAGCCGAAGACGTTTTCTTTGGCGTTGACAAATTCACCTTCCCGGCGGATTTTATCGTCGTTGACTACGAGATGGACCCCCGTGTTCCATTAATCGTTGGACGTCCCTTCTTGAGGACCGACCGCACTCTCATTGATGTAGCCGCGGGCGAAATAATCATGAGAGTGGGTGACGATAAAATTGTCTTCAACATGGGTAAGATTTCTAAGCAGCCTTATTCATATGAGAGTATTAATGCTATTGATGTTCTCGATGAGGCTTGTTAAGAACATTTTCATGATGCTTGCAAAAGTACTCTCTCTTCTCTACCCAATGTTGAGACCGTTGCCTCAATTGCTCCGTCATTGACTCCTTTTGGAGAAAGTGACTTGGATGATTTAGAAGC
Source organism: Glebionis coronaria (assembly GCA_025667525.1). Lineage (NCBI taxonomy): Eukaryota > Viridiplantae > Streptophyta > Magnoliopsida > Asterales > Asteraceae > Glebionis > Glebionis coronaria. The sequence goes on from CM046877.1 coordinate 488,683,728, forward strand.
TAGCTTGGGTCCTCTCCATATTAAGTATGATGCTTCTTCCACCGATTGGGATGAAGACATTCATACTATTGAGAGACTTCTCAATGAAGACCCGTTTTCTTCTCCTTCTCCTAAAGAGGTGACTAATGATGATCCATCGTTAGTGTAACACCCCACTTGGATAAGTGGACCGTTACATGTATTTATGGCGTGTCATCAAAGCATAAGGTAAATGTCCTAAAACATTAAATGACCATAACGGAAATACCGGAATCAAACATCGGTAATCCAACCTAAGCTCAAAACATGAAAAATAAAATACTGAAGGAAAGGACTAAACAATGTCCAAATAAGCAGAATAATGTAAGTACATAAAGTAAGAAGTCTGGATAGCTTCCATCCAAATGTACATGCTCTCAGAATCCTAAGAGCATCCTGGGGTACCTGCCGTTAAAATATGAAAGGGAACTACGGCTGAGCATAACGCTCAGTGAATAGATATAGAGCATGATAAGGAACTACTGAAATGAAACAGATGGTAAAATACTGGAGCTGTAAGACTGATAAGTAAAGTTGCAGCGGAAATCTATGCATAATCTGTAAAGTCTGATTCGTAAATAATAAAGCTGAACTAATATCTGATAAATCTGGAAACATGCATTTACTGTATTTTAATTTGCCAGAGCTTATATAGGTCACGTGCTGTAACAACCGTGCATGAATAACTGGAGGGGTGACCTCGTCATGCTGTAGAGGGGTGACCTCTAAATAACTGTGCTGGGTGGAGGGATCAGCTCCAATGTGAAGGATGTAGCGCACACACCACATTCACCCTGATAACTTGTAACACTTATAAGCCTAGGATGCATCCATACGCCCCACTAATAATACTGATAAAATGGCCAAGCTGAGCTGAGTGGGACGATGCAGGATATCACTCTCCTGCATGTGAGTCACGACACCGGTGCCTCTAGTGCCATGGTTACGGTACCTCCATAACTAGTACATAAACTGATCATGCTTGTATATAATGCTCAGGCAATTTATTTAATTATTAACATGATTACTGATAGGCTTAAACATATACTGGGGAAAACATTTGGCTGCAGACGGGGAATCCTAATCATGCTTAGAAAAGGAAAGTCCATACTGAAGGACGGAAAATCCGTACCTCGCGTCCAGTAATGAAAATAAGAACGAAAGCTGAAAGATCTACTCGACTTCACGGATACTACATAAATAACATACGCGAAAATAAGTTTGACTGATGATATATATTTTACTGCTCATAACCGTTTTCGTTGGATTTAATTTCTTGCAATATTGTCCGTATGTATAAACTGATAAATCTGGCCTTCTAATATTTCTTTTAAGCGTATTTCGTTCTACTATTTATTTATGACGTAACACGTATTCTGACGTTATACTAATATATATATTTGGTAACCTGCTAACAATAGAAAGTTTCCTAATTAAGAAAGTTTCTAAAATACTTTAATTTATTTAATAAAATTATACCCATTTAAATTTTATAACTAGTTTATATCTAATTTATTAAGTCCATCATTAAAACATTTATTTAACATAAGGTAATAAAAAAAATATAATTAAAAAATATTCATTTTTATTATTTTAACTATAACCCGAGCCTTCCGAGATACCACTTTCTCGGTCGCACTAAAACAATTAAACTTATATATGAAATCTGCCTATAGGAATTAGCGACAGAAAAATCTGTCACTAAAAAGTGTGACCAAAAGTTGAGTTAATAAAAACTGTCAATTACAATCTGCGACGGAAATTAGTGTCACAAAACTGTCGCTAATTTCAAAATGAAATCACTATTTTCTGTCTAACTTTTCCCACTGATGAATTATATTATAGTTCCCACTGTTTGGCTTTCTGTTCCCACCGTTAGGTAAAATATCCCACTGTTTATATAAAAGTTCTCACTGTTTTGTTACTGTATCACTGTTCACTAAAATAAACACCCCCTTATGTTGCGACTGCCCCTGTCTGGGTTTGTTTTCGGCTGACCACAACAGAAAACCCTCGGCTGTTCAACCAAAAACCCTCACCGAGAGTTAGTAACTCTCGGTTTTGTGCCCACAAACCAAACCCGACTGATTAATGTTAATACTTGCCATAAAACCCATGATTTCATGTTGATATGTGTTCTTGCTGTATAAAACATATGATTTCATGATTTGTAAAACAATTAAAAGAAAAGGTGATACCTAGATCGTGAGGTTCATTAACCGTGAATGCATAATCGAATTAGTTGTAGAAGTTAAACCCATTTTTCCCTTTTGTTATACTCCAGCCGTCGGCACCAATTCCAACAACCCTAATTTTTTTTTTACCGTTTGACAAAAAGGAATGGGGTAACTCCCGTTTTTTTTCTTTTTTTCCTACTAGGCCGGGCCTAAGCCCATTCACCCTTCCTCTTATTTTTTTAATAACCGGCCCCCTATACTATATTGTTTTTTTACTCTCGACATTTATATTTAATTCACGAACAATCGTATTTAATTCTCGCGTTTTAATTTTTCTGAAACGTCAAAATCTTTTCTGAATAATAATACATTCGTAAATATTTATTTTCCTGACTAAATGCATATAGTTTATATAATTAAAACTGCGTATTTAATATTATAAATATTTAAATACGGGTTTTACAATTCTTCCACTCTAAAAAGAATAATTCGTCCCCGAATTAAGGGTATGACAATACTGGGTTTTACAATTCTTCCCCTCTAAAAAGGAGAAATTCGTCCCCGAATTAACGGTAATTAAGCTGGTGAAGCTTATAAAAACTGAAAGGACATATAAGCTGAAAGGACATGAAAGCTGAAGAGGCATAAGAGCTGAAAGATCATTCGTCCTTGATTTAGGACATAATGCTGCTGAAAGGGTATAAACATGGCATGACTGAATTGAATATGCAACGTGACATGGCTGGAGAATTTAACTGGATTTATTGTAGGAAACAAATGAGAGGTCCGGATGGACTCCTCCGTTTCGAGTGGCCTCCCTCTCGAAACGATTCCTTCAAAGGTCTAAACATATAAAGGAATCTTGGTCCTGATGACATTGTCCTGATGATGCTGAATAGTTTCTGGTTCCATACTTAAAATGGATTTTCTGAATCTGATAGAATGAATAAGTTATAGCATGTAAGGTACATGAAACGGTACGTACAATTATCCTGAAAAGATAACATTTATATTTCTGGGCAAGCTGCTGAAATATATAGGGATGAACTACGTGAACAATTGTGAACGTGCTATGTGAGCAATTGTGAAAGTGGTTCGCGATTATATAAGGAACGTTGTGCATGAAGTATATCGTGAATGTGATACGTGAAGCATACTGTGGACGTGCTACCCGAACATATCATGAACGTATGCTGACTGAGGAAGGAATGCCAAACGATAAGGCCTGAGATGTGAAACGTCTGCCTGGTTATGGAATAGTTGTGCTATACTTGAGTCTAGTTTCTCAAGCTTCCTGTAAACGTATTAGGTAATAAACTGTGAAACGTGTATCGCGGAATGAAATACGGACTTGAACGTGAACAATGTTATGAATGCGAACGTGAGCTTAAATCATGAGATAGCATAAAACATAAACTGAAACAGATCATATTGCGAATGAGATGTAAACGTGAACGTGAAAATGAACGTGAAATACCGGAATCAAACATCGGATAATCCAACCTAAGCTCAAAACATGAAAAATAAAATACTGAAGGAAAGGACTAAACAATGTCCAAATAAGCAGAATAATGTAAGTACATAAAGTAAGAAGTCTGGATAGCTTCCATCCAAATGCACATGCTCTCAGAATCCTAAGAGCGTCCTGGGGTACCTGCCGTTACCACTTGGATTATCCGATGAAACACCCCAAGCTCTGATACCATAATTGTAACACCCCACTTGGATAAGTGGACCGTTACGTGTATTTATGGCGTGTCATCAAAGCATAAGGTAAATGTCCTAAAACATTAAATGACCATAACGGAAATACCGGAATCAAACATCGGTAATCCAAACTAAGCTCAAAACATGAAAAATAAAAGACTGAAGGAAAGGACTAAACAATGTCCAAATAAGCAGAATAATGTAAGAAATGCATAAAGTAAGAAGTCTGGGTAGCTTCCATCCAAATGCACATGCTCTCAGAATCCTAAGAGCGTCCTGGGGTACCTGCCGTTAGAACATGAAAGGGAACTACGGCTGAGCATAACGCTCAGTGAACGGATATAAGCATGATAAGAATACACTGAATGAAACAAGCGATAGAATTCTGAAGCTGTAAGACTGATATGTAACATGTGGTAGAACTCTGCATAAAATTCTGAGAAACCTGGTTCATATATACTGATACTGAAATATAACTATTAATTCTGAAAAAATGCATTTACTGTATTTTATTTGCCAGAGCCTATATAGGTCACGTGCTGTAACAACCGTGCATGAATAACTGGAGGGGTGACCTCGTCATGCTGTAGAGGGGTGACCTCTAAATAACTGTGCTGGGTGGAGGGATCAGCTCCAATGTGAAGGATGTAGAGCACACACCACATTCACCCTGATAACTTGTAACACTTATAAGCCTAGGATGCATCCATACGCCCCACTATTAATACTGATAAAATGGCCAAGCTGAGCTGAGTGGGACGATGCAGAATATCACTCTCCTGCATGTGAGTCACGACACTGGTGCCTCTAGTGCCGTGGTTACGGTACCTCCGTAACTAGTACATAAACTGGTCGTGCTTGTATATAATGCTCAGGAATTTATTTAGTTATTAACATGATTACTGATAAATTTAAACATATACTGGGAAAAACATTTGGCTGAAGACGGGGAATCCTAATCATGCATAAAAAGGAAGTCCTTGCTGAAAGGACGGAAAATCCGTACCTCGTGTCCAGTACCGAAATAAGACTGAAAGCTGACGGATCGAATCTGACTTCACGGATACTACATAAATAATGGACGCGAAAATAAGTTGACTAATATCCATTTATTATTAATGATTTTAACTATTCTTGGCTCGATTTAATTTATACTTATAATACTGTAGGTATATAATCTGATAATTCTGACAGTTCAAAAGTTACTGATAAGTGTATTCCTGTATTGTTGATTACTGATAATAGGTCTTCTGAATTTATGATATTACTAAAAATAGAAATCTGTTATAAATAGAAAGTTTCATGAATTAGAAAGATTCCCAAATTTAGTTTTTCTGAAATAAGTCATTAATTAAATCATAAATTAAATCCGACTTTTAATTAGTTAAAAGGATAAAGCTAAAATCAATTTAGTTTTACTAATTAAATAAATAAAATAATAAATATATTTAACTTTATTTTTAAAACTTATTTATAAAATGTTTTAACCAAAACTTAAATAATTTCCACTGTTAGTCTTAAGTTCCCCTTGCTTGTATTATTTTCCCACTGCTAGCATTATATTCCAACTGATTTTTGTTATGGTTCCCACTGCTAGTCTTAGTGTTCCCACTGCTTTCTATGAGTTCCCACTGTTAATGTACGGTTCCCACTGTTAGTGCAGTGGTTACCACTGCTAATGCAGTGGTTCCCACTGCTCGTAGTGCCAAACACCCCTGCTGGCGAAATAGACCCAAACACCCCCTGTTTGCGAACCAAACACCCCTGTTGAGTTTGGTTTGCTGCGGCCAAGACAAACCAGCCACCGCCGCCCCTATTACGCGTATCCCCCTGTTTTGGGTCAGTTTGCTCGCGGCTGGGCCAAAGAGGAATCACCAAGACTCCCTAGTCTCGCTTTCTGTGGGAAATCAATTCATAACCCGACACTATTTCGTGTTTTAATCTGAATTAAAGGAGGAAACGATTACCTTGTAAGGTTGGATGACAACACACACACTCCACTTGAAGGAAAATCAAATCCGAGCCTTTGTGGTTGTTCTCTTAGCCGGCAGCCACCCTAAGCAAAACCCTAAATCCTCCCTTGTTTTTGTCGGCAGCCATAAAAAAACAACCACTCACGAACCCTATTTTTTCTTTTTTTTTTGTTTCGTCTGGTCATCACAAAAGGGGTAATACCCCGTTCCTTTTTCTTACCCAAATGGGCTTTAGCCCAATTTTTTTTTTCCTTTTTTATTTTTAAACAAACCGGCCTTTTCACTTTCCTTTTTTTAAAAAAAAAATAAAAAAAAATACTTGTATATATTATTCTCTCGCGTTTGTTTCTGAATCGCGATAATTATTTTCCTGAATAATTATTACTTACATAATACTTGACTAATTACTATTAATTACTTTTCTGAAATAATTAACTGCGTAACGTTTTAAAAAAAAACAGAGGTTGCGTAATTACTGTTAACACTTAATTATTCCTGTACAATAAATAAAGCATATGTAATTATTTTGTTGTAGTATTTAAATAGACTGAGACTGTGTATTTACTTTTTACGTTCAACTCTGAAATGTATTATATTTATTTTCTGAATAAATATTCATGAATATTATTTTCTGACCTTAATAAGTATTTTCTGAATATCATATGAATATTTTTTTTTATAAATAAAACTGCGTATTTAAATATTCTGATTTTTAAATACGGGTTTTACAATTCTTCCTCTCTAAAAACAATAATTCGTCCCCGAATTAAAAATACGACTATACTGGGTTTTACAATTCTTCCCCTCTAAAATGGAGAAATTCGTCCTCGAATTAAAGGTAATAAGCTGATGAAATTATAAGAACTGAAAGAACACGTAGACTGAAAAGACAATTAAGCTGAAGGATGAATTGTCTTCTAATTAAGACATAATGTTGGTGATAGGTTTAAATCTGACATGACTAAAATGATCATGTAACGTGACATGACTGAAGAGAATAAGGAACGTGACATGATTGAAAGAACATAACTGGATTTATTGAAGGAAAGGGAATGAGAGGTCCGGAAGGACTCCTCTGTTTCGAGTGGCCTCCCGCTCGAAACGATTCCTTCAAAGGTCTAACATAATAAATAAATCTTGGTCCTGATGACCATGTCCTGATGATGCTGAAAAGCTTCTGGTTCCATTTTTAAGATGGATTTTCTGAATCTGATAGACTGAATAACTATAACGTGTATGATACATGAAACGATACGTGTAAATATTCTGAAAAGATAATATTGATAACTCTAAGCAAGCTACTGAGAATATATATAGGGACGAACTACGTGAACAATTGTGAACGGCTACGTGAGCAATTGTGAACGTGGTTCACGATTATATGAGGAATGATGGGCATGGAATATATATGATAAGTGAATCATACTATGAACGTGATACCAGAACATATCATGAACGTATGCTGACTGAGGAATGAATGCCAAACGATTCGGCCTGAGATGTGAAACGTCTACCTGGTTATGGAGTAGTTGTGCTAAACTTGAGTCTGATTTCCCAAGCTTTCTGTAACCGCATTCGGTAATAACTGAGAAACGTGTATCGTGAAATGGCACACGAGCTTGAACGTGAACAATGTTTATGAACACAAACGTGAGGTTAAATAAAGAGATAGCATAAAGATGAACTGAAACAGCATCATTCTGCGGATGAGACGTATACGTGAAAGTGAAAATAAACGTAAACGTAAACATACACGTGATCGTGAACGTGAATTCTGTCTGATATGATGGTCGCCGGAATGCTTGAAATCGTACGATTTACTGCTAAATTTTCTGCATGTCCGCTACTGCGTAATCCTTCCGGTTGGAAGGAAACGCGTAGGTTGGTTACATGGTCGACAATGACTTAGATAGTATTATACTTTTTTCTGAGTCTGTGGTAACTGATAACAATTTCATGAAATTTTGTCTCATTTCTGTTCAGAAATTTCTAAGGGTTGTAGTAACTCACTAACTTGACGGCGTTCTATCTTGAACCTGTAGTAGTCCAGGCATCAAGATATGAACATAGCTGCATTAATGTGTGATGTGGATTCTATCAAAGTTTTGTCTGGGATTATGGAACATTCTGGTGGAAATCTGGTTGAATAGTTTTAAAACATTTTTAGTGAGAACGGTCGGAAATTTCTGCGGTAGTAGGCAATTGAGTTCTAGAAAATTTTATACTTCGTTCACAGTCGTCAGTCGGGACCATCAGGTGATGGCCTTCACCTTCACAACATTGTTTGAAACTTCTTTCTGCTAAGGTAGAATGTTCAGAAATGCCACCTTGTTCAAATGGAATTCATATCTGGAAAGCTTTATATAAAATTTTCTCCCATCGAAGATTCTGTACAACTGTGAGAAGATGATTCTCGTGTTCTTCTCAAAAATTTAGCAGATCAGAATGTGATCAAAGAATATACTGACGATTTTGTCTGCGAAGTCGTAAAAGAAAATTCATTCATAAATTTCATACTATAGCTGGGGCATTAGGGAGCCCAGTCGTATAAGTCAAAATTTTAGAGAGACTGTAACATTTTCAACAGTAGTCTGGAAACATCATGTTCTTCTCTCACCACTGCTGGTGTCATGATCGCGAATTGTTCCAGAATTTAAGATATCGTAGCAGGTCAGGTAAACCTTCTATACGTGGAATGAAATATCGATTAAGAATGGTGATCTGGTGAATTTGTCGGTGGTCGATATATGATCTCACGTTACCGGCCTTCTTAATAGACAGAAACGGTGCACTTTCTGGTGGTGCGTTGGGCGAATAAGGCCTCGTTCTGGTAACTCTTGCAGCAATTGCTGCAACTCTTTTAACGTAGCTAAAGCCCTGTAATGAAGAGTTTTGAAAATAGGTTCTGTTCCTGAGACAAGCTCGATGTTAAATTTCTGTCTCGTAGTTAGGGAGGAATTTCTTGAAGACTTTCTGAAATTATATCTGGAACTCTGAAATAATCTGCTAATCATGAATTTAAAAAAAATTTAAGAAGTGGATTATAACTGGTGGCTGGAGAATCTTCATAACTATGGACTGATAAGTCACGCGCTTGTAAGGCAGAACAACTTGTACTAATTTTTCTGGCAGAAAATATAATGAATATATTCGTTATTTAGTAAGACGGATCTCATCGTTAGCTGAAAATAAGGCTTTAATAAATATGGTGATACTGTTGAGTCCTTTCTGGCTGAGAGGTAGGTAAATATCTGATTTACATAAAGCTGACATAGGAATACGTGGAGTAACGTGGCGACTTCCACTGAGTGGGTTCGTCTGTAACCTCACATAATGATTACCGTGTGTTTAATCTGAATAATAATCTAGTGGTGGTGACTGAATTTTAATGATCTGATTCATGCGTGGCATAATAGAACGAGTATACCCCTTTCTGAAAGATACCCTGAATTACTGAGGGTCTTGCTTAGAACATACTGGAATTAGGAGCTCGGACTCGTACTCTGAGAAGATATTCGTATGACGTGTATCATGACTGGTGCCCTGATATGTGTCCTCCGAAATGATACCTGAGAACTATGTCTTGACTGATGTCTTGGCACGTGTTTTAATCGATGAATATGAACAAGGCTGAACAATTTTGGTAACTGCTAGGATTGGCGGACCGGTTAGACTGCTGACCTCTGTATTTCTGGTCACGTCCGTGCCGGAGTTCCGATGGTTACTGACTGATTAATTATAAGTACGATGGTTGTCACTACTGCTTTGCCTGTCACTTTCCTGACGGTCGTTATCATGACCGTGATTCATGTAACTATTCTGCTGAGTGGCCGGCTGAGTTCCGGTTCCCACTCTTCGAATATACGGTTGGCTGAGTGGAGTGTGACATCTAACTGAGAAGGTAAAAGTATGTAACGGAATGGTAGTGTCTGATGGTTGAAACTTTGTCTTGACATAAAGTTCAAATTTATAGTTTTCGTTCTTGCTCTGCGGTGTCTTTATAGTATAACAGCATCAGCATCGGCATCCTGAGAAATCTCCAAAGTATCGGCAGCATCAGCAATTTCGAGGTCTTCAAAGTGTTCGCAGCATCAGCATCTGGTAAAGTCTTCAACTCACGAGCAGCATCAGCACCTGGTAAAATATCGACAAGTGGAAGCGCCCAAGATGATTGAGGATCGATTAGCAATATCCATGGAGTAGGGTACCTGGTGTACACCTGGACTACTGTACATGAAGTACAAAATGAATATTGCACATGAAGCATATCGAGACATTGTACGTGGAGTACACATGTATCACTGTACAAGGAATATAATTGAGGCACTATACAGAGGGTCCATATAGACTACTGTTCATGGCACTGGTGGGAATTTTATGGGATGATCGATACTAGTGTCGCTTGTCTGACGTGATCTAGGAAATAAATTGATTTAAACGGTAGTGAAATGGTCTGAAATAAGTAACATGATAGCCTGTAATTCATGCGTCGACTTACTGCTAGTTATATCAAGGCTGAAAGTATGATATAATCGTAGTCCCAACAGTGGTCAGGATGAAGCATGATTAATGAAGGCCAATCCTGATTTATCATGAAAATGGGTTTTACTGAAATTCTTGTGTATCTTAACATGAGGACCTATAGCTCTGATACCATAATTGTAACATCCCACTTGGATTTATTTATTTAATTAGTAAAACTAAATTGATTTTAGCTTTATCCTTTTAACTAATTAAAAGTCGGATTTAATTTATGATTTAATTAATGACTTATTTCAGAAAAACTAAATTTGGGAATCTTTCTAATTCAGGAAACTTTCTATTTATAACAGATTTCTATTTTTAGTAATATCATAAATTCAGAAGACCTATTATCAGTAATCAACAATACAGGAATACACTTATCAGTAACTTTTGAACTGTCAGAATTATCAGATTATATACCTACAGTATTATAAGTATAAATTAAATCGAGCCAAGAATAGTTAAAATCATTAATAATAAATGGATATCAGTCAACTTATTTTCGCGTCCATTATTTATGTAGTATCCGTGAAGTCAGATTCGATCCGTCAGCTTTCAGTCTTATTTCGGTACTGGACACGAGGTACAGATTTTCCGTCCTTTCAGCAAGGACTTCCTTTTTATGCATGATTAGGATTCCCCGTCTTCAGCCAAATGTTTTTCCCCGTATATGTTTAAATTTATCAGTAATCATGTTAATAACTAAATAAATTGCCTGAGCATTATATACAAGCACGACCAGTTTAAGTACTAGTTACGGAGGTACCGTAACCACGGAACTAGAGGCACCAGTGTCGTGACTCACATGCAGGAGAGTGATATTCTGCATCGTCCCACTCAGCTCAGCTTGGCCATTTTATCAGTATTAATAGTGGGGCGTATGGATGCATCCTAGGCTTATAAGTGTTACAAGTTATCAGGGTGAATGTGGTGTGTGCTCTACATCCTTCACATTGGAGCTGATCCCTCCACCCAGCACAGTTATTTAGAGGTCACCCCTCTACAGCATGACGAGGTCACCCCTCCAGTTATTCATGCACGGTTGTTACAGCACGTGACCTATATAGGCTCTGGAAAATAAAATACAGTAAATGCATGTTTTCAGAATTAATAGTTATATTTCAGTATCAGTATATATGAACCAGGTTTCTCAGAATTCTATGCAGAGTTCTACCACATGTTACATATCAGTCTTACAACTTCAGAATTCTATCGCCTGTTTCATTCAGTGTATTCTTATCATGCTTATATCCGTTCACTGAGCGTTATGCTCAGCCGTAGTTCCCTTTCATGTTCTAACGGCAGGTACCCCAGGACGCTCTTAGGATTCTGAGAGCATGTGCATTTGGATGGAAGCTACCCAGACTTCTTACTTTATGCATTTCTTACATTATTCTGCTTATTTGGACATTGTTTAGTCCTTTCCTTCAGTCTTTTATTTTTCATGTTTTGAGCTTAGTTTGGATTACCGATGTTTGATTCCGGTATTTCCGTTATGGTCATTTAATGTTTTAGGACATTTACCTTATGCTTTGATGACACGCCATAAATACACGTAACGGTCCACTTATCCAAGTGGGGTGTTACAATTATGGTATCAGAGCTATAGGTTCGACCTGTAGGCTCTAAAACTTGACCTGTGACTAGTGGGTAGTCACCAGGAACTTCCCAGATTTTGGCGTTGTTATCTTCCATGTTTCTCATGGATTATTCAGTCAGTTTTCTTCATTTATCAGTCAGTTTTCTTAAAGTTTTGACTAAGTAAAAGGTTGGCACATAACTAGCCATATTAGTCGCATGTGCTTTTCTGCGAATTTTCGTTTTGGTGAACCGACCCATAGACGTTCATCCTTGCCGTTCAGATTTTGCATTGGTAAACCGAACCTAGGCCTTCATCCTTACTCATGTCAGATTCATGTTTTCAGTCAAATATTAATTAGTGAACCAGCCATAACCATTCACCATTATTCAGGTCAAATTTCATGCTTTTCAGTCAAATGCTATTTTGAACCGATCCATAGTTATTCACCTTTGTCATATCATGACATTTCATTACATTTTGACAAGTATGGATCGAAACAGAATCGCCCATACCTAGTCACATGCTTCCTACTATGAATACTGTGGATTAAACCATAACTATCCACATCAGTTGATGTTAAACCTCAGTTGATTTTTCTTTTATGCTCTAGTAACAGTAAAAAATTTCATATCCTCACGTTGATGTCGTCTTCGGGTTGATTCAGTTCATGTCTCCTTACGAGGATTATGTTTTCAGTAAAGTAAAGATGTTCTCATGTTAAGATACACAAGAATTTCAGTAAAACCCATTTTCATGATAAATCAGGATTGGCCTTCATTAATCATGCTTCATCCTGACCACTGTTGGGACTACGATTATATCATACTTTCAGCCTTGATATAACCAGCAGTAAGTCGACGCATGAATTACAGGCTATCATGTTACTTATTTCAGAACAGTTCACTACCGTTTAAATCAATTTATTTCCTAGATCACGTCAGACAAGCGACACTAGTATCGATCATCCCATAAAATTCCCACCAGTGCCATGAACAGTAGTCTATATGGACCCTCTGTATAGTGCCTCAATTATATTCCTTGTACAGTGATACATGTGTACTCCACGTACAATGTCTCGATATGCTTCATGTGCAATATTCATTTTGTACTTCATGTACAGTAGTCCAGGTGTACACCAGGTACCCTACTCCATGGATATTGCTAATCGATCCTCAATCATCTCGGGCGCTTCCACTTGTCGATATTTTACCAGGTGCTGATGCTGCTCGTGAGTTGAAGACTTTACCAGATGCTGATGCTGCGAACACTTTGAAGACCTAGAAATTGCTGATGCTGCCGATACTTTGGAGATTTCTCAGGATGCCGATGCTGATGCTGTTATACTATAAAGACACCGCAGAGCAAGAACGAAAACTATAAATTTGAACTTTATGTCAAGACAAAGAATCCTAAGAGCGTCCTGGGGTACCTGCCGTTAGAACATGAAAGGGAACTACGGCTGAGCATAACGCTCAGTGAACGGATATAAGCATGATAAGAATACACTGAATGAAACAGGCGATAGAATTCTGAAGCTGTAAGACTGATATGTAACATGTGGTAGAACTCTGCATAGAATTCTGAGAAACCTGGTTCATATATACTGATACTGAAATATAACTATTAATTCTGAAAACATGCATTTACTGTATTTTATTTTCCAGAGCCTATATAGGTCACGTGCTGTAACAAACCGTGCATGAATAACTGGAGGGGTGACCTCGTCATGCTGTAGAGGGGTGACCTCTAAATAACTGTGCTGGGTGGAGGGATCAGCTCCAATGTGAAGGATGTAGAGCACACACCACATTCACCCTGATAACTTGTAACACTTATAAGCCTAGGATGCATCCATACGCCCCACTATTAATACTGATAAAATGGCCAAGCTGAGCTGAGTGGGACGATGCAGAATATCACTCTCTGAAGGCCTACTAATTCTAAGGATTTGGCAAATGATGGATTAGATCTATGGATTTGGTGGAAGAGATGGGGAAGAAGGAGATTAGGTGTAGAGAGAGAAAGGAGAGGGAAGAAAAGTAGAGAGAGAAAGTAAGATTAGATTAATGAAAAGTGAATGAATGAATTACCAACCCCCTCCTAACATGCTAGGAGGGGTATATATATAGCCCACCCTACATGTGGGCTATATGGACTATACAATATTAAGTGGACCACGAGCCCATTACATAATTATCGTTGGAGCGACCGATCCTTCACAAATACGTAAAACGTATTTCCAACAATCTCCCCCTAAGGGAGGTCGCTCCAAGTTACCAAGTTCTATATATTCTATAGCTCGTGATCTATGCTAATAATGATGTGACCGAGACTTTCTTTGGGAAAAAACATTTCCAACAATCTCCCCCTAAGGGAGGTCACACCATTTTACAAAATCTTAAACCTAGCATCTATGCTTGAGTCTTCGATCTTGTTCTTGTGAATATGCTTGATGTGATCTTTGACTTTAGTCTTGAGCATGTTTCCTTGCCTTGACCTTGTGCATTCATCACTTGTGAAATTTGCCTCTTCGTGACTTCATGTTCCACATACTTATACCTTGAAATTCTTGAAAGCTTCAGAGTTTGATACAGCGGAAGACTTGACCTTCAGACTTTCTTGAATTTGTTGAAGTACTAATTGTATGTAGTATAAGCATGTGGTAACGACTTCTTCTGGATTGTACACCGCAATGCCACCTTTTTGTTACGCTGCATAAGACAGTTAGCAACAAAACATATACACGGATGAAATGGCCTTGAACATTTCATTCTAATTCGGTAGCATTTTACCTCCGGCCGGTGAAGACCGTTGGACGATATTAAATATCGTACTTGTGGCAGGTAGTTTCAATTAAGAACCTCCTTGACAAGATTTCGCGGGTAAACCCGTTCTCTTTACTCGACCGTCCAAAGCTGACTGCGAACGTAAAGAGTGAATCATTTGGATAATATTATCCGCATGATTTGAAGCCGTCAATTCATGTTCCTGGAACAAGTGAAGTTCAATTAAGAACCGCACCATCGTTGCTTTCCAGTTGTCACTAGCTTGATTCATATAGAATCTTGCAAGTTACCTACCAAGTGCTGTTTGATGTTAACACTAGAAGGATTTCCACTCGTCACTGTGATCAATAAAGAGTCACTCTGAGTGTTCTGGCAAGATCATATGATAATGCGTAGAGGCCTGGAACGTGTTTAAATTCATTTAAGAATTAAACCACTGTTGCTTTCCAGTTATCACAAGTTTGATTCATAAAGAATCACACAAGTCACCTACCATGAGCTTTTTGATATTCGCTCAAGAAGGATTTCCATCTTCATTGTAAATACTTTCGTATTACTCGGATGTTCAGGCAAGATCATGAAGATTTTGCGTAGGACTCTTAAGAACTTTCTTACTTTTCACATTGTGTGAACAAGCAAGGAATAATGAAAGTGTGTCCTAATGAGATATTTGATGATCTCAAATGGCTCTAGACTCGATCGTGCATTTTGGATTTTTAGTGATCGGAGGCTGGAGAGGAGTGCCACCTTTTCAATACCAATTTATTCGGAGTGAATAAATCAATAGATAATGTGTTATCTCCGTGTGATTAAAACAAATATCTTTTGAGAGATATCTGAGTTAGCTGGGATGGGTTGTGCCTTGCATCACTGGGTCCATGATGTCTTTCTTCAATATCAAGAATCATTAAAAATGATCTCAATAGCATATGAATTGACCCGGTTTCTGCCTAAGTTGTAAGGAGGGCTTCTTTCTTTACACCCTTTATCTTTACAATTCTTTTTCATTCTTCAACCCCTTCAATGCTTACCAATACGTCATAACTAGCACCTTGTTGTGATTGTTCCAGTGCTAACTTAAGTACTTGGTCGGCATTCAGCTACGTTCACAATCTTTCTCCATCTTTCCTAAGGACTACTATTTCTAGCTATGGAATGTCCTTGGGAAGATTCCTCCGGTTCTAGAGAAATCATTGGACTTTAACCTATCCTACCATCCTTATGTCACCACAATCGTCACCGTCGTGAATAGAGATGTTTTGGGTAAGTATAAATCACCATGAAATCCATTCTGAAGTGCAAATCCATTTTGCTCCCCCTTAACATATGCTACGATATTCGAAAACATTTCGCACATGTCGGGATGAGCTAACACGTTAAGTCAAACCATTTATGATTGATCATATCCCATATTAAATCACATTTTCTCCCCCATATTAAAAATATTAACCCAATCGATGTTTTTAATATCAATTGATTTAATAGCAGTTTAAGAAAATTTGGGAAGAAAAATGCAAATCCAATTATCTTCGTGATTTTAACAAGCTCCCCCTCAAATTAATGAGGGTGTACTTGAAACGTAATGAAGGTCTACGGAATTAATGGCCTATTCTAGATCATGGATTAGGTGGATTTAGATGGTTGATTGATTGATAATTAATGAAGAAATGGAGGAATGAGATGAAGGATTAGAGAGAGAAAGGAGAGAAGGGAGAGAACTAGAGAGAGAAAGTGAAAGTGGAAAATATGATTAAGTCAAAATGGAATCAACAACCCCCTCCTAACATGCTAGGAGGGGTTATATAGCCCACCCTACATGTGGGCTATGTGGACCATACATAAAGTAAATAGATCACGAGCCCATTACATAATTATCGTTGGAGCGACCGATCCTTCATAAATACGTAAAACGTATTTCCAACAATCTCCCCCTAAGGGAGGTCGCTCCAAGTTACAAAGTTCTAAATAGTCTATAACTCGTGATCTATGCTAACTAAGATGTGACCGAGACTTTATTGGGAAAAACGTATTTCCAACAATCTCCCCCTAAGGGAGGTCACATCTTTTTACAAAATCTTAAACCTAGCATCTATGCTTGAGTCTTCGATCTTGTTCTTGTGAATATGCTTGATGTGATCTTTGACTTTAGTCTTGAGCATGTTTCCTTGCCTTGACCTTGTGCATTCTTCACTTGTGATATTTGCCTCTTTGTGACTTCATGTTCCACATACTTATACTTTTAAATTCTTGAAAGCTTCAGAGTTTGATACAGCGGAAGACTTGACCTTCAGGCTTTCTTGAATTTGTTGAAGTACTAATTGTATGTAGTATAAGCATGTGGTGACGACTTCTTCTGGATTGTACACCGCAATGCCACCTTCTTGTTACGCTGCATAAGACAGTTAGCAACAAAACAATATACACGGATGAAATGGCCTTGAACATTTCATTCTAATTCGGTAGCAATTTACCTCCGGTCGGTGAAGACCGTTGGACGATATTAAATATCGTACTTGTGACAGGTAGTTTCAATAAAGAACCTCCTTGACAAGATTTCGCGGGTAAACCCGTTCTCTTTACTCGACCGTCCAAAGCTGACTGCGAACGTAAAGAGTGAATCATTTGGATAATATTATCCGCATGATTTGAAGCCGTCAATTCATGTTCCTGGAACAAGTGAAGTTCAATTAAGAACCGCACCATCGTTGCTTTCCAGTTGTCACTAGCTTGATTCATATAGAATCTTGCAAGTTACCTACCAAGTGCTGTTTGATGTTAACACTAGAAGGATTTCCACTCGTCACTGTGATCAATAAAGAGTCACTCTGAGTGTTCTGGCAAGATCATATGATAATGCGTAGAGGCCTGGAACGAGTTTAAATTCATTTAAGAATTAAACCACTGTTGCTTTCCAGTTATCACAAGTTTGATTCGTAAAGAATCGCACAAGTCACCTACCATGAGCTTTTTGATATTCGCTCAAGAAGGATTTCCATCTTCATTGTAAATATTTTCGTATTACTCGGATGTTCAGGCAAGATCATGAAGATTTTGCGTAGGACTCTTAAGAACTTTCTTACTTTTCACAGTGTGTGAAGAAGCAAGGAAATATGAAAGTGTGTCCTAATGAGATATTTGATGATCTCAAATGGCTCTAGACTCGATCGTGCATTTTGGATTTTTAGTGATCGGAGGCTGGAGAGGAGTGCCACCTTTTCAATACCAATTTATTCGGAGTGAATAAATCAATAGATAACGTGTTGATCTCCGTGTGATTAAAAC
Source organism: Glebionis coronaria (assembly GCA_025667525.1). Lineage (NCBI taxonomy): Eukaryota > Viridiplantae > Streptophyta > Magnoliopsida > Asterales > Asteraceae > Glebionis > Glebionis coronaria. The sequence continues at coordinate 488,701,777 of CM046877.1, forward strand.
AAATACCTTTTGAGAGATATTTGAGTTAGCTGGGAAGGGTTGTGCATTGCATCACTGGGTCCATGACGTCTTTCTTCAATATCGAGAATCATTAACAAAAATGATCTCAATAGCATATGTATTGACCCGGTTTCTGCCTAAAGTTGTAAGGAGGGCTTCTTTCTTTACACCCTTTATCTTTACATTTCTTTTTCATTCTTCAACCCCTTCAATGCTTACCAATACGTCATAACTAGCACCTTGTTGTGATTGTTCCAGTGCTAACTTAAGTACTTGGTCGGCATTCAGCTACGTTCACAATCTTTCTCCATCTTTCCTAAGGACTACTATTTCTAGCTATTGAATGTCCTTGGGAAGATTCCTCCGGTTCTAGAGAAATCATTGGACTTTAACCTATCCTACCATCCTTATGTCACCACAATCGTCACCGTCGTGAATAGAGATGTTTTGGGTAAGTGTATGTCACCATGAAATCCATTTTGAAGTGCAAATCCATTTTGCTCCCCCTTAACATATGCCACGATATCCGAAAACATTTTGCATATGTCGGGATGAGCTATCACGTTAAGTCAAACCATTCATGATTGATCATATCCCATATTAAATCACATTTTCTCCCCCATATTAAAAATATTAACCCAATCGATGTTTTTAATATCAATTGATTTAATAGCATTTTAAGAAAATTTGGGAAGAAAAATGTAAATCCAATTATCTTCATGAATTACACAAGCTCCCCCTCAAATTAATGAGGGTGTACTTGAAACGTGAATTAAATACCTTTTAAACACAAGTGTAAGGTATTTAACACGTGCAAAGATCAATAGATTATAATGAATTCACAAGATTAGCAATGAACGAGGTTGGACCTGAATAATGGAGAACAGCATATGAAAGAAGCACATGGTTCTTGTTCACGAATGTTGGTCTCCTCGTCACGTTCCCGAGAAAATTAATTCCCGTTGTTGAGTCAAAGCTTTCCGGTGAAATGCTTGACTTGATTATGAAAAGCGGGTTACTATCTGAAATAATAGCAAACCATTTGGAGCATGTTTTAAATCTTTTAAACTTCTGCTCGAACTTTATTTACAACCCCGTGTCATTATTGAATGACATTTCTAGGTTCGTAAATATTATCGATTCCAGAAGACATGCTCGTTTTATCAAAACGTTTTTGAACACACAATTTTGAAAGATTTAGAAAAACCTTTTGAGAAATTCTCGAAAAATTGTGTTCAAAGTTTTGAAAAACAATTACTTGAGCTTAAGATGTTGAATATCTTAAAAGCGAGCTCAAGTCCGAGAAGTTGTGAACTTCCCGTTGTTAAGGATAAGTTACCATCGGCGATAAACTTTCCTTTTATCTGAAGAGCGAGTCCTAAGCTGACATTTACTTAGAAGTCGTGTTCATGAGCTTGAAAACTTTGACTGTTTTAACGGAAAGCTCATGACCGAGAAAGGTTAATTTCTCGTTATGAAGAAAAGTTCTCTTATTTAAAAGATACACTTTCCTTTCTGAGCTTAAAACTTCGAATGTTTTAATACAAGCTCATGACCGAGAAAGGTGAATTTCTCGTTAAGAGGATAAGTTATCATAAACGATAAACTTTCCTTTATTTTAAGTTCGAGTTACAGTCTGACATTTAACTGTAAGTCATATACACGAGCTTAAAACCTTTGAATGGTTTTAATGTAAGCTCGTGTCCGAGAAAATTTAATTTCTCGTTGTAAGGATAAGTTTATCATCGGCGATAAACTTTCCTTTATTTGAAGAACGGGTTACCATCTGATATTTAATGATAAACCATATACACGAGCTTAAGACCTTTGAATGGTTTTAGGATAAGCTCGTGTCCAAGAAAACTTAATTTCTTGTTAAGAGGGTAAGTTATCGTTGCGTAGATAAACTTCCCTGTCTCTGAAGTCCGGGTCATCGTCTGTCATTTAACGAGGAGCCATAATGCATGAGCTTAAAAACTTGGAATGTTTTTGATATAAGCTCATGCCCGAGAAAAATGAATTTCTCGTTTTTAGGATAAGTCATCATCGGGATGAACTTTCCTTTCGTTGAGGATCGAGTTACAGTCTGTTATGTGACTGTAAGTCCTTGTTTGCAGCTTAACCATGAATCCCCTGAGACATTTGTTTCTCTGATATCTGCTTCTTTAGCAACCAAACTCTAAGAGTGTCCTTAGTTGAACGGTACACAACGATTGGACCGCTTCGTTCTTTTGGAACATCAACTTTGGTACCTGCATTCTCATTAGGAGTTTGTATACTTTTGCATGGGTTAGAGATATCTATTTGTGAAGCACGTGGGGGTTCACAGTTGGCTTTACTTGTATCAGATGTGGCCTGAGGGGATGAATCACTTGTCTTAGATGGCAAACGTTTCCTTTTATAGAAAATCTTAAGTTCAGGCTTAAGTGATGTATCATCCTTTGCAATTTCCTCCCTAGTAGTCTTTGTAGAATCGGAGACTATCCTAGTTAAAGGGCACTCGTTTCCTACAATAGTGAAAGATCTACCAGTGGGGCGCCACATTTTACCAACGGGTTTGATTTTAGCAACCCACTGGGATTTAAGTCTAGCACGGGAGTTCACCTCATTAAGCAATTTTTTGATACAAGCATCATGATTTGCCGTAAAGACACATTTTCTACATGTTTTACAAGTAGCATATTTAATGTCCGAGTAAGATCTAGAATCCCTAGACGATTGATTGATGCTCCTAGGATTGGACATGCTACGGTTAGCAGTGTTGGGTAAACTAGAAGGCATCTGACTAGGTTTGGAATTCCTATCTCTTACATGTGTCTTTTGCTTAGCTTCCCTAAGGTCAGATTCATGGCAAACGTCATTTGAACTAGTTCTAGACGTGGTCTTGGTATTTTTAGGGAAACTAGAGGCAATCATATGATTTGGTCTTGCTAAAGCTGGAGTGATCACATTGGGCCTAGTTGCTGGAGTGACAGTTCTAGAAATATGACCCAAATCAACTTGGGAGGCAAACCGCGGTCTCGAGGATTGTGATCGCTCGGATCCAAATGCAGTAGGTTGTCTGACAGAGGGTTGTCGGACGAACTGATTTGTAGGCGGTTTCCCCAAGATTGATGGTTTTTCAAGCTTAGTGTCCACACTAGATCCTTTAGTTTTCCTTAACTCGTTTTTCAACGCAGCTATAGCAAAAACCTTTTCCTGTACTTGGGCCTTTAAATTCTCATTTTCTTTGAGCACGTTATCTTGGGATGCCAACTTAGATTCAAGCAGTTGAATTTGTTTCAAAAGATTATCCTTTTCAGCTTTAGAATCTAGAACAGTTTGATCCAATTTTCTTTCAAGAACAACGTTTGAATTTTCAAGTTTTTCGAAGTATGTTTCAAATTTGTCCGTTTTCTTAGAAAATTCAAATTTGGCATCCTCAAGATCTTTTGATTGCCGAGCTACGATCGTTTCGAGCTCTTTAATCTTAGAATCAGAATCAGTTAAGGAGGTAGTTATAAAGCATTTATCATGATGAACTATAGCATTTTGGACACTTTCTCCCCCATTATGACTCACATCGGATGAATCATAAGTGGTATTTCTATCACTCTTTTCCATCCCATGTTTGTCATAATTAGGTGTCGAATGCTCAATATGCGGTATTTCATCAGCATATACATCATAATTAACATCACATTGTACCATGTTTACAGGCTCTTCGTCATAAACGGGTAAGGTGTCATCAAGAGTGATCTCGTGAACAATCCCTGACGTACCACTGGTATCATGTTGTGCTCCTGATTCCGTGCTCTTGCCATCTTTAGGCTCCAAGTTGTCAACCGTATGACCAGGTTCCTCTTGCATCGAAGAGTCTTGCACTCCATTATCATACCCTTGCTGCATTCGAGATCTTTCATAAATCGAAGACGAGACCGAGGTCATGAGTTTCAATATTGTATCACGGAATACTCGAAGCTCGGTATGTGTATCTCGAAGAAACGATTGGCAAATCATTGAACTTTCAGGCTTGATGATATTAAATTGGAGGAAAGGCGTGAGGTGTGTCACAAGAGCCTTATATGCAAGTACCGATGCAGAGTGATTAAAGTTTCCATGGTTGAGTTGCTCGGCGAGTTGGGTTAAAGCGGTAAAAATGGAGTCGATGAATATATGACGATCTTGTCCAAAGATTGTCACAAATTCGCTCCCTCCTTGAATCCCCGAAAGAGTGACAAGATGAGACTGGAGTAGTTGAAAGGAGGTGATGCCACTTTTCTTAACTTCGTTTTGCCTTAAATACAACTCTCCCTTTTGACATGTCGAATCGAACGAATCCATTAAAGATCGATTAAACGAAAGACCCGTAAATAATACTGAAAATTCCTCGATGGATGGTATAAATGAAGCTCGTCACTTTGACTCGGCACGTGTGTCTTTAAATCCGGCCACAAAACTTTTAACCCGTCACTATAACTCGTTACGATGTCTTCAAAACCGGCCACAATAACGTTGAACCCGATAAATATTTTTCACGTTACACTTTGAAAATACCCGCGTCGACACGATTTGCCAAAAATTACTAAACAAAATGCTAAAAATATAAGAGTGACAAAATAAAAGTGACAAAAATAAAAATGTGATATATTTTTAAAATAAAATGTGATATTTTAAAAGAAAAAAGATTAATTTAACTAAAAAAAATGTGTTATTTTAAAGTGAAAAAATAAAAATAGAGAAATAATAGATAATAAAACGTGTTAGATAAAAAAAAAAAACGTATCCTACAATTTACCTAAAATAGAAAAAAAAAATAATAATGAAAATCTTGTCTTAGTTTTCTCCGTCCATTCAAACATAGTTATCGTAAGAAAAGAACACGTGGCTTAGATATCTCCCACACGTAGTTGCATTGTAACCTCCGTCTAATATAATATACTCCTACTTTATCTCTCTCTCACAATCACAATACCTAAACTCTGTTTCTCTCTCTCACAGACACTTCTCCTCGTCTCTTTAATCCTTTCAATTCTCTCTCTCTTCCAATCAAACCCAGAAACACAATCAAGTTCAACCTAATCTAATGCCTTGTTTAATCCGCCCCATTACTAGACACAATCATCATTGTAACAATCCCATATAACAAAGATCAACGAATTTGTTGTGGCTACAAGATCAATTGATTGGTCTCAGGTAGGTTGTTTATGTTTTCTGTTATAAACAAGAGTCTTCTATCATCTGTCGCGTCCTTCTTGTCAGTCTTGGGTTGAGTCTTGAAAAAGAGTTGTCGTGTTGGGAGTCGAGACGTGTCTTTGGTAACCGTTGGTGTGTTTGTTTAAGTTTGTTTGAGGGTGAGAGTGGGTGTCGAGTCAAGGTTTAGGTGTGGGTTGTGGGTAAACGAGAGTCGAGGGTCGAGGGTGAAAAGAGGGGATGTTTGTATGAGTTTTTGGAGTCAGGGCTGTCAAGAGAATGAGGGTTTTCAAGGGTGTTGGGGGGGACCGAGAAAAATAAAGTGAAACAAGGGTGATTTGGTGAGAGACGAGAGGGTGTGAGAGGGTTTTTTGAACGAGGGTGTTGAGGGAGTCAGTTTGCAGGGGTGAGTCGGTTTTGGGTGGGTTGTGATGGTTGTAAGAGTTGAGTCGAGAGATGTGAGAGACGAGGGTAGGGATGGGAGTGTGAGTCGTTTGTGTCGAGAGTATTTGTGGGAGGGTGGTGAGTATTTTCGAGGGTGGGTAAATGAGAAAGTGTACTGTTAGTCGAGGGAGTCTGTTTTTAGTCGAGGTTTCGAGGGAGAGGGTGTCGAGTCTGTCGAGTTAAGGGTGGTCGAGTCTTGAGTCTTAGATGTTTTGTCTGAGTCGAGGGAATGAGTCTTTTCAAAAAGACAATGATTTGCCCGTTTAATTTGCCCGTTATATTTGAAATAGCTTCATTCGGAAGAGTTCCGAATCGGAACTTTGTTTCGTTCGGAACTTTGTTTCGTTCGGAACTTTGTTTCGTTCGGAACTTTGTTTCGTTCGGAACAGTTCCGAATCGGAAGATTTTGATTCGGAAGATTTTGATTCGGAAGACTTCCGAATCGGAAGTGTTTGGTTCGGAAGATTTTCAAAAAAATTGATTCGGAAGTTAAATATTGATTCGGAACATTTTGGTCCGGAAGTTCTTTCACCCGGAACTTTTGGGCTCACACGAAAACCTTGATACCAAATAGGAACTCGGAACTTTTTGACAGATTTGATGGGACTGAGATATTTGGACAAATTTGGACAACTGGACAGAAACAATGGACCAAAAACTGGACAGTAGGACTGAAGGACTGATTAAAAATTTTATAAAAAACTGATTAAAAAATAAACTAAAAAAATAATAATAAAAAAAATAAAATTGATAAAACTAAAAAAAATTTGTAAAGGACTGATTAAAAAAGTTATAAAAAAAAAACTGATTAAAAAAAAATAAACTAAAAAAAATAATAAAAAATAAAATTGATAAAATTGATACAAACTTTTTATAAAAAAAAAACTACAAAATTAAAAAAAGAGAAAAAAAAAAAGAAAAAAAAAAAAAAAAAAACAAAAACTTTTATAATAAAAAAAAAACTAACTTTTTATAAAAACACAACTTTTTAAGGTTGTATATAAGAAAAATTTGATTTTTATATAAAAATTTGTGATTTTTTATCTAAAAAGTAAGTTAATTTGAAGATTTGATATGATTTAACATATAAAAATACAAACTTTTTATAAAAAATACAAACTTTTTTAAAATTTAAGCATGATTAAATCAAAACCCACCAAAATCAAACAAAATAAAAGAAGAATAAACCAAACTAACCATGGCTCTTGATACCAATTGAAGGTCTACGGAATTAATGGCCTATTCTAGATCATGGATTAGGTGGATTTAGATGGTTGATTGATTGATAATTAATGAAGAAATGGAGGAATGAGATGAAGGATTAGAGAGAGAAAGGAGAGAAGGGAGAGAACTAGAGAGAGAAAGTGAAAGTGGAAAATATGATTAAGTCAAAATGGAATCAACAACCCCCTCCTAACATGCTAGGAGGGGTTATATAGCCCACCCTACATGTGGGCTATGTGGACCATACATAAAGTAAATAGATCACGAGCCCATTACATAATTATCGTTGGAGCGACCGATCCTTCATAAATACGTAAAACGTATTTCCAACACGTAAATTAAATACCTTTTAAACACAAGTGTAAGGTATTTATTACGTGCAAAGATCAGATATAATAATGAATTCACAAGATTAGCAATGTACGAGGTTGGACCTGAATAATGGAGAACAGCATATGAAAGAAGCACATGGTTCTTGTTCACGAATGTTGGTCACCTCGTCACGTCCCCGAGAAAATTAATTCCCGTTGTTGAGTCAAAGCTTTCCGGTGAAATGCTTGACTTGAGTATGAAAAGCGGGTTGCTATCTGAAATAATAGCAAACCATTTTGAGCATGTTTTAAAAGATTGAACTTCTGCTCGAACTTTATTTACAACCCCGTGTCATTATTGAATGACATTTCTAGGTTCGTAAATATTATCGATTCCAGAAGACATGCTCGTTTTATCAAAACGTTTTTGAACACACAATTTTGAAAGATTTAGAAAAACCTTTTGAGAAATTCTTGAAAAATTGTGTTCAAAGTTTTGAAAAAACAATTACTTGAGCTTAAGATGTTGAATATCTTAAAAGCGAGCTCAAGTCCGAGAAGTTGTGAACTTCCCGTTGTTAAGGATAAGTTACCATCGGCGATAAACTTTCCTTTTATCTGAAGAACGAGTCCTAAGCTGACATTTACTTAGAAGTCGTGTTCATGAGCTTGAAAACTTTGACTGTTTTAACGGAAAGCTCATGACCGAGAAATGTTAATTTCTCGTTACGAGGAGAAGTTCTCTTAGTTAAAAGAGACACTTTCCTTTATGAGCTTAAAACTTCGAATGTTTTAAGACAAGCTCATGACCGAGAAAGGTGAATTTCTCGTTAAGAGGATAAGTTATCATAAACGATAAGCTTTCCTTTATTTTAAGTTCGAGTTACAGTCTGACATTTAACTGTAAGTCATATACACGAGCTTAAAACCTTTGAATGGTTTGAATGTAAGCTCGTGTCCGAGAAAATTTTAATTTCTCGTTGTAAGGATAAGTTTATCATCGGCGATAAACTTTCCTGCCTTTGAAGAACGGGTTACAGACTGTCATTTATCTATAAGCCTTGTACACGAGCTTAAAACCTTTGAATGGTTTTAGGATAAGCTCGTGTCCAAGAAAACTTAATTTCTTGTTAAGAGGGTAAGTTATCGTTGCGTAGATAAACTTCCCTGTCTCTGAAGTCCGGGTCGTCGTCTGTCATTTAACGAGGAGCCATAATGCATGAGCTTAAAAACTTGGAATGTTTTTGATATAAGCTCATGCCCGAGAAAAATGAATTTCTCGTTTTTAGGATAAGTTTATCATCGGCGATAAACTTTCCTTTCTTTGAAGAGCGAGTTATAGTCTGTGATGTGACTATAAGTCCTTGTTTGCAGCTTAACCATGAATCCCCTGATACATTTGTTTCTCTGATATCTGCTTCTTCAGCAACCAAACTCTAAGAGTGTCCTTAGTTGAACAGTACACAACGATTGGACCGCTTCGTTCTTTTGGAACATCAACTTTGGTACCTGCAATCTCATTAGGAATTTGCATGCTTTGACGTGGGTTAGCGATATCAATTATGGCAGCACGTGGGGGTTCACAGTTTGCTTTACTTGTGTCAGAGGTGGCCTGAGGGGATGATTCACTAGTCTTAGTTGGCAAACGTTTCCTTTTATAGAAAATCTTAAGTTCAGGCTTAAGTGATGTATCATCCTTTGCAATTTCCTCCCTAGTAGTCTTCGTAGAATCAGAGACTATCCTAGTTAAAGGGCACTCGTTTCCTACAAGAGTAAAAGTTCTACCAGTGGGGCGCCAAACTTTACCAAAGGGTTTGATTTTAGCTATCCACTGGGACTTAATTCTAGCACGGGAGTTCACCTCATCAAGTAATTTCTTGACACAAGCATCATGATTTGCCGTAAAGACACATTTTCTACATGTTTTACAAGTAGCATATTTAATGTCCGAGTAAGATCTAGAATCCCTAGATGATTGATTGATGCTCCTAGGATTGGGCATGCTACGGTTAGCAGTGTTGGGTAAACTAGAAGGCATCTGACTAGGTTTGGAATTCCTATCTCTTACATGTGTCTTTTTCTTAGCTTCCCTAAGATCAGATTCATGGCAAACGTCATTTGAACTAGTTCTAGACGTGGTCTTGGTATTTTTAGGGAAACTAGAGGCAATCATATGATTTGGTCTTGCTAAAGCTGGAGTGATCACATTGGGCCTAGTAGCTGGAGTGACTGGTCTAATAAGATGAACCAAATCAACTTGGGAGGCAAACCGCGGTCTCGAGGATTGTGGTCGCTCGGATCTAAATGCAGTAGGTTGTCTGACGATCGGTTGTCTGACGAACTGATTTGTAGGCGGTTTCCCCAAGATTGATGGTTTTTCAAGCTTAGTGTCCACACCAGGTCCTTTACTTTTCCTTAACTCGTTTTTCAACGCAGCTATAGCAAAAACCTTTTCCTGTACTTGAGCCTTTAATGTTTCATTTTCTTTGAGCACTCTATCTTGGGATGCCAATTTAGACTCTAATAACTGAATTTGTTTCAAAAGATTATCCTTTTCAGCTTTAGAATCTAGAACAGTTTGATCCAATTTTCTTTCAAGAACAACGTTTGATTTTTCAAGTTTTTCAAAGTATGTTTCAAATTTGACCGTTTTCTTAGAAAATTCAAGTTTGGCATCCTCAAGATCTGTTGATTGCCGAGCTACGATCGTTTCGAGCTCTTTAATCTTGGAATCAGAATTAGGTAACGATGCAGTTATAAAGCATTTATCATGATGAACTATAGCATTTTGAACACTTTCTCCCCCATTATGACTCACATCGGATGAATCAGAAGTGGTATTGCTATCACTCTTTTCCATCCCATGTTTGTCATAATTAGGTGTCGAATGCTCAATATGCGGTATGTCATCAGCATATACATCATAATTAACATCACATTGTACCATGTTTACAGGCTCTTCGTCATAAACGGGTAAGGTGTCATCAAGAGTGATCTCGTGAACATTCCCCGACGTGCCACTGATATCATGTTGTCCTTCTGAATCCGTGCTCTTGCCATCGTTAGGCTCCAAGTTGTCAACCGTATGACCATTCTCCTCTTGCATCTGCGGCATTGATTCTTGCACTCCATTAACATACACTTGCTGAAGTTGTGATCTTTGATATATCGAAGACAAGACCGATGACATGAGTTTCAAAATCGTATCACGGAAAACTCGAAGCTCGGTATGTATATCTCGAAGAAACGATTGGCAAATCATTGAACTTTCAGGCTTGATGATATTAAATTGGAGGAAAGGCGTGAGGTGTGTCACAAGAGCCTTATATGCAAGTACCGATGCAGAGTGATTAAAGTTTCCATGGTTGAGTTGCTCGGCGAGTTGGGTCAAAGCGGTAAAAATGGAGTCGATGAATATATGACGATCTTGTCCAAAGATTGTCACAAATTCGCGCCCTCCTTGAATCCCCGAAAGAGTGACAAGATGAGACTGGAGTAGTTGAAAGGAGGTGATGTCACTTTTCTTAACTTCGTTTTGCCTTAAATACAACTCTCCCTTTTGACATGTCGAATCGAACGAATCCATTAAAGATCGATTAAAACGAAAGACCCGTAAATAATACTTAAAATTCCTCGATGGATGATATAAATGAAGCTCGTCACTTTGACTCGTCACGTTTGTCTTTAAATCCGGCCACAAAAACGTTTAACCCGACAAATAGTTTTCCACGTTATGCCTCGACACGATTTGCCAAAAATACAAAAAATTTAATTTAACTAAAATGTGATATTTTAAAAATGGAAAATAAAATTAGAAAAATAGAAAAATAAAAATAAAATCTGATAAGAAATTAATTAAATGTCTATTTTAACAAAAAAGAAAGTATACGTGTCCCAAAACAAATAGCACATCGCTTCCAACGACAATCAATATAATAAAATCTGATAAAAAGTTAATTAAATGTGGATTTCTTGTTATCTCCGTCGAAAGAAACGTGGCCCAATCAAAGTTATGCCACCGCCCCACTCAATAAATATCGTCCCCCAATGCTTTGTTTAATCCGCCCACCAAAACGTGATAACTCTCTCTCTCTCCTAAACACAAAAAAACACTCGTCCGTCTCTATCCTACTATCTCTCTCTTTCACAACTCACAAACACACATCTTCTGATTCATGGGATCAATCTTAAGTCAAACGCAAAACGGATTAAACCCTACTCCACTCAATCAAACCCGTCGTCTCTTTTGATTTTCTCAGGAATGATCAAGAAAACAATCTTCAAGATCTTTAATTATAAGGTCTCGGGTAGGTACTTTAATTTCTTGTTGGTTAATGGAGTCTGTCTTCTATCTTCTGTCGTGTCTTTCTTGTGTGAGGGTCGAGAGTCTTGATCGAGGATGTTTGGTGAGACGGAGATCGTAAGAGGTGTCTTTGTTTCGAGTCTTTTGGTTTGGTCTGAAATCGAGTGAAAAAAGGTTGAGTCTTGATAAAATGGAGTCTGGTTTGGTTGTGTGAAGGGTGTTTGAGTTTGGGTTTTGTTCGTCTAGGGTTGGGCTATGGTTTAGGGGTGGGTTGTGGGTTTTAGTGTCGTGAGGGAAAGACGAGAGTGTGTCGAGGCTGTGAGGGTCTGTTTGGTGTCAGTTTGTCGAGAGGGTGAGATGTGGACGTTTATTTGTCCGAGAGATGAGAGTTGGTCGTAGGTGTGAGATGAGACGAGGGTATGAGGGTATGGGTGTTTAGTCTTGTTCGAGAGTCTTGTGAGGGTCTTTGTCTTTGGTAAATTAGTTGAATCCAAGTATAGAGTCGAGAGAGGTTTTGGTCGTAGGTTGAGTTGTCTGTGTGAGATGGGTGTTTGGAATGGTGTTCGAGAGGGTTGGGATGGGTCGTCGAGGGTGAGAATATTGTCGAGAGAGGGAGTTTTGAGTCAGATGTGTTGGTCTCGTCAGAAAGAGAGTCAGAAGTTGTTTGTGTCGAGCTAGTGGTCGAGAGTCAGACGAGAGGGTGTCGGGGTGAGAGGGGTGAATTGGGTGAAAGGTGAGAGGTGGGTCTGTTTGTTTGTCGAGGGAGTTAGAAAAGCCTATTCGGAAAGTCTTTTCGAAAAGGTCTATGCGGAAAGTCTATTCGGAACTTTTTCTATGCAGAAAGTCTATTCGGAACTTTTTCTATGCAGAAAGTCTATTCGGAACTTTTTCTATGCGGAAAGTCGGTTTATTCTGAAAGTTTGTCTATGCGGAAAACTGGCTATGCGGAAAAAAAATGTGGAAATCTGATATGAAAAAGATTTGGACAGATTGAAGGAATAAAAGCCAGAGACTTTGGACCGATTTGACCAAAAAAGAAAAAATAGAAAATCTATTAAGCAAACTGATTAGACAAAGTTGTGAAGATATAAAAAAAAAAAAAACTGATTATTTAGACAGAGAACACTGATTGGACTGTTTTGGACTGATAAAAAAAATAAGAAATTGAGAAACTGATAAAAAAAATGATATGATTAAAAAATGATATGATTAAAAAACTTGATAATAAAAAAAAAAACTGATAACACACGAGAAAAAAAAATAAAACTGTTAAAAAAAATGAAAATTGATAAAATTGATAAAACTGATTATTTAAAAATTGATAAAAATGATAATAAAAAAACTGATAAATAAAAAACGGATACACGAAAAAAATAAACCTGATAATAAAAAAATAAAAATTGATAAAATTTCTAAAAACTTGATAAAAAAATTGATCGAATGATGAAAAGATGGATAGAAAATTAGAAAAGAAAGGATTTTTACCACCAAATCAAAAGACAAAAAAATGCAAATCCTAAGATTCAACCATGGCTCTTGATACCAATTGAAGGCCTACTAATTCTAAGGATTTGGCAAATGATGGATTAGATCTATGGATTTGGTGGAAGAGATGGGGAAGAAGGAGATTAGGTGTAGAGAGAGAAAGGAGAGGGAAGAAAAGTAGAGAGAGAAAGTAAGATTAGATTAATGAAAAGTGAATGAATGAATTACCAACCCCCTCCTAACATGCTAGGAGGGGTATATATATAGCCCACCCTACATGTGGGCTATATGGACTATACAATATTAAGTGGACCACGAGCCCATTACATAATTATCGTTGGAGCGACCGATCCTTCACAAATACGTAAAACGTATTTCCAACACTCTCCTGCATGTGAGTCACGACACTGGTGCCTCTAGTGCCGTGGTTGCGGTACCTCCGTAACTAGTACATAAACTGGTCGTGCTTGTATATAATGCTCAGGCAATTTATTTAGTTATTAACATGATTACTGATAAATTTAAACATATACTGGGAAAAACATTTGGCTGAAGACGGGGAATCCTAATCATGCATAAAAAGGAAGTCCTTGCTGAAAGGACGGAAAATCCGTACCTCGTGTCCAGTACCGAAATAAGACTGAAAGCTGACGGATCGAAAATGACTTCACGGATACTACATAAATAATGGACGCGAAAATAAGTTGACTGATATCCATTTATTATTAATGATTTTAACTATTCTTGGCTCGATTTAATTTATACTTATAATACTGTAGGTATATAATATGATAATTCTGACAGTTCAAAAGTTACTGATAAGTGTATTCCTGTATTGTTGATTACTGATAATAGGTCTTCTGAATTTATGATATTACTAAAAATAGAAATCTGTTATAAATAGAAAGTTTCCTGAATTAGAAAGATTCCCAAATTTAGTTTTTCTGAAATAAGTCATTAATTAAATCATAAATTAAATCCGACTTTTAATTAGTTAAAAGGATAAAGCTAAAATCAATTTAGTTTTACTAATTAAATAAATAAAATAATAAATATATTTAACTTTATTTTTAAAACTTATTTATAAAATGTTTTAACCAAAACTTAAATAATTTCCACTGTTAGTCTTAAGTTCCCCTTGCTTGTATTATTTTCCCACTGCTAGCATTATATTCCAACTGATTTTTGTTATGGTTCCCACTGCTAGTCTTAGTGTTCCCACTGCTTTCTATGAGTTCCCCCTGTTAATGTACGGTTCCCACTGTTAGTGCAGTGGTTACCACTGCTAATGCAGTGGTTCCCACTGCTCGCAGTGCCAAACACCCCTGCTGGCGAAATAGACCCAAACACCCCCTGTTTGCGAACCAAACACCCCTGCTGAGTTTGGTTTGCTGCGGCCAAGACAAACCAGCCACCGCCACCCCTATTATGCGTATCCCCCTGTTTTGGGTCAGTTTGCTCGCGGCTGGGCCAAAGAGGAATCACCAAGACTCCCTAGTCTCGCTTTCTGTGGGAAATCAATTCATAACCCGACACTATTTCGTGTTTTAATCTGAATTAAAGGAGGAAACGATTACCTTGTAAGGTTGGATGACAACACACACACTCTACTTGAAGGAAAATCAAATCCGAGCCTTTGTGGTTGTTCTCTTAGCCGGCAGCCACCCTAAGCAAAACCCTAAATCCTCCCTTGTTTTTGTCGGCAGCCATAAAAAAACAACCACTCACGAACCCTATTTTTTCTTTTTTTTATTTTTATTATTTTAACTATAACCCGAGCCTTCCGAGATACCACTTTCTCGGTCGCACTAAAACAATTAAACTTATATATGAAATCTGCCTATAGGAATTAGCGACAGAAAAATCTGTCACTAAAAAGTGTGACCAAAAGTTGAGTTAATAAAAACTGTCAATTACAATCTGCGACGGAAATTAGTGTCACAAAACTGTCGCTAATTTCAAAATGAAATCACTATTTTCTGTCTAACTTTTCCCACTGATGAATTATATTATAGTTCCCACTGTTTGGCTTTCTGTTCCCACCGTTAGGTAAAATATCCCACTGTTTATATAAAAGTTCTCACTATTTTGTTACTGTATCACTGTTCACTAAAACAAACACCCCCTTATGTTGCGACTGCCCCTGTCTGGGTTTGTTTTCGGCTGACCACAACAGAAAACCCTCGGCTGCTCAACCAAAAACCCTCACCGAGAGTTAGTAACTCTCGGTTTTGTGCCCACAAACCAAACCCGACTGATTAATGTTAATACTTGCCATAAAACCCATGATTTCATGTTGATCTGTGTCCTTGCTGTATAAAACATATGATTTCATGATTTGTAAAACAATTAAAAGAAAAGGTGATACCTAGATCGTGAGGTTCATTAACCGTGAATGCATAATCGAATTAGTTGTAGAAGTTAAACCCATTTTTCCCTTTTGTTATACTCCAGCCGTCGGCACCAATTCCAACAACCCTAATTTTTTTTTTACCGTTTGACAAAAAGGAATGGGGTAACTCCCGTTTTTTTTCTTTTTTTCCTACTAGGCCGGGCCTAAGCCCATTCACCCTTCCACTTATTTTTTTAATAACCGGCCCCTATACTATATTGTTTTTTTTACTCTCGACATTTATATTTAATTCACGAACAATCGTATTTAATTCTCGCGTTTTAATTTTTCTGAAACGTCAAAATCTTTTCTGAATAATAATACATTCGTAAATATTTATTTTCCTGACTAAATGCATATAGTTTATATAATTAAAACTGCGTATTTAATATTATAAATATTTAAATACGGGTTTTACAATTCTTCCCCTCTAAAAAGAATAATTCGTCCCCGAATTAAGGATATGAAAATACTGGGTTTTACAGTTAGTTTCACCATCTATTGAGGATCCTCCCACTCTTGAGCTTAAGGACCTACCTCCTCATCTTGAGTACGTTTTCCTTGAAGACAACAAGAAGTTACCGGTCATCATCGCAAAGGACTTGAAAGAAGACGAAAAATCCCGACTTATCGCCGTGTTGAAGAAACATAAAAGAGCTCCCGCTTGGAAAATATCCGACATCCGCGGAATTGATCCTCACTTTTGCACACATAAAATTCTCATGGAGGACGACTTTAAGCCTACAATTCAAAGCCAACGAAGGGTGAATCCTAAAATCCATGAAGTCATCAAAAAAGAGGTTATCAAACTTCTTGATGCGGGTATGATTTACCCTATTTCGGATTCACCATGGGTTAGTCCAGTCCATTGTGTGCCTAAGAAAGGTGGAATCACCGTTGTGCCCAATGCAAACAACGAGTTGATTCCTACACGTCTCGTTACTGGATGGAGAGTTTGTATAGACTACCGCAAACTCAATGATGCCACGACAAAGGATCATTTCCCTCTTCCTTTCATGGACCAAATGCTTGAACGTTTAGCGGGTAATGAATATTACTGCTTTCTTGATGGTTTCTCGGGTTATTTCCAAATACCTATCGATCCCCAAGATCAAGAGAAGACAACATTCACTTGTCTTTATGGCACATTTGCCTACAAAAGGATGCCTTTTGGCTTATGCAATGCCCCCAGGACTTTCCAAAGGTGCATGTTGGCTATCTTCCATGACATGGTTGAGCAAACCATGGAAGTCTTCATGGATGATTTCTCGGTCTTTGGGGATTCCTTCTCTTCTTGCCTTGTCAATTTGGAACGTATGCTTAAGCGGTGCGAAGACACTCGCCTTGTTCTGAATTGGGAAAAATGCCATTTTATGGTAAAAGAAGGCATTGTGCTAGGACACAAAATCTCTAAAGCCGGTCTTGAAGTCGACCGTGCTAAAGTAGATGTCATAGCCAAATTACCTCCACCTTCAACCGTGAAGGGTGTGAGAAGTTTTCTGGGTCATGCGGGCTTCTATCGTCGATTCATTCAGGATTTTTCTAAAATCGCTCGCCCGATGACCCACCTCTTGGAAAAAGATACTCCTTTTATCTTTTCTAAAGAGTGTATCGAAGCCTTCAATCTTCTTAAGGATAAGCTAACTAAGGCACCGGTCTTGGTTACCCCTAATTGGGAGCTACCCTTTGAGTTGATGTGCGATGCTAGAGACTTTGCTATTGGTGCGGTTTTGGGACAAAGGATCAACAAACACTTCCAACCAATCCACTATGCTAGCAAAACAATGACGGGGGCTCAATTGCATTATACGACAACCGAAAAAGAGCTTTTAGCTGTTGTCTATGCTTTTGAAAAATTTCGCCCCTATCTTGTTTTATCCA
The DNA here is from genome assembly GCA_025667525.1 of Glebionis coronaria. NCBI lineage: Eukaryota > Viridiplantae > Streptophyta > Magnoliopsida > Asterales > Asteraceae > Glebionis > Glebionis coronaria. The sequence continues at coordinate 488,718,989 of CM046877.1, forward strand.
CCACCATCGTATACACGGACCATTCTGCGTTGAAGTACTTGATGACTAAGCACGACTCTAAGCCAAGACTTCTTCGCTGGGTTTTACTCCTTCAAGAATTCAACATTGAAATTCGTGACAAGAAGGGTGCCGAAAACCTAGCCGCGGATCATCTGAGTCGACTTGAGGATCCATATCAAGGGGATCATCCGAACAAAGAGATCAATGACTCTTTCCCCCTTGAGACCTTAATGTCTATAAATCTCAATCTTGATGACACCCCGTGGTTTGCCGACATTGCAAACTACTTAGCGGGTGGTGTTCTCATCAAAGGGTTAACATCCCAACAAAAGAAGAAGTTCTTGAATGATGTTAAGACTTACTTTTGGGATGACCCTTTTCTATTTAAACAATGTGCCGATCTGATCATTCGTCGATGTATTGATGGACCGGCATCTTTGCAAATCCTTGCTGCTTGCCATAAAGGACCCACTGGTGGTCACTTTGGTCCCAACTACACCGCTAAGAAAGTGTTTGACTCTGGATTCTATTGGCCCACCATTTATCGTGACGCTCACGAAATGGTTAAGCATTGTGATGCTTGCTGATAACTAGGTTTTACTAGGTTCAATTGTTGTTCTCGGTATCTTAACGAATTGATCTTAGCTCTCTATGTGTGACTTAGTTGATCTCTAGTGAAAAAGAATATTTTTGGGTGATTTTAAATTTAAATGCAAAGACTTAAAAATAAAAGTGCTTTTTAAAGTAAATCTAAGTCTAATTAAAGTAAAGTGCGAGTATTTTAAAACGTGACTAAAATTAAAAGGCACTAAAGTAAAATGACGTAAACTTAAAACTATCTAAGGCAAACTTAAAGTGCGACTAAAACTAAGGCAAATAATCTAAAAGTGCAATTAAATAAAAAGGCAAGTAAAATAAAGCTTGAAAATAAAAATTAAAGACAAAAGCTAATAAGAACCTGAATACAGCTCATTCGGCATAAACCTTCGTTTGGAATAATCACTCGACCTAAATGTCACCTTTGGTTGAAATGACTCTTCTTTACTTGGAATATTGCCAAAATCCTCGATCCGGAACAAATTGATCTGAATATGTCACTTATCCAAAACAATGTTTCGTTCGGAACTTACTGATTCGAAACTCTCACTTGTTGCCTTGATTCGGAAGTCTTTGGTCACTCCTTGATTCGGAACGTTCCGGATGAAACCCCTTGATTCGGAAGTTTATAACTTCCGAATGAACCTTCTTGAGTCGGAAGATTTCCCTTGGTTCGGAAGTTTAAAGTTCCGAATGAACAACCTTGATTCGGAAGTTTTTGACTTCCGAATGAACAGCCTTGATTCGGAACTTTGGTCCTTGATTCGGAACTTTGAGTTGATTCGGAACTTTTGAAAAGTTCCGGATGAAACCCTTGGTTCGGAACTTTGGAAGTTCCGAATGAGTATGTTTGGTTCGGAAGTTTTGGACTTCCGAATGAAGAGTCTTGGTTCGGAAGTTTTGACTTCCGAATGAACAAGTTTAATCTTCCGGATGAAGCTTTGATTCGGAACTTTAGAAGTTCCGAATGAACACTTTCCACTTCCTTGGTTCGGAACTTATCTGGAAAGATCAGAAACAGGCAAACACATCCGAAGAACAAGGAACATACAGTAGCAGATAAAAACAATAAAAAGTAACCAAAATTAACACACGTATGAATATAAACAGTAACGATTCAATGAATAAGCATCAATAAACAATTAAAACATGAAATTAAACAACTTTTACCACAATAATCAAAAACACTTTGGATCAAAATAAAAGCATGAACATGAACATAAACACCACAAATCAAAAAATAAGAAAGGTAGATAAGAGATTGACAAGATAAAGTAAAGATTAACAATAATTAAAAGGAAACTTACTTGAAATTAAATGAATTTAAGGTGCAAGACAAGGTAATTAAATTGACAATTAATGTAAATGACAAGTATTTAAAATGGTGGAAGAGCTAATTGTCACACTTAGCCAACAAGAGTGAAATGATAACTAATCTAATCTATTTATAGGGGAGGATTAAGGAAGCTTCCTCCCCTCTTTCCTTTCTTCTTAATTACAAGTTTAAGTCCCTCCTTTTATTAATCTTCATTAATTGCGTACTTAGTCCTTTTCTTCTAATCTTCTTTAATCTTGGACTTTAAGTGACTTTTGACTTCGGGATTTCTTTTGAACTCGTCTTTAAATTCTTCAATAAAATAGACTTGAATTCTCCGACTTTTGATAAACTTCCGTCTTTTGACTTTTCCTTCGATAAATCTTCAGAATTGGTCGTGGACTTCCGTTCTTTTTGCACTCTTGACTTCTTGACTTTGTCTTTTATCCTTTTCTTCAATAAAAGTCCATAAATGCCCGTGAATGTCCGTGTTTTATCCATTTTTCACCTTTTCATCCTAAATCACAACAAAAACACAAACCACGCATAATTCCGACATAAAAGACATAAAATACACGTTGTGGTACGGTTATTATTGTAATTAAGTGGTAGAAAAGATGGGTGTTTACACACCTATCAAATCCCCTACACTTGACCATTGCAATGTCCTCATGCAATGCATTAGTTACAAAGCAAGATTACACTTTTCATCATAATCAATCCACGTTGGCCTTTAAAGAGAAAATTAAAAACATACAAGATAAAGAAATCAAAAGCATACCTTGGGTTTTGAAAATGTTATGAATAATCATCATCCTCAAGTTTTCACTTTCTCCAAACCAAGCTTAAAAACGAGATCATTGTTATTATAAGTTAGTAAACTAACACGAACTCATGTGGGCCAATTACTCACTTAGACTCCCTTATTCCTAGGTGTATCTCTTATATTTTATATTTTGTCTTGAATGATCATGAAGATACATTGTTTGACTTATTTCGATAGTTATTTAGTCTGAAAATAAAGTGCACGATTTAATCAATAGTTAGCTAAAGGACCAAATCTTTTAAAACTGCTTCTCGGGATATCAGAAAGTTCATATCTTGGCATAACTTGGTTCGCGATTTGAGACCTTTCTCGGGCCGATGTTTGGCAGCGACTTCATACTTCAAATCTTGAGAGACGTTCATGAAATAATGGTCTTCTCTTCATATTTGGAATTTCTTCACTTGGAATTTTTGAGAGATTCTTCATATATTGACCACGACTTCTTCATTTTTCTCCAATCTTTATTTTGGACTTTGATATACAACGATCCGCCTCCTTTTATGACTTGGATCTATTTATCCTCATACCTTGTTAGGGTCTATTCGGATACACTTCTCCATGACTTTTTGGGAGTTTTGCTTTACGTCGTGTGTCTCGATCCTTCATATTGATTTTCGATAAATGATTCTTCACATCACTTTGGATCTTTAGCAACAAAACATAGCCCTCATGCCTTGTTAGGGCCTTTTCGGACTCGCCAATCTTCGCGCCCCGCTTCATAAGTTATGCCTTGGCTATGAACTCTCGTCATTACCGAGCAACTTTTAAACGATCTGGGGCTAGAAGCTAAGTAACTTTTCAAATCGTACAACCTTATTTATTAGCAAATAAATTATTAGCAAGCGATGGGAGAATAGGCTCATAATTAACTCACATAAATTCATGAAAGAATACCGAACTTATAATTGGCTCTATCATCTCTCGTTCTCCACAGTTTAAAATCTCAAGTAATGAGACTCGTGGATACTTAGCCTATTAAATCAAAGTTTTGGGTTTTCGAGTCGCCTATAGGATCTTGCAAATTCTTAGACTCTTTCAAGTTTAGAAATCGCATCTTAAAGTTCCCTTGATAAACGACTCTCTAGGATCAATTATAGGAACTTGCGAAAAGTTCTTGTTCTTAACCCGTGAGAGTTAAGACTTTCGCGTTTTATAGCTCCCTATATAAAAGCCTAGCAAAACTTGACTTAAACATGTTAAGGATACTAGCTAGAGTAAACTCGGATTGAGTCAAAAGATTCACAACGTTTGAAAATTAAAACCACTTATTAAACATTTATTCTAGCAAAGAAAGAAAATAATTATACAAAGATAACAACTAATAGGCCAAAATAGATCAAAAATTTTGAAAAATGTCGAAAAATTGATTTTCCGGTTAAAATGAGGACAAATACAAGGAAAAGACCACTTAACTTCGATAGAAGTCCCCCCTACACTTAAGATAAACATTGTCCTCAATGTTTAAGCATGTGGGAGTAAGCTCCCCTACACTTAAAACATTGTGCACGTTGTTTAAATCTCGCTAAGGAAAAGACAACTAAAGAGATTCCTATTTTAATATTGAGAAAATATAAAATAGTGAATCGAAAAGAGTTTAGGATAGAACCGGGAAGAAGTGGAACACGGAATCACGGGTCGTCAAGAATCATCAAGAGTGGATCATTGAAGCTCGAATCCCTGATTAAGAAGTGAGGAGAGGAAATAGCAATCCAAAGGGTCCCCCCTACACTTATGGTAAAGAAAGCGAAAAGATAGGTGCATGGGTTGCCTCCCAAGAAGCGCTTGATTTTTGTTAACCGAGTCGTGAGCCTGACTCGACCTTGATCATCAACGGAAGTAGCATGAAACAAATCCACCAGGATCAAAGACATAGTTTTCATCCATCAATAAGCAAGAGCTTAAGGCGAACAAGGCAAGCCAAAAGAGAAGTGGCAAGGTTCCCTTAAGCAGTGATGGAGCACAGTAGAAGCAAGGATGGTGCGGTGCAAGCATGTCTTCAATGGGTCCAAAGATATTTCCTTTTATTTCATCAGGTGGATACTGAGATGGCTTAAAGACTTCAATACCGGGATCGAACACCTTTTCCTTTAAGGGAAAATAGCACTCAGGCTCAGCCGAGTGTGAAGAAGATCCGCAAAGAAGCACAACCTCGTCCTCAGAAGTGGGACAAAGAGGTGTCAAATCATACGTGCAACGGATTTCGGTGTCAACCGGTTTCTTCTCCTTTGACAAAATGCTCTTCAAATCCAAAGTAGGATCAAGGCGATAATCTTCAAAGTCCAAAGGAGGAGCATCACTCTCATGAGGGAAGTATGTATTGCGAAATTCAGAGAAATCTTCCTCGAATGAGTAATCATCCAAAGTAGGATCGAGTGATGGTGGAGGATCTTCATCATGTGAAGAATCGCTCGAGAGAGTATCAGCCTCATCGAAATCATCGAAAGTGGGCAGCTCGGGATACTCAGAAGTACAGTCAAAATCATCCGAATCTGAGCTAGAATCATCATCATCATAAGCATCGAAGACCGGTGGAGAGTCAAAAATGGGGGAAGCGTCCAAAGTAGAGTGAGAATCATCCACATTATCTTCAAAGAGTGGATTATCAGTAGAAGACTCGAATAAAGGATTATCGTAGACGGTAAAGTCATCGAGCACATTTATCATATTCACTGATTCTCGGCTTCCAAAGGATTTGCCTGTAAGCTTCCCCATTCTAAAAATTTTAGAATCATCCCCGACTCGTAAGATTAACTCACCTTCGGCCACATCTATTAAAGCACGTCCGGTTCTCAAGAATGGCCGACCAAGTATTAAAGGGATACGAGGGTCCATTTCATAATCAACTACGACAAAGTCAACCGGGAAAGTAAATGTGCCAACTTTAATAAACACGTCTTCGGCTATACCAACGGGGTAAGCGAGAGTGCGGTTTGCAAGTTCGAGAGTCATCTTTGTTGGAATGAGATCGGGCAATGATAGTGTTTTCCAAACACTGAGTGGCATAAGATTAATACTAGCCCCGAGATCAGCAAGGGCAGTAAATTCTTCAGTTTTGTTGAATACGCAAGACAACACAAAACGACCGGGATCTCCAAGCTTTTCCGGAAGTTCTCTAAGAAGAACTGCAGAGCAGTTTTCATTTAAGCGTGTGTTGGCGAGTTCAAGCAGCTTCTCCTTCTTGCTAAGCAAGTCCTTGAATGCTTTGACAAATTTCGGCATGTGGCAAAGTGCTTCAACAAGGCTAATGTTGATGGTCATTTTAGATAGCATATCCACATATTTCATTACATTACAGTCATTCTTGGTTAGCTCGTTGGTCTTGCCTATGCGAGAAGGGTATGGGATTCTGGGTTGATAAGGGTTAGGTGGAGGTGTAGTTGGTGAAGGTTTTGATGTTGAAGGGTCCTTCCGAGATACATCGTCATGACGAGGCGGAGACGGTAATGGTGTACTATCACTAAGTGTAAGAGGAGTAGGGATACATGGTGGTGGAGGAGGTGTAGATAATGGTGGTGAATCAGGTGGATTGACAATGGTAATTCCACTACGCGTAGTTATAGCACTCACATTAGCTCGCGGATTGGTGACGGTGTTTGAAGGTAAAGAACCCGAGGAAGAAGAAGGTTGAGCTTCAGGCAAGAAACTAGCCAACAGATTCTTCAATTCAGTTGTTTGAGTGATGAAAGAGGATTGAAGATTTTCACGAACCTCGTTTCTGATGTCATTACCTTGCTTCAAGATATCTCCTTTCAAATTGATTATTTGGCTCTGTAGATTCTTGATTTGCTCACCTTGAGTTCTCATGATGGTGTCAACATCGGGATTAATGGGTGGGTGTTGTTGGGTGGGTGGTTGATAAGGGTTAGAAGCACGAGGTGGGATTTGGTTGCTTCTATTGTAGTTGTTGGCGGAATTTTGGTTTTGAGGAGAAAAACCGGGTGAAAGGTAATTGTTGGAACGGTAGCTCAGCAGGTTTCTATCCCCTTGTTGTCTAGCTTGGTAATTTTCTGGTGAATAATTACCGTAAGCTGCATACACATTTTCCGGATTTCCTTGTGTCGAAGGACAATCGGTGTATGAGTGAGGACCGCCACATGTTTCACAAGGATTAGCGACTGCTTTAACTTGATGTTGTTGTTGGTTTGAAGCGAGAAGCGTAATACTTTTGCTCATTTCAGCCATCATGCGGGTGAGTTCGGTCATATCAGGGTTTGCTGAGGTAGAAGGAACATTGACTCTCGTATTGGTTCTAGAAGAAGCAGAGGAATCCCAGTTCTTATGATGAGTAGTCATGTTCTCTATTAACTCTCTACACTCCTCGGGTCTCCTTTTCATGAATGTGCCACCGGCGGCTGCATTAATCGTATCACGATCTCGAAAAGTCAATCCGTTGTAGAAAGTATCGATCAAGGTGACCGGAAGCATGTTGTGGTTTGGACAGCGGTCGATCAAGACATTATATCTCTCCCATGCATCAAAAAGAGATTCATCGGGATCTTGTATGAAACCGCTGATCTGATTGCGAAGGCTTGTGACCATGGATGGTGGAAAGTAGCGCGAAAGAAAGCGTTGAGTCATATCATCCCAAGTGTGAATAGAATTCTTCGGGAGACGATCAAACCATTTCTCGGCATGATGCGATAAAGTATGTGGGAAAAGTTGTAGGCGGAGTACATCCATTGTGGCCCCAGGCAACTTCATGCTTTGGGTGATTGTAATGAACTTGTCGAGGTGTTTGTTGGCATCATCATCAGGCAATCCTCTAAATGGGTTTGTTTGTACTTGCTGAATCATGTGGTGCTTCAACGAAAACTCAGGAGCGTTGATTTGCATCGGCGCAATCGGTCCTCCTCGTCCAAACATTGTTGGTTGACAAAGTTCCTCCATGGTCCGAAGATCGGGCTGTGGAAGAGCATTGTTGTTGTTATTATTATTATTGAGGTGCGGTAGTTGATTATTGTTGTTAACACCTGCCATATCTAAATCTTCTTGAGGCTCGGGCTCTTGATAATTAGAAGATCTAGTACGCATACACCTGAAAATGCGAAAGAAAAAGAAACCAAACGCAAAGACAATATATATACACAATAAAAAGAAAATCTTTTTGTATTTTTGAAATTTTTAATTTTTATGGTTTTTTATCAATATTTTAATTTTTATGATTTTTTGAATTTTTTATGCAAGAAAAATAACGCTCACAAGTGAACGGATCAAAAAGCAACGTGTCTAGCACAAAAAACTGTTGATCTTAACGTAAAGAGCCGGCAGCGGCGCCATTTGATAACTAGGTTTTACTAGGTTCAATTGTTGTTCTCGGTATCTTAACGAATTGATCTTAGCTCTCTATGTGTGACTTAGTTGATCTCTAGTGAAAAAGAATATTTTTGGGTGATTTTAAATTTAAATGCAAAGACTTAAAAATAAAAGTGCTTTTTAAAGTAAATCTAAGTCTAATTAAAGTAAAGTGCGAGTATTTTAAAACGTGACTAAAATTAAAAGGCACTAAAGTAAAATGACGTAAACTTAAAACTATCTAAGGCAAACTTAAAGTGCGACTAAAACTAAGGCAAATAATCTAAAAGTGCAATTAAATAAAAAGGCAAGTAAAATAAAGCTTGAAAATAAAAATTAAAGACAAAAGCTAATAAGAACCTGAATACAGCTCATTCGGCATAAACCTTCGTTTGGAATAATCACTCGACCTAAATGTCACCTTTGGTTAAAATGACTCTTCTTTACTTGGAATATTGCCAAAATCCTCGATCCGGAACAAATTGATCTGAATATGTCACTTATCCAAAACAATGTTTCGTTCGGAACTTACTGATTCGAAACTCTCACTTGTTGCCTTGATTCGGAAGTCTTTGGTCACTCCTTGATTCGGAACGTTCCGGATGAAACCCCTTGATTCGGAAGTTTATAACTTCCGAATGAACCTTCTTGAGTCGGAAGATTTCCCTTGGTTCGGAAGTTTAAAGTTCCGAATGAACAACCTTGATTCGGAAGTTTTTGACTTCCGAATGAACAGCCTTGATTCGGAACTTTGGTCCTTGATTCGGAACTTTGAGTTGATTCGGAACTTTTGAAAAGTTCCGGATGAAACCCTTGGTTCGGAACTTTGGAAGTTCCGAATGAGTATGTTTGGTTCGGAAGTTTTGGACTTCCGAATGAAGAGTCTTGGTTCGGAAGTTTTGACTTCCGAATGAACAAGTTTAATCTTCCGGATGAAGCTTTGATTCGGAACTTTAGAAGTTCCGAATGAACACTTTCCACTTCCTTGGTTCGGAACTTATCTGGAAAGATCAGAAACAGGCAAACACATCCGAAGAACAAGGAACATACAGTAGCAGATAAAAACAATAAAAAGTAACCAAAATTAACACATGTATGAATATAAACAGTAACGATTCAATGAATAAGCATCAATAAACAATTAAAACATGAAATTAAACAACTTTTACCACAATAATCAAAAACACTTTGGATCAAAATAAAAGCATGAACATGAACATAAACACCACAAATCAAAAAATAAGAAAGGTAGATAAGAGATTGACAAGATAAAGTAAAGATTAACAATAATTAAAAGGAAACTTACTTGAAATTAAATGAATTTAAGGTGCAAGACAAGGTAATTAAATTGACAATTAATGTAAATGACAAGTATTTAAAATGGTGGAAGAGCTAATTGTCACACTTAGCCAACAAGAGTGAAATGATAACTAATCTAATCTATTTATAGGGGAGGATTAAGGAAGCTTCCTCCCCTCTTTCCTTTCTTCTTAATTACAAGTTTAAGTCCCTCCTTTTATTAATCTTCATTAATTACGTACTTAGTCCTTTTCTTCTAATCTTCTTTAATCTTGGACTTTAAGTGACTTTTGACTTCGGGATTTCTTTTGAACTCGTCTTTAAATTCTTCAATAAAATAGACTTGAATTCTCCGGCTTTTGATAAACTTCCGTCTTTTGACTTTTCCTTCGATAAATCTTCAGAATTGGTCGTGGACTTCCGTTCTTTTTGCACTCTTGACTTCTTGACTTTGTCTTTTATCCTTTTCTTCAATAAAAGTCCATAAATGCCCGTGAATGTCCGTGTTTTATCCATTTTTCACCTTTTCATCCTAAATCACAACAAAAACACAAACCACGCATAATTCCGACATAAAAGATATAAAATACACGTTGTGGTACGGTTATTATTGTAATTAAGTGGTAGAAAAGATGGGTGTTTACACACCTATCACTTGCCAACGCCAAGTCAAGATCACACATAAAGATGAGATGCCTCAAAATTTCATACAAGAATGTGAAATATTTGACGTATGGGGCATCGACTTTATGGGGCCATTTCCATCTTCCAAAGGGAACAAGTACATCCTCGTCGCCGTTGACTACGTTTCTAAATGGGTTGAAGCTAAGGCTCTCCCAACGAACGATGCGAGGGTGGTTGTGAACTTTTTAAAGCAGCTGTTTGCTCGATTCGGCGTTCCTCGTGCTATTATCAGTGACCGCGAGACTCATTTTTGCAATGATCAATTTGCAAGAGTCATGGCTAAGTATGGTGTTAATCACCGTCTTTCCACCGCCTATCATCCCCAAACCAATGGGCAAGCCGAGATTTCCAACCGTGGATTGAAGCGAATTTTGGAGCGTACTGTGGGAGAGCATCGCGCTGCATGGGCCGATAAGTTAGATGATGCTCTGTGGGCTTTCCGTACTGCTTATAAGACCCTGATCGGTTGTACACCTTATCGTCTTGTGTACGGGAAAGCTGCCACCTCCCCATCGAGCTGGAACATAAGGCGCACTGGGCCTTGAAGTGGGCTAACTTCGACATCAACAAAGCCGGTGATCATCACAAGATTCAACTCAACGAGCTCAACGAACTGAGGAATGAAGCCTACGAGAACTCACTGATCTACAAGGAGAAGACCAAGATCATTCATGACGCGAGGATTAAGAACCGAGAGTTCCACGTTGGTGATCAAGTCTTACTTTTTAACTCTCGGTTGAAGATCTTCTCTGGCAAGTTGAAGAGCCGTTGGTCTGGTCCATTCACCGTCGCCAAAGTCTTTCCATATGGGACCATTGAGCTTTCTCAGCCAAATGGGCCCAATTTCAAGGTGAATGGCCAGCGTTTGAAGCTGTACTTTGGTGAGGACATCTCTCAAGAGATGATTCCATCCCTCACCACGTTTCCCATAAACTAAATTTGGGTCGAGTCAGGCTCGTGACTCGGTGAACAAAAACAAGCACTTCTCGGGAGGCAACCCGTGATCTATCCTTTACTGCTTTCATAATAAGTGTAGGGGGGAGCCCCGTATGTGTTTGTTCTCTTGTTTCTTATCTTGTGCAGGGATTCAAGCTTCAAAGAGCATCTTGATGACTTTTGACGAACCGTGATACCGTGTTCCCATCTTCCCGGTTCTATCCTAAACTCTTGCGATTCAATATTTCATATCTTATATGTTCACATTGAATTCACTATAGTTGTCCTTTCCTTAGCAAGATTTAAACAAAGTGCACAATGTCCTAAGTGTAGGGGAGTTTACTCCCACATGCTTAAACATTGAGGACAATGTTTATCTCAAGTGTAGGGGGACTTCTATCTAAGTAAGTGGTCTTTTCCATCATTTTAACCGGAAAACTTGATTTTTCGACATTTTTCAAAATTTTTAATCTATTTTGGCCTAGTTGTATAGTGATATTTTTCTTTATTATGGTTATTTTCTTTCCTTGCTTAAATAAAGTGGTTTTAATTTTTTTTTAGTCATGAATATTTTGACTCAACCCGAGTTTACTTATCTAAGTTTACTCAAGCTAGTATCCTTAACGTGTTTAAGTCAAGTTTTGCTAGGCTTTTATATAGGGAGCTATAAAACACGAAAGTCTTAACTCTCACGGGTTAAGAACAAGAACTTTTCGCAAGTTCCCATAATTGATCCTAGAGAGTCGTTTGTCAAGGGAACTTTAAAATGCGATTTATAAACTTGAAAAAGTCTAAGAATTTGCAAGATCCTATAGATGACTCGAAAACCCAAAACTTTGATTTAATAGGCTAAGCATCCACGAGTCTCATTCCTTGAGATTTTAAACTGTGGAGGACGAGAGATGATAAAGTCAATTATAAGTTTGGTATTCTTTCGTGAATTTATGTGAGTTAATTATAAGCCTATTCTCCCTTCGCTTGTTAATAAATTTATCTGCAATAAATAAGGTTGTACGATTTATAAGGTTACTTAGCTTCTAGCCCAAGATCGTTTAAAAGTTGCTCGGTACGGATTAGAGTTCATAGCCAAGGCATAACTTATTGAAGCGGGATGCGAAGATTGGCGAGTCCGAAAAGGCCCTAACAAGGCATGAGGGCTACATTTTGTTGCTAAAGATCCAAAAGTGATGTGAAGAATCATTTATCCAAAATCAATATGAAGGATCTAGACACACGGCGAAAAGCAAATACTCCCCTAAAGATCATGGATAAGTCTATCCAAAAAGACCCTAACAAGGTATGAGGATAAATAGATCCAAGTCCTAAAAGGAGGCGGATCGTTGTATATCAAAGTCCAAAATAAAGATTGGAGAAAAATGAAGAAATCGTGGTCCAAATATGAAGAATCTCTCAAAACTTCAAGTGAAGAAATTCCTATTATGAAGAGAAGACCATAATTTCAAGAACGTCTCTCAAAGATTTGAAGTATGAAGTCGCTGCCAAATATCGGTCCGAGAAAGGTCTCAAATCGTGAAGCGAGTTATGCCAAGATATGAACTTTATGAGGTCCCGAGAAGCAGTTTTAAAAGATTTTGTCCTTTAGCTAACTATTGATTAAATCGTTCACTTTATTTTTGGCCTAAATAACTATCGAAATAAGTCAAACAATGCATCCTCGTGATCATTCAAGACAAAAATAAAATATAAGAGATACACCTAGGAATAAGGGAGTCTAAGTGAATAACTGGCCCACATGAATTCGTGTTAGTCTGCTAACTTATAATAACAATGATCTCGTTTTTAAGCTTGGTATGGGGAACGTGAAACTTGAGGATGATAAACGTTCATGACAGCCAAAACCCAATGTAAGTGTTTGATTTCTTTACTTGTTTCTATCTTTTTATGATTAGCATTTAATAAAGGCCAAGGTGGGTTATTTATGATGGAGAATGTAAACCGTGCTTTAAAATTAATGCATTGCATGAGGGCATTGCAATGGTCAAGTGTAGGGGATTTAATAAGTGTGAAAACACTTATCCTTTTACCACTTATTTTCAATAATAACAAGACCAAAACGTGTATTTTATGTCGTAAAAGTCGGAATTATGCGTGGTTTGTGTTTTTATTATGTTTTAGGACCAAAAGATGAAAAAGGAAGAAAACACGGGCTTTCACGGGCTTTTATCGAAGAAAACGAGAAAAGACGAAGTCAAAAGATCAAAAATGCATAAAGAACGGAAGTCCAAGGCCTATTCTGAAGATTTATCGAAGAAAAAGTCTAAAGACGGAAGTTTAATGAAGTCGAAGAACTCAAGTCTAAATTAAAGAAGAAAATTATCAAGACAAGTTCAAATCCCGAGACGACGTCGAGAAAAGACAAAGAATTAAATCGAGTCGAGAAGACGTGAAGAAAGAAAGACAGAAGAGGCAACACATGCACTCCTTCCATTTTTCCTATAAATACCCTCCTAATACACATTAGGAGGGTAGTTAGTTTTTAGTTTTAGTTTTCATTTTTTCACTTTTCTTTCTAGTTTTAGAGAGAGAAAGTTCTCCACTTTTTCTCACTAAGTTTTCATCTTTCTTCTCTTAATCTTTCAAGATTAAGCCTTTTGTATTGTTGATTTCATTAATAAAGTTTAAGTTTAAGCTTTTAATCTTTAATCTCCTTCTACCTTTCTTTGATTTTAGATTAACTTTGGTGCGAAATACATTAAATCCGTGTTGATCTTGATGTTTTTGTGCTTAAAAAGTTAATCTTTTTGTTCCTACATAAGCTTTCATTCGATTAAGCTTTAAGATTCTTGTGCTTATTGGCTTATTTACATGTTTAGCTTATTTACTTTTTGAAAGTTTTCTTTAAAAGTTCATATTTTTATTGTTTGATTTAAAAGTTTGCTTATTTTGAGTTAGTAAAAGTTGTTATTAGTGCTTATTTAATCCGTTTCATATTTGATTCGTTTAAGTTTTGGTTTGAGCTTATCATTATAGCTTATTACCTAGCTTTTCTCGAATCCCATATAAATCGGAAAAGGTTTAACCCTTTTCCGATTGTACTTTCCGATCACCACCCCTCTTTCCGATCTCCAAATCGGAAAAGGGTTTCTGGCTATTCCGATTAGCATCTCCAATATTCCAATCCATCAGATCGGATTAGGGTTTTAGGCATATTCCGATTGTGGGATATTGGTTACATTCCGATCGGATGTTTTTCTAAACATTCCGATTAGTACTTTCCCCAGTATTCCGATTGGCATTATTTCTAAGATATTCCGATTGAGGGTTTTGGCAACATTCCGATTGGGGCTTATTTCCCACATTCCGATTGCACCATTTACATCATTCTGATCAGTAGTCGTTTATTACATTCCGATTAATGCCTTTTCCCATTATTCCGACCAGCCTTATTCCGACCACGCATTCCGATCACTCACTTTTAGCATATTCCGATTGGGTGAGTTCATGTTTCTACAAAAGTTTCTAAGTGTTAGTTTTATTTAGTGTTCAAGTATTTTTCTTATATTGCCTTTAAGTTGTCAAGCATTTATTTTTAACTCGTTATTTTAGTTTAATCTTTTAACTTTGACTTTACTCAACGACACTTACTTATTTGCTATTAGTTAAAATTAGATAAACAAAACCAAACCATTCTCTTGTTCACCAAAAGACAATTGAGTCGCACTCTTAATCGGTAATCAATTCGAAGAGATTCGGACGATAAGATTTTATACTTAGCCAAAAGCCAAGTATTATATTTTATCTACATAAAGTTTACAAAAATAAATCCACATAATGATGTGTAAGTTAATTAGTGGATGTACATATGTCAAAAAAGCAAAAAGTATGAGAGAGAGAGAGTACCAATCATATTCATGACACATCATTGTGTGGATTTGTATTTGTAAACTTTATGTGGATTTAGTATTTCTCTTACCTTAATTACTTCGTTTAATTAAAGAGTTAGTTTTGCGAGTTTGTCAAAATATAAATAACCGAATTCTCTTGTGGTTTTGGTTGTTTTTGACCGTTGGATTGATGGGGAATGTCGGCTTCATCTTTGATCCGTGTGACTTTTTTTATTTATATTTTATCTTATCGTATTATTGTTTTCACACGCTTAATTCTGTATCTTTAATTAAGAGTTAATTCCATAAATTTGACTAAAAGAAACAATCAAAATCCCCTATTTAAACTCATACTTTCCCACATTCATCACCATCTCAATAACTTTCTCTCAATTCATATTTATAGAAAATACTACTCAAACACCATGCCTAAAAAGTCATCATCCAAGTCCACTCCTGAGAGGACCATACACACCCAGGTCCGATCGTGTTGCCTTATTAATTTAATCCCTTCTCCACCCTCAAACACCCCTACCTTCACTCACTTCACTAATCCTAGAGGAAATATCCCAAAACTTGGGTGATATCTTAATGAACTCAAGATCACCCAAAAATCCATCACCCACCAAAACACCTATTGCCACTACTCCACCACTCACACCTACTCATTCTCATACCATTATTTACATCTCTCCGATAAGAACCACCAAACTCCCACCTATGAAGTTGTTCTCAATACCGCCTACCTTCCCTCATCCATACTTGGAAAAACTTGAGGACGTCCCTCTTCATTCTCAAGCAACAACACAAACACTCCCATCACCAACACCAACAACCCCATCACAAAAACTCCCATCACCAAATGTCCAACCCATCATGGACAATCTTTCCTTACCATCTGATGACTCTCCAGAAATCCCTTCCTTCATGGGATTAGATGACTCTCTATGGATTGACCCACCTTTAGTGGAGCCTCCCTCACCATACTCGCCCTCACTATACCCACCCACAAGTGTCCTTTCTCCCCAAGCTCGGCAATGTCACCAAGAGGAACTTGAACACCTCTATGCATTCACCGACATGGTGAATATGAATATCCATAAGGAACAAATACTTCAAAGCCTCTATAGGACCTCTACCACCTCCACCACCATCTACATCTCACCATGACATCCCTCAAACCACTCACCCTCATTTGTGCGACCATTGTCGCTACACCCAACACCTCGTCGCCGATTTCCGTGAGGCGATGAGGTTCATCCTACAAACATCCTCCAGGGAATCAATGCCCTTCTTCATCTTCCCTCTCAGTAGGAGGAGATTTCTTAAAATCCATCTTTCTTTTTATTTTTCTTTATTTTCCTGTATGTCACAGACACCCGTGGACGACCCTACAGACCGAAGTCAGCTGGGCCGCCGCCTAATGAATGAGGTCTGTAGTCCCGCAACCGTCTTCTCTTTTTTTTCTTTTGTGTAACAATCAGAAATTTTCCTAGCTCGTTAAATGACTATTATACCCCTTGACTTTTTATTTTAGTTAACTATGTGCTAAAATTGCTATTAGTGGGAAACGTTCCCGTGTTTTGTGAAATAACTTATGCTGATGTGTAATATGTTTTGACTTTGCTCAGTCTGCGTGATGTGAACACTGCGAGTTTGTCACTACTGGTTGCGATATTTTACGATCAATATTTTTATATTTTTGGAAAATTAGTTCCAATACGTGTGCATACTTTGTGTAGGATTTATCTGTGTCGCCTTGCCCGAATTAACTGCAATTTAACTATTGTCTAAGTATCTGTGCGAATTAATACTGTACGAATAATTATTTTCATAATTATCGTAGTATTTTAAATAAGTAATTATTTTGGCGAGTCATTAATTATCGTTCTATATCATCGTCTATCGTTATTGCCGACACATAACGCAGGATCATATAAACAACATTATGAATACTACTATACATATTTGGGTACCATACATACATGATTATAATGGCATTTACAAATTTAATAAATAAAATTAATAAGAATATAGGATCCTCATCTTTTATTCTTTTCCCTCCCCACCGAGACTAAAAACATTTCACTTTTGAATTTCAAAAATTCCTAACTATTTCTTATAGCAAAGGATAGTACCCATCCTTACAATTTTCCTACTCGCAGATCAAATTGGTCCCCCATCATACTCCTCAACCGACTCCCCCATACACTCCTTCTACACCCTCACTTCCATAAAGAAAACACACACAAATACCAACATTTCTCCCCCTTCACTGCTCGAAATATTCCATCATTTTAACAACATATCCATTTCCATTTCATATTTCATACTACAGAAAATCACAAAGTTGACATTTCATACATAAAAGTTTCATATTTTTGAAGTGGGTTTCTTCGTTTCGTACGCGGGTCTTCGCACTTTCGATGTGAGTTCCTTGTTCGAGGGTGTAAAAGCTTTCTAGATGTTGTTGCGAGGCGAGTGCAAGTGGTGAAGAGGGTCCTTTGTATTCTTAGGGTTTCTAGCTGCTGTTGACGCGAGTTAAAAGACGACGGGTTGCTTCATTTCTCTAAGTGAGTACGTTGCTGAAGCGTTCTTTTCCTTGTTTGAAGGTGTTTGAAGATTCCTAGTTGTGGTTGTACGGGTTTTGTGTACGCGGTTGTTCTCATTCCGACGTGGGTTTCATTCGTTCACAAGCATTGTTTTACTGAGAGCTCAAGGTTACCTCGCAAATCTTCATACCTTCTTGATTCTTTTCGTCGTTCTTCACATGAATACATACCGACTTTACCACCATTTTTAGAAACTAAACTTGCAAAACATATGACTTATAAATCTTTAAGCAGTCACGTTGTAAGCTTAAAAAAAGTATTTAACGCATGCGTTTTAAACGAGTCTTTACGGTTAAGGTTCACATGCTTTCCTTTAAAACTCATGTTAGTGTATTTTGGTGTATGTTAAGCTAAATGGGTACGTTCAAAACCGAGTGTGTGTCGTGAGAATACAAGCACACGTGAGGCGAGAGTTATACATGGTGAGCTTGTGAGGCTGACGAGTATTTGCCAGGGTTTCGTGGCGATGGGTTATATGAACTGTGAGAGCGAATCGTCGAGTCAAAACATTGTTTTTACAAATGTCGTATGAGTCTCTGTTTTCTTTGGTTTGAAAAGAAAGAGATAGCAAATATATGTTATGGAGGGAAAAGCTTCACAAGAAATGGTATAGCTGTTGTTGGTATACCGAGTGAGAGGGAGAGAGGGATATGAAATTGTTTTGGAGGAGTAATATATATAGATAACGAGAGAGAGGTGATAGGAGATGAAAGTGTCGTTTTTTTTATCATAATCTGACAAAAGTCTAGCCCCCTTTTTGGACTGATAGTCTATGTTGGCAAATAAATATTGACTTTGAAAGTTTGGGAGGGTCATCACATGGAGTTATGAACATTTTTTTAGTTGTCAAAAGTTTTCTTTTAAATTTGGTAATTTTCTTGTGCAAATATCAATTTGAATGGTTTGGTGTCGAGTTTATTAAACAGCGAACGAGATCCGAGTACGAGAGCGACTAGCCGAATTTAACTAACGTAATTGAAGTGTTTTTTTAAAATGGCTAAATTAAAAATAGCGCTGAAAGACTCCTGAGTTTTATTGAGTCAAAACGATATTTTCTTTACTTAGAAGTTTGGTTGAGTATTACACCAACAAATGTTTTGAGCATATATTATTTGTAACTTAAATCATGGTAAAGGGTGACATGTGCATGTGACGTGAATGCATGTTTGCATCCTTTGATTGTGACCTAACCTAGCGTTATATATTTAGGTTGCGTCTTGCGTTTGCTGCATCTGTTATTTTCATATTCTTGCTGTGAAATCTTTGCATACTAAGGTGAGTCATAGCCCTTATTAAATTGAATTTTATGTTTAATTTCTTGGGGGTGAGATAATTCTTTTTGCCTGTCGACGTAAATATGTTGATACTGCTGCCTTGCTAAAGTTATGTTTGATATGCCTAATTAGCGATAGCCCACTAGTCCCCTTATCATGAACCGTTAGTTACTCTAGTCGAGTTGGCGCTTATGTTATGGATAGATCTATTGAGGTTTGACAACCCTCATCCAGATGTTCAAATACATCGCCATGCCAAACGGACGTATACAATATGGTTGTTGCTAGGTGGTCACGAGTTAGACACTGTTAGGACCATTGGAATAGTTAATTGTAATAGGTAGACTAGGAGGTATGTAGTTCCTCCTGGTCCTAGTAGTAGTAGGAGCAAGTCGTGCTCCTGGTCCTAGTCAAAGTCAAACTTTATTATTTATTTATTATTCTGTTAGGATATGCATGAGATATGTTAGGAAAGGATATGCATATCAGTTTTACACGTTTTGTTTAATGATGTATTAGGGTTTCCTTGTAGTATAAAGGAACCTGAGGCAGAGGGTTAGACACACCTTGATCAAACGTAGTTCTAGTCATTATCAATATTAGAAATCCTTAGAAAGGATCAAGTCTTTATAGTTATTCTGTTCTTCTTTATTGTATTTGTATTCCGCATTTATATTGTGTATAGAGTCTCTGTGTGAATAGACTTTTGATTACAGAAGTCGTTCACCGTTCCTGACAGACTGCTAGGTTCACATCTAGTGGACCCAACAAGTGGTATCAGAGACTGGGAGAGTCTCTGTACAAGAAGAATCAAGTTTTCTTATTACTAACATTTTTGTTTTATCATGTCTGCCTCAAGTTCTACTCAAACAGGAGAAGACAGCACTCCTAAAACTGTGCAACCTCAGCAGATTGTTGCTACGGTTTCCAACACAAATGGGAAATTCCCTCTTCTGAAAAAGGATGAGTATGATAGTTGGGCAATGAAGATGGAATGGTGGATCACCAACAATGATCAAGACCTTTGGAAGGTTATACTGAATGGGAACAACAAGAAGCTAACTGGAAGAGACAAGAATGGTAATATTACTCTTCTTGACCCTAAAACTCATGAAGAAATCATAGCCATTCAGAAGGAAGTCAAAGCAAAAACTATTTTGCTTCAATCTCTTCCTGATGATCACATGGGTGACTTCTACCATTTGGATGATGCTAGAGAGATTTGGAATAGAATAAAAGCACGGTTTGGTGGGAATGAGGAGTCAAAGAAAATGAGAAGATCCATGCTGAGAGATGAATTCACAGAATTCAAAATCTCAGAAACTGAAGGTATACATCAAGGGTATGACAGGTTTCAAAAGATATTGAGCCAATTGAATCAACTTCGGTCGAAACCTGACGATGGTGATATTAATGCAAGATTTCTTAGAGCCTTACCCTACTCATGGAATCAGGTGGTAATCTCTCTCAAAGCAAAAGGTGGGCTTGACTATCTCAATTTTGATGATCTATTTCATAAGCTTAAAACTTTTGAACCTCATGTGAGAGGATATTCAAGTGATTCTATTCCCACTCCTGCTAATTCTGCCTTTGTGAGTTCTATGGCATCCAGTCCCATGTCGTATGCTAGTAGCCCAAGCAATACTGTGTCTTCTCAACATACTTTTCAGCATACTTCTGCTCCTGATCCTACAACCAAGTCTGGTAGCATGGTAGAAGCCGTTCTTCATTCTTTTGTGGCTGATGTTGATGCTCAACAACAACTTGCTTTTGATGACTTCAAACAGGTCGATAAACTTGACCTGGATGAAATGGATCTTAAATGGCAGATGGCCATGCTCACTCTTAGGGTTCACAAGTTTGAGAAGAAAGCAGGTCGAAAATTCAATTACAACCCAAGGGAGCCAGCAAGATTCGACAGAAGCAAGGTTCGATGCTATAACTGCCAGCAACAAGGTCACTTTGCAAGGGAATGCCCTAGCAAGAATGACCAGGAGAAGAGCAGATACTCGGCTTTTAAGGTTCAGGAGGTAAAAGATGACAAGAAGGCATTGGTATCTGTTGACTCTATGTCAACTGGAATGATCATCAGACTACCACTTTGGAATCAGCTGAGTCCTCGACTGACGTGTTTGCAATGATTGCTGGGAATCTATCTGATGCAGAGGAAGCAGACGAGTTTGCTCTTATGGGCATCTCACCTCAGGTACACCATTTTCCTCTTGGTTGTCATGATAAATATTCAGAATTGCTGTCCCAATATAATGATTTAAATGATCAGAATGATAAGTATTTTTTGGAGGTTCAAGCCTATAAGGCTTCTTTAAACACATTGGAACAACAAAAGAGGTGGCTACAAGATACTAAACGTGAGTATGAGGATAAAATTAGGATACTAAGCATCGATTTAGAAAACACAACAAATATGCTTAAATATACAGAAAAGGTAAAAGATGCCAGTATCAAAGAAAAACAGGAGATGCAAGAAAGATTAGATGCTACAATGTCGAGATTTGAAAAATGGCAAAAGGCACCTAAAAATATATCAAAATTAATCAATAGTAGCATGTCTGGTAGGACTAAAAGCGGGATAGGATTTGATAAATATATTGATTTAGAAGATGTGTTTGATTTATCTTTTTCGAGTGTCTTTGATGCCGACAAATAGGAAGAGGGAGAACCTAGTTACAATAGGTTTAAACCAACAGCAGAAATGCATGCTATCCCTCCTCCTCTTACTGGAACTTTCATGCCCACTTCTAGGCATAATGACTTGGATGGATCACAGATGCATGAGTCCCCAAAAAGTTCTACTAATTCTAATGACTTTGTCTCGTGTACTTTCAGTGACAAAGCCAGTGACTCTGCATCAAGTGGTTCAAGTGAAGAGTCAAGACCTACAAGTTCCAAGTCGAATGATCATGCTGCTACTGGTGCTAGGAAGTGTGAAGAGAGAGTTACTTTTAAGTCCACTGTGTCTGGTCCTGGTTTATTGAGTCCTAGGAAGATTGATTCTCCTAGAATTGTGTGTAATAAAGTTAGCAGTATGAAACTATATCACTCTAATAAAAGGTCGATTAAAACATGTTTTGTTTGTGGAAGTGCATTTCATTTGATTAAAGATTGTGATTTTCATGACAAACATGCTTCTGTTCATCAAGCATTTCCTGCTCCTGGTCCACCAGGAGTTGCTCCATATTCTTCTAGAAGACTCAATCCTAGTGCTCAATCGTTTTCTTCTTCTAGAAGGACCTCTCCATTAGCTTCTGATCATTGGAGAAACATTGGTTTAACAACAAATAGAACCACCAGTAACTATTTTCAGAATTTTAATCCAATTTATTCACATAATTTTGACCACATGTATTTTGGTTTGAGAAGTTTGGGAACTGCTGTTAAGCCCTCAGCAGGTTGTTCTTGGTCAAATAATAATACCAATATGATGCATAGGCAACCAAAGAACAACGGTGGATCTCATCAATCTTCTTGGCTCTCTACTAAAGATCCACAAGGCAGGCTTAAACCTGACAAGGTTTGGGTCACCTTAAGACACTAACTTTTGCATTTTTATTATCTTGTTGTTGTAGGTTACTCCATACCAAGATCCTAGTCTAGGAATTTTTGATAGTGGTTGCTCTAGGAGCATGACAGGAAATAAAAGTCTTCTCTCTAAATTTGTACCATTTCAAGGCGGCAAGGTCTATTTTGGTGGAGGTGAAGGCAGGATCACTAACAAAGGAACAATTCAGACGCCTAATCTAAATTTTGAGCAGGTCTACTATGTGGAAGCACTTCAACACTTCAACTTGATATCAGTCTCTCAGATTTGTGACAAGAAGCAGTTTGTTCTCTTTACGGATACTGATGCACTTGTGCTATCCAAAGATTTTAAACTTCCGGATGACTCACAGGTTCTGCTCAGAATCCCTAGAAGACACAATCTCTATAGCATCAAGCTGAATGAAGTCAACCCTACTGGTCAACTAGCATGTTTGGTTGCTAAAGCCTCAGAAGATGAAGCCACTCAATGGCACCGAAGGATGGGGCATGTCAACTTTAAGACCATTCACAAACTAGCAAATCTGAATCTGGTCTCTGGTTTACCTCCCAAGTCTTTCAGAAATGATATAAATTGTATTGCTTGCAGCAAAGGCAAACAACATAAAGCATCCTTCAAGGCCATTACTGCTCTTAGTCTTATAACTGAACCATTACAGCTACTACACATGGATTTATTTGGTCCTACCTCCATTAGGAGCATTGACCACAAACAATTCTGTCTGGTGGTAACTGATGGATATAGCAGGTTTACGTGGGTGTTCTTCATGGCTGCCAAGAGTGAGACCTACCCAATTCTTAGAGATTTTCTTACCCTTATAGAGAACTAGTTGTCCAAGAAGGTTAAAGGTATTCGTTGTGATAATGGAACTGAGTTCAAAAATAAAGACCTCATAGCACTTTGTAATGCTAAGGGCATCAAAAGAGATTATAGTACAGCAAGAACTCCTCAACAGAATGGCGTGGCAGAAAGAAAGAACAGGACTCTAATAGAAGCAGCAAGAACAATGCTTGCCGATTCCAAGCTTCCAACCATGTTCTGGACAGAAGCTGTTAATACTGCCAGTTATGTTTTGAATAGAGTTTCTATTACCAATCCTCACAAGAAGACTCCTTATGAGCTCCTAACGGCCAAAGTTCCAAATATTGCTCATTTGAAGCCTTTTGGGTGTCCTGTCACCATTCTGAATACTAGTGACTATTTGGGGAAGTTTGATGGCAAGGCAGATGAAGGATACATTGTGGGATATTCAGCTCACTCTCGGGCTTATCGTGTCTACAATCTCCAAGCCAAGCGGGTCATTGAAACTATTAATCTCAGGTATTTTGAAGAGAAGTCAAACATCCAAGGCAAGGGTCCTGAATGATATTTTGATCTTGATTATCTTAGTAATTCATTAGGATATTTTCGTTTCAAAACTAACCATGATGCAGGTCCACAAGTGTTTGCAACTTCTAGTACAGGTGTTCCTTCTAGTCTTTCTGACTCAGATGACGAGGATGATATTTTTGTGGTTCCATCCTACTCCACCACCGTCTCTCCTACTCCTCCTAGTGATGCAACTCTATTGGATGTATTGGATTCACAAGTAGCTCTTGACACCCTCCTCAAACAACAACAAGAAGCTACTACAGCAGCTGCTCAAGGTGGCTTTGAGTTTCCCTTGAATACGCCTACTGACAAAGCTGCTCCTAGTACCCCAACTACTACTCCTAGTGCTAGTTTAACACCTATTGGTATTCCGGCTAGTGAGTGTGCTTCTCATACTCGATTCTCCAGTCCTTCTGATTTGGGGAACCATCAAAAGAAGTCTTCTACCAAGCTGGATGATATTCATAAACAACCAATAAATGGCATTTTCAACGTTGCTTCATATGATGCTGACTTTGTTGGGGATCTCAATAACTTGGCACCAGAAGTGGAGGTAGCTTCCAATCCAGTGTTGCAATCACACAAAGATCACCCTACCACTCAAATCATTGGAGATCCTGGTTCTACTGTCAAGACACGCAGAATGCATAAGAAGGCCTCGTTTGATCATCATGCTCTTGTGAGCTATATTGAAGATCAAAAGCGTAATAATCATACGGACTTTCAACACTATTTGTTTGCTTGTTTTCTTTCACAGGTGGAACCTCGACCAGTCACTCATGCTCTTGAGGATCAAAGTTGGGTGGAGGCTATGCAGGAAATGCAGCAATTCTTGTTTTAGAATGTTTGGGTTCTAGTTGACTTACCAGATGGAAAGACAACAATCAATACCAAATGGATTCTCAAGAACAAGAAAGATGCACGGGGAATTTTAGTGAGGAATAAAGCTAGGCTTGTCGCACAGGGCCACACTCAAATTGAGGGCATTGACTACACTGAAGTTTTTGCTCCAGTTGCTAGGATTAAGGCTATTCGTCTGTTTTTGGCTTTTGCTTCTTATGTGGGCTTTACGGTTTTTCAGATGGATGTCAAGAGTGAATTTCTCTATGGCAAGATTGATGAGGAAGTGTATGTTACCCAACCTAAGGGCTTTGTAGATCCACTTCATCCCAAGAAAGTTTACAAGGTGGTCAAGGCTCTTTATGGATTACATCAGGCTCCTAGAGCTTGCTATGAGCGTCTTTCCACTTTCTTGTTAAAGAATGGCTATAGAAGAGGTACTATTGATAAAACACTATTTCTTAAGAGGAATACCAAGGACATCATCCTTGTTCAGGTTTATGTGGACGATATTATCTTTGGTTCTACTAAGAAGGAATGGTGTGATGAGTTTGAACACTTGATGAAAGGCGAATTTCAGATGAGTGCTATGGTAGAGCTTTCCTTCTTCCTTGGTCTTCAGGTCAAGCAACAGTCGGATGAGATCTTCATCAGTCAAGATAAATATGTTCATGAGATCCTGCAGAAGTTTGACATGGATCCTATTAGACCAGCAGCAACTCCTTACGAAGTTGCTAAAGTCAAACTCAAGAATGAGCCAGATCCACCGGTCAATGTTCACATGTACAGGTCTATGATTGGCTCACTCATGTATTTGACTGCATCACCTCCAGATATCATGTTTGTCGTAAGTGCTTGTTCTAGACATCAGGTGGCTCCAACGGTTTCTAACTTGAATGCAGTTAAGAAGATTTTCAAGTATATCAAGGCTCAACCCAAGCTGGGCTTGTGGTATCCTAAAGAATCACCTTTTGTTCTTGAAGCATATAGTGATAGTGACTATGCAGGTGCTAATAATGACAGAAAGTCTACTACTGGTGGTTGTCAATTTTTGGGTCGAAGGCTTATTTCATGGCAATGCAAGAAACAGACGATCGTAGCTACTTCTTCAACAGAAGCTGAATACGTTGCTGCTGCTAGCTGTTGTGGACAAGTATTGTGGATCCAAAATCAGATGTTGGATTATGGGTTCAATTTTATGAACACCAAAATTTTCATTGACAATCAAAGCACTATCTGCATTGTGAAGAATCCTGTTTTTCATCAACGGACAAAACATATTGAAATTCGGCACCACTTTATACGGGATGCCAATGAGAAGAGGTTGATACAGGTTCTTAAAGTTCATACGGATGATAATGTTGCTGATTTGTTGACAAAAGCCTTTGATGGTCCTCGGTTCAACCACTTGGTGGTTCACATTGGGATGGTCAATCCTTGAGGTCTAGGATTGAGGGGAGGCTAAGCCTAAGGGGAGGCTTCGTGTAAATATTTATTTGCACATACTAACATATTGGTAGATTTTAACAACATATTGCATTGGTTCTGGTGGTGTGTGTTACTCCTGGTGGAGGTTTTTGCTCACTTCTGATGGTTATATTCTTTCATGACTGGCTTCTAGTCCTTATTGGTTAGCTTCTAGTCATTCTTGGTTGGCTTCTAGTGGATAAAATCCTTCTTTGTCAAGTGATGGTTGGCTTCTGGTACTGGTTTGGGACACTGTTCACCTTATTGACTTCTGTTGACCACATTCTGCTTCTAGTATTGACCATTGTGCGCTTTGACTTTTAGTCAACGCATTCAAATTATGGTACACATCCTCTTATTTAACTTTGGTAAATTGGAATTTGGAAATAATGTTAAAAGGGGCAAGTGGTTACTTTGCAATAACTGTCTAATTTGAAAGGGCAACCCCCCATTATTAGGGGTCAATGAACAGTTACTCCCACCATTATTTATGGTCAATTAACCCCCCTTGACTCACTCATCTCACTCATAACACACACACACATCCGATCCTACTCTCTCAACCCTAACAAAATCATCTTCCAATCCTATTAATCAAGATCCATGGCTGCCCTGGTATACCAACCTGCTCACAACAAGGTCGTCTATCTAGGAGATGGTCCACACCGTGATGATTTCACTGACATTCTAGACTTCATTGAGGCTTCAAACCTCAGGTATGCTTTTACTGTGTGTCCTATTGTTTATGATAGTGTCATTCGTCAGTTTTGGGCTTCTGCTCGTCTTGTGGCTGTGGTTGGTCGTCCACGTGAACTCCATGCTACCATAGATGGACGTTCATACGTGGTTTCTGAAGCTTCTATTCGTAGTTCCCTTCATCTTCAAGATGAAGGTGGTGTTGTTTCCATCCCTAATGCGGAGGTGTTGGAGGGGATGGCTGCTCGTAGGTATAATCATGGGGGAAGTTTAACTTCCAAAAGAATCGGTTTTCCCCCCAATAGAAGCTTCTGGTTCATTTTCTGATTCATTGTTTAAGTCCCAAGTCT
Organism: Glebionis coronaria; assembly: GCA_025667525.1. NCBI lineage: Eukaryota > Viridiplantae > Streptophyta > Magnoliopsida > Asterales > Asteraceae > Glebionis > Glebionis coronaria. The sequence continues at coordinate 488,745,952 of CM046877.1, forward strand.
GGGAGTTGGGATGCTTTTCCTACTCCTTTGGCTACTGGTCTCATATGCTTAGCACATGGTAGGGTATTTAATTTCTCTCGTTATTTGTTTGAGGGGATGGTTAGCAATCTGTCTAGTGCTGGTTCTAGGAAGAAGTTTCTGATGTATCCTAGGTTTTTACAACAGATATTGGTTTGTATACCTCGTGATAGGGCTACACATGAGCCTTCTAAGCTTACTGCTAAAGTATACTATAATATGGCCCATGGGTTTAGCGGGGAGTGGAGGCCCCTTACTGAGGCCATGTTGGGGCTGGCTCAGGGTCCTCCTGATGTTGTTGTTCCTCCGGCTGAACAAGCCGAGGTGGAACCTCAATTAGGTGATGACCCAATGGAGGATGAGGATCATGCTAGTGGTGCGCCTCATGTGGTTGAGGAAGAGCCGGTTGAGGAGGTGGTGGTTGAAAGGCCATCCACTTCCAAGGCTGCTCCTTCTTCATTGCCACATTCGTCTCCATTTGTGGAGACTCCCCCTCCTAGTCCTGCTCCACACTCTTCTGATAAGCCTTCTGGTGCTGGTGCTCCTAATGTTGACCCATTTATTGCTTATGGTTCCAATGAAGCCTTCCCTGACCCAAGTCCTCTTGGTGGGAAAGCGGAGGAGCCTATTACACTTACTTCCTTACTTGATCTTATACACAGGTATCATGCACGGACTCTTTCCTTGGAAGCAGATTTGAATCAACACCGGAAGCTTACTAGGGAATTTATTCTTCCCATGGCTGATCGAATCAAAGCCTTGGAGACTCAGCAAAGGCGTCGGAAGAATCATGTGGTTCACTCTGATTCTGATGAGGAGGTTAAGGATCGTGTTGAGGATGGTTTGACTTTGTTGGCAAAGGCTGCCTTTGCTGATAAATTGTATGATGATCTGCCGATTCCTCCGACTTCCTTCAGTGTTCCTTCTCCTGCTGCTGTTTCTACGCCAATGGAAGGTGCTGCTGGTCCTGCTGCTGGTTCCACTGCTGGTCCCTCTCATGATCCAAAGGGGAAGGCCCCCATGACTGATGCTCCCTCACCACCTCGCAAGCGTACACGCAGACAGCTTAAGGAGGATAGGTTGGGTGAGGAGGTTGCTCAACGGATGCAAGCCGAAATTGATCAAGCTGCTCGGGCTGAGGAGGAAGCTCTTCAACAGCAGAGACGTGAACAGGTGCAGCATGATGCTATGCATTGGAATGACAACGATTGGATGCAGGTGTTGACTATTCTTACCAAGGATTATTCCCAGTTCACTGATCTTTTGGGCTCGGATGTGGATGAGCATAACTATATTCCTCGAGCCATGGTGTTAATGTGCAAGCACCAATTGGCGCTTGCTGCACAGCTTCGTGAGAAGCGTAAGAACAGACCTTTGTCGAGAGCTGAGGAGCGAAAGCAGATGCAACGATATGTGAAGTATCAGTCGGCTACCTATTTTACTACTGGTTGGAAGTGGGACAGGGTTAGGGCTTTGTCTTTTGATGAGCTTAAGGCGCTCTATGAACGAATGGTCAAGCATTAGAGCACCCCAATTCCGGAGCGATTCATTTATCGTCCTTCTCCACGTGTGATGACCACTTCTTCACCTACTGTTACTACTTGTCCTACATCTGATACTACTCCTGGTTCTACTGATATTCCATCGGTTTTTGCTGCTTCTACAGTTGGTACCACCCCTACTTCTTCGGTTGCTCCACCGGTTTCTTCTTCAGGTCCTGCTACCACCACCACATATGCTACCACCACCACATATGCTACCACCACCACCTTTGCTACCACTACCACCACCACTGCTACACCTGCTGTGGAATCACCATCACCACCCGTGCTTGGTTCTCAACCTATTCCTTCTTCTAGTACAGCTCCTGTTCATCCTTTGGGTGGGCAAACTATTGATTCAACTTCTACTGCTCCCATTCCTGCTGCTCAGGTAAAGGTAAAGGTTAAACCCTCGCCTAGTGATCCCACACCTCGCCGTTCGATTCGCAAGAAATTGGCTCGACGTGCTAGACGTGGAAAGACTGTTCCCTATGAGAAGCGTGCTCCCGAAAATCTTATTGATGCAGCTTCTGATAGTGACTCCGATTTGCCTTTGGGTAATGGATATATTACTGGTTGGACGGTTACTCATTCCACGACTCTTCCTGGTACGGTATCTCATAGGATTACTCTTAGTGATGGGTCTGTTAGGTTTGCTTCGGGTCTGCAAGGTATTTTGTCTTGAGCGGATCGTAAGGATCTTATGGCTTTATATGGGTTTGTGGATGCCGGCATACCTGTTCATCCTAATGATGTGTCTTCCTGTCCTGGTCTGCGAGTATGGGCTGATTTGAAGATGATGCTTGATGCCCCTCCCCATGCTCCTATCTCTGGTGTCTGGAAGGATCAGCCACAATGTGTTATTCAGCGATGGAAGTTATATGCGGGCTGTGGTGTGCATATGTTAGAGTTGGAATCTGGTCTTATGGTATTCCTGCTCACCGACTTGGATTATCCGTTGACGATTTCTTCGATGGAGGCTATGCTTGCTTGTCACTTGTAGATTTCTAATGCCCTTCTGGGAATGAGTCTTCTATGGCAACTGCATTGGTGGAAGGGATCCAAGCTCGTTTGAAAGCTGATAAGGTGGCTGCTTCTGGTCTGTGATCTGGTTGGTTTGTAAGTATTTATGTTTTGTGTTTTTGATCATTTGTTAATATTGCAATTCTTTTCACCAATATGTAAAGTGATTGGTGACTTTCATTCATTATAGTTAAAAAAATATATATATATACTTTTTATATAATATCTGCTTATACTTTAAACATATCATGGATTTTACACTTGTGACTACAATACCATCTGCTGATTCACACTTTGGGTTCTGGTTGCTGATTCATACTTGTGCTGGTTACTGGTTTCATCTGGTGTTGGACTTGGTCCTCACAACAAATGTCCTCAACTCACCATGTCTAACCAACAAGAAAGAGTTGATTCACATTGAGGGTACGGCTCCTGGTGTGATTCTCAAATCCGTTGATGGTTGCCAGGTTACCCAAAACTGGATGGTTTTCACTTGCCATGGTCCTAGACTGAAAAGTGGCTAATCCAAGGGGGTACGGCTCTTGGTAAAGATTTTATCAAATCCGTTGATAGCTGTAATAGCTTGCTTAAAGCTATAGGGTTTTCAACTCACCGATGCTTCATTGCTGAGAGTTGGCGAGTCCAGAGGGGTACGGCTTCTGGTAAAGACATATCAAATCCGTTGACGGCTTGATGGTTTTCCTAAAATCATCAGGGTACCCCACTCACCATTGATTCACGTTCTAAGAGTTGGGCTGGGTTCTGGTCTCCCAGGGTGATGCTTATTCCACCAGAAAGACTGGCTAGCCCAAGAGCGAGCAGCTACTTGGTAAAGGCTCATCAAATCTGCTCATGTTGCTGTAAAGATTCAACACGATGCTGATTTGTTTCAAGCTTTGGAGAAGCTTCTAGTGTTCCATGTTGCGGCGGTTCTTATGTTTCTCATCTTGCTGATGCTGCTGTTCCTATTGCTGATTCAATCCTCAAGCTTTATTGCGCGTTTTACCAGGAAACTTGAACTCAACAGGTCAAATTCAAGTTTAGGGGAGGATTGTTTGGACAATTGGAATAGTTAATTGTAATAGGTAGACTAGGAGGTATGTAGTTCCTCCTGGTCCTAGTAGTAGTAGGAGCAAGTCGTGCTCCTGGTCCTAGTCAAAGTCAAACTTTATTATTTATTTATTATTCTGTTAGGATATGCATGAGATATGTTAGGAAAGGATATGCATATCAGTTTTACACGTTTTGTTTAATGATGTATTAGGGTTTCCTTGTAGTATAAAAGGAACCTGAGGCAGAAGGGTTAGACACACCTTGATCAAACGTAGTTCTAGTCATTATCAATATTAGATATCCTTAAAAAGGATCAAGTCTTTATAGTTATTATGTTCTTCTTTATTGTATTTGTATTCCGCATTTATATTGTGTATAGAGTCTCTCTGTGAATAGACTTGTGATTACAGAAGTCGTTCACCGTTCCTGACAGGCTGCTAGATTCACATCTAGTGGACCCAACAAACACCTATTTGGGGCAAACTTATATATCATGTGTGCATCAGTTGTACGTACTCGTCATCAGCCTCTGTGTCATGAGCTTAGTGCTATCATAACTATATTTATGCTACCCTTTTTCCAATATGCATGACATTATATCGCCCATAATGGTCTCATATGCTTAAACACGTTGTTTGCAATACAATAAAATGTTTTGCTTTTAGTTTTAACCTATGAAGTCACTAACCATTCTGATGACACGTTTAGCATTTATCTCAGGTGTTTGAAATACTTGCTTGTTGCTTGCTTTGGGGTCTCATGCATACCTCATTGGTGATTTGAAGACTTATATATGCTTTCAAACTTTTTTATCTCGTTGTTGTAATTAAACTATGATTTTCCTCTGCAGTTTTTTAAACTTAATTATGATTTGAACCATGTATTTTTAAATCTAATGCAACGAGGTAAGTTATTTTAAACGTATCATTTAGAGGCGTTCCTTGTGCCTTGTACTTTGGTATTATGAAGTAACAGCCCCTGTACTTATATGCTTCTGCTATGGCATTTTGGGGGTGTTACAGATAGGCATCAGAGACATGGTTATAAAGAACTAGGTTTTCATCTTAGGCCTAGACTATAACCGATTTATGTTTATGTGTTATGTGATAAGTATTACATGATATATGTATGATATACATATATATTATGCATGAGTATTTGTTATATGATTCATGCTTTTAATTTCTATACATGGTTACTATTTTGCATGAATACCCTACAACTACCGTATATAACGCACTTATATAATCATTCGATGAAATGAAAGGTTTCTTTTGACCATTGATGTGATCTAATGCATTCATGTTACTTATGACGTTCATTTGGCTAACATGTTTATTATTTGCATTATCATGATACTTTATTATATTTACCGTATGTGATATCTTACCGCCCATTATATTATCTTGTCTTAGAATAGTAAACATCCATACTGGATTATCTGATGCTGAACTCAATGAGCTTATCGCTCTAATAGTTTCTGCTGCTATTGTTGCTTTCCAAGCCACTCAAGGCGAAGGAAATGCGAATAATGCAAATGCGCCTACTGTTGTTGCTCCTAGACCTATTAGGGAACGCACTTACAAGGATTTCGAACACTGTGAGCCATTGAATTTAGATAGTATCGAGGGAGCCATTGAGTTTCGATGGTTTGGATAGATGGATGGAGAAGATGGATTCTGTATATCGAGTAAATGGTTGTAGTGTTGGGGATTAAGTAAAGTTCTCCACTTATACCTTGACCGCTGGAGCTTTGACATGGTGGAATGCATATGTTCAAACTATGAGAATTGACAATGCTATGCTATGAGTTGGTCGGATTTGAAGATGCTGATGACAAAGGAGTATTGTCCAAGGAATGGAATTCAGAAGATGGAGATTGAATTGTGGAACTTAACTGTGAACGAAAATAAAATTGCCGCATTGTTGGAAATACGTTTTTAACGTATAATAGAAGTATTAGTCACTCCAACAATATTATTAAACGTTGTTAGCTCGTAGTTAGAGAAATGTAGACATTAGTCACTAAACCAACCCATGGGCTTGTCCATGGGTTGTAGGCCCAAGTCCACTATGGACTTGCGTATATAAACCCTCTCCTTTGATGGAGAGGGTGTTGGTTGGTTACATTTTACATCAATAAAACACATAGTTCTCTCTACTTTCTCTCTCTAGAAAACCATCAACCTAGATCTAGATCCAAGATTACCAATATTCTACAATTGGTATTAGAGCCATGGGGTGAAATAGAGTGTTGTTTTATCGTTTTTACGATTGGTAAAATCTCGAATTTTAGCGTTTTTGCGAAATTATTATCACTATTTTTGAGAAATTAAACCTTTTTTGCGAGATTCTCCAATTTATTGCGGGTTTTTTGCCATATTGCGAGATTTTTACCATATTGCGAGATTATTCTTAAAATATTGGGAAATTTTTGGTGAGAAATATTGCGAGATTGTTTGGTGAAAATATTGTGAGATTATTTCCGAAAATAGAGAGATTGTCATCATTAGATTATTACGAGATTTCATTATTCTGAGATCAATATTGCAAATTGAAAATTTTCAAAATTCTCATATTGTAAAAAAAACGTGGTCTAAGCGATTTTTGGTTTCTCAAGAAGACATAATTAGGGGATTTAATAAACTTTTCTTCACTAATCAAGAAATCAAGAACGTTTATGGTTTATTCGGTGGTTTGTAAACTCCCGCGAATTTAATTCTAGATTTCTCCACGAATTGTAAAACTTCGTATTGTTCTTACAAAAACAAGCACAATTACTTTCTTTCATTGCGCGATCGATAAGTAATCCTTACCTTCATCAAACTTCAATGGAACCGTTGAATTCGACGTCTCAAGAGGGAGAATTGCGTCAAATGTAAGACAAAGCTAGAGAAAGTAGTCTAATTTCATTTGGTCTACTGAAATTTTTTCTTATGACTATTACAAAGATCAAGGTAGGACGAGAATTTGTGGAACTCGTTGTTCAAGATCTTAATGATTTATAGACTTAATGTTTCTAAACATGAACCAACTACAAGAGCACGTCTACAAAGAAGAATTTCACCACTCTGCATCGATACTCGCATATAAAGCTCTCGTGACACAATTTATGCACTTCTTCCAATTCAACATCGTTAAGTCTGAAAATTCAGTGATCTGCTAGTCATTTCTTTGAGACACAAATACCAAGGTTTAAGTTTTCCGTGGTATACTGCTGAAATACATGGCATCGGTTTCGTCTTCAATTTATAAAAGATCACGACTTCAACTAGAGTATGGATAGTGGAGTGCAAGAATCGACGATGCAGATGCAAGATGAGTGGTCATACGGTTGACAATTTGGAGACTAAAGATTGCAAGAGCATGGATTCAGGAGGGACACAGGAACCACTCAGCAATTCAGAAAATGTTACAGCGCCAACGGTTGAGGTCCAATTAAATGTTGCATCTGATGAATGTATCAATGCTATACAACATATTGAGCATTTCGAACTTAGTTATGACAAACATGGAATGGAAAAGAGTGATAGTTATACCACTTCTGAGTCATCCAATGTGATTCATAATGGGGCAGAGATTGTTCAGAATGCTATAGTAACTCGGGATAAATGCTTTATGAATGCTTCATTAACCGATTCTGATTCCAAGATTAAAGAGCTTGAAACGATTTTAGCTTAGCAACCTAAAGCTCTTGAGGATGCCAAATTTAAATTTTTGAAGAAAACGGATAAATTTGAAAATTATTTTGAAAAACTTGAAAATTCAAATGTTGTTCTTGAACGAAAATTAAATAAAAAAAATTCAAGATTCTAAAGCCGAGAAAGATAATTTTGTGAAACAAATCACTTTGCTAGAATCTAAGTTGGCATCCCAAGACATCTTACAAAAGGAACACAAGATCTTAAAACATCGTTACAATGAGTTAAATAATTCTATCGTAGATACGAGGTGTAAAACTCTAGAGCTGGCGACCTCGTTAACTACAGAAACTGCTGATTTAAAGGCTCAAGTTCAGAAAAAGGTATTTGCAATAGCTGCGTTGAAAAACGAATTGAGGAAAATTCAGGGAACTAGTGTGCACACTAAACTGTAAAACCATCAATCTTGGGGAAACCGCCTAAAAGTCAGTTCGTACGTCAACCGACTGCATTCAGATCCGAGAGACCAAAATCCTGAGACCGCGGTTTGCCTCCCAAGTTGATATGGTTCATCTTTATAGACCAGTCACTCAGCTCACTAGGCCTAATATGATTAAATCATCCTTTGAGAAACCTGAAAACAATACTGCTACTAGTGATTCTAAGTATAGTTCTAAGACTATTCGACAACATAGGTCGAATAGCATGCCTAATAATCACTATGTAGATGAACCTATGAAAAGGACAAAAGCAAGAACTAGGATGTCTAGATTTCATTCGGACTACAAACACGGTGTTTGTTCCATATGCATGAAGAGTGTCTTCACGACAAATCATGCGGCTTGTGTAACTAAAGTCTTGAAGGAGTTAAACTCCCGTGCTAAAAGAGGGAATCCCAAAGGAAATAGGTTTTCTACCGCTAAGTCTTCCGTTGCGCCTAAGAAAACTATGTCGCCTAGATCGAATCTTAGGTGGCAACCCACATGAAGGATTTTTAACTCGGCTAATCTCCAATGGGTTCCTACATGAAGGATGTTTCCCTCTAGCACTAACAAAGTTGGCTGTGAACCCCCAAATGGTTCTAACACAAATATCGCTAACCCATGTGAGTGTACGCAAATTGTTGATGCTAGTGCAGGTATCGAGATCAAGGATCAACAAAAACGAGGCAGTAGTCTTATTGTATACCGTTCCAAACCTCGGCTGTAGAAGAACTCGATATCTACGAATCAAGTGTCTCAGGGGATTTGCGGTTAAGCTCGTAACAATGGCTTGCGGTTATATTAAAGATTATGACCCGAACTTCAAAGAAAGGGAAGCTTATCTCGTCAACGATAACTTACCCTAAAACAAGAAATTAAACTTTCTCGGACACGAGCTGGAATTAAAACTATTCAAAAGTTTTAAGCTCGTGTATATGCCTCATAGTTAAATAGCAGACTGTGACCCGATCTTCAAAGAAAGTTTAACACCCCCAAATTACATTGCGCAACGGAAATACATATTTGGGAGCTAAATACAAACATCATTATACAAGACCCTTTGAACAATCTCAAAATGATACATTTGAAATATAAAAGGATTTAAATTAACTATTGTCTAAAACTTTCAATCCCAAGTAAACAATTTTAGAAATATCAGAGTTACATTTAGGTCCCCCAAAGATTTTATCAAATCAACAAACAATTTACCGAAGTACGTGACCGTACATTATTATTTTCATGACAAAAGGGAAAGAAATCTGTTTTAGACCAATCACCACAAAAGCAATCCCGCAATCCTTCTCCAGCAAGCTCCGCAATTCCTCAACTTCAATACCTAAAATACATGCTTAAAATCACCAACACAACGGTTGAGCGAGTCTATAGGTTTTCAAAATCAACATTGAACACAAGAGAAAAATCAATCAAGATCATTTAATAGAATTGTCGTGCACACAATCTATTAGTCAGGCATTCTGGTATATAGCAATATCTATTGAATTGTATTAAGCTCATGACACCGACCCCTTAACTTAGTCACCCACGCCTAAATCCGGCATGACTAGATGAAATTCCAGTGCCCCTACTAGGGTATCATTTGCAAAAATACCAATTCTCATTCTCGTAAAATTATCCTTCCCAGCGGGTTACTCAACGTAAAGCCCTGGTCTCAGATAGGGTCGTCAGCCCAATAGTACTATTATTAGAATAAGCGGCTATTCCCAACTCACAACATCAAGTCAGAAGATAGTTAACGGCTCATGAATTTAGGGACTTTTGCAAATTAGGTACTTATACAATTCAAATCAACAAAGGCAACAAAGGCAACATTCGGGTCCAAACAAGCAGTCATGACTTGTGTTCATTTTACTTTCAAATAGCATATATCCCCCTCGCGGGTTTTAAAATCATTCAAAACAATTACAAAAGCGAGGCTATAGATTCACCTGGAGTAATAGCAGTAGTAAGACGATCTTCGACGATAGTTGATGCCCGATAAACACAAAAACCGCAACCTATCAGATAAGGCGCGTTCATCAATAATAAACCCGAATAAAATCCATACTTACTAACATCAAACTCAAAATCATAAAATCACACTCAACCCAAAATGAAAACAATACAAGTGATCTTTTACTTCATTCTATATGTTTATTCTATTAGTTAATTCTTTCGATAAAAATCTGTCGGTACACACCAAATGTACGAGCTCGTTTACCCCACTTAAACACATCAAATATTTATGATACTAATCAGAGACCTACTATATATAGAAAGACCTGTTAAAAGGCCATCAAAAAATTTTACTTTTAAAGTTCCCTGCCCGACGCATCTTTGAACTACAAAAACCGGACAGTTTTACGTCAACAACTCATATAGTCTTTTAAACCATTTATTTTTCTCCGGTTACAAAACCGACACTCAACTTTGAAAATAACTCAACATAATCATACTTATCATTCAAAATCAGTCCATGAATCATTTTAAAAATCCATTTTATAGTTCCCGGGATTCGATCCAAATATCGACAACAATTATATATCGTGACGATACTCGTCTCCCGGTACACGAATAATCAAAACATCATAACTTCGCGCTCGTTTGGAGCTAGAAGCCCTACCTTATACCAAAACGAAGATAAAAACATCCTCTACAACAATATCTAATTAGTTCATCTCAAACTCAAACTCATATTTTCAGAAAAATAAGTTTAATAATCTGTTTAAAAATATACTTTTAAAAATCATTCAAAATTAATTTTTCACCATATTTTAATCATTCTCATATGCCTAATATCACCCTAATATCATTACTAACAACATAACTAACCCATAACACATTTAAATGATCATACAAAAATTATCCACTCAAAATTTTGAACATGCAATAATTAAAATATACATATAAATGCACTAACAACAATTATATAACAAGAAAATGGATCAAACCTCCATGGATCATCATCAAAAATTTGAAGTTCTTGCATGTTGCTAACAATTACATCAAAATTATCACCATTGAATTTCTAACATGGGATATCAATTAGTTTTTGAAGATTCAAAGTAAATTTTGAAAATCAAATGGGTTTAAGGTGTGGGGGTGGACGACATTTCAAAGAGAGAGGGAAGAGAGAAGATTTTGCATGTTGTATGTGTTTTGTAGGTGAGAGAATTTCCTTTTATATGGTGGTGGAGGGACTAGTTTTGCCAATTTGTGTTAGTTTTGGTCCAAAATGCAATTAAATAGTTGTAAGGGTAGAAAATGTAAATTGTCAATTTTGAAAATATTTACGAGGCTCGGGTTTCGTAAAAATACTTTTCAAAAGTTAAAACGCACTCAAAATATGATGATAGTATGATCCCGGTTCGACTTAATACGAACTTAAAGTAAAAAACGTCAAAAATATAAACATCGACACAACAAATGATAAAACATAAAATTTCGGGCATCCGTCAATATCGTGGTCACTAATAATCCTCGCTATTAGTAAAAAGATAAAAATAAGACCTCCAACGTCGGTTTTAATTAAAACCATCAATCGTCATTTCATTCAACTCATCAAAAATTTCAAAATCATTCGTAAAAATAATATTATATAATATTAAATAAATGACCTCGGGTTTGAGTTGTCACATCCTACCCTTCTAAAAGAGAGCGACGTCCCGGCGCTCGGCCTCTCTTATATATACATTCTATACCTCCAAAACAAAAGAGAATTCTTTTCCTTAAAGAATTCCTCATGCTTCCTTCATGGATTCAAATCCATCCCTAGAATTCTTGTATCTTCACAATATAATTCTCACTATGTTTCGACCTCATAAGAACTCTTCACAGTTCTTTCTTTCAAAAGCAACTTATCTTCAAGTTGAATTCCTTCCTTGTTGTTCTCAAAATAAATTTTACCCGCCATAACAATACCTTAAGCATAACCACGTTTCCCAATTTCAAACTCCATCGATTTCCTTCGATTGCCAACATAACCCTTCTGACAACCTTGTTACTTAATAAACGATCTTTAACACAATCTTATCAATATTGCCAATATCACCTCTAGTTTACTCATTCAATTCCACCTACATTTCTGTAATGCACCAAAATCCTAATCTTACGTCCATAACTCACTATCTTTACCCTTCACAAATTGAAGTTCTCTATGTACCATCAAACAATACAGCCTCATTACTAGCATGACAATCATCGTCATATAAAAATTCCAACAATTTCTAAGTCAATCGCACACGCACAAGTGTACCGTTCAATGTTTGAATCATCCTTTCACTCTGTCCATCAGTCTCTGTATAACACACAGTACTCAACTCAGCTTTCATCTTTACCCAAACCAAATCGTATCGATTACTTGACTTGTGAGATTCCTTCTGTGACAATCCGTCATTTTATGGTTGATATTTTATTCTCAGATATTATTTAAAAACATTATTTTAATGTTATATTATGAACTCACTTATTTTTGGGAAGAAATTTGGATTTACGTCTTGAAGTAGCATCGACTACGTCTAAACCGGAGGATTCTACGTTACGTGCTTACGTTTACATACACCGTTTTTGGTGACAGTCCGACATTTCAGAAAATAAATTTATCCGTGAATATTATTTTGAGATTTTAACTTTGTGTTAGTTCATAAACTCACAAATTTACGAGAAGAGATTAGGACTTACGATTATAATTTAACGTCCTTTACGACTAAACCGGAAACCTTAGGATTACGTATTTACGTTTTCGAACTACGTTTTTGACGAGAAATTTTTTATTAGATTCGTTTTGTGCCGTTGATTCATAATTTATAAAAACGTTTTTTGTAAAACGACCCGAGGGAACGTAAATCGAGGAAACTAGAATCGAGGAGTACCCGTAAAATAGTGGAGATGAGACAAGTGGGACACTTGTCCCACCCCCACTATAACCGGCCAACACAAGCCTTGTGACAAGTTTATACATAAACTTGCAAGACACATGTCTTGCAAGCTTAATAAACAAGCTAACACATAACTAAAACCACCAAAACAAAACACCTAGTTTCATTTTCCTACATGCAAAACAACTCACTCCCTCCCCTTTTCTATCTACTAGCCGTCCACCACCACCATAAAACATCCACTTTGATCAAAAGTTAACCATGAAATCATGTGTTATTCATACACATGACGAAGGACTCTTGAAGCTCTATTGATTGGTGGTCATTTTAACATCCAAGGAGAAGTTTTGTTGGTGTCTTGGGTCTAATTTTCCACAAGATGTTCATGAAGATAGGTGATCTTAAAGTTGATATTGGTATATCACAAGTCTTGCCATCAAAATCCAAGCCTTGTTCATCAACCTCATCTTTTCATCAATATGGTGGTATAAGGATCATTCTTCCTATCCTTCTTGTTATTTTGGTTATGTAATCTTGTATTTTGTTTTACTTATTTATATGTATATGATGATGAATGATGATTAAAAATATTATGTAGGGATTTGGTGTTCATAAACATGGGTAAAAAGATGGAAAACTACATGAAAAAGTGTTAAAATCATGATGTAAGAACTAGGCTGTATAAAACAGTGAAGAAACTCATTATAAACTGTTAAAATGGCATAGATTATTAAAGAAACAGTAAGGTATATGATTTTTACACATTTGGTGAGTTGGCCATGCAATGGAATTATTGGGATGAGTGAGATATGATCAAAACAATATTAGAGTACAAATCTGCATAGACTGTTTTGGACGATTTTTATAAAATATTTAGAGGCTGATTCAATAGTAGCCATAGAAGAGTTAAATGGAGCTCATATCATGTAGTTTATGCCATAAAATTTGGGCTTCTATCTCTATATAGAACTCTAGATATGGCTGTTTTGGTGAACATGAAATTTAAAATCAGATTTGTATAATAAAAACTTATATAAAATAAGCACTCACTTATATATTTATAAAATATATACACATGAAAACCCACTAACTTATAAATTTCATTTATATAGATATGTATAAGGTTAAATAAATGGACGCTTTATAAAAATGGTAGTTGAATAAGATTTATAAGTTATAAAAACTATAAACATGATTTTTACGACTTTTTCGGCTATTACCGTAAAATTAACGTTTTTCGCCAATTAAAACTTAGACAATCAAACCCGTCTAATGTAAAGTTTTTAAAAGTCATATACTGATATATAAGTACCTAATACAAGTAAAAACCGATAAAACCCGAACTATATGACATACGGACAATAACGAGCTAAGTTAGCACATTGGACTAATAATTTGACTAAATAAGTTAAACACTTATAAAAATTACTTATTGGGCTTAACCCATTTGGGCCCAACATATAAAGTATAAATACTGATAATACAAGTATAAAATGGATTAATACAAGTTAATGGACTTATAATAGGCTTATTGGACCTAAAACATGTAAATAGGTAAAACTAGTAAACTAGTATAAAAGTTATCAACACATAACACTAAAATGAGTAAATGAGAATATGTAAACCCACTTGATCATCATATATATAAAATCATCATATGTATACATAATTTTTATTTTTATAAAGTCATTAGACAAGAGTCTAAGACAAGTATTATTTGTCTAGGTTTCCGTGATTGAAGCACGTACCGTACATCCAAGTCGCCGATAACCGCCTTCCCACATCAACGTGAGTTCATAGCCTCACACTCTTTTAAATGTTTTTATGAAATGTTTTATAAACCCGCGAGGGAGATAACATGTTAGTTTTTATAAAATAGGATACGAGTTGTCCCGATTGTCTGTTTATTGATTTGGACCCGAATAATTGTATGACCCGATGAATGATTAAATGACCCGATAGATGAAATGAAATGGATTATTAAAGTTAGGTTATGTCACTAACAGTCCCATTAGCATGAATTGTGAACTACCGGGATTTGGTAGACGCTTATGCATATAATAGTACTATTTGGGGACGATCACCCCAGTTCGCGCCTTGACGGTTGATCCCCGTCGTGCCACATTGATTGGTAAGCGAATTTATGTATGAGAAGATTTACACAAGCGTGATTATTGTGACGACACGCTAATTTAGATGGGCAAATGAGTTTCGGGCTAGCTACCCGTTGTTTGTTGTAGTAAGGTAATAATGTCATGCGGCTTATAATAATCCAATAACGAAAATACTGCTTTATGCATTGAATTACGATATATTGCCTGACTAGCAATACAGGGTCTTATTATTGATATTATGTTCGTGTTTTGGTTTTATGTAACCATATCCATATAACGGTTTTTATTTAACTTTATACAACGTTATAAAACGTATTGTATGATGTTTTTACGACATTGGTTCGTATATTGGTTTTGAAGGCAACAGCCTATATTTTGATTTTGACAAGGATTTGTATAAAATGTTTTTGGCCTATCTTATGGCCTACTACATGAATTTGTACAAAATAATTTTCGGTAATAATTATATACCGATGATATATTAATGGTTTTACTAAACTCTATGAATTCACTCGGCGTTTTCGCTGACCTTTTCTTTTAACATGTTTTATCTCAGGTACTTGAAGCTAATTCTCAGGAAGACAACAAGAATTCATGGCCCGCACTTAAATAACAAATTTCCATTCAAATGCTTGTAAAATTTGTATGAAATAATATGACTTGGGACCTATGTAAATTTGATATTCATGAATGGAAATACTTTATTCTTAAACGATGCGATTTTTAAGCGTTGTCTATGATGTGAATAATGTGCTATCCCGTAACACCAACGAGTCTTCCGCTGTATTGAATTGCATATATTTGGGGGTGTTACAGTTTGGTACTAGAGCTCTCGTTATAGAGAACGAAAGATTTTTAAAACCAAGGTTTTGAATAAAACATTTCAAAATCTTTTATCTATAAACATTTTTTTAAAATGTCTAAAAATCTTTTGACAATAACGGTGCCGAAGAATTCCCGAGTTACCAACAAGGCCAGACTGAGAAGTGTTATTTTAATATATATATAACTTGAATTATATATATATATATATATATATATATATATATATATATATATATATATATATATATATATATATATATATATATATATATATATATATATATATATATATATATATATATATATATATATATATATATATATATATATATATATATATATATATATATATATATATATATATATATATATATATATATATATATATATATATATATATATATATATATATGATGTAATTTGATTACATGATTGTTTGATGATCATTTTAATATTTATACGAGGTATTTATACGACGTAGATTGTCACAAGAAACCCTAACTCCCCTAGTAAATCAATCAAAGCTATTTCTGTAGGAATTCTAGCTATTCTAGATCTAAACCAAGTTGTGGATATTTATGATCCCAACAAAATGGTTGATATTCGTAGAAATGTAGATATTTGTTGATTGTGATATTGAAGAAGAATTAGCGAGATCAAAACTGATATCGATGTCATGACGATCTTTCCTTATAGAGTGGAGTTTGACAAAACGTTACCACCTAGAAAGATGTCATCTGATTCGTTGTCATCCAATTCTTAAATTGAAATCGAAAGGGTGAATGTTGCACTTGAGGCTGTTATTGGAACCATCACCTAAAAGCCTAATGCCACTAGTACCTTTCCGAGAAGTCTAATTGAATGTGAGAGTCATTTCATACTAGTGACTCATTTGATAACTATTGATGAAGGAGCTATAGGATTGGAAATTAATTGTAGTTCATATCGAGCTTTTATTGCACTTTGAAGGTCTAAGAATAAGGATGAAACTATTGGAGAATGAGGTAGGATATTGCAATGAGTATAAGCTGATTGAAACTTGAATAAAGTAAAATTTAACTTTTATGGAATATGAAATTGTTAACAGGAAGTCAGTGAAGTTCTGTGATTGAATTATAAGGTTTTAATTGATTGTTAGTTCGTGTTAAGGGTTGTTCCTAGGCCATTGTCCAATGACGAGGATGCCCAGTGTCCAATAAATAAATTGAAGAAATCTTCTTCTAAATTGGGACCGATGGATCTTCCGGGACAGGTGGGACACCTAATGACTCTTGTAGATTAGTATTCATTGTGGTATCTTTTAAAAATCCCTAACTTAACTGAGACATCAGTTGGTAGGATGAGTTCTTGAAATTGTATGACATAGTGACACGTAATGTGTTACGGTACAATTTTGACTTGTTTGTGATTAATGAAAAGACTACATTTGATTGCTAAATTCTACATGTATCGATGTTATCTATCTTTTCTTGCTTGTTCCTAATGTTCACATTAGTGATGCAACCATTGAACAAGAACTCATCTCGAATTGAGTTACGTGGTGGATTATTCTTTTTGAGTGCCATCGAGGTCATGAACCTCATGATTATTTGGCTAAGCTCATTTCCTATTATTGTAGTTAGTTCTTGGTGAACAACTTTTCATCACTCCTTTGCAGATCACTAATTGTTTTTATAAGTTAAAACAGTATCCCTTGAGAAAAATTGGGTTTTCATCACCAAATGGATTATTTAAAATGAGACTTATAAATAATCGTTATCGAAATGAACTTGTTTATGAAACACCTTGGAGAACTTAATTGTTTCCATAACAAAGAACATCTTTGTAAATTTATTTTTGATTCTTATTTAAGAATTAAGCATGAAAATGTTTTTATTATAAACATGATGATAAAATTTTGACGAACTGAGTATTGCATCATTAATCTTGAAATTGTGTATAGTTGCGCGCCTACATACAATTTGGAAGGGACCATGCAAGACTGATTAGTAGTCACCATGAAATTATTAATAACACTAAATTTTCCTTGAAGATTGTGAAAGATTAAAATTTATGAGATCTGCAAGAAGTTAAAAATAGGGACATATTGATAGGGACACCTACATATGTGCCCGTACTATTTATTCTTCTGAGTCGAATTTACTCATCTATGGAACTTGTCTTATTTGACAATTGATATTCCGTTCTTGTCCAATTCTCCCGTGGCGAGATTCTTTGGAAAAATATCTGATTACCGAGTGTGGATACCGGATTGGATGTATCGACGTTCTTATCGTTTCTTTTGATTAGATTCCATTTGAATGACCTGGGTAAAGATCCGAGGAGCTTTCGAATGCGTACTCAAATTATGAAAACATGGGATATATTCATATTCATTAAGTGTTTTCGTCTGTATCTGATTTGAAATACTCTCGCATAGATTATGCGTTAACCTTACTCTTTTTAAGGTTAGTTATGTCTCCAAATATCCGTGAATTGTGAAGGATTATGAGTTATTATTAGTCTTTTGAGAAGTTCACCTCTTATCGACGGTAATAAAACTAAAAAGTTGATAGTACCAGTAGAATGGATTGATTGATTATGACATGAAGACATTGTCTTAATTGATGGGAACTCGAATAGAATTCCCCTAAAAGATAAGATGTTGATTATCAAAAGTGATCTAAATAATTCTTGATGGATGACCATATCCTGCATTTAGACTTGAAATTATACCGTGAATGGTTGTGAATTAGTCATAAATATTATAATCTAGAAACAACTTAAAATAAATGTATTAAAAGATGTTTATGTTATCTGAAACTTTAGGAGGTATTTGCTGGTGAATTACCTAGACTTTCGCCATTAAGGCAAGTTAAATTGGTAATGATAATATTCCTGGAGCTGCACCCGTGGCGTGTGCACTGTACCTCAGCACCATCTGAATTAAAAGAATTATCGTACAACTGAGAGAGTTGTAGGAGAAAGCTTTTATTTTACCAAGCTCGTCATCATGAAGAGCTGTGGTGTTATTATTTCTTATATTTATTAATTACCGTGAACTAGGTAAATTGACGATTAAAATCTATATCCACTACCCAAGATGATAGATTGTTCGATCAATTACAAGGTTCCAGTGTATGTTTTAAAATTTTTTGATCCTCGGCATGTATATCATCAATTTCGCATCCGCGAAAAAGATTATCTATTCCAATCACTACATCCAAAACTTGTAATAAACATTATGAGTTTCATGTTATGTCGTTTGGATTGACCAATGCACATGTAGCATTCATAAATTTGGTGAATCACGTGTGTAGACTGTAATTTGATAAATTCATGCTTGTGATCAGTAAGAACCATCTGTTTGTTTATAAGAATAAGAATGAGTTAATAATTATTTATAGACTGCCCTAAATTGACCGAACAATAAAAACCCGTACCTTGAATATTTAACATATGATTTAAGGCTTAATCCTTTACATTATTTGACCGTGTGATTAATAGAAAATGAAATATATTGACTCTTCAAAAATTAGAAGTCATTTAAGACTTTGGGTTTTACCAAAAAGAAAGTGCAAATGTGTTTTAACAAATGTTTTATCGAAAAGAACTTTTGGGGGATTATTCCCTTATACACAAATCGTTTAACTAAACTCCTGTTTAGGGGTAAATGTTTGTGTATACCTCAAGACAACTTAAGAAGGATTGAGGAAAACCATATAAACTATGACTTGAAATTTAAAACGATAATTTTTGCTTTTCAACTAAGAAAATTTTGACCAAAGTATAACCAAAGATTTTTCGAACATTTATGAATCTTATTAATTATTTTCGATAAATCAACAAAAATCGTGTTAATTAAATTCAAACTTATTTTGAACATTTTTATATAATTGGTCGAACCAAGAAATTTAAAATTCTTACGTTTACATTTCATGAAAATTAAATATTTATTATTTGATTACTTGTAATATTTATTGACGCTTTAGACGTCGGAATGAGTAAAACGGATAAAAATGATAGTTGAGACGAAACTAAAACATAGAAAATATGAAGAAAGAATTTTCTGAGTGAATTTTGGTTATGATAACTATTTCACCAGGAAAGGTGAATGTAGATACCGACTCATTATATAGAAAGGATAAAGAATAAATTAAGATGTGTTTCTTAATAATGACTGTGCAAATAAATTGCCCAAACAATTTAAAATAGCCGATGTTTGTAAAAAGGATAATATAGATAATAAAAAGGGATTCGCGGCTAATGTAAACCATTAGAATTAAGAAGCCGATGGCGTTAAATGTATAAAAGGCCACTTGTGGTTGCCTAAATATTGAGATGTAGTCATGTTGGAATCTCGTAAGTATAAGTATTCTATTCCTGTCATTTCTGATTTGATGTATCTTTATCAGAAAAAGTTGTACTGATGGCAAATTATGAAGGCAGACATCGCCTCATACATGAGTAAACGTCTAGCTATTGCAAAGGTCAACATCTGAATTTAATTTGATTTGAGTCATCGTCGACAGACTGACCAAATCTACTAATATCATTCCTGTTAATGATAGATTCTCGATGAAGAAATTGACTCTTTTGTATTTAAAGGAGTTGTGTAAACATGGTGTGCCTGTATCGATCATCTCTATCAAGATCCTCGCTTCGCATTGAATTTCTAGAGATTTGCTGAGAAGTCATTAAGAATGAATCTTGATGAGAGTACTGTGTACCACCCCAATCTAAGGGACGAGGTAAAGTAACGATACAAAATACTATAAGTGCTGTTCTATGTTTGAATGAATGACCTTTGGTAATAAACTGTAAAATCGTTTCCCTTTGGAGAGGTTATCCTTGAAAACTATCATATTAGGATCGAGATCGAATCTTGTGAGGATATATATTAGAGCATCTGTAAGCAGGAATTGGGATGAAGACACCCGACATACACCTATTGTGAGTTGGACATGTCTTTTAGGTTTAAGGTTTCCTATAATGGCGAACCTAACCTTACGAAATACCCGACCCGTGAAACCTGAACTGATCGTTGAAATTAGGATCTGATTATTGACTGCCGGTAATGAGCACGAGGTTATGTAAATATGAAATGTAGATCTTGAAGTGCCAGATGGGTAGCGAAGTTATGCCAAAAATTTTAAACCATGGAAAAAAATGAACTGATGATCTGAAAGATCATGGGATATAAGTCCCCGTTGTATGGGACCATTGAGATGATGTAAAAGATTGGTTTGAAAGGCATATAAGTTGGATCTACCCTAGGACTTCAAGAGCTGCGTGAATTATGTTTCGTATATCAAACTTGATAAAATGCCTATCAAGTGAAAATCTGACTATTCCTTAATGAAGTTTAGATCGGCGAAAAGTTGCATTCATCAAAAACCCGTGAACATCATGGATAGAGAAAGTAAGTCAACATTAAGCCTGATCGTATTCCCGTAGTTATGTTTGATGAAACTCGCGTATTGTAATAGATTACACTTGTGAGAAAAGACCGAATGTGGAGGAAATACCCACATGGCTTTAACTCTATAAGAAGCGAGTAGTAATATAAAATGATCTTTGAGGACAAAGATCCTGTTTAGGGGTAAATGCTGTGACAATCCGTCATTTTTTGGTTGATATTTTATTCTCAGATATTATTTAAAAACATTATTTTAATGTTATATTATGAACTCACTTATTTTTGGGAAGAAATTTGGATTTATTCTTGAAGTAGCATCGACTACGTCTAAACCGGAGGATTCTACGTTACGTGCTTACGTTTACATACACCGTTTTTGGTGACAGTCCGACATTTCAGAAAATAAATTTATCCGTGAATATTATTTTGAGATTTTAAATTTGTGTTAGTTCATAAACTCACAAATTTACGAGAAGAGATTAGGACTTACGATTATAATTTAACGTTCTTTACGACTAAACCAGAAACCTTAGGATTACGTATTTACGTTTTCGAACTCCGTTTTTGATGAGACAATTTTTATTAGATTCGTTTTGTGCCGTTGATTCATAATTTATAAAAACGTTTTTCGTAAAACGACCCGAGGGAACATAAATCGAGGAAACTAGAATCGAGGAGTACCCGTAAATTAGTGGAGATGAGACAAGTGGGACACTTGTCCCACCCCCACTATAACCGGCCAACACAAGCCTTGTGGCAAGTTTATACATAAACTTGCAAGACACATGTCTTGCAAGCTTAATAAACAAGCTAACACATAACTAAAACCACCAAAACAAAACACCTAGTTTCATTTTCCTACATGCAAAACAACTCACTCCCTCCCCTTTTCTCTCTACTAGCCGTCCACCACCACCATAAAACATCCACTTTGATCAAAAGTTAACCATGAAATCATGTGTTATTCATACACATGACGAAGGACTCTTGAAGCTCTATTGATTGGTGGTCATTTTAAAATCCAAGGAGAAGTTTTGTTGGTGTCTTGGGGCTGATTTTCCACAAGATGTTCATGATGATTGGTGATCTTGAAGTTGGTATTGGTATATCACAAGTCTTGCCATCAAAATCCAAGCCTTGTTCATCAACCTCATCTTTTCATCACTATGGTGGTATAAGGATCATTCTTCCTATCCTTCTTCCTATCCTTCTTGTTATTTTGGTAATGTAATCTTGTATTTTATTTTACTTATGTATATGTATATGATGATGAATGATGATTAAAAATATTATGTGGGGATTTGGTGTTGATAAACATGGGTAAAAAGATGGAAAACTACATAAAAAAGTGTTAAAATCATGATGTAAGGACTAGGCTGTATAAAACAGTGAAGAAACTCATGATAAACTGTTAAAATGGCATAGATTATTAAAGAAACAGTAAGGTATATGATTTTTACACATGTGGTGAGTTGGCCATGCAATGGAATTATTAGGATGAGTGAGATATGATCAAAACAATATAAGAGTACAAATCTGCATAGACTGTTTTGGACGATTTTTATAAAATACTTAGAGGCTGATTCAACAGTAGCCATAGCAGAGTTAAATGGAGCACATATCATGTAGTTTATGCCATAAATATTTGGGCTTCTATCTCCATATAGAACTCTAGATATGGCTGTTTTGGTGAACATGAAATTTAAAATCAGATTTGTATAATAAAAGCTTATATAAAATAAGCACTCACTTATATATTTATAAAATATATACACATGAAAACCCACTAACTTATAAATTTCATTTATATAGATATGTATAAGGTTAAATAAATGGACGCTTTATAAAAATGGTAGTTGAATAAGATTTATAAGTTACAAAAACTATAAACATGATTTTTACGACTTTTTCGGCTATTACCGTAAAATTAACGTTTTTCGCCAATTAAAACTTAGACGATCAAACACGTCTAATGTAAAGTTCTTAAAAGTCATATACTGATATATAAGTACCTAATACAAGTAAAAACCGATAAAACCCGAGCTATATGACATACGGACAATAACGAGCTAAGTTAGCACATTGGACTAATAATTTAACTAAATAAGTTAAACACTTATAAAAATTACTTATTGGGCTTAACCTATTTGGGCCCAACATGTAAAGTATAAATACTGATAATACAAGTATAAAATTGATTAATACAAGTTAATGGACTTATAATAGGTTTATTGGACCTAAAACATGTAAATAGGTAAAACTAGTAAACTAGTATAAAAGTTATCAACACATAACACTAAAATGAGTAAATGAGAATATGTAAACCCACTTGATCATCATATATATAAAATCATCATATGTATATATAATTGTTATTTTTATAAAGTCATTGGACAAGAGTCTAAGACAAGTATTATTTGTCTAGGTTTTCGTGATTGAAGCTCGTACCGTATATCCAAGTCACCGATAACCGCCTACCCACATCAACGTGAGTTCATAGCCTCGCACTCTTTTAAATGTTTTTATGAAATTTTTTATAAACCCGCGAGGGAGATAACATGTTAGTTTTTATAAAATAGGACACTAGTTGTCCCGATTGTCTGTTTATTGATTTGGACCTGAATGATTTTATGACCCGATGAATGATTAAATGACCCGATAGATGAAATGAAATGGATTATTAAAGTTAGGTTATGTCACTAAAAGTCCCATTAGCATGAATTGTGAACTACCGGGATTTGGTAGACGCTTATGCATATAATAGTACTATTTGGGGACAATCACCCCAGTTCGCGCCTTGACGGTTGATCCCCGTCGTGCCACATTGATTGGTAAGCGAATTTATGTATGAGAAGATTTACACAAGCGTGATTATTGTGACGAAACGCTAATTTAGATGGGCAAATGAGTTTCGGGCTAGCTACCCGTTGTTTGTTGTAGTAAGGTAACAATGTCATGCGGCTTATAATAATCCAATAACGAAAATACTGCTTTATGCATTGAATTACGATATATTGCCAGACTAGCAATACAAGGTCTTATTATTGATATTATGTTCATGTTTTGGTTTTATGTAACCATATCCATATAACGGTTTTTATTTAACTTTATACAACGTTATAAAACGTACTGTATGATGTTTTTACGACATTGGTTCGTATTGGTTTTGAAGGCAACAACCTATATTATGATTTCGACAAGGATTTGTATAAAAATTTTTTGGCCTATTTTATCGCCTACTACATGGATTTGTACAAAATTATTTTTGGTAATAATTATATACCGATGATATATTGATGGTTTTATTAAACACTATGAATTCACTCGGTGTTTTCGCTGAACTTTTCTTTTAACATGTTTTATCTCAGGTACTTGAAGGTAATTCTCGGGAAGACAACAAGAATTCATGGCCCGCACTTAAATAACAATTTCCATTCAAATGCTTGTAAAATTTGTATGAAATAATATGACTTGGGACCTATGTAAATTTGATATTCATGAATGGAAATACTTTATTCATAAACGACGCGATTTTTAAGCGTTGTCTATGATGTGAGTAATGTGCTATCCCGTAACATCAACGAGTCTTCCGTTGTATTGAATTGCATAAATTTGGGGGTGTTACACCTTCATCACTAAGTCTCACTCTCTCAACTTAGGTATGTTAGGAGTGCTCAGTATACCATGCCTAACTTGATGTTACAACAAAATCCTTTCCATAAGTTTAACAAAATGTTGAAACCAATTACCTTGACATCCTTCTCAATTCAGACCATTAACTTAAAATTTCAATATCCTTTCTATCAAGTCAACACTTTTTGTCATCACGAAAACTCATATCCCAAAGCTTTTCCTTTTTCTTCCTAATAAGTACATCAGCTACCACATTCGCCTTTTCCGGATGGCAGCGAATCTCGTTGTCATAATCACTCACAGTCATAACCATCAACCTACTCAAGTACTCAAAACAATATAACTGGTGATCCTCTACTCATTTCCTTTATCATCCTAAGAAATTAATTATGGAGCAACTTCTATGATCCTTTATCACTACACACTTGATTCCATACAAGTAATATTCCTACAATCTCAAAGCAAACACCACAACTACATAACCTTTATGAGACACATCACAGTAAACTACAAGCTATAAATACTTCAGACCTTTCAACAACGACAACATCGGTGCAGAACACAACCTACCCTTTAGTGTTCAGAATACAACTTCCTCATCTGATGGGGACCAGATCTCGAAACTTACAATTTAGATGTATAAGTGGGACTCACACATCCAATTCTTCTTAGTCGGCTTAATCAATGGTTTAACAATCAGTGAAAACCTTTCGATAAACCTACGATTCTTCCCAGCTTAAACCAAGGAATTAACAGATTTCCGTCGGCGTCGTTGGTACCGACATATCATTAATCGTTTCAATCTTGGTAAGATCTTCACGAATACCTTTGTTGTCAATCTACTGCCTTAAAAACGCAAATATTTCAACCAACATTCACACATAGGGAACTGTACATACAATTCTCTTTTTCCAACCATCCCAAAAATTATCCTCATATGCTACTTATGTTCCTCCTTTCCTCTTGGAATAAAATAGAATATCTTCAATAGATATAATGAATAACTCATCCTAGCACATCTTACACACAAGATTCACCCAGTCCATGAATACGGCAGACGCGTTCGTTAATCCAAAAACATCACGTGATACTTAAAGTACCCACATCAAGTACGAAAAAAAAAATATAGGAACATCTTCCTTCCTAAATCTCAGTTAATGATAACCAGAACTCAAAGCGATCTTTGAGTACACACTGGATCCAGACAAGTTGCAAGGATCAAACGAATCATCAATCCTCGGTAATGGATACCGATTCTTGGCTGTCAATTTGTTAAGCTCTCGATAATCAATACACATCTGAAACAATCCATCCTTCTTTGACAAACAACACAAGCGATCGCTATTGTAATAAAACTTAATCTAATACATCCCTTATCCATCACTTCTCACAGTTGACCGAATAACTCATTCCACTCTGACGGTGCCAAATGATAAGGCATACAAATACTACTCAACAGAACGCAGCAGCACTACACAACGAAACGCAGAAGCACTACACCTATTGTTTACAACACTCAATCGACACGAACTCCACTTCATGAGGCGGCAACAACTCTGCAAAACTTCAGGAAAACTTTATAATACTCTCGAATCATTAACAGATGTCCAAACTTCTCCTTAACTACCCTATCACTAATTACCTGAGCAAGGAATACATAATATCCCTCTTCTGCATACTTCCTTGTTTCCAAACAAGATACTTCTCAAACGGAAAATTGATGTAAAGTTTTTGTACCCTTTAGGAAAAGAGCAACAAAATAGTGGTAAGCGTTAAGTGTCGGTTTAGGAAAACCAAGCACTAATGACCCTTATGAAGTTCAAGTTCGTTTCCCAAGGAGGCTAGTGTGTTGTGTAATGAATTGATTAACTTTTGTGATTATATTGAGAAAAGAGAAAAAGAAATGAGATTAGAAGAGAATGACGATTACGAAGACGGATCGAGCTAAGACGAAAAGGCGTTCACGTAAAACCGTAAAAAAACTACAAAATTAAAAATTTTAAACCTAAAAATTAATTAAAAGCTAAAAGTAGTCTAAAATAATATAAATAAGAATAAAAAGCCAATAAAAATATTTTAAAACCTTTTATTAATTAAATATTCAATTTTAAATGCTAATTAAAGCCCTAAAATTAAATATAATTAATCAAAATGTCAAAAATATTATTTTATTGAACAAATAACTTACTTATATTATCTAAAGACTAAAAAGTATTTTTCCTAATTTTTAAAAACTATTTTTCTATTTTTAAATCACTAAAAACTATTTTTAAACTAAAATAGTTATAAAAAATAATAAAATAATGCTAAAAATAATTTGACACTTTTAAAAATCCTAAATTACTCTAATGAACAGTAGAAAAATGAAAAAGTTTGAAAAATATAAAATTTCCCACTAAAAGACAAAAACAGTTTAATATTAAACCCTAATTAAGCTAATTTAATTTTAAAAAATAAATAAAAGGTGAACAGTAAAATAATTTTTGACTAAGAATCTTAAAATGTTTTTCTTAATCTATGAAAAATGTTTAAACTGAAAAATATTGATTTTTGGCACTAAATGCCAAAAACAGAAATATTAAAAGTATTAAAAATAGCTAATTAACCTAAAAAATAGCAAATGAACAGTAATACAAATCTAATTAAACTGAAAAATCTCAAATTAAATTAGAAAAATAAAAAACAAGTTTCAAGTCCTAACTCTCAAATTAGCCCACTAAAGGCAAAAATTCAAAAAGACTGATAGTGACACTTGTTTGGTTTTGTCTTGTAGCTTGGCAGACTAACTTTTGTGCTACCAGTGGGAAGTTTGTTCCCACTGCTAGTGCAATTTGTTGGTCAGTTGACCAATAAGCTCAGGAGAGCTTATTTGATTGCTTATTTTAGACAATAAGGCAACCCTATACTCAGTTGAGTATAGGGAGTCAATAATCAACACAAAAACTAGCAGGTTACTCACAAAAATTAAACAAAATGAGCCCTAGAAGTTACTGATTAGGCAAAGGTGTGTCTGATGAACAGTTGACCAATTTCACTTGCATAAATACGAATTTTAAAAGCTAAAAGCTTGCATACAAGCCTACCAAATCAGGTAACAACTACTCACAACCCTAAGCAGACCTAATAACTAGAAGCTTGCAAGATTTGAGGCACAAATTT
Organism: Glebionis coronaria; assembly: GCA_025667525.1. Taxonomy (NCBI): domain Eukaryota; kingdom Viridiplantae; phylum Streptophyta; class Magnoliopsida; order Asterales; family Asteraceae; genus Glebionis; species Glebionis coronaria. The sequence goes on from CM046877.1 coordinate 488,773,713, forward strand.
CAAGAAAAACAGGCAGAAATGAGACTTGCTGTTTTTAGCTACTTATAACCATTTTTTATCATGCAAATGTGACTTAAACCCTACCAAACTGAAAACCAATAGCATATATCCTATACTAACTACCTAAGAAATGTTTAAAACAGGTTTTAACACAAGATTTATATCCTCTACCCTAGTTTAAACCTTAATCCAAACACTCCTTTATGTTCAGAAACTTAAATATCACACACCAAATCTATTTAAATCCTACCAAATCTGATTACAAATGCTTCTAACATGCATACAACCCCTAATATAGCAATATCAAACCAATAAACAGGTCTTTAAACAACTAGCATACAAATCACACAAATCACAACTTGAAAACTGAAAACTGAATAACAAAGGATTTTACCTAGAGGGACCTACATCCAGGCCCCTCAATGGCAGCATTTCCATCTCCTTATAGCTCAAAAGCTATGCTAGGGATATGGGAGGAGCTTTCTGTGTAGAGAGAGTGGGTGTGGACTACTGCAGTCCAAAACACCCTTATATCTTCAAACACCAAAAGTGAAATGGGTGAGCTTGCTTACCCTTTTTGTTCCTGCACACACACAACCAACAGGGAAGCAATTCCAAGTAGCAAAGGCTACAAGCTTTTGGCTTGTAGCTTTTGCTACAGTAAGCTGTTAAATAAAAATAAAAACAAGGTTTTAATGACAAACCTTAAACCTTTGAAAAACCAATGACAAATCTTGAAACTTGAACACGTTTTAAAACAAATCCAAAATCAGAAATCCAATATTCCAAATCCACTTTCACTTCATGAAAGCTTGGATTTCTGAAATTTAAACCAATTTAAATCCTTTTTGAAAACTCAAACACACAAAGTGTTTATCAAATGAATAATGGAACTCAGAATTCTAGTCAACTTTTACACCAACTTTTAAAAAATCATAAAAGGAATATCTTTAAACAAAACACCAACTTTATATTTAGTAAAAAGCAATTACAAGAAAATTGCTAAAATTCTGGAACAAGGATATGGGACACATACGTCCCATATTTATACAACTAAACAGAATCTTCTAGTCTATCTCAATAAAAAATTCATAAACTAAAACCCTAATGTAGTAGAATTCCAGTCCTGCCCTTGTGTTTAAATTTGAAATCTTGGTCAATATGCTCCCATGTGATGTTGCCAGCTGTTGTTTGTGATCCTGGACGTTTGTTAGTCCTTGAGGACAAAGGAGTTGATATGAGACGTTGGATGACTGTGGGATTCTCCTTTTGCCATTTTTGGGTAAGCAGGGTAGTTTGGTTGGGGACCAGGAGTGAGTGGGAAGAGTAAAAAGTGAGTGGGTTGAGATGTTGATGGGATGAATTACCCATCTGGAATCTTTGGGGAAAAACCCCTTTGTTTTTGAGTGAATTTACCCTGGGATTTTTTAGGGTTTATGTGGGATTAAGGTTTTCGTTTAATCTGATTTGGGGATAAATGTTTTTAAACTTTGTGTTAAGTGGGAAAAGTTTAGGGGTTTGACTTTATTTGACCAGGTTTATTAATAAACCTGGTGATGGTGGGTTTGGGTTGCGGGTTTGGACTGGTTTTGGGTTGGGTAAATGGGTAGGGTCGGGTTTTGGTGAGGTGTCAAGCACTGAGTGGTGGATGAAGTTTAGTTGTCTGGCAAAAACAGTCCCCCATCTCTCCTTCTTTCTTCATGTTGTAATAAACAGCACAAAACAACTTTTCCTTTTATAATCAACTTTCATCACTTGTCAATTTTGGCACAAGTTTTATACAAACTTTTATAAGGACTTCTTTTGTACTTTCTTCATTCTCCAAGGACTGTTCTTGTACAATGCTTAAACTTTAGGGATTCTTCTTGTACAATTGACTTCTCCAAGGGCCTTTCTTGCCAAATCTTCAAAAATGAGGGACCAATGTTGACAATCTTCAATTCTTCAAGGACCATTTTGGAAATTCTTGATTCGGGTCCGGTTCATTGTGCGGCTTCGTTTCCCGTGTTCGTTTTTGATTGATCCTTGTGATCTTTTTGTCATTTCCTCAATAACCGTACCTAAAATACACAAGCAACAAACACGATCATATATTTGGCAGTTTTAATGATATTTAATGCATTTTAAGCCCGATTTGGACGATGAGACTATGTATAAAAGCAGTCTCATCACTCCCCTATACTAAACCATTGCCGTGCCCTCACACAATGCTAGAATAAAGTATCAAAGCACCTCCAAAATTCATTTTATTCACTTTATTGGAATGATAAACTAGCTACACTACTACTATTACTACTACTTGAGTTTTAGACATAATGTATGATTTTCATCGCAAAATGGGACGTTTAGGTTCATAGAATAAGAACACGTGAATGCTTCGTTAGAAATAATTTCATCGTCCTCTATTTTCACCTTAATTCCATGCCAAGCGTGCAACGAGATCATTGTCATTATAAGTTAGTAATGCTAACACTACTCATATGCCCTAATCACGTACTTATCCTCCCATTATTCCTAAGTTGTATCTCTTATATTTTATTTTGTCTTGAATGTTTCACGAGGATACATTGTTTGACTTATGCGATAATAGAGATTTCGGTCTAAAAATAGAGTCCTAACGGTGTAACCAAGACCATCAAATCAATAACCCCTCCTAATAGACAACGATGTTAAAAAATTAAGTTGACAAGAAGAATCGATAAACACGGTTTTATAACGGTTTTGAACATGAGACTTATTACCAAGACTTTTATACGCGCCCTAACGGAAGGGCCTTATTATCTTTGGTTTACCTCCATCTTTTATTCAACTTCGCCATGAAGCTTTTATTATGACTTCGGTCTTGCCTTGCCTTTTATTATCCGCCTCATCGGTGGTTTTATTAGCCAAAGACGTATATCCTCACGCTAAGGCGAATTTTGGATCTTTAAAGCTTCGAAGATTAAGGCTTGATTCACTTTCAATTTTGCATAGATTTTTCGGCCTTGTGGGGCTTCAAATTGTTTGCTAGATTTAGGTGAGCACTTGAAATCTTATTATTGGGTGAAGCTTTTGATTATTCGGGTGCCAATACTTCAAAACCGTGACGCTGGCGATACCTTAATGTCTTCCCAGTTTAATTACACGGAAGCTACTAGAAAAGACTAGAAACCCAACAATCCTAACTAAACCGCTAAGTTAATATTTATTAAGCAAAAAATATTTACATGCGAAGGGAGAATAAGCAAACAACGAGAACACATGAGTTTTTGAAAGAATACGAGTACTCTACGTTTAGCATAGTAACTTATAATTAACTCTATCATTTCTCGTCCTCATTTAAGAGACTTAGCCTAATGTGAAGTTAAGGAATCAAAGCTAAGTGCTCAACACGCACAGTCGAGTCAAAAATTACTTTTATTCTCGCCATCGGAAAATCTACATTCGTGTCTTCAAACACTTATAAAACATGAGAATTTTTTTAAAATTTGGCCATTTTTAGCCTTATTTTGCAACAAAACGATAAACAAAAAGATAAACTTTAGAAAGCGTAAAGGTTTGGCAAGGCAAGTATCTATTCACCCCCCCATACTAAAGTTAAACATTGTCCTCAATGTTTCGAGTCTAGGGGTGCAAACACCCCCATACTAGAGACGTAGTCGAATGCCTAATCTAGCATGGAAAGGGTGTAACCAATAAATTAATAGCCATTTATGAAGTGTGCTAAAAACCTAAGGTTAGAACATCAAAGGATATATCATTTGGATATCGAGAAATTCTTCAAAGCAACGATCGAAGCTTAAGTAAAACGAACACGAGAGGCTCCAATCGTGAAGATCATGATCTAAAAACCACAATGCACAAACAACCACGGAACAAAGGTTGGAAGGGCACAAATCCCCTCACATTAAACTAATTAGAAAGCAATAATATGTACATGGATAAGCATGGGTCTCCCCCACGAGGCACCTTGTTTTTGATAACCGAGTCAAAAGCTCGACTCGAATCCCCATAAATGTGATCATTTAGGGATAATCATGGTGTGGTCAATTTTTGGTGGGGCTTACATGATAAACAAGGCCCAAAAAAACCGTATTAAGGACTAAGTCCTTTGATGGTACAAAATACCGGGAACGAAGATGGCGTTTTCGTTTTCATTGGAAAAGCAAATCAACGCCACTTCATCGTGAGTCAACAAAAACCTAAAGGGTTTCAAGAAAATAGATGAGAAGAAATAGAAGGTTGGGACAATGGGTAAGTCATAAAAACATTGAACTACTCGAGGTAGACTCACACCAATCATAGAAAAATTTTCCATTTATTGCATCGGTGGAAGACCGAGATTTCCCTTTATAAGCAATTCCAGGATCAAATATCTCGTCCTCGGTGGAGAAAGGGAAGGGAACATAAGGGGCTTCCCCCACACTAAGTCCACACAAAGCATCGTCAAAAGGAGAAGACGAGCTTGTAGCACTCAATACACGTGGTGATGACGGAGTTAGAGTTGTAGAAAAATCTTTTAAATTCAATTCAAAATCTTTTCCTTTTTCATCTTTTAAACTCTCCTTGTGAAAACCCGATTTAATTATGTCAAAAATATTTGGTGTTTCTAAAGCAATGTTAGTCACACTAAAAATTCTCACATTTGAAAACCGTTTTGGTAAAGGTGGTGGTAAGTTCTCAAAATGTTTGTCGACAAAGAAAACTCCCCCATAGGGATCAACATATTCATCATCCGAAGAATCATTCACAATTGGAATCATAGGCTTAACACTCTTAACCTCCACTGGCGGAGGCGACGGAACTTCATTTTTCTCAACAACTCCTAAAACTCTTTTTGAAATCTTTTTGCAAATGTTTTGGATGGGATTGACATTGTACAAAGACGTGATAGAATACACATGAGAAAGCGTGGAGTTTTGAGTTGCATTAATGACGAGTTCTTCCTCATTAAAACGAAGAGTGATTTTCCTAGCATGCACATCGATAAGTGCTCTCGAGGTATCCAAAAATGATCGACCTAAAATTAGAGGATCTTTAGGATCGATGGGGATGTCAACAACAATAAAGTCTACGGGATAGTAGAACTTTCCAACTTTCACGAAGACGTCCTCGGCAACTCCACAAGCTAGAATCGTAGAATGATCGGCCATCTCGATTGACATTCTTGAAGGAGTGAGATTGGGAAGATTGAGCGATTTAAAAATCTCAACAAGCATCAAATTAATACTAGCACCAAGATCGGCCAAGGCGTAGCATTCTTCCATGTCTTGTATAGCACATGGGATTTAAAACTTGCCGGGATCACCGAATTTTTGAGGTATGCGGCTAAGAAAAACCGATGAACAACTAGACGATTTTTGCAGTTTTTCTTTGTTATTCAACATACTTTTGAAGTTCGCGGTGAAATCGAGGCATCATGACCAAGGCGTCGGCAAAACTTATATTAAAATGCAAGTCACGAAACATTTTCATAAAAAGTTCAAATTGATAATTATTTCGTTCTTGTGCATTTTCCTTGTCTCGTCTTGAAGGGTATGGTAAGGGTGGTGTGGGTTGGGGCATAGGCATCGGCCTTGGAATCTTGGGTTCCATGATTGGCATTGGTTCAACCGTAGGTGTGGTTTGAGCGGTACTTCGTGGGCTTTGAATTTGCTCCTTTTCGACCACCACCTCGGGTTCTTTCTCTTTTTCCTTCTCCATAGAAGTACTTGGACGAGAAATGGGTTCTTTGAAAGTTTTACCACTACGAGTAGTAATAACCTTCAATTCTCCTTTCGGGTTTACGATGATATCACTAGGAAGACCACCCGAAGAAGAGGGCTTACACATGATAGCTTCAAACATTTTTCCCATTCGGTCTTCAAACTTAGATTGCCTAGCATCCGCTTTTAACAACTCTTGCTTAATCTCATGTTGACCTTGCTCCATTTTTTGTTGATTTTGTTGGAGTCGTTGAACATTTCCTTCCATTTTATTAGCATGAGTCTTAAGTTCATTAGCAAGTTCGTTTTTAAGCTCGTTTTTCAACTCGGATCTTAAGCTAACCATTTCACGTTGCATATTGTCAAACTTAGCATCGTTTGCCTTAGCATAATTCAAAAATTCTCCTTGAAGATTTTTGGTGTGATCATTTTGAAAACCTTGAGTCGTAGTTTGAAAATCACGGTTTTGGTTTTGGTTAGAAATTTGCCCATTTCCACTTTGATAATTACCCTTGTTGTAATTACGTTGATTGCCTTGATAATTACTACCTTGATTGTTGTTTCGATAGTTATTAGCATTTTGATTTGGTGGAGCTTGATTTTGGCGGGAACCTTGGCCGTTTTGGTTATAAGTTCCCGTGGCTACATAAGCACTCGAAGTGTTACCATCCGCGGTAATGCACTCGGAAAGATCATGAGCTCCACCACACGACAAACAACTCTTAGAAACCGCTTTAACCGAAGCGGAATTTGAAGCTTTTTGAGCTTTCCAATGGGACATAAGGTTAGCAAATCTATCAAAAGACCGATTTTCTTCATTTGCTTCATCATGTAAGGCATTAATGCTACGAGACGATGATGAGCCCATTTTGGCAACACTCGGTGTGTTACGAGGGCTATAAACCTTAGAACTATTTTCAATTATGACCAAAGCTTCCTCAACCGTTTTACACAAAACATTACCACCCGCGGCGGCATTTAAATAATCTCTTTCATGATCATTAAGTCCATTGTAAAACGTGTCAATTTGATGCAAGTCGGAAAAACCGTGATGAGGACATTCATGTAACATTTCCTTAAACCTATTCCAAGCCGTTGAAAAACTTTCATTTGATTCTTGTAAAAATTTAGAAATCTCATTTTTCAAATGCGTAGTCTTAGAGGGCGGAAAAAATTGGTTCACGAACTTTGAAACGAGATCCTTCCACGTCAATATAGAATTGGGTGGCTCTTTCTCTAACCAAATTTTTGCGGGCCCCGCTAAGGAATACGGAAAAAGCATCATCTTAATTGAGTCATTCGAGACATCCTTAAATTTGCAAGTAGCGGTGAGATGATTAAATTGGCGGATATGGTTGTGGGGATTGTCCTTCTCATCACCACGGAATTTGTTGTTTTGGATCATCGACAACAAACCCGTTTTCACCTCAAAATTCTCCGCAAGGATAGCGGGAATCACAATAGCTTCTCCATAACCCTCGGTGGGTGCTTGAAGTAACTCCATCATAGTTCGATTCGCCATGGTTGGTGCTTCTCGTACAATGGGTTCGTCAATAGGAGACTCCTCACTAGAATGAGTTGGAGTGGGAGTTTTGTTCTTTCGTCTACGTGCACGTTTTTCTTGATTACGAGTTAGCATAAACGTCACGTACAACGAGGGGACGAGCAAAGAAGATTCTTTTTGGTGTTTTGTATTTTTCAATTTTTTTGTGGTTTTTGATTGTATTAACCTTTTTGGAAATTGGTGAAATGTATTAAGTAGACAAAAATCTACAAATCTCCTCTTTAATCAAATCTCTCGATTAAAGAAGCCTCAAGGAATGAAAACGATCACGTGAAGTGAACGCCTTCGATGACTTTAGAACGATGGTGAAACACCAAATCGTTCAAGAGGGTTTAATCAATAGAAACCAAGAAAATATATATGATATGTAATAATACTTTGGGCGGCAAAACCCTCGATTAGCTCTCAAAATCAAATACTCACAAGCAAGCAGAGGAAACGAGGCGGCGCGAAGCAATTAAGAGCCTTTTTCCTTTAGGTCGTGAAATACAACCGCCTTATACCCACCTTATAGTTTGTATTTTTCAAAATCGAGCTTCACGAAAGTATTTATCTATTTTTGCCTTTTTCTTTGGTTTGAGATTCGAATACAATGATTGGGTAATGACCTCCTAAGTCAAGGTTGTGATTTCTCACGTATTTGGAGTACATGTGAATTTATTGTTCTACGTATACAATATAGTAATAGTATCCACACAAAAACCGAAAAACGATAATACGTATTAGTAGAGTGCTACTAATACAAATACTAATTATGGTTAGTATAAAAGCAACAATTGTTCAATCAAAACACAACACGCCTCCCCGGCAGCGACGCCAAAATTGATGTAAAGTTTTTATACCCTTTAGGAAAAGAGTAACAAAATAGTGGTAAGCGTTAAGTGTCGGTTTAGGAAAACCAAGCACTAATGACCCTTATGAAGTTCAAGTTCGTTTCCCAAGGAGGCTAGTGTGTTGTGTAATGAATTGATTAACTTTTGTGATTATATTGAGAAAAGAGAAAAAGAAATGAGATTAGAAGAGAATGACGGTTACGAAGACGGCTCGAGCTAAGACGAAAAGGCGTTCACGTAAAACCGTAAAAAAACTACAAAATTAAAAATTTTAAACCTAAAAATTAATTAAAAGCTAAAAGTAGTCTAAAATAATATAAATAAGAATAAAAATCCAATAAAAATATTTTAAAACCTTTTATTAATTAAATATTCAATTTTAAATGCTAATTAAAGCCCTAAAATTAAATATAATTAATCGAAATGTCAAAAATATTATTTTATTGAACAAATAACTTACTTATATTATCTAAAGACTAAAAAGTATTTTTCCTAATTTTTAAAAACTATTTTCTATTTTTAAATCACTAAAAACTATTTTTAAACTAAAATAATTATAAAAAATAATAAAATAATGCTAAAAATAATTTGACACTTTTAAAAATCCTAAATTACTCTAATGAACAGTAGAAAAATGAAAAAGTTTGAAAAATATAAAATTTCCCACTAAAAGACAAAAACAGTTTAATATTAAACCCTAATTAAGCTAATTTAATTATAAAAAATAAATAAAAGGTGAACAGTAAAATAATTTTTGACTAAAAATCTTAAAATGTTTTTCTTAATCTATGAAAAATGTTTAAACTGAAAAATATTGATTTTTGGCACTAAATGCCAAAAATAGAAATATTAAAAGTATTAAAAATAGCTAATTAACCTAAAAAATAGCAAATGAATAGTAATAAAAATCTAATTAAACCGAAAAATCATAAATTAAATTAGAAAAATAACAAAACAAGTTTCAAGTCCTAACTCTCAAATTAGCCCACTAAAGACAAAAATTCAAAAAGACTGATAGTGACACTTGTTTGGTTTTGTCTTGTAGCTTGGCAAACTAACTTTTGTGCTACCAGTGGGAAGTTTGTTCCCACTGCTAGTGCAATTTGTTGGTCAGTTGACCAATAAGCTCAGGAGAGCTTATTTGATTGCTTATTTTGGACAATAAGGCAACCCAATACTCAGTTGAGTATAGGGAGTCAATAATCAACACAAAAACTAGAAGGTTACTCACAAAAATCAAACAAAATGAGCCCTAGAAGTTACTGATTAGGCAAAGGTGTGTCTGATGAACAGTTGACCAATTTCACTTGCACAAATACGAATTTTAAAAGCTAAAAGCTTGCATACAAGCCTACCAAATCAGGTAACAACTACTCACAACCCTAAGCAGACCTAATAACTAGAAGCTTGCAAGATTTGAGGCACAAATTTCAAGAAAAACAGGCAGAAATGAGACTTGCTGTTTTTAGCTACTTATAACCATTTTTTATCATGCAAATGTGACTTAAACCCTACCAAACTGAAAACCAATAGCATATATCCTGTACTAACTACATAAGAAATGTTTAAAACAGGTTTTAACACAAGATTTATATCCTCTACCCTAGTTTAAACCTTAATCCAAACACTCCTTTATGTTCAGAAACTTAAATATCACACACCAAATCTATTTAAATCCTACCAAATCTGATTACAATTGCTTCTAACATGCATACAACCCCTAATATAGCAATATCAAACCAATAAACAGGTCTTTAAACAACTAGCATACAAGTCACACAAATCACAACTTGAAAACTGAAAACTGAATAACAAAGGATTTTACCTAGAGGGACCTACATCCAGGCCCCTCAATGGCAGCATTGCCATCTCCTTATAGCTCAAAAGCTATGCTAGGGCTATGGGAGGAGCTTGTTGTGTAGAGAGAGTGGGTGTGGACTACTGCAGTCCAAAACACCCTTATATCTTCAAACACCAAAAGTGAAATGGGTGAGCTTGCTTACCCTTTTTGTTCCTGCACACACACAACCAACAGGGAAGCAATTCCAAGTAGCAAAGGCTACAAGCTTTTGGCTTGTAGCTTTTGCTACAGTAAGCTGTTAAATAAAAATAAAAACAAGGTTTTAATGACAAACCTTAAACCTTTGAAAAACCAATGACAAATCTTTAAACTTGAACACGTTTTAAAACAAATCCAAAATCAGAAATCCAATATTCCAAATCCACTTTCACTTCATGAAAGCTTGGATTTCTGAAATTTAAACCAATTTAAATCCTTTTTGAAAACTCAAACACACAAAGTGTTTATCAAATGAATAATGGAACTCAGAATTCTAGTCAACTTTTACACCAACTTTTAAAAAATCATAAAAGGAATTACTTTAAACAAAACACCAACTTTATATTTAGTAAAAAGGAATTACAAGAAAATTGCTAAAATTCTGGAACAAGGATATGGGACACATACGTCCCATATTTATACAACTAAACAGAAGCTTCTAGTCTATCTCAATAAAAAATTCATAAACTAAAACCCTAATGTAGTAGAATTCCAGTCCTTCCCTTGTGTTTGAATTTGAAATCTTGGTCAATATGCTCCCATGTGATGTTGCCAGCTGTTGTTTGTGATCCTGGACGTTTGTTAGTCCTTGAGGACAAAGGAGTTGATATGAGACGTTGGATGACTGTGGGATTCTCCTTTTTCCGTTTTTGGGTAAGCAGGGTAGTTTGGTTGGGGACCAGGAGTGAGTGGGAAGAGTAAAAAGTGAGTGGGTTGAGATGTTGATGGAATGAATTACCCATCTGGAATCTTTGGGAAAAAACCCCTTTGTTTTTGAGTGAATTTACCCTGGGATTTTTTAGGGTTTATGTGGGATTAAGGTTTTCGTTTAATCTGATTTGGGGATAAATGTTTTTAAACTTTGTCTTAAGTGGGAAAAGTTTAGGGGTTTGACTTTATTTGACCAGGTTTATTAATAAACCTGGTGATGGTGGGTTTGGTTTGCGGGTTTGGACTGGTTTTGGGTTGGGTAAATGGGTAGGGTCAGGTTTTGGTGAGGTGTCAAGCACTGAGTGGTGGATGAAGTTTAGTTGTCTGGCAAAAACAGTCCCCCATCTCTCCTTCTTTCTTCATGTTGTAATAAACAGCACAAAACAACTTTTCCTTTTATAATCAACTTTCATCACTTGTCAATTTTGGCACAAGTTTTATACAAACTTTTATAAGGACTTCTTTTGTACTTTCTTCATTCTCCAAGGACTTTTCTTGTACAATGCTTAAACTTTAGGGATTTTTCTTGTACAATTGACTTCTCCAAGGGCCTTTCTTGCCAAATCTTCAAAAATGAGGGACCAATGTTGACAATCTTTAATTCTTCAAGGACCATTTTGGAAATTCTTGATTCGGGTCCGGTTCATTGTGCGGCTTCGTTTCCCGTGTTCGTTTTTTATTGATCCTTGTGATCTTTTTGTCATTTCCTCAATATCCGTACCTAAAATACACAAGCAACAAACACGAGCATATATTTGGCAGTTTTAATGATATTTAATGCATTTTAAGCCCGATTTGGACGATGAGACTATGTATAAAAGCAGTCTCATAAAAAATTCACTCATCACCTCTCATATTTAACACTCAGCTTTTGCAGCAAAATCTAAACCAGCAGCTATCAATTTATAGTGAAGATTAGTCCAATCTCAAGCATCAGCACTTCGCACCACTAACCAATTCATACCAATAATCCACATCCAAAGATTCCAACTCTTTGAGCATCAAGTCGATTCTAAACACCTACTTTCCTAAATTCAAGGAACACACTCTCAGTGTAAAACTAACACTAGCAACCTTTCCATCGGTTAACTCCACATCATAGTTAATTGTCAATCTTATTGACTCTCTGTTGATAAAACAACTAAATCTTTACATTTCTACAGTTTCTACCCTTTCTGAAACCAAACAACATACTGACATAAAGAATCTCAAGTAAGAATATATCATTTACAACATCCAGACCTTAAGGTTTGTCAGTATCATTCAAACGTAAGCTGGAGCGGCAGCATTCCTATCTTGTTAATTTCCTTTCCTTGGACAATTCCTTCGTTTGTATACTTTCTCACCACGGCTAAAACATAACACTACTCCAGGGGTACTAATTACAATGACTAATCCTCTTGTTCTGCACTTAGCAGCTTTATGACCAGGTTTTCCTAACTCCAGTCGCAATTGTGGAAAATTACCTACATGGTATAGAGTATAGCAAACCCACTTCAGATTTATCTTGTCACTTCTAGACACATGGCAACACGAATCCCATCATTCCTTCCATGGTTTAAATACTAATTTCGGTTCTGTCTTTGGTTATTGTTATTACTGTAATCCTCACAATTCTGTCCTTGATTCTAGTTGAACTTAGCAGATTCCCACTTTCTCTTATTGTTTTCAACAACACTATCTTTCCTATCTTGCACTTTCACATCCATTAAATCACGCGCCATCTGAACAGCTTCATCGAAAGATTTAGGTCCTAAAGAAATAACCTCATCCTTGATATTACTAGACAATCCTATAATGTACCGCTTCGTTGTTTTACGGTCATTCATAAAAGTATCATGGCATAGCAAATATAGCTCAGAAAATTTCCCAGTAAGCAGTAATATCATCGTCCCTTAGCACTAATTATCTCAATTTGGGTTCCAACTGTCACAGTTCCTTCTCGGGACAAATCCTAGCAGTCAATAGTCCTTTCATCATGGTCCATGCCTCACTATTAGTCACAACCAATCCTAAAGTAGTCACTTGGTATTCCACCATCTTAGTGTACCATTCTGAAATGTAGCAGCAAATTTCACCTTATTAGTTTCTGAACACTCAATAATCTCAAAGTACTCTCCATCTTATCAATCCAACTATGCAATTCTAATGCACCACTAATACCACAAAACTGCGTAGAACCCCACTTTTGAAAACCAACATATATATATTCTCCTGAACTTGCAGAACAGCAACAACACTATCATCTGGATCAGCAACATCATCATTATGTTCAGCAGCATCATCATTATTCTCAGCAGCATCAACATTATTCTCAGCAGCATCAACTGCAGCACCATTATCTCCAGCACAACTAACCCCAGCATCTTGATTCCTTGCAGCATGGTCAGCTTCAAGTGTTCTAGCAATAACTTGTTCAATCATAGTGTTCACAGTAGCAGTCGTTAGTTTTGGCGACATATTTTAAGACACTTAGTCACGTAGCGATCTACTAATGACAGAAATATGCTTCCCTTACTCCTTCTTCCATCATCACAGAAGAAAGAAACATGATAAGTATACATATCAAGAATAAAGAAGGAATTCTTTCTCAGGATGTCTCATGGATACTACATGCACGAACAACACAAACTACAATGATTCATCAACCAATACTCAAAAGAGTTAACAAAGGCACATCATAGATCATGAGGGTAATTTAGACTGTGTTGAGGATTCAACAGGATAGTGGCAATGTCTGTCACTACAATCATCTACCGAACAAACTTAAAAGATAATAAGTTCCATCACAATGCTACGACACAAGGTTTAAATAAGTTCGATCACAAAAAGAAAATAAGATATAAAGAAATCCATTACGCGATTAGTTCCTTAGACACCAGCTTCTCATCCTCCTTAACATTGCTGTCAGCATCATCACACTCGTCTATTTCCTTGTTCGCTCTTCAAATTCGAATCCCTAACATGATGGCATCTCACTCTCAAAATCCAAATACTCACTGCTACACGGCAGATTAATCACCAGGCAAATCTTAGTATGACTTTCAACATTCCTAAACTTCCAAGCTTGACTCAGAATCAATCTCACACGAGACTCCCACTCACTTATCCTTTCAAAGCTTACCTACTTCTCTTTAAACCTTTCAATTCAAATACACCAATTCATCACAATCGACCCAAGACTAGCAATCTCATCCATCTTCCAAGTCCTAACAAACTCAAATCTCCACATACCAAATACAACCTTTAAAACCACCTTTCTTCCACAACAACCTCATATTCACACCAATTTCAACCACATATCTATCATACATCAACTAATCAAACATCCTTACACCCGATATAAGTCGCAAGAAATCAATTGTAAAATCGTTCATTATCCAGTCTACTGTCACAGACCCTCGATGGTATATAAGGTCATTATTTAAAATTATAAACATATGCATTACATAAAGGAAATTACGATAACAAGTACTCAACGTACTTTCAACAACATCAATACATCATCAATACATCATCAATACATCATCATAGTATTTAATTAATAAATACTCTAAAATCATTTCAATTTTAAGGGATACATCAACTATAAAACAATACAAAACAAATAATTTTACCGGAGCCTTGCGGAGAAGTTGCGTGCTTTTGTAAAATATTTTCGACACCAAAGTTATAGTTTAGGACATTTTTCAAAAATCGACCTAATTCGCTATAACTAAAAAGCTCTAATTACCAATCTTTAACACCCCCAAATTACATTGCGCAACGGAAATACACATTTGGGTGCTAAATACAAACATCGTTATACAAGACACTTTGAACAATCTCAAAATGATACATTTGAAATATAAAAGGATTTAAATTAACCATTGTCTAAAACTTTCAATCCCAAGTAAAACAATTTTAGAAATATCAGAGTTACATTTAGGTCCCCCAAAGATTTTATCAAATCAACAAACAATTTACCAAAGTACGTGACCGTACATTATTATTTTCATGACAAAAGGGAAAGAAATCTGTTTTAGACCAATCACCACAAAAGAAATCCCGCAATCCTTCTCCAGCAAGCTCCGCAATTCCTCAACTTCAATACCTGAAATACATGCTTAAAATCATCAACACAACGGTTGAGCGAGTCTATAGGTTTTCAAAATCAACATTGAACACAAGAGAAAAATCAATCAAGATCATTTAATCGAATGCACACAATCTATTAGTCAGGCATTCTGGTATATAGCAATAGCTATTGAATTGTATTAAGCTCATGACACCGACCCCTTAACTTAGTCACCCACGCCTAAAGCCGACATGACTAGATTAAATTCTAGTGCCCCTACTAGGGTATCATTTGCAAAAATACCAATTCTCATTCTCGTAAAATTATCCTTCCCAGCGGGTTACTCAGCGTAAAGCCCTGGTCTCAGATAGGGTCGTCAGCCCAATAGTACTATTATTAGAATAAGCGGCTATTCCCAACTCACAACATCAAGTCAGAAGATAGTTAACGGCTCATGAATTTAGGGACTTTTACAAATTAGGTACTTATACAATTCAAATCAACAAAGGCAACAAAGGCAACATTCGGGTCCAAACAAGCAGTCATGACTTGTGTTCATTTTACTTTCAAATAGCATGTATCCCCCTCGCGGGTTTTAAAATCATTCAAAACAATTACAAAAGCGAGGATATAGACTCACCTGGAGTAATAGCAGTAGTAAGACGATCTTCGACTATAGTTGATGCCCGATAAACACAAAAACCGCAACCTATCAAATAAGGCGCGTTCATCAATAATAAACCCGAATAAAATCCATACTTACTAACATCAAACTCAAAATCATAAAATCACACTCAACCCAAAATGAAAACAATACAAGTGATCTTTTACTTCATTCTATATGTTTATTCTATTAGTTAATTCTTTCGATAAAAATCTGCCGGTACACACCAAATGTACGAGCTCGTTTACCCCACTTAAACACATCAAATATTTATGATACTAATCAGAGACCTCACTTACTATATATAGAAAGACCTGTTAAAAGCCCATCAAAAGATTTTACTTTTAAAGTTCCCTGCCCGACGCATCTTTGAACTACAAAAACCGTACAGTTTTACGTCAACAACTCATATAGTCTTTTAAACTATTTATGTTTCTCCGGTTATAAAACCGACACTCAACTTTGAAAATAACTCAACATCATCATACTTATCATTCAAAATCAGTCCATGACTCATTTTAAAAATCCATTTTATAGTCCCCGGGATTCGATCCAAATATCGACAACAATTATATATCGTGACGATACACGTCTCCCGGTACACGAATAATCAAAACATCATAACTTCGCGCTCGTTTGGAGCTAGAAGCCCTAACTTATACTAAAACGAAGCTAAAAACATCCTCTAAAACAATATCTAATTAGTTCATCTCAAACTCAAACTCATATTTTCAGAAAATTAAGTTTAATAATCTGTTTAAAAATATACTTTTAAAAATCATTCAAAATTACATATGCCTAATATCACCCTAATATCATTACTAACAATATAACTAACCCATAACACATTTAAATGATCATACAAAAATTACCCACTCAAAATTTTGAACATGCAATAATTAAAATATACATATAAATGCACTAACAACAATTATATAACAAGAAAATGGATCAAACCTCCATGGATCATCATCAAAAATTTGAAGTTCTTGCATGTTGCTAAAAATACATCAAAATGATCACCATTGAATTTCCAACATGGGATATCAATTAGTTTTTGAAGATTCAAAGTAAATTTTGAAAATCAAATGGGTTTAGGGTGTGAGGGTGGACGGCATTTCAAAGAGAGAGGGAAGAGAGAAGATTTTGCATGTTGTATGTGTTTTGTAGTTGAGAGAATTTCCTTTTATATGGTGGTGGAGGGACTAGTTTTGCCAATTTGTGATAGTTTTGGTCCAAAATACAATTAAATAGTTGTAAGGGTAGAAAATGTAAATTGTCAATTTTGAAAATATTTACGAGGCTCGGGTTTTGTAAAAATACTTGGCAAAAGTTAAAACGCACTCAAAATATGATGATAGTATGTTCCCGGTTCGACTTAATACGAACTTAAAATAAAAAAACGTCAAAAATATAAACATCGAGACAACAAATGATAAAACATAAAATCTCGGGCATCCGTCGATATCGTGGTCACTAATAATCCTCGCTATTAGTAAAAAGATAAAAATAAGACCTCCAACATCGGTTTTAATTAAAACCATTAATCGTCATTTCATTCAACTCATAAAAAATTTCAAAATCATTCGTAAAAATAATATTATATAATATTAAATAAATGACCTCGGGTTTGAGTTGTCACAGGAAGGAAAGTTTATCGCCGATGATAACTTATCCACACAACGAGAAATTAATTTTTCTCGTGCATGAGATTATATTAAAAACATTCAAAGTTTTTAAGCTCATGCAATATGACTTACAGTTAAATATCAGACTGTAACTCGGACGTCAATTAAAGGAAAGTTTATCACGTACGATAACTTATCCTTAGCAAGGAGAAATTAGTTTTTCTCGGTCATGAGCTTGTATTAAAACATTCCAAGTTTTAAGCTCAGACAGGAAAGTGTATCTTTTAAATAAGAGAACTTTTCCTCATAACGAGAAATTCACCTTTCTCGGCCATGAGCTTTACGTTAAAACAATCAAAAGTCTTCAAGATCATGAAAAGGAATTCTAAGTAAATGTCAGCTTAGAACTCACTCTTAAGTTAAAAGGAAAGTGTGTCTTTAATGATAACTTATCCTCACAACGGGAAGCTTACAACTTCTCGGACTTGAGCTCGTTTAGTAAGATATTCAAAATCTTAAGCTCAAGTAATTGGTTTTCAAACCGTTGAACATAATTTTTCAAGAATTTTTCAAAAGGTTTTTCTAAATCTTTCAAAATCGTGTGTTCAACAATGTTTTGATAACAAGAGCATGTCTTCTGGAATCTATAATATTTACGATCCTAGAAATGTCGTTCAATAATTACACGGGGTTGTAAATAAAGTTCGAAAAACAGAAGTTTAAATGATTTAAAACATGCTCAATATGGATCTATTATTTCAGATAGTAACCCGCTTTTCATATTCAAGTCAAGCATTTCACCAGAAAGATTTCACTCAACAACGGGAATTAATTTTTCTCGGGCATGGTTTACTTTATAACCATGTAAGCGATTGTGTTTACGTAATAACATAATCTAACACGAATATATGTACGCATCAGTGCATTTATTTGTTAAAACGAGAGAAATCTTGTTTTTACGAAGTTATCATCTCTACGAATCGAAGTTCTTTACTATTGGTATCTACATACTCGACGACGCATGAAATGTGTATAGTTGAAGTTCGTTTTTCTCAGTTCTTAACAAATTGAAAGTCCTAACAAGATCGGGTTTTTAATTGTTTTTGGTTGGTAAAGTTTTTTTTGGATATTCTATTGCTAATTCAAACAAGCCTTGCTAAAATGAAAAATATCGTCTACTTATATGTAAAACAAAGTGCAAATACCAAGTTTTTATTCAATTAAAATGCCAAATGTAAATTCTACAAACTATAAGGACTGGAAATGTAAATTCTTTGAAATTTAAATGCTAAAAATGTAAAGCTAAAAAGTCTATGGACTAAATGTGTAAAAACAGTAAACTATATGGACTGAAAATGAAAACTATTCAAACAATGTAACTAAATTCCAACTAATTTGAAACTGCCTAACTAAATTTGAACAAAACTGAAAATACAAGGACTGCCATTTGAAAACCCTATTTAGTTGAAAAGATTAGCTAGGATTAAAAACAGTTTAATACTACAAGGACCTAAATGCAATTTTCAAAAGCTTTTTAACAAAAACGGGTTCAAAGATAAAATAAGCTCGTTTGAGCTTATTTCTCAACCAAATTTGATCAAACAAATTGCAAACGACTTAAAATCAAATTTTAGCTAGACCTATCCAATGATTTAAGCTAAAAGACACTAGAACTCTGATAAGCTAAATTCAATAAGCACAAAATAAGCTATCAATTAAGCTAGACTTTCACAACTAGATTTTAATGATGAGAATGATTAAACAGCTCAAAAGAAAGACGGGAAATCAAGTCTCAATGAAAATGATCAAGTAATAAGCTCAGAATCTGAAAATAAGCCAAAATTGTGCTTATGTTGACTTTCGTTAACCAGAAATTTCAAAAAGCTCAAATTCTCAAAATCTATCCAGGAACACTAATGGAATGAAATTGTGAAAGAAAATTAGCTAGTTATTGAAGTAGAAATGGAGATATGAAAAATCAGTTTGACCAAGTTACAAAAACTTGCATTTGCTCTTGATCTTAAACTTTTGCTTATTTCTATCTCAATTCTTGATACTGTACAAATTCCTTATACAAATTCAAAGTTCATATGTTGACTGAAAGATTAGAACTGGTTTGGAATGATTTCATCAACTATCAAAGAAATGCCAAGCAAATCAAAATCACAACTTTCTGAAATAATGCTTGTTAAAAACTGACCTAAACTTTTTTATGACCAATTGCCTTTTTTGACCAAAATTTTGACTAGTAAGTGACTCAAAACTAATTGTTATGACTTGTTAACTGGAAATGCACAAAAGTTTGCCAATTGCTAAGACTTGAAAACTATTTATAAGCTAATACCAAACACCACTTAACTGATCTTCTTGAAACTTTATTGAAGACTTTTTGAGCAAAAGGTTAGACTGAGTAAAGAATGATATCACACTAAGTTTTATAGCCAAAATGAAGTGAATAAGAACTAGTTACAAGTACTCTAACCAACAAGAACTCTAAATGGTTATCAAGGCTAAACTGACTGATGAATGTAGAAAACAGGACAAGTATTAAGTCTAATAAGCAAGGTTAAGCTACTAATAAGCTAAAAAACACTGAGATCAGATCAATAACAGGCTAAAACATCTTTTATCATGCAATCAAGCAAAATTAACTAGGAATGAAGCAGGCATTCAACTATTAAGTGGAACTAAAAATCAGAAAATGAAACCTTATGCTTAGGCCTCCTTTGGGGAGTAGAGGAGCGCTAAGCTCGCTATTCTAGTGCTAACCACCACCTTAGCACTAGAACACACTATTCATCTACCAATCAACAGCTAACAAACATCAAATTCGCCATTAATAAACTAAATTCTCCAAAATCTGCTAGAGCTTGGAACTGGATGAACAAAGCAGGTACAACAGCTACAATCTTCAAAACTAGCTCACTATGATCAAGTGATGATCATAACAAACTAACAACTTCACAAAGTAACAATGGTGCAAGTATGAATAGTAGAGAAGTATGAGAATTTGGAGGGAAAATGGAAATTTGTATTTATTGAATTGAGAAGTAGTTACAAGGCTGGTAATCAGTTACAACTAACTATAACAGACTCAAGAGTTTGTCAGACTCTTGAGTTGTTAAGCTAAAACTAAAAAGAGTTTAGAGAAAACTAAAAGTGTGTGTGATTTCACACTTTCTACCATACAAGAAATGAGAACAATTCATGGTATTTATAGACTACAGGAGTGAAGTGGTTGGGGTTGGTGACGTGTTAGATTCAATCAGAAACTTCCACGTGTACAATTCAGCTCAATTGGATTTTGCAGATTATGAACACATTTGGGGTTTTCTCTGTTATTGATCTTGAGTGTAATTGGTTGTGATCATTGGATTCGTCTCTAAAAAACGAGCAAGTTTCATGTTTATACCATCTCCTGAAATTGCTTCTAGCTCAAGAACGATTCTGGCAATATGCGTTGAAGAAGATGACACGTGGCAAGATTTCATTAGATAAGAACTAGGCACACGGATCATTATCCAACATGGATAATTCTGATTATTGCATGTTGCTTTCCTATTGGCTGAAAAGTGAAGTTAGTGCGCAACACTGTTAGGATATTGGCCAATTAAATGCTGGCGGCTAGTGGCATTAAATGAAGTGAGTTGGCAATCTAGGGCACTTGTTTCTTGCATTCTCATTGGCTAACAGCATATCACACGGATCAAGCTTGAATAAACTTTCCAAAGTTGGCAGAATTAGCCCTTGAACTTGGCAGAATGTAATTTTGAGCTAGTAACTTCATTCTTTTGGCAATTTAAGTCCTTCCACTTGCAAACTTGATCAAAAAGCTCCTTTGACTGAGTTGACTTGAGAGTTTACCAGATTTGAATTTGATCTTGACTTTGTCATATTTACACTTTTGGTCCTTCATCTTTGGCAGATTGTCAAGATAAGTCCTTTGTCTTCAAAGTCTTGTCACTTTTGATCCTTCTTTGTCTTTTTCATCAAATTAAGCTTGATTTTCCTTTGTTTGCTTGAAAATGTATCCTTCTTACCTATTTGAGCACAAACACAAAACATACCACATAATTCCGCTTTATAGCACAAAGTTTAGGTATTTTTCTTGTGTTTTAGGGTGATTTGTTGATAAATTGATATGAGTTTTTGCTCATATCAAATCCCCTACACTTGAACATTGTCATGTCCTCATGCAATGCTATGTATTAAAATACAAATTTACATTCTCCTCATAATTAATCCACCTTGGCCATATAGAATGCATCTACACTACTCTAAACTAAATGATGCATGATTTTGATTTTTAACAATGCAATGAACAAAATACAATTCTATCTATATCTTTTTGGTTTTTCTTGAAATGGTGTTGATGGAAATAACTCATAAAGAATTTAATGACTTTGATTAGGGCTTGGGTACCATGGACATTTATCACCCTCAAGTTTCACTTTCCCCATACCAAGCTTAAAAATGGGATCATTGTATTCACAAGTAAAATGTGCATCAACTTATTCATGACAATTAAATGTGGAACCGGTTTTTATTTGATCAAATTGCTTGTGGGCAAATTTGTCATTATTTCAAGTGTGAAGTATAAGAAATGTAAAATCCAAAAATAAGGAAGCACGATTTTAATCCTAAGTAATCTTCTCATCCATTACTTGAAAAACCGCTCACAATTAATATAAGTCCGTTTCAAGAGTAAGAAGTCATTTGCCTTATGTATAAAATCCTCATGTCATGCTTTCATAAGTAGCTACACACTCGCTAAGGAAAGAAAAATAAAACTCACGCAATAATTTACATCCGCCATCTTTTTGAGACTTTGGATCTTCAACCCCGCAAACCGTCAAGGTAATATTGGATTGGAGCAATCTATTGAATCCCCGCAACCCGTCAAGGTAATATTGGAACTCAATAGTCACTATAATTAACACCACACTGCCCCTCTTGGGAGTCATGTATTTTTTTTTTCTTCTTCTTTTTTTTTCTAGCCACTCATTTTTTTCATAAGCCGCTCTTATTTTTCTTTATTCCTCACAAAGAAAGTTTAAAAGAATAAAAGGAAAAACACCCGCTAAATATTGAGCATGACATAAGTCTAGTACACATAAAATGTTCTAACTTAGAATCTTAAGACATACTTATATCAACCATGAATGATTAGACAAAAATGCATAAGAGATTACAAACCAATTAAAACCGTTCTTAATTATTTATTAACAATTATATACATACGAAGAAAATAGAGGTAAAGAAGAGAAGAGTTTAGCCACAAGTAATTATCATGAAGTTTATCTAGCCCTTTTATACTTGCGTCAACTCTATCATTTCCCATTCTCCACAAATTTAAAATCTCAAATAATGAGATTGGTGGATGCTTAGCCTAATAGACCAATGAAGGACTACATGGTTAAGGATACTAGCTAGAGAATGCTTTGATAAGCAAACTCGGGTTGAGTCAAAATATCCATGGCGGGCCTAATATGTCAAAGAAGTCTAAGTTTGTTAAAACCATGTTTTTATTATAATTTTTTCTTTTATATATTTTTATGAAGAATAAAGAAGAAATTTATACAATGCAAATGTGATATGCAAATGAAAAATAATAGATGCAAAAATTATGAATGCATATTTTTGGTGGCCAAAGTAGATTAAAAATTTGAAAAATGTTTGAAAAAAATTAATTTTCCATGTTATCATGAAAGACAATGACAAGTTCTAGGTAAGGTCACTTCGATAGAAGACCCCCCTACACTTAAGCTAAACATTGTCCTCAATGTTTAAGAGTATGGAAGTATAAAAACTTCCCCTACACTTATGACAATGAATAGACTTTGCTTAACCCAAGTTAAGGAAAGGACAACTATTAGTGAATTCATGTTTAAGCACAAGGTGTCAATGAAAGATCACAATAGTAACGAAGTGAACCGGATACAAGGGCCTCCTCCATAAGCTCCAAAGCATGAAATGAGTGAGCAACCCTACAAACAACATGAAGACAAAAGAAGGTCTCCCCTACACTTATCTCTAAGTCTATACCCTTATTGCTAACCTACAACACTCTAAACCTAGTTATACGATGCTTGAGTTAATGAGTCTCTAGCTCGACTCGTCCCTCAATGAATTAATTCATGGGGAAAATTGGGATCTCTTGGACCATTTCAACGGAAATGTCCTCCCCAAAATAATGTTTCACACGGTGACCATTCATTTTAAAGGTTGGACCATCGGGTTGTGACAACTCAATAGTTCCATATGGAAACACTTGAGCAATAGTGAATGGACCGGACCATCTCGACTTAAGCTTGCCCGTAAAAAGTTTCAACCTTGAGTTAAAGAGGAGAACCGGCTCTCCAACTTTGAACTCACGGTTCTTGATCTTAGCATCATGCAATTTCTTAGTCTTTTCCTTGTAAAGCAAAGAATTTTCATAGGCATTGGCTCTCAATTCATCCATCTCATTAAGTTGATCTTTCTTATGTGAACCTGCTTGGTTTAAATCAAAGTTAGCCCACTTGAGAGCCCAAGATGCCTTGTGTTCTAACTCGAATGGGAGGTGGCACGCTTTACCATAGACAAGCCTATAAGAAGTACAACCAATTGGTGTCTTAAAAGCCGTCCTAAAAGCCCACAAAGCATCATCAAGCTTATCCGACCAAGAAGCTCGATGCTCTCCCACCGTTCTCTCTAAAATTCTCTTTAAACCACGATTTGTGACCTCGGTTTGACCATTGGTTTGAGGGTGATACGCGGTAGAAAGTCTATGATTAACTCCATATTTTGTTCATAACTCTCGTGAATTGATCATTACTAAAGTGCGTACCACGATCACTTATGATGGCCCGAGGTACACCAAATCTAGCAAACAATTGCTTTAAGAACTTCACAACAACTCTAGCATCATTGGTAGGTAAGGCTTTAGCCTCCTCCCATTTGGACACATAATCCACCGCCACAAGTATATACTTGTTTCCCTTAGAAGATGGAAAAGGTCCTATGAAATCAATGCCCCATACATCAAATATCTCACACTCTTGAATAAAATTTTGTGGCATCTCATCACGTTGCGTAATTTTTCCTTGTCTTTGACACACATCACAAAATTTTACCATCTCATGGGCATCTTTGTAAATGGAAGGCCAATAGTAACCCGAATCAAAGACTTTCTTGGCGGTATAGTTGGGCCCAAAATGTCCACCCGTAGGTCCTTTATGACATGCTTCTAAGATCTTAAATGCCTCGGACCCATCTACACATCGTCTAATGATTTGGTCCGCACATTTCCTAAAAAGATAAGGATCATCCCAAAAGTAATACTTAACTTCCTTAAGAAATCTCTTCTTTTGTTGATAAGTAAGACCCTCAATAAGCACATTTCCCACAAGATAGTTTGCTATATCCGCAAACCAAGGAGTGGCATCCTCTTGGGAAGAGATAGACATGAGCTCCTCTAATGGAAAGGATTCATTGATTTCTTGATGTGGGAAATCTCCTTGAAAAGGATGCTCAAGTCTACTCAAGTGATCCACCGCTAAATTCTCGGCTCCTTTCTTATCACGAATTTCTATCTTAAACTCTTGAAGCAACAAAACCCATCTCAAAAGCCTAGGCTTAGCATCTTGTTTTGTCATGAGATACTTGAGAGCGGAATGATTCGTATACACTATGGTTTTGGATAACACAAGGTATGGTCTAAATTTCTCGAAAGCATAGACTATAGCAAGCAACTCTTTTTCCGTGGTAGTGTAATGAAGTTGTGCACCGGTCATGGTTTTACTCGCATAGTGTATAGGTTGAAAATGCTTATTCACTCTTTGTCCTAAGACGGCCCCCACCGCATAATCACTAGCGTCACACATAAGCTCAAAAGGTAATTCCCAATTTGGAGAAACTAAAACGGGAGCCTTTGTCAATTTCTCCTTAAGAGTCTCAAAAGAGTCCAAACAATCTTGGTTAAAAATGAAAGGAGCCTCTTTTTCTAAGAGGTGAGTCATCGGTCTAGCTATCTTAGAAAAATCTTGTATAAAGCACCTATAAAATCCCGCATGACCTAAGAAACTCCTCACACCTTTAACCGACGTGGGTGGGGGAAGCTTAGCAATCACATCAATTTTAGCTCGATCCACTTCTAATCCCTTGTTGGATATTTTGTGTCCTAAAACAATTCCCTCTTTCACCATAAAGTGACATTTCTCCCAATTAAGCACTAAACGTGTTTCCTCACAACGCTTAAGCATTCTCTCTAGATTGGTGAGACATGAGGTAAATGAATTTCCAAAGACGGAAAAATCATCCATAAAAACCTCCATAGTTTGCTCTATCATGTCATGGTAAATCGCCATCATGCACCTTTGAAACGTCCCCGGTGCATTACATAAGCCAAAAGGCATCCTCTTGTAAGCAAATGTATCGTAGGGACAAGTGAATGTGGTATTTTCTTGATCCTTAGGGTCAATGGGTATTTGGAAATAACCCGAAAAGCCATCAAGAAAACAATAGTACTCATTTCCCGCTAAGCGGTCAAGCATTTGATCTATAAAAGGTAATGGGAAATGGTCTTTCCTAGTAGCCTCATTGAGTTTCCTATAGTCAATACAAACTCTCCAACCGGTAACAAGTCTCATAGGAATAAGCTCATTGTTCTCATTAGGCACTACGGTGATTCCACCCTTCTTTGGAACACAATGTACCGGGCTAACCCATGGAGAGTCGGAAATGGGGTAAATCATACCCGCATCAAGGGTTTAATCACCTCCTTCTTAATGACCTCATGGATTTTTGGGTTAACTCTTCGTTGACTTTGAATGGCGGGTTTGTAGTCATCCTCCATAAGGATTTTGTGTGTACAAAAATGTGGATCAATTCCCCTTATGTCGGATATTTTCCAAGCTAAGGCTTTCTTGTGTTTCTTAAGGACTTCAATAAGTTGCTCCTTCTCATCCTCTTTCAACTCTTTAGCAATGATCACGGATAATTGGTCTTTGCCCTCTAAGAAAGCATACTCTAGGTGGTATGGAAGGTCCTTAAGTTCAATTGGAGGTGGACTCTCTATGGAAGGTTTTACTATGGAAGGATTCTCATTGGTAACTTCTTGTGGAATAGGAGAAGGAATAGGGTCCTCATTGAGCAACTTTTGGATAGTAAGAATATCTTCTTCCCAATTAATGGGAGAATCATCATCACCAAGAAAGTTTGACTCAAATTCCTCAAAGAGGAAATCACTCTCTCCAAAAGGTGTTAAAGAGGGAGCAATGGAGGCCACGGTTTCAACATGGGGCATCTCATCACTAGTCCTCTTGCAAGCATCATGAAAGTGTTCATCACACACTTCATCTAACACATCAACTATGTTAATAGTCTCACACGGTCTAGACTCCTTAACCTCTTTCCTATCACAAACTTTCCCTAACTTAAACACCACTTTCTCATCCTCTACTCTCATAATTAGTTCTCCTTCCGCCACATCTATCAAAGTACGACCCGTTCTAAAAAACGGTCTACCAACAATCAAAGGAACTCTAGGATCCATGTCATAATCAACCACTACAAAGTCGGCCGGAAATGTAAACTAATCCACACCTACAAACACATCCTCCGCTATACCTACGGGGTAAGCTATGGTTCGGTTGGCTAATTCAAGGGTCATCCTAGTGGGAGTGAGCTCGGGAAGAGAGAGTTTTTTCCAAACCGATAAAGGCATGAGGTTTATGCTTGCCCCTAGATCCGCCAAAGCCATGCAATTTTCTACACTGGGAAAATTACAAGGTATCAAGAAGCGCCCCGGATCTCCAAGTTTTTTTGGTAAGGTTTTAAGTAGCACGGCGGAAAAATTTTCATTAAGGGATGTGTTGGGTAAATCAACCAATTTTTCCTTGTTTGAGAGTAAATCCTTGAACATCTTAGCAAACTTTGGCATATAAGCAAGAGCTTCCGCAAAGGATATGTTGATGTTGAGTTGCTTGAACATTCTTAAGAAATTTGAGACTTGGATGTCATCCTTGTTCTTTAACTTGTCCTTTTTCAACCTTGAAGGATATGGAAGAGTTGGTTTTGGTGTAGGTGGAATAGGTGTGGTAGTAGATGATTTGTCTTTATTAGATTCTTCATTGGGAGGTGTGGAAGGTAAAGGAGAAGTAGGAATAGGTTGAGAAAGTATGTTTGATTGAATGGGAGCATTTTTAGGTGGTGTAGTAGAGGTAGAAGGCTTGTCACAAGTAGGAACAAAAGTGGGTGGAACAATAAGAGGTTTAGGAGGTGAAGGATCCTTTGTTGTCTTTCCACTTCTTGTTGTAATAGCATTGACATTTGCCCTTGGATTTGTTTGTGTGTTAGAAGGTAAAGCCCCTTGTGGTCTTTGATTGAATGGCATTAAAAGCCTATTGGTTTGTGTATCCAATGCAAGTTTCATTTGGTCATTCATTCTCTTTTCAATTTCACGAATTCTCTTGTCAACATACTCATGAGTCTCTTGTATCCCATATCCTTGATTTTGAAATTGAGGGTAAGCTTGATTTGGTATTTGAGAATATCCTTGATTTGGGAAAGGTGGAATAGGTTGATTAAATCCTTGATGTGGTGGATAAAAGTTATTTCCTTGATGTTGAAAATTGTTGGGTGCCTTGTAGTTATTTCCTTGGTAAGGTGGTCTTTGCCCCTGATTCCTTTGTAACACTTGAGGAGGATTTTGTTGAAGTTGGGTGGGTGGTTGGGGTGGGAATCCCGGTGGAGTAAGGTAATTTTAAGACTTGTAAGAAAGGTTATTGGGATTGATATTTGGCTTGAAGTGTTCACGATGTTCCTCTTGGTAAGCATAACATTCCCCTTGATAACCTTGCACCTTATCACATTGTTCATAGGAATGGGGACCTCCACAAGTTACACAAGAAAGAGTAATGGCATTCACATCATTTGAAATTTTTTTCAATGAAAGGCTCTTAATAGCTTGAATCATCTCTTGTTGTGCCTTAAGATTCATCTCATGACCTCTATCCATCTTTTGAATTATCTCTTGTTGATACTTGAGGAATTAGTTATCACAAGGTGTTTGAGAATTGTTTTGGATAACATGAACCCTTTCTTCACATTGATAATTTGTTTGAACCATTGCTTTAGTCTCAATGATGTCCAAAGCCTCTTGAATGGATTTACGAAGAATATTCCCTCCCGCGGAAGCATTGAGTGAATCTTGGTGATGAGGTTTAAGGCCATCATAGAAAGTATTGATTTGGTGAACTTCATCCAATCCATGGTTAGGGCATCTCCTCAATAACTCTCAAAACTCCTCCCAAGCATCACTAAAGGATTGACTAGGTTTTTGTTGAAAGCCTATAATTAAGTTCCTCAAAGCCGTGGTCTTAGATGGGGGAAAGAACTTGTTTAAAAACTTAGTGGTGAAACCATCCCATGTGGTGATACTATCGGGTGATTGGGTGTCTAACCAATGCTTAGCGTCTCCCTCTAGTGAAAATGGCACCAATATCAACTTAATAGCATCATGTGGAACTCCATTATACTTAAGGGTATTGCAAAGAGCAAGGAATCTCTTAAGGTGATCATAAGGATTATCATTCTTGTGACCATAGAAAGGTGTGTTTGAAACCAAGGTAATCATAACCGTTTTTAGCTCAAATGAATTTGCGGGAATGTCGGGAATCTTCATAGCATCGACATATCCGTGAACATTTGATTGCAAACGTTCCATCAAAGAACGATTATCAACAGCCATGGCTTCTTGTTGTGGATGAATCAAAGCACGATTCTCGTGATCGGCTTGATGGACGGTGGTGGTCTTACTCTTTCTCTTTTTCTTCCTTTTCGGAGGAAGAGGTTGTACACCAATCGGTATTTGTGCACGCCCGCGAGTGAGCATGCAACTCAATACGAGGAATGAGAGAGAAGCTCTCCTGTGACTTTGTAGAGAAAAGGATTATCCTCTTCGAGTTTCAATATGAAATATCCACAAGAAAATAATAATATACGTATGTACTACTTGGGTGCAAGACCCCCAATGAAGCCTTCCTTCTTAGAATACTCACAAGTGAACGGGGGGTTAGGTGGCGCGAAGCACTTAAGTACCTATTGACCCTCAGATGGCATTTTATAGCACATCGCCTTTCTATTCACTTAATTGTTTGTATTCTTCGAATTGTTGCTTATTGGAAGTATTTATCTATTCTTGCTTTATTTTGTTTGATCGATACACGTGTCAAGGACCGGAACACCCCTCAACACGGTGTATTGCCTTGGCAATACTTATGGAGAAATGTAGATTGGTTGTTCTTATACGTATACGTATTTACTTATAATAATATATGGAAAATATTTTTGTATTTATGAGTTTTTAAGAGAAAATACTATATGTACATAAAAACCGAGAGAATCCAATAATATATATTTTTGGGTGCAATATCTTAGGAAAAAGATTATTTTTTGGATTTTTTAATTTGTTTGGTCAATTCTTTAGGAAAAGAATTGTTTTGTTAATTTTTTAATTTTTATATATTTTTACATTTTTGATTTTTTATTTGTTTTTGATTTATGATACGTAAAAATAACGTTCACTAGGTGAACGGATCCCAAAAGCCAATGAAAATCGTCAATCGATAGTCTCTCGTAAAGTCAAAGAACCGGCAGCGGCGCCATTTGAAATGTGTATAGTTGAAGTTCGTTTTTCTCAGTTCTTAACAAATTGAAAGTCCTAACAAGATCGGGTTTTTAATTGTTTTTGGTTGGTAAAGTTTTTTTTGGATATCTATTGCTAATTCAAACAAGCCTTGCTAAAATGAAAAATATCGTCTACTTATATGTAAAACAAAGTGCAAATACCAAGTTTTTATTCAATTAAAATGCCAAATGTAAATTCTACAAACTATAAGGACTGGAAATGTAAATTCTTTGAAATTTAAATGCTAAAAATGTAAAGCTAAAAAGTCTAAGGACTAAATGTGTAAAAACATTAAACTATATGGACTGAAAATGAAAACTATTCAAACAATGTAACTAAATTCCAACTAATTTGAAACTGCCTAACTAAATTTGAACAAAACTGAAAATACAAGGACTGCCATTTGAAAACCCTATTTAGTTGAAAAGATTAGCTAGGATTAAAAACAGTTTAATACTACAAGGACCTAAATGCAATTTTCAAAAGCTTTTTACCAAAAACGGGTTCAAAGATAAAATAAGCTCGTTTGAGCTTATTTCTCAACCAAATTTGATCAAACAAATTGCAAACGACTTAAAGTCAAATTTTAGCTAGACCTATCCAATGATTTAAGCTAAAAGACACTAGAATTTGATAAGCTAAATTCAATAAGCACAAAATAAGCTATCAATTAAGCTAGACTTGCACAACTAGATTTTAATGATGAAAATGATTAAACAGCTCAAAAGAAAGACGGGAAATCAAGTCTCAATGCAAATGATCAAGTAATAAGCTCAGAATCTGAAAATAAGCCAAAATTGTGCTTATGTTGACTTTCGTTGACCAGAAATTTCAAAAAGCTCAAATTCTCAAAATCTATCCAGGAACACTAACGGAATGAAATTGTGAAAGAAAATTAGCTAGTTATTGAAGTAGAAACGGAGATATGAAAAATCAGTTTGACCAAGTTACAGAAACTTGCATTTGCTCTTGATCTTAAACTTTTGCTTATTTCTATCTCAATTCTTGATACTGTACAAATTCCTTATACAAATTCAAAGTTCATATGTTGACTGAAAGATTAGAACTGGTTTGGAATGATTTCATCAACTATCAAAGAAATGCCAAGCAAATCAAAATCACAACTTTCTGAAATAATGCTTGTTAAAAACTGACCCAAACTTTTTTATGACCAATTGCCTTTTTGACCAAAATTTTGACTAGTAAGTGACTCAAAACTAATTGTTATGACTTGTTAACTAGAAATGCACAAAAGTTTGCCAATTGCTAAGACTTGAAAACTATTTATAAGCTAATACCAAACACCACTTAACTGATCTTCTTGAAACTTTATTGAAGACTTTTGAGCAAAAGATTAGACTGAGTAAAGAATGATATCACACTAAGTTTTATAGCCAAAATGAAGTGAATAAGAACTAGTTACAAGTACTCTAACCAACAAGAACTCTAAATGGTTATCAAGGCTAAACTGACTGATGAATGTAGAAAACATGACAAGTATTAAGTCTAATAAGCAAGGTTAAGCTACTAATAAGCTACCACAACACTGAGATTAGATCAATAAAAGGCTAAAACATCTTTTATCACGCAATCAAGCAAAATTAACTAGGAATGAAGCCGGCATTCAACTATTAAGTGGAACTGAAAATCAGAAAATGAAACCTTATGCTTAGGCCTCCTTTGGGGAGTAGAGGAGCGCTGAGCTCTCTATTCTAGTGCTAACCACCACCTTAGCACTAGAACACACTATTCATCTACCAATCAACAGCTAACAAACATCAAATTCGCCATTAATGAACTAAATTCTCCAAAATCTGCTAGAGCTTGGAACTCGATGAACAAAGCAGGTACAACAGCTACAATCTTCAAAACTAGCTCACTATGATCAAGTGATGATCATAACAAACTAACAACTTCACAAAGTAACAATGGTGCATGTATGAATAGTAGAGAAGTATGAGAATTTGGAGGGAAAAATGGAAATTTGTATTTATTGAATTGAGAAGTGGTTACAAGGCTGGTAATCAGTTACAACTAACTATAACAGACTCAAGAGTTTGTTAGACTCTTGAGTTGTTAAGCTAAAACTAAAAAGAGTTGAGAGAAAACTAAAAGTGTGTGTGATTTCACACTTTCTACCATACAAGAAATGAGAACAATTCATGGTATTTATAGACTGCAGGAGTGAAGTGGTTGGGGTTGGTGACGTGTTAGATTCAATCAGAAACTTCCACGTGTACAATTCAGCTCAATTGGATTTTGCAGATTATGAACACATTTGGGGTTTTCTTTGTTATTGATCTTGAGTGTAATTGGTTGTGATCATTGGATTCGTCTCTCAAAAACGAGCAAGTTTCATGTTTATACCATCTCCTGAAATTGCTTCTAGCTCAAGAACGATTCTGGCAATATGCGTTGAGGAAGATGACACGTGGCAAGATTTCATTAGATAAGAACTAGGCACACGGATCATTATCCAACATGGATAATTCTGATTATTGCATGTTGCTTTCCTATTGGCTGAAAAGTGAAGTTAGTGCGCAGCACTGTTAGGATATTGGCCAATTAAATGCTGGCGGCTAGTGGCATTAAATGAAGTGAGTTGGCAATCCAGGGCACTTTTTTCTTGCATTCTCATTGGCTAACAGCATATCACACGGATCAAGCTTGAATAAACTTTCCAAAGTTGGCAGAATTAGCCCTTGAACTTGGCAGAATGTAATTTTGAGCTAGTATACTTCATTCTTTTGGCAATTTAAGTCCTTCTACTTGCAAACTTGATCAAAAAGCTCCTTTGACTGAGTTGACTTGAGAGTTGACCATATTTGACTTTGATCTTGACTTTGTCATATTTACACTTTTGGTCCTTCATCTTTGGCAGATTGTCAAGATAGGTCCTTTGTCTTTGAAGTCTTGTCACTTTTGATCCTTCTTTGTCTTTTTCATCAAATTAAGCTTGATTTTCCTTTGTTTGCTTGAAAATGTATCCTTCTTACCTATTTGAGCACAAACACAAAACATACCACATAATTCCGCTTTATAGCACAAAGTTTAGGTATTTTTCTTGTGTTTTAGGGTGATTTGTTGATAAATTGATATGAGTTTTTGCTCATATCAACGCAACTACTCAAACAACGACTACAACTCTTTAGATAGAACATGGGTCAACAATTGAGGGGGAGAAACTGTCAAGCATTCAGATTCTTCGATGTAGATCCTTTGTGAATTACCGGTGTTAACTATTGGTGTTAAGACAAAGTATTCATCTTTGTTAGTGTCAAGACATCATCACCAAGTTCACAATTGATATCAAGACAACGATACCAATCGTACATGTGGTGTCGAGGAGAAGATAATTTTATACGTTACGGGGGAGACCAACATTCGCCAACAAGAACCATGTGACTCTATCATATGATGTTCTCATCATTCAGGTCCAACCTTGTAAATTATTAATCTTGTGAATACATTATCATATATGATCTTTGCTCGGGAATATTTTTATTTGGTTATCAAGTACACCCTCATTAATTTGAGGGGGATCTTGTGTAAATCATGGGATAATTGGATTTTCATTTTTCTTCCCAAATTTTTCTTAAAATTTCATTAAATCAGTTGATATTAAAAATATCGATTGGATTAATATTTTTAACATGGGGAGAAATGTGATTTAATATGAGATCAATTAATTCAATGGTTTGACTTAATGTGCTAGCTCATCCCAACATATGCGAAATATTTTCGAATATCGTGGCATATGTTAAGGGGGAGAAAAATAGATTTGGATATCAAAATGAATTTCATGGTGACATATACTTACCCACAACCCATTTATTTTATGACGGTGATGATTGTGGTGACATAAGTATGGTAGGATAGGTTAAGTCCAATGATTCTTCCAAAATCGGAGGGATCTTCCAAAGGACATTCCATAGCTAGAAATAGTAGTCCTTAGGAAAGATGGAGAAAGATTGTGAACGTAGGTGAATGCCGACCAAGTACTTAAGTTAGCACTCGAATAATCACAACAAGGTGCTAGTTATGACGTATTGGTAATCATTGAATGGGTTGAAGAATGAAAAAGAATTGTAAAGATAAAGGGTCTAAAGAAAGAAGCCCTCCTTACAACTTAGGTAGAAACCGGGTCAACACATATGCTATTGAGATCATTTTAATGATTATTGATATTGAAGATAGACATCATGGATCCAGTGATGCAATGCACAACCTATCCCAACTAACTCAGATATCTCTCAAAAGGTATTTGTTTTAATCACACGAAGATCAACACGTTATCTATCGATTTATTCACTCCGAATAAAATTGGTATTAAAAAGGTGGCACTCATCTCCAGCCTCCGATCACTAAAAGTTCAAAAATTCACTATTGATTCTAGAGCCACGAGATCATCAAAAGTCTCATTAGGACACTTTCTATGTATTCCTTGCTTCTTCACACACTATGAAAAGAAAGAA
This sequence comes from Glebionis coronaria, assembly GCA_025667525.1. NCBI lineage: Eukaryota > Viridiplantae > Streptophyta > Magnoliopsida > Asterales > Asteraceae > Glebionis > Glebionis coronaria. Next base: position 488,808,058 of record CM046877.1, read on the forward strand.
ATATTTTTATGAGTCCTACACAATATTCTTGTAATATTGCCAGAACATATGAGTGATACAAAAGTATTACAATGAAGATGGAAATCCTGCTTGAGCCAACATCAAACAAGCTCATGGTAAATGACACGTGCGGTACTTTAAAAACCAATCTTGTGATAACTAGAAAGAAACGATGGCTTGATTCTTAATTGCATTCAAACTTGTTCCAAGGACTCTACACAAAATCTAAATGATCTTGCCAGAACACTCAGAGTGACACTCTTTAGTTTTCACAGTGATGAGTAGAAATCCTTCCAGTGTCAACATTAAACAACACTACAGTAGGTAACAAGCAAGATTCTATTAGAATTAAGCTCTTGACAACTGGAAAGCAACGATGGTGAAGCTCTTAGTTGAATGTCAATTGTTCCAGGTTCATGAATTGACGACTTCAATAATGAGGATATTATTATGCAAATGATTCACTCTTTATGTTCACAGTCAGTTTTGGATGGTCAAATAAAGAGAACGGGTTTACCCGCGAAATCTTGTCAAGGAGGTTTTTTTATTAAATCTACCTGTCACAAGTACGACATTTTTAATATCGTCCAACGGTCATCACCGACTGGATTTAAAATACTACCGAATCAAAATAAAATGTCAATGTGATTTTATATTTGTCTTATTATGTTGCTGCATTCGAAGACGGTGGCGTTGCGGTGTACCAGAAGAAGTCATCCTCGCATACTTATACTTTCTGCATCAAATATTTCAGCAAAATTCGAGAAAGTTCAATCTAAAGTCTTCTGCTGTATAAACTATGATACTTTAAAGAATTCAACAAAGTATAAGTGTGTGGGACATGAAGTCACGAGGAGGCAAATATCACAAGAAGGCGAAGGTCGCATGTGAAGATGATCTCTAACTATATAAAAAGTCAAAGGTCAAAAGAACATGCTCTAAGCCAAAGCCTAAAGACTATCAACACATATTCACAACAATGAAGAAAAAGAAAAGAAGAAAAGATAGTGGACTACAAGCTCAAGAATGAAGATCTAGTATAGTATGCTAGGTTTAAGACTTTGTAATTTGGAGTGACCTCCCTTAGGGGGAGATTATTAGAAATACGTTTTTAACGTATAATAGAAGTATCGGTCACTCCAACAATATTATTAAACGTTGTTAGCTCGTAGTTATAGAAATGTAAACATTAGTCACTAAACCAACCTACGGGCTTGTCCATGGGTTGTAGGCCCAAGTCCACTATGGACTTGGGTATATAAACCCTCTCCTTTGATGGAGAGGGGTTGGTTACATTTCACATCAATAAAACACATAGTTTCTCTCTACTTTCTCTCTATAGAAAACCATCAACCTATATCTAGATCCAAGATTACCAATATTCTACATGCCTACACTAGGAGATTTCAAGAATTGTGCTTAATGTGTCCTGGAATGGTGTGGGACGAGGATAAGAAGATTGAAAGATTCATCTGGGGATTTCCAAGTAGCATACTAGGGCACGTGACTTCCTATGAGCGGAAACAACTGAGTGATGCTATGAGAATGGCTTATAACCTGATGGATCAAGTGGTTTGTTCTAGTGATGCAAGAGCTTTGGATAATAAGAGGAAGTGGGAAAAAGATCGTGGGAATAGCTATGTGCATCAGCCAAACAAGAAGAATGGTAACGCAAGAGCCTACACTGTTGGGAATGGGAATGATAAGAAATGGTATGTTGGGTATTCACCTTATTGTGGAAGTGCAAGTTGCATCACACTGGTGCATGTATTATGAAGTGCCACAATTATGGAAAGATTGGGCACAGTACTAGGAATTTTAGGTCAGCTACTACTGCTGGAAATCAAAGAGGACCAAATCCGAATGCACACATCACATAACGTGGGTGTGGGCAGAAAGGACTCTATAGGAATGAATGTCAAAAGAAAGTGAGGCAAGAAGACCAAGCTAATGGTGAAGAGGATCGTGGAAGAGTTTATGTTTTGGGAGGAGGAGTAGTCGAGGAAGATGCTAATTCTGACGTGGAGTATGCTAATGCTTAAGGAAGATTACATTGCCTTATATAGTGTGACCTAATAGAAGTCGCCATGTGTTGTTTTCTTATAAGTTTTTGTGTTAATTTTAAGATTTATCATCTCGTGTGTACGTTTTAGATTTGAATCTCAACTAATGAATGTGTTTTGACGGTTCGTTTACTTATATCTCTTTTGGAAGCGTTACCACATTTTGAATCATTTCGCCATTTTCTTGCAAGATTTCTTCTCTCATATCACCTTACGAATCATTTGCAGCCTTATTATGCACCATTTTGCGATCACTTCATCAACCACTCATTGTTGTCGTGTCAACTATATCACTAGAATTTCTAAAACAATTTGCTAAATACCTTGTATACTTGTCGAAAGGTTTTAAACTATTTTTTTTTCTCATCTTACAAAACTATTTTCATAAACTGTTTTGGTTACTATCTTATAAACCGGTATAGTATATATCATTTGATTCTGAGAAACATAACACTATTTAGTGAAAAAGAGCATCACATCGTAGTCCTTAAATATACAAAACCTGATCACCTATGTATAATTTGGAAAGGACCATACTATGTTCGTAGTAGTCACCATAAACATTTTGTCAAAAATCATTTTTTTTCTATTTTCGAAAAGCAAAATTTTGCGCGTATATACTAAAATTGTGCAAGACATGGATATCCGTATAATCGAGTGGATTCCTATGCAACCGCATTATATAGAGTCGACCTCATCATTCGACGTTACAGCATTTTCTTATCGAACTGTTTGTTCAATGTCGACTTTACATCCATATATTTTTACAAGTTTTGACGATATCATCCGTATCGATTAGTTACCCAATGTTATGTTGTGATTATTTGTGAGGACAACATAGTTCGTGCTTCTCTTAGCTACCAATGATGGAGATGAAGCTACCTGGAGAGGATCACCTGGTGAAGGTATGATACAATTTAGAAAACGAGGGTAGTGAGTCCCCTTTACATTAGACTTTTCAAAATCTTAGCAAAGGGTGGAACCGTGGCCAATAAGTTGGACTTGCTACAAGCACCCATCCAGTTGCACAACACCTTTCACGTGTCAAATTTGAAGGAGTGTCTTTTTGATGAAACACTTGTCGTGTCGTTGGATGAAATATAAGTAGACGACAAATTGATTTTTTTGAGGAGTCTGTCAAAATTATGAACCGTAAATTCAAGATATTGAAAAAGAGTCGTAATTCTATTGTGAAAGCAAGATAAAATTCTAGGCGTGTTCCTGAGTTCACATCGGAGCGTGAATGTACATCTCATACTAAGTACGCATACTTATTTACTGACTCCAGTGTCGATAACACACTCTAAGCTTTGAGGCCAAAGCTTCTTTAACGAGGGTAGAATGTAACAACCGCAAAAGATTTCCTAAATCGTTAAATGACTAATTTACCCCTTGACTTTTTATTTTAGTCAACTATGTGCTAAAATTGCTATTAGTGGGAAGCTTTCCCGTGTCTTTTGAAATAACGTATGTTGATGTGTAATATGTCTTGACTGTACTCAGTCTGCGTCGCTGTGAACACTGCGAGTGTGTCACTATTTGTTGCGTAATATTTATGATCAATATTTTTACGTTTCTAAAAATTAAATCCAATACGTGTGCATTATCTGTGTAGGATTTATCTGTGTCACATTACGTGAATTAACTACAATTTAACTGCTGTCTAAGTATCTGTGCAAATTAATACTGTACGAATAATTATTTTCATAGTTATCGTAGTATTTTGAATAAGTAATTTATTTGGCGAGTCATTAATTATCGTTCTATATGGTCGTCTATCGTTATTGCCGACACATAACGCGGGATCAACTAAACAACATTACGAATACTACTATACATATTTGGATACCATACATACATGAATATAATGATATTTACAAAATTAATAAATAAAATTAATAATTACATCGGATCTTCATCTTTCATTCTTTCTCTTCCCCATCGAGACACACAAAACATTTCACTTTTGCATTTAAAAATTCCTATCTATATCCTATAGCAAAGGTTAGTACCCATCCTTACAATTTTCCTACTGGCAGATCAAATTGGTCCCCCATCAAAATCCCAAACCAACTCCCCCATCTAATCCTTCTACACCCTCACTTTCATAAAGAAAACACACACAAATACCAACATTTCTCCCCCTTCACTGCTTAAATTCCATTATTTTAACAACATATCCATTTCCATTTCATATTCCATACTACGAAAAATCACAAAGATGACATTTCATACATAAAAGTTTCATATTTTCAAAGTGGGTTTCTTCGTTTCGTACGCGGGTCTTCGCATTTCTGACGTGAGTTCGTTGTTCGAGGGTGTAGAAGCTTTCAAGCTGCTGTTGCGAGGCGAGTACAAGTGGTGACGAGGGTTCTTTTTAGTCTGAGGGTTTTAGTTGATGTTTACGCGAGTCACAAGACGACGAGTTTCTTCATTTCGCTAAGTGAGTATGTTGCCGAAGCGTTCTTTTCCTTGTTCGAAGGTGTTTGAAGATTCCTAGCTTCGGTTGTATCGGTTTTGTGTACACGGTTGTTCTCCGACGTGGGTTTCATTCGTTCATAAGAATTGTTTTACCGAGAGCTCAAGGTTACCTCGCAAATATACATGCCCTCTTGATTCTTTTCATTGTTCTTTCACATGCATACGTACCGACTTTACCACCATTTTCGGAAACTAAACTTGCAAAACATATGACTTAAAAATCTTTAAGAAGTCACGTTGTAAGCTTAAAAAAGGATTTAACGCATGCGTTTGAAACGGGCCTTTATGGTTAAGGTTCACATGCTTTGCTTTAAAACTCATGTTAGTGTCTTTTGGTGTATGTTAAGCTAAATGTGTATGTTCGAAACCGAATTTGTGTCGTGATAATATAATCACACGTGAGGCGAAAGTTGCTTATGGTGAGCTTGTGTTGTTGTGACAGATTGTTGAAAGCTTGTGAGACTAACGAGTGTTTGTGAGGTTTTCGTGGCGAGGGATATATGAATTATGAGAGCGAATCGTTGAGTCAAAACATTGTTTTCACAAATGTCATGTGAGTCTCTGTTTTTTTGGTTTGACAAGAGAGAGATAAAAAATATATGTTTTGGAGGGAAAAGTTTCACAAGAAATGGTATTGCTGCTATTGGTATACCGAGTGAGAGAGAGAGGGATATGAAACTATTTTCTAGGAGTAATATATATATATATATATATATATATATATATATATATATATATATATATATATATATATATATATATATATATATATATATATATATATATATATATATATATATATATATATATATATATATATATATATATATATATATATATATATATATATATATATATATATATATATATATATATATATATATATATATATATATATATATATATATATATATATATATATATATATATATATATATATATATATATATATATATATATATATATATATATATATATATATACATATATATGTATATATATATATATATATATATATTTATATATATATATATATATATATATATATATATATATATATATATATATATATATATATATATATATATATATATATATATATATATATATATATATATATATATATATATAACGAGAGAGGTGATAGGAGATGAAAGTGAATTTGCTTTTATAATAAACTGACAAAAGTCTAGCCCCCTTTTGGACCGACATAGTATGTTGGCAAATAAATACTGACTTTGAAAATTTGGGTGGGTCATCACGTGGAGTTATGATCATTTGTTTAGTTGTCAAAAGTTTTGTTTTAAACTTGGTAATTTTCTTGTGCAAATTTTATTTTGAATGGTTTGGTGTCGCGTTTATTAAATAGCGAACGAGGTCCGAGTACGAGAGCGACTAGACGAGTTTAATTAACGTAAGTGAAGTGTTGTTTTAAAATTGTTGAATTAAAAATAGCACCAAAAGGATGCCGAATTTTATTGAGTCAAAATGATATTTCCTTTACTTAGAAGTTTGGTCGAGTATTACACCAACAAATGTTTTGAGCTTATATTATCTGTAACATAAACCGTGGTAAAGGGTGACATGTGCGTGTGACGTGATTCTTTGATTGTGACCTAACCTAGAATTATATATTTAGGTTGCATCCTACGTTTGCTGCATCTGTGGTTTTCATATTGTTGCTGTGAAATGTTTGCATACTAAGGTGAGTCACAACCCTTATTAAACTGTCTTTTATGTTTAATTTCTTGGGGTGAGATAATGCTTTGTTGCCTGCCTATTAGACGAAAAATATGTTTATATTGTTGCCTTGCTAAAGTTATGTTTGATATGCCTAAGTAGCGATAGCCCACTAGTCCCCTTATCATGAATCGTTAGTTACTATAGTTGAGTAGACGCTTATGTGATGAATAGATCTACTGAGGTTTGACAACCCCCGTCCGGGTGTCCAAATACATCGCAATGCTAAATGGACATATATCATATGGTTGTTGCTAGGTGGTCACGGGTTAGACACCTATTTAGGGAAAACTTATATATCATGCGTGCATTAGTTGTACGTACTTGTCATAAGCCTCATTGTCATGATCTTAGTGCTATCATAACAATATTTATGCTACCATTTTCCGCATATGCATGACGTTATATCACCCATAATGGTCTCATATTCTTAAACATGTTGTTTGCGATCTAACAAAATGCTATGCTTTTACTTTAAACCTATGAACTCACCAACCATTGTGTTGACACTTTAAGTATTTATCTCAGGTGTTTGAACTACTTGCTTGTTGCTTGCATTTGCGTTTCATACATACCTCATTGGAGATTTGAAGACTTATCTATGCTTTCAAACTATTTTATCTCGTTGTTGTAATTAAACTCTGATTTTCCGCTCTACTTGTTTAAACTTAATTATGATTTGAACCTTGTATTTTTAAATATAATACAACGAGTCAATTTATTTTAAACATCTCATTTATAATTGTTTCTTAGGCCTTGTACTTTGGTATTATGAATTAATAGCCCCTGAACTTATATGCTTCCGCTATGGCATTTTGGGGGTGTTACATTTGTACCTTTAATTTTAAGTCATTTGTTCGAGTATTACACACCCGATGGCTGTAATTTAACTTTGGAAAAATTTAGTGAATGCATGAATGTTTGAATGAATATCTTATATCTCTTATTTTTGTTGAATTGTTTATGAAATGCCTCTAAGTTTAGTGTAGATTTCCCACTTTGTATTGTATCTCATATCTATCTATTGCAATACTCCATAACCATCTTTTGCGGGAATTCACATACATTTCCTTGTTCTCTCATTTAGGAAGATTACAAACCAAGGGGAGTATCCACAAAATGGAACATATGCTCATGTTTCTCTCTTCTTATTATTGATTGTCTTTGTAAATTCAATATCATCTCCATATCATTTGTTGTAATGTGGTTTAAGACTTTATGTTGGGTCTTGAACCCTTGTAATTATTATGTATCATCTACCTTATCTATCTCTTCTAACATTTGTTTTGTAGGATTTTTATAATTCATATCTCACTCGGTTCTCCCGTTTAGGGGGAGTATGAAGCAAGGGCGAGCATATGGAACCCATTTCATATCTAGATTTTTAGTTTACATTATCTAAATTAAAAATATCTCAATAAAATGCTTTTCCAAATCTTACCCATTTTCTTTCGAAAAAATAGGGAGAATGGAAATATAAAATCATATTTCTAAAACTTATGTGTTGTCTCTAAACAACTTAAAAATAAGTTTATGTTTTGTCTTCAACCTTAAGGGGGAGATTGTTAATACACATATGGCCTAAAAATGATGTTTATATTTTTAATCCCTGTTAGTTTTGTAACGATAAAACCTTAAATCTAATTTTAAGCTTGTATTAAAAACAACAATAAAGCTTTGGGAATATTGTTTTTATGTTTCTCACATTACCAAAAGCCTTTTTCTACCCTTATGTATTTTTGTATAAACTTAAGATCACAACAATGATAAATATACAGTCTCTAAAATCTGATCACAAAAGTCAAACATAAGCATAATCATGACTTTGTGTAGAATCTTAGTTAAAAGATTCGGTATTTATGGCTAAACCAAATTCAGCACAGACGGACCTAATTCAATTGGGTCCGCAGGGTCTGTGATCAGCTAACCTTGGTGCCTATAAATACCAAACCATCTCCAAGCTTAAACTTCACCCCTCTTCTCTATAATCTCTCTATATCTCTGATTATCCTCTCTAGGATTCTTATTCTTGTTCTCATTCTTGTCTATTGTTATATACATCTTAATCTATTTAAAGATCATTAACAAGAAACATCTATCTAACCTTTGATCCTTCATTTCTTGCTTGTGTGATTGTATTAAAAGTTACTTATACATTCACCATTGTTGTACCTACTCATATGATACTTGTGGAATAGTGTGTTTAGTATTTTAGTCCTCAAAATACGCAGTGTGAAGGAAGTTGTTGTACCCGTGTAAAAGAACATAACATTCTAGCTTAGGTATCACTAAATATTGTAAGCAATGTGTAAGGGTTTCTCCACCGGTTAAAGGAGATTGGTTAACTAGTTAAAGTCTAACTCTCGAGTTGGTAACCCGAGGAATGGAAGTAGGGGCAAGATAAATGAGATATTTCTTGACCGAACCACTATAAATATCTTGTGTTGCGTGGTTTGATTATCTTTTTCTTTATCTCTATTACTTGCATTGGTTTAATTTTTTCACACTTGATCTATCCAACCTTAGTAACCATAACTAAAGTTTCAAATAAGTAAAACTAACAGGTAAAACTATTCAACCCCATTCTAGTTTTCCACATACTCTATTATAATTATAATATGATGTTGGTGGTTGCTATATGAACATGAAATGCATATAATATGCGGAATGTGGTATATTTAAGCGCCTTTTGGGCTGTTCTGAGGCAGCCACTACGATGTTCGTGACTCACTACTTGTGTTTTGATTGACGTGAGAATTTACTAATCGGGTTTGCACCCATGGTGGTTGATTTATTAAATTTGCATCCATGGCGGGACAAACTATTTAATTTACAGCTATGTGTTACATTGAAAACATGAAAAACTTATCGAAGAACCTACTGATAACCTATGATGTTGTCAGCAGGGTATGCATTCTGATTTTGTTTATTTGATTAATAAAAGATGCGTTTACAAATGATGTTATCGATATCTTGGCGAGGTGATCTTTTAAGCTTGTCGCCATATCGAGTACTCCACATTCGGTGTTTATAAGTCGTATGCCTAATGTATGCAGTATCTTGGCTAGGCGATATCAGGTAGTCCATATTGCATTCCATCCCGAAAACCAAAGTTATATATGTTTTTGTAAATGCAAATATCGCACAAAAACGACATTTACGTTTTAATCATACTTAACGTTTTGTTAACGACAAAAATCAAACATATTTTTATGTTTGAAATATAAGAAACATATAAGTCTTTTAAAACCTATGAACTTATATACTAAACTTTTTAAAAAATTTACACAACATACTTAAACAAAAATAGAAAAACAAAAATGATCAAAAAGTTGACTTTGACCTTTGGTGTCAGATATACAAAGTCAAACTATGATAGATATGATGTTTACTTGTGATCTTGGATAAACATTTATGAGGAAACAAAATTCAGACCTGCCGGACCTTAGCAGACCCGTTGATGAGGGATCTGACGGGTTCCATGGGGTTCTGATGGCTGCTTATAAACACCAACCTTGTCCAAACTTAATCGTCACCCCCTTTCTATCTAATCTCTCTATAAGCTCAGTATATATTCTAACTCTCTAATCTTTCTTGTCTATTCTTTTCTTACTTGTGCTTTAGATCGTTGTTCATATCAAGATAGATCACGAGAAATCTCAACTCTAAGCTTTGATCCTTCAAGGCTTCACTTTGTGTGAATGTGTTAAGTGTTACTTACATAATGGCCATTCTTGTACCCATTCATCCATCTACTTGTGTAATAGTGTGGTTGATGTTTTAAGCCACAAAGTATATAGTGTATAAGGCGTTGTTGTGCCTTTGTAAAGAACGATACATCTTAGCTTAGGTGTCGTTAGAGATTGTAAGCTTAAGTGTGAAGGTTTCTCCACCGGTGTAAAGGAGATTCATTTACTAGTGAAATAGAACTCTCGAGTGAATACTCAAGGAGTGGAAGTAGGGGCAAGATAAGTGAGATCTTGCTATGCCGAAACACTATAAATCATTATGCATTGTGGTTTGTTTCTTTATTACTTCAATTCATTTACTTTGTTAATTCAGACTTCGTCTATATCCATTCACGATCACGAAAAAGTTTCAAAATAATTAAAACTAATCGGTAAAAACTATTCAACCTCCCTTCTAGTTATCTACAATTGGCTTCAAGAGCTATGTACTCAAGATATTTAAAGTATATTGTACTTTAAAACTTGAATCGATCTATGGATTCTCAAAATTACAAAGAAAGGCAATCTATGCAAAGACCACCACTCTTTGAAACTGATGGTTTTATTTATTGGAAAAATCTTTTTGAAACTTATGTGAAGTCCAAGGATATAGACCTTTGATATAAAATCATTGAAGGTGATTCTGGACCAACGGTTAGAAATGTCACCACTACCCAATTTGAATCGGTTCCACGCGAAAAGCAAACGATGATAAAAAGAAAATGTTTACTAAAAATAATGAAGCCAAAATGATGCTTTACAATGCTCTACCTAAAAGGGAGTATGAAAGAATCTTTATGTGTCAAACCGCCAAAGAAATTTGGCACTCACTTATAGTAACACGTCAAGGAAAGTCGCAAGTCAAGGATAATAAAATTGATCTACTTGTTCAGCAATATGAACAATTTTCTATCCTTGAAGAAGAGTCCATTGATGTGGGATTTGCTCGGTTTAACACTATCATAACATCACTCAAAGCACTTGACGAGTCTTTCTCCAACAAGAACTTTGTTAGGAAATTTCTAAGGGCTCTCCATCCAAAATGGCGAGCTAAAGTCACGGCGATTGAAGAATTTAAAGATCTCTCAAGCTTGTCACTAGACGAACTCATCGGGAACCTCAAAGTACATGAAATGGTGATGGAAAAAGACTCCGAAATCATCAAAGGTAAGAAAGAATAACAAAGGCCACTAGCGTTAAAAGCTCGAGTTGAATCTAGTGATGATGAAGAGTCCGATAGCGTTGACGAAGAGTATGCCATGGCCGCACGCGACTTTAGTAAATTATTTAAAAGACAAGGAAGACTTGTGAGGCGACCACTCGACAATAAGAAAGCATCTCGAAATCCATTTGATATCAAAAAGCCCAAGGACAAAAAGAAAATTCTTCCAATGTGGTGATCCCAATCACTTTATTGGTAATTGTCCGAAGGTGAAGCCAAATATACAAAGAGCTTTCCTAAGTGGAGCATGGAGCGCTAGTGATGACGAATGCGATGAATCCAAAAAGTAAGAGCTAGCTCTTATGGCACATGAAACAAATGAGGTAAATTCAGACTCCTCTTATTAATCTTCTTCACTAGATGATGACACATTACAAGTTGAATATAACAAAATGTGTGAGTTAAGCCTTAAAATCGTAAACAAAATAATCTTTAAAAGCTAAAAATGGAAGTTTAGAAAACGAAGTTTATGAGTTAAAGCCTAAATTGCAAAGACTATAAAAAGGTAAATCACCCAAAAATAAATGTGAAAAGTGTCAAGAGCTAAATATTGAAATTGAGAAACTTAAAGATAGTCAAGAGGCGTTAACCAAACAAAGTCTAAAATTTATAAAGTTTAGAAAAACGTAAATTACATTGATGAAATGCTCAACTATCAAAGAGATAGCAAAGATAAAACAGGGCTGGGGTTTAAGAAAAAAAGTGTAGCTTCTAGCTCAAAGACACCTCCACAAAACGATATTTCAAAAAATGATGTCACAGAGGACCACGGAACCCGTCGGACCCCTCTGAAGAAGGGCCCGACACCCTATAAAGGGTCCGTGGGCCTGACTGATAAACAAAGGAAAAATCATGCTGAATTCGTGGTTGTGTCTAGAAATCCTAAACCAATTAATCCACAAAGATATAATACAAGTTTTAGAAATGTAGAAAGAAATGCTAGATCTAGAAACATACAAACTCCACCTAAACCCTCTTACCCCAAACGCATATTTCCAAAAAGTGACCAAAGTGTGCTAGGAAGGTATAGTCAAGTACCATTCAACTATGACTACCACAACCAATTTTTAATAGGAAACTTGGTACCTTGGGATGTATTTGGGAACACACCAATCGGGATTTCCATGAGGAGTATGTTTAACCCAAATGGACCCATGAGACGATGAGGACCAAACGCTTGTGTTTTATAATGTGTAGGTATGCTTGAAGGTTGCACTTGAACCGGATGAATGGATCAAGGAAAGCGGATCACACATGATATGAAATAGAAACCTTTTTAGGACCTACACACCAATGGATGGAGGTAATGTCATTTTTGGTGGCAACGTCAAAAGCAAATTCATCAGCAAAGGTATGGTTTCTAACGACCACATCATCATAGATAATGTTGTTCACGTTGAAAACTTAGGATTTAATTTGCTTAGTATTAGTCAACTTTGTAGTAACAAACGCAAAGTTCTATTAGAAGAAAATGGTAGTAAAATATTAAAAGACGGAATAACAATAGCAAAAGGAATTAGGAAAAATAACATATACATAATGAAGTTTGATTTATCAAAGGACGACATTTGTTTGACCACCATAGATGAAGCCTCCACTCTTTGGCATAGATGTATCTGTCATATCAACATGGGTCTCTTGTAATCTTTGGCCAGCAAAGATCTTGTTAGAAATCTACCAAAAGTAAATTATGATCAACAATTTTGGTGACGCATGTAAAATCGAAAAACAAACACACGCAAGTAATAAGGCTAAAAACGGGGTAGTTGAACGCAAAAATAGAACACTTCAAGAAATGAATAGAACAATGTTAAATGAGTCAAACATGCATCAAAAGTTTTGGTGTCATGCGGTTGATACCTCAACTTATTTTTTAAATTGGGTTTTAATTAGACCACTTTTAGATAAAACTCCATACGAAATACTAAAAGAAAGAAAACTGACCATTGGTTAGTTTAGAGTGTTTGGAAGTAAATGTTTTATTCTTAACACTAAGGATTATCTCACTAAGTTCGACCCAAAGTCGTACAAAGGAGTATTTCTTGGATATTCTCAAAATAGCAAAGATTGCATTGTGTTAAATAAACAAACCATGTGTGTCAAGAAATTGTTGAACATAATCTTCGATGAAAGACCACCTCCCTCTAGAACATCACCTTTGGTAGATGATGATCTAGTTTAAGGCCAAACCAAAAACCAACAAATTTATCTTGAAAATGAAAAAGGAAATGAACCATTAAAAATTGAACCCTTAAACATCAAAGAGTCAAAGGGACATTCCTTGGAAAATGTCATTGGTATGTTAAATGAACGAACACTAAGATCATAAACTCAAAATAAAAGTAATTTCTTTTGTTTCTTATCTCAAATAGAACCTAAAAATACTAATGAAGCTATTATTGATGAAAGTTGGGTTTTTGCTGTGCAAGAAGAATTAAATCAATTTGTGATAATTGATATTTGGTATTTGGTAGCAAGACCCAAAAATCAAAAAATAATTAGAACAAAATGGGTTTTTCAGAATAAACTAGATGAAAATGGCATAGTGTCGAGAAACAAGGCAAGGCTTGTTGCTCAAGGATATAATCAACCAAAAGGTAAAGAAACCTATGCCCCGGTTGCTCGTCTTGAGTCCCTAAGAAATTTACTTGCTTATGCTTGTGCTCACAATTTCAAACTCTATCAAATGGATGTTAAAAGTGCATTAATAAATGGTTTCATAAATGAGTAAATGTATGTTGCACAACCTCCTGGTTTTAAAGATTTTGAAAAACCTAATCATGTTTACAAACACAAAAAGGCCCTATATGGTCTCAAGCAAGCACCCAATGCATGGTACGACCGACTTAAGTCATTTTTAATTGAACATAAATACTCAATAGGTCTAGTTGAAAATACTTCGTTTACTAAGAAAAAGGGTGTTAGGACCATTGGAATAGTTAAATGTAATAGGTAGACTAGGAGGTATGTAGTTCCTCCTGGTTCTAGTAGTAGTAGGAGCAAGTCGTGCTCCTGGTCCTAGTCAAAGTCAAACTTTATTATTTATTTATTATTCTGTTAGGATATGCATGAGATATGTTAGGAAAGTATATGCATATCAGTTTTACACGTTTTGTTTAATGCTGTATTAGGGTTTCCTTGTAGTATAAAAGGAACCTTAGGCAGAAGGGTTAGACACACCTTCATCAAACATAGTTCTAGTCATTATCAATATTAGAAATCCTTAGAAAGGATCAAGTCTTTATAGTTATTCTGTTCTTCTTTATTATATTTGTATTCTGCATTCATATTGTGTATAGAGTCTCTTTGTGGATTGACTTGTGATTACAGAAGTCGTTCACCATTCTTGACAGGCTGCAGGATCTACATCTAGTAGACCCAACAAGTGGTATCAGAGCCTGGGAGGGTCTCTATACAAGAAGAATCAAGTTTTCTTATTACTGACATTTTTTTATCATGTCTACCTCAACTTCTACTCAAACAGGAGAAGACAGCACTCCTAAACCTGTGCAACCTCAGCAGATCGTTGCTACGGTTTCCAACACGAATGGTAAATTCCCTCTTCTGAAAAAGGATGAATATGATATTTGGGCAATGAAGATGGAAAGGTGGATCACCAATACTGATCAAGACCTTTGGAAGGTTATTCTGAATGGGAACAGCAGGAAGCTAACTGGAAGAGACAAGAATGGTAATATTACTCTTCTTAACCCTAAATCTCATTAAGAAATAATAACTATTCCGAAGGAGGTCAAAGCAAAAACTATTTTGCTTCAATCTCTTCATGATGATCACATGGGTGACTTCTACCATTGATGCTAGAGAGATCTGAATGGAATTAAAGCAAGGTTTGGTGGGAATGAGGAGTCAAAGAAAATGCGAAGATCCATGCTGAGAGATGAATTTACAGAATTCAAAATCTCAGAAACTGAAGGTTTGCATCAAGGGTATGACAGGTTCCAAAAGATATTGAGCCAATTGAATCAACTTCGTTCAAAGCCTGACGATGGTGATATTAATGCAAGGTTTCTTAGAGCCTTACCCTACTCATGAAATCAGGTGGTAATCTCTCTCAAAGCAAAAGGTGGGCTTGACTATCTCAATTTTGATGATCTATTTCATAAGCTCAAAACTTTTGAACCTCATGTGAGAGGATATTCAAGTGATTCTTTTCCCACTCCTGCTAATTCTGCCTTTGTGAGTTCTATGGCATCCAGTCCCATGTCATATGCTAGTAGCCCTAGCAATACTGTGTCTTCTCAACATACTTTTCAGCATACTTCTGCTCCTGATCCTACTGCCAAGTCTGGTAGTATGGTAGAAGCCGTTCTTCATTCTTTTGTGGCTGATGTTGATGCTCAACAACAACTTGCTTTTGATGACTTCAAACAGGTCGATAAACTTGACCTGGATGAAATGGATCTTAAATGGCAGATGGCCATGCTCACTCTTAGGTTTCACAAATTTGAGAAGAAAGCAGGTCGAAAATTCAATTACAACCCACGGGAGCCAGCAAGATTCGACAGAAGCAAGGTTCGATGCTATAACTGTCAGCAACAAAGTCACTTTGCAAGGGAATGCCCTAGCAAGAATGACCAGGAGAAGAGCAGGTACTCAACTTTTAAGGTTCAGGAGGTAAAAGATGACAAGAAGGCATTGGTATCTGTTGACTCTATGGTCAACTGGAATGATCATCAGACTACCACTTTGGAATCAGCTGAATCCTCAACTGACGTGTTTGCAATGATTGCTGGAAATCTATCTGATGCAGAAGAAGCAGACGAGTTTGCTCTAATGGGCATCTCACCTCAGGTACAACATTGTCCTCTTGGTTGTCATGATAAATACTCAGAATTGTTGTCCCAATTTAATGAAGTAAATGAACAGAATGATAAATATTTTTTAGATGTTCAAGCCTATAAGGCTTCATTAAACACATTGGAACAACAAAAGAGGTGGCTACAAGATACTCAACATGAGTATGAGGATAAAATTAGGATTCTGAGCATCGATTTAGAAAACACAACTAATATGCTTAAATATACAGAAAAGGTAAAAGATGCCAGTATAAAAGAAAAACAGGAGATGCAAGAAAGATTAGATGCTAAAATGTTGAGATTTGAAAAATGGCAAAAGGCACCTAACAATCTTTCAAAATTAATTGATAGTAGCATGTCTGGTAGGACTAAAAGAGGGTTAGGATTTGATAAATATATTGATTCAGAAGATGTGTTTGATTTATCTTTTTCGAGTGTCTTTGATGCCGACAAAGAGGAAGAGGGAGAACCTAGGTACAATAGGTTTAAACCAGCAGCAGAAATGCATGTTGTCCCTCCCCCTCTTACTGGAACTTTCATGCCCACTTCTAGGCATAATGACTTGGATGGATCACAGATGCATGAGTCCCCAAAAAGTTCTACTAATTCTAATGACTTTGTCTCGTGTACTTTCAGTGACAAATCCAGTGACTCTGTATCAAGTGGTTCAAGTGAAGAGTCAAGACCTACAAGTTCCAAGTCGAATGATCATGCTGCTACTGGTGCTAGGATGTGTGAAGAAAGAATTGCTTTTAAGTCAAGTGTGTCTGGTCCTAGTTTATTGAGTCCTAGGAATAATGTTTCTCCTAGAATTGTGTGTAATAAAGTTAGCAGTATGAAAGAAAGTCATTCTAATAAAAGGTCTATTAAAACATGTTTTGTTTGTGGAAGTGCATTTCATTTGATTAAAGATTGTGATTTTTATGACACACATGCTTCTGTTAATCAAGCATTTCATGCTCCTGGTCCACCAGGAGTTGCCACATATACTTCTAGAAGACTCAATCCTAGTGCTCAATCGTTTTCTTCTTCTAGAAGGTCCTCTCCATTACCTTCTGATCATTGGAGAAACATTGGATTAACAACAAATAGATCCACCAGTAACTATTTTCAATATTTTAATCCAATTTATCCACATAATTTTGACCACATGTATTTTGGTTTGGGAAGTTTGGGAACTGCTGTTAAGCCCTCAGCAGGTTGTTCTTGGTCAAACAATAATACCCATATGATGCGTAGGCAACCAAGGAACAACGGTGGATCTCATCAATCTTCTTGGCTCTCTACTAAAGATCCACAAGGTAGGCTCAAACCTGAAAAGGTTTGGGTCCCCTTAATACACTAACTTTTGCATTTTTCTTATCTTGTTGTTGTAGGTTACTCCATACCAAGATCCTAGTTTAGGCATTGTTGATAGTGGTTGCTCCAGGAGCATGACAGGAAATAAAAGTCTTCTCTCTAACTTTGTACCATTTCAAGGCGGCAAGGTCTATTTTGGTGGAGGTGAAGGCAGGATCACTTGCAAAGGAACAATTAAGATGCCTAATCTAAATTTTGAGCAGGTCTACTATGTGGAAGCACTTCAGCACTTCAACTTGATATCTGTCTCTCAGATTTGTGACAAGAAGCAGTTTGTTCTCTTCACGGATACTGATGTACTTGTGCTCTCCAAAGACTTTCAGCTTCCGGATGACTCACAGGTTCTGCTCAGAATCCCTAGAAGACACAATATCTATAGCATCAAGTTGAATGAAGTCAACCCTACGGGTCAACTAGCATGTCTGGTTGCTAAAGCCTCAGAAGATGAAGCCACTCAATGGCACAGAAGGATGGGGCATGTGAACTTCAAGACCATTCACAAACTAGCAAATCTGAATCTGGTCTCTGGTTTACCTCCCAAGTCGTTTAGAAATGATATAAATTGTATTGCTTGCAGCAAAGGCAAACAGCACAAAGCATCCTTCAAGGCCATTACTGCTCTTAGTCTTATTACTGAACCATTGCAGCTACTACACATGGATTTATTTGGTCCTACTTCCATTAGGAGCATTGAACACAAACAATTCTGTCTGGTGGTAACTGATGGATATAGCAGGTTTACGTAGGTGTTCTTCATGGCTGCCAAGAGTGAGACCTACTCAATTCTTAGAGATTTTCTTACCCTTATAGATAACCAGTTGACCAAGAAGGTTAAAGGTATTCGTTGTGATAATGGAACCGAGTTCAAAAATAAAGACCTCATAGCACTTTGTAATGCTAAGGGCATCAAAAGAGATTATAGTGCAGCAAGAACTCCTCAACAGAATGGCGTGGTAGAGAGAAAGAAAAGGACACTAATAGAAGCAGCAAGAACAATGATTGCCGATTCCAAGCTTCCAACCATGTTTTGGACAGAAGCCATTAATACTGCAAGTTATGTTTTGAATAGGGTTTCTATTACCAATCCTCACAAGAAGATTCCTTATGAGCTTCTAACGGGCAAAATTTCAAATATGGCTCATTTGAAGCCTTTTGGGTGTCCAGTAACCATTCTGAATACTAGTGACTATTTGGGGAAGTTTGATGGCAAGGCAGATGAAGGATACATTGTGGGATATTCAGCTCACTCTCGGGCTTATCGTGTCTACAATCTCCAAGCCAAGCGGATCATTGAAACTATAAATCTCAGGTATTTTGAAGAGAAGTCAAACATCCAAGGCAAGGGTCCTGAATGGTATTTTGATCTTGATTATCTTAGTGATTCGTTAGGATATTTTCGTTTCAAAACTAACCATGATGCAGGTCCACAAGTGTTTGCAACTTCTAGTATTGGTGTTCCTTCTAGTCTTTCTGATTCAGATGACGAGGATGACATTTTTGTGGTTCCATCCTACTCCACCACAGTCTCTCCTACTCCTCCTAGTGATGAAACTCCATTGGATGTACTGGATTCCCAAGTAGCTCTTGACACTCTACTCAAACAACAACAAGAAGCTACTACAGCAGCTGCTCAAGGTGGTTTTGAGTTTCCCTTGAATATGCCTACTGACAAAGCTGCTCCTGGTACCCTAGCTTCTGCTCCTAGTGCTAGCTTATCACCTATTGGTACTCCAGCTAGTGAGTCTGCTTCAAATACTCGTTTCTCCAGTCCTTCTGATTTGGGGAACCATCAAAAGAAGTCTTCTACCAACCTGGATGATATTCATAAACAACCAGTAGATGGGATTTTCAACGCTGCTTCATATGATGCTGACTTTGTTGGTGATCTCAATTACTTGGCACCAGAAGTGGAGGTAGCTTCCAATCCAGTCTTGCAATCACACAAAGATCACCCTACCACCCAAATCATTGGAGATCCTGGTTCTACTGTCAAGACACGCAGAATGCAGAAGAAGGCCTCGTCTGATCATCATGCTCTTGTGAGCTATATTGAAGATCAAAAGCGTAATAATCATACGGACTTTCAACACTGTTTGTTTGCTTGATTTCTTTCACAGGTGGAACCTAGGTCAGTCTCTCATGCTCTTGAGGATCATAGTTGGGTGGAGGCTATGCAGGAGGAAATGCAGCAATTCTTGTTTCAGAATGTTTGGGTTCTGGTTGACTTACCAGATGGAAAGACAACAATCAATACCAAATGGATTCTCAAGAACAAGAAGGATGCACGGGGAATTGTCGTGAGGAATAAAGCTAGGCTTGTTGCACATGGCCACACTCAAATTGAGGGCATTGACTACACTGAAGTTTTTGCTCCGGTTGCAATGATTGAGGCCATTCGTCTGTTTTTGTCTTTTTCTTCTTATGTGGGCTTTACGGTGTTTCAGATGGGTGCATTTCTCTATGGCAAAATTGATGAGGAGGTGTATGTCACTCAACCTAAGGGCTTTGTAGATCCACTTCATCCCAAGAAAGTTTACAAGGTGGTCAAGGCTCTTTATGGATTACATCAGGCTCCTAGAGCTTGGTATGAGCGTCTTTCAACTTTCTTGTTAAAGAATGGCTATAGAAGAGGTACTATTGACAAAACACTATTTCTTAGGAGGAATACCAAGGACATTATCCCTGTTCGGGTTTATGTGGACGACATTATCTTTGGTTATACTAGGAAGGAATGGTGTGATGAGTTTGAACACTTGATGAAAGGCGAATTTCATATGAGTGCGATGGGAGAGCTTTCTTTCTTCCTTGGCCTACAAGTCAAGCAACAGTCGGATGGGATCTTCATCAGTCAAGATAAATATGTTCATGAGATTCTTCAGAAGTTTGACATGGATCCTCTTCGACCAGCAGCAACTCCTTATGAAGTTGCTAAAGTCAAACTCAAGAATGAGCCAGACCCCCCGGTCAATGTTCACATGTACAGGTCTATGATTGGCTCACTCATGTATTTGACTGCATCACGTCCGGATATCATGTTTGTAGTAAGTGCTTGTTCTAGACATCAGGTGACTCCAACGGTTTCGAACTTGAATGCAGTGAAGAAGATTTTGAAGTATATCAAGGCTCAACCTAAATTGGGCTTATGGTATCCTAGAGAATCACCTTTTGTTCTAGAAGCATATAGTGATAGTGACTATGCAGGTGCTAATAATGACAGAAAGTCTACTACTGGTGGTTGTCAATTTTTGGGTCGTCGACTTATTTCATGGCAATGCAAGAAACAGACAATAGTAGCTACTTCTTCAACAGAAGCTGAATACGTTGCTGCTGCTAGCTGTTGTGGACAAGTATTATGGATCCAAAATCAGATGTTGGATTATGGGTTCAATTTTATGAACACCAAAATTTTCATTGACAATCAAAGTACTATCTGCATTGTGAAGAATCCTGTTCTTCATCAGCGAACAAAGCATATTGAAATTAGGCACCATTTTATACTGGATGCCAATGAGAAGAAGTTGATACAGGTTCTTAAAGTTCATACGGATGATAATGTTGCTGATTTGCTGACAAAAGCATTTGATGGTCCTCGGTTCAACCACTTAGTGGTTCACATTGGGATGGTCAATCCTTGAGGTTTAGGATTGAGGGGAGGCTAAGCCTAAGGGGAGGCTTCGTGTACATATTACTTTGCACAGACTAACATATTGGTAGATTTTAACAACATATTGCATTGGTTCTGGTGGTGTGTGTTACTTCTGGTGGAGGATTTTGCTTACTTCTGGTGGTTATATTCTTTCATTACTGGCTTCTAGTCCTCATTGGTTAGCTTCTAGTCATTATTGGTTGGCTTCTGGTGGTTAAAGATCCTTCTTTGTCGAGTGATGCTTGGCTTCTGGTACTGGTCTGGGACACTGTTCATTCTTATTGACTTTTGTTGACCACATTTTGCTTATAGTCTGACCATTGTGCGCTTTGACTTTTAGTCAACGCTTCCAATTCTGGTATTTACACTCTTATTTAACTTTGGTAAATTGGAATTTGGAAATTACGTTAAAAGGGGCAAGTGGTTACTATGTAATAATTGTCTAATTTGAAAGGGCAACCCCCCATTATTAGGGGTCAATGAACAGTTACTATCTCCATTATTTATGGTCAATTAACCCCCCCTTGACTCATTCATACCACTCATAACACACACACAACCGATCCTACTCTCTCAACCCTAACCAAAATCATCTTCCATTCAATTAATCAAGATCCATGGCTGCCCTGGTATACCAACCTGCTCACAACAAGGTCGCCTATCTAGGAGATGGTCCACATCGTGATGATTTTACTGACATTCTGGACTTCATTGAGGCTTCGAACCTAAGGTATGCTTTTACTGTATGTCCCACTATTTATGATAGTGTCATTCGTCAGTTTTGGGCATCTGCTCGTCTTGTGGTTGTGGTTGGTCGTCCACGAGAACTCCATGCTACCATAGATGGACGTTCATACGTGGTGTCTGAGGCTTCTATTCGATCTTCCCTTCATCTTCAGGATGAAGGTGGGGTTGTTTCCATCCCCAATGCGGAGGTGTTGGAGGGGATGGCTGCTATAGGGTACAATCATGGGGGAAGTTTAACTTCCAGAAGAATAGGTTTTCACCCCAATGGAAGCTTCTGGTGCATTTTCTGATTCATTGTTTAAGTCCCAAGTCTGGGAGTTGGGATGCTTTCCCTACTCCTTTGGCTACTGGTCTCATTTGCTTAGCTCAGGGTAGAGTTTTTAATTTCTCTCGTTATTTGTTTGAGGGGATGGTTAGTAATCTATCTAGTGCTGGTTCTAGGAAGAAGTTTCTCATGTATCCTAGGTTTTTACAACAAATACTGGTTCGTATCCCTCGTGATAGGACTGAACATGTGCCTTCTAAGCTTACTGCCAAAGTGTATTATAATATGGTCCATGGGTTTAGCAGGGAGTGGAGGCCCCTTACTGCGGCCATGTTGGGGCTGGCTCAGGGTCCTCCTGATGTTGTTGTTCCTCTGGTTGATCAAGCCGAGGAGGAACCTCAACTTGATGATGACCCAATGGAGGAGGAGGCTCCTGCTGGTGGTGCTTCTCATGTGGTTGAGGAGGAGCTGGTTGAGGAGGTGGTGGTTGACAGACCATCCACTTCCAAGGCTGGTCCTTCTTCAGTACCACATAAGTCTCCATTTGTGGAGACTCTCCCTCCTAGTCCTGCTCCACACTCTTCTGATAAGCCTTTTGGTGCTAGTACTCCTAATGTTGGCCCGTCTGTTGCTTCGGGCTCCAATGACGCCTTCCCTGACCCAAGTCCTCTTGGTGGGCAGGCGGAGGAGCCTATTACACTTATTTTGTTACTTGATCTTATGCACAGGTATCATGCGCGGATTCTTTCCTTGGAAGCTGATTTGAATCAACACCAGAAACTTACTAGGGAGTTTGTTCTTCCTATGGCTGATCGCATCAAAGCTTTGGAGACTCAGCAAAGACGATGAAAGAAGCATGTGGTTCATTCTGATTCTGATGAGGAAGTTAAGGATCGTGTTGAGGATGGTTTGACCTTGTTGGCAAAGGCTGCCTTTGCTGATAAATTGTATGATGATTTGCCGGTTCCTCTGACATCCTCCAGTGTTCCTTCTCCTGCTGGTGTTTCCACTCCTATGGATGGTGCTTCTGGTCCTACTGCTGGTTCCAATGCTGGTCCATTCCATGATCCAAAGGGGAAGGCTCCCATGACTGATGCTCCCTCACCACCTCGCAAGCGTACACGCAGACAGCTTGAGGAGGATAGGTTGGGTGAGGAGGCTGCTCAACGGATGCAAGTCGAAATTGATGAAGCTGCTCGGGCTGAGGAGGAAGCGCTTCAACAACAGAGACGTGAACAAGTCCAGCATGATGCAATGCATTTGAATGATAGTGATTGGATGCAAGTGTTGACTATTCTTACCAGGGATTATTCCCAGTTCACTGATCTTTTAGGTACGGATGTGGATGAGCATAACTGTATTCCTAGAGCTATGGTGTTGATGCGCAAGCATCAGTTGGCGCTTGCTGCACAGCTTCGTGAGAAGCGTAAGAACAGACCTTTATCGAGGACTGAGGAGCGAAAGCAGATGCAGCGATATGTGAAGTATCAGTCGGCTGCTTATTTTCAAACTGGTTGGAAGTGGGACAGGGTTCGGGCTTTGTCTTTTGATGAACTTAAAGCATTATATGAAATAATGGTCAAGCATCAAAGCACCCCAATTCCGGAGCGATTTATCTATCGTCCTTCTCCACGTGTGGTGACCACTTCTTCACCTGCTGTTACTACTGGTCCTTCATCTGATCCTACTCCTGGTTCTGCTGCTATTCCCTCGATTTTTGTTGCTTCTACAGTTGGTACCACCACTACTCCATTGGTTGCTCCTCTGGTTTCTTCTTCAAGTCCTGCTACCACCACAACACATGCTACCACCACCACCTTTGCTACCACAACCACCACTACTCCTACACCTGATATGGCATCACCATCACCACCAGTTCCTGGTTCTCAACCTATTCCTTCTTCTAGTGCAGCTCCTGTTGATCCCTTGGGTGGGCAAACTCTTGAGTCTACTTCCCCTACTCCCACTGCTGCTGCTCAGGTAAAGGTAAAGGTTGAACCCTCACCTAGTGATACCACACCTCGTCGTTCGCTTCGCCAGAAATCGGCTCGACGTGTTAGACGTGGCAAGACGGTACCCTATGAGAAGCGTGATCCTGAAAATCTAATTGATGCAGCTTCTGACAGTGACTCTGATTTGCCTTTGGGAAATGGATATATTACTGGTTGGACGGTTGTGCGTTCCACGACTCTTCCTGGTACGGTATCTCATCGAATTACACTTAGTGATGGGTCTGTGCGGTTAGCTTCGGGTCTGCAGGGTATTTTGTCTTGGGCTGATAGTAAGGATCTTATGGCTTTATATGGGTTTGTGGATACCGGCATGCCTGTTGATCCTATGGCTGTGTCTTCCTGGCCTGGTCTGCGAGTATGGGCTGATCTTAAGATGATGCTTGATGCACCTCCTCATGCTCCTGTTTCTGGTGTCTGGAAGGATCAGATGCAATGGGTTATTCAGTGATGGAAGTTATATGCGGGATGTGGTGTGCATATGTTGGAGTTGGAATCTGGTCATATGGTTTTCATGCTCACAGACGTGGATTATCCTTTCACGATTGCTTCGATGGAGGCTATGTTGGCTTGTCACTTGCAGATTTCAAATGCTCCATCAGGGAATGAGTCATCTATGGCAACTGTGTTGGTGGAAGGGATCCAGGCTCGTTTGAAAGCAGATAAGAAGGCTGCTTCTGGTCTTTGATTTGGTTGGTTTGTAAGTGTTTTTTGTTTTGTGTTTTTGATCATTTGTTCATATTATCATTCTTTTCACCAATATGTAAAGTGATTGGTGAACTTCATTCTTTATAGTTAAAAAAATAATGAAAAAAAAATTATACTTTTTATATAATATCTGCTTATACTTTAAACACATCATGGATTTTACACTTGTGAAAATGATACCATTTGCTGATTCACACTTTGGGTTCTGGTTGCTGAATTGTCCTTGTGCTGGTTACTGGTTTCATCTGGTGTTGGACTTGGTCCTCACAACAAATGGTCCTCAACTCACCATGTCTAATCGACAAGAAAGAGTTGATTCACCTTGAGGGTACGGCTCCTGGTGCGATTCTCAAATCCGTTGATGGTTGCCAGGTTACCCAAAACTGGATGGTTTTCACTTGCCATGGTCCTAGACTGAAAAGTGGCTAATCCAAGAGGGTACGACTCTTGGTAAAGATTTTATCAAATCCGTTGATAGCTGTAATAGCTTGCTTAAAGCTATAGGGTTTTCAACTCACCGATGCTTCAGTGCTAAGAGTTGGCGAGTCCAGAGGGGTACGGCTTCTGGTAAAGACATATCAAATCTGTTGACGGCTGTGATGGTTTGCCTAAAATCATCAGGGTACTCCCACTCACCATTGATTCACGTTCTAAGAGTTGGGCTGGGTTCTAGTCTCCCAGGGTGATGCTTATTCCACCAGAAAGACTGGCTAGCCCAAGAGCGAGCAGCTACTTGGTAAAGGCTCATCAAATCTGCTCACGTTGCTGTAAAGATTCAACACGATGCTGATTTGTTTCAAGCTTTGGAGAAGCTTCTAGTGTTCCATGTTGCGGCGGTTCTTCTATTTCTTATCTTGCTGATGCTGCTATTTCTTTTGCTGATTCAATCCTCGAGCTTTATTGCACGTTTTCCAGGAAACTTGAACTCAACAGGTCAAATTCAAGTTTAGGGGAGGATTGTTAGGACCATTGGAATAGTTAAATGTAATAGGTAGACTAGGAGGTATGTAGTTCCTCCTGGTTCTAGTAGTAGTAGGAGCAAGTCGTGATCCTGGTCCTAGTCAAAGTCAAACTTTATTATTTATTTATTATTCTGTTAGGATATGCATGAGATATGTTAGGAAAGGATATGCATATCAGTTTTACACGTTTTGTTTAATGCTGTATTAGGGTTTCCTTGTAGTATAAAATGAAACTTAGGCAGAAGGGTTATTCATCAAACATTGTTCTAGTCATTATCAATATTAGAAATCCTTAGAAAGGATCAAGTCTTTATAGTTATTCTGTTCTTCTTTATTATATTTGTATTCTGCATTCATATTGTGTATAGAGTCTCTCTGTGGATTAACTTGTGATTACAGAAGTCGTTCACCGTTCCTGACAGGCTGCAAGATCTACATCTAGTAGACCCAACAAAGGGGTCACATATAATTATCATTGTTTTTAGGTCTACATGTCAAGAACTTCTTGATGAATTTTCTAAAATCACGCATGAAGAATTTGAAATGAGTATGATGGGCGAACTTAATTTTTTCTTTGCCCTATTAAGAAATTAGAAGTTGGGATTTTATTCAACCAATCTAAATACATAAAAGAAATGCTTAAGAAATTTGGACTAGAAGAATCTAAGCCAACAAACACTCCAATGTCAACCGAAACTAAACTAACCAAAGATGGTACTAATGACTATGTTGATAGCACCAAGTATCGTGGCATGATTAGTAGTTTACTTTATCTAACAGCTAGTAGGCCGGATATTATGCTTAGTGTTTGTATGTGTGCTCGTTTCCAAGATAATCCGAATGTGTCACATCTTGAAGCGGTCAAGAGAATTTTTAGACACATTAAAGGAACAACCCACCTTAGACTATGGTATCCCAAAGGCACGGGAACTGAAATCATTTTCAATGCTGATTCAGACCATGCTGGTGACTACGTCGATAGAAAAATTACAAGTGGTGTATGTACATTTATCGGATGTTTTCTCACCACATGGTTTTCGAAAAAGAAAACCGCGCTTTCCATTTCCACAACCGAGGCCAAATACGTATCGGCGGGCAAAGCATGTCAACAAGCATTATCGATGAAACAAGCACTTGTTGACTATGACATCAAGTTGGAAGACATAACAATTCTATGTGACAACAAAGGAGCCGTTGATCTTAGCAAAAATCTCGTGTTGCATTCTCGAACCAAACACATTGAAATTTGATAGGTGTGAAAACACCCATCCTTTTACCACTTATTTCTTGCTAAAACAAGACCAAAACGCGTATTTAATGTCATTTGTTTGGAATTATGCGTGGTTTGTGTGTTTGTTGTGTTTTCAGAGCCAACCGGATAAATATTGGAGAAACATGGAATTGCACGGGTTTTATCAAGGAAAAAGACGAAAAGATGAAGTCTATAGTCCAAGAGATGCAAAAGATTTGAAGTCAATGGGCCTATTTGAAGATTTATCGAAGAAAAGGACCAAAGACGGAAGATTTACCTATGTCGAAGAAACTCAAGTCTATTAAATGAAGAAATTAAAAAACGAGTTGAAATTATTCGTCGACAAATCCCGAATCGAAATCGAAAACGTCAACTTTTCTGAAAAGACGACAAGACAAAAAGAAAGGAAGAAAGCCCACTCACCAACCAAGGGAGAAGCCTATAAATACTCCTCCCATTCAAGACTCCACAAGTCCCCTTCTGTTATTTTTCTTTCCGAGTTCTTAGGAAGAAACCATCTCCCTTAAGGAGTGGTTTCCATTTTTCTTTGATTTCTTCCAATCTTGTAAGTTTAATTTTCCCACTTGTTTGTTGAATCTTAAATCATTAATACAAGTTTACTTTTAATCTTTTCATCATCTTGTTCTTCATCTCTTTGTGATTTTTAAGTTTTTAAAGTTTTCGTTTTATTGGTTTGATCATAAAAAAATAAGCGGGTTTTATGTTTTTGTTGTTTTGAATTAAGGTTTACCTTAGGTAAATGATTCGTGGTGAAATTGGTTTAAGTTTTGATTAAAGACTTGGTAAGTTTTGGTGTTAAATTCGTGCTTGTGTAATCCCCTGTTCTTCGCGCTACAGTTACTTTTCTTGCCCAGATTCCGTATAGGGATTTGTGGGTTTTCTGTTGGTTCGGAATATCAATATATTCCGGATCAAGGTGGTGTATTGTTGTTTATTCGGCATATTCAAAATATTCCGAGTAGTGTTTCATTTTCTTGATTAATTCGGAATATCAATATATTCCGGATAGTATTTTCATCAAAATATTCCGAATAGGGTTTTTCTGCAATATTCCGCATGGTTGATTTTTAATTATTCCGCATAGCCTTACTTTTCAAATATTCTGTATAGATATTCCGCATAGGGCAATTTTAAACATTCCGCATAGAGTCAATTTTAAACATTCCGCATAGGGTTTTTCTCAAATATTCCGAATAGATTTCCATTAAACATTCCGCATAGACTTTCTCAGTACAATATTCCGAGTAGGGGACATTATTCCGAATGGCTGTATTATTCCGAATAAGATCAAATGTTCCGGAGAGACTAAAGTATTCCGAGTAGGGCAGGCATTCCGCATAGAAATTCCGAATAGAGTTTGCCAATTCTATTCTACGTTGAGGTACTTACTGTTTCATTTAAATTCCGGCTTTATTCTCAGCTCTTGTTTTTAGTTTAATTTTATTATTACTTGCTCTTATCATTTTAGTAGAATTAGCCAAAGCTCCCCCTTTTAGTCACCAATTACAACTACTCCACTTTAGACCTTGATCAATTCGAGAAGATACCGAGAACGAAACAACGACATATATCAATTGGGTACGAGCAACGCAAAGAAAGATCTTGCAAGCAAAACCTAGTTATTAACCAACCAAAAGTCAGCTATTAAAATGGCGCCGCTGTCGGCTCTTTTCGTAAGGATCAACGGTTTCTTGTGAGAAAAATTGAATTTTGGGATCCGTTCTTTCGGGAACGTTATTTTCAAGCACAAAAATTTTCAAAAAACCCATAAAAATAAAAATTTTTCAAAAATACAAAAACATTAAAAAACCTATAAAAACCAAAACTATTTTCTCTTTCATTTTCTTTTTTAGTGTATGCGTACTCGATCAACATCTTATTCAGAGCCCGAGACTCTCGAAGATTTAGACATGGCCGGTGTACACAACAACAACAATAATAATCCACCCCTCCCAAATAACAACAACAATAATCATCCACCCACCAAAACATGAATAATCCACCCTTACCCGACCTACGAACCATGGAGGAGCTATGTCAACCCACGATGAACGGACGTGGAGGCCCGATTACACCGATGCATGTCACAGCTCAGGAGTTTTCGTTGAAGCATCACATGATCCAGCAAGTGCAAACTAACCCATTTCGTGGAATTCCGGATGATGATGCCAACAAACACCTCGACAAATTCATTACCATTTCCCAAAGCATGAAGTCTCCCGGTGTTTCTATGGATGACCTTCGCCTTCAACTCTTTCCCCACTCGCTTTCTCACCATGCCGAAAAATGGTTTGACCGTCTCCCAAAGAACTCTATTCATACGTGGAATGACATGACTCAACGCTTTTTGTCGCGCTACTTCCCACCATCCATGGTCACGAGCCTTCGTAACCAAATTAGTGGATTCATGTAAGACAATGATGAATCGCTCTTTGATGCTTAGGAATGGTACAATGATTTGATCGATCGCTGTCCAAATCACAATATGCTCCCCGTCACTCTCATTGATACTTTCTACAATGGTCTCACTTTTCGTGATCGTGACACGATCAATGCCGCCGCCGGTGGTACTTTTATGAAAAGGAGACCGGAGGAGTGTAGAGAGTTGATTGAAAACATAACTACTCACCACAAGAATTGGGATTCATCCGCATCCTCAAGATCTAACTCGAGAGTCAATGTTTCTTCTACTACTTCCAATCCTGAGATGACTGAAATTTCTCGACAACTCGCTGAGATGAACAAGAATTTCATGACCATGGCCACAAACCACTTTCAACAAGCTAAAGCCGTTGCTATTTCTTGTGACACATGTGGTGATCCTCATTCTTACAATGATTGTCCTTCTACCCAAGGCAATTTTTCTGAAAACGTTAACGCATCATACGGTACTTATCCCACGGGAGGCTATCAAGCTCGCCCTCAAGGAGACCGTAGCTTGCTAAGTTATCGTTCAAACAATTATCTTGCCCCACCTGGATTCCCTCCTACCAACCAAAACCAACAACAAAGCTATAACCGAAACAACCAATCCTAACCTCGTGCTATCAATCAATATCAATCCCAAAGAAACCCATACCCACCTCAAGGAAATTCGCAAGCTTACCAAGCTCCACCTCTCAATCAACCGATGGCAGTGAATCAAGACGTCGAGACGTTCATGAAGACTAATCGAGAGATGGTGACGAATCTTCAGAGTCAATTTGTCAACTTGAAGAATGACATGGCGAAACAAGGGAGCGATATTCGAGCTGAGCTAAGGAATGATATGGCCAAACAAAGCAATGAAATTCGTGCCGACATCAGAGATTCTTTCAGCACTCAAGCGCTTAACATTCGTGATATGATTGGTTCGCTCATCCAAGGTAATCAACCCTCTTCTTCGGGTACTCTTCCGAGTAACACAGTTGCGAATCTAAGAGGGGAGATGAAAGCAATCACCACTCGTAGTGGAAAAGGTTATACGGAACCCGAGCTTCCTACACCTCCACCCGTGATTGTGAACAAGGAACAAGAGCAACTTTCCTCACCTCCTTCACCTTCTATCCCCATTTCCCCACCACCCGTGGTTGTGAGTGATCCTACTCCCCTTAAGCCTTCTTCTTCATCCAATATACCTTATCCTTCAAGGTTGAGGAAAGAGAAGCAAAAGAGCAAGGATGATATTCAGGT
Source organism: Glebionis coronaria (assembly GCA_025667525.1). Lineage (NCBI taxonomy): Eukaryota > Viridiplantae > Streptophyta > Magnoliopsida > Asterales > Asteraceae > Glebionis > Glebionis coronaria. The sequence goes on from CM046877.1 coordinate 488,838,750, forward strand.
TTCAAACTTTCTAAAAATGTTTAAACAATTGAATTTTAACATCTCCTTTGCCGAGGCTCTTGCTCACATGCCCAAATACGCTAAGATGTTTAAAGATCTTCTCACTGATAAGGAGAAACTCCTCGATATTGCTCAGACCCAACTTAATAAGAACTGCTCCGCAGTGCTCTTTGCCCACCAAACTTGGTGATCCGGGTCGATTCTTGATTCCTTGCAACTTCCCGGGAGTAGAGAATTGCATGGCCCTAGCCGATCTAGGTGACAGTATAAACTTAATGCCTTTAAGTGTTTGGAAGCAATTATCTCTCCCCGAGCTAGTCCCCACCAAAATGATTTTGGAATTAGCCAACCGTACGATTGCTTATCCAGTGGGGATAGCCGAAGATGTCTTTGTTGGCGTTGAAAAATTCACCTTCCCGGCGGATTTTGTTGTCGTTGACTACGAGATGGATCCTCGTGTTCCATTAATAGTTGGACGTCCATTCCTGAGGACCGGTCGCACTCTCATTGATGTAGCCGCGGCCGAAATAATCATGAGAGTTGGTGACGACAAAATTGTCTTCAACATGGGTAAGATTTCTAAGCAACCTTATTCTTATGAGAGTGTTAATGCTATTGATGTTCTCGATGAGGCTTGTGAAGAACATTTTCATGATGCTTGCAAAAGTACTCTCTCTTCTCTACCCAATGTTAAGACCGTTGCCTCAATTGCTCCGGCATTGACTCCTTTTGGAGAAAGTGACTTGGATGATTTCGAAGCTAGCTTGGGTCCTCTCGATATTAAGTATGATAATTCGTCCACCGATTGGGATGAAGACATTCGTACTATTGAGAGACTTCTCAATGAAGACCCATTTACTCCTCCCTCTCCTAAAGATGTGACTAATGATGATCCATCGTTAGTTACACCCTCTATTGAGGATCCTCCTACTCTTGAGCTTAAGGACCTACCTCCTCATCTTGAGTACGTTTTCCTTAAAGACAACGAGAAGTTACCGGTCATCATCGCGAAGGACCTGAAAGAAGACGAAAAAGCCCGACTTGTCGCCGTGTTGAAGAAGCATAAAAGAGATATCGCTTGGAAAATCTCCGACATTCGTGGAATTGATCCTCACTTTTGCACACATAAAATTCTCATGGAGGAAGACTTTAAGCCCACAATTCAAAGCCAACGAAGGGTGAATCCTAAAATCCATGAAGTCATCAAAAAAGAGGTTATCAAACTTCTTGATGCGGGTATGATTTACCCTATTTCGGATTCACCATGGGTTAGTCCAGTCCATTGTGTGCCTAAGAAAGGCGGAATTACCGTTGTTCCCAATGCAAACAACGAGTTGATTCCTACCCGTCTCGTTACTGGGTGGAGAATTTGTATAGACTACCGCAAACTCAATGATGCCACGAGAAAGGATCATTGCCCTCTACCTTTTATGGACCAAATGCATGAACGTTTAGCAGGTAATGAATATTACTGCTTTCTTGATGGTTTCTCGGGTTATTTCCAAATACCCATCGATCCCCAAGATCAAGAGAAGACAACATTCACTTGTCCCTATGGCACATTTGCTTACAAAAGAATGCCTTTTGGCTTATGCAATGCCCCCGGGACTTTCCAAAGGTGCATGTTGGCTATCTTCCATGACATGGTTGAGCAAACCATGTAAGTCTTCATGGATGATTTCTCGGTCTTCGGGGATTCCTTTTCTTCTTGCCTTGCCAATTTGGAACGTATGCTTAAGCGGTGCGAAGACACTCGCCTTGTTCTAAATTGGGAAAAATGCCATTTTATGGTAAAAGAAGGCATTGTCCTAGGACACAAAATCTCTAACGCCGGTCTTGAAGTCGACCGTGCTAAAGTAGATGTCATAGCCAAATTACCTCCACCTTCAACCGTGAAGGGTGTGAGAAGCTTTCTGGGTCATGCGGGCTTTTATCGTCGATTCATTCAGGATTTCTCTAAAATCGCTCGCCCGATGACCCACCTCTTGGAAAAAGATACTCCTTTTATCTTTTCTAAAGAGTGTATCGAAGCCTTCAATCTTCTTAAGGATAAGCTAACTAAGGCACCGGTCTTGATTACCCCTAATTGGGAGCTACCCTTTGAATTGATGTGCGATGCTAGCGACTTCGCTATTGGTGCGGTTTTGGGACAAAGGATCAACAAACATTTCCAACCAATCCACTATGCTAGCAAAACAATGACGAGGGCTCAATTGCATTATAAGACAACCGAAAAAGAGCTTTTAGCTGTTGTCTATGCTTTTGAAAAATTCCGCCCCTATCTGGTTTTATCCACCACAATCGTATACACGGACCATTCCGCGTTGAAGTACTTGATGACTAAACACGACTCTAAGCCAAGACTTCTCCGCTGGGTTCTACTCCTTCAAGAATTCAACATTGAAATTCGTGACAAGAAGGGTGCTGAAAACCTAGCCGCGGATCATCTGAGAAGACTTGAGGATCCATATCAAGGGGATCATCCAAACAAAGAGATCAATGATTCTTTCCCCCTTGAGACCTTAATGTCTATAAATCTCAATCTTGATGGCACCCCGTGGTTTGCCGATATTGCAAACTACTTAGCGGGTGGTGTTCTCATCCAAGGGTTAACATCCCAACAAAAGAAGAAGTTCTTGAACAATGTTAAGACTTACTTTTTGGATGACCCTTTTCTATTCAAACAATGCGCTGACTTGATTATTCGCCAATGTGTTGACGGACCGACAAGTTTTGACATTCTCCAAGCTTGCCACAAAGGACCCACCGGTGGTCACTTTGGTCCCAACTACACCGCTAAAAAAGTGTTTGACTCGGGATTCTATTGGCCCACCATTTATTGTGATGCTCACGAGATGGTTAAACATTGTGATGCTTGCCAAAAACAAGGCAAGATCACACATAAAGATGAGATGCCTCAAAATTTCATACAAGAATGTGAAATCTTTGATGTATGGGGAATCGACTTTATGGGGCCATTCCCTTCTTCTAAAGGCAACAAATACATCCTTGTCACTGTCGACTACGTTTCTAAATGGGTTGAAGCCAAATCTTTACCCACTAACGACGCGAGGGTGGTTTGTAAATTCTTGAAACAACTGTTTGCTCGTTTCGGTGTTCCTCGTGCTATTATCAGTGACCGCGGGACTCATTTTTGCAACGATCAATTTGCAAGAGTCATGGCTAAGTATGGTATAAATCACCGTCTTTCCACCGCTTATCATCCTCAAACCAACGGTCAAGCCAAGATATCCAACCGTGGATTGAAGAGAATTTGGAACGTACTGTGGGAGAGCATCGTGCCTCGTGGGCCGATAAACTTGATGATGCTCTGTGGGCTTTCCGTACCGCCTATAAGACACCGATTGGTTGTACACCTTATCGTCTTGTGTACGGGAAAGCCTGCCACCTCCCTATCCAGCTGGAACATAAGGCATACTGGGCCTTGAAGTGGGCTAACTTCGACATCAACAAAGCCGGTGATTTTCGTAAGATTCAACTCAACGAGCTACACGAATTGAGGAATCAAGATTACGAGAACTCATTGATCTACAAGGAGAAGACCAAGATTATCCACGATGCTAAAATCAAGAACCGAGAGTTCCACGTTGGTGATCAAGTCTTACTCTTTAACTCTCGGTTGAAGATCTTCTCAGGCAAGTTGAAGAGCCGCTGGTCGGGTCCATTCACCATCGCCAATGTTTTTCCCTATGGCACCATTGAGCTTTCTCAGCCAAATGGGCCCAACTTTAAGGTGAATGGCCAGCGTTTGAAATTGTACTTTGGTGAGGACATCTCTCATGAGATGCTTCCATCCCTCACCACGTTTCCCTTGAATTAGTTCGAGACCGAGTCAGGCTCGCGACTCGGTAAACAAAAACAAGCGCTCCTCGGGAGGCAACCCGAGTATCTATCCCCCTTTCCCGTTTTTATCCTAAGTGTAGGGGGAGCTATATAGGTTGCTTGTATTTGGATGGTGATGTGATTACAGGGATAAGTGCACTCTTGGAATCTTTGAAGAACCGTGCTCCCATGTTATCCGCAATACCGGTTCTATCTATCAACTATCGTGATTCAATCTTCTTCATGCTCACATTCGAAATTGATCATTTTAGTTGTCTCTTCCTTAGCTTGATTTAACCAACGTGCACAATGTCATAAGTGTAGGGGAGAATTTTCCCACATGCTTAAACATTGAGGACAATGTTTATCTTAAGTGTAGGGGGGACTTCTATCGAAGTTTTAAGTGGACTTTTCCATGAAAATGCCTTCATTAGCCGGAAAATCATTTTTTTCAGCATTTTTCAAATTTTTAATTAAATTTGGCCATTTTTGTCGTAATTTTTAAATTTTTATTGTTGCTTTCATATGTATATATCCCGCAATAAAGTCAAAAATGTTAATAAAGTGGTGTAGCTAGTTTTGAAATCTTTGACATATTAGGCCCGTTGCGATTATTTTGACTCAACCCGAGTTTACTTATCCAAGTTTACTCTAGCTAGTATCCTTAACCATGTAGACCTTAATTGGTTTATTAGGCTAAGTGTCCACGAGTCTCATTACTTGAGATTTTAAATTGTGGAGAACGAGAAATGATAGAGTCAATTATAAGTCGGTAATCTTGCACAAGCTCACTTGGTGTAATTATTTGCCTATTCTCCCATCACTTGCTAATAATTTATCTGCAATAAGTAAGGTCGTACGATTTGAAAGGTTACTTAGCTTCTAGCCCAAGATCGTTTAAAAGTTGCTCGGTAATGATAAGAGTTCATAGCCAAGGCATAACTTATGAAGCGGGGCGCGAAGATTGGCGAGTCCGAAAAGGCCCTAACAAGGCATGAGGATTCGATTTTATTGCTAAAGATCCAAGGTGATGTGAAAAGCATTATTCCAAAAATCGATATGAAGGATCAAGACTCACAACGAAAAGCAATCAACTCCCATAAAGATCATGGAGAAGTCTATCCGAAAAGACCCTAACAAGGTATGAGGATAAATAGATCCAAGTCCGAAAAGGAGGCAGATCGTTGTATCTCAAAATCCCAATTAGAGATTGAAGAAATAATCATGAAGTCGTGGTCAACAATGTTGGAGTACCCCTCAAAAGTCTCCAAGTGAAGAAATCTATTAACGAAGAGAAGACCATTATCTCAAGCACGTCTCTCAAGATATGAAGTATGAAGTACATGCCAAATATCGGCCCGAGAAAGGTCTCAAATCGTGAACCGAGTTATGCCAAGATATGAACTTTTTGATATCCCGAGAAGCAGTTTTAAGAGATTTTGTCCTTTAGCTAACTATTGATCAAATCGTCCTACTTTGCTTTCAGCCTAAATAAACTATCGAAATATGTCCAAAAATGCATCTTCATGATCATTCTAAGACAAAAATAAAATATAAGAGATACAACTAGGAATAAGGGAGTTTAAGCATATAATTAAGCCATGTGTGTAAGTGTTTGAATTGCTAACTTATAATAACAATGATCTCGTTTTTAAGCTTAGTTTGGGGAACATGAAACTTGAGGGTGATAAATCTTCGCAGCACCAAAGCCCTAATGTAAGTCCTTGATCTCTTTGCAAGTTATTTCCATGAAGCTATTTTCAAGTGAAAATGGTTTTATATCCTTTAGTTGATTTTAAAGTTTTAATTTCTCTTAGTACTTTAATTTTTGTTTAGTAGTATGTTAATAAGGCCAAGGTTGATTAATTATGAGAAAAATGTAAATTTGCTTTATCATTAAGCATTGCATGAGGGCATGGCAATGGTTAAGTGTAGGGGATTTGATAGGTGTGAAAACACCCATCCTTTTACCTTATTTCTTGCTAAAACAAGACCAAAACACGTATTTAATGTCATTTGTTTGGAATTATGCGTGGTTTGTTGTGTTTTCAGAGCCAACCGGATAAATATTGGAGAAAACATGGGATTGCACGGGTTTTATCAAGGAAAAAGACGAAAAGATGAAGTCTATAGTCCAAGAGATGCAAAAGATTTGAAGTCAATGGGCCTATTTGAAGATTTATCGAAGAAAAGGACCAAAGACGAAAAATTTACCTATGTCGAAGAAACTCAAGTCTATTAAATGAAGAAATTAAAAAACGAGTTGAAATTATTCGTCGACAAATCCCGAATCGAAATCGAAAACGTCAACTTTTCTGAAAAGACGAGAAGACAAAAAGAAAGGAAGAAAGCCCACTCACCAACCAAGGGAGAAGCCTATAAATACTCCTCCCATTCAAGACTCCACAAGTCCCCTTCTGTTATTTTTCTTTCCGAGTTCTTAGGAAGAAACCATCTCCCTTAAGGAGTGGTTTCCATTTTTCTTTGATTTCTTCCAATCTTGTAAGTTTAATTTTTCCACTTGTTTGTTGAATCTTAAATCATTAATACAAGTTTACTTTTAATCTTTTCATCATCTTGTTCTTCATCTCTTTGTGATTTTTAAGTTTTTAAAGTTTTCATTTTATTGGTTTGATCATAAAAAAATAAGCGGGTTTTATGTTTTTGTTGTTTTGAATTAAGGTTTACCTTAGGTAAATGATTCGTGGTGAAATTGGTTTAAGTTTTGATTAAAGACTTGGTAAGTTTTGGTGTTAAATTCGTGCTTGTGTAATCCCCTGTTCTTCGCGCTACAGTTACTTTTCTTGCCCAGATTCCGTATAGGGATTTGTGGGTTTTCTGTTGGTTCGGAATATCAATATATTCCGAATCAAGGTGGTGTATTGTTGTTTATTCGGAATATTCAAAATATTCCGAGTAGTGTTTCATTTTCTTGATTAATTCGGAATATCAATATATTACGGATAGTATTTTCATCAAAATATTCCGAATAGGGTTTTTCTGTAATATTCCGCATGGTTGATTTTTAATTATTCCGCATAGCCTTACTTTTCAAATATTCCGTATAGATATTCCGCATAGGGCAATTTTAAACAATCCGCATAGAGTCAATTTTAAACATTCCGCATAGGGTTTTTCTCAAATATTCCGAATAGATTTCCATTAAACATTCCGCATAGACTTTCTCAGTACAATATTCCGAGTAGGGGACATTATTCCGAATGGCTGTATTATTCCGAGTAAGATCAAATGTTCCGGAGAGACTAAAGTATTCCGAGTAGGGCAGGCATTCCGCATAGACATTCCGAATAGAGTTTGCCAATTCTATTCTACGTAGGTACTTACTGTTTCATTTAAATTCTGGCTTTATTCTCAGCTCTTGTTTTTAGTTTAATTTTATTATTACTTGCTCTTATCATTTTAGTAGAATTAGCCAAAGCTCCCCCTTTTAGTCACCAATTACAACTACTCCACTTTTGACCTTGATCAATTCGAGAAGATACCGAGAACGAAACAACGACATATATCAATTGGGTACGAGCAACGCAAAGAAAGATCTTGCAAGCAAAACCTAGTTATTAACCAACCAAAAGTCAGTTATTAAAATTCGGCATCATTTTCTACGTGACAACATCCAAAAAGGTAATATCTCCATTGAAAAGGTATATTCAGAAGATAATATAGCCGACGTTTTAACGAAACCACTTAAGCGTTAGCCGTTTAACCTTTTAAGACTAGGTTTAGGTTTAATGGAAATTTCTTGTTAAGATAAGAAATAATCTGTCCCCAGTGCAGACGGAACCTATCAGACCCTTTCCCCCAAGGGCCCGTGTAAGGGTCCGTATTTTTGAGACTTTGCAAAGACAGCAAAACACTTAGACAAACACCCACAACATAAAAACAGTCTCTCCTTTATGCAAAAACACGACCTTAACCACCAAAAATTATTCTCTCTACCAATCCTAGGGAAAAAATTACCTAACTTTTTGAGCAAATCAATCACTGTATGTATTTCTATCTTATTTACATTCTATTATGATCACATTATCTTAAATTTGAGTCTAGGGTACTTTTTAATTGCACAAAATTAAAATTTGGGATTCAACTAGGATAGTAAAATTGACTAATGCATTGATAAATTATGTTGCTAAAATAATTTGTATGCATGAACCCATTAACAAAATCACTAGGAATTACTAGGAATCCTTAATTGATCAAAGAATTTTGAAAAGATCTTTCTCACTACTTTGTTCATGCTGAAAAAACATTTTTAAACATTGTAAATAATCAAATATCAAAAAAATGATGTTTTAATCATATCATAAAGACTCATGAACGCTAAATGAATTGCATAATTCATATGCATTTTCGGGTACGTTCATTTGAAGCTACCTTTAACATAAGGAGCTTTTGGGTTATCTAAAAATATATGCATTTTGTATCTCTTTCAAAAATAATTTTCGGGTCGAGATAGCCGCACATCTACATTTGTTGCATATAGGCACACACTAGGCACTTGGTTAGTTATTTTCCAAAAATTCGACTAACTTGAGAAAATTTTGCCTTAGGATCAAAATGCCTTCCGCTTGGACATATGACCACAAAGATACCGCTAGCTATATCCCAAAACACAATAGGTCAAAACACATTACCTCCGCACAAAGAGACTTGTGCAAGGAGTTGGAAAACCGCACCTTCCACGAAGGTCGCATTGTCCACCACTCTTTTACAGATAACACCAACAACCGTGAGGTTTTATCTAGAATAAACTTTGACTGTCTCTGATGAGACTGCATTTATACCTATTCTCATCGTCTAAATCGGGCTTAAAACGCTTAAAAATATCATAAAATACCCCAAAATATGCTTGTGTTTGTTCATTGTGTATTTTAGGTACGGATATCGTGAAATCAACAAAAGATCATAAGATTCAAGCAAAAACGAACAGGGGAAACAAAGCTGCACAAAGAACCGGACCCGAAAAATGAATTTTCCAAAAAGACCCTTGAAGAATTGAAGAATGTCAAGTTTGGTCCCTCAAATTTTGAAGATTGACACTTTATACCCCTTAACTAACTAGAAGTATTTTTGGGTCCCTTAAGTTTGATGACATTCCAAGAATAGACCTCCAAATTTGAAGAATTTACATATCAAGTCCTTATCATATGTTTGTTAACCAAAAGGACTAATATTGTAAAGCAGTAAGGACTAACAAGGACTAAATGTGCCAATTACCAAAGTCATTTACATAGGGGATAGCTGGATTCGTTTTTTTTTTTTGAAAAAGAGGAGTACTAAAGTTGCAATGTTTTAAACTTTAAACAAGTTTATTTTATAAAACACCAGGGCTAATCCCCCATTAAGATCAAACATCCCACTGTTCATCTATAAACCCTAGATAATCCACCCAGCTTCAATTAATCTGAGATCAAAGGGAAAACTAAATTTGTTAGATAGGTTTTGATATACACCTAACAAGGAACAAACCCACATGACTTATTTAGAGGCCACGTCACTTAAGGGGACCAAACCAGCTCATTACTATCCATTTTCAGAGGAGAATACCAATCTATGGTATTGGTTTGTTTGCTTGGTCAACACAACAAGATGGACATCCAAGATTCGCTCATACATGCTCGCATCACATGGAGCAACACATGTATCAAAGAAAAAAATTCAAAATGTAGATATTCCTTCAAAGATTCGAGGGCAAGTTTGGAAATTTAGTCATCTAGGGTTATGGTTTTATGTTCATCTTCTCATTGTATAAATAGTAATAGAAATAGCAGCTTATGTTTGTTCCAATTTTTATTTTGTTCAAACTTTGTAATTTACAAATTTTAACGAAATAGAGATTGAGTTCCATTTCTTTTACTTAAATTCAATTTATATTTTCTGCATTTAACTTTTTGTTAAGACTTTATTTACCTGCATTTTTAATTTTCAAGTCTTATTTAAAAGCAAAATCTCGTTTTTAAAGATCCAATATAGCTTATTAGTTTGTAGTTTGTTTGACAATCAAACTATAAAGTGGTAGGTTGTTTTGTTAAATTCTGTTTGTTCCAAAATTGTATTTGCTTGCAAAATTTACTTCTCAAAAGTTTTTCATTTAATGTTGCTGAAGCTAATAAGCCAGCTTATTGAAGCTTATTTGACACACAAGCTCCAATAAGCTACTTAGAAGCTTGTTACTTTTGTGTTTGCTTATGTGTCTTAGGTTCCTAAGATAATTCCAAGAAGTTGATGTTTTTCTTTAGTTGATATTTCAGTTGGTAAGGTGATAAGCTGTAGAAGAAGCCAAAGGAGCTTATGGTGGGTATAAGTATTAAAAAGAAGAGGTTGAGGTACTCACTGATAGCGTGCTAGAGTCTCAAAAGTCTTGGACCCTTGGTGCGTGATTTCCCCCTTTTTAATTTCTTGTACACTATAATCTACTTAATTTTTATATATGAGATTATGTGCCTTGTTGTTTTGCTTATTACTTGTTTATCTGTTGTTTCGCTATTATTTTTGTCTTTCAACTATTCTGCTTGTTCTTTGTTATTGTTCATTTTCTGTTCCTATATAGTGTTTGGATTATCCGATTTCTCTGTTATTACCATAGGTTTTTGTTTAAGCTTCTGTTGCATCATATTGTTGAGGTATTATAGAGATAAAATCTGCGTAAAAGTAAAAAAAACCAAAAAAATAGGTTGTAGCTTAAGTTTATGATAAGTAGTGTTTGGAAGGAGTTAGAGTAGTGCAGTAGGTGTTGATTTATAGGTGAAGTTTGTTTGCAACAAGTTTCGAAGGTTAGACATAGTTAGTTTCTACTTGTTTCATAGGATCGCATCAAAAATCAAATTCTCCTTTATTTTGTGATTTCTACAATTTGCTTATGAGTAGGTAAAAAGGTAGAGATCTATACTTCATTGATGTTATCTTGTGTTGTTTGTGCTCAAAACTCCTTTATTATATGAGGTTATTGCTTATGTGATAGAGTTAGAAGTCTTGGATTCCATATAGGTCGGTTTGGAGTACTTGAGTTTGCCACTTTTGACCATAGTTTAGACACAAAACAATAGCAGCCCGTATCACTTAAATTTAAGGTTATAGATTCTGAAATTTAGGATTTAGATAGTGTAGGATTGATAGTTTCGTTGTTTTAAGTTAGATCGGTAGCTTGCGTTTTTTAACGCGTGAAAAATTAAGCTTAATTTCATTTTTCTTTGCCTCTAAGTGCCGTGCTACTGTTCCCAGTTTTGAAATTTTCGTTGGTCTGAGTTATTTGATTCTAATCTATGTGACTGTGGCTTGTTAGTGATTGTGTATGAAAGTATTTAAGCTAAGTACCACTCATATGCACCTAAGCTATAGTTACTGTTCATTAGAGTTAAAAACTTGAAAACCTTTTATTCTGCTTGACTTCTCTAGTGTGTGTGTGATTATAACTTGTTAGTGGAAGGGTTTGAGTGTTAATAAGTCACCAGCCTATATCAATAAGCCGTGACTCCTTTTTTGGACAGCAGACATAAAAAAGGAGAGAATTAAATAGTTCAAAAAGTGGCAGGGAGTAGGAATCGAACCTCTGACCTGCACACAAACACCCACAGACCCCTCATGACTGTATTTTCTTTATACTTTTGCTGAATTTGTTAAGTTTTATGGTGTTATTGTTGTTTAGGTTTGTGTATTTGTGTTTCTTTTGACTCCCTATAATCCACTGATTGTAGGGGTGCCGTTTGTGCAAAAAATATCGACAAACAAGCTCAAAACAAGCAAAAACGAGCTCGATACAACCCAAAAAAGCTTACAGCAACTTTTCCCTTTGTTGTCCGAGAACGATCATTTTTTTGTTTTTTAGTGTTGTCTGATATAGGACAACACCTTTCTCTGGTGATACATTGGACAACAAAGAAGTACTCCAAAAAGGAGTACTTTGGGGTACTTTTGTTTTTAGCCATTTTTTTAGTTTTTTTTTTAATTTTTTAATTTTTCCCTTGTTAATTTAGTTTAAATAGAATTTTTAGAAAAGTCAAATTATTTTTCTCTTTTTTATTATTTTTTATCATTTTTTTAATATAAATTTAGTTTTTAGTGGTTTAAAAATAGAAAAATAGTTTTAAAAATTTAGGAAAAATACTTTTTAGCTTTTAATTAATATAAGTAAGATATTTTTTTAATAACATAATATTTTGGACTTTTTGTTAATTTTATTTAATTTTAGGGCTTTAATTAGCATTAAAAATTATATATTAAATCAATAATAAGTTTTAAAATTTACTTATTAAATTATTATTCTTATTTATATTATTTTAGACTTAATTTTGATTTTTAATTAATTTTTAGATTAAATTTTTATTTTCATCGCGTTTTACGTTTTAACGTATACGTTTTACGTTTTACGTTTTACTCGTAGTGTAATTTAGCGTAACTCGTCTTTTAATTTTCTTTCTTCTTAAATTCAAAAACTATCACTAATCGAAACTTGATTTTATATTATAAGCACATAACACATACACCTCCTTCGAGAACGAACTCGCATTTATTCGGTTTTACGGTTTTCCTAAATCGTGAGATTTAATACTTGCCCATATACGCGTTTTCCTAAAATGTGTACGATTTTACTACAATCATTTTGGCGTTGCTGCCGGGGAGGTGTTTTTAATGGCTTATGTATATCGTGTTTGTGTGAGTAGTGCGTTTTTGCTTTTCATTTTTGAAAAGTGTAAATATCGTACATACTCGTTTTTATTTTTTCTACTATATTATAAATAGCTAAATAAATCGTGTTAATTGTTCCTCAATTAACACACAACAATCTTTTACTATATTGTAGTTATCCTAGTATTCGTTTTCGTTTTTGTTTGTGAATATTATTAATATATTGTATTACGTATCACAATAAATTTACAATATCTCCAAAAGCGTGAAAACGCAACCTTAATTGGGATTTCATCACTCAATTATTGCATTCGAATCTAAAGCAAAAAGAAAAGGCAAAATAGATAATGACTTTCGAAAGGCTTAATTTTGATTAACACAAACTATAAGGTGGGTATAAGGCGGTTGTATTTCATGACCTAAAGGAAAAAGGCTCTTAAGTGCTTAGCGCCGCCTCGTTTCCTCTGCTTTCTTGTGTGTGTTTTGAGAAAAAGGGCTATTCGAGGGTTTTCCAACCAAAGTATTATCTATGTATCATATATATTTGCTTGTTTTTCAAAGATTAAACCCTCTTGAACGTTTTGGTGTTACACCAACGTTCTAAAGTCATCGAAGACGTTCACTCAACGTGATCGTTTTCATTCCTTGAGGCTCCTATAATCGAGAAATTGATTCGAGGAGAGATTTGTAGATTTGAGTCTACGTAATACACCAAAAATCCAAAAAATTAAAAAAACAATCTAAAATGAAAAATATTATTCTTACCCCTTATCAATTAATTCTTTTTCTAATCCTCTAGTGTTTTATTCTCATAACGTCATTCTCGTTTCGTCATGTCCAATGGTGGATATTACTCTTGTCCATATTGTGGAGGTCCGCCCGACGGTGGTAGTTGCTTTAATTGCGAGATTTATGGAGGAAGGGAGGGGTATATCTACAACTCTCCTCAAAACGACCATGGTTACGGATTTAAATCCTATGACCAAACTCCACAACCTCCTTCGTCTTATTCGTGTGATTTTTGCGGTTTGAAGCATAATTTCGGATTTAGTTGTACGAATTATAATGACCCCGAACCGAATCCTAATTTCTTTGACCAATCTTCGCAATATCCATCGTCATATTCACGTGACTCTTGTGGAAACGCACCTCATTATGGGTGTGATTGTCAACCGATGAACCAAAATACGTCTTTCAACAATCAATTCTCCGGTTTTGACCAATCACCTCCACAAAACTTTTTCGACGATGATCTCGGCGCAAGTCGCGTCGACGAGGGATTTAAAGATATTAAAATTCTTTCTCAACAAATTATGGAGTAACACGAACTTTCAATCGTCGAGGTGATCGAAAAAGCATCAAAGATATGGAAGAAGAGAAACGACGAATCAATCAAGAAATAAACTATATAACTAATGAAATCGGCATTAGGAGATATCGTAAAGAAGAAATAAGTGACGAGTTTAAAAGAGAGCGTGAGATTAAAACTAAACAACTTTTACAAGATTACAATGGCTTAAGCATCGATATTCGTGATAAGAGACGAGAATTAGAAAGAGAGGAGCATCTAGCCAGATGTGATCTCACGCCTCCTTTTTATGATGACGACGACGATAGCGACATTTTTAATCTCACCTCGTCTTGTGAAACCATTACTCTCATGCTTCCTACGGAACCCGATGCCTCTCTAAGTATGGGAGAGAAGAATCTTAACACTAATCTTAGTGTTGAGATCTCTATTCCAATCCAAAGTGAGCCTACGGTTGTCTCCAATGAGGAGTTAAGTGATTTTTCTCTCGATGAATTTTTCCACGAAAATTCTAACGAGGCAATTTACGATAGTGAGTGTGATACAATTTTATGTGATGATGTCTCTCCCAATGACACTTCGGGTAAAGAATCATTGAATTTTTCGAACCCGCTTTTCGATGATGATTTTTCCACTAGTGATGACGAGTCACTACTCGATGAGGACGTTCGTGTCGACGAATTTAAAATCTAATCGAATCCCCTTTTCGAATTTTATGACGAGTTCGTTTTTGGTGACGTAAATGCTCTCTTTGATGAGACGTTCGAGGACATCGAGAGTGAGGATTCTTTGGATCCTAAACTCGATGAGCCGGATTTGCTAGTCACCCTCCCTAAGTCTCATTTGGATGAGCCTTCTCTTTTGACTTGTGATGCTTCCATTCTCAAGGGGTTCACCGATGGACCGCCTCTCGATGAGAATGAGGATTTCAATGAGGCCTTTGCCTTTGAATTGGGAGGAGACTTTGAGATCCCCATTTTTATTGATTCTCTTTCAAAATTTCCTTCATCTCAAAGTAATCCTACCCACCCTCTCGGTTCTCATAACTACACGTACTTCGAGTACATTGTAAGGAGTTTTCTTCCTTACAAAACGTATCCTCTGACTTTGACTTTATCATTTTCCACCAAATGTGAGGATAAGATATTTGACCCCGGTATAAAGGCTTTGCCTTTATTATCGGTTTCTTTGGGCCTTGTTTACATATAAGACCCACGTTTGTTAACCATCCCATGATAATCCCTAAATGATCACATTTATGGGGATTCGAGTCGAGCTTTTGACTCGGTTATCAAAAACAAGGTGCCTCGTGGGGAATCTCATGCCTATCCTTTTATCGTTTCCATTGTCTTTTTATTTTCTAATTAGTGTAATGTGAGGGGACTTATGCTCTTCCAACCTTTGTTTCGTGGTTGTTTGTGATTGTGATTCATTAGGTTCATCGTCATCATTGAAGCCTCTCGTGTTCGTTTTACGGATCACTCGAGCTTCGATCGTTTCCTTTGAAGATTCCGATATCCGATGATATCCTTTTATGTTCTAACGATTATCTTATTAGCATAATTCATAAGCGGCTTATATATTATTCATTTTACCCTTTCCATGCTCGAGATTAAGCATTCGACTTTCGTCTCTAGTATGGGGGTGTTTCACCCTTAGACTCGAAACATTGAGGACAATGTTTTGTTTTAGTATGGGGGGGTGAATAGATACTTCACCTTGATCATGTCATCACGCAATCCAAATTTCATCTTTTTGTTATCATTTTATGCAAAATAAGGCTAAAATGCTCACGTCATCAAGCAATCCAAATTTCATCTTTTAGTTATCATTTTATGCAAAATAAGGCTAACAATGGCCAAATTTTAATTTTTTTTTCTAGTTTTTCGTAAGTGTTTAAGATATGAATGTAGGTTTTCTGATGGTGAGAATAAGAGTAATTTTTGACTCGACCGTGCGTGTTGAGAACTTAGCTTCAATTCCATAACTTTTTAGGCTAAGTCTCATTAAATTGAGGACGAGAAATGATAGAGTTAATTATAAGTTACTCTACAAAATGTAGAGTACTCGTATTCTTTCAAAAACTCATGTGTCCTAATTATTTGCTTTTTCTCCCTACGCTTTTATAATAAATTGTTAATAAATGTTGATTTAGCGGTTTAATCTCTGTTGTTGGTTTCTAATTTCTTTTAGTAGCTTCCCTGTAATTAAATTGGGAAAACATTAAGGTATCGTCAGCGTCACGGTTTTGAAGTATTGGCAACCCGACTAATCAAAGGCTTCACCCAATAATAATTTAAGTTCCTCTTCACCTAAATCAAGCAAAAATTCGAAGCTCACTAGGCCGAAAAGTCTATGCGAAAATTGAAAGTGAATGTCTTAAATCTTGAAGCCTTAAAGATCCAAAATTCGCTTTAGCGTGAGGATATTTTTCAAGTCATAATAAACACCTCATTACGAGGTTAAATAAAAGACAAGGGCAAGAAGGAAGTCATAATAAAAGCTCCATGGCGGAGTTGAATAAAAGATGGAGGTAAACCATGATAATCAAAGCCACCGATAATAAGGCGGGTAATAAAGTTCATGGTAATAAGTCAAAGTTCAAAAGCGTTCTAAAACCGTGTTTATCGATCCTTTTTGTTGACTTAATTTTTTGACATCGCTGTCTATTAGATAAATTATTAATTCGATGATTTTGGTTACACCGTTAAGGACTCTACTTTTGGACCTAATCTCTATTCACGCATAAGTAAAAAATGTATCCTCGTGATCATTAAGACAAAATAAAATATAAGAGATACACCTTAGCAATAAGGGAGTTTACGTGATTATAGCATATGAGTAGTGTTAGCATTACTAACTTATAATAACAATGATCTTGTTTCACGCTTAGCATGGAATTGAGTGAAAATCGAGGATGACGAACTTATCTCTATGAGGCATTCACGTGTTCTTATTCTTTGACCCTAAAGTTCACGTTCTCGTGATGAAAACAATACAAATGTCTAAAATGCAAGTAGTAGTTAAATTAATTTCACGTTTCAATAAATTGTCATTAGAAATGAATTTTGGAGGTGCTATGATACTTTATTCTAGCATTGTGTGAGGGCACGATAATGGTTTAGTATGGGGGAGTGATGATACTGCATTTATACATAGTCTCATCGTCCAAATCGGGCTTAAAACGCTTAAAAATATCATAAAATACCCCAAAATATGCTTGTGTTTGTTCATTGTGTATTTTAGGTACGGATATCGTGAATTCAACAAAAGATCACAAGATTCAAGCAAAAACAAACACGGGAAACGAAGCCGCACAAAGAACCAGGCCCGAAAAATGAATTTTCCAAAAAGACCCTTGAAGAATTGAAGAATGTCAAGTTTGGTCCCTCAACTTTTGAAAGTTGACACTTTATAACCCTAAACTATCTAGAAATATTTTGGGGTCCCTTAAGTTTGATGACATGTCAAGAATAGTCCTCCAAATTTGAAGAAGTTACATATCACTTCCTTATCATATGTTTGTTAACCAAAAGGACTAATATTGTAAAGCAGTAAGGACTAACAAGGACCAAATGTGCCAATTACCAAAGTCATTTACATAGGGGATAGCTGGATTCGTTTTTTACAAAAGAGGAGGACTAAAGTTTAAATGTTTTAAACTTTAAACAAGTTTATTTTATAAAACACCAGGGCTAATCCCCCATTAAGATCAAACATCCCACTGTTCATCTATAAACCCTAGATAATCTAACCAGATTCAATTAATCTAAGATAAAAGGGAAAGCTAAATTTATTAGATAGGTTTTGATCTACACCTAACAAGGAATAAACCCACATGACTTATTCAGAGGCCACATCACTTAAGGGGACTACACCAGCTCATTGTACCACCCGTCACTATCCATTTTAAGAGGAGAATACCAATCTATGGTATTGGGTTGTTTGCTTGGTCAACACAACAAGATGGACAGCCAAGATTCGCTTATACCTGCTGGTATCACATGGAGCAACACATGTATCCAAGAACAAAATTCAAAATGTGGATATTCCTTCAAAGATTTGAGGGCAAGTTTGGAAATTTAGTCATCTAGGGTTATGGTTTTATGTTCATCTTCTCATTGTATAAATAGTAGTAGAAATAGGAGCTTATGTTTGTTCCAATTTTTATTTTGTTCAAACTTTGTAATTTACGTATTTTATTGAAAAAGAGATTGAGTTCCATTTGTTTTACTTAAATTCGATTTACATTTTCTGCATTTAACTTTTTGTTAAGACTTTATTTACCTGCATTTTTAATTTTCAAGTCTTATTTAAAAGCAAAATCTTGTTTTTAAAGATCCAATATAGCTTATTAGTTTGTAGTTTGTTTGACAATCAAACTATAAAGTGGTAGGTTGTTATGTTAAATTATGTTGGTTCCAAAAGCTGTATTTGCTGGCAAAATTTACTTTTCAAACGTTTTTCATTCAATGTTGCTGAAGCTAATAAGCCAGCTTATTGAAGCTTATTTGACACATAAGCTCCAATAAGCTACTTAGAAGCTTGTTACTTTTGTGTTTGTATATATGTCTTAGGTTCCTTTGATAATTCCAAGAAGTTGATGTTTTTCTTTGTTGATATTTCGGTTCGTAAGGTGATAAGCTGTGGAAGAAGCCAAAGGAGCTTATGGTGGGTATAAGTATTAAAAAGAAGAGGTTGAGGTACTCACTGATAGCTTGTTAGAGTCTCAAAAATGTTGGACCCTTGGTGCGTGATTTCCCCCTTTTTAATTATCTTTTACAGTATAATCTACTTAGTTTTTATATATCAGCTTATGTGCCTTGTTGTTTTGCTTATCACTTGTTTATCTGTTGTTTCGCTATTATTTTTGTCTTTCAACTATTCTGCTTGTTCTTTGTTATTGTTCATTTTCTGTTTCTATATAGTGTTTGGATTAGCCGATTTCTCTGTCATTACCATAGGTTTTTGTTTAAGCTTCTGTTGCATCATATTGTTGAGGTATTATAGAGATAGAATCTGCTTTAAAATCTACGTAAAAGTAAAAAAAACCCAAAAATAGGTTGTAGCTTAAGCTTTTGATAAGTAGTGTTTGGAAGGAATTAGAGTAGTGCCGTAGGTGTTGATTTATAGGTGAAGTTTGTTTGCAACAAGTTTTGGAGGTTAGACATAGTTAGTATCTGCTTTTGTTTCGTAGGATCGCATCAAAAATCAAATTCTCCTTTATTTTGTGATTTATGCAATTTGCTTATGAGTAGGTAAAAAGGTAGAGATCTATACTTCATTGATGTTATTTTGTGTTGTTTGTGCTCAAAGCTCCTTTATTATCTGAGGTTATTGCTTATGTGATAGAGTTAGAAGTCTAGGATTCCATATAGGTCGGTTTGGAGTACTTGAGTTTGCCACTTTTGACCATAGTTTTAGCACAAAACAAAAGCAACCCGTAAATTTGAGGTTATAGATTCTGAAATTCAGGATTTAGATAGTTTAGGATTGATAGTTTTGCTATTTTAAGTTAGATCGGTAGCTTGCGGCTTTTTAACACGTGAAAAATTAAGCTTAATTTCATTTTTCTTTGCCTCTAAGTGCCCTGCTACTGTTCACAGTTTCGAAATTTTCCTTGGTTTGAGTTATTTGATTCTAATCTATGTGATTGTGGTTTGTTAGTGATTGTCTATGAAAGTAATTATAAGTTACAACTTACGGAATTTAAGCTAAATACCACTCATATGCACCTAAGCTATAGTTACTGTTCATCAGAGTTAAAAACTTGAAAACCTTTTATTCTTCTTGATTTCTCTTGTTTGTGTGTGATTATAACTTGTTAGTGAAAAGGTTTGAGTGTTAATAAGTCATCAGCTTATATCAATAAGTTGTGACTCCTCTTTTGGACAACAAACATAAAAAAGGAGAGAATTAAATAGTCAGGAAGTAGAAATCGTACCTCTGACCTGCATACAAACACCCACAGACCCCTCATGATTGCATTTTCTTTATTCTTTTGCTGAATTTGTTGAAATTTGTGGTTTTATTGTTGTTTATGTTTGTGTGTTTGTGTTTCTTTTGACTCCCTACAATCCATTGATTGTAGGGGTGCCGTTTGTGCCCAAAAACATCGACAAACAAGCTCAAAACAAGCAAAAACGAGCTCGATACAACCCAAAAAAGCTTACAGCAACTTTTCTCTTTGTTGTCTGAGAACAGTCATTTTTTTTTGTTTTTTTAGTGTTTTCCGATATAGGACAACACTGACCTTGGACAACACCTTTCTCTGGTGATATACCGGACAACAAAGAAATACTCCAAAAATGGAGTACTTTGGGGTACTTTTGTTCTTAGCCATTTTTTTAGTTTTTTATTTATTTTTTCCTTGTTAATTTAGTTAAAACAGAATATTTCGAAAAGTCTAATTATTTTTCTCATTATTTTATTATTTTTTATCATTATTTTAATATAAAATTTGTTTTTAATGGTTTAAAAATAGAAAAATAGTTATAAAAATTTAGGAAAAATAATTTTTAGCTTTTAATTAATATAAGTAAGATATTTTTTTAATAACATAATATTTTGGACTTTTTGTTGATTTTATTTAATTTTAGGGCTTTAATTAGCATTGAAAATTAAATATTAAATCAATAATAAGTTTAAAATTTATCTATTGAACTTTTATTCTTATTTATATTATTTCAGACTTAATTTTGATTTTTAATTAATTTTTAGATTAAATTTTTATTTTCGTCGCTTTTTACCTTTTAACGTATACGTTTTACGTCGTAGTGTAATTTAGCGTAACTCGTCTTTTAATTTTCTTTCTTATTAAACCCAAAAACGATCACTAATCCAAACTTGATTTTATATTATTGGCACATAACACATACACCTCCTTCGAGAACGAACTCGTATTTATTCGGTTTTACGGTTTTCCTAAATCGTGAGATTTAATACTTGCCCATATACGCGTTTTTCCTTATACGTGTACGATTTTACTACAATCAGTCTCTTAGACATAAATGAGCACATTTTTCTTGAATTTGTTCTCGATTTCTATATAACTGTAAGTGTCACCTTTGATGAAGACCACATTCTTCTAGTAAACTTTGAGACAAATGGAAATAGATACTCATACTCTTTAGACCACTTTGCTAATATTCTCAAAATACCTTGTGAAGGAGCTTGTTTCTATTCCAGACTCCATTCTCTCATAACTCTTGAGAATACCCATATACCTAGAGGTGCTCAAATTAGGTATAACACTATGGTCGATGACAAGGACCTCATCAAAACAACACTTTTTAATCCTTGGGTCGAGGACACTATAAGTTCAAACACAAGTAGGGTAATCCACAAAGACCCGTATGGAATGGAACCTAAAGAACTCAATGAAAAATATGAAAAATGGGAAAGAATTTTAAGATGCAACGTCATGAGCTTAGTAGGTAATAATGATCAAATAAATGCATGTGAAAGCTACATGCTTTATTGTTTAGAAACCAGAAAACCATTTAACCTCGCCTACTACATAGCCAATAGGATATCCCATATTTGGAATCTTGTCACATCTTTCTTCCCTATGGCATGTTACTCACCCGCCTTCACCACCACATAGCACCCATTCCACCTAGTTCAAATGGGCAAGTAGGCGTTTATCACCTTGTTGATCGGGTCATGACCCCAGTTAGTGACCCAATGGTAACAAGACTCTTGGCAAACCAATCTAGCGGAAAGGGAAAGAGAACTCAACACCCATCAAGCTCTTCATCCTCGAGTAATGAAAATGATGGTCTTCCGAACTCAAGGTTACCACCATTTGACTACCTTAGTCACTTATCCGAGATACCTAATGCTTCTCTTGAGTTCAAGCAAACAAAAGGAATGTTCAAGTGTCTCAAACGATTCCTTACCAAGATGGATAAGAAGAAAGGCAAGTAAAATAACGGTGGCATGAATGTGTTAAAACGGACTTCGTTCCATGGTTAAAAACAATGGTGATGTGTATAATACTTTAACACTTATGTTTGTATTCATTATCTCTCAGTACTCTAACTATTATAAGAAATTGATGCTAGGATTATCAACACTTTGATGTGATATGTGGATAGTTTCTCATGTCTGGCAAATCACGACTTGGATCGTAAAGGTACATTCCCTTAACCTTTATATGTAAACTTACAGCCAAACTCGTGTGAAACATTGACCCTCTTAATTCTCAATCCCAAAACACTATGTCATGAGTAAAAAATCCATCATTCATCTCTTGTCAAAAATTATTTTCTTAGAGGGTACGGACCCCGTCGGACCCCTAGCCAAAGGGTTCGATTGGTTCCGGGTACTTCCCTCGAAAATCAAAATTTTAAATTTTTGCTCGTTTTCATCCGGACCGCGTCAGACCCCTACCTAAAGGGTTCGAACGGTTTCGTGGGTCTGCAGTTTCAAAAGATAAACACCACCATTTAATTAATCACTTCTCAAAACTCTTTTCTCCTTCAACTTCTTACCTTCTTAATTGATTTTTTCTAACATTAACTCTTGCTTCCTTCCTCTTCCAATAAGATCAAACATTCATTAATTCAAAGAACCCTTTTTCCCATTATTTAAAGAACCTTCATCCCTTTCAAATTTTCTCACTCACTCATCTATTTCCCTAAACATAAATCTCATACATTTCACCATGACAAAAGGTTCCTCTTCCTCTAGCAAACCTATTAGAATAACGACACGTATAAGTGTCCGTCCTTCGTGCTTCGGCTTTCCTAAACCATCAACTTCACCATCATCCTCTCAAAACCCTCATGACTCACTCATACATCAAGAAATATCTTAAGATATAGGAGATATCTTGAAAAACTCAAGGTCACCACACTCCTCCAATCCAATGTCACCTACTCCACTCACAACCTAATGTAACAAATGCTATAAATGAATCACCTCTTCCTCCAATACTTCTTCCATTTAATCCACCACCGTTCTCCGCACCACCACCACCACCACAAACACTTCCTCTACCAAATATCTCCTTCACCACTACACCACCAATTCCATCCTTCATGGACTTAGACGATTTATTATGGATCGAAGAGCCCTATTTCCGTCATTGATTCTCTCACTTCTCCCCAACTAGTGTTTTACCACCTCCTACCACTTAAAACCAACGAAATTTCAATCGACAACAAGCCTTCCATGACATGGTTCATAGACATCTAAGGGAAACCCAACAACACATTGATCTTCATGCACCCTCACCTACCTCCCCAGATCAAGAATTCCACCGTCACCCCACTAATTTACTTGTTTCCCCAGAATGTGACCATTGTCGTTACACCTATTCTCTTATCATGGATCTTCGCCAAGAGATGCGTGTAGCCCTTCATAATGTCCTTGATGGCATTGCTACAATCCTACACCCTCCTTCTCAGTAGTATTAAATATATAAAGACCTTAGATCCCATTGTCTCCTAAATGTTTCTGTCTACAGTGACTCCAGAACCCGTCAGACCCTTTGCTACAAGGGTCTGTCATGCATAAGGGTCCGTGTGTCTGACTATCTTATTTTCTTTTTATTTTTAAAAATTTCAAATGTAACCTGTTCTCAATACCAAATGTTTCTTGCTTGTAGTTGTAATTCTACTTTGGGGCACGGTGAATGAACCCTTGTTATTCAAGTTATGATTTGTACACTTATTACAAATGTGTTTGAAAATTGTATGCTTATATTTTATCTCAACTTTTGGTCTCGAGAACCTAACTTTCTATTGCATGAATTATATTATGGGCATAATCTAGGGGGAGTATCATATGATTAAATCAATCTTCACATACTCAATTTACATATTTTATTTTTTCTCTTGTATTAAATAGTGTAAATTCATATAGTCCGATATTGGGTTACCTCATGTACATGTAAAAATGTTGTGTATTTTTTAACCCTTCTCTTGCAGGATTTTCATTATCCATGGGTCCCGGTTCTCCAATTTATGGGGAGTATGAACCAAGGGGGAGTTCATGGAATTTGATATCTATCTTGCTTAAATCATGATAACGCAACATCTCTCTCAAAAATTTTTCCACTAAATAACTTCCCTTTTTCTTTCGACAAAAAGGGGGAGAAGAGAAATATAAGTCCATATTTCTAAGAACTTATATGTTGATGTAAATTCCAACTAAAAATAAGTTCATGTTTTGTCTTCAACAAAAGGGGGAGATTGTAAATGCAAATATCGTACTAAAACTATATTTATGTTTTTATCATAATTAACGTTTTTTTAACGACAAAACATCAAACATATTTTTATGTTTGAAATATAAGCAACATATAAGTCTTTTAAAACCTATGAGCTTATATACTAAACTTTTTATAAAAGTTTACACAATATACTTATACAAAAATGGAAAAACAAAAATGATCAAAAAGTTGACACTGACCTTTAGTGTCAGATATACAAAGTCAAATTCTGATAGTTATGATGTTTATTTGTGATATTTGACAAACATTTATAAGGCAACAAAACTCAGACCTGCCAGACCCTGACGGACCCCTTGGTGAAGGGTCCAACAGGTTCCGTGGGGTTCTGATTGTTGCCTATAAATACCAACCTTGTCCAAGATTAATCCTCACCCCCTTTCTATCTAATCTATCTATAATCACAGTATATATTCTAACTCTCTAATCTCTCTTATCTACTCTTTTCTTACTTGTGATTTAAATCTTTGTTCATATCAAGATCGATCACGATAAATCTCAAATAAGCTTTGATCCTTCAAGGCTTCACTTTGTGTGAATGTGTTAAGTGTTACCTACACAATCACCATTGTTGTACCCATTCATCCATCTACTTGTGTAATAGTGTGGTTGATGTTGTAAGCCACAAAGTATATAGTGTATAAGGTGTTGTTGTGACTTTGTAAAGAATGAGACATCTTAGCTTAGGTGTCGTTAAAGATTGTAAGCTTAAGTGTGAAGGTTTCTCCACCGATGTAAAAGAGATTTCATTTACTAATGAAGTAGAACTCTCGAGTGGATACTCGAGGAGTGGAAGTAGGGGCAAGATAAGTGAGATCTTTCTAGGCCGAACCACTATAAATCATTGTGCATTGTGGTTTGTTTCTTTATTACTTAAAGTCATTTACTTTTTTAATTCACACTCCGTATATATCCATTCATAATCACGAAAAAGTTTCAAAATAAATAAAACTAATCGATGAAAACTATTCAACCCCCCTTCTAATTTTCTATAGTTTTGTTTAATAATCTGGAAAATAAACATTACTGATGTGTAATTGCATTCTGGTAAAGCAGGGAGTTGGTGAAAACCGGGCATCCTTCGCAAGAGGTATTCTGATGGTATACATAATGGTGTAACACATTTTTTACCCATTCCTTTATGTATGAGCTTACAGGTTTTCTTGCCAAGCGACCTTCTAAAGGTTGTCGCCATACTTACATCTTTGCATTCTATGTCTATGCGTATTATGGCTATTGTATGCAGTGGCAAACCCGAACAGAAAGTCAAGGTGGTTCCCTATTTTGTATTAAGAAAAAAAATTGATTGGCTGATTGGTTAACCATTTAATGTGTTGGGTCATTTTGAGTTTGAACAAGTACATTTTAATTGTATTGACAACCGTGGTTTTGAGGTTCGTCACTTAGTTTTATTTTGTGCTAGTTACGTGTCTTTACGTGTTTATGTGCTTATTGGTGTGTATAGATTGTGGTTTGGATATCATTTCCGGTACGGGGTACCTTGTGAGTGAAACGATGTGTGATGATTTCATGTTCATGAGCTCACATGGTAGTGACTATGAAATGAGATGGTGTTATTAGTGGTTTTCGCATACGTATATGCATTATAGAAAATCGTATTTTTTTTACGATTTACGGTTTAGCATTTAGAGGTCTCGGATGAGGTGTTTAGTCATGTGAGTATTTTTCGGGATGGTTTTAAGTCATTTAGGACTTAAATATAAAGTTTATTTCAAATTCCAAGAGTTTTTATAAAACTGTATATTTTACGTCTTTTACGATAAACGCGTAAAATTTACTAGTTTTACGGTTTTGAGGTTTTGGAGGTTTTAGGAGCTGAAATAAATTAAGGTAAATTAAGGTATTGTTAATAACATAATATTAAACAATAAAAAGAAAAAAAAATATAAAGGGGGAGTAGGTTTGGACGATTAAAAGAAAAGGGAAGGGGAAAAAAAGGAAAGTGGGCTTTGGGTTGGACTAGGATTCACCCATACTCTATTTAAAGAGTTCTTGTTAAAAAAAACATATTCTTTTCTCCTGGAAGCTCAAAACCGACAGCCACCTAAAGTAAATTAGGGTTCTTCATAAATGTTTGGGGGTTTTCATAAATCAAAGGTAAATCTTCAATAACCCTTTTTAATTTAATTGTTTTTAATTTTTATATAAACATCTTATGATAGATTTAGGTTGGAGTTTAAATAAAAATCTGTATTTTAATGATATCATAATGATTAGATGGTTTAGGGCTTGTAATTGGTGGGATTATGGGTAATTAATTAGGTTAATTTAATTAAACCCATTTTTAAAAACTGGACAGAATTTTGAGTCAATTGTTTTGATCATATAGGGAGTTCTACAAACTCTTATTTTACGATCCAAGTATCCCTGAAAACGTAATTGAAGTGGCTTTCCAATGCAAGAAACGAGAACTAAATTGGAGGCCGGGAAGTGGGTCAAAAAGAGGTTTCAACATTCGGAGGTCAAAACAGTTTTGAAGTCAGCCTGTTTTCTTTTTAAGTTTTGGGTTGTTTGGAGTACTTAGGGTTGCATTGGGACCTTCAAACGAACATGGGAGATGGTTTATATATTATAGGAAGTATCTGCATTGGGGCTAAGATTGAGGGTTAGGGTAAGACCCCCTAATCATAACAAACTTTTTGTATGTTTAAATCAGTAAAATCTTGATAGACAAAAGTATATATATATATATATATATATATATATATATATATATATATATATATATATATATATATATATATATATATATATATATATATATATATATATATATATATATATATATATATATATATATATATATATATATATATATCGGGGCCTTATCACTAGCTTTAAGATTGGGGCAAATGGGAGGTGTTAGTTAACATATGTAAGGGCATAAATATTCCTTTTACAGAGATCGTGGGTATGTTTAAGTGTGCGTTTGGCTTATAGTTTGGAGACCTAAAACCGGGACTGTTTTGGGTAAAATGTTAACGGGACGGGTTATGAAGTATAATGAGTTAAGGGCTTTATAGAGGGGTGTAATGAGATGCTTAGAGCATATAAATGAGGTATTTATATAGGAGGAGGTTAGATGTCCATCATAGGTTGATGAGCCGTTTTAGTGGTTGGTTCATGTTTTGATTATGTGTTTTTGGTTTGTTAGCTTTTTGCTAGTGCGAGGACTTTTGGAGAAGCTCAATCAGGTGAGTTTCATAGTCCCATGTTTTCTAATGATTATGACTTCCAGATGGGATGGAAGAGACACTGTTTTGTTATTTATAAATTATGCTGTGAATGTTTTGCGTTGGTAATGGACTTATGTGTGCATACTTATGTGATTAACTGCTAGTTGATTTTTGATTGTTTATGTTTTGACTTGGTACCAAGGGGATGTTGACAAGGCGGGGCCTTGGGATTTGGTTCATAAGTGTTTGGATGCCTATGGGAGTATGGTGTTTGGTATGGCTGGGAGCCTGAGTTTTGGTTTGATTAGTTAAATCTTGAATGTTAGTTGTTAATGCATGTTAGTATCACAATGTCCATATGTTTTTAACTTTTGGTTGTTACTCACAGCTTATGGTTTGGTTTTGGCGTTGGAGTCTAAACCTATGACTCTCACCAACTTTATGTTGACGTGTTTTAGTGTCTCTTTCAGGTGATACTATGGTTAAGCATGAGAACATAAGTGGCTAGGATTTGGAGAGCGTAGGAATGCATTTAGAAGGAGATCCCTGTTTCCTTAGTTTTTAATTATTCATTTAATAAGTGATACTGTTGGCACCTATATGTTTGTTTTGGTTTTGTTATTTGTTTGTATTGGGTAAGAGGTAGGACTGTTACCTACTTACCTAAACTCCTGCATTGTTGAGATATTGTCATGACTTTTGTCTCACCATTTTATGACATTTCTTATTTCATATAGTTATCTCTATAGACACGCCATGTTGTGATGATATCCATACGTCGCGGCCCATATTCCGCCATGGTGAGGTGTGACAGAATGGTATCAGAGACAATGGTTATAGAGAATTAGGTTGCCTAGACGCGTAGCCTAGTCTATAGCTTAAGCGTCCCTGCATATAGGCGTCATAGGAGTATGTGTGCATTTTATAATAATTGATGTGTTTGGATGTTATTTATTGCAATTTTTTGACTAGTATGAATTCAACCATAGTATGTTCATACTTAGCCAAATGTTATTTTCTTTTCGGGTTGTGACTAGTGCGGGTGGAACCATAATCGTCCACGCTAGTCATTGTTGTATTTTGCTTAAATTGTACATTATAGTACATAATTTGGTACAAGGTAGTTTCTATCTTTTGTTGAGTTATTTTATATACCCGAGGTATGTTATTCTTCTTTTGATGTTTAAGTCATGTTCCCTAAGAATCGTGTGGTGGTTCGAGTTACTAGGAGTACATGGGTAGGAAGGATTTTAAGCTGTTTCCACTCTTATGGGCGACATGACTTATAACTGATTATGTTTTCGTTTTGGATTTAGTCTATGTTGTTTTAGCTAGACTATAGATTTATGTATTCCAATAGTTTGATTATATTTTTTTATGGATAGAGTTTTGGACTTTATTGTTTATGTGGTTATGAGCTTATGTGAGTAGATGGTTATATGTGTTATGTGTTGTATTAATTCTTATAAGTGTCATCATAGGAGGGAGTGCATTGGGGAAAGGGTAATTGTATAAGTATGGTGGCTAACATAGTTATACAAGTACCACAACTTCAATGGGTTCCTAAGTACGATTGCATGAAAGAGGGTTAGTACATGCCTGTATGTGATGAGATGTGGACTTTGGGTATATATATAATATATGGGTTTTTGTAACGGATGCCTACGATATGGCTATTTTTTTTAGTGTGTTATATGTTTTGAGTTATAGTCGTGTTGTGTGATTATGGGGTCACACGATATGGGTTGGTTTTGGTGATAGGTTTTGTGCCTTGTTGTGGCATGGTGAGATGGTGAGATGGGGATTACTCGTATGGAAAAACGAGTGTATGACGCGAGTGATTGCCTGACATGTATGGTAACGAGTATGTTTTGGGTGATTTAATAGGTATATATGCGGATGTATATATACTAGTATGTGTTAAGTTATGATATATGGTCGTTCAGTAGTTATTAACTTATTATAACTTGAACGTACCTTATGTTTGCTCGTGTTTTATGGTGCTGGAGTTTAATGGAGTTCCAACGACGTTTTGAGTCTTTTGATGTGTGTCTACATTCGGGTATGTATTAGAACTACTAAATTTCTTGCAAATAAGTGTGGCTGATTATAGGAAAACGGTTTTGAAAATAATTTGTAAGTGTATGGTATGATATCGTGACTTACATATTTTTTTTAAGTTTGTGGTAGTAAGCTATAAAAAATTTTGTCTTGAAAATAATTGGATTAGTTTTCTATGTAACATGTGATAATACATTTTAAAGGGGTAAAGAAATTTTACAAAAATTTTCTTAAGCGTAGTTAAAATTTTAGAGGTATTTAACTAGACGGCAAGAGTAAAAAGGGAGATTTTATTATAGTAATGATAATAATAACACCACACCTTGTAAACGTGTAGTAGTTTAGTTATAACTAGCCTAAATGGATTTTATAAAATAATAATAATAATAAAAAAACACTGTATTTTATAAACATGTATTGGTTCATAATAACAAGTGAAATAAGTTTAATATGGGTAAAACAAGATAATGGTTAGAATAAGATTGTAGTATATTAACTAGTTGATATCTGAATAAAATGATGAAGATAAAGGATGAGTTATTGGTTAAAAATGAGTATGATTGATTTTCGTAGTGTTGGAGTTTGGTTCTTATGAGAAGTAACTAATTGGGATGGATGTTTTAAATTTTCTAATGTATCGAAATTTGGTAATACTAATCGTGACGAGTCTAATTTTTCGTTGTTGGCACACTCCATTGATCTTTCGGATTACATTGTTTTGTTTTCAGTTGTTTTGGCTAGGGTTCGTTTTACCCTATATTTTATTGGGACACGATTGTTTGGAATTCTTTTGTTACACGTCATGGTTGATTTATTTATGCGATTGTGGGAACGTTAGGATGAGAGGATAGAGTTGGGTAGTATTACTTATGGTTAGATACTATAATGGAGAGAGGTGTTTTGGTTTAAAGGTTATGTTGAAGGAATGATTAAGAGTTGTGGAGTTTTGAAACTTAGATTAGTTACGGGAATAAGGGAGTAAGTAAAGTTAGTTGAGCGGTCATGGGAACAAGATGTCACACTATGAGAAGTTGGTTGAAGTACTTTTAGAGATATTGTGGTTGATGAGTTGAAGTTAGGAGCTACTACGTAGTGTGAAGTTCCTAGGTAACATCATGGAGACGAGAAGGAGTGCGTAAAGAGCTACATCGCGAAGCAAGGAGCTGAAAGGACTACGTGTCGGCTGCAAGAAGGATACAAGAGATTTCGAAGGAGTCACAAAAGTTGCGAGGACCGGAAAGGTGACAAGCACTATGATGGAAAATTTACGCATGGTTCGTGACGAAGAAGGGCAGATCGAGTATCAGAGTGGAGCTACAAAGAGCTGAATCGGTGGATCGTGATGAAATGAATACATGACATGGGAGATTAAGAACTCGTGGAAGTAACAAGGGGATCGAGGGATGAGAAGTGAAGCTGAGTTGAGTAAGTTTTGTGGAGAAGTGATTAGAGAGTCGGTTTTGTGAAGGTGTTATGAAAGATCTTTAGAAGAGACAGCTATGCATTATCCAATGCACTAGTGATTTCCATAGATTTGATGAATGAAGTATGGAATTTCTGTTGGACGGGATAGTGTAGGAATAAGGGAGGACCATGGAAGAAGAGAACCAAGTATTCCTAGAAGATGATGATTGAAAGTACCTCATGTTGGGTGCCAGATCAAAGTAGAAGTATGAGATTTGAATAAGAATTCAAAATATGGCTTAGTAGACAAATGGAAACTAATGTGGGTATAAGATGAGAGTGTGATCCGCATGGAATCACATGAAACTCTAGTCTGTCCCTATTAGGAGGGAGTAGGAGAACTGGTTGTGAGAAAAAACAAGTGAAGCTACTTGGAAAATTTTGGCGTATAGATGACTAGATAGACTTAGTTAGTGGAGCTGGATTGTTATATATGCCTAGAATGCTAGAGGCATTTGGGGTACGAGACATAGAGAATGATCTATATAGATCATGAACTTCTCCAACACATATTTAATCATCTTGATTGAACATTTGGAAAAGGTGATGGGTGGAGTTAAGAGATGAAAGAAAATTGCAAGGCCAAGTACCATCTGGGAAATGCAAGCATAGTTGATGAGACATGGAATAAGAAGAATGAAGTGAAGCTGGACGTACTTGAATTATATGGATGACGTATTAGGGTGGTTTGGCATGAAGGACGTAGGTTACACGAGTTGAGTTGTCTAAAGCAGAGAACGCGTCAACATGTATGTTGCGTGGCTTGGACAATCATATGGAGAAAAGGGACGTAGACTATACTTCCTACATAGATCAGAGTAGCTTAGAAAGGGCAATGTAAGGACGAAATTGGTGAAAGTGACGAGAGTTGGGTGATTGTCGATAGACTAACTAATTCATCTCATATTTCAAGAGGAATGAGTAGTCACGTAGTTGAGAAGTTGGAAGGATTGCGTATGGATGTGATGGAATAGAGGGTTTTGCGTAAAAGTTAGCTTAATATGTATGGAATGCCTTATGAAGGATTATGGCAAAAGAAGAAACGATGGGAAGCATCACATCGTGATGTATGGTAGAAGTTGAGGAAGAAGAAGGAAGTGTGTATAGAAGCGGAGCATGAATGAAATAGGTCGAGAGAGGAACCGAAGGTAAAAACTTTGGTAGAGCTTAATGAGTAGAATAAAGCACAACACAGGCTAATACTGTCGTAGTGTGGAAAAGGAAATGGCACTGGCCTATACTGATTGTTTGGGAGGCTTAGTATCGATAATCAAATGGATGAGGAGTTATAGG
This sequence comes from Glebionis coronaria, assembly GCA_025667525.1. Classification (NCBI taxonomy): domain Eukaryota; kingdom Viridiplantae; phylum Streptophyta; class Magnoliopsida; order Asterales; family Asteraceae; genus Glebionis; species Glebionis coronaria. The sequence continues at coordinate 488,870,797 of CM046877.1, forward strand.
TGTAATGTGCCATAGGGACGAAGGGCTTGGTCTAACTGAGACAAGATGAGGAGCAATTGTTGGGAATAAAATGTAGCCAGTCCACTTGAGCGCTGACAAGAGGAAAACAAGCGTTGATAGGAAGAAAACAAACGCTGATAGATCAAGCATTGACAAGAAGAAGTCAAGCGTTGATAGGTTGAAGACAAGCACTGATAGGAAGATATGGTCTATGCGTATTTTGTTTCTAGTTTGTTTCTAGTAAAGATAAGTTCAACATTGTATTTTCTATAATAATCTTTTCCTAGAATAGTTGATACGTAGACTCTTGTACAAGGCTTCTTATGTCTATAAAAGAAGACCTTTAGGTTATGTTTCATAATAAGTTTTCATACGTTAAACACTTTCATTGTAAGCAAGTTCGTTATTATCAATCAAGTGAAAGTTTGTTTACATCTTTGTATGTTCTTGTTTAAGTGTTAATTCCGCATAACACTTAGATTTCTTTATACATAAACAAAGTTTTTCTACGTGTATTACTTGATCTAATCTCGTATACACAAGCTTAATCGATCTAAGTTTGGGATCAACAAGTGGTATCAGAGCTTGTTGAGAAACTTTTGATCTTAAAGAACACAAGAACCCTAAAATCACCAAAACCCTAATTTTCACAAAACCCTAAAAACATCATGTCCAATCCAGAAGTAACCTCCTCCTCCTCATCCTTACCAAACATCAAGATTCCCATGCTTGATGCAAACAATTTTGAGCTGTGGAAGTTCAACTTTGAGCAATATCTGGGGATCTATGACTACACTCTAGGAGATTATTGAATATGGATACACATTCAATAAAGCTGAAAAGATTGCTAATTCCATTGCTACAAGATCAGCTGTTGCTGGATGTCTAGAAGCAGATAAGAAAGAAAAACCTGATGATGGTAGAGCTGTGTCTGTTGAAGACATAGCAAAGAAAAGGGTTGATATGAAAACCCTAAACATTCTGAAACTCTCTTTGGGACAAGAGAATCAGCACAAATACAGAGGTCATGAGTCTGCAAAAGACCTTTGGGCAGCCCTTGAAGTTGCATATGGTGGTAATGTTGATACTAAGGAAGAGAAGAAGAAGCAACTCATGCATGAGTATGCTGTTTTTAAGGCTCAACCTAATGAGAAGCTTAGTAGTGTGAGAAGCAGACTGCTTGACATTACAAGCAAGCTGTCCTTCATGGGGACACAAGTTGGTGATGTTGACATTATTGCCACCTTTCTTAAAAGCCTTGGTGATGCGTGGAAGATTGAGGCAAGATCTATTCTTGCCAATAACACTCACAAAAGTTCTACTTTTGATGATATCTACAACAAACTAAGGCTGTTGGAGAATGAAACTCTTTTGGAGCATGGAAGTAAGTCTACCAATAGTAACATGGCCTTCTTCTCACACAGTAAAGGTCAATTTAATCAGAAGGACTCATACATGCACCCAGTTACTGGATCAACATGTGTCAACGCTGGATCATGTCCTGTCAACGCCTCACATTCAGACGCTGACACATACAAAATTGACTCACCAAGAGTTAAGCCTGTTGGTTTGGATCTGGATACTGTATGTGCTTACATTGCTTCTTTGCCCAATGGTTCAGTGATTACATATGAGGACCTTGAGCAAATAAGTGAGGAGCACTTGGAGGAGATGGATATAAAGTGGAACATGGCTCTTGCAAGTATAAGAGCAAACAGGTGGAATATAAGGTTTAAGAAGAAGATGACCTTTAATGCAAAGTACACTGCTGGATTTGATAAATCCGAGGTTGAGTGCTACAATTGTCATCGTATGGGGCACTTTATGAGGGAATGCAGATCTCCAAGAAGATCTGATGCTGGAAAACCCTCAAGCTAAGTTGTTAAGGCTCAGGATCCTAAGGCCATGGTAGCAGTGCAAGAAATTGATGGCATTGGATGGGATTGGAGTTATTTGGCTTAAGATGGGGAAGAGGATAAAGCTTTGGTTGTTGAGATAGAAGAAGAAGAGCATGTTCAATATGCTCTCATGGCACATTCCTCCTCTTCATCAGATAATGAGGTATACGATGATGCTTTTTGTAGTAAGGGTTGTCGTTTAAATACTGAAAAACTTAACAAAGAGGTTTTAAGATTGTTAAGTGATGTGAGTACTGAGAGATGCAAGTTATCTAACTATCAAATTGCTCTCACTCAAACTGAAAAGACATTTGAGGAGTATAAGAAAATGGAATTTGACCTAAAAGATAAAATAAATATCTTAAAACATGAGTTAAATGCTAGTAATGATGTTAGAAACATCATGGAAAGGGTCAATGCTGAATTACAGGCTAAGTTAGATGAGGATATCAAGAATAAGGATAATGTTGACCTTAAAATTCAGATATTTGATAAGGCCTCACAAACCCTAGGAGAATGTGTTAATAAACAGAGGGATCCTAAGGACATGACTGGGATTGGGATGAAAGACTAAACTCTTGTTCCACCACCAGCTGGGGACTTCTATGGTGTCCAAAGAAAGGACTTATCTTGGAATGGTTTACCAGAACTCCAAGAAGAGGAATTTATTCCTCCACCAAGAGTCCTTACCCCAGTTGAAGAGTATAGGCAAAAGTTGACTGACTTGAATGAATGGAAGAAAGCCAACCCTACCTTATTCGTCAAGGGTGGCATGCTTTGTGATAGTCCAAATGAGTCGACCCCTATTAAGGTAACAAACCCAATCACTGGCAAGACTGTTGACCTTGGCTCAAACACTGTTAGAAAACCTGGCATTAAGTATGCAGAAATGTATAGGAATACTAGGTCACCTAAAAGCCAAGTTAGTGATAATGGAACAGGCTTCTTCTCTTCTAGACCTAGGGTTGTGTCTAGAAAAGCCTGTTACACTTGTGGTAGCTTTTCAAATTTAGAATATAAGTGTGTCAACGCTTCCAAGGTCAACGCTGTTAAAAAGTCAAACACTGTCAGACCCAAAACTTTTGTGGAGCAAAGTCCACAAGTTGTTAGAGCAGCCCCATTCTTCACTAGAGGGTCTAACACTCATGGACAAAGACCATTTCAGAAGACCAATACTTGGTCTAATAGGCAATGGGTTTCTGTAGCAAACCCTAGGTTCAACGCTGACAAGGGTAATTTCAGCGTTGACAAGACCAAATCCAACGCTGACAGAAACATTGCCAGACCTAAATATTTGCAACCACAGGGTAAGGGGTCTAAAGTTTCTTCTAGCTTGAGATGGAGACCTAAGCAAGATCAAAACCCTAATTCTAATGGGATTTCTATGACCTACAACAGATTCAGTTATATTTCAAAGGTCATTACAAAACCAATTGGGGTTAACTGGGTATTTCATCCAAAAAGGGATGAACAAGGGGTTGTTATGAGAACTAAGTCTGTTCTTGTTGAACAACCAGATGAATCCAAGTCTGCTCAGGATTGGGTTCCCAAAGAAAACTAATTTGTTTTCTTTATGTGCAGGGTATTCAAAAACAGGTTAATGATTATGGATATTGGGACAGTGGATGCTCTAGGCACATGTCTGGGATGGAGGAATCTTCCAAAGGGGAGGATGAGCAGATTAATGTGAGTGATAAGGGCTCACATGATGGTGAATCTTTGGGTGTTGCTGAAGCCCTAACTAGTTTGAAGAAGCAACCATGTTTTGTTAGATTTCTAGTAACTCCTACAAATTTAGACTTGTCTTTTACAGCTATGTTGGAGCAAATTACAAGAGGTGTTGAGACAAGTAATTTGGGCGTTGACAAGCAAAATTTGAACGCTGACACACCAAGCGCTGACATGAGAAAATTGGGCGCTGACACAAGAAATTTGAGCGTTGACAGACCTATAGATGTTGTTGATGTATTCCAGTCATCAGCTATCATCAAAGAAGTCTCTTCACATGTATTACCATCATCCTTACCCATCATTGATCCATTAGATAAAGGTAAAGGAATTATGGTAGAAGTAGATGTTCCAAAGAATGCAGCACAGGTAGAGTTTGATAGAAGGTTGGCTGCACAACTTGTGGAACAAGAAAGGAAGAAGGTTGGTGAATCACCATTTGTTGCCACTTTAGAAGAACAAGAAGGAAGTGATGAAGCTAGTTCAGACTCAAGTGTGATGATAATAGAACAACCAGAAAGACATAAGTATGGTGATGATTTGGCAAAAGAGAAGCTGAATGAGTTGAAATTGCAAGTAGATTTTGATATGCCAGAAGTTGTTCAGATGTACCATGCTTGGGAAGATAGGTGTATGGAGAATCCAGATTTGACTATTTCAGACCAAATTTGGGGTTTGGAGATTCTTCTAAGAGTACAAAAAGACTGCAAGGTAACTCTGAAACACAAAGCTAGCAATGTTCTCTCAATGCTGAAAAGGGATAGAAGGGAGCTGTACTACATGCTACTCAAATGTCATGGAACAGGATGGACCTATAAGAAATTGTTGGGATTATCCTTAGAAGAGATGGAGTACAAAGCTTATCCCATTTGGGCAAAAGTGTAGGAAATGAATACTATCAGACTTCTTTCAGATGAAAGGAAAGAAGAACTTGCAGAAGAGATGGAGCTTAAGAAGGCAATGATTGTTCCAAGACCTTTGAAGAAGGGAGTTCCTCTTGAGTTTCCTAAAGATATGGATAGATTGAATCCAAGTGAAGCTGTTATAAAAAGGAGCATCAAGCTCTCACCATTGGAAGCTTCAGATATGGTTCAAGTGTTACCTCTTGATTCCAGAAACCCTATTATAAGCTATGAAGAAGATGAAAGTGGGTTTTGGAAGATTGGCAGGTATGGAAAAGAGGTACACACTTTTACTACACTTATATCTCTCTTTGCAAGTGTGGATAGAGAAGACTTGGTGGACCTTTGGAGGTTGTTGGAAGCCAAGTATGAGACTGAAGTTCCTACTTCAGTCAATGGAATAAAACTTTGGTCAACATTCAAGAGAATGTGTGGACCAACAGAAGAAGATCCTGCTGTTTGGAAAGATCTTGAAGATGATCTCAGTGGTCTTCAATGGCGTTTGTATTCAGTTGCTGGTGTGTATTATTTGAGCTCTATAAAGTTTGCTGAGTATCTTCTTGTAAATGGTCAGTATCCCATGTCCAAAGAAGTTTTGGAGAAGATGAAGACAACACAGCTGGAAATAGACTATTCAAGTGACGTGGCCAAAGATTTGATCAGACATATTTATTACCAATATGATAAGCGTTGTAATATTCCTTCTAGTACTTAATTTTTATTCAGAAACTTGATCACTAGAGTAGATATCAAGTTTAGGGGAGGATTGTTGGGAATAAAATTTAGCCAGTCCACTTGAGCGCTGATAAGAGTAAAACAAACGTTGATAGGAAGAAAACAAACGCTGACAGATCAAGCTTTGACAAGAAGAAGTCAAGCGTTGATAGGTTGAAGACAAGCACTGATAGGAAGATATGGTCTACGCGTATTTTGTTTCTAGTTTGTTTCTAGTAAAGATAAGTTCAACATTGTATTTTCTATAATTATCTTTACCTAGAATAGTTGATACGTAGACTCTTGTACAAGGCTTCTTATGTCTATAAAAGAAGACCTTTAGGTTATGTTTCATAATAAGTTTTCATACGTTAAACACTTTCATTGTAAGCAAGTTCGTTATTATCAATCAAGTGAAAGTTTGTTTACATCTTTGTGTGTTCTTGTTTAAGTGTTAATTCCGCATAACACTTAGATTACTTTATACATAAACACAGTTTCTCTACGTGTATTACTTGATCTAATCTCGTATACACAAGCTTAATCGATCTAAGTTTGGGATCAACAGCAATATGACCTTGAAGGTAAGAAATTGTGTAGGTATAAAGGAAGTGTTGAGTATAAAAAAAATCATGAAGAAAAGTGAGAAAGAAGTGTATAGGTGCTACTATGAGCTATCCAAATTTAATGGAAGTAGTTGTAGCATGGGTTTGGATGGCAGTTGATAGACTAACTGAGATAACCGTCCTTTTGATGATGTGTATAGATCATAAGTTGATTTGGATTGGAAGAACTAATGGATATGTGAAAGACCGTCATAGGTCACTTTGTAAGGAAATTGGAATTTTTAAGTAGTTTGGGGTGCAGACTAAAGGGAGTTGATGAACATGATTGGATATGAGTATATCCAGCTAACTGGAAAAGGATGGGAAATTGAGATATTTATACAACCTTAGGGGTTACACTGAGGGCATGAGTGATTGATTTAGAGGGAGTTAGGAAACTCTTTAGCGAGGACTGAGTTTTCATATAATGATAGTTATCATACTAGAAGTCGATAAATGCCATTTGAGGCACTATATGAAAGGATAGGGTGAGTTGTCCCCATTGTTGACTAGAATTGGTAAAAGAGGCTACTAATGTGGTAATGGTGATTGTTCAAAAAGGATGAGAGCAACAAGGGATGCTATGTAGAAAAGGAGGAAACCACTAGAGTTAGTGACAGAGTTATGTATGAAGTTTCACCCATAGTAACAGGTGGTATGTTTTGGTATAATGGAAGAGTTGATGTAGAGTTTTGTAGATCCATTTATGATCTTTGGAAAGATCGGACCAGTAGCTTATGAGCATAGAATTACCTGGGGGAAATGAGTGGTATACATGTTATATTACGTGTATTAAGATTGGTAAATTTTGTTTGAGAATGCATATTTGCATATACGGTTATTCGGGATTTGTGTTAATAAGAGTTTGTGTTATCATAGAGTCATTTGTGAGGTTTATTGACTGTGAGGTCAAGAGTTTGGCAATGAATTAAATATTCTTGGTTAGTATATGTGGTAATTTGAGACTTGAACTAAAGTTCACGTGGAAATTAGAGGAGTTCGTTTAGAACAAGTATCCTCAGTTGTTTGCTAATGGTATGTTTTGATCCTAAGGAGTAAATCTCGGGACGAGATTTCTATTAGGAGGGAGTGATATGACAACCGTAGTTTTGAGGTTCTTCACTTAGTTTTATTTTGTGCTAGTTACGTGTCTTTACGTGTTTATGTGCTTATTGGTGTGTATAGATTGTGGTTTGGATATTGTTTCCGGTACGGGGTACCTTGTGAGTGAAACGATGTGTGATGATTTCATGTTCATGAGCTCACATGGTAGTGACTATGAAATGAGATGGTGTTATTTAGTGGTTTTACGTATACGTATATGTATTATAGAAAATCATATTTTTTTTTTACGATTTACGGTTCAGCATTTAGAGGTCTCGGATGAGGTGTTTAGTCATGTGAGTATTTTTCGGGATGGTTTTAAGTCATTTAGGACTTAAATATAAAGTTTATTTCAAATTCCAAGAGTTTTTATAAAACTGTATATTTTACGTCTTTTACGGTAAACGCGTAAAATTTACTAGTTTTACGGTTTTGAGGTTTTGGAGGTTTTAGGAGCTGAAATAAATTAAGGTAAATTAAGGTATTGTTAATAAAATAATATTAAACAATAAAAAGAAAAAAAATAAAAAATATAAAGGGGGAGTCGGTTTGGACGATTAAAAGAAAAGGGAAGGGAAAAAAAGGAAAGTGGGCTTTGGGTTGGACTAGGATTCACCCATACCCTATTTAAAGAGTTCTTGTTAAAAAAAAACATATTCTTTTCTCCTGGAAGCTTAAAACCGACGGCCACCTAAAGTAAATTAGGGTTCTTCATAAAATTTGGGGGTTTTCATAAATCAAAGGTAAATCTTCAATAACCCTTTTTAATTTAATTGTTTTTAATGTTTATATAATCATCTTATGATGAATTTAGGTTAGGGTTTAAATAAAAATCTGTATTTTAATGATATCATATGATTAGATGGTTTAGGGCTTGTAATTGGTGGGATTATGGGTAATTAATTAGGTTAATTTAATTAAACCCGTTTTTAAAAACTGGGCAGAATTTTGAGTCAATTGTTTTGATCATATCGGGAGTTCTACAAATTCTTATTTTACGATCCAAGTATCCCTATAAAGGTAATTGAAGTGGCTTTCAAATGCAAGAAACGAGAACTAAATTGGAGGTCCGGAAGTGGGTCAAAAACAGGTTACAACAGTCGGAGGTCAAAACTGTTTTGAAGTCAGCCTGTTTTCTTTTTAAGTTTTGGGTTGTTTGGAGTACTTAGGGTTGCATTGGGACCTTCAAACGAACATGCGAGATGGTTTATTTATTATAGGAAGTATCTGCATTAGGGCTAAGATTGTGGGTTAGGGTAAGACCCCCTAATCATAACAAACTTTTTGCATGTTTAAATCAGTAAAATCTAGATAGACAAAAGTATATATACATATATATATATATATATATATATATATATATATATATATATATATATATATATATATATATATATATATATATATATATATATATATATATATATATATATATATATATATATATATATATATATATATATATATATATATATATGTATGTATATATATATGTATATATATCTATATATATATATATATATATATATGTATATATATATATATATATATATATATATATATATATATATATATATATATATATATATATATATATATATATATATATATATATATATATATATATATATATATATATATATATATATATATATATATATATATATATATATATATATATATATATAGATTTCGGTTCAAATGAGAACTTTTTAAAGTTGAAAAAATAAGAACTAGCTAAAATCTCACAAATGATGCTCTACTTCAATTAATTTTTAAACGAGATTAACTAAAACTAAGTTTTTTAATAATTTGATGGGCTTTCTTTTGAACATTGACGAATTCTAGGTGATACATCTTGAGTTAAGGTGTGATTTGTATCATGTCTTGGTATCGTGTATCATGTTATTTAGTGGTGGTTGTGTATCAAATGTACCATTTTATGTATAAGATATTATCTTGTTGAGATTTTGATGTATGTGTATCACATTTTTAATTGTGTATCAGTAATACGTTAAACACTAAGTCGTCTTTTATTAGTCAATAGAATGTTAAGTTGTATAAATAATGTATATTTTGGTGTATTATTGGTAATATGATTATGTATCAATGTTTTATTGGTGTCTTAGATTAGTTCTCATTTTTACAACTTTTAAAAAACTTTCACATTAACCTTCCTCTCTCTCTCTCTCTCTCTCTCTCTCTATATATATATATATATATATATATATATATATATATATATATATATATATATATATATATATATATATATATATATATATATATATATATATATATATATATATATATATATATATATATATATATATATATATATATATATATATATATATATATATATATATATATATATATATATATATATCAGGGCCTTATCACTAGCTTTAAGATTGGGGAAAATGGGAGGTGTTAGTTAACATATGTAAGGGCATAAATATTCCCTTTATAGAGATCATGAGTATGTTTAAGTGGGCGTTTGTCTTATAGTTTGGAGACCTAAAACCGGGACTGTTTTGGGTAAAATGTTAACGGGACGGGTTATGAAGTATAATGAGTTAAGGGCTTTATAAAGGGGTGTAATGAGATGCTTAGAGCATATAAATGAGGTATTTATATAGGAGGAGGTTAGATGTCCATCATAGGTTGATGAGTCGTTTTAGTGGTTGGTTCATGTTTTGATTATGTGTTTTTGGTTTGTTAGCTTTTTGCTAGTGCGAGGACTTTTGGAGAAGCTCAATCAGGTGAGTTTCATAGTCCCATGTTTTCTAATGATTATGACTTCCAGATGGGATGGAAGAGACACTGTTTTGTTATTTATAAATTATGCTGTGAATGTTCTTCGTTAGTAATGGACTTATGTGTGCATACTTATGTGATTAACTGCTAGTTGATTTTTGATTGTTTATGTTTTGACTTGGTACCAAGGGGATGTTGACAAGGCGGGGCCTTGGGATTTGGTTCATAAGTGTTTGGATGCCTATGGGAGTATGGTGTTTGGTATGGCTGGGAGCCTGGGTTTTGGTTTGATTAGTTAAATCTTGAATGTTAGTTGTTAATGCATGCTAGTATCACATTGTCCATATATTTTTAACTTTTGGTTGTTACTCACAGCTTATGGTTTGGTTTTGGCGTTGGGGTCTAAACCTATGACTCTCACCAACTTTATGTTGACGTGTTTTAGTATCTCTTTCAGGTGATACTATGGTTAAGCATGAGAATATAAGTGGCTAGGATTTGGAGAGCGTAGGAATGCATTTAGAAGGAGATCCATGTTTCCTTCTTAGTTTTTTATTGTTCATTTAATAAGTGATACTGTTGGCACCTATATGTTTGTTTTGGTTTTGTTATTTGTTTGTCTTGGGTAAGAGGTAGGACTGTTACCTACTTACCTAGACTCCTGCATTGTTGAGATATTGTCATGACTTTTGTGTCACCATTTTATGACATTTCTTATTCCATATCGTTATCTCTATAGACATGCCATGTTGTGATGATATCCATACGTCGCGCCCCATATTCCGCCATGGTGGGGTGTGACAGTATTTCACGATGAATCCAAGCACGGGCGTCCCTAAATTTTAAAAAAAATGAGGGCCTTGTACAAAATCATATGTTGAGGCTTTCGAGAAGAAACTTTATATATATAAAGTTTTGTCGTATATAAGAAAAATATATGTACACACGAATACAATTATTCACGGAACATACTTGGAGCCTCTAACTTTTTTTGGCTTTGTGCAATCGCTAACCTTGCACACACATTTGGTGCTAATGTTTGTAATACTACTTAGTACACTTTTCTATTAATGATAACAAATGACATCCTTAAACTGTGTTTTAAGGTTTTTTTATCAAACATAAAAGACAAAAATCTGTGCAAAAGTAACATAAATAGTAAATAAAACATAAAACTTATCTTTTTTAATTAGTAACCACTCCTATTAGGCTATAAAAGAATGAAACAATCCTATTTAAAAACTTTAAATAAGTAGTACTTTTGACTTCAAGTTGGAAAACCCAAAAGACAAGTCTACGACACCAACAAAATTTGACCACCTCTTAAATAGCTTTTATTTTTAATTGTACTTACTACATCTTCTTCCTAAGTTGCCTTCAAACATGTTCGGCTTAATTCCAATTGTTGAATATAGTTTCCAATCTAGTTAGCTTGTCGATTAGGGTAACTTTCCTTATTATGTTACGATTGAGCCGGGTGGATCTAAGCACAATCCCTAGTCTATTAAGACTAGGGAACGACCCTCTCACCCTATAAAAGGAGGTGTGAGGGTGATGCTCATATCACACCGTTATTCTATTCTTTCTTGTAACGATCAATATTAATAAAAGTAAATCGTTCGTTACATTTGTAGTGTGTTGTTCGTCAAGTTTTCGTTTGTTGCATCTCTACGACCTTCTTCTAAGGGTTCTAGGGTTTCGCGTTATCGATCTTGAGGGTTGTTGGGGTTAACGATTTCAACAAGTGGTATCAGAGCTCAAGGTTGGTTGGTATCTGAAGATCGGTGCTAGATCGAAGGAGATTCATAAAAAAGGGTTTCGAGTTTTGTCGACCCAAATTTTCTTGGAGTTGCAGGTTAGTCGAGACAAAGAAGACGAGTATAGTATTTGTATTTTATTATCACGTGAGGGGATATTAATAAGAAAAGGAAACCATTGTTTCATTGGTTTGTTTCTTATACACGTGTTAATATAAATACTATAAGGATTGGTCATTGGTTTAAAACTAGTGCTAGGATTAAATATATAACGATATTATTCAAGTGTAACAAAGGTTATTGTAGAAACTAGAAGGGGAGGGGGGTTGAATAGTTTCTTATATTTACTTGTTAAATGATGGTTTTTGATAACTAGGCTTTTGACACCCCGTATAAAAAGATTAAAGTTCGTGTTCTCGGTATCTTAGCGAATTGATTTCCGACTTAAAGTACGACTCTATTGTTTTTGGTGAAACAAATATTTTTGGTTGTTTTTAAAATAAATGTGCAAAACAATTAATGTAAATGAGCGGGTAAGTAAATCTAATTCTAACTTAAAGTAAAAGTGCAAGTATTTAAAAGCGTGACGAGAAATTAAAAGGCACTTAAAGTAAATAACGCAAACTTAAAACTATCTAAGGCAAACTTAAAACGCAACTAAAACTTAAACTAAGGCAAGGCTAAAATAAATCTAAGGCAAGTAATCTTAAAGTGCGACTACGGAAAAAGGCGGGAAAAATAAAGCTTGAAAATTAAAAATTAAAAACAGAAACTAAAAAGAACCTGAAAATACCTCACTTGGAATAATTACCCGTTCGGAATGTCACCTTCACCCGGAATAATTCTTCTTCGTTCAGAATAAATCAACACAAAACACTCATTCGGAACTTTGGTTCGGAACTTCCTTGGTTCGGAACTTTTGCTTGGTTCAGAACTTTGGTTCAGAACTTTTGCTTGGTTCAGAACTTTGGTTCAGAACTTTTGCTTGGTTCAGAACTTTTGCTTGGTTCAGAACTTTGGTTCAGAACTTTTGCTTGGTTCAGAACTTTTGCTTGGTTCAGAACTTTGGTTCAGAACTTTTGCTAGGTTCAGAACTTTTGCTTGGTTCGGAACTTTGGTTCAGAACTTTTGCTTGGTTCAGAACTTTTGCTTGGTTCGGAACTTTGGTTCAGAACTTTTGCTTGGTTCAGAACTTTTGCTTGGTTCGGAACTTTGGTTCAGAACTTTTGCTTGGTTCAGAACTTTTGCTTGGTTCGGAACTTTGGTTCAGAACTTTTGCCTGGTTCAGAACTTTTGCTTGGTTCAGAACTTTCTTGGTTCAGAACTTTTGCTTGGTTCAGAACTTTGGTTCAGAACTTCCTTGGTTCAGAACTTTTGCTTGGTTCGGAACTTCCTTGGTTCAGAACTTTGCTTTGTTCGGAACTTTGGTTCAGAACTTTCTTGGTTCAGAACTTTGGTTCAGAACTTTCTTGGTTCAGAACTTTGGTTCAGAACTTTCTTGACAAATCTTTGATCCGGAATATACCTGGGAAATGAACACGAACGAAGAACACGCAAGAACTAAAAATAACATGAATCCAATCTAAACTAATCAAAATCAACCACAAGATTAAATCAAACTAATAACAAATAATCAACTAATGATAATCTATCAAACCAAAACAATAAAACTAACAATAATAACCACAATAATCAAAACCCACTTTGATCAAAATAAGAACATGAACATGAACATAAACATAAAAATCAAAGATTAAAGAAAGGTAGGATGAGATCAAACAATAAAGATAAAGATTAACAAGAATTAAAAGAACACTTACTTGAAATTAAATGGTAATTAAGGTGCAAGACAAGTATTTAAATTTGACAAGTAATTAAATGACAAGGTAATTAAAAGTGAAAGAACTAATTGTCACTATTAGCCAACAAAGAAAAATGCTAATCTCATCTAATCTATATAGGGGAGGTTAAGGAGTGCTTAGGAAGCTTCCTCCCCTCTTTCCTTTCTCCTTAATTGCATGCTTAGTCCTTCTCTTCTTAATCTTTTGTTAATTGCACCATTTTGTCCTTAAGCCTTTTAATCTTCTTAAATCTTGGACTTTAATGACTTTTGGCTCGGGATTTCTTTGGACTCGTCTTTTAATTCTTCAATAATTAAGACTTGAGTTCTTCGGCTTTTAGTAAACTTCCGTCTTTTGACTTTTTCTTCGATAAATCTTCAGAATTGGTCTTGGACTTCCGTTCTTTTTGCACTCTTGACTTCTTGACTTCGTCTTTCATCTTTTTCTTCAATAAAAGCCCGTGAATGCCCGTGTTTTCTCCACTTTTTACCTTTTCGTCCTAAATCACAACAAAAACACAAACCACGCATAATTCCGACATAAAAGACATAAAATACACGTTTTGTCTTGGTTATTATTGTAATTAAGTGGTAAAAAGGATGGGTGTTTACACACCTATCAAATCCCCAACACTTGACCATTGCAATGTCCTCATGCAATGCATTAGTTACAAAGCACGTTTACATTTTTCATCATAATCAGTCTACATTGGCCTTTATTAAAGAGATAGAAAACTATAAACATTCAAAGTAAAGAAATCAAAAGCATACCTTGGGTTTTGAAAATGTCATGAATAATCATCATCCTCAAGTTTTCACTTTCTCCAAACCAAGCTTAAAAACGAGATCATTGTTATTATAAGTTAGCAAACTAACACGAACTCATGTGGGCCAATTACTCACTTAGACTCCCTTATTCCTAGGTGTATCTCTTATATTTTATTGTTGTCTTGAATGATCACAAGGATGCATTGTTTGACTTATTTCGATAGTTATTTAGGCCGAAAATAAAGTGAACGATTTAATCAATAGTTAGCTAAAGGACAAAATCTTTTAAAACTGCTTCTCGGGATCTCATAAAGTTCATATCTTGGCATAACTCGCTTCGCGATTTGAGACCTTTCTCGGACCGATATTTGGCAGCGACTTCATACTTCAAACCTTGAGAGAAGTTCATGAAATAATGGTCTTCTCTTCATATAGGAATTTGTTCACTTGAAGTTTTGAGAGATTCATACTTGGACCACGACTTCTTCATTTTTCTCCAATCATTAATTTGGACTTTGATATACAACGATCTGCCTCCTTTTATGACTTGGATCTATTTATCCTCATACCTTGCTAGGGTCTTTTTGGATACACTTCTCCATGACTTTTGGGGAGTTTTTGCTTTTCGTCGTGTGTCTCGATCCTTCATATTGATTTTCGATAAATGATTCTTCACATCACTTTGGATCTTTAGCAACAAAATATAGCCCTCATGCCTTGTTAGGACCTTTTTGGACTCGCCAATCTTCGCATCCCGCTTCAATAAGTTATGCCTTGGCTATGAACTCTAATCCATACCGAGCAACTTTTATACGATCTTGGGCTAGAAGCTAAGTAACTTTTCAAATCGTACAACCTTATTTATTGCAGATAAATTTATTAGCAAGCGATGGGAGAATAGGCTTATAATTAACTCACTTAAATTCACGAAAGAATACCAAACTTATAATTGACTCTATCATCTCTCGTTCTCCATAGTTTAAAATCTCAAGGAATGAGACTCGTGGATGCTTAGCCTATTAAATCAAAGTTTTGGGTTTTCGAGTCGCCTATAGGATCTTGCAAATTCTTAGACTTTTTCAAGTTTAGAAATCGTGTTTTAAAGTTCCCTTGATAAACGACTCTCTAGGATCAATTATAGGAACTTGCGAAAAGTTCTTGTTCTTAACCCGTGAGAGTTAAGACTTTCGCGTTTTATAGCTCCCTATATAAAAGCCTAGCAAAACTTGACTTAAACATGTTAAGGATACTAGGTAGAGTAACTTAGACAGGTAAACTCGGGTTGAGTCAAAAGATTCACAACGTTTGAAAATTAAAACCACTTTATTAAAGATTTATTCTAACAAGAAAAGAAAATAACTATACAAAAGTAAAAACTAATAGGCCAAAATAGATCAAAAATTTTGAAAAATGTTAAAAATTTGATTTTCCGGTTAAAATGAGGACAAATACAAGGAAAAGGCCACTTAACTTCGATAGAAGTCCCCCCTACACTTAATATAAACATTGTCCTCAATGTTTAAGCATGTGGGAGTAAACTCCCCTACACTTAGGACATTGTGTACGTTGTTTAAATCTTGCTAAGGAAAAGACAACTAAAGAGATTCCTATTTTAATATTGAGAAAATATAAAATAGTGAATCGAAAAGAGTTTAGGATAGAACCGGGAAGAAGGGAACACGGAATCACGGGTCGTCAAGAATCATCAAGAGTGGATCATTGAGCGCGCGAATCCCTGATTAAGAGAGGAGAGGAAATAGCAAACACCAGCGGGTCTCCCCTACACTTAGGATAAAGAAAGCTAAAAGATAGAAACATGGGTTGCCTTCCAAGAAGCGCTTGATTTTTGATTACCGAGTCGTGAGCCTGACTCGACCTTGATCATCATAGGAAGAAGCATGAAACATATCCACCCGGATCAAAGACATAGTTTTCGTTCATCAAATAGCACAAGCTTAAGGCGAACAAGGCAAGCCAAAGAAGAGTAGGCAAGGTTCCCTTAAGCAAAGATGGAGCACGGTGGAAGCAAGGGTGAAGTGGTGCAAGCATGTCTTCAATAATTCCAAAGATTTTTCCTTTTATTTCACCAGGTGGATACTGAGATGGCTGAAGAATATCAATATCGGGATCGAACACCTTTTCCTTTAAGGGAAAATAGCACTCAGGCTCAGCAGAGTGTGAAGAAGATCCGCGAAAAAGATGCACAACCTCGTCCTCAGATGGGGGACAAAGAGGTGTTAAATCATATGTGCTGCGGATATTGGTGTCGACCAGTTTCTTCTCCTTTGAAAGAATGTTCTTCAAATCCAAAGTAGGATCAAGACGATAATCTTCAAAATCTAAAGGAGGAGCATCACTCTCATGAGGGAAGTATGTATTGAGAAATGTAGAGAAGTCTTCCTCAAATGAGTAATCATCCAAAGTAGGATCGAGTGATGGCGGAGGATCTTCATAATGTGAAGAATCGCTCGAAAGAGTATCGGCCTCATCAAAATCATCATAAGTGGGCAGATCGGGATACTCAGAAGTAAGGTCATCATAATCATCCGAATCTGAGCTAGAATCATCATCATAAGCATCAAAGACCGGTAGAGAATCATAAACGGGAGAAGGTTCCAAATTGGATAGAGAATCATCCACATCATCTTGAAAAAGTGGATTAGCAATGCAAGAATCGAATAGAGGATTGTTGTAGATGACAAAATCATCGAGCACATTAATCATATTCACGGATTCTCTTCCAAAGGATTTGCTTGTAAGCTTCCCCATTGATTGTGGTAAAATACACCCTTTAGGAAAAAGGCGTAAAAGCGGTAAGTATCGAGTGATGACTTTAGGAAAAATCAACACTAATGACCCTTAATGGTGTGTAAGTTCGTTTCCCAAGGAGGTATATGTGTGTGAAAAACTTGCCAAATGTTTGTGATTAATGATTGGTTTAGAAGGGGATTAGAAGAGAAAATGACGAAGTCGTAAAAATAAAAATTAACTCAAAATCACTATTAGAAAGTTAAAACGTAGAACCTTAAAAACCACAAAAATAAAAATAAATTCTAAAAATTACTAAAAATTTACCAAAAATTAAAAATAATAAACTAAGAGTTTACCAATGATCAAAACTTTTTCAAACCTTTTTAAATAATTAAATATTCAATTTTTAAATGCTAATTAAAGCCCTAAAAATCAAATAAATTATCAAAAAGCCCAAATAAATATTTTTCAATTGATAAACCTCTAAAATGACCTAAAATGATTAAAAATTATTTTTAGAAATTTTAAAACTAATAAAAACTATTTAAAATGAATTAAAAACTATCAAAACTTAAAATAATTATAAAAATTAATCTATAAGTGATAAAATTATTATAAAAGTTGCTAAATTCCTATTTTAATGTATTTAACCTAAGAAAAATGTAAAAAGTTGGAAAATGTGAAATTTTAAAAATAATAATAAAATAATAATAAAATAATATTAAAAATCCAAAAATTATAAAAAATTCTAAAAACTTGCAAACTAGTTTATTTAAACCTAAATAATCAGAAAATGAAAGTGAAATTACCAAAATACCCCTAATGGGCCCTCAAATTGCCAAATCCAAATTCAGTCAACCTAAATGGGCTTTTGGGCCCAAAAAGTCAAACTTGGCCCAATTGACTTGGAAAAGCCCTATCTGACTTAAAATTTAATTCTAAGAACAAAACTCTAAAGGTCCAAAAGCTGAAAATGTGCTTATCACAGCTTATTGAACACAAAGCTTATTCTTATTGGGCTTTTCAGCCCATTAAGCCATAAGCTAATGCCATAAGCTCTAATTTGACACACAACCCTTTTTTTGGATGCTTAAGAGATCTGTCAAAAGAAATTTTCAATAAGCTCACTCAATAAGGCAGAAAATAGAAAAGCAAAATTCCACAAAACGACAAAATAGTCGTTTTTGAGAAATACTCAACCTCAGAAGCTGATTCAACTTGCAAAAGCTTTCAAATGGACTCAATAAGCAATATCAATCAACAAAAATCCAATAAGCACAAGAAATAAGCCAGAATAAGCACAAATGAACTTATGTAAAAGTCAAAGGACTTGGTTTTCTAGTCAAACCTAAAAGTCAACCACCCAAATGCTCCAGGATGAACAAATGGGTCAAAATATGAGCACCTATCACAAAAACAAAGTTGTTGCTGGTTAAAATAAGCTATTATAGCTTATTGATAAGCTGACACCAAAAATGCACTATCAGTGGCAACCAGCAGGGGGAAGGAGTTCCCACTGTTTTGACTAATTGACCAAGCTTATTTGAGAGTTCTGGTTTGATTCTATTGGAAACAAAGGCACCCTTGTGATAAGTGAATCACAAGGAGTCAATAGCAACAATAAAATCACAAAATGATCCACACAATAAGCCACAATAAGCCAAACAGTCCACAGATATGCTCCAGATATGCAAATAAGCAGTTAAGCACTTAATAAGCAGTTTTAAGCAAAATAAGCCAGCCAAACTTAACCAGATGCACACACAAGCTATATAAACTAACAATAAACACAAAGCAACAAGAATCAAACACTGAATCAAAGTAAATAGCAAGATCAAAGCACAAAAAGTTACTGATGAACAAAGAACATATGCAGAAACAGGTTTGCTGATATACTTGACACTTAATCCAATTTCAAGCCTCAAATCCCTCTACCCTGGTGTGTTTAGCTATGATTTAGCACTTGTTACCCTTAACCTATGCTTAGATCTAGGTGTCCTCAAAATCCTAGCCAATTTTACCAAGTTATGAAGATTTTAGAGCCAATCTATGAATCAATGTGTTTAAGACCACAAAACCTACAAACAGATGCACAAATACTCCCAAATAACAGAAACCAATACTTGCATACAACACACAAGCACTTATCAAACCTCAAATCCAACTTATGCAGTAATCCCAAACACCCTTTTAAAACTTATTTTCACAAATTTTTCAAAAGATCATTAAGATTCAACCCACAAATCAGATCAATAACACCTTATAAACATCAAAACAAACCAAATCAACAATAAACATCCACAATAACACAGATTCAAGCACAAATCCACAAAAATCACAAATATTCAGAAACTTAAAGAGAAAATGAAAAGGGAAGAAGGTGCAAACCTCCAAGACCTACATCCAGGCCCTGGATTGTTTGAGCTGAGGTACTAGCAAAACAAGTACCAGCTTCCAATGCTGCTAAGATGAACAAACACAAAGTGAGATCAAATATTATGCCAACTTTCTGATTTATGATGCACAAGTTTTATCACTTAAAACCTTGCCTCAAAAACCTTCAAACATGTAAATGGAACTCAGATTTTAGCTTCTCAAACACCAAACTTTTATAAACAAGAACAAGATTTCTCAAAATTTCTGAAAATCAAATTTTATTTCATAAAAAGGAATTACAAAGATTAAAAGCTAAAATCTGGAACAAAAGCTCTCTCACATGTTGAGGAGTCTTTTTATAGGCAAATGCCAAGGCTACACTGTTCATAAACCCTAGATGTGAAATTCCCTAAATGCCCTAAGTCCTTGAGTACGTTTGTTGTTGTTGTTGAGCTGTCCAAAATGATCCTACACGTTCATTTTAGCTTTGTGATCAAGCAAAGGCTCTTAGCTGTTGATCTTGACACGTGGCTAAGCTTGGAGGCCAAGTTGAAATCTGATTGGTGGAAAGGGTATTGGGGTGGGGTCCATAGTGAGTGGAGATGAGGGTTTTGTGTGTGGGATAGGTTCCTGCACATGTGAATCAAACGCATGCCTGGGTAATTTGTTTTTACCCTTTGATTTAAGTTGTGAAAAATCTGGGCTGTAAAGGTGAATAGTGCTTTTGTTTGATCCGTTTTTGTAGGAGTGGGAAGTTGTTTGGCGCAAAATGTGTTTAAATGTTTCATTTGCACAAGTTCAGCCCTTGTCTTTCCTTTCTTTTTTGCATTTGTGGTAAAAAATCCATCAGCGCCCAATTAAGCTTGTATCAACTTTCACCATTTGGCAATTTTGGCACATAACTTTTCAAAAGGGTTTTCAAGGGTTCTTTTTGCCATTTTGAGATATTTCAAGGACTGATTTTGAACATTCTTGATCTTCAAAGGTCTTCATTGCATCTTTGACTTTATGAGGGACCATTATTGGCAATTTTGATTTGTTGAGGGACTATTCTTGCCATTTCTTCAAAGTTGAAGGACCTTTTGTGTAATTTTGACAAACTTAAGGGACCAAACTTGTAATTATTAATATACAAGGGTTTTAAGTGTCATTTCTTCAATAAATGAGGATCAATCTTGTTTGTCTTCAAGTCTTCAAGGTATTTTGTTGAGATTTCCATGATTAGGGCCCGGTTCTTTGTACGGCTTCGTTTCTCGTGTCCGTTTTTCCTTGTAACTTGTGATCTTTTGTCTTTTTCACGATATCCATACCTAAAATACACAAGTAAACAAACACAAGCATATATATATGGTATTTTTATGACATCTTTATGCATTTAAAGCCCGAAAAGAACGATGAGATCATGTATAAATGCCATCTCATCACTCCCCCATACTAAGCCATTGCCGTTCCCTCACGCAATGCTAGAATAAAGCATCACCAAAGTTCAATTTTATTAACCTTTATTGAAGAGTAAAAAGACTTGCAACATACTACGATGATGTGTAAAGACATAATGTATGATTTTCATCACAAAAAAGTGACTTTTAGGGTCAAAGAATAGAAACAAGTTAATGTCCCTTAGAGTAAACTTCGTCATCCTTGATTGTCATACATTTCATGCTAAGTGCAAAAACAAGATCATTGTTGGTACAAGTCACAATGCTAACACTTCTCATACGTCCAAATTGTGCAATACTTTTTCTCCCCGCAATCCTAGTTATTATAAAAGGAAATGGGTTACTAGCATTTTTTATCTATTTGTCATGGATCACAAGTGATTCATATTTACTTATTTGAGTAGTTATTAGTCCGAAAGCAAAGTAGGACGATTTGATCAATAGTTAGCCGAAGGACAAAATCTTTTAATACGGCTTCTCGTGTATCTCCTTAAGTTCATATCTTGGCATAACTCGTTTCACGATTTGAGACCTTTCTCGGACCGATATTTGGCATGTACTTCATACTTCAAATCTTGGGAAGACGTTCTTGAAATTATGGTCTTCTCTTCATATATTTGGAATTTCGTCTCTTGACGTTTTTGAGAGATTCTTCATATTGGACCACGACTTCATCATTTTTCTTCAATCTTTATTTTGGATTTTGATATACAACGATCCGCCTCCTTTTCAGACTTGGATATATTTATCCTCATACCTTGTTAGGGTCTTTTTGGATAGACTTTCTCCATTCTTTAGGGGAGTACTTGCTTCTCGTCGTGTGTCTCGATCCTTCATATTGATTTAGGAATAATGATACTTCACATCATCTTTGGATCTTTAGCAAAAATAGAGCTCCTCATGCCTTGTTAGGGCCTTTTTGGATAATCGCCAATCTTCGCGTCCCGCTTCAATAAGTTATGCCTTGGCTATGAACTCTATTCAACCCCGAGCAAACGATCTTGCGCTAGAGGCTAAGTAACCTTTCAAATCGTATGACCTTACTTATTGCAATTATGATTTATTTCTAATGCATTGATCTTATGGGAAGAAAAAGCCACAATTAAAAACATATGAGTTTTTGAAAGAACACATTCATGTTCTACGTTTAGCATGATTACTTGTCTAACTCTATCATTTCTCGTTCTTCACTATATAAAGACCTCTAATTAAAGAGACTCGTGAATACTTAGCCATGCAAGTCAAAATTAAGCCAAATTTGGATTAGCTTTCATTAAGACTATATCAAATCAAAGTTTTGGGTTTTCAAGCCACCTATAGGATCTTGCACTTTCTTGGACTTTTTCAAGTTTAGAGAATGCGTTTTAAAGTTCCCTTGATAAGTGACTTTCTAGAATCAATTATAGGAACTTGCGAAAAGTTCTTGTTCTTAACCCGAATGGATTAAGACTTTCGCGTTTTAAAGCTCCCTATATAAAAGTCTAGCAAAACTTGAATTGAGCGAGTTAAGGAATGTAAATGGCTCCAAATGCCCATCAAGTCAAAAATTAACTCTTATTCTACCCATCGGAAAATATACATTCGTGTCTTAAAAACACTTATGAAAACTAAGAAAAATTTAAAATTTGGCTATTTTTAGCCTTATTAGCAAAACAAAACATTGAAAGTTGGAAAGCGTGAGGGCGTAGCAAAGCAAGTACCTATTCACCCCCCCATACTAAAAGTAAACATTGTCCTCAATGTTTCGAGTCTAAAGGTGGAGCACCCCCATACTAGAGACGAAGAATCGAATGCTTAGGATCTAGCATGGAAAGGGTGATCAACAATATATCTAAAGCCGTTTATTAAGTATGCTAAAAGATAATTGTTAGAACAATAAAGGATATGTCATGGATTCGTGAAAAACTTCTTCAAACGAACGATGGAGGCTCACGTAAACGAACACGAAAGTCTTCAATCGTAGATGATGATGATGATCTAGATAACACAATCACAAACAACCACGAGACAACGAGTTGAAAGGGTACAAGTCCCCTTATTAGTGAATAGTGAGCATAAAAGATAAGCATGGGATCTCCCCCACGAGGCACCTCGTTTTTGATTACCGAGTCATGAGCTCGACTCGATCCCCTCAATGCTAATTATCATTGGGGAAGGTGTCTTGGTCGGGGGCAACCATTGAAGGAATTTCCCCACCAAAGTAGTGCTTAAGCCTATGTCCATTCACCTTGAAATTAGGACCATCATCTTGAGCTAGCTCAATGGTCCCATATGGAAACACTTGTGTAATGGTGAACGGACCCGACCAACGAGATTTCAATTTCCCGGAAAATATCGTAAGACGAGAGTTAAAAAGCAACACTTGATCGCCAACATTAAAAACCCGGTTTTTAATCTTTGAATCATGAAACTTTTTAGTCTTTTCTTTAAAAATTAATGAATTTTCATAAGCTTTATCTCTTAATTCATCCAATTCATTCAATTGTATTTTCCGGTGATCTCCTGCGGTCTTCAAGTCAAAATTAGCATGCTTAAGGGCCCAATATGCCTTATGCTCTAACTCAATGGGCAAATGACAATTCTTCCCATAGACTAACTTATAAGGAGTGCAACCGATAGGTGTCTTATAAGCGGTCCTAAAGGCCCATAAAGCGTCATCAAGTTTGTCGGACCACGAAGCACGGTTTTCTCCAATTGACCTCTCTAAAATCCTCTTCAAAGCTCGGTTCGAAACCTCGACTTGCCCACTCGTTTGCGGGTGATAAGCCGTAGAAAGACGATGTGTAACTCCATATTTCTTTAGAACCTTTTCGAATTGGTCATTACAAAAATGGGTTCCACGATCGCTTATAATAGCACGAGGGGTTCCGAACCGAGAGAATAGTTGCTTCAAAAACTTCACTACCACACGAGCATCATTAGTAGGCAAAGCCTTAGCTTCCACCCACTTAGAAAGGTAGTCCACCGCGACGAGGATATATTTGTTGCCATGAGATGATGGGAAAGGCCCCATAAAGTCTATTCCCCATATGTCGAAAATCTCACACACTTGAATTATGTTTTGCGGCATTTCATCACGTTGAGACGATTTTCCTTGACGTTGGCACGAATCACACGACTTTACAAGTGCGTGTGCATCACGATAGATAGAAGGCCAAAAGAAACCGGCATCGAACACTTTCTTAGCCGTGAGATTAGCACCGTGGTGACCACCCGTGGGTCCCTCGTGACAAGCTCTAAGGATATTAGAAGCTTCGGCACCAAACACACAACGTCAAACGAGTTGATCCGCACAAATCTGAAAGAGATAAGGGTCGTCCCAAAAATAGAACTTGACGTCACGAAAGAATTTTCGTTTTTGTTGTGTCGTCATACCCTTGATTATGAAATTGCCCGCATGGTAATTTGCAATGTCGGCAAACCATGGGGTGGTGTCTTTAGAATTCACTACACCGAGAGTCTCAAGAGGAAATGTTTCGGTAATTTCCTTGTTCTCGAAAGCATCTTTGTGAGGATCTTCTAGACGAGAGAGATGATCGGCCGCTAGATTCTCGGCTCCTTTTTTGTCAAGCACGGTGACATCAAATTCTTGGAGGAGGAGCATCCAACGAAGCAATCTCGGCTTAGAATCTTGCTTAGCTAAGAGATACTTGATAGCCGAATGGTCGGTACACACAATGCTTTTAGTTAAGACGAGATAAGGTCGAAATTTCTCAAAAGCATAGACCACGGCAAGGAATTCCTTTTCCGTTGTGGTGTACTTTAATTGAGCCTCGGTCATCGTCTTACTAGCATAGTGGATAGGACGAAAATGCTTGTCATAACGTTGCCCTAAGACGACCCCTATAGCATAATCACTTGCATCGCACATGATTTCAAAGGGTAATTCCCAATTAGGAGCAACAAGAATGGGAGCTTCGGTAAGTTTCCTTTTGAGAGTCTCGAAAGCCTTAATACAATCCTCATTAAAGTTAAAAGGAGCATCCTTCTCGAGAAGGTGTGTCATAGGACGAGAAATCTTCGAAAAGTCCTTGATGAAACGACGATAAAAGCCCGCGTGGCCTAGGAAACTCCTAACTCCCTTAACGGTTTTGGGATGAGGTAACTTGGCGATGACGTCTACCTTAGCTTTATCGACCTCAATCCCCGCCTTCGACACCTTATGTCCTAAGACGATTCCTTGTTTACACATGAAATGACATTTCTCCCAATTAAGCACAAGATTGGTTTCTTCACAACGTTTTAACATTTGTTCGAGATTAGATAAACATGACGTGAACGAATTACCAAACACCGAGAAGTCATCCATAAACACTTCCATCGACTTCTCGATCATATCGTGAAAAATCGCCATCATACACCGTTGAAACGTACCGGGTGCATTACAAAGTCCGAAAGGCATCCTACGATAAGCGAACGTTCCATAAGGACACGTAAACGTAGTCTTCTCTTGATCACGAGGGTCGATAGGGATTTGAAAGTAACCGGAAAAACCATCTAAAAAGCAATAGATATCATTTCCCGCAAGTCGTTCCAACATTTGATCCATGAAGGGCAAAGGAAAGTGGTCTTTACGAGTGGCGTCATTTAACTTTCGGTAGTCAATACATACCCTCCAACCGGTCACAACACGAGTGGGAATTAACTCGTTGTTTTCATTAGGCACAACGGTCATTCCTCCCTTTTTAGGGACACAATGGATTGGGCTCACCCATGGGCTATCGGATATAGGATAAATCATTCCCGCGTCGAGGAGTTTAAGGACCTCCTTTTTAATGACATCGTGAATTTTGGGATTCACCCTCCTTTGACTTTGAATTGCGGGTTTGTAGTCCTCCTCCATTAAAATCTTGTGAGTACAAAATTTTGGGTCAATACCCTTAATGTCGGATATTTTCCACGCAATTGCCCCTTTGTGAGCCTTAAGAACTTTCAAGAGCTCGGTTTTTTCATCATTAGCAAGAACTTTTGCAATAATAACCGGAAACTTGTCATCACCTTCCAAGAATGCATATTCAAGGTGAGAAGGAAGATCTTTCAATTCAAGGATAGGTGGTTCCTCGATTGAAGATTTTGGTTCAACACTCATAACTTCCATCGGCGAAAGAAATGGTGGAATAGAAGTATCATCACTAATCAACACCTCATCTTCATTTTCGATTTCATTGAAGTGAAATCGCCCCCTTGGAATGGAGTGAGATTTGGTGTGGAATTAGCAAGAATCGGATCCAAAATAGTGGGATTGCCACTTGACGAGCTATCGGAAAAACCTAACACTTCTTGTGAAAACTCATCGCAAACCACATCAACGATGTCAATGTGATTGATGGTAGCGATTGCATAAACATGAGAAGGTTTCGAGTTTTGAGTAGCGTTTATAACAAGTTCCTCTTCGTTGAATCTCAAAGTGATAGTTCTCGCATGAACATCGATAAGCGATCTCGAAGTGTCTAAAAATGATCGACCTAAAATTAGAGGAACTTGAGGATCCGCGGGGATGTCAACTACTATAAAATCAACGGGATAGTAGAACTTCCCCACTTTCACGAAAACATCTTCGGCTACTCCACATGCCATAATCGTAGAATGATCGGCCATCTCGATGGACATGTTCGAAGGAATGAGAGCCGGAAGCGAAAGCGATTTCCAAATGGAAAATGGCATCAAATTAATGCTCGCACCAAGATCGGCCAAGGCGAGGCATTCTTTCATATCTTGTATATCACAAGGAATGAGAAACTTTCCGGGATCACCAACTTTTTCTGGTATGCGGTTAAGATAAACCGAAGAACAATTAGCAAGCTTTGAAAGCTTTTCCTTATCGCTCATCATACTTTTAAAAGTGGAAGCCAAACGAGGCATATATAACAACGCGTCGGCTAAACTCACATCAATATGCACTTGTTGAAACATTTTTATAAAAAGCTCGATTTGTTGTTTGTTACGTTCTTGCAACTTCTCTTTGTTTCGTCTTGAAGGGTAGGGTAAAGGTGGTGTGGGTTGGTCATTAGGCAACGGCCTTGGAAACTCGGGTTCCATAATTGGTATTGGTTCAACCGTAGGTGTGGTATGAGCGGTACTTCGTGGGATTGTAATATGCTCCTTTTCGACCATCACCTCGGGTTCTTTCTCGATTTCCTTCTCCTTAGAAGTACTTGGACGAGAGATTGGTTCCTTGAAAGTTTTACCACTTCGTGTAGTAATAACCTTCATTTCTCCCTTCGGGTTTGCAATGGTATCACTAGGAAGACCACCCGAAGAAGAGGGTTTACACATGATTGCTTCAAACATCTTAGCCATTCGGTCCTCAAATTTTGATTGCCTAGCATCCGCTTTTAATAACTCTTGCTTAATCTCATGTTGTCCTAATTCCATCTTTTGTTGATTTTGTTGAAGACGTTGGACATTTCCTTCCATTTTGTTTGCATGAGTTTTTAGTTCGTTAGCAAGTTTATTTTTAAGCTCGTTTTTCAACTCGGATCTTAAGCTAATCATCTCACGTTGCATATTATCAAATTTAGCATCATTTGCTTTAGCATAATCCAAAAATTCTCCTTGCAAATTTTTAGTGTGAGCATTTTGAAAACCTTGTGTAGTGTTTTGAAAATCACGGTTTTGGTTTTGATTAGAGATTTGTCCATTCCCACTTTGATAATTCCCTTTGTTGTAATTGCGTGTGTTGCTTTGGTAATTACCTTGGTTGTTGTTTCGATAATTATTAGCATTTTGGTTTGGTGGAGCTTGATTTGGACGGGAACCTTGACCGTTTTGGTTGTAAGTTCCCGTTGCTACATAAGCACTCGAAGTGTTACCATCCGCGGTAATGCACTCGGAAAGATCATGAGCTCCCCCACAAGATAAACAACTCTTAGCAACCGCTTTAACCGAAGCGGAATTGGAAGCTTCTTGAGCCTTCCAATGGGACATTAGATTAGCAAATCTATCAAAAAACCGATTTTCCTCATTAGCTTCATCATGTAAGGAGTTAATGCTACGAGACGATTGTGACGAAGATGACGAACCCATATTGGCAACACTCGGTGTGTTACGAGGGTTATAAACCTTAGATCTATTTTCAATGATTTGTAAAGCCTCATTTGTCGTCTTGCACAAAAAATTACCACCCGCGGCGGCATTCAAATAATCTCGTTCATGATCATTAAGCCCATTATAAAAAGTATCCACTTGATGCAATTCCGTAAAATCATGGTGTGGACATTCATGTAACATTTCTTTAAAGCGTTCCCATGCCATTGAAAAACTTTCATTATTACGTTGCACAAATCGTGAAATCTCATTTTTTAAGTGTGTTGTTTTAGATGGTGGAAAAAACTTGTTCACAAACTTAGAAACGAGATCGGTCCATGTCAAAATCGAATTTGGCGGTTCTTTCTCAAGCCAATTTTTTGCGGGTCCATCCAACGAGTATGGAAACAACATCATCTTAATGGCGTCATGTGGAACATCCTTAAATTTGCTAGTGGCGGTGAGACGGTTGAAATTCCTAATGTGGTAATGCGGGTTGTCTTTCTCGTGCCCTCTAAACTTATTTGCTTGCAACATCGACATTAAACCCGTCTTAATCTCGAAATTCTCCGCAAGGATGGCGGGAATCACAATAGCCTCTCCAAAACCCTCGGTGGGTGCTTGTAGCAACTCCATCATAGTACGATTAGCCATGACGACTTCTTGTTCTACAATAGGTTCAACAATTGGAGGTTCTTCAACAATCAACGTCTCTTGATTGGCTTGCTTTTGAAGACGTTTACGAGCTCGTTTTGCTTGATTACGAGTGATCATAAACTTCACGAAGAATGGGAGGTGAGCAAAGAAGATTCTTTTTGGGTGTTTTGTGAATTTTCAATTTTTTTTGTGTTTTTTGATGATATTTAATTTTTTTGGATTTTGGTGTATCTTCGTAGACAACAATCTACAAAATCTCTCCTCGAATCAAACTCTTGATTAAAGAAGCCTCAAAGGAATGAAAACGATCACGTGGAGTGAACGCCTTCGAATGACTTTAGAACTTTGGTGAAAACCAAATTGTTCAAGAGGGTTTAATCACAAAGAAAACCAAGCAAATATAGTATACGTAATAATACTTTGGGCGGCAAAACCCTCGATTAGCTTTCAATCTCAAAATACTCACAAGCAAGCGGGGAAACGAGGCGGCGCGAAGCACTTAAGAGCCTTTTTCCTTAGGGTATATTTTATAATACCCGCCTTATACCCACCTTATAGTTTGTATTTTTCAAAATCGAGCTTCACGAAAGTATTTATCTATTTTTGCCTTTTTCTTTTTGTTTGAGATTCGAATACAATAATTAGGAGATCAAATCCCAATTAAGGTTGTGTTTTCACACTTTTGGAGATATTGTTTATTGATTGTGATACTTAATACAATGTATTAATAATATTTGTACAAGAAAAACCAAGAAAACCGATAATACGTATTAGTAGAGTTCTACTACTACAAATACTATTTTGGTTAATATTAAAAACAACAATGCAAATTAATCACGACACACCTCCCCGGCAGTGGCGCCAAAGTGATTGTGGTAAAATACACCCTTTAGAAAAAAGGCGTAAAAGCGGTAAGTATCGAGTGATGACTTTAGGAAAAATCAACACTAATGACCCTTAATGGTGTGTAAGTTCGTTTCCCAAGGAGGTATATGTGTGTGAAAAACTTGCCAAATGTTTGTGATTAATGATTGGTTTAGAAGGGGATTAGAAGAGAAAATGACGAAGTCGTAAAAATAAAAATTAACTCAAAATCACTATTAGAAAGTTAAAACGTAGAACCTTAAAAACCACAAAAATAAAAATAAATTCTAAAAATTACTAAAAATTTACCAAAAATTAAAAATAATAAACTAAGAGTTTACCAATGATCAAAACTTTTTCAAACCTTTTTAAATAATTAAATATTCAATTTTTAAATGCTAATTAAAGCCCTAAAAATCAAATAAATTATCAAAAAGCCCAAATAAAGATTTTTCAATTGATAAACCTCTAAAATGACCTAAAATGATTAAAAATTATTTTTAGAAATTTTAAAACTAATAAAAACTAATTAAAATGAATTAAAAACTATCAAAACTTAAAATAATTATAAAAATTAATCTATAAGTGATAAAATTATTCTAAAAGTTGCTAAATTCCTATTTTAATGTATTTAACCTAAGAAAAATGTAAAAAGTTGGAAAATGTGAAATTTTAAAAATAATAATAAAATAATAATAAAATAATATTAAAAATCCAAAAATTATAAAAAATTCTAAAAACTTGCAAACTAGTTTATTTAAACCTAAATAATCAGAAAATGAAAGTGAAATTACCAAAATACCCCTAATGGGCCCTCAAATGGGCCAAATCCAAATTCAGTCAACCTAAATGGGCTTTTGGGCCCAAAAAGTCAAACTTGGCCCAATTGACTTGGAAAAGCCCTATCTGACTTAAAATTTAATTCTAAGAACAAAACTCTAAAGGTCCAAAAGCTGAAAATGTGCTTATCATAGCTTATTGAACAAAAAGCTTATTCTTATTGGGCTTTTCAGCCCATTAAGCCATAAGCTAATGCCATAAGCTCTAATTTGACACACAACCCTCTTTTTGGATGCTTAAGAGATCTGTCAAAAGAAATTTTCAATAAGCTCACTCAATAAGCCAGAAAATAGAAAAGCAAAATTCCATAAAACGACAAAATAGTCGTTTTTGAGAAATACTCAACCTCAGAAGCTGATTCAACTTGCAAAAGCTTTCAAATGGACTCAATAAGCAATATCAATCAACAAAAATCCAATAAGCACAAGAAATAAGCCAGAATAAGCACAAATGAACTTATGTAAAAGTCAAAGGACTTGGTTTTCTAGTCAAACCTAAAAGTCAACCACCCAAATGCTCCAGGATGAACAAATGGGTCAAAATATGAGCACCTATCACAAAAACAAAGTTGTTGCTGGTTAAAATAAGCTATTATAGCTTATTGATAAGCTGACACCAAAAATGCACTATCAGTGGCAACCAGCAGGGGAAAGGAGTTCCCACTGTTTTGACTAATTGACCAAGCTTATTTGAGAGTTCTGGTTTGATTCAATTGGAAACAAAGGCACCCTTGTGATCAGTGAATCACAAGGAGTCAATAGCAACAATAAAATCACAAAATGATCCACACAATAAGCCACAATAAGCCAAACAGTCCACAGATATGCTCCAGATATGCAAATAAGCAGTTAAGCACTTAATAAGCAGTTTTAAGCAAAATAAGCCAGCCAAACTTAACCAGATGCACACACAAGCTATATAAACTAACAATAAACACAAAGCAACAAGAATCAAACACTGAATCAAAGTAAATAGCAAGATCAAAGCACAAAAAGTTACTGATGAACAAAGAACATATGCAGAAACAGGTTTGCTGATATACTTGACACTTGATCCAATTTCAAGCCTCAAATCCCTCTACCCTGGTGTATTTAGCTATGATTTAGCACTTGTTACCCTTAACCTATGCTTAGATCTAGGTGTCCTCAAAATCCTAGCCAATTTTACCAAGTTATGAAGATTTTAGAGCCAATCTATGAATCAATGTGTTTAAGACCACAAAACCTGCAAACAGATGCATAAATACTCCCAAATAACAGATACCAATACTTGCATACAACACACAAGCACTTATCAAACCTCAAATCCAACTTATGCAGTAATCCCAAACACCCT
This sequence comes from Glebionis coronaria, assembly GCA_025667525.1. Classification (NCBI taxonomy): domain Eukaryota; kingdom Viridiplantae; phylum Streptophyta; class Magnoliopsida; order Asterales; family Asteraceae; genus Glebionis; species Glebionis coronaria. The sequence goes on from CM046877.1 coordinate 488,902,161, forward strand.
TTTAAAACTTATTTTCACAAATTTTTCAAAAGATCATTAAGATTCAACCCACAAATCAGATCAATAACACCTTATAAACATCAAAACAAACCAAATCAACAATAAACATCCACAATAACACAGATTCAAGCACAAATCCACAAAAATCACAAATATTCAGAAACTTAAAGAGAAAATGAAAAGGGAAGAAGGTGCAAACCTCCAAGACCTACATCCAGGCCCTGGATTGTTTGAGCTGAGGTACTAGCAAAACAAGTACCAGCTTCCAATGCTGCTAAGATGAACAAACACAAAGTGAGATCAAATATTATGCCAACTTTCTGATTTATGATGCACAAGTTTTATCACTTAAAGCCTTGCCTCAAAAACCTTCAAACATGTAAATGGAACTCAGATTTTAGCTTCTCAAACACCAAACTTTTATAAACAAGAACAAGATTTCTCAAAATTTCTGAAAATCAAATTTTATTTCATAAAAAGGAATTACAAAGATTAAAAGCTAAAATCTGGAACAAAAGCTCTCTCACATGTCGAGGAGTCTTTTTATAGGCAAATGCCAAGGCTACACTGTTCATAAACCCTAGATGTGAAATTCCCTAAATGCCCTAAGTCCTTGAGTACGTTTGTTGTTGTTGAGCTGTCCAAAATGATCCTACACGTTCATTTTAGCTTTGTGATCAAGCAAAGGCTCTTAGCTGTTGATCTTGACACGTGGCTAAGCTTGGAGGCCAAGTTGAAATCTGATTGGTGGAAAGGGTATTGGGGTGGGGTCCATAGTGAGTGGAGATGAGGGTTTTGTGTGTGGGATAGGTTCCTGCACATGTGAATCAAACGCGTGCCTGGGTAATTTGTTTTTACCCTTTGATTTAAGTTGTGTAAAATCTGGGCTGTAAAGGTGAATAGTGCTTTTGTTTGATCCGTTTTTGTAGGAGTGGGAAGTTGTTTGGCGCAAAATGTGTTTAAATGTTTCATTTGCACAAGTTCAGCCCTTGTCTTTCCTTTCTTTTTTGCATTTGTGGTAAAAAATCCATTAGCGCCCAATTAAGCTTGTATCAACTTTCACCATTTGGCAATTTTGGCACATAACTTTTCAAAAGGGTTTTCAAGGGTTCTTTTTGCCATTTTGAGATATTTCAAGGACTGATTTTGAACATTCTTGATCTTCAAAGGTCTTCATTGCATATTTGACTTTATGAGGGACCATGATTGGCAATTTTGATTTGTTGAGGGACTATTCTTGCCATTTCTTCAAAGTTGAAGGACCTTTTGTGTAATTTTGACAAACTTAAGGGACCAAACTTGTAATTATTAATATACAAGGGTTTTAAGTGTCATTTCTTCAATAAATGAGGATCAATCTTGTTTGTCTTCAAGTCTTCAAGGTATTTTGTTGAGATTTCCATGATTAGGGCCTGGTTCTTTGTACGGCTTCGTTTCTCGTGTCCGTTTTTCCTTGTAACTTGTGATCTTTTGTCTTTTTCACGATATCCATACCTAAAATACACAAGTAAACAAACACAAGCATATATATGGTATTTTTATGACATCTTTATGCATTTAAAGCCCGAAAAGAACGATGAGATCATGTATAAATGCCATCTCATCACCCATTTTAAAAACTTATGCATCATCCCCGACTCTTAAGATTAAATCGCCTTCGGCAACATCGACAAGAGCTCGTCCGGTTCTCAAGAATGGCCGACCAAGTATTAAAGGAATACGAGGGTCCATTTCATAATCAACAACGACAAAGTCGACCGGGAAAGTGAATGTGCTAACTTTAATGAACACGTCTTCGGCTATACCAATGGGGTAAGCGAGAGTGCGATTTGCAAGTTCAAGAGTCATATTTGTTGGAGTAAGGTCGGGTAATGATAGTGTTTTCCAAACACTCAAAGGCATAAGATTAATACTAGCCCCGAGATCAGCTAAGGCAGTAAATTCTTCGGTTTTGTTTAAAATGCACGGCAACACAAAATGACTGGGATCTCCAAGCTTTTCCGGAAGTTCTTTAAGAATAACTGCAGAGCAGTTTTCATTTAAGCGTGTGTTGGCGAGCTCAATAAGCTTCTCCTTCTTGTTAAGCAATTCCTTAAATGCTTTAACAAATTTCGGCATGTGGACAAGTGCTTCAACAAGGCTAATGTTGATGTTCATTTGAGAGAGCATCTTCACATAGCTCGACACTCGACAATCATTCTTGGTTAGCTCGTTGGTCTTGCCTAAGCGAGAAGGATATGGGATATTGGGTTTGGGTGGTGAAGGTGAAGGTGGTAAAGGTTGAGATGTTGAAGGGTTCTTCTTGGAAACATCGTCATGACGAGGCGGAGACGGTAATGGTGTACTAATACTAGGTGTAGGAGGAGTAGGGATAAATGGTGGTGGAGGAGGTGTAGATGATGGGGGCGGGATCGGTGGTCCTACTATGGTGACTCCACTACGGGTAGTAATAGCACTCACATTTGCTCGCGGATTGGTGACGGTGTTTGAAGGTAGAGAACTCGAAGAAGAGGGTTGAGCGGCGGGCAAGAAACTAGCAAGCATATTCTTTATATCATTTGTTTGAGTGCTGAAGGAGGATTGAATATTATCTCGAAGCTCGGATCTTATCTCATTCCCTTGCTTGGTGATATCCCCTTTCAGATTGATAATTTGGCTCTGAAGATTCTTGATTTGCTCACCTTGGGTTCTCATGATGGCTTCAACATCGGGATTAATGGGTGGGGCTTGTTGAGTGGGTGGGTGATAAGGATTAGAAGCTCTTGGTGGGATTTGGTTGCTTCTATTGTAGTTGTTGGCGGGGTTTTGGTTTTGAGGAGAAAAACCGGGTGAAAGGTAGTTGTTGGACCGGTAACTCAGCAAATTTCTATCCCCTTGAGGTCGAGCTTGGTAATTTTCCGGTGAATAATTACCATAAGCTGCATACACATTTTCCGGATTTCCTTGTGTAGAAGGACAATCGGTGTATGAGTGAGGACCGCCGCATGTTTCACAAGGATTGGCAACCGCTTTAACTTGTTGTTGTTGGTTTGAAGCGAGAAGCAAGATATTTTTGTTCATTTCAGTCATCATGCGGGTGAATTCGGTCATATCAGGGCTTGCTGAGGTAGAAGAAACATTGACTCTCGGGTTGTTCCTTAAAGAAGCGGAGGAATCCCAGTTTTTGTGGTGAGTAGTCATGTTCTCAATTAACTCTCTACACTCCTCGGGTCTCCTTTTCATAAATGTGCCACCGGCGGCTGCATTAATCGTATCACGATCTCGAAAAGTCAAACCGTTGTAGAAAGTATCAATCCATGTGACTGGAAGCATGTTGTGGTTTGGACAACGATCAATCAAGACATTATATCTTTCCCAGGCATCAAAAAGAGATTCATCGGGTTCTTTCATGAAACCGCTGATTTGATTGCGAAGGCTCGTGACCATGGATGGTGGAAAGTAGCGCGACAAAAAGCGTTGAGTCATGTCATCCCAAGTATGAATTGAATTCTTCGGGAGACGATCAAACCATTTCTCGGCGTGGTGTGATAAAGTATGTGGAAAGAGTTGTAGGCGAAGAACATCCATTGTGGCACCGGGCAACTTCATGCTTTGGGTGATTGTAATGAACTTGTCGAGGTGTTTGTTGGCATCATCATCAGGCAATCCACGAAAAGGATTAGTTTGCACTTGCTGAATCATGTGGTGCTTCAACGAAAACTCCGGAGCCGTGATTTGCATCGGCGCAATCGGTCCTCCTCGTCCAAACATGGTAGGTTGACAAAGCTCCTCCATTGTCCGAAGATCGGGCTGTGGAAGAACATTGTTGTTATTGTTGAGGTGCGGTGGATTATTATTATTGTTAACACCTGACATACTTAAATCTTCTCTAGTCTCGGGCTCTTGATAATTAGAAGATCTAGTACGCATACACCTGAAAATGCAAAAGAAAAAGAAACCAAACACAAAGACAATATATATACACAATAAATATAAAATCTTTTTGGAGTTTTGAAATTTTTAATTTTTATGGATTTTTATCAATTTTTAATTTTTATGGTTTTTTTGAATTTTTAAGCAAGAAAATAACTCTCACGAATGAACGGATCCCAAAAAGCAACGCGTCTCTCACAGAAAACCGTTAATCTTTACGAAAAGAGCCGGCGGCGGCGCCATTTGATAACTAGGCTTTTGACACCCCGTATAAAAAGATTAAAGTTCGTGTTATCGGTATCTTAACGAATTGATTTCCGGCTTAAAGTACGACTCTATTGTTTTTGGTGAAACAAATATTTTTGGTTGTTTTTAAAATAAATGTGCAAAACAATTAATGTAAATGAGCGGGTAAGTAAATCTAATTCTAACTTAAAGTAAAAGTGCAAGTATTTAAAAGCGTGACGAGAAATTAAAAGGCACTTAAAGTAAATAACGCAAACTTAAAACTATCTATGGCAAACTTAAAACGCAACTAAAACTTAAACTAAGGCAAGGCTAAAATAAATCTAAGGCAAGTAATCTTAAAGTGCGACTACGGAAAAAGGCGGGAAAAATAAAGCTTGAAAATTAAAAATTAAAAACAGAAACTAAAAAGAACCTGAAAATACCTCACTTGGAATAATTACTCGTTCGGAATGTCACCTTCACCCGGAATAATTCTTCTTCGTTCGGAATAAATCAACACAAAACACTCATTCGGAACTTTGGTTCGGAACTTCCTTGGTTCGAAATTTTGCTTGGTTCAGAACTTTGGTTCAGAACTTTTGCTTGGTTCAGAACTTTTGCTTGGTTCAGAACTTTGGTTCAGAACTTTTGCTTGGTTCAGAACTTTTGCTTGGTTCGGAACTTTGGTTCAGAACTTTTGCTTGGTTCAGAACTTTTGCTTGGTTCAGAACTTTGGTTCAGAACTTTTGCTTGGTTCGGAACTTTGGTTCAGAACTTTTGCTTGGTTCAGAACTTTTGCTTGGTTCGGAACTTTGGTTCAGAACTTTTGCTTGGTTCAGAACTTTTGCTTGGTTCGGAACTTTGGTTCAGAACTTTTGCTTGGTTCAGAACTTTTTCTTGGTTCGGAACTTTGGTTCAGAACTTTTGCTTGGTTCAGAACTTTTGCTTGGTTCAGAACTTTCTTGGTTCAGAACTTTTGCTTGGTTCGGAACTTTGGTTCAGAACTTCCTTGGTTCAGAACTTTTGTTTGGTTCGGAACTTCTTGGTTTAGAACTTTTGCTTGGTTCGGAACTTTGGTTCAGAACTTTCTTGGTTCAGAACTTTTGTTCAGAACTTTCTTGGTTCAGAACTTTGGTTCAGAACTTTCTTGACAAATCTTTGATCCGGAATATACCTGGGAAATGAACACGAACGAAGAACACGCAAGAACAAAAAATAACACGAATCCAATCTAAACTAATCAAAATCAACCACAAGATTAAATCAAACTAATAACAAATAATCAACTAATGATAATCTATCAAACCAAAACAATAAAACTAACAATAATAACCACAAGCATCAAAACCCACTTTGATCAAAATAAGAACTTGAACATGAACATAAACATAAAAATCAAAGATTAAAGAAAGGTAGGATGAGATCAAACAATAAAGATAAAGATTAACAAGAATTAAAAGAACACTTACTTGAAATTAAATGGTAATTAAGGTGCAAGACAAGTATTTAAATTTGACAAGTAATTAAATGACAAGGTAATTAAAAGTGGAAGAACTAATTGTCACTATTATCCAACAAAGAAAAATGCTAATCTCATCTAATCTATATATAGGGGAGGTTAAGGAGTGTTTAGGAAGCTTCCTCCCCTCTCTCCTTTCTCCTTAATTGCATGCTTAGTCCTTCTCTTCTTAATCTTTTGTTTACTCCTTAAGCCTTTTAATCTTCTTAAATCTTGGACTTTAATGACTTTTGGCTCGGGATTTCTTTGGAATCGTCTTTTAATTCTTCAATAATTAAGACTTGAGTTCTTCAGCTTTTAGTAAACTTCCGTCTTTTGACTTTTTCTTCGATAAATCTTCAGAATTGGTCTTGGACTTCCGTTCTTTTTGCACTCTTGACTTCTTGACTTCGTCTTTCATCTTTTTCTTCAATAAAAGCCCGTGAATGCCCGTGTTTTCTCCACTTTTCACCTTTTCGTCCTAAATCACAACAAAAACACAAACCACGCATAATTCCGACATAAAAGACATAAAATACACGTTTTGGCTCGGTTATTATTGTAATTAAGTGGTAAAAAGGATGGGTGTTTACACACCTATCAGTTTTCAAAAATCCTTTTCTCAAAAACATAGACTTAAGGAAATATGTGAAATCTTCTTATGCACAATATGAACAATGATAGTGTATCTAATCTAACACTAACCAATGTATATGCACAAAGAATAAAGAATGTAAAGAGTTAAGGGTAAAGAAAGATCAAACCAAACACCAAGGATTTATAGTGGTTCGGCAACGAAGCTCACTCCTCGTTCCTACTCCACTCCTCGAGTACTCCTTACTCGAGAGTTCACTACACAACAAGCTCCTTATGGTGGAGAAAATCTTACACGTCGCTTAACCAATTTCCGACTCTAAGCTAAAAGTCGATCCCTAATCATAGCTAGGACCAATCTACACAACTATACTTAGTACATAAACAACTTCCAAATAGACACGACTACTTGGATCTTCACAACTATGACACAACAACAAGTGTATAAGATTTGATCTTCAAAGGATCTTTGGTGGTGGACTCAACAGTTCACAAGGATAGTGTTCTTCTCTTTGCACTTGAAGAGGAAAGGATGGATGAGATAGATTCACTTCTAAACAAGTAGTAATCAATAAAATGATCAAGGATTTGATTGATTTAAGAAGTATGTTTGAATTTGGAAATTTATGTGCAAAAGAGGTGAAGAGAAAATATGAGAAATGTCCACTATTTATAGGACAAAGGGCCAACGGCTATATCTGCCCGCGGTTCCTTATCTCAGTCGGCGGTACCTTATCGATAAGGAACCGCCTAGGCACTAGGGAACCGTCAGAGTAGACTCCGCTCCCTTTTTGTCCTTTAGTGGTGGAGGTCTTATCTGATTATAAAATATCCTGAAAGAATATTCCAAATCAAAAAAGAATATGCCATTTTCAAATTTTCAAATATTTTATTTAATAAAATATTTTTTTAAAAAGAAAGTTTAATTAAAAACTTGTCACACTTAATAAAAGGTGAGTTTTAAGAAAAGATTAAATCACTTGATCACTTGATTAAGGTTAGTACTTGTTTATTCATACCTTAAGTGAAAATGGGTAAAATGAAAAATACTTGAACTCAAGAATTCATTTTTCATTGTTTTCGTAAATGCATGTTTTTACATATTGTCGTAATCAAAACTAAGCGAGACCGAAAAATGCAAGTAACGTTTTTAGGCATTATTGCATTAACAATATCCCCCTTTTTGATTCCGACAATACATAAACTCAATGACACAAAAACAAGATTTTCGAAGACGAGTTTATTCATTTCTCCCCCTTTGTCGAAGCAAAAAGGTTGCACAAGTCGATGTTGAAGAGACGGACTTTGCAAAGACTCCCCCTTGGTGCTTACTCCCCCTTGCTTGGGGCACCGAGGAATCGAGATATGGTGACAAGCTACATAGAAGGGTTAGTTGAACAAAATAGACAACCAACAAGAGATAGCTAAAGGTCACACAAAAAAAATAAAAAGAGAAGAAAACACAAAGACTAAGATACAAGTGAAGTCATATAAAATAAAAAGAATCATACAAAGATGTATGAAAGAGGAAACAAGCCAAAATCATAAATCTAATCCTAGTTAATTTAGAATTCTAAGATTTGCTTGAATAATGTGTCTTGTGGATAAGCAACCAATGCTTATATGAAAGACAAGGTAGTGGCGGAAGGTGGTGGTGGTGGCTTGGTGGAGATCTCATAATCAAAGTGAAGAGAGGGCTTGATTAAGAGACTCTTGATGTAGCTCAACTCCTCATAGATGTGTGCCATAGCAAGATGTTGATATTGAAAACAATGACAATATGTCCCATGGTGCATTACATTATCATGAGAAGGAGGAAGAACACTAAAGGGTGGTGGTGGAAGAAAAGATGTTCCACAATCAACATTCTTGGTAGGAGAAATGTGATTATGAGTGTTCTTGGGTGAATTTGGATTGAAAGTGTTTTTGGGTGAGTTGGGATTGAAAGCAATTAGGGAAAATGGAGGAGAATCAAGGCTTTCATTGGGAGAATAAGACATTTTGGGATGTGAAGTATGGAAAAATGCTTATGGTTAAATAGGGAAGGCTCAAGGTATTTTTTTAGGGTGGTCAAAGGGTTGAAACAAAGATTCCCAAAAGTGTTGGAACAAATTTGGAATTTTAGAAATACCTGAAAAGGAAGCACTGTACGCGGTTCCTTATTGCTTCCGGCGGTTCCTTATTGATAAGGGACCGCGGTTCATATATGGAACAGCCTACAGAGGTTGTGTTTTGGTGGTGAAGGAAGATTTTTCAGCAAATCTTATTTTTCTAGTCTAACTTATCATAGGGATATGCTTAAAAGCAAAGATAGACAAAGAGAACACATACTAACTCACCAAATAGGGATTTGACAAAAATACATGGATTTTAAAATAAAATCAATGTTGGAGGTGTGTAAAACAAGACCTTAAGTCATGACACAATGATCCTCCATGATTCTATCTTGTTCTTGCTATGTTTGAGTGAAACATACATATTAATTATGTAAGCTCGAGATTAATAGCAAGAATCAAAGAAAAACGTTTTTAGATGGAATTAACAATGTCAAAACATTTCTTGACCATTTTCGAAAGAGACTTTGAGGATTTTGAAAAGGAGAAGAGAAGATTTTCAAGAAGAGTTTAGGAGACTCAATGACTCAAAGTGATAAAAGACTCAAAATATAATAAGAGACTCAATAAAAGGAAAGCAATTAAGGAATATGTTCCATTAATCCTAGACGTAGACGCAAGTAATTAAAGGGTTCCCTCTTAAGTGGCTTAGTGAAGATGTCGGCTAAGTTATCCGTGGAGGATACCTTCTCAATTGAAATGTTCCCCTTTTGAACATTATCCCTAAGGAAATGGTGACGAATTTCTATGTGCTTGGTTCGCAAATATTACACGGGATTCTTGCTAAGGTCAATAGCACCTTTATTGTCGCACATGATGGGAATATCATCAAGACAAATCTCGTAATCAACAAGCGCTTGCTTCATCCATAGAGGTTGTTGGCATGCTTTTCCGGCACTCACATACTCGGCTTCCGTGGTGGATATCGCAAGAGCGGTTTGTTTCTTGGAGAACCAAGAAGTTAAACAACAACCCATGAAGGTACAAACACCACTAGTGCTTTTCCGGTCCACATAGTCTCCCGCATGATCCGAGTCCGCATAGACAATGGTTTCTACGCCGGTCCCTTTAGGATACCATAATCCTAAATGTATAGTGCCCTTAATGTATCAGAAGATACGCTTAACCGCTTCAAGGTGGGAGGTTTTGGGAGCCTCTTGTAAGCGAGCACAAAGGCAAACACTAAACATGATATCCGGTCGACTTGCCGTTAGGTACAACAAACTACCAATCATACCTCTATATTTGGTGTTGTCTACCGCCTCACAATCATCATCTACGGTGAGTTTAGTATCTGAGGCCATTGGGGTCTTCATTGGTCTAGATTATTCTAATCCAAATTTCTTTAGCATTTCTTTAGAGTACTTAGATTGACTAAAGAAAATACCATCGTCCATTTGTTTAATTTGGAGTCCTAAAAAGAAGTTAAGTTCTCCCATCATACTCATTTCAAACTCATCATGCATGATTTTGGCAAAGTCATCACAAAATTCTTGACAAGTTGAGCCAAATATAATGTCATCAACATATATTTGCACGATTATGAGGTGAGAACCTTTCTTCTTTGTAAAGAGAGTGTTGTCTACCATTCCCATGGTATACTCATGTTTAACAAGAAACACTTTAAATCTATCATACCAAGCTTTGGGTGCTTGTTTAAGACAATAAAGTGCCTTCTTAAGCTTGTAAACATGATCCGGTTTCTCAAAATCAATGAAGCTGGGAGGTTGAGCCACATATACCTCCTCATTGATCAAACCATTAAGAAACACACTCTTTACATCCATTTGTTGAAGCTTAAAGTCTAAGGAACAAGCGTAGGCTAAAAGGATTCTAATGGATTCTAATCTTGCTACCGGTGCATATGTCTCGTCATAATCAATCCCTTCTTGTTGATTATAGCCTTGAGCTACAAGTATAGCTTTGTTATGTGACACAACACCATTCTCATCTAGCTTATTCCTATATACCCATTTGGTTCCTATAATTGTAGAACTTCTAGCTGGAGGAACAAGTTCCCAAACATCATTAGCAACGAATTGATTCAATTCTTCTAGCATCGCAATGACCCAACTCTCATCCGTCAAATCTTCTTTAACATTCTTTGGTTCTATCAATGAGACAAAACAAAAGAAGTTTCTTTGGTTTTGGACTTGAGATCTTAGGGTCCTTTGATTTAAGTCACAAATGATATTATTGAGAGTATGATCCTTAGACTCCTTAATGTTTACTTCCTTTTCAACACTAAGGTCTTCAACTCCTATTTTTCTAACCTCTTTGGCTCTAACTACTTCTACTTCATCCAAGTCATCATCAACCAATGGTGATGTCTTGGTTAAAGGAGGGGTTTCATCAAAAGTCACGTTAAGTGATTCTTCAATTACGCCCGAGGTTCTATTAAGGACTATGTAGGCTTTGCTAGTTTGGGAATAACCTAAAAATATACCTTCGTAAGACTTTGGCTTGAACTTGGTAAGGTAGTCTTTGGTGTTGAGGATAAAGCACTTGCTTCCAAACACCCTAAAGTATTCCAATGACGGTTTCTTACCTTTAAGAATCTCATAGGGGGTCTTTCCTAGGAAAGGTTGAATAAGAATTCGGTTGAGAATATAAGTCGATGTGTCCACGGCATTGCACCAAAACTTTTGAGGCAAAGGTTGCTCGTTTAACATCGTTCTACTCATCTCTTGGATGGTCCTATTCTTCCTTTCAACTACCCCATTTGATTGTGGAGTGCGAGGAGACGAGAAGTTATGGGTAATACCATGAGCTTCACAAAAGGCACCAAATTGCACTTCATTATCAAATTCCCTACCATGATCCGTCGTAATAGAGACAATTGGACATCCTAGTTGATTTTGAATTCTTCGACTAAAGATTTAGAAATGATCGAAAGCTTCATTCTTAGATGCCAAAAATCTAGTCCAAGTGAATCTAGAGTAGTCGTCAAATATAACTAGGGTATAAAGGTTACCTCAATAGCTCCGTATGGCGGAAGGTCAAAAGAGATCCATATGTAGGAGTTCTAAGAACCGAGAGGTTGAAACCAAATTCTTGGGTTTGTCACTTGAGTGAACTTGCTTTCCAACTTTGCAAGCATCCCAAAAGTGACTATCAAACTTCATCTTGGGGATGTGTCTTACCAACTCCTTAGAGACTAAAGATTGAATTAGACGCATATTAGCGTGACCTAATCTCCTATGCCAAAGAGTAGAACTATCATCTATAGTCGCAAGACATATGTTGTCTTTTGACTTCTTATTGACCTTCATGACATAAAGCCCATGCTTTCTAACACCTTTTCCAATGGCCTTTCCATCTTTTACGATTTCACTGTCATTTTCCGAAAAGATGACCTTACACTTACTGTCACAAATTTGACCTATGCTTAAATGGTTAAACCCTAAATTATCTACGTGCTCAACATTTTCAATAGTCATGGGTCAATAGAAACCATACCTTTGCCAATGATATTACCACGTAGACTACTAGCGAATGTGACGTTACCTCCATCATATGCTTTGTAGCACGAGAACAAACTTTGATTACCCATCATGTGTTTATAACAACCACTATCCTTAATCCACTGGTCGGGTTCCAAATCAATTCCCAAGCATATCTAGGTAACAACACACACGATCAAACATTTGGTCCCCAATATCTCATGGGTCCAAAATTGTTAGTTCCAAACATCCCTTGCATTTGGTTGGGATGCATGAATGGAGGAGAGATTCCCCATGGGGAAAAAAGTGAGGAGGATAATAATTCATATAACCATTTTGTTGTTCATTATTTCTCCTAGGTGTATTTGATCTTGGTTTAGAATTATGGTCATTTCTTCTAGGTGTTGCAGTTTTGCTTCTAGGTCGTAAATTGTTTTGACTATCTCTTCTAGGTGTTGTCGTTCTACTCCTAGGCCTAGACTCATTCCGTACTCTTGGTGGAGTAGAAGATGGTATTGATAAACTTTTATTTCCCATTAGAGGTTTACTCAAAGGCTTATAGAACTTATCAACGGCATTGTCGTCAAGTATGGGTAATTTGACCTTGTTAACAATAAGATGCTTAGGATGTTCACCTAAATTTGACTTTTCGAAAAGTTCACGATTTTCATCAAAAGTTCTTTCTGGTCGCGGTTCCTTATCTAGGGCGGCGGTTCCATAGTGATAAGGAACCGCCCTATACAGTCTGGGACCGCGTACAGCAGATAGTTTTTCTGAAAATCTGACTTGTTTAGGTTCACTGGTTGATGCTTCATTTGAGTTAAAACCAACACCAAGTCTTTCCTTAGAATGAATTTGTTTGTTTAACATATCATCAAGAGCATTAGTACCTTTCATGAACTTTTCCAGTTTAATGGAGGTGCTCTTGAGATCTTCATTCTCTAATCTAAGTTTCTCACAACTTACGCAACCTAAATCAACTTCTTTATTTTTCTCAAGCTTGGCTAATTTTTCCCTAAGTTCATTGATCTCATTTTCAAGCTTAGTTTTGGTTGATTTTAAGGTTTTGTTCTTTTCTATGAATTTACGGCTAAGTTAATGTAAATTATCATATTGGCCTTCGAATTCAATATCATCTAAGGTGAAGCTATCATTGCTATAATATTCGGTTTCGGAATGTACCTCTTTAGAAGTGTGAGCCATAAGACATTTCTCCTCTTTGGGATTGTCATTAACATCTTCACCACTATCGCTCCAAGAACCACTAACGAATGCCGTTCGATTCTTATTGCGTGAAGGCTTTGGACACTCGCTAATGAAATGATTTGGATCACCACATCTAAAGCAATTCCTATCATCTTTTTTGTTCTTGGCAAACCGATTCTTTAAGAATGGTTTCTTGTCATTGTTGGGTTGCCTCATGTGTTGACCTCGTCTTTTAAAGAACCTTTTGAAATCTCTCACCGCCAATGCATACTCCTCGTCATCACTATCCGAGGAACTATCATGATCGCTTTGTGCCTTCTTGGATTTGAGTGCAAGATACTTCCTTTGACTCTTGGTTTTCACCAATTCCGAGTCCTTCAAAATTATCATCTCATGAACCTTCAAGTTGCCTATGAGTTCATCGGGTGATAAAGTTGAGAGATCTTTTGATTCTTCGATCGCCGTGACTTTTTCTCTCCACTTCGGATGTAAGGCCCTTAGAAACTTCCTAACATTGTTCTTGCTAGAAAAACCTTCATCAAGTGATTTTATACTAGTAATAATAGTGTTAAATCTAGCAAAAGCACTATCAATAGTTTCATCTTCTAAGATGACAAATTGTTCATATTGTTGGACAAGAAGATCGATTTTGCTTTCTTTGACTTGGCTATTACCTTGGTGGGTTACTAAAAGAGTGTTCCAAATATCTTTAGCGGTTTCACACATAAAAATCCTTTCATACTCTTTCTTAGGTAAAGCATTATAAATCACCATTTTAGCCTCATTATTTTTCGAAAGTTTCTTTTTAGTATCGTCATTAGCTTTGTCAAAAGTGACCAATTCCTTTGTTTTAGAAACTTCATTAAATTGATAAGGTAAAAAATCACCAATGGTAATAACATGCCAAAGATCAAAATCTTTTGATTTCACATAAGTCTCAAATCTATTTTTCCAATAAATAAAACTAGCGATTTCAAAAAGTTGTGGTCTTTGCATAGATTGCCCTTCTAGGTACTTGTTGGAATCCATGGATCGATTCAAGTTTTTAAAATACAATATGCTTTAAAAAATACTTGAGAAACCCGCTCTGATACCAATTGTAGAAACTAGAAGGGGGGGGGGGGTTGAATAGTTTCTTATATTTACTTGTTAAATGATGGTTTTCAAAAATTCTTTTCTCAAAAACATAGACTTAAGGAAATATGTGAAATCTTCTTATGCACAATATGAACAATGATAGTTTATCTAAACTAATACTAACCAATGTATATGCACAAAGAATAAAGAATGTAAAGAGTTAAGGCTAAAGAAAGATCAAACCAAACACCAAGGATTTATAGTGGTTCGGCAACGAAGATTACTCCTCGTTCCTACTCCACTCCTCGAGTACTCCTTACTCGAGAGTTCACTACACAACAAGCTCTTTATGGTGGAGAAAACCGTACACGTCGCTTAACCAATTTCCGACTCTAAGCTAAAAGTCGAGCCCTAATCGTAGCTAGGACCAATCTACACTACTATACTTAGTACATACACAACTTCCAAATAGACACAACTACTTGGATCTTCACAACTATGACACAACAACAAGTGTATAAGATTTGATCTTCAAAGGATCTTTGGTGGTGGACTCAAAACTTCACAAGGATAGTGTTCTTCTCTTTGTAATTGAAGAGGAAAGTATGGATGAGATAGATTCACTTCTAAACAAGTATTAATCAATCAAATGATCAAGGATTTGAGTGATTTAAGAAGTATGTTTGAATCTAGAAATTTATGTGCAATAGAGGTGAAGAGAAAATCTGAGAAAAGTCCACTATTTATAGGACAAAGGGCCAACGACTATATCTGCCAGTGGTTCCTTATCTCAGCTGGCGGTACCTTATCGATAAGGAACCGCCTAGGCACTAAGGAACCGCCATAGTAGACTCTGCTCCCTTTTTGTCCTTTAGTGGTGGAGGTCTTATCTGATTATAAAATATCCTGAAAGAATATTCCAAATCAAAAAAGAATATGCCATTTTCAAATTTTCAAATATTTAATTTAATAAAACATTTTCTTAAAAAGAAAGTTTAATTAAAAACTTGTCACACTTAATAAAAGGTGTGTTTTAAGAAAAGATTAAATCACTTGATCACTTGATTAAGGTTAGTACTTGTTTATTCATACCTTAAGTGAAAATGGGTAAAATGAAAAATACTTGAACTCAAGAATTCGTTTTTCATTGTTTTCGAAATGCAAGTAACTTTTTTAGGCATTATTGCATTAACAGTTACGTGTTGCGTTTTTATCAAGTTTTAAAGTCTAGGTATTTGGGTCTCAAGTTTATCGATTTGGTTACTTTTTCATAATCGAGGTTTAGGGTATTCTAATTAAATCGATTTGTAAGAAGAATTTTTAGCAACTAGGTTAAAATAATATGTCGTCGATAGCGAAGTTTGACGTCGAAAAGTTCGATGGGTCTAATGACTTCAGGTGGTGGCGTGTGAAGATGCAGTGTCTATTAAATCAACATGGTTGAGAGCCTACGTTAGATCCATTCCTGGATACCATGACGGACGCTGATAAGACTGCGGCGTTAAAGACAGATATCTATAAAAAAGCACATGTGTCTGCTTGGATAACAAGGTGTTGAGGGAAATTAACAAAGAAAATTCTGTTGCGGGGGTTTGGCTAAAGTTGGAAACTTTGTATATGACGAAGTCTTTAGCCAATAAATTGTACTTGAAGAAGAAGTTGTTCACTTTCTACATGCATTCAGGTAAGAAATTATCTGAACACATAGATGAGTTTAATAAGTTGATCGGTGACTTGGCGAACATAGACGTTGATATTGATGACGAACATCATGCATTCATGTTACCTACATCATTACCGTCCTCGTATGATAACTTTTTGGAGAAGTTGCTTTATGGAAGGGAGTCGCTCACTTTGAAAGATCTCTTGTCTACTCTCAATTCACGATAGTTGAAGAAGAGGACAGATAAAAAGAATGACGGTTATGGGTCATTTGTAAGTGGGAGGCCAGAGCATCAAGATAATCAAGGACGTGGTAGTTCGTGATCGAAGTCAAAAGGTAAAGAAACTTATAAACTAAAGTGTTACATATGTTATTCGGAGGATCATCTAAAGAAAGACAGTCCAAGATGGAACAAGAAGAAATCAATGGGCTTTGTCAACAAGAATGCAAAACAGGACACTGGTTCGTATCCAAGGTTTATGACAATGGTGATTTGTTGATGGCGGTGAGTGAGGAAAGGGACTTAGAGTGGATCATGGAATTTGGTGGTTCCTATCACATGACGCCTAGGAGGGACTTCTTGTTTGACTTTAAGGAGCCTTATGTAGGTATGGTTTTGCTTGGTGATAATAGAGCATGTGACATCAGGGGCACATCAAATATGAGAGTACAAATGAAAGATGGTTCAAGTTTTGTTCTTGAGAATGTGCGTTACATTCCTAAGTTGAAAAGAAATTTGATATCTTTGGGCACTTTAGATCGAGAGGGCTATACCGTGAAGTTCCAAAATGGAAGAGTAAAGGTGATCAAGGTTTCTTTGATGGTTTTTTCCAGAACTTTGAAGGGAAAATGTGTGTGCTCCTTGGATGCATTGGCTGAATCAGGTGAAGCTAGTGTTAGTATAAAAGAAAAGGAAATTCTTGCATAGGCGTGGCATTAACGCCTGGGTCACATTACTGAATCAATATTGCATGAATTCTAAAGAAGAGAGGTACTGGGGAATAAAGGTCTAGGTAAGCTCGAATTCTATAAAAAAACTGTGTTCTTGGAAAATCGACTAGGGTGAGTTTTGGTCGACGCCAACACACGACAGAGGGAGTTATAGACTATGTCCATGTGAATATCTAGGGTCCTTCTCAGGTGTAATCGATGAGTGGATGCCGGTACTTCTTATCGTTTGTTGATGATTATTCGAGGAGGGTTTGGGTTTATTTTCTTAGACACAAAAATGAGGCGTTCAACAAGTTCAAGGAGTGGAAGCAGTTGGTAGAAAACCAAACAGGTAGAAGACTGAAGAAACTATGAACGGATAATGGTTTGGAGGTTTGTAATCAGGAGTTTAATAACTTGTGCAAGGAGAGCGAGATAGCAAGACATTTGATAGTTGTTGGAACTACGCAATAGAATAGTCTAGTTGAACGAATGAACAGGACGCTCTTGGACAGGGTTAGGTGTTTACTGATTCAGTCTGGTTTTCAAGAGTAGTTCTGGGTTGAAGCAACGATGACGATAACATATCTGATCAATATGTGTCCGTCTAAGCATTGGAGAAGAAGACACCTATGGATTTATGGTCAAGACATCCAGAGAATTACGAGATGTTGAGGATATTTGGTTGCGTTGCTTATTCACACGTGAATCAGGGGAAGCTTAAGGCTAGAGCTATAAAACGCATATTCCTGGGGTATGATGGGGGTGTGAAGGGATATAGATTATGAAGGTTAGACGATGTTAGGCCGAAGATAACCATAAGTAGGGATGTGGTGTTTAATGAGAGCCATATGTATACTCTCAAGGGTTGTGACTGCTAGTTTACGTAATCCTTGGATTATATAAACCTTGGAATGATCTAAAGAGAGAGAGATAGAAGGAAGAACTAGAGAGAGAAAGTAGAGAGAGGTTGGAGAGAATAAGAGAATATTAGATTGATGTTGAATAAATGTGAGAACCAACCCCTCCTAACATGCTAGGAGGGGGTAGATATAGCCCACCCAACATGTGGGCTTTATGGGTTATACTGTTACATACTAGATCACGAGCCCATACTAGATACATCTCGATAGAGTGACCGATCCTTTCTAAATTCGTAAAAACGTATTTCCAACAATCTCCCCCTAAGGGAGGTCGCTCCAAGAGACAAAGTCCTAAATAGTCTATAGCTCGTGATCTATGATAACTATGATGTTACCGAGACTTTCTTTGGAATTTTGTATTTCCAACAATCTCCCCCTGTAGGTCACAACATTTTACAAAATCATAAACCTAGCATACTGTTAGGACAATTCAGTGCCTAATGGTCTCACTGATGGATTTGAATAACAATCAACCTAAGTAATGAAGTCACTGAGTGAACAGTCACTCAATGAGTTACCTTCAAGTTCCTAGACTGAGTCTAAAAGAAATACTTGAGCATTCAGAGAGGCGAAGTTCAATGAATGATGTATCTAAAACAAAGAAGAAGGTGATGGGTTCAGTGAGTTATGGCAATAAACTCACTGAATCCCATACAATCTCCCTGAAGAAACAAGCATC
Organism: Glebionis coronaria; assembly: GCA_025667525.1. NCBI lineage: Eukaryota > Viridiplantae > Streptophyta > Magnoliopsida > Asterales > Asteraceae > Glebionis > Glebionis coronaria. The sequence goes on from CM046877.1 coordinate 488,920,428, forward strand.
CTCAAAGACTGAAGTAAAGTCGGGATAAGTTGAATTGTGATAAGGTATTGTACATCACACAATTAGTGTGACTTACGCGTTTGGGATAGATAGGGTACTGACAGTGTAAAAGGACTTATATCCAAATACTTAGAATAGGCTAAGAAAAGATTATACACTGTACCAGTAAGACAAGAATTGCACGTGGGCAATTCTTTGTCTTGTATCTACCTTTGCTTCTATAAATAGGATGGTTGTAAAAGGAGAGAATTAGGTTTGTGCACTAAAGGCTTTAGACATTCACAAACAAAGTTATCTCTTCCAAATAAGATCAAAAGCACTTAAATTCTACACTCTTGTTGATAGAATCGTCAAGCTTAGCAATCGTTAGGATTGGTTTAGCTTGTTAGTGAGGAGATCACAAAACACACATTGTCTATTCAATCCCTATTGTAGCTTCACATACAATAGGGTATAGTTATTTAATAAATTTAAGAGTTAAACGTTGAAAACCTTTTATGTTATTTACTTTACATTGTCTTGTGTTTATTACATTACTTTACCATGAGTTAGGTATATACTTAGTATTCTTAAGTATAGCATTAATTACAAGGGACCAACAAGTGGTATCAGAGCGGTAGGATTATAAAACTTTTTAACTACCGTCTCAAAGTTTTTAAAACCTTGACCCATTATGGCTGAAAGTATGTACCTCAACTTGTTAACAAAAGGGAGCAAGTTGCTCTGTTAACGCTCCTAAGTTAGAAGTTGAAAGATTTAATAAATAGAAGAAAAGAATGCTATGTTATTTGATGGGAATGGAACCTTATTACATTACTTGTATTAAGAATGGTCCATTCAAACCAAAAACAGCAGCAGGTGATGTCAAACCTGAAAACCAATGGTCTGGCGATGAAAGGAGAGTGGTTAATCAAGACCAACGTCTCAAAAGCATCATAATATCCGTCTTCTTGACGATATTATGGAGGATGTCATCGAGTGTGAATCGGCCAAAGAGAGTTGGACAGATCTTGTTCATAGTTTCGAAAGACCATCCGACACTAAGGAAAATAGGATTATGGACCTAAAGTTAGAATATAACACCTTTAGGGCCAAACCATCTGAAACACTTCCTCGGACTTATACCAGATATAAGACCTTGCTCAATGAGATATCAAATGACAGGGTGAAACTGTCTAAACATGAAATCAATGTTGGTTTTGTGAACAGTCTCCCTAAAAATGGCTTGGTTTCTCTCAAGGACTGAGAAATGCCAATAACATTCAGACTCAGGATTTAGTATGGAAGATTTATCTATGAAGATAATCTAATAAATAGAAGATATCCTGAGTCTAAGAAGGCCATAATAACAGACACCTCAACAAACCAACCCTTGTTGATCATGGATCCATTACAACTGCTTTTTACTCAAATGCAATCGTTCAAGACTTTCAGGAGACCTCAGACGATGAGGTTGATGAAAGATCTAGTACTAAATACATAAGGGATCTAAATAGGGAATTTCATGAAAGGTCCATGTTGGCAAATACCAAACAGTATATCAAAAGAACTAGATTTGCTGGAAATCAATCCACTAAGGGAATGGATTGTTATCGATGTGGTAAAACTGGGCATTTTGCAAAATATTGTCTTTCAAAAACTCCATGGGCGTCATATAAAAGTCAAAATTCATCATCAGGAAATGATAATTTTCAACCTAAGTTTACACCAAAACTGATTCACGCTTCACCAATTAACCAAAGTTTTCAGAATAATAAGAAAAATGAGAAGGATTATAGGTCTGAGTACAAAAAGGTCAAAGCAAAGCTTGCACTCTTAGAAGCTGGACCATCAAATACTCAGACTCAAAAACCTCCTCAGAACAAAGCCAAAGGTCTGGTGGCTGAAACCTTTGATTGGGATGATGAAGACTTATCCTTAGAAGATGAGGAAGTCAAATATCAAGTCCTGATGGATCTAGCTGATGATGAACTATCTGTTGGAAAGAATCATGTTCGAAATGGAGAATAGGTTGTAATCACCATGAGAAAGGTAAACATGCTCCTCTCTATGGATGAAGAGTCTGATTGGAAAAGTTCCTTAAGTATATAAATATTGATTTATCGTTTGTTGAAGAGAAAAGATTAAACCTTCTTTCAAAATATAATAAACTTGTTCTTGAATTAAAGAAATGTAGAGAAGATTTATTGATTTTGAAACAAGCCAAACTTGAAGCAGTAAGTTGTCAACTTCAGAACACTAAACTTACTAAAATTAATCATGCTCTTCAAGAACAACTTAAGGAAGAAAATCACATCAATGAGAAGTGGACTAATAGCTCTGCCTTAGATTCTCAATGTATTAGCTTCTCAATGTATAAACAGTCAAATTCCTGCCCAAAAGAAGAAAATTCTTGGGGCACGCCAACTCACTGAGAAACAACTTACTAAGGAAATGAGTGAAAAACATTTCTCCTAGCCTTAGTAGGGTTTGATCATGAAATGATTCCAAAGTCAAAAGACTGGGTTGAATATCAAATCATGAGAGTGTATTGCCTAACTTTGATAATGGAAAAAAGTTAATACTTGAATCTCAGGCTGTTAATGAACTTGGTCTTAATGAGGAGACTGATGTCCCCAATAAATCCAGTAACATTGAACCAATCAATGTTGCTAAGGACATTCAGACTTCTCTGCCTCCTTTGAAAAATCTTCAAGGGGCAAGTCCATGTTCTAAACTAATTCCATTATCTTATCAAGAACACTCACCTAGAGGAAGAGCTGGATTAGGTTGTTCTGAACAATCAAAGTGTGACAATCCGTCAATTTATGGTTGATATTTTATTCTCGAATATTATCTAAAAACATTATTTTAATGTTACAATATGAACTCACATATTTTTGGGAAGAAATTTGGATTTACGTCTTGGAGTAGCATCGACTACGTCTAAACCGGAGGATTCAACGTTACATGCTTACTTTTACATACACCGTCTTTGGTGACAGTCCGACATTTCAGAAAATAAATTTATCCGTGAATATTATTTTGGAGTTTTAAATTTGTGTTGGTTCATAAACTCACAAATTTACGAGAAGAGATTAGGACTTAAGATTTTATTTTAACGTCCTTTACGACTAAACCGGAAACCTTAGGATTACGTATTTACGTTTTCGAACTCCGTTTTTGATGAAACAATTTTTATTGGATTCATTTTGTGACGTTGATTCATAATTTATAAAAACGTTTTTCGTAAAACGACCCGAGGGCACGCAAATCAAGGAAACTAGAATCGAGGAGTACCCGTAAATAAATGGGGATGAGACAAGTGGGACACTTGCCCCACCCCCACTTAAACCGGCCACAACTTGCTACAACACATCACTTATGTGTCAAATGGTAGCAAGTAAATTAACACTTGTCATACAAGCTTAGTAAATAAGCTACATCTTCCACTTTGAAACAAAACCACTAGCCAACTCTTTTTCCACCATTTTCAACATGCAAAACCACAAACTCTCTCATCTTCTCTCAAGTGTGCCGTCCACCATCATCACTCTACACTCCATTTTGATCAAATTTAACCATAAACGTCATGTTATTTCTACATATGTTGAAGCCCTCTTAAAGCTCTCTTGAATGGTGGTGATTATTAAATCCATGGAGGAGTTTTTATGGTGTCTTGGGGCTGATTTTCCACAAGGTGATCATAAAGATTGATGGTCTTGAAGATGGTGTTGGCTAAGCACAAGTTTCTCCATCAAAATCCATGCCCAAATCACAACTTACATCAACTTGGTGGTATAAAGATTGTCCTCCTCATCTTCTTGATAATTTTGATTATGTAAACATGTATTTTATTTCCTATTGTATATATTTATGATGATTATATGATGATAAAAATGTTATGTGGGGATTTGTTGTTGATAATCATGGATAAAAAGGTGAAAAACCATAAGAAACAAGGTTAAAATCTTGGTTAAATTTGATGACTGTATAAAACAGTAAAGAACTATATGGTAAACTGATAAAATGATGAAGTAGAATGGATTTACAGTAAGCTATGGGTCTTGTACACATGTGAGAGTTGGCCATGCAATGGAATCATTGTAATGAGTGAGATATGATCAAAACAAGTTTAGGGTATAAATCTGAAGTTACTGTTTTGGACGATTTTTAGAAATTATTTAAAAGATGATTCAACAGTAGCTATAGAAGAGTTAAATGTAGCACATATCATGTAGTTTATGTGATAAAAATTTGAGCTTCTATCTCCATATAGAACTCAAGATATGGCAGTTTTGGTGAAAGTGAAGATAAAATCAGATTTTTGAAAATAAAGTATAATACTATTATATAAGCACTCAAAATTATATTGTATAAAATGTAAAGTTAAAACCCACTAACTCTTGGATCTTATTTATATAAATATGTACAATGATAAATAAGTGGAAATTTTATAAAAATGGTAACTTGTTATGTTTTATAAGTTATAAAAACTATAAACATGATTTTTACGACTTTTTCGGCTATTGCCGTAAAATTAACGTTTTTCGCCAAATAAAACTTAGACGACCAAACCCGTCTAATGTAAAGTTTATAAAAGTCATATACTGATGTATAAGTAACTAATACAAGTAAAAACCGATAAAACCCGAACTATAAGAAATACGGACATTTACGAGCGAATTAAGCATATTGGACTAATAAATGGACTAAATAAGATAAAAACTTGTAAAAAGAACTTATTGGGCTTAACCCATTTAGGCCCAACTTGTAAAGCATAGATACTGATAATATAAGTACAAAAAGGATTAATACAAGTTAAGAACTTATAATATGCTTATTGGACCTAAAACACGTAAATAGGTAAAACGAGAAAACTAGTATAAAAGTTATCAACACATAACTCTAAAATGAGTAAACAAGAATATGTAAACCCACTTGATCATCATATATATATAATCATCATATGTATACATAATTGATATTTTTATAAAGTCATTGGACATGAGTCTAAGACGAGTATTATTTGTCTAGGTTTCCGTGATTGAAGCACGTACCGTATGTCCGAATTGCCGATCACCCGCCTTCCCACCTCAACGTGAGTTCATAGCCTCGCACTCTTTTAAATGTTTTATAAATGTTTTATAAACCCGCGAGGGAGATAACATGTTAGTTTTTATAAAATTAGGACACCATTTGTCCCGATTGTTTGTTTATTGATTTTGGACCCGAATGATTGAATGACCCGATTGTATGACCCAATAAATGATTAAAGGACCCGATAGATGAAATTAAATGGATTATTAAAGTTAGGTTATGTCACAAAAAGTCCCATTAGCATGAATTGTGAACTACCGGGATTTGGTAGACGCTTATGCATTTAATAGTACTATTTGGGGACGATCACCCCAGTTCGCGCCTTGATGGTTGATCCCCGTCGTGCCACATTGATTGGTAAGCGAATTTATGTATGAGAAGATTTCCATAGTGTGACCTTTGTGACGACACGCTACTTTAGATGGGAAAAATTGGTATCGGGTTAGCTACCCGTTGTTGGTTTAGTAAGGTAACAATGTCATGCGGCTTATAATAATCCAAAAACTAACGAAATATTACTAGACACTCCGAATTACGATGTATTGCCTGACTAGCAATACAGGGTCATACTATTGATACTATGTTTGTGTTTTGGTTTTCATAACCATATTCATATAACGGTTTTTATTTGATTTTATACAACGTCATAAGACGTATTGTATGATGTTTTTACGACATTGGCTCGTACAATGATTTTTAAGGCAAATGCCTATATTATGATTTTGATAAAGATTTGTATAAAATGATTTTGGCTATTTTATGGCCTATTACAAAGATTTGTATAAAAATGATTTTCGGTAATAATTTTATACCGATGTTATATTGATGGTTTGTTAAACTCTATGAATTCACTCGGCGTTATCGCTGACCCTTTTCTTTTAACATGTTTTATCTCAGGTACTTGAAGGTAATTCTCGGGAAGACGACAAGAATTCATGGCCCGCACTTAAACAATATTTTCCATTCAAAATGCTTTGTAAAACTTTGTATGAAATATAATGACTTGGGACCGATGTAACTTTGATGTTTATGAATGGAAATGCTTTATTAATAAACGACGCAATTTTTATGCGTTGTCTGTGATGTGAGTAATGTGCTATCCCGTAACACCAACTAGTCTTCCGCTGTACTGAGTTGTATAAATTTGGGGGTGTTACAGTTTGGTATCAGAGCTCTCGTTATAGAGAACGAAAGATTTTTAAAACCAAGGTTTTGAATAAAACATTTCAAAATCTTTTAACTATAAACATTTTTCTAAAAATGTCTAAAAGTCTTTTGACTATAACGGTGCCAAAGAATTACCGAGTTACCGACAAGGCCAAGACTGAGAAGTGTTATTTTAATATATATATAACTTGGATTATATATATATATGATGTAATTTTATTACATGATTGTTTGATGATTATTTTGATTTTTATACGAGGTATTTATACGACGTCGATTGTCACAAGAAACCCTAAATCCCCTAGTAAATTAATCGAAGCTATTCTCGTAGGAATTCTAGCTATCCTAGATCTAAACCAAGTTGCGGATATTTATGATCCCAACATATGGTTGATATTCGTAGAAGTGTAGATATTAGTTGATTGTGATATAGAAGAAGAATTGGCAAGATTAAATCTGATACCGATGTCATGACGATCTTTTCTTATAGAGTGGAGTTTGATAAAACATTAACACCTAGAAAGATGTCATCTGATTCGTTGTCACCCAATTCTTAAATTTGAAATCGAAAGGGTGAATGTTGCACTTGAGGCTGTCATTGGAACCATTACCCAAAAGCCTCATGGCACTAGTACCTTTCCGAGAAGTCTAGTTGAATGATCAAGTCATTTTATATTAATGACTCATTTGATAATTGTTGTTGTAAGAGCTAATAGGATTGGAAATTCAGTGTTGATTTATATTGAGATTGTATTGCCTTTACAAGGCCAAAGAATAAGATTGAAAGTATTGGAGATTGAGGTAGGATATCGAATTGAGTATAAAATTGGTTAAAACTTGAATAAAGTAAAATTTAACTTGTATGGAATATGAGATTGATAAGAGGAAGTTGCTAAGCTCTGTGATTGAATTATAAGATTTTAAATGATTGTTAGTATGTGTTAAGGGTTGTTCCTAGTCCATTGTCCACTGACGAGGATGCCTAGTGTCCAGGAAATAAATTGAAGAAATCTTCTTCTGAATAGGGACCGATGGATCTTCCGGGACAGGTGGAACCCCCATGACTCTTGTAGATTAGTATTCATTGTGGTATCTTTTAAAAATCCCTAACTTAACTGAGATATCAGTTGGTAGGATGAGTTCTGAGAATTGTATGACATAGTGACGCGTAATGTGTTACGGTACAATTTTGACTTGTTTGCGATTAATGAAAAGACTACCATTGATTGCTAAATTCTACATGTATCAATGTTATCTATCTTTTATTGCTTCACCCTAATGTTCGCATTAGTGATGCAACCATTGAACAAGTACTCATCTTGATTTGAGTTACGTTGTGGATTATTCTCTTTGTATTCCTGAGTGCCATCGAAGTCATGAACCTCATGATTGTTTGGCTAAGCTCATTTCCTATCATATTGTAGTTAATTCTTGGTAAACAAATTTTCATCACTCTTCTGCAAATCACTCATTGTTTTTATAAAAGATAAAACAGTATTCCTTGAGAAAAATTGAATTTTCATCACTAAAAGGATTACTCAAAGTAAGATTTATAAGTGATTGTTATCAAAATGAAGTTGTTTGTAAAACACTTTGGAAAACCTAATTGTTTCCATAACAAAGAAAATCTTTGTAAATATATTTTTGATTCTTATTTAAGAATTAAGCATGAAAATGTTTTTATTATAAACATGATGATAAAGTTTTGACGAACTGAGTATTGCATCGTTAATCTTGAAATTGTATATAGTTGCGCGCCTACATACAATTTGGAATGGACCATGCAAGGCTGACTAGTAGTCACCATAAAACTAATGAATAAACACTATAGTTTCTCTGAAGATTGTGAAAGATTAAATTTTATGAGATCTGCAAAAGGTGAAAAATAAGGACATAGTGTTAGGGACACCTACATATGTGCCTGTAGCATCTATTCTTCTGAGTCGAATTTACTCATCTGTGGAAATTGTCTTATTTGACAATTGACAATTCTTTCTTGTCCAATTCTCCCGTAGTGAGATTCTTAGGAAAAGTATTTGATTACCGAGTGTTGATACCCGACTGGATGTATCGACGTTCCTATCATTTCTTATGATTTGATTTCATTTGAATGACCTGGGTAACGATCCGAGGAGCTTTCGAATGCGTACTCGAATCATGAAATAATGGGATATATTCATATTCGTTAAATGTTTTCGTCTGAATCTGATTTGAAATTCTCTCGCGTAGATTATGCGTTGACCTTACTCTTTAGATGAAAGTTGTATCTCCATATATCCTTGAACTTGTGAAGGATTATGAACTATTATTAGTCATTTGAGAAGTTCACATCTTATCGACGGTGATGAAACTGGAAAGTTGATAGTGCCAGTAGAATGGATTGATTGATTATGACATGACGACATTGTCTTAATTGATGGGAACTCGAATAGAATTTCCCTAAATGATAAGATGTTGATTATCAAAAGTGATCTAAATAATTCTTGGTGGATGACGATATCCTGTATTTAGACTTAAAAGTATACCGTGAATGATTGTGGATTAGCTATAGATATTATAATCTAGAAGAACCTAATATGAATTTATTAAAAAGATAATTCTGTTACTTGAAACTTTAGTAAGTATTTGTTAATGAATTACCAAGACCTTCGCCATTAAGGCAAGTTTAATTTGGTATTTGATTATATTCTCGGTGCTGCACTTGTGGCTTGTGCACTGTACGTCAGCACCATCTGAATTTAAGGAATTACCGTACAACTGAGAGAGTTGTCGGAGAATGATTTTATTATACCAAGCCTGTCATCAAAAGAGCTATGGTGATATCATTCCTTATATTTATAGATTATTGTGACTGAGTAAATTGACAATCGAAAACGATATCCATAACTCGAAATGGAAGATTTGTTCGATCATTTACAAGGTTCTAGCGTATGTTTTAAAGATTTGATTCACGACATGGTTATCATCAACTTCGCGTCCGCGAAGAGGATTATGTATTCCAATCACTACATCCGGAACTTGTAATGAACATTATAAGTTTCACGTGGTGACGTTTGGATTGACTAATACACATGTAGCATTCATAAATTTGGTGAATCACGTGTGTAGGCTGTAATTTGGTAAATTCATGCTCGTGATCAGTAAGGATCATTTGTTTGTTTATAAGAATAAGAATGAGTTAATAATTAGTTATAAATTGCCTTGAATTGGACGAACAATGAAAACCTGAACCTTGAATAATTAACACGTGATTAAAGACTTAAACCTTTATATTATTTGACTATGTGATTAATAGATAATGGAATATAAATTGACTCTTCAAAAATTAAGAGCCCTTTTAAGACTTTGGATTTTACCAAAAAGAAAGTGCAAATATATTTTGACAAATGTTTTAACAAAAGGATTTTTAAAGGGATTATTCCCCTATACACAAACCATTTAACTAAACTTCTGCTTAGGGGTAAATGTTTGTGTATACCTCAAGATAACTTAAGAAGGATTGAGTAAAACCATTTATACCATGACTTGAAATTTGAAACGACACTTTTTGCTTTTCAAACTAAGAAAACTTTGACTAAAGTATAAACAAAGGTTTTTCGAACATTTACGAATCTCATTAAATATTTTCGATAAATCAACAAAAATCGTGTTAATTAAATTCAAATTTATTTTGAACATTTTATATAATTGGTCGAACTAAGAAATTTAAAATTTTTACGTTTACGTTTCATAAAAATTAACTAATAATTATTTAATTAATTATAATAATTATCGACGCTTTAGACGACAGATTGAGTAAAACGGATAAAAATGATAGTTGAGAAGAAACTAAAACATAGAAGATATGAAGAAAGAATTTTGAATAAATACGGTTGTGATATTTAATTCATCAGGAAGGTGAACGTAATTACTGACGCATAATGTATAAAGAATACCTGAGTGAATTATGGACACGATAATCACATCATCATGAGAAGTGAATATAAATACTGACGTATTATATAAAAAAGATAAAGAACCAATTAGGACATATTCCTTAATAATGAAGGTGCAAAATAAATTGCCGAACGATATAAAAATAAACAATGATTGTAAGAAGGATAATATAGATAATAAAAAGGGGTTCGCGGCTAATGTGAACCATTAGAATTGAGAAGCCGATAGCGTTAAATGTATAAAAGGCCATTGGTGGTTGCCTAAATATAGAGGATTGTGAGATATAGTTATGTTGGAATTTGTAAGTATAAGTATTATATGTACGTCATTTATGACTAAAAGTATCTTTGTTTGAAGAAATTGTACTGATGATAATTATGAAGGCAGATATCGCCTCATACATTAGTAAAAGTCTAGCTATTGCGAAGGTCATCATCTGAATTTGATTCGATTTGGGTCATCATCGACAGACTGACCAAATCTGCTAATATCATTCCCGTTAATGATAAATGCAAAAGAGTTATGTAAACATAGTGTGCTTGTATCGATCATCTATATATCAAGATCCTCGCTTCGCATCGAATTTCTAGAGATTTGCTCAGAAATCATTGAGAACGAACCTTGATGAGAGTACTATGTACCACCCCAATCGAAGGGACGAGGTAAAGTAACGATACAAAGTAATATAAGCGCTGCTCTATGTTTGAATGATTGACCTTTGGTAATAGACCGTATAATCGTTTTCCTTTGGAGAGATTACCATTGATAATCATCGTATTAGGATCGAGATCGAATCTTGTTAGGATCTGAATCTTAGAGCATCTATAAGCAGAAGTTGAGATGAAGACATCCGACATACACCCATTGTGAGTTGGACATGTCTTTTAGGTTTAAGGTTTCCTGTGATGGAGAACCTAACCTTACAAAATACCCGACCCGCGAGACCTGAAATGATTGTTGAAATTAGGATCTGATTATTGACAGCCGGTAGTGGGCAAGAGGTTATGTGAATGTGAAATGTAGATCTTGAAGTGCCTAATGGGTAGCGAAGTTATGCCACAATTTTTAACCTTGGAAAAATGAATTCATGATCTGACAAATCATGGGATATAAGTCCCCGATTGTATGGGACCATTGAGATGATGAAAAAGTTGGGATTGAAAGGCATATAAGCTGGATCTACCCTAGGACTTCAAAGACTGCGTGAATTTTGTTTCGTAAATCGAACTTGATGGAATATCTATCAAGTGAGAATCTAATTATTCTTAGTAGAGCTTAGATCGGCGAAAAGTTGCATTCATCAAAAACCCGTGAACATCATGGATAGAGAAAGTAAGTCGACATTAAGCCTGATCTTATTCCCGTAGTTATGTTTGATGAAACTCGCGTATTATAATGGATTACACTTGTGAGAAAAGACAGAATGTGGAGGAAATACCCACATGGCTTTAACTCTATAAGAAGCGAGTAGTAAGGTAAGATGATCTTTGAGGACAAAGATCCTGTTTAGGGGTAAATGCTGTGACAATCCGTCAATTTATGGTTGATATTTTATTCTCGAATATTATTTAAAAACATTATTTTAATGTTACAATATGAACTCACATATTTTTGGGAAGAAATTTGGATTTACGTCTTGGAGTAGCATCGACTACGTCTAAACCGGAGGATTCAACGTTACATGCTTACGTTTACATACACCGTCTTTGGTGACAGTCCGACATTTCAGAAAATAAATTTATCCGTGAATATTATTTTGGAGTTTTAAATTTGTGTTGGTTCATAAACTCACAAATTTACGAGAAGAGATTAGGACTTAAGATTTTATTTTAACGTCCTTTACGACTAAACCGGAAACCTTAGGATTACGGATTTACGTTTTCGAACTCCGTTTTTGATGAAACAATTTTTATTGGATTCGTTTTGTGACGTTGATTCATAATTTATAAAAACGTTTTTCGTAAAACGACCGGAGGGCACGCAAATCGAGGAAACTAGAATCGAGGAGTACCCGTAAATAAATGGGGATGAGACAAGTGGAACACTTGCCCCACCCCCACTTAAACCGGCCACAACTTGCTACAACACATCACTTATGTGTCAAATGGTAGCAAGTAAATTAACACTTGTCATACAAGCTTAGTAAATAAGCTACATCTTCCACTTTGAAACAAAACCACTAGCCAACTCTTTTTCCACCATTTTCAACATGCAAAACCACAAACTCTCTCATCTACTCTCAAGTGTGCCGTCCACCATCATCACTCTACACTCTATTTTGATCAAATTTAACCATAAACCTCATGTTATTTCTACATATGTTGAAGCCCTCTTAAAGCTCTCTTGAATGGTGATGATTATAACATCCATGGAGGAGTTTTTATGGTGTCTTGGGGCTGATTTTCCACAAGGTGATCATAAAGATTGATGGTCTTGAAGATGGTGTTGGCTAAGCACAAGTTTCTCCATCAAAATCCATGCCCAAATCACAACTTACATCAACTTAGTGGTATAAAGATTGTCCTCCTCATCTTCTTGATAATTTTGATTATGTAAACATGTATTTTATTTCCTATTGTATATATTTATGATGATTATATGATGATAAAAATGTTATGTGGGGATTTGTTGTTGATAATCATGGATAAAAAGGTGAAAAACCATTAGAAACAAGGTTAAAATCTTGGTTAAATTTGATGACTGTATAAAACAGTAAAGAACTATATGTTAAACTGATAAAATGATGAAGTAGAATGGATTTACAGTAAGCTATGGGTCTTTTACACATGTGAGAGTTGGCCATGCAATGGAATCATTGTAATGAGTGAGATATGATCAAAACAAGTTTAGGGTATAAATCTGAAGTTACTGTTTTGGACGATTTTTAGAAAATATTTAAAAGATGATTCAACAGTAGCTATAGAAGAGTTAAATGTAGCACATATCATTTAGTTTATGTGATAAAAATTTGAGCTTCTATCTCCATATAGAACTCAAGATATGGCAGTTTTGGTGAAAGTGAAGATAAAAATCAGATTTTTGAAAATAAAGTATAATACTATTATATAAGCACTCAAAATTATATTGTATAAAATGTAAAGTTAAAACCCACTAACTCTTGGATCTTATTTATATAAATATGTACAATGATAAATAAGTGGACATTTTATAAAAATGGTAACTTGTTATGTTTTATAAGTTATAAAAACTATAAACATGATTTTTACGACTTTTTCGGCTATTGCCGTAAAATTAACGTTTTTCGCCAAATAAAACTTAGACGACCAAACCCGTCTAATGTAAAGTTTATAAAAGTCATATACTGATGTATAAGTAACTAATACAAGTAAAAACCGATAAAACCCGAACTATAAGAAATACGGACATTTACGAGCGAATTAAGCATATTGGACTAATAAATGGACTAAATAAGATAAAAACTTGTAAAAAGAACTTATTGGGCTTAACCCATTTAGGCCCAACTTGTAAAGCATAGATACTGATAATATAAGTACAAAAAGGATTAATACAAGTTAAGAACATATAATATGCTTATTGGACCTAAAACATGTAAATAGGTAAAACGAGAAAACAAGTATAAAAGTTATCAACACATAACTCTAAAATGAGTAAACAAGAATATGTAAACTCACTTGATCATCATATATATATAATCATCATATGTATACATAATTGATATTTTTATAAAGTCATTGGACATGAGTCTAAGACGAGTATTATTTGTCTAGGTTTCCGTGATTGAAGCACGTACCGTACGTCCGAATTGCCGATCACCCGCCTTCCCACCTCAACATGAGTTCATAGCCTCGCTCTATTTTAAATGTTTTATAAATGTTTTATAAACCCGCGAGGGAGATAACATGTTAGTTTTTATAAAATTAGGACACCATTTGTCCCGATTGTTTGTTTATTGATTTTGGACCCGAATGATTGAATGACCCGATTGTATGACCTAATAAATGATTAAAGGACCCGATAGATGAAATTAAATGGATTATTAAAGTTAGGTTATGTCACAAAAAGTCCCATTAGCATGAATTGTGAACTACCGGGATTTGGTAGACGCTTATGCATTTAATAGTACTATTTGGGGACGATCACCCCAGTTCGCGCCTTGACGGTTGATCCCCGTCGTGCCACATTGATTGGTAAGCGAATTTATGTATGAGAAGATTTCCATAGCGTGACCTTTGTGACGACACGCTACTTTAGATGGGCAAAATTGGTATCGGGTTAGCTACCCGTTGTTGGTTTAGTAAGGTAACAATGTCATGCGGCTTATAATAATCCAAAAACTAACGAAATATTACTAGACGCTCCGAATTACGATGTATTGCCTGACTAGCAATACAGGGTCATACTATTGATATTATGTTTGTGTTTTGGTTTTCATAACCATATTCATATAACGGTTTTTATTTGATTTTATACAACGTCATAAGACGTATTGTATGATGTTTTTACGACATTGGCTCGTACAATGATTTTTAAGGCAAATGCCTATATTATGATTTTGATAAAGATTTGTATAAAATGATTTTGGCTATTTTATGGCCTATTACAAAGATTTGTATAAAAATGATTTTCGGTAATAATTTTATACCGATGTTATATTGATGGTTTGTTAAACTCTATGAATTCACTCGGCGTTATCGCTGACCCTTTTCTTTTAACATGTTTTATCTCAGGTACTTGAAGGTAATTCTCGGGAAGACGACAAGAATTCATGGCCCGCACTTAAACAATATTTTCCATTCAAAATGCTTTGTAAAACTTTGTATGAAATATAATGACTTGGGACCGATGTAACTTTGATGTTTATGAATGGAAATGCTTTATTAATAAACGACGCAATTTTTATGCGTTGTCTATGATGTGAGTAATGTGCTATCCCGTAACACCAACTAGTCTTCCGCTGTACTGAGTTGTATAAATTTGGGGGTGTTACACAAAGCCTGACTCAAAAGAGACAACAAGTCACACTGAGTCAGGAACTGTCACTGAGAAAACAACCAAACCCATATCTCCCTCAGGGACTCCTACAAACACCGTCAACTCCACTTTGTTGTGAATCAAGAGGAGTTAAGTAGATTGTTCCAACTATTCTTGGAAGAGAAGCTGAACTCAGCCTCTAAATCTGAGGGTGAATCCTCTGTGTCCTCACAACCCGAATCATCAAAAAGCAACAAAACTGAACCTGAGTCTTCCAAGATGGTTAAAACAAAGAAACCTTCCTGTGAATTATGTAACTACACAAATCATACCACTGATGATTATTTTAGAGTCTTCTATTACATAAAGTGTAAAAGTGAAGATCACAGGACTGCTGATTATGAAATACACATGGATTCTATTAGAAATGCTAATAGTTATAAAGTCAGCCTTACAACTATAGGCCCACCTCTAAACAAACCAAGAAATCCAAGGCTAAGCCTTTCCCACCATGTACACATTGTGGCATCTCTGATCATAGGCTTGATGATTGTATATACTACCCTGAGTGTGAAATTTATGGAAGCAATGATCATACTACCTCATGACATAATAGGATAATTATGACCAGCAGAGGCATGCTAGCTGAGTCATCTCAAAATATTGAATCCTCAGTAGGAGTAAGCTGCAACACATGTGGAAGCAATGTTCATTCCACCTCAGACCATGCTGAGTTTGAATACTTTAAACAAGGTGAAAGACGTCAGGCTCCTAGAGCCAAAGAGCCTACTAGAAAGTAGGCTCACAAGAGAAACTAATCCACCTCTTTGTTTGTGCAGAAACACTTCAAGGAGCTTGTCTAGTACTTAGACAGTAGGTCTTCAAGATGTATGACATGGGTAAAAAGTTATCTACATAAATACGTGGAACAACCAGGTCCTAAGGTAGTATTTGGTGATAACTCATCTTGTGTTACTAAGGGATATCATTTAATAAAATTTGGTGGAATAGTTTTCTCAAAAGTGGCATTTGTAAATGGTCTAAAGTATAACCTCATAAGTATCAGCCAACTGTGTGATGCTAAGTACATCGTTTAGTTTGATGATAAGCAAGCAAACATTTTTAATGATAACAAAGAAATTGCACTGAATGCTCCAAGAATAAATGATGTATATGTCTTAGACATGTCATCTCTAACTCACTCAGGAGCATGTTTATTTGCTAAAGCCTCTGACTCTTTCAATTGGATTTGGCACAAGAGACTGTCACATCTCAATTTCAAAGACATAAATAAACTTGCAAAACAAAACAAAGTTCTTGGGTTACCATCTCTTGTGTACTCAAAAGATAAACCTTTTTCAGCTTGTGAAAAAGGTAAATACAAGAGAGCTTCATTCAAGCCAAAACAAAAATTTTCTGTGAGGATGTGTCTCCATCTTCTTCATATGGACTTATTTGGGCCTTTCAGTCCTATGTCTATAAATCATGAGGAATATAGCCTTGTAATTTGTGACAATCCGTGAATTTTAGGTCGATATTTTAATCTCGACTATTAAGTATTATATGATTACTTTAACGAGGATTTTGAATTATCGGCTAACTAAGAAGGTTATGGCTTGAAACTTAGCGTAAGAATGTCGTTTAGATGAAAATCGGCAAGGAATACGTTGGGAATTCGATATTATATTCTCAATTTATTTTAATAATAATTTTATTGTATTTATTTTAATTTCTCGTGATTTACGTTTTAACGAATGACGAGAACTATTAATGATCGTGATATCAACAGATGCCCGAAAATTTACGTTTTATTGTCGATTGTTTCGATATTTAATATTTTCGACGTTTTTGATTTAATTACGTTTTAAGTCGTGTCGGAACTATATTATTATATTTATGAAGCGTTTTAACTTTTGAAAATTATTTTTACGAAACAAGAGTCCCGTAAATATTTTCTACTGTCGTCATTTAATTTTTTGTGTTAATAGTATTTTTCGTCATTTACGTTAAGCCTTTACGTGTCATTCTTTCATTCGACATATTAATGTATTTTAAGTCATTTATTTATTTAAAATAAAAATGTCCTCCGAATGTCGATGTTTTTATTTTGTATTGAGCGTTTATTTTTCGTGTTCTACGCATATCTTTTAAATCACGTAACTATTAAAATATCGGATCTCGATAATACCCGCTTTTACAAATTATAAAACAAATTTTATAATAATCTCACATCACATTCTCCCTTTTCACGCCACATGTACACTAACCATTTCAACATGTATTTGTTAAATCTAAATTTATAACTCTATGATTATAATATTTGTTAAATCCAAATTTATAACATGTCTTTATGATTATAATATTTATTAACTAACAAGTACTACATATTTTACATAATGCATGTTTGTTGTTTAAGTAAAGAAATAAAATTGAAGGTGAGGGCTACGTGTCCAAGAGAGGGGCACGTGTAGGTGAGGGCTACGTGTCCAAGAGAGGGGCACGTGTACTAAATTTAAAGATTGACGCTACAAACTTATATATCATGTATAGATAATAGATTTCTATTATTATGTGAAAGAGACTAAAGTCTCATAACCCATTTTTTATAAATATATTCATACGGTATAGGATATGTGTTTTGGGCATCATGTTCAAGATCCTAGTTTAACAAAATCAAGTTAGGTCGATGTCACCAAGAGTATTTTTAGCGAGGCACGGCTTTAAGGTTGATTCTATTGTGCCCCGAGCTTGTTGTCGTGTTATTTTTCGTCGATGGTTATCGCTCTACTTTAAGGTGAGTTCATAGCCTCGCTTTTATATATTTATTTATTTTATAAAACCCGCGAGGGGATAACATGCTTGTTTTACTAAAAATAAAAGAGTACAACTATTAGTTGCGGTAAACCAATTGAATGGTGCAACTAGTAGTTGTGGAACCTCTATTTACTTGAAAGGTATTTATTGAAAATGAAGGGTACAACAAGAGTTGCTGTAAACCCATGAATTGGTGCAACCAGAAGTTGTCATAAACCCTATTTATTTTAAAATACAACACAAGGGACCCGATTGTATGCTTAGATGAAAGTTATTACATACGTTAGCTTACAGCCTTAAAAAGACCCACATCCCATCATGAATTGTTAATCGAAAGAACGCTAATACTATGGATAGATCTATCGGGGTGACGCCCAGTCCGATGCGATTAGCTATCGCAATGTGTAGTGAAGCACATGTGTATTGGAGCACATCGGATGCATTAGTATAAGAGAAATATACGCACTTGGCTGGTGTGTTGGTGGGCTGAAATAAATATATGTTAACGTTCAATGTCATGAGGCTTATGTAATAACACCGATAATTATGTCCGTACAACATAATTGTCTTTCGAAGAATTTTTAACCATGGAAGGTTATTCAGAATACTTGTGTTCGTTTTATTTAATTTAAACTCTATGGATTCACTCAACAATTTTTGTTGATTTTATAGCATGTTTTATCTCAGGTCCATAAAGAAGGTACTCAAGGAAGGTGGTTTCATGAAGCTTGCTAAATTTTGGTGACTCTGGCCCGCTTTTATAAAACATATCCATTAAAAACAACTTTTATCTTTTGATGTGTACTGTAAATATTTTAAAATTATCTGAGACCGTGTATGGATTATTATCTTTTGAATGCATGAATGGATGTTTTATTAAAACGACTCGTTTTGAGCCGTTTTCTATAATTGTGTGATTGTATCATGTAAGTAACACTCAAGGACCCTTCTGCTAATGTGACCCGATTTTGAGAGTGTTACAGATTGGTATCAGAGCTCAAGTTATAGTGAACGAAAAGATTTTCCAAAAATGAATTTTTTAAATCTTTTGGCTATAACAGTTGCAAGCGAAACCTCCGAGTTACCAATGGACGAGAATGAGAAAATTATATATATTGGATAATATATATCTATATATATACTGTAATGATTATTTTTTTTATTTTACTTGTGGATTACAAGTCATGTTTTCGTTTATTTAATTATAAATGTTAATTTTATACTAATACGAGATATTTATACGACCTAGATTGTCACGAAGCAACCCTATTCTTTTTAATGCTGATGCCAAAGCTATTCACGAAGTGAAATCCTGTTATTCCCATGTTTAACTAAAGTTGTGGATGCCCATGATCCCAACGAAATGGTTAATATTCTTGATAATATTTATTTGGTTACAAGGATTTTGATTCCTAGGTTCTTATTCTTGATTTATCAATCCATTCATGTCGTTTAGTAAATTTAATCTCCATTGTCAATGATCTTAGACTTCCTACTGTTTTTATAAATAGGTTTTTCCTAGTTTGTACTTGTTACTTGTGAGAAATTCATGTTGATTGGTACGTCATTCACATGCCAAATAGGATTTCGTACCATATCATTGATCTTTAATTGTTTTTTTTGTTATATCGATCTTTCATTTGATTTGATCTTCTGCGTTGAGCTAGCGACGCTTAAATAAGGTGATTTATATTTATCTTGTTGAAATGAATTGGCCATTCATTTGAACAAGGAAATTATAAATTGTTGAACCATAGATTTCTAAATGTTATTTGCATGGATTTGATCGATCCATGGAAATAATGATTTATAAATGTGTGGGTTTAAGCTTATAGTATTCACACAAGAATTTCTTCTTGACTCATAATTTGTTTTCTCAACTCATTCTTTGATCTTGTTCCTCTAATTCTTTTATAGTGGGATGGTTGTATTGGGGTTATTTCAAAACCGCCAATTGAGGAGGATATCAAACTTCTCTGAAAGACACTGTAGAAGTCTTCTTCTAGTGGGACCGACAAGCCTTTTTAGCCATGTGAATTGCCTAGTAACTCTTGTGGATTTGTTTATCAATTATAGCATCTTCTCATAAATCTCTAACTAAACTGTGACATCAGTTTGTAGGACTAGTCTTTTAATTTGTATAGCATTAGACGATGAAAATCTATAATGCTTAACAATACAACTTGTACTAGTTTGTGATAAATGGAATGACTATCTTTTGATTTCAAATTATACATCGTTCTATTATTATCTTTCTTTGTTTTTCTCTTTTAAATTCTTGTGGTATAACACAACCACTGAATGAATACTCATTATGATTTGATTTGTGTTGCACAAGAATCATGCAGTCAATGAAAGTTATGACTGAAGCACGAATGCGCCAAGTTATTAGTTAATAAGTTGCTGTATTTTTTAACTGAATTCATGGCCAACATGAATGATG
Organism: Glebionis coronaria; assembly: GCA_025667525.1. Classification (NCBI taxonomy): domain Eukaryota; kingdom Viridiplantae; phylum Streptophyta; class Magnoliopsida; order Asterales; family Asteraceae; genus Glebionis; species Glebionis coronaria. The sequence continues at coordinate 488,940,820 of CM046877.1, forward strand.
TATCTGGAACTAAAGCTGAAGCTACAACTGGTGGAACTAGAAACGGTGGAGCTGAAACAGGAGCCAATAATGTTCGTGGTACTGATGGAACAAATGTGCCCGAAATTAGAGGCTATAACTACACTTCATTCATGAAGTGCAAACCACAGACTTTTAAGGGAACTAACATTGGTAGATATACCAAGTGTATCCGCGAGTTGAATCCTTTATGTCCAAGAATATACGTACCGGTGTGACTTCTTCTAAGTCATTTGCTATTTGTGAAGCTGTCTGCATGGCTTATTAGCTCATGAGACACATAATTCAACACAAGGCATATGAGGTCACTGAGTGAGAAAAATAATTCTAAACTGAAATACGTTTTGTGCATTAGAGCTCGTAAGTATATAAAAAAAAAGTTGTGAGTTATTTCTGGCTCAAGTATCAGAAAATAAATCATAAGAGAAGCGAGTAGAAATACTCTAGTCATTCGTGACTATTCTGAAATGTTTCGTGATGATTTTCCAGGGCTTCCGCCCCCAAGGCAAATAGAATTCTAGATCGATCTAATTCCTGGTGCTACACCCGTGGCACGTAATCCATATCGTTTAGTACCATCTAAACTAAAGGAATTATATGTTCAATTGCAAGAGAGCTATCTATGAAAGATTTTATTCGACCAAGGTCGTTGCCTTGGAAGAGCTCCGGTATTATTCTTAAGAAGAAATATGGATCGTTTCATCGAGAACTAGATAAATTTTTGATCAAGAATAGATGTCCTTTGCCGAGGATTGATGAAATATTTGATCTGCTGTAAGTTTCTAGTGTCTATTCTCATACTGATCTAAGGTTTGGTTATCATCAACTTCGCATCTGCGAGGAAGATATTCTAATTACTACTTTTGGAAATCATTATAGACAATTATGAGTTCTAAGTAATGTCGTATGGATTGACCAATGCACCAGCAGCATACATGGATTACATAAATCGTGCGTGCAAGCCGTATCTTGAAAAATTTGTAATCATGTTCATTGATAATTTTCTGATTTATTGTAAAAATAAAGAAGAGCATGATGAACATCTGGAGGCTATCTTAAATTTGCTAAGGAGTGAAAAGTTGTATGCATAATTTTCAAAATGTGATTTTTGGCTTGAATGCGTGCAATTTCTTAGCCATTTGATTGATAACTGTCGAGTTCACGTCGATTTCGCAAAAATCAAAACCATTAAAAAGATAGGGTTTACATGCTACTCCGACTGAAATGAAACAATTTTTGGGTTTTGCCGGTTACTACCGAAGGTTTATTGAACAGTTTTAATTAATGTCTATGAAGACGAGTATGGTTAGCGTTGAAGGAATTGTACTGGTGACAAAATATAAATGTGGATATTGTGACTTATGTTGGTAAATGATTGGCATGTTCTAAAGTCAATGTTGAATACTAAAGCCATCAGGATTACTAACCAAAAACTTCTATCTGGAAGTGGGAGTTAATTACAATGGATTTCATTGCAAAGCTTTAGAAAACTCTTTTTGGATTTGATTTTGTTTGGGTCATTGTCGCCCGATTGACTAAATCTGCTCATTTCATTCCAATAATAAAATGAGCGTGCAACTAAGAATCGTTTGTTAACTGCTCGTAGTAGACATGAAATTTATGATGATGTGAAGCGAAAACCTTTGGAATTCGAGGTAGGTGAAAAATTTATGCCAAGGTTATCACCATGGAAAAGGTGCTATATATTTTAGAAAACATGGGAAGTTAAGTCCCCGTTAGTTTGAACCCTTCGAGATGATATCAAAAGTGAGTCCGGTGGCATGAGAACTTAAATTACCTCGAGAACTACAAGGAATTCACAATGCTCTTTCATATGTCGAACTTAAAGAAATTTCTTTCTCACAAAGATCTTATTATCCCTCTTATTGAAGTATGAATCGACAGAAGTTGCATTTCATCAAAAAAGTTGTCGAAATTATCGATAAGGAAGTTATGCAACTGAAGCAAAGTCTTATTCCTATTGTCGAAGTCTGATGGAACTCAAGATGAGGGCCAAAATACATTTAACTCTTTGATTTCAACAAGCGATCGAGGAAGAACGCAAGTTGATCTTCGGGACGAAGATCCCAATTTGGTGGGGATGATGTGACAATCCGTGAATTTTAGGTCGATATTTTAATCTCGACTATTAAGTATTATATGATTACTTTAACGAGGATTTTGAATTATCGGCTAACCAAGAAGGTTATGGCTTGAAACTTAGCGTAAGAATGTCGTTTAGATGAAAATCGGCAAGGAATACGTTGGGAATTCGATATTATATTCTCAATTTATTTTAATAATAATTTTATTGTATTTATTTTAATTTCTCGTGATTTACGTTTTAACGAATGACGAGAACTATTAATGATCGTGATATCAACAGATGCCCGAAAATTTACGTTTTATTATCGATTGTTTCGATATTTAATATTTTCCACGTTTTCGATTTAATTACGTTTTAAGTCGTGTCGGAACTATATTATTATATTTATGAAGCGTTTTAACTTTTGAAAATTATTTTTACGAAACAAGAGTCCCGTAAATATTTTCTACTGTCGTCATTTAATTTTTTGTGTTAATAGTATTTTTCGTCATTTACGTTAAGCCTTTACGTGTCATTCTTTCATTCGACATATTAATGTATTTTAAGTCATTTATTTATTTAAAATAAAAATGTCCTCCGAATGTCGATGTTTTTATTTTGTATTGAGCGTTTATTTTTCGTGTTCTACGCATATCTTTTAAATCACGTAACTATTAAAATATCCGATCTCGATAATACCCGCTTTTACAAATTATAAAACAAATTTTATAATAATCTCACATCACATTCTCCCTTTTCACGCCACATGTACACTAACCATTTCAACATGTATTTGTTAAATCCAAATTTATAAATTTATGATTATAATATTTGTTAAATCCAAATTTATAACATGTCTTTATGACTATAATATTTATTAACTGACAAGTACTACATAATTTACATAATGCATGTTTGTTGTTTAAGTAAAGAAATAAAATTGAAGGTGAGGGCTACGTGTCCAAGAGAGGGGCACGTGTACTAAATTTAAAGATTGACACTACAAACTTATATATCATGTATAGATAATAGATTTCTATTATTATGTGAAAGAGACTAAAGTCTCATAACCCATTTTTTATAAATATATTCATACGGTATAGGATATGTGTTTTGGGCATCATGTTCAAGATCCTAGTTTAACAAAATCAAGTTAGGTTGATGTCACCAAGAGTATTTTTAGCGAGGCACGACTTTAAGGTTGATTTTATTGTGCCCCGAGCTTGTTGTCGTGTTATTTTCTGCTTTAAGGTGAGTTCATAGCCTCGCTTTTATATATTTATTTATTTTATAAAACCCGCGAGGGGATAACATGCTTGTTTTACTAAAAATAAAAGAGTACAACTATTAGTTGCGGTAAACCAATTGAATGGTGCAACTAGTAGTTGTGGAACCTCTATTTACTTGAAAGGTATTTATTGAAAATGAAGGGTACAACAAGAGTTGTTGTAAATCCATGAATTGGTGCAACCAGAAGTTGTCATAAACCCTATTTATTTTAAAATACAACACAAGGGACCCGATTGTATGCTTAGATGAAAGTTATTACATACGTTAGCTTACAGCCTTAAAAAGACCCACATCCCATCATGAATTGTTAATCGAAAGAACGTTAATACTATGGATAGATCTATCGGGGTGACGCCCAGTCCGATGCGATTAGCTATCGCAATGTGTAGTGAAGCACATGTGTATTGGAGCACATCGGATGCATTAGTATAAGAGAAATATACGCACTTGGCTGGTGTGTTGGTGGGCTGAAATAAATATATGTTAACGTTCAATGTCATGAGGCTTATGTAATAACACCGATAATTATGTTCGTACAACATAATTGTCTTTCGAATAATTTTAACCATGGAAGGTTATTCAGAATACTTGTGTTCGTTTTATTTAATTTAAACTCTATGGATTCACTCAACATTTTTTGTTGATTTTATAGCATGTTTTATCTCAGGCCCATAAAGAAGGTACTCAAGGAAGGTGGTTTCATGAAGCTTGCTAAATTTTGGTGACTCTGGCCCGCTTTTATAAAATATATCCATTCAAAACAACTTTTATCTTTTGATGTGTACTGTAAATATTTTAAAATTATCTGAGACCGTGTATGGATTATTATCTTTTGAATGCATGAATGGATGTTTTATTAAAACGACTCGTTTTGAGCCGTTTTCTATAATTGTGTGATTGTATCATGTAAGTAACACTCAAGGACCCTTCTGCTAATGTGACCCGATTTTGAGAGTGTTACAGATTGGTATCAGAGCTCAAGTTATAGTGAACGAAAAGATTTTCCAAAAATGAATTTTTTAAATCTTTTGGCTATAACAGTTGCAAGCGAAACCTCCGAGTTACCAATGGACGAGAATGAGAAAATTATATATATTGGATAATATATATCTATATATATACTGTAATGATTATTTTTTTTATTTTACTTGTGGATTACAAGTCATGTTTTCGTTTATTTAATTATAAATGTTAATTTTATACTAATACGAGATATTTATACGACCTAGATTGTCACGAAGCAACCCTATTCTTTTTAATGCTGATGCCAAAGCTATTCACGAAGTGAAATCCTGTTATTCCCATGTTTAACTAAAGTTGTGGATGCCCATGATCCCAACGAAATGGTTAATATTCTTGATAATATTTATTTGGTTACAAGGATTTTGATTCCTAGGTTCTTATTCTTGATTTATCAATCCATTCATGTCGTTTAGTAAATTTAATCTCCATTGTCAATGATCTTAGACTTCCTACTGTTTTTATAAATAGGTTTTTCCTAGTTTGTACTTGTTACTTGTGAGAAATTCATGTTGATTGGTACGTCATTCACATGCCAAATAGGATTTCGTACCATATCATTGATCTTTAATTGTTTTTTTTTGTTATATCGATCTTTCATTTGATTTGATCTTCTGCGTTGAGCTAGCGACGCTTAAATAAGGTGATTTATATTTATCTTGTTGAAATGAATTGGCCATTCATTTGAACAAGGAAATTATAAATTGTTGAACCATAGATTTCTAAATGTTATTTGCATGGATTTGATCGATCCATGGAAATAATGATTTATAAATGTGTGGGTTTAAGCTTATAGTATTCACACAAGAATTTCTTCTTGACTCATAATTTGTTTTCTCAACTCATTCTTTGATCTTGTTCCTCTAATTCTTTTATAGTGGGATGGTTGTATTGGGGTTATTTCAAAACCGCCAATTGAGGAGGATATCAAACTTCTCTGAAAGACACTGTAGAAGTCTTCTTCTAGTGGGACCGACAAGCCTTTTTAGCCATGTGAATTGCCTAGTAACTCTTGTGGATTTGTTTATCAATTATAGCATCTTCTCATAAATCTCTAACTAAACTGTGACATCAGTTTGTAGGACTAGTCTTTTAATTTGTATAGCATTAGACGATGAAAATCTATAATGCTTAACAATACAACTTGTACTAGTTTGTGATAAATGGAATGACTATCTTTTGATTTCAAATTATACATCGTTCTATTATTATCTTTCTTTGTTTTTCTCTTTTAAATTCTTGTGGTATAACACAACCACTGAATGAATACTCATTATGATTTGATTTGTGTTGCACAAGAATCATGCAGTCAATGAAAGTTATGACTGAAGCACGAATGCGCCAAGTTATTAGTTAATAAGTTGCTGTATTTTTTAACTGAATTCATGGCCAACATGAATGATGTATCTGGAACTAAAGCTGAAGCTACAACTGGTGGAACTAGAAACGGTGGAGCTGAAACAGGAGCCAATAATGTTCGTGGTACTGATGGAACAAATGTGCCCGAAATTAGAGGCTATAACTACACTTCATTCATGAAGTGCAAACCACAGACTTTTAAGGGAACTAACATTGGTAGATATACCAAGTGTATCCGCGAGTTGAATCCTTTATGTCCAAGAATATACGTACCGGTGTGACTTCTTCTAAGTCATTTGCTATTTGTGAAGCTGTCTGCATGGCTTATTAGCTCATGAGACACATAATTCAACACAAGGCATATGAGGTCACTGAGTGAGAAAAATAATTCTAAACTGAAATACGTTTTGTGCATTAGAGCTCGTAAGTATATAAAAAAAAAGTTGTGAGTTATTTCTGGCTCAAGTATCAGAAAATAAATCATAAGAGAAGCGAGTAGAAATACTCTAGTCATTCGTGACTATTCTGAAATGTTTCGTGATGATTTTCCAGGGCTTCCGCCCCCAAGGCAAATAGAATTCTAGATCGATCTAATTCCTGGTGCTACACCCGTGGCACGTAATCCATATCGTTTAGTACCATCTAAACTAAAGGAATTATATGTTCAATTGCAAGAGAGCTATCTATGAAAGATTTTATTCGACCAAGGTCGTTGCCTTGGAAGAGCTCCGGTATTATTCTTAAGAAGAAATATGGATCGTTTCATCGAGAACTAGATAAATTTTTGATCAAGAATAGATGTCCTTTGCCGAGGATTGATGAAATATTTGATCTGCTGTAAGTTTCTAGTGTCTATTCTCATACTGATCTAAGGTTTGGTTATCATCAACTTCGCATCTGCGAGGAAGATATTCTAATTACTACTTTTGGAAATCATTATAGACAATTATGAGTTCTAAGTAATGTCGTATGGATTGACCAATGCACCAGCAGCATACATGGATTACATAAATCGTGCGTGCAAGCCGTATCTTGAAAAATTTGTAATCATGTTCATTGATAATTTTCTGATTTATTGTAAAAATAAAGAAGAGCATGATGAACATCTGGAGGCTATCTTAAATTTGCTAAGGAGTGAAAAGTTGTATGCATAATTTTCAAAATGTGATTTTTGGCTTGAATGCGTGCAATTTCTTAGCCATTTGATTGATAACTGTCGAGTTCACGTCGATTTCGCAAAAATCAAAACCATTAAAAAGATAGGGTTTACATGCTACTCCGACTGAAATGAAACAATTTTTGGGTTTTGCCGGTTACTACCGAAGGTTTATTGAACAGTTTTAATTAATGTCTATGAAGACGAGTATGGTTAGCGTTGAAGGAATTGTACTGGTGACAAAATATAAATGTGGATATTGTGACTTATGTTGGTAAATGATTGGCATGTTCTAAAGTCAATGTTGAATACTAAAGCCATCAGGATTACTAACCAAAAACTTCTATCTGGAAGTGGGAGTTAATTACAATGGATTTCATTGCAAAGCTTTAGAAAACTCTTTTTGGATTTGATTTTGTTTGGGTCATTGTCGCCCGATTGACTAAATCTGCTCATTTCATTCCAATAATAAAATGAGCGTGCAACTAAGAATCGTTTGTTAACTGCTCGTAGTAGACATGAAATTTATGATGATGTGAAGCGAAAACCTTTGGAATTCGAGGTAGGTGAAAAATTTATGCCAAGGTTATCACCATGGAAAAGGTGCTATATATTTTAGAAAACATGGGAAGTTAAGTCCCCGTTAGTTTGAACCCTTCGAGATGATATCAAAAGTGAGTCCGGTGGCATGAGAACTTAAATTACCTCGAGAACTACAAGGAATTCACAATGCTCTTTCATATGTCGAACTTAAAGAAATTTCTTTCTCACAAAGATCTTATTATCCCTCTTATTGAAGTATGAATCGACAGAAGTTGCATTTCATCAAAAAAGTTGTCGAAATTATCGATAAGGAAGTTATGCAACTGAAGCAAAGTCTTATTCCTATTGTCGAAGTCTGATGGAACTCAAGATGAGGGCCAAAATACATTTAACTCTTTGATTTCAACAAGCGATCGAGGAAGAACGCAAGTTGATCTTCGGGACGAAGATCCCAATTTGGTGGGGATGATGTGACAATCCGTGAATTTTAGGTCGATATTTTAATCTCGACTATTAAGTATTATATGATTACTTTAACGAGGATTTTGAATTATCGGCTAACCAAGAAGGTTATGGCTTGAAACTTAGCGTAAGAATGTCGTTTAGATGAAAATCGGCAAGGAATACGTTGGGAATTCGATATTATATTCTCAATTTATTTTAATAATAATTTTATTGTATTTATTTTAATTTCTCGTGATTTACGTTTTAACGAATGACGAGAACTATTAATGATCGTGATATCAACAGATGCCCGAAAATTTACGTTTTATTATCGATTGTTTCGATATTTAATATTTTCGACGTTTTCGATTTAATTACGTTTTAAGTCGTGTCGGAACTATATTATTATATTTATGAAGCGTTTTAACTTTTGAAAATTATTTTTACGAAACAAGAGTCCCGTAAATATTTTCTACTGTCGTCATTTAATTTTTTGTGTTAATAGTATTTTTCGTCATTTACGTTAAGCCTTTACGTGTCATTCTTTCATTCGACATATTAATGTATTTTAAGTCATTTATTTATTTAAAATAAAAATGTCCTCCGAATGTCGATGTTTTTATTTTGTATTGAGCGTTTATTTTTCGTGTTCTACGCATATCTTTTAAATCACGTAACTATTAAAATATCCGATCTCGATAATACCCGCTTTTACAAATTATAAAACAAATTTTATAATAATCTCACATCACATTCTCCCTTTTCACGCCACATGTACACTAACCATTTCAACATGTATTTGTTAAATCCAAATTTATAAATTTATGATTATAATATTTGTTAAATCCAAATTTATAACATGTCTTTATGACTATAATATTTATTAACTGACAAGTACTACATAATTTACATAATGCATGTTTGTTGTTTAAGTAAAGAAATAAAATTGAAGGTGAGGGCTACGTGTCCAAGAGAGGGGCACGTGTACTAAATTTAAAGATTGACACTACAAACTTATATATCATGTATAGATAATAGATTTCTATTATTATGTGAAAGAGACTAAAGTCTCATAACCCATTTTTTATAAATATATTCATACGGTATAGGATATGTGTTTTGGGCATCATGTTCAAGATCCTAGTTTAACAAAATCAAGTTAGGTTGATGTCACCAAGAGTATTTTTAGCGAGGCACGACTTTAAGGTTGATTTTATTGTGCCCCGAGCTTGTTGTCGTGTTATTTTCTGCTTTAAGGTGAGTTCATAGCCTCGCTTTTATATATTTATTTATTTTATAAAACCCGCGAGGGGATAACATGCTTGTTTTACTAAAAATAAAAGAGTACAACTATTAGTTGCGGTAAACCAATTGAATGGTGCAACTAGTAGTTGTGGAACCTCTATTTACTTGAAAGGTATTTATTGAAAATGAAGGGTACAACAAGAGTTGTTGTAAATCCATGAATTGGTGCAACCAGAAGTTGTCATAAACCCTATTTATTTTAAAATACAACACAAGGGACCCGATTGTATGCTTAGATGAAAGTTATTACATACGTTAGCTTACAGCCTTAAAAAGACCCACATCCCATCATGAATTGTTAATCGAAAGAACGTTAATACTATGGATAGATCTATCGGGGTGACGCCCAGTCCGATGCGATTAGCTATCGCAATGTGTAGTGAAGCACATGTGTATTGGAGCACATCGGATGCATTAGTATAAGAGAAATATACGCACTTGGCTGGTGTGTTGGTGGGCTGAAATAAATATATGTTAACGTTCAATGTCATGAGGCTTATGTAATAACACCGATAATTATGTTCGTACAACATAATTGTCTTTCGAATAATTTTAACCATGGAAGGTTATTCAGAATACTTGTGTTCGTTTTATTTAATTTAAACTCTATGGATTCACTCAACATTTTTTGTTGATTTTATAGCATGTTTTATCTCAGGCCCATAAAGAAGGTACTCAAGGAAGGTGGTTTCATGAAGCTTGCTAAATTTTGGTGACTCTGGCCCGCTTTTATAAAATATATCCATTCAAAACAACTTTTATCTTTTGATGTGTACTGTAAATATTTTAAAATTATCTGAGACCGTGTATGGATTATTATCTTTTGAATGCATGAATGGATGTTTTATTAAAACGACTCGTTTTGAGCCGTTTTCTATAATTGTGTGATTGTATCATGTAAGTAACACTCAAGGACCCTTCCGCTAATGTGACCCGATTTTGAGAGTGTTACATAATTGTTGATGAATACTCTAGATACACATTGGTATACTTCCTAAAAAAGAAAAGTTAGGCTCCTGAATTCATTATGTCCTTTATCAGGCAAGTAGAAAATCAAAATGACACCAAAGTCAAACTAATAAGAACTAATAATGGAACAGAATTCAAAAACCAAGAGCTTGTGAGTTTTTGTGATGAGAAAGGATTTCTTAGAACTTTTCTTCTCCTTACACACCTGAACAAAATGGTGTGGCTTAAAGGAAGAATAGAACTCTCATTGAAGCCGCAAGAACCATGCTCAATGGATCCAATATTTTAAAACATTTATCGACTGAGGTTGTAAAAATAGCTTGCTATACTCAGAACAGAAGTATCATCGTCAAAAGACATGATAAGACTCCTTATGAAATATTCAGGGAACGGATTCCAAATATCAGCTACTTTCATGTGTTTGGATGTCCTGTGTTCATTCACAATCAAAAGGACCATCTTGGTAAATTTGATACAAAAGGTGATGATGGATACTTTATTGGATACTCTTTTGTCTCCAAAGCCTTCAGGGTCTTTAACACAAGGAGACAACAAGTTGAGGAATAATTTCATATCACATTTGATGAAAGTATGGATGCCATTAACTTCACAAATCAATCAATGGAAGAGATTGGGATTAATGACTCATCAAGATATCCTCTTGATGAGTATAAACATAGTCCCTCAAGACATTATCAAACTGATGTTGACATATCCTTCCATGTGTACCTCACAATAGGTCAATCAATGACTTGATTACTAATCAACATGTCCATGAAGTTATCACTACTCAGGATGAAGGATCATACGATTCCCTCATTCATATAGATACTAGAGGGGAATTGATGAGAATAATGACCAACCAGTCACTGGAAATCCTTCAGTGAGAAGTGATGATCCAGTACTATGTACTGAACCACCAGTCCCTGATAATCATCAATTATCTACAAGCTCTAATCCAAGTCCTCAAGACAGATGGTCTAGACAAAAACACATAGAGCTTGTAAATATAATTGGAGATGTGTCTAAGGGGATGCTCACACGTAGTCAGGTTGCTAAACTCTCTGCTGCCTCAGCCCATGAATGTCTTTTTGTAGACTTTCTCTCTAAAATTGAACCCAAAAAGGTTTCAGAGGCCCTGACACATCTAGGGTGGGTTGAGGCTATGCAAGAAGAACTCAATCAATTCCTCAGGAACAAAGTTTGGAAACTTGTTCCTCTCCCTAAAGGGAAATCAGCTCTTGGCATAAAATGGGTGTTCAAAAACAAGACTGATGAAGATGGAATTGTTATAAAAAACAAAGCTAGGCTTGCTGTTCAGGGGTGTGGTGAGCTTGAAGGCATTGACTATGAAGAGACCTTTGCTCCTGTTGCGAGAATGGAAGCCATCAGGAATTTACTTTCCTATTCTACATACATGAACTTCAAAGTTTTCCAAATGGATGTGAAAAGTGCCTTCCTGAATGGCAATCACTGAGGAAGTTTATGTGGCTCAGCCTCCTGGTTTTGAGAGTTCTGAGTTCCCTAACCATGTCTGTAAACTTGACAAAGCCCTATATGGACTTAAACAAGCACCAAGGGCATGGTATGAAACTCTCTCTACCTTCCTGATAATGAATAAATTTGTCAGGGGGAAGATAGACAATACCTTGTTTATCTTCAGAACTAAGGAGGATGTTTTGCTAGTTCAAATATATGTTGATGACATCATATTCGGATCTACTAATTATGACCTCTGTAGAAAGTTTAAAAAACTTATGACAAAGAAATTCGAAATGAGTATGATGGGTGAATTAACATATTTTATTTGGATTACAAATCAAACAGGGGACAAAGTGTTGGAAATACGTTTTACGTATTTAGGAAGATTCGGTCACTCTGACAATATTAAGTAGTAGCTCGTAGTCTAGATATCTTTATATATATCTAACAAGTAAAGGCCCGGTCCATGCTTGTATGGCCGGCCCAATTGTAAGCCCAAGCCCATCTTATGGGCTTGGTATATAAACCATGTCCTTAGATGGAGAGGGTGTTGGTTCACATAACTTTACACATAGTAAAAGTGTGTTTTCATACTTTCTCTCTCAAAGTTTGTGTGTGTTCTTACCATATTTCTATCTCTTTCTCTCTCTAAAACATAAGCTATATTTACAATATCTTACAAATGGTATCAAGAGCCATGGGATGATTGTTTGGTTTATGTGTTTGTGTTCTTGATTCATACGCCTAGTTTGATCCAAATTCATACGTACCAGTTTGTTTTTTGTGTTTTTATGGTTTAATCTTGATATACTTCATCTACTTACTTGTTGTAGTGATTTGGTATTGTTACTTGGTTAAAAACACAAAATTTTTGGGTGTTTGATTAATTCTTAGGCTAAAAATCTCAAATTTGTTGTGTTTTGTACTGTCCGAGAAAAGTGGTAACCATAGTACGATCTGTGTATTGTGATCGCATAAACCTAGGGTTTCTACTTGCGATCCAATATCACGATCACTGACTACGGTCACTCGTTGCGATCACTGGCTACGATCACTCATTGCGATCACCAGCTACGATCACTATATACGATCACTGGATACGATCACTCATTGCGACCATTGGCTACGATCACTCGTTGGGATCACTGGATACGATCACTCGTTGCGATCACTGGATATGATCACTCGTTGCGATCATTGGCTACGATCACTCTTTACAATCACTGGATACGATCACTCGTTGCGATCACTGGATACGATCACTCGTTGTGATCACTTGATATGATCACTTGTCACGATCAAGGACTGCGATCCCCACTGCGATCTGAGTACGATCCCCACTGCGATCAAGTGTTACGATCCAACAATTTTCAAAAACGTGTTTATCGAGAACATAATTTAGGGGATTTTCAACATTATTTCTCGGCTTCAACACACAACAACAAATACATTTACTTTCTCTCATTGTTCGATCAACATTTGTAAATCTTAACTTATCGAAATGGAGTACACATCTCTTACGGATAAGTCCATCCTCTCGGGTACGGATAATCGTCCACCAATGTTGGAGAAGTATATGTACAAGGATTGGACTTCCCGAATGGAACTTTACATGTTGAACAAAGAGAATGGACATCTTATTTGGGCATCGGTGCTCAATGGACCATTAGATTATGGTACAGTGACGGAAGGTACAGTTACTCGTCCTCGCACAACGGGTGAATTGACCGTAGATATGAAGATTCAAGACAAATGTGATAAGTATGTTACAAAAATCATTCTCCAAGCCCTTCCTCCAGATGTCTACAAACTCGTCAGCAAACATAAAGTTGCCAAAGAGTTATGGGATAGAATTCGTGTTCTAATGCAAGGCACCTCGTTAACTAAACAAGAACGAGAGTGTAAGCTTTATGATACTTTTGATAAGTTTGCCTATGTCCCCGGGGAGACTCTCAATGAATACCATTTGAGATTTACCTTATTGTTGAATGAGCTCAATATCTATGGCATGGCAATTCCTACGTTTTAATTAAACACCGAGTATTTGAACACCCTTCCTTCAGAATGGGGTAAGTACGTGACGGATGTTAAATTGGCTAAGGACTTGCATAACACCAATGTGGATCAACTTCAAGCTTTTCTTCAACAACACGAATGTCATGTGTGATCGAGGCTCAGTTGTCTACACCACATGTTCGTGATCCACTTGCCATGTATGCTTCTCAACAAATGACCCCCCAACAAAACATGGCTTACCCTTATCAACAACAATCATACTTGCAGGAGCAACCACCACACATATATCATCAACCACAGCAACCATCTTATCAACCACTGATGATGCCACAACAAGCATATCAACAAAGTGTTCTTCAACAGCCGTATCCACAGCTACCAGCACATCAGGCATCACCCTCACAAGCTAACACTTCTCCTATGGGCTATACTCCTCAGCAAGGATATTTTCCAATTGAAGCACAACCAACACAAGCCTTCTACTCCAATGAACTTCCACCAATCCAAGCACTGGTCTTTACTCCAAATGATACGCCAGCTGATGTTCTAAATCATCTCACTGCCTACTTGTCAAAACTTATTGCTACTAGAGGTTTTCCACCAACAAACAATCAGCTCCGCACCTCTTCAAATCCTCGAGAACAAGCCATTGTTCAAGATGGTCAAGTGACGGTGCAACCTATTTAGGAAAGGAAAAATTCATATGGAACTCCTACAAGGACCGTGAATGTTCAAGCTGTGAATTCTCAAGCTAATGGAAATGGGAGCACTGTTGGTCCACAAAAGGTTGTGACTTGCTACAATTGTCGAGGACAAGGTCATATGGCTAGGGAATGCACTCAGCCAAAAAGGAGAAGGGATGCAACGTGGTTTCGTGAGAAGATGTATTTGGTCGATGCTCAGTCTAAGGGAAAGATTTTGGATTAAGAAGAGTTAGCATTTCTTGCAGACCCAGGGGCAACAGATAATGAAGGCATTGCAGTCGTTTCTATTTCTAATGCAGCATATCAAGCGGACGATCTTGATGCATATGATTCGGATTGTGATGACATTCACTCAGCCCAAGCTGCACTCGTTGCTAATCTCTCTCACTACGGTTCTGATGTCGTCAGTGAGGTACCAACCACATCTAATAATGTTCATGATAATCCACATCATGTTGACCATGAAAATGACAACCTCGAACAGCATTCGGGAACTAGTAACTCAAATGATGCGGTATCCAATCCAACACATTTGAGTGAACCTCAACGAAATACTACGACGGGTATGAAATCTTATGATCAACGTGATTTGGTAATGGTGCCTAAACATATTATTGATAACATGAATGTGGCTGTTCGACAAACCATAGATATGAATGCCAACCTAACCACTGAGCTTGCGATGTATAAGGAAAATGTCAAAACTTTTGAAATGGTCCCTCAAGCAGAGAAAATAACGTGTTCTGAATTTGACCAATTGCGATTTGAAAAGATTGAACACTTGAAAGAAATAGAATCATTAAAAGCTAATCTTTCCAATGAATTAAAAGCAAAAGAGTCGGTTGTCTATGATTTTCAGAAACTTAAAATGGATTTCGAAACTCTCGAGTCTAAAAAGTTTGAATTGGAAATTAATGCTACCAAACTTCTTAAATTCAAAGAACAACATCTTTTAAAACAATACGCTTCCACAGAAAAGGTTCATCTTTTAACTAAATCGTTTAAAGAACTCGAACTAAAGCGTCTTCAAGATTTACCACCTAATCCTGGTTATGCAAAACAAGCTCAGGAATATATTCCTTGTCTTTATGATGTGACCCTAATTGGCAAATCAAAAGAAGCACCTTATGTTCGTAGTACTGAGGAGACACAGTCACTTGCGGAAGAAACTCAATCTAAAATGCTTTCAAAATCCCATAAGCTTGATTATGATAAGCATAATAAAGATCAATTTTCTAAAAAGACCCGCATTCGCTTACAAAAAGAATTAGCTCAATTATCAGCTTTTGTGCCCTAAAATTTGTCAACAGAAAACCTTCCTAGTACGTCTCCTACACTTGTCAAAAAGGATTTAACTAAGTTAATTCCACCGGTAAGTAAGGTGTCAGATAGCTTAAATGCGGTGCACCAATACTTTGCCGATTTTGATAAGGTAATTTTGGAACGTACGACGGCTTCGGTCATAAGGGAAGGTGAATGGAATTTTGAGCACACTAGAACTGCGTTTCGAGACGAAATTGTTCCGTTTGTAAAGAATGTTAAAGCTTGTCTTAGTAATATTGATCAAGATTTGCTTTTGGAAATAGAAGAAGTTAGACGTGTTTTCAATGAAATGGATGATGCTTATGAAAACAGTTTACTTGAAATAGAACGAGTTTCACGCCAAAATGATCAGCTTCTGAAGCAAGTGATGTCTTATGATATTGTTTCCGTCTGTGTGAATAAATGTGTTGATAATGATTCTATTGTGCATAATTTTGAATCTGTGGATAATATGGTAGATAGTACTTGTTACGAATCTGACGCTCAATTTTTGAAGCTTCAAGATTTATATTCTTCGCTTTATAAACGTTTTGATGAGATTTAAACACATTGTATTTCGCTTGAATGCAAGAAACAATTTATTCAAGAAATCTTTGAAACGTCATTCGAAGGTGTTAATATCGATGATGCAAATTTTCAAAAGAATTTTCAACTGAATTTACAATCAAAACAGCGTCAGCCAAGTGAATTTAATATCGATGATTGCTAAATCATTGCCGATAGACATAGAGAAATCTAAAGAGATTAACTGTGTGAACGTACTTAAGGCTGCTGAGAATTTTAAACTTGATCTAGATAATCGAGTTTTCAAGATCTTGTCCATAGTTGATAACTTAAAACAGAAAAATACACGACTCTTCGATTCAGTAAAGCCCGCATGTGCTAATACCACTGCACATAATCAACCATTGATTGAACAATTGAATCGAAAGTCGGTGGAAATATCTGATTTGAGGGAACAAATTTGTGATAAAAATATGGCCTTGACTGAGTTAAAGGAAACACTTCGTACCCTAAAAGGTAAGAATGTCGTGGATAACGCAGCCACTGTCTCAGCTCCGTCCTCTAGTGGAACCAAAAGGAACCTCATTGCTGTCACACCATTTAACAAGGGCCCTAGGACTAAACCATCTCAAACTTTGGTCACTAAAGATAAGGAAAAATCAAAACCCGCTTCTAATATTCCCGTGTTGCCTTCTACAGGAGTAAGCACCACTACTAAGGCTCAAAAATCTAAGCTTAAAAGAAACAAGAAGAATGATAGGATCTTGCCCCCATCTAGTAGTCAAGTGAAGAAGAAAGTAGAAGCCCATCCTAGGAATGTTATTTCTGTTTTGAATAAAAAAAATTATGTAGCTAAACCTAAAGGCTCTACAGTTGTACAGCATTCTAAGCCTACTGTGAATTCGAATTTGAAATGTTAGAATTGCAATGAATGTATGTTTTCTAGTCATCATGATTCTTTCCTTATTGATCATGTGAGTGAGATAAATGCCCGGAAAAATGGATTAGAATGGAAACCAACTGGGAAAGTATTAACCCAAGTTGGTTGGATGTGACGCCCCACTGGTAGAACTTTCACTATAGTAGGAAATGCGTGCCCTTTAACTAGGATCACTCCCACTAAAGCGAAGAAAGCGTGCCCTTTAACTAGGAGTACCAAGGCTACCAAAACACAAGCGTGTCCTTTAACTAGGAACACCAACACCACTGTAGGAAACAAGTGCCCTTTAATTAGGTCTACTCCCACTGTAGTGCCCACTATTACTCCAAACCCTTAGAAAGTTGGAACAATAAAACCTGTTAGTGATAAAACTCACATTAGAAAACGCAGGAAATCTAAGGGTCATACAAATGTTAGCAATTATGATAATATCATATCTGTATCTGCTAACACTCCGGAGCCAATAGTTTCCAATGCATTGTCTACTGTTGTTGTTAAAAACTGGTGGTCCAAATTGTTCTCTGGTATTTGGACTCTGGTTGCTCTAAACATATGACCGGAGATCGCTCTCAGCTCAAAATTTCGTCAGCAAGTTTCTTGGTACTGTTCGATTTGGAAATGATCATATTGGAAAGATAATGGGTTACGGTGAATATCATATTGGGGATGTTACAATTTCAAGAGTGTATTATGTGGAAGGTCTCGGTCACAACTTATATTCTGTGGGACAATTTTGTGATGCAAACCTTGAAGTTGCTTTTCGAGAGCATACCTGCTTCATTCTTAATTTGGAAGGGGTTGATTTATTGAAAGGTACTCGAGGAAATAATTTGTACACTTTGTCTCTACAAGATATGATGGCGCTTCTCCCGTATGTCTTCTCTCTAAAGCTTCGAAGACTAAGTCATGGTTATGGCATCGACGGTTATCTCATCTTAACTTTGACGCTATTAATCATTTGGCGAAAAATGAACTTATTCGTGGTCTTCCTAAACTTACATTTCACAAGGATCATTTGTGTTCCGCGTGTACAATGGGGAAAAACACTAAGAAATCATACAAACCCAAGACTGAAGACACCAACCAAGAGAAACTTTATTTGTTGCATATGGATCTTTGTGGGCCAATGCGTGTTGAAAGTCTTGGTGGCAAAAAGTACATTCTCGTCATAGTGGATGATTACTCTCGGTTTACATGGGTGAAACTTTTTGCAGCAAAAGAAGAGGCACCTAAAATCATTATCGATTTTCTCAAGATGATTCAAGTGCGTCTCAACACTACTGTCCGACGCATTCGTACAGATAATGGAACCGAATTTGTGAATCAAACTTTGCGTAAGTATTATGAGGAAGTTGGCATATCTCATGAAACATCTGTTGCTCGTACTCCACAAAAAAATGGTGTAGTTTAAAGGTGAAATCGCACCCTTATGGAAGCAGCTCGAACAATGTTAATTTACACAAAGGCTCTATTATTTTTATGGGCAGAAGCAGTAACTACAGCAGGGTACACCCAGAACCGATCACTAATTCGTAAACGCCATGGTAAAACACCGTATGAGCTTCTACATGGTAAAGTACCAGATTTATCATATCTTCATGTATTTGGTTCTCTTTGCTATCCAAATAATGATGGTGACAATTTGAGAAAACTTCAACCAAAGGCTGATATTGGTATTTTCATTGGATATGCACCCGCAAAGAAAGCATACCGAATCTACAACCATAACTCTCGCAAGATCCTTGAAACTATGAATGTTTATTTTAATGAGCTGACAGCAATGGCTTCTGAGCAAAGCAGATCTGAACCCGCCCTTCATGAAATGGGCCCAGTAACATTAGTTCTGGTCTTGTCCCAAACAACCCTACTTCATCATCATTTACACCACCTTCTAGGAATGAATGGGATACGTTGTTTCAACCGTTCTTTGATGAATTCTTTACTCCTCCAAGTATTGTTGCTCCAGAACCTGAGGTAATAGCTCCGGTTACCGAAGTTGTAGCTCCAGCAACCGTTGCACAATTAGATACGTCTGCACCTACAATTGGTCAAGATATACCTTCAACAAGTAATTCTCAACCAACACCCGAACCAACTACCCATGTCATGCCTATTGATGATGAAGAGGATGATGAAGATCACGATTTGGAATTCGCTCAAATGCGTGAACTTCGATTCTCTGGTGTACCAATTCTTGATCATAATCAAGCCGGGTCGTCCACCTTAGAGGAAGCTCCTACTATGGTTTACTCTAATCCACGGATTCGTGAACATGACAGCAAGTGAACAAAGGATCATCCTATAGATTCTATTATTGGTGACCCTAATCGTCCGGTATCCACACGAAGTCAGTTACAAGAAAATGCAATGTTTTGTCATTTTGATGCTTTTCTCACTGAAGTTGAACCTAAGACATGGCAAGAAGCTTTTACTCAATCCTGTTGGATAGAAGATATGAAAGAAGAACTTAATGAATTTATACGTCTTAAAGTATGGGAACTTTCCCCATACCCGGATCAAGTGCAGTTACTCACTTTGAAATGGGTTTACAAGGTAAAACTCGACGAGTTAGGCGGAATATTGAAGTACAAAGCTCGACTAGTAGCTCGTGGATACAAGTAATTATTAGGCATCGACTTTATGGAATCCTTTGCACCAATTGCCCGTTTGGAAGCTATTAGACTATTCCGCGCTTATGCAGCCCACATGAATATGATTGTCTATCAGATGGATGTGAAGACGGCATTTCTGAATGGTGAAATCAAGGAAGAGGTCTATGTTCAAAAGCTGGATGGCTTTGTGAGTCCTAAATATCCTAATCATGTGTACAAGCTTAAGAAGGCTCTCTATGGGTTGAAACAAGCTTCACACGCATGGTATGATCTATTGTCACAATTCCTCATTACGCAAGGCTTCACTAAAGGCAAGGTGGATCCCACGCTGTTCATTCAGAAAGAGGTAAAAATATGATTATGGTACAAATATATGTTGATGATATTATATTTGCTGCCTCGACACAAACATTATCGGATGAGTTTGGGACACTCATGTCTTCCAAGTTTAAGATGTCAATGATGGGCAAGGTATCATTCTTCTTAGGACTTTAGATATCTAAGAGTCCTAGAGGCATCTTTATCAATCAATCCAAGTATGCCCTTGAATCTTTTAAGAAATATACGATGGATTCTTGTGACCCCGTGGATACTCTAATGGTGGAACGAACTAAGCTTGATGTAGATCCACATGGAGTTGCCGTTGATCTGACACTTTATCGTGGAATGATCGGTACTCTTCTGTATATCACAGCCAGTCGACCTGATCTTCAGTTTGCCATCTATATGTGTGCTCGGTATCAAAGTTGGCCTACTGAGTTACACTTGGCTACTGTGAAATGGATCTTTCGATATCTAAAAGGAACCATTAATCGGGGACTTTGGTACTCGAAGGACTCTTCGATTGCACTAATGGCATATGCAGATGCGGATCACACGGGTTGCCAAGATACAAGGCGTAGCACAAGTGGAACATTGCAACTACTAGGAGATCGACTAATCAGTTAGGCATCGAAACGGTAGAAAAGCGCTGCAATTTCAAGTACGGAAGCAGAATACATAGCTATGTCCGGTTGCTGTGCTCAAGTTCTTTTGATGAGATCGCAATTAACCGACTATGGTCTAGGTTTCAACAAAATTCCGATGTACTGTGACAATAAGAGTGCAATTGCCTTATGTTGCAACAACGTTCAATCCTCCCGGTCGAAGCATATTGACATTCGCTACCACTTCATCAAGGAGCAAGTGGAAAATGGAGTGATCGAGCTTTACTTTGTCCGATCTGAGTATCAATTGGCGGATATTTTCACGAAGGCTTTAGATCGCGCTCGAATGGAATTTTTGGCCGACAAGCTAGGATTGAGAACTTTCTCGCCCGAGACTCTAAAGGAATTGGCAGATGAAGCGAAAGAATAGTGGTGGTAAACTATTCTCAATATCCTTGGCGATCATCTGTATATATTGTTTATATCTTTATCCAAAAAATCAAAATACAAATATATAAAATCATATAAAAACCATAAAAATTGAAAAATTCAAAAAAATCCAAAAATATATTTACTTTATTTTTCAAAGGTATGTCTTTTGGTACGATAATATTTAGGTCCTTAGAAATGACGATTAATATTAACAAGGCGCCATAATAGAGTTCGTACAAAAGTTGTAAATATTTCATAAAACATGCCCATTTGGCTTGTAGTTATTTCAGACTGCAACCCGGTTTTCACATTAAAGTCAAGTATTTCTTATGAAAGCTTTAGCACACAACGATATTAATTTTCTCGGGCAAGGTTTACTTTAAACCTTGTAAGGTATCAAGTTTACTTTATAACTTGGTCTAACACAAATCTATGTATGCTTTAGTGCATTTATTTGTTAAAACAAGAGAAGTCTTGTTTTTATGAAGTTATCTTCTCTACAACCATAGCTATCTACATTTGGTATTTACATACTCGACGCTACGACTACTCAAACGACGCCTACAACTCTTTCAATAGAACACGGGTCAAAAATTGAGGGGGAGCAACTGTAAAAAACCCGTAAAAATAAGGTCATAATTTAATTCTACTTTCAATTATTTTGAAGTATTTTAGAACGTTAAATACTGTTATGTTTAATGGTTTACGTTGAAACCGGTAATGTGTGCATATATTTAATTGTTTTGATAACTGAAGAGTACTACTAGTGATCGTGATGCCGATGGATGCCCAAATTTTATATTTTAGTATCGACTATCTCGATATTGGAGATTTTTGGAATTTTTGTTTCATTACGTATTAAGTTGAGTCGGAACCTTACTATTGCTTTTCGTGTGCGTTTAAATCTTTGAAAAAGTATTTTATTGAACGAGACTTAAATTTTTATGAATCCGGGACGAAACCCCGAGTCTCGTAAATTTATAAAGCCGACTTGGTACCATTCCCGCTCTTTAAAACTATCTTTGCTAAAAGGGCCAAAAGAAAGCCATAATTGCACCATAGGTCCTCCCACCTTTATACAAAACAACTAACATAAACACACACTTCATTTTTAACATCAAAAATTTTTTCTCTCCTCCCCTCCTTTCTCTCTTAAACCCACGGCCAACCATGGCCACCACCAAATCACCACCAAAACTTGATTTTTGGAAAATCTAATCAAAGATCAATGTTTGTATCATCAAGATAAGTAAATCCCACCACAAATTTACAACATGCAACAACATTTTTTCAAGATTTAATTTTTGACATATTTTGATAAAAACTATGTTTTGATCTAATTAGTTTTATGGGTTTGTGTTTGATTGTGTTTAGGAACACACTATTGAAATAATGGAGCTTGGAACAATTTTATTCTTGATGATTTCAGCCCCTAAACCCACGAAATTTGTGGGGGGTTTGGGTGTTCTTGGTGTTTTGATCTATTTGATCATTGTAAGGTTCCATTGTTGTTGTTATTACTATTTTAATCATTTTCCTTTGAGTGCATGCATTTGTTTATAATTTTTGGTAATTTCATATTGATCATGCAAGTGATTAGGAGTTTAGGGATTGTTATGGATGATGAATATGGGTTATTTGAGGTGTTGGTGAAGTTGGAAATGGGTCAAAATAGGATTTGGTATAGTTTTGAAGTGGTCATTTTAGACCAGTAGGTCTAAGGCTATTTTCGTGGTTTTAGGTCTGAGATAAGGTTTATATTATTGGATATAGTTGTGGTGGTCGTCGAGACGGTCGTTTCGGTATAAGATAGAGCTTTTAACTCTAAACGAGTCAAAAGTTACATAGGTTTGAATATTCGTGTACCGGGAGGCGAGTATCGACGCAATCCGAAATTGTTGTCGATATTGGGTCAAATCCCGGGGACTATAACTTGAGTTTCAAAAATGGTCAAGGTCTGTTCTCAGGCCCTAAACTTAGCATTTTGAGTCTATTTTCAAAGTCAAGTGGCGATATTATAAATGGGAATGTTTAACAAGATCAAAATGGTTTAACGAGTCAAGTGTGTAAAACAATCTGGTTTTTAAGGTCGAAAGATGTGTCGAGCAGGTGGGTCAAAAATGTGAATCATTTGATGAAATTTTAACTGAGTCTTCTACAGATATTGAGTGAGTTTGTCACCAAGTTTCGTCGAAAACGGAGATGTGTAGGTATGGGAAAACAGTGGGTACTTTTGGTAAGTACCGGCTTAGTATTATTGAGAGGTACTTAACCTCGCGTCATAGTTTGAGGCGAGAGGCTAATCTATTAGTTTCTAAAAGTTCTAGAAGGATATAAGTATTGTGTGTGAGTATATATTCTGAGATTGGAGACCCATGTAGGGTACTTGAACCGTGTTGATTTGGCATCTTGAGATGGATCAACATCGAATGTACTAGTTTTGGAAAGTTAGTATGTGTTGTGGGATTTAGAAGGGATTCACTTGCATTGGTTGGTCATGTCTATGTACATATTATTTTGAATCGTTGGTTTTATTATACTAAGTATGTTTTGAGATACTTGAGTATGTTGTTAAGCGCGCACATTATTTGTTAGGTGGCGGCTTTTGACGTGTATATTTGGGAGGCATCTTTACTTCGGCGATCACTACTACTACTAGCTTCGTGTATCATCTAAGGTGAGTCTATAGCCTTGCTTTATACTAGTTATTAAATGATTTTAAACCCGCGAGGGGGAATACATGTTTTATAAACTTAGAACACAAGATTTTTATGGTATGCTTTGTCCCTCTTTGAATGGACCCGTGGTTGCCTTTAAAATTGCATTAAGTTATTGCCATTGTTAAAGCCTCAATTATTTACCGTTAATTAACCTATGATGGGTTAACCGCTAGTACAATTAATAGATATATGGGGGAAGCCACCCCGGTTCAGTTTGTGTGGACTTGTCACAGAAGCTTAGGCCCGACCTCCGCATTGTTTGGACATATTGTATTGAGAAGTCAGGTATACGGCAATGTACCAAAAATCTGGAGGTAACCGACAATTAATAAATCTCCTGTCTTATTAGACCTCTAAAAGGAGTGTTTAAGGGCTCGGTTCCATGAGCTTATTGCAATTTATGCTATATACAATTATCATTGTTGATGCAAATTATTATTTGATGCTTATAAGCATGCCACAAACTTATAATCTTTGCTTGTGTTTAAATTGATTACATAAACCTATAGATTCACTCGGCATTTTTGCTGATTGTTTTACTCACATGTATTTCAGGTAATCTAGAAGTGGAAGCTTGGAGGTCACGAGAATGAAGTTGTGCACTGCTATGTTGTTCAAACTCTTTGATTTAATTATCGTACCCATTTTTAAAACAAACTAATATTTTGTTTTAACTTATCTTTTGGTAACGATTACTTGGGACTACGCTACTCTGATAAATGTTTTAGGAACGATAAATTTGAAACGTCTCTTTTCGAGTCGTTCTTTATAAATTATGTGTTGTTGTATCATTGTTTAGCACCCAAAGATGTATTCCGCTGCGTGTAAATTTGGGGGTGTTGAAGATTGGTACCAGAGCCATGAGTTATAGAGAACTAGGTCTTTATTTTAAAAACCTAAACTATAACTGTCAGTTTTTATTTTTCAAAGAGTCATGTGCACCGGACTTCGCGTGACTTCAGGTTCAAGCTACTTCTGAGATTACAATTTTAGTATGCGTTATTACGTATACCTTATTGGCAAGTATCTATAAATAAATACTATGATCCACTTATGGATATATATTTATATCTAGGATCCCTTTTATCGATATATATGTATGTCGTTAAACTTTTCGATAAAAGTTTATCATTTATTAATGATTAACTTAAATAAATACATTGAATTTTCAAGATCTTTCTGTATTTATTTTTGAAGTATTTAAATTGCTTTTATTGCAAATTTTATATTATGACCTTACATACCTTCGCGCACGTTACTTTCATTGTTTAACCCTTTGAGATATCTATAGATATCCAAATCGCTTTCTGGCTGTTTGTGCTTGGACGTCTTGAAACGTAATCTCTAGACCATTGTGTAGCTCAATGTGTCCTTGGAATAGACTAACCGCTATTTATTGACATTTATATGTATCGACTCCGAAGTGTATTGTTCACTTATATCTCGGTAACGTCATCGTAATTTTATAAATCATCGTCTAGATTATGGCACTAAATTGGAATACGATTTTACTTCTATAAAATTGTATCATTTGTTTTTCATTAACCTTCTTGCTCCCGGAACGCAACCCTTTAATGTTCCATTCTTTTCTTGTTATGTTCTGTGTTTTTGACAATCGTGGCACCAAGGAGATTTGCCTACATTGCACCTTGAAACTTAAATTATGAACGTCATTCATCGTTTTGCTTCCTAAATTTCGTGTTGAATACCTTGAAGCATCTTCTGTCATTCATTATGCTATATTTTTATTTGATGCTCATTATGAGATTTATTTTTCATTTTTGTAAAATCCACAAGACATGTGTATATATATATATATATATATTTTGAGCCGTTAGGAAGTGTCGAAAAATATATTTTATGTAGAAACTGCAGGGGGTAGTATAAACAGGTCAAAACTTAAAAGTAAAACCTGTGTTTTTAAAATAAAATAGTCAAACCTGCACAGAACTTGCAGGGGTATTTTGGTCATTTTACATTGGTTTTCAGGTCTCGGGTAAAACTAGAAAGTCGTCTGAAACGTCGTTTTGCATCAAAATGCTTTAGACTCCGAGTCTTGGAGATGTCGTTTATCGGGTCAATTAATCGGCTCATATTTAAAAGTTAAATCTGATAAAAAATTCAGAACATGAGTTTTAAATATTTCTAAGCTGTTTTGATTTCATTTGAGATCGTAAAATTTTAACAAATATTATTTTACAACTAACTAATACTAGTTGCATGTGAACATGTTTAAAAATAGAAACAGTACAGGATTAGCAATTACCGGAATAATGGGGTAATTTGAAAACGAATAATATATTTTCTTAAAAGCATGTTGTGTCGAGTATCTTACATAGAATACACATATGGATTGATTTATTCTTTTTATATATATGACTCATTTGTCATTCGATGTTATTTTATTTTCGTTTTCTTCTAACCTTCCACTGACTTGGGTTGAGTTTTGAAGTTTTGTCTTCACATTCTTCGTCGATATTTTATCGCGTGTCTCATGGCGTTTTCGTCTAAACCTTATAACCTTTTGAAACCTTAACAACTTGTAACCATTTCATTGGTTGTTTTATGAGCTACTATTTGCCACTTTTTGCAAACCTTTGGCTACTTTATACGTTGTCATAATGTCACCTTATAAATAAATCTGATATTGTTTTACGATTATTTTCACCAATTGTTTTTACTTTGGTCTTAATACTTTTCGTAACATTAAAAGTTGCTTATTGAGTATCTCACAAATTACTTGTATCCTTTAAATTTATAAACTATTTTTAAATTCCATTTTTCAAATGGCATGGTTCATATATAAACATAAGAAACGTAATACTTTTCGACGAAACTGAGCACTGCATTGCTATTCCTAAATTATACATGGCCTGATCACCTATGTCTAATTTAGAAGGAGCCATGCTAGGCTGAATAGTAGTCACCTTAAAAATCTTGATAATAATCAACTTTTTACTTGTAATTATGATAAAGATAAATAAAATGAAATAAATTGAAAAGAAGTTTTGGAAACCTTTATACTTTATGCAAGTAGCACAATTTCTATGCATCCGCATATGTTTTCTTACCTTTTGTTAAACGAATTACGTGATTATAAGTACGTTTTTACTCGATGATTGTTTTTCCACTTGTTACTTCATTTTGTCTTATAATTGATTTCTTTTGACTGCTCGTCTAATTATTCACTGTTGATAAATGACCTAAAAGTCTCGATATTTTATCCTTCCGTCTCGTCCAATCTTCTTTATGCGACTGGGTAGATCTTTGGAATGTCTCCGCACGTGAATAATGGATTATCACTAGAGTGATTTCCGTATATCCGGGATGACGTCCATCACTCTCGTTTGTCTTGAAATCCACTCTTGTGAACCGTGCTTTGACTTCTCTCTTTAAACACTAACATCGTTCATTTGATTTGTTTTAATTACAAGTGATTATTAGGAATTTTCTTTGATTAAAATTTTTGTATGTAACTTAATTCCGATCGTGTATCGACCACCGCTAAGTTAACAAATTGATATTGGTGAACCACCGACCGCACTAACAAAATTGACAACTTGTTTAATCTATTATTTCTTATCGTCATACCATCAATGCCTTTATTTTATTATTCTCTTTAAGAATTCATACGACATTTGCTTCGTCCTCTTTTGTACTCTTGATTTCGTACTAATTGTTGACATTATTACCATTCGTATTCGTTTGTTATCTTGTCACACTTTGAAACCCGAATATATCCCATGTTTATATTGAAATAATAAACACCTTTATGTACTTCTACAACGTATTATAAAATTTTATGGAACTTTTATACATTTTCCAATGATTTTCAATTATCGAAATAATCATCACAAGTAAAAGGTCAAATTTATACATCATATTTTGTATAACTAAAACTAATGTTTAAAATGAAATCATGTTCTATCTATTGAAGTAATTGATTTATCATACCTTACTTTTAATATAATGAAATTACTAGTTTAATTTATATTCCTAATAATGATTTAATTTAGAAATTATATTTTCTGATTGTAACCATCAATACGAGTTTAATTAATAAATTCATGTCAATCTTTCAAAGTTTCTTAAGACAACCAAAATAAATTAGGAAGCTATTTAACTTCTATTTTTAATATATCATCTTTATCAAGAAAGTACCTCAACTGAGTTTTAAGGTAATACAAATCCGGGACGGATAATTTTGACAAACGTTATTTTGATATTAATATTTAATTCATTCTTCGCTCTTATTTTTCTAGTATTGCGAATTATTATGTTTTATGGTTACGTGAGTCGAGATCCCTCGTCGATCGTCAACCTTAAATCATTTTACCACATCTTGTCCGTTTATGTGTTTATTGAATTCATTTTTATCTCGTTCTATTCCTCGTATTGAAGATCACTATTTTATTCTGAGTTTACAATGAATCTCGGGAAGCAGTGTATAAGAAGAAATGATAAGTGTCACCAGGATTTATGCGTGTACTTGTGGAATGATAGAGGACCGAATCTCTTAATGAATGGAGTTAATAAATTCGTTACGACCTCCAGGAGTATGTTGAAGCCGACACCACAAGTGGAAAGACTCTTGAGATCATGTTGGGAATCTAAAATTGTTAGATTCGCTGTTCATTGATTTAAACATAATTAGGCTGATAGATAGTCCCTTGCCTGTGCTTAGGAGACAGGCAAGTTTCGCAAGACTCACAGAGATCCAAGTCTCTGTGAGCAACCTCAGAGGAGTCCATGTCAGAGACATTGTCAGGGAAGTCGAAGATTACCTGAAGACATACTCCTTGGCTGTGATGGATAACAGCCAAGATGCATTAGGGACTCTGAGGGGTTGAGAGTTAACAGGGGTGGCAATACCCTGATAACTCTCAGCACACTTTGGACATGCCATTTGTGTGTTTGAGAATATGAAGAATAAAGAAACTGTTTTTGACAACTGTTCCTTAAAGCATAATGGAAGACTACCAAGAATAGAAGGACATCATGTGACTGATGTGGGAACTTGTAAAAGCTTGTGTAGTCGACATCAAGTACTGTTTAAGTCAAACTCGTAACACTATAAATAGGATGTGTATCCATGCATTAATGTTTAACACTTTGAGATATTAAGAACATTAGTGCGTATAACTTAGTGAATCAAACAGCTACGACTGTATTCATAAGTTAAGGTTTATTGTTGTTCAAAGTGTGCACAACACATTGTCATCAAACGGTGTTATCCATAACACTTGTAATTCTTTATTATACAATAATAAGATTACGTTTGAAAAGTAATACCTTGTGTTGATTAAGTTAAGATTAGGGTTTCTTGCATTGATTAGGGACTTTCAATTGGTATCAGAGCAGTGTTTGATATTAAAACCTTCAAGAAACATCGTTCTCCGTTTTATAATCAAGATCCACCATGCCGGAAACCTCTAGCCCACACTCACCTTCCACAAACCCATCTTCACCAAGACTTAACCCCCCAGCAAATGACGATGATCTTCCCCAACTTCTTGACTCAAGAGGTGGATCACACGTAACCAGTGTACCAGTCTTTGATGATGAAGACTTTGCCAGTTGGAAGAGTCAATTTCTTGTATACCTTGATGGACTTGAACCTTTTCTCTTAGAAATTTTAGAAAATGGTCCATATATTCCCATGGCGCTTACTTCTACTGAAGAAAACCCTGTTCCCAAGCCTGTCAAACAATGGACCGCAGCTGATAGGAAATTAGCAAACCAAGATAAACGTCTCAAAAGCATCATAATTTCCTGTCTTCCAAAGCATATCATGAAGTCTGTCATTCAGTGTCCCACAGCTAAACAAATGTGGACAGACCTCATTCTTGGCCATGAAGGACCCTCTGAAACAAGAGAGACAAAGATTCAGGCACTCAGACTTCAGTTTAATGCCTTTAAGTCTCTTGAAGGTGAAAAAGTTCAGCAAACCTATACTAGGCTGAAGATTCTTCTAAATGACCTCGCTATGAATGATGTAACTATTGGTCAAGCTGAGATCAATGCCACTTTTGTCAACAGCCTTCTAAGAAAGTGGCTGAGCATGAATCAGACTCAGAGAGCTAACAACTCAATCAAAAATGATACCCTTGCTCAGCTCTATGGTAAGTACAATTATGAAGAAGGGCTGATCGATACTATCTACAAATCAGAGACTGAAAGATTTGTAGTCCAAGGAGCATCTTCCAAAGCTTTGATCTCTGCAACACATCCTCTTGACAGCGATTCTGATATTGAAGAAGATACCCGTAGCAGCCAAGAGTTCTTGTCAGACCTCAATGCAGAATTTCATGAAAGAGCACTGCTAGCCAACCAAAGAAGATACTACAAAAGATCTGGAAGAGTAGGATCAGCTAGCAAACCAACTGACAGGTCAAAAGAAACATGTTTTGCGTGTGGAAAGCTTGGACATTTTCAAAAAGAATGTCCTTCCACCAAAACATCCTCACCCTCTTATCCATCATCTTCATCCAAACCCTACAAGTTCAAACAACATAACAACTCATCTCAATCCAATTCTTCAGACACTGAGAAGAAAGATTACAAAAATAAGTACAAGGCACTTAAAGCTGAGTTAGAACAGATGAACTTGAAGATTGAAGCTATGTCCAAAAAGAAAGGTGGTGAGAAAAAGGCTGAGAAAGGGTTGGTTGCTGAAACCTATGATTGGAATGATCAACCATTGAATTCAGATGAAGAAGACACCACAAGAGTCAGGGCTTTTATGGCGATAGCTGAGGATGAACCACCTGTTGGAAAAGGTGATGCAAGATCAGGACAATGGGTTGACATCACAATGAAAAAGGTACACAGGCTTCTATCTATGTCTGATAGTGATGAACGTAAGCATGTCCTTGATTACACCATTGTTGATTTGCACTTTGTTGAGGAACAAAGGAAGAACCTACTTGATAAGTTTCACTCTGTTAAAACTGAAATGATAAATACTAAGGCTGAATGTGAAACTCTCAGGCGGGTTAACTTAGAGAAAATATCCCTGCAAAATGAAGTAGCTAGATTAACCTTGAAAAACATAGCTTTAAATGATCAAGTCACTGAATTGAACAAGATTATTGAAAAATGGCTGTGTGCTAGGTTTACTATTGATGAATTGCTTAGGGATGAAGTGCCTGCTGACTTAAACAGGGATATAACTGCTAAGAATAAAAAGCTGAGGATTCTCACCAAACCCAAAGACATTGTCTTTAAATCTACAGAGACTATTCATATGTCAGATACTTCTTTGACTAATGACCCTGTCTCTGTAGATGTGGCTGAGCTACCACCGTTGCCCAAACTCTCTGGAGTTGAACCTAGCAGTTCTTCTAGATCTGCTAAGGATGAACTTAAGACAGATATTGAGAATCCTCCAGCCAAAGTTTTTCGTGTGCCTGCTAAACCAACTGGTAAACAAGTAGCTTTTAAGCCTGTTTCTACTAAAGCTGTGAATAAGGTTTACCCCACCACTGAAGATCGCCTGTTGTCTCTTATGAAAGAAGTAGAACTCTTGAAACAACACATTAAGCCTTCCGCTGAATGCTCTACTTCTCATGAACCTAAGTCAGTCCTAGGTGAACCCAAAGGGGAAAGGTTAATCAAACCTTATTGCAATGTTTGTAAGAATTCTCACCACTCGACCTTAGATCATGACAAACACATGGCAGCTAAAAGAGCTCAGACACCCTCTAGGGACAGACCATAGAGTTCCAAAAGACAACAGGGAAATTACAATTCTTATCCTCCCTGTAAATTCTGTGGGTTCACAGACCATCACTCAGACGAGTGTGGTGACTTCCCTGGGTGTGATATCTGTGGGAGTTATAACCATGAAACTATGAACTGTCCATCCCAACGCCAAAAGTTTTTCAGGAACACAAGAGTTGCTAACAAGCAATTCAGGGAACCCACTGGAAAGTGGGTTCACCATAGGAACTAATCTGTTTCTATGTATCTGTGCAGAAATATCTCAAGGAATCGGTATGGTATCTAGATAGTGGTTGTTCTAGACACATGACAGGGATTCAACAATACCTGCACAGATACTCAAAGGAGCCAGGTCCCAAAGTGGTGTTTGGAGATAACTCTTCAGGTGACACAGAAGGATATGGCTCAGTGAATTGCAATGGGATCACATTTACCAGGGTTGCATATGTGAATGGTCTTAAACACAATCTTATTAGCATCAGCCAATTATGTGATGCTGATTATAAGGTTTTGTTTACTAAGACTCAGGGAACCATATTCAACAAAAATAATGATGTTGTGCTGGTTGCACCTAGAAGGAGAGATGTTTATGTCATCAACATGGCTGTGTGCTCTGAAGACAGCTCAAATTGTTTTCTTGCCAAAGCCTCTGAAAGTGTCAACTGGCTGTGGCACAAGAGAGTGTCTCATCTCAACTTCAAGAACATCAATAAGATAGCCATTCAAAACTTGGTTGCTGGTCTACCTTCTGTAATGTTTTCCAAAGACAAAACTTGTTCTGCCTGTGTCAAAGGAAAACATCACAGGTCTTCATTCAAGACTAGGCAATCATTCTCTATTGACAAGTGCTTACATCTCCTTCACATGGACTTGTTTGGGCCTGTCAAACCTCAAACCATTAATCACAACAAATACACCTTGGTCATAGTTGATGAATTTTCAAGATATACATGGGTGTTCTTCCTCAGAAGGAAAAGTGATGTAGCTGATACCATCATGTCCTTCATCAGACAGGTTGAAAATATGAATGATGTTAGAGTCAAAGCTCTAAGAAGTGATAATGGTACAGAATTCAAGAATCATCAACTTGAATCATTTTGTGATGAAAAAGGGATTTCTTAGAACTTCTCTTCAGCTGGCACTCCTGAACAAAATGGTGTGGCTGAAAGAAGAAACAGGACTCTGATTGAAGCAGCAAGAACTATGTTAAATGGTGCAGCCTTACCAAAGCAATTTTGGGGAGAAGCTGTACACACTGCCTGCTACACTCAAAACAGATCAATCATTGTCAAAAGACATGGCAAAACCTCCTATGAAGTTTTCAGAAAAAGATCTCCAGACGTCAGCTATTTTCATGTGTTTGGATGCCCTGTGTTTATTTATAACTACAGGGATAAACTTGGAAAGTTTGATGAAAAAGCTGATGATGGATTCTTTTTGGGATACTCTCCAACAGCCAAAGCCTTCAGAGTATTCAACATCAGAAGACAAGAAGTAGAAGAAACTTTCCATGTCAGATTTAATGAAGATGATGAAGTCATACAGAGGACAGGAACAGAGGGTGATGAAGTAGATTTTAATGAAAATATTTCTTTCCCAAGTGATGAGTTCACAGAACCCAGACCTACCAGTCATCACCACTCCAACACTCTCACTCCTTATGTTCCTGCTTTTGACCCTCTGTCTACTCACAACATAGAAGTTCCTACCTCTCAGGAACTTGATGAAGAAGAACCTCAAATCTCTGATGGTCCTTCTCATGATATTGATGACTCACCAATTCTTCAATTCTCTGAAGTTTCTCCTGCTGATAATAAAATTGCTTCCCTTGATGTGGCTGAAGAAGACTCAGACACTGAAGTAGTCTTTGAAGAAAGCCCTCCTAGTCAGCAGGATGAGACTCAAATTGTACCAGCTGTGCCCTCAAGTACCCCTGTTCTTGAAACTCCAGTTCCTCAAAATAAGTGGTCAAGAGATCAACACATTCTTCTTGTCAACATTATTGGGGAACCAAATGCAGGGGTCACAACCAGACAGCGAATCCAAGACTCTGAGTCAGCCTCAGCCAATGAATGTCTATTTGCTGAATTTCTTTCTCAAATTGAACCTAAAAGAGTTGCTGAGGCTCTGGTAGAAGATGGATGGGTAGCTGCTATGCAAGAAGAAATCAATCAGTTCAAAAGGAACAAAGTATGGACACTAGTGCCAGCTCCACCTGGAAAGAATATCACAGGCACTAGATGGATCTATAGAAATAAGATGGATGAGATTGGGAACATCATCAGGAACAAGGCAAGACTGGTAGCACAGGGATTCTCTCAGACTGAAGGAATTGATTATGATGAAACTTTTGCACCTGTTGCTAGACTTGAGGCCATCAGAATCTTTCTTGCTTATGCTGCCTATATGAACATCACTGTCTATCAGATGGATGTAAAGAGTGCCTTCCTCAATGGTGATTTGGCTGAGGAAGTCTATGTTGCACAACCTGAAGGATTTGAGAACAGCGAGTTTCCTAACCATGTGTACAGACTTCACAAGGCAATGTATGGTCTGAAACAAGCTCCAAGAGCATGGTATGAAACTCTTTCAAATTTCTTATCTGAAAACAAATTTATCAGGGGTTCTATTGATAAAACTCTCTTTACCTTCAAGGACAAGAGTGATTTCATCATTGTGCAGATTTATGTGGATGATATCATCTTTGGGTCAACAAATGTCAATCTTAGTAAACGTTTTGCTAAATTAATGACCAAGAAATATGAGATGAGTATGATGGGTGAACTAACTTACTTTTTGGGTTTTCAAATTAAACAATGTCCTAAGGGAATTTCTATTTGTCAAGAAAAGTATGTTAAGGATTTACTTAAAAAATATGACTTAGCTGATTGTGCATCAGTGAAATGCCCTATGCTTCCACCCAACGACTTGGGCCCTGATGAGTCAGGGGTCTCTGTCAATGAGACTTTATATAGAGGCATGATTGGGTCACTGATGTATCTAACAGCCAGTCGTCCAGATATCCAATTCTCCACATGTCTCTGTGCAAGGTACCAAGCTAACCCAAAAGAATCCCATCTAGTGGCTGTTAAGAGAATTTTCAGGTATCTCAAAGGAACACCATCCCTAGGACTATGGTATCCAAAGGAATCAGGTTTTGATCTCAAGGCCTATTCAGATTCAGATTATGCTGGATGCTGTATTGACAGGAAAAGTACTTCAGGCAGCTGTCATATCCTAGGAGGAAAATTGGTTGGATGGAGTGCTAAGAAGCAAAACTCTGTGGCTATGTCTTCAGCTGAAGCTGAATATGTCGCTGCAGCCAGCTGTTGTGCTCAGGTGCTCTGGATGAAAAGTCAATTGGCTGACTATGAAATCTTGTATGACAAAGTTCCAATCTTTTGTGACAACACCAGTGCCATTGCCATATCCAACAACCATGTTCTTCACTCTCGTACCAAACACATTGATATCAGGTATCATTTAATCAGGGATCATATTATGAAGGGAGATATTGAGCTGCATTTTGTTCCCACAGAGCTGCAACTAGCTGATATCTTTACAAAGCCTTTGGCTGAACCTACGTTCAACAGGCTAGTTGCTGAGCTAGGGTTGCTCAATATCTCAAAGCCTGTGGCTTGATATTAAATGTGTTCATTAAATGATTGATTCTATATTAAATGTTTTATTAAATGTTTTTCACATGAAACTAGGTAGTTACTTTCCAAGTTAATGCAAAAAACATTCTCACATTTTTTTAATCATTTATTTTCCGGATAACGAGGAGACAAACTTTTTGAAAGGTCAAGGGGACCCACTTGAGCAGTCATTTTCGCCCTTGCATTTAATACGGTTGAATAACTGTTCACTCAAGTTTGAATATATATTGTCTTCTTTCTCTTCTCACCCACCACCATTCTAAAAATCATCTTCTCTCTCTAAACTCTTATCTCTCTCAACCATCCGCCATTTTCATTCTCCTTCAACCTTAAGTCAATGGCGTTTCCCATACCAAAAGCCTCCAATGTGAACTTCGAGATCAATGAGAGCATCATCGCCTCCAACAACGCCATTGGATGGATCAAGGCACCAAACAGCACCTACTCAGATCTGGTAAATTTCATGCAGAATTGTGACATAAATGAAGCCTTCACCAAATCTCCATCCACCTTTTACCAAGAATACCTTAGGGAATTCTGGTATTCTGCTGAAGTAGTTGAAGACACCATTACATTTAGCCTTTCATGCAATGAACATCCTTTTGCCTTTTCCCTCAATGATTTTTCTAGTGTGGCTGGACTCAAACATGGAGATGAATGCTTGAAGACTGTTGACAAAAAGGCTGTTAAGGAAGCCTTAGCCACACTAAACCCCTGCCATGATATTGACCCTGCCCTTACACCAGGTGAGTTCCTCGCCAAAGCCCCTCTGAAGATTAAATATTTTACTCCTATGTGGCGTGTCCTCTTCACCCACATTGTGAAGTCCCTGGGAGGAATGCAGGGATCACAGGATCAGATGTCGTCCAATCATCAGGCTATTGCGTATGGACTTATCTGGGGAGCTGATGTCGATTTTGGAAGCATCCTTTTCTCTAACCTGGTAGAACAACTGAAGGGTAGGAATCAGGTCAGGGAAAAGAACATCTGTTATGTGCGCTACCTGTCCCTGATCTTTGAGAGTTTGCTGGGAGAGAATTACCATAACAAGGCCTTGATAGCTCTGAAGCCCTATCGCATCACAGGCGCCATCTACAAGGAGATAGGAGCTGAGGATATCCCTGTCACTGCACACATGCTGAATGTTGCCAACCAGGTACCCAACGCTGAGAAGCCCTTGCTCCCTTCCTCTGAGAAGGTGAATACTTCTAGTGTCACTGGCAAGTCTACGTCTTTGACCTCTGGGCAGCACACTACTAAGTCCAAGGCTTCATCTGGCCAACAGCCAAAGAAGAAGAAAATCCCCTCTTCTTCCCAACCTAAAGCTGTTAGTAAGGCCAAGGAAAAGAAGATTGACACCGCCTCTGGTCCAGATACTCTTGTGGATACAGAATCTTTGGCTGACAAACAACAGGCGTCTAGTGTCTCTAGGTCAGCAGAGACTACAGGAAACCAGCCAAACCAAGCTGATATCTCACAGGTAATCAGTGTACATTTTTAGAGGTTCACAATCAACCACTCTCATTTGTCTATGGGAGAGAGTGGTGAAGTTAGGGTAATCCTCGACCCATAGAAGTCTGTCATTTCACTTAGAATACTTTAAGACATCTGTACACTCTGTCTTTGCACCAGGGAGTGATTCATTTGTGTTTATAAAGCACCCCGATGACCCTGAACCCTCTAGACAGTATTCAGGCTAACAACAACCTGAATACATTAATGTCTCAACCTTGATCAGCTATACTTCACACAGCCTCTTGGTTCCCTCCTTAAAAGAGTCCCAAAGGATTTATCCTTTTAGGGGGAGCTGAATCATCACCCTCAGCTTTCCTAGGGGCAGCGTAACAGGAGACCTACAATAAAATATGTTTCACTATTAAAAGAGTCCCAAAGGTTTTACCTTTTTGGGGGGGCTGAATAATCACACTCAGCTTTCCTAGGGGCAGCGACTGGCGATCATTAAACAACATATGTTTCACACTCAAAAGAGTCCCAAAGGTTTTTACCTTTTTGGGGGGGCTGAATAATCACACTCAGCTTTCCTAGGGGCAGCGAATGGCGACCATTAACCACAATTTATTCACACTTAAAAGAATCCCAAGGATTTATCCTTTGGAGTGGCTGAGTAATCACCCTCAGCCTCTCTGGGACAGCGAAATGGCGACCATTCACCTTATATTTTTCCCTGTTACTAATTACAACAAACTTGCAGGCTGAAATTGTACAGCCAGTCAAAGAACTTCAGGTACATGCAAAGGAGGCTGAAACAATAACTCAGGACATTCCAAATGAAGAAGAACTTGTGCTCAATGCTGATGAAGAAATGCTCTCCGTAGAGGATTATGTCTCTGAGTTTGAACCCATGCCTGAAGATGAATTCCCTGAGGGAATGTTTGATGAAGAGGAGGAAGAAGATGAGGATGACCAGCTGTCAGCCTCTCCTCCTAAGGAAGATGACAAGACTTCTCCTCTCAAGGAAGCTGTTGACACTCCAAACTCTGCTACATCTGCAACAACAGTCTTCCAAAGACCAACATATGATCCAACAGCTGAATTCCTCTTGTTTGATCATCCTACCCAGACCAACTTCGACTTGATTCCAAGGGGGGATGATTTTGCTCAGCAAAGCCTCAATATCAAGAATCTTCAGCCCGTACATCATCAGTCTGATATTGAGCGCTTATCAAGGAAGCTGGACGTGATAAAGTCAGAGATGCACAATTTTACTGTCACCTTTCCAGGCATTATAAAGAAGGCTGTGACTGAGGCTGTCACTGAGCCTATTCAGGAGGGTGCAAGAAAAGGTGTGGCCCAGGGACTAAGTCATCTCTCGACACGAATCAAGGATGCAATTGACTCAGTTGTCCCTGCCATGTTCCATGAACAAGAAAACAACATGAACAGGCACTTCAATGCAGTGCGCAACAGGCAATACAATCATGCTGGTTTTATTGTCAGGCGTGTTCAGGCAAATACCAATGCCAATGCCAACCTCTTGCTGAAGATTGCCAGGGCGTCAAGAAAAAGACAGCGTGCCATGGCTGCCTCTGTGGAGCAGATTGCAAGACGATTTCAGGCACGTTCATCCAAGCATAAGAGAAGTAAGGATGAACGTGAGGGGGAGAAGAATGCTACACTCAGCCTTGCATCTGCTGAACAAGGCTCATCTTCAGCCAATCCCTCAACAACACCTGTTCCTCTTCAAGTCATCACACCAGTTATAGTACATGATGATGAGGATCAGACTCAGGGGGAGCAACAAACACAAGATGGAGCTGACTCATCTAAATCCATGATCTTAGTTAACATCAGCAAGCCTGAGGATGATGATGAACCAGCGGCCAAGAAACTTAAATTCACTGTGAGCTCTCTCCCAAAATCTATTCAAAATCAGGCTCAGACAGCATTTCTCAAAAGAGCTGATGATTTGAAAAACATAAGTGTGGAGTCCTCTGTCTCGAAGAAAGGTAAGGAGATAGTTTTGGTTGACACAGACACCAAACTTAAGAAGATAGCTGCGATGCTAGAGACAGGAGGATCCACAACAGACCTTTCCCAATTTTCAACCTTTACACCTTCCGATGAGAGTCCTTTAACGCCTGAAGAAATAGAGCAACAGGCTGAAGAATTCAAAAGACTAAATGAGCTCAAGGCAGCCAAAGAATTAAATGAAGCTACTCTGAGGAAGATGACACCACCTGAAAGGGAAAAACAAAAACAAAGGTTGAGGGAAATGGAACTTAAACGCGCTGAGGCCTTAAAGAAAGTTAAAGCTGACTATGATGCCTGCGTGAACAACAGGTATGCTGCTGGCAAGATAACCAAGTTTAGATACACCATTCACAAATCCACAAACACCCCACAGATGATCTTATGGAGGGAAAATCAATAGAGGAATATGGATGTGTTTGACAACTTCAGGTTAAAAACACTTGGGTTATCAGAATGGTTTGAACTTGAAGCCTTAGCTGCCAAAAAGTCTGGACAGGCAAATTTCCTTCTGCTTAAAACTCTTAAGGCTAAGTTTAACTGGATCAAGGAAACAGCTGTCAAACTCAAGATTGATCCCCCACCACAGCTTTTCGAACAAGGACCCCCAAAGACAGGCAACAAAAGAAGAAGAATTTCCCAAATTATTGATGAAACTTTTGTTACTGAAGATGTTCATGTGGATGGCATGCACAGGGATCTGATCCTTCCAAATGGTATCGTTGGCCCTGTTGATGGTCAGACATACTCAGTGCCTGAAAGAGGAATGGCCTTTATGAACAAGGCCTGCCAGTATGCTTTTCAGAGGGAAGATGAGTTGTGCCTGGCTTCAACTATACAGCTACTCTATCACAAGAAGTGTCTCAAGATCAACTCAGAGTATTCCAAGAAGTTTGCAAAGACTTTGCAGGATGAAATTGATAACAGATTAGATGTGGCCGAAGCTGAAGAAAGAATAAAAAATGATGACTATTGAAGATAGTATCAGCCCTTTTTACCTTCATCTTTTATTTAACTTATGTATTGAACTTGTAATTTTTCTTTAAGTCTTAATAAAATCATGAGGTATGTTTGTTTAGATCTGTTATGTGTAAGAAGAAGCTGTTAAACACACTTACCTTAACTTAGTTAGATCTAGCATTATTTATGTTTAAATAGGGGGAGATTGTTGGGAATCTAAACTTGTTAGATTCCCTGTTCATTGATTTAAACATAATTAGGCTGATAGATAGTCCCTTGCCTGTGCCTAGGAGACAGGCAAGTTTCGCAAGACTCACAGAGATCCAAGTCTCTGTGAGCAACCTCAGAGGAGTCCATGTCAGAGACATTGTCAGGGAAGTCGAAGATTACCTGAAGACATACTCCTTGGCTGTGATGGATAACAGCCAAGATGTATTAGGGACTCTGAGGGGTTGAGAGTTAACAGGGGTGGCAATACCCTGATAACTCTCAGCACACTTTGGACATGCCATTTGTGTGTTCGAGAATATGATGAATAAGGAAACTGTTTTTGACAACTGTTCCTTAAATCATAATGGAAGACTACCAAGAATAGAAGGACATCATGTGACTGATGTGGGAACTTGTAAAAGCTTGTGTAGTCGACATCAAGTACTGTTTAAGTCAAACTCGTAACACTATAAATAGGATGTGTATCCATGCATTAATGTTTAACACTTTGAGATATTAAGAACATTAGTGCGTATAACTTAGTGAATCAAACAGCTACGACTGTATTCATAAGTTAAGGTTTATTGTTGTTCAAAGTGTGCACAACACATTGTCATCAAACGGTGTTATCCATAACACTTGTAATTCTTTATTATACAATAATAAGATTACGTTTGAAAAGTAATACCTTGTGTTGATTAAGTTAAGATTAGGGTTTCTTGCATTGATTAGGGACTTTCAGATCAGTTGGTTATTATCAAGGGTTCGTTCAAGGTTTTCTCGATGATTAACAGTGGAGATCTATACTCGATGTTTATGTTCGACCTTTTATTTTTATGTACTTATGTGGTGTGTGATCTAGTCAAATGATCGTAATTTGTGAGAACTTGAGACGGCATCATCCGATGACGTCCGATCATATAGAACACATATTATGTAATATCTTTTTTACTTTCAACGACGATATTTATTGAGACTTTAATGCGTGTTGGCGAAAGTGAGATGGTGTCCTTGTAGGGACCCGCGTGTGAGCACCCTCTGATGACGAGAATGTTTTTCTTGTTAGTTCTTTTTTATGTGTGTCCATGGCTATCTGGCCGATGGATATCCTTTAATTTGCAACATTCTTTTTAACTCGACTTACCCGTAAACCCTCTCATCTATTCTTGTCGTCGAATGAGCTTCGTGTGATTCACAAAATTTTCATGTGTCGAGTTTGACGGGTGACTGACGGATAAGGATTTATCTATTCCTTTTTGGTGAGATACAACTTGATGACAAGTTGCGTTTTGTAAAAGAACCAGTGGAGATCGTGGATCGAGATACACGTGGGAACGTAAGGACTTCTTATTAAGGAATGTCGTCATCCTTCCGGGTAGTGATCAACTCGTGTATGAGGTGAGTTGAGCACCGTGACGTCGCTCCCTTAAGGTGGTGAGGATGTAAAACCCGTAAAAAGAAGGTCATAATTTAATTCTACTTTCAATTATTTTGAATTATTTTATAACGTTAAATATTGTTATGTTTAATGGTTTACGTTGAAACCGGTAATGTGTGCATATATTTAATTTTTTTGATGACTGAAGAGTACTACTAGTGATCGTGATGCCGATGGATGCCTAAATTTTATATTTTAGTATCGACTATCTCGATATTGGAGATTTTTGGAATTTTTGTTTCATTACGTATTAAGTTGAGTCGGAACCTTACTATTGCTTTTCGTGTGCGTTTAAATCTTTGAAAAAGTATTTTATTGGACGAGACTTAAATTTTTATGAATCCGGTGTCACACCCCCAATTTATCAGAGTAATACAACACAATGGGGTGCGACGGTCATGACTATCCAAAGACATAGATACAAAGAACGACTATTTAAAAGTAGTTTTAATTTAATTAAAAGCATAAAACTTGTTTCGGAAGCGAATTACACCAGATCATAATAAAACATTGTTTCAAAAGACTTTAACATTGATCCAAATATCCATATACTAGTCACGACCATTTTCATTTAAAAATATCCCATGCATAACCACGTCACTCCTCCGTCTTGATACCTGAGAAAAACATTGCTAAAGCGTCAACACAAAGGTTGGTGAGTTCATAGGTTTAAGTTTAAATGGTTTGATGAACCATAAGATTTTCCAAGTCAACCGGCATATAATCTTATAACAAATACAAGATTATAATCAAAAGTATACGTTTTAACCACCTACGCCTAAGCTCGTGACACCGAAGCGTTAACCTCAACCAACAAGAAATAATAAGAGCTCGAGCAAATGCCTATCCCGAAGCATTTGTAAATCCTCAAATGTAAGTGTATCTAACTTTGGCCACACAACCAAATTAGATAGGGAGGTTAGTCCCGATAGATCTATCCATAACATTCGCGCTTACACAAAGTAATTAACGGTTCACGATAGTGGGCTAAAGCATCTAGGGATATCGCTACTTAGACATCATGTAGGCAAACGTATGAGTTTAAAGCACTTATGTTCATCCGTTAAAAACAAGCAATGTTCTCACCCCAAAATAGTTAAAGCAATTAAAAGTGGGGCTATGAAACTCACCTCGATGAAGTAGCTAAATATGATCAACAAGGATAGCACTGAATCTCAAGGCACGCAAAACAATGCGTAAACGGTCTACTCGTAACCTATGTAAAATATCCGTACTTAGGCTAAATACAATAAATAATAACGTACAATGCACTTGGTTGATAATTTATACTTGCTCTTGGTTTATAAAATGCTTTCATACATTTTTCATGTTCAACAATTTTAGTCACGGGGTCGACTTTGGGTCACGATAACTTGTTAAACATTAGTCCGAAAAGTAAACGGGTTCTTGTTATAAAAACTAGGTCACGAGGTCGTCGATATTTAATAAATATCACATTTTTATGAAGCCTCTAAGTATAGAAATTAATTAGGCAAAGTAGTGCACTCGCAACACAAATAAACAAGTATTGTTCAATTTCATATAATGGTCAATCAAGCATTTTTACAATTTAATTGCGGCTTCGTTACTCAACATTAAGACAAACGAAAAATTGTTTTGGTAACTAGGTCGCGTCTAGTTTACTAGGATATTTTTAGATAGTCGGGGCATGACTCTTAGGTTGGTTAAAAATAGGTGCAAAGTGAGTTGTTCGGCCAACGTTTGAATCTTCAAGAAGTGTTTGTACTTGTTTTCAATTTGGGTAAATAGCAACTTACTCATGTTTCTGTCATGCGTCCCTTTACACTCAACAACCCACGCACCTTTGCCTCTTCTCTTTTT
Organism: Glebionis coronaria; assembly: GCA_025667525.1. Taxonomy (NCBI): domain Eukaryota; kingdom Viridiplantae; phylum Streptophyta; class Magnoliopsida; order Asterales; family Asteraceae; genus Glebionis; species Glebionis coronaria. The sequence continues at coordinate 488,983,989 of CM046877.1, forward strand.
GTATATCAAGTCTTTTTATCCTTTTATACATACATGCATATATGATATTGTTAGGTAGTATATTGTACTATGTTTGGTCACTTTTGGTCCTTGGCAGTCACATTTACACGAAACAAAGGGTAGTCTACTTTGTGTTTACTATTCGACATATATACCCATAGCTTATATCATGCATACATGACAATCCCTATACATTGAGCACATACTTTGGTTTTCCACAGTGGACTAGTACTACTTCTACTTTGTTTGTACACTTTACACAAAACAGGTAAAGAGTGGGGACCTATTGCCTTATTACTTATCATACATGAACATACTTTACATGGTAAACACATACCACATAGCATACAAGTACTCATAAAGTAGGTCAAGAAAAAGTAGAGGTTTGCTTGTTTTGGTTCACTGTTCACGTAGGAATGCAAGAGAAGAAGTGGTCCTTATTTGCTTTACTCATCATCCATTCATACATACATACAACACATATGCGCCATACAGTAAGTTCAAAAGAAAAAAAAGAAATGTTGTTGTTCTTACTTTTTTCCCAGGGTATTACAAAAGAGAAAGAGTGCATACAATAAGCCTCATGTGATATTTGGAAATTTAGTTTATTTGTTTCTGCCTCACGGTCAATACCACGCCCCCCCCCCCCCCCTCATATGAACCACGTTTTGTGGACAAACGAGTTGTTTCATAAATGAAAGAGGGAATTTGTTCTGTTTGCTATTATTATAACCTTATTTTTAATAAGTACTCACACACTACACACTCCTGTTTGATCACACACCTATACACGCAACATATACATATGTATCCATACTTTTCATATAATCCAGTAGAAAATTATTCTTACTGTTTTCTTGCTGTCCTCGCAGCAGTGTACCCCAAAGGGGTATTGGTGTACTTGTTTTATTCATACAATATTGCTCATTCTACTTGTAATTATCTACACATGACAAATTGGAGATAATATATTCCTTGTTTTGAGGCATGGTATATATATTCTTACAAACACACACCAAGCTAATTACACGCTTTATACTTTCTGTTCATAACACATGCATGCATATATCACAGCCAATATCACCACACGCATCAATATGAATAAGGCAGGTGGGTTTGTGTTTGCATACTTATCTAGTCCATGTTTTCTAGCTTCTACCGAGTACGCACAAAGCAAAACCCACATAGAATCATACTTAGCATTCTACAAGTGGGTATCCCTTTAATCAAATTACATACATACACATACGCATACAGGGACCTTAATAATAGCAGGGTATTTGTTTTGACAAAAATGCATTTGCCTAAACTTATGCCAATTATAAAACACGCATGGACAATTTGGAGCAAGAAGATGATATGCTGCTCTATTTGGTTCTTCCTTGTTTCTACAGCAAACACACCAACATGGATCGCGTTGGTTGTGGAGGGAAAGAAGTTGTTTTAAGCTTTTGACATGCATGCATACAAACACAACCTCTAAAATCTTACAGTCTACATAAGTAAGTCATAGCCGCGCCATACATACTTTATATGCACATAAAATCAGGATGTTTGAAACGAGTTCTAGTTGTATAGTTATCATTCTTCTGTGCACACCACTCCAAACCTTACATGATGGTTATTGAACACGAGTTTATTTAGTTAAGCATCCCGAGTATGTCTTCTACAAACAAGACGTGGTTCCAAAGGTTGTGGTGGTCAACAGCAGGTCTAGACTTCACATAAAATCATAAGGTTTGAAGTTTACTTTTACCATAAAACCCAAATCCCAACCGTGACTAGTTGTTTCATTAGTGTGAGTTTTTAGTTTGTTAAAGTTTATAGCAAGCATCTTTATCAACCAATATGAGATGAATAAAGTATAAGTACTTACAAATGGTCCTAAGATTATTGATGAATATGGGACAAGAACTAGTGATTTTAACAAAGATCTACACTTGATGCTAATACAATCTCTTATGCCTTCTTCTTCTAGGAAGCGTTTTAAGGTGTTCACAAAGAATATGTAAGTTGTTTTTCTATGAGTGAGTTTGGATCTAAATGTGTGTGTTTGAGTGAATAACTTGTTAGCTATTTATAGGAGAGTGGGTAGGTTAAGATTACAATTGTCTAGTTAGGTTTGCTAATGGGATTTAGTTACTTCTTAACCATGAAGTGAACTAGCAAGTACACCATGGGAAGTTGATATTGTCTTGGGAAGAGCAAAACTCTTTGGTTTTCGTCTATGGCAGAATGAAGAGAAGGAAAGGTGTTGTACAAGTTGACTTTGTGAAGAAACCATGGGAAAAGAGAAACATTCGTTGGGTATGGGAGATGGAGGGGAGACAAAAGTACAATTTCCTAAATGGTGGGTGAAAGTACCTGCTAAAGTTTTTCAAAGGGGAGTTATGGTGCTAAAAACGTGTGGTTTTATAGAAAATAAGATAGGACCGGTTTGTGTGTATTGACAATGGACAAAGTATATATCTTTCTCTTATTTTGGGTGAACTTGCAAATACATATTTGTTGTGTAAGTATAGATGTAGCAAAAGTTATAAATGTTTATGTGTAGTAGTAGAATTTAGATAGTGGTGGTTTAATAGATGAGGAAATTTCCCAAATGGGTCGTTAATATAGTCGGGTGGAAATGTTCATTTTGTGTCGCGAACTCTTAAATGAGGTTACGTTGAGGAAACTTAAAGTCGCTTCTTAAAACTAAAATTCCCAGTACAAAAAGCTACGAATAATAGTCGTTCACGTAAAGTTCATGATTGTCATTCACAAAGATTTAAATTTGAACACAAAAACGCGTCATCCATCGGGAACATCAATAGACACACAATTCTAACCCGAACCATCGCGTTTAACGTAAATAAAATGGATTCAAAATTCACGTGTGTGACATTCGTAATCCCTTAAATTGAGTTTTGTCCTCAAAACTATCACGTCGATGTCGTTATCAAAAACAAGAGATCAATAAAATTTTTATCTTCCTTTCATGGTGTTTAACGCGTTCGTTTTTCTTTAGTTCGTTGGTAAGATTAAAGTTGCTATAATCTTGTTAGGATTAAAACGAACGAAAATTCCTTCCGACTTGTACACGGTTCTATGGCGTTCCTTAAGTCTTTTCTTGTATGTCAAAATTTTCTCATTATTAACTTTCACGTCGTCCCGCGTATTACTTCCACTTTAAAGTGTCGCGTATTGTCATTTTTCGTCTAGATGACTATATATCGCACATTTAAAAATCGTTCTACATAGTTTGATTAATTCCATTCACATTAACCGTCTACTTGGTAGCGATAAGTAGCGTATGCGTCAAGGTTTCTTGAATCGGTTTCCCAAAAATCTAGAACAATTGAGTGTCTTAACACATAGTGTCAAGACGTTTCTTCCTTTTATGTGACATTCAATTATTAGATAATTTCGTTAATTAATCAATTTAGTTCGCGTTCCTCCTTGTTTATCTACTTTTTCATAGAGAGGAAAATGGGTGCACAATTTATAATATATTTAAATCACAGTTCTCTCGGATTCCTTCTATGAAGAAAATATATAGTATTTCTTAAGCCTATGAGTATGGTGTGATGCTCAAACATCGTTAGGTAAAATAGATCTTTGTCCGGACGGTTTCGGTATCCCAATTATATACGAAAGCACGCTTATCTTGACCCAACTGTTCTTTAACATTGGTTATGTTACAGCGAGTTCTGGATATCCGTTAAATATGGATTTTACTCAAATGACGTTTCGTTCTTCTCATTATTATTTAAAAGTTGTTTTCGACTTTTCCAACTCTAATCTATTTGAGTCTAATTGTCGTCAAAAACAATTGGCGCTCTTAGTATCTGCGTGTCATATACGCTCTTAAGACGGTATAAAAATGTTCGACGTTCGTAGCACATGAATGATCTTTCTTTGATGAATAGGGCAACTTGAATATATTCTACTAATATATTTCATTTTTAAGATGACTACTATGAGCATACTCGCGTTCGGCTACGATCGTACGTAGTTGATCAGGCTACGTACGTCTCGGGACCAACGGTTGCATCCTCCTTTTCATCACAATTTGACTCTTTGAGGTTGTAATTATATATTGGTAGTGCACAGTGCATTTCGTTCGTTACCGTTGTTCACTTCCATAATCAACAAATTTGTGCATAGTTCATTCCATTTGTAACCATTGCTCACTTTTCACAATCAACAAAATAATTCCCAAAATTTATTCGTACTAGTTCTCGTCAGGTTTATCAATAGTTTTAGTTCTCCACATCGAGTTGGTCGTCAAAGCAAGTTCCAAAACATTACATGGTAGTTCTTACCAAAAATATTTCGCTATTAGTTGCGTCGTTTGATTAATAATACCTTTACTAATCTTTCCACTTACATTATCACGATTGTTATTATTCCCACTAATAAGTGTTCCTGATGGTGATTTCTAATAGTAAAAATAAATTTTGATATTTTCTAAAGAGTATTTTACAAAATGTTTTAGTGAAAATTTTCTTCATTTATTTCTCTTCGATAGGTGAAGAAAACATTGTAGAAGAAAGCTTTTTCTTAGGTAACATTTTTTTTTATGGATGAATTTTTCTCCGACACATAAAAATTAAAATAAAAATTTTCTCGTTGGTTAAAGAAATGATGATTTAAAGATAAAACAACACAATTTAATTGAAGACATGGAGTACGATTACATAATTAAGTTTGTTGGTGGTAACATCGACGGACGTCGAGTCACTTGATTTGCATAAAAGTAAAATAGTTCCTAATACATGAATTTTAACGCTCTATCCATGACGAGGGTAGAAACCCTTGGGTTGATACTTGAAGATTGTCGGCGCATTGTTCTTGAAAGACAAACGGTGTAAGACGTTGGTGGGGTATTGGACGCTCTTTGCCCTCGAGCTTCCTTCTTGGGCGATTTCACGTATTTCTTGTCTTAAACGGCATTCCTCCATGTAGCGTCCCTTCATATTCTTCTCATGGGACTTTATCACTCGGCAATCACCCTCCAAGTGCCCAAAGTCATCACAAAGCATGCAATGGTTTGCGCAACTACCTTTGTGGTGGTAGTCACACTTGCGGCAATATGGAAGGTTACCGAGATACTTCTTGTTCAAGATCGGAGTTGGTTTGGGAACATCCTCCGGGAAATTTGTTCTTGCACAACAAGTAGAGGGTGGTAAGGTTCTTCCTTGATGGACACGTGGCTCTTTCCACGAGCGATTCTTCGGTTTGGTCATAGGGTGAGGTTTAGGTCCTTCGGCACTTTGCTTTATGGTGTTCAACCTTGAGTGGTTCTTCAACATATAGCACCGCCTCTCATAAGGCCCTTTTCTTCCTCTAACGGAATGATTTACCTTAGTTTTTGAAAGGGTCTTTCGAGGTCCAAGAGTGTTAACCTGAGTAGCACTTTTTTCCTTAGCTTTTTCGTAGACACTAGGATCCATGGTTCGGTCAACCGTGCGGATACTAGATTCAAACGCATCAACGGCCCTAATGGCATTTTGGTATTGACGAGTGATGACCTCTTTGAGGTCCTTGCAACCTTGTTCCGTCATTTCAATTTTTTTTTCTGTGTAGCATTATCGCACAAACGATGTATATTTTTGTTAGTTCTTTCATTGTTATCAATTCTTGCGATTGTCCAAATTTGACCGAGCTTTTCTCACATTTATTGGACTATAATTATCAAGGGATCATATCATAAAAATTCATACATTTCATTCTTGAATTGTGTTCCATACATAGTTTTGGAGCTTAGAGTACAAAATTCCCATTCAACAAATGAATGGCTTCTTTTAGTCTTGACAACACGTCATGAATTTATTACAAAACGTCATACTTTTATTAGAAAGGTGAGAAAATCCTAAAGACCTAGACGGTGTAGGATTCCTTGAATCTGAGCATGATCCACGGCTTGCCTAGCCTCGATATCATTGTTCCTCATTTGTAAAATTGTGATCTCGGACTCAGCAGCCTCAAGAGACTTTCGTAACTCGGCTATCAATAAATCCTTTTCCTCATCTTGCTTGATAAGGTGATCTATATCAACCTCTACATCCTCCAGACGGCCTATCAGGTGTTCTGCATCGAATCCAAGTGCCTCTGAAGTAGGCTCGTCTTCTGGGGAATGAGCAACATTAGGTGGTGGTGAAGGTGTACGGTTTCTTTTTCTGGAAGCTTCAGGTAATGGCGAAGGCATAGGAGTGGAGATTGGCATAGTGGTAGTAGTAGAAATATTTGGGACGATGGGAGGAAATCCCATAGTGACATTTGGCATCATGACTGGCGAATCTTGCTCATCATCCGAATTTATTGTGATTATGCTCCGGATGGGGGTAATTTCCTTGTCGGATTCGGATTGCAAAATGATAAATGGAATGAGAGGCATCTTTCCTTTTTCGCCTGTCACCAAATGTAAAACGACGGTTGCTAGATAGGTAAGAGTAGAGTATTTTTCTAAAGTTCGAAAAATAGAGGTGAGTAGTATGATGCTTCGTAATTTCTTTTATTCAGAGTAGGTTCTCGTACATCGATCCATAAGTCTACTTAAATGTCCAAGTAGTCCTTACATGGAAAACAATAAGTGAATCGTGGAATGTTTAAGTCCTCGAACATGCTCTTCCACATACTTATTATTTGTACATTCTCTTAGTAGTGATTATGCACGGATGGATAAATACAATTATCCTGAATTAATTCTTTCATCAGTTTAGGTCTATTCCGACGTTTATTTTTGTGCAATTTCCTCTTGTTAAACGTCTAACTTGCAACTCGGATGAGTAAGTATGTTTTGAGGTTTAGTCGGCTTATGGCTATTACGTAGCCCGTACTAGTTCTTGTTCATTCATAAGTCTTTTCTTAACTTAGTATTGCTAGTTCGTACACTTTCGACAATTTTTACACCTTGAAAACTTGTTAATTTGATTTAAACTAGTCGAGTACTAAAATTTTATCACAAAAATTTTATCACAAGAATTGTTCCATATGTTTTTAATCCGTAATCGTTCAAAATGTTCAGTTCGAGTAATTACTAAATTCTATTACAAGAATTTCTCTGATTTTGGAATATGTTCCGTTATACCTTATATGTTTCGTTTATCTTGCTCTCGTCTAGCGTTTTGCTCACAATCTTAGATAAAATTTACAGTCATTGTTGTATATTTATACCTTGTATTTAAGATCTCAATATACGCCCACAGTTCACATCTGGGGTTCTCAAATATCGCGCAACGCGATAATCCCTTTGATGTAGAAATTGGCATAATTGTTTAACCAAGGGTAAACACTTTAGTTTATATCTATATCGTAACTTCGAAATTTATAATAAAGTCATGATAACTTAGTCGTAACCAATGGACTAATACAAACTTTGATTCGTCTTTGCGTAATTTATTTCCAATGAAGTTTTCTTTGATAACCATTTGACTTACGCGTCAGCGTATTTATAGATAGTTCATATATCGCGGAATTTATTTGTTCTTTGAATTGTAGTATTCTTTGGAGCATTAGAAGAGTAACACTTGTACTAAGTGTTTTATCGTCATATGTCATTTTAAATAGTGACATCATCGTCGTTCCTCGGTCGCATTCAATTTCAATTCAAAACCGTTAGTTAACGTAGGTCACTTTTACTCAACCGAGTCTACTGTAAATGTTTAGTGGAGTAACAATTTACCGAACCCATTAAATAGTTGCTCCTCTCGACATTAATAATAGTATCGCTTGATTCAAGTATTACTACAAATTAACACACTACCAAACCCATGGTAAATAAACATATTCATATAGTTTCCGTTCTAGGAATCATGGTGATATTTTTAATTCGGCGCATAGTAATATGAAACACAAAACGTTTCGATAGTCGATAATAGTCCCGCAGACTATCTAAAATATAAGTATGCGTACGTTTAATCTCAAAGGAAAATATATATATGGCACAAACCATTCAAATAAATATGGCACAAACCATTTAAACAAAGATGGCACAAACCATTTAAATAATTATGGCACAAACCATATAAACAAGGATGGCACAAACCATTCAAATAAATATGGCACAAACCATTTGCGTATCGTAACGATCCATACAAGGATGTTTTAAAAATCGTTTTATTACATGTCCCTATGGTTATCACTCAAACATGGGAGGGGTATACCTAACGCTAATAATACTTAGCAATCAAATTCAAAACTTAGCATTGCAAAAATCATAAATTATCTCAAGTCACAACTTACTTGTATCGAAGACGTGGAGTGAAGTGGTTCTTGGAGATTTTTGAGAGACAGTTATAGTCTAGAATTATTTTTCCGATAAATAAATTTTTGCCTCACGTTTATAAAAATCATTTTGTAAAATAACCTAGTTCTCTATAACTACAGCTCTGATACCAATCTGTCACACCCCCAATTTATCAGAGTAATACAACACAATGGGGTGCGACGGTCATGACTATCAAAAGACATAGATACAAAGAACGACTATTTAAAAGTCGTTTTAATTTAATTAAAAGCATAAAACTTGTTTCGGAAGCGAATTACACCAGATCATAATAAAACATTGTTTCAAAAGACTTTAACATTGATCCAAATATCCATATACTAGTCACGGCCATTTTCATTTAAAAATATCCCATGCATAACCACGTCACTCCTCCGTCTTGATACCTGAGAAAAACATTGCTAAAGCGTCAACACAAAGGTTGGTGAGTTCATAGGTTTAAGTTTAAATGGTTTGATGAACCATAAGATTTTCCAAGTCAACCGGCATATAATCTTATAACAAATACAAGATTATAATCAAAAGTATACGTTTTAACCACCTACGCCTAAGCTCGTGACACCGAAGCGTTAACCTCAACCAACAAGAAATAATAAGAGCCCGAGCAAATGCCTATCCCGAAGCATTTTTAAATCCTCAAATGTAAGTGTATCTAACTTTGGCCACACAACCAAATTAGATAGGGAGGTTAGTCCCGATAGATCTATCCATAACATTCGCGCTTACACAAAGTAATTAACGGTTCACGATAGTGGGCTAAAGCATCTAGGGATATCGCTACTTAGACATCATGTAGGCAAACGTATGAGTTTAAAGCACTTATGTTCATCCGTTAAAAACAAGCAATGTTCTCACCCTAAAATAGTTAAAGCAATTAAAAGTGGGGCTATGAAACTCACCTCGATGAAGTAGCTAAATATGATCAACAAGGATAGCACTGAATATCAAGGCACGCAAAACAATGCTTAAACGGTTTACTCGTAACCTAAGTAAAATATCTGTACTTAGGCTAAATACAATAAATAATAACGTACAATGCACTTGGTTGATAATTTATACTTGCTCTTGGTTTATAAAATGCTTTCATACATTTTTCATGTTCAACAATTTTAGTCACGGGGTCGACTTTGGGTCACGATAACTTGTTAAACATTAGTCCGAAAAATAAACGGGTTCTTGTTATAAAAACTAGGTCGCGAGGTCGTCGATATTTAATAAATATCACATTTTTATGAAGCCTCTAAGTATAGAAATTAATTAGGCAAAGTAGTGCACTCGCAACACAAATAAACAAGTATTGTTCAATTTCATATAAGGGTCAATCAAGCAGTTTTAGAATTTAATTGAGGCTTCGTTACTCAACATTAAGACAAACGAAAAATTGTTTTGGTAACTAGGTCGCGTCTAGTTTACTAGGATATTTTTAGATAGTCGAGGCATGACTCTTAGGTTGGTTAAAAATAGGTGCAAAGTGAGTTGTTCGGCCAACGTTCGAATCTTCAAGAAGTGTTTGTACTTGTTTTCAATTTGGGTAAATAGCAACTTACTCATGTTTTTGTCATGCATCCCTTTACACTCAACAACCCACGCAACTTTGCCTCTTCTCTTTTTGTATATCAAGTCTTTTTATCCTTTTATACATACATGCATATATGATATTGTTAGGTAGTATATTGTACTATGTTTGGTCACTTTTGGTCCTTGGCAGTCACATTTACACGAAACAAAGGGTAGTCTACTTTGTGTTTACTATTCGACATATATACCCATAGCTTATATCATGTATACATGACAATCCCTATACATTGAGCACATACTTTGGTTTTCCACAGTGGACTAGTACTACTTCTACTTTGTTTGTACACTTTACACAAACCAGGTAAAGAGTGGGGACCTATTGCCTTATTACTTATCATACATGAACATACTTTACATGGTAAACACATGCCAATAGCATACAAGTACTCATACAGTAGGTCAAGAAAAAGTAGAGGTTTGCTTGTTTTGGTTCACTGTTCACGTAGGAATGCAAGAGAAGAAGTGGTCCTTATTTGCTTTACTCATCATCCATTCATACATACATACAACACATATGCGCCATACAGTAAGTTCAAAAGAAAAAAAAAGAAATGTTGTTCTTCTTACTGTTTTCCCAGGGTATTACAAAAGAGAAAGAGTGCTTACAATAAGCCTCATGTGATATTTGAAAATTTAGTTTATTTTTTTCTGCCCCCTTTCTGCCTCACGGTCAATACCACGCCCCCCCCCCCTTATATGAACCACGTTTTGTGGACAGACGAGTTGTTTCATAAATGAAAGAGGGAATTTGTTCTGTTTGCTATTATTATAACCTTATTTTTAATAAGTACTCACACACTACACACTCCTGTTTGATCACACACCTATACACGCAACATATACATATGTATCCATACTTTTCATATAATCCAATAGAAAATTGTTCTTACTGTTTTCTTGTTGTCCTCGCAGCAGTGTGCCCCAAAGGGCTATTGGTGTACTTGTTTTATTCATACAATATTGCTCATTCTACTTGTAATTATCTACACATGACAAATTGGGGATAATATATTCCTTGTTTTGAGGCATGGTATATATATTCTTACAAACACACACCAAGCTAACTACACGCTTTATACTTTCTGTTCATAACACATGCATGCATATATCACAGCCAATATCACCACACGCATCAATATGAATAAGTAGGTGGGTTTGTGTTTGCATATTTATCTAGTCCATGTTCTCTAGCTTCTACCGAGTACGCACAAAGCAAAACCCACATAGAATCATACTTAGCATTCTACAAGTGGGTATCCCTTTAATCAAATTGCATACATACACATACGCATACAGGGACCTTAATAATAGCAGCGTATTTGTTTTGACAAAAATGCATTTGCCTAAACTTATGCCAATTATAAAACACACATGGACAATTTGGAGCAAGAAGATGATATGCTGCTCTATTTGGTTCTTCCTTGTTTCTACAGCAAACACACCAACATGGATCGCGTTGGTTGTGGAGGGAAATAAGTTGTTTTAAGGTTTTGACATGCATGCATACAAACACAACCTCTAAAATCTTACAGTCTACATAAGTAAGTCATATCCGCGCCATACATACTTTATATGCACATAAAATCATGATGTTTGAAACGAGTTCTAGTTGTATAGTTATCATTCTTCTGTGCACACCACTCCAAACCTTACATGATGGTTATTGAACACGAGTTTCATTTAGTTAAGCATCCCGAGTATGTCTTCTACAAACAAGACGTGGTTCCAAAGGTTGTGGTGGTCAACAGCAGGTCTAGACTTCACATAAAATCATAAGGTTTGAAGTTTACTTTTACCATAAAACCCAAATCCCAACCGTGACTAGTTGTTTCATTAATGTGAGTTTTTAGTTTGTAAAAGTTTATAGCAAGCATCTTTATCAACCAATATGAGATGAATAAAGTATAAGTACTTACAAATGGTCCTAAGATTATTGATGAATATGGGACAAGAACTAGTGATTTTAACAAAGATCTACACTTGATGCTAATACAATCTCTTATGCCTTCTTCTTCTAGGAAGCGTTTTAAGGTGTTCACAAAGAATATGTAAGTTGTTTTTCTATGAGTGAGTTTGGATTTAAATGTGTGTGTTTGAGTGAATAACTTGTTAGCTATTTATAGGAGAGTGGGTAGGTTAAGATTACAATTGTCTAGTTAGGTTTGCTAATGGGATTTAGTTACTTCTTAACCATGAAGTGAACTAGCAAGTACACCATGGGAAGTTGATATTGTCTTGGGAAGAGCAAAACTCTTTGGTTTTCGTCTATGGCAGAATGAAGAGAAGGAAAGGTGTTGTACAAGTTGACTTTGTGAAGAAACCATGGGAAAAGAGAAACATTTGTTGGGTATGGGAGATGGAGGGGAGACAAAAGTACAATTTCCTAAATGGTGGGTGAAAGTACCTGCTAAAGTTTTTCAAAGGGGAGTTATGGTGCTAAAAACGTGTGGTTTTATAGAAAATAAGATAGGACCGGTTTGTGTGTATTGACAATGGACAAAGTATATATCTTTCTCTTATTTTGAGTGAACTTACAAATACATATTTGTTGTGTAAGTATAGATGTAGCAAAAGTTATAAATGTTTATGTGTAGTAGTAGAATTTAGATAGTGGTGGTTTAATAGATGAGGAAATTTCCCAAATGGGTCGTTAATATAGTCGGGTGGAAATGTTCATTTTGTGTCGCGAACTCTTAAATGAGATTACGTTGAGGAAACTTAAAGTCGCTTCTTAAAACTAAAATTCCTAGTACAAAAAGCTACGAATAATAGTCGTTCACGTAAAGTTCATGATTGTCATTCACAAAGATTTAAATTTGAACACAAAAACGCGTCATCCATCGGGAACATCAATAGACACACAATTCTAACCCGAACCATCGCGTTTAACGTAAATAAAATGGATTCAAAATTCATGTGTGTGACATCCGGGACGAAACCCCGAGTCTCGTAAATTTATAAAGCCGACTAGGTACCATTCCCGCTCTTTAAAACTATCTTTGCTAAAAGGGCCAAAAGAAAGCCATAATTGCACCATAGGTCCTCCCACCTTTATACCAAAACAACTAACACAAACACACACTTCATTTTTAACATCAAAAAAAATTTCTCTCCTCCCCTCCTTTCTCTCTTAAACCCACGGCCAACCATGGCCACCACCAAATCACCACCAAAACTTGATTTTTGGAAAATCTAATCAAAGACCAATGTTTGTATCATCAAGATAAGTAAATCCCACCACAAATTTACAACATGCAACAACATTTTTTCAAGATTTAATTTTTGACATATTTTGATAAAAACTATGTTTTGATCTAATTAGTTTTATGGGTTTGTGTTTGATTGTGTTTAGGAACATACTATTGAAATAATGGAGCTTGGAACAATTTTATTCTTGGTGATTTCAGCCCCTAAACCCACGAAATTTGTGGGGGGTTTGGGTGTTCTTGGTATTTTGATCTATTTAATCATTGTAAGGTTCCATTGTTGTTGTTATTACTATTTTAATCATTTTCCTTTGAGTGCATGCATTTGTTTATAATTTTTGGTAATTTCATATTGATCATGCAAGTGATTAGGAGTTTAGGGATTGTTATGGATGATGAATATGGGTTATTAGAGGTGTTGGTGAAGTTGGAAATGGGTCAAAATAGGATTTGGTATAGTTTTGAAGTGGTCATTTTAGACCAGTAGGTCTAAGTCTATTTTCGTGGTTTTAGGTCTGAGATAAGGTTTATATTATTGGATATAGTTGTAGTGGTCGTCAAGACGGTCGTTTCGGTATAAGATAGAGCTTTTAACTCCAAATGAGTCAAAAGTTACATAGGTTTGAATATTCGTGTACCGGGAGGCGAGTATCGACGCAATCCGAAATTGTAGTCGATATTGGGTCAAATCCCGGGGACTATAACTTGAGTTTCAAAAATGGTCAAGGGCTGTTCTCAGGCCCTAAACTTAGCATTTTGAGTCTATTTTCAAAGTCAAGTGGCGATATTGTAAATGGGAATGTTTAACAATATCAAAATGGTTTTACGAGTCAAGTGTGTAAAACAGTCTGGTTTTTAAGGTCGAAAGATGTGTCGAGCAGGTGGGTCAAAAATGTGAATCATTTGATGAAATTTTAACTGAGTCTTCTACAGATATTGAGTGAGTTTGTCACCAAGTTTCGTCGAAAACGGAGATGTGTAGGTATGGGAAAACAGTGGGTACTTTTGGTAAGTACCGGCTGAGTATTATTGAGAGGTACTTAACCTCGCGTCATAGTTTGAGGCGAGAGGCTAATCTATTAGTTTCTAAAAGTTCTAGAAGGATATAAGTATTGTGTGTGAGTATATATTCTGAGATTGGAGACCCATGTAGGGTACTTGAACCGTGTTGATTTGGCATCTTGAGATGGATCAACATCGAAGGTACTAGTTTTGGAAAGTTAGTATGTGTTGTGGGATTTAGAAGGGATTCACTTGCATTGGTTGGTCATGTCTATGTACATATTATTTTGAATCGTTGGTTTTATTATACTAAGTGTGTTTTGAGATACTTGAGTATGTTGTTAAGCGCGCACCTTATTTGTTAGGTGGCGGCTTTTGACGTGTATATTTGGGAGGCATCTTCACTTCGGCGATCACTACTACTACTAGCTTCGTGTATCATCTAAGGTGAGTCTATAGCCTCGCTTTATACTAGTTATTAAATGATTTTAAACCCGCGAGGGGGAATACATGTTTTATAAACTTAGAACACAAGATTTTTATGGTATGCTTTGTCCCTCTTTGAATGGACCCGTGGTTGCCTTTAAAATTGCATTAAGTGATTGCCATTATTAAAGCCTCAATTATGGACCGTTAATTAACCTATGATGGGTTAACCGCTAGTACAATTAATAGATCTATGGGGGAATCCGCCCCGGTTCAGTTTGTGTGGACTTGTCACAGAAGCTTAGGCCCGACCTCCACACTGTTTGGACATATTGTATTGAGAAGTCAGGTATACGGCAATGTACCAAAAATCTGGAGGTAACCGACAATTAATAAATCTCCTGTCTTATTAGACCTCTAAAAGGAGTGTTTAAGGGCTCGGTTCCATGAGCTTATTGCAATTTATGCTATATACAATTATCATTGTTGATGTAAATTATTATTTGATGCTTATAAGCATGCCACAAACTTATAATCTTTGCTTGTGTTCAAATTGATTACATAAACCTATAGATTCACTCGGCATTTTTGCTGATTGTTTTACTCACATGTATTTCAGGTAATCTAGAAGTGGAAGCTTGGAGGTCACGAGAATGAAGTTGTGCACTGCTATGTTGTTCAAACTCTTTGATTTAATTATCGTTCCATTTTTAAAACAAACTAATATTTTGTTTTAACTTATCTTTTGGTAACGATTACTTGGGACTATGCTACTCTGATAAATGTTTTAGGAACGATAAATTTGAAACGTCTCTTTTCGAGTCGTTCTTTATAAATTATGTGTTGTTGTATCATTGTTTAGCACCCAAAGATGTATTCCGTTGCGTGTAAATTTGGGGGTGTTAAAGCAACTGTAAAGCATTCAGAATCTTCGATGCCGAACGTGCCATGTTCACAAATTGGTGTCAAGACAACAATATCAATCGTATATGTGGTGTCAAGAGATGACTTCAGACGTGACGAGGAGACCAACATTTGCCGACACGAACCATTTGATCTTATCATATGATGTTCTCATCAATCAGGTCCAACCTTGTCAATTCATTCTTATATGGTGATATGTGATCATGTTACAAATCGGTATCATTTCTCACAAATTGGTCTCATGGAGATTAAAAGGACTTGCATTTTTCTTCCAAAAACCTTTGTTAAAACTTCATTAAATCAATTGATATTGAAAACATCGATTGGGTTAATATTTTTAATATGGGGGAGAAAATGTGATTTAATATGGGAAATTATCACTAATGGTTTGACTTAACGTGATGGCTCATCCCGGCATGTGCGAAATGTTTTCGAATATCGGGGCATATGATTAAGGGGGAGAAAAGTGGATTTGCTATATTAAAATGGATTTCATGGTGACATATACTTACCCTAAACCCATTTATTTCACGACGATGAAGATTATGGTGACATAAGGATGGTAGGATAGGTTAAGTCCAATGATTCTTCAAAAATCGGAGGAATCTTCCCAAGGACATTCCATAGCTAGAAATAGTAGTCCTTAGGAAAGATGGGGAAAGATTGTGAACGCAGCTGAATGCCGACCAAGTACATAAGTTAGCACTGGAACAATCACAACAAGGTGCTAGTTATGACGTATTGGTAAGCATTGAAGGGGTTGAAGAATGAAAAAGAATTGTAAAGATAAAGGGTCTAAAGAAAGAAGCCCTCCTTACAACCTTAGGCAGAAACCGGGTCAACACATATGCTATTGAGATCATTTTAATGACATTCGATATTGAAGATAGACATCATGGACCCAGTTTTGCAATGCATAACCCATCCCAGCTAACTTAGATATCTCTTAAAAGATATTTGTTTTAATCACACGGAGACAACGCATTATCTATTGATTTATTCACTCTGAATAAATTGGTATTGAAATGGTGGCACTCCTCTCCAGCCTCCGATCACTAAAATCCAATATGAACGATCGAGTCTAGAGCCATTCGAGATCATCAAATATCTCATTAGGACACACTTTCATAATTCCTTGCTTCTTCACACATTGTGAAAAGTAAGAAAGATCTCAAGAGTCCTACGCAAAATCTTCATGATCTTGCCTGAACATCCGAGTAATACGAAAGTATTTACAATGAAGATGGAAATCCTTCTTGAGCGAATATCAAAAAGCTCATGGTAGGTGACTTGTGCGATTCTTTATGAATCAAGCTTATGATAACTGGAAAGCAACAGTGGTTTAATTCTTAACTAAATTTAACCACATTCCAGGCCTCTACGGAATATCTCAGTGATCTTTCCAGAACACTCAGAGTGATACCTTAGTGTTCACAGTGATGAGTGGAAATCCTTCTAGTGTTAACCTCAAACAGCACTTGGTAGGTAACTTGCAAGATTCTATATGAATCAAGCTCGTGACAACTGGAAAGCAACGATGGTGCGATTCTTTAATGAATCAAACTTGTTCCAGGAATCTGAATTGACGGCTTCAATCATGCGGATAATTTTATCCAAATGATTCACTCTTTACGTTCGCAGTCAGCTTTGGACGGTCGAGTAAAGAGAACGGGTTTTACCCACGAAATCTTGTCAATGATATTTTTATTTAAATCTACCTGCCACAAGTACGATATTTTATATCGTCCAACGTTCTTTACCGACCGGAGGTAAAATTCAACCGAATTAGAATGAAATGTTCAAAGCCATTTCGTTCGTGTCTACTTATGTTGTAGCATTTGAAGACGGTGGCGTTGCGGGATCCGAGAAGAAGTCGTCCCCGCATGCTTATACTTTATGCACTTAATACTTCATCTAATTCAAGAAAGCCTAAAAGTCAAAGTCTTCCGCTGTATCGAACTCTGAAGCTTTCAAGAATTACGAAGGTATAAGTATGTAGGACATGAAGTCACGAAGAGGCGAATATCACAAGTGATGGATGCACAAGATCAAGGCAAGAGATTAATGCTCAAGATCGATATCAAAGATCACATCAGCATGTTCACCTGAAAAGAAAAAGAAAAGAAAGACGAAGACTACGAGCTCAAGACAAAGCATAGTATGCTAGTATTATTTTATTACTGTAACTCGGGTAACGCCCTTGTTTGGAGTGACCTACCTTAGGGGGAGATGTTGGAAATACGCTTTTACGTATTTAGGAAGATTCGGTCACTCTGACAATATATTAAGTAGTAGCTCGTAGTCTATATATCTTTATATATATCTAACAAGGAAAGGCCCGGTCCATGCTTGTATGGCCGACCCAATTGTAAGCCCAAGCCCATCTTATGGGCTTGGTATATAAACCCTCTCCTTAGATGGAGAGGGTGTTGGTTCACATAACTTTACACATAGTAAAAGTGTGTTTTCATACTTTCTCTGTCAAAGTGTGTGTGTGTATGTTCTTACCATATTTCTATCTCTTTCTCTCTCTAAAACATAACCTAGATTTACAATATCTTACACAAAGGGATCTCAGTCTGTCAAGAATAATACACCAGAGAAGTACTTAAAAAATATGACATCTCTGAGTGTGCTTCAGTGAAGACTCCCATGGTTCCCCCTAACAACTTAGGTCCTGATCTTACTGGTAAACCAGTCAATCAAACCTTATTCAGGGGAATGATTGGATCATTAATGTACCTAACAACAACCAGGCCTGATATTCAGTTCTCAATAATCCTATGTGCAAGATATCAGGCCGACCCCAAAGAATCACATCTTACTGCTGTAAACGAATCTTCAGGTACCTGAAGGGTACTCCATCACTAGGTCTATGGTATGCTCGTTGCTCAGGCTTCGATCTTAAAGGATTCTCAGACTCAGACTACGCTGGCTGTAATATGGATAGAAAAAGTACCTCAGGTACACACGAAAATACTTTAGCAATCTTACTCTGCCAAAATATTCTCTCAAAGAAAAGTGTGTGTGTTCAACCATTGTTTCCAGCAAAAAGTTTTCATTTAAAGGTAATCACATCGATCACTCGTTTCATTGTTATATAGCACAAGTGATCAAAGTTACTTGGTGTTTCTATCTTTTGATCTTCTATCACAAGGCAAAATATTGCATTAAGTCACTTGGTGAACCATTGTTACGTTATAACACGAAAAAAAGTCTTGGTTTGATTTCCACAAAGTGTCATAGTCCTTTCTACAAAGTTTTAAAATTCATAATTTAAAATGGCACTATCGAAGGGTATCAAATATGCCCCTCAGGCTGAGCATCTCATCAATGAGGGTGTCCATTTTGCAAGAAACAACTATGAGGGAAATTTCAGTTACCCTCGTAGTGTATCAGCCTATAAAACAATTTGCAAGTTTCTTAAAAATTATGATTGGGCTGATGCTTTTACCAAAACCCCCTCAGTCTTCTGCCATGAATATCTCAGGGAATTATGGTATACGGCTGTGGTTGTAACCCCAACTACCCAAGGGCCTGAAGGTTCTTAGGGGTCTGAGACCAAGTCACATAAGGGTTGTGTCATTGGGTTCACAGTGAACAATGGGAACACACCATTGATTATGGATTTCAAACTTTTTGTCAAGCTAGTGGACTCGATTGTAACAAAGGAATTTCTGTTGCACATCCTGACACAGAGTCAGTTAAAAAAGGGCTTAAAAGAAATCGGGGTCCCTGAGTTACTTGTGACTAAAACCCCATTAATCAAAACTACTTTCCCCATGGCTTGGAGGATCCTGGTCACTTTTGTGATTCAGATGATCGGTGTGAACTACTCATCTACTGAGCAAGTTAATTCTACTCAGCAGATGCTAATCTACAGTCTTATTAATGGACTGAAGATTGACATAGGAGAGATCATTTATAATGATCTCATAACCAGGCTCCTGATGGAGTGCAGGAAAAAGTATGTATCTTACCCAAGGTTCATATCTTGCACCTTAGAATGGTTATTGGGTTCCCTTTACACTCGGGAGAAATTTAATGTTTTTTATACACCAATCCTGAGTTCGACAAGCTTTTCAAAGAACCCATATGAAGTCAACGCCATTGAATTGACGGATCACATGACTGAGGTGATCAGTCGTGAATCATCTGTGTCTCCCATTCCTTTCTTACCAAAGAAGGGGAACACGAGGACTCTGACTGTGCTAAATACAAACCAAAAGGCACAGGGCCCTGAGGCCTCAGAGACACGTCCTAAAAAGGCCAAGACTAAAAAGACCACACTTGTTCAGACCAAGCTTCAACTACCCCAAGGGAAAGATCTTACAGGAGGCCCTGATACATCACAGTCAGGGTCGACGGGCCAACATACTGGTCCTCTTGATGGAGAAGGAATAATACAACCTTATCCTAAGGGACTGCCTTCCACTCAGTCTAATGAGTGCACTCGTAAATCATAACCTTTGCCTGAGGACAAAACCAAGGCCAAAGACTCAGGGAGACGCCCACGAGTAACACACCTCACTAATAGGCCTATCACCTCCACCCAATCCGATGAAGGTACACTAACTCACAAGTCTTTGCTTGAGGACCCAAAACTTGATTCCTTAGACTCAGAGGGACGCGCACGGGTAAAACACCCTGTTGATAGGAATCTCACATCCACAACTACCAATGAAGGCACACTAAAACAACAGTCTTTGCATGAGGAAACCATTATCGATCCCAAAGACTCAGGGAGACGCCTACGGGTAAAACACCTCACTGATAGGGATTTCACTTCCACCTCTGATCAATCGCAAACTGCACCTAAGAATCAGCTAGCCAAAACCCAAGCCTCAGGATTTGGGGCAGGAAGTGACCAAAACCAAGGAAAACCTTCTTTTGGAGGAGAGCTAGATAAACCGAAGGGATCACTGAACTCTGGAGATTTTTTTAATCTACTGGAAGAGTCTGAAGAGATAATCCAAGGTTTTAGTGACGACGATGAAATGATTGAGGCTGGGGATGAACCTGACACTCAGGACCCTCTTCAATCAGACCATAAGCCACAGTTCCTACCTTTGTTCGAAGACATACCTCCCTCCCCTGAGGCTCAACCAAATCCCTCCCCTGAGGCATCCTAACATATGGAGCCCTCCCCTGAGGTAACTAAAGGCCCTCCCATGAGGCACAACTTGACACCTCATCGTTGGGGACTCAGACTGTGGTTCTAGATTCTACTTTTGATGACACCAAGCCTGATACTGAGAAGGTTCTTTATGAAACTCTAAAAGGTGTTTTCAATCATGTTTACAACAACCTGAAAACTGAGGTTACTCAGCACCATGAAGACCCTTCCTCCAAGACTGATGAACTCCTAGATGAACTCAGGACATAAGGTGATTGTTTTGATATTGCTGAAGGAAAGATGAGAGTTCAGGTTGACAACAAAATGGAGTTCATCAGTTCTATCAACTGTAGTCATGAGAATTAGGAGAAGAAGCTCATCTACTTCCTAAATCATACTCTTCCAACTGTTGAAGCAAATGTGTCATTAAATACAACCTTGGATGGACTGATCACAAGTACTACTGAGTCCACTTCCAAGGTTGGTCAACTTCTGGAATTGTTGAAAGAGGATAGGCTCTCTGAGGTCTTCACTAGGTTAGACTCTCTCAAGTCTGATTTAAATGTGGTAAAAGCTAAGTGTGATGCCATCTATGAAGATGTTCATATGGATTCTAAGGCTGAATTTAGATTAAGCAAAGCTGCACAACGATATATGGCTAATGCTTCTAACCTTTCTGAGATCTCTAAGGCACTAAAGGATGCTGATATTCCCCACCTCAAGACCAGAATCACCAAAATGAAAAACACTAGTCGCTAATTTAATTGGATGTTAAGACTATCAAGGCTGACACTCAGCCTAAGAAGGCGATGGTACTGAGATGTTTTAGGCTTTCAAGGGTTCATCCACCACCTCCTCAGGACCATCATGAGACCAAAAGTTGGGATTAGTCAGGCTGATCCTTCAACTTTTGAGGCGAGAATGTGCCACCAATGATGCTTACATGGAGTGAACCTCGCTCTCAAACTAAGGGGGAGCAAGAAGAAATGGTACATCCACAACCTCGGGTGCCTATGATCCCCACACCAACTCCCCTTAACTCTATTCCAACGATCCCTGAGCCCTTAGTATCTAAGTTAGATAGGGAAAAAGGAATTGTTGATGAGACCCTAACACTACCACCCAAGAAGCTTGTAAAAGCTTCAAGGGAAAGAAGG
The DNA here is from genome assembly GCA_025667525.1 of Glebionis coronaria. NCBI lineage: Eukaryota > Viridiplantae > Streptophyta > Magnoliopsida > Asterales > Asteraceae > Glebionis > Glebionis coronaria. The sequence continues at coordinate 489,005,670 of CM046877.1, forward strand.
CCTGAACCTGATGCTATTGTCTTGGTACCATATGAGATCAATGAAAAGATGTAAAAGATGACTTTTGATCAAATCCAAGAGTACTTAGACAGGATGGAAAGGGCCAAGACCAGTTTAGCTACAAGAGTTGAGATCCTCAAAGTATCCACTGAGTTTGTCAAGGAAGTGGGTGGCAACCCTGATGAGTTGTTAAGTGCAAAGGTGGACAAGAGTTCATTCAGAAGCAAGAGGAGGAGCTCAAGGCTATTCAGTATGAAATGGTTAAGAAGTAGCAACAAAGAACTACCCAACTGAAAAAGTTGTTTGACTAATACACTAAGGGTAGCACTCGAAGAAGGAGGCCTGAACCAATCACAAATCTTCAAATCATTCCTCACACCACACCAGTCTCAGTATCTGTTTATAGAAACAATGATGAAAGGAACTTTGAAGTGATGAAGAAGTTTTCATTTGGTGATTTCGGTCTAAGTGAGTGGGATGAAATGGGTAGGATCTTCAGGACCAAGACAAACAAATGTGTCCCTGAGATACTCCACTCTCTCAGCAAGAGATATGAGAGGTTAAATCAGATCAAGGATCAGTTAGGGATCACTAAGGATCTTCCCTTGGCTGAACAGGATCATTCAAATACTCGGGGACGAAAAAGGAAAAGAGTTGAGCTTGAAGCTAAGACTAAGATCCCTACGTTAAAACGCAATCGTACTCTCCTTGAACATGTTCCCTTTGTAAACAATATGGTCATCGAAGTACCTGAGTGGGGTGTCTTCTTCATTGATGTATTTGGGGACCAAGCTTTTCAAAGGATGAGTGACATTGAGAAATGTCCCACTGAAAGTATCCTCATCTTCCTTGTGATGGCTGCACAAGTTTAGACTGATGAGAACAAGAGATTTGCTGAGAAACTCAGGGATATAATTGCAAGGAGGCCTGATAAAGAAAAGGTGTTGAAGTCCTCAAGAGTTAAGAGGGAAGCAATGGAAGGCTGAAGAGTTGTAATCTTTTGTTTTTTATGTTTTTCTTGTATTAGACTATTCAGTCTTCGTAAATGATGAATAAAAAGGAAGTACTTTGTTAAAACAAGTCTTTTCATCAGTAGAATAGTATGTGTAAGAAGAAGCATCTTTGCTCACTTATAACAATTTCACATAAGCATATTTTATATCCAAATAGGGGGAGATTGTTAGGACAAATCAGTGCCTAATGGTCTCACTGATGGATTTGAATAACAATCAGCCTAAGTAAAATATTACCTATTAACGTAATGAAGTCACTGAGTGAACAGTCACTCAGTGAGTTACCTTCGAGTTCCTAGACTGAGTCTAAAAGAAAGACTCGGGCATTCAGAGAGGCGAAGTTCAATGAATGATGTATCTAAGACAAAGAAGAAGGTGATGGGTTCAGTGAGTTGTGGAAATAGACTCACTGAATCCTATACGATCTCCCTGAAGAAACAAGCATCCTCAAAGACTAAAGTAAAGGCGGGATAAGTTATTGAATTATGATAAGATGTTGTACATCACACAAATAGCGTGACTTACCCTTTTGGCATAGATAGGGTACTGACAGTGTAATAGGACTTATGTCCTAACACTTAGAATAGGCTAAGACAAGATTGTACACTGTACCAATAAGACAAGAATTTCACATGGGCAATTCTTTATCTTGTATATACCTTTGATTCTATAAATAGGATGGTTGTAAAAGGAGAGAATTAAGTTTGTACACTAAATGCTTTAGACATTCACAAACAAAGTTCTCTCTTCCAAATACGATCAAAAGAACTTGAGTTCTAAACTCTTGTTGATAGAATCGTCAAGCTTAGAAATCGTTAGGATAGGTTTAGCTTATTAGTGAGGAGATCACAAAACACACATTGTCTATTCAATCCCTATTGTAGCTTCGCATACAATAGGGTATAATTCTTTAATAAAATTTAAGAGTTAAACGTTGAAAACCTTTTGTGTTATTTACTTTACATTTTCTTGTGTTTATTACATTACTTTACCATGAGTTAGGTCTATACTTAGTATTCTTAAGTATAGCACTAATTACAAGGGACCAACACATACTATGCTTGAGTCTTCGATCTTGTTCTTATGAATATGCTGATGTGATATTTGACTTAGTCTGGAGCATGTTTCCTTGCCTTGACCTTGTGCATTCATCACTTGTGATATTCGCCTCCTCGTAACTTCATGTTCCACATACTTATACCTTTATAACTTCTTTAAAGCTTCAGAGTTTGATACAGCGGAAGACTTGAATTTTAGGATTTCTTGAATTTCTTGAAGTATGAAGTGCATAAAGTATAAGCATGTGGGGATGACTTCTTCTCGGACATCACAATGCCACCATCTAGTTACGCTGCATAAGACGGTTAGCAACAAAACATAGACACAGATGAAAGGATTTGAACATTTCAACCTAGTTAGGTAGCATTTTACCTCCGGTCGATGAAGACCGTTGGACGATATATAAAATATCGTACTTGTGGCAGGTAGTTTCAATTAAGAACCTCCTTTACAAGATTTCGCGTGTAAACCCGTTCTCTTTACTCGACCGTCCAAAGCCGACTGCGAACGTAAAGAGTGAATCATTTGGATCAAATTATCCTTACGATTAAATTCGTCAATTCATATACCTAGAACAAGTGAAATTCAATTAAGAACCGCACCAACGTTGCTTTCTAGTTGTCACGAGCCTGATTCATATAGAATCTTACAAGTTACCTACCAAGTGCTGTTTGATGTTAACACTAGAAGAATTTCCATTCGTCACTGTAAATACTCTGAATGTTCTGGCAAGATCACTGAGATTTTACGTAGAGGCCTGGAACGAGTTTGAATTTAATTAAGAATTTAACCACTGTTGCTTTTTAGTTATCACAAGTTTGATTCATAAAGAATCGCACAAGTCACCTACCATGAGTTTTTTTATGTTCACTCAAGAAGGATTTCCATCTTCGTTGTAAATACTTGCGTATTACTCAGATGTTCAGGCAAGATCATAAAGATTTTGCGTAGGACTCTTAATATATTTCTTACTTCTCAAGTGTGTGAAGAAGTAAGGAAATATGAAAATGTGTCCTAATGAGATATTTGATGATCTCAAATGGCTCTAGACTCGATCGTGCACATTTGGATTTTAGTAACCGGAGGCTGGAGAGGAGTGCCACCATTTAAATAACAATTTATTCGGAGTGAATAAATCGATAGATAACATGTTGATCTTCGTGTGATTAAAACAAATACCTTTTGAGAGGTATCTGAGTTAGATGGTATGGGTTGTGCATTGCATCACTAGTTCCATGATGTGTATCTTCAATATTAAGCCTCATTAAAATGATCTCAATAGCATATGTGTTGACCCGGTTTCTGCCTAAGTTGTAAGGAGGGCTTCATTGTTTTCACCCTTTATCTTTACAATTCTTTTTCATTCTTCAACCCCTTCAGTGCTTACCAATACCTCATAACTAGCACCTTGTTGTGATTGTTTCAGTGCTAACTTAAGTACTTGGTTGGCATTCAGCTACGTTCACAATCTTTCTCCATCTTTCCTAAGGACTACCATTTCTAGATACGGAATTTCCATGGGAAGATTCCTGCGGTTCTAAAAGATTCATTGGACTTAACCTATCCTACCATCCTTATGTCACCACAATCATCACCATCGTGAAATAAATGGGTTTGGGTTAGTAATCGTCACCATGAATTCCAATTTGATAAACAAATCCATTTTGCTTCCCCTTGACATATGCCACGCTATTCGAAAACATTTCGCATATGTTGGGATCAGGAAGCACATTAAGTCAAATCATTATTGATCTCAATATTAAATCACATTTTCTCCCCCATATTAAAAATATTACCGAATCGATGTTTTTAATATCAACTAATTTAATGAAAATTTAAGAAAATTTGGGAAGTAAAATGCAAATCCAATTATCTCCATGATTTTCACAAGCTCCCCCTCAAATTAATAAGGTTGTACTTGATACGTAAATTAAATACCTTTTAAACACAAGTGTTAGGTACTTATCACGTGCAAAGATCATATATGATAATGTATTCACAAGATTGATAATCAACGAGGTTGGATCTGAATGATGAGAACATCATGTGATAAAATCACGTGGTTCTTATTGGCAAAGTTGGTCTCCTCGTCACGAATGAAGTTATCTCTTGACAACATGTGTACGATTGATATCGTTGTCTTGACACCAATTTGTGAACTTGACACTTTCGGCATCGAAGATTCTGAACGCTAGAAAATTGCTCCCCGTCAATTGTTGACCTGTGTTCTATCGAAAGAGATGTAGTCTCCGTTTGAGTACTCGCATCGTCGAGTATGTAGATATCAATTGTAAATTGCTACGGTATGTGGAGATGATAGCTTCATAAAAACAAGATTTCTCTTGTTTGAACAAATAAATGCACTGAAGCGTACATATATTCATGTTAGATTGTGTTATTATCTAAACACAATCCCTTACATGGTTATAAAATAAACCATGCCTGAGAAAATTAATTCCCGTTGTTGAGTCAAAGCTTTCTGGTGAAACGCTTGACTTGAATATGAAAAGCGGGTTACTATTGGAAATAATAGCAAACCATTGAGCATGTTTTAGATCATTTAAACTTGTGCTCGAACTTTATTTACAACCCCGTGTCATTATTGAACGACATTTTTAGGATCGTAAATATTATCAATTCCAGAAGACATGCTCTTTTTATCAAAACATTGTTGAACACACAATTTTGAAAGATCTAGAAAAAACTTTTGAAAAATTCTTGAAAAATTGTGTTCGACGATTTTGAAAACCACTTACTTGAGCTTAAGATTTTTAATATCTTACTAAACAAGCTCAAGTCTGAGAAGTTGTAAGCTTCTCGTTGTAAGGATAAGTTATCATCGGTGATAAACTTTCCTTTTAGCCGAAGAATGAGTCCGAAGTTGAGATTTACTTAGAAGTGGTTTTCATGAGCTTGAAGATGAATTTCTCGTGATGAGGAACAGTTCTTTTATTTAAAAGATACACTTTCCTTTATGAGCTTAAAACTTGGAATGTTTTAATACAAGCTCATCACAGAGAAAATTTAATTTCACGTTATGAGGATACGTTATCATGAAAGATAAGCTTTCCTAAAATTGAAGTCCGAGTTATAGTCTGATATTTAACTATAAGTCATTGTGCATGAGCTTAAAATCTTCGAATGTTTTTAATAGAAGCTCATGCCCGAGACAAATTAATTTCTTGTTGTGAGGATAAGTTTATCATCAGAGATAAACTATCCTTTCTTTGAAGATCGGATCATCGTCTGTCATTTAACGATGAGCCATATACACGAGCTTAAAACTTTTGAATAGTTTTAATATAAGCTCGTGTCTGAGAAAATTTATTTTCTCGTTTTGAGGGTAAGTTTAGGTTGACGAGATAAACTTCCCATTCTTTGAAGTTCGGGTCACAATTTGTAATTTGACCGCGAGCCAATGTGTAAGCTTAACCGTGAATCCCCTGAGACACTTGTTTCTCCGATATCTGCTTCTTCAACAACCAAACTCTGAGAGTGTCCTTAGTTGAACGGTATACAAAGATTGGACCACTTTGTTCGTGTTGAACGTTAACTTTGGTACCTGAATTATCATTTGAAGTTTGTATGCTTTTATATAGTGTTAACATATATGATTCAAGCTAACAAGAGGGTGATCCGGAGGTCGGGGAGGATAAAACAAATGCTTAGACATTTTAGAGAGAGAAAGATAACAAGGAAGAAGGAGTGTGTGTATTTTAGAGAGAGAAACTAAATACACAAAATGGGAATGCTCACCCCTCCATGGAAGTATGGAGGGATATATATAGGCTCGACTAGGAGTGACTTTGACAACTTATCAATAGTAGTCCCTCCGTGTTTTGCCTATCTGAATCTAATGTAATTCCGTAAATGGCGCTCAAATTTTAGGGCTAACAATCTTCCCCCAATGTAGAGACATACGGAATTACTTACAATGTTCCTAACAAGTAAAAATACATCAAAATAAAGTCTTCCAAGGCGCTTCACATGCTGAGGATGTCTTTAATTCTTCTTGTCTTCATAACTTGTAACTCAGCTTGAATCCTCTTTGTCGTTGCTTGTTGTGGAACAATTGTAATATGCATGATTTGGATTAACTTCCCCCCCCCCCAAATTCATGCAGCATGTATTAAAAAATTTCTTCATAGACTTCTTTTTGACGAAGTTTCTGAATCAACTTCCCCCCAAACCAATATCTGTATCTTAAGCAGAATCTGACACTTTGATGTAGTTTGAACAATCTTCTAGCTCATCGATTTAAGTACACAGCGGAAATTTGTTGAAGAACCACACCAGATAATACTGCTTTTATACTGTTTCATGTCGTTTAGTTTTTGGTGATAATCCGTTTGGGGTAACATGCAGAAAATCAACAATAATTTTTATCACGCCTACAAAATGCTTCATAAATATCATACAAAGTGAAGTAGATACCATTCCATGTACACTACTTCCCCCTGGAAGTTGATCTGATTACTTCAAAGTACACGATCTTCCCCCATGATGATTTCGAACTCTCGGAAGCATCATTATCGTAGACGTCCATATACTCGAGAAGTTCTTAGTCATAAGCAAATGTCTTGAAAAGTTTTGAAAGTCGTTGAGAAACTTTGAAATTTTTGCTTAAACTATGAAGTACCATTGTCGTTGTGTAGCTCAAAAATATCCCGTGAGATTTGATTGCTGATTCCATTTCTCTCTGTCTAACTTACCAACATCGAATTCATTCGGCTATTTATCGTGACCACATGTGAAGTAAACCTGATATTCAAAACTTGAAACTGAAGTACAATCCCCCAAATTTGTTACTTAAGCTTGCACTTATGTCGACTGAAGAAGAGTGCAAAAACAAGTCTCTAAACACCTCTTGAAGTAATCCACACGAGCAACTGCGTGTGACACTGAGAACTGCAACAAAGATCCTAAAAATGATAGTTATCCATGTCGTTGACCATCCACCCCTTGACAGTGGAAACCAGATAAGTCAAGTCTCAATCATAAGTTTTATCGCCCAAGCAAGTCATCAATCGATAGACTGGGTTTAAAGAAAATGGGTAGAAAAATAGAAGGAAGGCTCGATGATGAAATAAGTAGACGCCTTCATGAAATCTCACTTCAACTTCAAATTAAGAATACCAAATCCACTTCGTGATCACTTGTATTTGTAGAATCAAAACTAGCCGTTGTCGTTTAAGTGAATCTTATATCGGATCGTTTTAGAATAAATTATGAATACCAAAGTGTTTTGTTTGCTTTGGTGTTGTGTTTCTGAATGCCGCTATCTAGAATAAATTATGAAGTGAATTATCATTGAAGGACAATATTTGTCTAGATAACTTGTCGTTAAAGCCCAACGTCAGTCACATGCCCAACTGTGTCGTTTAAGCACTTTTGATCGAAACATACCGAATACCCGCATCGAAAAACATGTCGACATAGCCCAATTATACTCATCCGTCCACCTTCCATATAAAGTTTAGCTTATTATCAAATTCACTATTTCAATAATATCCCATCTATTCTAGGTAATGAATTTCCAGCCCAATTAAACTCCATTTAAAATCTGATAAAGGCCAAGTGAATGAAAAACGCTACCCATTGCAATAGTAGTATCCGGTCCATGAGATTTCTAGGTGTAGGGATATAAAACTCCACTTTGGAAACCTTGGTTTCCTCTAATCTTTTAGCTGCTAGGCATAACCATTGTTCATGTGATCATACAATCACAACGGAATAGAACAACAATTAGGAAACAAGGTGTTTGGGCACAATAACACGAGAATTAAACAATTGGATTGCTAATTATATTAATAATCAACAATCACTAGGTGTGTGTACATTGAATCCCACACCTAGTCGACACACGCTTTAGGTTTACAGTGTGAATGAAAGATTATGAAAAACCTAATAACCCTTGGTTCCTTTTATAGTGTAAGGATTAGGGTTTTACAAGAGATAAGATTAAATAAAACATGTGTATATTCTATTTAAATAAACTAATACCGAATATTAATAAATAATATTCTGAATATTTAACCTAAATAGATATTTCCAACAGCGTTTGACTTCTGTTGACTTATGTCAGTGTTGCATTAACTCTTGTCAACGCTTAAACACAATGTGTCAGCTTTGAAGTGAATGCTTCATGTTTTCTTCGTTTTGAGTTTCTGCCACATCAACTTTTTGACCCAACAATCTTCCCCTAGTTGATGTCAGCAAAACTCTTTGTGTATCTCTTGTAAGTGGTACATCATCTTCAAATTGCTTCTCCTCAAGTGTAGCATGCATATCTTCCCCTTTTTGTCACATGAATAGGGAAGGAAACAGTGTATGCAATCAAAGATTCTCCAAATGTAGGCTCTATGTAATGATTTTGAAGAAAAATAAGTACAATAATTTTGATGTAGAAGAAGAATAACCCAAACTTTGTATTTCTTTCACCCAATTACTCACTAGTTGATAAACTCTTCCCTTAGTCGCGAAACGACTAGAGAAAAATGCAACTCTTTCATTGCAAAAGGGGGCTTAGTTTATTGGTACGAACGGGAACTGAAACCAACAAAAACCGTACAACTATAAGCCAGTTGTTAGCTATAACAATATATTTAATCCAATGAAAAGGTGTATTACTCACCTAACAGTTTTTGTTACATACGATACTGGTAACCTCCACAACTATGAGCCAGTTGTTAGCTACAACAATATATTTAATCAAAATGACAAGGTGTATTGCTCACCTACAGTTTTTGGTACATGGGAACTGATAACCTTCACAAGTATTAGCCAGTTGTAAGCTGTAACAATATATTTAGTCCAAAAACAAGGTGTATTGCTCACCTAAATAAGAAAAACAAATTTATGAAAACTAACTTCAACATCAAACTTACCATAAGAATTATTCCCCTAATCATATACTTCTTTATGAAAAATATCCGAGCCATAAATATCAATTGATATTCTATATAAAAAGGAGATCCCATGTACCTTCGTGTGTAAATACCTCTTTTTGTGTGTCAAAATCGTATCATTTTTCCAAACATCAGCTATTCCTTTTGTTGTCCAATATCTTCCTTTGTCCAAGATATCAACACTGTGTGTTGTCCAATATCGGACAACACTTGTCAGCGTTTGAAAATGCAAATATCGGAAACAAGTGTCAGCGTTTCCCAACAGCGCTTAACTTATTCTTGTCAGCGTTTACATCAACTGCTGACGTCATCTGTGGCTGCAAACTTTTCGACAGCGACGAAAAATAACAATAATGGCAAGAATAATACCGCATCGTTTAATACTCAACACCTTTTTTCTTCTATAGATCACATGAATATTAAAGATGCTAAAATCACGTCCATATCCTTAGGAACATATACTTCCCCACGTTCAACAATTCCTAAAATCACGTCCATAACTTAATCATAATTTCTACAATCTAGGAATCATATTCGGTTTCTTTATTTTAGGTGAATCAAACGTGTATAGCGTACGACTTTCTCGAAAACAACTTGTATCATATCCTTAAATAAGAAGATATTATAGGAGTACTCACAATTCCTGAAAATTAGGAAAATATATTTAACATACCAGCTCCTTCGTGATTTTCTTAACCAGACGATTGACCACCCTAAACTTTTCAAAACACACGTCTGATGCATCCCACCAATCACACAGCCACCATAACAATCTATCCTTCTACGTGAATAAAAACTGTCCTTTTCTTTTTGATTATTGAACGAGCAATATCAGGCATAACCACCACGTGATACATACTCTCAATATTTTGAGATCACTGAATATTCAAGAAAAAAAAGCACTTACTCACGTCTTTTCCATCCTTTGAAACATCTCGAGAACACAAAAGAATCTTTGAACAAACCCTACGAGACATCCCTTTTTTTTAGCAGCATCTTTAACAAAAATCCAATCCCACATCTTTACTGTTAACCATGAGCCAAACTGCCAATGTTTTCCCTCTTCAAGAATCGAACACAGTAAGCACAACATTGATTAGCAACATCATGAATAGATCTAGGGTTTTTGAAACTCTAAAAATAATATTTAAGCATTAAAACCCTAACTTAGGGTTTGAAAATCTATCTAGGGTTTTGTAAAACCCTTTTCTTGCCGCTACTCATTACAAAACACTGCTGCAAATCATCTTTCTCTGATTTGAATTGATCTAGGGTTCATTGGAAACCCTAGATTTAAGTTTATAGCAAAAAACAGAAAAACGATCAATCACCTTTGCAGCCAACTTTGAGTGCTAATAACTTTTTCTTGAAGATAGATCTGAACAATCCCTCCGGTAGATATCTAGATATATGTGTGGCAAACACACACACACAATTTCGTGACGATCCAACGGTTCAATAAAAAGTTATGCTCTTCTGAATACTGTTGCGCACACAAAATCGCCCAGAAAAACCTATACGGATTTTTCTTATCTTCTCAAAACACGAACACCTTGTTGGTCCTAGCATCACGATCCACGAGGCTCTGATACCAACTGCGGAAACCTTGGTTTCCTTGAATATTTTAGCTGCTAGGCATAACCATTGTTCATGTGATCATACAATCACAACAGAATAGAACAACAATTAGGAAACAAGGTGTTTGGGCACAATAACACAAGAATTAAACAATTGGATTGGTAATTATATTAATAATCAACAATCACTAGGTGTGTATACATTGAGTCCCACACCTAGTCGACACACGCTTTAGGTTTACATTGTGAATGAAAGATTATGAAAAACCTAATAACCCTTGCTTCCTTTTATAGTGTAAGGATTAGGGTTTTACAAGAGATAAGATCAAATAAAACATGTGTATCTTCTATTTAAATAAACTAATACCGAATATTAATAAATAATATTCTGAATATTTAACCTAAATAGATATTTCCAACAGCGTTTGACTTTTGTTGACTTCTGTCAGCGTTGCATTAACTCTTGTCAACGCTTAAACACAATGTGTCAGCGTTCAAGTGAATGTTTCATGTTTTCTTCGTTTTGAGTTTCTGCCACATCAACTTTTTGACCCAACATCCACATAACCCCAAAGTTACTCATACATCTAGACCTAATCTCATCCATAGTATACTCCGCCTCCCATCTCAACTGCTCCCATAAACACAGATCACAATAATCTACATCACCTTCTATCCGCCTCTTTTTTTCATCTCTATACCAAACTCCTTCAATAATACAAACCAATCACATCTCATCTTTCTGCCAAGATTAAGATGAATAAACCAATCTCAAATCTAACATAAACGATCAGAAACCTCATGCTCAAAACATCACAAATCAATTGAAACTACTCAAAATCTCCATCTGCTTCATTATCCTATTGAGAAACAAATCACACCTTTTGACTCAAGATACACAATATCCATGTCTCCTCATGCACCCTTTTTTTATCTTTATGCTGATACATATTTCATCTCCTATATGCACAAAGAAAGAGGCATCTAGATCTTTTACGAAGATCTTGGGTAGGTTTGATTATGTAGTTGTAGAGTCGTTAATTCGAAACGAAGGACAGATTTGAACAAACTTGTTCACAATCTTTCTTTATTATCGAACATATAAGAAAATATTATTTCTTTTATAGATCAGTGATGATAAAGTCTCAATTCGTATAGATCCTTAAAGAATCTTGGCATGCATGTCAGAAACGAATGGGATTCTGAGATATTTGATTTATTTTGATTTATACCTGTTTTGGAGTCTAGATGTTGGTTTGAAGTGGAGTGTTGATTTGTGAAAATAGGATTAGGTTAGATAGAGTTGGTTGTTGATGAGTTTTTGGTCGATAATAAGTTGGTCTCGGGATTTTTTAATGATTTCGCAATGTTTTCATACATGATTCATATTGTCGCAATGTTTTTTAAAACGAGTCATCCCAATGTTTTCAGAGAAAAAATTAACTTATTGCAAGGTCTTTCAAAAAAACCACGTATCGCAATGTCTCCATACACCCCATCGCAATGTATCCATAATCATATCTTCGTAATAACCATCGCAAAAGGTGTCGCAATGTCAAAACCCTAATGACATTACGATGGATTTTGTGTCGCAATAGTACAAATTTTTTGTCTTTTCCCGAAAAAGGTGGATCTAGTGTTTTCAGATCTGTCCTTTTTTTTCTTCATATCTTCATCTTAAAAATAATAGCCTCAAAACCCAGACAGATTTTTGACACATAAAAAGTTATAGATAGAAGAAATAGCAACTGATGTGGACAAAAACTGATGAAAAAAGAATGAAACAGATTGTAAAAAATGACTTTGACTGTCAAGATAAGCCACTTAACCCAGACAACCAACTGGTGACGCAAATAAGACATGAGTGAATGGACTTTATGGACTGACGGGATTAAAAAAATGGATGATGGATGCATATACTGAACAAAAAAACATGACTTTTTCTAGCTTACAACATAAGCAGAAAATAAGCTGAATAAGCCATCAAAACCATGATATAAGCAAACACAAACACAAAACACCCCCGGTTAGCTCTGAACTTGACGGTTCATTGTTGTGGTCTTGAGTTCTGAGTTTCGTGCGGTTGTGCACAGAAGTCTTTTGTCGTTGTTGATCGGGACTTAAACTACTTTGTTCAAGTGCCATTTCTTGTAATTCATCAAATCTGATATGCATAGTCTCAACTATCAATTTTGTTCTCGTGTTATACACTCTATATCCCTTAGACTGAGTTGCATATCCCACTAGAATGCATGCATCACCTTTCTCTTTCATCTTGTCCAGATTTTCACCATCTCGAATAATGTAACACGTACATCCAAAAACATGAAGGTGTTTAAGTGAAGGTTTTCGATCATGAATTATGTGATATGGTGTCTTTTCGTGTCTTGGGATAAATAAGGATCGGTTTTGTGTGTAGCATGCGGTTGACACAGCTTCGGCCCAAAAGAATAGTGGTAGTTTTGAAGAGGATAATAAGGTTCAACCAGCCTCAACTAAAGTACGGTTTCGTCTTTCAACAAAGCTGTTTTGTTCGGGAGTTCGAGCAATATATGTTTCATGTTCAATGCCTTCGGCTTCAAAATAATTCTTTAGAGTTGAATTCAAGAATTCTGTTCCTCTGTCACTACGTACCACTTTTACTTGAGCTTGAAGACCACGTTGTATCTGCTTAAGAAAGTTGATGAGAACTTCGGGTGTTTCATCCTTGGATCTCAAGAAGAACGTCCACGTGTACCTTGAGTAGTCATCGACAATTACAAGAATATATTTATTCCCATTGATACTTTAAACACGCATGGGACCACATAAATCCATATGAAGAATATCTAACCGTCCTTTAGAGCTTGGTGTAGTCTTTATCTTGAAACTACTCCGTTTAGCTTTACAAAGCTCACAAGAAGAACAAAGATGAACTTTGATAAATTTCAAGCTTGGAAGGCCTCTCACAATATCTTTCTTGGAAAGCAAGTTGATGGTATCAAAATTAAGATGAGATAGACGTTGATGCCACAACCATGCCTGTGTCGTTGAAGCTTTAGCCATGAAGCAAATTGGAGTTGTAGAAGTTGTGTCTTGAAGTGAAGTAGTGTAGAGATCAGTACCCCGTGAACCGGTAAGTAAGTCATTCCCATCATAATCACGAACAAAACATGTCTTCTTTCTAAAAGCAACCTCCAAATCTGCATCACAGAATTGACCAACCGAGAAAAGATTGTGATTTAGCCCTTCGACGTAGTATACCCTTTTTATCGTTATATTCCCCTGAACCAAATCTCCATATCCTAATATCGGTGCAAACTGATCATTTCCGAATCGGACCGTTCCCAGGAACTTCTCCACGAAGTTAATTAGAAGCTTGAGATTCCCCGTCATGTGCTTCATGCATCCGGAGTCCAGTATAAAGAGATTTATTTCGATCACCTGCAGAAGAATTAGAACATGATGGAGCATTTGCTAAATTGTATTCCATGTTAGTTGTGATTTCCGATTCATTAGTGTCCCTAGTTTCAGCACTTAAAGGCACACTAACGCTCATTGTCACGTTTTCTTTCCTAACCTTAGGCATCCATTTATATCCTGGAGGACATTGATTAGAAAACCACCATTTCCAAGACTTGCTAGCAGACTCATATAATTCCTTAATTCTGCTTCTAGGGTTCTTAGTGGTGGAGTCTGATGCAATATTTTTCTTAGGGAGGGTTGCACCCGAATGGTTCACTTTGCGTTTGGGTTTACTAGCACTAATAGGCATCACAACTTTCTTCTTAGTTCTAGTCTACGCCTTTCACATTATTCATAGCACATAGAGAATGATCAGCATTAGTACATTTTCCACATTTCACACAAACAAACTTAACATTTAAAGCATTCAAAGCAATTGAGTCATTCAAATCGTCATTACAAGCGATTACAGACATTTTATTCTTATAAACATTCAGATTCCTAGGGTGGTCTTCTACTTTCTTCATCTTCCCTTGACTTTTGTTTTGCCAAACCTTTTCATTCATTCGAGTGCTCTTAAGCTGAGGTCGGCTAACACTAGCAGTAGGGACTACTCCTGTAGTAAAAGACACACGTCTATTAGTGTTTCTAGAAGTCTGAGGTGAGTGACTATCTTTGTTTTGTGTGGGTTTAGTGGCTAATCGATACATCCCTGGTTTGAGCACATTGGTGCTTTGTGCTTGAATAACCGTTTTTGGACGAGTCTGTGGTAACCTATGCTTCACATCCGTCTTGGGGGAAAACCCAGATGTTGCAAATGAAGAATTTGAGAAAGCGGATGGTTTTCCCAAGATAGAGGATCTGTTTACTTTATAGGCATTGGGTTGTCTAACAACAGATTTCTTAATACTAGGTTCCACAACTTTACCACCCATCTTAGCAACGAGTTTCTTCAACTCTGCTATTACTATGTCTTTTTCTTGTAACTGAGCTTTCAAATCCGTAATATCAAGACTTTATTCGTTTAGTAATCGACATGACTTAGAGAATTTTACTTCCAAAGGTGTATCATTTGAAAAACTGCCAACTTTATTTTGCAAAGCAAGTTCAAGTGAATGACAATGTTTTTGAAGAAAATCATATCTATATTGAAGTAACAAAAACTCTTTTTGGTCAACTTTATTCAAAAGCTCAGTTTCAAGACGTTCGCACTCTTTGACTTGATCAAGATATTTGCATGCAACATCAGAATATTCATCGATATCAGCACAAGATGTAACATAGACACACATAATATCTTTTGAGAGGCGTTCTTGCAAGAGTAGATAATATGTTATAGAAAAATCGTCTCTTTCAGGTTCATGGTCGTCGATTTCTTTTGCAAGAGATTCCACATATTTCAAATCGTCAAACATTTCTTGCTCTATTAAATTTTCAAATTCCAAAGCATGTTTCTTTGTTCTTTCCACAAGAGGAATCAAAAAAGTTTTCACAAGAACAGTTATATCGTGAGGAATTTTTTTATTGCCTTTCAAAAGTTCATGTTTTTTCCAGTCATCATCAACAACCTTTTTGAAATTTTCAATGTTACTATTAAGAATACTAAGTGTTTGCTTAATTTTGCTTATAGAAGCTTGATGCAGCAAGTACCCGATATATTTT
The DNA here is from genome assembly GCA_025667525.1 of Glebionis coronaria. Taxonomy (NCBI): domain Eukaryota; kingdom Viridiplantae; phylum Streptophyta; class Magnoliopsida; order Asterales; family Asteraceae; genus Glebionis; species Glebionis coronaria. The sequence continues at coordinate 489,021,333 of CM046877.1, forward strand.
GAAACATTAGTTTTCTTAGTGGCAAAAACTTATCTCCATTTAATTCTTATTTGAGCACATCGTAAAATATTTGCTCACGAGATTTCTGTTTTTGTGGTTTGAAGATTTCATAAAGACTATTTTCATAAGCATAATTATATGGTGTCACAAAGTCTTTATTCACTGATGATCTACACTGCTCTTCAAAACATAGCGACTCGTCACTATCAGGCCTAACAAGAAGACAATAAAGGTCGGTCCATTGGGACTCCTCAAGATAGAGTCGCGGGTTCTCAGATTGAGCTTGCTCGAGGTACTTAGGACCAGTAAAACTAGCTTTACCCTTGAAAAACGAACGAGGTGACAACATTCTCATGGTTTGAATGGATTGATTTATTTTATAAACAATTTTCTTAAAAAAATCAATTTGAACATCAAGTTCCACGACTCTGTCAATGTCTTTAGCTTGTTTAATTTTGAAACCTTTTTGCAAGTTTGTAACCTCTTCCGTCTTTGCAGTGACTAGTTGTAACACCCCCAAATTTCGATCATAACGAGTCTTTTTAATAAAAACATCCATTCATTTTCATTTAAGAATAAAACTTTTCACACGGTCCCAAATACTTTAAAGTTTACAAACACAGTAAAGGATAAAAATATTCTTTGAATGGATATTATTTGCAAAAGCGGGCCAAAACATTTCAAATAAGCAAGCTTCACGAAACCGCCTTCATCGATTGCCTTCTATATGGACCTGAGATAAAACATGTTAAAAAGTCAGCAAAATTTGCCGAGTGAATCTATAGAGTTTAATTTAAATAAAGAGAACACAAGTATTCAAAATAATCTTCAATGGTTAAGAATTTATCAAAGACAATTATGTTGTACGGACATAATTATCGTGTCATTACATAAGTCTCGTGACATTGAACGTTAACATATATTATTTCAGCCCAACACACCTAGCCAAGGGCGTATATTTCTCTTATACAATGCATGCGATGTTTCATTACTAGTGCATCACAACACCACGCGAGAGCTAGTCGCGACCGGACTGGGCGTCACCCCGATAGATCTATCCATAGCATTAGCGTTATCTCGATTAACAATTCACGATTCATGGGTCTTTTAAGGCTAAACAAACTTATGTAATAACTTCCATCTAAACATACAATTAAGTTTCTGTTAAAATCATAAGATTCAAGCTAACAAGAGGTGATCCGGAGGTCGGGGAGGATAAAAGTAATGTTTAGACATTTTTAGAGAGAGAAAGTAAAGCTTGAATGTAGTGTGTGTATTTAGAGAGAGAAAGTGAAATACACAAATAAGAAGAAGCCTCACCCCTCCATGGAAGTATGGAGGGGTATATTGTCACACCCCACCAATGGCGGAATATGGGGCGCGACGTATGGATATCATCACAACAAATGGTGTCTCTATAGAGAAGACTAAAATGCAAATATAATGTCATAAATGGCGACACAAATGTCATGACAATATCTCAACAATGCAGGAATCTAGGTTAGTAGGTAACAGTCCTACCACTTACCCAAGACAAACAATAAACATAAACCAAACAAACATATAGGTGCCAACATGTATCACTTATCAAAAAAACATAAAGGTAAACTAAGAAAGAACGGGGATCTCCTTCTATATGCAATCCTAAGGCATCCAAGTCTAGCCACTTCTATCCTCAAGCTTAACCACATTCTCACCTGAAAGAAACACTAAAACACGTCAACATAAAGTTGGTGAGAGTCATAGGTTTAGACTCCAACGCTAAATCAGTTACAAGCTGTGAATAACAATCATCAACAAAAGAACATATGGACAATGTGTTACAATTATGTATTAACAACTATCAATCAAGACTAATCATACCAAACCAATCCAAGGCTCCTACCTTGCCAAACAACACCATGGTACCTTTGATGATCACCCTATGTACCTATCCCAAGGCCACTACCTTGGCAAACCACAAGGCCACTACCTTGTCAAACCATAAGGCCACTACCTTGTCAAACCACAAGGCCACTACCTTGTTAAACCACAATAACATATCAAAAATCGCATAGCAGTTAATCACATAAGTGTACACACAAGTCCATCACAACCATAAAACATTCACAGCAACAATTTAGAAACAACTCAACACAGTGTCTCTTCCATCCCATCTGGAAGTCAAAAACAAAAATAAACATGGGACTATGAACACTCACCTGATAGCTCCTTCACACGTCCTTGCACTAGCAACAAGCTAACAAACCAAAAACACGAAATCAATAAACGAACCAATCACTAAGATGGCTCATTAACCTATGATGAACATCTAACCCATTCTCACATATTTACCTCATTAATAAGCTCTAATTACCCCATTACCCTTCCTTAACAAGTCCTTAACTTGGTTAAGTTTAATAACTAACCCGTTCGTATTTTACCCAAAACAGTCCCAGTTTTTAGGTCTCAAAACTTTAGGTCAAACGCCCACTTAAAGCTACCCATGGTTTCTGTAAAAGGAATATTCACATGCTTACATATATTGGCTAACACCTTCCACTTGCCCTAACCTTAAAGCTACTAATAAGGCCCCGATATATATATATCTACTTTTGTCATTCCAGATTTCCTGATTTTAAACGTACTAAAAGTTTGTTACCATTAAGGGGTCTTACCCTAAACCACCACCTTATCCCAAGTGCAGATATTAACTAAAATATATAAACCATCTCTCACGTTCGTGAGAAGATCCCAATGCAACCCTAAGTGCCCCAAACATCCCAAAACTTAAAAAGAAAACAGGCTGAATTCAAAACTGTTTTGACCTCCGACTGTTGTAACCTGTTTTTGACCCACTTCCCGACCTCCAATTTAGTTCTCGTTTCTTGTATTGGAAAGCCACTTCAAATAGATTTCCAGGGGTACTTGGATCGTAAAATAAGAGTTTATAGAACTCCCGATATGATCAAAACAATTGACTCAAAAATCTGCCCAGTTTTTAAAAACGGGTTTAACAAAATCAACCTCATTAATTAACCCTAATCCCTCTAATTACAAGCCCTAATTTATGTAATCATCTTATTATGATTAATACAACATTAATTTACTGTTTTTATATTAAACCCTAACCTAAATCCATCATAAGATTATTAAAGAAAACATAAAAACAATTTAATTAAAAAGGGATTTGAAGATTTACCTTGGATTTATGAAAACCCCCAAATTTTATGAAGAACCCTAATGTTTTTTATAAGACTCACGAATTTCCTTCATCTCCAGGAGAAAAATAATGAATTTGGTTTAGTATATACATTATATAGGGTATGGGTGAATCCTAGTCCAACCCAAAGCCCACTTTCCTTTTTTTTTTTTCCTTTTCTTCCTTTTTTTTCTCTTCTAAACCGACCCAAACACCCCTAATTTCGTTTTTTCTTTATTTTTTTTCTTTTTATTGTTAATTAATATCTTATTAATATTACCTTAATTTACCTTAATTTATTTCATCTCCTAAAACTTCCAAAACCTCAAAACCGTAAAACTAGTCAAATTTACGCGTTTTACCGTAAAAGACGTAAAATATACACTTTTATAATAAATCTCAAATTTTGAAATAAAATTTATATTTAAGTCCTAAATGACTTAAAACCATCCCGAAAAATATTCATATGGATAATTACCTCACCCGAGACCTCTAAATGCTAAACCGTAAATCCTAAAAAAAATACTATTACTATAATACTTATACGTATACGTAAACACCACAATATCACCATTTTCATTTCATAGTCACCACTTGTGATCTCATGAACATGTATTAACCGTTCCTCGATTTACTTATGAGTACTCTATACTCATAAACGATAATCACACCAACCTCGTTCAAACAAAATAAACACGTAAGCACAAAAATCAAGTAGTCACACATAAAATAACCTAAAAGTAAGACCAAGTGACGAACCTCAAAACCACGGTTGTCACATCACTCCCTCCTAATAGAAATCTCGTCCCGAGATTTACTCCTTAGGATCAACACACAGAAAACAAATCACACGAGGATACTTGTTTTAAATGAACTCCTCTCATTTCCACGTGAACTTCAGTTCAAGTTTCAAGATACCACATGTACAAACCAAAAATAATTAAACCCATTGCCAAACTCTTGACCTCACAGTCAATAAATCTCGCAAATGACTCTTCGATAAAACAAAGACTCTTATTAGCAGAAAACCCGAATAACCGGACATGCAAATATGCATCCTCAAACAACATTTACCAACCCCAATACATGAAATGTATCATGTATACAACTCATTTCCCCCAGGTAATTCTATGCTCATAAGCTAATGGTCTGATCTTCCCAAAGATCATAAATGGACCTACAAAACTCTACATCAACACTTACATCTTTCCAAATCATACCACCCGTTACTATGGGTGAAACTCCATACATAACTTTGTCACTAAATCTAGTGGTTTCCTCCTTTTCTACATAGCATCCCTTGTTGCTCTCATTCTGTCCACAAACACCATTACCACATTAGTAGCCTCTTTTACCAATTCTAGTCCACAATGAGGACAACTCACCCTATCCTTTCATATCGTGCCTCAAATGGCATTTATCGACTTCTAGTACGATAACTATCATTATATGAAAACTCAGCCATCGCTAACGAGTTTCCGAACTACCTCTAAATCAATCACCCATGTCCAATTACGTTCATCAACTCCCTTCAGTCCGTATCCCAAACTACTTTAAATTCCAATTTCCTTACAAAGTGACCTATGACGGTCTTTCACATATCCATTAATTCTTCCAACTTCCCAACTACGTGACTTCTCATTCCTCTTGAAATAGGTGATGAATTAGTCAGTCTATCGACTATCACCCAACTCTCATCGTACTTAATCCCCCACCGCATTATGTATCCCTTCCACCAACTTCGTCCTTACATCGCCCTTTCTAAACTACTCCTATCCATGTAGGAAGTATAGTCTACGTCCCTTTCCTCCTTACGATTGTCCAAGCCACGCAACATAAATGTTGACGCGTTCACTGCTTTAGACAACTCAACTCGTGCAACCCACATCCTTCATCCAAACCACTCTAATACATCATCCCTATAGTTCAAGTTCGTCTCAGCTTCACCTCATCCTTCTTATTCCATGTCTCATCGACCATGCTTGCCTTTCCCAAATGGTACTTGGCCTTGCAATTTTTCTTTCATCAATTAACTCCACCCATCACCTTTGCCAAATGTTCAATCAAGATGATTGAATATGTGTTGGATACGTTCATGATCCGTATAGATCATTCTCCACGTCTCGTACACCAAATGCCTCTAGCATTCTAGGCAGATATAACAGTCCAGCTCCACTAACTAAGTCTATCCAGTTCTTCCAAATCTTCAGTTCCTGCAACGTATAAGCGATCGCCTTTCTTTGTCGTCCTCGTACGCGTCCAAATCCCTGCTCCACGTATCGTCATGCTTCGCGAATTCATCCAGTCCTTCCGATAATGCCAAGATCTGCTCATCATCCAATCCACCTCTTCAGCCTCCAAAATGCTTCCTCGTCCTTCTTCACTTCGCCCCTTGCTGGTTCCACGATATGCCATCATCTCTGACTACTAGTCCTGGCCAACTAAATCCTAAAACTCACACTTGAAAATCTTACGTTTCATTCCCTTTACTAACAACTCCGAAACCAACACATAATTCGCCTCATCCTCCTTCTATGATTTGAGTATATCAAGATGTCGTCGATGCTCCCGATGACAACTCGTTTATAGACGTTCATGCACACTCGGTTCATTGACTCCATGAAAACCGCTAGTGCTTTGGCGAAGCCAAATGCATAACCGTAAACCCAAAGTGTTCATACAACATCCTTAGCAATTTCAACTATGTCCTCCTCACACCCTCTCTTAGCGGCAATACGAATAAATTCCTTGCAATTTCTAACAGCTCTTGTTCTTAATTCACTCCATCAACGATTTGCCTTGGATGACACTAACTACAACTCCTCTCACTTCTCCTACTTGCTCTTTCTACCTCAACGCTCCTAAACCATACAAAACCAAAACTACATCCTGAATACACCAGATACGATTGACGAATTAAACCCACGGATAACTAACGACATTTCACGTGCACCAATTAAAACAAATCAAAAACCACGAGACTCCAAAGAAAACTCAAACCCAAAACATGTATCAATTCCAAATGACCCATGACAACGAAAAATAATCCAAGAAACACCCAATGGCAACTAAAACATATTACGCCCCGCGACATATTATTTAAACCGTGCAAAAGATCGACTATCCAAAAGAATATATATATATATATATATATATATATATATATATATATATATATATATATATATATATATATATATATATATATATATATATATATAGGGGAGCGTTAACGTGGTAAACAGTCTTAAAGTAGGTTACGATAGGCACACTTGTGGACCATTGGATCAAGTTTCATATATTAAGATTAAATTTAAAGAGATGAATGGCTTATTTGTAATTAAACCAAAGAATAATGGCATTTTGTAGCATCTATATAATAAACGAACGGATTATTTTTTCTGATTTTGAAACCTACTAGTAGTTGTTGTCAACGTAATTTTATTAAGGGATCTTTTTATTATTTTTACCGCATGCTTTCAAACTTTTTTTTCGTATATTTTTTTCCTTAGGACACAACACTAGACTTATTTTTCATTTGTCTTTACGTCATTTTAAACCCATATCTTATTGATACACTTCATTTGCGAACGTGCTAATTTCAGTAGTAATTCAATTCATTCACCTTTTATTTCAAATAACATACTTTAATCATTTATAGTTAAAAAAAGCTCGATCTTTTTATTTGTGTGAAATACTGCAAAACATTGGGTATGTTAAGCTTAAGGTTGCAAAAATCGTTAGGCGCTAGTGAAGCGGTCGACGACTTTCGAGACGGAATTCATTTAAGCGGCGCTTAAGCGCCGCCTAGACGGATTGAAATTTTATGCATATAAATATTATAAATAATATGTATGACATAAAAATATACTTTTAATTTCAAATAATTCAAATTTCTTGCAAAATAAACAAATAAAACATAACAATTTAAGTGCTAAGACTTCAAACTTGAACATATAATTCAATTGGTTACAATTTCATACGAATAACTTATTACTTTATGTTTATAATCATTCGTATATCTCTTATTTTAACATGTTACGTTAAAATAAATATGGGCATTATATATTAGAAAGAAAACCTTAAAAAAATATTATCTTTTTATTGACTTTTTTACTTTTTTAACCGCCTAGCTCCTAAGCGTCGCCTAGCACTTAGGCGCCGCCTATCCCTTGTTTTACAACATTGGTTAAGCTACACACATCTCAAGATTATAGTGCGCAAAAATACATTACACAAGAAAGTTTAGTCTCTATTTATTCTTGGTACATGCATTCCCTACATATACATTTCCTAATGTATGCACTTGCTTCCATATCCTTCTCCTAAACGGTACCTCTTTCGTTTTGTACCGGTTTACCTAGTACCATAATCGATACCTGACCCTGTACCAATACCGATATGCCCCTCAATTCCAGGATCGAGACTAAATATTTTGATCGAAAAAAATACGATACCTCATAAACATTTTCGGTACGATACCAAAATGGTATTATGTTCATCCCTACTTACAAAAATGTAAGTGATACGTACACACTTTATGATTTTAATTAACTGATACAACGTTCTTATTAACTTTTTTTGAACATAACAATCTTATTAACTGATACAACAGTTTATTAACTAATTATCCAACAAGTATCAATAATATAAAAAAGTAGAAAAAAATCGCAAGAAACCTCCATTATTAACTACTAGTACATTATACTTCTACTTACATAAACGTACAAATTACAAAATATTGAGTTCCAAAACTTAGCCAAACTATATAATGCAAATACAAGTATCCGAGAAATTGTTGATAGTATGATACAGTCACTACTCAGTATCTATCTTATCCTATATATTCTTGACAAAATGATACAATATGAGAACAAAGGGGTCCCTTCATACACTATGATAAAAAAATAATCCTCGTAAAGAGGCTTGCGCAAAGTGGGTTCGAGTGAACATCTCTGTTGTTTTGGTTATGCAACATATACGCCACTAAGTGGTACATAGCTAGCCACAATTAAGTTGGATATGTATCATCGAAAATGAGAAACCCAAAAAGTGGGTGCACCACTTATATTCAGACCTTGACCCGTAATCAACATAGGCTATTGCCCCACTAGTTGGTGGTTATCGAAACTATCTTAGGTAAAAGATATTGAGATAGTCTCAATGTTGAATTAAGAACCCGATCAGTTTACGACACAAAAGAATCGTCGATCTTGACTATGGTTTACAGGTGGACAAAACAAACAACACATCTTAACTAACATCTCAACACCAACCATCTGGAGTTAAACCATTTGAACCAACGGTACCATCTTAGCCACAAAAGACACCATCTTCTTATCACACAAACTAAAAAGTGATCCATAAGCAATAAAAACTACTGCTTATGCAAAGATATATAGACATGCGGCTTGATAATACACACTAAAATACAATGGGCACACAACCCACACCACTTGATACATCACCAAAAAGAAAACAAAAAGGTGGTTGTTGTAGTTTGATACATCACCCTCAAACTCCATTAACGTCAAAACCCACTAACAATGATGGGCCTTAAGATCCCCTAAGGTGCAACGTAACCGACGCCAGAACATGTCTTCTTCTGGGTGTCGTCAACATCAATAGGAACCAACAAGATCAAACGCGACCTCCCCAAAACCGTTATACCAACACTGGTGTGGTCGGAAATGCACATTCCGATAGCATTTATTGTTCTAGCCATCGGTCGAGCTCCGCAATTAAAAGTCGACGTACTCAAGAGTAAATAAGGGATATCATGAGTATGATGATTAGTTTAAATTTTAGGATAATCGATGGGGACCATACTTTACTGAAAATTTAATTCTTGATTTTTTTATTCATTTAATGTGAACTCAGATTTGAGAAAGCAAAAAATCAAAAGGTTTTGAATCTTTTTTTAGTTACCACTGATTCTATCGTGTGTGATACAAAACACATTTATAACAATGAACCATGTATAAATCATCTATGCGAATAACCAAAAAAATCTATGTTGGCGGCGTGTATCACCTTCTTATAATCTGGGTAGGAACATTATATTTATAGAGAGCTAGCAGTCCGATAGTCGAAATCGCTTGTCGGAGGCGTCATAGGAGGATCAGTGGCATATTGTATAGAATCGAATATTTTTCTCGCCGTGGCTCTTTGCTACGATTCACAATAATATCACTATGATTCTGACAGGAATCTTTAATGGAGATCTAAGAAAACTAAGTGTATCATTTGAAAATTTTCCAGTTGTGATTAAAATGCCATTTCTTCAAGCTCACTACGACTTGCGACGATTTGGAGGAGATCGGGATAACAATAGTCACCCATGGAATAATAGACATGGTGGTGTATTTTTTAGGATAGATCGGACCGGCTATTTTGAGGGAGATAGATGAAGAGAATTACTCATATGCCCTTTCTATTTACTTATACATTTATGTATAATTTTTATTTATTTTTAATAACTAGTGCCACATGTCACACATCGATTGGTGCCTATTATAACTCATTTTAAAGTGTAACGCACTTGAACGCAAATCTATATATATATATATATATATATATATATATATATATATATATATATATATATATATATATATATATATATATATATATATATATATATATATATATATATATATATATATATATATATATATATATATATATATATATATATATATATATATATATATATATATATATATATATATATATATATATATATATATATATATATATATATATATATATATATATATATATATATATATATATATATATTTATTTTTTTTTTCCTTACCTCCCCACATCTATGTACTCAAACCATCTACAAACAACCTTCTAGACGATCTCAAAACTCAACTCAAAGACTAGGTATCCCGTGCATCCCAAATCATAAAAATAAAACTACTATTCAAACTCAACCTTGAACCCGACACTTGTACAACAATTCCGACCAGTCCACTGACCTCCCATGACTATACATTCTGAATATTTGAAAAGTACGTTCCGAGTACATAATTTTAGGCTTTTTAATCACCCAAAAAGCTTTAAAAACGAATAAGTTTTGACCAAAACAATTTTATGCTAGTTGTTTTAAAAACTAAAGAATAGACTTAGTGATCAATGCAATCCTTTTCAATGAAGGATATAATTGTATGTGAAATATTCATAAACTCCTTTTAACCTTGTATCAATAACTATAAATGGCATGAATCAGTTAAATTCAATTATATAAACTATGTAAGTAGAAAGAAATTTTACTTCGCTTTATTTTAATGAAAGTCTTTTAGAATTTGAAATAAATAAGTGTTTATAAAAAAAACTTATGTTACATCTTGTTTCAAACGTGACTCCAACACCTTACCCTTATTTTACCGAATACAACCAACTATCTAACTCTATAGTAGATTTCCAAGTCCCCCCTTTTTCGATATACCAACCAAAAGAAATGTAAGACTCAACCCAAAGGATTCCATTATCCCAAAAGAAATCTCCATTTATTTCAACGGACTTAAAACCCAGAACAACATTTTAAAACGTACACGTGAAATATGAACTCAAAGAATACGCTACAAGACACAGTTCAAAAAATTCGAAACGATGTTGAAACTCCATCAACTCCAGCACCATAAAACACGAACAAACACAAGGTACGTTCAAGTTATAATAACTAGTGAACGACCATATACCATAACTTAACACATAGTAGTATATATACATCCGCATATATATACCTATTAAATCACCCAAAACATACTCGTTACCATACATGTCGGATCAACCAATCACGTCATACACTCGTTTTTCCACACGACTAATCACCATCTCACCGTGCCACAACAAGGCATAATGCCCACCTCCAAAACCAAACCATATCGTGTGACCCCATAATCACACACCACAACTATAACCCAAAACATAAAACACAAAAAGAACAATAGCCATATCATAGGCAGCCATTACATAAATCCATATATAATACGTATACCCAAATTCTACATCTCATCATATACAAGCATGTACTAACCCTCTTTCATGCAACCATACTTGAGAACCCATTGAAGTTGTGGTACTTGTATAACTATGTTGGCCACCATACTTATACAATTACCCTTTCCCCAATGCACTCCCTCCTATGATGACACTTATAAGAATCAATACAACATATAACACATAAATCTATCTACTCACATAAGCTCATAACCACATAACCAATAAGGTCCAAAACTCCATCTATAAAATAACATAATAAAACTCTTGGAATACAGAAATCCATAGTCTAGCTAAAACAGCCTAGACTAAATCCAAAACGAAAACATAATTAGTTATAAGTCATGTCGCCCATAAGAGTGGAAATAGCATAAGGTCCTTCATATTCACCTACTCCTAATAACTCGAACCACCACATGATTCTTAGGGAACATGACGTAAACATCAAAAGAAAATAATACCCCTTAGGTACATAAAATAACCCAACAAAAGATAGAAACTACTATGTACCAAATTATGTACTATAATGTACATTATAAGTAAAATACGACAATGACTAGCGTGGGCGATTATGGTTAAACCCGCACTACTCACAACTCGAAAAGAAAATAACATGTGGCTAAGTATGAACTTACGATGGTTCAATTCATACCGGTCAAAACATCACAATAAATAACATTCAAACACATCAATTATAATAAAATGCACACATACTCCTATGACGCCTATATGCAGGGACCCTTAAGCTATAGACTAGGCTACGCGACTAGGCAACCTAATTCTCTATAACCATTGGCTCTGATACCATTCTGTCACACCCCACCAATGGCGGAATATGGGGCGCGGCGTATGGATATCATCACAACAAATGGTGTCTCTATAGAGAAGACTAAAATGCAAATATAATGTCATAAATGGCGACACAAATGTCATGACAATATCTCAACAATGCAGGAGTCTAGGTAAGTAGGTAACAGTCCTACCACTTACCCAAGACAAACAATAAACATAAACCAAACAAACATATAGGTGCCAACATGTATCACTTATCAAAAAAACATAAAGGTAAACTAAGAAGGAACGGGGATCTCCTTCTATATGCAATCCTAAGGCATCCAAGTCTAGCCACTTCTATCCTCAAGCTTAACCACATTCTCACCTGAAAGAGACACTAAAACACGTCAACATAAAGTTGGTGAGAGTCATAGGTTTAGACTCCAACGCTAAATCAGTTACAAGCTGTGAATAACAATCATCAACAAAAGAACATATGGACAATGTGTTACAATTATGTATTAACAACTATCAATCAAGACTAATCATACCAAACCAATCCAAGGCTCCTACCTTGCCAAACAACACCATGGTACCTTAGATGATCACCCTATGTACCTATCCCAAGGCCACTACCTTGGCAAACCACAAGGCCACTACCTTGTCAAACCACAAGGCCACTACCTTGTCAAACCACAATAACATATCAAAAATCGCATAGCAGTTAATCAAATAAGTGTACACACAAGTCCATCACAACCATAAAACATTCACAGCAACAATTTAGAAACAACTCAACACAGTGTCTCTTCCATCCCATCTGGAAATAAAAAACAAAAATAAACATGGGACTATGAACACTCACCTGATAGCTCCTTCACACGTCCTTGCACTAGCAACAAGCTAACAAACCAAAAACACGAAATCAATAAACGAACCAATCACTAAGATGGCTCATTAACCTATGATGGACATCTAACCCATTCTCACATATTTACCTCATTAATAAGCTCTAATTACCCCATTACCCTTCCTTAACAAGTCCTTAACTTGGTTAAGTTTAATAACTAACCCGTTCGTATTTTACCCAAAACAGTCCCAGTTTTTAGGTCTCCAAACTTTAGGTCAAACGCCCACTTAAACCTACCCATGGTTTCTGTAAAAGGAATATTCACACCCTTACATATGTTGGCTAACACCTCCCACTTGCCCTAACCTTAAAGCTACTGTTTAGGCCCCGATATATATATATCTACTTTCGTCATTCCAGATTTCCTGATTTTAAACGTACTAAAAGTTTGTTACCATTAAGGGGTCTTACCCTAAACCACCACCTTAGCCCAAGTGCAGATATTAACTAAAATATATAAACCATCTCTCACGTTCGTGAGAAGATCCCAATGCAACCCTAAGTGCCCCAAACATCCCAAAACTTAAAAAGAAAACAGGCTGAATTCAAAACTGTTTTGACCTCCGACTGTTGTAACCTGTTTTTGACCCACTTACCGACCTCCAATTTAGTTCTCGTTTCTTGTATTGGAAAGCCACTTCAAATAGATTTCCAGGGGTACTTGGATCGTAAAATAAGAGTTTATAGAACTCCCGATATGATCAAAACAATTGACTCAAAAATCTGCCCAGTTTTTAAAAACGGGTTTAACAAAATCAACCTCATTAATTAACCCTAATCCCTCTAATTACAAGCCCTAATTTATGTAATCATCATATTATGATTAATACAACATTAATTTACTGTTTTTATATTAAACCCTAACCTAAATCCATCATAAGATTATTAAAGAAAACATAAAAACAATTTAATTAAAAAGAGATTTGAAGATTTACCTTTGATTTATGAAAACCCCCAAATTTTATGAAGAACCCTAATTTTTTTTATAAGACTCACGAATTTCCTTCATCTCCAGGAGAAAAATAATAAATTTAGTTTAGTATATACATTATATAGGGTATGGGTGAATCCTAGTCCAACCCAAAGCCCACTTTCCTTTTTTTTTCCTTTTCTTCCTTTTTTTCTCTTCTAAACCGACCCAAACACCCCTAATTTCGTTTTTTCTTTATTTTTTTTCTTTTTATTGTTAATTAATATCTTATTAATATTACCTTAATTTACCTTAATTTATTTCATCTCCTAAAACTTCCAAAACCTCAAAACCGTAAAACTAGTCAAAATTTACGCGTTTTACCGTAAAAGACGTAAAATATACACTTTTATAATAAATCTCAAATTTTGAAATAAACTTTATATTTAAGTCCTAAATGACTTAAAACCATCCCGAAAAATATTCATATGGATAATTACCTCACCCGAGACCTCTAAATGCTAAACCGTAAATCCTAAAAAAAATACTATTACTATAATACTTATACGTATACGTAAACACCACAATATCACCATTTTCATTTCATAGTCACCACTTGTGATCTCATGAACATGTATTAACCGTTCCTCGATTTACTTATGAGTACATACTCATAAACGATAATCACACCAACCTCGTTCACACAAAATAAACACGTAAGCACAAAAATCAAGTAGTCACACATAAAATAACCTAAAAGTAAGACCAAGTGACGAACCTCAAAACCACGGTTGTCACATATATATAGGCTAGACAAGAGGTCACTTTGACAACATGTCAATAGTAGTCCCTCTACGTTTTGCCTATCTGAATAAAATGTAATTCCGTAAATGGCGCTCACATTTTAGGGCTAACAGTTTCTTGTGTTCAATTTTAAAAACAATCATGAGTTTATCACAACTTATAGTTGTACCTTTCAATTTCAATAATTACTTTTCAAGTAATTAGGGTTCCCACAACTTCTCGTTGCACCCATACTTTTCCAATAGGTAGAGTTTCCACAACTTCTCGTTGTACCCTTTTATTTTAATAAAACAAGCATGTTATCCCCCTCGCGGGTTTTACAAAAACAAGTAAACATGTTAAAAGCGAGGCTATAGACTCACCTTAGCCAATAGTGGTAATGAGACGATCGCCGACGATTAGTGATGCCCGTTTAAACACGAAAACCGCAACCTACCAAATAAGGCGCGTTCGTTAATAATCGACTTAAGTATAAATCATACTTAAATAATATAAAAAAATCAAAATTATAAAACCAAGACAATCCCGAAAAATTTAATAATACAAGTGTTATTACTATACCCTTTTATTCAACACTATTCTTTTAAACACTTGCACTCTAGATATTGACCCGTCTTAAGACGCCAAGTCAACGCAAGTCAAACTATCGTTTTACTTCCCTCGGACCAGTAACTAAGTCACTTATATAATGACTTAACACTTGAGTAAGTCACCATGTCTAATAGTGAATACTCAAACTCACGCCACACGAGCATTGGACTACGTGTCCAAAATACCAATCAGCATGTACACTCCGAATGTACACACCAATCTACCCTATCTAGACTTGTCCGATTTCGACGAAACTTGGTCACAAACTCACATATAATATGAATAAGACTCAGTTTAAATTTCATTCAAAAATATTACTTTAACACCTTCTGCCTAACACATCTTCGTGTTGTAAAAACCGGACAGATTTACGTCTTCAACTCGTAAAACCATTTTACATATCTAAAACAACTCCATTTATAAAACCGACACTCGGCTTTGAAAATAGACTCATGACCTGAGGTTTAGTAACGTACATCAGTCCTTGAACATTTTTAAAAATCATTCTATAGTCTCCGAGATTCGATCCAAATATCGCCAACAATTTTCGGATTGTGCCGATATCCGTCTCCCGGTACACAAATACTAAAAGTAGCATAACGTTTCGCTCGTAATGAGTTAGAAACTCATTCAAGCGGCAAAACGAGCGTCTTGAAGATTACTACAATAATATCGAATAATATCAGCCTATCTCAGAACTTAAACCAACGAAATAATCTGTTGTAAGCTGCTGTCCCGAAAATATATTTTAGAAATCATGTCAAATCAACATTTTGACCCATTTTCACCACTACTATACTCTTAATAACAACCTACAATCATTCTACTCCAACCATTTCATTCCTAATTCACTTGTATGTACAAATCAAAGAAAACCCAATTCAAAAATCAAACATGCAACCAATTAAAACTTGAATATAATAATATTAACACTTATATACAACATAAAAATGGATCAAACACTACTAGTTCATCAAGAAAAATAAAATTTTGAAAAAGTTAATGCATGTGTATAAAAATCATACCAATATGATGGGTAGCTCAAGATTAAGATGGGTCTTAATTTAGTTTTCTTGGATTCAAGCTTGATTTTGAAAAATCAATGTGTTTGTGTGGTGTTTTTGGGTCGTGGGTTTCAAAGGAAGAGAGAGAGATAGTTTGAAAATTTTTTAATAAATAAAATGAGATGTGTGTGTTAGTGGAGGCTATTTATATAGTGGGGGTGAGGGTAGTTTTTGCCAATTTTGCATAGATTCGGTCCAAAATGAAATTAAATAGTTGTAAGGGTATAAAATGTAAATATTAAATTTTGAAACTATTTACGGAACTTGGGTTTCGTAAAAATACTTTTTAAAAGTTAAAACGCTTCTTAAATATAATAATATTACATCGACACGACTTAAAACGTAATTAAATCGGAAACCTCGAAAATATTAAATATCGAGACAATCGATAATAAAACGTAAATTTTTGGGCATCCGTCGGTATCGCGATCATTCGTAGTTCTCGTCATTCGTTAAAACGTAAAATACGAGAAATAAAAATAAATATAATAAAATCATTCATATGATAAATTGAGAACATAATATCGATACTTAATGTTTTTCTTGTCGGTTTTTGTTAGACACGTAATTATTCAAGTTTTTAGTGTTAATATCCCTTCGTTTTTGGCATAATAAATAGCAAAGTGTGTATGTTTTAGTGCATTTATCGTTTATATGCGTTGTTTATTATTGTAGGTACGGATATGAAGACAAGGAACAAAAATCAAGCCAAAGAGCCAAAATCGAGCATGAGAAATAAAAAGAGCGCGAAAAATCGAGTTTGACGGTGCATTCATGTTTTATTGGGCCGGCCCGACACCATTTAAATGGGTCGAACCAACCCAATAATATAACTTCAGCACAACAACTTTCATATACAGCCACCAAGGCCCAAAATGGAATGGCTCAAGGCCCAGCAAATGAAATACGCAGCCTAGGCCCAATAGAAGGATGGGAGGCCCAAAGAAAAGGACGCAAGCCCAAAACGAGGGAGGGATAGCTTTATATACACGCAGCTTACATATTACGCATATGGACACATTACATTTTTTATATATTTTCCTTCTGTTCCATTATTATTAGGAGGTTAATAGGAGTAGGACTTAGTGTGGGTTTATTAAAAACGCAGCTTGTTACTACTTGTATTCGATTATCATTTATGGAGATTTATGTTATTTTCGGTTGAAGATGGGTTCCGTTTGATGTAGTTTGATGTTGTGTTGGATATCGTTTTATGTTTCGATTGATAAACAAAACTCGGATTCAGTTTTATTGCTGGTAGGTTTTTGATTCATAGTCTTTGTAGAAGTTTCATTGTGGGTTTCGGTCCTCCAGGTGAGAAGGGTTGTAGTTGATGATTAGATGGTGAAGTTTTGTTCGGTTGAGGGTGGACTTGAACCGCAGCAGGTGTAGGGATCGGTTTGGTTCGTTGTCCAGCTTCTTGAATTTGAATCCTTCCTGTATCGGAGTAGCGTATTAGTTGCTTAGTTGTCCGGTATCTTGATTTGTTTCGGTTGCTGTTGATGTTATTCATATTAAGTCATATTGATTCCAAAAATTAGTTTACTAGTTCTCAAGTTCGATCCGACTAGCGTTTGTTCAGTTCAGAAAAAGTTGTTTGGTTGTGTGGAATAAAGTAGCTACTGGTGGAATTTTTATTGCTAGTAATAATAGTGAGTGCTTCTTAGTATAGTTGTGGATTCGATCAACTTATTGATTAGGACGTGGTTTGGTTTAGATTCGAGATAAGTTTCGGTTAGTTTCGATATCGGTTCAACAGTACAGCTCAGTTCAGGTGTAGCTTCGATTTCAGTTTTCGGCGTGTTCGATAACATCGTTATTCGACATCAGCGGACTCGGATGGTTGGTAAACGCTTATTATTCTTGTTCGTTGAAAGGTTTAATTATTCGATATATAGATCACCTAGATATCTGTTAGTTTCTTTAGTGCACAACTTTAACCTTGCAATCTGATATATTCCAATGAGTTTTATTCGAACATTTTTAAAGTTGTTTAGTTTTATTGCATAACTTGTTGTTTACACTTGCTGTTAGGGATTAGTTAGATAATTCTGTCGATTACACTTTTCTTTGTTGCACTGTTGTCCTGTTATATTGTTATGTTTTTCACTACTACAAATTCCATTAGTCTATTCAAATGCTGAGTTTTCTTTTTTGGATGATATATTGGAGTAGTTAATAGGCTGTGTTTGGTTTTTAAGTCAAAAAGTGTTGCGTGCATATTGCTTAAAAATAAGGTGCTGCGTTTTCTTTCTTCTTTTTGGCATGCGTATGCAATTGGAACTGTATAGTTTAAAATTGTATTTGGGCCTGCGTAGGATATATCAAATTTGGGTTGCATTTAGATCACACATTGCATTTTGTTAAGCATAAAAGGCTACGTCATTTTTTTTTCTCTATCATTCATTACATTTTAATGTTTTGAAAAAAATAGAGTTTAGTTTTTTTTTTTTTAAAATTAGTTGTAATAAATAAATAAATAAAAATAATATTAAAAGTAAAAAAAAAGTTAGTTTTTATATTTTTAGAACAAATTTGGCATTTACATTTTTAGAATAAACTTGCATTTACTTTTTTTGGCATTTTATTATTTTTGCATTTGTCCTTTTATTTTCGCTTAGCATTTTAATATTTCGCGTTTGCATTTTAGTTGTGCATTTTATATTATTTTTTTACTTTGTGATGTTTTCTTACGCTATTTGCACTTTGTTTTTAGAATAGTATGTATACGTATTATATAATATTTTTTACTTTTTACGTGCTTTGCGCCAAGTAGTAATAATAGATACCAATTTACGATATCTTAACCGAAAACGAAGTAAAGTCTTAACGATAAAATTGGATATCAATTCGAGTCGAGTCGAGGAACGATAAATAGATCTAAAAAGAGTTGAAAAATTCATACATTAAAATGGCGCCGCTGCCGCTTCGCTCGTACGATTGACGATTTTTCGTGAAGACGTTTGGATTTTGGGATCCGTTCATTTGAACGTTACTTTTCTTGCAACAAAATCAAAAATACAAAAAAAAAAATCAAAAACATAAAAAAAAAATTAAAAAAATCGCAAAAGCAAATTCTTTCCTAAGAATTGCACCAAAAAAATAAAAAAATCCAAAAGTAATACTTTTCCTAAAGTATTACAACAAAAAAATATTCTTCTTTATCCTCTATTGTGTTTAATTCTTTTCTCTACCCCTCTTATTTTTAATTCTTCATGGATTCGTCTTGCGTTTAGTGTGGGAGACCATGGCTTGGTTTTCCAATATGTCCATGGTGCACTTGTGCGAGGTGTGGTTCTGATATCGACAATACACAATTTGGATTTTGTCCATTTTGCAATTCAAGAAATTCGTACTTCTCCTCTTACACAAATTTCTCACCCCCCCCCCCCCCCCCTCCTGTCTATGACAATCCCTATCCGCAACATGCACCGAGTTTTTCTCAATACCCGTGTTGCAATCATTGTGGGGGCCCTCACGATACTTCTTATTGTCAGCCAATGAATTATTATGAGCCAGATATATGTTCTCATTTTTCTTCACCGACGGATTATTATGAACCAAATCCGTGTTCTAATTCTTCTCAACCGATGAATTATGAGCCACATCCGTGCTATAATTCCGGTTTTCAAAATTTTGAACCCCCACAAAACTCTGTCGTTCATCAACCTTCTTTTAAGGAACAAATCACTAGTTTGGATGAAATTCTAGAAAGCTTAAAACAACTCGAAATTAGCTTGCATGACGAAAGACAACAAGAGCAAGTATCTACTCTTAGTGTTTCTACTCCTCCTCTTGTGCGTTCTTACTATTATGATGATGATGACGATGAGAATACTATTTCTTGGAATGATCTTTGTGCTCAATGTCCTAGTGCAATTGTAATTCCTTCTCTCAACTTGCCGGCTCTCGAGCCTAAGGATTCAACCACTCCTATTCTCGATTCTTCCACTACGGAGACCGATGCCTCTCTCATCATGGGGGATGAGGGTCTTATCACTATTCCTTGTGATGAGATTCTTATTCCAATCCAAAATGAGCCTACGGTTGCTTCCGATAGTGACGATGAGTGTGAATCTCTTTCTAGTGATGATTCATTATCTCCCACCGACATCTTAGGAGACGATTCTTTGGCTTTCTCTAATCCCCTTTTTGATCTCAATGATGATTTTACTTCTAGTGATGACGAGTCACTATCTGATGAAGACGTTCAGAAGGAAAATTTCAAGATTTATTCGAACCCTTTATTTATTTTGATGACGCCTACATCTCTAGTGAGGTGAATCCTCTCTTTGAAAAGGGGATTGAGGACATTGATAGCTCTAATTCTATTGCTATTGATGAGCATTCTTTGTTAGCTATGCCACCTCCCATCGTAGTGGAGGTGGAGAGATTTGACCATACCTTCCGTTTGATTCGGTCTGGTGAGGTGACGCGGGTGGTAGATATGTCTTCTGATATTTCTCATATTATGTTGCCACCTCGTCCTACCGCGTGCACACCCAAGCAGGTGATGTATCGCTTTTACTCTCCTCATTTCATACCGGGAAATGAGGATGAGTGCTTTGACCCGGGAGGTGACATTGACCATTCTATGATTGATACCTTTACGGCTTTGCCGAATAGTGACCATCCATTGTCTTTGGGGGATGACAATTTGTCTTTTTACCCATCCCACCTCCCGTGGATCACGACCTCACATACTTTTCTTATGTCGAGAGGACTTTTCTACCCTTCAAGACTTATCCTCCTGCCTCTCATTTATTATGTTCCTCCGGGACCGAGGATAAGATTTTTGATCCCGGTATTACATTAGAAGCTTCCCCATGGACCATTTAATTCGGGGTCGAGTCAGGCTCGTTACTCGGTTAACAAAAACAAGCGCTTCTCGGGAGGCAACCCGATGATCTATCATTTTTATCTTTTTCTAACATAAGTGTAGGGGCGTGATTCCCTCCATGTGTGCTTGTTGGTATTTGTTTTTGTGTGCAGGGTTCCCTTGGATCGAGAAGACTTTCAGAGGGTTGATGTTGCTGTTTTCCATCATCTTCTTCATTCAGTCTCCGATCGATCTTCATGTCTATATCAGGGGAGTACTCAGTTCTCATCTTTATCTATATATATATGTGATGTTGTTCTCCTTTTTACACTTGGAATTCTAGCATTAGCCTTTTGTGTTCTTAAGTGTAGGGGTAGCACCTTATCACTTTTGAACATTGAGGCCAATGTTCGGTTCTAAGTGTAGTGGGGTTTATATCATATTGATCATATTCATGCCTACTTGTTTGCCCTCTTGCATCATATTTTGATCAAATGTCTGTTTTTTTATTTTATTTTATTATTAATAATAAAACGTTTTTGACCGTGCGTGATTGACTTGTCCCGTAGACTAGAACAAAGGGGATCCTGACTCTGCCTGAGTGTTGATCTAGCTGCTCCCTTTACTTTTAGACTAAGCTTTTAGGAATTGTGCAAATGAAAATGCTAAACGTGGAGTAGTTGGTTCTCTTTAGAGCTTATATGAATAACCTGTGGCTTTTCCTCCTAGATTATAATTATACTAAATAAGTGTGTTTTTTTAAGCCTTTGAACGTTGAAAATAGTGTTGTTATGTAAAAAATAAATTCTTATGCAATTTTGATATAGAGTCCTAGTTCAACTTTTTATTTAAATTTGAGTGAAAACATACTTTCTTAAATTTGAAATAATGTTGCGTGAAGAAATATGTTTGAAAAAAAATATATATAGAAAAAAAAATATTAAAAAAAATAGAAAAAAAAAGCAAGAAAAAAAAAGAGAAAAAAAAAGAATAAAAAAAAAATATGAATAAGAGTTTTATGTTTTTGTTGCTTTAATTATAATTGTGAGAAACTTGCTTTTTCTCAAATTTAAATCCGAAGTTGAACTAGAATTCGTCAATTTTTCATAAGAGTTTAGACGGTAATTGAGAAAGTAGAAGTCAAAGGTCCCATGAGCTCCGATACTATTCTCGAGGGTGTAAAAACCTAGCCTCCTAAGCTTTGCTAAAGGACAAGCTGAGAAGAAAGTCGCTACATGGAGTGATCTCTCCTTTGAATCTTCATTCTCTAATTACCGTCGTTGTTTTTCATCTAAGTGTATTTTATTATCTTAGCGGTGATTTCAAGATCTTTGATTTCAAAATCCCGCCAATCTCGGTACTATTCTCCGTGGGGTGTCAAAAGCCCGGGCACTTAACCGATTAGGTTGGGACGTTTCGAGAAGAAAGCCGCTACATGGGAAAGGCCATTTTTGAATCTTAAATCTCGTCATTTTCGGTGAGTTTAATATTCCACTTAGATGACTAGCAACCATAACAAATGTCGATTTGAACGATTAAAACTTTGAAAATGAACATACTTGCCTAGTCTTTTATAATTATAGGATTGAAAAGTTATTTTTACACGGGTTATTAGTATAAGTAGTGTTAGCATTTTGCCAAAACGTTTGCACAAGGAATCTTAGCTTAGTTGGGAGTAATAAAAAAAGGATGACGATATTTATTCCCTGGAGACACCCAGTTTGCGTGTTTCCCGTTCTATGATCCTTATACCTTAAATAAAAAGTCGAGCATGGCGGGTCACTATGAATTTTTATTTTTATTCTATTAAGTTAATTTCGAATAAAGTAGTTTTAAATTATTTTTGAATTTAACGTTTGTGATAATAGTTGCTTGGGGGCAAGCAACGTCGTAAGTGTAGGGGTGTGTTAGACACGTAATTATTCAAGTTTTTAGTGTTATTATCCCTTCGTTTTTGGCATAATAAATAGCAAAGCGTGTATGTTTTAGTGCATTTATCGTTTATATGCGTTGTTTATTATTGTAGGTACGGATATAAAGAAAAGGAACAAAAATCAAGCCAAAGAGCCAAAATCGAGCACGAGAAATAAAAAGAGCGCGAAAAATCGAGTTTGACGGTGCATTCATGTTTTATTGGGCCGTCCCGACACCATTTAAATGGGTCGAACCGACCCAATAATATAACTTCAGCCCAACAACTTTCATATACAGCCACCAAGGCCTAAAATAGAATGGCTCAAGGCCCAGCAAATGAAATACGCAGCCAAGGCCCAATAGAAGGATGGGAGGCCCAAAAAAAGGACGCAAGCCCAAAATGAGGGAGGGATAGCTTTATATACACGCAGCTTACATATTACGCATCTGGACACATTACATTTTTTATATATTTTCCTTCTGTTCCATTATTATTCAGAGGTTAGTAGGAGTAGGACTTAGTGTAGGTTTATTAAAAACGCAGCTTGTTACTACTTGTATTCGATTATCATTTGTGGAGATTTATGTTATTTTTGGTTGAAGATGGGTTCCGTTTGATGTAGTTTGATGTTGTGTTGGATATCGTTTTATGTTTCGATTGATAAACTCGGATTCAGTTTTATTGCTGGTAGGTTTTTGATTCATAGTCTTTGTAGAAGTTTCGATTGTGGGTTTCGGTCCTCCAGGTGAGAAGGGTTGTAGTTGATGATTAGATGGTTAAGTTTTGTTCGGTTGAGGGTGGACTTGAACCACAGCAGGTGTAGGGATCGGTTTGGTTCGTTGTCCAGCTTCTTGATTTTGTATCCTTCCTGTATCGGAGTAGCGTATTAGTTGCTTAGTTGTCCGGTATCTTGATTTGTTTCGGTTGCTGTTGATGTTATTCATATTAAGTCATATTGATTCCAAAAATTAGTTTACTAGTTCTCAAGTTCGATCCGACTAGCGTTTGTTCAGTTCAGAAAAAGTTGTTTGGTTGTGTGGAATAAAGTAGCTACTGGTGGAATTTTTATTGCTAGTAATAATAGTGAGTGCTTCTTAGTATAGTTGTGGATTCGATCAACTTATTGATCAGGACGTGGTTTGGTTTAGATTCGAGATACGTTTCGGTTAGTTTCGATATCGGTTCAACAGTACAGCTCAGTTCAGGTGTAGCTAAGATTTCAGTTTTCAGCGTGTTCGATAGCATCGTTATTCGACATCAGCGGACTGGGCTCGGATGGTTGGTAAACGCTTATTATTCTTGTTCGTTGAAAGGTTTAATTATTCAATATATAGATCAGCTAGATATCTGTTAGTTTCTTTAGTGCACAACTTTAACCTTGCAATCTGATATATTCCAATGAGTTTTATTCGAACATTTTTAAAGTTGTTTAGTATTATTGCATAACTTGTTGTTTACACTTGCTGTTAGGGATTAGTTAGATAATTCTGTCGATTACACTTTTCTTTGCTGCATTGTTGTCCTGTTATATTGTTATGTTTTTCACTACTACAAATTCCATTAGTCTATTCAAATGCTGAGTTTTCTTTTTTGGATGATATATTGGAGTAGTTAATAGGCTGTGTTTGGTTTTTAAAGTCAAAAAGTGTTGCTTGCATATTGCTTAAAAATAGGGTGCTGCGCTTTCTTTCTTCTTTTTGGCATGCGTATGCAATTGGAACTGCATAGTTTAAAATTGTATTTGGGCCTGCGTAGGATATATCAAATTTGGGTTGCATTTAGATCACACATTGCATTTTGTTAAGCATAAAAGGCTACGTCATTTTTTTTCTCTATCATTCATTACTTTTTAATGTTTTGAAAATAAATAGAGTTTAGTTTTTTTTTTAAAGAATTAGTTGTAATAAATAAATAAAAAAAAATAATATTAAAAGTAAAAAAAAAGTTAGTTTTTACATTTTTAGAATAAATTTGGCATTTACATTTTTAGAATAAACTTGCATTTACTTTTTTTGGCATTTTATTATTTTTGCATTTGTCCTTTTATTTTCGCTTAGCATTTTAATATTTCGCGTTTGCATTTTAGTTGTGCATTTTATATTATTTTTTTTACTTTGTGATGTTTACTTACGCTATTTGCACTTTGTTTTCAGAATAGTATGTATACGTATTATATAATATTTTTTACTTTTTACATGCTTTGCGCCAAGTAGTAATAATAGATACCAATTTACGATATCTTAACCGAAAACGAAGTAAAGTCTTAACGACAAAATTAGATATCAATTCGAGTCGAGTCGAGGAACGATAAATAGATCTAAAAGAGTTGAAAAATTCATACATTAGTTTTCATCTAAACGACATTCTTACGTTAAGTTTCAAACTATAACCTTCTCGGTTAGCCGATAATTTAAAATTCTCATTAAAGTAAACATGAATACGTAATAGTAGAGATTAAAATAACGACCTGAAATTGACGGATTGTCACATTATCCCTACCAAATTGGGATCTTCGTCCCGAAGATCAACTTGCGTTCTTCCTCGATCGCTCGTTGAAATCAAAGAGTTAAACGTATTCTGGTCCTCGTCTAGAGTTCCATCACACATGACAATAGGAATTCGACTTTGCTTTGGTTGCCTAACTTCCTTATCGATAATATCAACAAGTACTTTGATGAAATGCAACTTACCGTCGATTCATACTTCATCATAAGAGACAATAAGATCTTCGTCAGGAAGAAATTTCTTTAGGTTCGACATATGAAAAGTATTGTGAATTCCTTGTAGCTCTCGAGGTAATTTAAGTTTTCACGCCGTCAGACCTACCATCGATATCAGCTCGAATGGTCCAAACTAACGGGGACTTAACTTCCCACGTTTTCCAAAATACATAACACCTTTCCATGGTGATAACTTGGCATAACTTTTCCACCTACCTCGAATTTCAAAGGTTTTCATTTCACATCATCATATCTTTCATGTCTACTACGAGCAGTTAACAAACGATTCTTAACTAGCACGATCGATTTATTTATCGAAATAAAATGAGTAGAGTCAATCAATCAACATTGACAGAAATCGAGTAATACACAGACTGAGTTTTCGAGAGCTTAACAATGAATCCATTGTAATTTTCTCCAACTTCACGAATGATAACGAATAACACAATTGTAATCACTTAAAAGGCTTATTTACCTCTTTTTATTCCAGAATACATCGTAGGCTTTTACTATCGGTGGATACCGTACATTAGTGCCATACAATTTATGTCTCAATAGACGAAGAGTAAAATCATCGCACCAAATTACAAGTCATGGGTTGTGCAGTTTCCTCGTTCTTCCTAGGTTTCCTACAAGCATACACAATAAAAACTGCTCCAAATCATAAAGGAGATGTATCACGATCAACAACAAAAATCTTTACTTCTGTCAGGTAATGATAAGATCGGCGTGTTGCAGAGTTCTCTTTTCATGGTTTGAAAAGCTTTCTCTTCATCATTACCACACACATACAGTTCATTCTTTTTAGTTATCTTAGTTAATGGTTTTGATATCAAAGAGAGTCCTTTAATAAACCTTCAGTAATAACCAACCAAACGTAGAATTAGCAGTGCTTCAGTTGGAGTTGTTGGAACATTCAAATTTTTGATGGCTTCGATTTTCGCAGAATCAACATGTATGCCACTTTTGTCAATCACGTGACAGAGAAGTTGCACAGAACAGAGCCAAAAATCACACTTTAAAATTTTTTTGGGTACATCTTTTCGTTCTTTAACAAGTTCAAGATAATACCTAAGTGTTCGGCATGTTCTTCCTCGCTCTTAGAGCAGATTAGAATATCATCAATGAAAACAATCACGAATTTATCAATATACGGCTTACACATACGATTCATTAAGTCAATGAATACAGCAGGTGTACTGGTCAAACCAGAAGGCATAACACTAAACTCATAATTATCATCACAAGTTCTAAACGCCGTAATAGGAATATCTTTCTCGCGTATGCGAAGTTAATGATAAGCAAAACAAAGATCAATCTTGGAGAAAACACCAAAATCTTGGAGAAAACACGAGAGTTTTGAAGTTGATCAAATAGATCATCAATTTATAGAAATGGGTAACGATTCTTGATCGTTAACCTATGCAGCTCTCGGTAATCGATACACATACGAAACGAATCATCTTTCTTCTTAGCGAATAGAATAGGAGTTCTACAAACTTACGAGCTCGGTCGAATAAAACATCTATCAGATAGTTCTTAAAACTGCACAAATAATTACTTCAGCTCGGATGATGCTAATGAATATGCTCACGTGCCACAGTTGCAGCACCAGGAATTAGATCAAATAGGAATTCAATTTGCCTTGGGGGCGGAAGCCTTGGCAAATCTTCTAGAAACACTTCAGAATAGTCACAAATGACTAGAGTAATTCTACTTACTTCTCTTACGATTCTTTCTACGATACTTAAGCCATGAATAATCCACAACCTCTTTCGATATACTTACGAGCTATAATACACGAAAAGAATTTTCAATTTGGAATTATTTTCCCCTTCAGTGACCTTGTCAGCCTTGCCTTGAATTATGTGTCCCATGAGCTAATAAGCCACACAGACAGCTTCACAAAAGCAATTGGCTTAGAAGAAGTCACATCACCGCATATATTCTTGGTCAGCCGTGAATATACTGTTTGACCTTGACGGTTCGGGTTCCACAATTCTTGGACATAAAGGAGTCAACTTATGGAAACACTTGATATATCTACCAATGTTAGTTCCCTTCAGATTTCAGATTGTACAACACTTGCTCCATACTTTGGAAATACTTCGAGGACAAGCTCCTCAGTTAACCGCTTCCTCACCTTAGTCCATGGTGTCCCATAAGTAACGATACCTATGGAAGCAAGTCTGACATTCCACCAAATTAATGTACGACCTTGGAGAGTAGCGATTTTAGACTGCACTTTATCCTCCTGATTAGGGTCACAGATCGAAAGACTGACGCCAGCTTTCAATAACTGACATAATCCTCCATCATCCTTAGTCCCCTTAAGAGTCTACGGTTTGCAATTAACGAATGAAGTGTAGTTATAGCCTCTAATTTCGGGCACATCTGTTCCATCCGTACCACGAACATTATTGGCTGCAGCTTCAGCTCCACCGGTTCCAGTTCCACCAATTTTAGCTTCAGCTCGAGTTCTATCATTCATGTTGTCCATGAATTCAACTAAGATACAACAACTTATTCACTAATAACTTGGCGCATTCGTGCTTCAGTCATAGCTTTCATTGACTGCGTGAATCTTGTGCAACACAAATCAAATCATAATGAGTATTCATTCAATGATTGCGTTATACCACATGAATATACAAGAGAAAAGAAAAGAAAGATAATAACAGAACGATGTAGAATTAGGAATCAAAAGATAGTCATTCTATTGATCACAAACTAGTACAAGTCGTATTGTCAAACATTATAGATAATCATCGTCTAATGCCATACAACTTAAAAGACTAGTCCTACTAACTGTTGTCACAGTTTAGTTAGGGATTAATGAGAAGATACTACAATTGATAAACTAATCTACAAGAGTTACTAGGTATTTCACATGGCTAAGAAAGCTCCTCGGTCCCACAAGAAGAAGATTTCTTCAATGTCTTTCAGAGACGCTTAATATCCTCCTCAATTGGTGCTTTTGGAACAATCTCAATACAACCATTTCACGATCAAGGAATTAAAGGAACAAAATCAAAGAATGAATCGAGCAAACAAATCATGAGTCAATAAGAGTTTAATCACGCAGATTCTATATGCTTAAGCCTACACATTTATGAATCATTATTTCCATGGATTGATCAAGTCCTTCCAAATAAGATTCAGAAATTTGTAGTTCAACAATTTATAATTTCCTTGTTCAAATAAATGGCCAATTTATTTCAACGATTATAAATCACTTTATTCAAGCATCGCCATCTCAACGCAAAAGATCAAGATCGAAACAAATGAGAAACTGATTTAGTAGAAAATGATCAGTGACATGATATGGAATCCTTGTTGGCATGTGAATACCATACAAATCAATCTCAATTCCTAACAATCAATAGTACCATCTCAGACAAACTTGTTTTTATCAAAACAGTATAATGTCGAAGATTAATGAAAAGGCAAATTAAATTTGCTAAACGAAATGAACGAATCGATAAATCAAGAATAAGAACCAAGAAAATCAAAATCTTGTAACCAAAAGAATATCAGCAGAATATTAACCTTCGTTGGGATCATGTCTATCAAAACTTAGTTAATCTCGAGAATAACAGGATTCATTTCAGGAATAGCTTTGACGCTAGCATAAAAATGACTAGGGTGGCTTCGTGACAATCTACGTCGTATAAGTATCTCGTATAAATATAAAATTATCATTTATAATTAAATAAATGAAAACATACCTTGTAATTCACAAGTTCAAATAATCGATAAAGATTACAACAACATATATATAATTCCATATATATATATAAATACTTCTATTCTCGTCCATTGGCAACTCGGAGGTTTCGCTTGCAACAATTATAGTTAAAAAGATTTCCAAAATTCATTTTTGGAAAATCTTTTCGTTCTCTATAACTTGAGCTCTGATGCCAATCTGTAACACCCCCAAATTTCGATCATAACAGCGGAAGGGTCATTGGGTGTTACTATCATGGTTCAATCTCATAATCATAGAAAACAGCTCAAAACGAGTCGTTTTAATAAAAACATCCATTCATGTTTATTTAACAATAAAACTTTTCACACGGTCCCAAATACTTTAAAGTTTACAAACACAGTAAAGGATAAAAATATTCTTTGAATGGATATTATTTGCCAAAGCGGGCCAAAACATTTCAAATAAGCAAGCTTCATGAAACCGCCTTCATCAAGCGCCTTCTATATGGACCTGATATAAAACATGTTAAAAAGTCAGCAAAATTTGCCGAGTGAATCTATAGACTTTAATTTAAATAAAGAGAACACAAGTATTCAAAATAACCTTCCATGGTTAATAATTTATCAAAGACAATTATGTTGTACGGACATAATTATCGTGTCATTACATAAGTCTCGTGACATTGAACGTTAACATATATTATTTCAGCCCAACACACCTAGCCAAGTGCGTATATTTCTCTTATACAATGCATCCGATGTTTCATTACTAGTGCATCACAACACCACGCGAGAGCTAGTCGCGACCGGACTGGGCGTCACCTCGATAGATCTATCCATAGCATTAGCGTTATCTCGATTAACAATTCACGATTCATGGGTCTTTTAAGGCTAAACAAACTTATTTAATAACTTCCATCTAAACATACAATTAAGTTTCTTGTGTTCAATTTTAAAAACAATCATGATTTTATCACAACTTATAGTTGCACAAGCAATTAGGGTTCCCACAACTTCTCGTTGCACCCATACTTTTCCAATAGGTAGAGTTTCCACAACTTCTCGTTGTACCCTTTTATTTTAATAAAACAAGCATGTTATCCCACTCGCGGGTTTTAAAAAACAAGTAAACATGTTAAAAGTGAGCCTATAGACTCACCTTAGCCAATAGTGGTAATGAGACGATCACCGACGATTAGTGATGCCCGTTTAAACACGAAAACCGCAACCTACCAAATAAGGCGCGTTCGTTAATAATCGACTTAAGTATAAATCATACTTAAATAATATAAAAAAATCAAAATTACAAAACCAAGACAATCCCGAAAAATTTAATAATACAAGTGTTATTACTATACCCTTTTATTCAACACTATTCTTTTAAACACTTGCACTCTCGATATTGACCCGTCTTAAGACGCCAAGTCAACGCAAGTCAAACTATCGTTTTACTTCCCTCGGACCAGTAACTAAGTCACATATATAATGACTTAACACTTGAGTAAGTCACCATGTCCAATAGTGAATACTCAAACTCACGCCACACGAGCATTGGACTACGTGTCCAAAATACCAATCAGCATGTACACTCCGAATGTACACACCAATCTACCCTATCTAGACTTGTCCGATTTCGACGAAACTTGGTCACAAACTCACATATAATATGAATAAGACTCAATTTAAAATTTCATTCAAAAATATTACTTTAAGACCTTCTGCCTGACACATCTTCGTGTTGTAAAAACCGGACAGATTTACGTCTTCAACTCGTAAAACCATTTTGACATATCTAAACAACTCCATTTATAAAACCGACACTCGGGTTTGAAAATAGACTCATGACCTGAGGTTTAGTAACTTACATCAGTCCTTGAACATTTTTATAACTCATTCTATAGTCCCCGAGATTCGATCCAAATATCGACAACAATTTTCGCATTGTGCCGATACCCGTCTCCCGATACACACATACTAAAAGTAGCATAACTTTTCGCTCGTAATGAGTTAGAAGCTCATTCAAGCGGAAACACGAGCGTCTTGAAGATTACTACAAGAATATCAAATAATATAAGCCTATCTCAGAACTTAAACCCACGAAATAATCTGTTGTAAGCTGCTGTCCCGAAAATACATTATAGAAATCATGTCAAATCAACATTTTGACCCATTTTCACCACTTCTATACTCTTAATAACAACCTACAATCATTCTAATCCAACTCTTTCATTCCTAATTCACTTGTATGTACAAATCAAAGAAAACTCAATTCAAAAATCAAACATGCAACCAATTAAAACTTGAATATAATAATATTCACACTTATATACAACATAAAAATAGATCAAACACTACTAGTTTATCAAGAAAAATAAAATTTTAAAAAAGTTAATGCATGTGTATAAAAATCATACCAATATGATGGGTAGCTCAAGATTAAGATGGGTGTTAATTTAGTTTTCTTGGATTCAAGCTTGATTTTTAAAAAATCAATGTGTTTGTGTGGTGTTTTTGGGCCGTGGGTTTCAAAGGAAGAGAGAGAGATGGTTTGAAGAAATTTTAATGAATAAAATGAGATGTGTGTGTTAGTGGAGGCTATTTATATAGTGGGGTGAGGGTAATTTTTGCCAATTTTGCATAGATTTGGTCCAAAATGAAATTAAATAGTTGTAAGGGTATAAAATGTAAATACTAAATTTTGAAAATATTTACGGGACTTGGGTTTCGTAAAAATACTTTTTAAAAGTTAAAACGCTTCTTAAATATAATAATATTACATCGGCACGACTTAAAACGTAATTAAATCGGAAACGTCGAAAATATTAAATATCGAGACAATCGATAATAAAACGTAAATTTTTGGGCATCCGTCGGTATCGCGATCATTCGTAGTTCTCGTCATTCGTTAAAACGTAAAATACGAGAAATAAAAATAAATATAATAAAATCATTCATATGATAAATTGAGAATATAATATCGATACTTAATGTTTTTCTTGTCGGTTTTCATCTAAACGACATTCTTACGTTAAGTTTCAAACTATAACCTTCTCGGGTAGCCGATAATTTAAAATTCTCATTAAAGTAAACATGAATACGTAATAGTAGAGATTAAAATAACGACCTGAAATTGACGGATTGTCACACTAGTTTAGTTTTATCTTCTTGAAGAAAACCAATCTTTTGAGTTAACTTATTCACTTTGGTGGTAGCAAGATACGTTTTGTGTCGTTCCGTACTTAAAGATGTGTTATAACTACATTTCTCTTGTTATAAAAGCTTAAGAGTTTTGTTGTATTTTGTTTCAAAAACATCCCTGAAAGTAGTAATCACACCCCCTTTGTACCTTGCAAGCTCTTTGTCTTTTTGAATAAGCTCAGCTCTGCAGCTTCCAAGAAGCTCACTAGATTTTATAAATGCAGCTTTGCTTTCTTCAAAATTTTGAGTGAGCGTAGCGTTTGCCTTCTTTAATTGCTTTTGACTCTTTTTAGTTTCTTTGACATCTTTTTGTAAAGAAGCAATTAAGTTAGCAAGCGCAATACGCTCCTCATCATCATCATACTCGTTTGCATGTTGATCATCCTCAGACTTATTATTGTACATGTCTGATGAATCGGGTGTGGTATTGCTATCAACTGTTCCATCATACATGTGTAAGTAATGGTTGTTGGAAGCTCACTATGCTCATGAATATCACCAAACACATTATATTCGTCGTCAGTACGTACCTTATCGATTGGCTCAGTGTCAAAGATAGGACCATTGTCATCTTCAGTGACTTGGAGAACTTCTTCAACCTTTGCCATGTACGAGTAATGTGCTTCGAGTTATTAGTCGGAGACTTCATCATCAGTGTCATCAAGCATTGCTCCTTCCTCAGCCGACAATTTAACCCCTACATCCATCTTTTTGCATAGCAGCATTTTCTCCTTATGATATGCATAATCCTTAACCCATTTCTGTTTTCTACATTCCATTGCCATATGCCCAAATCCGTTGCAATTATAGCACTGAATCCCACTTTGCTGAACCACTTGAGTACCAACTGTTTCCCTATTCCCAGTAACAGTAACAGCTCTCTGATTATCATATGCAGCAGGTTGTTGATCATAACGTGCAGAACCCTCAACATACATTGGATTATGTCGATCATACCTTGAAGGATTCTCCCCACTCCTATGTGTATCAAACCTTGGAGGGCTCTCAACATACCAGTTGCACGTGTTAGATGACGTTCGGAGGTTGTTGTTGGTGGGTTTGTAAATCTTCTTGTAAGACTTCATTAGAAAGCAATTTGTTGTTCCATTTACCTGTCCTTCTGAGCTTGTTCTTCATCACTATCTTCTTTGGATGAGTGCTCAGATTGTGGTGATGGTGCTCTAGGCTCTTTACCTCTTGATCTTGTGGGAGAAGATGTCAATGCAGTGGAGTATCTTGGTGATGATGATTGAGTAGAGTATGACTTTGGAGCACGAGAGCGATGATTTGGATAATGTTGAGTAGTAGACACCAAAGCAAGTGGATTAGCAGTCTTTGCTACCCGTTCAGCTCGAAGTTCATTTGTCTCATTCTGTAATTGTTTCAAAATTTCAAAGAGCGTGTGATAGTTGACCTCGTCTAACTTATTTTGTTGTTTTACCAATGTTACAAATCGTGTCCACTCTGCTTGAAGTTGCTGTAGAAATTGCACATTGACTTGTATGGTGGAGACTTCTAAGTTGTTTCGTGTCATGTCATTCATCATCTTGTAGAATCTGGAGTAATATGAATCAATCGATTCTCCATCCAATGAAGTAAACTTTCCAAAGTTCCAGAACAAGTTTGTTTTGACATCTTGCTTGTTAAGTGATTCTCCTTGTTGCAAGCGTTCAATGGCAAACCACATTTCTTTTGCAGTAGAGAAAGCATCAACCGTTGAGTAAATTTCTTCCCCAATCCCACTTAGAATCAAGTAGATTGCTTCCTTCTCTGCATCAATCCAAGCACGTTTCTCGTTCGTAGTGTTCTCATATGTTTCCTCAATTGTCTGCTCATCGGAACCGGGTGTCGAGTCGGTTGCTGGAATTGCAGGAATGGTTATTGTAGTGAGAGTATAGGGTCCTTCTTTGATGCAACGGCGTAGAACATCACCATTTGGCTTAGTATCAAGATATCGAATAAAATGTTATTGTCATTGTACATATCGACCTGACACAAGCATTGGTGGTCTCTCTTTGTTACCCACCACCATGATGTTGTTGTTCGTCACACGATACTCTGTAGTAGAATCCATCTTGATAATCTCTGAGTGTTGAAATGAATATGGATCTTTAAATAGATGTGGTAGTGATTGTTGTTGTAGAGAAAAGTAGTTGAAATCCCTTAAAAAGTGTTCTCGAAAAACCAAAAAATCCTCCAAGACCAATCTGTCGCAATGTCAAAAATTGCTACTTGTCGCAATGTTCACAAAGGAAGTCGTCGCAATGCAAAAATTGAATCTATCGCAATACGAAAGAATCTGTCGCAATGCACACACTGAATCTATCGCAATGCCACAAGTAACTCTGTCGCAATACCTAAACAAAATTCTGTTGCAATACCGCCAACAAGTATGTCGCAATACCTAAACAACATCATGTCGCAATACCACAAACAAGAGTCTGTCGCAATATGTATCGCAAAGATAAACCCTATCGTAATACTGGTCGTAATACAAAAACCCTATCCTTTGCGATGGAAATCAAACCAATTCTGTCGCAATAATGTTACTGTTCCGAAACTTGAAGAAAAAAATTGAGATTTTTGCCTAGAAATCTGTGATTTTAACAAATCCAAAGCACCCAAATCCCTACCACAACTATGTAGAAGATTTATATCAAGATTTAGAGTACGGAAAACACAAAAATAAAAAAATAAATCCGAGATGATTTATGGATTAAATCATACGAATCAAATGAAATAACAACAACCAATCACAAATCTACCCCATGGAGATTGATACCAAATGTTGTCCCTAATTTATGATGATCAAACAAGAAATAAAGAAGAAAGATAGATGAAAATAGATGAATTCTAGAGAGAGAAAGTAAAGAGAGAAAAGAGAGAGAGATGTGTGAAACTTAGGGAGGATTAGATTAAGAAGATGAACAACCAACACCCTTTCTAACATGCTAGGAAGGGTATTTATAGTCCCTCTACACGTGGGCTTGTTTATGGACTATATTGTTTGGGTCGGGCTTGAATAAATACTTAGTACCTTGAAAGAGACCTTTTAAACTAGCCATCAAGCCCGTAATGTCACGACTATTATACTAC
Organism: Glebionis coronaria; assembly: GCA_025667525.1. NCBI lineage: Eukaryota > Viridiplantae > Streptophyta > Magnoliopsida > Asterales > Asteraceae > Glebionis > Glebionis coronaria. The sequence goes on from CM046877.1 coordinate 489,057,036, forward strand.
CTATTACAACGTTCTAATAAACGATACATAATAAACCTATGGCCGATCATTCTTGTTTAACTCAATATTTTGAGGCTAACATATAGGTTAGCGATATCTCTTTTAGAACCATGTGGAGGTTCACAGTTGTCTTTTCTTGTGTATTAGGCGACCTGGGGAGATGGATCACTAGGCTTAAGTGATTGATCATCCTTTTGAGTTTCCTCCCTAGTAGTCTTGGTAGGATTAGAGACTATCCTAGTTAAAGAGCACTCGTTTCCTACAAGAGTGAAAGTTCTATCAGTGGGGCGCCAAACTTTACCAATGGGCTTGATTCTAGCTAACCACTGGGATTTAACTCTAGCACGGAAGTTCACCTCAATAAGGAATTTCTTGACACAAGAGTCATGATTTGACTTAAAGACACATTTCCTACATGTTTTACAAGTAGCATATTTAAAGTCCGAGTAAGATCTAGAATTTGTAGATGATTGATTGATGCTCCTAGGATATGACATGCTACGGTTAACAGTGTTGGGTAATCTAGAAGGCATCTGACTAGGTTTGAAATGTCTATTTCTTACTTGTGTATTTTTCTTATCTTACCTTAGACCAAGTTTATGGAAAACGTCATTTGAACTAGTTCGAGACGTGTTCTTTGAACTATGTCTAGGAAGGCTAGATGCAATCATGTGATTAGGTTTTGCAAAAGCTATTTTAGTAACATTGGGCCTAGTTGGTGGAGTGACTGGTCTAGAAAGATGAACCAAATCAACTTGGGAGGCAAACCGCGGTCTCGAGGATTTTTGTCGCTCGGATCTAACTGCAGTCGGTTGTCTAACAGACTGATTTTGAGGCGGTTTCCCCAAGATTGTTGGTTTTTCAAGCTTAGTGTCCATACTAGTTCCTTTAGTTTTCCTCAACTCGTTTTTCAGAGCAGCAATTGCAAAAATCTTTTCCTGAACTTGAGCCTTTAAAGTCTCATTCTCTTTAAACAATTTATCTTGGGATGCCGACTTAGATTCTAGCAATTAATTAGTTTCAAAAGATTTTCCTTTTCAGCATTAGAATCTAGAATTTTTTGATCCAATTTTCGTTCAAGAATAACGTTTCACTTTTCAAGTTTTTCAAAATATGTTTTGAAGTTGTCCGTTTTCTTAGAAATTCCTAGTTTGGCATCCTCAAGATCTTTAGGTTGCTGAGCAAAATCGTTTCAAGCTCTATAATCTTGGAATCCGAATAGGTTAATGAAGTAGTCATAAAGCATTTATCATGATTTACTATAGCATTCTGAACAATCTCTCCCCCATTATGACTCACATCGGATGAATTAGAAGTGGTATAATTATCACCCTTTTCCATACCATGTTTGTCATAAATAAGTTCGAAATGCTCAACATGTTGTATATCATTGATACCTTCATTAGATACAACATTCTGTTGCACCGTATTTGTAGGCTCTTCGTCATATACGGGTATGGTATCATCATAAGAGATGTTTATATCATTCCCTGACATGTTGCTTGTATCATGCTTTCCTCCCGATTCCATGCTCTTGCAATCTTTAGTCTCCAAATTGTCAACCCTAAGATCATTCTCCTCTTGCATATGCATCGTAGATTCTTGCACTCCACTATCATACGCTTGCTGAAGTCGGTATCTTTCATAAATTGAAGGCGAGACCGATGTCATGAATTTCAACAGTGTACCACGGAAATCTTGAACCTCGGTATGTGTGTATTGAAGAAATGACTGACATATCCCTGAATTTTCATACTTAACGATGTTGAACTTGAAGAAGTGCGTAAGTTGTGTCACGAGAGTTTTATATGCAGATTCTGATGTAGAGTGATTAAAGTCTTCTTCGTGAAGTTTCTCAGCTAGTTGGTTCAAGTTGAGGAATATTGAGTCGATGAATATATAGTGATCTTGACCGAAGAGTGTCACAAATTTGCTTCCTCCTTGAAGCCGTGAAATGATCACTAGATGAGACTAAAGTGGTCGAAATAAAGTTATACCACTTTCTCTAGCTTTGACTTGCATTTGATGAAATTCTCCCTCTTGCGATGTCATATATGGTTCCATTGAAGTTCGATGAAAAATAAAGGTAAGGATTACTTGTTGATCGAGCAATGAAAGAAAGTAATTGTGTTTGTTTTTGTCGAAAGAATAATACAGAATTTTACAATTCATGGAAAAAACCGAGAATCAAATTCGCGAGATTTTACAAACCACCGAATAAACAGTAATTGTTGTTGATTCCTTGATTAGTGATGAAAATTTGATTAAATCCCCTAACAAAATGTTCTCGAGAAACCAAAAATTCCAAGACCAAATAACTCACGAGTTAAAAAATTTCAAAATACTGTTTTTGAAAAATTTCTAACACATAATTTCGGAATGAGTTCGTGAATGATGTCGGAATAATACTCTTCAAAGATTTCGGAATAAATGCTTGAGGATTTCGGAATGTCAAATGAAATTGCTAATTCAAGATTTCGGAATCGAAATTGTGCAATCTTAAATTCGGAATACTACCTCTTAAATCCGGAATTACTAAAATCCTGAATCACTTAAAGTCGGAATTACTTAAATTGGGAATGCAACCAACAAAATCCGGAATATTCAAGATTGCGGAATCAACAAATCCAGAATAACACTGAATCCTGAATAACACTTCAAACCTGGAGTAGAATGAATCCGGAATTGTGTTTAATCCAGAATCCAACTCAACTTTTCGGAATCACTTCAATACAATCCGGAATTATACTTCAATCCGGAATCCAACTCACTTAATATTTCGGAATTATCAATCCGGAATCCCTTAGAATGCAAATCCGGAATCCCTTAGTAACATCAGGAATCCCTTAGAATGCAAATCTGGAATCCCTTACTACAATCCGGAATCAATCCAAAATTCAGAATAAACACAATATTCTAAAATTAAAGTAAAATCGACTCAAAAACTTTTTTTCGCGTTTTTAGCCTAAAATCAAGCCAAAAGATCCAAAATGTTTGTGTTTTTGACCAAATAAATACCCTAAATCACTACCACAACTATGTAGATGATTTTTAGGAAGATTAAACCACAAATACCACATTTTTTTTTGGATCGTGGGGTTTTAGATCAAAATCACACGAATTTGATGAACAAATACAAAAACAAAGCAATCATCCCATGGCTCTTGATACCAAATGTTAGTTTACGTAATCCTTGGATTATATAAACCTTGGAATGATCTAAAGAGAAAGAGAGATAGAAGGAAGAACTAGAGAGAGAAAGTAGAGAGAGGTTGGAGAGAATAAGAGAGTATTAGATTGATGTTGAACAAATGTGAGAACCAACCCCTCCTAACATGCTAGGAAGGGGTATATATAGCCCACCCTACAGGTGGGCTTTGTGGGTTATACTGTTACATACTAGATCACGAGCCCATACTAGATACATCTCGTTGGAGTGGCCGATCCTTTTTAAATAAGTAAAAACATATTTCCAACAGTGACAATCCTCAAATTTCACTTATGTGTTATGTGTTATGATTGTATGAATATGAAAATTGGACTGTGCTTTTGTACCTTACTTTGTAAGATGAATGTGTTCTTATAACATAAACTGCCACTTCAACATATTCCTATATGTTGTAAACACGATGTATATATCAATTCTATGATCAAAAGTAATATTATAAGTACATTATGAATAAGAACATCTAAATTATAAATAAGATGCCCTAAGAAACCCTAGAATCCCTATAGATGAGTTGTAAACTCTAGAATTATGAACTATCAATGTACAACACATATGAATAAGTAATCAAGGATTATAAACAAATTGTAGATTATCATTTAGAAGTATAATTTCATCTGATAATAGTAAGTACAAACCATACAAATCTGAGTACAAATAAATGTACATAATAGTCTAGATCACCACTAGAAATCTCTTGTAGACTAATATTTCAAACAATATAATTACACTATATCTATATATGAATATCAAATACCAATTTACAAGTTATAATCTATCATATAAAAGAGATATTTGATTACAAAATACTAAGTATAAGTAATCTAAAGTTAATTACAAGTATAAGATCTAGTAACCTAGATTAGCACCTAAAATCCATTTCACATTGAATTAGAGTCTAATCTTTTGCAACCAATTATAAAACTCAAATACGTATCATATTCAGATCATACATTTATCTCAAGTTAAGTTACAAATTATTAACGCACGATATATAAGTTATTGAAGCATAGAACCATAAGCAAACCTAATTGCACCTAGGTTATAACCAACTGAGCTAGCTCAGTTGGCCACCAAGGGTAACCTTGGGAAGGTTTTCTTGGAGAGGTCTCAAGTTCGAGTCTCACTAAGGACCTTTAGGGCCCCGATTTAAAGAGAAGCAGGAGTGGGGTTTATCCCCTAAGGAGAAGGTTCGATGCTTTCATACTGCCCAATTGGATGTCACTGTAAACTCGAATCACTAACTACTAACTCGCCGTTCTAAAAAAATTGCACCTAGGTTATGATTATCCTATACTAACTCTTAAACTAAGTGTGTAGAATCATTAGACGTCATAAACATACCATCTAATACCTAGAATAAGTTTACATGTGGAAATAAACACTAATTACCCAAAGTACAAAGTCATTAGGCTTAATGACCTAAAAACCCTTATATTAAGCATTTTACTTAGAATCAATACCTAGTCTTTTAGGACAAGTCTAAAAACACTCGTAGCATTACATTTAGATTATAAAATTATATTAAGACAATGTACAAGTACCCTAAAGCAAAAGGTGCAACATTTGAATGCATGGCATATAAATTAGGTCAAAATAGGTATTTTTACCATTTGGACATTTTTACTTGGAGTAACTTAGTAAAACCAATGTATGGACTTTATGAACACATTGAGGACAATGTAGGATGTATAAATTGAGTTTAAATCAGTAGATAAATCAAGAAATATGGATTTAATAAGGATTTAGCCTTAGATCATTAGAAAATAAACCTAATCCGGCTAGGTTTTCTTCCGAATTTCACTTCAAACCTTTTTTAAACTTTAAACCAATGACCCAAGCTTCTTAGTTACAATGTGTAAGCCGAAATTATACACTAATACATCTCTAATCACATTCCTAAACCCTTAATTACAAGATTTACCAAGTTACAAAGTTACAAGCCCTAGATTATGATACGGCTAGGTTTTTCCCTCCAAAAACTCAATTAAACACTTTCCCTCCTAAACTTAAGCCTTAGGAAGATATTTTGAGATATTTATAAGATAATTACAGCCCTAAGCAACCAAGAAAATAGGTGCATCACCTACTTGATGGCAAATTCGTAACCTTTTACATTTTATGGCTAAAAATCATTCCAACACTTCTACCATTAATTTTTTAAGCTTCTAGCTTTAAATACTCATCACATAGCTTCCCATAGTCACCATAAACGTTAAAGGCACCTAGGATATCAGTACTTAAGTTTTACTTGGAGGTTAAGGCCTGAAATGGCTATAAAAGGGGCGTTTCTCCATTCATTCTTGGATCTCGTTCTTCTATACCTCCATACCCATTCTGATTTTACACATCTAAAAAGTTCTAAGCATTCCTAGAGACCAGAAACCAGGTCTAATAAGTATAGAAGTTCTTGATGCTTTAGAAGCAAAAGAAGTTCATAAGGAGCCCTAGAAGTTATTCTGGAACTACCTAGGTAATCACTATGTTAACTAAGCTTTGATCTTGTTATGATACTTTTCTAAGACTTGTTATAATGTTTATAAGATGTTAATTAATATAACAAGCCTTAGTTAATATAATAAGCTAAAATGGAAGATATAAGCTAAAGATGTAACAAAACCCTAGTTTTATAATCTACATAAAATAATGCGTTAAAATCCATTTCAAAGAATATAATTCTAGAGAATTGATTTTATTATGATTATAAATGTGTTCATAAACTTTTTCCAAAGTTCCTAGATCATTTGGTATAAATTTGAGGTTGTTATGTAATTTTAACAAGTCTACAGACCAAAACTGTCATTTTTGAAACTTATAAACTATAAGGTTTGAAAATGTAATGTAAACTATAAATAGTATATGTATCATTTGAATAAAATAATAAATGTATCATGTTAGTAGGGAGCCTTGTGAAAAGATGTTCCATCTCAATATTACGTTATGACTGAGTGGTTAGGTTTATGATTTAAAGTGCCCTCGCTGCTCAAAGGTTTATAAAATGTGGCTTTTGAGTATGATGGCCCGAACAATGATGCTATAATTACCATAATTTGTAAGTCAAAGAATCCCTAATTAATACTTTATTGAACTAAAGACCAAAGACTTGATACTATACAAAATGTATTAATCCACGTTTGTGTGAGACGAATTTGTTGTATATGAGAGCAAGTTGTTTGTTTGTGAATGGAATATATCTGATGTAGCTCAGACTTTACGGATGCCAGATGAGTTCATACCCTCACTTTTAAATGCTTTACAAATGATTTGAAAACCCATGAGGGGGATATATGCTAAAACTGGAATACATGTGTTTATGAACTGTATGCTTTTACTGAAATATGTTATAGCACGAGTGCCCAAACTGTTACTTGCTACCCAAATTTCATGAGTCATTAAACACATATGTGTGCGCTAATGGGGTAAATAAATCTATTTGGCTTTAACGAATCCTGTTTGTGTTACCCGTTATGTGGGTAATTGATCATACTTTATTAGATTTAATGGGTAACCTAGACCAATGGGTTACTTGTCATGATCTCTTGTCATGACGGTCACTTAGGTAAATTCTGTTAGTTTTGATGTCATGAGCTTAGTGCAATTAAATATCGTTTTATGTGAGTGAATAGTAACGTTGCTCGAGGTGGTAGACATGTATTCAAAACTGCTATTTCAAACCTATGAATTCACTCAACCTTTGTGTTGACTTTTAAGCATATATTTCAGAAATTTTTTACAGATAGCATGGAGCAGCATAAGTATGGCATGAAGAGGCACAAGCTTGAAATTATTGATATAGATTTTGGGAACCTGATATTGTAAAAACTCTGATTTTTAAATGATATATAAATAAAGTTGATTTAATCACTCTTTTGAGTTGTTTTCTATCATTATGACTTATGTTCTATGACATAATTCCCCAAATTAGCTTTCGCTGCTATAAGGTAAAAATGAGGGTGTTAGAGATTGGTACTCAGAGCCATGGTTATAGAGAACAAGAATTAAAATCTTGACTATAACTACTTTTCCCAATAATTTCAAGAAAGTCCTCCGTGCCAATGCCAGTGCTGCTACAAGAATGATCTAATGCTAATACCAGTACTGCTACCCTTCAGAACAATGTATAAATGATATTATGCTTAGATGCAAATGATATTATGCTTAGTTGTCTTTTAGACATAAGAGTGGGAATCGGTACCAGCCGACCATCAGCCGAATAGTAACATGAATCACGGTCAGAATAATGACCGCCATGAAACTGACATGCAAGGAGATAGTGACAACTACCGTGACAACAACTACTCTGGAAATAACGACAGAAACTCCGGTAAAGGATGTGATCAGAAATACAAAGGGTCAGCAGTCCAAACGATCCGCCAATTCTGGTATTATAACCAAAATTTTCAACTGTATTCGTTTTCACATCTCGAGACTTATGTCAAGACACACGTACAGACACATGTCTCTCTTATATTCTCAAGACACATGTCGATACAACAAGTCAAGACACATGTCTCACATATATTTCTGAAGACACATGTCAAGACACCAGTCAAGACACATGTCTCACGTATATTTTCTGAAGACACGAGTCAAGACACATGACTCATGTATATCATCTGAACCAGGCCCTCAGTAATTCAGGGTACCCTCCAAGGGGTATACCATCCTGTTGTGCCACGTATGGATCAGTCCACTAAAAATTAAGTACCATCACTAGAGTATTGTTCATGTTTAAACACGTAGTGTTAGTCCTCTGTGAAACGGGTGAAACATATTTAGTGAGATCTGCTAAGTTTACTTCATGTATTGACATGGCCCCGTCATTTTTGATCATGGATTACACATATCCACGCCCATGAAAGATTCCATTCGTAACACTCATGTGTATGAAGGCTTTCCTTTCAATTTGATGACAAAATCCATTCTGCTAACGCACTTCCCTTAGACATGTACGAGTTCTATATGATTCTGAGTATGGACTGGTTAGCAGCACATCGCGCTACGATATATTGCCATTCATATGGGGTCATAATCGGCGATATTCAGTTTCTCGAATACATTTATTATGGTTTTCTACCAGGAAAATCTGTACAAATTATTTCTGCCTTATAAACACGTGCATTATTATCCCATTGCTACGAAGATTTTCTAACTACCATTTATGACGCGATTTCTGAAGTTTCTTAAATCCAGGATCAGCCAATTGTTTCTGAGTTTCCGGATGTTTTTCCACGAGGTGGAGTTTAGCATCGAGCTTGTTCCGGGTATACTTCCTATCTACGAGGTTTCTGAAGTTTCTCGCGGGTATACTTCCTATCCGCGAGGTGGAGTTTAGCATCGAGCTTGTTCCGGGAGCAGAACCTGCCTCCAAAGCTCCTTATCGTATGGCTCCCATTGACTTAAAGGAGTTGAAGGATCAGCTTCAAGAGTTGCTGGAGAGAGGTTTTATTCTCCCGAGTGTATCACCATGAGGTGCACCGATTTGGTTCGTCAAGAAGAAGGACGGTAGCATGAAATTATGTATCGACCACCGTGACTTGAACAAAATCACTATTCGAAAACGTTATTCCTTCCACGTATTGATGACATGTTTGATCAACTACAGGGTGCTAAGTAGTTCTCCAAGATCGATTTACGATCAGGCTACCATCAGTTGTGAGTGAAAGAGAAAGACATTTCCAAGACTGCTTTTCACACGCGTTATGGTCAGTATGAATTCGTGGTTAGCCTTTTGGTCTCACGAATGCTCCAGCTATATTTATGGATTTGATAAATCGAATTCTCCAAGAATTCTTAGACAAATTCGTCACTATGTTCACTAATGACATTTTGATCTTCTCTAAGTCTAGAAATGAACATGAGGAGCATCTCCGAACTGTACTACAGATTCTTCGACAAGAGAAATAGTATACTAAATTTTCCAAGTGTGAATTATGGTTGAGTAAGCTGGCACTTCTAGGCCACATCGTTTCAGTAGAAGGGATTACCATAGATTCGGCGTAGGTTGTGGCTATCACTAAATGGACGAAACCGACATCAGTGACTAAGTACCTGGTTCTAGGGTTAGCTATTGTTACCGCAAATTTTCTGAAGACTTCTCACGACTGGCCGTACCCTTGATTAAGTCATGCATAAGAGTGAGAAATTATTTTGAACGACGGATGAGAGAAGAGCTTCGAAGAGCTTAAGCAGCGTCTAGTTCTACGTTTATTCATACTCTCCCATTTGGTACAGGTGGTTCCAGATTTCAGAGATGTCTCAGAAAGGTTTGATTATGGACTCATACAACATGGGAAAGTAATCGCCTATGCTTTACGATAGCAAGAGCCCTATGAAGTGAGTTATTCTACTCCTGATTTAGAGTTAATGGCCATAGTTTTCGCACGCGAAAAAAATTTGAGGCACGATCTCTACGGAGAGTCAATAGACAACTCAGAGGAGGCATGATGCTATTGGAGTTGATGTCGATCGTTGACGAATTCTACACATTTCATCCCAACCCGTAAGAATTATGCAGTTAACCAGTTGATAGGTGCATTTTAACAAGAGATCGTAGGATTTCACGGTATTCCATCAACAATCATATCAGATAGAAATTTACATTCACGTTTACGTTCATATTCACGTTTATGTTTACGTTCACATTTACGTCTCACGTTCACGATCACGACCTTATTCGCGTTCATTTTCTCGTTTCATCTATCGATTCACATTTCACGTCTCATTCTAGGAAGGGTTGCAGAAAACTTGGGAGACCAGACTCAAGTTTAGCATCGTTTTCCATCACTAGAAAGACATTTCACGTCACCTTTCACGTGTTATCTCGTATCGTGTCGCGTTACCTTCTCCGTTATCACAGGTTCACGATATGTTTCACATATCACGTTCATAATATGTTCACGTAACACGTTCACAATTGTTCACGTATCACGTTCACAATTGTTTACGTGTTACGTTCTCAATATGTCTATCTTATCATTGCTTAGAGGTTACTAGTATTATTCGTGCCACGTTATTTCGTACAGTATCATTTCGTGTACCTTTGCACATCATTCTTATCCACTTAATCAGATTTGTGAGGACTTATGTTGAGGGACCAGAAGCTATTGTAAATCGTCAAGATAGAGCCGTGAGAAATCAGACTATTCTTTTCGTCAGGATCCTTTGGAGGAACATCCCGAGCAGGAACGCACTTGGGTAACAGAAGAGTCAATCCAGACTTTTACCTCATTTCCTTCCATGGTCCGAGTATGTTCTTTTCAGCCATATCGTGCTTCTAATTCGAGGACGAATTATTCTTTTTAGAGGGGAAGAGTTGTAAAACCCGCATAAAATGCATGAAAATACAAAATACATGAAATACGAATTAGTTAAAACATTATAATTAATTAATTCACGATAAGTATTATGTATATTAAATGATTAACGACAAGTATTTATGTATAATAAACCATGACACGAAATAACACGAACATAAGTTACGTATTTACGATACACGAGAATTAATAAAACACGAAAACATAATATAAAAGGGTGTTTGTGGCTAGTTTTAAAAGAAAGAAACAAAGGGCCCAAGGCCCAGCCCGATAACAAATAAATTAGCAAAAGTCTTACATCTCTTTTCATTTACACAAGTTTACAAAAAATAAAGAAAACCTAGTTTAGTGTTGGTATGGCCGCTGGCAGAAAAGGAAAAAGGGAGAAAAAGAAAAAGGTTTTGATCTTTGTTGAATCATAAGGATGTTCGTGTTTGTTTGTTCTTGATCATTTACGCATTTCGATAACTATTAATCTTACCTTTTCATCTCTATCATTATTCTTGAAATCATGAATTTGTTTAAAAGTGTATAAATTTGTAAGAATTTAATTAAAACAAGAAAGTGATTCGGGTTTTGTTTTGGTTGGTCACGGAAACCGAGTACCCTTCCAAGGGTGCTCTCGGTGGGAAAATAACCCAAACAGCTGCCGGCCCATTTGGCTCGGTTGATGGTTTCCTTTGACAGCAGCAAGCAGCAGGGCCTCGAGTGGGGTTTTGGTTCGGACAGTGGCAACCGAGACCAAGAAGGTCTCAGTGGGAATGTTGCTCAACCAGTGGGAAGAACCAGCGAGCAGTGGCAAAAAGACACTATTGGTGGCAAGGGTGGTGTTTGTTTGTTTGTGCAACCGAGACCTCAAGGTCTCGGTGGCTTTGTTTTGAGGCTCGGCTAGGCTGAGAGTCACCAAAGGAGTGTCGGGTTATATTTTGGGCTAAGTTGAGTTTGGAAATTATAATTATGGTGAAATTAATCATGGCCTAATTAATTTAAATTAAATACTTAGCCTAATGAATTAATTACAATATTGAACATGGCCTAATTAAATTAATTTTACTCGTAATTTAATTATACAATTATCAAGTTTATGGTAAAGTTTTATTAATATAATATCATGCCTTATTATTAATTAATAATCACTTTAAAATCATGATATATTATTAATTAATAATTAATTATACGATTATAACATGTAAAAGTATTTATTTAATAAACTTTACTATTATATCATTTAATAAATCACGACTTATAAAATATGTTCATTAAGCCTCAACTTATATTATATGCTTATTAAACCAACTTATTACTATTTATGGAAACTTACTATTTATGGAAACTTTCTATTATTGGAAACTTACTATTTTTAGAAACTTACTATTTCTGGAAACTTACTATTTTGAAAAGCTACTATATATAGAAACCTTCTATTTTTAGAAAGTTACTAATTATGGAAACATCAAGTATATTAACACAAGAAATATGTAATACATGAATCAAGAACACATGAAACGTTAACATTAAGGAAAGACATAATAAGACATGAATAAGTAAAACAGGTCAAGAACAAGTAAATTAAACTAAGAACCAGTAATTTATACATGAACAAACAACTCATACACGTCCTTTATTATGTAGCACTCGTGAAGTCGGATTAGTACTTTCCGCCTTGCATCTTTCATCGTTTACTGGACATAAGGTACGAATATTCCGTCCTTCAGTAAGGACATCTCTTCTATGCATGATTAGGATTCCCCATTTGCTGCCATCTCTTTTCCCCAGTTTTCATATCATAAACTTTTCATTGTTTGCCATGTTATCTATAGATTCGTGATAATCTTTGTATTTCAAGAGGGTTGATGTTCTTCTAGAGAGAGAAACTAGAGAGAGAAGTGAGAGAAAACTATGTGTATTACTTGAAAAAATAAAACAACCAACACCCCTTTCCATGGTGGAAAGGGGTTTATAAACCCAAGTCCTTAAATGGACTTGGGCCTCCGGCCCATGAACATGCTCATGGGTCGGGCTAAACATAAACATTACTTAAACAATACTACGAGCCTATAACTATATTGTTGGAGTGACTGAGACTTTCTTTATACGAAAAACGTATTTCCAACAATCTCCCCCAAAGGGAGGTCACTCCAAATTTACAAAGTCCTAATCTAGCATGTTAGATCTTGTTCTTGAGCTCGTAGTCCACTTGCTCTTTTCTTCTTTAACTTTTCTTCTTTTTGTGAATATGTGTTAAATAATATCAAGCTTTTGCTTGGAACATGTTCTTTTGGCCTTTCACGTACAATCTTTATCTTCTTGTGATGTTCGCCTCTTCGTGACTTCATGTCCCACACACCTATCCTTTGTTGAATTCTTGAAAGTTTCAGAGTTGATACAGCGGAAGACTTTTAGGTCATACTTTCTTGAAGTTGCAGAAATATTTGATGCAGAAGGAATAAGTATGTGAGGACGACTTCTACTGGAACACCGCAACGCCACCGTCTTGAAGTGCCACAACATAACAAAACACGAACGAAATGGCTTAGAACATTTCATTGTATATCAGTAGCATTTTACCTCCGGTTGGTGAAGACCGTTGGACGATATTAGATATCGTACCTGTGACGGATAGTTTCAATTAAGTAACTTCCTGACAGGATTACGTAGGTAAACCCGTTCTTTTTATTCGACGATCACTAAGCCTAACTGCGAACATAAAGAGTGAATCACTTGGATAAATTATCCTTGTGATTGAAGCCGACAATTCATGAACCTAGAACAAGTGAATTTCAATTAAGATTTTCACCATTGTTGCTTTCCAGTTCTCACGAGCTTGATTCATATAAAATCTTACACGTCACCTACCAAGTGCTATTTGATGTTAAAACTAGAGGGATTTCCACTCGTCATTGTGAACACTAAAGAGTGTAACTCTGAGTGTTCTAGCAAGATCATACGGTAATGCGTAGAGGCCTAGAACGAGTTTAAGTTCAATTAAGAATTAAACTACTGTTTCTTTCCAGTTTTCGCAAGATTGGTTCTTAAAGAACCACAAGTGTCACCTACCATGAGCTTGTTTGATGTTGGCTTAAGCAGGATTTCCATCTTAATTGTAATACTTGCGTATCACTCGGATGTTCTGGCAATATTACAAGAATATTGCGTAGGACTCATAAAGATCTCTTGCTTTTCACAGTGTGTGAAGAAGCAAGGAATAAATGGAAAGTGTCCTAATAAGACTTTTGATGATCTCGTGTCTCTAGACTCGATAGTGCGTTTTGATTTAGTGAGCGATGGCTGGAGAGGATTGACATCTATTCAATATCAGTCTATTCGGAGTGAATAAACCAATAGATAACGTGTTGAACTCCGTGTGATTAAAACACACATCTTTTGAGAGATATTTGAGTTAGATGGGAGGGGTTGTGCATGACATCACTGGGTCCATGATATCTTGTCTTCAATATTGAGAATCATTTAAAAATGATCCCAATAATAGATGTGTTGACCCGGTTTCTGTCCTAGGTTGTAAGGAGGGCTTCTTTCTTTACACCCTTTATCTTTACATTTCTTTTTCATTCTTCAACCCCGTCAGTACTTACCAATACATCATCACTAGCACCTTGTTGTGATTGTTCCAGTGCTAGTATCAGTAATTAGTCGATACTCTGCTACGTTCAAAAACATCTCCAACTTTCCTAGGACTTCAAATTCTATCTAGGGAATTATCCTTGGGAAGATTCCATCGGTTCTGATGAATCATTGGACTAATACCTAATCCTACCACCCTTTTGTCACCACATCCGTCGTGAATTAAGTGTGTTTTGGGTAAGTATTGTCACCATGAAAAATCCTTGAAAATCACTTAAAGCACTTGTGATATTATAATCAAAGTTTTTATGCCTTAAGTATTTTGTTCATCAAAAACGCTCCCCCTTAACATGTGCATTACACATATTAAGTTGGTTTATCTTTTAAGCCTTTTTCATTGTTTAGCCAAATATCATTAAGTCTCCTTAATCCCATTTTCTCCCCTTATCCAAAATGTTAACCATTAATATTTGGGATATTGAATGGATTAACCGGTCTTTGGGTAATAAAATGAAATTAGATGCTGGCCAAAGAACATATTAATGCTCCCCCTCAAATTAATGAGGGCTAGTTGTAGTGCTCGAGTATGATATGTTTGAAAGATTTAGAATCTCGAGAGAAATTTTTGAAAAATATCATACTTTCACACTACAACATGCCACAAAAGCTGATTATACATAAATTGATATATTCACAGTAATAGACATATGGAGTTGACCTGATATAAGACGATCCATAATTAAATAGATCGTTCCGTGAACCTATGGTGAGCTCCATATGGTCTTCCACCTACGAATCGTTCCACACTTCTTAGCAACCGGCGCTTCCTTAAGAGTTCCTCGATCTTTTTGATCACGTACTTAGCTCCTCTTTTGCATTGTCTCGTCCAGGTGTACTTGACTGCTGGAAGCGGTAGGTCGGCGTTGAGAACAGTCAAATCATCTCGAACATGTTTGAGCGTACCATCGCTGCATTTGTGCAGTTCGGAGAATCGCATAAACTGCATGACGCCAGTCTCATTCGGATAAAATATCCCTGCTTCCGGTGTCGTGGTTCCCATGTAAGGCTTTTTGTCTTTGTGGAAATTGTTGAGCGGTGTTGTATGGGGACGTTGCAAGTTTAGCTGCTTTTGAAAGCTGTCCACTCCAAGTTGAAAATCTTCCACCCGGTGTTGGATGACGATTTTTCTAGCATATTGACGAAAGTTGGAGCTCAATGCAATGACTATCTCAGGTGGTAAATGGTCGACTTTTTCCTGAGCCAATAACAACAGAAGATCTTCAATGTCTTCAAGGCGAAGGTACTGGAGATCACTTTCGTCAATTCTGTATTCTTTTTCATCAGTACGTTTGAACACGATTACATTCAAGTAATCATAACCGAATACAGTCTGAGTAGTTGCTCCTTGTATGCTTTTAATTCTATGATCTGAAACAATAGAAGAACCTCTCTTTGGACGATGGAAGTGATTGTAAGCTAACCTTTTCTTTGGAGTCCAGTGAGAGATGCCAAGTGATGCATAAGTGTCATAGAACTTGAGCAACTTCCTTCTCTATACCGCATCAGGTACTTTATCTTCAATCCGCGGTACGTTCTCCAGATTGATAGCCTTGATCATAGTAAGTGATGTGGCATATTTCTTCGCGTATTTTTCAAGATACTCGAGATCATGAGATACAAAGTATTCTATTGGAATCGTTGCAGAACCGGCGATGACTGTGGGTGTAAGAGGTCGTAACACTAGGGTTTGAATTCCTGTAGTCGTCGCTCTCATGGCCTTTGTAAGCTCATTTAAGTGATATTCAGCCTCATTATGGCTGATTTTCAAAGTATCAAAGAAGTCCACGTCTGCGGCTGCCATTTTGATAAGGTCCGGTGTCAATGTCATTGTTGGTTTCCCATGATGATACCTTAAAAAAGGCCGAGAAATTGATTGGATTGTTTAGGTAGTGAGTGAGTTCCATTTCTGTTGTTGTGGCAAAAGGATGTTGTGGTGATGCATTTGTGAGCCAGAGTTTCTCCTGTACCGTGTCATCGATGATAAGAGATTCAGCAAACGTGAGTTCTGGCACATTTAAGTCTTCTACTTCCATATCGGAATTGTGCTGATCTTCATATGGTGTTGAAGGTTGTTCTTGTGTCATCGGTATATCATCATTGGGCATAGAGACTGTAATTTCGTCTTCTTGCATAGGTTCTACAGATTTGTTTTGAGAAACAGTAGTAGAATCTGGTTCAGTAGATATACCTGTGTCAGTATGCTGAGATTCTGCTACAGTAGCGTCCACCGTCTTTTCTGCAGTTTCAGCAACGCTTTCTTCGGCTTCCTCAATACCTTTCTCAATTTCCTTATCGCCTTCACCCTTATTTGACTCGTCGCCATTCGTACCCGTTTTGTCATTTGTATCACCCTTTTTGGTTCCATTCCCGTCATCATTATCATCATCATCATCCTCATCCCCATCTGAATCCTCGTCCTCGTCTTCTCTGTTATCCTCATCCTCTTCTTCCTCGTTCTCTTGTTCATCTTCATCTTTATCCTTATCCTCTTCTTCCTCATCCTCTTCGTCCTCATCCTCTTCCTCATTTTGATCATCATCACCATCATCCGCATCACCGTTACCCTCGTTATCTTCCTCCTCTAGCTCGACTTCATCCTCAGACTCAGAGTCTTCAGTATCTGCAGGAGTATCTTCAATAATTGCTTTGTTGAGATATTGCAGAACTTTGCGTTTATATTTCGATTTACGAGGCCCCATATCTTTCAGTCGTGTCTGCAACAATTTCATTAGTTGAAGGGTAGATAAACCAGTACCGAAAAGAGTTGGTAGTTCCTGATCAACATATGACTGTACTTCACGTCGAATGATGTTGGTCATATTATCATTAATTGGTCCAAGAAAGGCAGCGTTCTCTTTGTCACGAGTTTTCTTTTCTCCAAGAAATATTTGATGCAGAAGGAATAAGTATGTCACCAAATCTTTATTTGGAAATAAGTATGCAGAAGGAATAAGGAAATATTTGACTTGGAAGCAACAAGAAAGAATGGATTTTTACCTTGGAATTCGTGATTCTAACCAAACGAATGTCACCAAATCGGTACTAGAACTATTTAGAAGAGATATAGATCGCTTGGAACCACAAAAACACAAATTTTTTTTTGAAACTTTGGAAAAATCAATCAAAAACACATGAACACACTTAGAAAAGTATGAACAACACAAAACCAATCTTTTTTTCATCCTATAGCTCTTGATACCAATTGTAGATTCGTGATAATCTTTGTATTTCAAGAGGGTTGATGTTTTTCTAGAGAGAGAATCTAAAGAGAGAAGTGAGAGAAAACTATGTGTATTACTTGACAAAATAAAACAACCAACACCCCTTTCCATGGTGGAAAGGGGTTTATATACCCAAGTACTTAAATGGACTTGGGCCTCCGGCCCATGAACATGCTCATGGGTCGGGCTAAACATAAACATTACTTAAACAATACTACGAGCCTATAACTATATTGTTGGAGTGACAGAGACTTTCTTTATACGAAAAACGTATTTCCAACACTATCATTTTAAAATGGCTGAGTTATATATATGCATGACCATGACCACCTAGTTATAGAGGTACCATAACCATGATACTTGAGGCACCAGTGTCATGTCTCTTCCGTGACGAGAGTGATTTCTCGCGGTGTCCCTTCAGTTACATTGGCCATTCTTATGATTATTTGGGGCGTATGGGTGCATCCTAGTTACATTTTTCTAGGTACAAGGTGATCGTTGGTGTGTTCTTTACATCCATCTCATTGGAGTTGATCCCTCCACTCAGACTTATATTTTTAGAGGTCATCCCTCTAATTGCATGATGAGGTCACCCCTCTATGTATTCATGCACGTTAATATACGTTATGACCTATATGAGCTCTTTGGCATTTAAATTATATTGCATGCATAAAACTTAAGACTTTTCAGTTATCTTTTGTTTCTAAAACATATTCTAGGTTTTCCAGAACATATACTTTATTCCATGCATAACTTATGACATTTCAGTATCCTTCATTTCATAATTATCTCCCAAATTTTAAAACCAGGATATACACTTTATTCCGCTGCGTTTCAATGTTTATTACTCATTTTCAGTTATTATTATCATGTCATTATATCCGTCCACTGAGCGTTTTGTCCTTTGGTTTATTACTCATTTTCATTTATTCTTATCATGTCATTTTTAGTTATTCTTATCATATCTTTATTCCTCAGCCGTATTTTCTTTCCATGTCCCATACGGAAGGTACCCAAGGACATACTTGAGCATGGAGAGTGTGTGCATAGGATGGAGGCTACCCTAGACTTCTTCCCTCTTATGCATTTTAATATTTATGCTTTGGTTGGACAGATGTTTTGTCCTTTGGTTTTCCTTTATGGTCAATCATGTTTTATGACATTATACCTTGTTATACTTTGATGACACGCCATAATCATGAAATAACAACCACCTTGTCAAAGTGGGTCGTTACAATCTTTGAAGGATTGTTCGTCGAGTGACTAGGATGTAGAAAGAATGAGTAAGGTCCCATATGTGAATTCTATAGGTAGTTTAATGTACTTGATGTTTTCAACTAGACCGGATATTGCATAAGCTGTTAGCACTGTGAGCATGTATTTGGCGAATCCAGGTAAAAATCACTAGGAGGCAGTGAAGTGGATTTTGAAGTACTTGAAGGGCACTCCTGATGTGGGTCTAGTGTGTGGTAGAGATCAAGGGAAGCACGTGGATGTTGGCGGTTTCGTGGATAGCGATTATGCTAAAGACCCTGACAATGGTAGGTCGATAATCGGGTATGTGTTTATGGTACATGGCTGTGTTGTGAGTTGGAAAGCAACTCTATGGCATATTGTGACATTATCTACTACAGAGGCAGAGTATATGGCGCTTACGAGGAAGGTGTTAAGGAAAGCATTTGGCTTAAAGCTCTACTAATCGAGCTGGGAATAAAGCTAAGATCAGTGGTTGTGATTTGTGATAATCAAGGTACAATTCATCTCTCAAGAAATTAAATGTTTCATGAGTGGACGGAGCATATCAACGTGAGGTATAACTTCATCAGGGAGATCGTGGAATCTAAAGAAATTGAAGTGGCTAAGATAGGCACGAAAGATAATGCAGCTGACGTGTTTACAAAGGTGGTTCCAAGATCGAAGTTCAAGTATGTATGGAGATACTTGGTGCCGGAGCTAACTAGTCTTATCACTAAGGTCGAAATTGTTGAATATAGTTTCAAATCTAGTTAGCTTGTCGATTAGGGTAACTTTCCTTATTATGTTGTGACTGAGTCGGGTGGATCTAAGCCCAATCCCTAGTCGGTTAAACCTAAGGACCGCCCCCACCCTATAAAAAGAGATGAGGGGTGATGCTCAAATCACACCGATCTTCTATTCTTTCTTGTAACGATCAATGTTAATAAAAGTAAATCGTTCGTTACTTTTGTAGGGTGTCTTTCGTCTGGGTTTCGTTTGTTGCATCTTTGCCACCGTCTTCTAAAGGTTCTAGGGTTATGCTTTATCGATCTTCGTTATTGTTGGTGTTAACGATTCCATCGATCGATCTCTTTTTCCTTTTCTTTCATCCTTTTCCTTTCTTCCTTTTCCTTTCTTTCAAATTTATGCAAGGTGGTTCCTTTTATATTTCTAAGGTTGGTCCTAAATATTTTTATGCATTGATTCTAAATGAATCCGGTGTCTAAGGTGGTTCCCGAGCACCACCTACAATGGTTGTAGGTCCGCCTCGATTGATATATACCTTATCAGGTTTTGAATTGGGTATACGCTGTGTATCTGGAGTACATACGAAGGCATTGATTGATGGACCTGGGAAACTTTTACGCTTTCTCGTTAAATAAAATATGTATACATTATAGATAAAATAGAAATAATTCAAACTTAAAATCCTAGGTTAAATAAAAAGAAATTAGTTGGCTTGAATTTTCTTGGTTGGCACAGCTTAGTTACTCATTAACATAAACAAAACAAGATAACAAAGAGATAATGGCCACATTAATCATGAAAATATTACAGCATTTTTAGAATAGAACGATTAATACAAATATAATAAAGATACAAATTCTCTCATAATGGTGGAACCTCAGGTCGAATGCAAACTTTTAAAACCCTCCAAAATCGACCTAAAACTGTAAAGAAGTGGTATAAAAAATGTGAGTCGTATTTTGAGTCTCAGCCAACCTTTTATAGTATTCAACCCATTCATGGCGCAGACATAAGTAGGCCTTGTCTAAATCTTGAATCATATGAAATCTTAAAATTTAGATCTTGGATCTATTTTTTTTATTCTCAGATTTGATTGCCGCCTCAGGGAGTGGACGGTTGTGGATGACAGCGGTAGTATGCCCCGATCATTATGTGTGGCTGGATCTTGGTTAATGTATTGCCGTCTCAGGCAGCCACTATGGCCGCCGCCGCCGCCACCACTTGCGATTAACCCACCAAAACCACCACTATGGCCCTCGCCGCCGCCGCAATCCCCCACCAGCAGATTTCCTGCTTTCTACTTCATTGGTTTTTGCCAATAGGTTTTTGATGGGTAGATCTTTGTTGGAGATGATGGTTTTGGAGAAAAATGTAATGTGTGAGAGAGAGATAGAAATTATGTGTAAGAGAGAAAAAAACTAATATGAAAAAGAATGTACTGAGTCTTGGGGACCATGAGCAGTAATTTTAAGAGGGACCACAAAGGGGTTTATACCATATGACTCGATGCATAATATTCAAAGGTTATTCACCATTTTTGCGGCGTCGACCACCTCGTTTTCACCTACAAAATAGAAATCTAACGACTTCTTGCACATTTGGAACTTATTAGTAACATAAACGAACATAACTGAAAGGCTATTGACGTTGAAAATATTCAAATATTTCCCCCATTTAACTTCTCCTCAAGTAAACATGTCAAAAGCAAATTTAAGATTAAAAAAGACTACGATCACCACCGTTACATCAACACCAACTTAACTTTCTTAATTGAGAACATATTATATGATCAACTTAGTGTAATAAGAAAACCAAAATTACATGAGGTGGTCTTATTTTTGACCGAGTCCTAGCAAAAAAACCATGTTGAACGCTTCGGGTGGGGTGTAAAAGGGAGAAGAACATTTCTTTTGTGATGATCGACCGTAGGTCACGACTGACCCTTATGCATAAGGAATCACGTTTGAGTAGCTGAGGAGCAAAGCTGATAGAGCTCAATTCAATGGCAAAACAAATATTGTATAGTTAGATCCTATAAACACAAACACTATATTGTTAAGCTATATTGGCGGTCTTGTTAAGCTATATTAGTGTTGCCTATAGATCAAGAAAATTACTTTATATCGAAATACACATAAACTTGTTCCAGCTAATCTCACAGGCATACTGAAAGTTTATGGACTTTAAAATCGATAGTCGTGTGATAGGATCGAACTCGAGATCACGGGATTGCACACATTACGTGAAGAGTTAATTTATTTATTAAATATATTTATTATATTTATTAAATCAAACTGTAGCTAACGATCGTTAAGTAATTAAAAGTTAAGTATTAAATGATCGTTATAGAATATTAAAGAAGCTAAAAGAAGGTGTCGGAAAGTTCCGGAAACCCCTTTTAGCACATGTTTATATCCGGCCTATTAGAGGAAGAAGGATAGGGATGAAAAGTTTAGGCTTTATCTTTGTTTAAACCTTGGAAGATAAGTTTCCAAGGTGTATATAAACAAACCTTAAGGCCTCATATTTTTCACTCCATATTCTTCCTTCTAGCTCTAAACCGCCGGCCTATATACACCCTTTAGGGTTCATCTTTGATTTTCTAAAAGCTATTTTAGAACTAGTCCTAGCCCCTCTCTAGGGTTGTTAGGTAGATCTTCCATAGACTTGGAAGGCTCGGTTTTGTTCGTGCTAGACTCACGATTAGCTCATCGTATCACGTGTGTACAAGATCGTGGTGTGATCTTATTTTAGATTACATCCTGGTGGTGTTCTTGTTCTATCTTTACCGGTGATCGTTTTACTAGGATAAAGGTATGTAACCCTAGCCTTGATTAATTATAATTGTGTTATTTAAAGATCTTGTTAATCTGCTTCCGCTGTATGCTCTTTGATCTATGTTAAGGTTTTTATTTTATAATTGTTATGTTAATCATAAACCTTCAGTGGCATCGAGAGCCGTTTTAACATGATTATAATTATCAAGATCTAAAGTTTTTTTTAACTAATATTGATTTGTGTTAAAATTACATGTTGTTTTTAGGTTTTATAAAAATTAGGGGTTTTGTTTTTTTTTTATTGTTTAAAAATGGCTTTGCCGTTTTTTTTATAAAAAAAAAAAAAATTTGTAAACCCTAAAATTACATGGTAATTAAATTTAGATGTATGCATGAATTAATTGTTATGTCATGTGTGGTTACGATCCGTAGTAGTTTTTTAATTGTTAAGAGAATATGGAAGATCCGTAATAAACATGCATGTTTTTTACGGTTTATATAATTTTGATTGCTATTTGCTTTATTTGATTCAAAGTTTTAAAATTAGGGAAGACTTTTTATGTTCATAAAAACCCTAGATTTGATGTTCTTTGAATAAATTGTTTGCATGTGGCTATTTGATTTAGTTTTTTTTGTACTACTTGTTTTCATGCGTTTTTTTTTAATTGTATGTTGTAAACAAGGGTAATTTTTTTTAAGAAAAATAATATGGACTAAATCTTATCAAAATTAATGAATTGTTTTGAGACCTAAATTACATATGATTTGTGTTGATTAGAATTGCAATAGCAACTTAACGGCCTACTCAATTTTGACAAACTATAAAGTGGGTATAACGCACCGCTGGTCAAGTACCCGGTTAAGGAAGGAGGTGCTATGCTTTTACGCTGACCAAATTCCCGGCTCGCCTGTGCGTCAAAATTGGAATTACCTACGGTTGTTATTGGTATAATTCTTTAAGGTTATTTGGTTTAACCAATACCTCAACTTGCAAATATATGATGAACTTTTAG
Source organism: Glebionis coronaria (assembly GCA_025667525.1). NCBI lineage: Eukaryota > Viridiplantae > Streptophyta > Magnoliopsida > Asterales > Asteraceae > Glebionis > Glebionis coronaria. The sequence continues at coordinate 489,080,214 of CM046877.1, forward strand.
TCTCACCAAAAAGTTTACTAAACGTTTTATTAAACTTATGCTATGGAGATGTATGCATGCTTCTCCATACATGATTTTGACACCAAAATCTATACCCTAAAATTTAAGTCATATGCCCTCTAATTGACGAACACTTGAAGTTACAATTGTCGTCATATAAGATATCGGACGATGTTGTAATGGAGAGAAAACTTCATGACTGAATAAGATTGCACATGAAGGTTTTACGTTCTTTAGATTAGTCGACTTAATTGAGTTACTCAGTGAGAACTGGAAACTTAAGGCATAAAGAAGGGATAAAACATGTTTACAATGCAAAAGTTTTTGGCAATGTAAATCCCTGACATATCTAGAAATTGTAATATGATTTGGCAATTATTGTTCGACAAGTTACTGTGTTGAATACATTTGTCACTAGCAGATCAACTGATGTGATAAATCTATGTCAATATGGATTCTAGTTTTTCAAGGAAAATACTATGGTTTTATTACCAGGGTAATTTTATTTTCTTGAATTTTATTATCGAAAATACTAATGTTTGAACTTATTTCTGTAGAAATGGCTCAACCCGAAAACAATCTGACAATAAGCTCGGCGTTCAAAGCATTTTTTGAACGGCCTGAACTTACTGGCCCTAATTTCAATGATTGGTACCGCTCACTAAGAATTGTTCTGAGAGCAGCGGGTACCATCAATATCTTGGAAACTCCTTTTCCAGAGGATCTTGCTGAAGGAGCAACTGATGCGGAAAGGCTTCAACACGCTGCTAACGTTAAGAAGCACCATGAGGTGGCTGCTGTAATGTTAGGGAGAATGGCTCCATCACTTCAAAGGAAGTATGAGCTAGCTTCTCCTCAGCAAATGCTTGATGAACTCAAGGCTGTGTATGAAACACCGCAAGCTGTAGAGATCTATGATCTGGTTGATGCTCTACATAGTTGCAAGCAAGCTCCTGGTAAGTCAGTAAGTGACCATTATATGGAGATGAGGAGTTATATGGAACAACTCATCGCACTAGGACAACCCTTTGATAATAATATGGCTATTAACTTGATCAATAGGTCCCTTAATAAGGACTTCAATGATTTTGTTCGTAACTATAATATGCATTGCACGGGGAAGACAGTTAATGATTTGCATGCAATGCTCATTGACTTTGAAAAGGGTTTGAAAGATAAGGCACCCACTGCTACTCCTCAAGTACTTTATGTACAAAAGGGTAGAGTGTCGAAACCAAAACCGCAAGTGAATAAGAAGCAGAAAGGCAAAGGCAAGGTTGATAAGAGCAAGCAAGTTGCGACTACATCAAAACCAAAGCAAAACTTTGCTAAGAAATCTCTGAAAGATGAGACTTGTCACTACTGCAAGATGACTGGACACTGGAAGAGGAATTGCTCTCTCTATCTCCATGAAATGGCAGAACATAAGAAGAAGGCTGAGCAAGTTGCTGCAGCACCATCTTCAGGTAACTTATTTATGATAGAGTTATTTAATCTTTCATACAAATCAAACTCCTGGGTATATGATACGGGATGTGGTATTAATATTTGTAATACCCTGCAGGGATTTGAGTTGAAGAGGAGACTTACCTATGGGGAACAATTTCTGCAAGTGGGCAATGGCGCACAAGCAGCAGTTGAAGCTATAGGAATATTTAAATTAGTTTTACCTTCGGGTTTAGTATTGTCTTTAAATAATTGTCATTATGCACCTACAATTGTTAGGGGTGTTATTTCCTTTTCTAGTATGTTGGATCTTGGATTTACTCACACGATTGATAATAATAGAATTTCTGTTTTCAAAGATGGTTTATTCTATTTTGATGCAATTTCTGTGAATGGTGTTTTTGAAATTAACATGCATGATAAAAATCCCAAGAGGAAAAATAATTCTGTTTTTAGCATGAATAAGAAGAGTAAGTTAGACAAGAACTCTTTTTATCTTTGGCATTGTAGACTTGCCCACATTGGGAAGACTCGCATATAAAAGCTTCAACGTGATGGGCTTTTGGAAAGTATCAATGATGAATCATTTGATAAATGTGAATCTTGTATCTCTGGGAAGATGACCAAGAAACCTTTTAATAGTTATATTGAAAGGGCTACTGAACTACTTGGTTTAATACACACTGATGTGTGTGGACCACTTAGACATGTGTCAAGGAAAGGTGCTAGCTACTTCTTGACGTTTACGGATGATTATAGCCGTTATGGTTATGTTTATTTACTTAAACATAAACATGAGGTATTTGAAACATTCAAAACGTTTAAAGCCGAAGTAGAGTTACAACTAGGAAAGAAGATTAAAGCTCTTCGTTCTGATCGTGGTGGTGAATATTTAAGTCAAGAGTTTAAAGATTATTTAAGTAAGAATGGAATTGTTCAGAAACTTACTTCTCCATATACTCCACAACAAAATGGTGTATCTGAAAGGAGAAATCGTACATTATTGGATATGGTACGATCTATGTTTAATCTTACAACTTTACCATTATCTTTTTGGGATTATGCTCTTGAAACTGCTGTTCGTATTCTGAATATGGTTCCCACAAAGAAGGTTGATAAGACACCATATGAACTATGGCATGGCAAGAAGCCATATTTGTCTTATTTGAAAGTCTGGGGTTGTGAGGCGTATGTGAAACGTGACTCTGGAGATAAACTCCAACAACGCTCAGTTAAATGTATCTTTGTAGGTTACCCTAAGGAAACTATGGGTTACTACTTTTATTATCCGGCTGAGAACAAAATAGTTGTGGCTCGGTATGGAGACTTCCTTGAAAATGATCTTGTAAATCAATAATTCAGTGGGAGAAATTATGATCTTGAAGAAATTCAAGAAGATACATTGCCTTCTGAAAATACTAGCGATGAAATTCCTGTAGAACCAGAAAGTCTGAGTGTTCCACCGGAATTAATTCCTCCACGTAGGTCTCAAAGGGCTATACGTGCGCCGGACAAACTATGTCTATACATAGAGGATGATGAGGAGGAAGTAGGGGATCTTGGTGAACCTGCTAACTATCGATCCGCAATGTTTGATCCAGAAAAGTCAAAATGGATAGTTGCGATGAATGAGGAAATGAAATCCATGGAAATCAATGATGTTTGGATTCTTGTGGACGCGCCTAAAAATGCTAAAGTAGTGAAAAATAGGTGGATCTATAAGAAGAAAACTGACATGGATGGTGATGTACAATCCTACAAAGCACGTTTAGTGGCTAAAGGTTTTACTCAAACTTTTGGCATAGACTACGAGGAGACATTCTCTCCTGTAGCAGACTTACGAGCTATTAGGATTCTCATAGCTATAGCAGCATACTATGACTATGAGATACGGCAAATGGATGTTAAAACTGCCTTCTTGAACGGTCGCTTAGATGAAGACATCTATATGCAACAACCGGAAGGGTATGTTGATCCTAAATATCCAAAACGCGTGTGCAAACTTCAAAGGTCTATTTATGGTTTGAAGCAAGCATCACGTAAATGGAATAAGCGATTTGATGAAGAAATCAAAAGGTTTGGATTTATTCAAAATCGTGATGAGCCATGTGTATACCGCAAAGCTAGTGGGAGTAATGTAGTGTTCCTAATTCTATATGTCGATGACATATTGATCATGGGAAGTAACATTTCAAGACTTAAGGAAGTTAAGGATTATCTTGGTAAATGTTTTTCTATGAAAGATTTGGGAGATGCTGCATATATTCTGGGAATTAAGATCTATCGAGATAGGAGTAGACGGTTAATTGGTCTTAGCCAAGATGCTTATATTGATAAGATATTGAAGAAATATAACATGCATAACTCTAAGAAAGGTTTCTTACCGATGGAGGTTAAGCATGAGTTAAGTCATGAGAAAGATGCATCATCACCTGAAGAGGTGGCTTACATGAAGAAGGTGCCTTATGCTTCGGCTGTAGGATCTATTATGTATGCTGTAAGATGCACAAGGCCCGATGTGGCGTTTGCTCAGAACTTGGTCAGTAGATACCAACAGAATCCAGGAAAGTCCCACTGGACTGTTGTTAAGCATATTCTGAAGTATTTGAGAAGTACGAAAGATATGTTTTTGGTATTCGGGGGTAAACCAGACACGGAATTGAATGTAATAGGATTCTGTGATGCGTTCTGGCAATGTGATAAAGACGATACGAAGTCTCAGACGGGTTACGTGTTTGTCATCAATGGAGGAGCAGTTGACTGGAAGAGCAGTAAGCAGAAAACCATTGCTATGCATGCGACTCAATCTGAGTACATGGCCGCTTCAGAAGCTGCAATGGAAGCTGTTTGGATTAGGAAGTTTATTGGAGATCTTGGAGTGATGCCTTCAATTAAAGAACCTATTGATATATATTGCGACAACTCTGCGGCAATAATATTCGCCAATGACCCTGGAGTCATGAAGGGCGCCAGACGCTTTAAACGTAGATATCACTACGTTCGAGAACAAGTGGAAGCTCGAGAAATAAAATTGATAAAAGTTCACACAGATGATAACGTAGCTGATCCTTTTACTAAGGCTTTGTCTAGGCCAAAGGTAGTTAAGCATGCCAAGGCAATTGGGCTGCAACTAGCTAGCGAATTCATGCAATAAATCTGTTGATTAGTATTTGGGTAAAGGATGTAAGACATTATTGAATTGATGAAATAAAGTTTGGATTTCGTTTATTTTTCTGTTATTTGATTTTGTATCCTATTTTACATGTTTTAATCCATGAGCATTATGATGTTTCTAAATGTCCGTTGTCGATTAATAATATGGGAGTATTATTAAATTAAGACAATTCAAAATAGTGACAGAGTATACTTGAAAGTATATTGGTCAATTTTGGATGATATTTGATGGATCAAATATTGGACTTATCCCAACTATGTGATTTTACTTTATGGATCTTTGTCATTAAGTAAATCATAAATAGTTATCCTTAGACCTGAGATGCCAGAAAACTGCATTGAATATAGTGCATTTCTGTAAGGTAACCTAACGCTAAACGTAACTGGTAGTCATAAGGGTTATTTTCAGAAGTGTTGCGAAGTTCATGTGTTTTGCTTGTAGTCGAAATGGGATTCGTTTCCTTCAAATTATTATTTGAAGTATAAATACAACTGGGCCCCTCGGGGGAGTAGTAAGATGTTTGTGTGGCCACACCCAAATGTGTTTTGGTAATCTTGCTATATCCGTAAACGAGAAACAGAATAGTTAATGAAGGAATGACTAAGATCCATATCCTTATTAACAATGTATTTGAAATGAGAGGATAATAATAATGATTATATATCATTAAAAGGTTTTGTCCAGGAAGCCTTACTCGAGTTGTACTAGTGACATTGTTAGTGTAACTAGACGCTAATCAATGTGATCACGACATTCGAATTTTGTCCAAGTGGGAGCTGAAAGTTTATGGACTTTAAAATAGATAGTCGTGTGATAGGATCGAACTCGAGATCACGGGATTGCACACATTACGTGAAGAGTTAATTTATTTATTAAATATATTTATTATATTTATTAAATCAAACTGTAGCTAACGATCGTTAAGTAAATAAAAGTTAAGTATTAAACGATCGTTATAGAATATTAAAGAAGCTAAAAGAAGGTGTCGGAAAGTTCCGGAAACCCCTTTTAGCACATGTTTATATCCGGCCTATTAGAGGAAGAAGGATAGGGATGAAAAGTTTAGGCTTTATCTTTGTTTAAACCTTGGAAGATAAGTTTCCAAGGTGTATATAAACAAACCTTAAGGCCTCATATTTTTCACTCCATATTCTTCCTTCTAGCTCTAAACCGCCGGCCTATATACACCCTTTAGGGTTCATCTTTGATTTTCTAAAAGCTATTTTAGATCTAGTCCTAGCCCCTCTCTAGGGTTGTTAGGTAGATCTTCCATAGACTTGGAAGGCTCGGTTCTGTTCGTGCTAGACTCACGATTAGCTCATCGTATCACGTGTGTACAAGATCGTGGTGTGATCTTATTTTAGATTACATCCTGGTGGTGTTCTTGTTCTATCTTTACCGGTGATCGTTTTACTAGGATAAAGGTATGTAACCCTAGCCTTGATTAATTATAATTGTGTTATTTAAAGATCTTGTTAATCTGCTTCCGCTGTATGCTCTTTGATCTATGTTAAGGTTTTTATTTTATAATTGTTATGTTAATCATAAACCTTCACATATAACACAATCACAACACACATTACATATATCATAAACTGTATATATCGGATCACATAAGCAAAAACCATAAACAAATACGATCATAAGTTACGCTGGCCTAAAGAACTTCAACTTTAACCCATTATCAACAATGCTCCAGATACCACCAATCGTAAAGGCAAAACTAAACGCGACACCAAGCCAGCCGAGCGACCAATTGAAGTACCAATTAAAGCTATACTTTGTTGGCTTCTTTATCAGAACCCACATGAAACACGGGTATGCAAATGTGACTGGAAGTGTTAGTCCTCCCAACAATCCAGCTAGGCTAGAAAGAAATGGTAATGCTACCCCAATGAAGAAGTTGATGAACGCGTAAACAACCCTGAAACCTGATCTGACCCATACCGAGCAAGGTCTGTTTGTGCGGTGCGTGTAGCTAGCTTCAAAGTTGTCAAAAACGGGCATTGAGTAGATTTGGAAGCTACTCAAGCAACTAAACACAACTAGGAGAAATGTTGTTGCAAGTAGCCCTCTTGAGATGTCGTGTTCATGGAAGCCGAATAGGGCGTTAAGAATCCCTCCTGGAGGCATCTACAAGATTGAAATGTGAGATTAGTATTTGTTATACGTTTGATATTGAGAAGGATGAAATGGTCATATATGAATCCACTTACTTGATTTCCGTAAGCCCAGAAACCACCAATGGCTACCGGGAACAAACACAAAGCAATGAAGAAGTACGCGACCTTGGCCCCTTTCCACATTGGCACGTGAGCCGGATGCTTAAAAGTCGATGGCATTGTTGACTGAGAACATACAACAAAACTGTCAGCAATATTCAATTTCTACCTTCTTGAGTCAAGCCAGTTATATCGTAAATACATAATCTGATATGGATCTCATTACATACATAATCGATAGCATCATACATATTTTTGAATTATACTGTAACATATAGCCTAACATAGTCAATTTACCTGAATCTCGAGTACTAAATTATGCCCTCTGAACGCGAATGCTATAATACCGAGTGCATTGAAAACCGAGAACATGGAAGAGGCAAATGAAGGTAATGGGATGGGTTCATAAGAGATATTCGGTGGTCTATTTTGGGTAACAGAGAGGAGCCAGACCAAGGTTGAGTAAATGATCGCGGTCACGGCCCCTACTAGTGACAGTCCGGCTATAGAGTTAAGGTTTGGAAGTTGCGACAATACGATGCATAAAGATGTGAAAACCAAATACCATTCTACAGTTGTCAATGGATTGGAGGTACATGTGGGCCCACACACGACCTCAAAGAAAAGTTTCATGGTTTCTCCTCCTATTAAAATCAGGGCTGTCGCAGTCCCTGCAGATAGGTAAGCTGTTGGGAAGATCGACAGCCATGCTCCCAATCGGTTCCCTAAAACAGAAAAGAATCGTGAGGAACTTAGGATGCCATAACTAATTAAATATGTATGTTGATAAGTGAAGTCTAATACGGGCTTAAAGATTAGAGGCTCTTTGTCAAGTCTTACCAAATGCTGCTTCGGCAAGTTCAACGTATCGGTTGTACCTCTTGCCAGGAACTGCTTCATGAAGCTGTACTAAGATCCACAAGGTGTATAGTTGCCAAATGTAGGCTATGGTCAATGAAATGATCCCCCAACTCCTACATAAATCACCAGACACATTATATTAAAATTCTTGTTGTTCGATTATTGGCTGATTGCTAGAACAACTGATGCAAAATATTTGATCAAATATTGGTAGCCAGTGTGCTCCATAATGTCATTTTAGCAACTGTATTTCATTCGATATTATCAAGTACTGGTAGCCCACTTCACCAGCCCTTCAGGGCGACACTTTGAAATCGTCACAATCCATACAGATCATATAATAATGGGTAGCGTTTCACTGATAAATAAATGCGAGCGCTCTTAAAGTAAATTGAACAGAGAAAACCACATCTGTTTAAGCGCCTTTTATAATGTAAACTAAGAACAAATAGTAGTAGAATGCATAACTTAACTAACTAAAGCTAGAAAAATCTAATTTCTGAGGGGTCAAAAGACATGACGTTATAAATAGCTGCCGTATGAATTATCAACTCGTTTATGGTCGTCAAAGGCATGATGTTATATGCTTTAAATATTTAATTGGATATAAATTTCAAACTCTTTGTTGGGTCAAAAAGACTCAAACCCATGATGAAATTCGACAAAGAAAAGTAAATGAAGGGTACTCCAACACAAATTGTCTCCGAGTAACGTGCTAGACATTACAAATTAAAAAGAACAACAAATTAAAAAGAACAACAATTGTCTCCGAGAAAGTTCATGTTCATATTACATAACATTATACAAATACTAAAGTCATGGGGTATATCGTATATAGATAGAACAGCATTTGCCTTTTTAAAATAAAAAAGATTAAAAAAATAGAAAACCGTTTATACAAATATCAAAATTGTAGAAGCATGTCGTGAAAATATGTTTAACTATTGGTAGAAAATTATTTAATACCAAATCATGCGAGTAGGTTAAACCATACAAATAAAACATTATGTACACAAATACTAAAATAGTGAAAGTATTCTTGAAAGTATATTTAACTATTTGTAAAATATCATTTATATGAATATCAAAATCATGAAATTATGTTTAACTATATAAATAAAATACTATTTATACAAATACTAAAATTATGGATGCATGTGCTGAAAGTGCGTTTAACTAGTAAAACATCATTATACACATATCAAAATCATGGGAATATATTTAACTATATAAATAGAACACTATTTTTACAAATGCAATATTGTAAAAGTATATTTAACTATTCGTAGAACATCATTTATACAAATATCAAATTTATGAGAATATGTCTAACTATATATATAAATAAAACACTATTTATACAAATACTAAAATTGTGAAAGTATGTCGTGGAAGTATGTTTAACTATTTGTAGAACATCATTTATATAAATACCAAAATCATGGTAGCATGTTTAATTATATAAATAGAATAGTATTTATACAAATTCCAAAATTGTGGAAGTATGTTCCACTATTGGTAGAACATCATATATATATACAAATACCAAAACCATAAGAGTATGTTTAAGTATATAAATAGAACACTATTCATAGAAATACCAAAGTTATGAAAGTATGTTTAACTATTTGTTGGACATCATTTATCCAAATATCAAATTCATGGGAGTATGTTTAACTATAAAAATGAAACACTATTTATAAAAAATCTAAAGTTATGAAAGCATGTCGTGAAAGTATGTTTAACTATTTGTAAAACATCATTTATAAAAATACCAAAATTATGGGAATATGTTTAACTATATAAATAGAACACTATTTATACAAATTTCAAAATTGTGAAAGTATGTTTAACTATTGGTAGAACATCATTTATTCCTTTATACAAATACGACATTCATGGGAGTATGTTTAACTATATAAATAGAACACTATTTATACAAACATTGTGGAAGTATGTCATGGAAATATGTTTACCTATTTGTAGAATATTATTTATAAAAATATCAAAATCATGTGAGTATGTTTAAATATATAAATAAAAAACTAATTGTGGAAGTAACTCGTGCAAAAGTGTTTAACTGTGCAAGAATGTTTAACTATTGGTAGAACATCATTTATATAAGTACCAAAATCATGAGAGTATGTTTAATTATATAAATAGAACACTATTTATACAAATACCAAAGTTATGGAAGAATATTTAACTATTTGTAGAACATCATTTATACAAATACCAAATTCATGGGAGTATGTTTAGCTATATAAATGGAGCAGTATTTATAAAAAATTCTAAAATTGTGAAAGCATGTCGTAAAAGTATGTTTAACTATTTGTAGAACATCATATATTTATACAAATACCAAAATTATGGAAGTATGTTTAACTATATAGATAGAATACTATTTATACAAATACCAAAATTACGAAAGTATATTTAACTATTGATAGAATATCATTTATACAAATACCAAATTCATAGTATGTTTAACTATATAAATAGAACACTATTGGTACAAATACTAAAATTGTGAAAGTATGTCATGGAAGTATGTTTAACTATTTGCAAAACATCATTTATAAAAATATCAAAATCAAGTGAGTATGTTTAAATATATAAATAAAAAACTAACTGTGAAAATATCTCGTGCAAGAATGTTTAACTATTGGTAGGACATCATTTATACAAGCACAAAATCATTGGAGTATGTTTAATTATATAAATAGAACACTATTTTAACAAATACTAAAATTATGAACGTATGTCGTGGAAGTATGTTTAACTATTTGTAGAACATCATTTATACAAAATGAAAGTTTGTTTAACTATACAAATAGAACACTATTTATATAAATACGTGGAAGTATGTTTAACTATTGATACAACATCATTTATACAAATACCAAAATCACGAGAGTATGTTTAACTATATGAATAGAGCACTATTTATACAAATACTAAAATTGTGGAAGTATGTTGACTATTGGTAGAACAACATTTATGCGAATACGAAAAACATGAGAGTATGTTTAACTATATAAATAGAACATTATTTGCACAAATACCAAAATTGTACTATTTGTAAACCATCATTTATACAAATACAAATATCATAGGAGTGCTATGGGTAGAATACTATATATACATACACCAAATCATGGAAGTATGTATAACTATCGGTAGAACACCATTTATATAAATACCAAAATCATGTGAGTATGTGTAACTATATACGCACAACACACGATATAAGAAATATCAAAAGAATGAGAGTAGGTTTAATTATGAGTAGAACGCTATTTATACAAATACAAAATCATAAAAATATGTATAATTATGGCTAGGACACTTCTTATACAAATACTAAAATTACGTAAGTATGTATAACTATAGGTCTTAAACCATTTATACAACTATCAAAATCATAGGAGTGTATATAACTTAATTATATTTATACAAATATAAAAAAAGTTACAGGATTTGAACACCACTTACCTCTCATACCTTCTTTATTATCTGTTTTATTCACATGTTAATAATAATTTTAATATTTTATGAATTATGTATATTTGCATTATATTATTCTGACTTGATGGTTTTTATCGGTTTTTTTCGAGCATTTTTATTTATTTTATTAGCAGAACAAATACACTTTCTACGGTATTATGCTTCGTATTTTTTTGGGGGTGTTTTAATTATTTTGACTTATATCATGGTTTTATAATAAAAACAAAATAATTATTATATAAAAGAAATAAAAAAAAAATTGAAGGATGTGCAAATCTTGTTTTTATAGTATGTGAACAGTGTGAACCCACGCTCTATTAAACCAAAACTATAACTATAACCAATGTTTTGAAACCCGATTGAGTCATCAGAACGCGTCAATTCGGGTTAACCCGATCTTTAAAAAAAATTATATTTTTAAAAATTAACCAAAATTATATATAAACACCATAAAAGCTCTCGAATATTGAAGATATAAATTATTTAACAACTAATATAATGTGTAAAAATAAAATTCTATCGTAAATACGTAAAATTTACATATTTAAAAAAAAACTGTGAAAAAATCTAAATTCCGCAGGGTCTCGAGAACCGAGTTGACCCGGGTCACTCCAAACCCGACGGATCTAGCCGGATTTCGAAAATATAAAACTCAGGTTAATATGACTCGTTTTTTCGACTAAAACGGGTCCCGGCCGGGTTAACCCGAGTTTAAAAACATTGACTATAAGTAGAATGCTATTTAAGTATTTAAGATTATACTATTATGAAAGTGACAGTTAGAAAATTCATATAAATTTATGTACAAAACATAACATAAGCAGCTTCGAGTTACTTTGTTGTAAACTGTGTATACATTTTTATATGGCAATCTCAAACACATATCAATAACATATTAACAAAACACAAAACATATAGTAGTATCAAAAAGTCCAAGATTTACCATCCAAGAAACGAGAAAGCAACTGGCAAGATCAAAGCTTGAAACCCGATACCAGCATTAAGATTATGAAACGCAGCATAATGCGCATTCCCATTCCTCGACTCAGTAATAGGAAGCCATGCATCCTGCGGGTTAAGTTTCGTCAAATGACCAACATCTTCCAAGTAGCCTTTCATATTCACCAACACTTTTTTCATAGGTGTCCCTATAGGGCTCAAAAACCTTGGTGATATAAACGACGTGGGAGTCCATGCTGTAGATGACTTGCCACCTTCTTTGGACTGCGGTCTAGGTGACCGCAGTCCAGAAGGTGTAAGTATCTCTGGCGTGGAGTCTCTCGGCGTCGCAGGTATGGAAATTAGCTCAGTTTCGGGTCTTTCTTCCATTGGAGTTGATAAGTAATAATAATATGTTTGAGTGGAGTGAAGTGAAGTGAAAGTGAACTTATAGTAAATAGGAAATAAATGTTATGTGAACGGTTGAGTAACGCATAAAGAATGTTTTTATTTCCGGTGTGAAAGTTTGTGAAGAGAAGATCGTGACCGTGTAGAGTGGGTTTGATTTTTTATGACGATCTCGAGATTGTCATAATGTCGAATAAGTGTGTGTCGGGAAAAAGTTGATAATGGGAGCGGTAAATATGTGAATGTGATGATATGGAATTATGGAGCGTGGGTGTATGTATTTGTTAATTACGACAACATGTCATAATATCTTATCGTTATTGATGTTTTCTTTGTTAAAGGTGGATTTTAAACGATTATAAAAAGTTTGGAAATGGAATCAACTTTTTCTTTAGTCTAGTTTCTATAAAGATAAATAATCAGATTAGACAAAGTGAAAAAAGGCTAGTCAACGACGATAAGGATGTACTTATTACCACGAGATGATGGGAACGGCCCCATAAAATCAATTCCCCAAACGTCAAAGATCTCACACACTTGGATGATGTTTTGTGCCATTTCATCGTTTTGTGAAGCTTTTCCTTGTCATTGGCATGAGTCACACGACTTCACAAGTGCATGTGCATCTCGGTAAATAGTAGGCCAAAAGAAACCGCCATCAAACTCCTTCTTAGCCGTGAGATTAGCACCGTGGTGACCACCCGTGGGTCCCTCGTGACAAGCTCTAAGGATATTAAAAGCTTCGGTACCAAAGACACAACGTCGAATAATTTGATCCGCATAAGTCCGAAATAGGTAAGGGTCGTTCCAAAAATAGAACTTGACGTCACGAAAGAATTCTCGTTTTTGTTGAGTCGTCATACCCTTAATGATGAAGTTACCCGCATGGTAATTTGCGATGTCCGCAAACCATGGGGTAGATGAATCGAGCTTAGAATTCACTACACCAAGTGTCTCGAGAGGATATGTTTCGGTGATTTCCTTTGGCTCATAAACACTTTGGTGAGGATCTTCCAAACGAGAAAGATGATCGGCCGCTAGATTCTCGGCTCCTTTTTTGTCAAGGATTTTGACATCAAATTCTTGTAGGAGGAGAATCCAACGAAGTAATCTCGGCTTTGCATCTTGTTTAGCCATGAGATACTTAATAGCCGAATGATCCGTATACACTATGCATCGAGTCAAGACGAGTTAAGGTCGGAATTTCTCAAAAGCATACACCACGGCAAGGAATTCCTTTTCCGTTGTAGTGTATTTAAGTTGAGCCTCGGTCATCGTCTTACTAGCATAGTGAATAGGCAAGAAGTGATTTTCATGACGTTGCCCCAATACGGCCCCAATAGCGTAGTCACTAGCATCACACATGAGCTCAGCCAATTGGGAGCAACAAGAATGGGAGCTTTGGTAAGTTTCCTCTTAAAGATTTCAAATGCTCGTACACAATTTTCGTTAAAGACAAAAGGAGCATCTTTTTCGAGGAGATATGTAATAGGTCGAGAAATCTTTGAAAAATCCTTGATGAATCAACGATAAAAACCCGCGTGGCCTAGGAAACTCCTAACTCCCTTAACGGTTTTGGGATGAGGTAATTTGGCGATGACGTCTACCTTAGCTTTATCTACCTCAATCCCCACTTTCGAAACCTTGTGACCTAAGACGATTCCTTCTTTAACCATAAAATGACATTTTTCCCAATTGAGCACAAGGTTGGTTTCCTCGCAACATTTTAACATTCTCTCAAGATTCGACAAACACGAAGTGAACGAACAACCAAACATGGAAATAACATCCATAAAGACTTCCATCGTCTTCTCGATCATGTCATGAAAAATAGCCATCATGCACCTTTGAAAGGTTCCTGGTGCATTCCAAAGTTCGAATGGCATTCTACGATAAGCAAACATTCCATATGGACACGTAAACATAGTTTTTTCTTGATCACGAGGATCGATGGGGATTTGGAAGTAACCGTAAAAACCATCTAAAAAGCAATAGAAATCGTTTCCCTCAAGACGCTCCAACATTTGGTCCATGAAGGGCAAGGGAAAATGGTCTTTACGATTGGCGTCATTCAACTTACGATAGTCGATGCACACCCTCCAACCGGTCACGAGTCGAGTTGGAATTAACTCGTTGACATCGTTTGGCACAACGGTCATTCCTCCCTTCTTAGGGACACAATGAATAGGACTCACCCAAGGGCTATCGGAAATAGGGTAAATCATTCCCGCGTCAAGGAGTTTAAGGACCTCCTTTTTGATGACATCGTGAATTTTGGGTTCACCCTCCTTTGACATTGGATTGCGGGTTTGTAGTCCTCCTCCATTAAGATTTTGTGGGTACAAAATTTGGGATCGATCCCCTTAATGTCGGATAATTTCCACGCAATTGCCCCTTTGTGATCCTTTAGAACATCGACAAGTGCGGTTTTTTCATCATTCGAAAGATCTTTCGCAATAATAACCGGCAACTTGTCATCCTCCTCCAATAATACATATTCAAGGTGAGGAGGTAAATCTTTCAACTCGAGGATAGGTGGTTCCTCAATTAAAGATTTGGGCTCGATACTCATAACCTCCTCGGGTGGAGGAAATGGGAAATCGTTAAGAAAATCCTTGATAATCGAGAAGTCCTCATCGTTCTCGAGGTCTTCGTCACAAGTACGTGGAACATCTAATTCTTCCAACGTAAAACCACCACTTTCAAATGGAGTGAAGGTTGGTGTCGACTTATCAAGAATGGGATCAAGCATAGTGGGATTGCCACTATTTTCATCGTCACCAAACCCTAAAACTTCTTGTGAAAATTCCTCGCAAACAACGTCGATCATATCAACGAGGTTTATGGTCGCGACGGAATAAACATGAGAAATTATAGAATTTTGAGTTGCGTTTATAACAAGTTCCTCGTCGTTGAAACGTAAGGTGATCTTTCCAGCATGCACATCAATTGACGCCATAGACGTATCTAAAAACGAACAACCTAAAATAAGCGGAACTTGAGGATCCGTGGGAATATCGACAACGATAAAGTCTATCGGATAATAGAACTTTCCCACTTTCACAAAAACGTCTTCGGCCAATCCACATGCGGGAATCGTGGAATGATCGGCCAATTCGATAGACATTAGTGAAGGAGTAAGATTAGGAAGATTGAGCGACTTGAAGATTGCAAGTGGCATCAAGTTAATACTAGCACCAAGATCGGCCAAGGCATAACATTCTTCCATATCTTGAATTGCACATGGAATCAAGAATTTATCGGGATCACCGACTTTTTGAGGTATGCGGTTAAGATAATCCGAGGAACAACTAGACAATTGTTGCAATTTCTCCTTGTTGTTTAACATACTCTTGAAGTTAGCGGCAAATCGAGGCATCATGACCAAAGCATAGGCAAAACTCACATTAAAATGCACGTCACGAAACATTTTCATAAAAATCTCAAATTGGTAATTGTCCCGCTCTTGAAGTTTCTCCTTTCTAAGTTTTGATGGAAATGGCAAAGGTGGTTTGGGTTGAGGCATATGCATAGCCTTTGGAATCTCGGGTTCCAAATGTGGTAATGGGTCAACCGTAGGTGTGGCATGAGCGGTACTTCGTGGGGTTGGGACATGCTCCTTTTCGACCACCACCTCGGGTTCTTCCTCAATTTTCTCCACCGTTGGATTAATTGGTTAAGGAGTCGGTTCCTTAAGTGTCTTACCACTTCGTGTGGTAATCACTATCATCTCTCCTTTAGGGTTCGATATGGTATTGCTAGGAAGACTACTCGAAGACGGTTTACACATTATAGCCTCAAACATGGATGAAATTTTATCCTCAAACAAAGATTGCCTCTTACTGGCCTTAAGCATCTCTTGTTTTATTTCATGTTGCCCTTGTTCCATTTTTTGTTGGTTTTGTTGTAAGCTAGTTACATTTCCCTCCATTTTGTTTGTATGGATCTTAAGCTCATTTGCTAACTCATTTTTCAACTCCTTTTTCAAGTCATTCTTAAACTCGGATCTTAGGCTAATGATCTCTCTTTGAATATTATCAAACCTAGCATCGTTCCCATTAGCGTATTCAACAAATTCATTTGGAAGATCTTTCAAAGTTTGCAAACTCTTGTTGTTGTTTTGAAAATTATTGTTTTGACTTTTGTTTGAAACTTGATTGTTATTAGCCCCTTGATTCCCATAGTTGTTTCCTTTGTAACTATTTTTGAAGCCAACTTGATTGTTTTGATAGTTGTTGTTAACATTTTGATTGGGAGCAAAACCCGGTGGAGTCATTTGATTAGAGCGGGTAACTTGACCGTTTTGGTTGTAAGTTCCCGTGGCCGCGTAGGCACTCGAAGTGTTACCACCGTTGGTAATGCACTCGGAGAAATCATGACCTCCACCACAATACATACATGCAACCTCAACGGCTTTAGCCGTAGTGGGAGCACTTTGTTCACCAACTTTGAATTCAATTAAAAGACCTTTAAGCTTATCAAAGATTTTGTTTTCCAAGTTCGCCTCAATTTGGCAAGCATCGATGGTATTGGACAATGAAGGTGAAGCCGAAGACGAAGACTTACGAACACTCGATGTGTTACGAGGACTATAGACTTTAGACATATTCTCAATAATCAACAACACTTCCTCAACCGTTTTACACAAAAAATTACCACCCGCGGCGGCATTAAGATAATGTCTCTCATGATCATTCAATCCATTGTAAAACGTGTCAATTTGATGCAAGTCGGAAAAACCGTGATGAGGACACTCATGTAACATTTCCTTAAACCGATTCCAAGCCGTAGAAAAACTCTCATTAAATTCTTGTGAAAATTTTGAAATCTCGTTTTTCAAATGCGTAGTCTTAGAGGGTGGAAAAAATTGGTTCACAAATTTTGAAACGAGATCCTTCCACGTCAATATAGAATTAGGTGGCTCTTTCTCTAACCAAATTTTAGCGGGCCCCGCTAAGGAATACGAAAAAAGCATCATCTTAATCGAATCATTAGCAACATCCTTAAATTTCCAAGTGGCGGTAAGACAATTGAATTGGCAGATATGGTTGTGCGGGTTGTCCTTTTCATCACCACGAAATTTGTTGTTTTGGATCATCGACAACAAACCCGTTTTCACTTCAAAATTCTCCGCAAGGATGGCAAGAATCACAATAGCCTCTCCATAACCCTCGGTGGGTGCTTGAAGTAACTCCATCATAGTTCGATTCGCCATGGTTGGTTCTTCTTCTACGATAGGTTCGTCAATAGGAGACTCCTCACTAGAAAGATTAGGTGTGGTCTCCTTTCGGTTTTTTCGTTTACGTGCATGTCTTGCTTGATTACAAGAAAGCATAAACGTCACGTACAACGTGGGGATGAGCAAAGAAGATTCTTTTTGGCGTTTTTATTTTTTCCAATTTTTTTGTGGTTTTTGATTGTTTTTACTTTTTGGATTTTGGTGAATGTATTAAGTAGACAAAAATCTACAAATCTCTCCCTTAATCAAATCTCTTGATTAAATAAGCCTCAAGGAATGAAAACGATCACGTGAAGTGAACGCCTTCGATGACTTTAGAACGTTGGTGGAACACCAAAACGTTCAAGAGGGTTTAATCAAATGAAACCAAGAAAATATATATGATACTTAGATAATGCTTTGGTTGGCAAACCCTCGATTAGCCCTTTTTATCTAAACACGCACAAGCAAGCCGGGAAACGAGGCGGCGCGAAGCACTTAAGAGCCTTTTTCCTTAGGGTATATTTTATAATACCCGCCTTATACCCACCTTATATTTTCTGTTTGTCAAAATTAAGCTTCACGAAAGTAATTATCTATTTTGCCTTTTTTTCTTGTTTGAGATTCGAATACAATGATCGAGTGATGAAATCTCGAATCAAGGTTGTGTTTTCACACTATTGGAGTATTTGTGAATTTATTTTTCTACGTATACAATATAGTAATATTCACACAAAAAACGAAAAACCGATAATACGTATTAGTAGAGTGCTACTAATACAAATACATACTATGGCTAATATAAAAAACACAAATTGTTCAAATCAAAACACAACACGCCTCCCCGGCAGCGACGCCAAAATGATAGTTGCAATTTTACACTTGTTTAGGAAAACAAGGTAATTAGGGCAAGTACACAAGTAGTTTAGGAAAACCACAAGTAAATGACCCAAAAGTGGGGATCGTTCTCAAGGAGGCTAGTGTGTTGTGTAAGAATTGATTAATGATTGTGATTATGTTTATGAAGAAAGAAAAGGAGAAAAAATATTAGAAAAGAATGACGGTTATGATTATGAATTAAACTAAGACGAAGTCGTGCACGTAAAACCGTAAAAAGTGACGAAATTTAAAAATTAACCTAAAAATTCCTAGAAAATTGCAATAAATCCTATAAAATGTAATTAGAGATTATAAAAATCAGAAATCACCCAAACCTTTTATTTAATTAAATATTAATTTTTTTAATGCTAATTAAAGCCCAAAAAAACAATTTAATTAACAAAAAGCCCAAAATGAGATTTTTTAACTTGTAAACCTCCAAAATGACTTAACTAAATTCAAAACTACTTTTGAAAATTTTAAAATTAATTAAAACTATGTAAAAACAATTAAAAACTATAAAAACTTAAAATAATTCTAAAAATTAATCTAATGACACTAAAATTAATCTAAAAATTTTAAAATTCCTAACTTAATGTATTTGAACTAGGAAAAATGAAAAACTTGCAAAAATCTAAAATTTAATTTTTAATAATAAAATAATAATAAAATAATATTAAAAATCCAAAATTTATAAAAAATTCTAAAAAGTTACAAACTAGTTTAATTTAACCTAAATAACACAGAAATGAACTTGAAATTACCTAAATACCCCTATTGGGCCTTAAAATGGGCCAAAAACCCAAACAGTCCACTTAATGGGCTTAAATTAGGCCCAATAAGTAAAAGTGATCCAATTAAGCCCAAAACTTCCTATCTGTCTTAAAATTTGATTTTAAGAACAAAACTCTGAAGGCCCAAAAGCTGAAAATGTGCTTATCACAGCTTAATAAGTCAACAACTTATTCTTAATGGGCTTTTGGGCCCATTAAGCCATAAGCTAATGCCATAAGCTCTAATTTGACACACAAGCTTCTTTTGAGTTACCAAAGAGATCTGTGAAAAATAAATTTTGAAAAAGCACAAGAAATAAGCCTGAAATAAGGCAAAGCCCTCTACAGAAAACGACAAAATAGTCAATTTTGAGTTCTAGGCTACCTTAAGTGCTGATTCAAGTTGCAAAAGGTTTTAAATGACTTAATTAAGCAAAATAATCAAAAATTTTTCCAATAAGCACAAAGAATAAGCTAGAATAAGTAAATAAGCACTTATGTAAAAGTCAAACTGTTTGGTTTTCTAGTCAAACTTAAAAGTCAAACCCTAATATGCTCCAGTTAAGTTCAATGGGTCAAATAAGGAAGATCTATCACAAAAAATAAGTTGTTGCAAGTCTGGATAAGCTAAAATGGCTTATGAATAAGTTGTTTGATAAATTACACTAGCAGTAGCTAGCAACAGGGGAAAGGAGTTCCCACTGCTTGACTTCTTTGACTTTTTGTCTTATGTGACTTTTTGTTGGATTCAAGTTAAGCAAAGGCACTCAAGTGATTAGTGAATCACAAGGAGTCAATAACAACAATAATATCACAATTTCAACAAGTCAATTAGCACAGATTAATCAAACGATCCACAGACATGCACCAGATATGGACAATAAGCAGTTTTCAACCAATAAGCAATTTAAGCAAGAATAAGCTAGCCAAACTTCACCAAATGCATACACAAGCTATAAATAATTCAAATGAACACAAATAAACAGGTTTTATGCAATGATTCAAAGTTTAGATAAAGATTCAAGCAAATGAATGTTACTGATGAACACTAAACAAGCAGATTACACAGTTTGATGATATACTTGACCACAAGACTAGATTCAAACCCTCAAATCTTCTTAACATGTTATAATAACTATGTTTAATCACTTGTTATCCCTAAGCATGCATACAAACTAAGTGTTACCAAAGTCTTAGGTCAAAACAAGCAGATTTCCAACTTTTATAGAACAATTAAGATTTTGATGTTTAAAAGCCAAGAACTTGCAGTAAATAGCATACAACCAAGTATTTATCAGATATCAACAATAAACAACACTTTCCAATAACTCAAAACAAATTGTAAGCTTAAACAGGTTAGCCCAAACACCCCTTAACTTTTTTAATCCAAGACTAACAAAGTAAATGTGTGATTCAGTTTATCCCAAGCCCAATCTAACACAATAACATCATCATCATGCAGTATCAAGCAATTTTAATCCACAAAAACAACAAGTACAATAGTAGAACTCAAAATCACAAAAATCAAGTATTTTTTACAGATTTTAGGAAAAAGGGCTCAAACCTCATGAATGTACATCCACACTCATGAATTTTTTAGCTTATGTGCCTAGCAAAACAAGGCACAAGCTTCTACAACAACCCTGCTAAGAATCAACAAGGTTTGAGCACAAATATATAAAACAGAAAGATGGAAAATCTTAATTAATGCAACCTTTGTACCCACTTCTTGATTATCCCCAAACCACAAGCTCCCAACACCTTGATAATCTTCTTATCAGGGTGTTTAGATCACGTGTAATCCAAAAGTTCCAAGTATGTACCAAAGACTTAACAAAATATCAAGTTTTTAGAAAACTTGGCAATTTCTTGCACAAGATTTAAAAACAGGTTTTAAGATTCAAACAACACAAACATGTAACTACAATAAGCAAGGAATTAAGTTGGCACTTGGATTTCTTCAAACATTCAAACACATTTTCGTTGATATTGAAAAGGGATTTACAGAACTTTGAACAAGGAAAAACCAAGAGCAAAAGCTAAATGAAGGATCTAATGCCTTTATATAGGCTACATGTGTTCTATGAAAGCTTAAAAAACGTAAACCCTAGTGCTTGATCTTCTAGAAATACCCTTGAGGGATTTTTAAACTTGAGCTCATGTGATGGAAACTTGGCGTTTTGTTGGTGGAAAGTGGGTGGAATTTGATCCAAAGGCTCATAATGAGCTTAAGCTTGAAGCAAGGTTGTGGGGCGTTGGGTTTCTGGCACTGTTTTGGCTTCTTCCCAAAAGTTGTATAGCAGGGTGATACATGTGACATGGGTAGTGATGTGGCAAGTGATTTGGGAGTTGGGTTATGATTAAACATAGCTTAATCATAATTCTAGAGGTTTTGGTGGGTTAATTTCATGGGATTAAGAAATACCCAATTTTGATAAGAACACTAAGAACATAGTGTTTGATCCGTTTAAGTGTTTAAATTAGGTGTTAGGCGCGTTTATTAACTAATTAAAATAATTAGTTATAAACGGTTTTGAGTGGAGAGTGAGGTGGAGGAATGGTGGGCTGTGATTGGAGGAAAGTGGTGAGTGGGGCACGTGTCACACTCCCACTGGTCTAGGTTACTTTGTTGTCTTGGCAGTTTATACCCTCCATCTTTCTATTCCCTTTCATTCTTTGTTTAATAAGGTCAAATCTGAATTCCTTTATAAACCAAGTTTTGTTTTTTAGACTTTTGCCCCAAATACTTTTCTAAAGTATTTTCAGGGGTATTTCTTGCCAATTCTTGATTCTTGAAAGGATGTTTTGGCATTTTCTTCAAACTTTATGGTCTTGACTTGTATTGTTGACTTCTTGGAAGACTAATATTGACAAGTCTTCATTTTTGAGGGACCATTATTGCCAATTCTTTAAAGTGGACTTTTGTAAATTTTGAAAAAATTTAAGGACTAATATTGTAATTATGAATAAAAAAGGGTTTAAAGTGTCAATTCTTCAATATTGGAGGACCCTTCTTGTATAATCTTCAAATCTTCAAGGGTTATTCTTGGAAAATCACCATTAGGGCTTGGTTCATTGTGCGGCTTCGTTTCCCGTGTTCGTTTTTGCTTGTTTCTTGTGATCTTTTGTCATTTTCTCAATCCATACCTAAAATACATGTAACAAATACAAGCAGATATTTGGCATTTTTCATGATATTTATTTTAACACATTTTGGACGATGAGACTATGTATAAAAGCAGTCTCATCAGAGGGGCTACAATGCAAATCAAGGAAATTATCAAATGCAAAATCAAGGTTTTCAAAACCAAGGTTTCAATCCTCCAGGTTTTCCACCTTACAACGAATACCAAAACCAAGGTTTCCAACAACAAGGGTTCAATTTACCTAATCCGCAAATGGACTTAGTTCTTCAAAAGATTTCGGAACAAGATAAGAACTTAAAGGAAATGCAAGAGTCCACGGATAGGAAATTCGTTCAAATGTTTCAAGCCCTTCGTCCCCAAGGTGCTCTTCTTTCACAACCGAAACTGACCCTAGAGCTAATGTGAGTGCTATTACTACACGCAGTGGAGCAACTATAGTAGGACCTTCTATCGCTCCTCCAGTTATTTCACCTACACCTCCTCCATCCCCCATTTATCCCTCCTACTACCACGCCTAGTACTAGTTCTCCATTACCATCTCAACCTTCACCCTCTCAACCTTAAACATCTCAACCTTCACCTTCTACATCTACACCACCTAAACCTAATATTCCTTATCCATCTCGGTTAGACAAGTGTAAATTGCTCACTAAGGAGGATTATCAAGTTACTTCTTATTTGTAGATGATCTCCCAAATGAACTCTAACATTAGCCTTGTTGAAGCACTTGTCCAAATGCCAAAATTTGTTAAAGCATTCAAGGAGTTGCTTAGTAAGAAGCAGAAGATGGCTGAGTTTGTCAATACCCGATTAAATGAAAATTGTTTTGCAGTCCTCTTGAAAGAACTTCCGGAGAAACTTGGAGATCCTGGTCGTTTTGTGCTACCTTGTTCATTTTCTCAAATCCAAGAATGTACTGCCTTAGCCGATCTCGGGGCAAGTATCAATACCCGATCTTATACCAACCCGTATGACCCTTGAGCTAGCAAATCGAACTCTCGCTTACCCCATTGGTATTGCCGAAGATGTTTTTGTTAAAGTTGGTAACTTCACTTTTCCGGTTGACTTTGTTGTTGTTGATTATGAGATGGATCCTCGTATTCCATTAATACTTGGACAACCATTCTTGAGAACCGGAAGAGCTTTAGTCGATGTTGCCGAAGGTGAACTAATTCTAAGGGTCGGGAATGATCAACAAGTGTTTAAGATGGGGAAGATTACAAGAAAATCAAATGGAAAAGAATCGGCAAAAATGATTGATGTGCTTTAAGATGAGCTTGTTACAACTACTTTGGAAAGTACAAAGCTTGATGATTTTCTACAATCCTCTTTTCGAGACTTTCTATGATAATCCACTTTTTCAAGACCAAGTGGACGATCCTGATGATTCTACTTCTAATTTGGATGCTCCACCAATCTATGATGCTCCACCAATCTATGATCAATATGATGATTCTTTTTCCGATTTGGGTGATCCACCAATTTATGATGATTATGATGACTTTACTTCCGACTATGAAGACATGCCGACTTATGATGACTTTGATGATGTTGACACTCTTTCGAGTGATTCTTCAAGTGTTGTGTCTTCTAATGATGATTGTGCTCCTATTTTTGATGAGGATCCTCCACCAACAACGCTTGATACTACTTTAGAGGACTACTCATTTGAGGAAGATTTCGCAACCTTTCTCAATACATACTTTCCTAATGAGCATGATTCTCCTCCTTTGGATTTTGATTATGGCCTTTAACCTCCTTCGGATGTTAAGAAACCTGTTTCAAAGGAGAAGAAACCGGACGACACAAACATTCAAAGTACTTATGTTTTGACACCTCTCTTTCCACCTTCTTCGGATGAGATTATGCGATACATGGGCAAATCTTCAAGGTCTACTGAGTGTCATTCTTATTTTACCCTAAAGTAAAAGGTGTTCGATTCGGGTATCACAATTTTTAATCAATCTCAGTATCCATCTGATGAAATTAAAGGGAATACTTTTGGAAAATATGGATCTATGCTTTCACTTCACCATACCTTCTACCACCGTGCTCAACTTTTGCTTAAGGGAACCTCGCCTACTCTTCTTTGGCTTGTGCTCTTCACCTTAGGCTTATGTTACTTGTTGGATGAGAACCATGTATTTAACCCCGGAGGATTTTCTTCAAGGTCTTCTATGAGTTTTTCACCATAGTATTCGGGCTCGAGTCAGGCTCATGACTCGGTTAACAAAAACAAGCGCTTCTCGGGACGGAACCCGATGATCTATCCTTCTTTATCCGTTTTCATAATAAGTGTACGGGGAGCCCCGTATGTGTTTGTTGTTTTCTTTCTTGTGATGTGCAGGGATTAGAGCTTTCAAAGATCCACTTTTGGTGACTTTTGACGACCTGTGATTCCGTGTACCCGTCTTCCCGGTTCTATCCTAACTCTTTTGATGCACTATTTTATATCCATATATGTTTAAATAGGAATCACTTTAGTTGTCTCTTCCTTAGCAAGATTTAAACACGTGCACAATGTCCTAAGTGTAGGGGAGTTTACTTCCACATGCTTAAACATTGAGGAAAATGTTTATATTAAGTGTAGGGGGACTTCTATCGAAGTTAAGTGGGCTTTTCCATGAATTTGGCCTCATTTTAACCGGAAAATTGAATTTTCGACATTTTTTCAAAATTTTTGATCTATTTTGGCCTAGTAGTATTTTTTCTTTGTTATTGTTATTTTCTTTCTTCGGAATTATTAAATAAAATGGCTTTAACAATTTTAGATGTCTTTGATATATTAGGCCCGTCGTGAATAATTTGACTCAACCCGAGTTTACTTATTTTAGTTTACTCTAGCTAGTATCCTTAACCATATGGACCTTAATTGGTTTATTAGGCTAAGCATCCACGAGTCTCATTCTTTGAGATTTTAAATATTGGAGAACGAGAAATGATAGAGTCAATTATAAGTTTTGTATTCTTTCATGAATTTATGTGAGTTAATTATAAGCTTTTTCTCCCATCGCTTGTTAAATAAATAAATGCAATAAATAAGGTCGTACGATTTGAAAAATTACTTAGCTTCTAGCCCAAGATCGTTTAAAAGTTGCTCGGGATTAATTAGAGTTCATAGCCAAGGCATAACTTATTGAAGCGGGATGCGAAGATTGGCGAGTCCGAAAAGGCTTTAACAAGGCATGAGGGCTACATTTTGTTGCTAAAGATCCAAAGTGATGTGAAGAATCATCATTCAAAATCAATATGAAGGATCGAGACACACGACGAGAAGCAATTACTCCCATAAAGATCATGGAGAATTCTATCCGAAAAGAACCTAACAAGGTATGAGGATAAATAGATCCAAGTCCGAAAAGGAGGCGGATCGTTGTATATCAAAATCCCAAATAAAGATGGAAGAAAAATGAAGAAGTCGTGGTCCAAATTTGAAGAATCTCTCAAAAACTTCAAGTGAAGAAATTCCTATTATGAAGAGAAGACCATTATTTCAAGAATGTCTCTCAAGATTCGAAGTATGAAGTCAATGCCAAATATCGATCCGAGAAAGGTCTCAAATCGTGAAACGAGTTATGCCAAGATATGAACTTTATGAGGTTTCGAGAAGCAGTTTTAAAAGATTTTTTCCTTTAGCTAAATATTGATTAAATCTTCCTACTTTGTTTTCAGCCTTAATAAATTATCAAAATAAGTCAACAATGCATCCTCGTGATCATTCAAGACAAAAATAAAATATAAGAGATACCCCTAGGAATAAGGGGGTCTAAGTGAATAATTGAGCCACATGAGTAAGTGTTAGTTTTACTAACTTATAATAACAATGATCTCGTTTTTAAGCTTGGTATGGGGAACGTGAAACTTGAGGGTGATAAAAATTCATGAAACCAAAGCCCAAATGTAAGTCTTAGATTTCTTTACAACTTTTTTTTCCTTCAAACATTTTGTAATTTTCTATCTTTTTAGTTTCCTTATTGTCGTAGTATTTAATAAAGGCCAAGGTGGATTAATTATGATGAAGAATATAAATCTTGCTTTGTAACAAATGCATTGCATGAGGTTATTGCAATGGTCAAGTGTCGGGGATTTAATAAGTGTGAAAATACTTATCCTTTTACCACTTAAAACAATTAAAAACAAGACCAAAGCGTGTATTTAATGTCGTAAAAGTCGTAATTCTGCGTGATTTTTGTTTCTATAGTGTTTTAGGACCAAAAGATGAAAAAAGAAGAAAACACGGGCTTTCACGGGCTTTTATCGAAGAAAAAACAAAAGACGAAGTCAAAAGATCAAGAGTGCAAAAAGAACGGAAATCAAAGACTTATTCTGAACATTTATCGAAGAAAAAGACTAAAGACGGAAGTTTAACGAAGTCAAAGAACCAAGTCTAATAAAAGAAGAAAATTATAAGACGAGTTCATTTTATCTATTGATAAATCCCGAGACAAAGTCGAGAAAGACGAAATATTTAAAAAGACGAGTAGACACAGAGAAAGAAGGAAGCAACAACACCAACTTCCCTTCATCCTATAAATAGTCTCCTAATCTTTCATTTGTATTAGTTAGTAAGTAGATAATTAGTTTATTTTTCAAGTAATTAGGAGTAGGTGTAATTACTTTCTCTCTTTAGTTTTCTTTCAAGTTTTCTTTATCTTTCATCTTTAATCTTGTGTATTTGAATCTTAATCTTCATCATTAATTTGAAGCTTTTTACATTAATCTCATTCTTCCTTTCTTGATTTTAATCTTATGTTTGATTTGGTTATTCATGTAGTTTATTTGATGTTATTGCTTATTTGAGTGATGTGCTTATTTTCATGGTTCTTATTGGTTTGATGTAGTCTATGTTACTGCTTATTGTGCTTATTGATTATTTTTTGTTTAACTTATTTTTAACTAAGTGGATTTGGTAGATTAATATTTTTAAAAGTTAATTTTATATATTTTGCTTATTTGGTGTTTTTTATAGTTTTTATTAGTGTTGAGTTTGGCTTATTTTAGAAATTAATTTAGCTTAATTTTTGCTTATTTCTTATATTAATTTTGCTATTTTGGCTTATTTTCATTACCTGTTTTTTTAGATCTTGCGAAGTTTAGATATAGTTTGAGTTTCGGAAGAGGGTTTAGCCCTTTTCCCCGAAAGTCAATTTTCATTTTTTAGTCCGAAACTCATTTTTCTAATTTTCCTCCGAAACTCAAAAGTTACAAAACTGAGTAGTTTAATTTTGTCCGAAACTCAATCAAATTTTAGCTAAAAGTCCGAAACTCATTTTATATCAAATCTTACGAACCTGGTTTTGATACAAAAGTCTGAAACTCATTTATATCAAAAAGTTACGAAAGTTTTTTAGTTTATTATCTTCCGAAATTCACATCATTATTGTTCCGAAAGTTCATTTTAAAAAAAAAAATCCGAAAGTGGTAAAACAAGAATCACCGAAAGTTCATTTAAAAAAAAATATCTGAAAGTTGTAAAACAACAAACCTCCGAAAGTCATTCCCTGTAGTTTTTTTTTGTTTCCCTCCATTTCCATTGTCACCCATTTTCCAACATGTCCCCTTTCTTTCAACATTTAGTCCGTAAGTCGATTTAGCTTTATCCGAAAGTTAGTTTAATTTTATTTCTGAAAGTCAGATATTTTTAGTTTTAATTTTTCGCAAATTTTAGTATTAGTATTTTATCCGAAAGTTTTAGTTTTAATTTTTATTAAGTGCCCGTTTTAATATTTATCTCGTTTCTTTATTTTTGTCATTTATATTTAGTTAATTTTTAATAATTTTTACATTTACTTTTTAATTAGAAATAGATAATCAATCTTTCTTTTTATTAACAAAAACAATTGAGTCACACTTTAAATCCTATTTCAATTGGAATCGAGTCGAGAGAAAAACGAACTTTAATAAAATTCGGATATTAGTTAGTGTGTGTGGAAATTTTCCTTATATATGATAGGAAGGGTAGGTTTTGTAAATATAGTTTTCTTTTGGCCTTGGTTGCAAGTAACTTTTTAAAAAGCGGGAATAGTACCTAGTCGGTTTTTAAAAATTTACGTGAGTCGGGTTTCGTCTCGGATTCATAAAAATTAAAATCTCGTTCAATAAAAATACTTTTTCAAAAATTTAGCGCACACCAAAAGTAATAGTAAGGTTCCCACTCGACTTAATACACAATGAAACGAAAACGTCAAAATATCAAGTATCGAAACAATCGATAATAAGACGTAAAATTTTAGGCATCCGTCGGTACTGCGATCACTAGTGGTTCTCGTTACTCGTTGATTTGAGTAAACTTTTTGTAAAATTCACGCGGGTGCTTTTAAATCAAAGATTTTGATTTAAATAAATACGTAAAAATAAAATAAGAAATTTTATAATTCCGAATAAAGTATTATCAATAATCAGAAAAATAATTAAAAATATAATTTATTAAGATTATCGAGATCTCAGGATTTACATATGAAGAATACAAGAAAATGTAGCATATTGAAAAATTAAAGAAGCATGAATAAAAGAATAAAAAATACCAGAAAAATACGAGTTCTCATAGTCTACCCCGTAAAGGAACTCTAGTCCCTCAGAGTTCAACTAGAGACGGAAGAAGATGCGAACAAATGGGGATACCTAGTTTAGAACTGATTCATCGTCTTCCTAGGTAATTTCTTCACCACGGAGAACCTTAACAATTAGAATCCAACAACGCTTCAGCTTCTTAACTCCTTTTCGAATTTATTTCGAACTCGGATTAAAATAATAACCGTTCAGTACGAAGAAATATTAACAGATAGAATGAACACAAGAATTGCTTAAACGGACAAGGTTGCCCTAAAACGAGTTAAGATTGATAATCAACAAGGAATCACAAATCGCGCAACTGTAAAACACGACAATCTACCTTACTAGAGTAAATAAAGAGATATGTGAATTACATATAGACATTTAAAATAAGAGTTGCCAAGATTATCCGTCTCGGATTTGGTATTACTTTAAAACTCGGCTTAGGTACTTTTTTGACTAAAAGAAAATTTTGCAAGGTTTGTTCGTTTATGGCATTAAAATGCTACGACGCTTTTAAAATGGTGCCAATATAGTTATATTTACTTATCAAGGTGTTTGGTATTTTGAAATCAAAACTACTAGTAAAGGAAAATTTTAATTATGTTACATTGGGATTAAACCAAAAATATATATTGAATGAGTAAACAATTGCTATGTCTTTTTCTTTATAAAGATGGTGTTCAAAGTAAAAGTAAAATAGTTCAAAATTATTTTGATCGGATTAAGAATTTTTGGATGATTGTATGAAATTATTATTAAAAACTCGGGTTTATTGTTACGGTAGAGAAATCAAATTTCCAAATTATTTAGAATCATTGATAGAAAGATAAATAAAATGGATAAATTCGTTAGGCTGAAAGTAAAGTATATAATAAAATCAAATAGTTTAAAAGATAAGGCATGACGTCTTTTTAAAACACTAGTTAAAATATACAAAAGAGTATGTATAGATTCGACCTTTTATTTGTCATGGCTATTTTGGCAATTTAACGGTTGGTAAAATGTATAGAATTTTCTTAAAAAATTATAATAATCTATAAAAATCCATATAGGTTATTAATGTATCAAATGATAAACATGGGACATATCCGAGTTTTCAAAATGTGACAAGATAGCAAACAAATATGAAGCAAATAATAGTCAACAATTAGTATGCAAGCAATAGCAGGAGGGAATAAAACGAAATTCGTACCAATTTCTTAACGAACATGATAGAATAGATACGTCGATGATAAGACAATAAGAAACAAAGGATTCAGCAAGTGATTAATTCATGAGTGTGGTTGGTGTCACCAACAACGGCTTATTAAGTTCTCGGTAGTCGATACATGATCGAAAGAGAAAAGCCACACAACAATTTTCGTATCAACGAAAATTCTTAAGAAGTCACTTGTGAATAATTACAGTAAAATGAACAACATCAGAAATGAGAGAGCGAAGTCAACACATGGTTCATACGAATGAATTTTGAGACGATAGAGTCTAGCACACATCATGACGGATATACGAAATCATCTTTGACGTCTAGTCAAAAATCATTATTCGCGTCCGGAGCCATTTCGAAGGTCTACGAAAATTTGCTAAAAGAAAGTTGGTCGAGGAGAAAGTATATAAACGCTAGAACTTCCATGTATGATATTAATGGTCAGTAATTAGACGAGTGGTAAAGAGAATTATATCATGAGAGAAAAATGAGGTAATAAGTAGAACAAAGATCGTTGAGTAAAGAAAAAATGTACTCGCATAGTCGTAATTCGTCAAGAAAAGATAAAGGATCACATGTGTATGTCGCGAACGGGTGCTACTTGCATAATATGTAAAAGTTTTCAAAACTTTATTTTATTTAACTTTTTGAGAAACACAAGTAAAAAGTTGGTTCTTGTAAAAATATTTGAGGTGACTACTATTCCGCCTCGCTTGGCTCCTTCTAAATTACGCATAGGTGATCAGGCCATGCATAATTTAGGACTAGCAATGCGATGCTCGTTTCGTCAACTAGTATTACATGTCATATGATTTAAAATATGTATATAATGCCATTTGTAAAATAGAATTTAATATGATTTATGAAACTTTTCGCAAGTAAGTAATTGTCTAGATATTTAATTCAACAATTTTAATGTTACAATAATTTTTTTATAAGACCAGTGTAGAACAATTTGTGAAAATACATCGTAAAATAATGTAAATTAATTTTATAAAGTAACATTCAAGTATTTAATAAAGCTCAGTAGTACAAATTGGTAAATTCATTTGCAAACAATAGTAATTTAAGTTTATATGATGACATTATGCCAACTTACAAAATAACGAGTGGTTAACACGAGAGTAATAAAGAGTAATAGATAAGGCCATCTGTGAAAAGGTTACAAGATGATAGAATTTCAAAAGGTTTAGCCAGAATCGTCGTGAGACACGTGTTATCAGTAATGATGAAAGATATGAAAATAAGAACTTCAAGCCTCGATCCAAATCAGTGGTACGTTAGAAGTAAAAGAAGGATAAAATAGAATGACAAATAAGTCATGTATAAAAGAAAGGATAAAGGAATCCATATACGCTCACATCGTAATTTATTCGACATAAATATGCTTTTAAGAACGTAAAATATCAGTTTCCGAATAATACAACTAACCCGAGAAGTTTCTATATTAGGAAAGTTTAGGAGTTTAACACGTAAATAGTGACACATGAAAATGTACACTTTTTCGACAAAACTATTAAAAGTGTTATCCAAGCACTGCATATCAAAAGTTCACGATATATATACGTATAACCCGCACTCAAAGTTACTATATTTAAACGCCTTCAAACCATATTTTTAAGTTTAAAGCTTATAAAAATATTTTCTAGACACCGTTAAATTACCTGTAAATTTTCTTCACAAAGTATATTTTTCGACACACCTAGAAATTTAATCATACTTCATAAAAACCCGGAATTTATGTACATACATGACTTGTGGATCTCATAAAAACGAAAAATAGATTGTATAATTGAGCATATAAAGAAAAATATAGCATAGAAAAATGGTTCAAAAGTACGAACGAGAATCTAAGAAACTAAAATACTGCATGACATACATGTCTTAGATTTCAAGATGCAATGAAGGAAGGTCTCTTGGCGGCGTGATTTTCCAAAAACACAAGACATACCGAGAAAGAAATGGAACATTAACGAGATGCACTCCCGGAGCGAGGAGGTTTAATGAAGGGGATGATACAAGTTTATAGGAGTAAAATCGTATTCCAAACAAGCACCACATTATATTATAGGATATGAATTACAAGATGACGGTGGTATTTCCAAGGTACAAACAAACGTTGGAATTCAATGTTGAAACGTAGAATGGTCAATGAAATAATATTTAATCTATATACGAGTGACGTGTAAAACGGTGACGTAAAGGTCAATCAAGGTTATGTAAACCCACGATATTATTCAACACGGATTCAAGAAATGCTTCGAAATGTGTAACTCACACGATGTCCTTTACTCTTTTTCGGAGACACATTGAGCTACACAATGGTCTGTAGATTATTTTTAAAGACATCCAATCACAAATGGTCGGAAGGCAATTTGGATATCTAAATAAGGAGTTAAACAATGAAAGTAACACGCAATGTAGGTAAAATGATAATCAGAAGTTTCATCGAAAGTAA
This sequence comes from Glebionis coronaria, assembly GCA_025667525.1. Taxonomy (NCBI): domain Eukaryota; kingdom Viridiplantae; phylum Streptophyta; class Magnoliopsida; order Asterales; family Asteraceae; genus Glebionis; species Glebionis coronaria. The sequence continues at coordinate 489,113,005 of CM046877.1, forward strand.
CACTTACTTAATCCCAAACAATGGTATCACGAGAATACACACAACATGTAAAAGTGAGTCGAGAAAAACAGGCGATTCAAAACGAACGAGTATATGAGGTTAGTCATATCACGCATAAACGAAATAGCAATAGTACTCAGAAAAGTGAGTATGAAAAGTCGGTAGCATACGCACTCCGAATACAAGTATTTAATGCCATAACAATTCAAAATTATTGTAACAAGATCAAGTTTACAAGAACAAGATTTCAAGTAATAAAGTAAGGGCATATGTAATCACAGTAATATCTAATGATAATTCATTAAGTAGAAAGGATTTGGAAAGAGATTGTAATTATCGTCATGAGGGTAATGTAATATTTCAAAATGAAATCAAGAAATGAAATACTACAATGATAATTAAAAGTTAATAATAAGGATTAGAGAGTTACCTGCATAGATATCGAACAACAATGGCAGATTATGTGTTTGACACTTAGAAACATTACATATTTGAACTTTCGGTTATAAACTAAGTTTTGAAAACGACTCAGTTCCCTATAACCACTGCTCTAATATCAATTTGTGAGACCCCCAAAATCAGTCAAGAAAACAGTAGGCAGCATGGGGGTACCACTTCATGGTACAAGAAACAATGATATATAAGTGACACAAAATTGACGTAATAAAACATTTACATTACATCATAAAAGTTCAGAGTTTTTAACTTAAAGTCCCCATAGTTTTATACGCAGATAAATCTACTATTTAAACATGGTTTTATAACATATAGTTACCAAAAATACAAGATAAACTTCTGACAGCTTTTACCGAAAGCAAAGTTTAAATATAACACAGAAATCTCCAAGCTGCGAAAATGTCGTGCGGGCTCCCATCCAAGCAAAACTAAGTATCATTACATGAGATTAAACATGTAAAACGTCAACTAAAGTTGAGTGATATTCATAGGTTTAGTAATACAAGCATTCATTTTTAAAACAAGTAAATAGGGAAAATGGTTATGTACATTAACCATAGTCTAAAAACATTATTATTGCTATTTAGCTCATGACACCGAAGCTTAACAACATGTAAGTTTCCCTAGTGAGTATGCAGCCTAAATACCCAAGTATAAACAAATGTAATGCGTCAAAGTAATACGAGATGGGGATTGTCAATCTAGGTGGATCCACCCATAACATTCGCGCTTAGCACAAAGTAATACGGGAAAATTAACGGTTCACGATCATGAGGGAAAACTTAGTGGCTATGGACACTAATATCAATAAAAATAATGAAAAATTGTTGGAAAGCATAAAAGTTCTGGAAATCATACAAGTTCTGGAAAGCATACAAGTTCTGGATAGCATACAGTTTTAAATGAATGTGTTCCACCATGTAAAATCTCACCCCGCGTTTAGAAACAATGTACAAGTAGTAAAAAGGGGCTATGAAATCACCTTATAAGCCACGAGGTAAGTGAACACGGAACTCGGGAGCTGAGTAGAAGAAGTAGTGGTAAGACGATCGGCGACGATATAGATGCCCGGTAACACTCGAAAACCGCAACCTACCAAATAAGGTGCCTACTTTATTAAAATACTCAAGTATAAACTTATACTTAGTAAAACCAAGATCAAGAATTCAAAATCACAATAAACCCACAAGAACAAACCATACAAGTGATACTACGAGACAGGGCCTCCCAAAAACATTGTGCCGGTACATTCCAAATGTACAAGTTGTTTTCTCGTACTTAGACACCATGAAATTAGTTGGAGAACTCACTCATAACCTGTAGAAAGTACTCCTAAAATTTTATCAAATGATTTTACTTTTAAGACTCTCTGCTCATCACATCTATAAAGTTGAAAAACCAGACAGATTTGTACCTTTTGTATTGTAAAACCAATTTGACCTATTTGACCATTACCATTTTTAAACTTGACACCTAAGTTTGAAAATAGACTCAAGAACCTAGATTTAGAGCCTAAGAACATCCTTTTAACCTTTTTGAAACTCTATCTATGGTCCTCGAGATTTGACCTAATATCGACCATTAATTTGGATTGTGTCGATACTCGCCTCCCGGTACACGAATATTCAAACTAGTGTAACTTCTTCCTTGTTTTGAGTTAGAAGCTCTATTTTATACCGAATCGAAGCTTGAGAAAAGCTCTACAACAATATCATATCAATCCAACTTTAACTTAGACTTAAGACCACGAAAAACACCCTAAAATCACTGATCTAAAATACACTTTTAAAAATCATCCCAAATCATTGTTTTGACCCATTTTAAGTTCATCCATACCTCAAATAACCCATATACATCATTTGTAACAAATGTTAACACTAATTTCTACTTGTATGATCCACATGCAAACTACCAAAATCAAGAACAATACATGCATTCAAAAATAACAATGATTATAATAATATTGACATATGTAAGGAACCTTACAATTAATTAGATGGATCAAACAACACCAAAAATCAAAACCCCTAGGTGGTTCGTGGGTTTTAAGAGCAAGAACACCAATCCAAAACTTTTTATAAGCTTGTTTAATCACCTAATATTTGATCTTAACACAAAATAAGCAACATGCAATGGTTAAATTAGATCAAATCAATCATTTTTACCAAAAATAAATTTTGAAAAATTAAAGTGTTTGCATGTGTGTTTTTATGATTGATAAACACTTACTAGACGAATATAAGGTTGGGTTTAGGATTAGATTTCTTAAAATCCCAAAATTTTATGGTGATTTGGTGGTGGTGGTGGTGGTGGAGTAGGCCGACGGCAAAGAGAGGAGAGGGAGAGAGTATTTGCAAAATTTGAAACATATGAAATGGTTAGTGTGTGTGGAAATTTTCCTTATATATGATAGGGAGGGTAGGTTTTGTAAACATAGTTTTATTTTGGCCTTGGTTGCAAGTAACTTTTTAAAGAGCGGGAATAGTACCTAGTCGGTTTTTAAAAATTTACGGGTGTCGGATTTCGTCCCGGATTCATAAAATTAAAATCTCGTTCAATAAAAATACTTTTTCAAAGATTTAACGCACACGAAAAGTAATAGTAAGGTTCTGACTCGACTTAATACGTAATGAAACAAAAACGTCAAAATATCAAGTATCAAAAAAGTCGATAATAAGACGTAAAATTTTGGGCATCCGTCGGTATTTCGATCACTAGTGGTTCTCGTTACTCGTTGATTTGAGTAAACTTTTTGTAAAATGCACGCGGGTGCTTTTAAATCAAATATTTTGATTTAAATAAACACGGAAGAATAAAATAAATTTTTTATAATTCCAAATAAAGTATTATCAATAATCAGAATAATACTTAAAAATATAATTTATTAAAATTATCAAGATCTTAGGATTTACGTATGAAGAATACAAGAAAATGTAACATATTGGAAAATTCAAGAAGCATGAATAAAAGAATAAGTTAATACCGGGAAAATACGAGTTCTCACAGAAAGAGTTAATGCAATGAATCTAACAAAATGAATAACATTAACTCTATGCTACATTCTCTATTTATAGTGGTACGAAGTTGACTAAGTTGGTGGAGTGGATAGCGACTTAAAAAAACTAGTGGGGTCAGTCATCTATCAAAGATGCTCTTCTATTCTTGGTAAGCTGCTACATAGCTTTCGGAAAACAATGTTGAGACCTGTTTGCCTTGTCTTCACAACTTCGTACTTTAGGCAGCTTTATTTCAAAGCAACTATATGTCCCGTTCAAATAGTTTCCGCCTAAACACTAAGAGATATCCAAAGGGTACAGTAAGTTAACACGGTATTGTCACCCCTGTTAACACTCAACCATTGTGAGTCCCTGGTACATCTCGGCTGATATGCATCACAATTGTTGAGTATCTTTTCAAGTAATCTTCGACTTATTTGATGATGTGTTTGACTTATAATTCTCTATGGTTGCTCACATAGGTCAGGACTTCTGTGAGACTTTCAATACTTGCATGTCACCTAGGCGCATGCAAGGTTACCTCAATTAGAATATTTATGATTAAATTTATGACTAAGGGAAAAACTAACATCCTTAGTTTCCCAACAATCTCCCCCCTATTTAAAACTAAATAAAGATAGGTCTTAACTGTTATTGTAAGTGAGTACACAACTTCTTCATATATAACAGACATTAATTGAAACAAAAAAGAACATAATTTTAATGATAAAAGAAATATTACAAAGTACAAAAGTACATCGATTCAAAATTATGCACTCCTTATAAGTGTACCACTTATGTTGTCCCACCTCTAGGATGTACCATCTTTGGTGTCCCAACTCTAGTGTACCAACTTTAGTGTACCACTTCAGCTACGATGTCTTCAAGGCATTCACATTAATAATCATCTTGATTCTTTCTTTAGTAACCTGGATCTCATTTCTTGAATTGAGAGCAACCTGAATTTCATTATACAATTTCTTGGACTACTTTGTGTTGATCTTCATGCGTTTCTTTAGGCGAATCAGCTGAATGGTGTAAGCTAATTCGAGTTTGTTTTCTCTCTGTTGGAAATACGTTTTTCGTATTTAGAAAGTCTCGGTCACTCCAACAATATAGTTATAGGCTCGTAGTATAAGTTTAATTAAAGTTTATATTAGCCCGACCCATGAGCATGTTCATGGGCCGGAGGCCCAAGTCCACTAAGGGACTTGGGTATATAAACCCCTTTCCACTATGGAAAGGGGTGTTGGTTGTTTCATTTATCAAAATAACACATTTACATTTTCTCTCATCTCTCTCTCTCTACTTTCTCTCTCTAGAAACAACAACCCTCTCGATAAATCAAAGATTATCATACTTCTACAATTGGTATCAAGAGCCATGGGATGAAATAAAGGTAGGTTTTGTGTTGTTCATGCGTATTTAAGTGTGTTCATGTGTTTTGGATTGATTTTACCCAAGTTTCAAAATTTTTTCGTGTTTTTGTTGTTCTACTTGATCCATATATCTTCTACATAGTAGTATAGCGATTTGGGTACTTTGTTTTGGTTAGAAACACGGATTACAAGGTAAAAAATCTCAACTTTTTGGTGTTCTCAAGCCTCGGACTATTTCTGCATTACGATCAGGATCGCAAACACCCAAGGGTTTCTACATTGCGATCACACTCTGCGATCACTATATTGCGATCAACATATTGCGATCACTATATTGCGATCACTTTATTGCGTTCACTATATTGTTATCAATATATTGCGATTACAGCATATTGCAATCACTTATTCCGATAAGGACATTGTGATCACTTATTCCGATAAGGACATTGCGATCACTATATTGAGATCACATTCCGATCACATTCCGATCACTTATTCTGATCACATTTTGACGGGATTAAGTTTTTGGCATTGAAAAGGACTAAGTTTGAGTATTACGACAATTTTGAGATTTGACATTGAGATAGAATTAATTTGGGTATGGAGATAGAATTTGCACAACTTAGTGGATCTTTCGACATTGCAACTTTCACAAAAACACACAACTTAAAGATAACAACATCTTTGTTTAAACAACATTAAAACACATAACCTTATTTCATTGATCGATCATTTTGGTAATCTTTATTCAAGGGATCAAGAATGAATTCACATTCATACATGCCAACAATGACATCGCTTACTAACCTTTCTATCATCTCGGGTACCGATACCCGTCCACCGTTGCTTATCAAAGAGCTTTTTGAAGCATGCAAGATCAAATGATGTCTTATATTATGGGAAGACCCAGTGGGAGACTCATGGTTCAATCCATTGAGCAAGGTCTACTCGATTAGGGTGAAGTTACTGTAGACAATGTGACTAGGCCAAGGCTATTTCGTGAACTAACGACTGCCAATCAAATCATAGCCGATGCGGATGACAAGGCCGTTCAGACCATCAAGCAAGCTCTTCCACCCGATATTTATCGTATGGTAAGCAATTACAAGGTAGCAAAGGAACTTTGGGATCGCTTAACGGGACTTCACTTTCCAAGCAGGAATGAGAGTGTCAAGTCTATGACTTGTTTGATAGGTTCTCATACATTCCAGGGGAAACACTTCATGACTACTACCGGTGCTTCACTACATTGATGAATGATTTGAATGTGTATCATCTCACGATTGCTCAATTTCAAATCAACACCAAGTTCTTGAACACGTTACCCCCAGATTGGAGCCAATATGTCACTGATGTTAAATTGATTCGGGATTTCCACAAATCAAATTTAGATCAACTTTATGCTTTCTTGTAGCAACACGAGAAGCATTTGCTCCAGAAACGCATGTCTCAGTGATCTTATTCCAAACCTTTGGCATTAATGGCAAATCATCCAACATTGTCATATAACAACACTCCTTATGCTATGGGACAACAATCTTATCACAAGCCTATGTTTCAGACTCCAAGCTTTCCAAATTATTCGATCTTAACACAACCACCTACATCATATCAGCAACAATATCAACAACCAGCACTATCATCACAACCATACTCTCCTTATCAACCACCAAAAAATCCTGCCATCACTTACCAGCAACATGAGGTTCCTGAACCCCATTACTCACAACATGTTAGTACTCCTTCAAGTGTGCATGTAGCTGATGAGACTGATTTTATACATAGTCTCATCGTCCAAAATGGGCTTAAAATGCATTAAATATCATGAAAAATGCCAAATATATGCTTGTGTTTGTTACATGTGTATTTTAGGTACGAATATTGAGAAAATGACAAAAGTTCACAAGAAACAAGCAAAAAAACACGGAAAATGAAGCCGCACAATGAACCAAGCCCTAATGGTGATTTTCCAAAAATAAACCTTGAAGAATTGAAGATTGTACAAGAAGGGTCCTCCAATATTGAAGAATTGACACTTTAAACCCTTTTTTATTCATAATTACAAGTTTGGTCCTTAAAGTTTGTCAAATTTACAAAAAGGGCCCTCCACTTTGAAGAATTGGCAAGAATGGTCCCTTAAAAATGAAGATTGTCAATATTAGTCCTCCAAGAAGTCAACCAAACAAGTCAAGACCATAAAGTTTGAAGAAAATGCCAAAACAATCCTTCAAGTATCAAGAATTGGCAAGAAATACCCCTGAAATTACTTTACAAAACTATTTGGGGCAAAAGTCTAAAAACTGAAACTTCATTTACAAAGGAATTTCAGTTTTATGCATTTAAACATGGAATGAAAGAAACAAAGGAGTTGAGGGACTAAAGCTGGCAGACAACATACCTTACCTAGACCAACTACCATCCACCACGTGTCCCACTAACCCATTTCACCCAATCAAACACTCCCAGCTGCCATGTCATTCTCCACTCACAACTGTTTAATAAACTAATCTTAATTAGTTTATAAAACTCGCGCTAAACACTTGTTCAAATCCTAATCGTAATCAAAACCATCATAATTCACCGTATGAACAAAATTTGGTTTTCCTTAATTACTTGTAATTAGACAATGAAGCTATCCAGAATTATAATTAATGGTCCCATAAACATAACCCAAACCTTAAACATGACACCTCATCAACCAAAGTGTCACATGAAAGGTGCCCTGCTACAAAGGTTGAAGAAAAAGCCAAAAAGTGCCAGCCATCCAACGAATTGTATTCAGCTTTGTTTCTAAGCTTCACTATGGGCCATTGATCACATTCCAACCTTTACAACTCACACAAACTGCCAAGATATCATCACATGTTCAAGAGAATTCAAACTTCATCAAGGGAAATTTTGGACTTCTACACATTAGGGTTTACGTTTTTTTATTGCTTTGTAGTTCACATTGTAGCCTATATAAGGCATTAGGGTTGTAACATTTAACGTTGCTCTTGGTTTTTCCTTTATCACAAATCTGTAAATCCTCTTTTCATTTTAATGAGAAAGTGTTTGATATTGTTGATGAAATCCAAGTGTCAATCTTATTACTTGCTTGTTATTGATATATGTTTGTGTTTTTGAAATCTTAAAACCTGTTTTCAATCCTTATGCAAGAAATTGTGCAAGTGTTCAAAACTTGATATTTTGCTAAATCTTGGTTCAAACCCTGAAATTTTTGGGCTATAAGTGGTTATAGCACCCTGATAAGAGGATTATCAAGGTGTGGTAAGCTTATAGTTTGGGGATATTTAAGGAAGTGGGAACAAGTTTGCATTAATCAAGCCTTTTGTTGATTTTTCCATTTTTTCTATTTTGAATATCACTTGTTCTAACCTTGTTAATCTTAGCAGCTTTGTGGAAGCTTGTGCCTTGTTTTTCTAGGCACATAAGCTCAACAATTCGTGAGTGTGGATGTACATTCATGAGGTTTGAATCCTTTTACCCAAAATCTGATAAAAGCCTTGATTTTTGGTGAATTTGTCTTCTGCTATTGTACTTGTTGTTTTTGTGGCTTAAAATTGCTTGATACTGCATGATAATGATGTTATTGTGTTAGATTGGGCTTGGGATAAACCGAATCACACATTTACTTTGTTAATCTTAGACTGAAAAAAGTTAAGGGGTGTTTGGGTTAACCTGTTTAAGTTTTCAAATTGGATTTGAGTTATTGTTTGTTGGTTATTTGGGTTGGTATCTGATAAATACTTAGTTGTATGCTATTTGCTGCAAGTTCTTGGCTTTTGAACATCAAAATCTTAATTGTGCTATAAAAAGTTGAAATCTACTTGTTTTGACCTAAGACTTTGGAAACACTTAGTTTGTATGAATGCTTAGGGATAACAAGTGATTAAACATAGTTATTATAACCTGTTAAGAAGATTTGAGGGGTTGAACCTGGTCTTGTGGTCAAGTATATCAGCTAAGTACCTAATCTGCTTGTTTAGTGTTCATCAGTAACATTCATTTGCTTGAATCTTGGTCTAATCTTTGAATCAGTGCATGACACTAGTTTATTTGTGTTTATTTGATTTATTTTTATCTTGTGTATGCATTTGGTGAAGTTTGGCTGGCTTATTCTTGCTAAAAGTGCTTATTGGTTGAAAACTGCTTATTGTTCATATTTGGTGCATATCTAGTGATCTTTTGATTAATCTGTGCTAATTGGCTTGTTGTAATTGTGATATTATTGTTGTTATTGACTCCTTGTGATCCACTGATTACTTGGGTGCCTTTGCTTAACTTGAATCCAACAAAAAGTCACATAAGACAAAAAGTCAAGAAAGTCAAACGGTGGGAACTCCTTTCCCCTGTTGCTAGCCACTTCTAGTGTTATTTGATCAATAGCTTATTCATAAGCCATTTTGGCTTATCCAGACTTGCAACAACTTATTTTTGTGATAGATCTTCTTTATTTTACCCATTGAACTTAACTGGATCATATTAGGGTTTGACTTTGAGCTTTGACTAGAAAACCAAATAGTTTGACTTTTACATAAGTGCTTATTTGCTTATTCCAACTTATTATTTGTGCTTATTGGAAATCTTTTTGATTATTTTGCTTAATTAAGTTATTTAAAACCTTTTGCAAGTTGAATCAGCACTTGAGGTAGCCTAGAACTCAAAAATGACTATTTCGTCATTTTCTGTAGAGAGCTTAGGCTTATTTCAAGGTTATTTCTTGTGCTTTTTCAAAATTTCTTTTTACAGATCTCTTTGGTAACTCAAAAGAAGCTTGTGTCTCAAATTAGAGCTTATGGCATTAACTTATGACTTAATGGGACAAAAAGCCCATTAAGAATAAGTTGTTGATAATTAAACCGTGATAAGCACATTTTCAGCTTCTGGGCCTTCAGAGTTTTGTGCGTAAAATCAAATTTTGAGTCAAGTAGGAAGTTTTGGGCTTATTTGGTGGACTTTTTCTTATTGGGCCAGTTTCAAGCCCATTAAGGGACTGTTTTTATTTTAGCCCATTTTAAGGCCCAATAGGGGTATTTTGGTAATTTCAAGTTCATTTCTGTGTTTATTAGGTTAAAATAAACTAGTTTTCAACTTTTCAATTTTTTTTAAATTTTGGATTTTTATTAATATTTTATTATTATTTTATTATTAAAAATAAAAATATAGATTTTTGCAAGTTTTTGGTTTTTCCTAGTTCAAATACATTAAGTTAGGAATTTTAAAATTTTTAGATTAATTTTAGTGTCATTAGATTAATTTTTAGAATTATTTTAAGTTTTTAGAGTTTTTAATTATTTTTAAACAGATTTAATTAATTTTAAAATTTTCAAAAATAGTTTTTAATTCAGTTAAGTCATTTTAGAGGTTTACAAGTGAAAAAATCTCATTTTGAGATTTTTGTTAATTAAATTGATTTTTTGGGCTTTAATTAGCATTAAAAAAGTAATATTTAATTAAATAAAAGGTTTGATTGATTTTTGATTTTTTGTAAACTCTAATTACATTTTATAATATTTATTGCAATTTTCTAGGAATTTTAGGGTAATTTTTGAATTTAGTCACTTTTTACGGTTTTGCGTGCACGACTTCGTCTTAGTTTAATTCATAATCGTAACCGTCATTCTTTTCTAATCTCTTTTCTCGTTTTCTTTCTTCATAAACATAATCAAAATCATTAATCAATTCTTACACAACATACTAGCCTCCTTGAGAACGATCCCCACTTTTGGGTCATTTACTTGTAGTTTTCCTAAATCACTCGTTTAATACTTGACCTAATTACGCTCTTTTTCCTAAAAGATGTATTACTACAACTATCATTTTGGCGCCGCTGCCGGGGAGGTGTGTTGTGTTTTGATTTGAACAATTGTTGTTTTTTATATTAGCCATAATATCTATTTGTGTTAGTAGCACTCTACTAATACGTAATATCGGTTTTTCGTTTTTTGTGTGAATATTACTGTGTTGTATACGTAGAACAATAAATTCACAAGTACTCTAAAAGTGTGAAAATACAACCTTGATTCGGGATTTCATCACTCGATCGTTGTATTCGAATCTCAAACAAGAAAAAAGGAAAAATAGATAATTACTTTCGTGAAGCTTAATTATGACAAACACAAACTATAAGGTGTGTATAAGGCGGGTATTATAAAATATACCCTAAGGAAAAAGGCTCTTATGTGCTTCGCGCCGCCTCGTGTCCCCGCTTGCTTGTTCATGTTTAGATAAAAAGGGCTAATCGAGGGTTTTCCAACCAAAGTATTATCTAAGTATCATATATATTTTCTTGGTTTCATTTGATTAAACCCTCTTGAACGTTTTGGTATTCCACCAACGTTTTAAAGTCATCGAAGGTGTTCACTTCACGTGATCGTTTTCATTCCTTGAGGCTCCTTTAATCAAGAGATTTGATTTGAGGAGAGATTTGTAGATGTTTGTCTACTTAATGCATTCATAAAATCCAAAAAAAAGTAAAAACAATCAAAAACTACAAAAAATTGAAAAAATTAAGAACACCAAAAATAATCTTTTTTTTTTCATCCCCGTGCTGTACGTGACGTTTATGCTTACTCGTAATTAAGCAAGATGTGCACGTAAACGAAAAAACCGAAAGTAGACCACACCTAACCTTTCTAGTGAGGAGTCTCCTATTGACAAACCTATCGTAGAAGAAGAACCAACCATGGCGAATCGAACTATGATGGAGTTGCTTCAAGCACCCACCGAGGTTAATGGAGAGGCTATTGTGATTCCCGCCATCCTTGCAAAGAAATTTGAAGTGAAAATGGGTTTGTTGTCGATGATCCAAAACAACAAATTCCGTGGTGATGAAAAGGATAACCCGCACAACCATATCCGCCAATTCATCGTCTTACCGCCACTTGCAAGTTTAAGAACGCTGCTAATGATTCGATTAAGATGATCCTTTTTCCGTATTCCTTAGCGGGGCCCGCTAAAATTTGGTTAGAGAAAGAGCCACCCCAATTCTATATTGACGTGGAAGGATCTCGTTTTAAAATTTATGAACCAATTTTTCCCGCCCTCTAAGACTACACATTTGAAAAACGAGATTTCAAAATTTTAACAAGAATTTAATGAGAGTTTTTCTACGGCTTGGAATCGGTTTAAGGAAATGTTACATGAGTTTCCTCATCACGGTTTTTCCGACTTGCATCAAATTGACACGTTTTACAATGGATTGAATGATCATGAGAGAGATTATCTTAATTCCGCCACAGGTGGTAATTTTTTGTGTAAAACGGTTGAGGAAGCGTTGTTGATTATTGAGAATAGGTCTAAAGTCTATAGTCCTCGTAACACATCGAGTGTTCGTAAGGCTTCGTCTTCGGCTTCACGTTCATTGTCCAATACCATCGATGCTTGCCAAATTGAGGCGAACTTGGAAAACAAAATCTTTGATAAGCTTAAAACTCTTTTAATTGAATTCAAAGTTGGTGAACAAAAGTGCTCCCGCTACGGCTAAAGCGGTTGAGGTTTCATGCATGTATTGTGGTGGAGGTCATGATTTCTTCGAGTGCATTACCAACAGTGGTAACACTTCGAGTGCCTATGCGGCCACGGGAACTTACAACCAAAACGGTCAAGTTACCCGCTCTAATCAAATGACTCCACCGGGTTTTTCTCCCAATCAAAATGCTAACAACAACTATCGAAACAATCAAGTTGGTTTCAAAAACAATTACAAAGGGAACAACTATGGGAATCAAGGGGCTAATAACAATCAAGTTTCAAACAAAAATCAAAACAATGATTTTCAAAACAACAACAAGAGTTTGAAAACTTTGAAAGATCTTTCAAATGAACTTGTTGAATACGCAAATGGAAACGATGCTACGTTTGATAATATTCAAAGAGCAATCATTAGCCTAAGATCCGAGATTAAGAATGACTTGAAAAAGGAGTTGAAAAATGAGTTAGCAAATGAGCTTAAGATCCACACCAACAAAATGGAGGGAAATGTAACTAGGTTACAACAAAACCAACAAAAAATGGAACAAGGGCAACATGAAATAAAACAAGAGATGCTTAAGTCCGACAAGAGGCAATCTATGTTTGAGGATAAAATTTCATCCATGTTTGAGGCTATAATGTGTAAACCGTCTTCGAGTAGTCTTCCTAGGAACACCATATGGAACCCTAAGGGAGAGATGAAAGTGATTACCACACGAAGTGGTAAGACACTTAAGGAACCGACTCCTCAACCAGTTACTCCAACGGTGGAGGAAATTGAGGAAGAACCTGAGGTGGTGGTCAAAAAGGAGCAAATCTCAATCCCACGAAGTACCGCTCATGCCAAACCTACGGTTGACCCATTACCATCATTGGAACCCGAGATTCCAAAGGCTATGCCTATGCCTCAACCCACACCACCTTTGCCCTATCCATCGAGACTTAGAAAGGAGAAACGTCAAGAGCGCGACAATTACCAATTTGAGCTTTTTATGAAAATGTTTCGTGACGTGCATTATAATGTGAGTTTTGTCGATGCTTTGGTCATGATGCCTTGATTTGCCGCTAACTTTAAGAGTATGTTAAACAACAAGGAGAAATTGCAACAATTGTCTAGTTGTTCCTCGGTTTATCTTAACCGCATACTTCAAAAAGTCAGTGATCCCGGTAAATTCTTGATTCCATGTGCAATCCAAGATATGGAAGAATGCTATGCCTTGGCCGATCTTGATGCTAGTATTAACTTGATGCCACTTGCAATCTTCAAGTCGCTCATTCTTCCTAATCTTACTCCTTCACTAATGTCTATCGAGTTGGCCGATCATTCCACTATTCCCGCACGTGGATTAGCCGAAGACGTTTTTGTGAAAGTGGGAAAGTTATATTATCCGGTAGACTTTATCGTTGTCGATATTCCTACGGATCCTCAAGTTCCTCTCATTTTAGGTCGTTCATTTTTAGATACGTCTATCGCATTGATTGATGTGCATGCTAGAAAGATCACCTTACGTTTCAACGACGAGGAACTTGTTATAAGGACAACTCAAAATTCTCCAATTTCTCATGTTTATTCCGCCGCGACCATAAACCTCGTTGATATGATCGACGTTGTTTGCAAGGAATTATCACAAGAAGTTTTAGGTTTTGGTGACGATGAAAATAGTGGCAATCCCACTATGCTTGATCCATTCTTGATAATTCGACACCAACCTTCACTCCATTCGAAGGTGGTGGTTTTACGTTGGAAGAACTTGATGATCCACGTACTTGTGACGAAGACCTGGTCAACGATGAGGACTTCTCGATTATCAAGGATTTTCTTAACGATTTCCCATTTCCTCCACCCGAGGAGGTTATGAGTATCGAGCCCAAATCTTCAATTGAGGAACCACCAATCCTCGAGTTGAAAGATTTACCTCCTCATCTTGAATATGTATTTTTGGAGGAGGACGACAAGTTGCCGGTTATTATTACGAAAGATCTTTCGAATGATGAAAAAACCGCACTTATCGATGTTCTAAAGGATCACAAAGGGGAATTTGCGTGGAAATTATCCGACATTAAGGGGATCAATCCCAAATTTTGTACCCACAAAATCTTAATGGAGGAGGACTACAAACCCGCAATCCAATGTCAAAGGAGGGTGAACCCCAAAATTCACGACGTCATCAAAAAGTAAGTCCTTAAACTCCTTGACGCGGGAATGATTTACCCTATTTCCGATAGCCCTTGGGTGAGTCCTATTCATTGTGACCCTAAGAAGGGAGGAATGACCGTTGTGCCAAACGATGCCAACGAGTTAATTCCAACTCGACTCGTGACCGGTTGGAGGGTGTGCATCAACTATCGTAAGTTGAATGACGCCACTCGTAAAGAGCATTTTCCCTTGCCCTTCATGGACCAAATGTCAGAGCGTCTTGTGGGAAACGATTTCTATTGCTTTTTAGATGGTTTTTCCGGTCACTTCCAAATCCTCATCGATCCACGTGATCAAGAAAAAATTACGTTTACGTGTCCATATGGAATGTTTGCCTATCGTAGAATGCCATTCAGACTTTGCAATGCACCGGGAACCTTTCAAAGGTGCATGATGGCTATTTTTCATGACATGATCGAGAAGACGATGGAAGTCTTTATGGATGATTTTTCCGTGTTTGGTTGTTCGTTCACTTCGTGTTTGTCGAATCTTGAGAGAATGTTAAAACGTTTTGAAGAAACCAACCCTGTGCTCAATTGGGAAAAATGTCATTTTATGGTTAAAGAAGGAATCTTCTTAGGGCACAAGGTTTTGAAAGCGAGGATTGAGGTAGATAAAGCTAAGGTAGACGTCATCGCCAAACTACCTCATCCTAAAACCGTTAAGGGAGTTAGGAGTTTCCTAGGCCACGCAGGCTTTATCGTCGATTCATCAAGGATTTTTCAAAGATATCTCGACCTATTACACACCTCCTCGAAAAACACGCTCCTTTTGTCTTTAACGAAGATTGTGTACGATCCTTTGAAATCCTTAAGAGGAAACTTACCGGAGCTCCCATTCTTGTTGCTCCCAATTGGAACCTCCCCTTTGAGCTCAAGTGTGATGCTTGTGACTACGCTATGGGGTCGTATTGGGGCAACGTCATAAAAAAAACTTCTTGCCTATTCACTATGCTAGCAAGACGATGACCGAGGCTCAACTAAAATACACTACAACGAAAAAGGAATTCCTTGCCGTGGTGTATGCTTTTGAGAAATTCCGACCTTACCTCGTCTGGAATCGATGCATAGTGTATACGGATCATTCGGCTATCAAGTATCTCATGGCTAAACAAGATGAAAAGCCGGGATTACTTCGTTGGATTCTCCTCCCTACAAGAATTTGATTTCGAAATCCTTGACAAAAAAGGAGCCGAGAATCTAGCGGCCGATCATCTTTCTCGTTTGGAAGATCCTCACCAAGGTGTTTACGAGCCAAAGGAAATCACCGAAACATTTCCTCTCGAGACACTTGGTGTAGTGAATTCTAAGTTTGATTCAACCACCCCATGGTTTGCGGACATCGCAAATTACCATGCGGGCAAATTCATCATCAAGGGTATGACGACTCAACAAAAACGAAAATTCTTTCGTGACGTCAAGTTCTACTTTTGGAACGACCCTTATCTATTTCGGACTTGTGCGGATCAAATTATTCGGTGTTGTGTATTTGGCACCGAAGCTTCTAATATCCTTAGAGCTTGTCACGAGGGACCCACAGGTGGTCACCACGGTGTTAATCTCACGGCTAAGAAGGTCTTTGATGCCGGGTTCTTTTGGCCTACTATTTACCGAGATGCACACGCACTTGTGAAGTCGTGTGACTCATGCCAACGACAAGGAAAATCCTCACAAAACGATGAAATGCCACAAAATATCATCCAAGTGTGTGAGATCTTTGACATTTGGGGAATTGATTTTATGGGGCCGTTCCCATCATCTCGTGGTATTAAGTACATCCTTGTTGATGTTGACTACCTATCTAAGTGGGTGGAAGCTAAGGCTTTGCTCACGAACGATGCTCGTGTGGTTGTCAAGTTTTTGAAAAGCTTGTTTTCTCGGTTTAAAACCCCTCGTGCGATCATAAGCGATCGTGGAACCCATTTTTGTAACGACTAATTCGAAAGGGTCGTAAGGAAATATGGGGTTACACATCGGCTTTCTACGGCTTATCACCCACAAATGAGTGGGCAAGTCAAGGTTTCAAACCGAGCGTTGAAGAGGATCTTGGAGAGATCGATTGGAGAGAACCGACAATCTTGGTCGGATAAGTTGGACGATGCTTTATGGGCCTTTCGGACCGCTCATATGACGCCCATCGGGTGCACTCGTTATAAGCTTGTGTATGGGAAGAATCGTCACTTGCCAATTGAACTCGAACACAAAGCTTATTGGGCCCTTAAGCATTGTAAAGATGATATTGAGACCGCGGGAAAACACCAAAAAATGCAATTGAATGAATTAGATGAATTGAGAGACATTGCTTATGAAAATTCATTGATTTACAAGGAAAAAACTAAAAAGTTTCATGAATCAAAAAATAAAACCGGGTTTTTAACATCGGAGATCAAGTGTTGCTTTTTAACTCACATTTGAAAATATTTTTCGGCAAGTTGAAATCCCGTTGGTTCGGTCCATTCACCGTTACCCAAGTTTTTCCTTATGGGACCATCAAGCTAGCTCAAATTGGCCCCAATTTCAAGGTGAATGGACATAGGTTGAAGCACTACTTTGGCGGGGAAGTTCCATCCTTGAACTACCTCGACCAAGTCACCTTCCCCAATGATAATTAGTATTGAGGGGATCGAGTCGAGCTCATGACTCGGTAATCAAAAACGAGGTGCCTCGTGGGGGAGTCCCATGCTTATCCTATGTACATATTATTGCTTTCTAATGTAGTAACGTGAGGGTATTTGTTCCCTTCCAACCTTTGTTTCGTGGTTGTTTGTGATATGTGGTTTTTAGATGATCATGATCTTCACGATTGGAGCCTCTTGTGTTCGTTTTATGGGAGCACTCGATCGTTTGCTTGGAAGAATTTCTCAATATCCATGATATATCCTTTTATGTTCTAACCTTAGGTTTTTAGCACACTTCATAAACGGCTATTAATTTAACGGTTACACCCTTTCCAGGCTAGATTATGCATTCGACTACGTCTCTAGTATGGGGGTTTCCAACCCTCAGACTCGAAACATTGAGGACAATGTTTAACTTTAGTATGTGGGGTGAATAGATACTTTCCTTACCAAACCTTCACGCTTTCCAAAGGTTATCTTTTTGTTTATCATTTTGTTGCAAAATAAGGTTAAAAATGGCAAATTCTAAATTTTTTCTCATGTTTTATAAGTGTTTGAAGACACGAATGTAGATTATCCGATGGCGAGAATAAGAGTAATTTTTTACTCAACCGTGCGTGTTGAGCACTTAGCTTTGATTCCTTACCTTTATATTCGGCTAAGTCTCTTAAATGAGGACGAGAAATGATAGAGTTAATTATAAGTTACTATGCTAAACGTAGAGTATTCGTATTCTTTCAAAAACTCATGTGTTCTCGTTGTTTGCTTATTCTCCCTTTGCTTGTATATATTTTGCTTAATAAGTATTGGCTTAGCGGTTTAGTCTTGATTGTTGGTTTTTAGTCTTTTCTAGTAGCTTCCATGTAATTAAATTGGGAAGACATTAAGGTATCGCCAGCGTCACAATTTTGAAGTATTGGCAACCCGAATAATCGAAAGCTTCACCTAATAATAAGATTTCAAGTGCTCACCTAAATCAAGCAAACAATTTGAAGCTCACAAGGCCGAAAAATCTATGCGAAATTGAAAGTGAATTATGCCTTAATCTTTGAAGCTTTAAAGATCAAAAATTTTCTTTTAGCGTGAGGATATACGTCTTTGGCCATAATAAACACCTCATGGCGAGGTTAAATAAAAGGCAAGGCAAGACCGAAGTCATAATAAAAGCTTCATGGCGAAGTTAAATAAAAGATGGAGGTAAACCTATGATAATAAGGCCCATCCGTTAGGGGGCGTATAAAAGTCTTGGTAATAAGTCTCATGTTCAAAAGCGTTATAAAACCGTGTTTATCGATCCTTCTTGTTGACTTAATTTTTTGACATCGTTGTCTATTATGGGGGGGGGGTTATTAATTCGATGGTCTTGGTTACACCGTTATAACTCTATTTTTAGACCTAAATCTCTATCATCACATAAGTCAAACAATGTATCCTCGTGAACATCAAGACAAAAATAAAATATAAGAGATACAACTTAGAAAAACGGGAGGATAAGTACGTGATTAGGGCATATGAGTAGTGTTAGCATTACTAACTTATAATGACAATGATCTCGTTGCACGCTTGGCATGGAATTGGGGTGAAAATCGAGGACGACAAAATTATTTCTAACGAAGCATTCACGTGTTCTTGTTCTATGAACCTAAACGTCCCATTTTGCGATGAAAATCATACATTATGTCTAAAACGCAAGTAGTAGTAATAGTAGTAGTGTAGCTAGTTTATCATTCAATAAAAATGAATAAAAATGAATTTTCGAGATGCTACGATACTGTATTCTAGCATTGCGTGAGGGCACGGCAATGGTTTAGTATGGGGGAGTGATGAGACTGCTTTTATACATAGTCTCATCCTCCAAAATGGGCTTAAAATGCATTAAATATCATGAAAAATGTCAAATATATGCTTGTGTTTGTTACATGTGTATTTTAGGTACGGATATTGAGAAAATGACAAAAGATTACAAGAAACAAGCAAAAACGAACACGGGAAAGGAAGTCGCACAATGAACCAAGCCCTAATGGTGATTTTCCAAGAATAACCCTTGAAGAATTAAAGATTTTACAAGAAGGGTCCTCCAATATTGAAGAATTGACACTTTAAACCCTTGTTTATTCATAATTACAATTTTGGTCCTTAAAGTTTGTCAAATTTACAAAAAGGGCCCTCCACTTTGAAGAATTGGTAAAAATGGTCCCTCAAAAATGAAGACTTGTCAATGTTATTCCTCCAAGAAGTCAACCAAACAAGTCAAGACCATAAAGTTTGAAGAAAATGCCAAAACAACCCTTCATGTATCAAGAATTGGCAAGAAATACCCCTGAAATTACTTTACAAAACTATTTGGGGCAAAAGTCTCAAAACTGAAACTTCATTTACAAAGGAATTTCAGTTTTATGCATTTAAACAAGGAATGAAAGAAACAAAGGAGTTAAGGGACTAAAGCTGGCAGACAACATACCTTACCTAGACCAACTACCATCCACCACGTGTCCCACTAACCCATTTCACCCAATCAAAACACTCCCAGCTGCCATGTAATTCTCCACTCACAACCGTTTAATAAACTAATCTTAATTAGTTTATAAAACTCGCGCTAAACACTTGTTCAAATCCTAATCTGAATCAAAACCATCATAAATCACCGTATGAACAAAATTTGGTTTTCCTTAATTACTTGTAATTAGACAATGAAACTATCCAGAATTATAATTAATGGTCCCATAAACATAACCCAAACCTTAAACATGACACCTCATCAACCAAAGTGTCACATGAAAGGTGCCCTGCTACAAAGGTTGAAGAAAAAGCCAAAAAGTGCCAGCCATCCAACGAATTGTATTCAGCTTTGTTTCTAAGCTTCACTATGGGCCATTGATCACATTCCAACCTTTACAACTCACACAAACTGCCAAGATATCATCACATGTTCAAGAGAATTCAAACTTCATCAAGGGAAATTTTGGACTTCTACACATTAGGGTTTACGTTTTTTATTGCTTTGTAGTTCACATTGTAGACTATATAAGGCATTAGGGTTGTAACATTTAGCGCTGCTCTTGGTTTTTCCTTTATCACAAATCTGTAAATCCTCTTTTCATTTTAATGAGAAAGTGTTTGATATTGTTGATGAAATCTAAGTGCCAATCTTATTACTTGCTTGTTATTGATATATGTTTGTGTTTTTGAAATCTTAAAACCTGTTTTCAAACCTTGTGCAAGAAATTGTGCAAGTGTTCAAAACTTGATATTTTGCTAAATCTTGGTTCAAACCCTGAATTTTTTTGGCTATAAGTGGTTATAGCACCCTGATAAGAGGATTATCAAGGTGTGGTAAGCTTATAGTTTGGGGATATTCAAGGAAGTGGGACCAAGTTTACATTAATCAAGCCTTTTGTTCATTTTTTCCATTTTTTATTTTTTGAATATCACTTGTTCTAACCTTGTTACTCTTAGCAGCTTTGTGGAAGCTTGTTCCTTGTTTTGCTAGGCACATAAGCTCAAAAATTCGTGAGTGTGGATGTACATTCATGAGGTTTGAGTCCTTTTACCCAAAACCTGATAAAAGTCTTGATTTTTGGTGAATTTGTGTTCTGCTATTGTATTTGTTGTTTTTATGGCTTAAAATTGCTTGATACTGCATGATAATGATGTTATTGTGTTAGATTGGGCTTGGGATAAACTGAATCACACATTTACTTTGTTAATCTTGGATTGAAAAAGTTAAGGGGTGTTTGGGTTAACCTGTTTAAGTTTATATGGATTTGAGTTATTGTTTGTTGGTTATTTGTGTTGGTATCTAATAAATACTTGGTTGTATGCTATTTGCTGCAAGTTCTTGGCTTTTGAATATCAAAATCTTAATTGTGCTATAAAAAGTTGAAATCTGCTTGTTTTGACCTAAGACTTTGGAAAGACTTAGTTTGTATGCATGCTTAGGGATAACAAGTGATTAAACATAGTTATTATAACCTGTTAAGAAGATTTGAGGGTTTGAATCTGGGCTTGTGGTCAAGTATATCAGCTAAGTACCTAATCTGCTTGTTTAGTGTTCATCAGTAACATTCATTTGCTTTAATCTTGCTCTAAACTTTGAATCAGTGCATGAAACTAGTTTATTTATGTTAATTTGAATTATTTATAGCTTGTGTATGAATTTGGTGAAGTGTGGCTGGCTTATTCTTACTAAAAGTGCTTATTGGTTGAAAACTGATTATTGTTCATATCTGGTGCATATCTGGTGATCTTTTGAGTAATCTGTGCTAATTGGCTTGTTGTAATTGTGATACTATTGTTGTTATTGACTCCTTGTGATCCACTGATTACTTGGGTGCATTTGCTTAACTTGAATCCAAAAAAAAGTCACATAAGACAAAAAGTCAAGAAAGTCAAGCAGTGGTAACTCCTTTCCCCTGTTGCTAGCCACTGCTAGTGTTATTTGATCTATAGCTTATTCATAAGCCATTTTGGCTTATCCAAACTTGCAACAACTTATTTTTGTGATAGATCTTCCTTATTTGACCCATTGAACTTAACTGGAGCATATTAGGGTTTGACTTTGAGCTTTGAATAAAAAACCAAACAGTTTGACTTTTACATAAGTGCTTATTTGTTTATTCCAGCTTTTTCTTTGTGCTTATTAGAAAACTTTTTGATTATTTTGCTTAATTAAGTCGTTTAAAACCTTTTGCAAGTTGAATCAGCACTTGAGGTAGCCTAGAACTCAAAAACGACTATTTTGTCGTTTTCTGTAGAGAGCTTTGGCTTATTTCAGGCTTATTTCTGGTGCTTTTTCAAAATTTCTTTTCACATATCTGTTTGGTAACTCAAAAGAAGCTTTTGTGTCAAATTAGAGCTTATGGCATTAGCTTATGGCTTAATGGGCCAAAAAGCCCATTAAGGATAAGTTGTTGACAATTAAGCTGTGATTAGCACATTTTTAGCTTTTGGGCCTTCAGAGTTTTATGCTTAAAATCAAATTTTGAGTCAAGTAGGAAGTTTTGGGCTTATTTGGTGGACTTTTTCTTATTGGGCCAGTTTTAAGGCCCAATAGGGGTATTTTGGTAATTTCAAGTTCATTTCTATATTATTAGGTTAAAACAAACCAGTTTTAAACTTTTTAGAATTTTTTATTAATTTTGAATTTTTATTATTATTTTATAATTATTTTATTATTAAAAATTAAAATTTAGATTTTTGCAAGTTTTTCATTTTTCCTAGTTCAAATACATTAAGTTAGGAATTTTAAAATTTTTAGATTAATCTTTGTGTCATTAGATTAATTTTTAGAATTATTTTAAGTTTTTAGAGTTTTTATTTGTTTTTAAATAGTCTTAATTAATTTTAAAATTTTCAAAAATAGTTTTTAATTTAGTTAATTCATTTTAGAGGGTTACAAGTGAAAAAAATCTCATTTTGAGCTTTTTGTTAATTAAATTGATTTTTTGGGCTTTAATTAGCATTAAAAAATTAATATTTAATTAAATAAAAGGTTTGAGTGATTTTTGTTTTTTTTGTAAACTCTAATTACATTTTATAGGATTTATTGCGATTTTCTAGGAATTTTTAGGGTAATTTTTAAATTTAGTCACTTTTTACGGTTTTACGTGCACGACTTCGTCTTAGTTTAATTCATAATCGTAACCGTCATTCTTTTCTAATCTCTTTTCTCTTTTTCTTTCTTCATAAACATAATCAAAATCATTAATCAATTCTTACACAACACACTAGTCTCCTTTAGAACGATCCCCACTTTTGGGTCATTTACTTGTGGTTTTCCTAAATCACTTGTTTAATACTTGCCCTAATTACGCTCTTTTTCCTAAAAGATGTATTACTAAAACTATCAGTAGCTCAACCAGCACCAGTTTTCTACTGTGATGATAAGATTCTAGTTCCTGAGTTCAGACAAGGGGACAATCCTACTGATATACTTGCACAAATGTCTTCTTACATCACTCAAGCGTTAAACAAAAGAGGATATATAGAGGACCATCTCCAACAAACAATCAATTGAGGAATTCTTCTAACTCTCGTCAACAAGCTACAATCCAAGATGGCAGAGTTAATGTGCAACCACTTCAGGGGAGACCAAGTTCATCCAATACTGGTGCACACCCATTTGACACTGCTACAAGGGGAAATAACACTGGCAAAATGAAAATGATCATCTGCTATAACTACAAAAGGGAAGGACACATGGCTTAGGAGTGCAAGCAACCAAAGAGGAAGAGGGATGGCACATGGTTTCAGGAAAAGATATACTTGGTTAATGCTCAAGAACAAGGTCGAGAGCTCGATGAAGAGGAGTTAGCATTTCTAGCAGATCCAGGAGTTGCAGATACTGAAGGACTCACAGTAGCTTCTACCAACAATGCAGCATACCAATGCGATGATCTTGATGCATACGATTCAGACTGTGATGATCTCAATACCGCCAAGGTAGCTCTCATGGAAAATCTTTAACTTTATGGGACTAATACAATCTCTGAGGTACCAAATACTGCCAATGATACTAGTATTGTACCTTATCAAGTTAAGCAAGTGTCTGAGTATCCGGAACAGCCTCCGGTGGTTAGTAATTCAAACGAGGAGACAAACAATGATAGAAATATCAATGCAAGTCTCCAGACTTTGAGTGAAACACAACCGGGAGCTATTACGTCTACAAATTCGTCTGCTCAACAAGATTTGGTTATGGTGTCGGCATCTATGCTTGGCCAAATGAATAATGCGGTCCTTGAAACCCTCGGTGTTAATCAGACGTTATCTGCCGAGCTTGCTTTGTATAAGGAAAAGGTTAAAACCTTGGAATTAACTCCGTTGACCAATACCTTAACCAATTCAGAATTTGATAGGTTTAGGAAAGTCCAAATGGATAACTTGCTAGAAATTGAAAGTTTAAGAGCAAATCTTTCAAAAGAACTTAAAGAAAAAGAGTCAGTCATTAGTTATTTTCAAAAACTGCTAACGGATTTCGAAATTCTCGAGTCTAAAAGGGTTGAAACGGAAATTAAGGCGTCTAAGAAAGTTAAAAAGACTGATGTTTTGCTTTTAAAACAATACTCCGCTTCACATCTAGTACACTTGTTTCATTCATCTTTTAAGGAATTTACTCTATCCCGTCTAACAGACCTGCCACCAAACCCGGGTTATGCAAAGCAAGCTATTAACCACAACCGCGACTTTATGATGCAACAAAGCTAGGTTTGGTCTTAGACCCGATTGGTAATTCAAATGAATCCGAGAATATGTCACTGCATGAAGAGAATCGGTCAAAAGTGATTTTTACATATCCTAAGTATGATTATGAACAACTCAATAAAGAGAATGCAGAAACGGATTTTAGAATTCGCTTTAATATACAAAGGGAATTTATCCATACACCAACTTACATGTCTACTAGAGAAAACCTTAGTATATTTCCTACACTTGTTAATCCGAATGAACCTAAGGAATTCCAAAGGGTCTTCCACCGGTAAGTACAGTATTGCTAAGCTTGAAAGAGATTAGGCGATACCTTACCGGATTTGACAAGGTCATCAAGGAATGTACGACTTCAACGGTTCAAACCGCTGGAGAATGGGCTTTCGAACACAAGAAAATGGTGTTTGAGAAAGAGATCGTACCGTTTGTAAACAATATTAAAGAGGGTTTTCTAGATCTCGGGGACAATCTTAATTTTGAAATGGCTGAAGTTCAAAAAGTTTTCCATGAAATGGATGATGCTTATGAGAAACACTTAATTGGGAAAGAAAAGATTTTGTCCGAATATGACCGATTCTTGGAACATGTGGTGTCTATCGATGTGATGCAAGTTGTAACTATTGAATGTGCTTTTGAGATTACATCTGCTGTGAATAAATGTGATGATGTGCATGATCTCTCTATGAATATTGTTGAACCTGTGAATAATGTAGACAATCATTCTTGTCACGAATCTAACGCTGAATTTTTAAAGCTTCAAGATTCTTATAACTCACTTTTAAAACGTTTTGATGAGCTTCAACAACAGTGTATATCTCTTGAAATTGAAAACCAATCTAAAAATGAAACTCTTTCAAAAACAAATGATTGTGAAAACACCATTGAGACAAGTGACAAGATGATTCAGGTGGTTCAGGCATTAGAGGAAGAAATCATGAGACTTAAGAGAGAGTCATTAAAAGAGAAAGTGGAACTAGAGGTCGTAGAGATTAAAAACCATGACCTAGAAAATAGAATTACTTCTATGCTAGGGGAGTTTGATAAAGTAAAGCAGGGTTTTTCACACATTTATGGTTCATTAGAAGAACGTTTCGCTTTTAATGCGGCAGAGCAAAAGTCACTTGTTGACCAACTGAACCAAAAGTGTGAGGAAATTTCTGACTTAAATATTCAACTCATAAACAAAAACATGGTTTTGGCTGAGTTAAAGGAGACACTTCAACTCAAAGGACAAGAAGTTGTTGATAACCCAGCTATAATTTCTGCACCATCCTCTAGTACTCCAAAAAAGGTGGTGATCACTAAGAACCCGTACCATAAGAACAATCCTCTATCATATAAGCTCTATATGCAGCATGCAATTAAGCACGCAGATCTTGCTAGGGATGTTGTAGATGATCTCTATGAACTAGATCCATCAAATAGTCACTATTACTCTGCTCATGCTTATATTGAGAAGGTACAACAATGCTTAGAGCATTTGACTTACATAGGACAACCGGGTTCTGCACCACCTAAACAAGAAACCTCCACCATTTCCATGACTCCATTCAATAAGACCCCCGGAGCAAAGCCTATTTTAAACACACCCATCAATGCTAAATCAAAATCTGTCACTAATGTTCCCTTGGCTTATACATGAGTAATTGTGTCTACTAAGGCTAAAGGATCTCAAGATAAGAAAGATAGGATCAAGCCTTCCACTAGTAGGACTGCGAAGAAGAAAGTAGAAATTTACCCTAGGAATGTTATTTCAGTTTTAAATAAAAGGAATCATGTAGCTAAGACAAAAGGTTCTGCCTCTATGCAGAAGCCTAAGCAAAATGTGAATTCTAATTTGATATGTTGGAATTGTAATGAATGCATGTTTTCTCAGCGTCATGATTTATGCCTTATTGATCATGTGAATGAAATGTATGCCGTTAGGAACAATCTTGAATGGATTCCAACGGGGAAGAAATTCACCCAAGTTGGTTGGCAATGGAAACCCATTGGTAGGACCTTTACTGCAAATGGAACTAAGTGTCCTTTAACTAGGATCACATCCACTGAAGTTAGGTCTCAACGTCCTTTAAATAGGAACTCCAGCACTAAGAAATGGAAAAAGCGCCCTTTAACTAGGCCTGCGTCCACTATTGTGCCTACCAGTGAAGAAGTACCTCAGGTTATTAGACAACTAGAATCTAAGCCGGCATCTAGGAAGATTTGGAAGCCTAAGATATCTTCTGATAGCAAATCTAAGATAATTATATTTGTACCTGCTAACATAGAGGAACATTTAGATTCCTATACATTGTCTTTGTCTGGTGATATTTTTAGGTGGTCCAAATCATCCTCTGGTACTTGGACTCTGGATGCTCAAATCATATGACCGGAGACCGCTCGATGCTTAGAAATTTCGTCAGCAAGTTTCTAGGCACGGTTAAATTTGGCAACGACCATATTGCGAAGATCATGGGTTATGGTGAATATCAAATTGGGAATGTTACGATTTCAAGGGTGTATTTCGCGTTGATCCCAAACTTAGATCGATTAGATTTGTGTTAACGAGATTAAATCAAGTTAAACACTTAGAGAAACTTTGTTGTATGAACAATTCAAGTGTTATGCGTAATTAACACTTGAATAAAGAACAAGCAAAACAATTAAAACAAACTTCACTTTTGATTGATGAAACAAACTTGATTACATTGAAAGTCGAATACTGAATAAAAATGTGTATTCTATAAACCCTACGACCTCCTTCTATAACATAAGGAGTCGTGTACAATGGATAACCTATAAACTATTTTAGGAAAAGATAAATATAGAAAATACAATATTTCAGTATATCTTTTCTTCAAATAACAAACGTGTTGACTAAGTTTTCCTATCAGTGCTTGGACTTCTTCTTTTCAGCGCTTGGATACTTCTTGTCAATGCTTGATCTGTCAGCGCTTGATTCCTTCCTATCAACGTCCAAATAACTCTTGTCAGCGTCTAAGTGTCTTGGCTCATTTTATTCCCAACAATCCTCCCTTAAACTTGATATCTAATCTAGTAATCAAGTTTCTGAATATAAACTAAGTACAAGGAGGATTCTTACAAATACAAATCACTTGTTAATTAGATAATAAATAAACCTAATTAAATCTTTGCCAACATCACTTGTATAATCCATTTACAGCTGTGTTAACACCATCTGCTTCAACACTTCCTTGGACATAGGGTATTCAACATCCACAAAAAGATATTCTGAAAACTTTGTAGTACTAAAATGGTAAACACCAGCTGCTGAATGTAGACACCATTGAAGTCCACTGACATCATCCAAATCCAACCATATTGGATCTGCATCTTCTGGCTCAATCACCCTTTTGAAGGATGTCCAGATCTTTATTCCATCGACTGAAGTAGGTGCTTCAGCCTC
Organism: Glebionis coronaria; assembly: GCA_025667525.1. Classification (NCBI taxonomy): domain Eukaryota; kingdom Viridiplantae; phylum Streptophyta; class Magnoliopsida; order Asterales; family Asteraceae; genus Glebionis; species Glebionis coronaria. The sequence goes on from CM046877.1 coordinate 489,140,741, forward strand.
ATACTTGGCCTTCATCAATCCCCAAAGATCTACCAAGTCTTCTCTATCCAGGCTTGCAAACAAAGGGATGAAAGAAGTAAAAGTATGTACCTTCTTTCCATATCTGGTGATCATCAAGAACCCACTTACATCTTCTTCATAGTGAACTATAGGGTTTCTGTAATCAAAAGGTATTACCTCTACAACATGTGAAGCTTCCAATGTTGAGCGCTTAATGCTCCTTCTAATAACTACTTCACTAGGATTCACTCTATCCAAAGTTGGGAACTCAATAGGAAGTCACTTCTTCACCGGCCTTGGTGCAATTGAAACCTTTTGGATCTGCGTTTCTTCTTCAATTTCTTCCTTTCTTTCATCAGAAAGAAGTCTGATAGTATTCTCCTCTTGAACACGTGCCCAAATAGGATAGGCACGAAACTCCAATTCATCAAAGGATAACTTCTGCAATTTCTTGAAAGTCCAACCCCTTGATGACATCTGAGAAGCATATAGTAGAGCTCCCTTCTATCCTTCTTAGTATGTGAAAGAACCTTGCTAGCCTTATACTTCAAGATTACCTTGCAATCTCGTTGAACTCTTAACAGAATCTCTAAACCCCAAATTTGATCAGAAATCGTCATGTTGGATTTTCCATAACCTTATTCTCCCATGCAAAGTACGTTCTCACTACTTCAGGCATTTCATAATCTAATTGCATTTTCAACTCCTCAAGTCTTTCCTTAGCCAACTCATCTCCATATTGCAGCCTCTCTGGATCTTCAATGATCATAACACTAGAATCCGAGCTTTCATCACCACCACCATCTTTTTCTTTCTCTACAGTAACCCAATCCTTTTCTTGTAGTTCTGAAGCCAAAGCTTGATCAAACTTAATATGAGCTTCATTCTTCTTTGGCTTCTCAACTTCCACCAAGATTGCTTTACCCTTGTCTTTTACTCTAATGGTTGGTAAAGTAGTTGGTGGTACCTGTGTAGAGACATCCTTAATGATAGCTGATGGTTGGGATACACCAACTATGCCTGCAAGTCTCTCAGCGTACAAACTATGAGTGTCAACGCTTGATTTACTCTTGTCAGCGGCTGACTCTGTGAACTGCTTCATCATCTCAGTAAAAGACAACTTTGTAGGAGTAACTAATGAAGCATCAAAACCTGGTTGCCTCTTCAAATCTGTAAGAGCCTCAGCTATACCCGAAGAATCACCAAAAGAAGTACCTTCTTGTGAGCCTTTATCACTCATATGGACCTGTTCATCCTCCCCTTTGGAAGAATCCTCCTCCATACGCCTAGTGTTAGCACCTTCCAAATGAACTATCCTCTCCCTCAATTGCTTGAGTTCAAGGCCTTGTGACTTGACAACCTATACAAGGTCTGCATTTTTCTTTTGCAAGCTAATGCAGAACGCCGTCAATTCCAAAATGGTATAAGGTTCCAATCTTCCCTCCTCTGGAATGGGAATTTGACCTCCCAAAGTAGACTCATGGGGCCTGGATGGGGTCTTAATGATGTTAGGATTGTCTTGGCCTGCATCTAAGCTAGAACTAATAGTCCCAGCCCCACCCATGTCACCAACCACACTTGTGGTGGTGGTTCTCTCTACTACATGGCTAGGACCACTAGAGGAGAACACTCCAGTAGTCCTTTGGCATTTTTCCAACCTATAGTCTGGTGGTGTAGAAGAGGAAGTGGATTGAGGGTCTATTTAGATGTTAATGGGTGTTTGGGTTTGTGGTAAAGTGGTGTCAGCGTCTGTACATGAAGTGTCAACGCCAACATTTGAAGTGTCAGCGTTGAATTGTTCTTGGTCAATTTCCATTTGCTGTGGTGATCGAGGTTGTTCAGGCAATGGGTATGGTTGAGGTCGTGGGTGAGGTTGAGGGTTTGCTGCTTTAATAACAGCAAGCATGGCTTGGGTGAGGGGTAGGTCTCTATAAGGTTCAGTGTTCATTTTCCCAAAAATTGCTTTCTTTTGAACAGGGATTGTATAAAAATCATTATGATCCCTATTGCAATATTCTTGTAAATCAAAAACCATTTGCAAAAACCTTGGGTAATCAAGAGTCATCTTGTTACCCTTATTATGACACATGCCATCAAAAATCATTTTTGAAAAGTTATACTTTTACCCAGTTGCAAGACACATAATGACACTCCCAATAGATCGGTTGATTTCATTGTGTGAGGAGCATTTGGGACTCAAACATTGAAGAATGACATGTATCAGGTACTTCCAAGCTGGGGGAAATTGTTGTTTTGAATATTTGTTTAAATGGCCTTCTTTAGGAAAAGGATAACCCAAGGCTTGGAGTCCTTGCTCTAGCTCTGCAATGAGTAGGGTCGTTATTCCATCTGCATCATTAAGATGCAAAGCTTGGCGAACCAAAGCTTCAGTAACCACCCATGGAACCCCATGGACAATAGTAGTCAATGTAGTCACTTCATTAACTGTTGAGGAACAAACAGTGTTCCAAAACTATTTAATGTGTGTGACAGGGATAAGAGGAGTATGTGAAAGTGCATACCTTAATGGGGACGCATTCAAATACTCAACCATCTGAGTATATTGGGGAAACATAGCATTATCAGCTTGCAAATAAGCTACCATGTTATGTTGACTCCTGAACCCCAATTCCAATTTTGTAGGTTTAAACTTAGGTGCCATTGATGTAAGAAAGTTGTGATAAAAGTTATGGAAGATGAAGGTTTGAGAAATTTTAGTTAGGCAAGAATAAGCAGTTACCCTATTTACAAGAAATGAGCCAAATATATAGGAGAGGAGAAAATATGTGATTGGTCAAAACGTGAGGCAGTTATATTCAAAAAGTAATTATGAAAATCTTGAAAATATATAACTTATCTCAAACATTAATAAAAAGTTACCAACTCCTAAAATTACGTCCCATATTTTCGTCAAAAATAACAACTAGGTAGGACCCAATGTTTGTCAACGGTAAAAAATAACGTATCAGCGCCCAACGGCTATATTCTTGTCAACGTTGGAAATTTGCCATGTCAGCGTTAAAATTGGTCTTATCAGCGCTTGGAAAGAAAAATGTCAGCGTTCAAAAATAAAAATAATTAAAAAGAAAAAGGACCTTAACAAAGTAATTTATCCTAGTGAAGATAACTCATAGACTGAAAATTAATATAGGGTGGCAAACACTGTCCAATCATGCACACTTGCTTAAGCAAGATAGACATAATTGCCCTCAAGTGTCCCTTGCTAACCAAAGTTCTTAACAATGAAGTTATCTCTTATAAATCCTTTGTAACATCCCAGGTAAACCCAATAAAAACGTACCCAAGTCTCCCAACCGACCAAATCCAATTATAGGCCCCAAAAAGTCTTGGCAGCGTGCACAGTATATCAACTTTGCCTGCTATAGTGCCTCACGATTTAGAAAACTAACTCGCACTCACCAGTTGACAAAATCTAGAATTGTGATGAGAGTATTATAAGAATACCCAAAAATCCTAAAGGTTTCCAAAACGTCCCCTTAAACTATGATATACAAAGTTGCCAAAAATAAAATATGCAATAAAAATTTATGTCAAGATAGGAATGTAAACATTCCAACCATCACCCATAAACTTGAACACACTCCTAGTAACCCATAAGCAACTCTGTATCCATTTGTACAATGCTCATAACGCCTGCATAATTAGATCAAAAACCATAAAACTAACATATTGCTGTCAGCGTCCATTTTAACACTTATCAGCGTTAAAATAACCTTTTTCAGCGTTAGAAAAATAAAGTGGAAAACCTAATTTTGTACAAAGACCGATAACAGTGCATACATGTACATACTTTTACAATAAGTTCCAAAAACACATTTTAGGTAAGATTGATCATTCCAATACTTGTTACCAAGTATTGAAACCTCCCAGCATCAAAAGGTTTAGTTAACAAATATGCCACATTTTCTTCAGTGTCAACCCTATCTGGTTGTATTAAACCTTTTTCAAAACAATCTCTTATAAAATGATGTCTAATTTCTATGTGTTTTGTTTTAGAATGATGTACATGATTCTTAATAATGCATAATGTACTGTTATTATCTTCAAAAATCTTGGTATGCATAAAATAATACCCATAATCCAACAGTTGATTCTGAATCCATAGAACTTGTCCACAACAAGCAGCTGCAGCTACATATTCTGCTTCAGTTGTAGAATTGGCCACCACTGTTTGTTTCTTGCATTGCCAAGATATCAATCTGCTCCCAAGAAATTGGCATCCACCAGTTGTGGATTTTCTATGAAACTTGTCACCTCCATAATCACTGTCTGAATAACCAATAAGCTCCAATAGAGAATCCTTTGGATACCATAATCCCAAGGTAGGATAGCACCTAAGGTATCTAAAGATCCTCTTGACAGCATGAAGATGACACTCTTTGGGAGTCACCCGATGGCGTACACATGCACACACAGCAACTATGATGTCAGTTCTAGAAGCTGTAAGATACATCAATGATCCAATAATTAATCTATAATGCCTGACATCCACCTCTTTTCCATCTCCAGTCTTTCCCCAAGGGTGTTCCCTATCCATGGGTGTTCTAGCCCGTTTTTCATGTGGAGAAAATCCAAACTTCTTCAAGATTTCTGCTACATACTTGTCTTGGAGATAAAGATACCATCTTCTTTCTGTTGGACTTGTAAACCTAGAAAGAAGTTCATCTCTCCCATTGCACTCATCTTGAACTTGTCTTTCATGAGCTTGGAAAAGTCTTCACTCATCTTTGGACTTGAGGAACCAAAGATGATATCATCCACATAGACCTGAACAAGTAGAAAGTCCTTACCAGTCTTCTTGGTAAATAAAGACTGGTCTATGGTGCCCCTCTTAAATCCATTTTCCACCAAATAGTTTGACAATGTTCCATACCATGCTCTTGGGGCTTGATGAAGTCCATACATTGCTTTCTTCACCCTATACACTTTGTCTGGATGTTCTGAATCTTCAAAACCAGGAGGCTGCATTACATAAACCTCCTATGCAATTGTTCCATAAAGAAAGGCACTCTTCACATCCATTTGATAAAATATGAAGCCCATGCAAGAAGCATAAGCTAGTAAAAATCCTTATTGATTCAATCCTTGTAACAAGTGCAAAAACCTCTTCATAGTCTATTCCCTCTTCTTGTGTATAGCCTTGGGCAACTAAACGTGTCTTGTTTCTGACCACAATTCCTCTTTCATCTTTCTTGTTTCTAAGAATCCAACGTGTCCTAATAGGTCTTACATATTTTGGACAGTCCACTAGCTCCCAAACATCTTGAATAGAAAATTGGTGAAGCTCATCCTGCATTGCTTCCACCCAACTTGGTTCTTTGAGAGCATCAAAAATCTTCTTAGGTTCCCGCTGTGATAGAAAACAAGCAAACAAAAATGCCTGTACAAGAGGGGTATCAACCTTCTTGTGGATATTGGTAATAAAACCTCCTTGATTCTGATGAGACCTTCTTGTTTGAATAAGAGACAAAATATCACCAATGATTAGAGAAGGAGGATGATTTTTTTATTGTAGTTGTAAGTGTTCCTCCTTCAATGAGTGTGTTGTCTTCAATCTCAGTCTCCATGTTGCCAATATCATCTTCATATTCTCTTCCATCATCACCAGAATGAACCTCTTCATGAACTATGGAAGGTTCACCTTGTTTAAAAGCATTGGAAGAGAATAAATGGTCAAATGAATTTTCAGCGTTTTAGCCATCAACGCCTAAATTTGTCCTGTCAGCGTTTGAGCCATCAACGCCTGAATTTGGCCTGTCAGCGCCGAATTTGCCTTTGTCAGCGCTTGAAGATTCATGCATGTTTTCATTAACTGGTTTTTCTTGTGGACCTTCCTTCTCCTTTCTAGCAGCAGCAGAAGCTTGTGCAAATCCATCAGTCCATATGGGGATAGTAACATACTCAAGTATGTGGTCTGATTTGACTACATGTGATTCTTCTACCTTGTCAACCTGTTTATCTGCAATTTCAGAAATAGGTTCTTCCATAACATTTGAATCCTTTTTCACAATGTCTGGATTAGTAACAGGCATATAATTCAAGGTCCTAGCCAGAGGCTCTAGATCAAAGAACCAATTAGGTCCACTCTCAGGATCACTAGGTTTACTCTCTAAAAACTTAACATGTACCTTTTCAAGTATACGTTTTTCTTTCTTATTGTAAACCCTATATCCTTTACTCTGCACTGAATAGCCCATAAAATAGCCTTCATCACCTTTAGCACTAAACTTTCCTAAGGCATCACTAGTATCTAGGATCAGTACATGACATCCAAAGGATTTAAGAAAACCAATATTAGGTTTCCTATTCAAAATAGCTCATAAGGTGTCTTATTATGAGTTTTGTTGATCAATGCTCTACTCTAAACATAGCAGGCTGTATTCACAGCCTCAGCCCTAAAAGCAGTGGGAAAATGAGCATCAGCCAACATTGTCCTAGCTGCTTCTATGAGTGTTCTATTCTTCCTTTTAGCCACCCCATTCTGCTGTGGGGTTCTAGCTATGCTAAACTACTTAGTAATCCCTTTATTAACACATAAGGCATCTAACAATTGGTTTCTAAACTCACCACTATTATCACTTTTAAGTATTTTAACCTCATTCCCTGTTTACTTTTCAATTTGGGTAATAAAGTTAATCAAAACTGTGGCAGTTTCACTTTTTAAGGCCAAAAAGAAAGTCCAAGTAAATCTAGAAAAATCATCAGTTATGACAAAACGGTAGGATTTACCATTCAAACTTTCTATGTTAGTTGGGCCAAATAAGTCAATATGTAGCAAGTGAAGTGGTTTAGAACTAGAGTGCACAAGTTTAGACTTAAATGAGACTTTGTGTTGTTTGCCTTTAAGACATGCAACACAAGAATGATCATTTTGGAAAGCCTTTTCAGGCAAACCATCAACTAAACCATGTCTCACAAGTTTGTTTATGTTCTTAAAGTTTATGTGCCCTAACCTTATGTGCCATAGATTACTTTCATCTACTGAAGCTTTAGTATATAGACATGACAAATTTTTGTTCATCCTAATTTCATTAAGATTTACATTATAAATGTCCTTATGCATAGGTGTTCTATAGTCAATAAACTTCTCATCAGGCATCTTAAAGTCTTTGCTTAACATGAAGCATTCAGTATCAGTGAAAAGAAACTTATTCTTGTTATCACAAACTTGTGATACACTAAACATATTATAATCAAGTTCTTTTACCAGAAATACGTTTTCAAAAACAAAATTATTTGTGATAAGAGTGCCTTTGCCAGAAATTATACCATATCCTCCTCCAAAGTACACTTCATCACCATCTTTAATGGGGGGGGGGGGGGTAAATGTAACACCCCACTTTGATAAGTGGACCGTTACTAATAAGTGTGTAAACACTTATCCTTTTGCCACTAAAATCAAGTAAAAACAAGACCTAATCATGTGTTTTACACCTTAAATGTCGGAATTACGCGTGGTTTTGTGTTTTGTGTGTTAAATAGGTACAAATGCTCAAAAGAAGAGAAAACACGGGATTTCACGGTCAAATGTCAAAGAAAAGTCAAAGACAAGATCAAAAGATCTAAAGTGTGCTGAAGATCACGAAAACCGGCTTAACCGACACGAGATTTTGAAAATAATCTCAAGAAAGCTGAAATCGAGCTCGTTTTAGTGGATTAAATATTTTTCGAAGATTTCGAACTTTATGGGTCCTATATTTGGGAAATGGGCCTAAAAGCCCATGAAGATATCCAAGATACTTTTGAATAAGTCATGAGCCCATTTTAGGCCCAAATGTTAACAAGTTAATATGGGACGGATGAAGGAGAAATTGTTTGGGCCACATTATAAAAACCGACAGATGGAAAGATTTTCTGTTTGGGCCAAGCCCAGTGCATCAATAAATGAAAACGGTGAAGTTAGTTTCACTTATTTAACCAAGGTCAAATGAGACCAGTCTCCCTTTACCCACGTGTACACCCCACTCTTACCCACCATTCCCAAATAAATAATAACTTTTGTTTACCCTCACCCCTTATTAATGTTTCGTTACAAACAATATACACAGTTTTACTGTGCTTCTTCCTCTCCACAAAACACTCCCCATCTCCTCAAACCCTAATTTTTTTACAGCAAAAATCAATCACCCAAAAAGAGGGCTTTTACCCTTATGGGTTATATCACACCAAGGGGATTAATTCCCCCCAGAAATCGCATCATCCACTCACATCCTCTCTCCATACGTGGCCAAATCAATGGATTTGACTGGCTCATCCACCTCACCATACACCCATCAACCAATTAATATAAGCCACCTCACCTTGCAACAAACACAACTAACACACATCTTGCCACGAGGGCATCCGTGACTTCAAGGATGATTCTTAGCCACTGATCAAGAGAAGAGAGAAGAATGAAGAAATCAACGGACCAAAATGGATGCTTACTAATGAAGCCAAGATTAGGGTTTCATGGGGTTCCTCTATAAAAACCCCATTCTATCATGTAATTTGATATGCTTTTCCTTTATTGTTTTTATATTTCAGTAAAATTAGATTAATAGGAAATCTTGTAATTTCTATTCCAGTAATTGTAAGTTTGATTCAAATTAATGAAAAGTTTTATTTAGTTTATTTCTGTCTCAATTTCAATTTCCAGTTACTATTATTTACTTTAATCTATTGATAAACATATACTGTTCTCTAAAAAAAATAAAAAATAAAAAAACAATATAAAAAAATATATAAAGGAAAGTGATATAAATCCTCCCCTACTGGGAAGATTAAAGGTACGGTTAAATTCATTTGGTTCGAGGGTATTTGATTGTTACTGTTCATCCGATTGGGTTTTGAAGCGAAGGTGATGAATTTTGGTTGAGACGGTGGTGTTTGGTTTCGTTTATAAGACGGCTCAGCGCTTGTCTTCTTCCCAAAGTATTTCTACACCGGGTTCTTTCAATCTCCTTTTTAATTTTTATGTTTAGTTTATATTAGGTTTTTGTGCTATCTGCTTATTGACTTGTCTTTAATTTTAACTGCTCATTTAGATTGCTTAAATTTGCTTTATATTTAGTTTATTTATGGCTCTATCAGGTTAGCTTATTTGGTCTTGTGTTTTATAATTTGCTGTTTGGTGTAGGGTTGTTCGGACCAGCTTATTGTTTGTGTTGTGTACTGCTTAAAATCGGTTTGACAGTTACTGAATCTACTTGGTGATAGTTGCTTTAGGAATAAGCTAATGTTTGGTGTTGTCTGCTTTTTAGTCTTATAGGATTATTTGGTTTGCTAGATGAGTATTTAGTTTTAAGTGAGTAATATATTGGGTAATAATCTTATATGTGATTTAGCTTTACTGCTTAATTAGCTTATTTCGGTTCAGCCTTCTTTTACTCGTTTATTGGACTTTAGCTTATTTGTTTGTTTGATTTGATTTGATTATAGCTGCTAAATTCTCTTTTGATTAACTGCTACTTGGCTTATCTTACGTTTGTGCTTTTTAGTTATCTAGTATAGCTTATTTAGAAATACGTAATATTATGATATAGTAACTGATCCTATTTCGAGAGTTTCAAATTGGCGCCGCTGCCGCTTCGCTCGTACGATTGACGATTTGTCGTGAAGACGTTTGTATTTTGGGATCCGTTCATTCTTTGAACGTTACGTTTCTTGCACAAAAAATCAAAAATACAAAAAAAAATCAAAAACATAAAATTACAAAAAAATTAAAAAATCACAAAAGCAATTTCTTTCCTAAGAATTGCAACAAAAAAAAAATACAAAAGTAATACTTTTTCCTAAAAGTATTACACCAAAAATATTACGTATTAGTGTTAATTTTTATTTCGATTTCTTTCGATTTTTCTTGTGAATATATATTTTTCTAAAAAATACAAAAAGATTTTTTATTATATTATATTACGTAGCACAATAAAATTACCTACTTTTCAAATAAGCCTTAGTTGGGATTTCATCACCTAACTATTGTAGTCGAATCCATAACGAGAAAAAAGGGCAAAATAGATAAATACTAGTAAAACGTTTAAACTCGACATATACAAACTATAAGGTGGGTATAAGGCGACGCGCTATAAAAGGCCGTCTAAGGAAAAAGGTTTTTAAGTGCTTTGTGCCACCTCGTTTCCCCGCTTGCTTGTGCGTATATTGAGAGGGACGACCGATTATTGGTTTGCCAACTCAAGTAGTATTTACGTATATATTTTTGTAGCTTTTTCATATTGCTCATCGAGAGGGAAAATCCTTTTCCTCTCAAAGTCGACCGAGGTCACCTACCTCATTCCAAAGTTTTAATTGTATGCGCACTCGCGCGCATACATACATACCGATTGGTGTACCAAATACTTCTAATTCTTCTAAAAAGAAGAAGAATAAAAACAAAAAGACCGTCATTAAAGCCGATCCCGAGAATCGAGCTTTCGACAATACGATGGCAACAGATAATCGACCAATGATTGAGATTCTACAATCTCACGTTGAAGGAAACGATGACGCGATTGTGGTGCCGAATATTGGAGCTAATCATTTTGAACTTAAATCGGGTTTTATTCAAATGGTTTTCGCTACACCATTTTTAGGCCGTACCAATGATGACCCACACGCTCATATCAAACATTTCATCCAATTAGCTAATACCGTCAAATACAATGGGGTGCCACAAGAGGCCGTTCGCCTCCAACTTTTTCCTTTTTCCCTCGAGGGACAAGCCCGGATTTGGCTTGATAAGGAACCACCCCAAAGTATTACCACATGGATCGACTTAGAGACCAAGTTCATTAACTACTTTTTCCCACCATCACGGACCACTTCCTTAAGGAATGAAATAATCAACTTTGAGCAAAAATATGGGGAAACGTTTAGTGAGGCTTGGGATCGTTTTAAAGATCTTTTGAGAAAATTTCCACAACACGGTTTTACTAAAGTTCATCAAATCAACACGTTTTATAATGGTTTAACTCTAAACGACCAAGACTCACTTAATATTGCCGCGGGGGGAAATATTCTTGTGAAAACAATGAACGAGGCTTGGGCCATTATTGAGAACAAGGCAAAAGTGCAAACCAAAAGTGTTAGGGCTAATATGGAAAGTGCTAGTACGAGTAATATTGAGGTGAATGATCGAATTAATAAACTTACTTCGCTTGTTGAGACACTCGCTCTAAAAACCGACGCCCTCACTACACATGTGCATGCCGTGAAAGAAAAAAGTGAGACGTGTGAGACTTGTGGTGGACCACATTCATACTTTAATTGTGACAAGGTTTACAATGATCAACAAGAAGTTTATGCTTATAATAACAATGAAATTGATCGGGTTCAATTCAAACCAAATGTTGATGTTAACCATTTGTCTTACAAGTCTAATAACTATTTGGCTCCCCCGGGTTTTGTAGCACCACAAAGACCACCCCCACCCGCCCAAAATAGGAACCTAGGTCCTTAACGGGGTAATTTTCAAGGAAATACTAATCAACGGGGTTTTAATCAAAATCAAGGGAATTTTCAAGGGAAAAACCAAGGGTTAATTAATCAAGGATATAATAACCAAAGTTTTCAAAATCAAGGATTTAATCAAGGTTCTAATCAATATCAAAACCAAGGTTTTAATAATCAAGGTTATAATCAAATGAACATGCATAATCCTCAAATGGACTTGGTTTTACAAAAATTATCCGACCATGAACGAATCATGAGAGAGATGCAAGAACATAATCGACAAATGCAAGAATCGAACGATAAGAAGTTTTTGACTATGATTCAAACCTTTCGTCCCCAAGGTGCCCTTCCCTCGAACACCGTGACCAATCCTAGGGCTAATGTTAATGCTATCACTACTAGGAGCGGTAAGACCACTGTAGAAACTTCCCCACCTAACCAAGGACCCGAGATTCCTTCTTCTTCGACACAACCTCCTTCTTCTTCCACTTGTGACATACCTCCCGTTATGCATTCGTCTACACCTTATGTTCCACCGATACACAAATTTTCTACCACACCTTCGGTTCCAAAACCGGTTCCTTCACCTTCTATTTCTACTCCTCCTCCTCCTCCAAAGGATGTGAGTGAGCAATCCACTCCGAAGCCTTCATCTCAACCCAATATACCTTATCCCTCAAGGTTGCGGAAAGAGAAATTGAAGAATAAGGATGATATTCAAGTTTCGAACTTCCTAAAAATGTTCAAACAATTGAATTTTAATATCACCTTTGCCGAGGCGCTCGCTCACATGCCTAAGTACGGTAAGATGTTTAAGGATCTTTTAAGTGATAAGGAAAAGTTGCTTGATATTGCCAATACCCAATTGAATGAGAATTGTTCCGCGGTTCTTTTGAGAAAATTACCGGTTAAGTTAGGAGATCCCGGTCGATTCCTTATTCCTTGTAATTTTCCGGGTGTTGAGAATTGTATGGCCTTGGCGGATCTCGGAGCGAGTATCAGTCTTATGCCATTGTCCGTGTGGAAACAATTATCTTTACCCGAGCTAGTCCCCACTCGTATGACATTGTAATTAGCTAACCGTACGGTTGCTTATCCGGTGGGGATAGCCGAGGATGTTTTCGTAGGAGTCGACAAATTCACTTTCCCCGCCGATTTCGTCGTCGTCGACTATGAAATGGATCCCCGTGTTCCCTTAATTGTGGGACGACCTTTCTTGAGAACCGGGCGTACATTAATCGATGTAGCCGCGGGTGAACTAATCATGAGGGTCGGGGATGACAAAATCGTCTTTAACATGGGTAAACTTTCCAAACTTCCCGATGAGCCCGAATCCGTGAATTTCATCGATGTGCTCGACGAAGCATGCGAAGAACATTTTCACGAGGCTTGTAAGAGCGGGATTTCTCCTTTACCTCATGATGGGACCGTTGCTTCTATTGCTCCTTCATTGACTCCATTTGGAGAAAGTGACTTAGATGAGTTTGAAGCTAGCTTGGGTCCTCTCGAGATTAACTATGATAATTCTCCCACCAATTGGGATGAATACATTCGTACTATTGAGAGACTTCTCAATGAGGACAATATTTCTCCACCAACTCCTAAAGAAGTTACAAACGATGATCCTACTTTGACCAAGCCTTCCATTGACAATCCGCCTGATTTAGAGCTTAAAGATTTGCCGTCTCATCTAGAGTACGTTTTCTTAGAGGAAGATAATAAGTTGCCCGTCATTATTGCTAAGGACTAAAAAGAAGATGAAAAATCCCGACTTATCGATGTGCTTAAGAATCATAAGAAAGCAATTGCTTGGAAAATCTCTGACATTCGCGGAATTGATCCTAATTTTTGTACTCATAAAATTCTCATGGAAGATGACTTTAAACCCGCAATCCAAAATCAAAGAAGGGTTAATCCAAAAATACATGAAGTCATTAATAAAGAAGTTATCAAACTTCTCGATGCCGGAATGATTTACCCTATCTCGGATTCGCCATGGGTTAGTCCCGTCCATTGCGTGCCTAAGAAAGGCGGAATCACCGTTGTTCCCAACGAAAACAACGAGTTGATTCCTACTCGACTCGTAACGGGTTGGCGAGTTTGCATTGATTATCGTAAGCTCAATGATGCCACTCGTAAGGATCATTTCCCTCTTCCTTTCATGGATCAAATGCTCGAGCGTTTAGCGGGTAATGATTTCTATTGTTTCTTAGATGGCTTTTCCGGATATTTTCAAATCCCTATCGATCCAAAAGACCAAGAGAAAACCACATTCACTTGTCCCTATGGAACATTTGCTTACAAAAGAATGCCTTTCGGCTTATGCAATGCTCCCGGGACTTTCCAAAGGTGTATGATGGCGATATTTCATGACATGGTTGAAGAAACTATGGAAGTCTTTATGGACGATTTCTCGGTCTATGGCGATTCTTTCTCTTCTTGCCTTGCTAATTTAGAACGTATGCTCCAACGGTGTGAAGACACTCGTCTCGTTCTTAATTGGGAAAAATGCCATTTCATGGTAAAAGAAGGCATCGTCCTCGGTCATAAAATTTCCAAAGCCGGTATCGAAGTCGACCGTGCTAAAGTTGACGTCATTGCTAAGTTACCTCCACCTACCACAGTCAAAGGAGTTAGAAGTTTTTTAGGCCATGCGGGATTTTATCGACGTTTCATCCAAGATTTCTCGAAAATAGCTCGTCCAATGACTCATCTCTTAGAAAAGGATGCTCCTTTCATCTTCTCTCAAGAATGTCTTGAGTCTTTCGAACTTCTTAAAGGTAAATTAACTAAGGCACCGGTCTTAGTCTCTCCAAATTGGGAGTTACCTTTTGAGCTCATGTGCGATGCTAGTGATTTCGCGGTAGGAGCGGTTTTAGGTCAACGAGTTAACAAACATGTCCAACCCATTCATTATGCTAGTAAGACAATGACGGGGGCTCAATTGCATTATACCACTACCGAAAAAGAGCTTTTAGCTGTAGTGTATGCTTTTGAGAAATTCCGCCCCTATCTTGTGCTTTCCACCACCATCGTTTACACCGACCATTCCGCCTTGAAATACTTGTTGACCAAGCAAGATGCTAAACCGAGACTCCTTCGTTGGGTTTTGCTCCTACAAGAATTTAAAATCGAAATTCGTGATAAAAAAGGAGCGGAAAACCTAGCCGCGGATCACCTTAGTAGACTTGAGGATCCGTATCAAGGGGAATCTCCAAATTAAGAGATTATTGAATCCTTTCCCCTTGAGACCATAATGTCTATTAATTCCAATCTTGATGATACCCTATGGTTTGCGGACATTGCAAACTATTTGGCGGGTGGTGTTCTTATCGAAGGGTTATCGTCCCAACAAAAGAAAAAATTCTTCAAGGACGTGAAAACGTACTATTGGGACGACCCTTATCTTTTCAAGCAATGTGCGGATTTAATCATTCGTCGATGTGTTGATGGGCCGGCGGCTTTACCAATCCTTGAAGCTTGCCATAAAGGACCTACCAGTGGTCACTTTGGTCCTAATTACACCGCTAAAAAAGTGTTCGACTCCGGATTCTATTGGCCCTCCATTTATCATGATGCACATGAAATGGTTAAACATTGTGATGCTTGCCAAAGGCAAGGCAAGATTACACATAAAGATGAGATGCCTCAAAATTTCATCCAAGAATGTGAAATCTTTGACGTATGGGGCATCGACTTTATGGGTCCGTTTCCATCATCGAATGGAAACAAGTACATCCTCGTAGCCGTTGACTACGTATCAAAATGGGTTGAAGCAAAGGCTTTACCTACTAACGATGCGAGGGTGGTTGTTAACTTCTTGAAACAATTGTTTGCTCGATTCGATGTGCCTCGTGCTATTATTAGTGATCGTGGGACTCATTTTTGCAATGATCAATTCGCACGAGTCATGGCTAAGTATGGTGTCAATCACCGACTTTCCACCGCGTATCATCCTCAAACTAATGGACAAGCCGAGGTTTCTAACCGTGGTCTTAAGAGAATCTTAGAGCGAACCGTGGGAGAGCATCGTGCCTCATGGGCCGATAAATTAGATGATGCTTTGTGGGCTTTCCGTACCGCTTATAAGACACCTATAGGTTGTACCCCTTATCGCCTTGTGTACGGAAAGGCGTGCCACCTCCCCATTGAGTTGGAGCATAAGGCTTATTGGGCCTTGAAATGGGCTAATTTTGACATAAACAAAGCCGGTGATCATAGGAAAATCCAACTCAATGAGCTGAATGAACTTAGGAATGAGGCTTATGAAAATTCATTAATCTACAAGGAGAAAACTAAGCTCATTCATGATTCCAAGATTAAAAACCGAGAGTTCCATGTTGGTGATCAAGTTTTATTATTTAACTCTCGGTTGAAAATCTTTTCGGGTAAACTTAAGAGCCGTTGGTCCGGTCCATTCACCGTGGCCCAAGTCTTCCCTTATGGCACCATTGAGTTATCCCAACCAAATGGGCCCAACTTTAAGGTGAATGGCCAACGGGTTAAGTTGTACTATGGAGAGGACATCTCTCACGAGATGATTCCATCCCTCTCCACATTTCCTTTGAATTAATTCGGGAAATCGAGTCGAGCTAGAGACTCGTGATAAATAAATCAAGCATCGTATAACTAGGTTAGATTTTTACCTTTACCATCCTTTCCACCCTTTTTCACCTTCATCCATTGTCCACCAATAAGTGTGGGGGGAGCCAAATAGGTTGTTTGTGTGTTGTGATTGTGTGCAGGGACATGTGCTTTGATGATCCACTTTTGGTACTTTTGATGAGACCCGTGATCCCGTGATCCCGTGTTCCCGTGTACCCGGTTCTATCAAAACTATTGTGATTCATACTTGTATATAAATAAAACGAATAAATGTAATCACTTTAGTTGTCCCTTCCTTAGCTCGATTTTAAACAACGTACTCAATGTCCTAAGTGTAGGGGAGTTTAGTCTCCCACATGCTTAAACATTGAGGACAATGTTTATGTTAAGTGTAGGGGGACTTCTATCGAATTTTAGTGGCCTTTTCCATGAATTTGACCCCATTTTAAACGGAAATTTTTTTAAATTTTCAACGTTTTTCAGATTTTTGATCTATTTTGGCCTAGTAGTATTTTTCATTTATTTTCTTTCCTTTTATCATCGCATCGTAATAATTTCCATTTCAAGAATAAAGTCAAAAATGAAATGGTTTTAACAAGTTTAGATGTCTTTGATATATTAGGCCCGTCGTGAATATTTTGACTCAACCCGAGTTTACTTATCTAAGTTTACTCTAGCTAGTATCCTTAACCATATGGACCTTAATTGGTTTATTAGGCTAAGCATCCACGAGTCTCATTCCTTGAGATTTTAAATTGTGGAGAACGAGAGATGATAGAGTTAATTATATGTTCGGTATTCTTTCATTAACTTATGTGAGTTAGTTATGAGCTTTTTCTCCCATCACTTGTAAATAAATATATTTGCAATAAATAAGGTTGTACGATTTAAAAGGTTACTTAGCTTCTAGCACAAGATCGTTTAAAAGTTGCTCGGTATTAATTAGAGTTCATAGCCAAGGCATAACTTATTGAAACGGGACGCGAAGATTGGCTTATCCAAAAAGTCCCTCACAAGGCATGAGGATACCCGAGTCCAAAAAGGCCCTCACAAGGCATGAGGATTCACTTTTTGCTAAAGATCCTAAGATGATGTGAAGATAATTAATCCAAATCAATATGAAGGATCAAGACACACGACGAGAAGCAATTACTCCCCTAAAGATCATGGAGAAGTCTATCCAAAAAGACCCTAACAAGGTATGAGGATAAATAGATCCAAGTCTGAAAAGGAGGCGGATCGTTGTATATCAAAATCCTAAATAAAGAAGAGGATAAATGAAGAAGTCGTGGTCAACGTTTGAAGCATCTTTCACTCCTTATGAAGATGTATACCAAAATGAAGAGAAGACCATAATTTCAAGATCGTCTCTCAAGATTTGAAGTTTGAAGTTTGAAGTACAAGCCAAATATCGGTCGAGAAAGGTCTCAAATCGTGAAACGAGTTATGCCAAGATATGAACTTTTTGAGGTTTCGAGAAGCAGTTTTAAAAGATTTTGTCCTTTAGCTAACTATTGATTAAATCGTCCCACTTTATTTTCGGTCTTAATAAATTATCGAAATAAGTCAAAAATGCATCCTCGTGATCATTCAAGACAAAAATAAAATACAAGAGATACACCGTAGGAATAAGGGGGTCTAAGTGATTAACTAAACCACATGAGTAAGTGTTAGTGGTGCTAACTTGTAGTAAACAATGATCTCGTTTTTAAGCTTGGTATGGGGAACGTGAAACTTGAGGGTGATTAATATTCATGACACCAAAGCCCTAATCTAAGTCTTAGATTTCTTTACGAGTTTCTTCCATCAAATAATTTTTTAGTAATAAATCATTTAATTTTTGTTTCCTTTAAAGTTTTTTATCTTTTCGTCGTAGTAGTAGTGGTAATAGTTATTAAGGCCATTATGGATTGATTATGAGAAAAATGTAACTTATGCTTTAAAACTATGCATTGCATGGGGTCATTGCAATGGTCAAGTGTAGGGGATTTAATAAGTGTGTAAACACTTATTCTTTTGCCACTAAAATCAGGTAAAAACAAGACCTAATCATGTGTTTTACATCTTAAATGTCGGAATTACGCGTGGTTTTGTGTTTTGTGTGTTAAATAGGTACAAATGCTCAAAAGAAGAGAAAACACGGGATTTCACGGTCAAATATCAAAGAAAAGTCAAAGACAAGATCAAAAGACCTAAAGTGTGCCGAAGATCACGAAAACCGGCTTAACCGACACGAGATTTTGAAAATAATCTCAAGAAAGCTGAAATCGAGCTCGTTTTAGTGGATTAAATATTTTTCGAAGATTTCGAACTTTATAGGTCCTATATTTGGGAAATGGGCCTAAAAGCCCATGAAGATATCCAAGATACTTTTGAATAAGTCATGAGCCCATTTTAGGCCCAAATGTTAACAAGTTAATATGGGACGGATGAAGGAGAAATTGTTTGGGCCACATTATAAAAACCGACGGATGGAAAGATTTTCTGTTTGGGCCAAGCCCAGTGCATCAATAAATGAAAACGGTGAAGTTAGTTTCACTTATTTAACCAAGGTCAAATGAGACCAGTCTCCCTTTACCCACGTGTACACCCTACTCTTACCCACCATTCCCAAATAAATAATAACTTTTGTTTACCCTCACCCCTTATTAATGTTTCGTTACAAACAATATTGAAACTAGGATTTTTATGTCCTTTTAATTAAGTTCGTTTTTCCTCGACTCACTCGAATTGAAAGCCAATTTTAACGTAGAGATTATATTTGTTCTTGGTAAATAATATTTTTGGTGTTTTATCTATTTAATATTAAAAACTAATAAAACAATTTAAATAAAACTAATCTAATTTAAAAATTAATCTAATAAAAACTTTCAAATGAAATCTATTTTTAAAATAAAACTTTAAACCTAGTTAATTTTAACCTAAAAACTTTTTAATTTAAATCTAAAGAAATTTTAAACTAAATTTAATGACATAAAAGAAAACTAGATTAAAACAAAACTTAATTAAAACTTTTATCTAAATTTTAAATAAACTAAAATCTTTAATTAAACTAAATTTAAATCTAATAAAATTTAAACTAATTTTAAAAGTAATTAAAAATTAAAATATTTTTTTTTCTTTTTTAAATTTTATAAAAACTGATTAAAAAGAAAATTCAACTTTTTTAATTAAATCTTAACTAAACTAAAAACACTTAATTAAAGCTGCCAGACTTAAACTCCTATATTAAATTAACTATGCAGTTACAAACACAAAAAGAACAATAGAGGAGATGGATGAGTCGTTGGTAAGCTGAACGAGAGGTCTGGGGATCGAATCCCACCCCAGACCTGTTTTTGCTAATTATTATTTTTGTTGGATTTTTATTAAACTAAATAAAGAGCCAACAGTCCAGTAGATCTGTTATCTTGCAGCAATAATAGCAAATAAGGAGAAAAAATAAGCAGGAAACTGAACAAACAAGTCAACGATAAACCCCAAACTAAATAAGCATATATAACATAAGATTATGCAAATAAGCTACAACTTAACAAAACGAATAAGCAGTCACGGCTTAAACAATTAAGCATAAAAGCTGAAATCCAATAAGCAAATCTTCAGCTAACTAGATCTAGTAAGCAATATAAACTTAAACATAAGCTGAATCGAAATTAACCAATTAGAACAAAAGCTGAAGAAACTAAATTAATCTTAAAACAAACTAAGCAGTAAAAGCAAATAAGAATGAAAAACAAACAAACAGTCCTAAAATTAAGCTAGTCTAAGCAAAATCAGCAATACTAAACTTCAAATAAGGAAAACTTAAACAAAAAAAATAAAAACCAAAATCTTATACTCAAACTCAACAACTCAGACAATAGCAGTAGTAGACTTAACAATAAGCAGAAAAAATAATAAGCAGATTCCAACACCAAAACTAAATAAGCAAATATACTAGCAGACCAAAAGAATCTGTAGGGCTGAATACACAAATTAAACTAAACCAAGCAAAACAGTAAACATGACTAAATTAAATAAGAAAATAACATGAAATAAGCAAATAAACCTATACTAAAAATAAACAAATCTGACTAACAGAACACTACTTACTCAACAAAACAATCAAATAAAACACAATCAAATAAGCAAATCAATCCTATAAATTATTAGAACACAACTACAGCAATTCCATTAAAGCAGCAAAACCAAACGATTTCGAAATCAAATAGAGCTGAGCAGACTTAAAAATATAACACAAAAATAACTAACAGTAACATTTTCATAAACTAATTTAAGCAGATAAAAAAAAATAGCAGTAAACAAAATCTAAATAATAATAAATCTAATCATATCAGTAAAATTAAAAAGAAAAGATGAAAACCTTTTGTCGAATCCTTTGGGTCGAAGGGTGAAGCGCTGAGCCCCCTTTGATATCGATACCGAAACCGAATCAAATGTCACCAGGACACCACAACACCATCGAACCAATCAGCTTCTCGAAACCAAGACAAACAGCACTCGAACCAACTAAATCTATCCGAACAGTAACTTTTACTATAATCTCCCAGTGGGGAAATTATTACCACTTTCCTTTTATCTTTTTTTTTTTTTTTTTATTTAATCGAAATAAATCAACAGTAATATTGAAAATAAAGCAGATTCAAGATGAATTAAACTTGGCATAAAATAAATCGAGACGAGATGAATTTAAATAAAACTTTTCATTAATTAAAAGATTACAAAACTGGAAATCAGAAATACAAGATTTAACCTATAACTAATTTTTACTGAAAAATAAATCTAATTTAAATCTACTCCTACATTTAATTAAAAAAACTAAAAAAAAATAAAGAAAAGCTAGAACACCTTCTTACAATAAACCAAGGGGTTTATATAAGCAAACCCTAGGTGTTGGGTTATGCTTGGAGAGCACGGCTGTAAATCAAGACCGCTCATTAGACATTTTCTTCTTCTCTTTCTTTAATCCTTGATCAAACGGCTGTGAATCACTCTCTTTCATTAGGATCGCCACCTTGGAAGGGATTTGTTCTAGATGTGTTCTTTGATGCCTATGTGGAAGCAAATCATTGGATAAATGATTGGATGAGAGTAAATCAACCAATCAGAATCAATGAATGATGCCACGTATGAAAGAAGACAGCACCATCTTCCTCCCGAATTTCTTGGGATTTATTTAAGGCGCGTTTAGCCCAATCTCTGGTGGGATGGAAACCCCCAAATTGCTAGGGTTTGTGGTTGCTGCTGTGAAGTTATTTGTTCTTCCCCATTTGTTTCTCTCTCTTTCGTTTTATTTTTCTTGTTTATAACGAATGCCCAAAAAAATAAGTAAATACTCCATCTCTTTTTCTTTTACCGGGTTGAATCTCATGGGCTTTTAACCCAACTTTTGAAACCGTCATGTCTTGTGCCAAAAAGAAAAATTGGGCTTGGGCCCGAAGTATGAATTCCACACGTCCCATTAATAAATGTCATGGGCTTTGGCCCAAAACATGCTCAATCCGTCTCATTTTCTTTATTAATGGGCTTGTATCTTCCAAATGGGCTTTTGAGCCCATTAACCCAAATGTGGGGCCCACAAAACTTGAATATCTTCAAAAAGTTAAATCCGCTAAAAATCGAACTTGAATTTGACTTCCTTGATCTTTCTTTAAAATCGAGTCGATTTTGTCGGTTTTCGTGATCTTGAGTTCACTTTTGGTCTTTGACTTTGTCTTCGTCTCTTTTTGGACTTTTCTTCAACATTTGACCGTGAAATCCCGTGTTTTCTTTCCTTTTGATCATTTGTACCTATTAAACACAAAAACACAAAACCACGCGTAATTCCGACATTTATGATATAAAACACATGATTAGGTCTTGTTTTTCCTTGATTTTAGTGGCAAAAGGATAAGTGTTTACACACTTATTAAATCCCCTACACTTGACCATTGCAATGACCCCATGCAATGCATAGTTTAAAAGCAAAGTTACATTTTTCTCATTATTAATCTATCTCGGCCTTTATTGTTATTACTACTACTACTATGACGAAAAGATAAAAACTTTAAAGGAAACAAAAGTTTTAATAATTTATTAACTTGGAAATTATTTGATGGAAGAAACTCGTAAAGAAATCTAAGACTTAGATTAGGGCTTTGGTGGTATGAATATTAATCACCCTCAAGTTTCACGTTCCCCATACCAAGCTCAAAAACGAGATCATTGTTATTCTAAGTAAGCACCACTAACACATACTCATGTGGTTTAATTAATCACTTAGACCCCCTTATTCCTACGGTGTATCTCTTGTATTTTATTGTTGTCTTGAATGATCACGAGGATGCATTTTTGACTTATTTCGATAATTTATTAAGGCCGAAAATAAAGTGGGACGATTTAATCAATAGTTAGCTAAAGGACAAAATCTTTTAAAACTGCTTCTCGAAACCTCAAAAAGTTCATATCTTGGCATAACTCGTTTCACGATTTGAGACCTTTCTCGGACCGATATTTGGCTTGTACTTCAAACTTCAAATCTTGAGAGACGATCTTGAAATTATGGTCTTCTCTTCATTTTGGTATACATCTTCATAAGGAGTGAAAGATGCTTCAAACGTTGACCACGACTTCTTCATTTATCCTCTTCTTTATTTAGGATTTTGATATACAACGATCCGCCTCCTTTTCGGACTTGGATCTATTTATCCTCATACCTTGTTAGGGTCTTTTTGGATAGACTTCTCCATGATCTTTAGGGGAGTAATTGCTTCTCGTCGTGTGTCTTGATCCTTCATATTGATTTGGATTAATGATCTTCACATCATCTTAGGATCTTTAGCAAAAAGTGAATCCTCATGCCTTGTTAGGGCCTTTTTGGACTTGGGTATCCTCATGCCTTGTTAGGGCCTTTTTGGATAAGCCAATCTTCGCGTCCCGTTTCAATAAGTTATGCCTTGGCTATGAAATCTAATTAATACCGAGCAACTTTTAAACGATCTTGTGCTAGAAGCTAAGTAACCTTTTAAATCGTACAACCTTATTTATTGCAAATATATTTATTAACAAGTGATGGGAGAAAAAGCTCATAACTAACTCACATAAGTTAATGAAAGAATACCGAACTTATAATTAACTCTATCATCTCTCGTTCTCCACAATTTAAAATCTCAAGGAATGAGACTCGTGGATGCTTAGCCTAATAAACCAATTAAGGTCCATATGGTTAAGGATACTAGCTAGAGTAAACTTATATAAGTAAACTCGGGTTGAGTCAAAATATTCAAGACGGGCCTAATATATCAAAGATATCTAAACTTGTTAAAACCATTTTATTTATTTATTTCATTTTTGACTTTATTCTTGAAAATAGAAAATATAAATATGATGCAAAGAAAAGAAAATAAAAGAAAAATACTACAAGGCCAAAATAGATCAAAAATTTGAAAAACGCTGAAAATTTTAAAAATTTTCCGGTTAAAATGGGGTCAAATTCATGGAAAAGGCCACTAAAATTTCGATAGAAATCCCCCTACACTTAAGATAAACATTGCCCTCAATGTTTAAGCATATGGGAGAATAAACTCCCCTACACTTAGGACATTGAGTGCGTTGTTTAAATCGAGCTAAGGAAAGGACAACTAAAGTGATTACATTTATTCGTTTTAAGATAGAATCACAATAGCAAAAACTTATCGAAGGAACCGGGTACACGGGTAACACGGGAACACGGGTCACGTCAAAAGTACCAAAAGTGGATCATCAAAGCACAAGTACCTACACAATCACAACACACAAAACAAACAACCTACACGGCTCCCCCCTACACTTATTGTAGAAAATAAATAAAAGATAGATAATCGGGTTGCCTCCCGAGAAGCGCTTGTTTTTGTTAACCGAGTCACGAGCCTGACTCGACCCCGAATTAAATGGTCCATGGGGAAGCCTCGAATGTTATACCGGGATCAAAAATCTTATCCTCGGTCCCGGAGGAACATAATAAATGAGAGGCAGGAGGATAAGTCATGAAAGGGAGAAAAGTCCGCTCAACATACGAGAAGTATGTGAGGTCGTGATCCGCGGGAGGTGGGGTGGGTAAAGGAGACAAATTGTCATCCCCCAAAGACAATGGATGGTCACTAATCGGCAAAGCCGTAAAGGTATCAATCAAAGAATGGTCAATGTCACCTCCCGGGTCAAAGCACTCATCCTCATTTCCCGGTATGAAATGAGGAGAGTAAAAGCGATACATCACTTGCTTGGGTGTGCACGCGGTAGGACGGGGTGGCAACATAATATGAGAAATATCAGAGGACATATGTACCACCCGCGTCACCTCACCAGACCGAATCAAACGGAAACTAGGGTCAAATCTCTCCACCTCCTCTATGATGGGAGGTGGCATGGCTAACAAAGGATGCTCATCAATAGCAATAGAGTCGGAGCTATCAATGTCCTCAATCCCCTCTTCAAAGAGAGGATTCACGTCACTAGAGATGTAGGCGTCATCAAAATCAAATAAAGGGTTCAAATAAATCTTGAAATTTTCCTTCGGAACGTCTTCATCGGATAGTGACTCGTCATCACTAGAAGTAAAATCATCATCGAGATCAAAAATGGGATTAGAGAAAGCCAAAGAATCGTCTCCCAAGATGTCGGTGGGAGGTATGAGTCATCACTAAAAAGAGATTCACACTCATCGTCACTATCGGAAGCAACCGTAGGCTCACTTTGGATTGGAATAAGAGTCTCGTCACAAGGAATAGTGATAAGACCCTCATCCCCCATGATGAGAGAGGCATCGGGCTCCGTAGTGGAAGAATCGAGAATAGGAGTGGTAGAATCCTTAGGCTCGAGAGCCGGCAAGTCGAGAGAAGGAATTACAATTGCACTAGGACATTGAGCACAAAGATCATTCCAAGAAATAGTATTCTCATCGTCATCATCATCATAATAGAAAGAACGCACAAGAGGCGGAGTATAATCACTAAGATTAGATACTTGCTCTTGTCGTTGTTGCTCCTCCAATGTCTCGGTCAGTCGAATTAAGCCGTCATGAAGTTCCAAAAGAAGGGCTTTTCTTTCGTCATTCAAAGCATTGATTTGTTGAATTCTATGAGAGGATTGATGATTGAGGGTGGGATGTGGGGGCTCACAGTTATGAAAACCAGAATTATAGCACGGATGTGGCTCATAGGAAGTCATCGGTTGAGAAGAATTAGAACACGGATTTGGTTCATAATAATCCATCGGTGAAGAAAAATGAGGACACGGATTTGGCTCATAATAATTCATTGGCTGACAATATGAAGTATCGTGAGGGCCCCCACAATGATTGCAACACGGGTATTGGGAAAAACCCGGTTCATGTTGCGGATAGGGATTGTCATAGACGGGAGGGGGGGAGAAAGCATTGTAAGAGGAGAAGTACGAATTCGTTGAATTACAAAATGGACAAAATCCAAATTGTGTATAGTCGATATCAAAACCACACCGCTCACAAATACACCATTGACATGTTTGAAAACCATGCCATGGTCTCCCACACCGAACGCAAGACGAATCCATGAAGAATTAAAAATAAGAGGGGTTGAGAAAAAAATTAAACACAAAAGAGGATAAAGAATAATATTTTTGTATTTTTTTAGAAAAATATATATACAAGAAAAATCGAAAGAAATCGAAATAAAAATTAACACTAATACGTAATATTTTTGGTGTAATACTTTTAGGAAAAAGTATTACTTTTGATTTTTTAATTTTTTTTGGTGCAATTCTTAGGAAAGAAATTGCTTTTGTGATTCTTTTTAATTTTTTTTAATTTTTAGCTTTTTGATTTTTTTTTGTTGTTTTTGATTTTGTTGCAAGAAAAAGGAACGTTCAAAAATGAACGGGTCCCAAAATCCAAATCGTCTCACGAAAAATCGTCAATCGTACGAGCGAAGCGGCAGCGGCGCCAATTTGAAACTAGGATTTTTATGTCCTTTTAATTAAGTTCGTTTTTCCTCGACTCACTCGAATTGAAAGCCAATTTTAGCGTAGAGATTATATTTGTTCTTGGTAAATAATATTTTTGGTGTTTTATCTATTTAATATTAAAAACTAATAAAACAATTTAAATAAAACTAATCTAATTTAAAAATTAATCTAATAAAAACTTTCAAATGAAATCTATTTTTAAAATAAAACTTTAAACCTAGTTAATTTTAACCTAAAAACTTTTTAATTTAAATCTAAAGAAATTTTAAACTAAATTTAATGACATAAAAGAAAACTAGATTAAAACAAAACTTAATTAAAACATTTATCTAAATTTTAAATAAACTAAAATCTTTAATTAAACTAAATTTAAATCTAATAAAATTTAAACTAATTTTAAAAGTAATTAAAAATTAAAATATATTTTTTTTCTTTTTTAAATTTTATAAAAACTGATTAAAAAGAAAATTCAACTTTTTTAATTAAATCTTAACTAAACTAAAAACACTTAATTAAAGCTGCCAGACTTAAACTCCTATATTAAATTAACTATGCAGTTACAAACACAAAAAGAACAATAGAGGAGATGGATGAGTCGTTGGTAAGCTGAACGAGAGGTCTGGGGATCGAATCCCACCCCAGACCTGTTTTTGCTAATTATTATTTTTGTTGGATTTTTATTAAACTAAATAAAGAGCCAACAGTCCAGTAGATCTGTTATCTTGCAGCAATAACAGCAAATAAGGAGAAAAAAATAAGCAGGAAACTGAACAAACAAGTCAACGATAAACCCCAAACTAAATAAGCATATATAACATAAGATTATGCAAATAAGCTACAACTTAACAAAACGAATAAGCAGTCACGGCTTCAACAATTAAGCATAAAAGCTGAAATCCAATAAGCAAATCTTCAGCTAACTAGATCTAGTAAGCAATATAAACTTAAACATAAGCTGAATCAAAATTAACCAATTAGAACAAAAGCTGAAGAAACTAAATTAATCTTAAAACAAACTAAGCAGTAAAAGCAAATAAGAATGAAAAACAAACAAACAGTCCTAAAATTAAGCTAGTCTAAGCAAAATCAGCAATACTAAACTTCAAATAAGGAAAACTTAAACAAAAAAAATAAAAACCAAAATCTTATACTCAAACTCAACAACTCAGACAATAGCAGTAGTAGACTTAACAATAAGCAGAAAAAATAATAAGCAGATTCCAACACCAAAACTAAATAAGCAAATATACTAGCAGACCAAAAGAATCTGTAGGGCTGAATACACAAATTAAACTAAACCAAGCAAAACAGTAAACATGACTAAATTAAATAAGAAAATAACATGAAATAAGCAAATAAACCTATACTAAAAATAAACAAATCTGACTAACAGAACACTACTTACTCTACAAAACAATCAAATAAAACACAATCAAATAAGCAAATCAATCCTATAAATTATTAGAACACAACTACAGCAATTCCATTAAAGCAGCAAAACCAAACGATTTCGAAATCAAATAGAGCTGAGCAGACTTAAAAATATAACACAAAAATAACTAGCAGTAACATTTTCATAAACTAATTTAAGCAGATAAAAAAAATAGCAGTAAACAAAATCTAAATAATAATAAATCTAATCATATCAGTAAAATTAAAAAGAAAAGATGAAAACCTTTTGTCGAATCCTTTGGGTCGAAGGGTGAAGCGCTGAGCCCCCTTTGATATCGATACCGAAACCGAATCAAATGTCACCAGGACACCACAACACCATCGAACCAATCAGCTTCTCGAAACCAAGACAAACAGCACTCGAACCAACTAAATCTATCCGAACAGTAACTTTTACTATAATCTCCCAGTGGGGAAATTATTACCACTTTCCTTTATCTCTTTTTTTTTTATTTATTTAATCGAAATAAACCAATAGTAATATTGAAAATAAAGCAGATTCAAGATGAATTAAACTTGGCATAAAATAAATCGAGACGAGATGAATTTAAATAAAACTTTTCATTAATTAAAAGATTACAAAACTGGAAATC
This sequence comes from Glebionis coronaria, assembly GCA_025667525.1. Lineage (NCBI taxonomy): Eukaryota > Viridiplantae > Streptophyta > Magnoliopsida > Asterales > Asteraceae > Glebionis > Glebionis coronaria. Next base: position 489,168,799 of record CM046877.1, read on the forward strand.
AGAAATACAAGATTTAACCTATAACTAATTTTTACTGAAAAATAAATCTAATTTAAATCTACTCCTACATTTAATTAAAAAAAACTAAAAAAAATAAAGAAAAGCTAGAACACCTTCTTACAATAAACCAAGGGGTTTATATAAGCAAACCCTAGGTGTTGGGTTATGCTTGGAGAGCACGGCTGTAAATCAAGACCGCTCATTAGACATTTTCTTGTTCTCTTTCTTCAATCCTTGATCAAACGGCTGTGAATCACTCTCTTTCATTAGGATCCCCACCTTGGAAGGGATTTGTTCTAGATGTGTTCTTTGATGCCTATGTGGAAGCAAATCATTGGATAAATGATTGGATGAGAGTAAATCAACCAATCAGAATCAATGAATGATGCCACGTATGAAAGAAGACAACACCATCTTCCTCCCGAATTTCTTGGGATTTATTTAAGGCGCGTGTAGCCCAATCTCTGGTGGGATGGAAACCCCCAAATTGCTAGGGTTTGTGGTTGCTGCTGTGAAGTTATTTGTTCTTCCCCATTTGTTTCTCTCTCTTTCGTTTTCTTTTTCTTGTTTATAACGAATGCCCAAAAAAATAAGTAAATACTCCATCTCTTTTTCTTTTACCGGGTTGAATCTCATGGGCTTTTAACCCAACTTTTGAAACCGTCATGTCTTGTGCCAAAAAGAAAAATTGGGCTTGGGCCCGAAGTATGAATTCCACACGTCCCATTAATAAATGTCATGGGCTTTGGCCCAAAACATGCTCAATCCGTCTCATTTTCTTTATTAATGGGCTTGTATCTTCCAAATGGGCTTTTGAGCTCATTAACCCAAATGTGGGGCCCACAAAACTTGAATATATTCAAAAAGTTAAATCCGCTAAAAATCAAACTTGAATTTGACTTCCTTGATCTTTCTTTAAAATCGAGTCGATTTTGTCGGTTTTCGTGATCTTGAGTTCACTTTTGGTCTTTGACTTTGTCTTCGTCTCTTTTTGGACTTTTCCTCAACATTTGACCGTGAAATCCCGTGTTTTCTTTCCTTTTGATCATTTGTACCTATTAAACACAAAAACACAAAACCACGCGTAATTCCGACATTTATGATATAAAACACATGATTAGGTCTTGTTTTTCCTTGATTTTAGTGGCAAAAGGATAAGTGTTTACACACTTATTAAATATACACAGTTTTACTGTGCTTCTTCCTCTCCACAAAACACTCCCCATCTCCTCAAACCCTAATTTTTTTACAGCAAAAATCAATCACCCAAAAAGAGGGCTTTTACCCTTATGGGTTAATTCACACCAAGGGGATTAATTCCCCCCAGAAATCGCATCATCCACTCACATCCTCTCTCCATACGTGGCCAAATCAATGGATTTGATTGGCTCATCCACCTCACCATACACCCATCAACCAATTAATTTAAGCCACCTCACCTTGCAACAAACACAACTAACACACATCTTGCCACGAGGGCAATCCGTGACTACAAGGATGATTCTTAGCCACTGATCAAGAGAAGAGAGAAGAATGAAGAAATCAACGGACCAAAATGGATGCTTACTAATGAAGCCAAGATTAGGGTTTCATGGGGTTTCTCTATAAAAACCCCATTCTATCATGTAATTTGATATGCTTTTCCTTTATTGTTTTTATTTTTCAGTAAAATTAGATTAATAGGAAATCTTGTAATTTCTTTTCCAGTAATTGTAAGTTTGATTCAAATTAATGAAAAGTTTTATTTAGTTTATTTCTGTCTCAATTTCAATTTCCAGTTACTATTATTTACTTTAATATGTTGATAAACATATACTGTTCTCTAAAGAAAAATAAAAAAATAAAAAAATATAAAAAAATATATAAAGGAAAGTGATATAAATCCTCCCCTACTGGGAAGATTAAAGGTACGGTTAAATTCATTTGGTTCGAGGGTATTTGATTGTTACTGTTCATCCGATTGGGTTTCGAAGCGAAGGTGATGAATTTTGGTTGAGACGGTGGTGTTTGGTTTCGTTTATAAGACGGCTCAGCGCTTGTCTTCTTCCCAAAGGATTTCTACACCGGGTTCTTTCAATCTCCTTTTTAATTTTTATGTTTAGTTTATATTAGGTTTTTGTGCTATCTGCTTATTGACTTGTCTTTAATTTTAACTGCTTATTTAGATTGCTTAAATTTGCTTTATATTTAGCTTATTTATGGCTCTATCAGGTTAGCTTATTTGGTCTTGTGTTTTATAATTTGCTGTTTGGTGTAGGGTTGTTCGGACCAGCTTATTGTTTGTGTTGTATACTGCTTAAATTCGGTTTGACAGTTACTGAATCTACTTGGTGATAGTTGCTTTAGGAATAAGCTAATGTTTGGTGTTGTCTGCTTTTTAGTCTTATAGGATTATTTGGTCAGCTAGATGAGTATTTAGTTTTAAGTGAGTAATATATTGGGTAATAATCTTATATGTGATTTAGCTTTACTGCTTAATTAGCTTATTTCGGTTCAGCCTTCTTTTACTCGTTTATTGGACTTTAGCTTATTTGTTTGTTTGATTTGATTTGATTATAGCTGCTAAATGCTCTTTTGATTAACTGCTACTTGGCTTATCTTACGTTTGTGCTTTTTAGTTATCTAGTATAGCTTATTTGGTAATACGTAATATTCTGATATAGTAACTGATCCTATTGACCTGTTACTACTAAAGTTCCAAAAAGAATCAAATCTAAAATATTAGCAAAAAACTGCTTCTGCCTAGATTCGAACCCTGGACCTCCTGTCCAGGGGCCAAACGTCCCACCCAGTTGTGCTAGCACTCTTTTTGAGTTTTGTTTCCTTGCATTGAATTTATATAGCGTAATAATAGGGTAGCAGTTTATCATTAGTTAAATTTAAGTTTAGTTTTATTAATTAAATAGTTTTATTTAAATTCAGTTTTTTTATAAAATATAAAAAGGATAAAAAAATATTTTTAATTTTATTACTTTTACAAATTTACATTAGTTTTTTATTTCTTTTATAATTTGAATAGTTTTTTTTCTATATTAAATTAAAAGTAGTTTTCAATTATTAAACTAATTTTAGATCTAAAATAAGTTTTCAATTTATTAAGTTTTGTTTAAAGATAGATTTTCATTTAAAGTTTTTAGGTTTTATTAATTAGTTAAAATTTAGTTTCAAATTAATAGTTTAAAAAAGTTAATTAAAATAGTTTTCATTTAATTAAATAGATTTAAGTTAGTTTAAAAATACTAAAAAGTGATTTTACCAAAAACAAGTTAAGTTGAAACGTTAAACCGGAAATCAAATTCGAGTGAGTCGTGGAACGAAAATTAATTGGACTAAAAATTTCGAGAGTTTCAGTTACGCGTAATTTTGGCGTGTCATCAAAGCATGCAAGGTAATATGTAGTAAGACATACATGACCATAGGGAGAACCGGAATAAAACTTCGGTTCCCAAAATAAGCCAAAAACATAAATAAAGTAAATGAAATGAATGAAATACTAAAGAAGCATAAGTATATGAAGGCAAAAGGAGAAGAAGTCTATGGCAGCTTCCATCCTATGCACGTCCTCCAAATACTCGAGTCTGTCCTTGGGTACCTGCCGTTTTGGGACATGGAAAGGAAAGTAACAGTTGAGCAAAACGCTTAGTGCATGGATATATGACATAGTATGAATGGTTGAAACATAAATAAGACTAATAGCAGCAGAAATGTATAAGTCCTGGAAAACCTAGTTGTCTGTCATGTTAACTAGTTTTAGTTCTGAAAACATAGCTTATGTAACTTATGAAATCTGTATTAGTTAATGTACCAAAAGCCAATATAGGTCATGAGGTCAACAACGTGCATGAATACTTGGAAGGGAGACCTCATCATGCAATTAGAGGGGTTGCCTCTAATTAACTGGTAAGTGGGTAGGAGGGGTCAGCTCCTTGTGAAGGATGCAAGGCACACACCACATTCACCATGAAATCCTGACTAAAACATGTAACTAGGATGCACCCATACGCCCCACATGATAATATAATAATATAATAGGCAAATAACTGAAAAGGGACGCCACGAGCTATTACTCCGCCGTGGTGAAGTCACAACACTAGTGCCTCTAGTGTTATGCTTATGGTACCTCCATAACTAGGTGAAACTGGTCATGCATGTATATGGCTAAGGTAACTAATAAAACATAAGCATTTAATCTATAACTACTGGGTAAAACAGTTGGCTGCATACGGGAAATCCTAATGAAGGAAGAGATTGTCCTTACTAAAGGACGGGAAATCCGTACCTTAAGTCCAGTGAACGAAGAAGACGAACGGAAGAGATTCCTACTTCGATCTCACTAATACTACCTAGAAGGATACATGTATAAGTATACTGTCTACTGCCTACGTAACTGATTATAGTATGTCTTGACTCGTTTTATATGTTTTGGTCTTGTTTTACTGATTTTAATGTTACACTGCTTTTATCATGTGTTTTAAGCCTTCTGATTAAGTATTAACTGATATTCTTGTATTATTATTCCTGTAGTGTAATAATAAGTAACTTTATAAAAATAGCAGGTTTCCTAAAATAGAAAGTTTCCAAAAATAGATTTACTTCTTAAAATAGAATAGGTTTCTAAAAATAGAAAGTTTCCAAAAATAGTAAGTTTCCTGAAATAGAAAGTTTCCATATTTAAAATTAATCTGAATTTATAAGCTAATAATATAAGCTTAGTTTTACTGATTAAATATACTACGTCATGTGATTAATAGTATAGTTTATTACTTATAACATGTAAATTAAATAAACTATAGGTTATAAGATTTAATTAAATATAAACATGATTTAATTAAATTAAGTGTATAAAATACTTAGGTTAAAACATGTATTAATATTTATATTAATATAACCTAAGTCATGATAATTAATTAATTACATGTCCTGTTTAAATAATTAATTAATTACTATAGTCTAATTTAAATAATAAAATACTTAGGTTATAATCAGGTATTATTAATAATAATAATAAACATAAGTCATGTTTTAATTAAATTAATTAGGTATCATGTTAAATTAATTTAATTAACTTGAAAAAAATATATGCACATGTAAACTAATTAAACTTGTAAAAATAATAACCCGATCCCGTGTATTTTTTATTAAACCATGCCGAGAACCGAACCCGTGAAAACCCGTGAACCAACACCCCCGGAAACAGTGGCAAACCAGCCTAAGCCGGTTTCCCCTGCTCTCGGCAAGTTGCCACCGGCTTCTGCCGGTGGTCTTGTCCTGCTCGCGCAACCGCTGACCACAAACGGGTTCCCACCGGCAGTTGCCGGTGGTTCCCCCTGCCTGCCCGCGGTTCCCCCTGCCTGCCCGCGGTTCCCCCTGCTTACCATAAATAGCCACCGGCTTTCGCCGGTGGTGGGGCTCTGGCTGCCGCGGCCTAAACCAACCACAAGGACACCCCCGACGTGAGTCGGGGTGCCTTGTTCCCTGCTGCAGACCGTAACCCAACACCACCGAGACCTTTGTCTCGTGTGGTGGTGCGAACCAAGCGACACCGAGAGTCGTAGGACTCTCGGTTGTGTGGCGGCTTAACACCAAAACCCGAAAACAACCTTTATTATTACCCACCATGATTTTAACATGTTAATTAATCTTAATTAATTATTCCCATGATCACCTGTTCATAAAAACATAAAAATTAAAAAGAAAGGTTTTTGGATTACCGAAAATACGTGGAATGAATAAATATTGATCTCACGAACACACTCCTAATCAATAATAAAAATCTAAACCCCGTCCTCCTTTTGGCTTGCTACCGGCGGCTAAACCAGAACGTCACGTTCTCCTTTTGGGTGTTGCTGGCGGCATAACCAGAACATCACGTTCTCCTTTTGGGTACTGATGGCGGCATAACCAGAACATCACGTTCTCCTTTTCGGTGCTGCTGGTGGCATAACCAGATCCGGCGTCCACCATGAGGTCTGCTAGGGTTTTTGCTTTGTTTTGAAAATGTGATAAATGAAAATGTAATGATTAACCTCCTGACATATTTTTGTGAAGTGGTTTGGGCCATAAGGCCCGTTTCCTTTCTTTGTGTCTACGGGTAGGTGGGGCCCACAAGAGAAACCTGAACCTTTTCATGCTTAATAATTACGTGTTCGTACGTTTGTATTGTTACGTTATCATAATTTATTCGTGTTATTATAAATACTTGTACGTTATTGTAATAATAATATACATAAATACATAAATACATATCTATGTGTTCGTGATTCTTACGTTCATGATTTCATGTTCGTGATTATAATTAATATTGATAATAATTATCTTGTATTAATACATACTTAATACTTATCGTGTAATAACACGTACGTAATTCTTGTAATTAATATTCGTGATTCGTGTTCATGTTATATAAGGAGAGTTGTAAATCTTATACGTATGATTATTAGTGTACTGTTCATGGTAAAAGCATGCGGGTTTTACAACTCTTCCCCCCCAAAAAGAAAATTCGTCCCCGAATTATAGATAAAGTAAACTGAAAGAGAAACATACCCGGATCAAACTGAGAGGGTATATAAGAAAAAAGGACATGCAGGTGTCATGGTAGAAGGAACGTGGAACATGACATGTCTTGAAAGGACATGGAACGTGACGTGACTGAAAGGACGTATCTAAACGATAAAAGAAAACGAATAAGAAGTCCGGATGTACTCCTCCGTTCCAAGTGGCTTACTGCCCAGAACGGTCCTCTAAACGGTCTTGGCGGAAATAACAATATTAGTCTTCATGACTTTTGGTTGACGATACAGAAAGTTTCTGGTTCATCAACATAAGATAGATCAGCATGAATTTGATCGAGTGGATAAGATATCAAAGTGTCACCCGAGGACACTTGATAGAAACTCAAAGCAAGAGTCGATGGGGTAACTGGTAAAACATCACAAGTAATAGCAACATCAACGTCTCCTCCAGGATCAAAACACTCATCCTCATTTCCCGGTATGAAATGAGGAGAGTTAAAGCGATACATCACCCGCTTGGGCGTGCACGTGGTAGGACGGGGTGGCAACATAATATGAGAAATATCAGAAGAAATATCTACCACCCGCGTCACGTCTCCAGACCGAATCAAAAGAAAGGTATGGTCAAATCTCTCCACCTCCTCTAAGATGGGAGGTGGCATGGCTAGCAAAGAATGCTCATCAATAGCAACAGAGTCGGGGCTATCAATTTCCTCAATCCCCTCTTCAAAGAGAGGATTCACCTCACTAGAGATGTAGGCGTCATCAAAATCAAATAAAGGGTTCGAATAAATCTTGAAAGTTTCCTTCTGAACATCTTCATCGGATAGTGACTCGTCATCACTAGAAGTAAAATCACCGAGATCAAAAAGAGAATTAGAGAAATCCAAAGAATCATCTCCCAAGATGTCGGTGGGAGGTAATGAATCATCACTAAAAAAAGATTCACACTCACTATCACTATCGGAAACAACCGTAGGCTCACTTTGGATTGGAATAAGAATCTCATCATAAGGAATAGTGATAAGACCCTCATCCCCCATGCTGAGAGAGGCATCGATCTTCGTAGTAGAAGAATCGAGAATAGGAGTGGTAGTCTCACATGATGGATTGAGATAGTAAATATTATCCTCGTCATCATCATAACAATAAGGAATTACACGAGGCGTAGAGGTATAAGCACTCAGATTAGATACTTGCTCTTGTCGCTGTCGCTTTTCCTCCTCTCTTGCTTCGCGTATGCTAGCTAATTCTTGTTGAACGTATTGAAGTGTATTCAAAAAAATTGGCTCGTTCTTCTTCACACATTCCAACAGAAGGTTGATGATCGAGGGTGTATTGTGGGGGCTCAAAATTTTAAAAACTGGAATTATAGCACGGATGTGGCTCATAGTAATTCATCGGTTAAGAAAAATTAGAACACGGATTTGGTTCATAATAATCCATCGGTGAAGAAAAATGAGGACATGGATTTGGCTCATAATAATTCATTGGCTGACAATAAGAAGTATCGTGAGGGCCCCCACAATGATTGCAACACGGGTATTGAGAAAAACTCGGTGCATGTTGTGGATACGGATCGTCATATATGGGAGAGTGTGAGATAGTGTTATTAGAGGTGAAGTATGAATTGGTCGAATTGCAAAATGAACAATGTCCAAATTCGTGATTAGGGATAGCCATACCGCACCGCTCGCATGAACACCAATAACATGATTGACTATCAGACGACCCACACCTTATACAATATGAATCCATGAAGAATTAAAAATAAGAGGGGTTGAGAAAAGAATTAAACACGATAGGAGATAAAGAAGAATATTTTTGAAACCTTTTTTATGATATATATAGTAATAAAGAAAAGAAGATAAAATAAGAAAATATTTTTGGTTTTTATAAATTTTATATATTTTTTTTGGATTTTTAAAATTTTTTATTATATATATATACAAATACGAAAATAAACTTTCAAAGCGAAAGGATCTTCAAGTCACCAACTAAAAACCCAACGCCAATATCGCATTCTCTTATTCCGTTAAACATCTTCGGCAATACCAACTCGAACCAAAACATCTTCGGCAATACCAACGGGGTATGTGAGAGTTCGATTAGCTAACTCGAGAGTCATATGAGTCGGTACAAGTTCGGGTAATGATAATTGTTTCCAAACCGAAAGTGGCATAAGATTGATTCTAGCGCCGAGATCCGCTAATACAATCATCGATTTGAGGAAACGAGCAAGGTAACATGAATCGTCCGGGATCTCCTAGCTTTTCGGGAAGCTCTTTGAGAAGGATCGCGGAACAATTCTCATTTAAACGGGTATTCACGAGCTCAACCATTTTTTCTTTCTTATTAAGCAAATCTTTAAACATTTTCACAAATTTAGGCATTTGAGCAAGTGCTTCAATAAGGCTTATGTTAACATTCACATTGGAAATCATTTTCAAAAAGTTGGAGACATGAACGTCATCTTTGGTGAGCACTTTAGCCTTGTCTAACCTAGATGGATAAGGAATATTAGGCTTAGACTTTGAAGGTTGAGAAGGAGAAGGACTCGATTCTTGAACAACCGTAGGGATAGGCTCTTTCGACAATGGAGAACTAGTACTAGGAGTGGTAGTGGGGGGAATCACCGAAGGGGGAGTAGGATTACTCATTATGACCTCCGGGCCTTGTCTCTCCTTTATGGGCGAAGAGATGGAAGGTCCCACTAAAGTGGATCCACTTCGAGTATTGATAGCACTCACATTAGCACGAGGGTTAATCTCGGTATTGGATGGTAAGGCTCCTTGGGGTCTAAGGGCTTGAATCATTGTCAAAAATCTCTTATCGTTGGACTCTTGCATTTGTCTAGTAGATTCTTGCATTGCTTTCATGATTTTCTCATGTTCGGTCAATTTTTGTATAACCAAGTCCATTTGAGGATTTTGCATGTTCATTTGATTAAACCCTTGATTAGGAAAAACTTGGTTTTGATATTGAGATTGAAAATCGTTAGTATTAGAAAAACCTTGGTTATTATTTTGAAACCCTTGATTTTGATCATTAAAATTCCCTTGATTTCCATTCCCTTGAAAATTACCCATTTGAGGAGCTTGGTTCCTAATTTGGTGTTGGGTATTTTGGGCAGGTAGGGGTGGTCTTTGTGGTGCTACAAAACCCGGGGGAGCCAAATAATTAGTACTTTTATAAGACAAATGGTTAACATCAACATTTGGTTTAAATGGAACCCTTTCATTAGCATTAAAAGCACAAACTTGTTGTTGTTGATTGTAAACCTTGTCACAATTAAAATATGAATGTGGTCCACCACAAGTCTCACACGTTTCACTAGTTTCTTTCAAGGCATTAACTTGACCTTTGATGGCTTGGGTTTGTAACGCAATTGTTTCAACAAGCGAAGTGATTTTATCGATACTCTTGTCACTTTCACTAGAACTATCACTTGCCATAGTGGCCCTAACACTCTTGGTTTGTACTTTAGCCTTGTTTTCAGTTATGGCCCAAGCCTCGTTCATTGATTTCACAAGAATATTGCCCCCCGCGGCACTATTAAGTGAGTCTTGGTCATTTAGAGTTAAACCATTGTAAGACGTATTAATTTGATGCACTTTAGTGAAACCGTGTTGTGGACATTTTCTCAAAAGCTCTTTAAATCGATCCCAAGACTTACTAAACGTTTCCCCATATTTTTGCTCAAAGGTGATTATGTCATTTCTCAAAGAGGTGGTCCGTGATGGTGGAAAAAAGTAGTTAATGAACTTGGTCTCTAAATCAATCCATGTAGTAATACTTTGGGTGGTTCCTTATCAAGCCAAATCCGGGCTTGTCCCTCGAGGGAAAAAGGAAAGAGTTGTAAACGAATAGCCTCTTGTGGCACCCCCATTGTATTTGACGGTATTAGCCAATTGTATGAAACGTTTGATATGAGCGTGTGGGTCATCATTAGTACGGCCTAAAAATGGTGTAGCGAAAACCATTTGAATAAGACCCGTTTAAAGTTCAAAATGATTAGCTCCAATATCCGGCACCACAATCGCGTCATCGTTTCCTTCAACGTGAGATTGGAGAATCTCAATCATTGGTCGATTATCCGTTGCCATCGTTATGTCGAAAGCACGATCCCCGGCAGCGGCGCCATTTTAATATAAGAGTTTTTGCAAACTCTATTTAGATCTATTTTCGTTCCACAAATCGACTCGAATTGAAATCGGACTAAACGTAAGATTTAATTTGTTTTTGGTAAAATGTATTTTTGAAATTTTAAACTAATTAAAACTATTTAAAAGGCTAATTTAATTAAAACTATTGAAAACTATTTAACCAATTTTGAAATCTAATTAATTCTAATAAAGCTATTTTGAAACTTAAATAAAGCTAAAAATTTTAATGTGAAAGAAATTTATATTAAGACTATTTTTAATAAAACACTTTAAATGAAATTAAAAGTAAATTGAAAACTAATTTAAAATTATAAAAGTAATAAAATTAATATTTTTTTTACTTTTTGTTTTTTATAAAAACTGAATTAAAGAAAATTTAAATAAAACTTTTAAATAACTTTAAACAAACTAAAAACTTGTATTAAAAAAAACTGACAGATTGACAAAGCTATATTAATTAAATGGTGTAAAGTAAAACACAAATAAAGGCTTAGATCAATTGGAAGGGCGTTGGGTTGCTATGCTTGAGGTCAGGGGTTCGAGTCCCCTGACAGACAATTTTTTTTTTTTTAATAATTTTTATTTATAGAATTTTGATACTCAGACCAAATGTCTGAATTTATGCAGTAACAGTAATACAAAGGACATAAAAACAGATAATAAAAAAAACAGTCAATCAAATAAGCAGTACCCTACTAAAACGAAATTAGATAAGCTAAAACGCAATAAGCTAAAAAAACTAAATAAGCAGATATAAAGCTATGGTTATCATAAGCAAACAGTTAAACCCAAATAGCAGTTAAAATAGGCAGACAATAAGCAACTTTAGGCCAACAAAACCAAACTTAATGAAACTAAATAAGCAAATATCTAAATAAGCAAATCTAAATAAGCTATAAATCAAAAGCAGATCCAAAATAAACTCGAAAGCAGGTCCAAACAACTAATTTAAACAAATCTCAAATAAATTAAACAAAACAATAGCAGCTAAATCAAACAAATATTAAATCTAAAACTTAATAAAATAAAATAAAAAGATGAGAAACTTTTGTCGATTCCGTTGTGACGAAGGGTGGTGCTGAACCCCCTTATGAATCGAAGCAAACAACACCATTAATCATCTCGAATTCAACCAAGAACAATCAACCCGAACCAAATAGAATCTGAACAGTAACTTTATAAATTTTCCCAGTAGGGGAAAATTGAATACACTTTCCTTTATTATTATTATTTTTTTTATTTATTTTTTTATAATCGAATAAATAAAACACGAACAGTAATATATGAAAAAAAGGAGAGATTAGAGATAATAATCAAACTTGGCAGAAATTAAACTGAGACACGAAAATTAATTAATTAAAATCTAACTTTCATTAATAATCAAAAGATTACATTATTGGAAATTAAAAAATACATTAAACCTAAAAAACTAATTTGGCAGAAAATTAAAAATAAAGAAAAAGTGCTATATAAAATTACAGATATGAAGGTTTTTATAGGAGAAACCCTGGAAAACCTTCTTCTTAGCTTCAAAGGTAAGCAATTAATCTTGGCCATTAAATCCTTCATTTTGCATTCTCTTTCTTCTCTTCACTTGATCAACGGATGAGAAACGTTTTTGTGCCACGGATTGCCAAGCTGTAATGGTTTGTGTTTGTTGTGGGATGATGTGGATGCACATGATTGGTAGATTTGTGATTGGTGAGGTGGTTTAACCAATCACAAAGGAAGATTTAGCCACGTCACGATGGATTGAGGACCACTCCCTTGGTGGATCTTCCGATTCTTGGGGGGATTTAAATGGTAAACGTGTGAATCACACGTTTTTGGTAAAACCCCAATTTTAATTTGGTATTTTTGGTGTATATGGTGAATTAGGGTTTGTGGAGGTAAAAGAAAAGTTATCTGTGTATAGAGAGAGAGTTTGGTGAATGAGGGATTTATATTGTTTGTATCGTTTGTCAATAAAGAGGAGGTGGGTAATTAGTTTAATAGACGTGTGAGGTTCCACGTGTGGGGGGAGTTATTTGAGTAAATTATTTTGTGTTGTTGACTTTTGACAAGTTATACGTCCACTATTTTAAATAGTAAAATGGCTTTTGTGCAGCCCAAGTACCTCGTCCCTTTATTTTTTTGCGTAATGGGCTTGGCCCAATAATGTTTAAACATTATAACCCGTATGATGTGAATTGGATTGGGCCTAATATTGGGCTTTTTGTCCCAAAAGTAAATAGATATCTTTCAATATTGGGCTTTTAGGCCCAATACACAAATGTGGGCCCCACAAGCTTGAATATCTTCAAAAAGATTAAATCCGCTAAAAACGAACTTGATTTCGGCTTCGTTGGTCATTTCTTCAAAATCGTGTCGATTTTTCCGGTTTTCGTGATCTTGGGCACACTTTTGGTCTTTGACTTAGTCTTCGTCTCTTTCTTGGACTTTTCTTCAATATTTGACCGTGAAATCCCGTGTTTTCTTTCCTTTTGATTATTTGTACCTATTTTAACACAAAAACACAAAACCACGCGTAATTCCGACTTTTACGATATTAAACACATGATTAGGTCTTGTTTTTCCTTGATTTTAGTGGCAAAAGGATAAGTGTTTACACACTTATTAAAGTGTAAATGAAACGTTATGATATAAAATAACTTAGACTAACTGATGTTAGTCCCGTCTTAGCAATAATGCGCGAGACATACTGAAATGTAGTACGTGAACAACTGTGAACGTGATACGTGAACAATTGTGAACGTGATACGTGGAGATATGGTGAGTGTAATAAGAGAAAACATATGGTGATCAATGATACGTGTAAAATATCGTGAACATGGTATAACTAAGGAGGTAACGCCGAACGCTATAAGGTGAGAAGTGAAATGTGACATTTAACGTCTGTCTGAGAATAGAGAGTTATACTAAACTTAGGTCTGGTCTCTCAAGCTCTTGCAAAACTTCCCAGAACGAAAATAAACGTAAAAATCGTAAGCAAGGAGACAATCATGAACGTCAATAGTTTCATGAACGTGAGTGTGAAAGCAATTTGTAAAATTTGAACAAAGACGTGAACGTAAAAAAAATAGCACAAATGTGAACCTTCGTCTGGCCCGATAGCTGAGGGATTACCAAGTGATCGGATGAGCCCTGGCTGGAACACGTCCGATCAATCTGTTGGTTCTGTAATCCTTGCGGATGTAAGGATTCTGTAGACTTGGTCAAACTGTTGACAATAACCCATATAACACCATGCTTCTTTTTAGTTTGCGTTAATCAGGTAACCAAAATCCATGGAGATCTTGTCCCATTTCTGTTCACCTTTTTCTGATGATGGAAAACATCCTAGTCAGTTGGTGTTCTATCTTAGCCTGTTGGTATGTCAGGTACTTAGATATGAACGTAACTATATCTTGCTTCGTAGAAACTTGATACATAGAAATTTGTGGAACTATAAGTCTCCGAACTTAAACTTCTCTTAGCGTAGGATTTTCTGGAACACCTAATGTAGTGTAGGGTTCTCACCTTTACGCATAAGCTGAGTCATGGTAAGATTAATGCGAATCCATGTGATTCAGCGTGTCACTGTAATCAACCAGAATTTATATTGGAAAATTTCAAGGTGAAATTTCTCCTGCCATAGAATTTGCAACATAGTGCAAATATGGTCTTCCTGCTCTTCTCTAGACCTAGAGAAAAAATCAGGTTGTTCTCGATGAAAATACTGATGAATTTGTTTATGAGTTCATGGAAACTCAATTTATTATGTCTATAATGGTGCTGGAGCATTTATGAGACTAATACAAAATCACGAATCTAGCATGACCGAGTCGTGTATGAATAGCAGTCATGGAAATGTTCTGCTCTTTCACTTGTCACTGTTGGCGGCATGATCATGAGTCCGATCTTGGATTGGTGATTAACACCTTAAGTCGATTGGACATGTTGTCAATACATGGAGGAGAATAACGGTTATGGATGGTGATTTGTTTTAAATTGACGGTAGTCGACGCATAATCTCATGTTAACGTCCTTCTCCTTGAAGGTTCTTCTGGAATGTATGGGAAGATTTTGGTATAATCGACTGGTTATGGGTAAAAGGAACTTCAGTGGTCGTGTCTTAACTGACAGCTAGATAATTTTAGCAGTCATGGCTAACAAAGCACGTGCTTGGAAAGCATAGATAATTTGTACAAATTTTCCTAATGGAAAACCATGGTGAATGTATTCAGGAGCCTGAACATTACTTTACAAAATCATGAATCGTAGCAGGGTGTGCTGCTCGTAGTCCATAATTAGGATTAAATTCAACTCGCATCTGTCCGAGGTAATGCGTTAGTAGCTTGGATCTCATCATTAAGCTGAAGGAAAACCTTCGTATACATGGGGGATACGAATGGCGTCCTTTATGGTCATAAATATATGAAATATAGGTGCAAGAAAGGAAAGTATCATTCGAACAATCGTGACAGATCTCACTGATATGCCGGTGCTGGTACTAAAATTCTTGTGTCTTGATTAGTACATGGCACCACAAAATGGATATACCCTTTGGAGGGTACCTTGAATTTCTTAGGGATGTTCCAGAATTGGACGTGAGTCATGTGTCTTGACTCGTGTCTTGGGAGGTATAAGCATGACACGTGTCTTGACTGATGTCGTGACATGTGTCTCGAGATGTGAAACAAATAGAACTACAAATATTAGGTTATTATGCCAGAATTGGCGGATCGGTTGGAGTACTGATCCTTTGTATTTCTGATCACGCCCGCGGCTGGAGTTTCGGTTGCGATTGCTAGGATAGTTTCTTTCATAGTAGTGGTAACTATCGTCCTGTCTGTCAGTTCTATGACGGTCATTCTCATGACTGTGATTCATGTAACTATTCAGCTGAGTGGCCGGCTGGTACCGGTTTGCACTCATATGACTGAAACGACAACTGAATGACGTGTAATATGTAACTAAGAATTAGGGACCATGATTGATGGGAATCGTCTGGTGGTGAAGCATCTTCTCATTTGATTGCTTTGATCTAACGCCTTTGTCTTCGTCTTGTAAGATCTCTAGGTTCTGAACAGCATCAGCATCTCGTAGCGTCTCTAAAATCCGCAACATCAACCCTTAGTAACATCTCCAAGCTATGAGCGGCATCAGCAATTTGTAGAGTATCAGCAAGTGGAATACGCACATAGGATACGGTACATGGAGTACACATGGAATGCACATGAAATGATCGGTATGGGGTCGATCATCTGACATGATTTTAAAGGAAAATAATTGGTTAAATGGTTAGAAACACCAACATGATAACCTGACAATGCCAGTCTACACCTCATTCTGGTTGCATAGAGAAACGCTAACGTGTGGTTAAACGAATATCAACGATGATTTTCCTGAAAGCATGATTAATGAAAACCAACCATGACTATCATGAAAGCAGGATTTAAATGAATTCCAATAGTGTGTTGCATGAAAGCATAAACAACAAAAGAGACGTAAGACGTAATCACGTGAAGACGAAATCATCATGAAGAAACATTAAACAACCTAACATGAAGGAGTGTGTAACATAATCAGCATGAAACTGAAGTTAACCATGACAATATGAAAACATACTTGACATAAAAACATAGTAACTTATGAGGGGACATGAAAAAAAAATTATGCCAATAAATCATGAGAAAAATTTTATGCATGAAAACAGTGCGTGAATGCATGATGCAGTTTATAAAAACCTTTATATGCGCGAGGGTAAACGCCAATGGCCAGTTTACCCAAAACAAAAGACATGGAGAGGGGACGCCTATGGGTCGGTCCCCAAGTTAAAAGTTTCGATAAAAGCACATGCGACTAAATAGGGTCAGTCCTGTACCAACCATTACTTAGTCAAAATTCCTGCAACAATGATACATGAAACATAAATAAGTAAAAATCATCTGTCAAAACTTATCAGAAAAAAAATTATGTGACTAATTATGAACTACTATGGTTGAGTCCACATAACCACAGTTCACGAGGAACATCATGCATGAAACAATGACACATAACTAAATATGAATGACGGTTGTCCATCCATATTAGTACAACAATATCGATGAAAACATCAAGGTTAAAACATCAAGGTGCTGAAAACATCATGGTTAAAACAACAATGCGCTGTACACATCAATACGTGGAATAACAAGCGTTGGCTTAGGAAGCTCCTGGTAACTACCCACTAGTCACATGTCAAGTTTTAGAGCCTACAGGTCGAAGCCTTGGATCTGATACCATAATTGTAACACCCCACTTTGATAAATGGACCGTTACGCGTAATTATGGCGTGTTATCAAAGCATGAAAGGTAATATGTAGTAAAACATACATGACCATAAGGAAAACCGAAATCAAACATCGGTTCCCAAAATAAGCCCAAAACATAAATAAAGTAAATGAATTTAATGAAAGACTAAACAAGCATAAGTATATGAAGGCAAAAGGAGAAGAAGTCTATGGCAGCTTCCATCCTATGCACGTCCTCCAAATGCTCGAGTCTGTCCTTGGGTACCTGCCGTTTTGGGACATGGAAAGGAAAGTAACGGCTGAGCATAACGCTCAGTGCACGGATATATGACATAGTATGAATGGTTGAAACATAAATAAGACTAATAGCAGCGGAAATGTATAAGTCCTAGAAAACCTATTTGTTTGTCATGTTAACTGGTTTTAGTTCTGAAAACATAGCTTATGTTACTTATGAAATCTGTATTAGTTAATGTACCAAAAGCCAATATAGGTCATGAGGTCAACAACGTGCATGAATACTTGGAGGGGAGACCTCATCATGCAATTAGAGGGGTTGCCTCTAATTGACTGGTAAGTGGGTAGGAGGGATCAGCTCCTTGTGAAGGATGCAAGGCACACACCACATTCACCATGAAATCCTGACTGAAACATGTAACTAGGATGCACCCATACGCCCCACATGATAATATAATAATATAATGGCTAAATAACTGAAAAGGGACGCCACGAGCTATCACTCCGCCGTGGTGAAGTCACAATACTAGTGCCTCTAGTGTTATGGTTATGGTACCTACATAACTAGGTGAAACTGGTCATGCATGTATATGGCTAAGGTAACTAATAAAACATAAGCATTTAATCTATAACTACTGGGGAAAACAGTTAGCTGCATACGGGAAATCCTAATGAAGGAAGAGATTGTCCTTACTGAAGGACGGGAAATCCGTACCTTAAGTCCAGTGAACGAAGAAGATGAACGGAAGAGAGTCCTACTTCGATCTCACTAATGCTACATAGAAGGATACGTGTATAAGTATACTGTCTACTGCGTATGTAACTGATTATAGTATGTCTTGACTCGTTTTATATGTTTTGGTCTTGTTTTACTGATTTTAATGTTACATTGCTTTTATCATGTGTTTTAAGCCTTCTGATTAAGTATTAACTAATATTCTTGTATTATTATACTTGTAGTGTAATAATAAGTAACTTTCTAAAAATAGCAGGTTTCCTAAAATAGAAAGTTTCCAAAAACAGATTTACTTCTTAAAATAGAATAATTTCTAAAAATAGAAAGTTTCCAAAAATAGTAAGTTTCCTGAAATAGAAAGTTTCCATATTTAGAATTAAGCTGAATTTATAAGCTAATAATATAAGCTTAGTTTTACTGATTAAATATACTAAGTCATGTGATTAATAGTATAGTTTATTACTTATAACATGTAAATTAAATAAACTATAGGTTATAAAATTTAATTAATTATAAACATGATTTAATTAAATTAAGTGTATAAAATACTTAGGTTAAAACATGTATTAATATTTATATTAATATAACCTAAGTCATGATAATTAATTAATTACATGTCATGTTTTAATAATTAATTAATTACTATAGTCTAATTTAAATAATAAAATACTTAGGTTATAATCAGGTATTATTAATAATAATAAACCTAATTCATGTTTTAATTAAATTAATTAGGTATCATGTTAAATTAATTTAATTAACTTGAAAAAAATATATGCACATGTAAACTAATTAAACTTGGAAAAATAATTAACCCGATCCCGTGTATTATTTATTAAACCGTGCCGAGAACCGAACCCGTGAAGACCCGTGAACCAACACCCCCCAAAACAGTGGCAAACCGGCCTAAGTCGGCTGCCCCTGCTCTCGGCAAGTTGCCACCGGCTGCTGCCGGTGGTCTTGTCCTGCTCACGCAGCCGCTGACCACAAACGGGTTCCCACCGGCAGTTGCTGGTGGTTCCCCCTGCCTGCCCGCGGTTCCCCTTTCTTACCATAAATAGCCATCAGCTTTGGCCGGTGGTGAGGCTGTGGCTGACGCGACCTAAACCAACCACAAGGACACCCCCGACGTGAGTCGGGGTGCCTTGTTCCCTGCTGTCGACCGTAAACCAACACCACCGAGACCTTTGTCTCGTGTGGTGGTGCGAACCAAGCGACACCAAGAGTCGTAGGACTCTCGGTTGTGTGGCGGCCGAACACCAAAACCCAAAAACAACCTTTATTATTATCCACCATGATTTTAACATGTTAATTAATCTTAATTAATTATTCCCATGATCACATGTTCATAAAAACATAAAATTTAAAAAGAATGGTTTTCGGATTACCCAAAACACGTGGAATGAAAATAAATTAGTGAAATATGTTAAAATCATGTAATTAATAGAGTTTTAATTTTCGGGAATTAAAATAAATTAGGTTCTAGTTTTGGTAATTAATGGGGGGTTTTAGGGTTTAAAAATCGCTTTTTTTTTGGTATAAATCGGAGTAGGCAGAAACTGTCGCTAAACTGTCAAAATATGTCGCTAACTGTCAGAAACTATCGCTAATGCCTAGGCAGATTTTGAGAAAAATCGTTTTGGTCATAACTTATTTGTTTTTAAAGGTTTTTGGGTGATTCAAAAGCCTAAAATTATGTACTCGGAACATACTTTTCAAATATTCAGAAAGTTTCGTAATTGGAAGTCAGTAGCTTGGTCGAATTAATTGTAGAAGTGTTGAGTTCAAGGTTAATTTTCGGACAACATGGTTTAAACTCGTGTTTTGGGTATTTTGCGGTAATGAACACTTGGAGGGTTAACATAGAGATGAGTTGGGAAGGAATTTGAGAGTTCTTTAGACCTTATTATACGTGGTTATATTTTGATGAGTTTTGATTTATGGTATTTATGAGTAAGACTGAAATCGGGGTGACAGTTTTAAACCCGTTGAGTTATGTGACGGCTCCTAACTTGGTTTCAAGACAGTTCTTGTTTGTTGAGTTGCGTGATTTAGTTAGGTTGGTTACATAACTTCATGGTTTTGATAAGTTTCTCGCGGATGGTTAAGGCTCATGTGTTGTTGGTTGAGATTATTTTCGTGTAAACTGAGTTCATGTTTGAACGTGAAGGTTTTATCAGGGATATGCATCCTCGTTTGTTTGCTGAGAATAAGTTTGAGTTTGGGAGTGAATCTCGGGACGAGATTTCTATTAGGAGGGAGTGATGTGACAACCGTGGTTTTGGGTTTGTCACTTGGTCTTACTTTTAGGTTATTTTATGTGTGCTTACTTGAATTGTGTGTTTACGTGTTTATTTTGTGTGAACGAGGTTGGGGTGGTTATCGTTTATGAGTATAGAGTACTCATAAGTAAATCGAGGAACGGTTATTTCATGTTCATGAGCTCACAAGTGGTGACTGTGAAATGAAAATGGTGATATTGTGGTGTTTACGTATACGTATAAGTATTATAGTAATAGTATTTTTTTTAGGATTTACGGTTTAGCATTTAGAGGTCTCGGGTGAGGTAATTATCCATATGAATATTTTTCGGGATAGTTTTAAGTCATTTAGGACTTAGTTATAAAGTTTATTTCAAAATTTGAGATTTCTTTTAAAAGTGTATATTTTACGACTTTTACGGTAAAACGCGTAAATTTGACTAGTTTTACGGTTTTGAGGTTTTGGAAGCTTTAGGAGCTGAAATAAATTAAGGAAACTTAAGGTAATATTATTAACATAATATTAAAAAATAAAAAATAAAAAAAAACGATTTTATTGGGTGTTTGGGTCGGTTTAGACGCACCAAAGAAATAGAAAAAGGGAAAAAGGGAAAAAAAAAAGAAAGGTGGGTGTTATACTTGGACTAGGATTTTATGTACACACTATATAAGGTTATCTAATAAATAAAAAAACATAAATCCCTGGAGACAAAGAAAAAGTCGTGGGTTTCATAGAGGAGAATTAGGGTTCTTCAAAAAAATTAGGTTTTCTTCATCTTCCATTGATTAAGGTAAAAACCTTCATTAACCTTTTTAATTAAATTGTTTTTATGTTTAATTAATCATTCTTATGATAGATTAAGGGTTAGCGTTTATATAAAAACAGTAGATTAATGATGTATTAATCATAATATGATGATCATATAATCTAGGTCTTGTATTAGAAGGGTTATAGGTGATTAATTAGATCAATTTGTTTAAAACCCGTTTTTAAAAACTGGGCAGAATTTTGAGTCTATTGTTTTGATCATATCTCGAGTTCTAGAAACATTCAAGATGCGATCAAACTAGCCCGGCATAGGTAATTGAGTTGGCTTTCTAAATCAAGAAACGAGAACTAAATTGGAGGTCGGGAAGTGGGTCAAAAACAGGTTACAACAGTCAGAGGTCAAACCAGTTTTGAATTCAGTCTGTTTTCTTTTTAAGTTTTGGGTTGTTTGGGGTACTTAGGGTTGCATTGGGATCTTCTCACGAATATGAGAGATGGTTTATATATTGTAGTAAGGATCTGCACTTTGGCTAAGATTTTGGTTTAGGTTAAGACCCTCTAATGGTAATGAACTTTTCATACGTTTAAAATCAGTAAATTCTGAATAGGTAGCAATATATACACATATATCTGGGCCTTAACAGTAGCTTTAAGGTTAGGGAAAGTGGGAGGTTTTAGCTAACATGTATAAAAGTGTGAATATTCCTTTTACAGAAACCATGGGTATGTTTAAGTGGACGTTTGACTTAAAGTTTTGAGACCTAAAACTGGGACTGTTTTGTGTAAAATTATGAACGGGATAGCTATTAAACTTAACCAAGTTAGGGACTTGTTAAGGAAGGGTAATGGGGTGATTAGAGCTTAACAATGAGGTAATTATACGGGAATAGACTAGATGTCCATCATAGGTTGATGAGCCATCTTAGTGATTGGTTCGTGTATTGATTTTGTGTTTTTGGTTTGTTAGCTTGTTGCTAGTGCGAGGACTTGTGAAGAAGCTATCAGGTGAGTTTCATAGTCCCATGTTTACTATTGATTTTGACTTCCAGATGGGATGGAAGAGACACTGTGTTGAGTTATTTTCTAAATTGATGATGTGAATGTGTTTGTGATTTGAGATGGACTTGTGTGTACATTATGTGATTAACTGCTAAGTGATTTTTGATTGTGTATGTTTTGGATAGGGGGACACGCGCCGTCTCAGTTATTGTGGTTTGACAAGGTAGTGGCCTTGTGGTTTGACAAGGTAGTGGCCTTGTGGTTTGACAAGGTAGTGGCCTTGTGGTTTGACAAGGTAGTGGCCTTGGGATAGTGTTGGAAACTCACTTTATGTGACGACATTTAAGAATTCCCGTTAGTTATCATAGTCACGCACATTTAGACTAGACTAGGCTCTTTGTATAGTTTAGGTTGTGTGCGTGACTATATATACCCCTCCTTAGCTTCCAAGGAGGGGTGTTGATTGTCATTTTGTTCATTTGGAATACACACACTTTTACTCTCAACCTCTCTTTCTCTCTCTCTAAGCCAACAATGGCTTCCACCACCATTTACCACCACATTAGACCACCAGATCCATTTTAGCATTTCTTCATTTGGCATCAGAGCCACGGTTCCATCCTTGGATCGTGTTTATATACACGATTTGGTGGTCTAATTCATTCTTGTGTCTCGTTTTATATTATTTCTGTCCATTATCACAAATTTTTTTTGTCACGCATTACTTTTTGTCCAAACGGTCACATTGTTTTCACTGGTCCAAATCTATATCACTGGTCAAAAATGGTTAAGTTACTGGTTAAGTTTTCGTAGTCAAACATGGTTAAGTTACTGGTCCAAATCTATAAACTTAAATACTTGGCTGGTCAAAGGTCTTGCAGAATCTTTTATTATATCTGTTCTGGGTTTTATTTTTTTTGAAGATGAAGGTGAAAACCAGATTTGCCAGAAAATCAGACCCAGAAATCACCTTTCCGGATTTTCAGGAACAAGGACAGCTTTGGATAAGATTCTGCTTCCTAGTACATCGCATTGAGTGCGATGGGTTGAATACGATGGCTCTATTACGATGGCTCCACTGCGATGGAACCATCGCAATGGGTCATCTTGATGCGATGGACTTCTTGTGTTTAGACTGCGATGGGTCATCTTTACGATGGACTCTTCTCTGGTTTAGACTGCGATGGGTCCATCTTGACTGTGATGGACCCAAGTTTCGATGGGTAATGGTTTTGACTGCGATGGACTCTCATTGCGATGGTTTCCATCGTAATGGGTCCATGGTCTTGACTGCGATGGACCCAAGTTTCGATGGCTATTATTTTTGACTGCGATGGGATGACTTTTAGACTGCGATGGCTTAAATATTTTGCTGCGATGGAAAGTAACTGTTTGACATTGCGATGAAACTGTTTAATTATTGCGATACAAAGACTTGAAAACTTGACTCGTTTAACACATGACCCGGGGCCAAATTTGTGACCAAACCGAACCCAACCCAACCGAGTCAACTCGGTAATTACCGAGTTGACTCAGTTAAACTCACTGAGTCGAACACAATTTAACAGACCAACCTTTTATCTCCACAACTTCAAAACTAATCTACTCCCATCGTCACCTAAACCCTCTATCAATCTGACAAGACTCGAACTCAACATAAAATCAGAAAACTTTTTGATCTCAGATTAATTTCGTGGGTTATAATTTGTTATGACCTCGAAAGATCATTACCACCCGAAATCATATCATCATCGATCCTGAACCGTCACGGTTTCATGTATATGGGATAACCATCTTATTAATATACGAATTTAAAGAGAGAACAATAACAATTATGTTATATTCTATCTTTGATTCGATTGAAAAAGGTTAGATCAATCACATGCAATCACCATTCGTACCTACCCGAGACCTCAATATTGAGATCTAGAAGACGTTTTCTTCTTGATTCTTCATTTTTATATGGTTCGTTTGATATGGTATATTTGACTTCGAATCGAGTGGTGATTTGGTTTGAGTTGATATATTTGTGATAAGATTGGGGGTTGCGTATGATTGGAGAAAAGATTCGGATGGTGAAAGTTTAATTTGGATTTAGTTTGATGATGATGGATGGTTGATCTGGTGGAGGGGCGGAGAGAACGATGGAAGGAGTTTGGGGGCGGATAAACCAATGTTTGTGATATGTTTAGGGTAAAGTGTGAGCATAATTAGGGTTGGGGAAAGTTATATATCCCATGATGTTGGACCGGGTTTGTGACATGGGCCTTGGACACTCGTTTTTCTTTGATAAACATTGGCTATGTTTAAATTGAGTTGGGCCGTGTGTCTTTAAACTAAATATACACAAAATTGTTTGTTTCAAATTTATTCATTTTGAATAAAAATTTTTGTGTATTATGATATAATTTGGACATTATCGAGACAAAAGTGATGTGACAAAGTTCCGTGACAACGTGACAAGACAAAAGTGACGAGACATTGTTAAGGAGAATGGATGCTCAAACAAACAAGTTCCTTTTTTGAATTTGTAGTTTTTTTGTTGCATTTGTGGTTCTTTAATTTTTCTTGACACTGATGGGGTGACGAGAAATTGACGCGACAAAATGAAGTGACAAATGTGACGAGAATTTATTTTGACGAGACCAAGAAAAATGGGTGATTTTTTAGTGGCTACAGATTTTGTTTGATCGGGTATTAATTACGTGACGTTGAAGACGGATTTTTCGAAGGCGTGTATTTATTTTATCTTTTACTAGATAACTTGCTAGTGC
The DNA here is from genome assembly GCA_025667525.1 of Glebionis coronaria. Classification (NCBI taxonomy): domain Eukaryota; kingdom Viridiplantae; phylum Streptophyta; class Magnoliopsida; order Asterales; family Asteraceae; genus Glebionis; species Glebionis coronaria. The sequence goes on from CM046877.1 coordinate 489,193,528, forward strand.
TTAATCCTAGAATGAAGACTTGGTTATCTGGTTTCTGGGTTCGGGGTGGATGGTTGATGACTCGGATAACTATCATTTAAAGGGGTTACATTGTTGTACTCAGTGTCACGCGCTTAGTCGACGTGGATAATTTCAAGAGGTGTTGTGCTTATAGACTTCTTCAGTGATGCATTGAGTACTTAGAGATTTCTCCACCGTTCTTCATTCAACAATAGTGCAAGTTTAAGTCACAAGATCGAAGGATTTTTATTCAGCTTCACGTTTGATGTATCTGGTTCATTCTTTCAGTGGTCGCTTCAAATTGCTTTCACGTGGGATGGTAAAGGTGGCCATGGAGAGTTTATGAGAAGAGATTTTCGATCAACAGCTGATTCTCACAAAACATATAATTCAGCTTATTTATTATTCTCACGAGATTTCAGGTTCATGTGCGTATAATTTATTGATGGTTTCGAGTTTCGAAACCATCAAGGGGGAAGAAGAAGACACATTGAACGCACAACGAGTACACGTGATGAACTTCATACCTTCTTTTGATTTGAAGATATTCCGGGATGACATTTGTCATAGTCGTAGAGAAAATCAGTGTTTTAACTCGTGTCGTTATCAATCTCCAAACGGTACACTACTGATTCGAGGTTTAATTGTTTGATTGTTGCAATTAAACATCATCATTATCCTATATGCATTCCCGGGACTTAATTGACTCTGGTGCATCTCCGGAAGAAGATATGTACATTTCCGGGACTTAATTGACTCTGGTGTTACGATGTCAGCTTCATGAATAGGATAAAGTGTCCACTTCAGTATTTGAGCTTCATAATTGGGATTGATTTACCTTCTTCAACTATGTGGGGGAAGAAGTGTCTTGATTCTTTCTGGTATGCATAACTTGAACTCTCAGGGGGAAGAAAAATTCAGAAAAATTATTCAAGCGTGAGAAGAAAAGTTGTTGATCTACTTGGTGTGCCCCAAAACTTTCAATCTCTCTTAGCAACATTATCATGTTATATGATGGGATTTGCTAGTTAGATTCCGCTGTGCGCTTAATTATTCTAAGCTTTATTGAAAGCTTTGAAGTTGCTTACGAGGATTGTTGGTTTAGGGGGAAGCTATTTAAAATGCTTCTACATCAAGGTTACGTGGCATGAATTAGGGGGAAGCTAATTCAGAAGCTTCTCCTTAACCAGAAGTGTATGGGTTACTTAGCTCGTGCCGTTACAGTATTTCTTCTACAAGTTACTTTAAAGATGAGTCGTTTTGAAGACGAAGGCCTCAGAAGATTTCATCAGCATTGGATGCTTCATGAAAGCTCTTGTTCTTAATTATTTTGTACTTGTTAGGAAGAATATTGTAAGGAATTCTACACGTCGTCCCATGGGGGAAGATTGTTGGAAACTCACTTTATGTGACGACATTTAAGAATTCCCGTTAGTTATCATAGTCACGCACATTTAGACTAGACTAGGCTCTTTGTATAGTTTAGGTTGTGTGCGTGACTATATATACCCCTCCTTAGCTTCCAAGGAGGGGTGTTGATTGTCATTTTGTTCATTTGGAATACACACACTTTTACTCTCAACCTCTCTTTCTCTCTCTCTAAGCCAACAATGGCTTCCACCACTATTTACCACCACATTAGACCACCAGATCCATTTTAGCATTTCTTCAGATAGGTACATAGTGTGATCATCTATGGTACCATGTTGTTTGGCAAGGTAGGAGCCTTAGATTTTGGTTTGGAATGATTGCTCTTGAATACTAGTTGTTAATACATAATTGTAGCACATTGTCCATATGTTATTGTGTTGGTGTTTGTTATTCACAGCTTGTAACTGATTTGGCATTGGAGTCTAAACCTATGACTCTCACCAACTTTATGTTGACGTGTTTTAGTGTCTCTTTCAGGTGATAGTGTGTTTAAGCTTGAGGATAGAAGTGGCTAGACTTGGATGCCTTAGGATTGCATATAGAAGGAGATCCTCGTTCCTTCTTAGTTTACCTATATGTTTGTTTTTTTTGTGTTATTTGTTTGTCTTGGGTAAGAGGTAGGACTGTTACCTACTTACTTAGACTCCTGCATTGTTGAGATATTGTCATGACATTTGTGTCACCATTTTTATGACATTTCTTATTTCATATAGTTATCTCTATAGACACGCCATGTTGTGATGATATCCATACGTCGCGCCCTATATTCCGCCATGGTGGGGTGTGACACAAGGTCCTAGTATGTAATCACTGAACCATTGGGCAATGCAGCAATGTATGCACACAATGTGTCTAGATCAATACCAGCAGGTTTAATCCTTGGTGAGTCTGAATGAGAAGCACTGACAAAGGTTGATCCACCGCTGACACAAGGTGATCCAGTAACAGGATGCACATATGATTCTCTCTTATCAACTTGTGGTTCACTATGTGAGATGAACGCCATGTTTCTATAGGTAGATTTGCTTCCATGATCCAACAAGATTTCATTTTCTACAATCTTTAGCTTATTGTAGACATCATCAGAAGTAGAACTCTTGTGGGCATTGGTAGAAATGATAGACCTAGCTTCAATCTTCCATGCATCACCAAGACTTTTAAGGAAAGTAGTAATGATATCAGCATCATTATACATTGTTCCCATAAAGGACAATTTGCTAGTGATGTCTAGAAGCCTGCTTCTTAACCCACTTAGCTTCTCATTGGGAAGAGCCTTGAACACAACATACTCATGAAAAATTTTCTTCTTCTTTTCTGAATTAGTATCATCATTACCACCATAGTTGACTTGAAGAGCTTCCCAAAGTTCTTTGGCAGACTCAAAACCTCTATACTTGTGTTGATTTCTTAGACCCAAAGAGAGTTTGAGAATGCTTAAAGTTTTCATGTCATTCCTTCTCTTTGCAATATCCTCAGTTGAGACATGATAACTAGACTTTTGCCCGTATAAAAATTAAAGTTCGTATTCTCGGTATCTTAACGAATTGATCTAGGTTCCCTATGTGACTCTATTGTTTTTGGTGAAAAAGAATGTTTTGGTTGTTTTTTAAAATAAAAGTGCAAAACTTTAAAGTAAAAGTGCAGGTAAAGTAAATCTAAGTCTAATTAAAATAAAGTGCAAGTATTTAAAAGCATTACTGAAAATTAAAGGGCACTAAACTTAAATGACGCAAACTTAAATCTAACTAAGGCAAACTTAAAACGCAACTAAAACTTAAACTAAGGCAAGGTTAAAATAAAACTAAGGCAAGTAATCTTAAAGTGCAATTAAAAATAAAAGGCGGGAAAAATAAAGCTTAAAAATAAAAGACAGAAATTTAAAAAGAAAAACCAAAAAGAACCTGACAAGAAACCCTTGATTCGGAAGTTTAAAACTTCTGAATGAACTGGCTTGAGGCGGAACTTCTTGACTTCCGAATGAAGCAGACTTGGTTCGGAAGTTTTGGCTTGAATCGGAACTTTTTCCTTCCTTTGATCCGGAACTTCGTTCGGAAGATATTGATCCGGAACTTTTGCCCTTGGTTCAGAACTTTCGAATTGATCCGGAACTTTTAAGAAGTTCCGAATGAAGCCCTTGGTTCGGAACTTTGGAGTTCCGAATGAACACTCTTGACTCGGAAGTCTTGATTCGTAAGTTTCGTTCGGAACTTCTAAAGTTCCAAATGAATGAGCTGACCCGGAAATTTGAGACTTCCGAATGAGCAAGTCTTTACTCGGAACTTTTGAGTTCCGAATGAACACTGCTGATCCGGAACTTTGAATGTTCCGGATGAAACCCACTGGTTCGGAACTTGGAAAGTTCCGAATGAACAGTCTTTCTTGCCTTGGCTCGGAATTGAAATTAAATGAATTTAAGGTGCAAGACAAGGTAATTAAATTGACAAGTATTTAAATGACAAGGTAATTAAATGTGGAAGACTAATTGTCACACTTAGCCAACAAGAAAGAAAATAACAACTAATGACTATTTATAGGGGAGGATTAAGGAAGCTTCCTCCCCTCTTTCCTTTTCTCTTAATTACAAGATTAGGTCCTTCCTTCTTTAATCTTCATTAATTGCACCATTAGTCCTTTATTCTTCTAATCTTCTTTAAGCTTGAACTTTAAGGACTTTTGGCTTCGGGATTTCTTTGAACTCGTCTTTAAATTCTTCAATAAATTAGACTTGAATTCTTCGGCTTTTAATAAACTTCCGTCTTTTGACTTTTTCTTCGATAAATCTTCAGAATTGGTCTTTGTCTTCTGTTCTTTTTGCACTCTTGACTTCTTGACTTCGTCTTTCATCTTTTTCTTCAATAAAAGTCCGTAAAAGCCCGTGAATGTCCGTGTTTTCTCCACTTTTCACCTTTTCGTCCTAAATCACAACAAAAACACAAACCACGCATAATTCCGACATAAAAGACATAAAATACACGTTTTGGTCCGGTTATTATTGTAATTAAGTGGTAGAAAAGATGTGTGTTTACACACATATCAAATCCCCTACACTTGACCATTGCAATGTCCTCATGCAATGCATTAGTTACAAAGCACGTTTACACTTTTCATCATAATCAATCCATAGTGGCCTTTATTAAAGAGATAGAAACTATAAACATTCATAGTAAAGAAATCAAAAGCATACCTTGGGTTTTGGAAATGTTATGAATAATCATCATCCTCAAGTTTTCACTTTCTCTAAACCAAGCTTAAAAACGAGATCATTGTTATTATAAGTTAGTAAACTATCACGAACTCATGTGGGCCAATTATTCACTTAGACTCCCTTATTCCTAGGTGTATCTCTTATATTTTATTATTGTCTTGAATGATCAGGAGGATGCATTTTTTACTTATTTCGATAGTTATTAAGTCTAAAATAAAGTGAACGATTTAATCAATAGTTAGCTAAAGGACAAAATCTTTTAAAACTGCTTCTCGGGACCTCATAAAGTTCATATCTTGGCATAACTCGTTTCGCGATTTGAGACCTTTCTCGGACCGGTATTTGGCAGCGAATTCATACTTCAAATCTTGAGAGACGTTCATGAAATTATGGTCTTCTCTTCATATAGGAGTTTCTTCACTTGAAATTTTGAAAGATTCATACTTGGACCACGACTTCTTCGTTTTTTCTCCAATCTTTATTTTGGACTTTGATATACAACGATCCGCCTCCTTTTATGACTTGGATCTATTTATCCTCATACCTTGTTAGGGTCTTTTCGGATACACTTCTCCATGACTTTTGGGGAGTATTTGCTTTTCGTCGTGTGTCTCGATCCTTCATATTGATTTTCGATAAATGATTCTTCACATCACTTTGGATCTTTAGCAACAAAATATAGCCCCCATGCCTTGTTAGGGCCTTTTCGGACTCGCCAATCTTCGCATCCCGCTTCAATAAGTTATGCCTTGGCTATGAACTCTAATCCATACCGAGCAACTTTTAAACGATCTTGGGCTAGAAGCTAAGTAACTTTTCAAATCGTACAACCTTATTTATTAACAGATAAATTATTAGCAAGCGATGGGAGAATAGGCTTATAATTAACTCACATAAATTCACGAAAGAATACCGAACTTATAATTGGCTCTATCATATCTCGTTCTCCACAGTTTAAAATCTCAAGGAATGAGACTCGTGGATACTTAGCCTATTAAATCAAAGTTTTGGGTTTTTGAGTCGCCTATAGGATCTTGCAAATTCTTATACTTTTTCAAGTTTAGAAATCGCGTTTTAAAGTTCCCTTGATAAACGACTCTCTAGGATCAATTATAGGAACTTGCGAAAAGTTCTTGTTCTTAACCCGTGAGAGTTAAGACTTTCGCGGTTTATAGCTCCCTATATAAAAGCCTAGTAAAACTTGACTTAAACACGTTAAGGATACTAGCTAGAGCAAACTTAGATAAGTAAACTCGGGTTGAGTCAAAAGATTCATAACGTTTAAAAATTAAAACCACTTATTAAACATTTATTCTAGCAAAGAAAGAAAATAACTATACAAAAGTAAAAACTAATAGGCCAAAATAGATCAAAAATTTTGAAAAATGTCGAAAAATTGATTTTCTGGTTAAAATGAGGACAAATACAAGGAAAAGACCACTTAACTTCGATAGAAGTCCCCCCTACACTTAATATAAACATTGTCCTCAATGTTTAAGCATGTGGGAGTAAACTCCCCTACACTTAGGACATTGTGCACTTTGTTTAAATCTCGCTAAGGAAAAGACAACTAAAGAGAATCCTATTTTAATATTGAGAAAATATAAAATAGTGAATCGAAAAGAGTTTAGGATAGAACCGGGAAGAAGTAGAACACGGAATCACGGGTCGTCAAGAATCATCAAGAGTGGATCATTGAAGCTCGAATCCCTGATTAAGAAGTGAGGAGAGGAAATAGCAAACCAAAGGGGTCTCCCCCCTACACGTATGATAAAGAAAGTGAAAAGATAGATGCATGGGTTGCCTCCCAAGAAGCGCTTGATTTTTGTTAACCGAGTCATGAGCCTGACTCGACCTTGATCATCAACGGAAAAAGCATGAAACATATCCACCAGGATCGAAGACATAGTTTTCGTCCATCAATAAGCAGAAGCTTAAGGCGAACAAGGCAAGCCAAAGAAGAGTAGGCAAGGTTCCCTTAAGCAGTGATGGAGCACGGTGGAAGCAAGGATGAAGTGGTGCAAGCATGTCTTCAAAATTTCCAAAGAGTTTTCCTTTTATTTCATTAGGTGGATACTGAGATGGTTTAAAGACTTCAATACCGGGGTCGAACACCTTTTCCTTTAGGGGAAAATAGCACTCAGGCTCAGCAGAGTGTGAAGAAGATCCGCAAAGAAGCACAACCTCGTCCTCAGAAGGGGGACAAAGAGGTGTCAAATCATATGTGCAACGGATATTGGTGTCAACCGGTTTCTTCTCCTTTGACAGAATGTTCTTCAAATCGAAAGTAGGATCAAGACGATAATCTTCAAAATCATAAGGAGGAGCATCACTCTCATGAGGGAAGTAGTGTTGAGAAATTCAGAGAAATCTTCCTCAAATGAGTAATCGTCCAAAGTAGGATTGAGTGATGGCGGAGGATCTTCATCATGTGAAGAATCGCTCGAAAGAGTATCGGCCTCATCAAAATCATCAAAAGTTGGCATCTCGGGATACTCAGAAGTACAATCATCAAAATCATCCGAGTCTGAGCTAGAATCATCATCATCATAAGCATCAAAGACCGGTGGAGAATCATAAATGGGAGAAGCTTCCAAAGTGGAGAGAGAATCATCCACATCATCTTCAAAGAGTGGATTATCGATGGAAGAATCGAATAGAGGATTGTCATAGACGACAAAGTCATCAAGCACATTAATCATATTCACTGATTCTTGTCCATAATATTTGCCTGTAAGCTTCCCCATTTTGAAAATTTGTGACGCATTCCCGATTCTTAAGATTAACTCACCTTCGGCAACATCCACTAAAGCACGTCCGGTTCTCAAGAATGGCCGACCAAGTATTAAAGGAATACGAGGGTCCATTTCATAATCAACTACGACAAAATCGACCGGGAAAGTAAATGCGCCAACTTTAATGAACACATCTTCGGCTATACCAACGGGGTAAGCGAGAGTGCGATTTGCAAGTTCGAGAGTCATCTTTGTTGGAGTGAGGTCGGGCAATGATAGTGTTTTCCAAACACTCAGTGGCATCAAATTAATACTAGCCCCGAGATCAGCAAGGGCAGTAAATTCTTCAGTTTTGTTGAACACGCAAGGCAACACAAAACGAACGGGATCTCCAAGCTTTTCCGGAAGTTCTTTAAGAATAACTGCAGAGCAGTTTTCATTTAAGCGTGTGTTGGCGAGTTCAATCAGCTTCTCCTTCTTGTTAAGCAATTCCTTAAATGCTTTAACAAATTTGGGCATGAGGACAAGTGCTTCAAGAAAACTAACGCTGAAGCCCATTTGAGAAATCATATTGATATATTTTGTCACTTGAGAGTCCTCCTTTGTTAGATCGTTGGTCTTGCCTATGCGAGAAGGGTATGGGATTTTAGGTTTATAGGTGGAAGGTGAAGGTGTAGTCGGTAAAGGTTGGGATGTTGAAGGGTCCTTCCGAGAGACATCGTCATGACGAGGCGGAGACGGTAATGGTGCACTAATACTAGGTGTAGGAGGAGTAGGGATACATGGTGGTGGAGGAGGTGTAGATGATGGTGGTGGGATTGGTGGTCCTACGATGGTGACTCCACTACGGGTAGTAATAGCACTCACATTGGCTCACGGATTGGAGACGGTGTTTGAAGGTAGAGAACTTGAAGAAGAAGGTTGAGTGGCGGGCAAGAAACTAGCCAACAGATTCTTTAATTCATTCGTTTGAGTGCTGAAGGAGGATTGAATATTATCACGAACCTCGGTTCTAATGTCATTACCTTTCTTCATGATATCTCCTTTCAAATTGATTATTTGGCTCTGTAGATTCTTGATTTGCTCACCTTGAGTTCTCATGATGGCGTCAACATCGGGATTAATGGGTGGGGTTTGTTGGGTGGGTGGTTGATAAGGGTTAGAAGCTCTTGGTGGGATTTGGTTGCTTCTATTATAGTTGTTGGCGGGGTTTTGGTTTTGAGGAGAAAAACCGGGTGAAAGGTAATTGTTGGATCGGTAACTCAACAGATTTCTATTCCCTTGTTGTCTAGCTTGGTAATTTTCCGGTGAATAATTACCGTAAGCAGCATACACATTTTCCGGATTTCCTTGTGTATAAGGACAATCGGTGTATGAGTGAGGACCGCCGCATGTTTCACAAGGATTAGCAACCGCTTTAACTTGTTGTTGTTGTTGATTTGAAGTGAGAAGCGTAATACTTTTGCTCATTTCAGTCATCATGCGGGTGAGTTCGGTCATCTCAGGGTTTGCTGAGGTGGAGGAAACATTGACTCTCGGGTTGTTCCTTGAAGAAGCAGAGGAATCCCAGTTTTCGTGGTGAGTAGTAATGTTCTCAATTAACTCTCTACACTCCTCCGGTCTCCTTTTCATGAATGTGCCACCGGCGGCTGCATTAATCGTATCACGATCTCGAAAAGTCAAACCGTTGTAGAAAGTATCGATTAAGGTTACAGGGAGCATATTGTGGTTTGGACATCTATCGATCAAGACATTATATCTCTCCCAAACATCAAAAAGAGATTCGTCGGGATCTTGCATGAAACCGCTGATTTGATTGCGAAGGCTCGTGACCATGGATGGTGGAAAGTAGCGCGACAAAAAGCGTTGAGTCATGTCATCCCAAGTGTGAATAGAATTCTTCGGGAGACGATCAAACCATTTCTCGGCATGATGTAATAGAGTATGTGGAAAGAGTTGTAGGCGAAGTTCATCCATCGTGGCACCGGCCAACTTCATGCTTTGGGTGATTGTAATGAACTTGTCGAGGTGTTTGTTGGCATCATCATCAGGCAATCCACGGAATGGGTTTGTTTGTACTTGCTGAATCATGTGGTGCTTCAACGAAAACTCAGGAGCGTTGATTTGCATCGGCGCAATCGGTCCTCCTCGTCCAAACATGGTTGGTTGACAAAGTTCCTCCATGGTCCGAAGATCGGGCTGTGGAAGAACATTGTTGTTATTATTATTATTATTGAGGTGCGGTGGAATGTTGTTGTTGACACCTGACATAGCTAAATCTTCTTGAGGCTCGGGCTCTTGATAATTAGAAGATCTAGTACGCATACACCTGAAAATGCAAAAGAAAAAGAAACCAAACACAAAGACAATATATATACACAATAAAGATAAAATCTTTTTGGATTTTTGAAATTTTTAATTTTTATGGTTTTTATCAATTTTTAATTTTTATGATTTTTTGAATTTTTTTAGGCAAGAAAAATAACGCTCACAAGTGAACGGATCCCAAAAAGCAACGCGTCTCTCACAGAAAACCGTTAATCTTTACGAAAAGAGCCGGCAGCGGCGCCATTTGATAACTCGATTTTACTCAGGTTAAAAAGATTAAAGTTCGTATTCTCGGTATCTTAACGAATTGATCTAGGCTCTCTATGTGACTCTATTGTTTTTGGTGAAACAAATATTTTTGGTTGTTCTTAAATAAAGGTGCAGAACAATTAAAGTAAAAGTGCGTTAATTTAAATCTAAGTCTAATTAAAATAAAGTGCAAGTATTTAAAAGCTTGACTGAAACTAAAGGGCGCTAAAGTAAATGATGCAAATTAAAACTAACTAAGGCAATCTTAAAACACGACTAAAACTTAAACTAAGGCAAGGATAAAATAAAGCTAAGATAAATAAATTTTAAAGTGCAATAAAATAAAAGGCGGGAAAAATAAAGATTGAAAATAAAAGACTGAAATTTAAAAAAAAGGCTGAAGAAAAAAACTTACAGAACCCTAGATTCGGAAGTTCAAAACTTCCGAATGAACTAGCTTGATCCGGAACTTAAACCTTGATTCAGAACTTTTAAGTTCCGAATGAACAAAAAGATGTTGATCCGGAACTTCTTCCGAATGAAACACTCTTGACTCGGAACTTATTGACCCGGAACTTGGTTCGGAAGATCTGGTTGATTCGGAACTTTGTCCTTCGTCCGGAAATTTTAGGTTGATCCGGAACTTTTGAGTTCCGAATGAATCTCCTTGATCCGGAACTTTTGAGTTCCGAATGAAGTCTATTGATCCGGAACTTTTAAGTTCCGAATGAACAAAAGCTTGAGTCGGAAGTTTTGCTGATCCGGAAGTATTGACTCGGAACTATTGAGTTCCGAATGAACACTCTTGATCCGGAACTTTGAGTGTTCCGGATGAAATCCTTTGGCTCGGAACTTTGGAGTTCCGAATGAACAAACCTTTCTTGCCTTGGCTCGGAACTTTTCCTGGGAATACAGAAACACAGAAACAAACTTCCCGAAGAACAAGGATAAAAAATAACAACTAATCTACCACAGATTTAACTAAAATCAAACAAACGATTCAATCAAAACATCAATTAATCATAAACAAACAATCAATATCAAGAAATCTAACAACTTTAACCACAATAATCAAAAACCCACTTGATCAAAATAAAAGCATGAACATGAACACAAACATAGACATAAAAATCAAAGATTTAGAAAGGTAGATGAGAGATTAACAAGATAAAGTAAAGATTGACAAGAATTAAATAGAAACTTACTTGAAATTAAATGAATTTAAGGTGCAAGACAAGGTAATTAAATTGACAAGTATTTAAATGACAAGGTACTTAAAAGTGGAAGACTAATTGTCACACTTAGCCAACAAGAAAGAAATGATTATAATCCTAATCTATATATAGGGGAGGATTAAGAAGCTTCCTCCCCTCCTTCATTTCTTCTTAATTACAAGATTAGGTCATTCCTTGTTTAATCTTCATTAATTGCACCATTAGTCCTTTATTCTTCTAATCTTCTTTAAGCTTGAACTTTAAGGACTTTTGGCTTCGAGATTTCTTTGAACTCGTCTTTAAATTCTTCAATAAATTAGACTTGAATTCTTCGGCTTTTAATAAACTTCTGTTCTTTTTGCACTCTTGACTTCTTGACTTCGTCTTTCATCTTTTTCTTCAATAAAAGTCCGTAAAAGCCCGTGAATGTCCGTGTTTTCTCCATTTTTCACCTTTTCGTCCTAAATCACAACAAAAACACAAATCACGCATAATTCCGACATAAAAGACATAAAATACACGTTTTGGTCCGGTTATTATTATAATTAAGTGGTAGAAAAGATGTGTGTTTACACACATATCAAGACAGCTCTCCCATCCGTAGGTCTTTCTTTTCGATCCTCTTTAGTTGAACCCTCAACTGATCTTAAAGCAATAGCAACAACAATCTTAGCCTCTTTATCAAATGTTTTTCCATATTCAATAATATCCCAGAGAGTGTGATCATGAATTTGAAGGTATTGTTCAAAATTGAACTTCCATAGCTCAAAGTTGTCAGGGTCTAGCATGGGGATTTTTAGGTTGTGACTTGATGAGGAGGAAGTCATATCTGGAGTAGACATCTTTTCTAGTTTTTAGGGTTTCGGTGTTTTTAGGGTTTACTGTTCTTCAAGATCAAAGTTCCTCAACAAGCTCTGATACCACTTGTTGATCCCAAACTTAGATCGATTAACTTTGTGTTAACGAGATTAAATCAAGTTAAACACTTAGAGAAACTTTGTTCTATGAACAATTCAAGTGTTATACGGAATTAACACTTGAATAAAGAACAAGCAAAACAGGTAAAACAAACTTTCACTTTTGATTGATGAAAAAAACTTGATTACAATGAAAGTTGAATACTGAATAATAAATGTGTATTCTATAAACCCTACGGCCTCCTTTTATAACATAAGGAGTCATGTACAATGGATAACCTATCAACTAGGAAAAGATAAATATAGAAAATATAATATTTGAGTATATCTTTTCTTCAAATAACAAACGTGTTGACTAAGTTTTCAAATCAGTACTTGGACTTCTTCTTATCAGCGCTTGGATACTTCTTGTCAATGCTTGATCTGTCAGCGCTTGATTCCTTCCTATCAGCGTCCAAATAACTCTTGTTAGCGTCAAGTGTCTTGGCTCATTTTATTCCCAACATTACGTGGAGGGACTTGGTCACAACTTATTCTCAGTGGGACAATTTTGCGATTCAAACCTTGAGGTTGCTTTTTGACACATACTTGCTTCATTCGTGATTTTGTAGGAAATGATTTGTTAAAAGGTTCTCGAGGGGATAATCTCTACAGACTGTCCATTCAAAACATGATGGCCGCCTCTCATGTATGCCTTCTCTCCAAAGCATCTAAGACCAAGTCATGGTTGTGGCATCGCCGGTTATCTTGGATTCTATTAACCATTTGGCTAAAAACGAGCTTGTTCGTGGTCTTCCAAAACTTAAGTTCGACAAGGATCATTTATGTTTCGCATGTTCTTTGGGAAAAGCACCAAGAAATCATACAAACCTAAAGCCGAAGACTCCATCCAAGAACCACTATATCTTTTTCACATGGATCTTTGCGGGCCAATGCGTATAGCTAGTGTGAGTGGTAGAAAATACATCCTCGTCATGGTGGATGACTTCTCAAGGTTTACATGGGTTAAGTTCTTAGCAACAAAGAATCAAGGACCAACATATATTATTACTTTTCTGAAGATGATCTAAGTGCGTCTTAATGCTACTGTTTGCCGCATTCGAACTGATAATGGAACTGAGTTTGTTAATCAGACTCTATGAGATTATTATGAAGAGGTTGGTATTTCACATGAAACTTCAGTTGCTCGCACTCCACAACAAAACGGTGTCGTGGAAAGACGTAACCGGACACTTATGGAAGCTGCTAGAACTATGTTAATTTATGTGAATGCTCCTTTATTCTTATGGGCTGAAGCAGTGTCAACAACATGTTATACCTAAAACCGCTCCATTATTCGTAAGCGACATGAAAAAACTCCATATGAGCTTCTTCATGGACACAAACCCGATATTTCCTTTCTTCATGTGTTTGGTACACTTTGCTATCCAAATACTAATAGTGAGAATTTGGGCAAACTTCAACCGAAGGCTGATATTGGAATTTTCATTGTTTACTCACCCACAAAGAAAGCTTACCGGATTTATAACCGTCGTCTTGGAAAGATAATAGAAACTTTGGATGCCAATTTTAATGAGCTGACACCTATGGCTTTTGAGCAACATAGCTCTAAACCCGCACTTCATGAGATGGGAACCGGTACGATTAGTTCTGGATTAACTCCCAACAATCCTACTTCTCCATCATTTACACCACCTACAAGGCCCGAGTGGGATGAGTCATTTCACCCTATGTTTGACCCCCAAGTGATGATTCTCCAGCACCTGCAGCAGTAGCTCCGATTCCCGAAGTTGTTGCTCAAGATAATAGAAATCAGTCTGATGCATCTACTGTCACTATTGAACCAGATGCACCATCCCCCACCAATTCTCAAACTAAACCCGAATCATCACCCCCACTCGTTCCTAATGATGTTGAAGAGGATTACTATAATCACGATTTGGAACTTGCTCACCTACAAGAGCTTCCATTCTTTGGTTCACAAATACCCGAAAACCCTAACGGTGCGTCTACCTCAAAGGAAGCTCCTGAAATTGTTTACTCCAGACCACCACGGATTGAAAACCACAACACCAAATGGACAAAGGATCACCCAATCCGTAATATTATTGGTGACATCGATCGGCCAGTCTTGACACATCATCAACTACAAGAGCAAACATTATATTGCTTCTTTGATGCGCTTCTATGCGAGAAGGAACCTACATCTTGGCAACAAGCCATGAAACAATCATCTTGGATTGAAGCCATGCAAGAGGAACTTAATGAATTTCAACGCCTTGAAGTATGGGAATTAGTTCCTCTTCCCGACAACGTTGACATCCTTACATTGTTGTGGGTATATAAGGTTAAACTCGATGAGTTAGGTGGAGTGTTAAAGAACAAAGCTAGATTGGTTGCTCGAGGTTACAAACAAGCTTTGGGTATTGACTTTGAAGAATCCTTTGCTCCTGTTGCACGATTGGAGGCGATTAGACTATTCCATGCATATGCTGCTCACATGAATATGATCATCTACCAAATGGATGTTAAGATGGCATTTCTTATTGGTGAATTAAGGGAAGATGTCTAAGTAAGCCAGCCGAATGGATTCGTCAACCCGGAGTATCCTAATCACGTGTATAAGCTCAAGAAGGCTCTTTATGGGTTGAAACAAGCTCCACGCGCGTGGTACGATCTCCTATCGTCTTATCTCATCTCGGAAGGCTTCTCCAAAGGCAAAGTTGACCCAATATTATTCATTCTCAAGGAGGACAATGACATGATACTGGTACAAATTTATGTTGACGATATAATATTTGTTGCCACTACTCAAAGACTGTCTGACCATTTTAAGAAAATCATGTCCACACGTTTTAAGATGTCGATGATGGGAAAATTTTCATTTTTCTTAGGGTTGCAAATTTCTCAAAATCCTAGAGGCATCTTCATTAATCAATCCAAATATGCTCTTGAGTCGTTGAAAAAGTATCATTTTGATAACTATGACCCCGTGGATACTCCTATGGTGGAGAGATCCGAGTTAGATGAGGATAGGGATAGGATTGCTGTCGATCCTAAACTTTACCGTGGAATGATCGGCACCCTTCTCTATCTGACTGCTAGCAGGCCT
Source organism: Glebionis coronaria (assembly GCA_025667525.1). NCBI lineage: Eukaryota > Viridiplantae > Streptophyta > Magnoliopsida > Asterales > Asteraceae > Glebionis > Glebionis coronaria. Next base: position 489,208,719 of record CM046877.1, read on the forward strand.
GATTTGCAATTTGCTATATGCATTTGTGCCCGGTATCAGGCTTGGCCTACCGAAAAGCACTTACATGTTGTGAAAAGGATCTTTCGGTATCTTAAAGGAACACTTAATAGTGGTCTGTGGTATCCAAAGGATTCCTCTATTACACTCATTTCATATGCAGATGCGGATTATGATGGGTCTCAAGATACTCGACGTAGCACTTCTGGTAGTGTGCAACTTCTTGGAGATAGACAAATTAGTTGGGCATCCAAAAGGCAGAACAACGTTACGATATCAAGTACAGAGGTAGAATACATTGCTATGTCCGGTTGTTGTGCTCAAGTTCTTTGGATGAGATCACATTTAACTGACTACGGTCTTGGATTCAACAAAATCCTGATGTATTGTGACAACAAAAGCGCCATTGCCCTTTGCTGCAACTACGTTCAACACTCCCATGCAAAGCACATCCGCTACCACTTTATCAAAGAGCATGTAGAAAATGGAGTAATCGAGCTGTAGTTTGTTAACACTGAGTATTAGCTGGCGGATATATTCACAAAGGCCTTAGATCGAGGACGTATCGAGTTTTTGATCGAAAAGCTGGGCATGAAATCATTCTCACCGGCAACACTTAAGGAGTTGGCAGAAGAATCTGCAGAATAGTGGTGGTAAACTATTCTAGAGTATCCTTGTATCATGATCATGTATGTTATCGTATATATATAAACTACAAAAAGAAAAATACAAAAATATAAAACTAACAAAAACCATAAAAAAAATATAAAATCAAGAAAATCTAAAAAAAAATTCATTTTAAATCGGGCATGTCTTTTAGTACGTTAATATTTACGGCCTTAGAAATGTCGATTAAAATTTACACGGCGCCATAAATAGAGTCCGTATAAAGGTTGTGTTGGGAATAAAATGTAGCCAGTACACTTGGACGCTGACAAGAAGAAAACAAGCGCTGATAAGAAGAAAACAAGCATTGACAGATCAAGCGTTGACAGGAAGAATTCAAGCGTTGATAGGTTGAAGTCAAGTACTGATAGAAAGATATGGTCTACGCGTATTATGTTTCTAGTAAAAGATAGGATCAACAATGTATTTTCTATGTTTATCTTTACCTAGAATAGCTGATACGTAGACTCTTGTACAAGGCTTCTTATGTCTATAAAAGAAGACCTTTAGGTTATGTTTCATATAAGTTTTTCATACGTTTAACACTTTCATTGTAAGCAAGTTTGTTATTATCAATCAAGTGAAAGTTTGTTTTACAATTGTTTGTGTGTTCTTGTTTAAGTATTAATTCCGCATAATACTTAAATTGTTTTATACACAACAAAGTTTCTCTACGTGTTTAACTTGATTTAATCTCGTTTACACAAGCTAAATCGATCTAAGTTTGGGATCAACAAGTGGTATCAGAGCTTGTTGAGAAACTTTGATATAAAGAACACAAGAACCCTAAATCACCAAAAACCCTAATTTTCACAAAACCCTAAAAACATCATGTCTACCCTAGAAGTAAACTCCTCCTCCTCCTCCTCAAACCACAACATCAAGATTCCCATGTTAGACCCAAACAATTTTGAGCTGTGGAAGTTTAACTTTGAGCAATATCTGCAAATCCATGACTACACTCTCTGGGAAATTATTAAATATGGAAACACATTCAATAAGGCTCAAAAGATTGCAGATGCCATTTCTGCAAGAACATCTGTTCAAGGTTCTACTGAAGAGGATAGAAAAGAAAAACCTGATGATGGTAGAGCTGTCTCAGTTGAGGACATAGCAAAGAGAAGAGTTGATATGAAAACCCTAAGCATTCTGAAACTCTCTTTGGGACAAGAAAATCAGCACAAATACAGAAGTTATGAGTCTGCAAAAGATCTTTGGGCAGCTCTTGAAGTTGCCTATGGTGGTAATGCTGATACTGTACAAGAGAAAAAGAAGCAACTCTTGCATGAGTATGCTGTTTTTAAGGCTCAACTCAATGAGAAGCTAAGTAGTGTGAGAAGCAGACTTCTGGACATCACAAGCAAGCTATCCTTCATGGGAACAGTGCTTGGTGATGTTGATATCATCTCTACTTTCCTTAAAAGCCTTGGTGACGCATGGAAAGTTGAAGCAAGGTCTATAATTGCTAATAACACTCACAAAAGTTCTACTTTTGGTGATGTGTACAAGAAACTGAGGTTGATAGAGAATGAAACTCTTTTGGATCATGGAAGCAAGTCTACCAATGGTAACATGGCCTTCTTCTCACATAGTGAAAGTCAATTTGATCAGAAGGAGTCATACATACACCCCGTTACTGGATCAACTTGTGTCAACGCTGGATCATATCCTGTCAACACCTCACATTCTGACGCTGACACATACAAAATTGACTCACCTAGAGTTAAGCCTTCTGGTATTGATCTGGATACTGTGTGTGCATACATTGCTTCATTGCCCAATGGTTCAGTGATTAATTATGAGTACCTTGAGCAAATAAGTGATGAGCATTTGGAGGAGATGAACATAAAGTGGAATATGGCTCTTGCAAGTATAAGAGCAAACAGATGGAATAGAAGATTCAAGAATAATATGACTTTTAATGCCAAGGACACTGCTGGATTTGATAAATCCAAGGTTGAGTGTTATAATTGTCATCGTATGGGACACTTTATGAGAGAATGCATATCTCCAAGAAGATCTGATGCTGGAAAACCCTCAAGCCAAATTGTTAAGGCTCAGGATCCCAAGGCCATGGTTGCAATGCAAGAAATTGATGGTGTTGGATGGGATTGGAGCTATTTGGCTAAGGATGAGGAAGAGAATAAAGCTTTGGTTCTGAGATGGAAGAAGAAGAGCATGTTAAATATGCTCTCATGGCACACTCCTCATCTTCATCAGACAATGAGGTATATGATGATGCTTTTTGTAGTAAGGGTTGTCATTTAAATACTGAAAGACTTAACAAAGAGGTTTTAAGATTGTCAACAGATGTGAGTAATGAGAGATGCAAGTTGTCTAACTATCAACTTGCTCTTACTCAAACTGAAAAGACTGTAGCTGAGTATAAGAAAATGGAGCTTGACCTAAAAGATAAAATTAATATCTTTAAACATGATTTAAATGCTAGTACTGATATTAGAAACATCATGGAGAGGGTCAATGCTGAACTAAAGATTAAGTTAGATGAGGCTATCAAGAATAAGGATAATGTAGATCTTAAAATTCAGAGATTTGATAAAGCCTCACAAACCCTAGGAGAATGTGTTAGTAAACAAAGGGATTCTAGGGATATGACTCGGATTGGGATGAAAGAGTATGCTGGTGTTCCACCACCAGCTGGGGACTTCTATGGTGTCCAAAGAAAGGACTTATCTTGGACTGGTTTACCAGAACTCCAAGAAGAGGAATTCATTCCTCCACCAAGAGTCCTTACCCCGGTAGAAGAATATAGGCAAAAGTTAACTAATTTGGATCAATGGAAGAAAGCCAACCCTACCTTGTTTGTCAAAGGTGGCATGCTCAGTGATAGTCCAAATGAGCCTACCCCTATCAAAGTAACAAACCCAATCACTGGCAAGACTGTTGACCTTGGCTCAAACGTTGTTAGAAAACCTAGCATTAAATATGCAGAAATGTATAGAAATACTAGGTCACCAAAAAGCCAAATTAGTGATAATGGAACAGGTTTCTTTTCTTCTAGACCTAGAGTTATGTCTAGAAAAGCCTGCTATACTTGTGGTAGCTTTTCACATTTAGATTATAAGTGTGTCAACGCATCCAAGGTCAACGCTGACAAAAAGTCAAACACTGTCAAACCCAAAACTTTTGTTTAGCAAAGTCCACAAGTTGTTAGACCAGCCCCATTCTTTTCAAAAGGGTCTAACACTTATGGACAAAGACCTTTTCAGAAGACCAATACAAGGTCTAATAGGCAATGGGTTCCTGTAGCAAACCCTAGGTTCAACGCTGATAAGGGTAATTTCAGCGTTGACAAGACCAAATCAAACGCTGACAGAAACGTTGCCAGACCAAATAATGGTAAATATTTGCAACCATAGGGAAAGGGGTCTAAAGCTTCTTCTAGCTTGACATGGAGACCTAAGCAAGATCAAAACCCTAATTCTAATGGGATTTTTATGACCTGTAGCAGATTTTATTATATTTCAAAGATCATCACAAAACCAATTAGGGTTAACTGGGTGTTTAATCCAAAAAGGGATGAACAAGGGGTTGTTATGAGGACTAAGTATGTTCTTGTTGAACAACCAAATGAATCCAAGTCTGCTCAGGCTTGGGTTCCCAAAGAAAACTAATTTGTTTTCTTTATGTGCAGGGCATTCAAAAGCAGGTTAATGATTATGGCTATTGGGATAGTGGATGCTCTAGGAACATGACTGGGAAGGAAGATTATCTCACAAACTTCACTCCCATTAAGGATGGTGATAAAGTTTACTTTGGAGGCGGATATGGAACTATCACAGGCAAAGGAACTCTTCTCACCAACAACTTGCGTTTTGAAAACGTGTTTCTTGTAAAAGAACTTGACTATAATCTTTTTAGTGTATCACAAGTTTGTGATAACAAAAATAAGGTTCTTTTCACTGATACTGAATGCTTGGTGTTGAGCAAGGATTTTAAGATACCATATGAGAAATTCTTTGATTATAGAACACCTAGGCATAAGGACATTTATAATGTGAATCTTAATGGGATTAGGATGAATAATAACTTGTCATGTCTTTATGCTAAGGCTTCAGTTGGTGAGAGTAATCTATGGCACAGGAGGCTAGGGCACATTAACTTTAAAAATATAAACAGACTTGTGAGACATGGCTTGGTTGATGGTTTGCCTGAAAAGGCTTTCCACAATGACCACTCTTGTGTTGCATGCCTTAAAGGCAAACAACACAAGGTCTCATTTAAGTCTAAACAAGTGCACTCTAGTTCTAAACCACTTCAATTGCTGCATTTGGACCTGTTTGGTCCAACTAATATAGAAAGCTTAAATGGTAAATCTTACTGCTCTGTCATTACTGATGATTTTTCTAGGTTTACTTGGACTTTCTTTTTAGCTTTGAAAAGTGACACTACTGATACTTTAATTAACTTTATTAACCAAATTGAGAAGAAAACTGGTAATGAAGTTAAGATGCTTAGAAGTGATAATGGTGGTGAGTTTAGAAATAAGTTATTGGATGATTTTTGTGCCAAGAAAGGGATTACTAGACAGTTTAGTGTTGCCAAAACCCCACAGCAAAATAGGGTTGCTGAGAGAAAGAATAGAACCCTCATTGAAGCAGCTAGGACTATGTTGGCTGATGCTCACTTTCCCTTTGCTTTTTGGGCTGAGGCTGTGAATACAGCTTGTTATGTTCAGAATAGAGCATTAGTCAACAAGATACATAACAAAATACCTTATGAGTTACTTTGGGGAAGAAAAGCTAATATTAGTTTTCTTAAACCTTTTGGTTGTCATGTAGTTGTACTAGATACTAGTGATGCCTTAGGAAAATTTACTGCTAAAGGTGATGAAGGCTACTTCATGGGTTATTCAGTGCAGAGTAAAGGATATAGGGTTTACATTCAGAAGTAAAAACGTATACTTGAAAAAGTATATGTTAGGTTTTTAGAAAGTAAACCTAGTGATCCTGAAAGTGGTCTAAATTGGTTATTTGACTTGGAACCTCTATCTAGGACTTTGAATTATATGCCTGTTACTAATCCAAACATTGTGAAGGTAACTTCAAGTGTTGTGGAAGAACCAGTTGTTGATGTTTCAGGTACACACGTTAATGAAGAGGTTGGATCACAACCAGACAAGTCATCTCCCATACTTGAGTATGTTACTATTCCCATATAGACAGATGCTTTTGCTGCTGCTGCTGCTGCTGGAAAGGAAAATGGTGGTCCCCAAGTATCACCAGTTAACAACATGCATGGTCTTTCAGGCGCTGACAAAGGAAAATCTAGCGCTGACAAGACAAATTCAGGCGTTGATGGATCAAACGTTGACAACTCTATTTCGGGCGTTGATGGCTCTAACGCTGACAACCTTGGTTCAGGCGTTGACAACTTTTTTGAGCATATTTTCTCTTCCAATTTTGAACAAGGTGAACCTTCAAGCAGAAATGGAGAGGTTCATACAGATATTGATGGAAGAGAGTCTGAAGAAGATATTGGTAACATGGATGATGAGATTGAAGACAACAGACTTTTTGAGGGAGGAGTTCTTACTTCTACAATGAAGGATCACCCCTCTTCTCTAATTATTGGTGATGTGATGTCTCCTGTTCAAACTAGAAGATCTCATCAGAATCTTGGAGGATTTATTGCCAATATACACAAGAAGGTTGATACCCCTCTTGTTCAAGCATGTTTGTTTGCCTGTTTTCTGTCACAACAGGAACCCAAGAAGATTTTTGATGCTCTCAAAGAACCAAGTTTGGTGGAAGCAATGCAGGATGAGCTTCACCAATTTGCTATTCCGGATGTTTGGGAGTTAGTTGATTGTCCCAGATATGTCAGACCTATTGGGACAAGATGGATTCTTAGAAACAAGAAAGATGAAAGAGGTATTGTGGTCAGAAACAAGGCACGTTTAGTAGCTCAAGGATATACACAAGAGGAAGGGATAGACTATGAGGAGGTCTTTGCACCAGTTGCAAGGATTGAGGCTATAAGGATATTTCTAGCCTATGCTTCCTGCATGGGCTTTACTGTCTATCAAATGGATGTGAAGAGTGCTTTTCTTTATGGCACAATTGTAGAGGAGGTTTATGTAATGCAGCCTCCTGGTTTTGAAGATCCAGAGCATCCAGAAAAGGTATATAGAGTCAACAAAGCTATGTATGGACTTCATCAAGCCCCAAGAGCTATGGCACATTGTCCACCTATCTGGTGGAGAATGGATTCAAAAGGGGCACCATAGACCAGACCTTATTTACAAAGAAGACTGGTAAGGATGTCTTACTTGTTCAGGTTTATGTGGATGATATCATCTTTGGCTCAACAAACCCAAAGATGAGTGAAGACTTTTCCCAAGCTTATGACAGACAAGTTCAAGATGAGTGCAATGGGGGAGATGAACTTCTTTCTAGGGTTACAAGTTCAGTAGAAAGAAGATGGTACCAAGATGAATATGTAGCATAAATCTTGAAGAAGTTTGGCTTGTCTCCACATGAGAAAAGGGCTAGTACTCCTATGGATAGAGAACACCCTTGGGGAAAAGTTGGAGATGGAAACGATGTGGATGTCAGGCACTATAGATCAATGATTGGTTCATTGATGTATCTCACAGCCTCAAGACCTGACATTATATTTGTTGTGTGTGCATGTGCACGCCATCAAGTGACTCCCAAAGAGTGTCACCTTCATGCTGTCAAGAGAATCTTTAGGTACCTTAGATGTTATCCAGACTTAGGCTTATCGTATCCAAAATATTCACCATTGGAGCTTATTGCATATTCAGACAGTGATTATGGTGGTGAAAAATTTGATAGAAAATCCACAACTGGTGGATGTCAGTTTCTTGGGAGTAGATTGATATATTGGCAATGCAAGAAACAAACAGTGGTGGCCAATTCTACAACTGAAGTAGAGTATGTAGTTGCAACTGCTTGTTGTGGACAAGTCTTATGGATTCAGAATTAGCTGTTGGATTATGGGTATAATTTCATGCATACCAAGATTTTTGTAGACAATAACAGTACTTTATGCATTATTAAAAAACCTGTACATCATTCTAAAACAAAACACATAGAAATTAGACATCATTTTATAAGAGATTGTTTTGAAAAGGGTTTAATACAACCAGATAGGGTTGACACAGAAGAAAATGTGTCTGATTTATTAACTAAACCTTTTGATACTGGAAGGTTTCAATACTTGGTAACAAGTATTGGAATGATCAATCTCACTTAATATGTGTTTTGGGGTCTCCTTGTAAAAGTATGTACAGGATATGCATTGTTATTGGTCTTTTTGAAGTTAGATTTTCCACTATATTTGTCTAACGCTGACAAAGGTTATCGTGACGCTGATAAGTGTTATCGTAACGTTGTCAGCAACATGTTAGTTTTGTGGTTTTTGATCTAAGTGTGCAGGCGTTGTTAGCATTGTATCATTGGATACAGAGTTGCTTATGGATCCTTGGAGAATCATTGGAGCATGTTTCAATTTATGGATGATGGTTGGAATATTTATATTCCTATCTTGACATAAATTTTTATATCCATGCATATTATTGGGCAACATATGTATCACAGTTTAAGGGGAGGTTTTAGTAACCTTTAGGAATTTTGGGTATTCATATAATACTCTTATCACAATTCTAGATTGTGTCCACTGGTGAGTATGAGTTAGTTTACTAAATCATGAGGCACTGTAGCATGCAAAGTTGACATACTATGCATGCTGCCAAGACCTTTTTGGCCTAGAATTGGATGTGGTCTGTTGGGAGACTTGGGAATGATTTATATTGGTTTTACCTGGGAGTTACAAGGGATTTTATGAGATAACTTAATTGTTAAGAATTTTGGTTAGCAAGAGACACTAGAGGACTGTTGTAAAACCCGTAAAAATAAGGTCATAATTTAATTCTACTTTCAATTATTTTGAAGTATTTTATAACGTTAAATATTATTATGTTTAACGGTTTAAGTTGAAACCGATATTAAATATTATATTTTAATATTTTGACGAGTAACGAGGACTACTAGTGATCGCGATACCGACGGATGCCTAAAATTTTATATTTTATTATCAATCGTTTCGATATTTAATATTTTCGACGATATCGTTTTAATTACGTATCGAGTCGTTATATTATTATTTTTTTGTGCGTTTAAACTTTTAAGTATTTTTACGAAACCCGAGTCCCGTAAATATTTGTAAAATTGACTTTTAGTCATTTCCCGCTTTTTAACTAATATTTACATTTTAGACCAAAACTATCACAAATTGGCAAAAACTACCCTAACTCCACACTATAACTAACACTTCCACTAACACTTTTCTTTTAATAAATTCATTTAACAAAAACATCAACCAACTTCTTCTTCTCCCTTTGTTTTAGCCATCCACCATTAACACAAAAAACACCATGATCAAAATTTTTCTAGCTTGATCCAAGAGAAACTAAAACAAGTCCCATCCTCCATTTTCAAAGGGCTACAATATGGTATAAAATTTTCATACATGCAACCATATAAATTTTTCAAGAAAAGTTGGTTATGTTTGATCCAAATTTGTTGTATGCATGTGTTAGTAGTGATGATCAAAAGATTTTCATGCTATGTTTTTATTAAAAAGTTGATTTTTAATTTTTGGGTTTTTGATTTTGATGATGATGCAAGTGTTAGGGATGGTTCATGATGATATTAGGGGTGTAGGATGATGAGGAAAATTGTTAGAATTGATCAAAAACATGATTTTGTGGGAGATTTTGAAAGGTGATTTTGGGCAGTAGGTTTGAGGCCGTTTTTGGGGGTCTTACTGTTTGATAGTCACTTAACTAATTGGATAGGGTTGTAGAGAATTTCGTTAGCTTCGATTTCATATAAAGTAGGCCTTCCAACTCCGAACGAGGTGGAAGATACACTAGTTTGATTTTCGTGTACCGGGAGGCGAGTGTCGACACAATCCGAAAATTGTTGTCGATATTTGGATCGAATCTCGGGGACTATAAAATGAGTTTCAAAATGATTCAAGGGCTTTTCTCAGGCTCCAAGTTTAGTATTTTGAGTCTATTTTTAGAATCAAGTGGCGGTTTTACAAATGGAGTTGTTTAGAATGGTCAAAATGGTTTCGTAAGTCAAGGTCGCTAAACTGTCCGGATTTTGTGATTCAAAAATGAGTCGGGCAGGGAACTTTAGAAGTAAAATCTTTTAATGGGCTTTTGAGAGGACTTTCTATATATAGTAAGTAAGTTCTCTGACTAGTATCATAAAAATTTGATATGTTTAAGTATGGGTAAACGTCTTGGACATTCGGTATGTTCCGGCAGATTTTTATTAAAGGCATATAATAATAAAATGAATATATAGGAGAGTATAATAGAACCACTTGCATCGTTTTCTCTCGAGTTGTCGTGATTTTATACTTGAGTTTGATTTTATTAAGTATCATTTATTTCTCGAGTCTATTATTAATGTACGCACCTTATTTGCTAGGTTGCGGTTGTCGTGTTTTTCGGGCATCTACTATCGTCGGCGATCGTCTTCAACTACTATAAGTACTAAGGTGAGTCTATAGCCTCGCTTTATACTAGTTATTAAATGATTTTAAACCCGCGAGGGGGAATACATGTTTTTATAAACTTAGAACACAAGATTTTTAATGGTATGCTTTGTCCCTCTATGAATGGACCCGTGGTTGCCTTTAAATTGCATTATTGCCTTTGTTAAAACCTCAATTATGGACCGTTAATTAACCTATGATGGGTTAACCGCAAGTACAATTAATAGATCTCTGGGGGAAGCCGCCCCGGTTCAGTTTTTGTGGACTTGTCATAGAAGCTTAGGCCCGACCTCCACATTGTTTGAGCATATTGTATTGAGAAGTCAGGTATACGGCAATGTACCAATAATCTGGAGGTAACCGACAATTAATAAATCTCTCGTCTTATTAGATTGATATGGGAGTGTCTAAGGGCTCGGTTCCATGAGCTTATTGCAATTTATGCTATATACAATTATCATTGTTAATGCAAATTATTATTTGATGCTTATAAGCATGCCACAAACATATAATCTTTGCTTGTGTTCAAATTGATTTCATAAACCTATAGATTCACTCGGCATTTTTTCTGATTGTTTTACTCACATGTATTTCAGGTAATCAAGAAGTGGAAGCTTGGAGGTCACGAGAATGAAGTTGTGCACTGCTATGTTGTTCAAACTCTTTGATTTATTTATCGTTCCATTTTTAAAACAAACTAATATGTTGTTTTAACTTATCTTTTGGTAACGATTACTTGGGACTACGCTACTCTGACAAATGTTTTAGGAACGATAAATCTAAAACGTCTCTTTTCGAGTCGTTCTTTATAAATTATGTGTTGTTGTATCATTGTTTAGCACCCAAAGATGTATTCCGCTGCGTGTAAATTTGGGGGTGTTAAAGATTGGTACCAGAGCCATGAGTTATAGAGAACTAGGTCTTTTTTCTAAAAACCTAAACTATAACTGTCGGTTTTATTTTTCAAAGAGTCGGTGCACATGATTTCGCGTGACTTCAGGTTCAAGCTACTTCTGGGATTACAACTTTAGTATACATTATTATGTATGCCTTATTGCTAAGTATTTCTAAATAAATACTATAATCCTTTATCGATATATATTTATGTCGTTAAACTTTTCGATAAAAGTTTATCATTTATTAATGATTAACTTAAATAAATACAATGAATTTTCAAGATCTTTCTGTATTTATTTTTGAACTATTTAAATTGCTTTTATTGCAAAAATTTTATATTATGACCTTACATAACTTCATCTACGCGCGTTACTTTCATTGTTTAACCCTTTGAGATATCTATATAGATATTCAAATCGTCTTCCGGCTATTTGTGCCTGGACGTATTTTAACGTAATTTCTAGACCATTGTGTAGCTCAATGTGTCCTTGGAATAGACTAACCGCTATTTATTGACATTTATATGTATCGACTCCGAAGTGTATTGTTCACTTATATCTCGGTAACGTCATCGTTATTTTATAAATCATCGTCTAGATTATGGCGCTAGAATTGGTATACGATTTTACTTATATAAAATTGTATCATTTGTTTTTCATTAACCTTCTCGCTCCCGGAGTGTAGCATGTTAATGTTCCATTCTTTTCTTGCTATGTTTTGTGTTTTTGACAATCGTGGCACCAAGGAGATTTGCCTACATTGCATTTTGAAATCTAAATTACGAACGTCTTTCACCGTTTTGCTTCCTAAATTTTGTGTTGGATACCTTGAAGCATCTTTTGTCATTTATTATGCTATATTTTTATTTGATGCTCATTACGAGATTTATTTTTCGTTGTTGTAAAATCCACAAGACATGTGTGTATATATATTGTTGGAAATACGTTTTACGTATTTATGAAGGATCGGTCGCTCCAACGATAATCATGTAATGGGCTCGTGATCTATTTACTTCATGTATGGTCCATATAGCCCACATGTAGGGTGGGCTATATATAACCCCTCCTAGCATGTTAGGAGGGGGTTGTTGATTCATTTTTTTACTCAATCATATTTTCCACTTTCACTTTCTCTCTCTAATTCTCTCCCTTCTCTCCTTTCTCTCTCTAATCCTTCATCTAATTCCTTCATTTCTTCTTTAATTATCAATCAATCAACCACATAAATCCACCAAATCCATCACATAGAATAAGCCATTAATTTCGTAGACCTTCAATTGGTATCAAGAGCCTTGGTTAGTTTGGTTTATTCTTCTTTTATTTTGTTTGATTTTGGTGGGTTTTGATTTAATCATGCTTAAATTTTAAAAAGTTTGTATTTTTTTATAAAAAGTTTATGTTTTTATGTGTTATCATATCAAATCTTCAAATTAACTTACTTTTTAGATAAAAAATCACAAATTTTTATATAAAAATCAAATTTTTCTTATATAAAACCTTAAAAAGTTGTGTTTTTTATAAAAAGTTAGTGTTTTTTATAAAAGTTTTTTTGTTTTTCTCTTTTTAATTTTGTGTTTTTATAAAAAGTTTGTATTTTTTTATTTGTTTTTTATCACAAATTTAATAATCAATTTATATAAATTTTTATCAATTTTTATCCTTTTTTATTTTTTTTTATTTTATTTTTTTTAATTTTTTTTTAATCAGTTTATTATTTACATTTTTATTTATCAGTTATAATTTTTGGTCAGTTTTTCAGTTATCAGTTATATTTTTTTGATTTTTTTCTTTTACTTTTTGGTCAACTGTTTTCTGGTTATCATATTCTGTCCATTTGTCCAAGTATCTCTGTCCCAAATTTGTCCATCTAAACTGATAAAGTCCTTTCATAATCAAGATTTTCATTATCTTGGGTCTCGAGGTTCAGTAATCAGTAAGTTTTTTTTATAAATGTTCCGAATCAATAATTAAGTTCCGAATCAATTTTTAAGAAAAAACTTCCGAATCAATTTTTTTGAAAATCTTCCGAACCAAACACTTCCGATTCGGAAGTCTTCCGAATGAACAAAAAACTTCCGAATCAAATACTTCCGAATGAACAAAAAAACTTCCGAATCAAATTCTTCCGAATGAAGCTCTTTCAAACATAACGGACAAATTGGGCAAATCATTGTCTTTTTGAATAGACTCATTCCCTCGACACTGACATCCACAGACAACACATCTAAGACTCAAGACTCGACAACCCTTAACTTGACAGACTCGACACCCTCTCCCTCGACTCCAAACCCAACCTCGACCCTCGACTGGCTCACTCATCCTCTCGTTCCCCTCTCGTATTACCCACCCAATACACCAATTTTCGACTCCAACACAAACACCATTAACTTACACTCACCCATCTCACACAGACCCCTCACTCTCGACACACTATCGTCCCAAACTCCCCCTCATCATTCTGACAAAAACTCACCCTCATCATTCTGACAAAAACCCTCATCATTCTGACCCAAAACAAAACACAACCTTTCACAAAAACCTGAACTCAACTCCCCTCCCTGGACACATACCCTCAAAACAAACACCCTCGGACAACAAACCCCACAAACTCTCAAACACTCAACGCAGACCCTCACACTCGCACACTCACCAAGACTCCCCCTCACCCTCACCCTCACCTCTCTCGGTCAAAACAACAACGTCTCTCACCCTCGACTCCCTCAACCTAGACTCAGACCCACAACAATCGACTTCAACACCAACCTAGACTCAGACCCACGCATCAAGACCCTCGAAATCTCCCTCGACTTCCAGAATCCCTCAGAAAAACATTTGACAAATCATTTGACAAGAAAGACTCTACAGTAGAGAGAGTGACTCAAACAGAAAACATTAAAATAAACCCTACCTGAGATCTTTATTTAAAGATCTTGAAGCCATAAATTTGTTTTGAGATTGAGAGTTATATCTCCTTGAAAGAGACTTCTGCTTTGATTATTTTATGAAAGAGAGAGCATAGATTGAAGAGAGGTTGGCGGAGGAAACAAGAGGAGAGAGATAAACGTTTGATATAGGTTTAAGAGAGAGAGATTTAGATGGGACTGTGTTTTGTGTGAGAAGAGAGAGAGATATTTTTTTGAGAGTGATAAATGAAAGAGACGGAGTTTACTAGGTAGTAAAAGGAGTGGGCGGTGGAGGCGTGTTATTGGTCCACGTATTTTGATTCGGCGGAGAAAACAAGATACAATCCAGCCACGTATTTTTTCTTTACACGTTTTTTCTTTAAACTTTTTTCTTTAAACGTTTTTTCTTTAAACATTTTTTCTTTAAACGTTTTTTTCTTTAAACATTTTTTCTTTAAACGTTTTTTTGTTTCCTTTACTTTTATTTTTCCATTTTTTAGTTTCATTATTTTTATTTTTAAAATTAACTTTTTAGTAAAGGTTATTTTGTTTATTGAAAGTCGTAAAATATTTGACGGGTTAAAAACTTTTTGTGGTCGGATTTGACGACAACGTGACGAGTCAACGTGACGGGATTTTTGATCGGGCTTAATTCATAATCGTTTGCGCCGACTACATTTTTTGAGCCGAATCGATTTGTAAAATCCTGAACATCCACATTATTTTTCCTCGATTTTCAATGGACCCGTTAACTTCGACCCCTAAAGAGGGAGACTTGCATCGAATGCACGCCAACGCTAGGGAAAGTGGTATAACTTCATTTCGAATGCTTCAGTATCATCTAGTTAATCTTTCACGGATTCAAGGAGGGAGCGAATTTGTGACAATCTTTGGACAAGATCGTCATATATTCATCGACTCAATTTTCACCACTTTGACCGAACTAGCAGAGCATCTCAACCATGACAACTTTAATCACTCTGCATCGGCACTTGCTTATAAGGCTCTTGTGACACAACTCACGCCTTTCCTCCAATTTAATATCATCAAGTCTGAAAGTTCGATGCTTTGCCAATCATTTCTTCGAGATACGCATACCGAGCTTCGAGTTTTTCGTGATACAATATTGAAACTCATGACTTCGGTCTCGTCTTCGATTTATGAAAGATCTCGACTTCAGCAAACGTATGATAATGGAGTACAAGAATCAATGCCGCAGATGCAAGAGGTAAATGGTCATACGGTTGAAAACTTGGAGCCTATCAATGCCAAGAGCACGGAATCAGGAGGCCAACATGATACCAGTGGCACGTCAGGAAATGTTCACGAGATTTCTCTTGATGACAACTTACCCATTTATGACGCAGAGCCTGCAAACATGGTACAGTGTAATGTGGTTTATGATGTATATGCTGATGACATGCCGCATATTGAGCATTCTGAACCTAATTATGACAATCATGGGATGGACAAGAGTGATAGAAATACCACTTATGATTCATCCGATGTGAGTCATAATGGGGGAGAAAGTGTTCAAAATGCTACAGTTCATCATGATAAATGCTTTATAACTGCCTCGTTAACTGATTCTGATTCTAAGATTAAAGAGCTCGAAACGATCGTAGCTCGGCAATCTAAAGACCTTGAGGATGCCAAACTTGAATTTTCTAAGAAAACGGACAAATTTGAAACATACTTTGAAAAACTTGAAAAATCAAACGTTGTTCTTGAAAGAAAATTGGATCAAACTGTTTTAGATTCTAAAGCTGAAAAGGATAATCTTTTGAAACAAATTCAACTGCTTGAATCTAAGTTGGCATCCCAAGATAACGTGCTCAAAGAAAATGAAACATTAAAGGCTCAAGTACAGGAAAAGGTTTTTGCTATAGCTGCGTTGAAAAACGAGTTAAGGAAAAGTAAAGGACCTGGTGTGGACACTAAGCTTGAAAAACCATCAATCTTGGGGAAACCGCCTACAAATCAGTTCGTCAGACAACCGACTGTCAGACAACCTACTGCATTTGGATCCGAGCGATCACAATCCTTGAGACCGCGGTTTGCCTCCCAAGTTGATTTGAGTCATATTTCTAGAACTGTCACTCCAGCAACTAGGCCCAATGTGATCACTCCAGCTTTAGCAAGACCAAATCATATGATTGCCTCTAGTTTCCCTAAAAATACCAAGACCACGTCTAGAACTAGTTCAAATGACGTTTGCCATGAATCTGATCTTAGGGAAGCTAAGCAAAAGACACATGTAAGAGATAGGAATTTCAAACCTAGTCAGATGCCTTCTAGTTTACCCAACACTGCTAACCGTAGCATGTCCAATCCTAGGAGCATCAATCAATCATCTAGGGATTCTAGATCTTACTCGGACATTAAATATGCTACTTGTAAAACATGTAGAAAATGTGTCTTTACGGCAAATCATGATGCGTGTATCAAAAAATTGCTTAATGAGGTGAACTCCCGTGCTAGACTTAAATCCCAGTGGGTCGCTAAAATCAAACCCTTTGGTAAAATGTGGCGCCCCACTGGTAGAACTTTCACTCTTGTAGGAAACGAGTGCCCTTTAACTAGGATAGTCTCCGATTCTACAAAGACTACTAGGGAGGAAATTGCAAAGGATGATACATCACTTAAGCCTGAACTTAAGATTTTCTATAAAAGGAAACGATTGCCAACTAAGACAAGTGAATCATCCCCTCAGGCCACCTCTGACACAAGTAAAGCCAACTGTGAACCCCCACGTGCTTCAAAAATAGATATCTCTAACCCATGCAAAAGTATACAAACTCCTAATGAGAATGCAGGTACCAAAGTTGATGTTCCAAAAGAACGAAGCGGTCCAATCGTTGTGTACCGTTCAACTAAGGACACTCTTAGAGTTTGGTTGCTGAAGAAGCAGATATCAGAGAAACAAATGTCTCAGGGGATTCATGGTTAAGCTGCAAACAAGGACTTATAGTCACATCACAGACTATAACTCGCTCATCAAAGAAAGGAAAGTTTATCGCCGATGATAAACTTATCCTAAAAACGAGAAATTCATTTTTCTCGGGCATGAGCTTATATCAAAAACATTCCAAGTTTTTAAGCTCATGCATTATGGTTTATCATTAAATATCAGATGGTAACCCGTTCCTCAAATAAAGGAAAGTTTATCGCCGATGATAAACTTATCCTTACAACGAGAAATTAACATTTTCTCGGACACGAGCTTACATTAAAACCATTCAAAGGTTTTAAGCTCGTGTATATGACTTACAGTTAAATGTCAGACTGTAACTCGAACTCAAAATAAAGGAAAGATTATCTTTTATGATAACTTATCCTCTTAACGAGAAATTCACCTTTCTCGGTCATGAGCTTGTATTAAAACATTCGAAGTTTTAAGCTCAGAAAGGAAAGTGTATCTTTTCAATAAGAGAACTTTTCCTCGTAACGAGAAATTAACCTTTCTCGGTCATGAGCTTTCCGTTAAAACAGTCAAAGTTTTCAAGCTCATGAACACGACTTCTAAGTAAATGTCAGCTTAGGACTCGTTCTTCAGATAAAAGGAAAGTTTATCGCCGATGATAAACTTATCCTTAACAACGAGAAGTTTACAACTTCTCGGACTTGAGCTCGTTCCTAAGATATTCCAAATCTTAAGCTCAAGTAATTGTTTTTCAAAACTTTGAACACAATTTTTCGAGAATTTCTCAAAAGGTTTTTCTAAATCTTTCAAAATTGTGTGTTCAAAAACGTTTTGATAAAACGAGCATGTCTTCTGGAATCGATAATATTTACGAACCTAGAAATGTCATTCAATAATGACACGGGGTTGTAAATAAAGTTCGAGCAGAAGTTTAAAAGTTTTAAAACATGCTCCATATGGTTTGCTATTATTTCAGATAGCAACCCGCTTTTCATAATTAAGTCAAGCATTTCACCGGAAAGCTTTGACTCTACAACGAGAATTAATTTTCTCGGGGACGTGACGAGGTGACCAACATTCGTGAACAAGAACCATGTGCTTCTTTCATATGCTGTTCTCCATTATTCAGGTCCAACCTCGTACATTGCTAATCTTGTGAATTCATTATTATATATGATCTTTGCACGTAATAAATACCTTACACTTGTGTTTAAAAGGTATTTAATTTACGTTTCAAGTACACCCTCATTAATTTGAGGGGGAGCTTGTTAAATTCATGAAGATAATTGGATTTGCATTTTTCTTCCCAAATTTTCTTAAAATGCTATTAAATCAATTGATATTAAAAACTTCGATTGAGTTAATATTTTTAATATGGGGGAGAAAATGTGATTTAATATGGGAAATGATCAATCACAAATGGTTTGACTTAATGTGTTAGCTCATCCCGACATGTGCGAAATGTTTTCGAATATCGTAGCATATGTTAAGGGGGAGCAAAATGGATTTGCACTTTAAAAATGGATTTCATGGTGACATACACTTACCCAAAACATCTCTATTCACGACGGTGAAGATTGTGGTGACATAAGGATGGTAGGATAGGATAAAGTCCAATGATTTCTCTAGAACCGGAGGAATCTTCCCAAGGACATTCCATAGCTAGAAATAGTAGTCCTTAGGAAAGATGGAGAAAGATTGTGAACGTAGCTGAATGCCGACCAAGTACTTAAGTTAGCACTGGAACAATCACAACAAGGTGCTAGTGATGACGTATTGGTAAGCATTGAAGGGGTTGAAGAATGAAAAAGAAATGTAAAGATAAAGGGTGTAAAGAAAGAAGCCCTCCTTACAACTTTAGGCAGAAACCGGGTCAATACATATGCTATTGAGATCATTTTTGTTAATGATTCTCGATATTGAAGAAAGACGTCATGGACCCAGTGATGCAATGCACAACCCTTCCAAGCTAACTCAAATATCTCTCAAAAGGTATTTGTTTTAATCACACGGAGATCAACACATTATCTATTGATTTATTCACTCCGAATAAATTGGTATTGAAAAGGTGGCACTCCTCTCCAGCCTCCGATCACTAAAAATCCAAAATGCACGATCGAGTCTAGAGCCATTTGAGATCATCATATATCTCATTAGGACACACTTTCATTATTCCTTGCTTCTTCACACACTGTGAAAAGTAAGAAAGATCTTAAGAGTCCTACGCAAAATCTTCATGATCTTGCCTGAACATCCGAGTAATACGAAAGTATTTACAATGAAGATGGAAATCCTTCTTGAGCGAATATCAAAAAGCTCATGGTAGGTGACTTGTGCGATTCTTTATGAATCAAACTTGTGATAACTGGAAAGCAACAGTGGTTTAATTCTTAAATGAATTTAAACTCGTTCCAGGCCTCTACGCATTATCATATGATCTTGCCAGAACACTCAGAGTGACTCTTTATTGATCACAGTGACGAGTGGAAATCCTTCTAGTGTTAACATCAAACAGCACTTGGTAGGTAACTTGCAAGATTCTATATGAATCAAGCTAGTGACAACTGGAAAGCAACGATGGTGCGGTTCTTAATTGAACTTCACTTGTTCCAGGAACATGAATTGACGGCTTCAAATCATGCGGATAATATTATCCAAATGATTCACTCTTTACGTTCGCAGTCAGCTTTGGACGGTCGAGTAAAGAGAACGGGTTTACCCGCGAAATCTTGTCAAGGAGGTTCTTTATTGAAACTACCTGTCACAAGTACGATATTTAATATCGTCCAACGGTCTTCACTGACCGGAGGTAAATTGCTACCGAATTAGAATGAAATGTTCAAGGCCATTTCATCCGTGTATATTGTTTTGTTGCTAACTGTCTTATGCAGCGTAACAAGAAGGTGGCATTGCGGTGTACAATCCAGAAGAAGTCGTCACCACATGCTTGTACTACATACAAATAGTACTTCAACAAATTCAAGAAAGCCTGAAGGTCAAGTCTTCCGCTGTATCAAACTCTGAAGCTTTCAAGAATTTAAAAGTATAAGTATGTGGAACATGAAGTCACGAAGAGGCAAATATCACAAGTGAAGAATGCACAAGGTCAAGGCAAGGAAACATGCTCAAGACTAAAGTCAAAGATCACATCAAGCATATTCACAAGAACAAGATCGAAGACTCAAGCATAGATGCTAGGTTTAAGATTTTGTAAAAAGATGTGACCTCCCTTAGGGGGAGATTGTTGGAAATACGTTTTTCCCAATAAAGTCTCGGTCACATCTTAGTTAGCATAGATCACGAGATATAGACTATTTAGAACTTTGTAACTTGGAGCGACCTCCCTTAGGGGGAGATTGTTGGAAATACGTTTTACGTATTTATGAAGGATCGGTCGCTCCAACGATAATCATGTAATGGGCTCGTGATCTATTTACTTCATGTATGGTCCATATAGCCCACATGTAGGGTGGGCTATATATAACCCCTCCTAGCATGTTAGGAGGGGGTTGTTGATTCATTTTTTTACTCAATCATATTTTCCACTTTCACTTTCTCTCTCTAATTCTCTCCCTTCTCTCCTTTCTCTCTCTAATCCTTCATCTAATTCCTTCATTTCTTCTTTAATTATCAATCAATCAACCACATAAATCCACCAAATCCATCACATAGAATAAGCCATTAATTTCGTAGACCTTCATATATATATATATATATATTTTGAGCCGTTAGGAAGTGTCGAAAAATATATTTAATGGAGGAACTGCAGGGGCAGTATAAACAAGTCACAACTTAAAAGTAAAACCTGCGTTTTTAAAATAAAATAGTCAAACCTGCACAGAACTTGCAGGGGTATTTTGGTCATTTTACATTGGTTTTCAGGTCTCGGGTAAAACTAGAAAGTCGTCTGAAACGTCGTTTTGCATCAAAATGCTTTAGACTCCGAGTCTTGGAAATGTCGTTTATCGGGTCAATTAATCGGCTCATATTTAAAAGTTAAATCTGATAGAAAATTCAGAACATGAGTTTTAAATGTTTCTAAGCTGTTTTGATTTCATTTGAGATCGTAAAATTTTAACAAATATTATTTTACAACTAACGAATACTAGTTGCATGTGAAAATGTTTAAAAATAAAAACAGTACAGGATTAGCAATTACCGGATTAATGGTGTAATTTAAAAACGAATAACATACTTTCTTAAAAGCATGTTGTGTCGAGTATCTTACAAAGAATACCCATGTGGATTGTTTTATTCTTTTTATATATATGACTCAATTGTCATTCGATGTTATTTTATTTTTATTTTCTTTTAATCTTCCACTGATTTGAGTTGAGTTTTGAAGTTTTGCCTTCACGTTCTTCGTTAACATTCTTATCGCGATCTCATGACGTTTTCGTCTAAACCTTATAACCCTTTGAAAACTTAACAACTTGTAACCATTTCATTGGTTGTTTTATGAGCTACTATTTGCCACTTTTTGCAAAACTTTGACTACTTTATACGTTGTCATAATGTCATATTATAAATAAATCTGATATTGTTTTACGATTATTTTCACCAATTATTTTTACTTTGGTGTTATAAAATACTTTTCGTAAGATTAAAAGTTGCTTATTAAGTATCTCACAAATTACTTGTATCCTATAAATTTATAAACTATTTTTAAATTCCATTTTACAAATGGCATGGTTTATATATAAACATAAGAAACGTAATACTTTTTGACGAAATGAAGCACTGCATTGCTAACCCTAAATTATACATGGCCTGATCACCTATGTCTAATCTAGAAGGAGCCATGCTAGGCTGAATAGTAGTCAACTTAAAAATCTTGATAATAATCTACTTTTTACTTGTAATTATGATAAAGATAAATAAAATGAAATAAATTGAAAAGAAGTTTTGAAAACTTTATATTTTATGCAAGTAGCACAATTTCTATGCATCCGCATATGTTTTCTTACCTTTTGTTAAACGAATTACGTGATTATAAGTACGTTTTTACTCGACAATTGTTTTTCCACTTGTTACTTCATTTTGTCTTATAACTGATTTCTTTTGACCGTTTGTTTAATTACTGACTGTTGATAAAAGACTTGAAAGTCTCGATTTGTTTTATCCTTTCTTCTCGTCCAATCTTCTTTATGCGACTGGGTAGATCTTTGGAATGTCTCCGCACGTGAATAATGAATTATCACTAGAGTGATTTCCGTATATCCGGGATGACGTCCGTCACTCTCGTTTGTCTCGAAATCCACTTTTGTGAACCGTGCTTTGATTTCTCTCTTTAAACACTAACATCGTTCATTTGATTTGTTTTAATTACAAGTGATTATTAGGAATTTTATTTTATTAAAAATTTTGTATGGATCTTATTTCCGATCGTGTAACGACCACCGCGAAGTTAACAAGCTGATATTGGTGAACCATCAACCGCACTAACCAAAATTGACAACTTGTTTAATCTATCATTTCTTATCGTCTTACCATCAACGCCTTTATCTTATTATTCTCTTTAAGAATTCATACGACATTTGCTTCGTTCTCTTTTGTACCATTGATTTCGTATTAATTGTTGACTATTATTTTCATTTGTATTCGCTTGTTATCTTGTCACATTTCGAAACCAGAATATATCCCATGTTATTTTGAAATAATAAACACCTTTATGTATTTCTACAAAGTATTATAAAATTTTTTATGGAACTTTTATACATTTTCCAATGATTTTCAGTTATCGAAATAACCATTACAAGAAAAAGGTTAAATTTATACATCATATTTTGTATAACTAAAACTAATGTTAAAAATAAAATTATGTTCTACCTTTTGAACTAATTGACTTATCATACTTTATTTTTAATGTAATGAAATTACTGGTTTAATTTATATTCCTAACAATGATTTAATTTGGAAATTATATTTTCTAAATCGTAACCATCAATATGAGTATAATTAATAAATTTACGTCATTCTTTCAAAGTTTCTTAAGACGACCAAATAAATTTTGAAACTATTTTACTTCTATTTTTGATGTATCATCTTTATCAAGAAAGTACCTCAACTGAGTTTTAAGGTAATACCAAATCCGGGACGGATAATTGTGACAAATGTTATTTTAATGTATAATTTATTCTTCGCTCTCATTTTTCTAGTATTGTGATTTATTATGTTTTACGGTTACGTGAGTCGAGATCCCTCGTCGACCGTCAACCTTAAATCATTTTACCACATCTTGTTCATTTATGCGTTTATTGAAGTTATTTTTATCTCGTTCTGTTCCTCGTATTGAAGATTACTATTTTATTCTGAGTTTAAAATGAATCTCGGGAAGCAGTGTATAAGAAGAAACGATAAGTGTCACCAGGATTTATGCGTGTACTTGTGGAATGATTGAGGACCGAATCTCTTAATGAATGGAGTTAATAAATTTGTTACAACCTCGAGGAGCATGTTGAAGCCGACACCGCAAGTGGAAAGACTCTTGTGATCAAGTGGTTATTATCAAGGGTTCGTTCAAGGTTTTCTCGATGATTAACGATGGAAATCTATACTTGATGTTATTGTTCGACCTTTTATTTTTATGTACTTATGTGGTATGTGATCTAGTCAAATGATCGTAAGTTGTGAGAACTTGAGACGGCATCATCTGATGACGTCCGATCATGTAGAACATATATTATGTAATATCTTTTTGACTTTCAACGACGATGTTTATTGAGACTTTAATGCGCGTTGGCGAAAGTGAGATGGTGTCTTTGTATTATCTTTTGAGTGAGGACCCGCGTGTGAGCACCCTTCGATGACGAAAATGTCTTTCTTGTTAGTTCTTTCGATGTGTGTCCATGGCTATCCGGCCGATGGATATCCTTTAGTTTGCAACCTTCCTTTTAACTGTACTTACCCGAAAATCCTGTCATCTATTCGTGTCGTCGAATGAGCTTCGTGTGATTCATAGAATTTTCATGTGTCGAGCTTGACGGGTGACTTGTGGATAAGGATTTATTTATTCCTTTTTGGTGAGATACAACTTGACGACAAGTTGCGTATTGTAAAAGAACCAGTGGAGATCGTGGATCGAGATTCACGTAGGAACGTGAAGACTTCTTTATAAGGAATGCCCTCATCCTTCCGGGTAGTGAACAACTCGTGTATGAGGCGAGTTGAGCGTCGGGACGTCGCTCCCTTAAGGTGGTGAGGATGTAAAACCCGTAAAAATAAGGTCATAATTTAATTCTACTTTCAATTATTTTGAAGTATTTTATAACGTTAAATATTATTATGTTTAACGGTTTAAGTTGAAACCGATATTAAATATTATATTTTAATATTTTGACGAGTAACGAGGACTACTAGTGATCGCGATACCGACGGATGCCTAAAATTTTATATTTTATTATCAATCGTTTCGATATTTAATATTTTCGACGATATCGTTTTAATTACGTATCGAGTCGTTATATTATTATTTTTTTGTGCGTTTAAACTTTTAAGTATTTTTACGAAACCCGAGTCCCGTAAATATTTGTAAAATTGACTTTTAGTCATTTCCCGCTTTTTAACTAATATTTACATTTTAGACCAAAACTATCACAAATTGGCAAAAACTACCCTAACTCCACACTATAACTAACACTTCCACTAACACTTTTCTTTTAATAAATTCATTTAACAAAAACATCAACCAACTTCTTCTTCTCCCTTTGTTTTAGCCATCCACCATTAACACAAAAAACACCATGATCAAAATTTTTCTAGCTTGATCCAAGAGAAACTAAAACAAGTCCCATCCTCCATTTTCAAAGGGCTACAATATGGTATAAAATTTTCATACATGCAACCATATAAATTTTTCAAGAAAAGTTGGTTATGTTTGATCCAAATTTGTTGTATGCATGTGTTAGTAGTGATGATCAAAAGATTTTCATGCTATGTTTTTATTAAAAAGTTGATTTTTAATTTTTGGGTTTTTGATTTTGATGATGATGCAAGTGTTAGGGATGGTTCATGATGATATTAGGGGTGTAGGATGATGAGGAAAATTGTTAGAATTGATCAAAAACATGATTTTGTGGGAGATTTTGAAAGGTGATTTTGGGCAGTAGGTTTGAGGCCGTTTTTGGGGGTCTTACTGTTTGATAGTCACTTAACTAATTGGATAGGGTTGTAGAGAATTTCGTTAGCTTCGATTTCATATAAAGTAGGCCTTCCAACTCCAAACGAGGTGGAAGATAAACTAGTTTGATTTTCGTGTACCGGGAGGCGAGTGTCGACACAATCCGAAAATTGTTGTCGATATTTGGATCGAATCTCGGGGACTATAAAATGAGTTTCAAAATGATTCAAGGGCTGTTCTCAGGCTCCAAGTTTAGTATTTTGAGTCTATTTTTAGAATCAAGTGGCGGTTTTACAAATGGAGTTGTTTAGAATGGTCAAAATGGTTTCGTAAGTCAAGGTCGCTAAACTGTCCGGATTTTGTGATTCAAAAATGAGTCGGGCAGGTAACTTTAGAAGTAAAATCTTTTAATGGTCTTTTGAGAGGACTTTCTATATATAGTAAGTAAGTTCTCTGACTAGTATCATAAAAATTTGATATGTTTAAGTATGGGTAAACGGCTTGGACATTCGGTATGTTCCGACAGATTTTTATTAAAGGCATATAATAATAAAATGAATATATAGGAGAGTATAATAGAACCACTTGCATCGTTTTCTCTCGAGTTGTCGTGATTTTATACTTGAGTTTGATTTTATTAAGTATCATTTATTTCTCGAGTCTATTATTAATGTACGCACCTTATTTGCTAGGTTGCGGTTGTCGTGTTTTTCGGGCATCTACTATCGTCGGTGATCGTCTTCAACTACTATAAGTAATAAGGTGAGTCTATAGCCTCGCTTTATACTAGTTATTAAATGATTTTAAACCCGCGAGGGGGAATACATGTTTTTATAAACTTAGAACACAAGATTTTTAATGGTATGCTTTGTCCCTCTATGAATGGACCCGTGGTTGCCTTTAAATTGCATTAAGTGATTGACTTTGTTAAAACCTCAATTATGGACCGTTAATTAACCTATGATGGGTTAACCGCTAGTACAATTAATAGATCTATGGGGGAAGCCGCCCCGGTTCAGTTTTTGTGGACTTGTCATAGAAGCTTAGGCCCGACCTCCACATTGTTTGAGCATATTGTATTGAGAAGTCAGGTATACGACAATCTACCAATAATCTGGAGGTAACCGACAATTAATAAATCTCTCGTCTTATTAGACTGATATGGGAGTGTCTAAGGGCTCGGTTCCATGAGCTTATTGCAATTTATGCTATATACAATTATCATTGTTGATGCAAATTATTATTTGATGCTTATAAGCATGCCACAAACTTATAATCTTTGCTTGTGTTCAAATTGATTTCATAAACCTATAGATTCACTCGGCATTTTTGCTGATTGTTTTACTCACATGTATTTCAGGTAATCAAGAAGTGGAAGCTTGGAGGTCACGAGAATGAAGTTGTGCACTGCTATGTTGTTCAAACTCTTTGATTTATTTATCGTTCCATTTTTAAAACAAACTAATATGTTGTTTTAACTTATCTTTTGGTAACGATTACTTGGGACTACGCTACTCTGACAAATGTTTTAGGAACGATAAATCCAAAACGTCTCTTTTCGAGTCGTTCTTTATAAATTATGTGTTGTTGTATCATTGTTTAGCACCCAAAGATGTATTCCGCTGCGTGTAAATTTGGGGGTGTTAAAACTGTTATGTCTATCTTGCATAAGCAAGTGTGTATAGCTGGACAGTGCTTGCCGCCCTATAATAATTATCAATTTATAGGTTATCTTCACCAGGATAAATAACTTTGTTAAGGTCCTTTTTCATTTTTATTACTTTTATTTTTGGACGCTGACAAATATTTTTCCAAGCGTTGTTGTGACCAATTTAGACGCTGACATGGATTTGGCAAACGTTGACAAGAATATAGCCGTTGCGTGTTGATGGGTTATTTTTGACCGTTGACACTCATTGGGACCTACCCAGTTGTTATTTTTGACGAATTTTGGGGCTGTAATTTTGGGAGTAGATAACTTTTAATTAATGCACAAGATAACTTATTTTCTTTTCAATATTTTCATCATTATATTTTGAAAATACTTGCCTTATTTTTGACCAATCACATGTGCCTATCTCTCCTATATATTTGGCTCCTATTTTTAAACAGGGTACTATCATATTCTTGTCTAACACTTTTTCTCCTATAATTCATCTTTCATCAACCTTTCACAAACAGCTTTCTTCAACAATGGCACCAAAGTTTAAACCAAGTGAC
Source organism: Glebionis coronaria (assembly GCA_025667525.1). Taxonomy (NCBI): domain Eukaryota; kingdom Viridiplantae; phylum Streptophyta; class Magnoliopsida; order Asterales; family Asteraceae; genus Glebionis; species Glebionis coronaria. The sequence goes on from CM046877.1 coordinate 489,236,001, forward strand.
TTGGTATTGGGATTCAGGAGTCAGCACAACATGATTGCTTATTTGGCGGCTGATAATACTTTGTTTCCACAATACACTCAGATGGTGGCGTATTTGAATGCATCTCCACTTAGGTATGCACTTTCTCATGCTCCTCTCATCCCTGTCACTCATATTAAACAGTTTTGGAACACTGTTAGTTCCTCAACGCTTAATAATGTGACTACATTATCAGCTATTGTTCATGGGCGTACTTGGGTGGTTACTGAAGCCTTGGTTCGCCAGGCTTTGCATCTTAATGATGCAGATGGTATAACCACCCTCCCCATCAATGAAATAGAACAAGGACTTTGGGCTTTGGGGTATCCTTTCCCTGATGAGGGTACTTTAAATAAATATCATAAACAAGAATTTCCCCCAGCCTGGAAGTACCTCATACATGTCATCCTTCAATGTTTGAGTCCCAAATGTACTGTACATAATGAAATTAACAGGTCAATTGCTAGTGCAATTGTGTGCATTACAAATGGGCAAAAGTATAATTTTTCAAAATTAATTTTTGATGGCATGTGTAAAAACAAAGGGAGTAAGATGACTTTGGCTTATCCCAGATTTTTGCAAATGGTTTTTGATGTGCAAAATTACTGCACAAGGGATCATGATGATTTTTATGAGATCCCTGTGCAAAAGAAAGCTATTTTTAGTAAGATGAACTCACCCCCTCACCGTGAATTACCCATCACCCAAGCTATGCTTGCTGTTATTGCAGCATTACAACCCCAACCAGACCCACAACCATAACTTGACCCAATACCAGAACCTTTGCCTTCACCTCAACACATGGAAATTGACCAAGAATCCTTCAACGCTGACACGTTAAATGTTGGCGTTGACACAAGTAATCCAAACGTTGACACCTTTCTTTCACAGAACCAAACACCCCTTAACCTTCAAACTACCACCCAATCCACATCATCTTCTACACCCCCTGAATATAGGTTGCAAAAACGCCCAAGGACTACTAGAGTGTTCTCCTCTAGTGGTCCTAGCCATGTTGCAGAGAGAACCACCATCACAAGTGTGGTTGGTGCTATGGATGAGGCTGGGACTATTGGTACTCGCTTAGATGCAGGCCAAGACAGTCCTAACATCTTTAAGACCTCATCCATGCCCCATGACTCTACTTTGGGAGGTCAAATACCCATTCTAGAGGAGGGCAGATTGGAACCATACACATTAATGGAATTGACGGCTGTCTGCATTAGCTTGCAAAAGCAAAATGCAGACCTAGTACAAACAGTCAGTACACAAGGCCTTGACCTCAAGCAATTGAGGGATAGGATTGTTATTTTGGAGGATGCTAACACTAGGTGTGGAATGGAGGAATCTTCCAAAGGGGAGGATGAGCAGGTCCATGTGAGTGACAAAGGCTCACATGATGGAGAATCTTTGGGTGTTGCTGAAGCCCTCACTGAATTGAAGAAGCAACCAGGTTTTGATACATCTTTGGTTACTCCTACAAACTTGAACTTGTCTTTTACAACTATGATGGAGCAGTTCACAAGAGGCGCTGAGACAAGTAAGGTGAGCGTTGACAAGCAAACTTTGGACGCTGACACACCAAGCGCTGACAAGAGTAAATTAGGCGCTGACACACAAAATTTGAGCGTTGACAGACCTGCAAATATGGTTGATGTATTCCAGTCATCAGCTATCATCAAAGAAGTGTCTTCACAGGTACTATCATCATCTTTACCCATCATTGATCCATTAGATAAGGGTAAAGGAATCATGGTAGAAGTAGAAGTTCTAAAGGATGCAGCACAAGTAGAGTTTGATTCAAGGTTGGCTGCACAACTTGTGGAACAAGAAATAAAGAAGGTTGGTGAATAACCATTTGTTGTCACTTCTGAGGAACAAGAAGGAAGTGATGAAGGGAGTTCAGATTCAAGTGTGATGATAATTGAACAACCAGAAAGACTTGAATATGGTGATGACTTGGCAAGAGAGAAGCTTAGAGAGTTAAAATTGCAAGTAGACTTTAATATGCCAAAAGTTGTTCAGATGTACCATGATTGGGAGAATAGGATTATGGAGAATCCAGATTTGACAATTTCAGACCAAATTTGGGGATTGGAGATTCTTCTAAGAGTTCAAAGAGACTGCAAGGTAATTCTGAAACATAAGGCTAGAAATGTTTTCTCACTGATGAAGAGGGATATAAGGGAGCTTTACTACATGTTACTCAGATGTCATGGAACTGGATGGACCTTCAAGAAATTGCAGGGATTATCCTTTGAAGAATTGGAGTACAAGGCTTATCCCATTTGGGCAAGAGTGCAGGAAATGAATACTCTTAGACTTCTTTTAGATGAAAGGAAAGAAGAACTTGCAGAAGAGATGGAGATTCAAAAGGAAATGATTGTTCCAAGGCCTTTGAAGAAGGGAGTCCCACTTGAGTTCCCTAAAGGTTTAAATAAAGTGAATCCCAGTGAAATGTTCTTAGAAAGAGCATTAAGCTCTCACCCATGGAAGCTTCAGATATGGTACAAGTGTTACCTCTTGATGCCAGAAACCCTATCATTAGTTATGAAGAAGATGTAAATGGGTTTTGGAAGATTGGCAGATATGGGAAAGAGGTACACACATTTACTACTCTTATGTCTCTTTTTGCAAGTATCGATAGGGAAGACCTGGCAGACCTTTGGAGGTTGTTGCTGGCCAAGTATGAGATTGAAGCACCTACTTCAGTCAATGGAATAAAGCTTTGGTCAACATTCAAGAGAATGTGTGCACCAGAAGAAGAAGATCCTGTTTGGAAGGATCTTGAGGATGATATCAGTGGACTTCAATGGCGTTTGTATTCAGCTGATGGTATGTATTATTTGAGCTCTACAAAGTTTGCTGAGTATCTTCTTGTAGATGCTGAGTATCCCATGTCCAAAGAAGTTTTGGACAAGATGAAGACAACACAGTTGGAAATTGACTATTCAAGTGACGTGGCCAAAGATTTGAATAGGCAATTTATTACCAATATGATAAGATTTGTAAGATTCCTCCTAGTTCTTAATTTTTATTCAGAAACTTGATTACTAGAGTAGATATCAAGTTTAGGGGAGGATTGTTGGGAATAAAATGTAGCCAGTACACTTGGACGTTGACAAGAAGAAAACAAGCGCTGATAAGAAGAAAACAAGCGTTGAAAGATCAAGCGTTGACAGGAAGAAGTCAAGCGTTGATAGGTTGAAGTCAAGTACTGATAAAAAGATATGGTCTACGCGTATTATGTTTCTAGTTTGTTTCTAGTATAAGATAGGATCAACAATGTATTTTCTATGTTTATGTTTACCTAGAATAGCTGATACGTAGACTCTTGTACAAGGCTTCTTATGTCTATAAAAGAAGACCTTTAGGTTATGTTTCATATAAGTTTATGTTTCATATAAGTTTTTCATACGTTTAACACTTTCATTGTAAGCAAGTTTGTTATTATCAATCAAGTGAAAGTTTGTTTTACAATTGTTTGTGTGTTCTTGTTTAAGTATTAATCCGCATAATACTTAAATTGTTTTATACACAACAAAGTTTCTCTACGTGTTTAACTTGATTTAATCTCGTTTACACAAGCTAAATCGATCTAAGTTTGGGATCAACAGGTTGTACATATTTTAAAACATGCCCAAATGGCTTGTAGTTATTTCTGACTGCAACCTGCTTTTCGCATTAAAGTGACGTATTTCTTTGAAAACGTTGGCTCACAAAGGGAATTAATTTTCTCGGGCAAGGTTTACTTTAAAACCTTGTAAGGGATCAAGTTTATTTTATAACTTGGTCAAACACAAATTAGTGTACGCTTCAGTGCATTTATTTTGTTAAAATAAGAGAAATCTTATTGCCACCAGAATCGTTACATAAAATCACTAAACAGAAAAGGTCTTCATGGATATTTGTCTCATTAAAACAATGACTACAACTCTTTCAATAGAAAACGGGTCAGTGTTTAAGGGGGAGCAAATATCAAATCATTTTGGAATTGAATTGGTCTTCAAAAAGTATTTTTAGAAAAATGCGACACGATGTATGGTTTTTCTTTATGTGCTATGTGTGCCTTATGAGAAAATTGATTTGAACTTAGGTTATTTCATATGCATTATGTCATTTCGATAGAAACGTTTGTGGTGTGTAAGCGTTAACAATTTAAGAGTATTCGGGGTAAGAGGTGTTGATAGCTTGTCTTATTACAAGTTTCATTGATAATTCTCAAACAGGGGGGATCAAATTGCAATTTTTTCGAAATGGTTTGAGTTTGAACTAAGTCAACCCCCCCCCCCCCCCCCCTGATACTTCTTTCTCATCGCAACACGCACGTTCCACAAACACTTTGCCGCCATTAACACAGCTCTACCAATTTTCGTTTATTGTGCCATATCTGCTATATCATCTAGGTATTTGTCAATCATTCGTGCTTTCCATGATTTTTTATTGCTCAATCATTACAAACGAGCACTATGTCTCGATTACCTGTTTAGGGTTTCGATTTGACTTGTGCAAAAAAAGTGTAATTGATAGAGGGGAAATGATTGTATTGCTATTATGAACATTTGTCTTGATCAGTTTTGCTTGAAACATCGTTTATGTCCCGTTATCGAAGGATCAAATGTTGCATCGTAATCTTCGTCACAGATTGCGATGACTTTCCCGCTCTTATATTGTGATGACCAGATTGCGATGACTTTATCGCGATGACATTTTGATGAGTTATTGTGATGACTCATTGCGATGAGTTATTGCGATGACTTATTGCGATGAGTTATTGCGATGACTTATTGCGATGAATTTTTGCGATGACTTATCGCGATGAGTTATTGAGATGACTTATTGCGATGAGTTATTACGATGACTTATTGCGATGAGTTATTGTGATGACTTCATTGTGATGTGTTATTGCGATGACTCCATTGTGATGGGTTATTGCGATGACTTCATTACGATGACATTCCGATGACCACACTGCGATGATGACATTCCGATGACATCACTTAGTATTCCAATGGACTTTAAGATTGCGATGGTTTCTTAATATTGCGATAGGGTTGTGAAACATAAAAAATGTTAAGTGTAGTTTCTTCTCAATGTGTTACAATAACAAATACAGCACTTCGAATAAAATGTCTGTGGTATACATTCATGTATTTAGGTGCTAATCTTAATGTCTGATTGTATTTCCTATGAACTATGTCTGTAATATTGTGTCACATTTAATAATATGTAGTGGCATTTGTTGTGATATTTACATAGATTATGAGATATAGATATGTGTGTATATATCAATTATGTCTGTGCTATCTAAGCAGGAATATGTCGATCACCAAAGAACAACAACTACAACTTGATCTTACACTTGTTCCACTCAGTGCCTGGCTGCCACCTGCAGAGAACAACTATCGTCTGAAAGACGACTTTGATCCATCTCTTGCAGACTTCAAAGTCGCAATGGATATACTAGACATTTCACCGATAAAGGATGCCTTACGAGCTACTGCATCAGTTCCTGAAGTTTATATGCACGAGTTTTGGTCAACTGTGACAATCTCATAGGACATACAACTCTCAAAGAAGAATATCACCTTTATGCTCAATAACAGGGAAATGATGCTTGATTTGAGTCACTTTTGGCAATTATTCAAGTTTCCTAGGTTAGCAAGAGGAGAAAAGTATGTCCCTAACCCAAAGACAGATGAAGTGCTTAGAGAAATTAGAGCTCTGAACTATGAAGGTGAAACTGTTAATTTATCTCAGTTTAACACCTCACACATCGGGCAACCATGGAAAGCAATTGTTACTATCATCGTCAAGTGCCTCACTTCAAAGGTTCGTAGATCAGACGTAATGAGACCCCCTCAGGCTCATGTATTTTGGGGACTTAACACTGGAGCTAAAGTGGATTACGTACTATTACTTTGGGAAGAATTCTGCTATCAATTCAGAGGCACCAAGAAGAAGTCTTCGCATCTTCCATTTCTACGGTTCACAAAGCTCCTAATTAATCATTTCATGAAGAGTGACCCAGCCATTGATACTCGTGGGAATTTCTTCTACCATACCCAAGATAGAGACTATGTGTTGGACACTATGTCTGCTGATAATCATTCTACAAAGTACTCACTCCGTCCAGCTCTAGTGCCCAATGTACTAATCAATGAAGGGATTAAGGACAGTAAACCATACAAAAGGATGCTCAGAGACATTGAAGCACAAATGAAAAGAGCAAATGCCGATCCTTCTGATCAGCAAACAAGTAAACAGAAGAAACTGATAGCCAAGCGTCAAAAGACCTTCTCATCTAAAGTTAAAAGCAAAGGGAAAGAGCAACTTTATGATGAAAATGACGAAAAAGAAGATGAGATGATCATAATTGATGACGAAGAGGAAGAGCAAGAGACGAGAAGAAAGACAAAGAAACCAAAGAAAAACAAAGTGTTAGCCTTAAAATATTGAGTCAAACAAGAATGCTCGATCATATGTTTATTATGTATCGTATATTAGAACGTTGTAATAGGTAGTAGGTTAGTCGTGTATTACGGGCTTAACTTTAAGATAAGGTTCATTCATAAGTAACCAAAGCCCAAAAGGAAAGCCCGGCCCATATTCATATAGCCCATTATGCCACATGTAGGCAAAGGCTATAAATACCCTTCCTAGCATGTTAGGAAGGGTGTTGGTTGATTTTCATTTTCTCTTAATCTAACCTCCAATTGTTTTCACACACTTCTCTCTACTTTCTCTCACTACTTTCTCTCTCTAAAAATTGATAGGTGTGTAAACACCCATCCTTTTTACCACTTAACTACAATAATAACCAAGCCAAAACGTGTATTTTATGTCGTAAATGTCGGAATTATGCGTGGTTTGTGTTTTTGTTGTGATTTAGGACGAAATTGTGAAAAGAGGAGAAAAAACGGGCATTCACGGGCTTTTATCGAAGAAAAAGACGAAAGACGAAGTCAAGAAATCAAGAGTGCCAAAAGAACGGAAGTCCAAGACCAATTCTGAAGATTTATCGAAGAAAAAGTCAAAAGACGGAAGTTTACTTAAAGCCGAAGAACTCAAGTCTAATTTATTGAAGAATTACAAGACGAGTTTAAAGAAATCCCGAGACAAAGTCATTAAAGTAGAAGAACTAAGAAGATTAAGGACTTAATGATGCAATTAAAGAAAGAAGAAAGAGGGGAGGAAGCTTCCTAAGCACCTCCCTAATCCTCCCCTATAAATAGATCATTAGGATATTCATTTGTTTTTGTTGGCTAAGTGTGACAATTAGCTCTTCCACTTTAATTTTTGCACATTTAATTACATGTCATTTTAAATACTTGTCTTGCACCTTAAATACCTTTGATTTCAAGTAAGTTTCCTTTTAATTATTGTCAATCTTTACATTTCTTGTCAATCTCCTATCTACCTTTCTTTAATCTTTAATCTTTATGCTTATTTGTTTATGTTCATGTTTATGTTTTTGATGTTTTATTGATTTGATTAAAGTGGATTTTGATTAGTTTGATTATTATTGTTAGTTTTATTGATTTAGTTTTTTTGATTATCATTAGTTTATCATTTGTGGTTAGTCTTGCTTAATCTTTTGGTTGATTTGATTAGTTTTTATTTAGATTCGTGTTGTTCTTGTTCCCCTTGTTCTTCGTTGTTAATCTGTTTCCCAGGTACATTCCGGATCAACAAATTCATTCCAAATCAAGGGGTGTTGTGATTGTTCCGATTCAAGGGTTTCAGTTGATTATTCCGAACGAAGATTGTTTGTGAATATTCCGAATAAAGGGCTTTCATTCGGAATAAGTGACATATTCCGGATAAAGCTTTTATTCCGGATCAGTGAGTTCATTCGAAACATTCCGCGTGAAGGTATTCATTCGGAACATTTTCCGAATCAAGTAAGTTTGAGTTCATTCGGAATTATTCTGAATCAAGATTCAGCTAAACATTCCGAACGAAGGCTTCATTCGGAACATTCCGAATCAGTAGGAAGTTCCGAATCAGAGTTTTGTTCATCCGGAAAATTTAATATTCCGGATCCAGGGGTATTCATTCGGAATATATTCCAAATCAAGGTTTTTGGTTAATATTCCGAGTAAAGAAGAACATTCCGAACGAAGGTGACATTCCGGATGAATGTTTGTTCCGAATGAGGGTATTATTCCGAATGAGCATTTTCAGTTTCTTTTAAGTTTCTGTTTTTAATTTTTAATTTTCAAGCTTTATTTTTCCCGCCTTTTTCCTTAGTCGCACTTTAAGATTACTTGCCTTAGTTTAAGTTTTAGTTGCGTTTTAATTTTGCCTTAGATAGTTTTAAGTTTGCGTTATTTACTTTTAGTGCCTTTTAATTTTTGTCACGTTTTAAATTCCCGTCATCTATTTTAAATTAGAGTTAGATTTATTTTACCGTCATTTAGTTTTAAGTTTTGCACCTTTTAATTTACTACAACGACACAACTATTTGTTTCACCAAAGACAGCTGAGTCGCATTTTGAACCGGAAATCAATTCGAGAAGATACCAAGAAACGAACTTTTTCAACTAGCAAAATCTCTTTATTAAAATGGAGCCGCTGTCGGCTCTTTTCGTAAAGTTTAACGGTTTTCTGTGAGAGACGCGTTGTTTTTTTTGGGATCCGTTCATTCGTGAGCGTTATTTTCTTGCTTAAAAATTTTAAAAATCCATAAAAATTAAAATTTTCAAAAATCCAAAAAGATTTTTTATGAGACTGTAATTATACATAGTCTCATCGTCCAAATCGGGCTTAAAACGCTTAAAATATCATCAAAATACCCCAAAATATGCTCGTATTTGTTCATTGTGTATTTTAGGTACGGATATCGTGAAATCAATAAAAGATCACAAGAATAAAGCAAAAACGAACACGGGAAACGAAGCCGCACAAAGAACCGGGCCCAAGTATGGAATTTCTAAAAATACCCTTGAAGTTTGAAGAATTGTCAACTTTGGTCCCTCAACTTTTGAAGATTTGTCACAAATGACCCTCCAAGAATCATTTTGGACAAGATGACTCCTCAAAGATTGAAGAAATTACATAATCAGCCCTTGAAGTAAAGAAAGTTACACCTTAGATCCTTCTATCAAACAAAAGGACTAACGCTGCAATACCAAACGGACTAACAGTGTAATATCCTAAGGACCATGCTTGCAAGACTGAAGAAGAAATGGCTGTTAAGGGGAGGACTATAGTTGCCACTTTACCAAAACTATTTAACTAACACCACTTAACCAAGCCTAGTCACCCTCCACTCACTTTCCTCCACCATTTACCTTACGCCACGTCATCACCTCATTCCACCTCATCCTCCACTTACCAGGTAAAATGTTTAATTAAGTTTTTTTAAAACATTATTAAATATTATAATTTTCCCTCTAAACACACACTGTGCAAATTAACCTCCCTCCTCCCCAGCTTATGAACTTAAGAACCCTAATTAGGGAAATACGAAATACAATGAATTGGAACCCCATATTATCCAGACTCATAATTCATTGTCCCATAACCCATTCCCACTCCCAAAAAAAACATCCCCTTCACTCATGTGACCACCCATGTCCTCCCCTGACCCACTTTTGGACTCCAAGACAAATTGACAGCAGAGTATCAACGAATCACAAGGTTTTCGTGTTTCCTAAGGGTTTTTCAAGGGCTGTGATCATACTACAATAGCTGGAATCTACTCAGCAATCACATGGCTTGCTTGACCAAGATTCAAATTTGAAGACCAAGGGCATTCAAGGAATTTCATGAACTAGGGTTTTGTATTAATTTTAGTTTCTAGAACAGTCTATTATCAGTATATATGGGTTGCATGTACTCCATATTTCCTTGTTCCAGCTTTTTGTAAAAATTAAATTTATTAATGAAAATGAACCATTTAAGCTTTTACAAAATCTGAGTTCCAATTCTTATTGCTTATTAGTTTAAAGTTCATTTTATGCAAATTAGTTTTAAAGTAACCAAGAGTTTCTAGTTATTGAAGATTTTCAAAAAAAAAAAATTATTGTTTGTTTTATGAAAAAGTTTTACAAAACTTGGATTGAGCATGGTAATGAAGTGAAAGTGGAATTATTGTGTTAAATTCAGTTGGAATTTAAATTTTTGTTAAGATTTGATTTGGTTTCAAGAAGGTTTTTCAAAGATTTTTCTCAAAAATCTAATTTTCATTTTTTTTATTTTCTTAAGCTATAAGCTATTAAACTAGCTTAATTAATAAGGTAGCTTAATAGCTCACTAGCTATTGTAACAGGTCACTTTTTCTACTGATTTCTTCTTGGCAGGTTCAAAAGAAAAAAACGGGCATCAAAAGTTGAAGATATTTGGGGTGGAGTGCTGTGGTCCCCACCCGTTTCTCTACATCAAAACAGCTTTCCATAAGCCCACATAAGCCCTCAAATCAAGCCCAGTAGAAGGCATCAGCTGGTTAGTGGCTTTGAACCCTATTGGACTTTTTTTTTAGTTTTATGTGAAAATTATGTGATTTTGTGAGATTGTTGTTCATGTGTTTGTCTTATGGTTGGATTCTGCTCATTGGATGTTCATTTGCATGTTAGAACCAATTTTAATCAGTTTAGCTTAGATTTGTAAGCTTTGGATTTGTTAATTTCTGTTTTTTAGTTTTAAGGGGGTGTTTGGATTTGTATTTTAACCTGAGTTTGTGACAGATTGTGGTGTTAATTTCAGTCTAGACACACTTTTTATGCTTGTATAAGGTAGATTTCAGCTTAGGTTCTAAGTTTAGATAGGTTTTGAAGCAAGTTGTATGCTTAAAAATTGGTACTATAGCCTAAAAAACAGTATGCCCCGTTTTCTACTTGTTTAGAAGATTTTGGTGTCACCAAGCTTGTAGGTTGTTAGATTATTAGCCTAGTTAGGTTTGTATTCAGTAATATTGTGATTTGGTTAGATAGTCATCAAGATATAAGCACCCAAAATCCGTTTTTGTGCACATTACATCAGCAAAAAGTCCACAGCCCCATTAGCCTAGGACAGTGACTGCAATTTGGTTTTGTTTGTGTGATTCTTATGAAGTGATTGTGCATTTTTCAATTTTTACTGACTCCCTACACTCCACTGAGTATAGGGGTGCCTTATTGCCCAAAAAACGCCAACAAACAAGCCTAAAACAAGCGAAAACGAGCCCAAAACGAGCCAAAAAAACCATACAACAAGTTTTTCTTTGTTGTTCGAGAACGCTGCAATTTGTTTATTTTTTATAGTGTTGTCCGATATCGGACAACACAGAACTTGGACAAGCCTGTTGTCTGGTGATATCTTGGACAACACTGAAGTACTCCACCACGGGGTACTTTGGGGTACTTTCGTTTTTAGCCATTTTTTTAGTTTTTTTTTAACTTTTTCATTTTTCCTTGTTAATTTAGTTAAAATATAATTTTTAGAAAAATAAAATTTATTTTTAGCATTATTTTATTATTTTTTATCATTATTTTAGTTTAAAAATTGTTTTTAACCTTTAAAAAAATAGAAAAATAGTTTAAAAAATTTAGGAAAAATACTTTCTAGTCTTTAAATAATATAAGTGAATTATTAGTTCAATAAAATAATATTTTGGGCTTTTTCTTAATTATATTTAATTTTAGGGCTTTAATTAGCATTTAAAATTGAATATTTAATTAATAAAAGGTTTTAAAATATATTTGGTGGGATTTTATTCTTATTTATATTATTTTAGACTTAGTTTTAACTTTTAATTAATTTTTAGGTTTAATTTTTAATTTTGTCACGTTTTACGTATTTACGTTCGCGTTTTACGTCAAATCGTCGTAGTGTAATCGTAATCGTAGCTCGTCTTTAATTTTTCTCTTCTAAACCAAAAACGTCACTAATCCAAACTTTGATTTTACATATTGGCACACTTAATACACACACCTCCTTCGAGAACGAACTTGGAATTTATTCGACTTGTCGGTTTTCTAAAATCGTCGAGTTTAATACTTGCCGCACTTATACGTTGTTTTCCTAAATATGTATTTTTACCAACTATCATTTTGGCGCCGCTGCCGGGGAGGTGTTTTTAGTGTGCCATTATTATTATCGTGTTTGTGTGAGTAGTGCGTTTATGCTTTTCTATTTTTGGAAAGCGTGAATATCGTACATACTCATTTTTGTTATTTTTCCTTATTATATTATAGTATCCAAATAAATCGTGTTTAATTTTCCTAAATTAAACACTCAACAATAATTTTACTATATTGTAGATATCCATTATCGTTTTCGTTTTTCTTGTGAATATATTATTACTATATTGTATTTACGTAAGAACAATAAATATACAAGTACTCCAAAAGCGTGAAAACGCAACCTTGATTCGGGATTTCATCACTCGATCATTGTATTCGAATCCAAAGCAAAAGTTAAAGGCAAAATAGATAAATACTTCGTGAGGCTTAATTTCAATTAACACAAACTATAAGGTGGGTATAAGGCGGTTGTATTTCACGACCTAAGGGGAAAAGGCTCTTAAGTGCTTAGCGCCGCCTCGTTTCCCCCGCTTGCTTGTGCGTGTTTTGAGAAAGAGGGCCAATCGAGGGTTTGCCGCCCAAGTATTATCTACGTATATTATATTTGCTTGTTTTCAAGATTAAACCCTCTTGAACGTTTTGGTGTTCCACCAACGTTCTAAAGTCATCGAAAGCGTTCACTCCACGTGATCGTTTTCATTCTTTGAGGCTCCTTTAATCGAGAAGATCGATTCGAGGGGAGATTTATAGATTTGTGTCTACGTAATACAACCAAAATCCAAAAAATTAAAAACAATCAAAAACCAAAAAAAATTGAAAAATCGAAAAACCACAAAAAGAATCCTCTTTGCTACCACCCATTCTATGCTTAGTGCATGCGCACTCGATCGAAGGATTATTCTAATTCTAGCGACGCTTCGAATTGACGCAATCGTAATCGAGGGAATCGACGACGTAGACGAGAATTAGAAACCGACGTTCCTAATATCGTTGTTGAAGAAACCGTAGAGGAGATGGTCGACAATCGTTCGATGATGGAATTGCTCCAAGCACCCACCGAGGGTTATGGAGACGCGATCGTAATTCCCGCTATCGAAGCGGAGAATTTTGAGATTAAGAGCAGAATTCTTTCGTTAATCCAAGCTACGAAGTTTCGAGGTCGTGAAGCCGATAATCCTCACGACCATATTCGGAATTTTGATCGTCTTTTGGCCACGAGCAAGTTTAAGAACGTCGACACCGATGTCGTCAAGCTTATGCTTTTTCCATACTCGCTCGATGGTGCCGCCAAGGATTGGTACGAGAAAGAGCCACCTAATTCGATAGTTACGTGGAAGGATCTCGTTTCCAAGTTCGTTAATTATTTTTTCCCACCGTCTAAGACAACGTTTTTCAAAAATGAAATTACGAAATTTGAGCAAAAACCGAATGAATCTTTTAGAGACGCGTAGGATCATTTTAAGGAATTGCTTAGGCAATGTCCTCACCATGGTTTTTCCGAGTTGCACCAAATCGATACGTTTTACAACGGTCTTAATTTTCAAGAACAAGATTCGTTGAATTCCGCCGCCGGTGGCAACTTTTTGTGTAAAACTCCAAAAGATGCATTGATAATTATCGAAAATCGATCCAAGGTTTACCAACTCCGCAACGCACCGAGTGTTGCCAATGTCGCCAATGTTAGTAGTTCTAATCGCGACATTGAGAGAGTTGATGCAAAAGTAGATAAGTTGACGAATGTGTTTACGTCTTTTCTCGTCGAAATGTAAAAGAAAGACACTCCCGCTACGGTGAAAGCGGTTAAGGCATCGTGTACATTTTGTGGTGGACCTCATAATTATTACGAGTGTGCGGCTACGGATGGCCAAACGTCGAATGTGAGTGCGTTAAATGGAAACAACAATTTTCAAAATCAAAATAACGCGGGTCCATCACAACAAGGAAATTATAACCAAGGCAACAATTTTCAAAACCGTAACAATTTTCAAGGAAACAATCAACAAGGGAATTTTCAAAACCAAGGTTATAATCAAGGTCGGAATTTGAATTGGCAAAATCGAGACAACAATCAAAACTCGAGTTTTCAAAACAACAACAATCAAGGAAACAATTTTTCAAGTGGGAATCAAGGAAATTTTCAAAGAAGTAATCAAAACCAAGGGAACTTTAATTCTAATCAAAATAGTTCGTCAAACGATTTTCAAAATTATATGAAAACGAATGAGGCTAATATGAGATGATTAGAGGGAGAAATTGGTACTTTGAAAAACGACTTTACAAATACTTTGAAATTGCAAAACACGAAGATTGAGCAAGGACAAATTGACATTAAAAGATGTTTTCGGCCATTATGAACAAGTCCTCGGGTGCGTCATCGAGTTCGTTACCTAGTGACACCGTTGCAAATCCGAAAGAACAATGTAAAGCCGCCTCGTCTCGTGAGAAAGGTCGTGTGATTACCCCTAACCTTGAAGGATTTTGAGTTGTTCCTTCTTCTCAACCCTCGACTTCTAAGACGTCTTATTGTTCTAAAGTCGATGGGATGAACGTGGCGACCAAGGAAAAGAGTGCACACCCTCGTGTACCTCAAATTCCATTCACGGTTCAAAAAGAGAGTTTTATCGACCTTACCAAAGTAACCCTTGAAGAAACTTGTGCTTCGATCCTTCTTAAAAAACCCAAAAGGCGTATGCCGAGAAAGGAAGAGGATCTGGGCCAATTTCTATTACCTTGTGATTTTTCCGAGATTGAGGGATGTTTAGCCCTTGCCGATTTAGGTGCTAGCATCAATCTCATGCCTCATTCTCTTTGTAAATTGATGAGATTGCCTAATCTTACCCCCACGAACATGACAATCGAGCTTGCAAATTGTACACCTTTAATACCAATTGGAATAGCCGAGGATGTCTATGTCAAAGTTGGAAAGTTTGTTTTTCCCGCGGATTTTGTTATATCCGATTACGAGTGTGACCCTAAATGTCCCATTATTTTAGGCCGACCATTCTTATCAACGGCTCGAACCGTAATTGAGGTTCACGAGGGGAGACTTACTATGAGATATGGGGATGACAAAATGGACTTTTTCGCTAGAAAATCCCAAGTGTTTAATGATAATGAAAAAACCGAGGTTTCAAAACCTAATGATTCAAATCCTTACGATTTCAAAATGTTCACTTTAGCGGAAAAAATGAGGCTTGATGCATGTTTTGAAAGAATTAAGAAAAACGGTTTTAAAGATGATGATTTTAATAATAAAGAGTACGTGTACCTAATTCAAAAGGGTATGTGTAAATTTATGGTTGAAAACTCACTTTGGGATGTATTTAGCGAAACAAGTGAAACACCAATTCTGAAGGGCGACGTTAGTGCCATCACGACAATGACCAAAATGGGCTCGTCTTCACCACCTTCGAAGGACCACGTCTTTGAGGCTTCAACTTCTAACTCCATCGAAGTGCCTCCTTTGCCTAGCCCAACACCCGTTGAGGCTAAAGGTTTTATCGACATCGATCCTCTCGTCTTAGAAAAGTCACCTAAGCATAGTCATTCGACTTGTAAGACCATGGTTGTGAGTGCTCACATCGACTCTTTCTTTGACGATGACGATGTCGATTTTGCCGAGATTGATCACGTACTTCGAAATCCACATGCAATTTTTGATTCTCCTAAAAAGAAACATGTGAAGTACGATGATTATGAGTTTGATCCCGAGATTGAGGAAATCATTGAACGAGAGCTAGCTCTTATGCCTTCACTTCCACCTACGAGTGAGGTCGATCTTTCCAAAATCGAGGATGAACTTAATGAGTTGGAACGTCTTACTTTCGATGACGAACCAACTCATGTGACCACCAAAAATCCAATTCTCGAGGAGTTACCTAATCAACACTCCTCAAATGAGAATTACGTTTACCACATTCGTGAGGATTTAACTTATCAACAATCCCCACAAATGGATGATGGTTTCGTGCTTGATCGTGATCTTTTCGAGAGAGTTTCTAAGATACTCAAGGAGGGGAATGACAAACCTTGGTTTGACAAGCCTATCTTTGATGAAGAAATCGATGAGATCGACGTTCATGAGGATGACGAGTATGTTGACCCCGAGGGGGCGGTGTTCTTTATTGATAAACGTTCCGCCACCCCCTCCCACCAAAGACTTAAATTGTGAGGATTTTTAGCGCGACTAATTTTGAATTTGACACGCCAAATATTTTCGACATTATCAAATCTGGTTTTCATAAAGAGTTTTTAAACGACGAAAAAGGAAAGGATTTTAAAAATGTTCTAAAAGATTTTTCTACAAGTTTAACTCCGTCATCACCGCGTTTTATGAGTGCTACCACCTCGTCTACTCCTTTTGACGACGGTTGGTGTGGATCTAGTGTGGGGGAAGCCCCTTATGTTTCCTCACATTTCTCCACCGAGGACTAGATTTACGATCCCAGAATTGCTTGTAAAGGGAAATCTCGGTCTTCCACCGATGCAATAAATGGAAATCTTATTCATTTGCTTGGTGTGAGTCTACCTCGAGTAGCTCATATGTTTGACTTACCCAATGCCCCACCTTTCTACTTCTCATCTATTTTCTTCTATCTCTTTGAGGTTCTAGCACATGTTGAAGTGGCGTTGGTTCGTTTATCCCATGAAAACGAGGACGCCATCTTCGACCCCGGTATTTTGCATCATCAAAGGACTTAGTCCTTAGTACCGGTTGCTTTTGGGCATTGTTTATCATGTAAGACCTACCAAAAATGACCATACCAAGATTATCCTTAAATGATCACATTTATGGGGATTCGAGTCGAGCTTTTGACTGGGTTATCAAAAACAAGGTGCCTCGTGGGGGATTCTCATGCTTATCCTTGTAAATATTATCGCTTTCTTAGTTAATGTAACGAGGGGACTTGTGCTCTTCCAACCTTTGTTCTGTGGTTGTTTGTGATTGTGATTCATTAGGTTCATCATCATCATTGAAGCCTCTCGTGTTCGTTTTACGGATCACTCGAGCTTCGATAGTTGCCTTTGGAGATTCCGATATCCGATGATATCCTTTTATGTTCTAACGTTTATCTTATTAGCATAATTCATAACGGCTATAGGTTATTCGTTTGACCCTTTCCATGCTCGAGATTAAGCATTCGACTTCGTCTCTAGTATGGGGGTGTTTTCACACCTAGACTCGAAACATTGAGGACAATGTTTAGTTTTAGTATGGGGGTGAGTAGATACTTCACCTTGCTCACGTCAACACGCTATCCAATATTCATCTTTTTGTTATCGTTTTATGCAAAATACGGCTAAAAATGGCCAAATTTTAAGATTTTCGTATTTTTTATAAGTGTTTAAGACACGAATGTAGGTTTTCCGATGGTGAGAATAAGAGTAATTTTTGACTCGACCGTGCGTGTTGAGCACTTAGCTTCGATTCCTTAACTTTTTAGGCTAAGTCTCTTAAATGAGGACGAGAAATGATAGAGTTATTTATAAGTCTCGTAATCGTCACGATCTCATGTGTAGTAATTATTAGCCTATTCTCCCCACGCTTTTGTATAATAAATTGTTAATAAATATTGATTTAGCAGTTTAGTCACTATTGTTGGTTTCTAATTTGTTTTAGTAGCTTCCATGTAATTAAATTGGGAAAACATTAAGGTATCGACAGCGTCACGGTTTTGAAGTATTGGCACCCGAATAATCGATAGCTTCACCCAATAATAAGATTTCAAGGGCTCACCTAAATTAAGCAAAAATTTGAAGCTCACAAGGCCGAAAAATCTATGCCCAAATTGAAAGTGAGTCAAGCCTTAATCTTTGAAGCTTTAAAGATCCAAAATTCGCTTTAGTGTGAGGATATACGTCTTTGGCTAATAAAACCACCGATGAGGCGGATAATAAAAGGCAAGGTAAGACCGAAGTCATAATAAAAGCTTCATGGCGAAGTTGAATAAAAGATGGAGGTAAACCAAAGATAATAAGGCCCTTCCGTTAGGGGGCGTATAAAAGTCTTGGTAATAAGTCTCATGTTCAAAACCGTTATAAAACCGTGTTTATCGATCCTTCTTGTTGACTTAATTTTTTGACATCGTTGTCTATTAGGATGAATTATTAATTTAATGATTTTGGTTACACCGTTAAAACTCTATTTTTAGACTTAATCTCTATTCACGCATAAGTCAATGATGTATCCTCGTGATCATTAAGACAAAATAAAATATAAGAGATACCAAGTAGGAATAAGGGAGTTTAGGTTCGTAATTAACACTCATGAGATGTGATAGTGTTGCTAACTTATAATAACAATGATCTCGTTACACGCTTAGCATGGAATTGGGTGAAAATCGAGGACGACGAAATTATTTCTAACGAAGCATTCACGTGTTCTTGTTCTATGATCCCAAAAGTCACTTAATCGTGATGAGAACAATACATTATGTCTAAAACACATGTAGTAGTTTATTTAAATTTATGTCATCAATAAATGTCATCATAAAATGAATTTTGGAAGTGCTAAGATACTTAATTCTAGCATTGCGTGGGGACACGGCAATGGTTTAGTATGGGGGATTGATGAGACTGTAATTATACATAGTCTCATCGTCCAAATCGGGCTTAAAACGCTTAAAATATCATCAAAACATCCCAAAATATGCTCGTGTTTGTTCATTGTGTATTTTAGGTACGGATATCGTGAAATCAATAAAAGATCACAAGAATAAAGCAAAAACGAACACGGGAAACGAAGCCGCACAAAGAACCGGGCCCAAGTATGGAATTTCTAAAAATACCCTTGAAGTTTGAAGAATTGTCAACTTTGGTCCCTCAACTTTTAAAGATTTGTCACAAATGACCCTCTAAGAATCATTTTGGACAAGATAACTCCTCAAAGATTGAAGAAATTACATAATCAGCCCTTGAAGTAAAGAAAGTTACACCTTAGATCCTTCTATCAAACAAAAGGACTAACGCTGCAATACCAAACGGACTAACAGTGTAATATCCTAAGGACCATGCTTGCAAGACTGAAGAAGAAATGGCTGTTAAGGGGAGGACTATAGTTGCCACTTTACCAAAACTATTTAACTAACACCACTTAACCAAGCCTAGTCACCCTCCACTCACTTTACTCCACCATTCACCTTACGCCACGTCATCACCTCATTCCACCTCATCCTCCACTTACAAGGTAAAATGTTTAATTAAGTTTTTTTAAAACATTGTTATATATTATAATTTTCCCTCTAAACACACACTGTGCAAATTAACCTCCCTCCTCCCCAGCTTATGAACTTAAGAACCCTAATTAGGGAAATACTAAATACAATGAATTGGAACCCCATATTATCCAGACTTATAATTCATTGTCCCATAACCCATTCCCACTCCCAAAAAAACGTCCCCTTCACTCATGTGACCACCCATGTCCTCCCCTGACCCACTTTTGGACTCCAAGACAAATTGACAGCAGAGTATCAACGACTCACAAGGTTTTCGTGTTTCCTAAGGGTTTTTCAAGGGCTGTGATCATACTACAATAGCTGGAATCTACTCAGCAATCACATGGCTTGCTTGACCAAGATTCGAATTTGAAGACCAAGGGCATTCAAGGAATTTCATGAACTAGGGTTTTGTATTAATTTTAGTTTCTAGAATAGTCTATTATCAATATAAATATGGGGTGCCTGTACTTCATATTTCCTTGTTCCAGCTTTTTGTAAAAATTAAATTTATTAATGAAAATGAACCATTTAAGCTTTTACAAAATCTGAGTTCCAATTCTTATTGCTTATTAGTTTAAAGTTCATTTTATGCAAATTAGTTTTAAAGTAACCAAGAGTTTCTAGTTATTGAAGATTTTCAGAAATTCGTTTTTATTGTTTGTTTTATGAAAAAGTTTTACAAAACTTGGATTGAGCATGGTAATGAAGTGAAAGTGGAATTATTGTGTTAAATTCAGTTGGGATTTAAACTTTTGTTAAGATTTGATTTGGTTTCAAGAAGGTTTTTCAAAGATTTTTCTCAAAAATCTAATTTTCATTTTTTTTATTTTCTTAAGCTATAAGCTATTAAACTAGCTTAATTAATAAGGTAGCTTGATAGCTCACTAGCTATTGTAACAGGTCACTTTTTCTGCTGATTTCTTCTTGGCAGGTTCAAAAGAAAAAAACGGGCATCAAAAGTTGAAGGTATTTGGGGTGGAGTGATGTGGTCCCCACCCGTTTCTCTACACAAAACAGCTTTCCATAAGCCCACATAAGCCCTCAAATCAAGCCCAGTAGAAGGCATCAGCTGGTTAGTGGCTTTGAACCCTATTGGACTTTTTTTTTAGTTTTATGTGAAAATTATGTGATTTTGTGAGATTGTTGTTCATGTGTTTGTCTTATGGTTGGATTTTGCTTATTGGATGTTCATTTGCATGTTAGAACCAATTTTAATCAGTTTAGCTTAGATTTGTAAGCTTTGGATTTGTTAATTTCTGTTTTTCAGTTTTAAGGGGGTGTTTGGATTTGTATTTTAACATGAGTTTGTGACAGATTGTGGTGTTAATTTCAGTCTAGACACACTTTTTATGCTTGTATAAGGTAGATTTCAGCTTAGGTTCTAAGTTTAGATAGGTTTTGAAGCAAGTTGTATGCTTAAAAATTGGTAATATAGCCTAAAAACAGTATGCCCCGTTTTCTACTTGTTTAGAAGATTTTGGTGTCACCAAGCTTGTAGGTTGTTAGATTATTAGCCTAGTTAGATTTGTATTCAGTAATATTGTGATTTGGTTAGATGGTCATCAAGATATAAGCACCCAAAATCTGTTTTTGTGCACATTACATCAGCAAAAAGTCCATAGCCCCATTAGCCTAGGACAGTGACTGCAATTTGGCTTTGTTTGTGTGATTCTTGTGAAGTGATTGTGCATTTTTTAATTTTTACTGACTCCCTACACTCCACTGAGTGTAGGGGTGCCTTATTGCCCAAAAAACGCCAACAAACAAGCCTAAAACAAGCGAAAATGAGCCCAAAACGAGCCAAAAAAACCATACAACAAGTTTTTCTTTGTTGTCCGAGAACGCTGCAATTTTTTTAATTTTTATAGTGTTGTCCGATATCGGACAACACAGAACTTGGACAAGCTTGTTGTCTGGTGATATCTTGGACAACACTGAAGTACTCCACCATGGGGTACTTTGGGGTACTTTCGTTTTTAGCCATTTTTTTAGTTTTTTTTTAACTTTTTCATTTTTCCTTGTTAATTTAGTTAAAATATAATTTTTAGAAAAATAAAATTTATTTTTAGCATTATTTAATTATTTTTATCATTATTTTAGTTTAAAAATTGTTTTTAACCTTTAAAAAATAGAAAAATAGTTTAAAAAATTTAGGAAAAATACTTTTTAGTCTTTAAATAATATAAGTGAATTATTAGTTCAATAAAATAATATTTTGGGCTTTTTCTTAATTATATTTAAATTTAGGGCTTTAATTAGCATTTAAAATTGAATATTTAATTAACAAAATGTTTTAAAATATATTTGTTGGATTTTTATTCTTATTTATATTATTTTAGACTTAGTTTTAACTTTTAATTAATTTTTAGGTTTAATTTTTAATTTTGTCACGTTTTACGTATTTACGTTCGCGTTTTACGTCAAATCGTCGTAGTGTAATCGTAATCGTAGCTCGTCTTTAATTTTTCTCTTCTAAACCAAAAACGTCACTAATCCAAACTTTGATTTTACATATTGGCACACTTAATACACACACCTCCTTCGAGAACGAACTTGGAATTTATTCGACTTGTCGGTTTTCTAAAATCGTCGAGTTTAATACTTGCCGCACTTATACGTTGTTTTCCTAAACACGTATTTTACCAACTATCAATTTTATTTTTATTCTGTATATATATTCTATTTGTGTTTGGTATCTTTTCTTTTGCCTTTGTAGGTGTATGCGTACTAGATCTTCAACTTATCAAGAGCCCGAGACTCGAGAAGATTTAGCTATGGCAGGTGTTAACAACAACAATAATCCACCGCACCTCAATAATAACAGCAACAATGTTCTTCCACAGCCCGATCTTCGGACAATGGAGGAGCTTTGTCAACCTACCATGTTTGGATCAGGAGGACCGATTGCGCCGATGCAAATCACCTGATGATGATGCCAACAAACACCTCGACAAATTCATTACAATCGCTCAAAGCATGAAGTTGCCCGGTGCCACAATGGATGTTCTTCGCCTTCAACTCTTTCCACATACTTTATCACACCACGGTGAGAAATTGTTTGATCGTCTCCCGAAGAATTCCATTCATACTTGGGATGACATGACTCAACGCTTTTTGTCGCGCTACTTTCCACCATCCATGGTCACGAGCCTTCGCAATCAAATCAGAGGTTTCATGCAAGAACCTGATGAATCTCTCTTTGATGCTTGGGAAAGATATAATGTTTTGATCGATCGTTGTCCAAACCATAACATGCTCCCTGTGACGTTAATTGATACTTTCTACAACGGTTTGACTTTTCGTGATCGTGATACGATTAATGCAGCCACCGGTGGCACATTTATGAAAAGGATACCCGAGGAGTGTAGAGAGCTTATTGAGAACATGACTACTCATCACAAAAACTGGGATTCCTCCGCTTCTTCAAGGAACAACCCGAGAGTCAATGTTTCCTCTACTTCAACAAACCCCGACATGACCGAATTCACCCGCATGATGGTCGAAATGAACAAAAATATCTTGATTCTCGCTACAAACCAACAAGTTAAAGCGGTAGCCAATCCTTGTGAGACATGCGGCGGTCCTCACTCATACACTGATTGTCCTTCTACTCAAGGAAATCCGGAAAACGTGTATGCGGCTTATGGTAATTATTCACCGGAAAATTACCAAGCCCGACCTCAAGGGGATCGAAATTTGCTAAGTTACCGTTCAAACAACTACCTTTCACCCGTTTTTTCTCCTCAAAACCAAAACCCCAACAACAATTACAATAGAAGCAACCAAATCCCACCTAGAGCTTCTAATCCTTATCACCCACCCGCTCAACAAGCCCCACCCATCAATCAAGATGTTGAAGCTTTAATGAGAACCCAAGGAGAGCAAATCAAGAATCTACATAGCCAAATTATCAATTTAAAAGGGGATATCACCAAGCAAGGGAATGACATTAGATCCGAGCTTCGAGATAATATTCAATCCTCATTCAGCAATCAAACGAATGATCTGAAGAATATGCTGGCTAGTTTCTTGCCCACTACTCAACCCTCTTCTTCGAGTTCTCTACCTTCAAACACCGTCACCAATCCGCGAGCGAATGTGAGTGCTATTACTACCCGTAGTGGAGTTACCATAGTAGGACCACCTATCCCGCCCCCATCATCTACACCTCCTCCACCACCATTTATCCCTACTCCTCCCACACCTAGTATTAGTACACCATTACCGTCTCCGCCTCGTCATGACGATGTACCCAAGAAGAATCCTCCACCAACCCCACCTTCCACCTTTAACCCTTCAACATCTCAACCTTCACCTTCTACACCTTCACCACCCACACCCAATATTCCTTATCCATCTTGCTTAGGCAAGGCCAAACTGCACACCAAGGATGACATTCAAGTGTCGAATTATTTGAAGATGATCTCTCAAATGAATTTCAACATCAGCCTTGTTGAAGCACTTGTCCACATGCCGAAATTTGTCAAAGCATTCAAGGAATTGCTTAACAAGAAGGAAAAGATGGTTGAGCTCGCCAACACACTCTTAAATGAAAATTGCTCTGCAATTATTCTTAAAGAACTTCCGGAGAAACTTGGAGATCCCGGTCGTTTTGTGCTTCCTTGTACTTTTAACCAAACCGACAAATTTACTGCCTTAGCCGATCTTGGGGCAAGTATAATTTGATGCCTTTAAGTGTTTGGACAACACTATCATTGCCCGACCTTACACCCACCAAAATGACTCTTGAGCTAGCCAATCGCACTCTCGCTTACCCCGTTGGTATTGCCGAAGATGTGTTCATTAAAGTTGGCACATTCACTTTTCCGGTCGACTTTGTTGTTGTTGATTATGAAATGGACCCTCGTATTCCGTTAATACTTGGACGGCCATTTTTGAGAACCGGTCGAGCTTTAATAGATGTGGATAAATGTGAACTCATTTTAAGGGTCGGGGATGATGCACAAGTTTTTGAAATGAGGAAGCTTACAAGCAAATCCTATGGAAGAGAATCAGCGAATATGATTAATGTGCTTGATGATTTTGTCGTCTACAACAATCCTCTATTCGATTCTTGCAATGATAATCAACTTTTCAAGATGATGTGGATAATTCTCTCTCCAATTTGGAACCTTCTCCCATATATGATTCTCCACCGATCTTTGATGCTTATGATGATGATTCTAGCTCAGATACGGATGATTATGATGATTTTACCTCCGAGTATCCCGACATGCCCACATATGATGATTTTGATGAGGTCGATACTCTTTCGAGTGATTCTTCTCATGATGAAGATCCTCCGCCATCACTTGATCCTACTTTGGATGATTACTCATTTGAGGAAGACTTCTCTACTTTTCTTAATACATACTTCCCTCATGAGAGTGATGCCCCTCCTTTAGACTTTGATGATTATGGTCTTGATCCTACTTTGGATTTGAAGAAAATTCTTTCAAAGGAGAAGCAACCGGACGACACCACCATCCGCAGCTCGTATGTTTTGACACCTCTTTGTCCACCTTCTGAGGACGAGGTTGTGCATTTTCTTCGCGGATCATCTTCAAATTCTGCTGAGCCTGAGTGCTATTTTCCCCTAAAGGAAAACGTGTTCGACCCCGGTATCGACATTCTTCAGCCATCTCAGTAAACATCTGATGAAATAAAAGGAAAAACCTTTGGAACTTTTGGAAATATTCTTGCACCTCTTCACCCTTGCTACCACCCTGCTCCATCTTTGCTTAAGGGAACCTTGCCTACTCTTCTTTGGCTTGCCTTGTTCGCCTTAAGTTTGTGTTATTTGATGGACGAAAACTATGTCTTTGATCCCGGTGGATATTCTTCATGCTTCTTCCTATGCTAATCAAGGTCGAGTCAGGCTCACGACTTGGTGAACAAACATCAAGCGCTTCTTGGGAGGCAACCCATGTATCTATCTTTTAGCTATCTTTATCCTAAGTGTAGGGGAGACCCGTTGGTGTTTGCTATTTCCTCTCTTCTAATATTCAGGGATTCGAGCGCTCAATGATCCACTCTTGATGATTTTTGACGACCTGTAATTCCGTGTTTCCGTCTTCCTGGTTCTATCCTAAACTCTTTTCGATTCACTATTTTATATTTCTCAATATTAAAATAGGAATCTCGTTAGTTGGCCTTTCCTTAGCGCGATTTAAACAACGTGCACAATGTCCTAAGTGTAGGGGAGTTTACTTCCACATGCTTAAACATTGAGGACAATGTTTATATTAAGTGTAGGGGGACTTCTATCGAAGTTAAGTGGCCTTTTCCTTGTATTTGTCCTCATTTTTAACCGGAAAATCAATTTTCGACATATTTCAAAATTTTTGATCTATTTTGGCCTATTAGTTTTTACCTTTGTATAGTTATTTTCTTTCCTTATTAGAATAAATTTTAATAAAGTGGTTTTAATTTTCAAACGTTGTGAATCTTTTGACTCAACCCGATTTTACTTATCTAAGTTTACTCTAGCTAGTATCCTTAACGTGTTTAAGTCAAGTTTTGCAAGGCTTTTATGTAGGGAGCTATAAAACGCGAAAGTCTTAACTCTCACGGGTTAAGAACAAGAACTTTTCGCAAGTTCCTATAATTGATCCTAGAGAGTCGTTTATCAAGGGAACTTTAAAATGCGATTTCTAAACTTGAAAAAGTCTAAGAGTTTGCAAGATCCTATAGACGACTCGAAAATCCAAAACTTTGATTTGATAGGCTAAGCATCCACGAGTCTCATTCTTTGAGATTTTAAACTGTGGAAAACGAGAGATGATAGAGTCAATTATAAGTTTGGTATTCTTTCGTGAATTTATGTGAGTTATTTATAAGCCTATTCTCCCATCGCTTGCTAAATAAATTTATCTGCAATAAATAAGGTTGTACGATTTGAAAAGTTACTTAGCTTCTAGCCCAAGATCGTTTAAAAGTTGCTCGGTATGGATTAGAGTTCATACCCAAGGCATAACTTATTGAAGCGGGATGCGAAGATTGGCGAGTCCGAAAAGGCCCTAACAAGGCATGAGGGCTACATTTTGTTGCTAAAGATCCAAAGTGATGTGAAGAATCTTTATTCAAAATCAATATGAAGGATCGAGACACAAGACGAAAAGCAAATACTCCCTAAAGATCATGGAGAAGTCTATCCGAAAAGACCCTAGCAAGGTATGAGGATAAATAGATCCAAGTCCAAAAAGGAGGCGGATCGTTGTATATCAAAGTTCAAAATAAAGATTGGAGAAAAATGAAGAAGTCGTGGTCCAAGTATGAAGAATTTATCAAAACTTCAAGTGAAGAAATTCCTATTATGAAGATAAGACCATTATTTCATGAACGTCTCTCAAGATTTGAAGTATGAAGTCGCTGCCAAATATCGGTCCGAGAAAGGTCTCAAATCGCGAAGCGAGTTATGCCAAGATATGAACTTTATAAGGTCCCGAGAAGCAGTTTTAAAAGATTTTGTCCTTTAGCTAACTATTGATTAAATCGTCCCACTTTATTTTCAGCCTAATAAACTATCGAAATAAGTCAACAATGCATCTTCGTGATCATTCAAGACAACAATAAAATATAAGAGATATACCTAGGAATAAGGGAGTCTAAGTAAATAATTGGCCCACATGAGTTCGTGCTAGTTTGCTAACTTATAATAACAATGATCTCGTTTTTAAGCTTGGTTTGGAGAAAGTGAAAACTTTAGGATGATGATTATTCATGACATTTCCAAAACCCGAAGGTATGTTTTTTATTTCTTTACTTTGAATGTTTATAATTTTCTATCTCTTTAATAAAGGCCAATGTGGATTGATTGTGATGAAAAGTGTAAACGTGCTTTGTAACTAATGCATTGCATGAGGACATTGCAATGTTCAAGTGTAGGGGATTTGATAGGTGTGTAAACACCCATCCTTTTTACCACTTAACTACAATAATAACCAAGCCAAAACGTGTATTTTATGTCGTAAATGACGGAATTATGCGTGGTTTGTGTCTTTGTTGTGATTTAGGACGAAATTGTGAAAAGAGGAGAAAACACGGGCATTCACGGGCTTTTATCGAAGAAAAAGACGAAAGACGAAGTCAAGAAATCAAGAGTGCAAAAAGAACGGAAGTCCAAGACCAATTCTGAAGATTTATCGAAGAAAAAGTCAAAAGACGGAAGTTTACTTAAAGCCGAAGAACTCAAGTCTAATTTATTGAAGAATTACAAGACGAGTTTAAAGAAATCCCGAGACAAAGTCATTAAAGTCGAAGAACTAAGAAGATTAAGGACTTAATGATGCAATTAAAGAAAGAAGAAAGAGGGGGGAAGCTTCCTAAGCACCTCCCTAATCCTCCCCTATAAATAGATCATTAGGATATTCATTTATTTTTGTTGGCTAAGTGTGACAATTAGCTCTTCCACTTTAATTTTTGCACATTTAATTACATGTCATTTTAAATACTCGTCTTGCACCTTAAATACCTTTAATTTCAAGTAAGTTTCCTTTTAATTATTGTCAATCTTTACTTTTCTTGTCAATCTCCTATCTACCTTTCTTTAATCTTTAATCTTTATGCTTATTTGTTTATGTTCATGTTTATGTTTTTGATGTTTTATTGATTTGATTAAGTGAGTTTCGATTAGTTTGATTATTATTATTAGTTTTATTGATTTGGTTTGTTTGATTATCATTAGTTGATCATTTGTGGTTAGTCTTGCTTAATCTTTTGGTTGATTTAATTAGTTTTTATTTAGATTCGTGTTGTTCTTGTTCCCCTTGTTCTTCGCTGTTAATCTGTTTCCCAGGTACATTCCGGATCAACAAATTCATTCCGAATCAAGGGGTGTTGTGATTGTTCCGATTCAAGGGTTTCAGTTGATTATTCCGAACGAAGATTGTTTGTGAATATTCCGAATAAAGGGCTTTCATTCGGAATAAGTGACATATTCCGGATAAAGCTTTTATTCCGGATCAGTGAGTTCATTCGGAACATTCCGAGTGAAGATATTCATTCGGAACATTTTCCGAATCAAGTAAGTTTGAGTTCATTCGTAATTTATTCCGAATCAAGATTCAGCTAAACATTCCGAACGAAGGCTTCATTCGGAACATTCCGAATCAGTAGGAAGTTCCGAATCAGAGTTTTGTTCATCCGGAAAATTTAATATTCCGGATCAAGGGGTATTCATTCGGAATATATTCTGAATCAAGGTTTTTGGTTAATATTCCGAGTAAAGAAGAACATTCCAAACGAAGGTGACATTCCGGATGAATGCTTATTCCGAATGAGGGTATTATTCCGAATGAGCATTTTCAGTTTCTTTTAAGTTTCTGTTTTTAATTTTTAATTTTCAAGCTTTATTTTTCCCGCCTTTTTCCTTAGTCGCACTTTAAGATTACTTGCCTTAGATTTATTTTTAGCCTTGCCTTAGTTTAAGTTTTAGTTGCGTTTTAAGTTTGCCTTAGATAGTTTTAAGTTTGCGTTATTTACTTTTAGTGCCTTTTAATTTTCGTCACGTTTTAAATTCCCGTCGTTTATTTTAAATTAGAGTTAGATTTATTTTACCGTCATTTAGTTTTAAGTTTTGCACCTTTTAATTTACTACCACGACACAACTATTTGTTTCACCAAAGACAGCTGAGTCGCATTTTGAACCGGAAATCAATTCGAGAAGATACCGAGAAACGAACTTTTTCAACTAGCAAAATCTCTTTATTAGAAATCTTCCATATTTTATCTTCCTTTCTTGTTTAATCATAACAATTATATGGGACAACAATTGGTATCATTCGTCATGGGGTAGTTTTGTAATTAGTTGTTGATTTACTACTTAGTTCGTGTGATTTTAACATAAAATCTACTCGGATTCAAGTTTTTTTCTCTTGTGTTTTCCGTGCTCTAAATCTTCCTCTATACATCTCTACATATTTCATACGTGTGGTAAGATTTTGGTTACATTGGTTTGATTGAAACAAGTATTCCCATGTAAAGTTATCATCTTTCTTGTTGCCTAAAAGTCTCGAACTCATTACTTGTTACGATCTGAATATTGCGATCGCATAAACCTAGGGTTTCTACTTGCGATCGAATATCACGATCACATCTTACGATCAGTGATCGTGATCACTCATTACGATCGGTGATTGCGATCACGTGTTACGATCAGTGACTGCGATCACTCGTTACGATCGGTGACTGCGATCACTCGTTGCGATCAGTGACTGCGATCACGTGTTACGATCGATGACTGCGATCACTCGTTGCGATCGGTGAATGCGATCTAAGAGTGCGATCTAAGAGTGCGATCTAAGAGTGCGATCTAAGAGTACGATCGAAGAGTACGCTGGGTATTCCGATGGACATTGCGATGGACATATAAATTTTGTTCGAGTACTTATTAGACTTAGCCACTATCTAGACTAGTCCCGAAACGTAGTTTACACGAAGATTAAATAACTAAAAAAAAGAGTTAAAATTTTTACGTCAAGTAGATTCAATTTTTTTCCATACCAGTTTTAGGATATTTCTAGCTCGATTTCAAACTTTGGTGATTACAAATTTTTTAGGTCTACCGTTTTGTCGGACTGAGGAATTTATTATCAGACTGAGAAAAATAGTAATTTTTGGAATTTCAACAACAAAACAATCACAACACAACTACTTAAGATCCATATTCAATTCATCATTTCAGACAATATTGAGATGGATTCTACTGCCGAATATCGTGTGACAAACAACAACATAATGGTGGCGGATAACAAAGAGAGACCACCAATGCTTGTGTTGGGTCGATATGATCAATGGCAATCCCGTTTTCTACGTTATCTTGACACAAAACCTAATGGTGATGCTTTAAGGCAATGTATTTTGGAGGGACCCTATAAACTCTCAAGGATTCAAGTTCCTAGAGTACCAGCCACAGACACTACTGAAGAACAACCAGCTTATGAACGTGATGAAAAGAGGAACGACCTCACACCAGAGAACCGTGCTTGGTTTGATGCTGAGAAGGAAGCAATCTACTTAATTCTCAGTCGAATTGGAGATGATATTCATTCCACGGTTGATGCATGCCCTACTGCTCAAGAAATGTGGACGGCTATTGAAAGATTGCAACAAGGTAAATCACTTAACAAACAAGATGTGAAAACTAAGATGTTTTGGAACTTTGGCAAGTTTACATCAAAGGATGGGGAATCAATTGATTCTTATTACTCCCGATTCTACAAAATGATGAATGATATGACCCAAAACAACTTGCAAGTTTCCACCATGCAAGTCAATGTCCAATTTCTACAGCAACTTCAACCAGAGTGGACACGGTTTGTCACCTTGGTGAAACAACAACAAAAGTTAGACGAAGTTTCATATCACAAGCTCTTTGAAATTTTGAAACAATTTCAAAATGAGGCAAATGAACTTCGAGCTGAACGAGTTGCAAAGGTTTCTAATCCACTTGCTTTGGTGTCTACCACTCAACATTACCCAGATTATCACTCTCGTACTTCAAAGACCTACTCTACTCAATCATCATCACCACGATCATCCACTGTCTCCAAGTCACATGCTCCAACAAGATCCCGAGGCAAAGAAGTTGCAAGTGCACCATCACCCACACCTGGGGCAATCATCCGAAGAAGAAAGTGATGAAGAACTAGCTCAAAAGGATAGGGAATTCAAGCAACAAATGGCTTTCATTATGAAGCAATACAGGAAAATCTACAAACCCACCAACAACAACCTTCGAACATCTTCAAACTCGAGGAACACCTATGCATAGAGTCCTCCAAGGTATGACACACGAAGACGTGCTGAGAGTCCTCCAAAGTATGATCGAAAACCTAAGTATGATAATCAGAGGGTGGCTACTGTTGTTGGAAATAGGGAAACTGTTGGTACTCAAGTTGTGCAACAAAGTGGGATTCAGTGTTTTAATTGCAGAGGTTTTAGGCATTTGGCTAGGGAATGCAGGCAGCCAAAGAGGGTTAAAGATTATGGTTATCATAAGGAAAAGATGTTGTTGTGCAAGAAAATGGAAGCTGGAATCAAGTTATCAGCTGAGGAAGGAGAAATACTTGACGACACAGATGATGAACTCTCCGACCAAGAACTCGAGGCACATTATTCATACATGGCAAAGATTCATGAGGTCCTTATAGTCACTGAAGATGACAATGACCCTATCTTTGATACCGAGCCAATTGATAAGATACAACATGATGATGAATATAAGGTGTTTGGTGATACACATGAGCATAGTGATCTAACAACAACAATTACTGATACGTGTATGATGGAAACGGTTGATAGGAATACCACACCCGATTCATCAGACATGTGCAATAATGAGTTTGAGGATGATCAACATGCAAATGAGTATGATGACGAGGAGCGTGTCGCGCTTGCTAATTTATTTGCTAGTTTACAAAAAGATGTCAATGAAAATAGAAAGAGTCAAAATCAATTAAAGAAGGCAAATGCAGCGCTCACTCAAAACTTTGAAGAAACCAAAGCCGCTCTTATAAAAACTAGTGAGACAATTGATAGTTATAGGGCTGAGCTGCTTCAAAAGACCAAAGATCTTGAGGGGTACAAAAGTCGTGTCATCAATGTTAAAAAGGACGATTTTGAAATAAATACAACGAAGCTCTAGCTTTATTAACTAAAGAAAAACGTCAATTAAATGTATTATTAAGTGATGAACGTCAAAAAAATGTACCTTGCCACAACAAAAGTTAATGAACTTGAACAAAGGCTTTCTATGAACACCACCGATTCTGCTAAAATTCTTGACGAAAAGAACAAGAGGTTAAAACATTAAAACGATATTTCAAAAATAGAACAAGCAAAGATACTGAAAAAGTAAAGGATCTCGAAGAACAAGTCGATTTTTTGAAAAAAATTTGTTTATAAAACACATGGATCTATTCAAACCGTCAGAATGATAGAACCTCGGTCATTTTTCAAGGGTCTGCCTAGTTTTGCAAGCCCAAAGTATCTCGAACAAGCTCAAGCTACGAACCCCCATCTATATCTTGACGAGTCCGAATAGACCGATCATGATTGCCCGGTAGCTAACCTCGATAGTGAAAAGACGTCCCTTTGGGATGAGGAGAGTAGATCACCGGTCAATAAAGATTTTGTGAAACCATATAACTATGCTTATGAAAACACTCTTTATGGTCTTTTCACTCCACAAAAACAGAAGTCTCATGAGGAATTGTTTTTAGAATGTAAACAAAGAAGAATTCAATGGAAAAAAGCTTTTGCCACGATGAGGTAAACTAATGTTTTCAAATATATTAACTATTTGCCTCTTGATGCTTCAGCAAAAGTAGAAAAATACTTGGTTTTCTTAAACACCACATTGATAATGTTCAATCAATTGGTGAAAGCGAATGGGAAAAAAATCAAAAGGATAAGTGGAAAACCGAGATTCCTCACGACATAACTGTACTTGTGAAAGAACTTTTAATACCAAATACGAAGATAATAAAAGAACATGGTCTTGAGTTTGAAAATTTGATTCGGTCTGAAATGTTTGATGATTTGAAATTTGTTGAGTCTCTTGAAAAAGAAATTGATGAACTTCAGAATGACAAATCAGAATTTCAAACGAATATGATCTACTCTTAGAAGAATGTCTCTCCAAAGATATTTTGTGTGTTACTCTTCAATCTTGTGCTGATATCGATGAATATTCTGATGTTGCATGCAAATATCTTGATAAAATCAAAGAATGTGAGCGTCTTGAACTTGAGCTTTTGAAACGTAAAGAAAATATTGATAAAAAGGCTTTTGAGTTACTTCAACACAAAACTGATTTCCTTCAAAAACATTGTCGTTCTCTTGATTTTGCTTTGCAAAAAGACGTTGGTAGTTTTCCACATGATAATAACTAGCAAGAAAAACTTTCCAAAACGTTTCGAGAAATGAATGAAAAGAGTTTAGAAATTAAAGGGTTGAAAGCTCAGTTACAAGACAGGGAAATAGCGATAGCAGAGTTGAAGAAACTCGTTGCTAAGATGGGTGGGAAAATTGTGGAACCTATTGTTAAGAAACCTGTAGTAAGACAACCTAATGCGCAAAAAGTGACTAGACCCTCTGTCTTGGGAAAACCATCTGTTTTCTCTAATTCTGCATTTGCAAAACCTGTATTTTCCCCAAGACGGATGGGAAGGATAGGTTACCACAAAACACTCCCAAAACACATATTCGATCACAAAGCATTAAGAACACAAATGTGGTTAAACAAGGGATGTATAGATTGGCCACTACACCTACACACAACAAAGAAATTCAATCACCTCAGACTTCTAGAAACACTAAGAGACGTGTGTCTTTTACTATAGGAGTAGTCCCCACTGATAGTGTTAGCCGGCCCTAGCTTAAGAGCACTCGCATGAATGAAAGGGTTTGGCAACACAAAAGTCAAGGGAAGATGAAGACAGTAGAAGACCACCCTAGGATTTTTAATGTTTCTAAGAATAAAACGTCTATAATCGCGTGTAATGACGATTTGAATGATACGACTTTGAATGCTTTGAATGTTAAGTTTGTTTGTGTGAAATGTGGAAAGTGTGCTAATGCCAATCATGCTATGTGTGTTTCAAATAATGTCAAAAGCGTAGCTACTAGAACTAAGAAGCAAACTGCGATGCCTATTAGTGCTAGAAAACCCAAACGCAAAGTGAACCATTCTGGTGTAACCCCCCCCCCCCCCCCCCCTAATAAAAGTATTGCATCATACTCCACCACTAGGATATAAATGGATGCCTAAGGTTAGGACTAAAAGTGTGACTACGAGCGTTTGTGTGTCTTTACGTGAAACTAATGATTCGGATATCACAACTAACATGGAATCCAATTTAGAAAATGCTCCATCGTGCTCTAATTCTTCTGCGGGTGATCGAGATAAATCTATTCATACTGGACTTCGGATGCACGAAGCACATGATGGGGAATCTCAAGCTTCTAATTAACTTCGTGGAGAAGTTTGTGGGTACGGTCCGATTCGGAAATGATCGGTTTGCACTGATCCTAGGATATGGAGACTTGGTTCAGGGAAATATCACTATCAAAAGGGTTTACTACGTCGAAGGGCTCAATCATAATCTTTTCTCGGTTGGTCAATTCTGTGATGTGGATTTGGAGGTTGCTTTCAGAAAGAAGACATGTTTTGTTCGTGATTATGATGGGAATGACTTACTTACCAGTTCACGGGGTACTGATCTCTACACCATTTCACTACAAGACTCCACATCTTCAACTCCAATCTGTTTCATGGCTAAAGATTCAACGGCTCAAGCTTGGTTATGGCATCAACGTTTATCTCATCTTAACTTTGATACCATCAACTTGCTTTCCAAGAAAGATATTGTGCGAGGCTTTCCTAACTTGAAATTCATCAAAGATTATCTTTGTTCTTCTCGTGAGCTTTGAAAAACTAAACGGAGTAGTTTCAATACAAAGACTACACCAAGCTTTAAAGGACGGTTAGATCTTCTTCATATAGATCTGTGTGGTCCCATGCGTGTTCAAACCATCAATGGGAAGAAATATGTTATGGCAATTGTCGATGACTACTCAAGGTACACGTGGAACCTCTTCTTACGGTCCAAGGATGAAACACCTGAGGTTCTCATTAACTTCCTTAAGCTGATACAACGTGGTCTTCAAGCTCAAGTAAAAGTGGTACGTACTGATAGAGGCACAGAATTCTTGAATTCAACTCTAAAGAAGTATTTTGAAGCCGAAGGGATTGAACACGAAACATCTATTGCTAGAACACCTGAACAAAACAGTGTTGTTGAAAGACGAAACCGTACTTTAGTTGAGGCTGCTCGAACATTATTATCTGCTTCAAAACTACCATTATTCTTTTCGGCCGAAGCCGTATCAACCGCATGCTACACAAAAAACCGATCCTTAATTATCCCTAGACACGAAAAGAAACCATATCACATAATTAATGATCGCAAACCTTCCCTCAAACACCTTCATGTTTTTGGATGTACGTGCTACATTATTCGAGATGGTGAAAATCTGGACAAGATGAAAGAGAAAGGTGATGCATGCATTCTAGTAGGATATGCAACTCAGTCTAAGGGATATAGAGTATACAACAAGAGAACAAAATTAATAGTCGAGACTATTCATATTAGATTTGATGAATTACAAGAAATGGCACTTGAACAAAATAGTTTAAGTCCCGATCCACAAAGACAAAAGACTTCTGTGCACAAGCGCACGGAACTCGGAACACAAGACCACAGCAATGAACAGTCAAGTTCAAAGCTGGTTCCTGAACATGTTACTAGAGCAGATATGACAGTGGACACGACACTTGAAGAGTTGGAAATGTTATATGGACCAATGTTTGATGAATATTTCTCGGGGGAGAAACATGTTGTATCAAAGTCTTCCGCTGTCACTCATGATAAGCATGATGATACCGATCATCGTCAAGAAAAGGATACAACTTCATCTACTTCAACCCGGGTTGCTACAGATTTACCTCCTTAGAATATCTCTTCAACAATCGATCCTAGTACATACACAACTACTGTCATTGCTCCAGAGAACACAAATCAAGCAGACGATGCATTATCTGACGATGATTTTCACAACCCATTCGGTACACCGGTACACGAAATTGGATAGTCTTCTACTCGCCATGTTGATCCGTCTAATATGCATACGTTCTATCAACGACATCCTTCAACACATCATTGGACCCGAGAACATCCTTTAGTTCAAGTAATTGGAAACCCTTCACAGCCTGTTCGTACAAGAAGACACCTAGCCACCGATGGCGATGTTTGTATGTTCGCACTCGCCGTGAGTACAGTGGAACCGAAAAACATCAAAGAAGCCATGGCTGATCATGCTTGTATTGAATCGATGACGGAAGAACTTCAACAATTTGAAAGACTTAAAGTCTAGGAACTTGTTGACAGACCATACGATGTGATTCCATTAAATCTTCGTTGGATCTGGAAAAACAAGATGGATGAAGAAAACACGATCATCAAGAATAAAGCTAGGCTAGTGGCTAAGGGGTATGGCCAGAAAGAGGGAATTGATTTTGACGAATCATTTGCACCAGTTGCTCGTATGGAAGCTGTCAGGATTTTCCTTGCTTATGCTGTACATAAGGGATTTACTGTTTATCAAATGGACGTGAAGACAACATTTCTAAACGGTCCTTTGAAGGAAGAAGTCTATGTTACGCAGCAGGAAGGATTCGTTAATCCTCATTATCCTGACAAGGTGTATCGTCTCCACAAAGCACTTTATGGACTCAAGCAAGCTCCAAGGGCGTGGTACGACGAGCGCTCGAAACTTCTGGTATCCAAAGGTTTCTGAAAAGGTTTCATTGATCTAACTCTGTTCACTTATAAATATGGGGATGACATTTTGCTTGTGCAGATTTATGTTGATGACATCATTTTCGGGTCTACAAACCAAAAACTTTCAAAATGGTTTGAAAAAGTCATGCACAACAAATTTGAAATGTCAATGATGGGCGAACTAAAATTCTTTCTAGGAATTCAAGTTCACCAATCCCCAAGTGGTATCTTTATAAACCAAGCTAAGTATTGTCAAGAGATAATCAAAAAGCATGGTATGACTTCATGTGACCCTGTTGGGACACCATTATCAACCACATCACTAGATGCTGACTTGGAGGGAAATGCCATAGATCAAATGAGATATCGTTCCATGATCGGTTCCCTCGTGTACTTGACAGCAAGCAGACCTAATATTTCACATGCTACATGTTATTGTGCACGTTATCAAGCATGAACCACTGAAAAGCACCTTAAGGAGGTTAAACGGATCTTTCGGTACCTCAAGAATACCATTCACTTGGGACTCTGGTATTCGAGGGAAACCGGTTTCTTTCTAACGGCCTATTCAGATTCTGTTCATGCAAGGTGTCTTGATACACGAAAAAGTACTTCTGGTGGTACACAATTTCTAGGTCAAGATAAGCTTGTGGGATGGTCTTCCAAGAAGCAGGATTGCAGGTCACTTTCATCAGCCGAAGCGGAGTATGTGTCTCTATCTTCGTGTTGTGCTCAAGTTCTATGGATGAGAACACAACTCACGGATTATGGCTTTTACTTTGATAAAGTACCTATGTACTGTGACTCAAAGTCGGCCATAGCCATCTCCTGCAATTCGGTACAGCATTCCCGCACAAAGCACATTGATGTCCGATATCACTTCATAAAGGAACAAGTTGAAAGAGGTATCGTTGAACTATACTTTGTTGGAACGGATTACCAATTAGCCGACTTGTTTACGAAAGCTCTGTCGAAAGATAGGTTTGAGTACCTCGTTAGGAAAATTGGTATGAGCTGTTTGACTCCAGCAGACCTGGAGATTCTGGCAAAGGTGCCTGCTTGATTTATCTGTCAAACATCTACTTGTAAATACCTTCGAAAAAGAAAAATACAAAAATATAAAACATATAAAAACAAAACACAAAATTAAAAATCTTTCAAAATCCAAAAATATTCTTCTCGACATGTCTTTCAGTATCGATAATATGGACTTGCCTAGAAATGTCGCTCAATAACGACACGGGTGTGTACATAAAGCTCGAATGGAAGTTGTAAATATTTTTCAAAACATGTCATTTCTTCTTTTAATAAAGGAAATTGTCTATTTTGGACAATATTTCCAAAGAACGGGTAGAGCAATCTATCATGGGTTGAGCTTGTCACAAAACATTCAACGTTTTGAGCTCAACACTATGGCTTGTAATCGCTTACCCTCAACAAAAGAAGAGAAATCTTCTTACACTTGAGTGGATTCATCAAGACATTCAAAGTCTATGAACTCAATTTTATGCTTTAGAGAAACCTCTTCGCCAAAAAGAAATATGATTTTTAAAAAAGCGTTGAACACAATTTTTTCAATAATTTTTCAATGATTATTCAAAATCTTTCAAAAATTGTGTGTCAACAAACTCCCATCCTCAAAAAGCGAAATGTGGATCACATCCTCACATTGACAATTCAATTGGATCAATTTTTGAGGGGTAGCGTTTCAACTTCATGCAAAGATTGACACATCTTTCTCCCGGAGATTTTCAAGACTATTTTTCAAAATATATTTTAATCAAATTTGGTATCTCTAATATAAAAAGATATTATATATTAGAGATAGGGGAGAAAATGATATTAAAATGTGATCTTATATAAGACTCAAGCACTTTAACTCATACCTACATGTGCAAAACGCTTTCTGAAACGACAAAACTATCAAGGTGTTAAATGTTTTTCAAACACCTTGTTAGACATTTGAAGTGGTTTTCATGGTTACGATCAAATACCCACAACATCTTTAATCCACGATTTTATTGGTGTCAAAAGGGTGGTTAGGTTTATGTCCTATGATCCAACCAGAACTGGAGGGATCTTCCCAGGGACAATCCAATAGATTATTAGAAGTCCTTAGGAAAGATGGAGTAGAATGTGAACGTAGCTGAATGCCGACTAAGTACTGATGCTAGCACTGGAACAATCACAACAAGGTGATAGTAATGATGTCTTGGTAAGCATTGAAGGGGTTGAAGAGTGAAAAAGAAATGTAAGGATAAAGGGTGTAAAGAAAGAAGCCCCATACAACTTAGGCAGAAACCGGGTCAACACATCATGAAGACAAACTCATCTTGGACCCAGTGATGAAATGCACAACCCTTTCCAAGCTACTCAGGCTTCTCTCAAAAGAAGTTTGTTTTATTGTCACGGAGAACAACATGACTTCTATTGACTTTCTCACTCCGAGATAGTTGATATTGAATAGGTGGCATCTGCTCCAGCCTCCGACCACTAAAAGTGCACAAATCGAGTCTAGAGCCAAAAGATCAATCAAATATTAATAGGACACACGGATGACGAACTAGAGAGTCCTACGCTATATCCTTGCGATATTGCTAGAACACTCAGAGTGATACTACTTAGTATTCACAATGATGAGTGGAAATCCTTCCAGTGTTAACATCAAAAACACTGCGGTAGGTCATATGTGAGATTCTTTATGAATTAAACATATGTAGAATTGAAAAGCAACAGTGGTTTCATTTTGAATTGATTCAAACTCGTTTCAGGTTTCTACGCAATATCTTTATGGTCTTGCCAGAACATTCAGAGTGATATTCATTAATATCCACAGTGACCAATGAAAATCCTTCTAGCGTCAACATCAAACAGCGCTACGGTAGGTGACTTGTGAGATTCTTATGAATCAAGCTTGTGTCAACTGGAAAGCAACAATGGTAAGATTCTTTATGAATCACACTTGTTCCAGGAATTTGAATTGACGACTTTAATGAAGCGGATATTTATCCAATTGATTCACTCTTTATGTTCGCACTCTTGGTTTGAGACGGTCGAGTAAAGAGAACGGTTAGTACAGCCGCGAAACCCTGTCAAGGAGATTCTTAACTGAATCTACCTATCATAGGTACGATATTTAATATCGTATAACGGTCTTCACCGACCGGAGGTAAAACGCTACCGATTTAGGACGAATGTCAAAGCCATTCAGTCCGTGTCTATGTTTTGTCTCAAGAAGGTGGCTTCACGGTGTACTCAGTAAAGTCAAAGATTCAAGAACCACATGCTCATGCCTAAATACATATTAAACAATTAATAGTGTGAGCATGTGGATGAAGACACAAGATCGCAAGATGGCAAAGTCTAGTCAAGGATGATTTGAAGATCTCAAGACTAAAAGAAAAAGTCGAAAGACAACGACAAAGGCTCAAAGATCACAACATGAAGAAACAAGACTACTATTACACGTTCAAGACTCATTTATGATGAGATTAGTAACAAATCCACCAATAAAAAAAAGACAAGTAGAAGCCAATGAAAGAGGAGTAGGCAGGGCTAAATAGCTCTACAAATCTTCAAATGACATAGGGTAATGGCCTCTCTTTAAAGGTAATGACCTCTCATTGAGGGAGATTGTTAGCCTCAAAATATTGAGTCAAACAAGAACGCTCGGTCATATGTTTATTATGTATCGTATATTAGAACGTTTAAATAGGTAGTAGGTTAGTCATGTATTACGGGCTTAACTTTAACTAAGGTTCATTCATAAGTAACCAAAGCCCAAAAGGAAAGCCCGACCCATATTCATATAGCCCATTATGCCACATGTAGGCAAAGGATATAAATACCCTTCCTAGCATGTTAGGAATGGTGTTGGTTGATTTTCATTTTCTCTTAATCTAACCTTCCCATTGTTTTCACACACTTCTCTCTACTTTCTCACAGTACTTTCTCTCTCTAGAAATCTTCCATCTTTTATCTTCCTTTCTTGTTTAATCATAACAAATATATGGGACAACACAAAGGTAAAGAAAAACGTGTTGATGAAGATGAACCAGTTCAAGAAAATATCTCTCAAGAAAAACAACTGCGTCTCATACTTAGGCAGCGCAGAGAGGAGGCTTTCACGAAATCCAAAGGTTCAGGCTCCAAACCAGCTGATGATTTAGATGAATTTGGCAAACCTGATGAAGACACTTACTTTTATGAAGACCCGAATGATGAAGATGTTGGTACATTCAACTTTGAAAGTCGTGAGCATAGTGAGGAGGGTGGTGGCAGTTACAACATAGAAATAGACGCACTGTACCATGATGGTAATATCAACACATCATTACTGGCACTAACTTGCACTGTAATTTTAGAAGATGCTCATGCGACTCTCATTCCAGAAACTTAAATCCAAAGTAAGTCTACTTCTGGTTCTGAT
Organism: Glebionis coronaria; assembly: GCA_025667525.1. Classification (NCBI taxonomy): domain Eukaryota; kingdom Viridiplantae; phylum Streptophyta; class Magnoliopsida; order Asterales; family Asteraceae; genus Glebionis; species Glebionis coronaria. The sequence continues at coordinate 489,277,021 of CM046877.1, forward strand.
GATGTAATGAAATATCTTAATTTTGAAGGGGAAGGCGTCAAAGTCACGAATACTGATCCCTCGACGAATGAGAATATGGTGGACGTTCCTGTATCTTCATACACAACAACTACCATTCCACCATTTACCCCCCCCCCCCCCCCCCCCCCTTCGGTCATTACCAATGTCATCACGCCAACTCCCACACCTGAACTCGTTGAACAGTCTGTATCAACTATCGCCCAAATGACTGAACCAACACCGCCACCAATCATCTCACAACAAGTACCAACCACCGCCCAAGTGACTTTACCAACACCTCCACCAATCCTCGAACAACCTGTATCATCCACAACCTCTCTAACACTTGTGGTTACACCTCCTCCATCAACTACAGTACAACAAGTATCATCCACTTCCAATCCATTTCTCACGATCAATGATCCACTTATTCAGAACCTTCTAAAACAATTGGAGGATCAGGTAAAACAAATTGAATTGCTGAATGGAAGGATACCTGATCAAGTCCTCATAGAACATCAAAGTGACGAGTCTAAACTCAAGAAGATATCCGACACCGTCTCCAACTTAAAAATCAGCATAAAAAGCTTCTTAAAGAAAAGGACGCACGTGACAAAGAAAATGATGCTTTTATCAATTCCACTAATGAACACATGACCAACATCATTCAACGTGAAGTGAAGTCATATGTCGATCAAGAGCTACCAACTCTATTCACCACAGGTTTATCTGATCTTCAATTAATGCAATTGTTGGAAACCCGATTGATCAATATGGGCTCTAAGACAACGAAGACAAAACGTAAACTTCTGCATTATCTCAAAATGGCCATCATTGAAGATACACCTGAAGATGAAGAAGAGTCAGAGACCGAAGATGAAGACGAAGACGATGTCGAGAACGCGGAAAATAAGGGTAACGGTAATGAGGATAAAGATGGAGATGATGGTAAAAATGATGATGATGAGGATAAAAATGAGGATGATGGGGATGAGGATGAGGATGATGATGATGATAATTGTGATGGGAATGGTAATGGAAAGGATGATAAGGGCGAGAATATGGGTAAAACTGGCAAAGAGTCGAAGCAGGGTGAAGAAGATAAGGAATCTAAGAAGGGTGTTGAGAAAGAAGAAGAAAGTGTTACTGGAACCAAAGAAAAGGATGTGGATGTAGAACCAACAGAGAGTGAACAACAAGAAGACGAACGAGATGATGAAACCACTGCCAGCAGCAAGGAGGATTCACCATGCATATCACTAACCAATGATGATGGCAATAGAGAAAATCGTCAAAAGAACCTCCATGGTACCTTCATCTCTAGAGAATCTCAAACTAAAGACACGGGTATGTCCACTGCACTAGTTACTACTATTGTTTCTCCTATAGCACATGTAGAACATATGCATGAAGACGAACCTCCAGAGTCTATGCATGAAGACGAACCCACAGTGTCTATGCATGAAGACGAACCCGCAGTGTCTATGAATGAAGATGATTCCAATGCACATCACTCTCCACCTACTACAACAGATCAGCATTACTCTGACATGGAAGTCGAAGACCTAAATATACCAAACTGACTTTTGCTGAATCTCTTGTCATAGACGAGACAGTACAGGAGCAACAATGGATTACCAATGTCGCTCCACAACATCCTTTCTCAACGACAACAGATATCGAGCTGACTCAATTCCTCAACAATCCAATCGACTTTTCGGCTTTCATTATGTATACTCACGGGAAACCCACTATGACTCCAGATCTTCTCAAAATGTCAGCCACGGATGTGGATTTCTTTGATACCATGAAGATTAGCAACAATGAGGCTGAATATCACATCAATGAGCTTACAAAGGCCATGAAAGCAACGACTTCAGGAATTCAGACTCCAGTGTTACAGCCTCTCACACCTACAGTCATTGCTAGTTATAAAACTATTCCAATGGAATATTTTGTTTGTCATGATCTCGAGTATCTATAAAATAGCGCGAAAAATATGCTACATCACTTACCATGTCAAGGCTATAAATCTGGAGAATGTACCTTGGATTGAAGACAAAGTACCTAATGCTCTATGGCGAAGGAAGTTGCTAAAATTTTATGACCCTCACGCAACACTTGGAATTTCTCACTGGAATACAAAGAAGAAGTTAGCTTACAACAACTTCCATTGTGCACAACCAAGTTCTACTATTATATCAGATCGTAGAATTAAAATCATACAAGGAGCCACCACTCATACGGTATTTGGTTATGAATATTTAAATGTCATTCATTTCAAACGCACCGACGAAAAAGAATACAGAATCGATGAAAGTGACCTCCAGTACCTTCGCCTTGAAGACATTGAAGATCTTCTCCTGATAATGGTTCAATAAAAAGTCGATCACTTATCTCCTGACATGGTAATTGCATTAAGTTCAAATCTTCGCCAGTTCACTCGAAGGATCGTCATCAAAAGTCGAGTTGAAGACTTACAACTTGGTGTGGAGAGTTTCCAACATAAGCTAAATCTACAACATCCCCACACGACTCCGCTCAGTAACTACCACAGAGACAAATTGCCATACATGGGGACTTTGAAGCCGGAAGCAGGGATATTTTATCAGAATGAGACAGGAGTCACGCAATTTATGAGATTTTCCGAACTGCATAAATTCAGCGATGGAAAACTCAAACACGTTCGTGGTGACCTGACTGTTCTCAATGCCGGACTACCGCTTCCTGCAGTTAAGTACATATGGACAAACTAATGCAAGAAAAGTGCTAACTACGCGATTAAGAAGATCGAGGAAAAGTTACGGGAGCGACAGGTTGATAAGAAGTCTAGAATGATTCGTAGGTGGAAGACCATATGGAGCTCACCACAGGCTTACGGGACGATCTATTTAATATGGATCGCTTTCTCTCAGGTCAACTCCATATGTATTTATATTATGAATATGTGAATATATTTATAATAGGCTTTTGTGGCATAGTGTCTTGCAAGAGTATGAAATTTTTTAAGAATTTCTCACGAGATTCCAAATCTTTTAAACATATCATACTTAAGCACTACAACTAACCCTCATTAATTTGAGGGGAGCATTAATATGTTCTATGGCCATCAACCAATTTCATTTTTAACCCAAAAGACCGGTTAATCCATTAATATCCAAAAGATTAAGGGTTAACATTTTGGATAAGGGGAGAAAATGGGATTAAGGAGACTTGTAAAACATATGTGGATAAAAATGAAAAAGGGCTTAATAGAAAATCCAACTTGATATATGCTACGCATATGTTAAGGGGGAGCATTTTGTTGACAAAAACAATGAAGGTACAAAAACTCTTGATATTTATATCACAAGTACCTCAGTGATTTTAAAGAATTTTTCATGAAGACGAATACTTACCCAAAACACACTTAACTCACGAAGAATGTGGTGACAAAAGGGTGGTAGGATTAGGTACAATTCCAATGATTCTTCCAGAACCAGAGGAATCTTCCCAAGGACAATTCCATAGTTAGAAAATAGAAGTCCTTAGGAAAGATGGAGAATGGATTCTGAACGAAGCTAAATGCCGACCAAGTACTAATGCTAGCACTGGAACAATCACAGCAAGGTGCTAGTGATGATGTATTGGTAAGCATTGAAGGGGTTGAAGAATGAAAATGAAATATAAAGATAAAGGGTGTAAAGAAAGAAGCCATCCTTACAACTTAGGCAGAAACCGGTTCAACTCATCTTGAAGACAAAAGTATCAAAATTGTAAAAAACGTGGGACCCCTTAACCTTTCAAAAACAGTTGTCTCCTCATTATCCGGAAAAGTACACATGTAATATTAAAAATGTTTTTCTCATAATTTTGATTGTAACTACCTAATTACATCATAAAGCATTTAATGTTATATTAGAAATCATTTAAAACATTTGACTTATCATCAAAAGTTTTATTAGTAATGAGCATACCCAACTTAGCAACTAGTCTAGCAAAGGTGGGTTCAGCCAAAGGCTTAGTAAAAAGTCAGTTAGTTGCAACTCTGTGGGTAAAAACGAAGCTCAATATCACCTTTTAAAATATGATCTTTGATAAAAAAAATGATATTAAATATCAATGTGTTTGGTCCGAGAGTGAAGCACAAAGTTATTTGAAATCGCTCTGGTACTTTTATTATCACAAAATATGGGCCCCTTATCATAGTAAATTTCATAGTTAGCTAATTGGCTCGTCATCCAGAGAATTTGAGCACAACAACCCGCAACAGCAACATACTCAACTTCATCTGATGACACAGCCACAGAATTTTGCTTCTTTGCACTCCAACATACCAATTTTCCTCCAAGGATCTGATAACTTCCAGAGGTACTCTTTCTATCAAGGAAGCATCATGCATAGTCTCAGTCTAAATATGCTTTGAGATCAAAGCCTGATTCTTGTGGATGCTACAAACTTAGACATGTATGGAGGGTGGAGGATCTGTTTTGCTAACGGGTTGTTCATCAGGTATATTTTCTTCAAATACTACTTTAGTATCTGACCCTTCACTAACTGTAATTATTGGTGAAGGATTAGGACAGGATGAAGGTTATTTATTAAGTATAAGGACAGGTGAACATTCGTCAGGTGTAGAGTTGCAAGGATTGTTCACATCTTGACTTTCCTTTAAGATAAACAACGCTTTAGAGGGAAGGTCAAGGTATAAGTTGATAGAGGGTCAAATGCTTGAACATAAGGAGTGAGAGTATCTATATTGATGCTTGATGGTGGGTCTTAGCTTAGAGAATTCATCTTCTAGGAAAGACACGTTTTCATTGAATTCAATCTCATCCTCTTCAAAGCTTGTTCTTTGTATAACATCATCATCTTCATTAAAGGGAATGTGAAGGTTTCTTCAAGTTTCTGTCTTCTTATATTGAATACTATGATTTCTTTAGCTATGGGGGAGTATCCTAATAAGAAACCATCACCAGTCTTTTCATCAAACTTCCCACGATGGTGCTTGTAGTTATGAATGAACATGATGAGACTACTTTTATACATTGTCTCATCGTCTAAAATGGGCTTAAAATGCATCAAATATCATAAAAAGTGCCAAATATATGCTTGTGTTTGTTCAATGTGTATTTTAGGTACGGATATTGAGAAATGGCAAAAGATCACAAGAAACAATTGTTAGCCTTAAAATGTGTGCGACTAACGGAATTACATTAGTTTCATAGTCGGGACTTGCAGGGACTAATATTGTCATATGTAACAGTACAAGTCCCGCGCTATATAAACCCCTCCATACTTCCATGGAGGGGTGAGGCTTACCATTTCTTTACTTTCCTTTCTCTCTCTAGAATAAAACACACACTTTTATTCTCTCTTGTTTCTCTCACTAAAATGGCGAAACATCTCTTATATCCTCCCCGACCTCCGGATCTTTTACCCGTGTTATTAGTGAATCCAACTTAACAATTGGTATCAGAGCTAACCGGGGGTGTTTCGTGTTTTTGATTCGTGGCTATGTTCGTGTTTGTGCTTGATTCGTTCATGGTTTGACTCCTTTATCCTTCTTTAAATCTGTCACAGATTTTGTGTCTTTTGTCCTATATGTTCTTTTCATATCTGTTATCCATAGAATGTATAAAAGTCACGAAATCTTTGTCAACTCAATTTTTTATCTTTTTATAACCGTCCCCTGATATTAATATTTTTTCCTGTCCAAATCTGTCCTTTGTTCGATCATTCCCTTCAAAAAGTTTAATTTTTTATATATATTTCTGGGTTTTGGTGACTATCTTTGACGATGAACAACAAAAATATCACATGGTCCAATTCCAGTATTTTCGGGGTTACCAATGAAATGGTCAAAACCCCATTCCGATGGTGAGTTACGATGGGGTGTCACTGGCTTCGTCCCGATGGCGACTTTTGGATTAGATCACGTTGATTGCGATGGTTGAATACGATGAGTCACTGCGATGAGTCGCTGCGATGAGTCGCTGCGATGAGTTGTTACGATGGACTCATGATGTGATGGGTTCTGTTGACTAGACTGCGATGGCATCATGGTTTTATAACATTGCGATGACATTCTTTTGAGAAAAGTTTGTGACCTGTTTAACAAAACATACAAAGACCATGTTGTTTAAAATCTTCCCAAGACCAAATCTGACAATAACCAGTACTTATCATACCATCTTTTAACTCCCATCAACACCAACTCTATCTAATCCTAACCCATCGACACTTAATCACCAACTAGACTCGATAAACAAACCGAAAAAAAACTCGAGATCTCAGAAACAATTCGTTTGTGACATGCATGTCATGATATATTCAGATCTGAATTTCACTCATCATCGATAAAATTCAACATAAGTTAAACCTACCAGAGACCCATCACAGATCTTAGTCGAACTCTTCTCTCTTGAATCTTTGAATGACGATGTAATTAAACAATGGTCTTCAACTATTTGAGAATCATCCGAAAGGATTGATTAAAAAGGGTTTCGAAGTTGATTTTTTTTATGTTGAGATTCATATGATAGATGATTCGTGGGTTATTACTAGATCGAATTATCTATCTAACTGTTTGAATTTGATGAATATGATATGAGACTCAGTCGATTGAGTTTGGTGGGATTAACAATATGGGAGCAGATTAATAGGGTTACCATGATCTAGGATTGATGAAGTTTGGCATCAATGAGTATTGGTGAGATGAGATTGATATTAAAAAAATGGATTGATGGTAGGCGGAGATAACAATGGAAGGATATGGGGGCGGAGAAAACGATGGAAGGATATGGGGCTAAGAGAACTATACTATGCGATTTGGAATTTATTTGCCCTAATTAAATGGGATGTGTTATATATCCCAAACGTGGGACTCAATGGACCCCAGGTATTTCATTTGAGATTGGGCTGATACTGTAATGGCTGTGTTGTGATGGGCCACAATTCGGGCTGGTTCATTTGAGGAGGCCGAATATTATACAAATGAATGGCCCGAATGTCATGTCACCTTAAGATTGGGCCGCATTTCATTTTAACTTAGGCATGGCATTGGTTTTTTATAGTATTGAGATGGATTTGTCGACGTGCCGGATAATGGGTTATATGGTGATTACGGCTTCATTTCAATCAAAGAAAACCTTCGTTTTGAACCACTAATTTTTTCGGAAAATTCAAAAAATCAAGTTGGGTATATGATCGATTTGGGCTTCAAAAAATCAAGTTTGCTAGACGACGTTGACGACCTCTCTTTCTCTAGTCATCGTTGATTCCCTAGTTAACGACACTCACTCATACTCAACACACACAACAAACACGAGAGACAAAAACAAACAAACACCAAAACGATCCTTTAAGATTCACTGAAAATGTAAAAAAACGGCTAGTATTCGGGCAAAGTAATGTCAAGTGATTACGAAGTGAATTTGGTATTTATTATTTGAAGGTGAAGTGGAATATCACGAAGGCGTCTACTCAATTCATCATCGAGCCTCTTTCACCCAATTCTATCGATTGATGATTCGCTTCAGCATTTATGATTGGGACTTGATTTATCTAGTTTCCAATGTCAAGGGGTGGATGGTCGACGACATGGACAACTATCACTTAAGGAGTTACGTTGTAGTGCTCAGTGTCACACTCACCGAGAGTTGTGGATACTTCAAGAGGTGTTCTACATCTTATACCTCTGACTTTATGTATAAGATTCTAAGAGACGTTTCTCTGCACCGTTCGTCAATCAACACAAGTGCTAAGCGTAAGTAATAAATTTGGGGGATTGTACTTCAGTTTCAAGTTTGGAATATCAGGTTACTTCACCAGTGGTCACTACAGATAGCCTAAAGAATACGAGGTTGGTAAGTTTAGCCATAGAGTACAAGAGTAGAGATGTGGTCAGCAAACAATTCTCACGAGCAACTTGAGCTACAGAATGTCAACAAAGATTACTGCTTCAGACACGGACTTCTCACGATTCTGATTGTACTCGTCAGATGATGCTATCGAGTGTTCTTAACCACCATACTTTTGACAAGAATGCTACCGAGTGTTCTTAACCACCATACTTTTGACAAGAATGCTACCGAGTGTTCTTAACCACCATACGTTTGACAAGAACACTACCGAGTGTTCGTCACCATCATACTTTCGACAAGAACATCTCGCGATTTTGATCGTACACGTCAGATGATGCTTCCGAGAGTTCGTCACCATCATGGGGGAAGAACGTGTACTTTTGAGACTTAGTTCCCACTCTAAAGTACTTAGTTCAACTTCCAGGGGGAAGCATTCTACAAGCGTGAGAAGATTTGTTGCTGATTTCTTACATGTTCCCCCAAACACATAATCATGAAGACCAAAAATGTCAAGGTAGCAGTTACTTGGTGGGTTTACTTCTTCTTCTACAAAATTCCGCTGTGCACTTTAAATGTCAAAGATAGAAGATTGATCAAGCTACAGATTCTGCTCAAGACTGGGATTTTGGTTTGGGGGGAAGCTGATTCAAAAGCTTCGTTAAAAAGAAGTCTATGAAGAAAGCTTTTCAAGACATGTGGTATGAATTGGGGGGAAGTTAATCCAGTTCATACATGATACAATGGTTCCTCAACAAGCAAAGACAAAGAGGATTCAAACTGGGGTATAAGTTTTTCTAGAAGACTTGAAGACAACGGTGTCATCCTCAGCATTGGAAGCAAACTTAATACTGTCATATTTTTGTTGTATTTGCATTTGTTAGGAACATTATAAGTAATTCCGTATGTCTCCAAATTGGGGGAAGATTGTTAGCCTTAAAATGTGTGCGACTAACGGAATTACATTAGTTTCATAGCCGGGACTTGTAGGGACTAATATTGTCATATGTAATAGTCCAAGTCCCGCGCTATATAAACCCCTCCATACTTCCATGGAGGGGTGAGGCTTACCATTTCTTTACTTTCCTTTCTCTCTCTCGAATAAAACACACACTTTTATTCTCTCTTGTTTCTCTCACTAAAATGGCTAAACATCTCTTCTATCCTCCCGACCTCCAGATATTTTACATGTGTTATTAGTGAATCCAACTTAACAACAAGCAAAAACGAACACGGGAAACGAAGCCGCACAATGAACCGGGTCCTAGAGTTGATTTTCCGAGAAAAACCCTTGAAGAATTGAAGATTGTACAAGAAGGGTTCTCTATTATTGAAGAATTGACACTTTAACCCCTTGTATATTCATAATTACAGGTTTGGTCCTTAAAGTTTGTCAAAACTACAAAAAGGACCCTCAACTTTGAAGAATTGGCAAGAATGGTCCCTCAATTATGAAGACTTGTCAATATTAGTCCTCCATAAAGTCAACAATACAAGTCAAGACCTTGAAGATTGAAGAAATTACAAGTTTGATCCTTCAAATAACATCAAATGGCAAAGCAAGTCCTTGAAATTCCTTTGCAAAACTTTATAGGGCAGAAGTCTAAAAAACTAAACTTGGATAACAAAGGATTCTAAATTTTTGCTGAATAAACAAGAAATGAAAACAGAATGGAAGAAGGAGGGTATAATATGTCAAACATCCATAATTACCTAAACCAGTGTCAGGTTGACACGTGCCCCACTAACACCTCTCATCCAATCACAAGCCATCAAAACACCACATCACACTCCACTCAGCCGGTTTATAACTAACTTAATTAGTTATTAATAAACACGCGCTAAACATAAATTCAAATCCTAATCCGGATCAAACCAACCACTATTCACCTCAAGAACAAAATGAATGTTTTGTTAATTACTTGGAATTAACCCTTAATCTCCTCCGGATATTTGATTAAGGTCATGATAACCATAAACCCACCCTTAAACCCCTTGCCACATCACCCCAAGACCCGCATGATACACCCTGTGTACACCATTTTGAGAAAATGCCAAAACTTGGCAGCAAATCAACAAACCACATTCAAGCTTACATTCTAAGCTTGTTTTGAGCCCTTTGGTCAGTCTTTCACCACTGGCACCTCTACAAAACGCCAAGAGACTTCACATGTTAGCAAAATTCAAAAATACCACAAGGGCATTTTTGGAAGTTCAATGCTTAGGGTTTTCAGTTTTTCAGCTTTCTAGGACCATGTACACCCTCTATATAAAGGGTTTAGGGTTACACATAGCAAATTGCTCTTGGTTTTTCCTTTGGTCAACTTTCTGTAAATCCTATATTCAAGTTAATGAAATAGTGTTTGAATTTGTTGACGAAATCCAAGTGCCACCTTTAATATTCTGTTGTTATTGTTATACGTTTGTGAGTTTGAAGTTTCAAAACTTGTTTTTAAAGTTTGTGCAAGAAATTGCAAAAGTTTCAAAATCTGATATTTTTCTAAGTTCTTTGTTCAAACCCTTGGAATTTTTGGGTCAAAGGTTGATCACATCACCCTGATATGAAGATTATCAAGGTGAGTTGAGATCTTGGCTTGGGGATAATCAAGGAGTGGGGTACAAAGCTTGAATCAATTAGCTTTATTTTTCATTTTCTTTTTCATATAATCTGTTATTTCTAACCTTGTTGTTCTTAGCAGCTTATTGGAAGCTTGTGCCTTGTTAAGCTAGGCACATAAGATCTAAAATTCGTGAGTGTGGATGTACATTCATGAGGTTTGAGCCTTCTTTCGAAAAATTTGTTTAAAAAGTGGTATTAAGTGATTTGGTAACCTGTTGTTGTTTTGTGTGTTCTTGATGCCTGAATCTTGTTGATTATGCTTTGTGATGTTGTTATGATGCATATATAAGCTTGGCTTAACCTGAAATACACATTTGCTTGTTTAAATTTTGGATTAAAAAGTTTAAAGGGTGTTTTGGTTTACTGATTTAAGCTTTGTATGCTAGTTTGAGTAGGAGTTAAGTGTTTATTTGAGTTGGTATCTGATAATTAGGTGTTTGTGTGCTGATATTTTCCATACTTGAGCTTTTAAACATCAAAATTTAATATGTGCCATAACTTGCTTGTCTTTGCATATTTTGACCTAAAATCTTGGTAATACTTAGAGTGTATGCATGTTTAGGATTAACAAGTGCTTAAACCAAGTTTGTGTAACCTGTTATAGAGATTTGAGGGTTTGAAATTGGATTTGTGGTCAAATAGTTTAGCAAAAATAGTTCTTGCCTGTTTATTGTTCATCAGTAACTTGCATAAGCTTGAATCTTGTTCTAAACTTGGAATCAGTGTATGAAATGAGTTAATTTGTGTGTCACTAAGTTTTATTGAGCTTGTGTATGCATTTGGTGGACTGTGGTCAGCTTAGCTTAAACATTAGCTTATATCACCAGACCTGCCTGTTTCATATCTGGACCATATCTGAGCATAAATTGATTAAACTATATCATTTGGCTGGGTGATTTTGTGTTTGTCTGATTGTTATTGACTCCTTATAACCCACTGGTTATAAGGGTACCTTTGTGTTCTTTGAATCCAACAAAAATCCACAAAAGACAAAAAGTTAATTAAGTCAAGCAGTGGAAACTTTTCCCATTGCTGGACACCCAAAACTAGCCACTGTTAGTGTTAATTATCAAACAGCTTATCAATAAGCTATAATAGCTTATTTAGACCTGCAACAACTTTGTTTTTGTAATCAATCTTCCTTAATTGACCCATTTGACTATTCTGGAGCATTTGAGACTTTGACTTTTAGGTTTGACTAGAAAACCAACTTAGTTGACTTTTACATAAGTGCTTATTTGCTTTTTCCAACTTATTCATTGTGCTTTTTTGGAAATCTTTTTGATTATTAATCTTAGTTAAGTGATTTGAAACATTTTGCAACAAGAATCAGCTCTTGAAACTGCCTAGAACTCGAAAACGACTATTTTGTCGTTTTGTGTAGAGAGCTTTTGCTTATTTCAAGCTTATTTCTTGGGCTTATTCAAAAATTCTTTTTACAAACAACTTAATTAGGTCAAGAGAAGGATGTGTGTCAAATTTCAGCTTATGGCATCAGCTTATAGCTTAATGGGCCAAAAAGCCCATTAAGAATAAGCTATTTTGAAATAAGCTATGATAAGCTCATTTTCAGCTTTTGGGCCTTTGAAATTTTGTGTTTAAAATTGAATTTTAAGCTTCACTAGAAGTTTTGGGCCATTTTTGTGAATATTTTTCTTATTGGGCCAATTTGAGCCTATTAAGGGGTCTGTTTTACTATTTGACCCATTTGGAGGCCCATTAGGGGTATTTTGTCATTTCAAGTTCATTTTCGTTTAAATTAGGTTAAGTTAAACTAGTTTACCAGTTTTTAGAATTTGTTATAAATTTTGGATTTTTATTAATATTTTATTATTATTTTATTATTAAAATTAGTTTTTAATATTTTTGCAACTTTTTCATTTTTCCTAGGTTAAAAACATTAAGTTAGGAGTTTTAAAACTTTTAGATTAATTTTTTTGTCATTTAATTAATTTTTAGAATTATTTTAATATTTTAATAGTTTTTAATCATTTTAAATAGTTTTAGTTAGTTTTAAATTTTCCAAAAATCTTTTTTAGTTTAATTAAGTTATTTTAGAGGTTTACAAATTTAAAAATCTCATTTTGGGCTTTTTGTTAATTAAATTGATTTTTTGGGCTTTAATTAGCATTAAAAATTATTATTTAACTAAATAAAAGGTCTGAGTGATTTTTGATTTTTTGTAAACTCTATTTATATTTTTTAGGATTTATTGCAATTTTCTATGAATTTTTAGGATAATTTTTAAATTTCGTCATATTTTACGGTTTTACGTGTACGACTTTCGTCTTAGTGTAATTTTAATCGTAACCGTCATCATTTTCTCTTTTCTTTTCTCATAATCATAATCACAAACATTTAATCATCTCTTTACACAACACACTAGCCTCCTTGAGAACGATCCCACGCCAATTTGGGTCATAAACACTTGGTTTTCCTAAACCACTTGTTTAATACTTTCCGCTTTTACCTCGTTTTCCTAAACGAATGTGAATTTACAACCATCAATTTTGTCGCCGCTGCCGGGGAAGCGTGTTGTGTTTTGATTTGACCAAATTTTGTTTTTATACTAGCCATATAACTATTTGTGTGATTAGCACTCTAATCATACGTATTATCGGTTTTTCGTTTTTTGTGTGAATATTATTACTATATTGTATACGTAAAACCATAAATTCACAAGTATTCTAAAAGTGTGAAAACACAACCTTGATTTGGGATTTCATCACTTAAACATTGTATTCGAATCTCAAACAAATAAAAAAGGCAAAATAGATAATTACTTTCGTGAAGCTTGATTTTGAAAAACACAAACTATAAGATGGGTATAAGGCGGTTGTATTTCACGACGTAAAGGAAAAATCCTCTTAAGTGCTTAGCGCCGCCTCGTTTCCTCCGCTTGCTTGTGCGTGTTTAGATAACCAGGGCTAATCGAGGGTTTGCCAACCAAAGTATTATCTATGTATCTATATTTTCTTGGTTTCAAAAGATTAAACCCTCTTGAACATTTTGGTGTTCCGCCAACGTTCTAAAGTCATCGAAGGCGTTTACTTCACGTGATCGTTTTCATTCCTTGAGGCTCCTTTAATCGAGAGATTTGATTTGAGGAGAGATTTGTAGATTTTTGTCTACGTAATACATCACAAAAAATCCAAAAAAGTAAAAACAATCAAAAACACAAAAAAAATTGGAAAAAGTTAAAAACACCCAAAAGAATCTTCTTTACTCATCCCCACGTTGTACGTGACGTTTATGCAAACTCGTAACCAAGCTAGACGTGTACGTAAACGTAGAAACCGAAAGGAAACCACACCTAACCTTTCTAGTGAAGAATCTCCTATTGACGAACCTATCGTAGAACAAGAAGCAACCATGGCTAATCGTACTATGATGGAGTTACTTCAAGCACCCATCGAGGGTTATGGAGAGGCTATTGTGATTCCCGCCATCCTTGCGGAGAATTTTGAAGTTAAGACGGGTTTGTTGTCGATGATCCAAATCAACAAATTTCGTGGTGATGAAAAGGACAACCCTCACAACCATATCCGCCAATTCAATCGTCTTACCGCCACTTGCAAGTTTAAGGACGTCTCTACCGACTCGATTAAGATGATGCTTTTTCCGTATTCCTTAGCGGGGCCCGCTAAAATTTGGCTAGAGAAAGAGCCACCCAATTCTATATTGAGGTGGAAGGATCTCGTTTCGAAGTTCGTGAACCAATTTTTCCCGCCCTCTAAGACTACGCATTTGAAAAACGAGATTTCAAGTTTTCACTAGAGTTTAATGAGAGTTATTCGACGGCTTGGAATCGGTTTAAGAAAATGTCACATGAGTGTCCTCATCATGGTTTTTCCGATTTGCATCAAATTGACACGTTTTACAATGGATTGAACGATCATGAGAGAGATTATCTTAATGCCGCCGCGAGTGGTAATTTTTTGTGTAAAACGGTCGAGGAAGCATTGTTGATTATTGAGAATAGGTCTAAGGTCTATAGTCCTCGTAGCACATCGAGTGTTCGTAAGACTTCGTCTTCGGCTTCGCCTTCATTATCTCATACCATCGATGCTTGCCAAATCGAGGCAAATTTGGAGAACAAAATCTTTGATAAGCTTAAGGGACTTTTGATTGAGTTTAATGTTGGTGAACAATCTACTCCCGCAACGGCTAAAGCGGTTGAGGTTTCTTGTATGTATTGTGGTGGAGGTCATGATTTCTCCGAGTGCATTACCAACAATGGTAACACTTCGAGTGCCTACGCGGCCACAGGAATTTATAACCAAAACAGTCAAGTTACCCGCACTAATCAATTGACTCCACCGGGTTTTGCACCAAATCAAAATGCTAACAATTATCGAAACAATCAAGTTGGTTATCAAGGAAATCAAAGGAACAATTACAAGGGTAATAACAACTATGGGAATCAAGAGTCTAATAATCAAGTGCAAAACAAAAATCAAAACCATGATTTTCAAAACAACAACAAGAGTTTGCAAAACTTGAAAGATCTTCCAAATGAATTTGTTGAATTTGCAAATGCAAATGATGCTAGGTTTGATAATATACAAAGGGAGATCATGAGCCTAAGACCCGAGTTTAAGAATGATTTGAAAAAGGAGTTGAAAAACGAGTTAGCAAATGAACTTAAGATTCATACCAACAAAATGGAGGGTAATGTGACTAGGTTACAACAAAACCAACAAAAGATAGAACAAGGCCAACATGAGATAAAACAAGAGATGCTTAAGGCCGATAAGAGGCAATCTATGTTTGAGGATAAAATTTCATCCATGTTTGAGGCTATAATGTGTAAACCGTCTTCTTCGAGTAGTCTTCCTAGTAACACCATATCGAACCCTAAGGGAGAGATGAAAGTGATTACCACACGTAGTGGTAAGGCACTTAAGGAACCGACTCCTCAACCAATTACTCCAACGGTGGAGGAATATAAGGAAGAATATGAGGTGGTGGTCGAAGAGGAGCATATCCCAATCCCATGAAGTACCGCTCAAACCACACCTACGGTTGACCCATTACCATCATTGGAACCCGAGATTCCAAAGGCTATGCCTATGCCTCAACCCACACCACCTTTACCTTACCCATCGAGACTTCGTAAGGAGAAACGGCAAGAGCGCGAGAATTACCAATTTGAGATTTTTATGAAAATGTTTCATGATTTGCATTTCAATATAAGTTTTGCCGACGCTTTGGTCATGATGCCTCGATTTGCCGCTAACTTTAAGAGTATGTTAAACAACAAGGAGAAATTGCAACAATTGTCTAGTTGTTCATCGGTTTATCTTAACCGCATACCTCAAAAAGTCGGTGATCCCGGTAAATTCTTGATCCCATGTGCTATTCAAGATATGGAAGAATGTTATGCCATGGCCGATCTTGGTGCTAGTATTAACTTGATGCCTCTTGCAATCTTCAAGTCGCTCAATCTTCCTAATCTTACTCCTTCACTAATGTCTATCGAATTGGCCGATCATTCCACTATTCCCGCATGTGGATTGGCCGAAGACGTTTTTTGTGAAAGTGGGAAAGTTCTATTATCCGGTAGAATTTACCGTTGTCGATATTCCCACGGATCCTCAAGTTCCTATTATTTTAGGTCGTTCGTTTTTTGATACGTCAATGGCGTTGATTGATGTACATGCTAGAAAAATCACCTTACGTTTCAACGACAAGGAACTTGTTATAAACGCAACACAAAACTCTTAAATTTCTCATGTTTATTCCGTCGCGACTATAAACCTCTTTGATATGATCGATGTCGTTTGCGAGGAATTTTCACAAGAATTTTTAGGTTTTGGTGACGATGAAAATAGTGGCAATCCCACTATACTCATCCTATTCTTGATAATTCGACACCATCCTTCACTCCATTTGAAGGTGGTGGTTTTACGTTGGAAGAATTTGATGTTCCTCGTACTTGTAATGAAGACCTCGACAACGATGAGGACTTCTCGATTATCAAGGATTTTCTTAACAATTTCTCATTTCCTCCGCCCGAGGAGGTTATGAGTATCGAACCAAATCTTCAATTGAGGAACCACCAATCCTCGAGTTGAAAGATTTACCTCCTCATCTTGAATATGCATTCTTGGAAGAAGACGATAAGTTGCCGGTTATTATTGAGAAAGATCTTTCGAATGATGAAAAAACCGCACTTATCGATGTTCTAAAGGACCACAAAGGGGCAATTGCATGGAAATTATCCGACATTAAGGGGATTGATCCTAAATTTTGTACCCACAAAATCTTAATGCAGGAAGACTACAAGCCCGCAATCCAATGTCAAAGGAGGGTGAGCAGGGACGGAGCTAGGGGGTTCCCGCGGGTGCCCGTGACCCCTATGGATTTTTTCTGTGTAGTGCTAATTTGTGAAGAAAACATCGATTTTTTCTAATTGTATCTTAAATGCACCCAGTCAATCGGAACGTGTTTCTACCTTTGTTTCAATTCACTTTTTATATATGTTATATTAAGGTTCAAAAAAATTTGTGCACCCGGTCGTATGTCGTCCTGGCTTCGTCCCTGAGGGTGAGCCCCAAAATTCACGATGTCATAAAAAAGGAGGTCCTTAAACTCCTTTACGCGGGAATGATTTACCCTATTTCCGATAGCCCTTGGGTGAGTCCTATTCGTTGTGTCCCTAAAAAGGGAGGAATGACCGTTGTGCCTAATGATGATAACGAGTTAATTCCAACCCGACGCGTGACCGGTTGGAGGGTGTGTATCGACTATCGTAAGTTGAATGACGTCACTCGTAAAGACCATTTTCCCTTGCCCTTCATGGATCAAATGTTGGAGCGTCTTGCGGGAAACGATTTCTATTGCTTTTTAGATGGTTTTTCCGGTTACTTCCAAATCCCCATCGATCCTCGTGATTAATAAAAAACTACGTTTACGTGTCCATTTGGAACATTTGCCTATCGTAGAATGCCATTCGAACTTTGCAATGCACCGGGAACTTTTCAACGATGCATGATGGCTATTTTTCATGATATGATCGAGAATACGATGGAAGTCTTTATGGATTATTTTTCTATGTTTGGTTGTTCGTTCACTTCGTGTTTGTCGAATCTTGAGAGAATTTTGAAACGTTGTGAGGAAACCAACCTTGTACTCAATTGGGAAAAATGTCCTTTTATGGTTAAGGAAGGAATCGTCTTAGGGAACAAGGTCTCGAGAGCGGGGATTGAGGTTGACAAAGCTAAGGTAGACGTCATCGCCAAATTACCTCATCCCAAAACCGTCAAGGGAGATAGGAGTTTCCTAGGCCACGCGGGCTTTTATTGTCAATTCATCAAGGATTTTTCAAAGATTTCTCAACCTATTACACATCTCCTCGAAAAAGATGCTCCTTTTGTCTTTAACTAAGATTGTGTACGAGCCTTTGAAATCCTTAAGAGGAAACTTACCGAAGCTCCCATTCTTGTTGCTCCCAATTGGAACCTCCCCTTTGAACTTATGTGTGATGCAAGTGATTACGCTATTGGGGCCGTATTGGGGCAATGTCATGAAAATCACTTCTTGCCTATTCATTATGCTAGCAAAACAATGACCGAGGCTCAAATTAAGTATACTACAACGGAAAAGGAATTCCTTGCCGTGGTGTATGCATTTGAGAAATTCCGACCTTATCTCGTCTTGACCCAATGCATAGTGTATACGGATCACTCGGCAATCAAGTATCTCATGTCTAAACAAGATGCAAAGCCGAGATTGCTTCGTTGGATGCTCCTCCTACAAGAATTTGATGTCACAATCCTTGACAAAAAAGGATCCGAGAATCTAGCGGCCGATCATCTTTCTCGCTTGGAAGATCCTCACCAAAGTGTGTACGAGAACAAGGAAATCACCGAAACATTTCCTCTCGGGGACACTTGGTGTAGTGAATTCTAAGGTTGACTCATCCATCCCATGGTTTGCAGACATCGCAAATTTCCATGCGAGGAACTTCATCATTAAGGGTATGACGACTCAACAAAAACGAAAATTCTTTCGTGACGTCAAGTTCTACTTTTGGAACGACCCTTACCGCTTTCCGACTTGTGCGGATCAAATTATTTGACGTTGTGTTTTTGGCACCGAAGCTTCTAATATACTTAGAGCTTGTCACGAGGGACCCACGGGTGGTCACCATGGTGCTAATCTCACAGAGAAGAAGGTTTTTGATTCTGGTTTCTTTTGACCTACTATTTACCGAGATGCACACGCACTTTTCAAGTCATGTGACTCATGCCAACGATAAGGAAAAGCCTCACAAAATGATGAAATGCCACAAAACATCATCCAAGTGTGTGAGATCTTTGACGTTTGGGGAATTGATTTTATGGGGCCGTTCCCATCATCTTGTGGTAATAAGTACATCCTTGTCGTCGTTGACTACCTATCCAAGTGGGTGGAAGCTAAGGTTTTGCCCATGAACGATGTTCGTGTGGTAGTCAAGTTTTTGAAGAATTTGTTTTCTCGGTTTGGAACCCCTCGTGCGATCATAAGCGATGGTGGAACCCATTTTTGCAATGACCAATTTGAAAGAGTTTTCAAGAAATATGGGGTTACACATCGGCTTTCTACGGCTTATCACCCATAAACGAGTGGAAATTCGAGGTTTCAAACCGAGAGTTGAAGAGGATCTTGGAGAGATCAATAGGGGAGAACCGACAATCGTGGTCGAATAAATTAGACGATGCTTTATGGGCCTTTCGTACCGCTCATAAGACGCCCATTGGGTGCACTCCTTACAAGCTCGTGTATGGGAAGAATTGTTACTTTCCAATTGAACTCGAACACAAAGCTTATTGGGCCCTTAAGCATTATAATGATGACATTGAGGCCACGGGAGAACACCGGAAAATGTAATTAAATGAATTGGATGAATTAAGGGACATTGCTTATGAAAATTCATTGATTTATAAAGAGAAAACTAAAAAGTTTCATGATTCTAAAATTAAAAACCGGGTTTTTAACATTGGAGATCAAGTGTTGCTTTTTAACTCACGTTTGAAAATCTTTTCCGGCAAGTTTAAATCCCGTTGGTCTGGTCCATTCACCGTTACCCAAGTTTTTCCATATGGGACCATCGAGCTAGCTCAAAATGATGGTCCTAATTTCAAGGTGAATGGACATAGGTTGAAGCACTACTTTGGTGGGGAAGTTCCCTCTTTGAACTACCTCGACCAAGTCACCTTCCCTAATGATAATTAGTATTGAGGGGATCGAGTCGAGCTCATGACTCGGTAATCAAAAACGAGGTGCCTCGTTGGGGAGTCCCATGCTTATCCATGTACATACTATCGCTTTCTAATGTAGCTTACGTGAAGGGATTTGTGCCCTCCCAACCTTTGTTCTGTGGTTGTTTGTGCATTGTGGTTTTTAGATGATCATGATCTTCACGATTGGAGACTCTCGTGTTCGTTTTATGGGAGCACTCGATCGTTTGCTTTGAAGAATTTCTCGATATCCACATGATATATCCTTATATGTTCTAACCTTAGGTTTTTAGCACACTTCATAAACGACTATTGATTTAACGGTTACACCCTTTTCATGCTAGATTATGCATTCGACTACATCTCTAGTATGGGGGTTTGCACCCCTAGACTCGAAACATTGAGAACAATGTTTAACTTTAGTATGGGGGTGAATAGATACTTGCCTTGCCAAACCTTCACGCTTTCCAAAGATTATCTTTTTGTTATCGTTTTGTTGCAAAATAAAGCTAAAAATGGCCAAATTTTAAAAAAATTTCTCATGTTATGTAAGTGTTTGAAGACACGAATGTAGATTTTCCGATGGCGAGAATAAGAGTAATTTTTGACACGACCGTGCGTGTTGAGCACTTAGCTTCAATTCCTTAACTTTACATTAGGCTAAGTCTCTTAAATGAGGACGAGAAATGATAGAGTTAATTATAAGTTACTATACTAAACGTAGAGTACTCGTATTCTTTCAAAAACTCATGTGTTCTCGTTGTTTGCTTATTCTCCCTTCGCTTGTATATATATTTTGCTTAATAAGTATTGGCTTAGCGGTTTAGTCTTGATTGTTGGTTTCTAGTCTTTTCTAGTAGCTTCCATGTAATTAAATTGGGAAAACATTAAGGTATCACCAGCGTTACGGTTTTGAAGTATTGGCAACCCGAATAATCGAAATCTTCACCTAATAATAATATTTTTCAAGTGCTCACCTAAATCAATCAAACAATTTGAAGCTCACAAGGCCGAAAAATCTATGCGAAATTGAAATTGAATTATGTCTTAATCTTTGAAGCTTTAAAGATCCAAAATTCGCTTTTAGCGTGAGGATATACGTCTTTGGCCATAATAAAACCACCGATGAGGAGGATAATAAAATGCAAGGCAAGACCGAAGTCATAATAAAAGCTTCATGGCGAAGTTGAATAAAATATGGAGGTAAACCTATGATAATAAGGCCCATCCGTTAGGGGGCGTATAAAAGTCTTGGTAATAAGTCTCATGTTCGAAACCGTTATAAAACCGTGTTTATCGATCCTTCCTGTTGACTT
Organism: Glebionis coronaria; assembly: GCA_025667525.1. Classification (NCBI taxonomy): domain Eukaryota; kingdom Viridiplantae; phylum Streptophyta; class Magnoliopsida; order Asterales; family Asteraceae; genus Glebionis; species Glebionis coronaria. Next base: position 489,298,022 of record CM046877.1, read on the forward strand.
AATTTTTTGACATCGTTGTCTATTGGGGGGGGGGGGGGGGGGTTATTAATTCGATGGTCTTGGTTACACCGTTATGACTCTCTTTTTAGACCTAAATCTCTACCATCGCATAAGTAAAAAATGTATCCTCGTGAAACATTCAAGACAAAAATAAAATATAAGAGATACCACTTAGGAAAATGAGAGTATAAGTACGTGATTAGGGCATATGAGTAGTGTTAGCATTACTAACTTATAATGACAATGATCTCGTTACACGCTTGGCATGGAATTGGGTGAAAATCGAGGACGACGAAATTATTTCTAACGAAGCATTCACGTGTTCTTGTTCTATGAACCTAAACGTCCCATTTTACGATGAGAATTCTACATTATGTCTAAAACGCAAGTAGCAAGTAGTGGTAGTATAGTAAGTTTATTATTCAATAAATGTGCATAAAAATAAATTTTTGAGGTTCTACGATACTTTATTCTAGCATTGCGTGAGGGCACGGCAATGGTTTAGTATGGGGAGTGATGAGACTGCTTTTATACATAGTCTCATCGTCCAAATAGGTTTAGAATGCATAAATTATCATAAAAAGTGCCAAATATATGCTTGTGTTTGTTCAATGTGTATTTTAGGTACGGATATTGAGAAAATGGCAAAACATCACAAGAAACAAGGAAAAACAAACACGGGAAACAAAGCCGCACAATGAACCAGACCCTAGAGTTGATTTTCCAAGAAAAACCCTTGAAGAATTGAAGATTGTACAAGAAGGGTCCTCTATTATTGAAGAATTGACACTTTAACCCCTTGTATATTCATAATTACAAGTTTGGTCTTTAAAGTTTGTCAATATTACAAAAAGGACCCTCAACTTTGAAGAATTGTGAATGGTCCCTTAATTATGAAGACTTGTCAGTATTAGTCCTCCACAAATTCAACAATACAATTCAAGACCTTGAAGATTAAAGACATTACAAGTTTGGTCCTTCAAATATCATCAAATGGCAAAACAAGTCCTTGAAATTCCTTTGCAAAACTTTTTGGTGCAAAAGTATAAAAAACCAAACTTGGATAACAAAGGATTCTGAATTTTGGCTGAATAAACAAGAAATGAAAGAAGAATGGAAGAAGGAGGGTATTATCTGTCAAACATCCATACTTACCTAGACTAGTGTCATTTTGACACGTGCCCCACTAACACCTCTCATCCAATCACAAGCCATCAAAACGCCACATCATAATCCACTCAGTCGGTTTATGACTAAATTAATTAGTTATTAATAAACACGCGCTAAACACAAATTCAAATCGTAATCTGAATCAAACCAACCACTATTCACATCAAGAACAAAATTAGGGTTTTGTTAAGTACTTGGAATTAACCCTTAATCTCCTCCAGATATTTGATTAAGGTCATGATAAAAAAAACCCACCCTTAAACCCCTTGCCACATCACCCCAGGAATCGCATGATACACCCTGTTTACACCATTTTGAGAAGATGCCAAAACTTGGCAGGAAATAAACAAACCACATTCATGCTTACATTCTAAGCTTGTTTTGAGCCCTTTGATCATTCTTTTACCACTGGCACCTCAACAAAACGCCAAGAGACTTCACATGTTAGCAAAATTCAAAAAATCCACAAGGGCATTTCTAGAAGTTCAATGCTTAGAGTTTTCAGTTTTTCAGCCTTCTAGGACCATGTACACCCTCTATATAAAGGGTTTAGGGTTACACATAGCAAATGCTCTTGGTTTTTCCTTTGGTCAACTTTCTGTAAATCCTATATTCAAGTTAATGAAATAGTGTTTGAATTTCTTGACGAAATCCAAGTGCCACCTTTAATATTCTATTGTTATTGTTATATGTTTGTGAGTTTGAAGATTCAAAACTTGTTTTTAAAGTTTGTGCAAGAAATTACAAAAGTTTCAAATCTAATATTTTTCTAAGTTCTTTGTTCAAACCCTTGGAATTTTTAGGTCAAAGGTTGATCACATCACCCTGATAAGAAGATTATCTAGGTGAGGTGAGATCTTGGCTTGGGTATAATCAAGGAGTGGGGTACAAAGCTTGAATCAATCAGCTTTATTTTTCATTTTCTTTTTCATATAATCTGTTATTTCTAAACTTGTTGTTCTTAGCAGCTTATTGGAAGCTTGTGCCTTGTTAAGCTAGGCACATAAGCTCTAAAATTCGTGAGTGTGGATGTACACTCATGAGCTTTGAGCCTTCTTTCCAAAAATCTGTTTGAAAAGTGGTATTAAGTGATTTTGTAACCTGCTGTTGTTTTGTGTGTTCTTGATGCATGAATCTTGTTGATAATGCTTTGTGATGTTGTTATGATGCATATCTAAGCTTGGCTTAACCTGAAATTCACATTTGCTTGTTTAAATTTTAGATTAAAAAGTTTAAGGGGTGTTTGGGTTTACTGATTTAAGCTTTGTATGCTAGTTTGAGTAGGAGTTAAGTGTTTATTTGAGTTGGTATCTGATAATTAGGTGTTTGTGTGCTGATATTTGCCATACTTGAGCTTTTAAACATCAAAATCTAATATGTCCCATAACTTGCTTGTCTTTGCATATTTTAACCTAAAATCTTGGTAACACTTAGAGTGTATGCATGTTTAGGATTAACAAGTGCTTAAACCAAGTTTGTGTAACCTGGTTTAGAGATTTGAGGGTTTGAAATTGGATTTATGGTCAAATAGTTTAGCAAAAATAGTTCTTGCCTGTTTATTGTTCATCAGTAACTTGCATAAGCTTGAATCTTGTTCTAAACTTGGAATCAGTGTATGAAATGAGTTAATTTGTGTGTCACGAAGTTGTATTGAGCTTGTGTATGCATTTGGTGGACTGTGGTCAGCTTATACTAGCTTAAATATTAGCTTATATCACCAGACCTGCCTGTTTCATATGTAGACCATATCTGAGCATAAATTGAATAAACTATATCATTTGGCTGGGTGATATTGTGTTTGTTTGATTGTTATTGACTCCTTATCACCCACTGGTTATAAGGGTGCCTTTTTATTCTTTGAATCCAACAAAAATCTACAAAAGACAAAAAGTCAATTAAGTCAAGCAGTGGAAACTTTTCCCACTGCTGGACACCCAAAACTAGCCACTGCTAGTGTTAATTATCATACAGCATATCAATAAGCTATAATAGCTTATTTAGACTTGCAACAACTTTGTTTTTGTAATCAATCTTCCTTAATTGACCCATTTGACTATTCTGGAGCATTTGAGACTTTAACTTTTAGGTTTGACTAGAAAAACAACTTAGTTGACTTTTACATAAGTGCTTATTTGCTTTTTACAGCTTATTCATTGTGATTTTTGGAAATCTTTTTGATTATTAAGCTTAGTTAAGTGATTTGAAACATTTTGCAACAAGAATCAGCTCTTGAAAATGCCTAGAACTCGAAAACGACTATTTTGTCGTTTTGTGTAGAGAGCTTTTTCTTATTTCAGGCTTATTTCTTGGGCTTATTCAAAAATTCTTTTTACAAACAGCTTAATTAGGTCAAGAGAAGGATGTGTGTCAAATTTCAGCTTATAGCTTAATGGGCCAAAAAGCCCAATAAGAATAAGCTGTTTTGAAATAAGCTGTGATAAGCTCATTTTCAGCTATTGGGCCTTTGAAATTTGTGTTTAAAATTTAATTTTAAGCTTGACTCGATGTTTTGGGCCATTTTGTGAACATTTTTCTTATTGGGCCAATTTGAGCCCATTAAGGGTTCTGTTTAACTATTTGGCCCATTTGGAGGCCCATTAGGGGTATTTTGTCATTTCAAGTTTATTTCTATTTAAATTAGGTTAAATTAAACTAGTTTGCAAGTTTTTAGAATTTTTTATAAATTTTAGATTTTTATTAATATTTTATTATTATTTTATTATTAAAATTAGTTTTTTATATTTTTGCAACTTTTTCATTTTTCCTAGGTTAAAAACATTAAGTTAGGAGTTTTAAAACTTTCAGATTAGTTTTCATGTCATTTAATTAATTTTTAGAATTATTTTAATATTTTAATAGTTTTTAATCATTTTTATAAAGTTTTAGTTAATTTTAATTTTTCCAATAATAGTTTTTAGTTTAACTAAGTTATTTTAGAGGATTACAGATTGAAATATCTCATTTTGGGTTTTTTCTTAATTGAATTGATTTTTTGGGCTTTAATTAGCAAAAAAGTTATTATTTAATTAAATAAAAGGTTTGAGTATTTTTTATTTTTTGTAAACTCTATTTACATTTTTTAGGATTTGTTACAATTTTCTAGGAATTTTTAGGATAATTTTTAAATTTCGTCATATTTTACGATTTTACGTGTACGACTTTCGTCTTAGTGTAATTTTAATCGTAACCGTCATCCTTTTCTCTTTTCTTTTCTCATAATCATAATCACAAACATTTAATCATCTCTTTACACAACACACTAGCCTCCTTGAGAATGATCCCACGCCAATTTGGGTCATAAACACTTGGTTTTCCTAAACCACTTGTTTAATACTTTCCGCTTTTACCTCGTTTTCCTAAACGAGTGTGAATTTACAACATCAGAACACAAAACATCCAAACACATGGAAGTAGCTAACATCATGTGCTCTCTTTCTTAACACTTCAAAAGAGGTTTTCCTATGCCTTTTGACAATGATTGACCTGTTTTGAGTATAACAGACAGTATCAGCAGCTTCTCCCTAAAATTGCTTTGGCAGAGATGCACCATTTAACATTGTTCTAGATGCTTCAATCAAGGTTTTGTTTCTCCTTTAATCAACCCATTTTGTTCAGGTGTGCCTACTTAAGAGAAGTTCTATGATATTCCTTTTTCATCATAAAATGTTTCAAGCCAATGATTCTTGAACTCTGTTCCATTATCACTTCTTAGAGCTTTTACTCTGACTTTCTTCATTTTCTCAATTTGTCTTATGAAGGACATGATTGCATCAGCTGCTTCACTTTTCCTATTTAGAAAGAACACCCATGTGTATCTTGAATACTCATCGACTATGACTAGGGTGTAATTGTTGTGATTAATGATTTGAGCTTTAACGGGTCCAAACAAATCCACGTGAAAGAGATGTAGGCACTTGTTAAATGAAAATGATTGCCTGGTTTTGAATGATGCCAAGTGATGCTTTCCCTTTTCACATGTAGAGCAAGTGTTGTCTTTGGTAAAGGTGATAGATGGTAAACCAGCAACCAAGTTATAGGTGGCTAACCTATTTAGATTCTTCAAGTTGAGATGTGATAGTTTTTCTACCACAACCAATTAACACTTTCAGATGCTTTGGCAAAGAAACAATTTGCACTTCCTTCTGAGTAAGAAGACATATTAATCACATATACATCTCTTCTCCTAGGTGCAATCAACACCACATCATTATTTTTGTTGAAAATGGTTAATAAACATCATACAGTTGACTTATGCTAATAAGATTATGTTCAAGACCATTCACATATGAAACCATTGTGAAATTTATTCCATTGCAGTTAACTGAGCCATATCCCTCTGTGTCACTTGAAGAATTATCCCCAAACATCATTTTAGGACCAAGCTCTTTTGAATATATGTGGAGCTTTTATTCAACTCCTGTCATGTGTCTAGAGCAGCCACTATCTAGAGACCATACGTATTCCTTAAGATGTTTCTACACAAATATTTAGAAACATATTAGTTTCTATGGTGAACCCACTTTCTGGTGGGTTCCTTGGATTGCTGACTGGCAATCCTAGAGTTCCTGTTGTACCTACTTCCTTGTGATTAGGTGAAACTTACACACATATCACATCCAAGAAAATATCATGATCATCAGACTGATGATTATTCAACCCACAGTATTTGCATGGTGGGAAAGGTCTAGGTACTATTGGGATGTGAATAAGTCATAAATAGTATTTTATACGGCCGAGAGTACGTGGGCCTAACGAGACACATGCTTAGACATCGAGATCATCTTTTATTAAGATATACGATATAATATGGCTATATTTATTGTATAATATTAGTTTGATAAAAAGTGTGTACTTGTCTGTAGTTAATTAGTAAGTTAAAAGGTTTAAGAATGATTAATTAATACGACTTAATTCATTAAGATAATTATTGTAATTACATAACTAAGTATATATAGAAAGTCAAAAGTCAAACCAAGACTTCCTAGAAGGAGTATTCGGTCGACCATAGTAAGGAAAAGAGAAAAAGAAGATTTTATTCTAGAAAGGTTTATTACTTGGAGGTTAAGATGAGATCTTTACCATAATTAGTCCAAGGTTCCAATATATAAACACATGAATGTGATTCATTGTTTCATAATTTTGAGCCAAACTTTCTTTTCCCTTTTTTTGTGTAGGTCGACGACCAAGAAAACCCACAAGGGTTTTTGGGTTTGATTTTTATTAAGTATATGCTTAATCAAGATCTAGCAATCATAGGTGGTTGATTGCAGTGTCGTGTGGACTATCTTAGAGAAGATCTAACTTGATCTTTGATTTGTGGTGAATCGGATTTGGGTAAACGAGTTAGTGTTTCGTTTGGTTTTGATGATTTAAGGGTTCTTGATCATCATTCTTAGAGAAAATGTATGTTTTCTTTATCTTTATGTTAATTACATTATATGCATAGATAATCGATCTTATCTGATGCTTTTACTCATGATGCATGTATGTTAGATACATTAGGTTTTTAAATTCCAACAAGTACAACAGTCGATCCTCTACTCGCTTGAGCAATTTGAGATCTAGATCTTGGTTGAGCCATGGATCTTTTAATAGCTATTTGTTCAGCATGATCTTTGGTCATGTGATGGGTGTTTTTACGCACAATACAATAAGGTTACATTATGATCCCACATCGGCCAAGTATGGGAATGGTTGATGGTTTATAATGTCTAGGTATCCCCTCCTCAAACAAGCTAGCTTTTTTAGTGAGTTCTACACGTGCGACTTATGAACCGATTACGACCCTAGTATGGGGTTCATATCAATTGGTATCAGAGCTAGCTCTACCTAACGAGGTTCCAACACTCGGATTGGTGGACTATGAAGTGGTGGCTTGGACCCAAAGTGGGTTCCAACCATGACCAACATAGCTGTGATCAACGAGCTCGGAGTGTTGGCCTATTGTTAGCCTCAAAATATTGAGTCAAACAAGAATGTTCGGTCATAGGTTTCTATTGTAATATTTATTAGAACGTTGTAATAAGTAGTTATTTAGTCGTGGTTCACGGGCTTGGATTTAAACTAATTAAAGTCCAAAAGACAAGCCCGGCCCAATATATAGTCCATTAAAGCCCGCATGTGGGTGGACTATATATACTACCCTCCTAGCATGTTAGGAGGGTGGATGGTCATTTGTAACAACTTCTTTTCTTAATCTAATCTCACCAAGTTAATCATCTCCTCTCTACTTTCTCTCACTACTTTCTCTCTCTAGGAATTCATCTCTTCTTCATCTATTTTCTTTCTTTCTTCATTGCTTAATCTATCACAAATACACGGGACAACATTTGGTATCAATCGCCATGGGGTAGTTTTGTGATTCGTTGTTCATTTTACTTGGTTCGTGTGATTTTCTCTTATAATCATCTTGAATTCAAGATCTTTTTGTGTTTTCTATGCTCTAAATCTTGATACAAAATCTTCTACATAGCTGTGGTAGGGATTTGGTCGCATTTGGTTGGTTAAAATCGCGGATTTCTTGTCGAAAAATTCAATTTTTTACCCAAAAATCTCGTAACAGCACTATCATTCCGATTGGTGTAATCGGAAAAGGGAGTATAGATTCCGATTGGGATTCCGATCAGTATAATCGGAAAAGGGTTTACACATTCCGATCAGCTTTCCGATCATCATTCCGATTGCACATTCCGATCAGTGATTCCGATTGGACATTCCGATCAGTGATTTCGCTTGGACATTCCGATCAGTGATTCCGATTAGGGGACATTCCGATAAGTGATTCCGATTGGACATTCCGATCAGTGATTCCGATAAGTGATTCCGATGATGTGTTTTGCTAAATTTTGTTTGAGTATTTTTTAGACTTAGCCACCATCTAGACTAGTTTCGGAATATCTTTTTTTCCGTCAAGTAAATTCAAATTTTTTCCATACTAGTTTTAGGACATTTCTAGCTCAATTTCAAAATTTGGCGATACAAAATTTTTTGGTCTACCGTTTTTGTCGGACTGGAGAATTTATTGTCGGACTGGAGAAAAATTGCAATTTTCGGAATTTAAACCACAACAACAATCACAACAAATCTACTTAAGATCCATATTCACTTCATCATTTCAGAGAATATTGAGATGGATTCTACTGCCGAATATCGTGTGACGAACAACAACATAATGGTGGCGGGTAACAAAGAGAGACCACCAATGCTTGTATCTGGTAGGTATGCTCAATGGCAATCACGTTTCATATGATATCTTGATACAAGACCTAATGGTGATGCCTTGAGTAAATGTATTACTCATGGACCATATATATTTAAGAAGATCTCAGTTCCTCCAAGAGCAGCCATAGATACTACTGATCCAATACCTGCAAGTGAACGTGATGAAACAAGAGTTGATCTCACACCTGAAAATTATGCTTGGCATGATGCAGAGAAGGAAGCCATCTATATGGTTTTAAGTGGGATTGGAGATGATATTTACTCCACGGTTGATGCATGCCCGACAGCACATGAAATGTGGACTGCTATTGAACGCTTGCAACAAGGAGAATCACTCAACAAACAAGATGTCAAAACTAACTTGTTTTGGAATTTTGGCAAGTTTACTTCAAGGGATGGAGAATGAATTGACTCTTACTACTCCAGGTTTTATAAGATGATGAATGACATGACAAGAAATAACCTGCAAGTCTCCACCATGCAAGTCAATGTTCAATTTCTTCAACAACTTCAACCCGAGTGAACACGGTTCGTCACTTTGGTGAAACAACAAGAAAAGTTAGACGAGGTATCATATCATCGACTCTTTGACATCTTGAAGCAATTTCAGAATGAAGCAGATGAGATTCGAGTTGAACGTGTTGCCAAGACGGCTAATCCACTTGCTTTACTGACTACCACTCAACATGTTCAAGATCCTCACTCTCGTGCTCCTAAGCCATACTCCAATACATCATCCTCACCACGATATTCCACATCATCTAAGTCTTCATCTTCCGCAAAATCTCGAGGTAAAGCGCCAAGAGCACCATCACCACCATCTGAGTCCTCATCTGAAGAAGATAGTGATGAAGACCAAGCTCAAAAGAACCGAGAGATGAAACAACAAATTGCTTACATAATGAAGACTTACAAGAAAATCTACAAACCCACCAACAACAATCTTCGCACATCATCTAACACAAAGAACCGATATGTTGAGAGTCCTCCAAGGTATGACACACGTCGACATGGTGAAAGTCCTTCTAGGTATGATCGACATAATCCAATGCATGTTGAGGGTTCTGCAAGATATGATCGACAAACTGCAAAGTATGATACTCAGAGGATTGCTGCTGCTACTGGGAATAGGGAAACGGTTGGAAGTCAAGTGGTTCAGCAAAGCGGGATTCAATGTTTTAATTGCCAAGGTTTTGGGCATATGGCAAAGGAATGCAGGAAGCCGAAAAGGGTTAGAGACTCCAGCTATCACAAGGAAAAGATGTTGCTATGCAAAAAGATGGAAGCAGGGGTTAAATTGTCAGCTGAGGAAGGAGCCATGCTTGATGATACTGATGATGAAGATTTTGATCAAGAGCTTGATGCACATTACTCGTACATGGCAAAGGTTGAAGAAGTTCTCAAAGTCACTGAAGATGATAATGGCCCTATCTTTGACACTGAGCCAATCGATAAGGTACACACTACTGATGAATATAATGTGTTTGGTGATATTCCTGAGCATAGTGATCTACCCAATGCCATTAATGACACGTGTATGATGGAAACGGTTGATAGCAATACCACACCCGATTCATCAGACATGTGCAATAATGAGTCTGAGGATGATCAACATGCAAATGAATATGATGAAGAGGAACGTATTGCGCTTGCTAATTTAATTGCTACTTTACAAAAAGATGTCACTGAAAATAAAAAGAGTCAAAAGAAATTAAAGAAGGCAAACGCTACGCTCACTCAAAGCTTTGAAGAATGCAAAGCTGCTCTTATCAAATCTACTGAGATGACTGAAACCTATAGAGATGAGCTCCTTCAGAAAACCAAAGAGCTTGAGGGGTACAAGGGAAGTGCGTTAAAAAATCAAAAGGACGATTTTGAAAACAAATATAATACAACTCTTGAGTTATTAGCTAAAGAGAAGCGTCAATATAATGTTTTCTTAATGGATGAACGTCAAAAAACGTACCTTGCCAATACCAAAGTTAATGAACTTGAACAAAAGCTCTCTATGACCACTACAGATTCTGCTAAAATTCTTGAGGATAAGAAACAAGAGGTAGATGCGTTAAAACAAGACTTCAAAAGTAGATATGATAAAGAAACCGAAAAAGTAACGAAACTAGAAGAACAAGTCGAATTTTTGAAGAACGTTGTTTATAAAACGCACGATTCTATTCAATCTGTGAGAAGGCTGGCACCTCCTTCGATGTTTAAGGGTCAAGCTAGCTTTGCAAGTCCTGAGTACCTTGCCAAAGCTCAAGCTGCGAACCCACATCTTTATCTTGATGAGACTGAAAGGACAGATATTGATTGCATGCCTCTTAGTGCCAATAGTGAAGAGACTGCCCTTTGGAATGCTGATAGTCAACCACTTGTTAATAAGGAGTTTGTGAAACCTTATAATTATGCTTATGAGAATAGTCTTTATGGCATGTTCAACAAACAAACTCAGAAAACTCGTGAGGAAGTGTTCTTAGAATGCAAACAAAAGAGAATTCAATGGAAGAAAGCATTTGCCCCTAAGAAATCTAATGTTTACAAATACATAAACTACCTCCCTCTAGATGAATCTAAAAGCAAGAGTAGGAAAACATTAGGTATTCTTAAACACCACATAGATAATGTTAAATCTATTGTTGAAAGAGACTGGGCAAAACGTGAAAATGCTGAGTGGACACGTCCGATTCCTCAAGATATTACCTTGCTTGTCAAAGAACTCTTAATTCCAAACACGGCGTTGATTAAAGAAACCGTTCTTCAACTTGAGGAGTTCATTCGGACTGAAATGTTTGATGATTTAAAATATGTTGAATCTATTGAGAAACACATTGATGATCTTCAAATGGAGAAGTCTGATTTCTCAGATGAATATGATTTACTTGCAAGAATGCGTTTCTAAAGATGTTATGTGTGCTTATTTTACATCTTGTGCTGATATTGATGAATATTCTGAAGTTGCATGCCAATATCTTGATAAGATCAAAGAATGTGAACGTCTTGAAATTAAGCTTTCGAAACGTAAAGAAAATGTTGACAAAAAGGCTTTTGAGTTACTTCAACACAAAACTGATTTCCTTCAAAAACATTGTCATTCACTTGAACTTGCTTTGCAAAAAGACGTTGGTCGTTTTCCACATGATAATAAATTGCAAGAAAAACTTTCCCAAATATTTCGAGAAATGAATGAACAGAATTTGGAAATTAAAGAGTTGAAAGCTCAATTACAAGACAGGGACAGAGCGATAGCAGAGTTGCAGAAACTCATTGCTAAAATGGGTGGGAAAATTGTGGAACCTAGCATTACGGAAAATGTTGTTAGACAACCCAATTCCTCTAAAGAGAATAGATCCTCTATCTTGGGAAAACCATCTGCTTTATCTAATTCCTCGTTTGCAAAACCTGTGTTTGCCCCCAAGATGGATGGAAAGGAAAGGTTACCACAAGCTCAACCTATAAGGAATCTTATAGCACCAAGCGTTAAGCACAATAATGTGATTAAACCAGGGATGTATATAATGTCCATGAAGCCCACAAACAAAGATACTCACTCGCCTCAGAGTTCTAGAAACACTAATATTCGTGTGTCTTCTACTACAGGAATAGTCTCCACTACTAGTGTTAGCCGGCCTCAGCTTAATCGCACTCAAGTGAATGATAAGGTCTGGAAACACAAGAATCAAGGGGAGATGCAGGAAGTAGAAGAACACCCTAGGAATTTGAACGTTTTTAAGAATAAAAAGTCTTTAATCGCGTGTAATGACGATTTGAATGCTGTGAATGATTTGAATGCTATGAATGTGAAATTTGTTTGTGTCAGATGTGGAAAGCGTGCTAATGCTAATCATTCTATGTGTGTTATAAATAAAGTCAAAGGCGTAGATACTAGAACTAAGAAGCAAGTTGCAATGCCTATTAGAGCTAGTAAACCCAAACGCAAAGTGAACCATTTTGGTGCAACCCCCACTAAGAAAAGTAATGCATCAGACTCCACCACTAAGAATCCTAGAAGCAAAATTAAGGAATTATATGAGTCTGCCAGTAAGTCTTGGAAATGGTGGTTTGCTAATCAATGTCCTCCCGGATATAAATGGATGCCTAAAGTTAGGACAAAAAATGTGAAAACGAGTGTTAGTTTGCCTTTAAATGTTGATAAGGACACTAATGATTCTACTATCACAACTAATGTGGTATCCAATTTAGCAAATGCTCCATCGTGTTCTAACTCTTCTGCAGGTGATACAAATAATTCTCTTCATAATGGACTCCGGATGCACGAAGCACATGACGGGGAATCTCAAGCTTCTAATTAACTTCGTGGAGAAGTTCCTAGGTACGGTCCGATTTGGAAATTATCAATTTGCACCGATCCTAGGATATGGAGATTTGGTTCAGGGGAATATCACGATTAAAAGGGTATACTACGTCGAAGGGCTCAATCACAATCTTTTCTCGGTTGGTCAATTCTGTGATGCGGATTTGGAAGTTGCTTTCAGAAAGAAGACATGTTTTGTTCGTGATTATGATGGGAATGACTTACTTACCGGTACACGGGGTACTGATCTTTACACAATTTCACTTCAAGACACAACTTCATCAACTCCAATTTGCTTCATGGCAAAAGCTTCAACGACTCAGGCATGGTTATGGCATCAACGTCTTTCTCATCTCAACTTTGATACCATTAACTTGCTTTCCAAGAAAGATATTGTGAGAGGCCTTCCAAGCTTGAAATTCATCAAAGATCATCTTTGTTCTTCTTGTGAACTTTGTAAAGCTAAACGAAGTAGCTTCAAAACAAAGACCACACCAAGCTCTAAAGGACGGTTAGATCTTCTTCACATGGATCTGTGTGGACCCATGCGTGTTCAGAGTATCAATGGAAAGAAATATATTCTGGTAATTGTCGATGATTACTCAAGGTACACATGGACTCACTTCTTGAGGTCCAAGGATGAAACACCTGAAGTTCTCATCAGCTTTCTTAAACTGATACAACGTGGTCTTCAAGCTCAAGTTAAAGTGGTTCGTACTGACAGAGGTACAAAATTTTTGAATTCAAATCTGAGAAAGTATTTTGAAGCCGAAGGGATTGAACATGAAACATCTATTGCTCGAACACCCGAACAAAACGGCGTTGTTGAAAGACGAAACCGTACTTTGGTTGAAGCTGCTCGAACATTATTATCCGCTTCAAAACTTCCACTATATTTTTGGGTCGAAGCCGTGTCAACCGCATGCTACACACAAAACCGATCCTTAATTATCCCAAGACACGAAAAGACACCATATCACATAATTCATGATCGAAAACCTTCACTCAAACACCTTCATGTTTTTGGATGTACTTGCTACATTATTCGAGATGGTGAAAATTTGGATAAGATGAAAGAGAAAGGTGATGCATGTATTCTTGTGGGATATGCAACTCAGTTAAAGGGATATAGAGTATACAACAAGAGAACAAAATTGATTGTCGAGACTATTCACATCTGATTTGATGAATTACAAGAAATGGCACTTGAACAAAACAGTTTAAGTCCCGACCCACAACGACAAACGACTTCCGTTCACAACCGCACGGAACTCGAAGCTCAAGACCACAGCAATGAACCGTCAAGTTCAACGCTAGTTCCAGAAAATGTTTCTAGAGCTAATATGACAATCGACACGACTATTGAAGAGTTGGAAATGTTATATGGACCAATGTATGATGAATATTTCACAGGGGAGAAACAAGTTGTATCGAAGTCTTCCGCTGTCACTCATGATATGAATGATGATACCGATCATCGTCAACAAATGGATACAACCTCATCTACTTCAACACAGGTTGCTGCAGATTTACCTCCTCAGAATATCACTTCAACAATCGATCCTACAACATCCACAACTACTGTCATTGCTCCAGAGAACACAAATCAAGCAGACAATGCATTATCTGACGAAGACGAATTTATCAACCCATTCGGTACACCGGTACACGAAACTGGAGAGTCTTCTACTCGCCATGTTGATTCGTCAAATATGCATACGTTCTATCAGCGACATCCTTCAACACATCATTGGACCCGAGATCATCCTTTGGTTCACGTAATTGGAAACCCTTCACAGCCCGTTCGCACAAGACGACAGCTTAACACCGTTGCCGATGTTTGTATGTTCGCACTCGCCGTGAGTTCAGCTGAACCGAAAAACATCAAAGAAGCATTAGCTGACCATGCTTGGATTGAATCGATGACGGATGAACTTCAACAATTTGAAAGACTTAAAGTCTGGGAACTTGTTGACAGACCATACGATGTAACACCATTAAATCTTCGATGGATCTGGAAAAACAAGATGGATGAAGAGAACACGATCATCAAGAATAAATCTAGGCTAGTGGCTAAAGGGTATGGACAGAAAGAGGGTATTGATTTTGAAGAATCATTTGCACCAGTAGCTCGAATGGAAGCGGTCAGGATTTTCCTTGCTTATGCTACACATAAGGGATTCATCGTTTATCAAATGGACGTAAAGACGGCGTTTCTTAACGGTCCTTTGAAGGAAGAAGTTTATGTCACGCATCCGGAAGGATTCGTCAATCCTCACTATCCTGACAAGGTGTATCGTCTCCACAAAGCATTATATGGACTCAAGCAAGCTCCAAGGGCGTGGTACGACGAGCTCTCGAAATTTCTGGTCTCCAAAGGTTTCTCAAAAGGTTCCATTGATTTAACTTTGTTCACTTATAAATATGGGGATGACATTTTTCTTGTGCAGATTTATGTCGATGACATTATTTTCGGGTCTACAAACTCAAAACTTTCAAAATGGTTTGAAAAAGTAATGCACAACAGATTTGAAATGTCTATGATGGGCGAACTAAAATTCTTTCTCGGAATTCAAGTTCACCAATCCCCAAGTGGTATCTTCATTAACCAAGCTAAGTATTGTCAAGAGATAATCAAAAAGCATGGTATGACATCATGTGACCCCGTTGGGACACCATTATCAACCACATCCATAGATGCTGATTTGGAGGGATTACCCATACATCAAACGAGATATCGTTCCATGATCGGGTCCCTCATGTACTTGACAGCAAGCAGACCTGATATTCATCATGCTACATGTTATTGTGCACGATATCAAGCACGACCCACTGAAAAGCACCTCAAGGAGGTTAAACGGATCTTTCGGTACCTTAAGAATACCATTCACATGGGACTCTGGTATCCGAGGGAAACCGGTTTCTTTCTAACGGCCTATTCAGATTCTGATCATGCAGCGTGTCTTGATACACGTAAAAGTACTTCTGGTGGTGCACAATTTCTAGGTCAAGACAAGCTTGTGGGATGGTCTTCCAAGAAGCAGGATTGCACGTCACTTTCATCAGCCGAAGCGGAGTATGTGTCTCTATCTGCGTGTTGTGCTCAAGTTCTTTGGATGAGAACACAACTCACGGATTATGGCTTCCATTTTGATAAAGTACCTATGTACTGTGACTCAAAGTCGGCCATAGCCATCTCCTGCAATCCGGTTCAGCATTCCCGCACGAAGCACATTGATGTCCGATATCACTTCATTAAGGAACAAGTTGAAAGAGGTATTGTTGAATTATACTTTGTTGGAACTGATTACCAATTAGCTGACTTGTTTACAAAAGCTCTTTCGAAAGAGAGGTTTGCGTATCTAGTTAGGCAAATTGGTATGAGATGTTTGACTCCAGCAGAACTGGAGGTTCTGGCAAAGAACCCCGCTTGATTCATCTATCAAACATCTACCTGTAAATATTAATCAAAAAGCAAAATACAAAAGTAAAAAATCTTTGATAATCCAAAAATATTCTTCTCGACATGTCTTTCAGTATCGATAATATGGACGTACCTAGAAATGTCGCTCAATAACGACACGGGTGTGTACATAAAGCTCGAATGAAAGTTGTAAATATTTTTCAAAACATGTCATTTATATCTTTTCAAAAGGAAAGTGTCTATTTTGGACAATATCTCCAACAACGGGTAGAGCAATCTATCTTGGGTTGAGCTTGTCACAAAACATTCAACGTTTTGAGCTCAACACAATGGCTTGTAATCACTTTCAGATTGCAACCCGAATCTAAATTCACGGGGGAGTGTACGCTTTTGTACTCTTACCCTTAGCAAAAGAAGTTAAATCTTCTTACACTTGAGTGGATTCGTCAAGACATTCAAAGTCTATGAACTCAAGTTTATGCTTTAGAAAAACTTTTTCGTCAAAAAGAATTGATTTTTCAAAAAGCGTTGAACACAATTTTTTCAAGAATTTCTCAATGATATTCAAAATCTTTCAAAAATTGTGTGTTCAAAAACTCCTATCCTCAAAAGTTTTATATGGATCAAATCCTCGTAATGACAATTCCATTGGATCAATTTTTGAGGGGGAGTAATTCAACTTCATGCAAAAGATTAACACATCTTTCTCCCGAAGATTTTCAAGACTATTTTCCAAAATATATTTTAATCAAATTTGGTATCTCTAATATCAAAAGATTTTATATATTAGAGATAGGGGAGAAAATGTGATTAAAATGTGATCTTATATATGACTCAAGCACTTTAACTCTTACCTACATGTGCGAAACACTTTCGATTATCGATGCACATGTGAAGGGGGAGCATTTCTGAAACGAAAAAACTAGCAAGGTGTTAAATGTTTTTCAAACACTTTGTTAGAATTTAAAGTGGTTTTCATGGTTACGATCAAATACCCACAACATCTTTAATTCACGACGTTATTGGTGTCAAAAGGGTGGTTAGGTTTAAGCCCTATGATCCAACCAGAACCGGAGGGATCTTCTCAGGGACAATCCAATAGATTATTAGAAGTCCTTAGGAAAGATGGAGTAGAATGTGAACGTAGCTGAATGCTGACTAAGTACTAATGATAGCACTGGAACAATCACAATAAGGTGCTATTAATGATGTCTTGGTAAGCACTAAAGGGGTTGAAGAATGAAAAAGAAATGTAAGGATAAAGGGTGTAAAGAAAGAAGCCCTCCATACAACTTAGGCAGAAACCGGGTCAACTCATCATGAAGAAAAACTCATCATGGACCCAGTGATGTGAAGCACAACCCTTTCCTAGCTACTCAGGCTTCTCTCAAAAGAAGTTTGTTTTATTGTCACGGAGATCAACACGACTTCTATTGACTTTCTCACTCCGAGATTGTTGATATTGAATAGGTGGCATCTGCTCCAGCCCCCGACCACTAAAAGTGCACAAATCGAGTCTAGAGCCAAGAGATCAATCAAATCTCGTTAGGACACACGGATGAAGATCAAGAGAGTCCTACGCTATATCCTTGCGATATTGCTAGAACACTCAGAGTGATACTACTTAGTATTCACAATGATGAGTGGAAATCCTTCCAGTGTTAACATCAAACAGCACTGTGGTAGGTCATATGCAAGATTCGTTATGAATTGAACATATGTAAAACTGAAAAGCAACAGTGGTTTGATTCTGAATTGATTCAAACTCGTTTCAGGTTTCTACGCAATATCTTTATGGTCTTTCCAGAACATTCAGAGTGATATTCATTAATACTCACAGTGACGAATGGAAATCCTTCTAGCGTCAACATCAAACAGCGCTACGGTAGGTGACTTGTGAGATTCTTATGAATCAAACTTGTGTCAACTGGAAAGCAACAATGGTAAGATTCGTTAAGAATCAAACTTGTTCCAAGAATTTGAATTGACGACTTTAATCAAACGGATATCTATCCAATTGATTCACTCTTTATGTTCGCAGTCTTGCTTTGAGACGGTCGAGTAAAGAGAACGGCTAGTACTGCCACGAAACCCTGTCAAGGAGATTCTTAATTGAATCTACCTGATCACAGGTACGATATTTAATATCGTATAACGGTCTTCACCGACCGGAGGTAAAACGCTACCGATTTAGGACGAATGTCAAAGCCATTCAGTCCGTGTCTATGTTTTGTCTCGAGAAGGTGGCGTCACGGTGTACTCAGCAAAGTCAAAGATTCACAACCACATATTCATGCCCAAAGACTTATCCAACAATTGATAGTGTGAGCATGTGGATAAAGACACAAGATCACAAGATGGCAAAGACAAGTCAAGAATGATTTAAAGATCTCAAGACTTAAAGACAAAGTTGAAAGACAACGACAAAGGCTCAAAGATCACAGCATGAAGGAACAAAACTACTGTTACACGTTCAAGACTCATTTATGACAAAATTCATAAATCTCCATTGGAATCCAAATATCAAAGAGGAATGACCTCACATTGGGGGAGATTGTTAGCCTCAAAATATTGAGTCAAACAATAATGTTCGGTCATAGGTTTCTATTGTAATATTTATTAGAACGTTGTAATAAGTAGTTATTTAGTCGTGGTTCACGGGCTTGGATTTAAACTAATTAAAGTCCAAAAGACAAGCCCGACCCAATATATAGTCCATTAAAGCCCGCATGTGGGTGGACTATATATACTACCCTCCTAGCATGTTAGGAGGGTGGATGGTCATTTGTAACAACTTCTTTTCTTAATCTAATCTCACCAAGTTAATCATCTCCTCTCTACTTTCTCTCACTACTTTCTCTCTCTAGGAATTCATCTCTTCTTCATCTATTTTCGTTCTTTCTTCATTGCTTAATCTATCACAAATACATGGGACAACACCTATGAAGTGGTGGCTAGGACCTAAAGGAGGTGCAAACCGTGATCAACATAGTCGTGACCAACGAGGATATTGGTTCTTCAAAGGGTGGGGTAGTGTTATGATCTCACATCGGCCAAGTATGGGATTGGTTGATTATTTCTAAAGGCTCAGTATCCCCTCCTCAAACAAGCAAACTTTTTGAGTCGGTTCTACACTTGGGACTTATGAACCGATTACAAGCCTAGTATGTGACATGTTCGTATTCGGGTAATATTCTTGTATGTCTTGGGACTTGAGGTATGTGACTTTGATTCAGAGGAGGATCATTCAAAGGAAGGCTTGGTTTGTTCTTTCGAATTTTCCACTTCTTTCATAAGATTCAACATGCGTTTTTTAGTGGAGGAATCAGATATGGTTATAGGTAGTGATACCTCAGCTATAATAGGATTATAGACATGTTTTTGGTTGTTAGATATAACAGGCATAGAGAATGTCACAACTGAATTAGTCACAGGCTTTGCTCCCATGGATGTACTAATAGGGTCAACTCCAAAGAGTTTGATAATGGGAGGCAAAGGTACTTGATTCTCTTCCATAGATTTAGAGGTAGGTTAAGGTTTTAGGTGATGGTCAGGGAAAACTATGGTCTGAGTTGATTCAAAGACAATGTATTTTGTAGGTGTGGGGTTGACCTTTTTCCGTTAGCTCCTAGAGAACGTGTAATGTCAGCTAGAATATGCTCATCAAGTGTGAACTTTCCACATGACCATTTTTAATGGTTTTTTGTAGTTCAGCTACGTATTCAGTCAAAGTATCATTACACGTATTTAATCTGGTATTTTCATTCTGAATAGTAATATTCTCAGAGTTAACATGTTTAAGGTTTTCCAATTCAAATTTATATATTAACAATTCTTGTATGACAGAGTAAAATTTACTTAATAAGTTCTTTCTCTATTCTTTCACAAAGTGGAGGTAAACAATAGTATAAACAAGAACATGTTTATGTTTATCACATTCAGGAATGGATAAAATCTGTGTACCTTTTTCATTGTGATGTGTTACCATTTTTTTGATCTGGCATCACTCTTTCCCACAGGTGGTTCATCCTCAGCTATTGCCATAAATGCCCTTAACCTTCTAGTATCATTTTCATCATAGGAAAATGGTTCATCGTTCCAATCATATGCCTCACCTATCAACCCCTTATTATACTTCTTATCAACCTTTTCCTTTGACATAGCTTCCATCTTTAAGTTCATCTGCTCCGGCTCAGCTTTCAAGGCCTTGTACGTGTTCTTGTAATCCTTGTTCTCATGATCGTAAGAGTTGGATTGTTGAAAAAATTTATTCTACTGAGATTTGAACTTGTAAGGTTTAGATGATGATGCATATAATGGTGAGGATGATTTGGTAGATGGACAATCTTACAGAAAATTTATGTCATACCATAGGAAAAGCATGTTTCTTTAGACTTGTCAATAGGTCTACTAGCTGATCCAAATATCCCTGACTTTTTGTAGCACCTTCTCTGATATTCCAACAGCGCTCGTTCATGATATTAAGCATTGAGATCAGACATGAACTATTGAATACTCTTGGTGTCTTCTTCGACATCAGATTCATTGTCTTGACAACTTATGTTTGAGATTAGTGCCTTTGAACTTGATCCTTGAACTGTAAATCTTTCAGATTTCAACTTGTATATTGCATCAATCAAACCTTCTTCATAATTTTAATTTCCATACAGTTGAGCAAGAGTATCATTCTTAATTGAGTTGTTTTCCCTCTGAGTCTGATTCATGCTCAACCACTTTCTAGGTAAACTATTGACAAATGTGGCATTTACTTCAGCTTGAGTAATGGTCACTTCATTCATGGCAAGATCATTTAGAAGGATCTTCATCCTTGCGTATGTTTGTGAAACTTTTTCACCTTCCAATGCTTTAAATGCATTTAACTAAAGTCTAAGTGCCTGAATTTTGGTGTTTCTTATCTCTGATGGTCCTTCAAGACCTAGTACTAAGTCAGTCTACATTTGTTTGGTTGTGGTGCACTGAATGACTGGTTTCATGACGTGTTTTGGAAGACATGAGATAATGATACTTTTGAGTCTCTTGTCTTGGTTGACCAATCTTTTATTAGCTGGTGACCATTGCTTAAGTGGTTTATTAAGTTGATTTTCTTCAATTGAAGGAATTGTCATGGGAACATAAGGTCCATTTTCTAGAATTTCTATAAGAAATTGTTCAAGTTTATTGAGATAAACAAGAAATTAACTCTTCCAACTTGCAAAGTCTTCTTCATCAAACACCAGTACATTTGTCACGAGTGACCCTCTTCTTGTCGAGTAATTGAGAAATATCTTATTCATTAGGAGTGGTAGTGAATCGAACTGACGCTAGTGTACCTGGTGGATTGTACCCATTTAGTCGCGGTGGTGGTGGTGAGTTATTGTTTCTCGTTTCGGGCATGGTGGATCTTGACTGTTAAAACGATGAATGATGTTTTAAAATGGTTTTAATGATCAAACACCATTCCGATACCAATTGAAAGCCCTTAAATCACGATTGAAACAAATAATCTAAGTATTAATAACACTCGAAATACTTTTCAAACGTAAGACTTTATTATTGTATAACAAGTATTACAATGTGCTATAGATCACATGTATTTTAACATGTGATTTTAAAGGCTCAAGTGCAACTCTTTCCTTCACATGCTAAACTATTTCGAATATCGATGCATGTGTGTAGGGGGGATTTTCGGAAATGTAAAACTTTCAAAGTGTTAATAGTTTTGATTTTTATCAAGCACTTTGAATGGTTTTCAATGGTTTTATGGTTTCTATCTATACCCAAAACAACCTACTATCCACGACGGAACGATGGAGTCAAAAGGTGGTTTAGGATAGGAAACTAAGTCCTATGATCCAACCAGAACCGTAGGGATCTACCCAAGGACATTCCATATCTAGAAATAGTTGTCCTTAGGAAAGATGGAGTGGAATGAAGCTGAATGCGGACCAATTACTTAAATTAGCAATGGAACAATCACAACAAGGTGCTAGTGATGACAAATTGGTAAACATTGAAGGGGTTGAATATTCTATGCTACCTAGGCAGAACCCGGGGTTAACACATCTATTGAAGACAAGTGTCATGGACCCAGTGATGCAATACATAACCCTTCCCCAGCCATTCGGGTTTCTCTCAAAAGAAACTTGTCTCATTGTCATGGAGATCAACACGTATCTATTAACTTTATCACTCCGAGATAGTTAATAATGAAAAGGTGGCAATCTGCTCCAGCCTCCGATTACCAAAATGCACTTATCGAGTCTAGAGCCAAAAGAGATCAATCTATTATCTCATTAGGACACAATCGAGTTCTACGCATTATCCTTGTGATATTTCTAAAACATCTGAGTGATACGATCCACAATGAAGATGGAAATCCTGCTTGAGCCAGCATCAAACAAGCTCATGGCATGTAACTTGTGCGATTCTACACGGATCAAACTTGTGAGAACTGTAATGCAACTTAGTTTGGATTCTTAATTGATTCAAACTTGATTCCAGGTTTCTTCGCAAAATCCGTGTGATCTTGCCAGAACATTCAGATTGACACTCTTTAGTGTTCACTGTGACGAATGGAAATCCTTCCAGTGTCAACCTCAAACAGCACTGCGGTAGGTAACTCTCAAGATTCTCTATGAATCAAGCTTGTGACAAACTGGAAAGCAACAATGGTGCGATTCTTATAGAATCAAACTTGTTCCAGGAATTCTGAATTGACGACTCTAATCAGACGGGTAATTTATCCTTATGATTCACTCTTTACGTTCGCAGTCTGCTTTGAGACGGTCGAGTAAAGAGAACTGGATACTACCGCCCGGAAACCCTGTCAATGAGGTTCTTAATCAAATCTACCCGATCACAGGTACGGTATCCAATATCGTCTAACGGTCTTCGCCGACCGGAGGTAAAACGCTACCAAGTTAGGGTGAAATGTTCAAAGCCATTTCGTCCGTGTCTATATATGTTGCTTCATATCAATAAGGTGGCGTAGCTGTGTACTAACCGATGTCGTTTCAGAAGTCACAAGAGCACAAGATGGCAATAATCAAGATACTTAAGAATGTAATAGGTCATCTTGTCACAAGAGCACAAGATGAACACTATCAAGGATAGATTGAAGATCTCAAGCACTTAAAGTCAAATGACGAAGGCTCAAGATAAAGATCACAAAGGCATGAAGGAACAAAACCGTTACAAACAAGATCAAGACCAAGATACAAGACCTAAGATGGAAGATCACCTCCACAAGAATGTATTCACTCAATCATCTTATGCATTTTAAAGATGACCGATACATTGGGGGAGATTGTTAGCCCTATATTTTATATAATCGAACAAGAATGTAATAGGTCATCTTAGTCGTTAAAGGTCTTGTATTGTAATAGGTTAGTCGGGAAAACCGGGCTTGGACTTTAAGCTAATATTGTCTAAGGTAGGGGCTTTATACCCAATATAGGTCAAGCCCGGCCCAAGGAAACAAGCCCATGAGCGCACCAAGCTCATGGGTATATCAACCCTCTTCCATGTGTGGAAGAGGGTGTTGGTTCATTTTACTTTCTCTCACTAGTAAACATAACCTTCCACCATTCTCTTTACTTTCTCTCTGTCTAACTTTCTTCTCTTTCTCTCTCTAAATATACTCTAAATCTTGTGTTATGGATTGAAGTGGGATTAACATGCCCTTTGGACAAGTAAAGTTAACAAAGATGATACGTTTACTAGCAAACTCTAAGACACAGACACAGGTGTTCTTAGTTGAGTTTGAAAAAGTTAATGCAATAAATCTAACAAAGTGAACAACATTAACTCTATGTTATATTCTCTATTTGTAGTACTACGAGGTTGGTTAACTTGGTGGAGTGGATAGCGACTTAACAAGAACTAGTGGGGTCAAGTATTTGTCAAAGATGCTCTTCTATTCTTGGTAAGCTGCTACATGGCTTTCAAAAAACAATGCTGACAATTGTTTTCCTTATCTTCATAACTTCGTGATTTATACAGCTTTATTAGCAACTATTTATCCCACTCAAGTAGTTACCGCCTAAACACTAAGAGATATACAAAGGGTACACGGTGTTAATAGGGTATTGTCACCCATGTTAACACTCAACCACTGAGAGTCCCTAATACATATTAACTGTTATCCATCACGGCCGATGAGTATGTCTTCAAGTAATCTTCGACTTCTTTGACGATGTCTCTGACTTGAACTTATCGATGGTTTCTCACAGAGGTCAGAACCTTTGTGAGACTTTTAATACTTTCTTGTCACTTAGCCACGTACAAGGTTACAGTACTTAGCATACTTATGATTAAATATATGCATAAAGATAAAACAAGCAGCCTTAGTTCCCGACAAGATGTAAGTAGGTTAAGAGTAAAAAGAGGTTTTATAGAAGAATTAAGTGAAGGGGTGTGCCCATCTTCAACTTGTTTTCTTGTTTTCGTGTGTTTGTTTCAGGGGTTGCTCATTTTTCATTGCTGCTATTTTGGAGGAAACCCGCATATCTGGTTATCTTTGATATTTCTATTGAGATTCAATTTGTCTACTTGATAAATGACTAACCGTATTCACTTTAGTTGTCTTTTTCTTAGCTTGATTTAAGCAAACTAATCAATGTCATAAGTGTAAGAGAGCGTATACATCGACACTCTTAAACACTGAGGACAATTTTTATCTTAAGTGCATGGGAGACTTCTATCGAAGTAACCTTGCCTAGACCAATTGCTTAGTCTTCATTAAATTGGAAAAAAATGTAACGTTTTTTAAATTTGTGATCTATTTTGGTCAACAAAAAGAAATTCTTAGTTTCGTATGTATTCAAGTTCTTTATAAAATTATAAAAAGTATAAAAATATAAAAAATATAAAAAAACCAAAAATATAATAAAGGATATGGTTTAGACTTCGCTTTTATTTTTTGATCCATTAGGCCCTTATGAATATTTTGACTCAACCTGATTTTTCTTATTAAAGCATACTCTAGCTAGTATCGTTAATCATATAAATCATAAAATCGTTTTATTATACTAAGCATTCACTAGTCTCGTTATTTGAGATTCTAAATTGTGAAGAATGAGAAATGATAGAGTTTTTCATAAGTCGAAAGGATTTTCAACCTCATATGAAGTACTTGTGGTTATTCTACTCTCATAAGATTGTTTCACTAATTTAAATAAAATGTATATAAATAATCAAGTGTGATTATCCTAGTTTTTAATTGCTTATCTACTTTTTCTAAGTCATTTGTAATTGATATGAGTACATGTTAGGGTTTTGAGTAGGTCGTGGTTACATATCAAAATTAAGTTTTGTTTAATAAGTGGCATGAGATTTAGCTTATTTTTCAATAAGTCCAAAAGGACAAAGTTTATTCAATAAGTCCAAAAGGACAAATATGTGAGGTGTAAGGTTCTTATTATGGTACAATATTACTCTACGAGGTTGTGGGATCACAGTATCAACTTTTCTAATCTAATATTTCCCTACCATGCTGCGAGATTAAGAAACCAAGGACATAATAAAACATTTTAAAATAAGGATGTAAAAGAGACTAAGGTTATAACTTATTGTGTGAGTTAATTATTGCATGTGTAACCACTTATTAAGCAAATGTTAGGCCAATCTATAGCCTAAATTGTCCTTGTACTGATTTGAATGAAATTTACCCTAAGTATTTTATAGGTCGGTAAACTTAAGTAAGTTTACCGAGTCATCCTCAAGATGTTCTTAGAAGTCCACAGAGACTCCTTCACTACTGTAGCGGATCTGAGCCAGTGAAGACAAGAACCAAGATCAGGATGATGGAGTTAGTGAGTAATGACAATGACTCACTAACTCCCGAAGACCATCTTTGATATGAAGACCTGAAGTATTTATACTGAAGACATAGTGGGAACTTCCTTGGGTGAAAAAGGAAGAATATAAAGTGCAAGGTGGTTACTTGACTTTATTGAAGCTTCCAAAGGAAGCTTCACTTTCCCACTATATATAGTGGTCTCATTGTTTAGAGATGGTCAAAGATTTCCACCACCAAAATACACATAGTGTTAATGTTAGGATTTCCTCCTCCCATTGGTTCTTTTCTTTCTTGTAACAATGGGAGTTTAGTTTGTCATCATTTCCCTGTTGTTATTCCGCAAACAACTGGGCAACACTTGTATATTTGTTGATTCATTATTAATAAGATATACGAACGATGAAAAGTACAAGCTTGTGTTATTAGTTAGTCAATTGGTTAATAGTACACATTGTTCTTCGTAGATCTTCATAGATTCGATATGTGCACAAGATTAGTGGACCATCAAGTGTTATCAGATCGGGTTGGATTTTCTTTATCCAGATCCGTTTGAAATATGTTTGCTAATAACAATTTTAGCATCTTCAAAATCATTAGTGTGTTTAAAAACTGCATTTACAATAGCAGTTTTTAAGGGGAAATGAACATTGCTATTTGACATATGTTACAACACCCACTTAAACCTTATCCACCCACCTTATCCTTTCCCACCACCACTGACACAACTAAAAACTCCAAAAACCCACCACAGTTATAAACAACAATACAATCTCATCTCATCTCATAAAACCATAACCACAGATTCATTTCACAATCTCATCTCATAAAACCACCGTCACCAAAAAAAACAAAAAAAACACCTATAACCGTCATCTTCAATCCACGAGAACCATCATCACCATATCACCGGATCTAAAAATCTCATCTTCTAAAACGAAAGATCTAAATCATGAAACACATCTATGTTCTTCAATGTTCACTATCCAAATCTTGGAGTGTCTCATCCTTGTGGCCACAGGATGGATTCAACTCTTCAGTAAATAATCTATGTAACACCCCCAAATTACCACACAGCGGAATACCACTATGGGGCGCTACTCATAGCACATCACACACAATCATAGAAAACAACCTCAAAAAGGACGTTAAAATATTATACAATCTTGTCTAAAAAGTTTCCCATCCCAATATATATATATATATAAAATCAGAGTAGTGTTGGTCCCAAAAACCGTTACCAATCACAATACATTAAATGCTTAAAAGCAGTTTATTCATTTCAATGGATGGAAAAGTAAACAAAGATTTAGACAAGTAAGCACCAACTTCCTCCCCACATGCTCCGCTGCTATCCATCTTGATTACCTGAGATACATGTGTAAAATCATCAACACAAAGGTTGAGCAACTCTATAGGTTTTACAAATCATAATTTGAACACAAGAATTTTAATCATCTCAAGCTTATCACACAGATAAGTCATATATATATCGATAAATGCCTTAAGCTCATGCTACTGAACCTTAACCAACACGTCAAACCGTCTCACTTACGGCGCCCCTACTGAAAGGTAATATTGTCATATACCAGCGACCTCTTATACATAATATCCCTTTCAGGTGCTCACAATGATACATACCCTAGGATAAGGTTTGTCAAACTCAAATAGATCTACCATATGTATTAGCGTTTACCTCGCAAGGTAATTAACAGCACATGAAATTCAGGGACTTCATAAGACAATGGTACTTAGGCATTTATCATCATATTCGGGTCCAGCACACCGAAAACAACTTGTGTTCCTTTTATAAAAACAAGCATGTATTCCCCCTCGCGGGTTTAAAATCATTTACAAGATAATATAAAGCGAGGCTATAGACTTACCTTAGATGCATACAATCAGCAGAATATAAGTATCACACCACACAGTATATCATAACCTAATACTGCTTCACATAATATATACGGCTTGATTCCAATAGTCGCAATACACCATAAGTAGCTAATAATCATGTAGCGTCAACAATATCCTTTCGCGGTTGTAATTAATTCCACAGCTATGCTCCAATCGTTTGGTGAGGTTTATGTTTTGGTGTTTTCTCGATGGATGGTTACATCGACTCGACACAAAATAATTTAATAAAATTTAATTCGTAAAACCCTGGTGGTTGGCCAAATAAAATAAAATGATAAAACAAATCATATAATATATTCGGTATATAATTTATATGTGAACATGACGCACATAATTCATGTCGTAAGTTATTATTTAGAACAAACATTTAAAAATGTATTTCTTAAAGTATATACTATATCCTTCGGTTATAATAGTGTATACGAAGTTATTTTTATATAATTCGACACTCGTTCGAAAATTATTATATAACTCATTAAAATATATTTACCATCTATAAACGTTATATTTCATATTAACTAAAATAATATGTTTCGAAAATTATTATATAACGTAGTTATTCGTTAACTAATTCTATTATAAACGTATACATTTTTAGAAAATTTCGGCATGACCTTACCATTTTTATAACGTCTCCATGTATATAAAATACATAATTTTTCCTACATTTCTCAATCAATATTTCAATTAATACTTTCCTCCAACAATACAATTAATATATTAAATATATATTCTCACCATTAATATTTTAATTATCTTCCATTTCTCCTTAATTAATTCCTTTCCATATTTCAATTAATATCATAATTAATAAATTAATTATCCACCATTAATATTTTAATTACTTTCCATATAACATTAAATAACTTTATATCTTAATATACCATTTATTAATAATAATATTAATAACAATATTCTTTAAATATGTATTTATTTATTTCCTATATCTCATCTAATAATTATATACCCACTATATCAAATAATTATTATTATTATAATATTTTCATAATCTTCCACTTTATATTTCATCATACCATTTATTTATTTTAATTATTTATTTATACCTAATAATAATAATTAAAATTAATTATATAGGTTTATTATCACAAAACAACAATTAACACTAATTAATAACAACTAGGCATCACCATCACAATGCAACACCACCATGGCCGGCCATGGTGGCTGTGATGAAGTCCGACCGCCACCACAGTGGTGGTTTGGCGGCGGCAACCCTCTTTTTTGGGTCAAAAATCAAGCTAAACAACCACCATTAAAAATAAATTAAAGAACTTGTCAAAAACATTATGTAACCACCATGCATGTGTAGATCCGAATATGATTTGAAGTTTTTGGGGGTTTTTATGGTATACCCACTAGGAAAGGATAACAAATCCGTCACCCACACACCACCATAAGGTGGCGGCGGCGGAATAATGCCACAACAGTGGTGGCGGCGGCGGCAACCCACCACAACAAAGGTGGCAGCGGCGTTTTGAAGATTATGAGAGATGGGTATGAGATTGAGGTAGATCGGGGCTTTTGGAACATTTTTGGTCTCGCCGGAAAAATGGAGTTCGCCGGAAAATCATCGCCGGAAAAGTTTTCCGGTGGCGGCAGCGGCAGCTCCGGCGGCCGGTGGCTGGTAGCCATGGGAGGTGGGAGAAAGCTTTAAGATGTGTGTGTTTTGTTTGTGTTGTAAATGAGAAATTTAGTATAAATTTTTTATTTATACTCAAACAATTAAAACAGAATGAAAAGTATACAAAACGTTAGGGTATTTTATGTAAATACTTTATATACTTTTGTTCAATAAGCGTTCGAGGCTCGTTTAGACGACTTAATGGACGATTCAAGACACGAGACTTGCGCCATCGTTTTTAAAATCATTTTTCCAATAAATATGAGTCCTTACTTTGTCGATTTTCGAAAACATTTGCTATTATTTATTTAAATGCTCGTTTAATCATTTTTAGATTTCACCGTAAAAATAAAACGTAAATTCTTTTACTCACGTTATTAGCAACGTTTTAGGATATAATGAAAAATACTATTTCTTCATATTTCCAAAGTTTTAGTTTTAAATCGTTCCAACTATTATCTTTATTAGTTTCGTTCAGTCCGACATTAAAACGTCGAAAAATACTACAAGTAATTAAATAATAATTATTTAATTTATAAAACGTAAACATAAAACTTTAAATTTCTCAGTTCATAAACTAAAAGAAAATATTCAAAATAAATTTGAATATAGTTTACACGATCTCCGTTGATTTATCGAAAATAAGTAACAAGTTTCGTAAATGTTCGAAAAACCTTTGTTTAAACATCGGTCAAAATTTTCGGGTTGTTACAATCTATTAATTTTTTTTTGGTTTATATCGATAAGATGATTTTGGGTTTAGATGTGGAGATCTTTAAGTATTAGATTTATTGATAATGGTGCAACAATATTATTGATTGGATGGAAAATAACGAGAAGGCCTGTTAATGGGGGTTCGAGGTACTTGAGCTATGAACTCGTTGGATTTGAGTTTTGACATAAAAAAATCTTTGTTGGGATATGTGTTGTTGCGGTGACAGATTAATGGTGAATTCGAAGATGATAAGTGTTAGAAATACGTTTTTACGTATATTAGAAGTATCGGTCACTCCACAATATTATTTATGTTGTAATAGCTGGTAGTTAACAAATAGTTATTAGTTACTTATTAAGTTAAGTAAGAACCGGTCCATGGGCTTGTCATGGGCCGGCCCAAGTCCACATAAGACTTAGAAGTTTAAATACCCCTTTCCTCCTTGGAAAGGGGTTGGTTGTTGTTCATTTCATGTTTTCATTTAATAAAGAAGACACACATTTTCTCTCACTTTCTCTCTCTAGTTTCTCTCTCTAGAAAACATCAACCCACTTCATAGATTCATAGGTTATCAATATTCTACATTTGGTATCAAGAGCTATGGGGTGATTTAAGGTAATGATTTGTGTGGTTTTTTAGTTTTTGATTGTATTAGTGTTCTTTAAGAAGATCCATCTTGATTCTTGGTGTTTTTGGTGTTTTTGTGATTGGGATTAGTGGATAAGTATTAGTTTTTACTTATTATTGTAGAAATCACAAAACTTTTTGGGTTATTTGGTAAAAATCTGGGTTTAATCTTGGTTTTTTTGATCGACTGTTCATCACGAACAACCTACTGTTTACCCAGACTAACTTCCGAACCAAAAAGTTCCGGATCAACCAAAGTTCCGGACGAAAAAGTTCCGAACCAAAAAGTTCCGGATCAACCAAAGTTCCGGATCAACAAAAGTTCCGAACCAAAAGTTCCGAACGAAAAGTTCCGGATCAAGGAAAGTTCCGGATCAAGGAAGTTCCGAACCAAAAGTTCCGGATCAAGGAAAGTTCCGGATCAAGGTGAAAGTTCCGGATCAAGGAAAGTTCCGGATCAAGGGAAAAGTTCCGGATCAAAGAAAGTTCCGGATCAAGGTGAAAGTTCCGGATCAAGGAAAGTTCCGGATCAAGGGAAAAGTTCCGGATCATGGGAAAGTTCCGGATCAAGACTTCCGAACCAAAAGTTCCGAATCAAGGTATTCCAAGCCAAATCTTCCGAATCAAACTTCCGAATCAACAAAAAGTTCCGAATCAAGGGTTATTTTGCTTGTTTTTTCGACGATTTTTTAGAGGATTTAATCTTGGTTTCTTACAACAAAAACTCAACACAATTCACAAGCTTTACTTCACTGCTCGATCAACCGATAATCTTTGTCTCTTTGAAGTTAACAAAATGAATCCGAATTCAGTAATGCCTCAGATGACATCACTTACGGATATTTCCGTCATTACGGGAACGGATAATCGCCCGCCAATGCTCATCAAAGAAGTTTTTGAAGCATGGCAAGGCCGGATGATGTCTTACCTTAAGGGAAAACCGGTATATGGGAGGCTTATGGTCAAGTCAATTTTAAATGGTCCACTTGACTATGGTACCATCGTGGCTAACAACGTGACTCGACCACGAGAATTTGAAGAACTCACTCCAGCTCAACAAATTGTTGCAGATGCAGACGAAAAAGCTCTTCAAACCATTCTCCAAGCCCTTCCACATGACATCTATCGAATGGTAAGTCAGTATACGGTGGCAAAGGATTTATGGGAACGTCTTAAGGTGTTGCTACAAGGTACGTCTCTCACCAAACAGGAAAGGGAATGTCAGTTGTATGATCTGTTTGATAGATTCACGTACAACCCAGGGGAAACGCTTCACGATTATTACTTCAGATTCCCCACACTCATGAATGATCTGAATGTATACAATCTCGTGATTGCACCATTCCAGGTTAACACCAAATTCTTGAATACTTTACCTCAAGCTGAATGGGGTGAGTATATTACCGATGTTAAGTTAACTAGGGATTTGCATAAGTGCAATTTGGATCAACTATATGCTTTTCTTCAGCAGCATGAGAAACATGTGATCATGCACCGTTCGCCTCGAGGTATGTACCCTGATTCATTAGCTTTGATGGCGAATCAACCAAGCTTGTCTCACAACAACACTCCTTATATCTTGGGACATCAAGCCTATCATCCATCACCTTACATGACACCAACCTTTCCCCAATACTCGATTCTACCACAACCACCCACCTCACATCAGCAACAATATCGGTTCAATGCACCTTCACCACACTATGCTTCACAACATCACCCAGCAAGTATTGCACCTTATGCTCAATCTTCATATTCTTCTTATCAAGAGAATGCAGCATATGCAACAAGCTACCCTGATCAAATGAGTATTCCTTCTAGTGATTATGCAGCTCTACAAGACCAAGCAATGTACTGTGATGATGAGGAAGTCCCCATCCCTGTATTCAAACAAGGAGCTGACCCAGTTGAAGTGTTGACCACTATGTCTGCTTATCTCATAAGGACTTTAAGCAAACGAGGATTTAGGGGATCAGCTCCTACCAACAATCAGTTGAGGAATTCATCCAATTCTCGCCAACAAGCTACTATTGAGAATGGCAGGGTAATGGTTCAACCTATTCAACCATATCAGGGGAGACCTACCACATCAACTACCAATGCTCGCACGGTCAATACTGGTCCAATGGTCAATCCTGCTCCACGGGCTAATTCCACAGGCAAGTTGAGAATGATTACATGCTACAACTGCAAGGAAGAAGGACACATGTCCAGGGATTGCAAGAAACCCAAGAGGAGAAGGGATGGTCAATGGTTTGCAGAGAAGATCTATCTGGTGAATGCTCAGGCACAAGGAAGGGAACTTGATGAAGAGGAGCTTGCATTTCTTGCTGATCCAGGGATTGCTGAACAAGACACTGTCACCACACAAAATGCAGCATACCAAGCAGATGATCTCGATGCGTATGACTCAGACTGTGATGAATTTCAATCTGCAAAGGCTGCTCTCATGGCAACTATCTCCAGCTTAGGGCCAGAAAAGAGATCTGAGGTACTTATTAATACCACCGATAATACCACTGATGCTAGTATTCAACCACATCAAGTTGTGCAAGAGAGTGCTGATTCGAATGAGTCTTCGATGGTGAGTCTTTCAAATGAGGAGAAAAACAATGATAGCAATATCAATGTGAGTCCCCAGACTTTGAGTGAATCACAACCGAGAGCCATTTCGCATACGCCTACTCCTGCTCAACAAGATTTGGTCATGGTTCCTGCTACATTACTTAGCCAAATGAATGCTGCACTCTTAGAAACCCTAGCTAAGAATAAGAATTTGTCTGATGAGCTTGCCTTAAGCAACGAGAAAGTTCAAACTTTGTAATTAGTGCCTTCGTCTAGTGTTCTAACAAATCCCGAATATGATCACTTTCGAAACAAACAAATGGGTCACTTGCAAGAAATTGAAAACTTAAGAGCAAATCTGTCTAATGAACTTAAAGAAAAGGAGTTAGTAGTCACTAATTTTCAAAAACTTCAAACGGATTTTGAATCACTCGAGTCTAAGAAGAATGAAATGGAGATTAATGCTACTAATAAGATTAGAAGTCTAGATTATTTGCTTTTAAGACAATACGCTGCTTCTCAACTAGTGCACTTATTTGATGCTTTGTTTAGAGAATTTAACTTATCACGTCAAAAAGGCCTTCCCCCTAACCCAAGGTATGCAAAACAAGCTTTAAGACATAATCCAAGACTTTATAATGCAACTCAATTAGGATTGGCCTTAGACCCGATTGGTTTTTTCGATGATCGAACAAGTAAGGATCTAGTTGATGAGGATCGGTCATACAATTCTGCAAAATATCCCGAGTGTGATTATTTTAAAATGAATAAGGAGCTTGCAAAAACGGATTTTAGAATTTGCTTCCATATGGATAAAGATCTCATCACAGCACCAACCTACATGTTAGAGGAAGAAAACCCTAGTACATTTCCTACACTTGTCAATATGGAAGGTCCTAAGGAGATTCCAAAGGATCTTCCACCTGTTAGCACTGTATGGTTAAACTTGCAAGAGATTAATCAATACTTTACTAATTTTGACAAGGTCATTTTGGAATGTACGACTTCAAATGGCCTAAACGCCGGAGAATGGGCTTTCGAACACATGAACGAGGTGTTTAAAAATGAGATCAATCCGTTTGTCGAAAGTCTAAAAGGAAGTTTTGCATCTCTTAAGGAAAATCTTGTGTTTGAAATTTGGGAAGTTCAAAAAGTGTTTTATGAAATGGACACCGCTTACGAACTACAACTAATTGAAAAAGAAAAGATTTTAACCGAATATGACCGATTCTTGTCTGCAGTAATCTCGTGTGATGTGCTTACTACTGTAAATGTTAATTATTCGAATGAGCTTACATCCGCTATGATTAATTGTGATGCTGTGCATATATGTGATGATGTTTGTGATCTCTCTGTAAATGTTGCTGATACTGTAAATGAGGTGGATAATCATTCTTGTCACGAATCTAACGCTGAGTTTTTAAAGCTACAAGATTCTTACAATTTACTTTCAAAACGCTTTAATCAACTAGAACAACATTATATATCTTTAGAATTAAAACAACAAACTCAAAATGAGGATCTTTTAATAACAAATAGTTGTGAAAACGGTGTTGAGACGAGTGACAAGATGATTGCAATTGTTAAGACATTAGAGGAAGAGATTATGAGATTGAAGAGAGATGTGTCATCAAATGAAACACTAAAATTGGAACTAGAGGCTACAGAGTCTAAAAACCAGGTCTTAGAAATTAGACTTTCGTCTGTTCTATGGGAGATGGATCGGACAAGACAGGGACTATCCGCTCTTTATGGTTCACTAGAAGAACGCTTCGCTTTTAATGCGGCACAGCAACAATCTTATGTTGAACAACTGAACCAAAAGTGTGAAGAAATCTCTGACTTAAACATCCTGCTCATTGACAAAAACATGGTTTTGGCCGAGTTAAAGGAGACACTTCTTCTCACCCGACAAGAAGTTGTTGATAACTTAGCTACCGACTCTGTACCGTCCACTAGTGCTCCAACAACCAAGTCAGTAGTGCTTTATAAGAACCCGCTTCATAAGAGAAACCCGGTTACCTATGATGATTATATGAGGAATGCCATTAAGCATGTAGATCTTGTTAGGGATATTTTAGACGATCTTTATGCCTTAGATCCCTCAAGTAGCTACTATTATTCAGCTCATGAATATATTAAGCGAGTTCAATATTGCTTAGCATATTTACAATACATAGGTAAACCAGGCTCTGCACTACTTACTAATAGGCCCATTGCTGTAACTCCATTTAATAAGACTCCAGGAGCAAAACCATCATTGGCACAATCAAGTAAGGCACCTTTAAAATCTGTTGCTAATGTTCCCACTTTGCCTTCTACAGGATTAAAAGAGACTACTAAGGCTAAAGGATCGCCACTCAAGAAAGATAAGATCAAGCCCTCCACTAGTAGTGCCAAAAAGAAGAAAGTAGAAGCTCACAATAGGAATGTTAGTTCAGTTTTAAATAAAAAGAATCATGTTAAGACTAAAAGCTCGGCGCCTGTGCAGAAGCCTAAACCATTCGTGAATTCTAATTTGAATTGTTGGAATTGTAATGAATGTATGTTTTCCCAACGTCATGATTTGTGTCTTATTGATCATGTGAATGAAATGAATGCCATTAGGAATGGTCTTGAATGGAAGCCAACGGGTAGAACTCGTGCCCAAGTTGGCTGGCAATGGCGTCCCACTGGTAGGACCTTTACATTAGATGGAAAAATGTGCCCTTTAACTAGGAATGCATCCATTGAGGTTAGGTCTGAGCGTCCTTTAGTTAGGAACACTCGCACTCAAGTATGGAAACAGCGCCCTTTAAATAGGTCAGCTCCCACTATAGTGCCTATCAGTGAAGAAATACCACAAGATTTAAGCCAACTAGAATCTACACCACCAACTAAGAAAAAGAAAGCTAGGAAATCTAAGAAACCTAAAGTTAGCAAATCTAAGATTATTAAATCTGTACCTGCTAATAACAAGGAACACTCAGATTCCGATACCTCTACATTGTCTTCGTGTGGTGATATTTTCAGGTGGTCCAAATCATCCTCTGGTATTTGGACTCTGGTTGTTCAAAGCATATGACCGGAGATCGCTCGATGCTCCAAAATTTCGTCAGCAAGTTTCTTGGTACGGTTAAATTCGGGAATGATCATATAGCAAAGATAATGGGGTATGGTGAAT
The DNA here is from genome assembly GCA_025667525.1 of Glebionis coronaria. Taxonomy (NCBI): domain Eukaryota; kingdom Viridiplantae; phylum Streptophyta; class Magnoliopsida; order Asterales; family Asteraceae; genus Glebionis; species Glebionis coronaria. Next base: position 489,334,574 of record CM046877.1, read on the forward strand.
ATCAGATTGGAAACGTTACGATTTCAAGGGTATACTATGTAGAAGGTCTTGGTTGCTTTTCGACAACACACTTGTTTCATCCGCAACTTGGAAGGAAAAGATTTGTTGAAGGGATCTCGTGGTGCAAATCTTTATACCTTGTCCTTACAAGACATGATGGCCGCCTCTCCAGTATGTCTTCTCTCTAAAGCATCTAAGACCAAGTCATGGTTATGGCATCGCAGATTATCTCATCTTAACTTTGATGCTATTAATCATCTGGCTAAAAACGAATTAGTTCGTGGTCTTCTAAAGCTTAAATTTCACAAGGACCATTTATGTTCCGCGTGTTCAAGGGGGAAAAGTACCAAGAAATCTTACAAGCCCAAAGCTGAAGACACCAATCAAGAAAAACTTCATCTTTTGCATATGGATCTTTGTGGGCCAATGAGAACTGAAAGTGTGAGCGGTAAGAAATTCATTCTGGTTATTGTGGATGATTTCTCCAGGTTTACATGGGTTAGATTTCTACGTACAAAGGATGAAGCACCGAATGCTATCATCACTTTTCTGAAATTCATTCAGGTACGTTTGAATACTACTGTCCGCCGTATTCGTACAGACAATGGCACAGAGTTCGTCAACCAGACTCTTCGTGATTACTATGAAGGAGTTGGTATCTCACATGAAACATCCGCTGCACGCACTCCACAACAAAACGGTGTCGTTGAAAGACGGAATCGTACGCTTATGGAAGCTGCTAGGACTATGCTAATTTATGCGAACGCTCCTTGTTCTTGTGGGCAGAAGCTATATCTACTGCATGTTTCACCCAAAACCGTTCTATCATTAGGAAACGCCATGGAAAAACACCTTATGAGCTTCTACATGACCGTAAACCCGATGTTTCATTCTTTCATGTGTTTGGTGCTCTTTGTTATCCAAACATTAATAGTGAGAACTTGGGCAAGTTTCAACCGAAAGCCGATATAGGTATTTTCATTGGTTACTCACCGTCCAAGAAAGCATACCGAATTTACAACCGTCGTCTTGGCAAGATTGTAGAAACTATGGACGCAGATTTCGATGATCTGACAGCGATGGCTTCTGAGCAACACAGCTCTGAACCCGCGCTTCATGAGATGGGAACCGGTGCTATTAGTTCCGGATTAGTTCCCAATAATCCTACTTCTACATCATTTTTACCACCATCAAGGCCCGAGTGGGATAAACTGTTTCAACCGTTGTTTGACGAATTCTTTGATCCCCCAAATGATGAAGTTCCAGCACCCGTAGTGATAGCTCCAATTCCTGAAGTTGTTGCTCCAGCCAATGAAGCTTTATCTAATGCATCTTCAATTCACATTGAACCGGATGCACCTTCACCAAGTGATTCTCAAACTACACCTGAATCGTCACCCCTACTTGTGCCTAATAATGTGGAAGAGGATTCTGTTGATCACGATTTGGAATATGCTCACCTGCAAGAGCTTCCTTTCTTTGGTGTAGCGATACCTGAAAGCCGCGTCTACCTCAGAAGAAGCTCCTTCTATTGTTCACTCCAGACCACCTAGGATTGAAAACCATAGCACTAAATGGACAAAAGATCACCCAATTAGGAATGTCATTGGAGATCTAGATCGACCAGTCTCTACACGCCATCAATTACAAGAGAGTGCACTCTATTGCTACTTTGATGCATTTCTCTCTGAGGTTGAACCTAAAAATTGGCAGCAGGCTATGACTCAATCATCTTGGATTGAAGCCATGCAGGAGGAACTAAATGAATTCCAACGACTTGAAGTATGGGAATTAGTTCCTCTCCCTGACAAGGTTAACATCCTTACCTTGTTATGGGTTTATAAGGTTAAACTTGATGAGATGGGTGCGGTATTGAAGAATAAGGCTAGATTGGTTGCTAGAGGATATAAACAAGCCTTGGGTATAGACTTTGAAGAATCTTTTGCTCCTGTGGCTAGATTGGAGGCGATTAGATTATTCCTTGCGTATGCTGCTCATATGAACATGATCGTCTATCAAATGGATGTGAAGACGGCATTTTTGAACGGTGAACTAAGGGAAGAAGTCTATGTTAGTCAACCGGATGGGTTCATTAGCACGGAGTTTCCTAATCATGTGTACAAGCTTAAGAAGGCTCTCTATGGGTTGAAACAAGCTCCACGCGCGTGGTACGATCTCCTCTCAACATATCTCATTTCGGAAGGCTTCTCCAAAGGCAAGGTGGACCCCACTCTATTCACTCTCAAGGAAGGCAACGACATGATTCTGGTACAAATTTATGTTGATGATATAATATTTGCTGCCACTAACATAGAATTGTCAAATCGCTTTGAGAAGATAATGTCCACACGCTTTCAGATGTCAATGATGGGAAAAATTTCATTTTTCTTAGGATTACAGATTTCTCAAAATCCCAGAGGCATCTTTATTAATCAATCCAAATATGCTCTAGAATCTCTTAAAAAATATAACTTTGAAAATTGTGACCCCGTGGACACTCCAATAGTGGAGAAATCCATGTTAGATGAAGATAGGAATGGGACTATTGTCGATCCAAAACTTTACCGTGGAATGATCGGCACCCTTCTCTATCTGACTGCTAGCAGGCCTGATTTGCAATTTGCTGTATGCATGTGTGCCCGGTATTAGGCTCGGCCTACCGAAAAGCACCTACATGTTGTGAAAAGGATCTTTCGGTTTCTAAAAGGAACACTTCATCGTGGTCTATGGTATCCGAAAGATTCCTCTATTGCTTTAATATCATACGCAGATGCCGATCATGCTGGATGTCAAGACACGAGGCGTAGCACTTCTGGATCTGTGCAACTCCTTGGAGATAGATTGATCAGTTGGTCTTCAAAAAGGCAGAAAAGCGCTGCAATCTCTAGCACGGAGGCTAAATACATCGCCATGTCCGGTTGTTGTGCTCAAGTCCTTTGGATGAGATCACAATTAACTGACTACGGTTTGGGATTCAACAAAATCCCGATGTATTGTGACAACAAGAGCGCCATTGCCCTTTGCTGCAACTACGTTCAACACTCCCGGGCCAAACACATAGACATTCGCTACCATTTCATTAAGGAGCAGGTGGAGAACGGAGTGATCGAGCTGTATTTTGTCACTACTGAGTACCAGCTGGCGGATATGTTCACCAAAGCCTTAGATCGAGGACGAATCGAGTTTTTGATTGACAAGCTTGGCATGAAATCATTCACTCCAGCGACTCTCAAAGAGTTGGCAGAAGAATCAGCTGAATAGTCGTGGTAAACTATTCAGAGTATCCTTTGTTCGTGATCATGTATATTATCGTAAATATATAAACCACAAAAAGAAAATACAAAAATATAAAACTAACAAAATTCATAAAAAATATAAAACCTAGAAAAATCATAAAAATTATAAAATCAAGAAAAACCAAAAATATTTTTTGTTTTTAAATCGGCATGTCTTTTAGTACTGTAATATTTACGGCCTTAGAAATGTCGATCAATATTGACACGGTTCCATAAATAGAGTCCGTATAAAAGTTTTACATTTTTAAAACATGCCCATTATGGCTTGTAGTTATTTTAGACTGCAACCCGGTTTTCATATTAAAGTCACGTATTTCCTTGGAAAACGTTGGCTCAGAACGGGAATTAATTTTCTCGGGCATGATTTACAAGCCAAATCATGTAAAAGGATCAAGTTTACTTTATAACTTGGTCTAACACAAATTTATGTACGTCTCAGTGCATTAATTTGTAATAATAAGAGAAATCTTATTGACACCACGAATCAATTTTTTCAAGACATCAATTGGAAATGCTTTCATCAATATTTGACTCTTTAAACAATGACTACAGCTCTTTAAATAGAAAACGGGTCATCGTTTAAGGGGGAGAAAATATTAAATCATCTTCGTCATCAAATTGATTTTTCAAAAGTGATTGTGGAATATTAATGGCTAAATGGTAAATGAGTGGTATTGCTTTAGAAAACGACTTGTGCTCGTTCAATGTGATAGGACTTGCTTTAGATTTTGGAGATGTGCAAATAGGTTGCGATTGCTAAGTTGTGTGAAAGATTAATAGTGGCTAAGTTTAACAATGGTTAGAAAAAATGAAAAGTGATAAACCAAAAAGGAAAAGGAGTGAAAATGTAGGGTAAAAAGTGACATTTTGAGAAAGTTGTCAAAATTTTGACCTAAGTCAAAACTTAACCCCCCCCCCCCCCCCCCCCCGTCCACTTTACTGTTTCACTATTTCTCTCCCTTGCCGCCATTAAAACACACTTAAGCTTCCAAGAACTTCCGTTTTTAATCATCCAATCATTCAAAAAGGTACTAACATCAATTTTTCATCTCTAATTCGCCTAATTCATCAGTTGAATCAGGTTAAATGATTTGTTTAATTAGATTAAATCCAAATTAGGGTTTGTGTCTAAATTAAGCAGTAATTGATTAGGATTTGTGGTAGGTTTTGCTCGGAATAGCTTTAGATGATGTGGTATTGCCTTAGATTGCCTTAGAACTCATAAACGCGCTTAGAATAAATCATCATAGCTACGTTTGTTAAGTTCCGGATGAATATGGATAAAAACTTCCGAATGAAGGAATTGTCTGAAAAACTTCCGAATGAAGAATGTTCCGAACAAACTTCCGAATGAAGGAAGTTCCGAATGAAGGACTTCCGAATGAAGGAAGTTCCGAATGAAGAACTTCCGAATGAAGGAAGTTCCGAATGAAGGAATTCCGAATGAGGAAGTTCCGAATGAAGGACTTCCGAATGAAGAAGTTCCGAATGAAGGACTTCCGAATGAAGGAAGTTTCGAATGAAGGACTTCCGAATGAAGGAAGTTCCGAATGAAGGACTTCCGAATGAAGAGGTTCCGAATGAAGGACTTCCGAATGAAGAAGTTCCGAATGAAGGACTTCCGAATGAAGAAGTTCCGAATGAAGGACTTCCGAATGAAGAAGTTCCGAATGAAGAACTTCCGAATGAAGAAGTTCCGAATGAAGATCTTCCGAATGAAGGAAGTTCCGAATGAAGGAAGTTCCGAATGAAGGAAGTTCCGAATGAAGGAAGTTCCGAATGAAGAACTTCCGAATGAAGAAGTTCCGAATGAAGAACTTCCGAATGAAGAAGTTCCGAATGAAGGAATGTTCCGGATGAAGAAGTTCCGAATGAAGGAATGTTCCGGATGAAGAGTTGTTTGATTAATATTGTTTGCCTGCTATATGTACTTGTTGTATTATGTTATGAAATGTGTTATGCTTAGAAGTAAGAATGATATATATCTATATGTTTTTGTGCATCAACCTTTCATGTCTTATCTTAAGCAGATACAATGACTAATCCAACAGTACAAGCAATCCAAGACTCTAGAGAAGCCGCTATTGCTAAAGCACGAACCCTCAAGTTCATACCAAACAATTACCGGCTGAAGCAAGTCTCAAAATCCACTCACCATGGATTTAAAGTAGCCATAGCAATCCTTGATCACTCTCATTTCAAGAACGCCCTTAGGAGTACTGTCTCTGTGCCTTATCAGTACATGTATGAGTTCTGGGCTACCAAGGAGAGCACTTCGAACAAGATCACCTTCACCATCGACAACAAACAGCAGACACTTACTGTATCAGACTTCCGTAAGATATTCGGCATTAGGGATTCACCCAAAGGTATGGTATTCTCGAGGGATCCTACTAAAGACGAACTCATGGAGTTATTTGATGCTATTGGATGTCCTGAAATATGAGTTGCGTCTGAGTTTACCACTGCTAAAGTAGGACAACCTTGGAGAGCATTGTTGGGTATTCTCAGTAGATGTCTTACACCAAAAACAAGTGGGCATGATGCTTTGCGCAGTCCAATAATGAACATCTTCCATGGAATGTATAAAGGCGCAAATGCCGATTATGCATTATTGTTGTGGGAAGAATTCACCTTCCAACTCTTCCAAAACAAGAAGCTGAAGACAAATTTCTTTCCTTATCCTCGGTTTATCAAGCTTATCATTAATTATTTTATGAAGAATGATGTTGCTATTGATAGGCGTGCAGCAAGTCGGTATCACACTGAAGAAGATGATGATACTGTGGATCTAAGGCATGAAGGACCATCTGGCGGTGTGATTCCTGGTCCTATTCCTGATTATCTTCTGACGGATAAAATCAAAGGCTCTGCTGATTACAAGCTACTGCTGCTAGAGATCAAGAAGCTGAAAGCAAACCTTCAGACTGGAGAAGACTCGTCTACTACAGTGAAGAGTAAAAGTAAACGCAAGCAACCAGCTGCTTTACCTGAACCCGAAACCAAGAAGAAAAAGACTGAGGTTAAGAAGGGAAAGGGTAAGGCTGATGAGTTACGTCTACGTGACGAAGAAGATGTTGTTGATCCTACTCTTGATAAGGCGGAGAGAAAAATGATGAAGATAGCTATTCAAAGGAGTAGGAAAGATACTGGCGGTAGTGGTTCAGGTGCAAGGGTAAATATTGAAGAAGAGTACGAGGAACCAGAGGATATTGATGAGTTTGGGTCACCTGAAAGATATTCTACTTCGAAGGAGACATCAATCTCCCCCGTATCAGCAAGTGTTGAAAAGGATTCCGGTGCTCCTACAATCATGGTGTCTACTCAACCGTTAGTAACTCAACCTATAGCAACTCAACCTCCAACAATACAACCCTTACCAACCAGACCGGCTTCAACACCATTCCTTCCACCACCAATAACTCCCATCCTTAGTACCGTGGTCACAACCGAGCCTCTTCAATCAACCCAGAGCAGCTCTGCAACATCTACAATGGCTGCATTGGTGATGGCCGAAATGTTGGATAACCATACGGATAATCACAAAAGAGAAATGGATGAACTTCGCCAAGAGCTACATAGACGAGCTCAAAGTGAAGAAGCATCGAGGAAAGCCCAAGAAGAGATGCTTGCTAAGTTCGCTGCAGATATGGAATTGACGCGAAAAGCTCATGCAGAAGAACTAGCTCAGGTTAAGCAGGCTGAGGCTGATAAGCATGCTGCACGAATCACCAGACTTCAAGCGATGAGGGATAAATATAAGGAGCAGAAAGAAGCACTTGAAGCTTCTGTTGAAGAGAGAGTGCAAGAATCTGTTGAATCCATTATGCCTAAATTGCTTATGAGTTAACGGATTTTGAATTAAAGAAGATCCTCAAAGCTCGTATGGTGGAACTTGGATCGTTTGATAAATCTAGGATTCAACGGGCTCTTTACAAATCCCTGAATGACGCTATCATGGAGGATGATAAGTTATTTAAAACGTTTGGAAGTGTGGTACCATATCACATTCTACCTGAGGAAGAAAGGGAAGAAAGTGAAGAAGAAGAGGGTACTGGTGAAGAAGAGGAAGAAGAAGAAGAAGAAGAAGAAAAGAATGATGACGATGACGATGATGGTGATGATGATGATGATGATGATGATGATGATGATGGCGATGATGGTGGTGATGGTAATGAGGAGAGTGCTAGGGGGAGCAATGAGGATAACAATGAGGATGATGATGGGGGTAAACAGCCGAAAGAGGGAGATAAGGTTACCAGCTCCAAGAAACCTGCTAAGTCTGGAACCAAGTCTAAGAAAGATGCAGCGCAGAAGGACAAATCAACATCAACGGAATCAAGACGGTCTAAGTGGCGCCACGATGTGAATGCTACTACAGCTTCATCGATTCCCGGTACTTCTATTGCTGTATCTATACCTATTACCACTAACCCTATTAGTCTTGTTGTTGTTGCTCCTGTGATTGCAGAATCGGTAACTGAACCTGAAGCTGCACAACACTCACCCGTTCATGACACTGCCGAGATGCCTGAATCAGAACAAGCAGATGTTCACGTCTCCACTCCTCTACAACAAGAACCACAATCTACTGTTCCTGAATCAAGCACAAGGGACTGGGCAGACACGTTGGAGATTGACGAGACTGCACCACCACAGGCTTGGATCACGGCAGCGGCGCAATATGATCCAATCACAGACGCTGACAGAGATGTCTTATATCTCCGTATCCGAAGTCCGATTGACTTATGTGCATTTCTGGCTCATGAGTATAAGACTTCGGTCACTCCGTCGTTGGTGAAGAGAGCGCTGAAGGATAAGAGAATTCGCGCCAAAACCCGGTTAACCCGAATGGAGTTCGAGTACTATGCTGATGAGATCCTGAAAGCTCTAAATATCGTTCAACGGCCAGGTCTTCATGAATCAGAAAGAGCTCCACCCCCACTTGACCCTACTCAAGATAATCAGATTGCTCTCGACTTCTTCATCACCTATGATCTTGAGTATCTTCTGAAGGGTTCATCAAAGTACGCAACATCCTTGACCTTGCTGAAAGCTGCCAACTGGGGGACAATACCCTGGATCGAGGAAAAGGTAAACCGACTCTGGGTCCCAAAGGTAACTCGTAATTATGATATGTATGTTGTTATAGGTGCATCTCATTGGGACGAACGAGTCCGAAGGGCGTACAGGGGTTGCTGCCTAGTCAATTCAGGAAGTAACGTTAGATCCGATATCCGCATCTCCAGCATCTTAGGGTTGAAAACTGAAGCCAAGAATGGCTATTATCATGTGACGGAGATTCGCTTGAAAAGGGAGGATGACAGAGAATACAAAATCCAGCAGGGAGATTTTTCTATCATTCGCCTTGAGGATATTGAAGATATGCTGCTTCTGATGACCCGAGATCAACTCACACATATTCCTCGTGAAGACCTCATTGCCTTGAATACAGCACTTCGTATGTTCACACGAAGCGTTGTTATCAAGAAACGAGTTGAAGATCTTCAGTTGGGAGTCGAAAGCTACCAAAGGAAGCTCAACTTAACCCGTCCAGTGAATCAAGTTCTACCTCAACATGTAGATAGATGTCCTTATACCGGCATTTCTGTCCCGAATTGCGGCATTTTCTACTTGAACAGTCTAGGTTTAATGAAGTTTATGAGGGTGGGTGAGCTTTATAAGTACAGTGATGGGACTCTTCTACAAGTCAGAGGAAAGTTGGAGCATCTTAACTCGGGTGGGACTTTGCCAGAGATGACGGAGGATTGGCATCCGGGTTATTGGCAGATGGCGAAGTATGTGATCAAGAAGATTGATCAAAAGCTCCGTGAACGTAGATTGATGAGGAGCTTGGAAAGATTCGTTGGTGGTAGACCATATTTAGTGCACCACAAGCTACTGCAACGATCCATCTAATGGGTCGTACATTTCAGGTCCACTTTATATTGGTTTTTCAATTGTGAATATGTATATTTAGGAATATTGTGCTTTAAAGGCTTGATGTAGTGTTAAGGTATGATAATTTTTCAAGAATTTCTCACGAGATTCTAAATCTTTCAAAATATATCATACTAAAGCACTACAACTAACCCTTATTAACTTAAGGGGGAGCATTCACATGTTCTATGGCCAAACAACGATTTCATTTTTTACCCAAAGACCGGTTAATCCATTAAATATCCCAAATATTAATGGTTAACATTTTGGATAAGGGGAGAAAATGGGATTAAGGAGACATAAATGATACTTGGCTAAAAGATGAAAAAGACTTAACGATTATCCAACATAATATGTGTAAAGCACGTGTTAAGGGGGAGCGTTTTTTTGATGAATAAAACACCTAAGGTACAAAACTTTTGATTTCAATATCACAAGTACCTTAAGTGATTTTCAATGATTTTTCATGGTGGCAATTCCTTCCCAAAACACGCTTAATTCACGACGAATGTGGTGACAAAAGGGTGGTAGGAATAGGTTTAGTCCAATGATTCATCAGAGCCGATGGAATCTTCCCAAGGACAATTCCCTAGATAGAATTAGAAGTCCTAGGAAAGATGGAGAAAGAATGTGAACGTAGCTGAATGCCGACCAAGTACTTAAGCTAGCACTGGAACAATCACAACAAGGTGCTAGTGATGACGTATTGGTAAGCATTGAAGGGGTTGAAGAATGAAAAAGAATTGTAAAGATAAAGGGTGTAAAGAAAGAAGCCCTCCTTACAACTTTAGGCAGAAACCGGGTCAATACATATGCTATTGAGGTCATTTTTGCTAATGATTCTCGGTATTGAAGAAAGACATCATGGACCCAGTGATGCAATGCACAACCCTTCCCAGCTAACTCAAATATCTCTCAAAAGGTATTTGTTTTAATCACACGGAGATCAACACGTTATCTATTGGTTTATTCACTCCGAATAGACTGGTGTTGAAAAGGTGGCACTCCTCTCCAGCCATCGCTCACTAAATCAAAACGCACAATCGAGTCTAGAGCCAAGAGATCATCAAAAGTCTCATTAGGACACTTTCCATTTATTCCTTGCTTTCTCACACACTGTGAAAAGTAAGAGATTTTCATGAGTCCTACGCAGTATTCCTGTAATATTGCCAGAACATCCGAGTAATACGCAAGTATTACAATGAAGATGGAAATCCTGCTTGAGCCAACATCAAACAAGCTCATGGTAGGTTACACGTGCGGTTCTTTTAGAACCAATCTTGTGAAAAACTGGAAGGAAACAGTGGTTTAATTCTTAATTGAACTTAAACTCGTTCCAGGCCTCTACGCATTATCATATAATCTTGCCAGAACACTCAGAGTGACTCTTTATTGATCACAGTGACGAGTGGAAATCCTTCTAGTGTTAACATCAAACAGCACTTGGTAGGTGACGTGCATGATTCTTTATGAATTGAGCTCGTGATAACTGGAAAGCAACGATGGTGAAAATCTTAATTGAAATTCACTTGTTCCAGGTTTCATGAATTGACGGCTTCAAATCACAAGGATAATTTATCCAAGTGATTCACTCTTTATGTTCGCAGTCAGCTTTGGACGGTCGAATAAAGAGAACGGGTTTACCCGCGAAATCCTGTCAGGAAGTTACTTAATTGAAACTATCCGTCACGGGTACGATATCTAATATCGTCCAACGGTCTTCACCGACCGGAGGTAAAATGCTACCGAATTAGAATAAAATGTTCAAAGCCATTTTATTCGTGTCGTTGTTGTGTACCTGTTAAAGACGGTGGCGTTGCTATGTACCTGTTGAAGACGGTGGCGTTGCTGTGTACCAGTTAAAGACGGTGGTGTTGCGGTGAACCAGTAAAAGTCGTTCCCACATGCTTATGTTCTTTCTGCAAAAAATTCAAGAAAGTACAAGATGAAGTCTTCCGCTGTACCAAACTCTGAAGCTTTCGAGAATTCAACAAAAAGACATAAGTGTGTGGAACATGAAGTCACGAGGAGGCAAAATTCACAAGTAGGCAAAGATTGCACGTGAAAGGCCAAAAGAACAATGCTCTCAAGCCAAAGCCTAAAAGATCAAACCAACATATTCACAACAAAAGAAAGAAAAGAAGAAAAGACTACGAGCTAAAGAACGAAGACTTAGTATAGTATGCTAGGTTTAGAACTTTGTAACGTGGAGTGACCTCCCTTAGGGGGAGATTGTTAGAAATACGTTTTTACGTATATTAGAAGTATCGGTCACTCCACAATATTATTTATGTTGTAATAGCTCGTAGTTAACAAATAGTTATTAGTTACTTATTAAGTTAAGTAAGAACCGGTCCATGGGCTTGTCATGGGCCGGCCCAAGTCCACATATGTGAGACCCCCAAAATCTGACATGGAACAACTAGGCAACGAGGGGGTAACACGCCATAGTACAAGAAACAATGAATTACAGTTGACACAAAGCTGACGTAATAAAAGCATATATATCACATCATAAATGATCAGAGTTTTAAACATAGGTCCCAGAGTTTTATATGTGGAAAGATATATTATTTCATCATGATTTATAACATAAAGTTGCCCAAAAGATATAATAAATTTCTGACAGTTTATACTAAAACCAGTCTTCTAAAAGCATCACAGAAATCTCCAAGCTGCGATAATATCCTGCGGGCTCCCATCCAAGCAAAGCTAAGTAATAATACCTAAGATTAAACATGTAAAATCGTCAACACAAAGTTGAGTGAAATTCATAGGTTTAGCAGTAAAGGTGTGGAACACAAGCATTCTTTTGTAAAACAAGTAAATAGAGAAAATGGTTATGATCATTAACCATAGTCTGAAACCAATATTATTGCTGTTTAGTTCATGAACCGAAGCTTAACTCAAAGTAAGTTCCTCTAGGGAGTATTCAGCCTAAATACTCAAGTATAAACAAATGTAAGTGCGTCAAGGTAATCGGGACGGGGATTGTCAATCCCGATGGATCCACCCACAACATTCGCGCTTAGCGCAAAGCATACGGGACAATTAACGGTTCATGATCAAGAGAGGAAACTTAAGGCTATTAACTATAAGCAATAACATCAATGAAAACTGTTGGAAAGCATACAAGTCTGAATAGCATATAAGTTCTGAATAACATACAGTTTTTCTTAAATGGATGTGTTCCACCATGTAAAATCTCACCCCACGTTTAGAAACAATGTACAAGTAGTAAAAGGGGCTATGAACTCACCTTTAGTAAGTAATCACAAGGTAAAAAGGGCTGAGCAAAAAGAAGTCTTCACGGACCTATGCAATGGTGACGCGTAATAAGAATGCGTTCAATGAAGCAATAACGTTTTAGAAGTGGTGGAACATAGTATGACTAGGTAACTTGCGTGCGATGGCGAGACCTAAGCTTAAGTTAAAATTTTGACCCAACACTTTGAACCTACTTTAACAACCTAATATCAACCTTGTATGATGGTCCAAGCACTTATTTGTGGGTTCCGAACATTTTTAAGACTCGGTTTGAAAAACCAAAACAAGGGACTGCATTCAGTTTTCTGAAAAGGCTGTGAAGATTTGGTCATATATAAAAATCTATAATAGTACAGGAGGTGAAATTTCTTGACATGTATAGGTATTTCTCTTACCTTTAAAAGTTGGGAAAGAACAGTCCTAGAACTGTTTTCAATCAACGGGAAATGCACTTTTAGTGACAGACTATCAAAACAGAAAGTTGTAAACGTCTTTCGTACCTTACGGTAGATTAAGCATAAATCCCAATCGGTAAAAGATTTTGACACGAAACCAAAAAGAGAAGTTTTATTATATTTGTAGCTACTGTAAAAAGTCATAAAATCATAAATTAATCCTTTTTACCCAAGTCAATTTACCCACGTTTTAAGCATAACATTCAGATTTGACCTAGTTTAGTAAAACGACCGTTTCGGACTCATCCGGACACTTCCCGTTTCCATCCAACTCAACACATACTAATCACATCAGTGGGTATCCATTTTTCAAATAAAAACAAGGTCATATGTTTAAGAAAATTTTGTCATGACCTGTTTGTTTCTGTGGTGATTTCCATACTACAAAAACGACTCCATTTAGCTACCTAACCTCAATCAAGCAACACTTAGGCTATACCAAATCGCCACGCAAGTGTCCTAAGTCCTAATATGCCCTAAGTATCTATAATCTCAGTGGGTTTCACCCAAGGAATTCAAAATCCATGAATAAAAATAATCAAATTACTAGTAACATCAAAACTAAAATGCTAGGAGTGACTCTACCTTCATAACAAGTAGGAATTAATCCAAACACGCAAATTAAACAATTCCTCCTCCTTGATTCTTAGAAATTTCGTGGCCCTTAGCCACGTGTTAAGTCAATCACGGTACTCAGCAACTGAGTAGAAACAATGTAGTGAGACGATCACCGACGATATGGATGCCCGGGGAAACACGAAAACCGCAACCTATCACAATAAGGCGCGCGTTAAAACTCGAACTCAATATCGATATATATACCAAATACAATATGAATCAAATGTTTTCAAAGTATACATGTTTCAAAACCATTGACACGAATCAAATGAATTCATACTACCCATTTATTCCAACACTACACGTTAAAACACTTGAACACTTGAAAATGACCCGTCATACGACGCCAAGTCAACGCAAGTCAAACTATCCTTTACCCTTATTTGGACCAGTAGCTAAGTCATTTATAATGACTAAGCACTTGAGTAAATCACCATGTCCGATGGTGAACACTCAAACTCACGCAACACAGGCATTGAACTACGTGTCCAAAATAAAAATCAGCAAGTACACCCCGAATGTACACACCGATCTACCCTATCTAGACTTGTCCGTTTAACATGAAAATTGGTGTCAATGTCACTTATAACCTGTATAAGACCTCACCAAAATTTGAGCTAAAGTCCACACTTTAAAATCCATCAGCTCGACGCTTTACTCGACTCCAAATTTTAGGACAGATTTGTGCACTTGTTTTGTAACACCGTTTGGACCACTTTAAAATACTATCTCGACAATCCGTCTTCTGAACCACTACTAGACTCATCAAACTCAGTTTGTAAACTTTGAAAATCAGTAGTATCAACTATCTAACCAAGCCTAAAGTCCCCGAGAGTCGACCCAAAATCAGCCACAATTTCGGATTGTGCCGACTTGCGTCTCCCGGTACACGAAAACTAAAACTAGCATAACTTTTGACTCGTAATGAGTTATAAGCTCTATCTTATACCAAAACGACCGTCTCGGAAAACTCTACAACAATTTCAAATAATCTCAGTCTTTCACAGACCTTAAACCCACGAAACATACTGTTTAAGGCTGCTGTCCCAAATTAGCTTTTTAGAAAACATGACAAATCTATTTTTCACTCAAAACCAATCATTCCCATACCCCTAGGATCACTATAATATTATACCCATCAACCAAACACTCCTAAAAACACTTGTATGAAAAATCTAACAAAAATCAAAGATTAAAAACAAGACTTTTAAGGATCAAAACATGATAATCTTACCAAATATAACATATGCAAGATGATTTAAACATCAATCCACCATGAAATTATGGAGTCTTCAAAAAATTGATGCATGTACATGTTTTTGGTGTCAAAAGAACCACAAGATCATTTTAAAGATGGGAGATGAATTTGTTTTTGTTAAAAACAAGTAGAAGTTGATGATTTAAGGTGGTTTAGGGTGAGGTGGGTGATGAAAAAAATGAGGGAGGAGGGAGGAGTTGTATTTTTTTTAGCTAGTTTTGTGTGAGTGTGAAAGTGGAAGTAAAAAGCCTTTTATATGGCTAGTTAATTGGAGGGTCCAATCTTGCCAATTTTGAAACTTGTGGACCTAAAAACAAGTAATAGTTTTAAAGGGTAGAAAATGGTTATTAGTAAATCTTGAAAATATTTACGGGGCTCGGGTTTCGTAAACATACATTTTCAAAAGTTACAATGCATCATAAAAATGACTATACGATTTCTCGACACGACTTAGTACGTAGTTCAAACGACATCATCGAAAATATTAATTATCGAAACAATCAATAAATAAAGTAATATTTTGGGCATCCGTCGGTATCGCGATCACTAGGAATTCTCGTTGTACATTGATTTGAATAAACTCGTTGTAAAACGCACATGGGTGATTTTAAATCAAAAACATTGATTTAAAATAAATATGGAAAAATAAAATAAAAATTTATAATTCCGTACAAAGTATTTATCGATGATCAGAAAATACTTAAGAAAAGTATAATTTAAAAATCTCAGGATTTACATATAGCAATACAAGAAAACGTAATACGTTGGAAAAATTCAAGAAGCACGAATAAAAGAATAAAATAATGTTGGGAAAGTACGGGTTCTCACAGTCTTCCCCCCTAAAGGAACTCTGGTCCCCAGAGTTCTCCTGAAAACAGCAGAAGATGCAAACAAGAAGGGTACAAAGTGTAGAACAATTTCATTGCTTCCCAAGTAATTTCTGCACCACGACATACGTTCACGATTGGAATTTACTATGCTCCAGTTTCTTAGTTCCTTTTCGAATAACTTTTCAGTCTTGGATTAGGATAACGATCTTTCAATACGGAGATACATCGAGAGATAGAGTTGTTGGAAATACGTGCGATAACTAACAAGAATGGACACAAGAATCGCTTAAACAGGCAAAGTGCGATAAAATGAACCAAGATTGTAAATCAACAAGGGGTCGCAAGTCGTGCAACTGTAAAACGTGACAATCTTAAAACGTAATAATCCAGTCACAAGCGAAATAGAAGGGAAAAGAAAACGAATAACATATGATCATTTAAAATACAAGTTGTCTCAATCAGTTGTCTAGCATTTTGGGATTACTTTAAAAAAAACTCAGTTTAAATATTTTCTTAATTAAAAGAAAATTTTACCAAATGTAGTGATTTAAAAATCAAACTCTATATAAAATGAATGGGTAAACAGTTGTCAAATCTTTTTCTTGATCAGGACTTCAAAGTAAAAGTAGAACAGTTCAAAATAGTTATCCTGATCGGCTTAAGAACTTTTGGATGACTGCATGAAATTATTGTTAAAACCTCAGGTTTATCGTTACCATTAGAAAAAAATTCAGATTTTCCAAGTTATTTAGAAACATTGTTTAGAAATTATAATTAAATTTAATAATTTCATTAGGTTGACAGTAAAGTACGATATAATCAAATACTTTAAAAGATACAGCTTGATATCCTTTGAAACATTAGGTAAATTTACCAAAGAGGATATATAGATCCGATACTTAACTTGAAACAGTTATTTTGGTAATTTAAACATTTGATAAAATGTATAAAATGTTCTTAAAAATTAATAATAATTTTTTTTAGAAATTTAAGAAAGTGTTTAAGATATCAAACGATAAACACGTAACAGTTTCTGGTTTTCAAAAGGTGACAAGACAGCAACGAATGTGAATCATATAAAGGTCAACAATCTGTATGCGAGCAATATACAAAGGAATAAGACGGAAGTCGTATCAATTCTTAACAAACGTGGTAGAATAGTCACGTCAATAATAAAAATAATAAGAAACAAGGATAATAGAAAGATTAATTCACGAGTGCGGTTGGCGTCACCAATAACGGCTTATTAAGTTCTCGGTGGTCGAAATACGATCGAAAGGGAAAAGCCACACAACGAATTTTCTAATCAAATAAAATTCTTAAGAAGTCAATTGAGAGAAGTTCCAGTAAGATGAACAACATTAGCAATGAAAGGCGAAATCAACACATGATTCACACGAATGAAATTTCAAGACGATAGTATCTTAACACATATCATGGCAATTACACGTAATCATCGTTCACGTCCAGTCATAAATCACTAATCGCGTCAAGAGACGTCTCGAAGGTCTACCAAAATAGATAGAGATGGTCAATTGATGTAGGAGCATAGCAACGTTGAAACTTTCAAGTCGGGTATCAATGGTAAGAATTTAGGCAAATGGTAACGAAAATCGTATCATGAGGATGATGAGGTAACAGGTAAAACAAAGGTCGTTGAGTAAGGAAATATGTGCTCGAGGCATATACTTAGTTCAAGAAAAGATAAGGGTTCATAGGTGTATGTCGCGAACTGTTGTTACTCGCACAAGAAGTAAAAGTTTTCAAAACTTATATTTATCTAACTTTTTAAGAAACATAATTAAAAAGTTGATTCTTGGTTAAATATTTAAGGCGACTACTATTTGGCCTTGCATGGCTCCTTCTAATTTAAGCATAGGTGATCAGGCCATGCATAATTTAGGACTAGCAATGCGATGCTCATCTTCGTCAAACCAGTATTACAGGTCATATTATTTAAAATATGTATATAATGCCATTTTGTAAAAACAGAAATCAAAATAGTTTATGAAACTATTTGCTAATAAGTTACTGGCTAACTTTTTTAAATCGACAATTCGTATAGTTACAAGGGTTCTTTATAAGACCGTATTAGAACAATTTGTGAAAATACATTGTAAAATTAATATAAGTTAATTTTATAAGATAACCTTCAAGTATTTTGTAAAGTCCAAGTGGAACGTTTGTAAAAATGTTTCGCAAACAATACCAGTTTGAGCTTATATGGCATGACAATAGTTTATAAAGTAGCGATTGGGTTACAAGAGGGAAATAAGGAGTAGTTCAAGACAGTCAACGAAATGGTTACAAGGTGATAAGGTTTCAAGAGGTTTAGCAGGAATCGTCAAGAGACACGTGTTAAGATGGTAACGAACGATACTAAAGCAAGAAATTCAACCTTGGTCCAATTCAGTGGTACGATAGAAGCAAAGAAAAACAATAGAGAATGACAAATAAGTCATATATAAAAGAAAGGATAAAGGAATCCATATGTGTTCACATCGCGATTTATTTGACAAAATACACTTTTAAGAAAGTAGGGTATCAGTTAACAAATAGTACAATCACTTCGAAAAGTTTCTATATTAGGAAGTTACCGAATTTCAAAAGTTCAAGATCTAGGTACATGTATGACCGAACTCAAAGTTACTATTCTATTCTTTTCAAACGCAATCATTGTTTTTAGTTTACAAAATATCATTAGTTAAAGTTTTACGAGCTCAAACGAACTCAAAAACGCTTCAATCCATGTTTTTAACTTTTATTAGTTTTGACCTTTGGGTTTGACTAGACCAATTAACTCACTAAACGATATTCTAAGACTCACAGTCTAATGCATTTCGATGTAAAACAATGTTTTGAACAACTTTCTAGTTTTACCCGAGATTTGAAACGGAATAAAAATGGACGAAAATGCCCTTGCATTAAATCTGTTAACAAAATGATATTTTGGAATTATTCAGAAAATAACTTCTTAGATTTTACAATCTCAAATGGGCGTAACTTGCTCGATTTTAAAGTTTACTGGTCAAATTTTATGTCCTAAACGGACGTCTCAACATGTAGAAATATATATATTTTTATGTCTAAAGTTATAAAAATATTTTCTCGACACTGTTAAACTTCCTGTAAAGTTTCTGTACAAAGTATATTTTTCGACACAGCTTGAAATTAAATCCAAATTTGATGATAACTCAAAATTAATGTACACATAGGACTTATGGATTCCATAAAGACGAAAGAAGGTAAACTGTATAATTAGTCATTTAAGAAAACACAGCATAGAAATGGTTCAAGAATGCCAACGATAATTGGAGACATAAAAAAAACGACGCATATCATCCGTGTCTTCGGCTGCAAGATGCAATGCAGAAAGGTCTCTTGGTGGCATGATTTCCAAAATCACAAGATATATCGAGAAAGAAACGGGACAATAACAAGTGGCATTCCTGGAGCGAGGAGGTTCAATGAAAAGGGAGGATACAAGTAGGATCGTATTCCAAACGATCATCACATAATAAATGACGATTATGTGTTCAAGGTACAACGGATGTTCTAAGTTGAAATCGAAACGTAGAATGGTCAATGAAGTAAGATGTAATCCATGTACAAGTGTCGCGTAAAACGGTGGCGTAAAGGTAAATCAAGATTATGAAAACCCACAATATTATTCAGCACTGATTCAACGAATTCTTCGAGATGTGAGACTCACACGATGTCCTTTAGTCTTTCTGGGAGACACATTGAGCTACACAATGGTCTATAGACTAGACATTCAATTATGAATGGTCGGAAAGAAAATATGCGTGTCTAAGTAGATATTTTAAGGGAAATAAACAATGAAAGCCACACACACGGTAGTAGAATGAAAATCAGAAGTTCATCGAAAACAACACTTATTCAATCCCGAACAATGGTATCGCGAGTGTATGCACAACACGTATCAGCGAGTCAAGAAAAAAAAAACAGACGGTTCAAACCGAACGAGCATATAAAGTCAGTCGTATCACGCATAAATGAAATAGCAATAGTACTCAGAAAAATGAGTATGAAAAGTCGGCAGCATACGCGCTCTGAATACAAGTATGTAACGTCATAACGATATAATATCATTGCAATAAGGTCAATTCACAAGAACAAGAATTCAAGAAATACAGTATAGGCAAATGTAATCACAGTAACATTCAATGATAATTCATGAAGCACATAGGCTTTGAAAAGACATATTAATTATCGTCATTAGCGTAAAGTAATATTTCAAAATAAAATCAAGAGATGAAATACTACAACGATAATTAAAAGTAAAAAATAAGGATTAGAGAGTTACCCGCGAAGATATCGAACAGCAATGGCAAATTCTGTGTTTGACACTTAGAAACAATAAAATATTTGAACTTTCGGTTATAGACTAAGTTTTGAAAAACGACTCAGTTCCCTATAACCATCGCTCTGATACCAATCTGTGAGACCCCCAAAATCTGACATGGAACAACTAGGCAACGAGGGGGTAACACGTCATAGTACAAGAAACAATGAATTACAGTTGACACAAAGCTGACGTAATAAAAGCATATATATCACATCATAAATGATCAGAGTTTTAAACATAGGTCCCAGAGTTTTATATGCGGAAAGATATATTATTTCATCATGATTTATAACATAAAGTTGCCCAAAAGATATAATAAATTTCTGACAGTTTATACTAAAACCAGTCTTTTAAAAGCATCACAGAAATCTCCAAGCTGCGATAATATCCTGCGGGCTCCCATCCAAGCAAAGCTAAGTAATAATACCTAAGATTAAACATGTAAAATCGTCAACACAAAGTTGAGTGAAATTCATAGGTTTAGCAGTAAAGGTGTGGAACACAAGCATTCTTTTGTAAAACAAGTAAATAGAGAAAATGGTTATGATCATTAACCATAGTCTGAAACTAATATTATTGCTGTTTAGTTCATGAACCGAAGCTTAACTCAAAGTAAGTTCCTCTAGGGAGTATTCAGCCTAAATACTCAAGTATAAACAAATGTAAGTGCGTCAAGGTAATCGGGACGGGGATTGTCAATCCCGATGGATCCACCCACAACATTCGCGCTTAGCGCAAAGCATACGGGACAATTAACGGTTCATGATCAAGAGAGGAAACTTAAGGCTATTAACTATAAGCAATAACATCAATGAAAACTGTTGGAAAGCATACAAGTCTGATAGCATATAAGTTCTGAATAACATACAGTTTTTTTAAATGGATGTGTTCCACCATGTAAAATCTCACCCCACGTTTAGAAACAATGTACAAGTAGTAAAAGGGGCTATGAACTCACCTTTAGTAAGTAATCACAAGGTAAAAAGGGCTGAGCAAAAAGAAGTCTTCACGGACCTATGCAATGGTGACGCGTAATAAGAATGCGTTCAATGAAGCAATAACGTTTTAGAAGTGGTGGAACATAGTATGACTAGGTAACTTGCGTGCGATGGCGAGACCTAAGCTTAAGTTAAAATTTTGACCCAACACTTTGAACCTACTTTAACAACCTAATATCAACCTTGTATGATGGTCCAAGCACTTATGTGTGGGTTCCGAACATTTTTAAGACTCGGTTTGAAAAACCAAAACAAGGGACTGCATTCAGTTTTCTGAAAAAGGCTGTGAAGATTTGGTCATATATAAAAATATATAATAGTAAAGGAGGTGAAATTTCTTGACATGTATAGGTATTTCTCTTACCTTTAAAAGTTGGAAAAGAACAGTCCTAGAACTGTTTTCAATCAACGGGAAATGCACTTTTAGTGACAGACTATCAAAACAGAAAGTTGTGAACGTCTTTCGTACCTTACGGTAGATTAAGCATAAATCCCAATCGGTAAAAGATTTTGACACGAAACCAAAAAGAGAAGTTTTATTATATTTGTAGCTACTGTAAAAAGTCATAAAATCATAAATTAATCCTTTTTACCCAAGTCAATTTACCCACATTTTAAGCATAACATTCAGATTTGACCTAGTTTAGTAAAACGACCGTTTCGGACTCATCCGGACACTTCCCGTTTCCATCCAACTCAACACATACTAATCACATCAGTGGGTATCCATTTTTCAAATAAAAACAAGGTCATATGTTTAAGAAAATTTTGCCATGACCTGTTTGTTTCTGTGGTGATTTCCATACTACAAAAACGACTCCATTTAGCTACCTAACCTCAATCAAGCAACACTTAGGCTATACCAAATCGCCACGCAAGTGTCCTAAGTCCTAATATGCCCTAAGTATCTATAATCTCAGTGGGTTTCACCCAAGGAATTCAAAATCCATGAATAAAAAGAATCAAATTACTAGTAACATCAAAACTAAAATGCTAGGAGTGACTCTACCTTCATAACAAGTAAGAATTAATCCAAACACGCAAATTAAACAATTCCTCCTCCTTGATTCTTAGAAATTTCGTGGCCCTTAGCCACGTGTTAAGTCAATCACGGTACTCAGCAACTGAGTAGAAACAATGTAGTGAGACGATCACCGACGATATGGATGCCCGGGGAAACACGAAAACCGCAACCTATCACAATAAGGCGCGCGTTAAAACTCGAACTCAATATCGATATATATACCAAATACAATATGAATCAAATGTTTTCAAAGTATACACGTTTCAAAACCATTGACACGAATCAAATGAATTCATACTACCCATTTATTCCAACACTACACGTTAAAACACTTGAACACTTGAAAATGACCCGTCATACG
The DNA here is from genome assembly GCA_025667525.1 of Glebionis coronaria. NCBI lineage: Eukaryota > Viridiplantae > Streptophyta > Magnoliopsida > Asterales > Asteraceae > Glebionis > Glebionis coronaria. The sequence goes on from CM046877.1 coordinate 489,356,990, forward strand.
ACGCCAAGTCAACGCAAGTCAAACTATCCTTTACCCTTATTTGGACCAGTAGCTAAGTCATTTATATAATGACTAAGCACTTGAGTAAATCACCATGTCCGATGGTGAACACTCAAACTCACGCAACACAGGCATTGAACTACGTGTCCAAAATAAAAATCAGCAAGTACACCCCGAATGTACACACCGATCTACCCTATCTAGACTTGTCCGTTTAACATGAAAATTGGTGTCAAGGTCACTTATAACCTGTATAAGACCTCACCAAAATTTGAGCTAAAGTCCACACTTTAAAATCCATCAGCTCGACGCTTTACTCGACTCCAAATTTTAGGACAGATTTGTGCACTTGTTTTGTAACACCGTTTGGACCACTTTAAAATACTATCTCGACAATCCGTCTTTTGAACCACTACTAGACTCATCAAACTCAGTTTGTAAACTTTGAAAATCAGTAGTATCAACTATCTAACCAAGCCTAAAGTCCCCGAGAGTCGACCCAAAATCAGCCACAATTTCGGATTGTGCCGACTTGCGTCTCCCGGTACACGAAAACTAAAACTAGCATAACTTTTGACTCGTAATGAGTTATAAGCTCTATCTTATACCAAAACGACCGTCTCGGAAAACTCTACAACAATTTTAAATAATCTCAGTCTTTCACAGACCTTAAACCCACGAAACATACTGTTTAAGGCTGCTGTCCCAAATTAGCTTTTTAGAAAACATGACAAATCTATTTTTCACTCAAAACCAATCATTCCCATACCCCTAGGATCACTATAATATCATACCCATCAACCAAACACTCCTAAAAACACTTGTATGAAAAATCTAACAAAAATCAAAGATTAAAAACAAGACTTTTAAGGATCAAAACATGATAATCTTACCAAATATAACATATGCAAGATGATTTAAACATCAATCCACCATGAAATTATGAAGTCTTCAAAAAATTGATGCATGTACATGTTTTTGGTGTCAAAAGAACCACAAGATCATTTTAAAGATGGGATATGAATTTGTTTTTGTTAAAAACAAGTAGAAGTTGATGATTTAAGGTGGTTTAGGGTGAGGTGGGTGATAAAAAAATGAGGGAGGAGGGAGGAGTTGTATTTTTTTTAGCTAGTTTTGTATGAGTGTGAAAGTGGAAGTAAAAAGCCTTTTATATGGCTAGTTAATTGGAGGGTCCAATCTTGCCAATTTTGAAACTTGTGGACCTAAAAACAAGTAATAGTTTTAAAGGGTAGAAAATGGTTATTAGTAAATCTTGAAAATATTTACGGGGCTCGGGTTTCGTAAACATACTTTTCAAAAGTTACAATGCATCATAAAAATGACTATACGATTTCTCGACACGACTTAGTACGTAGTTAAAACGACATCATCGAAAATATTAATTATCGAAACAATCGATAAATAAAAGTAATATTTTGGGCATCCGTCGGTATCGCGATCACTAGGAATTCTTGTTGTACATTGATTTGAATAAACTCGTTGTAAAACGCACATGGGTGATTTTAAATCAAAAACATTGATTTAAAATAAATATGGAAAAATAAAATAAAAATTTATAATTCCGTACAAAGTATTTATCGATGATCAGAAAATACTTAAGAAAAGTATAATTTAAAAATCTCAGGATTTACATATAGCAATACAAGAAAACGTAATACGTTGGAAAAATTCAAGAAGCACGAATAAAAGAATAAAATAATGTTGGGAAAGTACGGGTTCTCACAACATAAGACTTGGAAGTTTAAATACCCCTTTCCTCCTTGGAAAGGGGTTGGTTGTTGTTCATTTCATGTTTTCATTTAATAAAGAAGACACATATTTTCTCTCACTTTCTCTCTCTAGTTTCTCTCTCTAGAAAACATCAACCCACTTCATAGATTCATAGGTTATCAATATTCTACAATAAGGTTTGTATGGCTGAAAAAATGGGCACGTTGGTTGCCGATTGATGAGATGAAAATGGTGTGTGTTTCTTTAACTGATTAAGAAAATCAGTAAACAAATAGGGTGTTGTGTGCATCAGCTTAAAAGAAAAGTTGACGAAAAGTGGAAAAGGTGTTTCTAATGGATAAGCAGGTTATGGGTGATTATTAGACTTGGTTTGTTGAATGGTAATGAAAAGCTGATTAAAAAAATCAGTAAAGTGAATGAGAGGGTGATAATAATGCGATGGGTGTTGTGGTTGTTTGTTCCTAAACCAAGACGTAGTTGATGGGCATTCTCAGATCACAAGACCAGGCCACTGAACCAGCCAAGATGCTCGTCAGAACCCATTGATATCAACCACTGAGCCTTTAAAGCGATTGAAATCAGGCTAAGCCTGATAGGTTGAACGGATGTCGTGCCAAAACCGGTGAGCTGAACCACTCCCTTCAGAGAACAATAATCAAGTAGGTGATGAAAACTATCAGCAAATGGTCTATCCTAGACAGCCATCTAGTGGAATGGTCGTTGATCAGGGGTTATACAGTGGGCTTGCACAACTCAAGGGTGATGTCTAGAGTTATAGAAACCAAATTTGTTCACCAAGCGTGGTCACTCACTAGAATTAAATCTGAACCCCTGTCCCCAAATGTATGGACCCTTCTCACTATACCAGGTATTTAGACCCTTCAAACCAGCGATCCCCTCAGAGACAATAAACCTCCAGTATTTCTGAACCTCCAACGGTTCTGAACTTTCACTCTAGACCCCTGTCTTCATCTCTGAATCCTCTATCATCCAAGATCTCTGAACCTGTTACACTTTAGGTCGCTGTGTGAACCCTGGACTAGCGAACCAAGGTCAGAGACCATTATCAGAGGTTGTACCAGATTGCTGGACCCCGATCCCCAGATCTCTGAAACCCAGGTTAGTGAACCCCTGAACCCTGTCACTGGACCCCTGTCCCCTCTCTGGTCTCCTGTCAATCCAGCAGACTAGATCCTCACCCACTAGTTGTTCTGGACCCTCACCCACCAGTTGTTCTGAACCTTCAGCAAAGTCTGAACCACCAGCAAGTCTGAACCTCCAGCAGGTTTGAACTATCAGTTGAACCACCAGAGGTTCGACTCACCGACTACCATCAAATCAGAACTCTTAAGACCTTAATCACGACACTATCCAAAGATTGCAGCCCAAGATTTGAGATCGGTTGTAATGCAAGGACGGTTGATTGAAAGTTCTGTAGCACAATTGATGAAGTTTAAATGGTGAAGCTCAGGGGTTTGAAAAATGATTGACGAACAAAGTGTGTAGTGATGCAAAAGCTGCTTGTACAGCAACTTTTGAGGGGGAGAGAATACACTTATCAAAGTGTTTACACACTCATCAATCATCATTATTAGGTACATATACTTCTACTCTTGCACATCGATTATGTATACCTGAAACCAAACCCTACAACACTCTCACTTCACCAAACCAAAACAAAAACAAAAAATAATCTTCTTACATCCTTCATAAAACAAGACCTCCTCACAACCTTCAACTATTTAGGGATTCATGATATGTGAATTTGTTTTATGAAACTGAGTCCCTGGTTATTGAGCTATAATGTGACATCAAAGTTTACCTTCAACAATGTGACATCAGAGGTTTACTTTCAGATGATCGCAATGAACCGTTACCCAAAGTAGTTAAAACCCCTTGTAGAGCCACACCAAGTACTACTTATGGCACATAAGTGAAGGTACCCATCGGTGCAAATAAGAGATATCATGTACAATGGTTTAAAAAAACATCAGAACCTCTTCTCTTTCACATCATCAGAGGTGCATGACATACTCATCAAAGGTAAAGGTACACAATGGTTTTGTTGGGTCGAATTATTGAGTTGATAAGTCAAAACACAACAAAATAAGAAGACAAGGGCTAAAAAGTACAAGTTGCAAAAGAACAAGCCGTTGGAGTCTTTTTATTACTTTAGCTTTCTTTGTAAGCTATGTTTTCTAGTATATAAAGAAAACATAGGACGTAGGTTTTATATCATATCATTCATTCACAATGTAAACCTAAAGTGTGTGTCGCACTAGACGTGGGATTCAATGTATACACGTCTAGTGGATGTTTGTTATTAATATAATGAACATCCCATTTGTTTTAATTCGTGTCTTTATGTGCCTAAACACCTTGTCATGATCATTGTTCTTTTCCGCTATGTTATCATATGAATGATGATCAAACCTAGATATATGGTTCCTAACCATTGAGTCGAACGATTATAGGGATCAACAGGTTTAACCATCAGAACTTCTCCTCTTCACCCTTCACCAGAGGTTCGTACCTTGCACTCATCAGAGGTTACTTGGTTAGTACTTTACACCCATCAGAAGTTACACACAAAGGTTGCACCCATCAAAGGTTGCACCCATCAGAGTTTGCACCTAGCAGAGGTCCTCATCATAGGTGTAACCATCAGAGGTCGCACCCATAATCGTCAGATGTCACCTTCAGAGCTCGCACCCATCAGAGGTAGCCATCAGAGCTCACACCATCATAGGTCACCATCAGAACTTACACCCATTAGAGGTGTAACCAGAGACCTCTAGACCTCAAGTACTCATATGTTTCTTAAAATTTTAAAAGACTTATTTTTATTCTTAAACTTATTTATCAAAAAGATTTCAAAGGTTAAGTGATTTTAATGGTTAAAATTCAGAAATTTTACAACATCAGCTCTTAAGTTTATAAACTTAAAGCCAATCCGAGTAAAGTCAGTACAGATAGGAAGAATCTCCTTGCCTTAAGGCTAAAGCATCACAGATCCTTGAACGGGATAGCCAAAGGCTGAAAGTTCACCAAGTGTCGGTTTTACCACCACATCAACAAATGGTTATCAGTTCACTATGTCTAACCAACAAGAAAGAATTGGATATTCCAAAGTACACAGCTAACCGATAAAGAATTATCAAATCCGTTTATGGCTAATAGTTTGCCAAAAACTATTGAACCAGCTAAGTTGGTTAAGCCACAAGGTTACAACTTGGGGCCACATGGGTATTCAAACACCCTCAAAAATCTAAGGTTCAAACCTTAGTATCGAAGCAATTCGATCAAGGGACTCAATCCCTAAAATGGTGAATAATATAAGTGTGTGAAGCATTCAAAAATTGCTACTTTGTGAAGCAGTTTTTGAGGGGGAGAAAGACACACTTCTGATGATATGAAGACACATCCCTGATGATGTACCTCATAGATATCCTCACCATACCATACAACACAACCATCCCACCACTACATATGTAACCTCTCACAACAACAAACAAAACAAAAACAATCACATACCAAAAATCAAAATTTTATTCAGGAGCATCACTCAAAAAAATCCATCACATTCCTTAAATAGGTATTGACGGGTATCTGATGAATGTTTGAAGAAAGTAATGATGAAGCTGGTATTGGTGGTGTGTTTGAATAGGTTATAGGTTTTATTGAATGAAAGAAGTTGGTTTTGGGTAAAAGAGTTGTGTATAGCTTATGTTAACATCAGATGTAGTGAACAAGTGTTTTGGGATTCGATTGTATACTTGGGTGCTTAGTATTTTGGAGTAAAGTTTTTTAGCCGTGTTTGATCACCATTGTTTGGAACGAGTCTCTGAAACACCAACATAACCCAAGTCTCTGAATATGTTCATCAGAGACTTCACATGATGATGATGAAGATCTGGTGTAAAGTTAGAGCACATGTTAGACACTTCAACAAAAAATGATTAGAAGTTTATTATATTTTATGTAACTTTGTTGTATCTTAGTATGTAATAATAAGCCGTTATGCTCACTTACTACTAAAAGACGTAGGCTATATTTCTATTCAAATAGGGGGAGATTGTTGGGCCAATTTAGAGCCTAAATTGTCCTTGTACTGATTTGAATGAAATATACCCTAATTATAGGTCGGTAAACATAAGTAAGTTTACCGAGTCATCCTCAAGATGTTCTTAGAAGTCCATAGAGACTCATTCACTACTGCAGCGGATCTGAGTCAGTGAAGAAAAGAACCAGGATCAGGATGATGGAGTAAGTGAGTAATGACAATGACTCACTAACTCCCGAAGACCATCTCTGATATGAAGACCTGAAGTATTTATACTGAAGACATAGTGGGAACTTCCTTGGGTGAAAAAGGAAGAATATAAAGTGCAAGGTGGTTACTTGACTTTATTAAAGATTCCAAAGGAAGCTTCACTTTCCCACTATATATAGTGGTCTCATTGCTTAGAGATGGTCAGAGATTTCCACCACCAAAATACACATAGTGTTAGTGTTAGGATTTCCTCCTCCCATTGGTTCTTTCCTTTCTTGTAACAATGGGAGTTTAGTTTGTCATCATCGCTCGGTTGTTATTCCGCAAACAACCAGGCAACACTTGTATATTTGTTGATTCATTATTAATAAGATATACAAACGACGAAAAGTACAAGCTTATGTTATTAGTTAGTCAATTGATTAATTGTGCACATTGTTCTTCGTAGATCTTCATAGATTCGATATGTGCACAAGATTAGTGGACCATCGGCAAACTTTAAATTTGATATTTGAAAGGTGATCACTTAAAATTATGATGTGGACTTTATTGATTATGAGTGGTTTTTCAAGGGTGGATGATTGATTAATTATCGATTAAAATCGTGTTTTTTTTATTTTTGGACTTAAATAAATATTGAAATAAAAGCTAAATTTTTTCACAAGCAATTTGCATCAATAAAAAAGTCTAGATATGAATAAATATGGGAGTAAGTGGTTAAACACAAATAGTTCTTATGAGTAAGTTTAAGCACTTTTACTTGTAAATGACAATGATCTTATTTATAAGCTTGGTATGAGAAAAGTGATACTTGAGGATGATAAATACTCATGGCAACAAAAGCCCTAATTAAGGTCATTGCTCTCTAGTTAGTCCTTCCATTAATAACGTTAGTGTGTAAGTACTTAACCAAAAATATAAAAAAAGGATAGCGTAGAATAATTTTCAAAAATTAAAAGATGGCCAAGATGGATAAATTATGAGAAAAATGTAAAATAGAGCTTTGAAATATAAGATTGCATGAGGACAATACAATAGTCAAGTGTAGGGAATTTTATGAGTGTGTAAACACCCATCAGTAATAACCCAATATACACTCATCACAGCTAAATAAACCTAATTGTGCCATAAAATATCAGAATTACACGTGGTTTGGTTATTTGTGCTTGTGCAGGCAAATCAGATACAAATGAAGCAAACATGAACTTTTACAGATAAATTTTGAATAAATTTGAAGAAAACAAGACACAAGAGTGAAGAGGGCACAACATCAGAGTTGAGGGACTATTCTTTCCAAAGTTCAAAAGTTTGTGTGCTCAACTGATAAGTTTAGAAAGATCAAAGACAAAATATGTAAATTCTGCAAAGATGGAAGTTCAAGTCTTGAAGTTAAATATTGAAAAGTTTAAGGACCAAAGTTGTCAAGTATTAAAACTACAATTCAAAGGACTAAACTTGCCTCACCTTCAAAATTATAAACTTAAAGGACTTAAATGGTCATTTTCCAAAGTTATTAACAAAGGGTTTAGTCTGCCAAATACTGAAAGTTAAACTACAAACACCAGACTTGCCATAACTTGGAAGTTATTATACTAGGAGACATTTGGACCAATGAGAGCTCAGGAAAGGGTTGTCATGGATCACCAAATCATCAAGTCAGTACCATTCATAGTGGATAATAATCGATGGCTAAGATTGTGATCCTGATTTAAAGCCATCATCCAATAATATTACTCCACATCACCATCTTTTTTCATGAGAAATCGAAGACGACTTAGGCTGTGTTTGGCAACATTTTTTTGGAGCGTTTTGGAGCGACAAGCGGTTAACATTTTGATTTAAAAGCTTGTTTGGTGGTAGGGCAACTAGAGTTTGAAATCACACAACTGCTCCTATTTGAAATGCTTGATACATAAGTATTTCAGAATATGCTCCAAGCGTTTTGCTTTAAACTTAAAAATAGACCCTTTTTAGTTTCTTAATTACTTTGTTATTTCTCTAATTAGTTTTTAAAATTTAATGTGTTTATGTCCTTTTTCGTAATTCTACAATTTATAATTACTGCTACTGATACGTTTACCAAACATTTTCTTTCGCAAACAGCTACTTCTTACCGCTTCTACTAACTGCTACTACTTACTGCTTACTCCCCCTGCTTACTGCTCCTGCTTCTTCAACTGCTTACTGCTACATGTCGCCAAACATACACTTAGTAGGTTTCAGAAGCTGGGACAAGAAGGAAAATAGCCGACTACGTGGTTTATATTGATTATGAATCACATGTGATTTAAACGTAAAAAAGGTGATCCCTTATAATTTTTGTGTTCGCATATGTTTTCGCGCATTTTTGTTTGCTACCCTATTTTTGTGTGTTTTTGCTATATTTCGGTCGATTTTGCTCGCTTCCCTTTGTTTTATCCTGCTTATGTACGATTTCACATGTTTCCGTACGTTTTTGTATGTTTTTTTGTTTTTGTGTTTTTGTTTTTTTTGTACGAGAACATTAAAACTCGCAAAAACGTGCGAAAGCAAACAAAAACGAAAAAAACACGCTAAAACGCGCGAAAACATAAGAGACGTATTTTCTAACATTTTCGTGTGTTTTTCTATATGTTTTCTCACGTTTTTTCACATTTGTCCGTTCTCGCATGTTTTCTTATGTTTTAACGTGTTTTCCTATGTTTTCACTCGTTTATGTACGGTTCGCACATTTTCTCACGTCTTTTTACGTTTTATTGCGTTTTTCATGTGTTTTCGCTTTTTTCGTATGTTTTTGCGCGTTATCGCACCTATTTGGTTGTTTTCACATGTTTTCTTACGTTTTTCGGTATCGCGCGTTTTCTTACGTTTGAGCGCATTTTTTGTTTTTGCGCGGTTTTACGTTTTCATGCTTTTTTACGTTTTTTGTCTTAATTCACGTTTACGCGTGTTTTCTTGCATTTTATCGCGGTATCATACGTTTTCACTTGTTTTCGTTTGTTTTAATGTTTTCACGTGTTTTTGCTATTTTCGATCGCTTTCGTTGCTTCCCTCTTTTTCGGTCGCTTATGTACGGTTTCGCATGTTTAGTACGTTTTTATATGTTCACACATTTTCTTACCTTTTCACGCGTTTTCTTTTGTTTTCGTGTGTTTTTGTATGATTTCGCGCGTTTCCCATATATTCGATTGTCTTTGCACGTTTTATTTTTTTATCGTGCATTTTCTTATCTCTTGGCGTGTTTTCTGTTTTCGCGCGATTTTTATGTTTTCGGGATTTATTCACGTTTCCGCACATTTTATATGCTTTCGCGCGTTTTATTGTGTTCTCTTACGTCTCCGCGGTTCTCTTAGGACGTTTTTGTTTATTTCGATGTTTTCTCGCGTTTTGTTACCATTTCGGCTGTTTTCGCACGTTCTCTTACGTTTAGGTGCGTTTTCTTACATTTACACGCGTTTTTGTTTGTTTTCGCATACTTTTATATTTTTGTGCTTTTTTTACGTTTTCGTGCTTTTTTATGTTTTCGCATTATTTCTTATGTTTACGTGTGTTTTTGTTTGTTTTCGCGTTTCTCATGTTTTCGCACCTTTTCGACTGTTTTCTCGCAATTTAGAAATAATGAGGGTGTGGTTACAGCGAGTTTTAGTAAAATTTACGCATTAGTCTCTCCAAGTTTTTTCAATATTAAATTTTGTCTTTTTTATCAAATGAGTTGGAGGATCTAGATTAGTCTTTTAAATAAAATAAAAAAAATTCAAAATAACTCAATAGTCAACTCCAACCCAAATATTATTCATGTAATTTTATTTCCCTTAAAGTTCACTTCATGTTTTTAATAAGAGAAGGTTTATATTAGATACCTTGTATCCTTTGGATAAAAGGGGACCAATCCCCACCTTCCATCTAATCTTGATAAAATGCCTAGATTAACCCTTATTCTTTAATTAAAAACAAGCGGAGGGGCATTTTTGTCATTTTACCCCTCCCATCTAACACAACCTACCACTCCCACATCCCAGATCTGGATCGATGTTTTTTTTTCTTCTCTCTAAAACACTAATATTGAGTATTTGTATGTTCGTTTCTTCTCGACTCAAGACAAATTGAAAGGCCTACTAATATCAAGCGTTAAATTGTTTTTGGTTGTTAAAGGGTTATTTGGATTTTAGGTCTAATTCAAACAAGCACGTAATAAGAGAAAATATTATTTAGCTATTTATCCGTAAAACAAAGTGCAAGTACCAATTAATATTCACAAAGTACAAATTTCTAATGCATGAAAGTAAAAATGCTTGAAATGTAAACAAAATGAAAGTATAGGGACAAAATGTGCAAAATCAGAAACTAAAGGGACCAATTATGAAAATTATAACAACTAGTCAAACAAACTTAACAACTTTCAAAACTGTCTAACTAAAATTGTAACAAATGGAAATATAAGGACTGACTTTTGCAAAACCTGAAAAGATGGAAGTTAAAGGCTGATTACAAAGTTTAGTAAAAACCAAGGACCAATATGCAATTAAAAGGGAAATTTTCACAAAAACGGGCACACACTTAACAATAAGCTCGAATGAGCTTATTACTCAACCAAAATCAATCTAGTTTTTTCTAAACTGCTTAAAATTGAAAATAAGCTAGCCTTGCAAAAGGATTTTAATTAAAAGCTTTTAAATCTCATCTTAGCTTATCTCAATAAGCCAACAATAAGTCCATTTGAAATCTAGTCATCCACATAACGATTTTATTGCAAAAACTTATTAATCAATCCTCAAAAAGCTTGGAATGTCTTTTGGTTTTGAAAATGGTCAACAGAATAAGCTAGAATCTTCAATAAGCCAAAAACAGCTTATTTGACCAAAGTTTGACCAAAAACTCAATAAGCTGAAATTCTCAGAATCTATTCATGACATGTTTGCAAATAATTTTGTAAAAGAAAATGGGGATATTTGTGAAATGGATTGAGAGATCTAAGAAAACAGTATGCTACTTATCACAGGGAATGCAATTTGCTATAGAGCTGATTAATAAGCCAAGAACTCACTCAAAAGCTAAAACTGTATGGTTTCCTTATAAGCAGTGAAAGCTAGGATGATAAGCTACAATTGAAAACAGGTTTCAAGCAAAATTATCAAGTAACAAAGAAATGCAAAGGAATCAAAGTAAGCAAGTTTTCACTGATGAACTTTCAAAAAGATTGACCCAAAGTTTTTCAAGTCCAATGCCTTTTTGACTTTTCTTTTGACTTCAAAGTTTTACCAAAATACTTACACTGTCTTACAAAGTGTAAATGAACACTAAACAACAACTTTTACACACTGAATCACCACAAATGATCCAAAACCAAACACCACTTTAAAATCCGTAAATGAACTTTTTCAAAGACCTTTTGAGTACAAGTGAATGATTGATTAAGAGACTTATCAAACATAGTTCAAATGAAGTAACGGAATGGTTTAGAGTCAAAATCAAGCTAGTAAACAGGTTAAACCACAAAATGAGTACTAATGAGCAATTACTGATGAAAGACTAAATTTGACCAAGTAAATCTGATTGTAAAGTTGTAAGACTACAATTACACTATCAAACTAACACAATCAAGCTACAAGTAAGCTAGTCACACAATCAGTTCAGCAGATAAGGATTATTCTAGATATTGAGCATGCAGAGACATTTTAGGGGAACAAAAACAAGGAATTAAGAACTATTTAGCTTTAAAGCCTCTGTTGAAGGATTAGAGAGGCGTTGAGCCTTCTAAAAACCACTAAACCACCAAGTATCAACCACCAGCAACCATCATCATCATCATATACTGCTACAATCAACTACCCTGCTACAAATGCTTCAAATGACTGAAAATTAACTGCAAATGGAATATGAACCAGCTACAAGTCTTCACAACATCAAAAAACTTCCATTGATCATGGATGATCAACAGAAACACTCAGTATCACCAGGAGATTGATTATGTAGGTATAAGAAAGAGATTGAGTGAAAATGAAGGATTGAATTTCATTAATGGGGAAAATTCGGTTACAATTCTGTTACTAACTAAATAACTGACTCTTAGGTGGTTGTCAAACACCTAAGAGTAGTTACTAACTACTTTGAATGACTGGGAATGAAAGAGAATTGAAAAGTGTGTGTTTTTCACACCTACAAGCTACTACTTACAAATGATCTAGCTAAGTCCTATTTATAGAGTGAGAATGAGAGTCTGTTGGGTTGATGACGTGTTGTAGCCAATCACTGAGCTCCACGTGTCTTCAATCTCTTAATTGCAAAATTCAGCTTAATAACACATTTGGGGGTTTTTGATTGAATTAATTTTAGCTTAATTGGATGTTATGAATGAATTCGTCTCTTGAAATGAAGCACTTTTCATGTTTATTGCTCCTCTTGATATGCAGTGTAGCAGATTCTTGATCCTGGGATCGCTATAACTTTGTAGATGATACGTGTGTTGGGTCAAAAAGTTGATGTGGCAGAAACTCAAAAAAATAAAGAAAACGTGAAGTTATTGTCTAAGCGTTGTCAAGACTAATTTGGGCGTTGACAAGAGTTAATTAGGCGTTGATGGCTCAAGCATTGTCGTGTGCAATCCAAGCATTGTCACATGCAATTCAAGCATTGACAAAACGTAGACAAAGAAGCTTATAGAAGCTTCTATTTAGATAAACATGCAAAAGATATTCTGCATAAGTTTATTTAAATAGAAGATTTACTTGTTTATTCATTCTTATCTCTTGTAAACCCTAATCCTTACACTATAAAAGGAACCAAGGGTCATAGGTTTTATATATAATTCATTCACAATGTAAACCTAAAGTGTGTGTCGACTAGACGTGGGATTCAATGTATACACGTCTAGTGAATGTTTGTTATTAATATAATGAACATTCCAATTGTGTTTTAATTCATGTTTTGTGCCTAAACACCTTGTTAATGGTTGTTGTTCTAATTCCGCTAGATTGTTAATCATATGAACAATGATCATTCCTAGTAGCTTAAAAGATCTGGAAACCAAGTTTTCCACAATTGGTATCAGAGCCTCGTGGCTCGTGATGCTAGGACCAACAAGGTGTTCGTATATCGAGAAGAGAAGAAAAATCCGTCTAGGGTTTTTCTGGACGTTTTTGTATGCGCAGCAGTATTCAGAAGGTCATAACTTTTGATTGAACCGTTGGATCGTCACGAAATTTTATATGTGTGTTCTACATACATAGATCTAAACATCCACCAGAGGAATTGTCGAGTTTTATCCCCAGGCAAAAGTTATTAAGCGTCGAAGTTGGCTGTAGAGATGATTTTCAGTTTTCTGTTTCACATGAAATAATGAATTAGGGTTTATTTTAAACCCTAGATCATTACTATACAGAAAAGAAACATGTTGCTGATTGTAAAAGACATGTTTCTTGGAATCATGATAAACCCTAGATCAATCTTTGAACAGTTAAAGAAGGATGTTGCTACTTGCTTTGGTGAATCAATTTTTGAATTGATGATGAACCCTTGTAGAAACATATGGTTCATAGCTGCTATATCAATCATGATTTTCTGCTTCATGATCATACGATGGTGATTTTTAAGCAGCAGGTTAAAGGATTTAAAATAACTGTTTACATCATATGAAGATATACTGCGTTTGCAGATTAGGGTTTTGGATACAGTAGCAGTGATATAGACAAAAAGATATATTGTTTGTGTTGCTGTTGATAACGAGAAGGATATGCAGCCAAAAGATATGTATCTATTTTGGGCTTAGATCAAGTGTGTGCTCATCCATGATAACAAACGTGAGGTTTAAGTCATTCAATTCTGATTGGTGAAAATTGTTGTATTCACACGATTGTAGTTTGGTGTTCACATGTTTTTACTAGTTTATGTTCACACGGCCAAAGGACAATATGCATGTCTGCAGTGACGTAAGGCTTCAATTGTGTTCACACGGTTGAAGAACTCTCATTGGTGCTCATATAATCACAAGAAGGGAGCTAAATATATACATGCTGTTAAGATGCGTCTTCAAAGCTTCATGTGAAAATTGTATACACACGATCAACAGTCAAAAGATAGAATAGGATATTCACCTACCTATTTTCGTGGGGTATTATTCTATTTCCTATTTTGTGGGAAAGAAATCACGTGATAATAGGAATGACAGCTTTTGGACGTGATTTGTTGCCCTAGATGACATCAGCAGAAAGAAGCGCTGACAAGGCATGGTTAGACGCTGACAGGAAGGATTTTGACGCTGACAGAATAAGTCAACGCTGATAGAGTTGACAGTGTCGTCCGATATATGAACTTCAACGCTGATAGGTATTGTCCGATATTGGACAATACATCTGACCAAGATATTGGACAGAAGAGAATATTGGACAACACAATGATTGCTGCTGTTTGAGAAAATTAGACGTTTTAAGCACACAAAAAGGAGGATTATACACACGAAGGTACATGGAATCTCCGTTTTAATATAGAATATCATGTTGATATTTATGGCTCGGATATTTTTAAAAGGAATTAATGATCTTAAAGCGAGTTAGCAACTATTCGTGAGAATTTGATGGATATTTTAAACTATGTAATCGGGATAGCCTTGTGAAAGAGTTATCCATTAGGATACTTTTACATATGGTATGAAGATGTGATTTCATTAAAATCGTCATGAAGAGGTGTTGGCTTAAGGGGAAGAATTCTTATGGTAAGTTTGATGATTGAAGAAGATTTTCGCGAGTTTGTGTTCTATCATATCTTAAAGTCATGCACTGGTGACTTTAAAGGTAACTTGTTCGTGCTTTACATGGTTGGTGATGAAGACTTGTCATAACACTTGAAGGAGTTACATTATCGTGCTCAGTGTCTCACAAAGGATGAGAATATTGACAAGAGATCGAGGTCTACTTATACTTAGCTCCATGAGTATAAGTTCTTAGTCACATGGATAGTACAAGACATGGAACATAGGCTTGGGTTATTCTACTTCTACATCAAAAATATTATATTAGTTGTTCTTCAAGATCATTACATAGAGCTACGTTTGGAGAATCTTCAAAGATTGCAACATTGTTTACTTTCCTGTTGATGTGACAAAAAGGGGAAGAAATACATGCTACACTTGAGGGGAAGCAACTTGAAGATCATGTACAACTTACAAGAGATACACATAGAGTTTTGCCACTATCAACTAGGGGAAGATTGTTGGGTCAAAAAGTTGATGAGGCAGAAACTCAAAAAAATGAAGAAAACGTGAAGTTATTGTCTAAGCGTTGTCAAGACTAATTTGGGCGTTGACAAGAGTTAATTAGGCGTTGATGGCTCAAGCATTGTCGTGTGCAATCCAAGCATTGTCACATGCAATTCAAGCATTAACAAAACGTAGACAAAGAAGCTTATGGAAGCTTCTATTTAGATAAACATGCAAAAGATATTCTGCATAAGTTTATTTAAATAGAAGATTTACTTGTTTATTCATTTTTATCTCTTGTAAACCCTAATCCTTACACTATAAAAGGAACCAAGGGTCATAGGTTTTATATATAATTCATTCACAATGTAAACCTAAAGTGTGTGTCGACTAGACGTGGGATTCAATGTATACACGTCTAGTGAATGTTTGTTATTAATATAATGAACATTCCAATTGTGTTTTAATTCATGTTTTGTGCCTAAACACCTTGTTAATGGTTGTTGTTCTAATTCCGCTTTGATTGTTTAATCATATGAACAATTGAAGGTCTACGCGATCATTGACCTATTCTATATGATTGATTAGATGGATAAAGATGGTTGATTGATTGATAAATATAAGAAATATGAGATGAAGGAGATGATGGAGTAGAGAGAGAAATGAGAGAAAAGAGAAAAGTAGAGAGAGAAAGTAAAGATGGAATTAGTGAAAAATGTGAAATGAACAACCAACAACCCCTCCTAACATGCTAGGAGGGGATATATATATAGCCCACCCTACATGTGGGCTATATGGACTATACATTAACTAAATGGATCACGAGCCCATTACATAATTATCGTTGGAGCGACCGATCCTTCATAAATACGTAAAACGTATTTCCAACAATCTCCCCCTAAGGGAGGTCGCTCCAAGAGACAAAGTTCTAAATAGTCTATATCTCGTGATCTATGCTAACTAAGATGTGACCGAGACTTTATTGGGAAAAACGTATTTCCAACAATCTCCCCCTAAGGGAGGTCACATCTTCTTACAAAATCTTAAACCTAGCATCTATGCTTGAGTCTTCGATCTTGTTCTTGTGAATATGCTTGATGTGATCTTTGACTTTAGTCTTGAGCATGTTTCATTGCCTTGACCTTGTGCATTCTTCACTTGTGATATTTGCCTCTTCGTGACTTCATGTTCCACATACTTATACTTTTAAATTCTTGAAAGCTTCAGAGTTTGATACAGCGGAAGACTTGACCATCAGGCTTTCTTGAATTTGTTGAAGTACTAATTGTATGTAGTATAAGCATGTGGTGACGACTTCTTCTGGATTGTACACCGCAATGCCACCTTCTTGTTACGCTGCATAAGACAGTTAGCAACAAACAATATACACGGAAGAAATGGCCTTGAACATTTCATTCTAATTCGGTAGCATTTTACCTCCGGTCGGTGAAGACCGTTGGACGATATTAAATATTGTACTTGTGGCAGGTAGTTTCAATAAAGAACCTCCTTGACAAGATTTCGCGGGTAAACCCGTTCTCTTTACTCGACCGTCCAAAGCTGACTGCGAACGTAAAGAGTGAATCATTTGGATAATCTTATCCGCATGATTTGAAGCCGTCAATTCATGTTCCTGGAACAAGTGAAGTTCAATTAAGAACCGCACCATCGTTGCTTTCCAGTTGTCACTAGCTTGATTCATATAAAATCTTGCAAGTTACCTACCAAGTGCTGTTTGATGTTAACACTAGAAGGATTTCCATTCGTCACTGTAAATACTTAATAGTATTACTCTGAATGTTCTGGCAAGGTCACTTAAGATATTGCGTAGAGGCCTGGAACGTGTTTAAATTCATTTAAGAATTAAACCACTGTTGCTTTCCAGTTATCACAAGTTTGATTCATAAAGAATCGCACAAGTCACCTACCATGAGCTTTTTGATATTCGCTCAAGAAGGATTTCCATCTTCATTGTAAATACTTTCGTATTACTCCGATGTTCAGGCAAGATCATGAAGATTTTGCGTAGGACTCTTAAAATCTTTCTTACTTTTCACAATGTGTGAAGAAGCAAGGAAATATGAAAGTGTGTCCTAATGAGATATTTGATGATCTCAAATGGCTCTAGACTCGATCGTGCATTTTGGATTTTTTGTGATCGGAGGCTGGAGAAGAGTGCCACCTTTTCAATACCAATTTATTCGGAGTGAATAAATCAATAGATAATGTGTTGTCTCCGTGTGATTAAAACAAATATCTTTTGAGAAATATCTGAGTTAGCTGGGATGGGTTGTGCATTGCATCACTGGGTCCATGATGTCTGTCTTCAACATTAAGAATCATTAAACAATGATCTTAATAGCATATGTATTGACACGGTTTCTGCCTAAGTTGTAAGGAGGGCTTCTTTCTTTACACCCTTTATCTTTACAATTCTTTTTCATTCTTCAACCCCTTCAATGCTTACCAATACGTCATCACTAGCACCTTGTTGTGATTGTTCCAGTGCTAACTTAAGTACTTGGTCAGCATTCAGCTACGTTCACAATCTTTCTCCATCTTTCCTAAGGACTACTATTTCTAGCTATGGAATGTCCTTGGGAAGATTCCTCTGGTTCTAGAGAAATCATTGGACTTTAACCTATCCTACCATCCTTATGTCACCACAATCTTCACCGTCGTGAATAGAGATGTTTTTGGATAAGTGTATGTCACCATGAAATCCATTTTGAATTGCAAATCCATTTTGCTCCCCCTTAACATATGCCACGATATCCGAAAACATTTCGCACATGTCAGGATGAGCTAACACGTTAAGTCAAACCATTTTTGATTAATCATTTCCCATATTAAATCACATTTTCTCCCCCATATTAAAAATATTAACCCAATCGATGTTTTTAATATCAATTGATTTAATAGCATTTTAAGAAAAATTTGGGAAGAAAAATGCAAATCTAATAATCTTCATGAGTTACACAAGCTCCCCCTCAAATTAATGAGGGTGTGCTGAAACGTAAATTAAATACCTTTTAAACACAAGTGTAAGGTATTTATCACGTGCAAAGATCATATATGATAATGAATTCACAAGATTAAAAATTTACGAGGTTGGACCTGAATGATGGAGAACATCATATGAAAGAAGCACATGGTTCTTGTTCACGAATGTTGGTCACCTCGTCACATCCCCGAGAAAATTAATTCCCGTTGTTGAGTCAAAGCTTTCCGGTGAAATGCTTGACTTGATTATGAAAAGCGGGTTGCTATCTGAAATAATAGCAAACCATATGGAGCATGTTTTAAATCTTTTAAACTTCTGCTCGAACTTTATTTACAACCCCGTGTCATTATTGAATGACATTTGTAGGTTCGTAAATATTATCGATTCCAGAAGACATGCTCGTTTTATCAAAACGTTTTTGAACACACAATTTTGAAAGATTTAGAAAAACCTTTTGAAAAATTCTTGAAAAATTGTGTTCAAAGTTTTGAAAACCAATTACTTGAGCTTAAGATGTTGAATATCTTAAAGGCGAGCTCAAGTCCGAGAAGTTGTAAACTTCCCGTTGTTAAGGATAAGTTACCATCAGCGATAAACTTTCCTTTTATCTGAAGAACGAGTCCTAAGCTGACATTTACTTAGAAGTCGTTTTCATGAGCTTGAAAACTTTGATTGTTTTAACGGAAAGCTCATGACCGAGAAAGGTTAATTTCTCGTTATGAGGAAAAGTTCTCTTATTTAAAAGATACACTTTCCTTTCTGAGCTTAAAACTTCGAATGTTTTAATACAAGCTCATGACCGAGAAATGTTAATTTCTCGTTATGAGGATAAGTTATCATAAAAGATAATCTTTCCTTTATTTGAAGTTCGAGTTACAGTCTGACATTTAACTGTAAGTCATTATGCATGAGCTTAAAAACTTCGAATGTTTTTAATTTTAGCTCATGCCCGAGAAAAACTTAATTTCTCGTTGTTAGGATAAGTTTATCATCGGCGATAAACTTTCCTTTCTTTGATGCACGGGTTGCCATCTGATATTTAATGATAGACCATATACACGAGCTTAAAACCTTTGAATGGTTTTAGGATAAGCTCGTGTCCAAGAAAACTTAATTTCTTGTTAAGAGGGTAAGTTATCGTTGCGTGGATAAACTTCCCTGTCTCTGAAGTCCGGGTCGTCGTCTGTCATTTAATGAGGAGCCATAGTGCATGAGCTTAAAAACTTGGAATGTTTTTGATATAAGCTCATGCCCGAGAAAAATTAATTTCTCGTTGTTAGGATAAGTTTACCATCGGCGATAACCTTTCCTTTCTTTGAAGAGCGAGTTATAGTCTGTGATGTGACTATAAGTCCTTGTGCATGAGCTTAAAAACGTGGAATGTTTTTAACATAAGCTCATGCCCGAGAAAAATTAATTTCTCGTTTTTAGGATAAGTCATCATCGGGATGAACTTTCCTGTCTTTTGAGATCGAGTTACAGTCTGTTATGTGACTGTAAGTCCTTTGTGAGCTTAGCCATGAATCCCCTGAGACACTTGTTTCTCCGATAACTGCTTCTTCAGCAACCAAACTCTAAGAGTGTCCTTAGTTGAACGGTATACAACGATTGGACCGCTTCGTTCTTTTGGAACATCAACTTTGGTACCTGCATTCTTATTAGGAGTTTGTATACTTTTGCATGGGTTAGAGTTATCTATTTTAGAAGCACGTGGGGGTTCATGGTTTTCTTTTCTTGTGTCAGAGGTGGCCTGAGGAGATGATTCACTTGTCTTAGTTGGCAAACGTTTCCTTTTATAGAAAACCTTAAGTTCAGGCTTAAGTGATGTATCATCCTTTGCAATTTCCTCCCTAGTAGTCTTCGTAGAATCAGAGACTATCCTAGTTAAAGGGCACTCGTTTCCTACAAGAGTGAAAGTTCTACCAGTGGGGCGCCACATTTTGCCAACGGGTTTGATTTTAGCTACCCACTGGGATTTAATTCTAGCACGGGAGTAAACCTCATTAAGCAATTTCTTGATACAGGAATCATGATTTGCCGTAAAGACACATTTTCTACATGTTTTACAAGTAGCATATTTAATGTCCGAGTAATTCCTAGATGATTGATCGATGCTCCTAGGAGACGTCATGCTACGGTTAGTAGTGTTGGGTAATCTAGAAGGCATCTGACTAGGTTGGACATTGCTATCTCTTACATGTGTCTTTTGAATAGCTTCCCTTTGACCAAAATCATGGCGCACATCAGTTGAACTAGTTCTAGACGTGTTCATTGAGCTATTCTTAGAGAAACTAGGGGAAATCATGTGATGAGGTCTTGCTAAAACTGATTTAGTCACATTAGGCCTAGTTGGTGGAATGACTGTTCTAGAAATATGACCCAAATCAACTTGGGAGGCAAAACGCGGTCTCGAGGATTGTGGCCGCTCGGATCTAAATGCAGTAGGTTGTCTGACAATCGGTTGTCTGACGAACTGATTTGTAGGCGGTTTCCCCAAGATTGATGGTTTTTCAAGCGTAGTGTCCACACTAGGTCCTCTATTTTTCCTTAACTCGTTTTTCAACGCGGCTATAGCAAAGACCTTTTCCTGTACTTGATCCTTTAATGTCTCATTCTCTTTGAGCAAGTTATCTTGGGATGCCAACTTAGATTCAAGCAGTTGAATTTTTTTCAAAAGATTATCCTTTTCAGCTTTAGAATCTAGAACAGTTTGATCCAATTTTCTTTCAAGAACAACGTTTGACTTTTCAAGTTTTTCAAAGTATGTTTCAAATTTGTCCGTTTTCTTAGAAAATTCAAGTTTGGCATTCTCAAGATCTTTTGATCGCCGAGCTACGATCGTTTCGAGCTCTTTAATCTTGGAATCAGAATCAGTTAACGAGGCAGTTATAAAGCATTTATCATGATGTACTATAGCATTTTGAACACTTTCTCCCCCATTATGACTCACATCGGATGAATCAGAAGTGGTATTTCTATCACTCTTTTCCATCCCATGGTTGTCATAATTAGGTTCAGAATGCTCAATATGCAGCATGGCATCAGTATATATATCATAAACAACATTACATTGTACCATATTTGCAGGCTCTTCGTCATAAACGGGTAAGGTGTCATCAAGAGAGATCTCGTGAACATTCCCTGACGTACCACTGGTATCATGTTGTTCTCCTGATTCCGTGCTCTTGCCATCGTTAGGCTCCAAGTTGTCAACCGTATGACCAGTTTCCTCTTGCATCGAAGAGTCTTGCACTCCATTATCATACCCTTGCTGAAGTCGAGATCTTTCATAAATCGAAGAGGAGACCGATGACATGAGTTTCAAAATCCTATCACGGAAAACTCGAAGATCGGTATGTGTATCTCGAAGAAATGATTGGCAAATCACTGAGCTTTCAGGCTTGATGATATTGAATTCGAGGAAAGGCGTGAGTTGTGTCACAAGATCCTTATATGCAAGTGCCGATGCAGAGTGATTAAAGTTGTCACGGGTGAGTTGCTCGGCGAGTTGGGTCAAAGTGGTGAATATTGAGTCGATGAATATGTGACGATCTTGTCCAAAGATGGTCACAAATTCGCTCCCTCCTTGAATCCTCGAAAGAGTGACAAGATGAGACTGAAGCATTTGAAATGATGTGATGCCATTATCACTAACTTTGTGTTGCATTTTATGTGCTTCTCCCTTTTGACATGTCGAATCGAACGAATCCATTAAATATCGATTAAGAATGACGTGGATGTTGTTGTTTTCGGGATTTTAGAATTCGTGAAAAAAAAACGAAAGACCCGTAAATAACACTTAAAAATCCTCGGTTGATGATATAAATGAAGCCCGTTACTTTGACTCGTCACGTTTGTCTTTAAATCCTGCCACAATAACGTTTAACCCGACAACTATATTTTTGACAGATATATTTGAGATATTCCTTAAAATAAAGAAAAATAAAAAATAAAAAATAAAATAAAATAAAAAATCTGAAAGTTTGTTTTCACGAATTTAAAAATCTGAGATATATTTGACAAATAAAATAAAAAAAATAAAAATAAAAAAGTATATTTGAGATATATTTGACAAATATATATGAGATATTCCTAAAAATAAAGAAAAATAAAATAAAAAATAAAAAATCTGAAAGTTTGTGTTCACTAAGTTAAAACGTGACAACTAATGACTTTGTTTTCTCCGTCAACTTAACTCCTCCGTCCACGTGTTACACACTCACCAACACAAACTTGATAACCCTCGGTTTCTCCGTCCCACTAAATCAATATACACAATACATTTGTCTGTCTCTCTCCTCAAACTTTGGATCTTCTGTCCTATTATTCTCTCAAACCTAATTATCTCTCTCTCTCCTAGTAATCTCTCAATCTCCTCAAACAAATCTCTCTCAATCACAGATAACAAAAAAATACGAGCCACAATCCTCAATGTTTGATTTGTTTCGGCTTCAATCACAGATAACAAATCTCTCTCAATGTTTCGGCTTCAAGATCTTTTTATAAAGGTCTCGGGTAGGTATTTGATTGTGCATGTGTTTGAGTCTGTCTTCTATCATCTGTTCGAGTCCTTCTTGTCAATTGTTAGAGTCAAAATCTTTGTTGAAAAATCTAAGGTTTTGGTGTTGGGTTTTGAGTCCGAGAATGTTAGTCAAAATGGATTTGAGTCGAGGGTGTAGATTGGTTGAGAGTGTTGAGATGAGTGTAGGTGTCGGTTTCTGTTGAGGGTTTAGTGAGGTGAGAGTTGTTGGGGTGAGAGGGTCGAGAATCTTGATTGTTGAAAAATGGGTGAGTCGATGGAGAGGGTTCGAAAGAGGGTGTCCAGTTTGAAGGTTTGTGTTGAGTTTGTTTTTGGGGGGGTTGGTTTGGTGTCAGTTGGTCGAGAGATGAGGGTGAGGGTGTAACGAGAGGTGTCAGGGTGAGGGTGAGGGTGTAACGAGAGGTGTCAGGGTGTGAGGGTCGAGAGGGTGTGAGGGTCGAGAGGGTGTGAGGGTCGAGAGGGTGTGAGTGAGTTTGGTTGTGTCGAAAAGAAGAGTCGAGAGAGTTGTGGATTATTGAGTCAAGTTTTTGTTACTATGTCGTGTGTTGTGGACGAGAGTCAAATCGAGTGAAGTTGGATGTCGAGTGTGTCGAGTGTGAGGGAAAGACAGTCGAGAGGGAGGGTGAGTCGTGTGAGACGAGAGGTTAAAAATTGAGTTTGTTTTTGTGTCGAGGGTGAGTCCGAGAGTTGATTGTTGGTCGAAAATTGGTGTCGAGTCAAAAAAAGGTTCCCGTTATGTTTGAATTGTCTTCATTCGGAAGATTTCATTCATTCGGAAGTGTCATTCATTCGGAAGTGTCATTCATTCGGAAGTGTCATTCATTCGAAAGTTTCTTTCATCCGGAACTTTTCGTTCACCCGGAATTTTTCTTTCACCCGGAACTTTTCTTTCACCCGGAACTTTTCTTTCACCCGAAACTTTTGTTCACCCGGAACTTGTGGTTTGATTCGGAACTTTTAGAATGACAGTTTTGTTGGGACTGAGTTGGACAGAAAGATTTGGACAGAAAGATTTGGACAGATTTGAGAGTTGACCAAAAATTAAGAAAATCCAAAAATGATAAAACTGATAAACGAAAAGCAAGCTGATAAACAAAAATGATAAAACTGATAAACAAAAATGATAACTGATAACTGATAAACGACAAAACTGATTAAAAAATTTATATAAAAAACTGATTTAAAAAAAATAAAAAAAGGATAAAATTAAAAGTTCAATTTAAGGAATTCAAACAAAAAAAAGGCAATCAAAATAGAAAGGATTTAATCAAAAAAAATACAAAATTAAAAAGAGAAAAACACAAACTTTTTATAAAAAATACAAACTTTTTAATATTTAAGCATGATTAAATCAAAACCCATCAAAATCAAACAAAAGAAAAACAAGAATAAACCAAACTAACCATGCTCTTGATACCAATTGAAGGTCTACGCGATCATTGACCTATTCTATATGATTGATTAGATGGATAAAGATGGTTGATTGATTGATAAATATAAGAAAGATGAGATGAAGGAGATGATGGAGTAGAGAGAGAAATGAGAGAAAAGAGAAAAGTAGAGAGAGAAAGTAAAGATGGAATTAGTGAAAAATGTGAAATGAACAACCAACAACCCCTCCTAACATGCTAGGAGGGGATATATATATAGCCCACCCTACATGTGGGCTATATGGACTATACATTAACTAAATGGATCACGAGCCCATTACATAATTATCGTTGGAGCGACCGATCCTTCATAAATACATAAAACGTATTTCCAACAACAATGATCATTCCTAGTAGCTTAAAAGATCCGGAAACCAAGGTTTCCACAACGTGTGTGACAACCCTAGATTTTGGATTTGTCACTTTTGACTGTTTGATGTTGATCATGTGCTTGGTGAGCGTTTATGTGTTATGTGTTCATATTTGAGACTTTATCATGATGTTAGACATTGTTTACGTAGTACATGGTACGTTATATGATGATGTGATGGGGTTGTTTCGTGCTCATGAGTTCACATGAATGTGTAAATCATGGTATAAGTTGGAAATGAAATGAAATGAGTTTAGAAATGAACTGCAGAAAAGTTCGGGTAGCGTTTTTATAAGGTTTCGTTTACGTATCGTATGTTTTATGTATGTATTAAGTATATATAATATGGTTAGGATAATTATTATAGTTACTTTCTATATTTAGAAACTTTTAGAAATGAAGGCTAGTTCAAAAATCGCGTAAAAAGTCGAAAAATTAGCAAAAGGGTGCCCGGTTTGGTCCCGAAAATGTATAGGAGTATAAGTAAATATAAAATAGGAGGGGGGAGAGTGTAAATATGATAAAACATAGAGGGGATTCGAATTTGTGGGTCCCATAGCTGAAATTTTAAATATTAAATTAATAAAAATAGGATAATTACTATTTAAAAGTCCTAATTGGGCCTAAACTTGTCCAGAAGGTTACCAAGACCTATATAAACACCCCTAGACCCCTAAAAACGACTAATAACCCTAAATAAACCTAAAATTAGTCTAAATCTTCCATGGATATCAAGAGGAGTCGAAATTATGATTAGGGTTCATAAATTTTTCTTGTTTCAAGGTAAGTGATCAATTCAACCTTAATATAATTCATGTTTTTATTATTTAATCATAATTGGAAAGTTAATTAACCATCATTGAGATGATTAGGGTTTTGTTAAATTTTTTAGAATTATAGTTATTTAGATTTATTAATTATTTTAGGGTTTGTGTT
Organism: Glebionis coronaria; assembly: GCA_025667525.1. Classification (NCBI taxonomy): domain Eukaryota; kingdom Viridiplantae; phylum Streptophyta; class Magnoliopsida; order Asterales; family Asteraceae; genus Glebionis; species Glebionis coronaria. Next base: position 489,382,464 of record CM046877.1, read on the forward strand.
AAGAATTTAGGGATAATTAATGATGTTTAGAGGGTTAGTACATAAAGGTGTAAAACAGTCTGATTTTTAGGTCTGTTTTGTGTTCACTGTTATGGGCAGTTGGTAGCAGCTTTGGTCGCGTTTATTTTTTTCAAATTAATTTCAGAGAGTCTACTTTTCAAAAATGTAAGATTCGTCGAAAATAGAGTTCGGGAAGGTCGTCAAACAATTGTTACAAAAACAGTGCGCAGTTCAGGAATAAATTTAGATTTCAGAAATTTGAGTCAAAACCTAACCAAACAAATGAGATAGCCAAAGATTTTTAATTTGGGAACTCTTTATAATGTATATAAAAGTACTGGAGGTTTTAAATAAAAGTTATAGTGTTTAGGTCGGGCTTTTGGTGTCGAATATTTAGCATGTACAGAAAATCAGCTTTATGAAATTGACTTTTGGTGTAGAGACTAAACGAAAGGGTTAAACGTGTAAGTAGAAAGTAAAATTGGTTTTTGGAGTTCTTAGATCATATAAAAACATAAATCCAGTAGGGTAGGAGCCATGTGTGGTTTTAAGTTTACTTCATGTGGTTGTTTAATGACTAGTAAACCGTACCGGGAAAACTGAATTTTACGTATAGAATAGCTTGTAGTGTGAGAACTAGATAGCGAGGATTGGGGGATTAGATACATCTCCATGGTTGTTACTTAACTTGGGTGTTAGGACCTGAGCTAAGTGTGTTGTGTATGATTTTATAGGTTTGCAAGAGTGCTAGCTTGATGTGCTATCAGGTGAGTTCATAGTCCCATTTTCATTGAGTTTTTAAATGTTTTCTTCTGGTATGGGATGGAGATGACACTTGTGGTGTTCTTAAAATGTTTTGGTACTATATTTTTATAAATGTTTGGACATAGATGTGTTATTTTGTGACTTGCGTGCTTATGTGCTCTCATATGTGCTTTGATATGTGAATCTTGATTGTGTTATGATTGGGATTGGTACATAGATGTATGGGCTTCTATGGGACCAGTTGTGATGTGTGTGGAGTGTGGGGCACGATCCGTCCTGAGTTCTTGGTTCTGAGTTCTTGGTTCGTGCGGCACGATCCGTCCTGAGTTCTTGGTTCGTGGGGCACGATCCGTCCTAGGTACTTATGCATCGTCTCTTCGGAGGCAAGATATCTCGACGGGGATATAGTTCATCTTCCACAGGTGGTGTGGGAAAGATCCGGATAGTGTGGTGTGTGTTCTTGTGTGTGTGACAGGATACTTACTGATTGTTATAGTGTGCTTTGTGAATTGTAGATGTGATCGGTACTTGGTTTAAGTTTTGTTGTGGATGCATGTAACATGATTATCACATTAGTCCATTACTATAAATTGTTTTTCTTCAACTTATATACAACGGATGTCAAGGTTTCTTATGATGTTCTAGATAACTTAAACCTATGTTCTCACCAACTTTATGTTGACAGATTTTAGTGTCATTTTTAGGTGAGGTAGTTTTGCAAGATGATGTTAGAAGTGGCTAGAGTATAGAGGCTGCTAGGATTGCATTAGGAGGAATCCCTTTCCTCTTAGATTTTATTTTGTCTTTTGATTTAGTAAATTGTTTGATACCTATCTGTTTGATGTGTGTTATTTAAATGTCTTTGGTAAGAGGTAGGCATGTTACCTACTTACCTAGACGCCTACATTGTTTGAGATATTGTCTTGACATTGTGTCACCTTTTTATGACATTTCTATTTCATTTAGTTAACTCTATAGACACGCTATTGTTGTGATGATATCCATACGTCACGCCCCATATTCCGCCATGGTGGGGTGTGACAGAATGGTATCAGAGCCAATGGTTATAGAGAATTAGGTTGTCTAGTCGCGTAGCCTAGTCTATAGCTTAAGGGTCCCTGCATATAGGCGTCATAGGAGTATGTGTGCATTTTATAGTAATTGATGTGTTTGAATGTTATTTTCGCAGTATTTGTTAGGTTATGAACTACTATGGTTCATACTTAGCTACATGGTATTTTCTTTTCGAGTTTTGAATAGTGCTGGTTGAACTATAGTCGTATACGCTAGTCATTGTTGGATTTCGTTTAATTACGTTTTCATGTTCTTTATACATTTTGAATTTTGTCTATAGTGGTTCACCTGGATTACGAGTTTATATGTTTCATGCATTGGCTACATTATTTTAATACATGGATTTTGGATCTTATTTTATGTTGTGGTTATGTGCTTATATGAGTTGTAGGATCTATGTGCTTATTTGAGTTGGTAGACCGATTTGTTATGTGTAGTATTAATTCTTATAAGTGGCATCACAGGAGGGAGTGCATTGATGAAAGGGGACTTGTATAAGTATGGTGGCCAACATAGTTACACAAGTACCACAACATCAATGGATTCCTGAGTATGGTTGCATGAAAGAGGGTTAATACATGTTTTCATAGTATACGTTGGATGGATTTGAGTGTATGTATGCATATTCCTATATATGTATAATTCCCTTCTATTTATCGGTTGTTTTCTTGTGATGGTTTGCTAGCTCGTTCCTCTTCGAGATGTTTAACTTCCGTAATAGCACATTTATCGAGTCCTCATTTCAGGTGTTCGTTTGTACGGTACTTTTAGCGTAAATGTTATTGAGATAGTTTAAGAATTCCATTGTCTTTGTTTATTTGGGGTAACGATATCTTTTATTTTGAGTCTTACAAAGTAAAATAAATGAAATTTGCAAATAGTTAAAATAGTAGTTGGTAGTTGATAAAATAAGGGTAAAGTGTCGAAAACGTGTTTGAAATAGGGTGAAATATAAATTCTTTAACATATAAGCATGGCTTATTTGTTTTAAAAATATTTTAGTTTTGATCACCTAAAGTTATTGTTCTTTAGTTAAAATATTGTTCTTATTTAATTAAATATGTTTAAATCAAGTAATTAATCATATGATGGGTGAGAGTTTTAATTTTCTGGAATTAAAATAAATTAGACCTTGAATTTTTTAATTAATAACGGGTTTTTTTGGGTTTAAAATCGTTTTTTTTTTTTTTGTTTAAATCGGATTAGGCAGAAAATGTCGCTGAATTTTCAGAATTCATCGCTAAACTGTCAGAAACTGTCGCTAATGTCTGGGCAGATTCTAGGTAAAAATCGTTTTGGTTATAACTTATTCGTTTTTAAAGCTTTTTAGGTGATTCAAAAGCCTAAAATTATATACTCGGAGCGTACTTTTCAAATATTTAGAATGTATTGTCAATGGAAGTCAGTAGCTTGGTCGAATTAATTGTACAACTGTCGAGTTCAAGATTATTTTTCAGACAACATGGTTTAAACTCGTGTTTTGGGTATTCTAGGATAGTGGACACTTAGAAGGCTAACATAGGGCTGCTTTGGGATAGGATTTCAAATGTATCCATCATAGAGATTGTTACATTAATAAAGAATGTAGGTTCCGGAGTCAATGTTGACGCGTGATATTGTGTTGTGTGCTTTAGACAATTGATCGTTCGTGAAGAGACTATAGAATTTTTTTTTCTTCGTCAAATGATTACATAAATTACTAATGTGATACTATGGTTTTAGAAACAACTAATATACATTACAGTACAAAATCCATTCTGGGGTAAAATTTGGATTTGCACAAGGTTTTAATAGTATGTCACCGGTCGTAATACGTTTCGGTTGTCGCTGGGTGCTTCTTGTGTCATTGGTCCGTTTCCATGGTTCGTTGGGAGTCGATACATGTTTTACATGGGCTTGATCGTTTATACGAAGTTGGGGGTCCTAAAATTTGTCGTGAGCTTATATTCATTGAGGGCGTTGTTGTAGTCATACGGATGATCCGGTTACGTTCTTATAAGAGAGATAGCGATTTGGTTGTGAAATGAAGTTTTTTGAGCTTATGGAGTAAATCTCAGGACGAGATTTCTATTAGGAGGGAGTGATGTGACAACCCAAGATTTTGGATTTGTCACTTTTGACTGTTTGATGTTGATCATGTGCTTGGTGTGCGTTTATGTAAAACCCGCATGAAAATATATGAAAATACCATGGAATTTAAAACTTTTAATAATTAAGTTATTCACGACAAGTAAATACGTATATTAATTACGACATGACAAGATATAACACGGAATTAAAAAATTTACGAATATACGAAACCACAAGGACACATGACACCAAATAAATAAAATCAACTCATAACTTTTATAACCTATTAACATGCCTAATAAAATATTAAGAAATATGATAATAGAAGATAATTGTTGACGAAATTTTAGAATAAAAACCAATGTGTATTATTAGGAGCAGTTCAAGTTATACGAAGTTAATAAATGAGATAACAAGCACGTTCAAATCTTCATAATATAATAGAAGATATTTTCATTGATTTGGGCAAATGAAACGCAGCCTTATTACCCAATCGAAGTCCGTTTCTTTGGAAACTATAGCCTATGTTATGATTCATTCGCATAGTAACCCTAAATCAAAAGAAATAAAAACAGCCACCTCAAATAAAACATAACGACTAAAGTGTTCATTTGAGGGCAAGTATGGTTCACGCTGAGGTTGTTCGTTCGAGTTGGCGATTCGACTGGCACTAGTCTGTTGTTTGTCGTGATACGGCATTATATTCGGGTCCATCTGTTGGCATACACGTGAAGGTCTTAGGATGTTGATGTCGATGTTTGTGTCCGTGCGTGTTCGGGGTTCGATTTAATGCTACTACTGGTTTTCATATTTTCTCTCGAATTATGTTTCGTTTTGATCCAAGGTATACTCTTCCAAACACATTCACGCTTCATTTATTAGTCATCAAATCAAGTTCTTCTACGTCACTTTTATTACTATTAATGTCGAGAAAACGAGTCGCTTAGGTTTAACACATGTGGTTACTTGATGCTGCTTAAGTTGGCAACAAAAGGAAGACGCCATTATTCATTAGTCGAAGAGGCGTATCTGGAACATTATGTATGATATTTCCAAACATATAAATGATATGGTCTATCTAGTTTACTGATGTTAACATTTTAACATGAAAAATCTGTTTTAAAAATGAAGTTAAATGGTCATTTGTAATAGATTGTTTGAACATGTTGCTGTTTTCGTGCATGGGGTAATATAAAAAGCAAAATTTGATATATTTGATTTGAGTGTCTAGACAATGTAGAAACTTACGTTGACAAACCTGTTAGTCAATTTGAAACGTCCATATATAAATGATCATATGAGAGCATCTATGGCAGTAAGTCAAAAAATGGTTACTGATGTTAAATTCAATATCTTGAAGTTAATGAAGTATTGCAACAATTATTTGTTTACTTTGTATTCTTAAGGCATTGGTAATAATATGTAGACCATTTGACGCAGAAGTAAATTGGGATTTGTTTAGTGTCGAGTTTGGTTAAGGTACGGATATTCCTATCTCTTTACTATTATTTGTCTCTTTCAGTTCCAATTGATCGTACGGATTTTCCGTCCTTTTAGTAAGGACTTCCTTCCCTATGCATGATTAGGATTCCCCGTCTGCAGCCAAATGTTTTCCCCAGTATGTGTTTAAGCTTATCAGTAATCATGTTAATAACTAAATAAATTGCCTGAGCATTATATACAAGCATGACCAGTTTATGTACTAGTTACGGAGGTACCGTAACCATGGCACTAGAGGCACCAGTGTCGTGACTCACATGTAGGAGAGTGATATCCTGCATCGCCCCACTCATGTTCAGTTTGGCCATTTTATCAGTATGTTTAGTGGGGTGTATGGATGCATCCTAGGCTTATCAGTTTACAAGTTATCAGGGTGAATGTGGTGTGTGCTCTACATCCTTCACATTGGAGCTGATCCCTCCACCCAGCACAGTATTTAGAGGTCACCCCTCTATAGTTATTTAGAGGTCACCACTCTACAGCATGACGAGGTCACCCCTCCAGTTATTCATGCACTGTTGTTACAGCACATGACCTATATAAGCTCTGGCAATTAAAATACAGTAAATGCATGTTTTCAGATTTAACAGATAACAGTTCAGCTTTATTATTTATAAATCATACTTTATAGATTATACACAGATTTCCGCTGCAACTTTACTTATCAGTCTTACAGCTCCAGTATTTTATCATCTGTTTCATTTCAGTAATTGCTTATCATGCTTTATATCCGTTCACTGAGCGTTATGCTCAGCCGTAGTTCTTTCATGTTCTAACGGTAGGTACACCAGGACGCTCTTAGGATTCTGAGAGCATGTGCATTGAATGGAAGCTATCCGGACTTCTTACTTTATGCACTTCTTACATTATTCTGCTTATTTGGACATTGTTTAGTCCTTTCCTTCAGTATTTTACCTTTCATGTTTTGAGCTTATGTTTGGAGTACCGATGTTTGATTCTGGTATTTTCTTTATGGTCAGTTAATGTTTTAGGACATTTACCTTATGATTTGATGACACGCTATATATATACACGTAACGGTCCACTTATCCAAGTGGGGTGTTACAATTATGGTATCAGAGCTATAGGTTCGACCTGTAGGCTCTAAAACTTGACCTGTGACAAGTGGGTAGTCACCAGGAACTTCCTAGATTTTGGCGTTGTTATCTTTCATGTTTCTCATGCATTTATCAGTCATTTTTCTTCAGTTATCAGTCGTTTTTCTTAAATTTTTTGACTAAGTAAAAGGTTGGTACAGGACTGGCCATATTTAGTCGCATGTGCTTTTCTGCGAATTTTGTTTTGGTGAACCGACCCATAGGCGTTCACCCTTACCCGTTCAGATTTTTGTATTGGTGAACCGACCCAATGGCGTTCATCCTTACTCTTGACAGATTCATGCTTTCAGTCGAATATTACTTGGTGAACCAGCCCATATACGTTCACCAATGTTCAGATCAAATTTCATGTTTTTTCAGTTGAATGTTGTTTTGTGAACCGATCCATAGTTTTTCACCTTTGTCATATCATGATGTTTCATAAAATCTTGACAAATATGAATTGGACTACAACCAACCACATTTAGTCCCAGATTGTACATGACAGTTCTCAGAAAATTTTGACAGGTATGGATCAAAGCATAATCGCCCATACTTAGTCACATGCTTCCTACTATGAATACTGTGGATTAAACCATACCTATCCACATCAGTTGATGTTAAACCTCAGTTGATTATTCTTCTATGTTATTTGTATCAGTCAAGTTTATACTTTCACATGAATGTCGTTTTCATGCTGACTAAGTTCAGGTCGCCTTATGAGGATTATGTTTTCACCAAAGTGATGATATTTTCATGCTAAGATACAAAAGGATTGCAGTAAAATCCTGTTTCATGATAAATCATGTTTGATCTTATCAATCATGTCTTTATGCTAACCATTGATTGAAACCCTGTTTAATCATACTTTCGATTCTCTATACAACCAGCATTAAGACTACGCAGGACTTGTCAGCCTATCATGCTAATCCTTTCCGTTTAGTTTGCTAACCGTTTAAGTTAATTTATTTTCCCATTGATCATATTAGACGATTGACACCAAAATCGATCATATCAGCAAACTTTCATCGGTACTAAATGTACAGTATTCCAGGTGTACTTCATGTACCTTACCCATGTGTATTATTAATCGATCTCCAATCATCTCAGGCGTTTCCACTTGTCGATATTCTACGAGATGCTAATGTTGCTCGTGAGTTGAAGATTTTGCCAGATACTGATGCCGCTAAGACTTGAAGACCTCACAAATGCTGATGCTGCTGATACTTTGGAGATTTCTCAAGATGCTGATGCTGTTTATACTATGAAGACTTTGCAGAACAAGGACGAAAACTATAAAATTGAAATTTCTGACGAGAATAAACTTCTACCATCTGACACTACCATTCTATTCCAGGCTTTTACTTTCTCAACTAGATGTCACACTTCACTCAACTAACCGTTCATTCAGAAGAGTGGGAACCGGAACCCAGTCGGCCACACAGCAGAATAGTTACATGAATCACGGTGATGATAATGACTGTCATAAAGTGACAGACAAAACAGTAGTGACAACCATCGTACTTATAATTAATCAGTCAGTAACCATCAGAACTCCGGCACGGACGTGACCAGAAATACAAGAGGTCAGTAGTCTGACCGGTCCGCCAATCCTAGCAGTTACCAAAATTTTCCAGCCTTGTTTAGATTCATCTACTAAAACACGTGTCAAGACATCAGTCAACACATAGGTCTCATGTATCGTTTCGAAAAACTCATATCAGGACACCACTCATGGTAAACGTCATACAAATCTTTTCTCAAAATACGAGTCAGAACTCATAACTCCAGTATGTTTCTAAACCAAGTCCTTAGTAATTCAGGGTACCCTTCATAAAGGGGTATACCCGTTCCGTTATACCACACCTGAATCAGATCATTAAAAATTCAGTCACCACCACTAGAGTATGATTCAGGTTAAACACGCAGTATTCACTCTGTGAGGTTACAGACGAACACATTCAGGGAAAAAATCGCCATGTTTACTTCACATGTTCCTATGCCAGCTTTATATTAAATCAGGTAGTTACCTGTCTCTCAGCCAGAAAAGACTCCACAGTACCAACCATGGTTATTAAAGTTATCCTTTCAGTTAACGACAAGATCCGTCTTACTAAATCCCAAATATATATTCATTATACTTCTGCCAGAAAAATCAGTACAAATTGTTTCTGCCTTACCAGCGCATGACTTAGCAGTCCATAGCTACAAAGACTGTCTAGCCACCAGTTATAAATTCACTTCTGAAATTCCTTAAACTCATGACCAGCAGATTACTCCAGAGCTCCCAAACGTAATCTCATAAAGTTTTTCAGAAATTCCTTTCTAACCACGAAACAGAATTCTACATAGATCTTGTCTCAAGTACAGAACCTATTTTTAGAACTCTTTATCGCATGGCTTCAACTGAGTTTAAAAGAGTTGCAGTATTTGCTGCAAGAATTACCGGAATGAGGCTTTATTCGCCCTGGTGCACCACCAGGAAGTGTACCGATTCCGTCTATAAAAAGTAGGCCAGTAACATAAGATCATGTATCAACCATCAGAAAACTTTACAAGATCACAATTCATAATCGATGTCATCTCACGTATAGAAGGTTTATCTGACCTGCTACGACGTCTTAAACATTTTCTGGAACGATTCACGATTATGCCACCAGTAGTGGTGAGAGAAAGAACATGAGATTTTTTTTCCAGACTGCTGTTGCACACGTTATAGACTCCCTAATACTCCAGCTATATTATGAAATTTATGAATAAAATTTTTCCATGGCTCCCCAGACAAAATCGTCAGTATATTCATTGATAACATTCTGATCTGCTAAATTCTAAGAGAAGTACAAGAGAATCATCTTTTCACAGTTGAACAGAATCTCCGATAGGAGAAAATTATATAAGCAGCTTTCCAGATGTGAATTCCAGTTGAAGGAAGTGGCTTTTCTGAACCACCCTATTTAAGCAAAAAGAAAATTTCGGAAATCCTGCGAAGGTGAAGACTATCACCAAATGGTCAAGACTGATGTCTGTGACTAAAGTACGAAAACTTTCTAGAACCCAATTGACTGTTACCGCAGAAATTGCTGACAGTTCTCACGATTACCTTTCCATGACAAAGCTTACGCATAAAGGAGAGGACATACACTAAAATTTTGTATTCCATAAGATCCCACTCTAGGAGAGATCTAATTTACCAAGACTCAAAACTCTTTCACGACTATTCACTCAGATTTCCACCAGAATGGTCCATAATCCCAGGCAGGATGTTGTTATCAGTTTACTACAGACTCAGAAAAAAGTATAATACTATCTAAGTCATTGTCGACCATGTGATCAACCTACGCGTTTCTTTTCATCCGGAAGGATTACGCAGTAACAAATCTGGAGAAATTCAGCAATAGATAGTATGATTCTAAGGTAGTTCGTCAACAATCTTGTCAGATTGAAATTAGAGTTTGCGAATCGGGCTCACGTTCATGTTCACGATCACTTGTACGTTCACATTCACGTTCGCGTTTATTTTCATTTTCACGCTTACGTCTCGTTCGCAGTATGATGCTGTTTCAGTTCATGTTTGTGCTATCTCATGATTTAAGCTCATGTTAGCGTTCATAACATTATTCACGTTCAAGTTCGTGTTCCATCTCTCGATACACGTTTCATAGTTGTTACCGAATACGGTTACAGAAAGCTTGAGAAACCAGACTCAAGTTTAGCACAGCTTTTCCCAAGAAGACGTTTCACGTCCCAGGACGTATCGTTGTCATTCTTTCCTCAATCAGTATACGATCATGATATGCCCCAGATCATGCTCACAGTATGTTTCAAGTATCACGTTCACGGTATACTTCATGCACAACGTTCCTCATATAATCGTGAACCACGTTCACAATTGCTCACGTAGCACGTTCACAATTGTTCAAGTAGTTTGTCCCTATATATTTTTAGCAGCTTGCTCAGAGTTATAAATGTTATCTTTTCAGAATATTTACACGTACCGTTTCATGTTTCATACATGCTATAGTTTATTCAGTCTATCAGATTCAGAAAACCCATCTTGAATATGGAACCAGAAACTATTCGGCATCGTCAGGACAGGGTCATCAAGACCAAGATTTTCATTATGCTTAGACCCTTGAAGGAATCGTTTCGAGCGGGAAGCTACTCGAAATGGAGGAGTTCATCCGGACCTCTCTTCACTTTTCCTTCAATAAATCCAGATTAAGTTCTTTCAGTCAGGTTACGTTCAAGTTCCTCTTCAGCCATGTCACGTTACATGATCACTTCAGTCATGTCATGTTATACCTATCAGCAGCATTATGTCTTAATTAGAAGACGAATTATCCTTCAGCTTAATTGTGTTTTCAGGTATGTGTTCTTTCAGTTCTTATAAATTCATCAGCTTATTACCTTTAATTCAAGGACGAAATTCTTCTTTTTAGAGGGGAATAATTGTAAAACCACAGCATTATCGTGTTTCTAATTCGAGGACGAATTATTTTTTTTAGAGGGGAAGAGTTGTAAAACCCGCATGAAAATATATGAAAATACCATGGAATTTAAAACATTTAATAATTAGGTTATTCGTGACAAGTAAATATGTATATTAATTACGACATGACAAGATATAACACAGAATTAAAAAATTTACGAATATATACGAAACCACAGGACACATGACACCAAATAAATAAAATCAACTCATAACTTTTATAACCTATTAACATGCCTAATAAAATATTAAGAAATATGATAATAGAAGATAATTATTGACGAAATTTTAGAATAAAAACCAATGCGTATTATTAGGAGCAGTTCAAGTTTTACGAAGTTAATAAATGAGATAACAAGCACGTTCAAATCTTCATAATATAATAGAAGATATTTTCATTGATTTGGGCAAATGAAACGCAGCCTTATTACCCAATCGAAGTCCGTTTCTTTGGAAACTATAGCCTATGTTATGATTCATTCGCATAGTAACCCTAAATCAAAAGAAATAAAAACAGCCACCTCAAATAAAACATAATGACTAAAGTGTTCATTTGAGGGCAAGTATGGTTCACGCTGAGGTTGTTCGCTCGAGTTGGCGATTCGACCGGGGCTAGTCTGTTGTTTGTCGTGTTACGACATTATATTCGGGTCCATCTGTTGGCATACACATGAAGGTCTTAGGATGTTGATGTCGATGTTTGTGTCCGTGCGTGTTCGGGGTTCGACTTAATGCTACTATTGGTTTTCAAATTTTCTCTCGAATAATGTTTCATTTTGATCCAAGGTATACTCTTCCAAACACATTCACGCTTCATTTATTAGTCATGAAATCAAGTTCTTCTACGTCACTTTTCTTACTATTAATGTCGAGAAAACGAGTCGCTTAGGTTTAACACATCTGGTTACTTGATGCTGCTTAAGTTGGGAACAAAAGGAAGACGTCATTATTCATTAGTCGAAGATGCGTATTTGGAACGTTATGTATGATATTTCCAAACATATAAATGATATGGTCTATCTAGTTTACTGATGTTAACATTTTAACATGAAAAATTTGTTTTAAAAATGAAGTTAAATGGTCATTTGTAATAGATTGTTTGAACATGTCGTTGTTTTCGTGCATGGGGTAATATAAAAAGCAAAATTTGATATATTTGATTTGAGTGTCTAGACAATGTAGAAACTTACGTTGACAAACCTGTTAGTCAATTTGAAACGTCCATATATAAATGATCATATGATAGCATCTATGGCATTAAGTCAAAAAATGGTTACTGATGTTAAATTCAATATCTTGAAGTTAATGAAGTATTGCAACAATTATTTGTTTACTTTGTATTCTTAAGGCATTGGTAATAATATGTAGACCATTTGACGCAGAAGTAAATTGGGATTTGTTTAGCGTCGAGTTTGGTTAAGGTACGGATATCCCTATCTCTTTACTATTATTTGTCTCTTTCAGTTTCAATTGATCGTACGGATTTTCCGTCCTTTCAGTAAGGACTTCCTTCCCTATGCATGATTAGGATTCCCCGTCTGCAGCCAAATGTTTTCCCCAGTATGTGTTTAAGCTTATCAGTAATCATGTTAATAACTAAATAAATTGCCTAAGCATTATATACAAGCATGACCAGTTTATGTACTAGTTACGGAGGTACCGTAACTATGGCACTAGAGGCACCAGTGTCATGACTCACATGCAGAAGAGTGATATCCTGCATCGCCGCACTCATGTTCAGTTTGGCCATTTTATCAGTATGTTTAGTGGGGCGTATGGATGCATCCTAGGCTTATCAGTTTACAAGTTATCAGGGTGAATGTAGTGTGTGCTCTACATCCTTCACATTGGAGCCGATCCCTCCACCCAGCACAGTATTTAGAGGTCACCCCTATACAGTTATTTAAAGGTCACCCCTCTACAGCATGACGAGGTCACCCCTCCAGTTATTCATGCACCGTTGTTACAGCACACGACCTATATAAGCTCTAGCAATTAAAATACAGTAAATGCATGTTTTCAGATTTAACATATAGTAGTTCAGCTTTATTATTTATAAATCAGACTTTACAGATTATACACAGATTTCCGCTGCAACTTTACTTATCAGTCTTACAGCTCTAGTATTTTATCATCTGTTTCATTTCAGTAATTGCTTATCATGCTTTATATCCGTTCACTGAGCGTTATGCTCAGCCGTAGTTCTTTCATGTTCTAACGGCAGGTACACCAGGACGCTCTTAGGATTCTGAGAGCATGTGCATTGAATGGAAGCTATCCGGACTTCTTACTTTATGCACTTCTTACATAATTCTGCTTATTTGGACATTGTTTAGTCCTTTCCTTCAGTATTTTACCTTTCATGTTTTGAGCTTATGTTTAGAGTACCGATGTTTGATTCCGGTGTTTTCTTTATGGTCAGTTAATGTTTTAGGACATTTACCTTATGCTTTGATGACACGCCATATATACACGTAACGGTCCACTTATCCAAGTGGGGTGTTACAGTTTATGTGTTATGTGTTCATATTTGAGACTTTATCATGATGTTAGACATTGTTTACGTATTACATGGTACGTTATATGATGATGTAATGGGGTTGTTTCGTGCTCATGAGTTCACATGAATGTGTAAATCATGGTATAAGTTGGAAATGAAATGAAATGGAATGAAATGAAATGAGTTTAGAAATGAACTGCAGAAAACTTCGGGTAGCGTTTTTATAAGGTTTCGTTTACGTATCGTATGTTGTATGTATGTATTAAGTATATATAATATGGTTAGGATAAGTTTTATAGTTACTTTCTATATTTAGAAACTTTTAGAAATGAAGGCTAGTTCAAAAATCGCGTAAAAAGTCGAAAATTAGCAAAAGGGTGCCCGGTTTGGTCCCGAATGTGTATAGGATTATAAGTAAACATAAAATAAGAGGGGGAGAGTGTAAATATGATAAAACACAGAGGGGAGTCGAATTTGTGGGTCCCATAGCTGAAATTTTAAATATTAAATTAATAAAAATAGGATAATTACCATTTAAAAGTCCTAATTGGGCCTAAACTTGTCCAGAAAGTTACCAAGACCTATATAAACACCCCTAGACCCCTAAAAACGACTAATAACCCTAAATAAACCTAAAATCAGTCTAAATCTTCCATGGATATCAAGAGGAGTCGAAATTATGATTAGGGTTCATTAATTTTTCTTGTTTCAAGGTAAGTGATCAATTCAACCTTAATATAATTCATGTTTTTATTATTTAATCATAATTGGAAAGTTAATTAACCATCATTGAGATGATTAGTGTTTTGTTAAATTTCTGAGAATTATAGTTATTTAGATTTTTTAATGATTTTAGGGTTTGTGTTAAGAATTTAGGGATAATTAATGATGTTTAGAGGGTTAGTGCATAAAGGTGTAAAACAGTCTGATTTTTAGGTATGTCTTGTGTTGACTGTTATGGGCAGTTGGTAGCACCTTTGGTCGCGTTTCTTTTTTTTAAATTAAGTTCAGAGAGTCAACTTTTCAAAAATGTAAGATTCAACTAAAATAGAGTTAGGGAAGGTCGTCAAACAATTGTTACAAAAACAGTGCGCAGTTCAGGAATAAATTTGGATTTCGGAAATTTGAGTCAAAACCTAACCAAACGAATGAGATAGCCAAAGATTTTTAATTTGGGAACTCTTTATAATGTATATAAAAGTACTGGAGGTTTTAAATAAAAGTTATGGTGTTTAGGTCGGGCTTTTGGAGTCGAAGATTTAGCATATACAGAAAATCAGATTTGTGAAATCGACTTTTGGTGTAGAGACTAAACGAAAGGGTTTTTTTTTAACGGCGAATATTATTACGAACTAGCGAAAGCTAGAAAAGATTACATGGAAGTAATAGAAATAATAGGATTACACAACCAACCTAGCCAACTAATCTTGCCTTTGGGATTTCTAGATGAAATCCACAAAAAGGATTGAGAAACAATGGAATCCCATATCACCGACTTCTTAGGATGAGGAATGGAGAAAATCATATGATTACGGAAGTTCCAAACGGACCATAAAAGAGCTCCCCCAACTCCCTCAATAATGGATCTAACTTTGGGATAAACACGAAGACCATCAATCCAAATGTACCAATCCTCAATATTACCGCACATGGGAATGTCCAAGTCCCACCACTTAGCGAAGAGGGACCACAGGTCTTTAGCCATATTGCAGTTAAAGAACCTATGGTTCACGTCTCGATGTCAGCTTGACAGGAAGGACAAGTGATAGAGGTGACGTCAATACCGCGCCTATCAAGATTAACCCTAGACGGGAGCTTGTTAAGCTTCAATTTCCAAAGAAAAACATTGACCTTAATAAGAAGCAGCCTATTCCAGCGAGTAGCTTCATTGCAAGTAACCAAAAGCCTAGAGTCCACAAAAGAGCGAATAGAAGAGACGGAAAAACCTGTGGAACCATCCAAAGTCCACTGCCAAGAATCTGGATGATCGGTTAAAATAGTATTCCCAATGGCTTTTTTTAAAGCATTAAATTGTGTGACTTCCTCGCCACCCCTAGGATCCCTTCGTAAAACTGAAGACCGGTCACTAAGGCCAATACGACTAGCTATAGAGCACTTTTTGTCCAAATCCAGAAAGAAGACGCGAGGGAATAACGATTTAAGAGGTTGGTTCCCACACCAAGAATCAAACCAGAAGCTAGAGTCCAGCCCATTACCAATTTTTCGAGAGCAGTAGGATAAGAGGTCTACACCTTTTTTGTTTAAAGTTATTGATCGACGAAATAAGGGCTCCCAAAGTGCTGCGTTTTGGTCTGATAATAGCGTCACTATTGATCCCCCCCTCCAGGACCATGGATGCTATTAATAACTCGAATCCAAAGATCAGTATTATCACCAAGGTATCTCCAGACCCACTTAAATAGAAGACCAATGTTTAGACCAAGTATGTTGCCAATGCCAAGCCCTCCTTCACGTTTGCTAGCGAGACATTTATCCCATTTAACCCACGTAAGTTTTCTCTCATCAGGGTCACCACCAATAAAGAACTTATTGCGCAAGGCCTCAAGCTTTTTACGAATATCTGTAGGCACAGGATACAAGGACAAATAGTAAATGGGGAGATTACCAAGGACCGATCTGATCAATGTGAGACGGCCTCCGATAGAAAGCATTTTAGCCTTCCAAGAAGACAACCTAGAGGTAAACTTGGAAAGGACGGAATTCCAGTTAAGACATCTCGTCATATTACAGCCCACAGGCACACCAAGGTATTTAAGAGGAAGTTTAGCCGCCTCACAATCGATGATACTAGCCAAATGAGAAACTTCCGCTTCAGAAACACCAACACCGAGAACAGAACTCTTGTTGATATTGATACGAAGGCCCGAGATAAGAAACAAACATCGGAGAATGCTGATCAAATTACACGCATTCGTCCAAGACCACTCCCCAAAAAAAATGACATCGTCCGCATACATCAAGTGTGAAATACGCAAATTATCTCTACCAATAATAACCCCTTTGAAAAGACCAAGCGCCTCGGCCTTGCAAGTAAGGGCATGTAGACCCTCCATGGCCAAAATGAATAGGAAAGGTGACATCGGGTCTCCTTGTCTAAGGCCCCTATGGATAACAAATTCATTAGTAGGAGAGCCGTTAACGAGTACGGAATAACGAGCATTATAAAGACAACTGTTGTTCCTTTTAATCTATAACACAAGATTCTTAGAGAGAGAAAGAGAAGAAAAGTAGAAAGAGAAAGTAGAGAGAGAAGTGGAAGGTTTACACTAAAACTATGTGTTTTATGAAATGAACCAACACCCTCTTTCACATGTGAAAGAGGGTTATATACCCACGAACCAATGGGCTTTCCATGGGCCGTGGGTTTGTGACTTGTGCCGGGCTTGGCTTAGTCTTGGGCTTACGCCCCTAACTTAGACAATATTAGCTTAAAGTCCAAGCCCGGTTTTCCCGACTAACCTATTACAATACAAGACCTTTTAACGACTAAGATGACCTATTACATTCTTGTTCGACTATATAAAATATAGGGCTAACAATCTCCCCCAATGTATCGGTCATCTTAAAATGCTTAAAAAGCATAAGATGGTTGAGTGAATACATTCTTGTAGAGGAGATCTTCCTTCTTTGGTCTTGTGTCTTGATCTTGATCTTGTTTGTAACAGCTTTGTTCCTTCATGCTTTCGTGATCTTTATCTTGAGCCTTTGTCATTTGACTTTGAGTGCTTGAGATCTTCATCTGTACTCCTTGTGACTAAGATGACCTATTACATTCTTACATTCTTAGGTATCTTGATTATCGCCATCTTGTGCTCTTGTGACTTCTAAATCGACATCGGTTGTACAGCTACGCCACCTTCTTGATATGCAGCAACATATATAGACACGGATGAAATGGCTTTGAACATTTCACCCTAACTCGGTAGCATTTTACCTCCGGTCGGTGAAGACCGTTAAACGGTATTAAATACCGTACCTGTGATCAGGTAGATTCGATTAAGAACCTCCTTGACAGGGTTTCCCGGCGGTAGAAGCCAGTTCTCTTTACTCGACCGTCTCAAAGCAGACTGCGAACGTAAAGAGTGAATCATAAGGATAAATTATCCGTCTGATTAGAGTCGTCAATTCAGATTTCCTAGAACAAGTTTGATTCTAAAAGAATCGCACCTTTGTTGCTTTCCAGTTTGTCACAAGCTTGATTCATAGAAAATCTTGGAGTTACCTACCGCAGTGCTGTTTGATATTGACACTGGAAGGATTTCCATTCGTCAATGTGAACACTAATGAGTGTCGCTCTGAATGTTCTGGCAAGATCACATGGATTTTGCGAAGAAACCTGGAATCAAGTTTGAATCAATTAAGAATCCAAACTTAGTTGCTTTCCAGTTCTCACAAGTTTGATTCGTGTAGAATCGCACAAGTTACCTACCATGAGCTTGTTTGATGTTGGCTCAAGCAGGATTTCCATCTTCATTGTGAATCGTATCACTCAGATGTTCTGGCAATATCACAAGGATAATGCGTAGGACTCGATTGTGTCCTAATGAGATGATAAATTGATCTCGTTTGGCTCTAGACTCAATAAGTGCACTTTGGTAATCGGAGGCTGGAGCAGACTGCCACCTTTTCAATATTAACTGACTCGGAGTGAGAAAGTCAATAGATACGTGTTGATCTCCGTGACAATGAGACAAGTTTCTTTTGAGAGAAACTCAAATGACAGGGGAAGGGTTGTGCATCGCATCACTGGGTCCATGACACTTGTCTTCAAAAGATGTGTTAACCCGGTTTCTACCTAAGTTGCATAGAATATTCAACTCCTTCAATGCTTACCAATACGTCATCATTAGCACCATGTTGTGATTGTTCTAGTGCTAACTTAAGTAATTGGTCCGCATTCAGCTTCATTCCACTCCATCTTTCCTAAGGACAACTATTTCTAGCTATGGAATGTCCTTGGGTAGATCCCTCCGGTTCTGGTTGGATCATACGACTTAGTTTCCTATCCTAAACCACCTTTTGACTCCATCGTTCCGTCGTGGATAGTAGGTTGTTTTGGGTATAGATCGTAACCATTAAACCATTGAAAAACCATTCAAAGTGTTTGATAAAAATAAAAACTTTTAACACCTGAAAGTTTTACATTTCCGAAAAGCTCCCCCTACACACATGCATCGATATACGAAATAGTTTGGCATGTGAAGGAAAGAGTTGCACTTGAGTCTTTAAGATCACATGTTGCGATATATTACATTTTAATCACATTTTCTCCCCCTATATCTAATATAAAAATATAATATTAGAGATACCAATTGATTAAAATATGACATTTTCCGAAAAATCGACGGGAGAGAAACATGTGTGCATGCATGAATCATGGAACATTTTCAGTCGGGTCGCTCCCCCTCAACAATATATGTGTGTCTTAAGACAAAATTTGACAAAATTTTAGAAAAAACGACACCATAAAATATGTTGAGGTACGGAGTTGAGATGCCTTTACCGATAATATATATATGACAGATTTATTATCATTTTCGGAATGTGTTGGATACATAAAATATGACAATTTTAGAGATGTACCCAACAACATTAAAAGGCTTGATTTTAAAACGCTCCCCCTCAAAAATTGATCAAAATAACATATGACAATTTTGAGATATAAAAACCACTTATGAGGAAGGGAGTGTTGAACACACAATTTTGAAAGATTTAGAAAAACCTTTTGAGAAATTCTTGAAAAATTGTGTTCAACGGTTTTAAAATAATCAGGATAGAAGACTTCTCTTCTATTGATTAGGGAAAGCGCACTGAAACGTACACTCCCCTTTCGGGTCCGTTTTTCATGAGCTCAAAACTTTGATTGTTTTGTGACTAGCTCATGACCGAGAAAAATAAATTTCCCGTTATGAAGGATAAGTTATCATCCGTGATAAACTTTCCTTAAGTTGAAGTTTGAGTTCTAAGCTGACATTTACTTAGAAATCGTTTTTCATGAACTTAAAAACTTTGAATGTTTTTATGAGAAGCTCATGACCGAGAAATATGAATTTCTCGTTGAGAAGGATAAGTTATCGTCCGAGATAAACTTTCCTTAGTTGAGGTCCGAGTTCTAAGCTGTGATGCGCCTAGAAGTCATTATGAGAGAAAAATCAAGCAGCTTCATTTGCCAAAACCTCCAAGTCTTCGGGAGTCATATACTTCATACCAAGACGGCCAACGAGATACGCAAACCTATCTTTCGATAGAGCTTTTGTAAACAAGCCTGCCAGCTGGTACTCAGTTCTGACAAAGTATAATTCCACGATGCCGCGTTCCACTTGTTCCTTGATGAATTGATATCTGACATCGATGTGCTTGGTGCGGGAGTGCTGAACCGGGTTGCAAGATATGGCTATGGCCGACTTTGAGTCACAATACATAGGTATTTTATCAAAGTGGAAGCCATAATCCGTGAGTTGAGTTCTCATCCAGAGGACTTGAGCACAACACGCGGATAGAGCCACAATTCTGTTTCAGCTGATGAGAGCGAAGTGCAATCCTGCTTCTTTGACGACCAGCTGACAAGCTTGTCTTCCCCTAGAAATTGTATGCTACCAGAAGTGCTTTTACGACTATCAAGACAACCTGCGTGATCAGAATCTGAAAAAAGCCGTTAGATGAAAACCGGTTTCCCTCGGATACCAGAGTCCCATGTGAATGGTATTCTTAAGGTACCGAAAGATCCGTTTAACCTCTTTGAGGTGCTTTTGAGTAGGTCTGGCTTGATATCGTGCACAATAGCATGTGGCATGATGAATATCAGGCCTGCTGGCTGTAAGGTACATAAGTGACCCGATCATACTGCGATATCGCGTTTGATCTACGGGATATGAGTACAAGTCAGCGTCTAGGGATGTGGTCGACAATGGTGTACCAACGCGAGCACATGAGGTCATACCATGCTTTTTAAGTATCTCTTGAGCATACTTAGCTTGGTTAATGAAGATACCACGTGGGGATTGATGAATCTGGAGGCCTAAAAAGAATTTTAGCTCCCCCATCATTGACATTTCAAATCTGCTGTGCATTAATTTTTCAAAACGTTTTGAAAGTTTTGGGTTCGTAGAACCAAAAATAATGTCATCTACATAAACTTGCACCAGCATTATGTCATCCCCATATTTATTAGTAAAGAGAGTAGGATCAATAGAACCTTTGGAGAATCCTTTGGACACCAAGAAGTTTGAAAGTTCTTCGTACCATGCCCTTGGAGCTTGTTTAAGTCCATATACAGCCTTCTTGAGACGATAGACTTTGTCAGGATGATGAGGATCGATGAATCCTTCCGGCTGATTCACATACACTTCTTCCTTCAAATGACCGTTGAGAAAAGCAGTTTTAACGTCCATCTGAAAAACCATGAAGCCCTTATGTGCAGCATAAGCAAGGCATATCCTGACTGCTTCCAAACGAGCGACTGGAGCGAATGATTCATCGTAGTCTATGCCTTCTTGTTGACGGTATCCCTTAACCACAAGACGAGATTTGTTTTTGATGATGGTTTGTTCTTCATCCAGTTTTTTTTTCCATATCCATTTGAAATCTAAAATTGACATTCCATTGGGTCGGTCAACAAGTTCCCAAACATTTAGTCGTTCAAACTGATGAATTTCGTCTTGCATTGATTCAATCCACGCATGATCAGTCATGGCTTGTTTGATGTTTGTAGGTACAGTTGAACTCACGGTGAGTGCATACATACACACATCGCCATCGGTTTCGAGTTGTCTGCGTGTTCGAACCGGTTGTGAAGGATTTCCAATGACTTGCTCCAATGGATGATCACGTGTCCAATGGTGAGTGGATGGATATGGTTGGTAGAATGTATGCATGTTGGACGGATCAACATGTTGAGTAGAAGACTCTCCGACTTCGTGTACCGATGTACCGAACGGATTGATAAATTCTTCATCGTCAGGTTGTGCATCGACTGCTTGATTGTTGTTTCCTCCTTCAGCATTGATGGTTGGTGATGTTGGTTGTATGATAGTTTCTTGAGTTTGTTGAGTATCCACTGGAATTGTCTCTTGAGCAACGGTTGCTGAAGTAGATGCAGTTGTGTCTTTTTGACTTTGTTCGGGTGCATCAGTAGAGGTGACAGCGGAAGGCTTTAACACAACTTGATTGTTTCCATAGTAATATTCATCAAACATTGGATCATATAAATCAACCAACTCATTCATATGTGTCGTATCCGTTGAGTCTGCTGTAGGAGTACTTTGTTGACATTCTTGCACGGGACGTACACTGTTGTGTGTAGGTGCCATTGTTGGACATTGAGGAGCGGGACTTGAGCTGTTGTGATCAAGTACCATTTGTGGCAATTCGTCAAAGTTCACATGAATTGTTTCGACAATGATCTTTGTTCTCTTGTTATAGACTCGATATCCTTTCGACAATGTAGCATACCCCACAAAAATACATGCATCACCTTTTTCTTTCATCTTGTCGAGATTCTCATCGTCTTTAAGGATGTAGCATAAAGATCCAAATACGTGAAAGAATTTTACAGTAGGTTTCCTGCCATTGATGATGTGGTAAGGTGTCTTTTCATGTCTAGGGATGACGAGAGAACGATTCTGAGTATAACAGGCAGTTGCAATTGCTTCAGCCCAGAAGAATAGCGGTAATTTTGAAGCAGAAAGCATTGTTCGAGCAGCCTCAACCAAAGTACGGTTTCGTCTTTTGACAACGCCGTTTTGTTCAGGAGTTCGAGCAATAGACGTTTGATGTTCGATGCCTTCTTCTTGAAAGTAAGATTGCAAGTTCTTGTTCAAAAATTCAGTACCCCTATCCGTTCTTACGGTTAAGACTTGAGCTTGAAGATTTCGTTGTATCATCTTGAGAAAGTTTTTGAGAACCTCTGGTGTTTCATCTTTGGACCTTAAGAAGAAAGTCCATGTGTATCTAGAGTAATCATCAACAATCACTAGAATATACTTTTTTCCGTTAATACTCTCTACACGCATGGGACCACATAAATCCATGTGTAGAAGTTCCAATCGTCCTTTTGAGCTAGGGGTAGTCTTTGTTTTGAAAGACTTCCGTTTTGCTTTCCCCAACTCACAAGAAGAACAAAGATGGTCTTTGACGAATTTCAACTTAGGAAGACCGGTCACAATATCATTCTTAGAAAGCAAGTTGATGGTGTCAAAGTTGAGATGTGACAATCGTTGATGCCATAACCATGCTTGAGATGAAGAAGCTTTAGCCATTAAGCAAATTGGATTTGTTGAAGATGTGTCTTGAAGAGTTACTGTGTAGAGATCAGAACCACGAGAACCTGTAAGAAGGTCATTCCCATCGTAGTCTCTAACATAGCAAGTAGATTTCCGAAAAGCCACTTCCAAATCCGCATCACAAAATTGACCAACCGAGAATAAATTGTGATTCAGTCCCTCGACGTAATAAACCCATTTTATAGTGATATTCCCTTGAACCAAGTCTCCATATCCGAGTATCGGTGCAAATTGATCATTTCCAAACCGTACCGTACCCAGAAACTTCTCCACAAAGTTAATGAGAAGCTTGAGATTGCCCGTCATGTGCTTTGTGCACCCGGAGTCCATTATGAATAGGATGAGTTCGACGAGCTGCAGAAGAATTAGAAGACAATGTAGCATTTGACAAATGGGAGCCCTTGATAGAAACGGGTTCCACAATAGTAGTGGGCCTAGATGCAAAGTCTACAGGCAAGCTGATATTCCTAGACCCAATCACTAAAGTGGTTAACTGAGGTACCCATTTGTATCCGGGTGGTGTAAATCTCGAATACCCCCGTGTACATGTCCTAATCATGTTCTCATATAGCTTCTTTAATCTGTTTTCTTTACGCAGAGTAGTGGAGTCTAACGCACTTAGTTTCTTAAGTGGTTGATCAGTGGATTGGTTCAAAGTTCTTGTGGGTTCACTAGTACTAGTGGGCATACGAATAGGCTTCCTAGTTCTAGTATTCACGCCATTATAATTAAGAGCACAATCATCATGATTGAAAGTACGAACACATTTGCCACATTCAACACAAACAAATTCAACATTCGAGGTCTTAGCATTTAAACTGTCATTACATGCAGTTACAGACGTTTTATTCTTAGAAAACTTAAAATTCCTACGGTGGTCTTCTACTTCCAACTTCTTTCCTTGACTATTGTTAGTCATGACCTTATCGTGCATTCTATCGCTCTTAAGCTGTGGTCCGCTAACGCTAGTAGTGGGGATTACTCCTGTAGAAGAAGACACACGTTGATTAGTTTTCTTAATATTCTCAGGTAACCGCGATGTTCCAGTTTGAGTGGGCTTAGTGTTCATCTTATACATTCCTGGTGCTATCACATTTGTACTCTTATCATTTCCTATCTTAGGCAAAGTCTGTGGGGATTCTCCCAAAATAGATGATTTAGGGCATTTAACCGCATTCGGTTGACGAACGGCGGATGGTTTACCCAAAACAGACTTTCCTTTGATTTTCTCAATGAGTTTCTGTAACTCACTTATGGCTATGTCCCTTTCTTTTAGCTGAGCTTTCAAATCATTTATTTCGAAATCTTTTTCATTTAGTAGACGAAACGAAGAAGCTGACATTTCTTGACACTTTTTATGATTATGAGATTTTTCAGCTTTTTGTAAAGCAAGTTCAAGAGAAATGGAGTGTTTCTCAAGTTGAGAAAAGCTTTTCGAAAGTTTGTTGTATGACTGAATTTGTTTTGAAAGCTCTACTTCAAGATTGCGACATTTCTCGTCCGATTCTGACGCAAGACATGCTACATGACAATATTGATCAAGATCGGTATACACACCAAGTATAGCATTCATATGGTCAGCATAAAAGTATTCCTTAGAAAGTCGATCAATTTCGTTAGAAAGTTGGTGTTCTTGGGTCTTTAATTTAGTTTGAATAAAATCAACTTCATCTTCAAGAGATTTAACATATCTTAAATCAGTTAACATTTCCTCAGTGAGAGCTGTATAAAACATTTCCACATTTTTTGAAAGATCATCAATGGTTGGAACAATACATTGTTGAATGACGACTTCTACTTGTGGGTTAGGTTTAATATTCCAAATGGTATCCCTAGAAACTTTTTCATAGTCGACGACACCTTTGTACAAATTTAAAACCCCTTGTTTTATAAACTCAAATTGCTGAACACTTTTGCTTTTCTCATCCCATTTACGTTTTTCATCCAAAATTCGCTTTTCTAACAAAATTGATTGCTTTTTGAAACTCCTTTTTGAAGAAACTTTCTTTTGTGGTTCATCACTTGGTGGTGGAACACTATTATACATCTTTTGTTCTTTTGAAAGTTCTTTTTGAGGGACAAACTTAATATGATTGTTAGAATCAGAAAGGTTTATTAAATCACTTAAGTTTGATCGACTTTCTTCTTGTTGACGAATGATTTCGTCGCAGTCAGGGGAAAGCATAAGAGCAAGATTATCAACATAGCAACCGATATCATAAAGAGCAGGCTTGGTACTTTGAACTTTCTTGAGATATTCAGGCTTGACAAGACTCGTTTTCATATTTCTATTGAGCATATTCATAGTTTGAATAGACTGACCCGTTTTGTAAACAATGTTGTTTAACGTGTCGATTCTCTTTTCCAAAGCAAGAATTTTTTCAATATCCTTTTCTTCACGAGTTTTATAAAGCTCAGTTTGTTCTTTGTTAACCGACTCTAATTCAGTAATTTGGAGTTTATGTAGCAGCAGTTGTTCTTCAAGTTCCGATATCTTCTGTTTTGACATATGAATTTCGTGTGTTACTTCAGAACAATATTGTTCGTTGAGCACCTTACGTTCATATACCAAACCATTAGCTATTGCAACCCGTCGATCAGCTTCTTTTACATAATCACACTCTTTAAGCCTGTTTATCTCCTCGGCTAAGGATGCGTTTGCTTGCTTCAAACGTTTATTAGCTTCTTTGTTTTCATCAATTTCACGTTTTAAAGAGTCAATAATAGACGCAAGCAAATCACGGTCCTCATCCGAGTCAGTATCCTGAACAGCTTTTCCGTCATCATTACACATATGTTGTGAATCCATAGAGATATTGCTATCCTCCGTGTCCATTACATATGTGTCATTGATGCTTTCGGGTTGCTCAGGATGCCGTCGTTCATTAGCAAACACATTATAGTTATCATGTGATGGTACCTTTTCAAGTGGCTCAGAATCATAGATGGGTCCAGAAGTATCATCAGTCTCTGGGATCACTTCTTGAATCTTTGCCATGTACACATAATGTGCCTCCAACTCTTGATCATCGGCTTCATCATTAGTGTCATCTCGCCAGTCAACTTCATCTGCTGTGAGTGGAATTCCTGCTTCTTCTTTCTTACACAACAGCATCTTTTCCTTATGATACTCTGAGTCCTTAACCCGTTTTGGCTTCTTGCATTCCCTAGCCATGTGCCCAAATCCCTTGCAGTTGAAGCATTGAATCCCAGTCTTTTGCACAACCGGAGTGCCTACAGTGTCTCTAGCCCCAACTTGATTCGGCATCCTCTGATTATCATACCTAGCATCACGATCATACCGAGGTGCATGATCAACTTCCTTATATCTTGCATTGGATGATGATCTGAGGTTGTTGTTGGTAGGTTTGTAGATCTTCTTATAAGTTGTGGTGAGTAAAGACATGAGTTCTTCAATCTTCTTGTCCCTTGAAGTTTGTTCATCATCATTGTCTCCATCTGACTCGGTGTCATATTTTGGAGGTGGAGTGGGGACAATTGCTTTTGCTTTGTGTTTAGCAGCAGCTGGAGGTTTGGTGGATGAGCTAGATGACTTTGAGGAATGAATAGGTGGTTGTTGACGGGGAACGGGTTTTGTTGAAGTAGCAGCCACAAAAGCAATAGAGTTCGCAGATCGTTCTGCCTTTTCAGCCCTAAGTTCATTCACTTCATTCTGATGTTGTTTCAATATGTCATAAAGTTTGTGGTAAGATATAGTCTTGATATCCTCCCTTTGTTTGACCAAAGTCACAAACCTTTGCCATTCCGGTTTGAGTTGAAGTAGAAACTGAACATTGGCATGATGATTGGAGATTGTGCACTGATTTCTGACAAGCTCATTCATCATTTTGTAGAATCTCGAATAATATGAGTCAATGGATTCACCATCTTCCGATGTGAATTTTCCAAACTCCCAAAGTAGATTAGTCTCGAGATCTTGAACATTGATTGACTCACCTTGCTTCAATCGATGAATTGCATTCCACATTTCCATAGCATTAGGACATGCATCAACTGTGGAATAGATATCGTTATCAATTCCAGTGAGTATGAAATTTACAGCATCAGCTTCAGCTTGGAGGAGTTTCTTTTTCTCAGCAGAACATGTGTCAAAATCCTCCATAGCTCGTATAGTTGATGAAGTACCATCCTCTGCCTGTGTGGTAATTGGTCTGAATTCAAAAACTGGAGGTGGATTCTCAAGGCAGTGACGAAGAGCAGTTCGGTTTTCTTTTCCGTCGAGAAATCTGAGAAACGAGATCTCCATTGAACGTAACAACCGGCAGTGAGCACAGGTGGATTACCGTTGCCACCTTGTTCCAAACGAATTTGATTAGCAGTTGCAATGTTGATGTTGTTGTTAGACATTGTGAATACTTGTGAATGAATTGCAGATCTTAGTGGATTTGTTGTGATTAGGTGTGGTTGAAATTTCGAAGAGTTCCGAGAATCTTCAGGCCGACAATAAATTCCTCAGTCCGACAAAACGGTAAGCCGAAAAATTTTGTATCGCCAAATTTTGAAATTGAGTTAGAAATAGCCAAAAACTAGTAGGGAAAAAATTTGAATTTACTTGACCTAAAATTTTTTAACTCTTTTTTTTTTTTTTAATCTTCGTGTAAACTATGTTCCGAAACTAGTCTAGATAGTGGCTAAGTCTAAAAATTTCTCAAACAAAATTTATCTGTCCATCGCAATACCCATCGTACTCTTGGATCGTAGTCACTAGATCGTACTCTGATCGCAGTCCTTGATCGTACTCTGATCGCAACGTTGGATCGTAGTCAGTGATCGCAACGAGGGATCGCACTATAGATCGTAGTGAGTGATCGCAGTGAGTGATCGCAGTGAGGTATCGTACTATAGATCGTACTGAGTGATCGTAACTTGGTGATCGTACTCTATGATCGTGGTGAGTGATCGCACTCAATGATCGTGATGACTGATCGCACTCTATGATCGTGGTGAGTGATCGCACTCTGTGATCGTAGTGAGTGATCGCACTCTATGATCGTAGTGAGTGATCGTGATATTGGATCGCAAGTAGAAACCCCCAGGGTTTATGCAATCGCAACAATCAGATCGTACCAAGGAACAAAAATTACCCCTTTTCTCGGATAGTACAAGAACACACCAAATTCGTGATTTTTAGCCTAAAAATGAATCAAGCACCCAAAAATTTTGTGTTTTTAACCAAAAGAACAATACCAAATCACTACCAATAGTAAGTAGATGATTTGTATCAAGAATAAGCCATAAAAACACAAGAAAATTTTTGGTACGAGAGTTTTTGGATCAAAGTAGGCACGAAAAAATCAAGAACATAACACACGAATCTTCAATCACCTGTCCACTATAGGCTCTGATACCAAATGTTGTTCCTTTTAATCCATAACACAAGATTCTTAGAGAGAGAAAGAGAAGAAAAGTAGAAAGAGAAAGTAGAGAGAGAAGTGGAAGGTTTACACTAAAACTATGTATTTTATGAAATGAACCAACACCCTCTTTCACATGTGAAAGAGGGTTATATACCCACGAACCAATGGGCTTTCCATGGGCCGTGGGTTTGTGACTTGGGCCGGGCTTGGCTTAGTCTTGGGCTTACGCCCCTAACTTAGACAATATTAGCTTAAAATCCAAGCCCGGTTTTCCCGACTAACCTATTACAATACAAGACCTTTTAACGACTAAGATGACCTATTACATTCTTGTTCGACTATATAAAATATAGGGCTAACAACAACCTCGAATCCAAGCGCGCCAAATAGAACCAAAACCGAGCTTATCTAAAATTAAGTCTAAAAAATCCCAACGTAAGGAGTCAAAAGCCTTCTCGAAATCGACTTTGAAAACCATATGCTCTTTCTTGCGTTGACGGTGCCATGAAATAGCTTCATTTAAAATTAAGGGACCATCCAGAATGTTCCTTCCTTTGATGAAAGCGGATTGCACGGGATGAACACAATCACTGATCACGGTACAAAGTCTGTTAGCTAAAAGTTTACCAATAATTTTATATTGGCAACCGATTAAGCTGATAGGACGAAAATCGGAAACAAACTTAGCGTTAGCAACCTTTGGGATTAAGGCTATGAAATATGAATTACAACCCTTAGGGAAAATACTGGAGCGAAAATAATCAAGAACGAAACAAACCACATCGTCTTCTATAAGATCCCAAAAAGTTGTAAAGAATTTGAAGGTGAATCCATCAGGACCCGGGGCTCGGTCACCACCACAGTCCCAGATAGCTTTTTTGATCTCTCCACGAGTGAAAGGTTTTTCCAATAAGTCACGGTTACCAGGAGAGATAGGAGTAAGAAAATCAGTATCCAAATAAGGGGGATACCATTTTGGTGCTGAAACCGATTACTAAAGTGCTCTAAAAATTCCCGCTTAACCGAAGAGGGGTCTTCAATCCATTCACCATTTTTTAAGATACCTTTAATGGCCAATTGACGCCTTTTTTTCTTGAGAATTCCATGGAAGAAGCTAGTGTTCTCGTCCCCTTCAAGAGCCCATTTTAACCTAGCTTTTTGAGCTAGGTCTTTGGCCTCAACACGCTCTAAATCTCCCAAAGCCGCAAGGGAGTCTCTACAATTGTTGAAGTCATCCTTGCTAGCAATACCAAGATCCACCTTAATATCAATGGATGAAAGTTGGGCTAAGTGCTTTTTCTTTAATTCAACGCCTTCTGACTTTCTTTTACCAAGCCACCCACGAATGGTACTTTTTAAGTGTTGAAGCTTTTTCTTAAAGCGAACCAACCATTCTCATCTGTAATTCCATCATTAACCCAAGTATCAACAACAAGATCCTGGAATCCTTTCATCTCCAGCCAAGAGTGGAAGAACCGGAAGGGTGTCGGACCATAATCAACGAAAGACTCCTTTAACAGAATGGGTCAATGGTCAGGGATACCCTTCTCCAAAACAATGCCAATAGTGTGAGGAAAATGGTCATAAAAATTATTCGAGACCAAAAACCTATCAAGTTTGCTCATCTTGGAGCCCCATTTATCAGTCCAAGTTAAGTTATAGCCTCCTAAAGGAACGTCTACGAGAGACGACTCTTCAATAAACTCATTGAAAACTTTGGCTTGACGATCGTTAAAAACTGAGCCAAATCTTTCACTAGCATCGCGAACTTCGTTAAAGTCATCCATTACAATCACAATCCCGTCCCAAGAGGAAATCAGGTCTGAAATGGACAACCATAGAGCAGATTTTCCTGAACTATTTTGCGGAGCGTACATGTTGATCCATCTGATGTTGAGATTACCATGAACCCAAAGCCCGTCTACAACAACAAAGTTATCGCTACAAACAATATTCGATTTCAAAAAAACATTCTTATTCCAAATACTTATGATACCACCCGACATACCTCTAGCCGAAGAGGAAGCGAAATCAAACTGGGAATTACCCTACAGTTGACGAAGAACCAATAAATTTATTTGCGTTAGTTTAGATTCTTGAATACCTAACAAATTCACCATATTCCTTTGACAAAGATTTCGAATCCACCTCCTTTTTTTAAGGTCTCCAAGACCTTGTACATTGATAGAGAAGCAATTCATGGGTCCACATTGATATCTCCTGATTTATCTATAAGTGAAGCAAGCGTCTTTTCACATCCTTCCATATCAATTCCCAAAGCCAAGCCAACCTTTATAGTTTCCTCGAGTCTAGCCAGCAAGGAGAAACCAGGTTGTGATACAACATCCTTACTATGAAGATTATTAATAGAGTCAGAGACAAATGTATCATTTTTTGGTGAGAACCCGGGAGGAAAGTCAGGAGTTACTGAAGTTGGAGGTTTCCTGGTCGCCTTTTTGATGAGGAGCTCTAGCTGAAAAGGATCACTATCAGTAGAAGGGACCTTCTGACTAGTAGCATTAGCAGTCGGGATAGAAGAAGAAGTATCTTCGACCTACACGTGCGTGTCATTGTCATGAAAATCTCTTACCCGCACTGCCTCACCTGTGTTCCCCACATCTGAACTAATACCCTCATCCTCAGATAGATTATTCTCCCCCCCCCCCAATCTTTTCGCTAGAACTTGAATCATCACTTTCCATATCAATATCATCACCTAAAAAATTAGGCGTCCAACTACAAAGCTCCCTCACTCTAATAGCATAGTTGACGTTATTGAGAGTCACAAAAGTCGTGACAAAAACCAAGGAGGCATGTGTTGATTTGATACATACACGTTTGGATAGTCTATTGCAATGATCCGAATCATCCATGAATAGGACATCCCCCCATTTACCACAGATTTTGTTGAAAACATCGCCATGCCACGCTCTAATCGGAACTCCTTCGATATCCAACCATAAAAGGCGTTCCTCCACTACAAAGTCATCATGCCATCTTTTAAGAGTAGAGAACCAGGAGTTAACACCATGGTGATTATGAAATTTATCTCTTGCCTCTTTAGAAATAAAATCAAAAAGGACCCAAAGACCTCCCAAGTATTTAAAATCAACATCCATAAAACCCTCTGATCTGCACATAGTGCGGATATTAGCAATAGAGCAAAAGTCCTTTAAACAAATCAGAAGGATTTTCTAGACATATTGGGATAGAGGCTGGGCTCGACTCAGAATCATCAGTAATGGGCTTAGAACCAAGCGAATTTTTTGCAACATTGGCATAAGAAGCATCCTTGTGAACCTTTTGGGAGAATGAAGCATTTGTGTTGTGTTTAGGAACATCCTTTGAAATACTATCCTTGGGTGATCCATTAAACCTTCCCCCTACCTTACGATCAAACCTCGCTACATTGGCATGTAGACGCAACTTGCCAATTCGAATGCAGTTCAGGGACTGAATAAGGAGTTCTAAGTCAGCAACATTAATGAACCGGCAAAAACCGAACATCTGTCCAAGTTTGTTTTTGTGTTTGGCAATGAAAACATCCGCAATAGTCCCTTTTTTACCACAAATATTCCATAGTTCGCGCACCGTGAGGTGAGAGGGGAAATTTGAAACATAAACAGAGGATGAGATTTTCGAAAGATCGTTCGCCATAGAGTGATGATCAGGGAGCTTCAAACGATGAAAGACCGAATTAGGGTTCTTCCTCCTGACTTCAATCCAATCACTATCAGACATGTTGGATTGAAGGGAGATCTACAAATAAAATTGAAACTGAAAAAAGCTGGAACAGGAGATCCTAAAAACTCGTCGAATCGAATAAAGAGGGATTAAAAGCACAATCACAATTATTGAATAAAACAACAAATGGAGTACGCTGATGAATCCGGCATTATTCAATGATTGGAGTTAATCAGGATCAAAAGAACATTACCGGATATGATGATTGGATGGAGGAGGCGGCCATTTCCTTCTTATTTTCTCTTTTGTGTTTTGTTTTTGACTAAACGAAAGGGTTAAACGTGTAAGTAGAAAGTAAAATTGGTTTTTGGAGTTCTTAGATCATATAAAAACATAAATCCAGTAGGGTAGGAGCCATGTGTGGTGTTAAGTTCACTTCATGTGGTCGTTTAATGACTAGTAAACCATACCGGGAAAAACTGAATTTTTACGTATAGAATAACTTGTAGTGTGAGAACTAGATAGCGAGGATTGGGGGATTAGATTCATCTCCGTGGTTGTTACTTAACTTGGGTGTTAGGACCTGAGCTAAGTGTGTTGTGTATGATTTTATAGGTTTGCAAGAGTGCTAGCTTGTTGTGCTATCAAGTGAGTTCATAGTCCTATTTTCATTGAGTTTTTAAATGTTTTCTTCTGGTATGGGATGGAGATGACACTTGTGGTGTTCTTAAAATGTTTTGGTACTATATTTTTATAAATGTTTGGACACAAATGTGTTATTGTGTGACTTGCGTGCTTATGTGTTCTCATATGTGCTTTGATATGTGTTCTGATATGTGAATCTTGATTGTGTTATGATTGGGATTGGTACATAGATGTATGGGCATCTATGGGACCAGTTGTGATGTGTGTGGAGCGTGGGGTACGATCCGTCCTGAGTTCTTGGTTCTAAGTTCTTGGTTCGTGGCGCACGATCCGTCCTGAGTTCTTGGTTCGTAGGGCATGATTCGTCATGAGTACTTGTGTATTGTCTCTTCGGAGGCAAGATATCTCGACGGGGATATAGTTCATCTTCCACAGGTGGTGTGGGAAAGATCCGGATAGTGTGGTGTGTGTTCTTGTGTGTGTCACAGGATACTTATTGATTGTTATAGTGTGCTTTGTGAATTGTAGATGTGATCGGTACTTGGTTTAAGTTTTGTTGTGAATGCATGTAACATGATTATCACATTATAGTCCATTACTATAAATTGTTTTTCTTCAACTTATTTACAGCGGATGTCAAGGTTTCTTATGATGTTCTATGTTAACTATGGATTCACTAATAACACGGGTATAAGATCCGGAGGTCGGGGAGGATAGAAGTGGTGTTTAGCAATTTTAGAGAGAGAAACAAGTAACTAGAAAAGTATGTTTATTCTAGTGAGAGAAAGACAAGAAGGAAATGATAAGCCTCACCCCTCCATGGAAGTATGGAGGGGTTTATATAACACGGGACTTGGACTTTACATATGACAATATTAGTCCTTGCAAGTCCCGGCTATGAAACTAATGTAATTTCGTTAGTCGCACACATTTTAAGGCTAACATTCTAGATAACTTAAACCTATGTTCTCACCAACTTTATGTTGACATATTTTAGTGTCATTTTCAAGTGAGGTAGTTGTGCAAGATGATGTTAGAAGTGGCTAGAGTATAGAGGCTGCTAGGATTGCATTAGGAGGAACCCCTTTCCTCTTAGATTTTATTTTGTCTTTAGATTTAGTAAATTGTTTGATACCTATATGTTTGATGTGTGTTATTTAAATGTCTTTGGTAAGAGGTAGGCCTGTTACCTACTTACCTAGACGCCTGCATTGTTTGAGATATTGTCATGACATTGTGTCACCTTTTTATGGCATTTCTATTTCATTTAGTTAACTCTATAGACACGCAATTGTTGTGATAATATCCATACGTCGCGCCCCATATTCTGCCATGGTGGGGTGTGACAACGTGGCAGTGTATTATTGGCCTTTAGCAGTTCACACGGATCGTTATCCAAAATGGATAAAGTTATTATTGCATGGTGTGATTTCATTGGCTGAAATGGCTGAGTGGAAGTTACTATTTGGATTTGATTATTTAATACTTGGCGGATGAGTGGGATTACTTGGCAATCCGTTTCACTCTCTTCCTTTGCTCTGATTGGTTGATGGCATCTTTACACGGATCAAACCCAAAAGTAGTTTCAAACTTGGCAGATTTAGCCCCTAAACTTAGCAAATTCTTCATTTGAGCTTCAATCTTTATTTCTTTGACATATTTGATCCTTTAAACTTCATACTTGTTCATAAAGCATCCTTTGACTTGTTTGACTTGAACGTTGACCAGATTTGACTATGATCTTGACTTTTCTAAAATTTGCACTTTAGTCCTTCATCTTTTGAATGTTGTCAAGATAGGTCCTTTGTCTTGCAAGGCTTGTCACTTTTGATCCTTCTCTTGTCTTTTCTTCATCTTTTAGGCTTGATTTCACTTGTTTGCTCCAAATTTGTATCCTTGTTACCTAAACAAGCACAAACACAAAACATACCACATAATACTACTTTTATGTATAAAAGTTAGGTATTTGCTATGTGTTTTAGGGTGTTTTTTGACTTATTGATATGAGATTTTACTCATATCAAATCCCCTACACTTGATCATTGCCATGACCTCATGTAATGCCATATTTTAAAGCACCAATTTACACTTTTCTCATAATTAACCTACCTTGGCCAATATGAAATGCTTTTACACTACTCTACACTATATGATGCATGATTTTGATTTAATACAATGCAATGCAAAGGAAAACAATTCTACTTTTATATTTTTGGATTTTCTTGAAATGGTTTTGATGGAAATAACTCATAAATAAATCAGTGACTTAGATTAAGGCTTTTGGTACCATGAACACTTATCACCCTCAAGTTTCACTTTCCCCATACCAAGCTTAAAAACAAGATCATTGTTATCCAAAAGTGAAAGTGCGTCAACTTATTCATATTGATTAAGTGTGTTACTCTCATATCCCCACTTATTATGCCTCTAAGACCGGTTATTATTTGAGCAAATTGCTTGGGAGCAAATTTGTCATTATTTAAAGCGTGAAATATAAGAAATGTAAAATCTCAAAATAAGGAAGCACGATTTTAATCCTAAGTAATCCTCTCACTCGTTACTCGAAAAACCACCGACAATTAATATAAGTCCGACTCAAGAGTAATAAGTCATTCGCCTTATGTGTAAGATCCTTATGTCATGCATTAATAAGCAGCTACACACTCGCTAAGAAAAGAAAAATAAAACTCACGTAATAATTTACATCCGCCGCCTTTTTGAGACCTTGGATCTTCAATCCCGCAACCCATCAAAGTAATATTGGATTGGAGCAACTATTAAATCCCCGCAACCCTTGTGAGAGTAATATTGGAATTCAATAGTCACTATAATTAACACTTCACTTCCCCTCTTGGGAGTCTTGTATAATTATTTTTTTCCTTTTTTTTTCTAGCCACTCATTTTTTTCATAAGCCGCTCTTATTTTTCTTTATTCCTCACAAAGAAAGTTG
Organism: Glebionis coronaria; assembly: GCA_025667525.1. Lineage (NCBI taxonomy): Eukaryota > Viridiplantae > Streptophyta > Magnoliopsida > Asterales > Asteraceae > Glebionis > Glebionis coronaria. The sequence continues at coordinate 489,417,919 of CM046877.1, forward strand.
AAAAGAATAAAAGGAAAAACACCCGCTAAGTATTAAGCATGACATAAGTCTAGTACACATAAAACGTTCTAACTTAGAATCTTAAGACGTACTTATACCAACCACGAATGATTAGTCAAAAATGCATAAGAGACTACAAACCGATTAAAACCGTTCTTGATTATTTATTAACATATATACATGCGTTGACAAGAAAGTAAAGGTTAAGAAAGGGGATATAAAAGCCACAATTAATGAATATGAGGTTTATCTAGCCCTTAACACTTATTTCAAACTCTATCATCTCTTGTTCTCCGTAGTTTAAAATCTCAAATAATGAGATTAGTGGATGCTTAGCCTAATAAACCAATAAAGGTCTACATGGTTAAGGCTACTAGCTAGAGAATGCTTAGATACGCAAACTCGAGTTGGGTTAAAGTATCCATGACGGGCCTAATATGTCAAAGAAGTCTAAATTTGTTAAACCATGTCCTTTGTTATATTTTTTCCTTTTTTTAAAAATTTTGATGAAAAATAAAAGAAGAAATATATATACAATGCAAATGTGTTATGCAAACGAAAAATGATTAACGCAAAAAATATGAATGCATATTTTTGGTGGCCAAAGTAGATCAAAAAGTTGAAAAATGTTTGAAAAGTTAATTTCCAAGTTATCATTAAGGTCAATGACAAAGTTCTAGGTAAGGTCACTTCGATAGAAGACCCCCTACACTTAAAATAAACATTGTCCTTAATGTTTAAGGGTATTGGAGTAAACTCCCCTATACTTAGGACATTGATAACTTTGCTTAACCCAAGTTAAGGAAAGATCAATTATAGTTAATTCATTTTTTAAGCACAATGTGGTTATGAAAAATCACAATAGTAACGAAGTGAACCGGATACAAGGGCCTCCTCCATAAGCTCCAATGCACGTGAAAAGAGAGAGCAACCCTACAAACAATATGAAGACAAAAGGAAGGTCTCCCCCTACACTTATCATCAACTCTATACTCTTATTTCTATTCTACCACACTCTAAGTCTAAAAATTCTAAGCCTAGTTATTCAATCTTAATTTATGGAGTCTCTAGCTCGACTCATCCCACACTTAAAGGTGTCTAAAACCTATCATAGAGAGAAAAAGTTTTACCCTTTTTAAGAAAAATCTCCATGATAAGGTAAAGCAAGTTTTTAATTATTAAAACTCCATAAATATCCCCCCGGATCAAATACATAATTACCATCACACTTATAACACAATCCAACAACTAACTTCCCAAGCAATGGTGAAAAGAGTGAGGTGTTGTTCTCCAAAATGGTTGCCCATATGTTCTTTCAAAGGTGATAAGGTAATACTCTTAAATCTCTCATAAGTTTTCCTTTTATTACATCAGGCGGATACTGAGATGGTTTAGCAAGCTCTATACCAGGATCAAAAATCCTTTCCTTGATGGGAAAACAACAAGTGGTGGTTGCCTTAGAAAAAACCCCCTTATAGGTCACATGTCGAGAGAAAGGTTGTGGAGTAATGGGTTACAACAAGCTCTTTGAAGGAACCATCATAACTTGTTTTCCTTTGTCACTTTAAAAGGTTGAGGTGGAAAGGAGAGAAGGTAAAAGATCTTCATGCAATAGAGAATCTAGAAAGAGTATGTCTCCCTCCTCATCAACATATCCAAGAGTGTACTCAAAAGGTATATCAACCTCTAATAACTCATCACTCTCATCCATGATAGAATCCTCCTCATCACCATAAACATCATAGATTGGTATGTCAAAGATTGGTGACTCCTTAAAACTCAAGGAAGTGTGATCATCAAAGAATGAAGATTCACAAATAAAAAACTGATCATCACTATAATCATCATATATTGGTGTATCACAAAGAGAAGGTTCATCATCACTAAAATCCTTATTGGTTTCTTCATCATGGTGGAAAAGTGGGTTATCAATTGATGTTTCAAAGAGAGGATTGGAATGAATCACAAAATCACCAAAGTTAAGCTCTTGAGGTTCATGAAAATCCAAATATGAGGTAATGGAGGCAATGGTCTCAACATAAGGAAGATCATAATCTCCACTTGTGCAAGCTTCATAAAAATATTCATGACAAACTTCATCAAGGATATCATCTTGAGTTTCCTCCTCATTAACAACATCAATATGTTTCACCGTTTCGGGTTCATTAGATTTCTTTGACAACTTTCCCATGTTAAACACAACTCTTTCATGTCCTACCCTTATTGTAAGTTCTCCTTCCGCCACATCTATAAGAGTACGACCCGTTCTCAAAAATGGCCTACCAACAATTAGAGGAACTCTCGGATCCATATCATAATCAACCACCACAAAATCCGCGGGAAAGGTAAATCTATCCACCCCAACAAAAACATCCTCCGCAATGCCCACCGGATAGGCTATGGTACGGTTGGCTAACTCAAGGGTCATCCTAGTAGGAGTGAGTTCGGGAAGTGAAAGTCTTTTCCAAACCGATAATGGCATAAGATTTATGCTTTCCCCTAAATCCGCTAGTGCCATGCAAATTTCCACCCCCGGGAAATTGCAAGGAATCAAAAACCTCCCTGGATCTCCAAGCTTAGTAGGCAACTTCTTAAGCAAAATTGCGGAGCAATTTTCATTTAAGGAAGCATTAGGAAAATCCACCAATTTCTCCTTGTTAGAAAGAAGGTCCTTGATCATCTTAGCAAATTTAGGCATATTGGCTAAGGCTTTCGCAAAGGATATGTTTATGTTAAGTTGCTTGAACATCCTCAAAAAGTTTGACACTTGGATATCATCCTTATTCTTAAGCTTTTCCTTTCTCATTCTTGATGGGTATGGGAGACTTGGTTTTGGTTGAGGTTGAATGGTTGATGAAGGACTCTCTTTGTTGGGTTCTTCATTATAAGGTATGGAAATTAAAGGAGTAGTGGTTGTAGGTGTTGAGGTTGTAGAGCTTGAAGGTGTTGATGTTGATGGCTTATCACAAGGTGGAACCATAGTAGGCTTAACCAAAGTAGGTTTAGTAGTGAAGGATCATTAGTTGTCTTTCCACTTCTTGTTGTGATAGCATTGACATTAGCCCTTGGATTTGTTTGTGTGTTTGAAGTTAGAGCCCCTTGTGGCCTTTGATTAAGAAGCATCATAGACTTTTTGTTTGTTTCCTCATGCATTTCCCTCATTCTTTTCTCATTAGATTGGAACCTACTTTCATTCTCTTGATTCATTTTGTGAAGAAGCTCAATGGTGTTAAAATCATGTGGCACATTCCCTTGAAAACCTTGGGGTTGGAAAGGTGGAGGTTGATTGTAAAACCCTTGGTTGTTGCCTTGAAAGTGATTTCCTTGATTGTGAAAGGTATTGGGTTCTCTAAAGTTGTTTTGTCCTTTGTAATTTGGCATAGGCCCTTGATTTCTTTGAAGCAATTGAGGAGGATTGGGTTGATTTTGGGTGGGTGGATGGGGTGGAAAGCCAGGTGAAGCAAGGTAGTTATTTGATTTGTAAGAGAGATTGTTTAGGTTGATGTTAGGTTTGAAGTGCTCTCTATGTTCATCTTGATAAGCATAACATTCACCTTGGTAATTTTGAACCTTGTCACATTGTAGGTAAGAATGAGGACCTCCACAAGTCTCACATGAAATAGCAATGGCATTCACATTATTGGTGGAAGAGTTGTTCAAGGTGATTTCATAAAGTTTCAAGAGTGTATCATTCATAGTATCAAACTTTTGAGAGAAAATCTTATCAAATTGTGGAGTAACACCCTCTTGCACCACATGGACCCTCTCATCAATTTGAGTATTTGTTTGCACCATGGATTTAGTCTCAATAATATCCCATGCTTCTTGAATGGATTTGGAAAGAATATTCCCACCCGCGGAGGAGTTGAGGGAATCTTGATGATGTGGTCTTAATCTATTGTAAAAGGTATTGATTTGGTGAACTTCATTGAATCCAAGATTGGGGAATTTTCTCAATAACTCCTTGTACTCTTCCCAAACATCACTAAAGGTTTGGCTAGGTTTTTGTTGAAATCCAATAATTAGGTTTCTCAAAGTCGTGGTCTTAGATGGAGGAAAGAACTTGTTCAAAAACTTCTTAGTAAAGTCATCCCAAGTGAGAATGCTCTTAGGTGGTTGTTTATCTAGCCAATATTTAGCATTGCCCTCTAAGGAGAATGGAACTAGGATCAACTTAATGGCATCATGGGGAACTCCATTGTACTTAAGGGTATTGCAAAGAGATAGAAACTTCTTGATATGATCATGTGGATCATCATTAGGTCTCCCAAAAAATGGTGTGTTTGAAACCAAGGTAATCATGGATGTCTTAAGCTCAAAGATGTTTGTGGGTATCTCGTGTATAAAAATAGCATCAGCATATCCTTGCACATTGGATTGGAGGTGCTCCATCAAAGGTCGATTGTCAACGGCGGCCATGGCTTCTTGTGTGTTTATCAAAGCACGATTCTCAGGATCAGCTTGATAGACGGTATTGTTTTTACTCTTTCTCTTTTTCTTCCTTTTGGGAGGAAGGGGTTGTACACCAAAAGGTATTTGTGCACGCCCGCGGGTGAGCATGCAACTCAAATCAAGGAGTGAGAGAGAAGCTCGCGTTCGACTTTGGAAAAGAAGGGATTATCCTTTCCGAGGTTCAATAAGTAATATCCACAAGAAAGTATAATATATGTAAATAATACTTGGGTGCAAGACCCCCAATAAAGCTTTCCTTCTTAGAATACTCACTAGTGAACGGGGGGTTAGGTGGCGCGAAGCACTTAAGTACCTATTAACCCTTAGACGGAATTTTATAGCACGTTGCCTTTCTATTCACTTTGTAGTTTGTATTCTTCGAATTCTTGCCTATTGGAAGTATTTATCTATTCTTGCTTTAATTAAATTTGATCGATACACGTGTCAAGGACCGGAACGCTCCCGAACACGGTGTATTGCAAAAGCAATACTTATGGAAGTATGTGTATTGAGTATTCGTATACGTATACGTATCTACATATAATAATATATCAAAAATATTTTTGTATCTATTGGGTTTTTAAAGAAAATACTATATGTACGTAAAAACCGATGAAAACCAATAATATATATTTTTGGGTGCAATCTCTTAGGAAAAAGATTGCTTTTTGGATTTTTTATTTTGTTGGTTCAATTCTTTAGGAAAAGAATTGATTTTGATATTTTTTTTAGTTTTTATATTTTTATATTTTTGATTTTTTTATGTATCTTTTGGATTTATGATACGTAAAAATAACGTCCACTCGGGGAACGGATCCCAAAATCCAATCGAAACCGTCAATCAATAGTCTCTCGTAATGTCATGAACCGGTAGCGGCACCATTTAATATTTAGTATTTGTAAGTTTGTTTATTCTTGACTCAAGGCAAAATGAAAGGCCTACTAATATCAAGCTTTAAATTTTTTTTGGTTATTAAAGGATTATTTGGATTCTAGGTCTAATTCAAACAAGCACGTAAAAAGAGAAAATATTATTTAGCTATTTATCCGTAAAACAAAGTGCAAGTACCAATTAATATTCACAAAGTACAAATTTCTAATGCATGAAAGTAAAAATGCTTGAAATGTAAACAAAATGAAAGTATAGGGACTAAATGTGCAAAATCAGAAACTAAAGGGGCCAATTATGAAAATTATAACAACTAGTCAAACAAACTTAACAACTTTCAAAACTGTCTAACTAAAATTGTAACAAATGGAAATATAAGGACTGACTTTTGCAAAACCTAAAAAGATGGAAGTTAAAGGCTGATTACAAAGTTTAGTAAAAACCAAGGACCAATATGCAATTAAAAGGGAAATTTTCACAAAAACGGGCACACACTTAACAATAAGCTCGAATGAGCTTATTACTCAACCAAAATCAATCTGGTTTTTTCTAAACTGCTTAAAATTGAAAATAAGCTAGCCTTACAAAAGGATTTTGATTAAAAGCTTTTAAATCTCAACTTAGTTTATCTCAATAAGCCAACAATAAGTCCATTTGAAATCTAGTCATCCATAAAACGAGTTTATTGCAAAAACTGATTAATCAATCCTCAAAAATCTTGGAATGTCTTTTGGTTTTGAAAATGGTCAACAGAATAAGCTAGAATCTTCAATAAGCCAAAAACAGCTTATTTGACCTAAGTTTGACCAAAAACTCAATAAGCTAAAATTCTCAAAATCTATTCATGACATGTTTGCAAATGATTTTATAAAAGAATATGGGGAGATTTGTGAAGTGGATTGAGAGATCTAAGAAACAGTATGCTACTTATCACAGGGAATGCAATTTGCTATAGAGCTGTTTAATAAGCCAAGAACTCACTCAAAAGCTAAAACTGTATGGTTTCCTTATAAGCAGTGAAACCTAGGATGATAAGCTACAATTGAAAACAGGTTTCAAGCAAAATTATCAAGTAACAAATGTTGGGAATAAATATAAGAGTGTTAGTTCCCCCTGTTGGTTTGTCAGAGTTTCCCATGATAGAGTAAGTTCCTCCTGCTAAATAAAAAAGGCATGGGGATTGGTCCCCTGCTGAAGTCAAAGACCCTGCTACTAAGATAAACTTGGAAGAGATTATAACGCATTTCAGTTACTACTCCGAGATAGTTTCCTAGTTTGTTAGTAGTCATCTTGTACGTGAGTCCTTGTGCTATAAAAGGACTCACTAGGTTGTCATGTAAAACATATCTTTCTCTGTTCATTTCATTTCATACTTTAGGGTTTTGTAACCCTAATACCACTATTGGGTATTCGTATATCTATGATATATTAAAGTTCAACGTTTGATTTAAACATTTGTTCTTGTGCTAAACACTACATTCCGCATCTTGTTTAGTTACCTTGTGTTGCAAAGTTTCTCTAGTGTTAGATTGAATTTATTCTTTCTATCACAACCCTTAAACAAGCAAAGGTTTAAGATCTGAGTTTGGGATCAACAACAAAGAAATGCAAAGGAATCAAAGTAAGCAAGTTTTCACTGATGAACTTTCAAAAAGCTTGACCCAATGTTTTTCAAGGCCAATTGCCTTTTTGACTTCTCTTTTGACTTCAAAGTTTTACCAAAATGCTTACACTATCTTACTAAGTGTAAATGAACACTCAACAACAAGTTTTACACAATGAATCACCACAAATGATCCAAAACCAAACACCACTTTAAAATCTGTAAATGAACTTTTTCAAAGACCTTTTGAGTACAAGTGAATGACTGATTAAGAGACTTATCAAACTTAGTTCAAATGAAGTAAAGGAATAGTTTAGAGTCAAAATCAAGCTAGTAAACAGGTTAAACCACAAAATGAGTACGAATGATCAATTACTGATGAAAGACTAAATTTGACCAAGTAAATCTGATTGTAAAGCTGTAAGACTACAATTACCCTATCAAACTAACACAATCAAGCTACAAGTAAGCTAGTCACACAATCAGTTCAGCAGATAAGGATTATTCTAGGTATTGAGCATGTAGAGACATTTTAGGGGAACAAAAACAAGGAATTAAGAACTTTTTAGCTTTGAAGCCTCCGTTGAAGGAGTAGAGAGGCGCTAAGCCTTCTAAAAACCACTAAACCACCAAGTATCAACCACCAGCAACCATCATCATCATCATATACTGCTACAATCAACTACCCTGCTACAAATGCTTCAAATGACTGAAAATGAACTACAAATGGAATATGAACCAGCTACAAGTCTTCACAGCATCAACAAACTTCCATTGATCATGGATGATCAACAGAAACACTCAGTATCACTAGGAGATTGATTATGTAGGTATAAGAAGGAGATTGAGTGAAAATGAAGGATTGAATTTCATTTATAGAGAAAATTCGATTACAATTCTGTTACTAACTAACTAACTGACTCTTAGGTGGTTGTCAAACACCTAAGAGTAGTTACTAACTACTTTGAATGACTGGGAATAAAAGAGAATTGAAAAGTGTGTGTTTTTCACACCTACAAGCTACTACTTATAAATGAGCTAGCTAAGTCCTATTTATAGAGTGAGAATGAGAGTCTATTGGGCAGATGACGTGTTGTAGCCAATCACTGAGCTCCACGTGTCTTCAATCTCTTAATTGCAAAATCCAGCTTAAGAACACATTTGGGGGTTTTTGATTGAATTAATTCAGCTCAATTGGATGCTATGAATGAATTCGTCTCTTGAAATGAAGCACTTTTCATGTTTATAGCTCCTCTTGATATGCAGTGTAGCAGATTCTTGATCCTGGGCTCGTTATAACTTTGAAGATGATACGTGGTAGTGTATTATTGGCCTTTAGCAGCTCACACGGATCGTTATCCAAAATGGATAAAGTTATTATTGCATGGCGTGATTTTATTGGCTGAAATGGCTGAGTAGAAGTTACTATTTGGATTTGATTATTTAATACTTCGCGGCTGAGTGGGATTACTTGGCAATCCGTTTCACTCTCTTCCTTTGCTCTCACTGGTTGATGGCATCTTCACACGGATCAAATCCAAAAGTAGTTTCAAACTTGGCAGATTTAGCCCCTAAACTTAGCAGATTCTTCATTTGAGCTCCAATCTTTATTTCTTTGACATATTTGATCCTTTAAACTTCAAACTTGTTCATAAAGAATCCTTTGACTTGTTTGACTTGAATGTTGACCAGATTTAACTATGATCTTGACTTTTCCAAAATTTGCACTTTAGTCCTTTATCTTTTGAATGTTGTCAAGATAGGTCCTTTGTCTTGCAAGGCTTCTCACTTTTGATCCTTCTCTTGTCTTTTCTTCATCTTTTAGGCTTGATTTCACTTGTTTGCTCCAAATTTGTATCCTTGTTACCTAAACAAGCACAAACACAAAACATACCACATAATACTGCTTTTATGTATAAAAGTTAGGTATTTGCTATGTGTTTTAGGGTGATTTGTTTACTTATTGATATAAGATTTTACTCATATCAAACACACACAAAAACACACATACATACACATATTCAGGTCTTAATCTATCATCACAAACATCAAATCCATCAATCATCACCTTCGTGAATCGATCATTCGCTTCATAAATAAGGTGAAGTTAATTCGCTATGTTTTGATTCATCTTTTTTTAGCTTATTTGATGTGAATAATCTTATAATTCATCTTATTCTTTTATAGCTTACTTGATAAGTTACATGAATTTAACATGTCGATTGATAAGGAAACTTATTAGATGATTAATGTGAATAAGCTTAGAAATTATCATCATTTTTATTATGATGAATTATAAGCTAACTTATTAGCTTATTTTCATGAATTATAAGGTTTTATAGCTTAATCTTGTTAAACAAATTTAGTATGACTTGCTATTGAAGTATCATATATGATATACTATATCATATATTTTTTTTCGAACAACTATACTATGATAAAATGTATATCATATATGACTATGTGCTTGAAAATTAAATTAAATCTTCTTTTTTATAGCTTAATATCGCTGAACAGATTGTGTATGACATGTTAGCGAAGTATCATATATGATATACTATATCATATAAGATATAAGCTAAAATATCATATATGATAAAATATATCATATATGATTATGTGCTTGAAAATTGAATTAATTATTCTTTTTCGTGTAGAGGATGTTGTTTTCACGACATGTTGAAGATTACAAGCATCCAAAAGGCCAAGAAGCTTAATGAAGAAGATCATGAATTTTCATTTTAAGTTTAAAATGTATTCTTTGTTTTTTTTCTTGTAATCTCCTAATGGAGTTTTGACGTATATATGACGATTTTGTAAACCATTGGTATCTTGTACAACGTCTTGTTAATATGGTTTAACTTTTTTAGTATTATGTCATGATAGTTTTGATAAATTAGTGATGATCATTAGAATAAAAAGACTATTTTTTTATGAGTATCATATATGATGATGCGTTATCATATATGATACTCAAATATTTTTATTGTTGACTTCATGATTAAAATAAAGAGCCTGCTGAATCAATGATTAAACATCTGTTCATAAAATAAAATAAAGTGTCTTTTAAGAGCATACAATTGATGATTAAACACTTGTTCTAATAGAATGTTACCAATCATGATTAAAACACTTATTCATAATAAAAAAGATACAAAAACAAAAGAGTCTAATCAATTCATAACTAAAACCATAATATTCTTATTATTGGAACTACTATTCTGTTAGCCTCAAAATATTGAGTCAAACAAGAATGTTCGGTCATAGGTTTATATTGTAACATTGAGTAGAACGTTGTAATAGTTAGTTAAAATAGTCGTGACATTACGGGCTTGATGGCTAGCTTAAAAGGCCTCTTTCAAGGTACTAAGCATTTTATTCAAGCCCGGCCCAATCAAACATATAGCCCATTATGTCACATGTAGGCAAGGCTATAAATACCCTTCCTAACATGTTAGGAAGGGTGTTGATTGTCATTTTTCTTAATCTAATCTTCCCATAGTTTCACACACTTCTCTCTATTTTCTCTCACTACTTTCTCTCTCTAGAATTCATCTACTTCATCTATTTTCTTTCTTTCTTCCTTGCTTAATCATCACAAATATGGGACAACAATTGGTATCAATCGCCATGGGGTAGTTTTGTGATTCGTTGTTGATACTCTACTTGGTTCGTGTGATTTACTCCTAAAATATCTCGAATTTAAGATTTTTTGTGTTTTCCATGCTCTAAATCTTGATATAAATCTCCTACATAGTTGTGGTAGGGATTTGGTTGCTTTCGGTTGGTTAAAATCACGGATTTCTTGTCAAAAATCTAATTTTTTACCTAAAGTTTCGGAACTGCACAGTTATTCCGACGGAACTCCGTCGGAAAAGGGTTTTATATTCCGACAGTTATTCCGACGGAATTCCATCGGAAAAGGGTTTCTTATTCCGACGGTGATTCCGATAGTGATTCCGACCGTTTTATTCCGACAGTGATTCCGATAGTGATTCCGACAACTCATATTTCGACAGACATTCCGACAGAGTATTCCGACAGCTATTCCGACAGAGTATTCCGACAGCTATTCCGACAGAGTATTCCGACAGCTATTCCGACAGACATTCCGACAGAGTATTCCGACGGCTATTCCGACAGACATTCCGATAGAGTATTCCGATGGACATTCCGATAGCACATTCCGATGAACATTCCGATGCTATGTTCAGCTAAATTTTGTTCGAGTATTTTTTAGACTTAGCCACTATCTAGACTAGTTTTGGAATATCGTGTACACGAAGATTAAAAAAAAAATTTGGCGGGAAAATCCAAGTAAAATTTATTTTTTCCTAGACCATTGTTAGGCCATTTAAGCTTCAATTTCAAATTTTGGCGAAGCAAAAAAAATTTCGACCCAAAATTCAAATTTTTAGGCCAAATTTCAAATTTTTTAGGTTTTATTTTTCATTAAATTTTTCAATTTTTCAAAATTTTTCCCTACTAGTTATTGGCTATTTCTAACTCGTTTTCAAATTTGGTAATTCAAATTTTTTTCGGTTTACAGTTTTGTCGGACTGAGGAATTTATTGTCGGACTGAGAAAAAATCAGAATTTTCGGAATTTCAACAACAACACAATCACATCATATCTACTTAAGATCCGAAGTCACCTCATCAACAGAGAGACGATTATCATGGAAAAGAGTGAGTGTTCAGTTGTGACAAATCTCGAGATGAAACAATTACAACAACGGACACACTTCTTATGAGATAAATGCATGGAAAGTTTGAGTATTCTTCAATAATCGTTTGAGAGCCTTTCAAAAGTCCTGCTAGACTTAGGTGAATCCACTGGCACGTTCATAAGAGCATTCACACAAGCCATGGAGAAAGTTGTGACACAACTCACCAAAGAAAGACTTTTTGGGAGTGAATGCAAGATCACCTTCACTGAACTCAATACGACATTTGAAAAGACCTTTGATTCAGAATTTCTCATGTCTTCGAGTACACAGCGATGCTTCATGAGACATCATAGAAATGCTCAAACGTTCAAAGTCCTGGTCCCAAGTAACATCAAATCCATTGAAACCTATGTCCACAGAATAATAATTCACGAACAAGAGATAGATAATAGGTTCAAGGCAAATTGTGATACAGTATCGGGTCATGTGAATGAAAGCTGCACATCACGGAACAAAAAGCATGGAACGCAGGATGATGATATCATACATGGGAAAGAAAGCAGCAGCACTGGCACACAAGACATCAGTTCTGAGAATGTCATCAGCAATACACCTTCCCATGATAATGGCCCTGTCTTCGACTCTGACCCATTGGAAGAGGTACACAATGATGAATATAATGTGTTTTCCAATGATAATACGCATGAGCATTGTGATCAAAATCAAACCCTTATTGACACATGTATGACGGAAAAGGTTGATAGCAATACCATACATGGTCCCTCAGACACATGCAATAATGAGTCTGACGATGATCAACATGCAAATGAGTATGATGATGAGGAGCGTATTGCGCTTGCTAATTTAATTGCTACTTTACAAAAAGATGTCAAAGAAACTAGACAGAGTCAAAAGCAATAAAGAAGGCAAACGCTACGCTCACTCAAAATTTTGAAGAATGCAAAGCTGCTCTAATCAAATCTAGTGAGACCATTGATAGCTATAGAGCTCAGTTTCTTCAAAAGACCAATGAGATTGAGGGGTACAAAGGGTTTTTAATTAACGTCAAAAAGGACGATTATCAACAGAAATATAACGAAACTCTTAAGCTTCTAGAACAAGAGAAACGTAATTATAACACCTCTTTGAGTACTGAACGCCATAAAACGTATCTTGCTACCACGAAAGTCAATAAGCTAACTCAAGTAAATGGTTTTCTTCAAGAGGATAAAACTAAACTTGTTAATGAAAAGAAAGCAGTGGTTGAAAAGTTAGAAAAGGATTTCAAAACTAAACAAGCGAAAGATATCGACAAAATGGTAGAACTTGAAACTCAAATTGATTTTTACAAGAAAATTGTTTACAAAACTAATCAATCAGTTCAAACCATGAGAATGTTGGCACCTCGTTCATTTTCTAAGGATCGACCTAGTTTTGATAATCCTAAGTACCTTGAGCAAGCTCAATCTGAGATTCAGCACTTATATCTTGATGAGTCCCAATGGACCGATCTTGACTGCCTTGTTGTTAGGCCCAATAGTGAAGAGACAAACGATTTGGAAGAAGAGAGTAGACCAAAAGTTAACAAAGAATTTGTTAAACCATTTAATTATGCTTATGAAAACAGTCTGTATGGTATTTTCAAACCACAAACACAGAAGACTCGTGAGCAAATATTTTTCAAATGTGAACAAATAAGAATTAAATGGAGACAAGTTTTTACCACTAAGAAAACTAATGTTTCAAAATTTATTGAGTACTTGCCATATAAAGCTTCTGTAAGAAAGAGTAAGAAAGCACTTAGTATTCTCAAGAGTAACATTGAAAATTTCAAAAAGGTTGTTGATGATAACTGGAAAAAACGTGACTTTTGAAAGGTAACCAAGAAATTCCTCACGATATAACTGTGCTTGTGAAAAGTATTTTGATTCCGCTTGCGGAAAGAACGCAAAAACATATTTTGGAATTTGAAACATTAATTAAGCAAGAAATGTTTGATGATTTGAAATATGTGGAATCTCTTGAACAAGAAGTGAACGATCATCAACCTGAAAGAGACGAGTTTTCCACAGCATATGATCTACTCTTACAAGAATGTCTCTCCAAAGATATTTTGTGTGTTGCTCTTACATCTTGTGCAGATATAGACGAATATTCTGATGTGGCATGCAAATATCTTGATCAAGTCAAAGAGTGTGAACGTCTTGAAACTGAGCTTTCGAAACGTAAAGAAAATGTTGATAAAAAGGCTTTTGAGTTACTTCAACACAAAACTGATTTCCTTCAAAAATATTGTTATTCTCTTGAACTTGCTTTGCAAAAAGACATCGGAAAAGGTCCAAATGATAATAACTTGCAAGCAAAACATTCCGCATTGTGTCGAGAAATGAACGAAAAGAGTATGGAAATTACAGACTTGAAAGCTTAGTTGCAAGAAAAGGACACAGCGATAGAAGAGTTGAAGAAACTCGTTGCCAAAATGGGTGGGAAAACTATGGAACCTAAAGTTGTGAAACCTGTTGTTCGACAACCCAATGCCTACAAGGATCCAAAGCCATCTATCTTAGGAAAACCGACTCCTTTCTCCAATTCTTCTCATGTAAAATCTAGGTTACCCCCTAAGACCGATGTGCAACCAAGTGTTCCAAAACCATCCATTTCACCCTATGTTCCTCCATTTAGAAAGCACACTGTTGCAAAACCCAACCATCTGAATGCACCTAGCACTTCTAGGACTCCTCCAAAACGTGTGACATTCGCGTCCACATAGGAATCTGTAGGTTCAAATGACTTCGTTCATACCAACAACCTAGAGGATGTTAAGCAAAAAGGGAAGATTCAGAAAGACAAACATGTGTATTCAAAACCTAGTTCACCAAATCCCGCTAGATTTCCACACAATCCTAATGATAGTCAACAAAAACCTAGGATCTCTCTCCAGCAATCTAGGAATTGGAAACCATCCATGAATACTCGTGTTTCGAACACTACGCCTGAACGATTTGGAAAACCAAGGAATACAAGTACTTTCGTGAATCCCAAATTCCCTGTATGTCCCACTTGCAAAAAGGGCATTCACAATGGAAATCATGACCATTGCATTCTACAATACCTTTATGAGGTCAAATCTCGTTCCTTTGAACGAAGATCGAATACAGAATCCCATAAGACAACAAGGAGATACAAACCTGTTGCAAAGAAAAGCACTAACAACAAATCTGAAACGTGGATTAAAAAAGGACATAGTTTCTCTCCAAAGAAGTCTTCCGCTGTGCAAGAGAAAACTACTCCTAAATCTAGTCTTCAGTGGAAACCAACGGGTAGGATCTTCAAAGAAGTTGGTCTTAAGTGGATTCCCACAGAGAAGAGTGTTGAAACCTGCTCCAGCACTAATGCGGGTGTTCTGAATGTAGACAATGAATTTGTTACTCCTAACACTAGTATTTCTGCGAACTCTTCTTCTGTCATTGCAGGTACAACAGCGGATTCTGAACCCACTCCTCCTTCTTAAAAGTGTTCCAATTATGTACATTCTATATCACCTTCTTTTGTTGTACAAAAATCTATTATGGATTATTTTCGAAAAACTTGAGAAAACAAAAAAATATAATAAAACGTAAATATCCATAAAAAAACAAAATAAAAAATAGAAAAACTTTCAAAATACCAAAAAAATTCTTCTCGACATGTCTTTCAATATCGATAATATGGACGTACCTATAAATGTCGCTCAATAACGACACGGGTGTGTACATAAAGCTCGAATGAAAGTTGTAAATATTTTTCAAAACATGTCATTTCAATGATTTACAATTATCTCAGATTGTGACTCGTGCTTCAAAGAAAGGAAAGTTGATCATGGTTGATAACTTATCCTCAACAATGGGAAAATTAAAATTCTCGGTCATGAGCTTTCATTAAAAAATATTCTAAGTTTTTAAGCTCGTGTAAACGACTTACAGTTAAATGTCAGACTGTAACTCGAACTTCAAATAAAGGAAACTGTATCTTTAAAGATAACTTATCCTAACAACAGGTAGAACAATCTATCTTGGGTTGAGCTTGTCACAAAACATTCAACGTTTTGAGCTCAACACTATGGCTTGTAATCACTTTTAGATTGCAACCCGGATCGATATTCACGGGGGAGTGTATGATTTAGTGCGCTTACCCTCAGCAAAAGAAGTTAGATCTTCTTACACCTGAGTGGATTAGTCAAGACATTCAAAGTCTATGAACTCAAGTTTATGCTTTAGAAAAACTTTTTCGCCAAAAAGAAATAGAGTTTTTCAAAAAGCGTTGAACACAATTTTTTCAAAAATTTCTCAATGATTATTCAAAATCTTTCAAAAATTGTGTGTTCAACAACTCCTATCCTCAAAAAGTGAAATGTGGATCACATCCTCACAATGAAAATTCAATTGGATCAATTTTTGAGGGGGATCTTTCCAAAATCAAAGTTTTTAATGTTGTTAGATATGTTATGTCAAAACAATTTTATGTATCCAACACATCGTGTGTAAGTATCCATTGGTATTATTCACATAAAAAGCTTTGATGAACATGGGCACATTCTTCAATGACAATTTTTTATGTGTTCATGAACATGTAGTGTGCGAGTACAATTTTTTCAAGAGTTTTTTAATGATTATTCAAAATCTTTCAAAAATTCTATGCTCGACACTACATAAATGTTCCAATAATTCATGCTAAGTAAGACGCATTTTTCTCCCGGAAGTTTTTCAAGACTATTTTTCACAATATATTTTAATCAAATTTGGTATCTCTAATATCAAACGATTTTATATATTAGAGATAAGGGAGAAAATATGATTAAAATGTGATCTAAAGACTCAAGCACTCATGGTTACGATCAAATACCCACAACATCTTTAATTCACGACGTTATTGGTGTCAAAAGGGTGGTTAGGTTTAAGTCCTATGATCCAACCAGAACCGGAGGGATCTTCCCAGGGACAATCCAATAGATTATTAGAAGTTCTTAGGAAAGATGGAGTAGAATGTGAACGTAGCTGAATGACGACAAGGTGTTAGTAATGATGTCTTGGTAGGCATTGAAGGGGTTGAAGAATGAAAAAGAAATGTAAGGATAAAGGGTGTAATGAAAGAATCCCTCCATACAACTTAGGCAGAAATTGGGTTAACACATCATGAAGACAACGCATCAAGGACCCAGTGATGTTATGCACAACCCCTCCCTAGCTGACTCAGGCTTCTCTCAAAATAAGTTTGTTTTATTGTCACGGAGATCAACATGACTTCTATTGACTTTCTCACTCCGAGATAGTTGATATTGAATAGGTGGCATCTGCTCCAGCCTCCGAATACTAAAAAGTGCACAAATCGAGTCTAGAGCCTAGAGATCAATCAAATCTCGTTAGGATACACGGATGACGATCAAGAAAGTCCCACGCTATATCCTTGCGATATTGCTAGAACACTCAGAGTGATACTACTTAGTATTCACAATGATGAGTGGAAATTCTTCTAGTGTTAACATCAAACAGCACTGCGGTAGGTCATGTGTAAGATTCTTTATGAATTGAACATGTGTAAACTGAAAAGCAACAGTGGTTTGATTCTAAATTGATTCAAACTCGTTTCAGGTTTCTACGCAACATCTTTATGGTCTTGCCAGAACATTCAGAGTGATATTTGTTAATATTCACAGTGACGAATGGAAATCCTTCTAGCGTCAACATTAAACAGCGCTACGGTAGGTAACTTGCGAGATTCTTATGAATCAAGCTTGTGTCAACTGGAAAGCAACAATGGTAAGATTCTTAATGAATCAAACTTGTTCCAGGAATTTGAATTGACGACTTTAATCAAGCGGATATTTATCCAATTGATTCACTCTTTATGTTCGCAGTCTTGCTTTGAGACGGTCGAGTAAAGAGAACGGCTAGTACAGCCGCGAAACCCTGTCAAGGAGGTTCTTAATTGAATCTACCTAATCACAGGTACGATATTTAATATCGTGTAACGGTCTTCACCGAACGGAGGTAAAACGCTACCGATTTAGGACGAATGTCAAAGCCATTCAGTCCGTGTCTATGTTTTGTCTCAAGAAGGTGGCGTTACGGTGTACTCAGCAAAGTTAAAGATTTAAAACCACATACTCATGCCCAAAGACATTCAACAATCAAGAAAGCTATAGACTTCCGCAACTCTGATGATCAAAATCTTCCTTAACAACTAATGTAGAGGAAGGACCTCTATTAAAGGAGATTGTTAGCAAGCTTTCAAGATAGTGCAAAGTATAAGCATGTGGATAAAGACACAAGATCGCAAGATGGAAAAGACAAGTCAAGAATGATTTGAAGATCTCAAGATAAAAGACAAAGTCGAAAGGCAATGACAAAGACTCAAAGATCACAACATGAAGGAACAAGACGACTATTACACATTCAAGACTCATTTATGACGAAATTCATAATCTCCATTGATCTCCAAATATCAAAGAGGAATGACCTCGCATTGGGGGAGATTGTTAGCCTCAAAATATTGAGTCAAATAAGAATGTTCGGTCATATGTTTATATTGTAACATTTAGTAGAACGTTGTAATAGTTAATTAAAATAGTCGTGACATTACGGGCTTGATGGCTAGCTTATAAGGCCTCTTTCAAGGTACTAAGCATTTTATTCAAGCTCGGCCCAATCAAACATATAGCCCATTATGCCACATGTAGGCAAGGCTATAAATACCCTTCCTAGCATGTTAGGAAGGGTGTTGATTGTAATCTTTCTTAATCTAATCTTTCCATAGTTTAACATACTTCTCTCTACTTTCTCTCTCTAGAATTCATCTACTTCATCTATTTTCTTTCTTTCTTCCTTGCTTAATCATCACAAATATGGGACAACATATTCTTCATCTTCAACCAAATTACTTTCTCTTGTAAATCTTCTTTGGCCTCAACGACACCTTCATCTTATCCTTACATATATGCGTGCACGTCTTGCTCCAACCGGGTAATTTCCGCATCCATATCTGCTCGTTATTGTTTTCACACAGTTTGCATTAATAAAAAAGATGAAAGAACATGTTAGGCACCATTTTATCAACAAGTGAATTACCTAGCTGACAATATCAAAATGCATAATAGGTTAAAAATGTAAAAAACCATGTACAATGTCAATGTCTGTTTTTATATGGCTTGTTAGATACATCATATATGATACCTCATATATCATATATGATATATCTATCATATATCACATATCATATAACTATCATGTATGATAAATGAGTTATCATATATGATACATCCAACCTAATAAGCTTATATCAGCAATATAGTTAAAATGCTTAATAATACAGCTAATTCATACTAATTTAAGCTTACTAACTTAAGCTTATTCAGAAACATCATATATGATACCCATGTATAATATATGATACACCTATCATATATCATATATGATACACCTATCATATATCATATATGATATATGATATATCTATCATATATGATAAATGATGTATCATATATGATACATCAAGCTTAATCCAACATACTGCATACATCAGCTACATAGAAAAATCCTAATAATACAGCTTATTCACACAAAAATAAGCTTATATGTAACTCTCTTATTCATAAAACCTTATAATTCGTTAAAATAAGCTAATAAGCTAGCTTATAATACAAACACAATAAATCCAAATCATCTAACTCACAAGCTTATTCATAACTCTCATCGAATTCAAAATCTTATTCAAACAATTAAGCTTATTCACATAAATCACCTAAGAAGTTAGATTATAAGTAAAAACAATCAATCAAAATAATTCGTTCAAAATAAGCTAATAGCTTATAATTAACATGATAATAAATTAATAAGTTTATTCAAAATCAAATAAGCTAATTATAAGAATAGATTTTATACAAACGTGATGATAGATTCGTGCCTAATCATGAATTCGTGTTGATTAATTGATCTAATTAATCGATTCGTGATGGAATCCTGATGATGTTCGTGAGGGATTCGTGATTATAAGCTTCAATCAACTGTAGAGAGATAAACTAAATCGGGGTAGAGAGAGAAATAGAAAGCCGGTGTGTGTGTTTTATGTGAAAGAAGTGAGAAAAATGCTTATATATTGAGCGGATAAAATGACGAATATACCCCTCCAGTGTAAAATGAGAATTTAATCTCAACCGTTAAATAGTAGGGAGATGAATAGTGGGGATGAGTCTCTCATATCCATATTTTAGATAAATTTGGTATTTAAATGAACTTAAATCTTTAATAAATAATAATTACTCAAGTCTTATTCTTTAACATGCTTGAAGTTCAAAAATAATATTTGTCATATTATTCTAATATCATCAAATTTTTTCGTTCTTGTCAATGTCAACGGATATAATTTTTATTCTAAGAGATTCTAAAACCACTATTTAAGTTATGCTTTACTTCTTAATTATAGAACGACTTTTATTTTAACAAAGTTAGAAATCAATGGTATCATGTTGAAAAGGAGATTATAGTGTTAAATGATAGGTTGGTTTAAGCTAGATCGTGAGTTTGTGGTTTATTAGGTTTAAGGTTTTGATTAGGTTGTTTAATGTAAAAGATATGTATTTTATATAAATATGTATGTCTCTCTATTCAATCAATAAAACACTTTAAGTATTTTACATGCTATCAGCTCTAGGTAAGATCCACTACAACATACTTATCCTCCGGTCATCGGTCACTGACCGATGATCCGGAAGGATCTCAATTACCTTCTTTCGCCTTATTGATTTCAGGAACTTTCTTTTTCTAAATAAACTCTAACATCAAAAATCTTAGTCGTCATAACGTATCTCCTATTATGTTGATTTAACAATCAATAAATATCTTTTTTCATCATCATTATTCTTTGTTTTACCATGGGAGATCATTGCGTTTTCTCGAAAATAGTTGGTAAAAAATGTCGCTCATACCTAAAGGCAAAGCAAACTACACGAAAGAGGAAGCCGCAAGTAGCAAACAATTATGTCATCGAATACAATAATATTTTCGCTAAAATAAACAAAGAAAATGATGAAAGAAAAAGGCCTTTTATTCCAGTTTGTACGTCTGAAAGCCTCTTGTTCAAACTGTAAAGGAGTGTTAGACGATAGGTTGATGTAATCTTGATTGTGTGGGCTTGTGATCCATTAGATATTGAGTTTTAATTAGGTTGATTAATGTAAAAGTTATATATTTTGTATAAATATATATGCTTTTTTATGTAATATATTCGATCGATAAAGCACTTTATGTATTAACTATTTATAATACAAGCTATTTTGTAAATTATTTCACAAGTGTTTTAGATAGATCGAAGCATTTTGAATGTCTTTTGAGATTATTAATTGTCTATTTCACAAACAAAAGCAATGATTTAATAAAAAGAATTTGCATAAAAAAGCATCAATTTTTAAGGGTCCGTTTGGTTTGAAGTCGGATTTTATTTTAGATATATGTTTATAAAGTAAGGGGTTTAAAATTGAGTGGTATTAAGTAAAAAATAATTTTTAGTTTGTTAAATGTTTATTATTTAAATTGATATAAGTTTTGAAAAAAAAATAAAAAAATTTGTAATAACTTTTTTTATTAATATATACTGATAGAAACAAATGTATCTAGCAAATTTGTGGTTGGAAAAAATTAGCAAGTAAAGAATAGTACTATGTGATATGACATAACAGTCAATGAAAAAGTTTAACATAAACATTTAGTTTATCATATACCCAATCAACCAATCACAACCATCCATTTTTATAATGTAACAAAAAAACTCGTTTTCTAAAAATTAAGTATCTCACAAACCGTTCATCGTTACGTAAAACAAAACATATCATCACGACGAGAATTAAATCATTTTCTATCGAGGGGCACATGTATATACTTTCGACGAACTTTTTTTTGGCTTTTTTTCTTAAGTCACGTCTGAGAGAATCATATATGATTCATCACGAAACATATATGATTTTCAGAAAATCATATATGATTCATATCACGAATCATATATGATTTTCTGAAAATCATATATGATTCGTGACGAATCATATATGATTCTCTCATACGTGACTTAAGATAAAAAGTCGAAAAAAAAGTCTTCCGAAAGTATATACATGTGCCTCTCGATAGAAAGAGGATTTAATTCTCGTTGTAATGGTTTATTTTTTCCGTTTGACGATTTACTGTTTGTGAGATATTTAATTTTTAAAAAAATGGTAAGAAGTGAGTTTTTTAAAAATTGAATGATTATTATTGGTTGAATAAATATATGCTAATTTAAATATTTACATAAATCTTAATTCTAATAGTCAAATATTAGTCAAAATCCTACCCATAGACCTAGAGTTAAAATTTTGACACCGCACCCTCTTCTCAGCTCAAACATATGCTACCAAACAAAAGAATATAATTGTCAATTAGCCCAAACCTCCCAACAGTGATATACCAAACGGGCCCTTATTCATGTTGTACTTATATAAAAAAAAACATTTGTTCTTTAAAAGAAAAGACAAAGTCTAAGTCAAACACATGATGAGTTGGTTAAGCTGTTCTTGTTGCAAGCGAAGGGAAGGAACCTCCCAAGAACCAACCAGATCCAGTCAACAAGTGATGTTATCGTATGCGTTGACGTCATTGCTTTCTTAACATGCTTTTTTTGAACAAGCTTTCTTAACATGCTTGATCACTAATATTTCTATTTCTACCCTTCATTCTTTACAAAGTATTTATGAAAAGTATATTGAGCAATCGTTTGTGTCTTTCAAAGGTTATTTGATGCTGTGGCATATCTCTCGAAGGTTACGAAGTAAAACAAACACTTGAACCATGGACTTGAATGCACCAACTTGTTAAACATAAGATAATAAGAACAGTTATTTTGGATATTATACCTTTTTATGGATACTAGACGAGTACCCGCGCATATCGGCGAAAATTGTCTAGCAACAGATAATTAACACGATGCGATATTGTGGTAAGTGTTTCGGTGACGTTTAAAATATAACGTCAAAAGATTAAACTTTTATTGCAAAGCGTTGTAACATATTATAATTCAAAATATCTTATAAGTATGTTTCAATTGGATGAAAGGGTGTCATTTGTTTAATTAATCAAAGTTTATATCTTTTTTAATGAATAAGATTTGCATATAGTAGTTTTTAGTGGGACCCGCATTTTTCAATCATTCAACATTTTCAACTTTCAACCAAAGGGATATATCATTTATAATGTAGTATAGATATAGATTAGTGGGACCTACATTTTTCAACCATTCAACATTTTCAACTTTCAACCAAAGGGATACACCATTTATAATGTAGTATAGATATAGATTAGTGGGACCCACATTTTTCAACTATTCAACATTTTCAACTTTCAACCAAAGGGATACACCATTTATAATGTAGTATAGATAAGGGACTCATTCTCACCATTCATCTAATTTTCATCTAATGGATAAGATTAAATATATTTTATTTTTTTTATAATTTAAATATCTTTTAAACCGTTAAGTATTAAACAAAAATAATTATATCATCATGACGAGCGTTTAATTATATGTCTACCAATATACAATATGATATACTTTCGAAGAAAAAAAATTCGCTTTTTTCTTCTTGTTAAAATTCACGTAAAATATCATATATGATAATATTATTTCATCATATATGATAACAATGTTAAATCATATGATATGAGTTTCTATCATATATGATAGGTTATATCATATATGACACTGCTGATACATCATATATGATATTAGTATCATATATGATAATTTTTGAAAACGTGAAAAAAATAAAGAAATTTTTTTTTGTCGAACGTGTATCATATAACATATCTATACAAAGATGATTAAATGCTCTTCCTAAGGGTATGTTTTTTTCACATAACGAATAACGGTTTAAAAGATATTAACGTTTGAAAAAAGATTGTGAAAATATATTTTGTCTTTAATCTTATCCGTTGGATTAAAAGAAGATGGATGATGGAATGAGTCCCCTCATATCCAAAAAAATGTATAGTATCCAAATGAACTTAAATCAAATATTTAACATACGCTCAAGAGCTTAAACATAAGTAAAAGAAAAAACAAATCTCAATCTTATAATAAGTCTCAACTTACTCGATTGTATAGTTATTTTATCCAATATTAGTTATAAATATTTTTATTTATGTTACATAGTATATTTGATAAAAATTATATTAATAAAAATACATTCAAAAAATGAATGATACGACTCAGTTATAGTGTATTGGGATAAGTAGTACCACTTCAAGCGTGTGTTTGCTCTTTAAGAAGTAGAGGTGAGAAGACCAGACATTTATTTAACTTTAACTTGATTGATTGATTACACATATAAAAATAACGTGGTATTTATCAATGTTGCAAAAAAAAATATACAAGGACGATTAATCATCGCTTAATCGCTACAATGCCCTCAACCTTGCCGATTAATGAAAAAGCGATTAATTACGGTCAACTGTGGTCAACGAAGGTCCGGAGGTCAAACTTTTTAATAACTTGCAATTTTTGGCAAAAATACCTAAAACTCACTCTAAAGTTGTGTTTATCACTTATCGTAACTCTATATATGTGTGATAAGTTTTATTTTAAAGAATAATATTGCCGAAAATACCTAAAACTCATTAGAAATATCCAAAACTTACCAGAAATACAAAAATTTGCTAAAAATGTCAATCCGATTACTCACCGATTAATCCCGTCTAGAACGATTACAGGTTACAAGGTGGTCGACCGGCCGGCTTGCGATTCACGATTTTTGTAACATTGGTATTTATAAAGTATAATAATAAAACACTAACCCTAAGATAGATAGTAATGGTCCGTTCAGCCCGACCCACACAACCCCGGATGTATCATTCCCCACTCATTCGAATTCACCTTTCCCTCAAGGTGACGTCTTAAAAAACACATTTGATTCTGGGATCCCATAATCCTCTTTGAATCGTACCGCATTCCAGTCTTGCAGTCCCGCAGTTCTCCACCCATATAGTTCTCCAGCATAGATAGTTCTCTAACATAGGTTGTAATCCAACATAAATAGTTCTTCAACACAGATTGTTCTCCACTTGTTCTCCGTTATCCATGGGTCCTTGAAAATCGCCGATACCAATTCTTTCCCATGGTTGAAGAGTTATCGAACTTCCATGTTGAAGTGTAGAACGATTCTCGTTATCCACTACATTCTCTACATATGGTTCCAGATCTAAAGTTTTGAATCATCACCATCAGCCTTAAGTATCGATGTCACTTTATTCAACTCATCATCATCAACTACACGTGCGTGACTACACAGATCAACTTTTTCCGCACTCTTCTTATTTAAACTATCATCAATATCGAAAACATTATCAATCACACTGCTAACCTCAATAATACCAATATCTTCATTAGCATCTAATAACCCTTTAATTATATGTGGAGCTTCTTCACTGGCCATGATAAAACGACATCTAATTTCTCTTCAATGTTAAATTTCTTCCATTCAATCGCCACAATATGAGCCTCCATTATACGGGCTAAGAAAAAGGTTTCTCCTAAATTTGTAGGTCATGACCTTGAGAGTGCATATTGTAGGAGCGGTTTAAGTCCACATATATATAATACATAAGTACATCCTCAGACATCCCCGTAACTCGATCTACAAGTATCACAAACTTACTCTCATAATCGGCCACCGTACCCCTATGCAAGAGCGTAGATAGCGCGTCCCAATCGCTGTTGCCCGATGCCATAGCAACCGAAAAACAATTAAATTTTTTACTTTTTCGGATGAACAGTACCCCGATGAACAGTATCATCGATGAATAGTAACCGGATGAATAGTATCTTCAGATGAAGAGTGCCGCCGGATAAACAGTGTCGTCTGATGAAGAGTGTCACTGATGAACAGTAGCCGCCGATTAAATATTAGCCACTTATGAATAGTGACGCCGATGAACAGTAGCCGCTAATGAACAGTTTTTTTAATTGGAACCCTAAATCAAAACCCTCAACGAGTTGAGGGCTCTAAATGAAAGTACCAATTGATACGACCCGATTAGGGTGTATTAGGATAGACAACACCACTTCAAGCGTGTGCTTGCTCCTTAAGAAGTAGAGATGAGAAGACCATATATTTATTGAACTTTAACTTGATTGATTTATTGCACTGATAACAATGACATGATAACAATGACATGGTATTTATAAAGCATAATAATAAAACCCTAACCCAAAGATAGTAATGGCCCGTTCGGCACGACCCACACAACCCCGGGTGTATCATTGAACTTATGTATATAATTTTCATCAAATATTACATAACACATATACACATATTTATGGGTCAAAGTTAAATGAAATCAGTGGATTCATGATAAGTTTCTCGTAAAAAATGTATAATGATACATTCAACCAATGAACTATCGACACTTGTTATGAAATGTAAGGGGCTGTTTGTTTGCTAGTCGTGGAATGAAACAATGAAATGATATCATCCTTCATTTGTTTGGTTGACATGCGGGTCTTACTTTTATGTATGAATTAAATGAAAGAAACCCAGAGACCCAAAGATGGCATATTTGAATGGTATCACTTGTTTCCTCTTCTATCTTTATTATTTTCTTTCTTCTTCTCTCATCTCACACTCAAATGAAGATGCATTCTTTGTTCTTTCATTCTTCTTAATTTCAACATATCAACTCAAACAAATATTACTTGCGAGTTATGATGTGTATCTTATGGATTTGAACTTAAACCCCATTTGATCGTAGTGTGTTCATAGTTACTGGAATAAACTTTTGGAGAAGATGGTTGTTTTCAAAAACAATGTTTGACTGCAGGGTGCACATAGTCACCGGCTTGGTTTAAAATTGCGTTTTGTAATCTGATGCGTTAAAGGTCAAAAAGACCGATGCGTGATGCGTGTTGCGAATGCGAGCGCAATTTGGACGCGTTGCGTTTTGTATTAAAGCAAATAAAATATATTTCTACGTAGTAATTTAAACAAACTAGCAATTAAATGCAATAAATTTACAAATAAGCAACTAACATATGTAAAATAGGCAAATACTCTAATTCTAATACAAATAAGTCATTAAGTCATGACACAATAAGTCACTAAGTCATGACACAAAATACTTGGAAACAACATCATAGACTCTAACTAAATTTTGCTTAAACAAGATTTCCTCCCTTAGTTACTATCGGACAACACGAACAACTTTATTTTGAATTTTGGATTTTGAATTCCATAATTACTACATGGTCCTTGTTATTGTTACCACTGAATGTAGTTGAACATGAAGTCGTGAATGATTAGAGTTCATCCTATATATACATGATGAAATAACTTTATAATATACTGAAGGTATACTTATAAGTTATACAAGTGGCTAATAAATCTTAATTCATTTATAAATAAATCAATAGAAAAAGTCAAAACACAAAATATTAGTCAAATTTGAATCACAATATGACTCCTAGCTTAATTATTTAACATATATGACTATGCATGATGAAATAAAAAATAACATGTTACACAACATGAAGATGCAATAAAAATATTGGTTGCGGGATTTGGAATAATGTTAATGGTACATGATCACGAATAAAGGGTATTTCAATGTCCGTGTTATGTTTGTTTTCGACGTTTTTAGACAAATTCTATTTTTGAAAGTCTATTATGATACATTAACTTCTTCCAAATAGTTTACTTTTTCCAAAATGACATAAAAACCATATTGCGACAATTGCGGCTGTTGCTAGCATTGCAAAAATGCAACAAGTTGCGATCTAATGCGAGCGCATTTTGGGATGGCCTAGCATCAGACACTTTGATGTAAAATCTTAAAAGCAATGCAATGATGCGCGCAATTTGCGCAATGATGCGCGCATTTTTAAACCAAGGTCACCGGAATAAGCTTGTAGATAAGATGGCTATAAAAAATCATGAAATGATTCGAATGACATGTATTGATGTATTCGATTACCTACTACATCAATGAAGAGGAGTTTTGGAGTTTGGTTATATCGATTTTATGGATAAAGAAACATACATGTCATTTATCTTTTGGTAAGGTTTTAGTTTAGAAAATATAACATGGACATATTGAGGAAGATTTTTGCATTTTAAAATTTGAAGTATGATAGTATGATACCCACTGTTATTAAACCAAACAATGTTGTTTATAGTGATACCAAAATGGATACTCATTTACATTTCATCCTTCTATCAAACACCTATCCATTGTGATTCCGAGCAGTAAACCAAACGGCCCCTAAGTAGTATATTAGAAGCATGGCCATCTATAAAATTTTAGTATTTTTTAAAGCTTAGAAAATCACACAATAAGGTATTTTGAGAAGAAATTTTATATATTAAATATCACCCTTTATATAATGTAATGTAATTAGTTTTTCTTATGTATAACATATTATAATTTAAAATATATTTTCTTATAAAAATAAAAAGGTTTTGAAAAAAAATATACATACACATTATATAATTGATAAACTTAAAAAGTTTTGAAAGATCTAAAACTTTGAGGCCTTGTGTTATGCTCACCTCGCTGTACATTCGATATATATTTAATCAACAGGTATGTTTGGCGACACATAAAAATAGTAGTAAGTAGTAACCAAAAGCAGTTAGGAATAGTTGTTTGTTGAAAAACGTGTTTGATAAACGTAGCAATAGTTATATAATGTAAAATTAAAAATATATATAAACATTCAAGTAAATGACTAAATAAGAAATAATAAGGTTATTTCGAGGATATATGCGTAATTTTAATATATAAAGTTTGGAGTTTTTTTGAAACGCTTATGTATCAGCATTTCAAATAGGGTAAAAGCTATAAATACATTACTTAGTATTCACTTCAAACCATTATACATTATGATTTTTTTTATGTATAATATTTATAATTGAATTTCTTTTTCAACCTTCGACTTGTGGAAAATAACCTTTATAGCCGATATTTTTTTCTAACAGGTTATTTGACTTTTTCAATGTTAAAAAGTTGTTTTTGATCTTCAACATCCATCGTTGTTGTTACTCTTCCATAATTGTTGCTACTTCCATCACTTCTACTACTTCCATCACTGCTGCTACTTCCATCACTACTGCTACATGAAGTGCCCATCAATGAAATCCTTCACTCGAATCATAGATCCTCCACTCGAATCATAACCCATCAACGAATCATAAATCCTTCATCTTCAACCTCTTCTATCACAAATCCTCCACTCGAATCATAAACTTGAGATTAGAACATGTGAATCCATCATCATAACCCATGAACGATTGATTCCGTTTGAAATGAGAATCCATCAACGATTCAAACATTATAATCCACTGGATTTGGGTTGTTTATTAATAAGTGTGAAAACACTTATACTTTTACCACTTAATTATAATAATAACCAAGCCAAACGTGTATTTAATGTCGTAAATGTCGGAATTATGCGTGGTTTGTGTTTTTGTTGTGATTTAGGACCAAAATGTGAAAAGGGAAGAAAACACGGGCTTTCACGGGCTTTTATCGAAGAAAAAGACAAAAGACGAAGTCAAAAGATCAAGAGTGCAAAAAGAACGGAAGTCCAAGGCCTATTCTGAAGATTTATCGAAGAAAAAGTCTAAAGACGGAAGTTTAATGAAGTCGAAGAACTCAAGTCTAATAAATGAAGAAATTATAAGACAAGTTCAATTTATCTATCGACAAATTCCGAGACAAAGTCAAGAATGACGAGTTTATTGTCAAAGACGAAAGACGAGAAAGAAAGAAAGAAAGAAGGAAGCTTCCAACCAACCATACACTCCACTCCTATAAATACCCTCCTAATGTCACATTAGGAGGTGTTAGCTAAATTGACAACTTAGCTCTCCTCTTAATTTCATGCACTTTCATATTGTCAATTTACTTTATTGTCTTTAATTTCAAGTCTTTTAATTCCAAGTAAGTTTTAATATTTTGTTGTTGAATCTTCATTTTTAATCAAGTTTTTCATAATCATTCTCATTCTTCTCTTCTTGTTTTTAAAAATCTATTGACTTTTTTGATTAATCTTAAAGTTTTCATCTTTACGCTTAATTTGATTAAAGTTCTTATCTTTTTGTTATTATCATTTTCGTGTGATTCATGGTCTTAGGTTATTGTGCTTTTTGCTTAATTGGTGTCTAGCGTATTTTCATTTAAGTGTTTTTAAAGGTTTTATCTTTTTAAAGTTTAATCTTTTTATTTTAGTTCAATTTATAAATTTTGCTTATTTGGTATCTTGAGAGTTTTTAAATTCATAGCTTATTTTGTTCTTCTTATTGTTGTTTTGGTTTAATTTTTGGTTAAAGTGCTTATTTGATTTTTAGCTTATTGTACTCCATCCGAATATATTGTGTTTCCATCGCAACATCATTAGGGTTTCTACATTGTGACAGCCTCATCTGTGACAGCTTATTGTGACAGCTCATTCCGATCACTTATTCCGATCGTGGATTGCGATAGCCCCTGGCATCGTACATTGTGATCGGGTATAAGGCATATTGCGACGAAATGCTGCCCAATTTTCAACAACCATATTGTGATAGGTTTTCATATTGTGATAGGTTTTCATATTGTGATAGGTTTTCATATTGTGATAGGTTTTCATATTGTGATAGGTTTTCATATTGTGATAGGTTTTCATATTGTGATAGTTTTTCATATTGTGATAGGTTTTCATATTGTGATAGTTTTTCATATTGTGATAGTTTTTCATATTGTGATAGGTTTTCAACATTCCGATGGAATGACATGCATGCCTGCATGTTTCATTTTTTTTTCTTGGCGCCATTTTGAGCTACTAGCATGCTTGCTTGTTTATTAATTAATATTGTTCCGTAATCGTTTAGTTTTATCTGAAAGTTTTTCCGATTTCTATTTTAAAAGTCACGTATTTTTAGTTATATTTTTCGTCGAATTTTTTTTTAGTATTAGTTTTTTTTTGAAAAGTTTAAGTTTTGACTTTTATTTAGTACCCCGCTTTAGTTTTTGTCTCGTTTAGTTTTAAGGTAGCCACTTAGTTTTATTTTCTCCTTTTTCATTAAGTAAATTTTATTTTCAAATCGAAAGTTAATTTCTTCGTTTAGTTTTGTTTTTATTAATTGTTTTGTTTTAATTTACGTTTTATTATTTGTTTTGCTCCTTTATTATTAGTTATTTGTTTTTTGTTTATTTTTATTACGTTTCGCTTTTACCTTTTAAGTAGAAATAGATAACAAACTTTCTTTCGTTTCCAAAACCAATTGAGTCACACTTTTAACCGGAAATCAATTCGAATTGAATCGAGACGAACAAATTTTCATACTTGGCAAAAACCTGTATTAAAATGGCGCCGCTGCCGGCTCTTTTCGTGAAGATTAACGATTTTTGTGAGAGACGCGTTGGATTTTGGGATCCGTTTCCTCGGGAACGTTATTTTTCTTGCACATTTTTCGAAAAACCATAAAAAAATAAAAAATCCAAAAATCCAAAAACATTTAAAAAAAATCATAAAAAGCATTTCTTTTTCCAAGAGTTTTGCACCAAAAATATTCCTCTTCATCCTCTATTGTGTTTAATTCTTTTCTCTACCCCTCTTATTTTTAAATCTTCATGGATTCGTATTGTCGTAAGGTGTAGGAGACGATTATATGGTTTCGAATCATGTGAATGGTGTTATTGCGAGCAATGCAGAAAAGATCTTCCTACCGTTTCCGATTTACAATTTTCACATTTTGGATTTTGTCCATCGTGCAATTCGACTAATTCATCATTTGCTTCTAATGCACCTACTCCCCCTCTTGCATATATTGTGGAAGCGATTCCCATTGGCATATTTTGTATCCTATTCGATACCCGTCTCTTGACGAGCAAGAACCGGGTTCCAATTATGACAATGGTCATAGCTATCTGCAAAATGCACCGGGTTTTTCTCAATACCCGTGTTGCAATAATTGTGGGGGCCCTCACGATACTTCTTATTGTCAGCCGATGAATTATTATGAGCCACATCCGTGCTATAATTCCGGTTTTCAAAATTTTGAGCCCCCACGTCACACCGTCAATCATCAACCTTCCTTCGAACATTTGAGCTCCCGCGAACAATGGGCCACTCTTGTTAAGCAAGGTCAACAACTTCAAGAAGCTTTCAACAAGATCATCGAAAAATGTCAAAAGGATCAACGACAAGAGCAAATATCGAATATCACTTAAAGAGAAAATACCAAACCTACCCGAGATCAATTATGACCTTGTTGCACAACCGTCTTCGTTCTTTTCCTAAGGATGATGTTTCGGGATGTGTTTGACTTTAGTCTGTTTTAACTTGTGGGTTGATGTTGTCAGTTTCATACGAACCACAAATCCGCTTGATCTCTTTCATATAGTCAAATAGTGTTCGTCAGTGTTCTTGGTGAAAAAGGCTTGGAATTTGATGGTGATAAGGTAAGCAGAAATGGTGGCTGATTGATTGAGGTGGGTAATATGTTGTTGGGCGATGTATGCAAATGGGGGCGGATGTAACGAGAAAAGAAAGTGGGTTTTGTGCGTTTTGGCTTAACTGTGAGATTATTTAGGGTGGAGAGAATATATATCTCTAATCTAGGAATGGACCGGGTATAACTCTCTGATGGACTCACATGTTTTTTTTTTCAAAAACAACGAATTGGGCCGTATGAGTTAGTTATATATACACACAAATTTTTTTAATAATACAAATTTTAAATAAATTTTGGGTGTATTAAGTTTACTTCGGTCATCATCGGGACGAGACAACTTGTCAAGTGACAACGTGACGAGACAAATGTGACGAGAATTTATTTTGTCGAGACCAAGAAAAATATGAGCGATTTTTTAGTGACTACAGATTTTTTTTTTTGGATCGGGTATTAATTATTTGAAGATGAAGACGGATTTTTCGAAGGCGTGTATTTATTTTATCTTCAAAGATAACTTGCTCGTGCTTAATCTTAGAATGACGACTTGGTTATCTAGTTTCCGGGTTCGGGGTGGATGGTTGATGACTCAGATAACTATCACTTAAAGGGGTTACTTTGTTGTACTCAGTGTCACGTGCATAGTCGACGTGGATAATTTCAAGAGGTGTTGTGCTTATAGACATCTTCAGTGATGCATTGGGTACTTAAAAATTTCTCCACCGTTCTTCATTCAACAATTGTGCAAGCTTAAGTCACAAGATCGAAGGATTCTTATTCAGTTTCACGTCTGATGTATCTGGTTCATTCTATCAGTGGTCACTTCAAATTGCTTTCACGTGGGTTGGTAAAGGTGGCCATGGAGAGTTTATGAGAAGAGATTTTCGATCAACAGCTGATTCTCACCGAATATAATTAAGCTTATTTATTATTCTCTCGAGATTTTCAGGTTCATGTGCTTACGATTTATTGATGGTTCCGAGTTTCGAAACCATCAAGGGGGAAGAACAAGACACATTGAACGCACAACGAGTACACGTGATGAACTTCATACCTTCTTTTGATTTGAAGACATTCCGGGATGACATTTGTCATAGCCGCAGAGAAAATCAGTGTTTTAACTCGTGGCGTTATCAATCTCCAAACGGTACACTACTGATTCGAGGTTTAATTGTTTGATTCTTGTAATTATTCATCATCATTATCCTATATGCATTCCCGGGACTTAATTGACTCTGGTGCATCTCCGGAAGAAGACATGTGCATTTCCGGGACTTATTGACTCTGGTGTTACGATGTCAACTTCATGAATGGGATAAAGTGTCCACTTCAGTATTTGAGCTTCATAATTGGGATTGATTTACTTTCTTCAACCATGTGGGGGAAGAAATGTCTTGATTCTTTCTGGTATGCATTACTTGAACTCTCAGGGGGAAGAAAAATTCAAAAGAATTATTCAAGCGTGAGAAGAAAAGTTGTTGATCTACTTGGTGTACCCCTTACTTTCAATCCCTCTTAGCAACGTTATCATGTTATATGATGGGATTTGCTTGTTAGATTCCGGTGTGCGCTTAATCATTCTAAGGTTTATTGAAAGCTTTAAAGTTGCTTACGAGGATTGTCGGATTAGGGGGGAAGCTATTTAAAAGCTTCTACATCAAGTTTATGTGGCATGAATTAGGGGGAAGCTAATTCAGAAGCTTCTCCTTATCCAGAAGTGTATGGGTTACTTAGCTCGTGCCGTTACAGTATTTATACTACAAGTTAAAGATGAGTCGTTTTGAAGTCAAAGGCCTCAAAAGACATCATCAGCATTGGACGCTTCATGAAAGCTCTTGTTCCTATCATTATGTACTTGTTAGGAAAAATATTGTAAGGAATTCTACACGTCATCCCATGGGGGAATATTGTTGGAAACTCACTTTATGTGACGACATTTAAGAATTCCCATTAGTTATCATAGTCACACACGTTTAGACTAGACTAGGTTCGTTGTATAGTTTATGTTGTGTGTGTGGCTATATATACCCCTCCTTAGCTTCCAAGGAGGGGTGTTGCTTGTCATTTTATCTTTTTCAATTACATTTACATTTTCACATTCAACCTCTCTTCTCTCTCTCTAAACCAACAATGGCTTCCACCACCATATTCCACCATATTAGACCACCGGATCTTATTTAGCAAATCTACAGAGACTTATACTCCTCCTCCTGTGTATCCATACTATTATAATGATGATGACGATGAGAATACTATTTCTTGGAATGATCTTGTTGCTCAATGTCCTAGTGCAATTGTACCTCCTTCTCTCGATATCCCAAATGCGTCTAAGGATTGTGATACATCGAGTGAGCTTAGTGAATTTGTTCTCGACAACTTATTTGAGGAGGTTTGTGATGTACCGACTTTTGTGGAGCTTACGGACGAGGTCGCTCTTAATGATGATTTTTCTCCATGCTATGAGAATTTCACCTTTGAAATTTCTCAATCTCCTCCGGGCGATGAGGGCGATGTTGATTTATTCTCTCCGACTTACGAGAAGTTCACCACTGAACTTGGTCTTGTAGATGAGGTGGAAGACGTTATTCTTCGCAACAAATTATTGAAAGTTTATTTTCTTATTGGTGAAATTGAAGCGTTGAATTCTACTCCTATCTCTGAGTCTTTACCCCCGTCTATTACCCCCGTTGAGAATATTGACACGTTTATGGAAGAAATCGACATTCTCTCAATACCTCCCGGTATTGATGATGATGAAACGGAGGTGGATATTCTTTTTGATAATTTGCTGCATGAAGATATTGTCCCAAGTCCCCCTCCCGAGCACCTTTTATCCCAACCTTTAGAAACCATTACCGAGGATGAGTGCTTTGACCCGGGAGGTGACATTGACTATTTATGATTGATAACCTTACAGCTTTGCCGCTTTCTGAGCATCAATTGTCTTTGGGGGATGACAATTTTCTTACTTTACCCACCCCACCTCCCGTGGATCATGGCTTTACTTATTTTTCTTTTACTGAGAGGACTTTTCTGCCGTTCAAGACTTATCCTCCGGCCTCTCCTGTTTTATTTTCCTCCGGGAACGAGGACAAGGTCTTTGATCCCGGTATTACATTCGAGGCTTCCCCATGGATCATTTAATTCGGGGACGAGTCAGGCTCGTGACTCGGTTAACAAAAACAAGCGCTTCTCGGGAGGCAACCCGATTATCTATCTATCTTTATCTGTTTTTATAATAAGTGTAGGGGGAGATCCTCGTATGTGTTTGTTGTTTTCTTTCTAATCATATGCAGGGATTCGAGCTTTCAAAGATCCATTCTTGATGACTTTTGACGACCCGTGATTCCGTGTACCCGTCTTCCCGGTTCTATCATAAACTCTTTTGATTCATTATTTTATCATTTATGATTGAAACAGGAATCACTTTAGTTGTCCTTTCCTTATCAAGATTTAAACAAAGTGCACAATGTCCTAAGTGTAGGGGAGGTTACTTCCACATGCTTAAACATTGAGGACAATGTTTATATTAAGTGTAGGTGGACTTCAATCGAAGTTAAGTGGGCTTTTCCATGAATTTGCCCTCATTTTAACCAGAAAAAATTGGTTTTTCGACATTTTTCAAAAATTTTAATCTATTTTGGCCTAGTAGTTTTTCCTTTGTTATCGTTATTTACTTTCTTTTCTAACATAAAATTTTAATAAAGTGGTTTTAAATTCTCAACGTCATGAATCTTTTGACCCAACCCGAGTTTACTTATCTAAGTTTACTCTAGCTAGTATCCTTAACGTGTTTAAATTAAGTTTTGCTAGGCTTTTATATAGGGAACTTTAAAACGCGAAAGTCTTAACTCTTACGAGTTAAGAACAAGAACTTTTCCCAAGTTCCTATAATTGATCCTAGAAAGTCGTTTATCAATGGAACTTTAAAATGCAAATTCTAAACTTGAAAAAGTCTAACAAGATGCAAGATCCTATAAATGACTTGAAAACCCAAAACTTTGATTTAATAGGCTAAGCATCCACGAGTCTCATTCCTTGAGATTTTAAATTATGGAGAACGAGATATGATAGAGTCAATTATAAGTTTGGTATTCTTTCATGAATTTATGTGAGTTAATTATGAGCTTTTTCTCCCATCGCTTGTTAATAATTTAATTGCAATAAGTAAGGTTGTACGATTTGAAAAGTTACTTAGCTTCTAGCCCAAGATCGTTTAAAAGTTGCTCGGTATTAATTAGAGTTCATAGCCAAGGCATAACTTATTGAAGCGGGATGAAGATTGGCGAGTCCGAAAAGGCCCTAACAAGGCATGAGGGCTACATTTTGTTGCTAAAGATCCCAAGTGATGTGAAGAATCATTTATCAAAAATCAATATGAAGGATCGAGACACACGACGAAAAGCAAAAACTCCCCTAAAGATCATGGAGAAGTCTATCCGAAAAGACCCTAGCAAGGTATGAGGATAAATAGATCCAAGTCCAAAAAGGAGGCGGATCGTTGTATATCAAAATCCAAAATAAATATTGTAGAAAAATAGAAGTCGTGGTCCAAGTATGAAGAATCTCTCAAAAACTTCAAGTGAAGAAATTCCTATTATGAAGAGAAGATCATAATTTCAAGAACGTCTCTCAAAGATTCGAAGTATGAAGTCGCTGCCAAATATCGGTCTGAGAAAGGTCTCAAATCGTGAAGCGAGTTATGCCAAGATATGAACTTTATGAGTGTTAGCCCTATATTTTATATAGTCGAACAAGAATGTAATAGGTCATCTTAGTCGTTAAAAGGTCTTGTATTGTAATAGGATAGTCGGGAAAACCGGGCTTGGACTTTAAGCTAATATTGTATAAGTTAGGGGCGTAAGCCCAAAACAAAGCCAAGCCCGGCCCAAGATGAAGCCCACAAAGGCCTTAGAGCCGTGGGGTATATAACCCTCTTTCACATGTGAAAGAGGGTGTTGGTTCATTTTACTTTCTCTCTCTAGTAAACATAAACCTTCCAAATCTCTCCTGTTTCTCTCTCTACTTTTCTTCTCTTTCTCTCTCTAAATATCTCTTCTAAATCTTGTGTTATGGTGAGAATCTCGACAAGATGAAAGAAAAAGGTGATGCATGTATTTTTGTGGGGTATGCTACATTGTCGAAAGGATATCGGGTCTATAATAAGAGAAAAAAGATCATTGTCGAAACAATTCATGTGAACTTTGACGAATTGCCACAAATGGTACTTGATCACAACAGCTCAAGTCCCGCACCTCAATGTCCAGCAATGGCACCTACACACAACAGTGTACGTCCCGTGCAAGAATGTCAAGAAAACACTCCTACAGCAGACTCGACGGATACGATACAAATGAATGAGTTGGTTGATTTATATGATCCTATGTTTGATGAATATTACTATGGAAACAATCAAGTTGTGTCCAAGCCTTCCGCTGTCAAGACTGCTGATGCACCTGAACAAAATCAACAAGACACAACTGCCTCTACTTCAGCAACCGTTGCTCAAGAGACTATTCCATTGGTTACTCAACAAACTCACGAAACAATCATACAACCAACATCACCAACCGTCAATGCGGAAGGAGGTAACAACAATCAAGCAGTCGATGCACAACCTGACGATGAAGAATTTATCAATCCGTTCGGTACACCGGTACACGAAGTCGGAGATTCTTCCACTCAACATGTTGATCCGTCCAACATGCATACATTCTACCAACCATATCCATCCACTCACCATTGGACACGTGATCATCCATTGGAGCAAGTCATTGGAAACCCTTCACAACCGGTTCGAACATGCAGACAACTCGAAACCGATGGCGATGTGTGTATGTATGCACTCATCGTGAGTTCAACTGTACCTACAAACATCAAACAAGCCATGACTGATCATGCGTGGATAGAATCAATGCAAGACGAAATTCATCAGTTTGAACGCCTAAATGTTTGGGAACTTGTTGACCGACCCTATGGAATGTCAATTTTAGATTTCAAATGGATCTGGAAAAACAAACTAGATGAAGAACAAACCATCATCAAAAACAAATCTCGTCTTGTGGTTAAGGGGTATCGTCAACAAGAAGGGATAGATTTCGATGAATCATTCGCTCCAGTTGCTCGTTTGGAAGCTGTCAGGATATTCCTTGCTTATGCTGCACATAAGGGATTCACGGTTTTTCAGATGGACGTTAAAACTGCTTTTCTCAACGGTCATTTGAAGGAAGAAGTGTATGTGAATCAGCCGGAAGGATTCATCGATCCTCATCATCCTGACAAAGTCTATCGTCTCAAGAAGGCTGTATATGGACTTAAACAAGCTCCAAGGGCATGGTACGAAGAACTTTCAAACTTCTTGGTGTCCAAAGGATTCTCCAAAGGTTCTATTGATCCTACTCTCTTTACTAATAAATATGGGGATGACATAATGCTGGTGCAAGTTTATGTTGATGACATTATTTTCGGTTCTACGAACCCAAAACTTTCAAAACGTTTTGAAAAATTAATGCACAGCAGATTTGAAATGTC
The DNA here is from genome assembly GCA_025667525.1 of Glebionis coronaria. Lineage (NCBI taxonomy): Eukaryota > Viridiplantae > Streptophyta > Magnoliopsida > Asterales > Asteraceae > Glebionis > Glebionis coronaria. The sequence goes on from CM046877.1 coordinate 489,456,542, forward strand.
AATGATGGGGGAGCTAAAATTCTTTTTAGGCCTCCAGATTCATCAATCCCCACGTGGTATCTTCATTAACCAAGCTAAGTATGCTCAAGAGATACTTAAAAAGCATGGTATGACCTCATGTGCTCGCGTTGGTACACCATTGTCGACCACATCCCTAGACGCTGACTTGTACTCATATCCCGTAGATCAAACGCGATATCGCAGTATGATCGGGTCACTTATGTACCTTACAGCCAGCAGGCCTGATATTCATCATGCCACATGCTATTGTGCACGATATCAAGCCAGACCTACTCAAAAGCACCTCAAAGAGGTTAAACGGATCTTTCGGTACCTTAAGAATACCATTCACATGGGACTCTGGTATCCGAGGGAAACCGGTTTTCATCTAATGGCTTTTTCAGATTCAGATCACGCAGGTTGTCTTGATAGTCGTAAAAGCACTTCTGGTAGCATACAATTTCTGGGGGAAGACAAGCTTGTCAGTTGGTCGTCAAAGAAGCAGGATTGCACTTCGCTCTCATCAGCTGAAGCATAATATGTGGCTCTATCCGCGTGTTGTGCTCAAGTCCTCTGGATGAGAACTCAACTCACGGATTATGGCTTCCACTTTCATAAAATACCGATGTATTGTGACTCAAAGTCGGCCATAGCCATTTCTTGCAATCCGGTTCAACACTCCCGCACCAAGCACATCGATGTCAGATATCACTTCATCAAGGAACAAGTGGAACGCGGCATCGTGGAATTATACTTTGTCAGAACTGAGTACCAGCTGGCAGACTTGTTTACAAAAGCTCTATCGAAAGATAGGTTTGCGTATCTCGTTGGCCGTCTTGGTATGAAGTATATGACTCCAGAAGACTTGGAGGTTTTGGCAAATGAAGCTGCTTGATATTCTCTCACAATGACTTCTAGGCGCATCACAGCTTAGAACTCGGACCTCAACTAAGGAAAGTTTATCTCGGACGATAACTTATCCTTCTCAACGAGAAATTCATATTTCTCGGTCATGAGCTTCTCATAAAAACATTTAAAGTTTTTAAGTTCATGAAAACGATTTCTAAGTAAACTGTCAGCTTAGAACTCGAACTTCAACTTAAGGAAAGTTTATCACGGATGATAACTTATCCTTCACAACGGGAAATTTGTTTTTCTCGGTCATGAGCTAGTCACAAAACAATCAAAGTTTTGAGCTCATGAAAAACGGACCCGAAAGGGGAGTGTACGTTTCAGTGCGCTTTCCCTAACCAATAGAAGAGAAGTCTTCTATCCTGATTATTTTAAAACCGTTGAACACAATTTTTCAAGAATTTCTCAAAAGGTTTTTCTAAATCTTTCAAAATTGTGTGTTCAACACTCCCTTCCTCATAAGTGGTTTTTATATCTCAAAATTGTCATATGTTATTTTGATCAATTTTTGAGGGGGAGCGTTTTAAAATCAAGCCTTTTAATGTTGTTGGGTACATCTCTAAAATTGTCATATTTTATGTATCCAACACATTCCGAAAATGATATGAAATTGTCAAATGTAATATATTATATCGGAAAAGGCATCTCAACTCCGTACCTCAACATATTTTGTGGTGTCGTTTTTCTAAAATTTTGTCAAATTTTGTCTCAAGACACACATATATTGTTGAGGGGGAGCGACCCGACTGAAAATGTTCCATGATTCATGCGTGCACACATGTTTCTCTCCCGTCGATTTTTCAGAAATTGTCATATTTTAATCAATTAGTATCTCTAATATGATGTTTTTATATTAGAGATAGGGGGAGAAAATGTGATTAAAATGTAATATATCGCAACAAGTGATCTTAAAGACTCAAGTGCAACTCTTTCCTTCACATGCCAAACTATTTCGTATATCGATGCATGTGTGTAGGGGGAGCTTTTCAGAAATGTAAAACTTTCAAGTGTTAAAAGTTTTGATTTTTATCAAACACTTTGAATGGTTTTCAATGGTTTATGGTTACGATCTATACCCAAAACAACCTACTATCCACGACGGAACGATGGAGTCAAAAGGTGGTTTAGGATAGGAAACTAAGTCCTATGATCCAACCAGAACCGGAGGGATCTACCCAAGGACATTCCATAGCTAGAAATAGTTGTCCTTAGGAAAGATGGAGTGGAATGAAGCTGAATGCGGACCAAGTATTTAAGTTAGCACTGGAACAATCACAACAAGGTGCTAATGATGACGTATTGGTAAGCATTGAAGGAGTTGAATATTCTATGCAACTTAGGTAGAAACCGGGTTAACACATCTTTTGAAGACAAGTGTCATGGACCCAGTGATGCGATGCACAACCCTTCCCCAGCCATTCGAGTTTCTCTCAAAAGAAACTTGTCTCATTGTCACGGAGATCAACACGTATCTATTGACTTTCTCACTCCGAGTCAGTTAATATTGAAAAGGTGGCAGTCTGCTCCAGCCTCCGATTACCAAAAATGCACTTATTGAGTCTAGAGCCAAACGAGATCAATTTATCATCTCATTAGGACACAATCGAGTCCTACGCATTATCCTTGTGATATTGCCAGAACATCTGAGTGATACGATTCACAATGAAGATGGAAATCCTGCTTGAGCCAGCATTAAACAAGCTCATGGTAGGTAACTTGTGCGATTCTACACGAATCAAACTTGTGAGAACTGGAAAGCAACTAAGTTTCGATTCTTAATTGATTCAAACTTGATTCCAGGTTTCTTCGCAAAATCCATGTGATCTTGCCAGAACATTCAGAGTGACACTCATTAGTGTTCACAGTGACGAATGGAAATCCTTCCAGTGTCAACATCAAACAACACTCCGGTAGGTAACTCGCAAGATTCTCTATGAATCAAGCTTGTGACAAACTGGAAAGCAACAATGGTGCGATTCTTTTAGAATCAAACTTGTTCCTGGAAATCTGAATTGACGACTCTAATCAGACGGATAATTTATCCTTATGATTCACTCTTTACGTTCGCAGTCTGCTTTGAGACGGTCGAGTAAAGAGAACTGGCTACTACCGCCGGGAAACCCTGTCAAGGAGGTTCTTAATCGAATCTACCTGATCACAGGTACGGTATTTTAATACCGTTTAACGGTCTTCACCGACCGGAGGTAAAACGCTACCGAGTTAGGATGAAATGTTCAAAGCCATTTTATCCGTGTCTATATATGTTGTTGTATATCAAGAAGGTGGCGTAGCTGTGTAACCGGATGTCGATTCAGAAGTCACAAGAGCACAAGATGGCGATAATCAAGAAACCTAAGAATGTAAGAATGTAATAGGTCATCTTAGTCACAAGGAGTACAGATGAAGATCTCAAGCACTCAAAGTCAAATGACAAAGGCTCAAGATAAAGATCACGAAAGCATGAAGGAACAAAGTTGTTACAAACAAGATCAAGACCAAGATACAAGACCAAAGCAGGAAGATCTCCTCTACAAGAATGTATTCACTCAATCATCTTATGCTTTTTAAGATGACCGATACATTGGGGGAGATTGTTAGCCCTATATTTTATATAGTCGAACAAGAATGTAATAGGTCATCTTAGTCGTTAAAAGGTCTTGTATTGTAATAGGATAGTCGGGAAAACCGGGCTTGGACTTTAAGCTAATATTGTATAAGTTAGGGGCGTAAGCCCAAAACAAAGCCAAGCCCGGCCCAAGATGAAGCCCACAAAGGCCTTAGAGCCGTGGGGTATATAACCCTCTTTCACATGTGAAAGAGGGTGTTGGTTCATTTTACTTTCTCTCTCTAGTAAACATAAACCTTCCAAATCTCTCTTGTTTCTCTCTCTACTTTTCTTCTCTTTCACATGTTTCTCTCCCGTCGATTTTTCAGAAATTGTCATATTTTAATCAATTAGTATCTCTAATATGATGTTTTTATATTAGAGATAGGGGGAGAAAATGTGATTAAAATGTAATATATCGCAACAAGTGATCTTAAAGACTCAAGTGCAACTCTTTCCTTCACATGCCAAACTATTTCGTATATCGATGCATGTGTGTAGGGGGAGCTTTTCGGAAATGTAAAACTTTCAAGTGTTAAAAGTTTTGATTTTTATCAAACACTTTGAATGGTTTTCAATGGTTTATGGTTACGATCTATACCCAAAACAACCTACTATCCACGACGGAACGATGGAGTCAAAAGGTGGTTTAGGATAGGAAACTAAGTCCTATGATCCAACCAGAACCGGAGGGATCTACCCAAGGACATTCCATAGCTAGAAATAGTTGTCCTTAGGAAAGATGGAGTGGAATGAAGCTGAATGCGGACCAAGTATTTAAGTTAGCACTGGAACAATCACAACAAGGTGCTAATGGTGACGTATTGGTAAGCATTGAAGGAGTTGAATATTCTATGCAACTTAGGTAGAAACCGGGTTAACACATCTTTTGAAGACAAGTGTCATGGACCCAGTGATGTGATGCACAACCCTTCCCCAGCCATTCGAGTTTCTCTCAAAAGAAACTTGTCTCATTGTCACGGAGATCAACACGTATCTATTGACTTTCTCACTCCGAGTCAGTTAATATTGAAAAGGTGGCAGTCTGCTCCAGCCTCCGATTACCAAAAATGCACTTATTGAGTCTAGAGCCAAACGAGATCAATTTATCATCTCATTAGGACACAATCGAGTCCTACGCATTATCCTTGTGATATTGCCAGAACATCTGAGTGATACGATTCACAATGAAGATGGAAATCCTGCTTGAGCCAGCATTAAACAAGCTCATGGTAGGTAACTTGTGCGATTCTACACGAATCAAACTTGTGAGAACTGGAAAGCAACTAAGTTTCGATTCTTAATTGATTCAAACTTGATTCCAGGTTTCTTCGCAAAATCCATGTGATCTTGCCAGAACATTCAGAGTGACACTCATTAGTGTTCACAGTGACGAATGGAAATCCTTCCAGTGTCAACATCAAACAGCACTGCGGTAGGTAACTCGCAAGATTCTCTATGAATCAAGCTTGTGACAAACTGGAAAGCAACAATGGTGCGATTCTTTTAGAATCAAAATTGTTCCTGGAAATCTGAATTGACGACTCTAATCAGACGGATAATTTATCCTTATGATTCACTCTTTACGTTCGCAGTCTGCTTTGAGACGGTCGAGTAAAGAGAACTGGCTACTACCGCCGGGAAACCCTGTCAAGGAGGTTCTTAATCGAATCTACCTGATCACAGGTACGGTATTTTAATACCGTTTAACGGTCTTCACCGACCGGAGGTAAAACGCTACCGAGTTAGGATGAAATGTTCAAAGCCATTTTATCCGTGTCTATATATGTTGCTGTATATCGAGAAGGTGGCGTAGCTGTGTAACCGGATGTCGATTCAGAAGTCACAAGAGCACAAGATGGCGATAATCAAGAAACCTAAGAATGTAAGAATGTAATAGGTCATCTTAGTCACAAGGAGTACAGATGAAGATCTCAAGCACTCAAAGTCAAATGACAAAGGCTCAAGATAAAGATCACGAAAGCATTAAGGAACAAAGTTGTTAGAAACAAGATCAAGACCAAGATACAAGACCAAAGCAGGAAGATCTCCTCTACAAGAATGTATTCACTCAATCATCTTATGCTTTTTAAGCTTTTTAAGATGACCGATACATTGGGGGAGATTGTTAGCCCTGTATTTTATATAGTCGAACAAGAATGTAATAGGTCATCTTAGTCGTTAAAAGGTCTTGTATTGTAATAGGATAGTCGGGAAAACCGGGCTTGGACTTTAAGCTAATATTGTATAAGTTAGGGGCGTAAGCCCAAAACAAAGCCAAGCCCGGCCCAAGATGAAGCCCACAAAGGCCTTAGAGCTGTGGGGTATATAACCCTCTTTCACATGTGAAAGAGGGTGTTGGTTCATTTTACTTTCTCTCTCTAGTAAACATAAACCTTCCAAATCTCTCTTGTTTCTCTCTCTACTTTTATTCTCTTTCTCTCTCTAAATATCTCTTCTAAATCTTGTGTTATGGATTGAATGGGAATAACAATGAGGTCCCGAGAAGCAGTTTTAAAAGATTTTGTCCTTTAGCTAACTATTGATTAAATCGTTCTACTTTATTTTTGGCCTAAATAACTGATAGGTGTGAAAACACCCACCCTTTGACCACATAATTATAATAATAGCAAAGCCAAAACGTGTATTTTATGTCGTAAATGTTGGAATTATGCGTGGTTTATGTTTTTATTGTGTTTTAGGAACAAAAGATGAAAATGTTGGGAATAAAATGTAGCCAGTACACTTGGACGCTGACAAGAGCAATCGAAGCGTTGTTAAGAAGAAATCAAGCGTTGACAGGACAAGCGTTGACAGGAAGTAATCAAGCGTTGATAGGAAGAAGTCAAGCACTGATAAAAGACTTAGTCTACACGTATTATGCTTCTAGTTTGTTTCTAGTAAAGATATGATCAACAATGTATTTTCTATGTTTATCTTTACCTAAAATAGCTGATACGTAGACTCTTGTACAAGGCTTCTTATTCTATAAAAGGAGACCTTTAGGTTTATGTTTGATATACGTTTTACACTTTCATTGTACGCAAGTTTGTTTTTATTAATCAAGTGAAAGTTTGGTTTACATTGTTTGTGTGTTCTTGTTTGAGTATTAATTCCGCATAATACTTGAATTGTTTTATACACAACAAATTTTCTCTACGTGTTAAACCTGATTTAATCTTGTTAACACAAAGCTAAATCGATCTAAGTTTGGGATCAACAAGTGGTATCAGAGCTTGTTGAGAAACTTTGATCTAAAGAACACAAAAACCCTAAATCGCCAAAAACCCTAATTTTCAAGAAACCCTAAAAATAACATGTCTACCCCAGAGCTAAACTCCTCCTCCTCCTCAACCCCCAACATCAAGATTCCCATGCTAGACCCAGACATTTTTGAGTTGTGGAAGTTTAACTTTGAACAGTATCTTCAAATCCATGACTACACCTTATGGTAAATTGTTGAATTTGGAAACACATTCAATAAGGCTGAATAGATTGCAGCTGCTATCTTGACAAGAACAAATGTTCAAGGCTCTACTGAAGAGGATCGAAAAGAAAAACCAGAAGATGGTAGAGCTGTCTCAGCTAAGGACATATCAAAGAGAAGGAATGACATGAAAACCCTAAGCATTCTAAAACTCTCTTTGGGACAAGCCAATCAGCACAAATATAGAAGCTATGAGTCTGCAAAAGATCTTTAGGCAGCCCTTGAAGTTACGTATGGTGGTAATGTTGATATTGTGCAAGAGAAAAAGAAGCAACTCTTGCATGAGTATGCTGTTTTTAAAGCTCAACCCAATGAAAAACTAAGTGGAGTGAGAAGCAGACTTCTTGACATTACAAGCAAGCTGTCCTTTATGGGAACAGTGCTTGGTGATGTTGATATCATCACCACTTTTCTTAAAAGTCTTGGTGATGCATGGAAGATTGAAGCAAGGTCTATAATTGCTAATAATACTCACAAAAGTTCTACTTTTGATGATGTTTACAATAAACTGAGGCTGGTAGAGAATGAAACTCTTTTGGATCAAGGAAGCAAGCCTACCAATGGAAACATGGCCTTCTTCTCACATAGTGAAGGTCAATTTGATCAAAAGGAGTCATACATGCACCCCGTTACTGGATCAACTTGTGTCAATAATGGATCAAGCCTTGTCAACGCCTCACATTCAGACGCTGACACATACAATGTTGACTCTCCAAGAGTCAAGCCTGCTGGTATTAATCTAGATACTGTTTGTGCATACATTGCTTCATTGCCCAATGGTTCAGTGATTACATATGAGGACCTTGAGAAAATTAGTGATGAGCATTTGGAGGAGATGGACATAAAGTGGAATATGGCTCTTGCAAGTATAAGAGCAAACAGATGGAATCAAAGATTCAAGAAGAAGATGACTTTTAATGCTAAGGACACTGCTGTATTTGATAAATCCAAGGTTGAGTGTTATGACTGTCATCGAATGGGACACTTTATGAGAAAATTTAGATCTCCAAAAAGATCTGATGTTGGAAAACCCTCAAGTTAAATCATCAAGGCTCAGGATTCCAAAGCTATGGTTGCCATGCAAGACATTGATGGTGTTGGCTGGGATTGGAGCTATTTGGCCAAGGATGAGGAAGAGAACAAATCTTTGGTTGTCGAAAAGGAAGAAGAAGAGCATGTTCACTATGCTCTCATGGCACACTCCTCATCTTCATCAGACAATGAGGTATATGATGATGCATTTTGTAGTAAGGGTTGTCGTCTAAACACTAAAAAACTTAACAAAGAAGTTTTAAAATTGACAACAGATGTGGTTAATGAAAGATGCAAGTTGTCTAACTATCAACTTGCTCTTACTAAAACTGAAAAGACTGTAGCTGAGTATAAGAAAATGGAGTTTGACCTAAAAGATCAAATCAATATTTAACTCATGATTTAAATGCTAGTATGGAGATTAGAAACATCATGGAGAGAGCCAACGCTGCTTTACAAGCTAAGTTAGATCAGGCTATCAAAAATAAAGATAATGTTGATCTTAAAATTTGGAGATTTGATAAGGCCTCACAAACCCTAGAAAAATGTGTTAGTGAATAAAGGGATTCTATGGATATGACTGGGATTGGGATGAAAGAATATGCTGGTGTTCCACCACCTGTTGGGAACTTCTATGGTGTTCCTAGAAGGACTTGTCTTGGACTGGTATACCAGAACTCCACGAAGAGGAATTTATTCCTCCACCAAGAGTTCTTACCCCAGCAGAGGAATACAGGCAGAAGCTGACTAATTTGGACCAATGGAAGAAAGCCAACCCTACCTTGTTTGTTAAGGGTGGCACGCTTAGTGATAGCCCAAATGAGTCTACACCCATCAAAGTGACAAACCCAACCACTGGCAAGACTGTTGACCTTGACTTAAACGTTGATAGAAAACCTAGTATTAAATATTAATAACTAGGTTTTGCTAGTTTGAAAATTCGTTCTCTCGGTGTCTAATCGAATTGATTTCCGGTTAATTGTGTGAGATTAGTTGTTCTTGGTGAAACAAATATTTTGGTCGTTGTAAAATAAATGTGCAAGACTTAAAATAAATGACAAGTAATTAAAACTAAAACTAGTTAAAACGTAAATCGGTGCAATATTAAAAACGTAAAAAGTAAATGACTAGAACTTGAATGACGTAAAGTAAAACTTAGCGAAAAAGTAAATTGACAATTAAAGTAAAAATGCGGAACGAAATTAAAATAGACTAACCATAAAACGAGGAAAATTGACACTTTAACTAAAACAAAACATCAAAACAAGTCAAATGCACCCAAATCGGAATACACCAAAAAAATGTCCCGATCGGAATGTATTCCGATCGGATGGGAATTGATGATTGATCGGAATACACATGAGATTACCAATCGGAATAAGCAAATCGTGCATGATTGGAATATTAAAGAAAAGGGACAATCGGAATGACTGAAAATAAAACTGCAATCGGAATGTAAGGAAAAGGGGTCCCATCGGAATAAAGAGAAACAAGACCAATCTGAATGTGAGAGTGCTAACCGTCGGAATATCCTAAAGCCAATCGGAAAATGGAATGACTTGGTCGGAATCTACGGTCGGAAAAGGGTTGTAAAACCCTTTCCGATGGGTCCTTTTGATCCGAAAATAAAGGCAAAGTTATAAGCTTATTAGATTAAGCTCAAACCCAAAACTAGGACGAATCTTAAGTGAAATAAATCGAATAAGCACAAATATAACTTAACAAAACTTAAAAGAAACAAACTTTTAGAATCAAAACATAAAAAGATGAACTTTAAAGATCAAAACTTTAAATAAGAACTTGATGAAAAAGATGAAAGAAAACAAGATGAAGATTAACAAGAAAGATTAATAACATAAAGATTAAGACAAGGTTAAGCTTAAAAGTAAAGGTTTGATTCAAAAACAAGAAAGATAAAAGATGAAAGATTAAAATTATAGAGAGAGAAACTGTCACTTTCTCTCTCTAAAACTAATCCTACTCCTACAACTAAAACTAAACTAAAAAATTGACTAACTCCCTTCATGTGGTGATATGAAGGGTATTTATAGGAAAGGAGGGTGGTGGGAGGCTTCCTCTTTTCATTCTTTCTTTCTTCACGTCTTTACGTCTTTTAAGTTCTTCGACTTCTTCGACTTTGTCTCGGGATTAATTTGAACTCGTCTTATAATCCCTCAATAATTTAGACTTGAGTTCTTCGGCTTCATTAAACTTTCGTCTTTGGACATTTTCTTCGATAAATCTTCAGAATAAGCCTTGGACTTCCGTTCTTTTTGCATTCTTGATCTTTTGACTTCGTCTTTTGTCTTTTTTTCTTCAATAAATGCCCGTGAAAGACCGTGTTTTCTTCCCTTTTTCACATTTTGACCCTGAAACACAATAAAACACAAACCACGCATAATTCCGCCATTTATGACATAAAATATACGTTTAGGTCCCGTTTTAATGTAATTAAGTGGTAGAAAAGATGGGTGTTTTCACACCTATCAAATCCCCTACACTTAACCATTGCAATGCCCTCATGCAATGCTTAGCAATAAAGCAAGGTTTACACTTTCCATCATAATCAACCTACCTTGGCCTTTATTAAACAACTAAGGAAAATCAAAAAGATAAAAAATAACAAGATGCAACAAGAAAGAAACTCGTAAAGAAATCTAAGACTTACATTAGGGCTTGTATGTCATGAATGTTTATCACCCTCAAGTTTCAAGTTCCCCATGCCAAGCTTAAAAACAAGATCATTGTTAGTACAAGTTAGCATAACAAACATTTACTCATGCGGTTCAATTAATCACTTAAACTCCCTTATTCCTATGGGTATCTCTTATATTTTATTGATGTCTTGAATGATCACGAGGATGCATTGTTGACTTATTTCGATAGTTTATTTAGGCTGAAAGCAAAGTAGGACGATTTGATCAATAGTTAGCTAAAGGACAAAATCTCTTAAAACTGCTTCTCGGGATATCAAAAAGTTCATATCTTGGCATAACTTGGTTCGCGATTTGAGACCTTTCTCGGGCCGATATTTGGCAGCGACTTCATACTTCGAATCTTCGAGAGACGTTCTTGAAATAATGGTCTTCTCTTCATGATAGGAATTTCTTCACTTGAAGTTTTTAAGAGATTCTTCATCTTTGGACCACGACTTCTTCATTTTTCTCCAATCTTTATTTTGGACTTTGATATACAACGATCCGCCTCCTTTTAGGACTTGGATCTATTTATCCTCATACCTTGTTAGGGTCTTTTTGGATAGACTTCTCCATGACTTTTTGGGAGTTCTTGCTTTTCGTCGTGTGTCTTGATCCTTCACATTGATTTTCGATAAATGATTCTTCACATCACTTTTTGATCTTTAGCAACAAAATGTAGCCCTCATGCCTTGTTAGGGCCTTTTCGGACTCGCCAATCTTCGCGCCCCGCTTCATAAGTTATGCCTTGGCTATGAACTCTCGTCATTACCGAGCAACTTTTAAACGATCTTGGGCTAGAAGCTAAGTAACTTTTCGAATCGTACGACCTTACTTATTGCAGATAATCTATTAGCAAGTGATGGGAGAAAAAGATCATAATTAACTCACATAAGTTAATGAGAGAATACCAAACTTGTAACCAACTCTATCATTTCTCATTCTCCGCAATTTAAAATCTCAAGGAATGAGACTCGTGGATGCTTAGCCTAATATACCAATTAAGGTCTACATGGTTAAGGATACTAGCTAGAGTGAACTTGGATAAGTAAACTCGGGTTGAGTCAAAATATTCACAACGGGCCTAATATATCTAAGATATCTAAACTTGCTAAAACCATTTTATTAAAATAAGAGAAAAATAGCACAAATAATGGGAACTACAACTAGGCCAAAATAGATTAAAAATTTTGAAAAATGTCGAAAAATCAAATTTTCCGGTTAAAATGAGGGCAAATTCATGGAAAAGACCACTTACTTCGATAGAAGTCCCCCCTACACTTGAGATAAACATTGTCCTCAATGTTTAAGCATGTGGGAGTAAACTCCCCTACACTTAGGACATTGTGCACTTTGTTTAAATCTCGCTACGGAAGAGACAACTAAAGAGATTCCTATTTTAATATTGAGAAATATAAAATAGTGAATCGAAAAGAGTTTAGGATAGAACCGGGAAGAAAGGGACACGGAATCATGGTTCGTCAAAAGTCATCAAGAGTGTGTCGTTGAAGCTCTAATCCCTGCACATGATAAGAAAGAAAGCAAGAAACACCACGGGGCTCCCCCTACACTTATGGTGAAAATAGATAGATAATTGGGTTGCCTCCCAAAAAGCGCTTGTTTATATTAACCGAGTCACGAGCCTGACTCGTCCCCGAATTAAATGGTCCATGGGGAAGCCTCGAATGTAATACCGGGATCAAAGACCTTGTCCTCGTTCCCGGTTGACATCAACAAAGGAGAGGCGGGGGGATAAGTCCTGAAAGGGAGAAAGGTCCTTTCAACATACGTATTGTATGTGAATTCAAGATCCACGGGAGGTGGGTTGGGTATAGTAAGCAGATTGTCCTCCCCCAAAGACAATGGATGCTGAGCAAACGGCAAAGCCGTAATGGTATCAATCATAGCATAATCAATGTCACCTCCCGGGTCAAAGCACTCATCCTCCGAGATAGTGGCTAAAGGGGAGGATGAAAGGTGCTCGGGAGGGGAACTTGGGACAATATCTTCCTGCAACAAATTATCAAAAATAATGTCCCCCTCCGTGTCAGAATCATCAATACCTGGAGGGATGGAGTGGATATCGATTTCTTCCAGCAATGGGTCATTATCTTCAACGGGAGGAATAGATGGAGGTAAAGACTTAGAAAGAGGCGGAGAAGTCAACGCTTCGATTTGAGCAATAAGAAGGTGAACTTTTCGTAATCTATCGCGAAGAAGCACGTCTTCCACCTCATCCACAAGATCATGTTCATCGATGAACTTCTCGTAAACCGGAGAAAATAAATCGTCATCGCCCGCATCTCCCGGTGGAGATTGAGAAATTTCAAAGGTGAAATTCTCATAGCTTGGAGAAAAATCGTCATCACTAAGATCGACCTCTTTTGTAAGAGCAACGTCGTCCTCAGGCTCCATAGCAGGTAAGTCATAAACCTCATCATCCAATACTTTGTCGAGAGCAACATCACTAAGCTCATTCAACGAATCTAGATCCTTAGATGCAGTAGGAACATCGACGGTAGGAGCAGCAACTTCAGAAGATTGGTTGAAAGTGTAGACATAATCGTCGTCATCATCATCATAATAGATGGGACGAGTCCAGTTAGGAGTGACGTAGTCGGCTAACTCTTCCTTGATAACCTCCACATCTTTAAGAAGCTCATGCAGCAACTTTTGTTGTTCATCGCCCCGAGTATGTTCAATTTCACCAATTCTATCCCACGCTGTAATTAAACATTTTGGTGTAGAAAAGAAGGGAAAACGACTAAATTGGCTTAAAAAGGTGTCGGTGGTTTTCAAGGTTTCGTCCACATCAAGCAACGGTTGCCTTTCCTGATGCAAGTCAGCTCGGAGTTGAGCTAGACTTTCTAGAATGCCATTTAAAGAAGTGAGTTGTTGATCAAGACTAGTTTGCTCATTGGATTGATGATTGAGGGTGTGATGTGGGGGCTCACGGTTATAGACACTAGGATGATAGCACGGTACTTTCTCAAAGATTTGCGACGGATCACAAGAAGAAGCATCGTGAGGGCCCCCACAAATATAGCACCATGGGTATGGAGAGAAACTGGGTGCCTCTTGTTGATAGCTATTATCATTGTCATAATTGTACCCCGGTTCTTGCCCGTGTCTATACGGGTATTGAACCGGGCACGAAACATGCCAATGAGAATCGCTTCCACAATAGATGCACGGGGGAACAGGAGGTAGGTTCAAAAAGTACGAATTAGTCGAGTTGCACAAAGGACAAAATCCGGATTGTGTGTAGTCGATATCGTTTCCGCACCGCTCACATGTATACCATTGACAAGAGTTGTTCCCAGATAATTGTTTCCCACACCGGACGCAATGGACATAAAAATCCATAAAGAAAGATAGATAAGCAAGAAGAATATTTTTGGTGCAAAACTTTGAAAAAGAAATGCTTTTATGATTTTTCAAATGTTTTTGGGATTTTTGAAAATTTTTGGACACGAAAAATAACGTTCACAAGTGAACGGATCCCAAAAGCCAACGCTTCTCTCACAAAAAACCGTAGATCTTCACGAAAAGAGCCGGCAGCGGCGCCATTTAATAACTAGGTTTTGCTAGTTTGAAAATTCGTTCTCTCGGTGTCTAATCGAATTGATTTCCGGTTAATTGTGTGAGATTAGTTGTTCTTGGTGAAACAAATATTTTGGTCGTTGTAAAATAAATGTGCAAGACTTAAAATAAATGACAAGTAATTAAAACTAAAACTAGTTAAAACGTAAATCGGTGCAATATTAAAAACGTAAAAAGTAAATGACTAGAACTTGAATGACGTAAAGTAAAACTTAGCAAAAAAGTAAATTGACAATTAAAGTAAAAATGCGGAACGAAATTAAAATAGACTAACCATAAAACGAGGAAAATTGACACTTTAACTAAAACAAAACATCAAAACAAGTCAAATGCACCCAAATCGGAATACACCAAAAAAATGTCCCGATCGGAATGTATTCCGATCGGATGGGAATTGATGATTGATCGGAATACACATGAGATTACCAATCGGAATAAGCAAATCGTGCATGATTGGAATATTAAAGAAAAGGGACAATCGGAATGACTGAAAATAAAACTGCAATCGGAATGTAAGGAAAAGGGGTCCCATCGGAATAAAGAGAAACAAGACCAATCTGAATGTGAGAGTGCTAACCGTCGGAATATCCTAAAGCCAATCGGAAAATGGAATGACTTGGTCGGAATCTACGGTCGGAAAAGGGTTGTAAAACCCTTTCCGATGGGTCCTTTTGATCCGAAAATAAAGGCAAAGTTATAAGCTTATTAGATTAAGCTCAAACCCAAAACTAGGACGAATCTTAAGTGAAATAAATCGAATAAGCACAAATATAACTTAACAAAACTTAAAAGAAACAAACTTTTAGAATCAAAACATAAAAAGATGAACTTTAAAGATCAAAACTTTAAATAAGAACTTGATGAAAAAGATGAAAGAAAACAAGATGAAGATTAACAAGAAAGATTAATAACATAAAGATTAAGACAAGGTTAAGCTTAAAAGTAAAGGTTTGATTCAAAAACAAGAAAGATAAAAGATGAAAGATTAAAATTATAGAGAGAGAAACTGTCACTTTCTCTCTCTAAAACTAATCCTACTCCTACAACTAAAACTAAACTAAAAAATTGACTAACTCCCTTCATGTGGTGATATGAAGGGTATTTATAGGAAAGGAGGGTGGTGGGAGGCTTCCTCTTTTCATTCTTTCTTTCTTCACGTCTTTACGTCTTTTAAGTTCTTCGACTTCTTCGACTTTGTCTCGGGATTAATTTGAACTCGTCTTATAATCCCTCAATAATTTAGACTTGAGTTCTTCGGCTTCATTAAACTTTCGTCTTTGGACATTTTCTTCGATAAATCTTCAGAATAAGCCTTGGACTTCCGTTCTTTTTGCATTCTTGATCTTTTGACTTCGTCTTTTGTCTTTTTTTCTTCAATAAATGCCCGTAAAAGACCGTGTTTTCTTCCCTTTTTCACATTTTGACCCTGAAACACAATAAAACACAAACCACGCATAATTCCGCCATTTATGACATAAAATATACGTTTAGGTCCCGTTTTAATGTAATTAAGTGGTAGAAAAGATGGGTGTTTTCACACCTATCAAATATGCATAAATGCATAGAAAATCTAATTCACCAAAAAGTCAAATTAGTGATAATGGAACAAGTTTCTTTTCTTCTAGACCTAGAGCTATGTCTAGAAAAGCCTGTTATACTTGTGGAAGTTTTTCACATTTAGCCTATAAGTGTGTCAATGCTTCAAAGGTCAACACTGACAAAAAGTCAAACACTGTCTTACCCAAATCTTTTGACCAACAAAGTCCACAAGTTGTTAGACCAGCTCCATACTTTACTAAAGGGTCTAATACTTATGGACAAAGACCTTTTTAGAAGACCAATGCATGGTCTAATAGACAATGGGTTCCTGTAGCAAACCCTAGGTTCAACGCTGATAAGGGTAATTTCAGCGTTGACAAGACCAAATTAAACGCTGACAGAAACGTTGCCAGACCAAATAATGATAAATATTTGCAACCAAAGGGAAAGGGGTCTAAAGCTTCTTCTAGCTTGACATGGAGACCCAAGCAAGACCAAAACCCTAATTCAGATGGGATTTCTATGACCTGTAACAGATTTCATTATATTTCAAAGGTCATAACAAAACCAGTTGGGGTTAATTGGGTGTTTAATCCAAAAGGGATGAACAAGGGGTTGTCATAAGGACTAAGTCTGTTCTTGTTGAACAACCAAATAAATCCAAGTCTGCTCAGGCTTGGGTTCCCAAAGAAAACTAATTTGTTTTCTTTACGTGCAGGGCATTCAAAAGCAGGTTAATGATTATGGCTATTGGGATAGTGGATGCTCTAGGCACATGACTGGGAAGGAAGATTATCTTACAAACTTCACTCCCATTAAGGATGGTGACAAAGTTTACTTTGGAGGAGGATATGGAACTATCACTGGCAAAGGAACTCTTCTCACCAACAATTTGCGTTTTGAAAACGTGTTTCTGGTAAAAGAACTTGACTATAATCTGTTTAGTGTATCATAGGTTTGTGATAACAGAAATAAGGTTCTTTTCACTGATACCGAATGCTTGGTGTTGAGCAAAGATTTTAAAATACCATATGAGAAATTCATTGATTATAGAACAAATAGGCATAAGGACATTTATAATGTGAATCTTAATGGGATTACGATGAATAATAATCTGTCATGTCTATATGCTAAGGCTTCAGTTGATGAGAGTAATCTTTGGCATAGAAGATTAGGGCACATTAGTTTTAAAAATATAAACAGACTTGTGAGACATGGTTTGGTTGATGGTTTGCCTGAAAAGGCTTTCCATAATGACCACTCTTGTGTTGCATGCCTTAAAGGCAAACAACACAAGGTCTCATTTAAGTCTAAACAGGTGCACTCTAGTTCTAAACCACTTCACTTGCTGCATATGGACTTGTTTGGTCCAACTAATATAGAAAGCTTAAATGGTAAATCTTACTGTTTTGTCATCACTGATGATTTTTCTAGATTTACTTGGACTTTCTTTTTAGCTTTCAAAAGTGACACTGCTGATACTTTGATTAACTTCATTACCCAAATTGAAAAGAAGTCTGGTAATGAGGTTAAGATGCTTAGAAGTGATAATGATGGTGAGTTTAGAAATAAGTTATTAGATGACTTTTGTGCCAAGAAAGGGATTACTAGACAGTTTAGTGTAGCTAGAACCCCACAATAAAATGGGGTAGCTGAGAGAAATAATAGAACCCTCATAGAATCAGTCAGGACTATGTTAGCAGATGCTCACTTTCCCATTGCTTTTTGGGCTGAGGCTGTGAATACAGCTTGTTATATTCAGAATAGGGCATTAGTCAACAAGATTCATAACAAAACACTTTATGAGTTACTTTGGGGCAGAAAACCTAATATTGGTTTTCTTAAACCTTTTGGATGTCATGTAGTTGTGTTGGATACTAGTGATGCCTTAGGTAAGTTTAGTGCTAAAGGTGATGAAGGTTACTTCATGGGTTATTCTGTGCAGAGTAGAGGATATAGGGTTTACCTTAAGAAAGAAAAACGTATACTTGAAAAAGTACATGTTAGGTTTTTAGAAAGTAAACCTTGTGATCCTGAAAGTGGTCCAAATTGGTTATTTGACTTGGAACCTCTATCCAGGACTTTGAATTATATGCCTGTTACTAATCCAAACATTGTAAAGGTAACTTTAAATGTTATAGAAGAATCAGTTGTTGATGTTTCAGGTAAACAGGTTGATGAAGAGGTTGGATCACAAGCAGACAAATCAACACCCATACTTAAGTATGTTACCATTCCCATATGGACAGATGCATTTGATGCTGTTGTTGCTGCTGAAAAGTAAAAAGGTGGTCACCAAGTATTACCAGTTGACAACATGCATGATCTTTCAGGCGCTGACAAAGGAAATTCTGGCGCTGACAAGACAAATTCAGACGTTGATGGCTCAAACGTTGACAGCTTTGGTCCAGGCGTTGACAGATCTTTTGACCATATTTTCTCTTCCAATAATTTTGAACAAGGTGAACCTTCAAACAGAAATGGAGAGGTTCATTCAGGTGATGATGGAAGAGAGTCTAAAGAGGGTATTGGTAACATGGAAGATGAGATTGAGGACAACACACTTATTGAGGGAGGGGTGCTTACTTCTACAATAAAAAATCACCCTCCTTCTCTAATTATTGGTGATGTGATGACTCTTGTGCAAACTAGAAGATCTCATCAGAATCTTGGTGGATTCATTGCCAATATTCACAAGAAGGTTGATACCCCTCTTGTTCAAGCATGTTTGTTTGCCTGTTTTCTGTCACAACAGGAACCCAAGAAGATTTTAGATGCTCCCAAAGAACCAAGTTGGGTGGAAGCAATGCAAGATGAGCTTCACCAATTTGCTATCCAGGATGTTTGGGAGTTGGTTGATTGTCCCAGGCATGTCAGACCTATTGGGACAAGATGGGTTCTTAGGAACAAAAAGGATGAAAGAGGCATTGTGGTCAGAAACAAGGCACGTTTAGTGGCTCAAGGATATACACAAGAGGAAGGGATAGACTATGAGGAGGTCTTTGCACCTGTTGCAAGGATTGAGGCTATAAGGATTTTTCTAGCCTATGCTTCCTACATCGGCTTTACAGTCTATCAAATGGATGTGAAGAGTGCTTTTCTTTATGGCACAATTGCAGAGGAGGTTTATGTTATGCAGCCTCCTGGTTTTGAAGATTCAGAACATCCAGACAAGGTGTATAGAGTCAAGAAAGCTATGTATGGACTTCATCAAGCCCCAAGAGCATGGTATGGCACATTGTCCACCTATCTGGTGGAAAATGGATTCAAAAGGGTCACCATAGACCAAACCTTATTTACAAAGAAGACTGGTAAGGATTTCTTACTTGTTCAGGTTTATGTGGATGATATCATCTTTGGCTCTTCAAGTCCAAAGATGAGTGAAGACTTTTCCAAGCTTATGACAGACAAATTCAAGATGAGTGTAATGGGGGAGATGAACTTCTTTCTAGGGTTACAAGTACAGCAGAAAGAAGATGGTATCTTCATCTCTCAAGATAAATATGTAGCAGAAATCTTGAAGAAGTTTGGCTTTTCTTCACATGAGAAAAGGGCTAGCACACCTATGGATAGGGAACACCCTTGGGGAAAAGTTGGAGATAGAAAAGAAGTAGATGTCAGGCATTATAGGTCAATGATTGGTTCATTGATGTATCTCACAGCTTCAAGACCTGACATTATGTTTATTATGTGTGCATGTGCACGCCATCAAGTGACTCCCAAAGAGTGTCATCTTCATGTTGTCAAGAGGATCTTTAGATACCTTAGATGTTATCCAGACCTGGGATTATGGTATCCAAAAGATTCACCATTGGAGCTTATTGCATATTCAGACAGTGATTATGGTGGTGACAAATTTGATAGAAAATCCACAACTGGTGGATGCCAGTTTCTTGGGAGTAGATTAATATCTTGGGAATGCAAGAAACAAACAGTGGTGGCCAATTCTACAACTGAAGCAGAGTATGTAGCTGCAGCTGCTTGTTGTGGACAAGTTTTATGGATTCAGAACCAACTGTTGGATTATGGGTATAATTTCATGCATACCAAGATTTTTATAGACAATAACAGTACTTTATGCATTATTAAAAATCCTGTACATCATTCTAAAACAAAACACATAGAAATTAGACATCATCTTATAAGAGATTGTTTTGAAAAAGGTTTAATACAACCAGATAGGGTTGACACAGAAGAAAATGAGTCTGATTTATTAACTAAACCTTTTGATACTGGAAGATTTCAATACTTGGTAACAAGTATTGGAATGATCAATCTCACTTAATATGTGTTTTGGGATCATATTGTAAAAGTATGTACAGGATATGCATTGTTATTGGTCTTTATGTGAAATTAGATTTTCCACTTTATTTGTCTAACGCTGACAAAGGTTATCTTAACGCTGATAAGTGTTATCGTGACGTTGTCAGCAACATGTTAGTTTTGTGGTTTTTGATCTAATTGTGCAGGCGTTGTTAGCATTGTACCATTGGATACAGAGTTGCTTATGGATCCTTGGAGCATTATTGGAGCATGTTTCAATTTATGGATGATGGTTGGAATATTTATATTCCTATCTTGAAATAAATTTTTATTTACATGCATATTATTTGGAAACTTATGTATCATAGTTTGAGGGGAGGTTTAGGAACCTTTTAGGACTTTTGGGTATTCTTTTAATACTCTTATCATAATTCTAGATTGTGTCCACCTGGTGAGTATGAATTAGTTTACTTGTTCATGAGGCACTATAGCATGCAAAGTTGATATACTATGCATGCTGCCAAGACTTTTTGGCCTAGAATTGGATGTGGTCTGTTAGGAGACTTGGGTATGATTTATATTGGGCTTACCTGGGAAGTTACAAGGGATTTTATGAGATAACTTAACTGTTAAGAACTTTGGTTAGCAAGGGACACTATAGGTCTGTTATGTCTATCTTGCATAAGCAAGTGTGCATGATTGGACAGTGCTTGCCACGCTATAGTAATTTTAGTTTATAGGTTATCTTCACTAGGATAAATTACTTTGTTAAGGTCCTTTTTCATTTTTACTATTTGTATTTCTGGACGTTGACAGATATATTTCCAAACGTTGTTGTGACCAATTTAGACGTTGACATGGCTTTTACCAACGTTGACAAGAATATAGCCGTTGGGCGTTGATGGGTTATTTTTTACCGTTGACACTCATTGGGTCCTACCCTGTTGTTATTTTTGACGAAAATTGGGGCCGTAATTTTGGGAGTTGATAACTTTTAATTAATGCACAAGATAACTTATTTTCTTTTCAATATTTTCATCATTATATTTTGAAAATACTTGCCTCATTTTTTACCAATCACATGTGCCTATCCCTCCTATAAATTTAGCTCCTTCTTTTTAAACATGGTACTCTCATATTCTTGTCTAACAACTTTTCTCCTATGATTCATCTTTTATAATCTTTCACAAACAGCTTTCTACATCAATGGCGCCTAAGTTTAAACCAAGTGACTTGGTATTGGGATTCAGAAGTCAGCATAATATGATTGCTTATTTGGAGGTTGATGATGCTCTGTTTACTCAATACACCCAGATGGTGGCGTATTTGAATGCATCTCCACTTAGGTATGCACTTTCTCATGCTCCTCTCATCCATGTCACTCATATTAAACAGTTTTGGAACACTGTCAGTTCTTCAACGCTTAATAATGTGACTACATTAATAGCTATTGTCCATGGGCGTCCATGGGTGGTTACTGAAGCCTTGGTTCGCCAGGATTTGCATCTTAATGATGCAGATGGTATAACCACTCTACCCATTGGTGAGATAGAACATGGACTCCAAGCTTTGGATTATCCTTTCCCTGAGGAGGGGACTTTAAACAAATATAATAAACAGGAATTTCCCCCAGCTTGGAAGTACTTAATACATGTCATCCTTCAATGTTTAAGTCCCAAATGTACTGCACATAATGAAATTAATAGATCTATTGCTAGTGCAATTGTGTGTATTACACACGGGAAAAAGTACAATTTTTTTAAACTGATTTTTGATGGCGTGTGTAAAAACAAGGGTAATAAGATGACCTTGGCTTACCCAAGATTTTTACAAATGATTTTTGATGAACAAAGGTATTGCACCAGGGATCATGATGATTTTTATGCGATCCCTGTGTAAAAGAAAGCTATTTTTAGTAAGATGAATTCACCCCCTCATAGAGAGTTACCCCTTACCCAAGCCATGCTTGTTGTTATTGCAGCAGCACAACCTCAACCTGACCCACAACCACAACTTGACCCATTGCCTGAACCATCACCTTCACCTCAACATATGGAACTTGACCAAAATCCCTTCAACGTTGATACGTTCAATGTTGGCGTTGACACTTCAAATCCAGACGTTGACACCTTTCTACAACAGACCCAAACACCCCTTAACCTTACAACTACCACCCAATCCACATCATCTTCTACACCCCCCTGAATTTAGGTTGGTAAAACGCCCAAGGACTACTGGAGTGTTCTCCTCTGGTGGTCCTAGCCATGTTGCAGAGAGAACCACCACCACCAGTGTGGTTGTGCTATGGATGAGGCTGGGACTATTGGTACTCGCTTAGATGCAGGCCAAGCCAGTCCTAACATCATTAAGACCTCATCCATGTCCCATGACTCTATTTTGGGAGGTCAAATCCCCACTCTAGAGGAGGGCAGATTGGAACCATATACAATGTTGGAATTGACAGCTGTCTGCATTAGCTTACAAAAGCAAAATGCAGACCTGGTACAAACAGTCAGTACACAAGGCCTTGAACTCAAGCAATTGAGGGAGAGGATTGTTCTTTTAGAAGATGCTAACAATAGGCGTGGTATGGAGGATTCTTCCAAATGGGAGGATGAGCAGGTACATGTGAGTGACAAAGGCTCACATGATGGAGAATATTTGGGTGTGGCTGAAGCTCTTACTGAATTGAAGAAGCAACCAGGTTTTGATGTATCTTTGGTTACTCCTACAAATTTGAACTTATCCTTTACAGCAATGATGGAGCAGTTCACAAGAAGCGCTGACAAGAATAAGGTGAGCGTTGACAAGCAGATTTTGGATGCTGACACACCAAGCGCTGACAAGAGTAAGTTGGGCGTTGACACACAGGATTTGAACGTTGACAGACCTGCAGATATGGTTGATGTATTCCAGTCATCAGCTATCATCAAGGAAGTGTCTTTACAGGTACCATCATCATCTTTACCCATCATTGATCCATTAAATAAGGGTAAAGGAATCATGGTAGAAACAGAGATTCCAAAGGATGCAGCACAAGTACAATTTGATTCAATTTAGCGGCACAACTTATGGAACAAGAAAAGAAGAAGGTTGGTGAGTCACCGTTTGTAGTTACTTCTAAGGAGCAAGAAGGAAGTAATGATGAAAGTTCAGATTCAAGTATTATGATCATTGAAGAACCATAAAGACTTGAATATGGTGATGAGTTGGCAAGGGAGAAAATTAGAGAGTTGAAGTTGAAAGTAGATTATGATATGCCAGAAGTTGCCCAGATGTATCATGCTTAGGAGAACAAGGTTATGGAGAATCCAGACATGAAAATTTCAGATTAAATTTGGGGTTTGGAGATTCTTCTAAGAGTTCAAAAAGATTGCAAGGTAATTCTGAAGTATAAGGCTAGCAAAGTTTTCTCACAGTTGAAGAGAGATAGAAGGGAGCTTTATTATATGTTACTCAGATGTCATCAAGGAGGATGGACCTTTCAGAAGTTGCAGGGATTGTCCTTTGAAGAATTGGAGTATAAGGCTTATCCTATTTGGGCAAGAGTGCAAAAAATGAACACTATCAGACTTATTTCAGATGAAAGGAAAGAAGAACTTGCAGAAGACATGGAGATTCAAAAGGCTATGATTGTTCCAAGGCCGTTGAAGAAGGGAGTTCCACTTGAATTTCCTAAAGATTTGAATAAATTGAATCCCAGTGAAGCTGTTATTAAAAAGAGCATTAAGCTATCACCCATGGAAGCTTCAGATATGGTAAAAGTATTACCTCATGATGCCAGAAACCCTATCATTAGCTATGAAGAAGATGCAAGTGGGTTTTGGATGATTGGCAAATATGGGAAAGAGGTACACACCTTTACCACTCTTATGTCTGTGTTTGCAAGTATGGATAGGGAAGACTTGGCAGACCTTTGGAGGTTACTGTTGGCCAAGTATGAGACTGAAGCACCTACTTCAGTCAATGGAATAAAGCTTTGGTCAACATTCAAGAGAATGTGTGCACCAGAAGAAGAAGATCCTGTTTGGAAGGATCTTGAGGATGATATCAGTGGACTTCAATGGCGTTTGTATTCAGCTGCTGGTGTGTATCATTTGAGCTCTACAAAATTTTCTGAACATCTTCTTGTGGATGCTGAGTATCCCATGTCCAAAGAAGTTTTTGAAAAGATGAAGACAACACAGCTGGAGATTGACTACTCAAGTGACGTGGCTAAAGATTTGATTAGACATGTTTATTACCAATTTGATAAGATTTGTAAGAATCCTCCTAATTGTTAGTTTTTATTCAGAAACTTGATTACTAGAGTAGATATCAAGTTTAGGGAAGGATTGTTGGGAATAAAATGTAGCCAGTACACTTGGACGCTGACAAGAGCAATCAAAGCGTTGTTAAGAAGAAATCAAGCGTTGACAGGACAAGCGTTGACAGGACAAGCGTTGACAGGAAGTAATCAAGCGTTGATAGGAAGAAGTCAAGCACTGATAGAAGACTTAGTCTACACGTATTATGTTTCTAGTTTGTTTCTAGTAAAGATATGATCAACAATGTATTTTCTATGTTTATCTTTACCTAAAATAGCTGATACGTAGACTCTTGTACAAGGCTTCTTATTCTATAAAAGGAGACCTTTAGGTTTATGTTTGATATGCGTTTTACACTTTCATTGTACGCAAGTTTGTTTTTATCAATCAAGTGAAAGTTTGGTTTACATTGTTTGTGTGTTCTTGTTTGAGTATTAATTCCGCATAATACTTAAATTGTTTTATACACAACAAAGTTTCTCTACGTGTTAAACCTGATTTAATCTCGTTAACACAAAGCTAAATCGATCTAAGTTTGGGATCAACAGAAAAAGGAAGAAAACACGGGCTTTCATGGGCTTTTATCGATGAAAACGAGAAAAGACGAAGTCAAAAGATCAAGAGTGCAAAAAGAACGGAAGTCCAAGGCCTATTTTGAAGATTTATCGAAGAAAAAGTCTAAAGACGGAAGTTTAATGAAGTCGAAGAACTCAAGTCTAATTATTGAAGAAATTATAAGACAAGTTCAATTTATATCGACAAATCCCGAGACGACATCGAGAAAGACAAAGAAAGTAAATCGATTCGAGACAAGAAGAAAGAGAGAAGAAATCATCATCACATGTACTCCTCCTATAAATACCCTCCTAATGTGTCATTAGGAAGGGGGTTAGATAATTTTTAGTTAGTTTTATTTTTTAAAGTAAGTAGGAGTAGATTAATATACTTTCTCTCTCTAGTTTTACTTAATGTTTTTCAAGCTTTCTCTTTAATCTTGTGTCAAATCTTTGATATTTAATCTTTTAAATTCAAGTTCTTTATCATCTTCTTCCACCTTTATTATTTTGTTTATCTTTGATTCGTGATAATCGTTGATTTTGTTTCATCTTAGTGTTCATGTGATTAAAAAGTTTATCTTTTTATTCATCTATAAGTTTTGATACGAATTGAGCTTTGAGCTTGACATGCTTATTGGCTTATTTTGTATTTAGCTTATTTTTTTTAAAGTTTTATTAAAGGTTTTGTATTTTTAAAGTTTGGTTTGAAAAGTTGCTTATTTAGAGTTTTGTAAGTTTTATTCGTTCTTATTTAGTTCGTTTAATTATAGTTTGGTAAAATTTCAGTTTTAGCTTATTGAAAAGTAGCTTATTTGATTGCTTATTACGAATTTCATTCCAATCGGATTAGGGTTTCCCCTTTCCGACCAGCATTCCGACAAGCTTCCCTATTATTCCGATCACAGGATCGGAAAAGGGTTTTGCCTTCCGACGGGGATTCCGATTGGGATTCCGACGGCTTAAGTTTACAAGTATTCCGATTGTTTTCCTTTTTCTTGTATTCCGATTACTATTCCGATCTGTATTCCGATAGAGTTGATTCTGATAGCTTTAGATTATAATTATTCCGATAGCATTCCATTTTGTCACATTCCGATCATATTCCGATTAGGAGCATTCCGATGGAGTGCTAGTTTCTATTTTCTAATTTTATTTTTAATTTTCAATTTTACTTTTCCCTCCATTCTTTCTTAGTGTTATTTTTAATCTAGTTGTGTCTTAGTTTTAAATTTATAGTTTTAAAATTTATTATTTTTTTTAAAAAGTTTTAATTTTTCGTCATTTATTTTTTTAAGTAATAATTTTTAGTTTTAGATTTCAAGCTTCCACTTTTACTTAACGACATTTACATTTGCTTTTACATTTTCATTTTTATTACATTTACGTTTTCATTTTACTTTAGTTTAAATTAGATAACCTTTTCCCTTTATATTCCACCAAGAACGACTGAGTCGCACTTAAACCAGTAGTCAATTCGAAAAGATACATTCAACGAACTTAATTTTCATACTTGGGTAAAATCTCTTGTATTAAATGGCGCCGCTGTCGGCTCTTTTCGTTAAGATTAACGGTTTTTAGTGAGAGACGCGTTGGATTTTGGGATCCGTTCATTTTTTAACGTTATTTTTCTTGCTTAAAAAATTTTCAAAAATCCTAAAAAAAATATAAAATTTTCAAAAATCCAAAAAAAATAGAAAAACATAAAAAACCAAAAATATTTCTTGTCTATCTTTCTTTTCCTTTTGTAGGTGTGTATGCGTACCTGTGCTCATTAGAAGAAAGAAATTCAAGCCGAAGTCGAAACTTAACCTATTGTCACCATGGACAATCGACCAATGATCGAGCTTTTGCAATCGCACGTAGAGGGCAACACCGATGCTATTGTCATACCTGAGATTGGAGCCAACAACTTTGAGCTTAAATCCGGCTTTATTCAAATGGTCTCTGCTCAACCATTCTTGGGGCGTACACTTGATGATCCTCATGACCATATCAAAAGGTTTCTTCAACTCACTAATACGGTCAAGTTTAATGGGGTTTTACAAGAGGTAATTCGTTTGCAACTTTTTCCTTTCTCCTTAGAGGGACAAGCCCGGCATTGGCTTGATAAGGAACCGCCACAAAGTATTCTTACGTGGTCGGATTTAGAGACCAAATTCATCAACTAATTTTTCCCACCCTCACGTACTACCGCTTTGCGGAATGAAATTATTAACTTTGAACAAAAGTACGGTGAGACGTTTAGTGAATCTTGGGACCATTTTAAGGAACTTTTAAGGAAGTGTCCACAACATGGTTTCACAAAAGTGCATCAAATTAACACTTTTTACAATGGTTTAAGCATGAATGACCAAGATTCACTAAATAGTGCCTCGGGGGGGGGGGGGGGGGGGTAATATTTTGGTTAAGTCTTCTAATGCCGCATGGGATATTATTGAGAATAAATCTAATGTGCAAACCAAAAGTGTTCGGGCTAATGTGGCTAGTGCTATCACTAGTGACACCGAAAGGAGACTTGATAAGCTTACTACGGTTGTTGAAGCACTTGCTTTACAAGCCGTTAACAATGCCAAAAACAACAATGCTATTAATATAACTTGTGAAACTTGTGGTGGGCCACAATCTTATGCTAATTGTGATAAAGCTTATGATCAATCTCACGGGGAAGTGTATGCTTACAACAACACCGAAAGACTTCATTTCAAGCCTAATGTCGATGTTAATCACTTGTCTTACAACTCGACAAATTACTTGGCTCCACACGGTTTTCAACAAAGACCACCACAACCTAACCAAAACAACCAAGGGCCGCCAAGAGCTAATTTTCAAGGTAATGCCAATATGAGGGGCTCAAATGCAAATCAGGGTAACTATCACATGCAAAACCAAGGTTTTCAACACCAAGGTTTCAATCCTCAAGGTTTTCCACCTTATAACCAATACCCAAACCAAGGTTTTCAACAACAAGGGTTCAATTTACCTCATCCGCCAATGGACTTGGTTTTACAAAAGTTGAATGAACATGAGAAAATCATGCAAGCAATGCAAAAATCTACTAGACAAATTCAAGAGTCCACGGATAGGAAATTCGTTCAAATGTTACGAACCCTTCGCCCCCAAGGTGCTCTTCCTTCTACAACCGAAACAAACCCTAGAACGAATGTGAGTGCTATTACTACTCGAAGTGGAGCAACTCTAGTAGGACCTTCTATCCCTCCTCCCGTTACTCCATCTACACCTCCTCCACCCCCATTTATCCCTCCTGCTACCACAACTAGTACTAGCTCTCCATTACCGTCTCCACCTCTTAATGAAGAAATACCCAAACAAAACCTTCCACCTACCTCACCTACTGATAGGTGTGAAAACACCCATCCTTTTACCACTTATTTCTTGTTAAAACAAGACCAAAACGCGTATTTAATGTCATTTGTTTGGAATTATGCGTGGTTTGTGTGTTTGTTGTGTTTTCAGAGCCAACCGGATAAATATTGAAGAAAACATAGGATTGCACGGGTTTTATCGAAGAAAAAAG
This sequence comes from Glebionis coronaria, assembly GCA_025667525.1. Lineage (NCBI taxonomy): Eukaryota > Viridiplantae > Streptophyta > Magnoliopsida > Asterales > Asteraceae > Glebionis > Glebionis coronaria. The sequence goes on from CM046877.1 coordinate 489,485,078, forward strand.
ACGAAAAGACGGAGTCTATAGTCCAAGAGATGCAAAAGATTTGAAGTCAATGGGCCTATTTGAAGATTTATCGAAGAAAAGGACCGAAGATGGAAGATTTACATATGTCGAAGAACTCAAGTCTATTAAACGAAGAAGTTAAAAGACGAGTTGAATTTATTCGTCGACAATCCCGAATCGAAATCGAAAACGTCAACTTTTCTGAAAAGACGAGAAGACAAGAAGAAAGGGAGAAAGCCCACTCACCAACCAACTTGAAGGCATATAAATAGGATCCCTTCCCACACATTAGACTAGTTTTTCATTCCAGTTTCTTTCTTTTTCTTGTTTCGTAGGGTAACCAACACCATTAAGGTGTTGGTGATTTTTTTTCATCTTTGATTCACAAATCTGTAAGTTTTAATCCTTCCTTTTGATTGATTAACCTTAATCTTTCAATATAATCTTTCCTTTAATCTTGTTCATCTTTCTCTTTTTGATTTAAAGTCTTAAGTTCTTTTTTGGTTGATTTTAATCTTTAAAAGTAAGTGGATTTTGTGTTTTTATTGTTTTGGTTTGATGATTATGATTAGTGGTTAAATTGATTTAAGTTTTGGTTAAAAAATTTGTTGATTTTGGTTAAATTCGTAGCTTTGTTGGTTTCCCTGTTCTTCGCGTCTTCAACATTCCCCAGATTCCGAATCAAATTAATATTCCGAACCAAGGGTTTTGTCACTTTATTCTGGATGAAGCTTTCAAGTTAACTTATTCCGAATAAACAAAATGTTCCGAATGAAGGTTTTAGATTAGTTATTCCGGATAGAGTTTTTTATTCCGAACGAAGCTTTTATTTTTATTATTCCGAATTAGTTTTAATATTTCGGATCAGTTAGAGTATTCCGAACCAAAGTTTTCATTCAAATTATTTCGGATCAGTGATACAAGGGTTTTCAATGGGTTCAGATTTAATTCTCGGTATCTTCTCGAATCGATCACGGTTCAAAGTGGAATAGTTGTTCTTGGTTACTAAAAATCGGGTTTGGTTTTCTACTCTACTAAAAAGAATTAAGTGCACAAAGATATTAAACTAAAAGCAGTTAATTAAATAAGACTGAAATACAATTAAACATTTAAACAATAAAACAGAAACAGTAAACACCCCTTACTAGAAAACCACTGATTCGGAAAATTATGCTTATCCGGAATAAACTAAACGGCCACCTTCATTCGGAATATTGACTAGAAATATCCTTCATGCGGAATAATAAAGAAGAAAAGCTTGATCCGGAATCTTCACTTCGTTCGGAATAAATTGGCCAAAAATCCTTCACTCGGAATATTCTAAAAAATAAGCTTCATTCGGAACATTTACCTTCATTCGGAACAATTGGTCTAAAGCTTCATTCAGAACATTTGTTCATCCGGAACATTTGTTCATCCGGAATATCTTTTGCTGATTCGGAACCTTTTCACTGATCCGGAATAAAAATACTAAAGGCTTGGTTCAGAATACTTAATCAAAAATCCTTTATTCGGAACATTCGAAAACACTGATTCGGAACATTCAAAAATCCTTCATTCGGAACATTCAAAAATAACTGATTCGGAATATTTTCTTAAAACTTTGATTCGGAATATTAATACTCATCCGGAATATTGATTATTCCGGATGAACACTTTGGTTCGGAATACTCAAAAGCAAAAGCTTCACTCGGAATAAATTGCTGACTCGGAATAAAATGATGAAAAGCTTCGTTCGGAATATTTTAACTGATCCGGAATAATAAAAAGGGAAAAGTGCTTCATCCGGAATGTTTCCAGTTCATTCGGAATAAATTTCCAAGACTCTTTATTCGGAATCTGGGTTTGTTCAAGAACAGTAACGAAACAGAAAAAGTTTAACAATACAATTTTTGACCAAATCAAACAAATTAAACCAAAAGATTTAAACCAAACTAACCAATAATCATTTACTAACCATAAACATCAAATCCCAACAATAAAAACACAAAACCCACTTACTTTTAAAGATTCAAAATCCACAAATAAGAATTCAAGACTTTAAATAAAAAAGATGAAGATGAACAAGATTAAAATGGAAGTTGATATTGATTGATTAATGTTAAACAAACAAAGGGAAAGATTAAAACTTACAAGATTAAAGATTCAACAAAAATGAAAATCACCAACACCTTAATGGTGTTGGTTACCCTACGAAACAAAGAAAAAGGAAAAACTGGAAAAATGAAAACTCGCTCAAAATGTGTGAAGGGATCTCTTTATATAGGCCTTGTCTTTGGTTGGTGAGTGGGTTTTCTCCCGTTCTTTTTATCTTCTCGTCTTTTCAGAAAAGTTGACGTTTTCGATTTCGATTCGGGATTTGTCGACGAATAAATTCAACTCGTCTTTTAATTTCTTCGTTTAATAGACTTAAGTTCTTTCCACATATGTAAATCTTCCATCTTTGGTCCTTTTCTTCGATAAATCTTCACATAGGCCCATTGACTTCAAATCTTTTGCATCTCTTGGACAATAGACTTCGTCTTGAGTCTTTTTCTTCGATAAAACCTGTGCAATCCCATGTTTTCTTCAATATTTATCTGGTTGGTTCTGAAAACACAACAAACACACAAACCACGCATAATTCCAAACAAATGATATTAAATACGCGTTTTGGTCTAGTTTTAGCAAGAAATAAGTGGTAAAAGGATGGGTGTTTTCACACCTATCAAATCCCCTACACTTATCCATTGCCATGCCCTCATGCAATGCTTAGTGATAAAGCAAGTTTACACTTTTCTCATAATCAGTCAACCTTGGCCTTATTAAATACTACTAAACAAAAATTAAAGTTCTACGAGAAATTAAAACTTTAAAGGAAACAAAAGGATAGAAAACCATTTTTACTAGAAAATAGCTACATGGAAATAACTTGCAAAGAGATCAAGGACTTACATTAGGGCTTTTGGTGCTGCGAAGATTTATCACCCTCAAGTTTCACGTTCCCCAAACTAAGCTTAAAAACGAGATCATTGTTATTATAAGTTAGAAAATCAAACACTTACACACATGGCTTAATTATATGCTTAAACTCCCTTATTCCTAGGTGTATCTCTTATATTTTATTTTTGTCTTAGAATGATCATGAAGATGCATTTTTGGACTTATTGCGATAGTTTATTTAGGCTGAAAGCAAAGTAGGACGATTTGATTAATAGTTAGCTAAAGGACAAAATCTCTTAAAACTGATTCTCGGGATATCAAAAAGTTCATATCTTGGCATAACTCGCTTCACGATTTGAGACCTTTCTCGGGCTGATATTTGGCATGTACTTCATACTTCATATCTTGAGAGACGTTCTTGAGATAATGGTCTTCTCTTCGTTAATAGAGTTTCTTCACTTGGAGACTTTTGAGGGATACTCCAACTTTGTTGACCACGACTTCATCATTATTTCTTCAATCGTTAATTGGGATTTTGAGATACAACGATCCGCCTCCTTTTCGGACTTGGATCTATTTATCCTCATACCTTGTTAGGGTCTTTTCGGATAGACTTCTCCATGATCTTTATGGGAGTTGATTGCTTTTCTTCGTGAGTCTTGATCCTTCATATTGATTTTGGGAATAATGCTTTTCACATCACCTTGGATCTTTAGCAATAAAATGGAATCCTCATGCCTTGTTAGGGCCTTTTCGGACTCGCCAATCTTCGCGCCCCGCTTCATAAGTTATGCCTTGGCTATGAACTCTTATCATTACCGAGCAACTTTTAAACGATCTTGGGCTAGAAGCTAAGTAACTTTTCAAATCGTATGACCTTACTTATTGCAGATAAATTATTAGCAAGTGATGGGTGAATAGGCAAATAATCACACCAAGTGTGCTTGTGCAAGAATACCGACTTATAATTGACTCTATCATTTCTCGTTCTTCACAATTTAAAATCTCAAGTAATGAGACTCGTGGATGCTTAGCCTAATAAACCAATTAAGGTCTACATGGTTAAGGATACTAGCTAGAATAAACTTGGATAAGTCTATTCGGGTTGAGTCAAAATAATCGCAACGGGCCTAATATGTCAAAGACTTCAAAACTAGCTATACCACTTTATTGATATTTTTGACTTTATTGCGGGATATATACATATGAAAGCAATGATAAAAATTTAAAAATTACGACTAAATGGCCAAAGTTAATTAAAAATTTTAAAAATGTTGAAAAAGATGATTTTCTGGTTAAATGAAGGCATTTTAATGGAAAAGTCCACTTAAAACTTCGATAGAAGTCTCCCCTACACTTAATATAAACATTGTCCTCAATGTTTAAGCATGTGGGAAAAGTCTCCCCTACACTTATGACATTTTGCACGTTGGTTAAATCAAGTTAAGGAAGAGACAACTAAAGTGATCAATTTCGAATGTGAGTATGAAGAAAATTGAATCACGATTGTTGAGAGATAGAACCGGATTTCGGATAACACGGGAGCACGGTTCTTCAAAGGTTCCAAAAGTGCATTCATCCCTGTAATCACATCACCACACAATCACAAACAACCTATATAGGTCCCCCTACACTTAGGAGGTTAAACGGAAAAGGATAGATACTCGGGTTACCTCCCGAGGAGCGCTTGTTTTTTATAACCGAGTCACGAGCCTGACTCGACCCAAAACTAGTTCATGGGAAACGTGATGAGGGATGGAATCATCTCAGGAGAGATGTCCTCACCAAAGTACAACTTCACTCGTTGGCCATTCACCTTAAAATTAGGTCCATTAAGTTGAGCGAGCTCGAGAGTACCATATGGGAAAATTTGGGCAATGGTGAATGAGCCGGACCAACGAGATTTCAGCTTGCCGGAAAATATTTTCAACCGAGAGTTGAAGAGTAAAACTTTGTCTCCAACTTGGAACTCTCGGTTTTTAATCTTAGAGTCGTGAATGAGCTTAGTCTTTTCCTTATAGATCAAAGAATTTTCATAAGCCTCATTCCGGAGTTCATTAAGCTCATTGAGTTGGATCTTGCGTAGGTCACCGGCTTTGTTGATATCGGAATTAGCCCACTTCAAGGCCCAGTAAGCCTTGTGCTCCAACTCAATGGGGAGGTGGCATGCTTTCCCGTACATGAGACGATATGGTGTACAACCAATCGGAGTCTTGTATGCGGTACGGAAAGCCCACAGAGCATCATCAAGTTTATCGGCCCATGAGGCACGATGCTCTCCCACGGTTCGTTCAAGAATTCGCTTTAATCCTCGGTTAGAGATTTCAGCTTGGCCATTAGTTTGTGGGTGGTATGCGGTGGAAAGACGATGATTAACACCATACTTAGCCATGACTCTTGCGAATTGATCATTGCAAAAATGAGTCCCGCGATCACTAATAGTGGGTAAAGCTTTGGCTTCAACCCATTTAGAAACGTAGTCAACGGCTACAAGGATGTATTTGTTTCCTTTAGATGAAGGGAATGGACCCATAAAGTCAATACCCCATACATCAAAGATTTCACATTCTTGTATGAAATTTTGAGGCATCTCATCTTTATGTGTGATCTTGCCTTGTTTTTGGCAAGCATCACAATGTTTAACCATCTCGTGAGCATCACGATAAATGGTGGGCCAATAAAATCCCGAGTCAAACACTTTCTTGGCGGTGAAGTTGGGACCAAAGTGACCACCGGTGGGTCCTTTATGGCAAGCGTCAAGGATTTGTACCGCTGCCGGCCCATCAACACATCGGCGAATAATCAAATCAGCGCATTGTTTGAAGAGATACGGGTTATCCCAAAAGTAAGTCTTAATATCTTTGAAGAACTTTTTCTTTTGTTGGGATGTTAACCCGTCAATGAGAATTCCACCCGCTAAGTAGTTTGCAATGTCTGCAAACCACGGGGTCTCATCTTGATTCGAATTGATAGACATTAAGGTCTCAAGGGGAAAAGAGTCATTGATATCTTTGTTCGGATGATCCCCTTGATATGGATCCTCAAGTCTACTGAGATGATCCGCGGCTAGGTTTTCAGCTCCCTTCTTATCACGAATTTCGATTTTAAATTCTTGAAGTAGCAAAACCCAGCAAAGAAGTCTTGGTTTAGAATCTTGTTTAGTCAACAAGTACTTCAATGCTGAATGATCGGTATACACGATGGTGGTAGAAAGGACAAGATAGGGGCGGAACTTTTCAAAAGCATAGACAACAGCTAAAAGCTCTTTTTCGATTGTCGTGTAATGCAATTGAGCCCCCGTCATTGTCTTGCTTGCGTAATGGATTGGTTAGAAGTGTTTATTCACTCTTTGGCCCAAAACAGCTCCAATAGCAAAGTCGCTAGCATCGCACATCAATTCGAAAGGTAGCTCCCAATTAGGGGTAACCAAGACCGGTGCCTTAGTTAGCTTATCCTTAAGAAGGTTGAAGGCTTCAATACACTCTTTGGAAAAGATAAAAGTAGTATCTTTTTCCAAGAGTTGGGTCATCGAGCGAGCGATTTTAGAAAAGTCTTTGATAAATCGACAGTAGAAGCCCGCATGACCGAGGAAACTTCTCACACCCTTCACGGTTGAAGGTGGAGGCAATTTAGCAATAACATCAACGTTAGCACGGTCCACTTCAAGACCGGCTTTGAAGATTTTGTGTCCTAGCACGATGCCCTCTTTTACCATGAAATGGCATTTTTCCCAATTAAGAACAAGGCGAGTGTCTTCACACCGCTTAAGCATACGTTCTAAATTGGCAAGGCAAGCAGAGAATGAATCGCCATAAACCAAGAAATCATCCATGAAGACTTCCATAGTTTCTTCAACCATGTCATTGAAGATAGCCATCATACACCTTTGGAACGTCCCAGGAGCATTTCATAAACCGAAAGGCATGCGTTTGTAAGCAAATGTTCCGTAGGGACAAGTGAATGTGGTTTTCTCTTGGTCTTTGGGATCGATGGGAATTTGAAAATACCCGGAGAAACCGTCTAAGAAGCAGTAATAGTCATTACCCGCTAGACGCTCGAGCATTTGATCCATGAAAGGAAGAGGAAAGTGATCTTTTCTCGTGGCATCATTGAGTTTGCGGTAGTCGATACAAACTCTCCACCCAGTAACGAGACGAGTAGGAATCAACTCGTTGTGTTCATTGGGAACAACGGTTATTCCGCCCTTCTTGGGCACACAATGGACGGGACTTACCCATGGCGAATCCGAAATAGGGTAAATCATGCCAGCATCAAGAAGTTTGATAACCTCTTGTTTGATGACGTCGTGAATTCGAGGATTAACCCTTCTTTGGCTTTGGATTGCGGGTTTAAAGTCATCTTCCATGAGAATTTTTTGAGTACAAAAGTTTGGATCAATTCCGCGGATATCGGAAATTTTCCAAGCAATTGCCTTCTTATGATCTTTAAGCACGGCGATAAGGCGAGATTTTTCTTCTTCTTTTAAGTCCTTCGCGATAATGACGGGCGACTTCTTCTTTTCTTCAAGGAACACATACTTGAGATGAGATGGTAACTCCTTAAGCTCTAAATCCGGAGGATTTTCGATGGTAGGCGTATTCAAATTCGGTTCATCGACAGCAATAGCCGTGGGAGATGGTGGAGAAATATGGTCCTCTTTGAGAAGTTTCTCAATAAGACGAATGTCTTCATCCCAATCGGTGGTAGAATCATCATATTCTAAGTTCACATCTCCCATGGTTGCTTCAAAATCTTTCCAAAGGAAATCACTTTCTCCAAATAGAGTTAGTGATGAATCAATAGAGGAAACGGTCTCAACATTGGGAGGAGAGGTAGGAATACTTTTACAAGCATCTTTAAAGTGTTCTTCACAAGCCTCATCTAGAACGTCGATACAATTAACACTCTCGTAGGAATAAGGCTGTTTAGAAATCTTACCCATGTTGAAGACAATTTTATCGTCACCCACTCTCATGATAAGCTCACCCGCTTCTACATCGATGAGAGTGCGACCGGTCCTCAAGAATGGACGCCCAACGATTAATGGAACACGAGGGTCCATCTCGTAGTCAACGACAACAAAATCGACGGGAAAAGTAAATTTGTCGACTCCTACAAAAACGTCTTCGGCTATCCCCACTGGATAAGCAACCGTACGGTTAGCTAAGTCCAAAGTCATTTTGGTGGGGACTAGCTCAGGGAGAGATAATTGCTTCCAAACGCTTAAGGGCATTAAATTGATACTAGCACCTAGATCGGCTAGGGCCATGCAATTCTCTACTCCCGGGAAGTTGCAAGGGATTAAGAAGCGACCCGGATCACCAAGATTGGTTGGCAATTTCCTTAAGAGAACCGCAGAGCAATTCTCATTAAGTGGGGTATTAGCGATATCAAGAAGCTTTTCCTTGTCACTAAGAAGATCTTTGAACATTTTCGCATATTTAGGCATGTGAGCGAGAGCCTCAGCGAAGGAGATGTTGAAATTTAATTGTTTAAACATTTTGAGAAAGTTCAAAACTTGAATATCGTCCTTGCTTTTGAGCTTCTCTTTCCTCAACCTTGAGGGATAAGGTATATCGGAAGAAGAGGAAGGCTTTGGGATCGAAGGATCACTCACATCCTTGGGTGGAGGAGGGGTAGAAGTAAGAGGTGGAGGAATTGGATATGGAGGATCCGGAGAAGGAGACTCGTTTTCCTTTGTCACAATCACCGGTGTAGGTGTAGGAAGCTCGGGTTCCTTTAAACCTTTTCCACTGAGAGTGGTGATTGCTTTCATCTCCCCTCTTGGATTAGCAACGGTGTTACTCGGAAGAGAACCCGAAGAAGAGGATTGATTACCTTGGAAGAAACCAGCCATCATGTTCCTTAAGTCATTCGTTTGACTTGCCAAAGTGTTTCGCATATCAGCTCGAAGCTCATTCCCTTGCTTCACCATATCTGCTTTCATGTTGGCCATTTCCCGCTGGAGATTTTCCACGATCACATCATTAGTCCTCATGTAGGTTTCAACATCTTGGTGTAATGCGGTGGGTTGGTTGGGAGGAGGAGCATGGTAGGCGGGTGGTTGATAAGCAGGTTGTTGGTAAACTTGGTTGTTTCTTTGAGGTGGATATGGGTTTCTTTGGTTTTGATATGGAGTTGGAGCACGTGGTTGGTTTTGATTGGTTCGGTTAAGGTTTTGTTGTTGGTTTTGATTGATTGGAGGAAAACCGGGCGGGGAAAGAAAGTTGTTTGAGCGATAGCTGAGCAAGTTGCGGTCTCCTTGAGGACGAGCTTGATAACCTGTCGGAGGATAGGTACCGTATGATGCGTTAACATTCTCAGGAGGATAGTCTTGGGTGGAAGTGCAAGTACTGTAAGAGTGAGGACCCCGCATATTTCACATGGTTGGCTTACAGCATTGACTTGAGCGTTTTGAGCGTTGATGCTTTTGGTGTTGCTAGCGGTTTGGGTAGCAAGCGATTCAAGAAGCGACGTAATTTTGTCAAGTCTCTTGTCGTTGTCACTAGTACTAGCACTAGCGGCATTGGTCCGAACACTCTTGGTTTGCACTCTAGACTTATTCTCAATAATATCCCAAGCGGCATTAGAACTCTTAACCAAAATATTACCCCCCGAGGCACTATTTAGTGAATCTTGGTCATTCATGCTTAAACCATTGTAAAAAGTATTAATTTGGTGCACTTCGGTAAAACCATGTTGTGGGCACTTTCTTAAAAGTTCTTTAAAACGGTCCCAAGATTCACTAAAACTTTCATCGTATTTTTGTTCAAAATTAATGATTTCATTCCGCAAAGCGGTAGTACGAGAGGGTGGGAAAAAATAGTTGATGAATTTGGTCTCTAAGTCCGTCCACGTAAGAATACTTTGTGGCGGTTCCTTTGCAAGCCAATGTCGGGCTTGTCCCTCTAAAGAGAAGGGAAAAAGTTGTAAACGGATTACCTCTTGTGGAACACCATTGAATTTGACCGTATTCGTGAGTTAAAGGAATCTTTTGATGTGGTCATGAGGATCATCAATAGTACGCCCCAAGAATGGTTGAGCAGAGACCATTTGAATAAAGCCGGATTTGAGCTCAAAGTTGTTGGCTGCAATCGCGGGTATGACAATTGGATTGTTGTTATTCATGTTGTTTTGAGGTGGATTGTTATTGTTATTGTGTACACCGGCCATGTCTAAGTTATCGAGAGTCTCGGGCTCTTGATAAGACGTTGATCGAGTGCGCATACACCTGCAAAAGAACTAACAAAGCAAGAAATATTTTTTGGTTTTTTATGGTTTTTAATTTTTTTGTATTTTTGAAAATTTAATATTTTTTAGGATTTTTGAAAATTTTTAATGATGAAAAAGTAACGTTCACGGCGAACGGATCCCAAAATCCAAGTTCTCACAAAAAACTGTTAATCTTTACGAGAAGAGCCGGTAGCGGCGCCATTTGATACAAGGGTTTTCAATGGGTTCAGATTTAATTCTCGGTATCTTCTCGAATCGATCACGGTTCAAAATGGAATAGTTGTTCTTGGTTACTAAAAATCAGGTTTGGTTTTCTACTCTACTAAAAAGAATTAAGTGCGCAAAGATATTAAACTAAAAGCAGTTAATTAAATAAGACTGAAATACAATTAAACATTTAAACAATAAAACAGAAACAGTAAACACCCCTTACTAGAAAACCACTGATTCGGAAAATTATGCTTATCCGGAATAAACTAAACGGCCACCTTCATTCGGAATATTGACTAGAAATATCATTCATGTGGAATAATAAAGAAGAAAAGCTTGATCCGGAATCTTCACTTCGTTCGGAATAAATTGGCCAAAAATCCTTCATTCGGAATATTCTAAAAAATAAGCTTAATTAGGAACTTTTACCTTCATTCGGAACAATTGGTCTAAAGCTTCATTTGGAACATTTGTTCATCCAGAACATTTGTTCATCCAGAATATCATTTGCTGATTCGGAACCTTTTCACTGATCCGGAATAAAAATACTAAAGGCTTGATTCGGAATACTTAATCAAAAATCCTTTATTCGGAACATTCAAAAACACTGATTCGGAACATTCAAAAATCCTTCATTCGGAACATTCAAAAGTAACTGATTCGGAATATTTTCTTAAAACTTTGATTCGGAATATTAATACTCATCCAGAATATTGATTATTCCGAATGAACACTTTGATTCGGAATACTCAAAAGCAAAAGCTTCACTCGGAATAAATTGCTGACTCGGAATAAAATGATGAAAATCTTCGTTCGGAATATTTTAACTGATCTGGAATAATAAAAAGGGAAAAGTGCTTCATCCGGAATGTTTCCAGTTCATTCGGAATAAATTTCCAAGACTCTTCATTCGGAATCTGGGTTTGTTCAAGAACAGTAACGAAACAGAAAAAGTTTAACAATACGATTTTTGACCAAATCAAACAAATTAAACCAAAAGATTTAAACCAAACTAACCAATAATCATTTACTAACCATAAACATCAAATCCCAACAATAAAAACACAAAACCCACTTACTTTTAAAGATTAAAATCCACAAATAAGAATTCAAGACTTTAAATCAAAAAGATGAAGATGAACAAGATTAAAATGGAAGCTGATATTGATTGATTAATGTTAAACAAACAAAGGGAAAGATTAAAACTTACAAGATTAAAGATTCAACAAAAATGAAAATCACCAACACCTTAATGGTGTTGGTTACCCTACGAAACAAAGAAAAAGGAAAAACTGGAAAAATGAAAACTCGCTCAAAATGTGTGAAGGGATCTCTTTATATAGGCCTTGTCTTTGGTTGGTGAGTGGGCTTTCTCCCGTTCTTTTTGTCTTCTCGTCTTTTCAGAAAAGTTGACGTTTTCGATTTTGATTCGGGATTTGTCGACGAATAAATTCAACTCGTCTTTTAATTTCTTTGTTTAATAGACTTGAGTTCTTTCGACATATGTAAATCTTCCATCTTTGGTCCTTTTCTTTGATAAATCTTCACATAGGCCCATTGACTTCAAATCTTTTGCATCTCTTGGACAACAGACTTCGTCTTGAGTCTTTTTCTTCGATAAAACCCGTGCAATCCCATGTTTTCTTCAATATTTTTCCGGTTGGTTCTGAAAACAAAACAAACACACAAACCACGCATAATTCCAAACAAATGATATTAAATACGCGTTTTGGTCTAGTTTTAGCAAGAAATAAGTGATAAAAGGATGGGTGTTTTCACACCTATCAATCAGTTTGTTCATCCGGAATAATCAATATTCCGGATGAGTAGTTATATTCCGAATCAAGGTTTTTCAAAAATATTCCGAATCAGTTTTTTTAAACCGAATGAAGGTTCTTGTCAAAGTTATTCCGAGTCAAGTTTTATTCCGAGTAAACCAAATTATTCCGGATCAAGCTTTTTAGTATTTTATTCCGGATCAGTGAAAACATTCCGAATCAAGCAAATATTCCGAATGAGCAATTATTCCGCATGAACCATATTATTCCGAGTCAAGTTTATTCCGAATCAAATCTTTATTCCGCATGAACCATACATTCCGGATGAGCTAATTATTCCGGATCAATAGAATTATTCCGAATCAGTTGTTTTGCAAGTAAGGGTATTTTACTGTTTACTGTTTAATTTTAATTCAATTTCAGTCTTATTTTATTAACTACTTTTAGTTTAATTTTATATCTTTGTGCATTTAAACCTTTTTAGTAGAATAGAAAACCAAACCCCTTTTTAGTAACCAAGAACAACTATTCCACTTTGAACCGTGATCGATTCGAGAAGATACCGAGAACTTAATTGAACCTAGTAAAATCTCTTGTATTAAATGGTGCCGCTGCCGGCTCTTTTCGTAAGGATTAACGGTTTTTTGTGAGAAATTAGATTTTGGGATCCGTTCACCGTGAACGTTACTTTTTCATCATAAAAAAAATTTCAAAAATCCTAAAAAATATAAAATTTTCAAAAATACAAAAAAAAATTAAAAAACCAAAAATATTTCTGCTTTGTTAGTTCTTTTGCAGGTGCATGCGTACATGATCAACGTCTTATCCCGAGCCCGAGACTCTTGATAACTTAGACATGGCCGGTGTACACAACAACAATAATAATCCACCTCAAAACAACATGAATAATAACAACAATGAACCTCTACCGGACAATCGTCCTATGATCGAACTTTTGCAAGCACATGTAGAGGGCAACAACGATCCTATTGTCATACCCGCGATTGCAGCCAACAACTTTGAGCTCAATTCCGGCTTTATTCAAATGGTCTATGCTCAACCATTCTTGGGGCATACCATTGATGATCCTCATGACCACATCAAAAGGTTCCTTCAACTCACGAATACGGTCAAATTCAATGGGGTTCCTCAGGAGGTAATCCGTTTACAACTTTTTCCTTTCTCCTTAGAGGGACAAGCCCGGCATTGGCTTGCAAAGGAACCGCCACAAAGTATTCTTACGTGGACGAACTTAGAAACCAAATTCATAAACTACTTTTTCCCACCCTCTCGTACTACCACTTTGCGGAATGAAATTATTAATTTTGAACAAAAGTACGATGAGACTTTTAGTGAATCTTGGGACCGTTTTAAAGACCTTTTAAGAAAGTGCCCACAACATGGTTTTACCAGAGTGCACCAAATTAATACTTTTTACAATGGTTTAAGCATGAATGACCAAGATTCACTAAATAGTGCCTCGGGGGGTAATTTTTTGGTTAAGAGTTCTAATGCCGCTTGGGATATTATTGAGAATAAGTCTAGAGTGCAAACCAAGAGTGTTCGGAGCAATGCCGCTAGTGCGAGCACTAGTGACAACGACAAGAGAATTGATAAACTTACTTCGCTTATTGAATCACTTGCTGTCCAAACCGCCAACAATACCAAAAGCATCAACACTCAAAACTCTCAGGTCAATGCTGTTAGCCAACCATGTGAAATATGCGGGGGTCCTCACTCTTACACTACTTGTACCTCCACCCAAGACTATCCTTGTTAGAATGTTAACGCAACATACGGTAATTATTCCACGGGAGGCTATCAAGCACGTCCTCAAGGTGACCGCAACTTTCTCAGCTATCGCTCAAACAACTTTCTTTCCCCGCCTGGTTTTCCTCCAACCAATCAAAACCAACAACAAAACCTTAACCGAACCAACCAAAACCAACCTCGAGCACCATACCAACCACCTCAAAGACAACCATATCCACCTCAAAATGCTACTCAAGTTTACCAACCCGCTCCTTACCAACCACCTGCTTATCAAGCACCTCCTCTTACTCAACCCACCGTTTTCAACCGCGAGGTCGAAACGTACATGCGGACGAATGATGTGTTGGTGAAAAATCTGCAGACCCAGATTATTAATTTGAAGGGCGATATGATGAAACAGGGGAATGATCTTAGAGCCGATATGCGAAACTCTTTGAGTAGTCAAACGAATGACCTAAGGGACATGATGGCTGGTTTTTTCCAAGGTAATCAAACCTCTTCTTCGGGTACTCTTCCGAGTAACACCGTTGCTAATCCAAGAGGGGAGATGAAAGCAATCACCACTCGCAGTGGAAAAGGTACCAAGAAACCTGAGCTTCCTACACCTACACCGGTGATTGTGACAAAGGAAAACGAGTCCACTATTCCTATTCCTCAACCTTCTACTTCTCCAATTCCTCCACCTCTTTCTTCTACCCCTCCACCACCCAAGGATGTGAGTGATCCTACTATTCCAAAGTCTTCCTCTTCTTCCGATATACCTTATCCCTCAAGGTTGAGGAAAGAGAAGCTCAAAAGCAAGGATGATATTCAAGTTTCCAACTTTCTCAAAATGTTTAAACAATTGAATTTCAACATCTCCTTCGCTGAGGCTCTCGCTCACATGCCTAAATATGCGAAGATGTTTAAAGATCTTCTTAGTGACAAGGAAAAGGTTCTTGATATTTCTAATACCCAACTTAATGAGAATTGCTCTGCGGTTCTCTTAAGGAAATTGCCAACCAAGCTTGGTGATCCGGGTCGCTTCTTAATCCCTTGCAACTTCCCAGGAGTAGAGAATTGCATGGCCCTAGCCGATCTAGGTGCTAGTATTAACTTAATGCCATTAAGTGTTTGGAAGCAATTATCTCTCCCTGAGCTAGTCCCCACCAAAATGACTTTGGAATTAGCTAACCGTGCGGTTGCTTATCCAGTGAGGATAGCCGAAGACGTTTTCGTTGGCGTTGACAAATTCACCTTCCCGGCGGATTTCGTTGTCGTTGACTACGAGATGGACCCTCGTGTTCCATTAATCGTTGGACGTCCATTCTTGAGGACCGGTCTCACTCTCATCGATGTAGAAGCGGGTGAGCTTATCATGAGAGTTGGTGACGATCAAATTGTCTTCAACATGGGTAAGATTTCTAAACAGCCTTATTCATACGAGAGTGTTAATTGTATCGACGTTCTTGAGGAGGCTTGTGAAGAACACTTCAAAGATGCTTGTAAAAGTAGTCGTACCTCTCTTCCCAATGTTGAGACCGTTGCCTCCCTTGCTCCATCACTAACTCCATTTGGAGAAAGTGATTTCCTTTTGACCGAATTTGAAGCAACTTTGGGAGATGTGAACTTACAATATGACGATTCTCCCACCGATTGGGATGAAGACATTCGTACCATTGAGAAACTTCTCAATGAGGACCATATTTCTCCACCATCTCCCAAGGATATTGCTATCGATGAACCGAATTTGAATACACCCTCCATTGAAACTCCTCCGGATTTAGAGCTTAAGGAATTACCGTCCCATATCGAGTACGTGTTCCTTGAAGACAAGAAGAAGTCACCCGTCATCATCGCTAAGGACTTGAAAGAAGAAGAAAAATCTTGCCTTATCGCCGTGCTTAAAGATCATAAGAAGGCAATTGCTTGGAAAATTTCCGATATCCGCGGAATTGATCCAACCTTTTGTACTCACAAAATTCTCATGGAAGATGACTTTAAACCCGCAATCCAAAGCCAAAGAAGGGTTAATCCTTGAATTCATGACGTCATCAAACAAGAGGTTATCAAACTTCTAGATGCCGGCTTGATTTACCCTATTTCGGATTCGCCATGGGTAAGTCCCGTCCATTGTGTGCCAAAGAAAAGCGGAATAACCGTTGTTCCCAATGAACACAACGAGTTGATTCCTACTCGTCTCGTTACTGGGTGGAGAGTTTGTATCGACTATCGCAAATTCAATGATGCCACAAGAAAAGATCATTTTCCTCTTCCTTTCATGGATCAAATGCTCGAGCGTCTAGCGGGTAATGATTAATATTGCTTCTTAGACGGTTTCTCCGGGTATTTTCAAATTCCCATCGATCCCAAAGACCAAGAGAAAACCACATTCACTTATCCCTACGGAACATTTGCTTGCAAAAGAATGCCTTTCGGTTTATGCAATGCTCCTGGGACATTTCAAAGGTATATGATGGCTATCTTCCATGACATGGTTGAAGAAACTATGGAAGTCTTCATGGATGATTTCTCGGTTTATGGTGATTCTTTCTCTGCTTACCTTGCCAATTTAGAACGTATGCTTAAGCGGTGTGAAGACACTCGCCTTGTTCTAAATTGGGAAAAATGCTATTTCATGGTAAAAGAGGGCATCGTGCTAGGACACAAAATCTCAAAAGCCGGTCTCGAAGTGGACCGTGCTAAAGTTGATGTCATAGCCAAATTACCTCCACCTTCAACCGTGAAGGGTGTGAGAAGTTTCCTTGGTCATGTGGGCTTCTACCGTCGATTTATCAAAGATTTTTCTAAAATCGCTCGCCAGATGACCCACCTCTTGGAAAAAGATACTCCTTTTGTCTTTTCCAAAGAGTGTATCGAAGCCTTCAACCTTCTTAAGGATAAGTTAACTAAGGCACCGGTCTTGGTTACCCCTAATTGGGAGCTACCTTTCGAATTGATGTGTGATGCTAGCAACTTTGCTATTGGAGCGGTTTTGGGCCAAAGAGTGAATAAAAACTTCCAACCAATCCACTATGCTAGCAAGACAATGACGGGGGCTCAATTGCATTACACGACAACCAAAAAAGAGCTTTTAGCTGTTGTCTATGCTTTTGAAAAATTTCGCCCCTATCTTGTCCTTTCCACTACCATCGTGTACACGGACCATTCCGCGTTGAAGTACTTGTTAACTAAACAAGATTCTAAACCAAGACTTCTTCGCTGGGTTTTGCTACTTCAAGAATTTAAAATCGAGATTCGTGATAAGAAGGGAGCCGAAAACCTAGCCGCGGATCATCTCAGTAGACTTGAGGATCCTTATCAAGGGGATCATCCGAACAAAGAGATCAATGACTCTTTTCCCCTTGAGACCTTAATGTCTATCAACTCGAATTTTGATGAAACCCCGTGGTTTGCGGACATTGCAAACTACTTGGCGGGTGGAATTCATTGACGGGTTAACATCCCAACAAAAGAAAAAGTTCTTTAAAGATATTAAGACTTACTTTTGGGATGACCCGTATCTCTTCAAACAATGCGCTGATTTGATTATTTGCCGATGTGTTGATGGACCGGCAGCTTTAGACATTCTCGAAGCTTGCCACAAAGGACCCACCGGTGGTCAGTTTGGTCCCAACTTTACCGCAAAGAAAGTGTTTGACTCGGGATTTTATTGGCCCTCCATTTATCGTGACGCTCACGAAATGGTGAAAAATTGTTATGCTTGCCAACGACAAGGCAAGATCACACATAAAGATGAGATGCCTCAAAATTTCATACAAAAATGTGAAATCTTTGATGTATGGGGCATCGACTTTATGGGGCCATTCCCTTCATCTAAAGGAAAAAATACATCCTTTTAGCCTTTGACTACGTTTCTAAATGGGTTGAAGCCAAAGCTTTACCTACTAACGATGCAAGGGTGGTTTGTAACTTTTTGAAGCAGCTATTCGCTAGATTCGGTGTGCCTCGTGCCATTATTAGTGATCGCGGGACTCATTTTTGCAATGATCAATTCGCAAGAGTCATGGCTAAGTATGGTGTCAATCATCGTCTTTCCACCGCATACCACCCACAAACTAATGGGCAGGCTGAAATATCTAACCGAGGGTTAAAGCAAATTCTTGAACGAACCGTGGGAGAGCATCGTGCCTCATGGGCCGATAAACTTGATGATGCTCTGTGGGCTTTTCGTACCGCATACAATACTCCGATTGGTTGTACACCATATCGTCTCGTGTACGGGAAAGCATGCCACCTCCCCATTGAGTTGGAGGAAAAGGCTTACAGGGCCTTGAAGTGGGCTAACTTCGATATCAACAAAGCCGGTGACCTACGCAAAATCCAACTCAATGATCTTAATGAACTCAGGAATGAAGCTTATGAAAATTCTTTGATCTATAAGGAAAAGACTAAGCTCATTCATGACTCTAAGATTAAAAACCGAGAGTTCCAAGTTGGAGACAAAGTTTTACTCTTCAACTCTCGGTTGAAAATCTTTTCGGTCAAACTTAAATCTCGTTGGTCCGACCCATTCACCATTGCCCAAATTTTTCTATATGGTACTCTCGAGCTCGCTCAACCTAATGGACCTAATTTTAAGGTGAATGGCCAACGAGTGAAGTTGTACTTTGGTGAGGACATCTCTCATGAGATGATTCCATCCATCACCATGTTTCCCATGAACTAGTTTTGGGTCGAGTCAGGCTCGTGACTCGGTTATCAAAAACAAGCGCTCCTCGGGAGGCAACCCGAGTATCTATCCTTTTCCGTTTTACCTCCTAAGTGTAGGGGGACCTATATAGGTTTTTTGTGTTTGTGTGGTGATATGATTATAGGGATGAATGCACTTTTGGAATCTTTGAAGAACCGTGCTCCCATGTTATCCGTAATCCCGTTCTGTCTCTCAACTATCGTGATTCAATTTTCGTCATACTCACATTTGAAAATGATCACTTTAGTCGTCTCTTCCTTAACTTGATTTAACCAACGTGCACAATGTCATAAGTGTAGGGGAGACTTTTCCACATGCTTAAACATTGAGGACAATGTTTATATTAAGTGTAGGGGAGACTTCTATCGAAGTTTTAAGTGGACTTTTCCATTAAAATGCCTCTATTTAACCGGAAAATCATCTTTTTCAGCATTTTTCAAATTTTTAATCAACTTTGGCCATATAGTCGTAATTTCTAAATTTTTATCGTTGCTTTCATGTGTATATATCCCACAATAAAGTCAAAAATATTAATAAAGTGGTGTAGCTAGTTTAGAAGTCTTTGACATATTAGGCCCGTTGCGATTATTTTGACTCAACCCGAATAGACTTATCCAAGTTTATTCTAGCAAGTATCCTTAACCATGTAAACCTTAATTGGTTTATTAGGCTAAGCATCCACGAGTCTCATTACTTGAGATTTTAAATTGTGGAGAACGAGAAATGATAGAGCCAATTATAAGTCGGTATTCTTGCACAAGCACACTACTTGGTGTGATTATAAGCCTATTCTCCCATCGCTTGCTTATAATTTATCTGCAATAAGTAAGGTCGTACGATTTTATTGAATAACTTAGCTTCTAGCCCAAGATCGTTTAAAAGTTGCTCGGTAATGATAAGAGTTCATAGCCAAGGCATAACTAATGAAGCGGGGCACGAAGATTGGCGAGTCCGAAAAGGCCCTAACAAGGCATGAGGATTCCATTTTATTGCTAAAGATCCAAGGTGATGTGAAAAGCATTATTCCCAAAATCAATATGAAGGATCAAGACTCACGACGAAAAGCTATCAACTCCCATAAAGATCATGGAGAAGTCTATCCGAAAAGACCCAAACAAGGTATGAGGATAAATAGATCCAAGTCCAAAAAGGAGGCGGATCGTTGTATCTCAAAATCCCAATTAACGATTGAAGAAATAATGATGAAGTCGTGGTCAACAAAGTTGGAGTATCCCTCAAAAGTCTCCAAGTGAAGAAACTCTAGTAACGAAGAGAAGACCATAATCTCAAGAACGTCTCTCAAGATATGAAGTATGAAGTACATGCCAAATATCGGCCCGAGAAAGGTCTCAAATCGTGAAGCGAGTTATGCCAAGATATGAACTTTTTGAGGTCCCGATAAGCAGTTTTAAGAGATTTTGTCCTTTAGCTAACTATTAATCAAATCGTCCTACTTTGCTTTCAGCCTAAATAAACTATCGCAATAAGTCCAAAAATGCATCTTCGTGATCATTCTAAGACAACAATAAAATATAAGAGATACACCTAGGAATAAGGGAGTTTAAGCATATAATTAAGCCATGTGTGTAAGTGTTTGATTTGCTAACTTATAATAACAATGATCTCGTTTTTAAGCTTAGTTTGGGGAACGTGAAACTTGAGAGTGATAAATCTTCGCAGCACCGAAGCCCTAATGTAAGTCTTAGATCTATTTGCGAGTTATTTCCTTATAGCTATTTTCAAGTGAAAATGGTTTTCTATCCCTTTTGTTTCATTCAAGCTTTTATATATCTCTTTAGTAGTAGTGGTTATTGTTAATAAGGCCAAGGTTGATTGATTATGAGAAAAGTGTAAATTTGCTTTGTCACTAAGCATTGCATGAGGGCATGGCAATGGTTAAGTGTAGGGGATTTGATAGGTGTGAAAACACCCATCCTTTTACCACTTATTTCTTGCTAAAACAAGACCAAAACGCGTATTTAATGTCATTTGTTTGGAATTATGTGTGGTTTGTGTGTTTGTTGTGTTTTCAGAGCCAACCGGATAAATATTAAAGAAAACATGGGATTGCACGGGTTTTATCGAAGAAAAAAGACGAAAAGACGTAGTCTATAGTCCAAGAGATGCAAAATATTTGAAGTCAATGGGCCTATTTGAAGATTTATCGAAGAAAAGGACCGAAGATGGAAGATTTACATATGTCGAAGAACTCAAGTCTATTAAACGAAGAAGTTAAAAGACGAGTTGAATTTATTCGTCGATAAATCCCGAATCAAAATCGAGAACGTCAACTTTTCTGAAGAGACGAGAAGACAAGAAGAAAGGGAGAAAGCCCACTCACCAACAAACTTGAAGGCCTATAAATAGGATCCCTTCCCACACATTAGACTAGTTTTTCATTCCAGATTCTTTCTTTTTTCTTGTTTCGTAGGGTAACCAACACCATGAAGGTGTTGGTGATTTTTTTTCATCTTTGATTCACAAATCTTGTAAGTTTTAATCCTTCCTTTTGATTGTTTAACCTTAATCTTTCAATATAATCTTTCCTTTAATCTTGTTCATCTTTCTCTTTTTGATTCAAAGTCTTAAGTTCTTATTTGGTTGATTTTAATCTTTAAAAGTAAGTGGGTTTTGTGTTTTTATTGTTTTGGTTTGATGATTATGATTAGTAGATGATTAGTGGTTAAATTGGTTTAAGTTTTGGTTAAAAACTTTGTTGATTTTGGTTAAATTCGTAGCTTTGTTGGTTTCCCTGTTCTTCGCGTCTTCAACATTCCCCAGATTCCGAATCAAATTAATATTCCGAACCAAGGGTTTTGTCACTTTATTCCGGATGAAGCTTTCTAGTTAAGTTATTCCGAATAAACAAAATGTTCCGAATGAAGATTTTAGATTAGTTATTCCGGATAGAGTTTTTTATTCCGAACGAAGCTTTTATTTTTATTATTCCGAATCAGTTTTAATATTCTGGATCAGTTAGAGTATTCCGAACCAAAGTTTTCATTCAAATTATTCCGGATCAGTTTGTTCATCCGGAATAATCAATATTCCGGATGAGTAGTTATATTTCGAATCAAGGTTTTTCAAAAATATTCCGAATCAGTTTTTTATTCCGAATGAAGGTTCTTGTCAAAGTTATTCCGAGTCAAGTTTTATTCCGAGTAAACCAAATTATTCCAGATCAAGTTTTTTAGTATTTTATTCCGGATCAGTGAAAACATTCTGAATCAAGCAAATGTTCCGAATGAGCAATTATTCCGCATGAACCATATTATTCCGAGTCAAGTTTATTCCGAATCAAATCTTTATTCCGCATGAACCATATATTCCGGATGAGCTAATTATTTCGAATCAATAGAATTATTCCGAATCAGTTGTTTTGCAAGTAAGGGTATTTTACTGTTTACTGTTTAATTTTAATTCAATTTCAGTCTTATTTTATTAACTACTTTTAGTTTAATTTTATATCTTTGTGCATTTAAACCTTTTTAGTAGAATAGAAAACCAAACCCCTTTTTAGTAACCAAGAACAACTATTCCACTTTGAACCGTGATCGATTCGAGAAGATACCGAGAACTTAATTGAACCTAGTAAATTCTCTTGTATTACCTACCACCTCTAAACCTTCTACTTCTCAACCTTCAACATCTCAACCTTTACCTGCTACACCCACACCACCTAAACCCAACATCCCTTATCCTTCTCGGTTAGACAAGTGCAAATTGCTTACTAAAGAGGATGCTCAAGTCACTTCTTTTATGAAGATGATCTCTCAAATGAATTTCAACATTAGCCTCGTTGAAGCACTTGTCCAAATGCCAAAATTTGTCAAAGCATTCAAGGAGTTGCTTAGCAAGAAGGAAAAGATGGCTGAGTTTGTCAACACACGCCTAAATGAAAACTGTTCTGCAGTTATTCTTAAAGAACTTTAATAAATGTGATTTTACTAGTTGAAAAAGTTCGTTTTCTCGGTGTCTTCTCGAATTGATTTCCGGTTCAAAGTGCGACTCAATTGTTCTTGGTGGAAATGAAAATGGTTTGGTTATCTATTACTAAGTAAAATGAAAATGTAAATTGCGATAAATAAAAGGAATGCAAAAGGAATGCGAAAGGAATGCTAAAAGGAATGCTGATAGGAATGCTAAAAGGAATGCTGATAGGAATGATGATAGGAATGCTGATAGGAATGCTGATAGGAATGCTAATAGGAATGTTGATAGGAATGCTGATAGGAATGCTGATAGGAATGCTGATAGGAATGCTGATAGGAATGCTAATAGGAATGCTGATAGGAATGCTGATAGGAATGCTGATAGGAATGCTAATAGGAATGCTGATAGGAATGCTGATAGGAATGCTGATAGGAATGCTGATAGGAATGCTAATAGGAATTCTGATAGGAATGCTGATAGGAATGTAAAACCCTTTTCCAATCAAGATGATCGGAATGTAAAAGGAATGTATAAAAGGAATGTAAAACCCTTTTCCAATCAAGATGACCGGGATGAGGTGGCTGGTCGGAAAGTGATGATCAAAAAGGGGTTTTCCCTTTCCGATTTGCGTGTGATTCGAAATAAGCAAAGAAAATAAGCTATAAGAATAAGCTAATCTCTAAAACTAGAACGAATCAATAATAAAACGAACCAATAAGCACAAATAACAACTTTTCCAGACTTAAAATAAACAAACTTTTAAATCAAACCATAAAAAGATGAACTTTTTAAGCACGAAACATTAATGAACAACACGGATCATAAGTAATTCGCACCAAAAGTAAACTAGAATCAAAGAAAGGTAGAAAGAGATTAAAGATTAAAAGCTTGATCAAAGGTAAAGAAGATTTAAGATAACAAAATTAAAAACACTTACTTGAATTAAAGGAAAGAAATTAAAGGTGCAAATAAAATAAAAATAACAAGGAATGAAAAATTGTGGAAGGGGTGGTTTGTCAAGCCACCCACCAACATGAAAATGAAACTAGGATCATCTATATATAGGGTGATTAGGGAGGAGCTTAGGAAGCTTCCTCCCTCTTTCCTCTTTGCCTTAATTGCACACTTAAGTCCTTTTCTTCTTTATCTTTTGTTAATCTTGGACTTTGTCTTGGGATTTCTTTAACTCGTCTTGATTTTTCTTTATAAATAAGACTCGAGTTCTTCGGCTTTTTAGTAAACTTCCGTCCTTTGACTCTTTCTTCGATAAATCTTCAGAATTGGTCTTGGGCTTCCGTTATTTTTCCACTCTTGATCTTTCGACTTCATCTTTCGTCTTTTTCTTCGATAAAAGCCCGTGAATGCCGTGTTTTCTCCACTTTTCACCTTTTCGTCCTAAATCACAACAAAAACACAAACCACGCATAATTCCGACATAAATGACATAAAATACACGTTTTAGCTCGGTTATTATCGCAATTAAGTGGTAAAAAGGATGGGTGTTTTCACACCTATCAAATCCCCTACACTTAACCATTGCAATGTCCTCATGCAATGCATTAGTTACAAAGCAAGTTTACACTTTTCATCATAATCAATCCACGTTGTCCTTTATTAAAGAGATAGAAAATTATAAACATTCAAAGTAAAGAAATTAAAAACATACCTTGGGTTTTGGAAATGTCGTGACTGATCATCATCCTCAAGTTTTCACTTTCTCCAAACCAAGCTTAAAAACGAGATCATTGTTGTTATAAGTTAGTAAACTAACACGAACTCATGTGGGCCAATTATTCACTTAGACTCCCTTATTCCTAGGTGTATCTCTTATATTTTATTTTTGTCTTGAATGATCACGAGGATGCATTGTTTGACTTATTTCGATAGTTATTTAGGCCGAAAATAAAGTGGACGATTTAATCAATAGTTAGCTAAAGGACAAAATCTTTTAAAACTGCTTCTCGGGACCTCATAAAGTTCATATCTTGGCATAACTCGCTTCGCGATTTGAGACCTTTCTCGGACCGATATTTGGCAGCGACTTCATACTTCAAACCTTGAGAGACATTCTTGAAATAATGGTCTTCTCTTCATAATGGAATTTCTTCACTTGAAGTTTTGAGAGATTCTTCATAAATGGACCACGACTTCTTCATTTTTCTCCAATCATTACTTTGGACTCTGATATACAACGATCCGCCTCCTTTTAGGACTTGGATCTATTTATCCTCATACCTTGTTAGGGCCTTTTTGGATAGACTTCTCCATGATCTTTTGGGAGTACTTGCTTTTCGTCGTGTGTCTCGATCCTTCATATAGATTTTCGATAAATGATTCTTCACATCACTTTTGGATCTTTAGCAACAAAATATAGCCCTCATGCCTTGTTAGGGCCTTTTCGGACTCGTCAATCTTCGCATCCCGCTTCAATAAGTTATGCCTTGGCTATGAACTCTAATCCATACCGAGCAACTTTTAAACGATCTTGGGCTAGAAGCTAAGTAACCTTTTAAATCGTACAACCTTATTTATTGCAGATAAATTTATTAACAAGCGAAGGGAGAATAGGCTTATAATTAACTCACATAAATTCACGAAAGAATACCAAACTTATTATTGACTCTATCATCTCTCGTTCTCCACAATTTAAAATCTCAAGGAATGAGACTCGTAGATGCTTAGCCTATTAAATCAAAGTTTTGGGTTTTCGAGTCATCTATAGTGTAAAACCCGTATATAAAATTTCGAATATTAAATGCATAGTCTCGATTTATCATAAACTATATATAATTATTCAGAAAAATAATTATTAAGTTGCAGGAAATATGTCGTAGATATAAATTATAACACAAAAAAAAGACTATTACGTTTTCAGAAAATTAGAACACGGAAATTAAATACGATTATACGCGAATAAGATTTAAATGTCAAAAAAAAAGAAAACTATATAAAGTTGAAGGGGTCAGTTTTGAAGTAAAATGAGAAAGAAGGGTAAATGGGCTTTAGGCCCAGCCTTGTTAGGAAGAAAAAAAAACGGGGGCTGTATGTTTTCCTTTCTCTCAAACAGTATACGAACAAAAAAAATGAGGATCTAGGGCTTTTGTTGGCTGCCGACAGAAAGGACAACAACAAAGAAGTTTTCGGGAGGTTTCATTCCTGTTTCGTGTGTATTTGTCATCCCGTCATCAAGCTCACATCGGTAATCAATTCCTTCCCTTAAATTCAGTTTATAACACGATTTGGATTTAAAAGGATCTAAACAAACGAATTATAGAAAATAAACAAGAAAATGTGTCGGGTTTTGATGTTACACGTGAACCGAGACCAGCGGGGGTCTCGGTGTGTTGTTATTTTGGCCAGCCGACACCACCAGGGGTCTCGGTAGTGGTCTGGGTGTCCTCGGCAGCAGGCAGAAACAAACAGGGTGCGTTTGGGTTTAATCATGTACATAAGGGGGTGTTTGGGATTAGTAAACAGTGGGTAAAAAAAATACTCAACAGGGGGTGTTTGGCTTATGAAATCAGTGGTAAATGAAATAGAAGCAGTGGGAATAAGTGTTTCATTAGTGGGATAAAATTAGACAGAAAATAATAGACTTTTATTTTGAGATTAGTGACGGTTTTGTGACACAAATTTCTGTCGCAGAATGGTCATGACAGTTTCCTAGACAATTTTTGAAATCCAGTTTTAATGACGCTTTTTAGTGACTCAGATTTCTGTCACTAATTTAAATAGACAGATTTTATATATTTGGTTTAACCGTTTTAGTGCGACTGAGAAAGTGGTATCTCGGTAGGCTCGGGGCATTGTATAAAAATAAAAATAAAAAGATTTTAAATTATACCTTTATATTACTTATGTTTTTATAAATGTTCTAATTGTATTGTGTAAATAAATTAAATTATAATAGCTTTGTAATATTTTTATAAGGGTATAATTTTATTATACGAATTAAATTGTTTTAGAAACTTACTAATTAGAAACCTTACATTTTAACAAGCTACTTATTATAGTATTTAATTAACGTCAGAATACGTTTGTATCGTAATAATAGTAGGACGTTAATATATTAGAGGGAATTATAATTAAAGAGCATATTTATCAGTAAAATACGTGAAGAACTTCATAAATAAAATAAGTAAATGAGAAAAATAAGAACAGTAAATTAAATAATAATCAGGTAACTTATTCACGTATATTATTATTGTAGCTTCCGTGAAAGCCCGAATAGTATTCGTTCAGTCTTCCATTCAGTCAGTTACTGGACTAGAGGTACGGATTTCCGTCCTTTCAGTAAGGACTTCCTTTCTATGCATGATTAGGATTCCCCGTCTTCAGCCAAATGTTTTTCCCCAGTATATGTTTAAGTTTATCAGTAATCAAGTTAATAACTACATAAATTGCCTGAGCATTATATACAAGCACGACCAGTTTATGTACTAGTTACGGAGGTACAGTAACCACGGCACTAGAGGCACCGGTGTCGTGACTCACATGCAGGAGAGTGATATCCTGCATCGTCCCACTCAGCTCAGCTTGGCCATTTTATCAGTATTATTAAGGGGGCGTATGGATGCATCCTAGGCTTATATGTGTTACAAGTTATCAGGGTGAATGTGGTGTGTGCTCTACATCCTTCACATTGGAGCTGATCCCTCCACCCAACACAGTTATTTAGAGGTCACCCCTCTATAGCATGACGAGGTCACCCCTCTAGTTATTCATGCACGGTTGTTACAGCACGTGACCTATATAAGCTCTGGAAAATAAAATACAGTAAATGCATGTTATACAGATTTAACAGATAACAGTTCAGCTTCATTATTGATAAATCAGACTTTACAGATTGTTTACAGATTTCCGCTGCAACTTTACTTATCAGTCTTACAGCTTCAGTATTTATCATCTACTTCATTTCAGTAATTCCTTATCATGCTTCATATTCGTTCACCGAGCGTTATGCTCAGCCGTAGTTCCTTTCATGTTCTAACGGCAGGTACACCGGGACGCTCTTAGGTTTCTGAGAGCACGTGCATTTGGGATGGAAGTTTTCTAGACTTCTTACTTTATGCATTTCTTACATTACTCCGCTTATTTGGACATTGTTTAGTCCTTTCATTCAGTATTTTATTTTTCATGTTTTGGGCTTATGTTTGGATTGCCGATGTTTGATTCTGGTATTTCCTTTATGGTCAGTTAATGTTTTAGGACATTTACCTTATGCTTTGATACCATAATTGTAACACCCCACTTGGATAAGTGGACCGTTACGTGTATTTATAGAATTTTTCAAAATGTGTAGACTATATAAACAAAGATATGTGGTAAAACTCAATGCATGGTTTTATTTAACTTCATTCTAAATAAGTACTACCTTTCTTGTCTTCTTATAAGTTGTTTTCAATTTGACATTGCTGCAAATAATTTATTGGTATCCATGCCCATTCATGTCGTTATATATATGTTTACATATTGTGTCTATGATTCCAAAGTATATATATAAGCACGGTCATATATTTCTTACGTTATGTCATGAAGCATATACATGATTGTAGTTCAAAATATACCTTAGGCTGGTACACGAGATCAAAAGAAAACCGAAACCGAACTTGAAACATGAACAATAGAGTTCAACAAGATGAGATGGAACCTCACACTCGCACGTATACGAACCGATGCAAACTGATCGGAATTCCAAAGCCCAAATTGTAACACCCCACTTGGATAAGTGGACCGTTACGTGTATTTATGGCGTGTCATCAAAGCATAAGGTAAATGTCCTAAAACATTAACTGGCCATAAGGAAATACCGGAAACAAACATCGGCAATCCAAACATAAGCCCAAAACATGAAAAATAAAATACTGAATGGAAGGACTAAACAATGTCCAAATAAACAGAATTATGTATGAAATGCATAAAGTAAGAAGTCTGGATAGCTTCCATCCAAATGCACATGCTCTTAGGATCCTAAAAGCATCCTGGTGTACCTGCCGTTAGAACATGAAAGGAACTACGGCTGAGCTTAACGCTCAGTGAACGGATATAAAGCATGATAAGAATATACTGAATGAAACAGGCGATAGGAATACTGAAGCTGTAAGACTGATATGTAACATGTGGTAGAACTCTGCATAAAATCTGAGAAACCTGGTTTATATATACTGATACTGAAATATAACTATTAATTCTGAAAACATGCATTTACTGTATTTTATTTGCTAGAGCATATATAGGTCACGTGCTGTAACAACCGTGCATGAATAACTGGAGGGGTGACCTCATCATGCTATAGAGGGGTGACCTCTAAATAACTGTGCTGGGTGGAGGGATCAGCTCCAATGTGAAGGATGTAGAGCACACACCACATTCACCCTGATAACTTGTAACACATATAAGCCTAGGATGCATCCATACGCCCCACTAATAATACTGATAAAATGGCCAAGATGAGCTGAGTGGGACGATGCAGGATATCCCTCTCCTGCATGTGAGTCACGACACCGGTGCCTCTAGTGCCGTGGTTACGGTACCTCCGTAACTAGTACATAAACTAATCATGCTTGTATATAATGCTCAGGCAATTTATTTAAATCTTAACATGATTACTGATAAGTTTAAACATATACTGGGGAAAACATTTGGCTGCAGACGGAGAATCCTAATCATGCATAGAAGGAAGTCCTTACTGAAAGGACGGAAATCCGTACCTTGTGTCTAGTAACTGACTAAAGATGAAAGACGGAAATCCTAATCCGGCTTCACGCGAACTACATGAATAAATGGAACATGTATGAGTTTTCATCGTATTACATGAGTTACTGTTTCTTAACTTGTTTCTGATTCTTGACTGGTTATACTTGTTCATGAATTTATATGTATTTCATTAATCTTGTATAGCTCATGTGTTCATGATAATGTACTCATATTTCATGTGTTAAAATACTTGCTATTAATATAATTAGTAACTTTCTAAAAATAGCAGGTTTCCATAAATAGTAATAAGCTCGATCCTAATAAGCCGTTTCTTAATAGGCCGGATTTAAATAAGTAGATTACATAATAAGTCAACTTTAATACGCCGAGAATTAACTAAGTCAAAAATCAATAAGTTGATTTTAATAAGTCATGAACTAATAAGCCAAATTAAGCCTAAACTTAATAATTAAATTTAATAGGTCAACATTAATTTAGCCTATTTTAATATAAGCCTAATTAATAATAAGCCAATTTTAATAAGTCATGAATTTATATGCCAATTTAATTAAGCCAATACTTTAATAATAAATCAATTTTTCAAAATGTGTAGACTATATAAACAAAGATATGTGGTAAAACTCAATGCATGGTTTTATTTAACTTCATTCTAAATAAGTACTACCTTTCTTGTCTTCTTATAAGCTGTTTTCAATTTGACATTGCTACAAATAATTTATTGGTATCCATGCCCATTCATGTCGTTATATATATGTTTACATATTGTGTCTATGATTCCAAAGTATATATATAAGCATGGTCATATATTTCTTACGTTATGTCATGAAGCATATACATGATTGTAGTTCAAAATATACCTTAGGCTGGTACACGAGATCAAAAGAAAACCGAAACCGAACTTGAAACATGAACAATAGAGTTCAACAAGATGAGATGGAACCTCACACTCGCACGTATACGAACCGATGCAAACTGATCGGAATTCCAAAGCCCAAAGTCTAACCGAACACAAACCGATCACGATCTGATCGAAACTCAATCCCAAGCGCGGGTGAGCGACCCACCAGGGAACAAACCAAGACCGTGCTTACAAACATGATACGATTGCCGTTAACCTGATCATACCTCAAACTCGAACACAATCGTGAACGATCTCTTTACTCTAGAAATTCGTTCGAGATGTAAACCAGGACCGAAACTCAAACGAGGTTCTAACCTTGAATCGTCAGCGCCCACAACTTTGCATGGTCGTGAATATGATCCCAAGCAAGAAATGAACTCATATATATACGGCACAATTTCATCTTTCTTGTTTGGTTCGTTCATCTTGTTTTATGGTTTTGATGTAAATTTAATTGTCAACTAAGAGGCGACGGTTTCGAAGTAATATATTATGAGCGAGATTTGTGAATTGAATACGTGATAAATGACCCACCATTTGACAAGTTGGAATTGTAACTGTTTCCTTATCAACAATATTTACTAGCACGATGTACTAGTATTCTCGTATATTTGAATACTCATATACATGTTTATCATTAGACATTTTCTTTTATTAAAAGTCCAATAATTTTGTTCAGACAAATTTTTGGGTTTTACAACTCTTCCACTCTTAAAAGAATAATTCGTCCTCGAATTAGAAATCTGATAATGCTGCGGGTTTTACAATTCTCCCTTTCTAATAGGAAAATTCGTCCCCGAATTAAAGGTAATAAAAGCCGATGGAGTTAAAAGAACTGAAAGGACACATAATCCGAAAAGACATGTGAGCTGAAAGGACATGAACGTGACATGACTAGAGAGGACATGGAACGTGACATGACTGAAAGTACATAACTGAATTATGGAAGGAAAAAGGATGAGAAGTTCGGATGGATTCTTCCGTTCCAAGTGGCTTCCCGCTCGAAACGGTTCCTTCAAAGATCTTGACACAATGAAAATCTTCGTCTTAATGACCCTGTCTTGCCGATGCTGAAGAGTTTCTGGTTCCATACTTGAGATGGATTTTCTGAATCTGATCGAATGAATAAGATATAACATGTAGGATACATGAAACGATACGTACAAATAACATGGAAAAGATGACATTTAAATCTCTGAGCAAAGATATGAAGACATATTGGGACGAAATACGTGAACAATTGTGAACGTGTTACGTGAGCAATTGTGAACGTGGTTCGCAAACATATGATGAACGCTATGCATGGAATATATTGTAAACGTGATACATAAACATATCATGAATGTATGCTGACTGAGTAGGAAATGCCATACGCTACAAGATGAGACGTGAAACGTGATGTGAACTTCTGTCTGGGAATAGAAAAGTTGTGCTAAACTTGAGTCTGGTTTCCCAAGATTTCTGTAACAATATTCAGTAACAAGATGTGAAACGTGAGATGGAACACAAACCTGAACGTGAACAATGTCATGAACGCGAACGTGAACTTAAATCATTAGATAGTACAAAATATGGACTGAAACAACATCATAATGTGAACGAGAGACGTAAACGTGAAGGTGAAAATAAACCTAAGCGTAAAGTGAACGTAAACATACACGTGATCGTGAACAGGAATTCTGTTTGATATGATGTTCGATGGAATGCCTTGAAATAGTACGATTTACTGCTAAATTTTCCGCAGTCTGTTACCGCGTAATCCTTCCGGATGAAAGTAAGCACGTAGATTTGTTACATGGTCGAAAATGACTCGGATAGTATTATTCTTTTTCTGAGTCCGTGGTAAACTTATAGCAATCTCCATGGAGTCTTGTCTCCTTTCGGTCTAGAATTTCTATTGGTGGTAATAACTTGATAGTATGACGGCGTTCTATCTTAAACCTGCTAGAAGGGCGGGCATTAGATATGAACATAGCTGCCTCAACGTGTTATACTGCTTCTATCAAAATCCTGCCTGGAATTTTTTTGTTACATTCTAATGGAATCTGGGTGAATAGTCATGACAAAATTCTGAGTCTGGGTAAAATAGATCTCTCCTGGCGTAGGATGTTACGTGATGCAAATTTTTTTTTTTTGTGTAGGTCCTCTCCTTTATGCGTAAGCTTAGACATGGAAACTAATCGAGAGAATTGTCTGCAATTTCTGCGGTAGCAGTTAATTGAGTTCGAGAAAATTTTCGTACTTTACCCACAGACGTCGGTCTTGACCATCTGGTAATGGCCTTCACCTTCGCAGGATTGTCTGAAATTTCTTTATGCTGAAATAGGGTTGCTCAGAAACGCCACTTTGTTCAATTGGAATTTATATCTGGATAGCTGTGTATAAAATTTTCTCCTATCGAAGATTCTGTACAACTGTGAGAAGATGATTCTCGTTTTCTTCTCTAGAATTTAGCACATCAAAATGTGATCAATGAATATACTGACGATTTTGTCTGAGAATTATGGGAAAAATTTTATTCATAAATTTCATCATATAGCTGGAGCATTAGGGAGCTCGGAAGCATAAAGTCAAAATTTTATTAGAAAGACTGTAATGTGTGTAACATCAGTCTGGAGAACATCATGTTCTTTCTCTCAGAACTGATGGTAGCATGATCAGAAACTGTTCTAGAAAAATTTTAAGACATCTTAGCAGATCAGATAAACCTGCTATTCATGGAATGAACATTGATTAAGAATAGTGATCTTGTAAAAAAAATAAAAATTTCAATGGTCGATACATGACCTCATGATACCGGCCTTCTTCTTGATAGACAGAACCAGTGAACTTCCTGATGGTGTGCTAGGGCGAATAAAGCCTAGTTTTGGTAACTCTTGCAGCAATTGCTGCAACTCTTTTAACGTAGCTAGAGCCCTGTGATCAAGAGTTCTGAAAACAGGTTCTGTTCTTGAGACAAGCTTGATGATAAATTTTGTCTCGTGGTGAGAAAGGGAATTTCTGAAAAACCTTCTGAAATTATATCTGGAACACTGGAATAATCTGCTGATCATGAATTTAAGGAATTTCAGAAGTGAATTTATAACTGGTAGCTAAAAGTCTTCGTAGCTATGGACTGACAAGCCACGTACTTGTAAGGTAGACGTAATTTGTACTGATTTTTTTTTCTGGCAGAAAGTATAACAATATATTTAGAATTTAGTAGAAACGGATCTCGTCATTAACTGAAATGAGGCTTTAATAAATATGGTGATACTGTTGAGTCCTTTCTGGCTGAGAGGCAGGTAACTACCTTATTTAAGATAAAGCTGACATAGGAATACTTGAAGTGATCATGGCGACTTTTCACTGAATGGGTTCGTTTGTAATCTCACAGAGTGAATGCTTCGTGTTTAACCTGAATCATACTCTAGTGGTGGTGACTAAATTTTTTTTTAATGATCTGATTCATGCGTGACATAATAGAACGGGTATAACCCTTTCTGAAAGATACCCTGAATTACTGAGGGTCTTGCTTGGAACATACTGGAGTTAGGAGCTCGGACTCGTACTCTGAGAAGATATTCGTATGACGTATATCATGACTGGTGCCCTGATATGTGTCTTCCGAAATGATACCTGAGAACTATGTCTTGACTGATGTCTTGGCACGTGTTTTAATAGATGAATATGAACAAGGCTGAAAAATTTTGGTAACTGCTAGGATTGGCGGACCGGTTAGACTGCTGACCTCTGTATTTCTGGTCACGTCCGTTCCGGGGTTCCGATGGTACTGACTGATTAATTATGAGCACGGTGGTTGTCACTACTACTTTGTCTGTCAGTTTCCTGACGGTCGTTATCATGACCGTGATTAATGTAATTATTTCTGCTGAGTGGTCGGCTGGTTACCGGTTCCCACTCTTCTGACGGAAAGATTAGCTGAGTGATGTGTGACATCTAACTGAGGAAGTAAAAACATAAAATAGAATGGTAGTGTCTGATGGTTGAATTTATTCTTGTCAGAAATTTCAAATTTATAGTTTTCGTCCTCGTTCCGCGGCATCAGCATCTTGAGAAATCTCCAAAGTTCAGCAGCATCAGCATCTGTGTGGTCTTCAGAGTGTTAGCAGCATCAGCATCTGGTAAAATCTTCAACTCACGAGCAGCATCAGCACCTAGTAGAATATCGACAAGTGGAAACGCCTGGAGTACACGTGAAATGTTATACATGGAGTATAACTGAGACACTGTACATGGGTACATATGGAATATTGTACATGGAGCTGGTGGAAATTTTATGGGATGATCGATACTGGTGTCGCTTGTCTGACATTATCAAAGAAATAAATTGATTTAAACGGTAGTAAACTGAACTGAAATGGGTAACGTGATAGGCTGATAATTTTTGCGTAGACTTAATGTTGGTTGTATAGAGGCTGAAAGTATGATTAAACAGAGTTTCATCAATGTTCAGTATGAAGACAGAAGACATGATTGATAAAGACCAGAACATGATTTATCATGAAATAGGATTTTACTGTAATCCTTCTATATTTTAGCCTGAAGGCATCATCACCTTGCTGAAAACATAATCCTCGTAAGGAGACATGAAACTGAATCATCATGTAGATGACATCAACGTGAGGGTATGAAAATTTGACTGTTATAAGGAACACAAAAAGTTAAATCAACTGAGGTGTAATATTAACTGATGTGGACGGCTATGGTTCAATCCACGTACTTCAAGGAAGGAAACATGAGACTAGGTATGGGCTATTCTGGTTCGATCCATACTGGTCAAAATTTTCTGAGAACTGTCATGTATAGAAATTTATAATCTGATATTAAATAAGGATGACTGTGGTCCAATCCATACTTGTCAAAATTTATAGAATGTCATGATATGACAAATGTGAACTATGGATCGGTTCACAAAACAACATTTGACTGAAAATCATGAAATTGATCTGAACATTGGTGAACGTATATGGGCTGGTTCACCACGTAATATTGGACTGAAAACATGAATCTGACATGAGTAAGGATAAGTGCCCATGATCAGTTCATCTATACAAAAATCCGAACGGGCAAGGGTGAACGCCTATGGTCAGTTCACCAAAACAATAACTCGCTAAAAGCACATGCGACTAAATATGGCTAGTTATGTACCAACCTTTTACTTAGTCAAAACTTTAAGAAAAATGACTGATAAATGAAGAAAAACTGACTGAATAATCCATGAGAAACATGAAAGATAACAACGCCAAAATCTAGGAAGTTCCTGGTGACTACCCACTAGTCACAGGTCAAGTTTTAGAGCCTACAGGTCGAATAGCTTCCATCCATAAACTAATTATGGTATCAGAGCTCAAACTAGTACATAGCGTTCACAATTTCATCCATAAAAATGGCCATTTTATCAGTATTATTAGTGGGGCGTATGGATGCATCCTAGGCTTATATGTGTTACAAGTTATCAGGGTGAATGTGGTGTGTGCTCTACATCCTTCACATTGGAGCTGATCCCTCCACCCAGCACAGTTATTTAGAGGTCACCCCTCTATAGCATGATGAGGTCACCCCTCCAGTTATTCATGCACGGTTGTTACAGCACGTGACCTATATATGCTCTGGCAAATAAAATACAGTAAATGCATGTTTTCAGAATTAATAGTTATATTTCAGTATCAGTATATATAAACCAGGTTTCTCAGATTTTATACAGAGTTCTACCACATGTTACATATCAGTCTTACAGCTTCAGTATTCCTATCGCCTGTTTCATTCAGTATATTCTTATCATGCTTTATATCCGTTCACTGAGCGTTATGCTCAGCCGTAGTTCCTTTCATGTTCTAACGGCAGGTACACCAGGATGCTTTTAGGATCCTAAGAGCATGTGCATTTGGATGGAAGCTATCCAGACTTCTTACTTTATGCATTTCATACATAATTCTGTTTGTCTGTAATTTCTGCGGTAGCAGTTAATTGAGTTCGAGAAAATTTTCGTACTTTACCCACAGACGTCGGTCTTGACCATCTGGTAATGGCCTTCACCTTCGCAGGATTGTCTGAAATTTCTTTATGCTGAAATAGGGTTGCTCAGAAACGCCACTTTGTTCAATTGGAATTTATATCTGGATAGCTGTGTATAAAATTTTCTCCTATCGAAGATTCTGTACAACTGTGAGAAGATGATTCTCGTTTTCTTCTCTAGAATTTAGCACATCAAAATGTGATCAATGAATATACTGACGATTTTGTCTGAGAATTATGGGAAAAATTTTATTCATAAATTTCATCAGAGCTTCCATCCATAAACATCCACAACTTTGCATGGTCGTGAATATGATCCCAAGCAAGAAATGAACTCATATATATACGGCACAATTTCATCTTTCTTGTTTGGTTCGTTCATCTTGTTTTATGGTTTTGATGTAAATTTAATTGTCAACTAAGAGGCGACGGTTTCGAAGTAATATATTATGAGCGAGATTTGTGAATTGAATACGTGATAAATGACCCACCATTTGACAAGTTGGAATTGTAACTGTTTCCTTATCAACAATATTTACTAGCACGATGTACTAGTATTCTCGTATATTTGACTACTCATATACATGTTTATCATTAGACATTTTCTTTTATTAAAAGTCCAATAATTTTGTTCAGACAAATTTTTGGGTTTTACAACTCTTCCACTCTTAAAAGAATAATTCGTCCTCGAATTAGAAATCTGATAATGCTGCGGGTTTTACAATTCTCCCTCTCTAATAGGAAAATTCGTCCCCGAATTAAAGGTAATAAAAGCCGATGGAGTTAAAAGAACTGAAAGGACACATAATCCGAAAAGACATGTGAGCTGAAAGGACATGAACGTGACATGACTAGAGAGGACATGGAACGTGACATGACTGAAAGTACATAACTGAATTATGGAAGGAAAAAGGATGAGAAGTTCGGATGGATTCTTCCGTTCCAAGTGGCTTCCCGCTCGAAACGGTTCCTTCAAAGATCTTGACACAATGAAAATCTTCGTCTTAATGACCCTGTCTTGCCAATGCTGAAGAGTTTCTGGTTCCATACTTGAGATGGATTTTCTGAATCTGATCGAATGAATAAGATATAACATGTAGGATACATGAAACGATACGTACAAATAACATGGAAAAGATGACATTTAAATCTCTGAGCAAAGATATGAAGACATATTGGGACGAAATACGTGAACAATTGTGAACGTGTTACGTGAGCAATTGTGAACGTGGTTCGCAAACATATGATGAACGCTATGCATGGAATATATTGTAAACGTGATACATAAACATATCATAAATGTATGCTGACTGAGTAGGAAATGCCATACGCTACGAGATGAGACGTGAAACGTGATGTGAACTTCTGTCTGGG
The DNA here is from genome assembly GCA_025667525.1 of Glebionis coronaria. Taxonomy (NCBI): domain Eukaryota; kingdom Viridiplantae; phylum Streptophyta; class Magnoliopsida; order Asterales; family Asteraceae; genus Glebionis; species Glebionis coronaria. Next base: position 489,522,630 of record CM046877.1, read on the forward strand.
AATAGAAAAGTTGTGCTAAACTTGAGTCTGGTTTCCCAAGATTTCTGTAACAATATTCAGTAACAAGATGTGAAACGTGAGATGGAACACAAACCTGAACGTGAACAATGTCATGAACGCGAACGTGAACTTAAATCATTAGATAGTACAAAATATGGACTGAAACAACATCATAATGTGAACGAGAGACGTAAACGTGAAGGTGAAAATAAACCTAAGCGTAAAGTGAACGTAAACATACACGTGATCGTGAACAGGAATTCTGTTTGATATGATGTTCGATGGAATGCCTTGAAATAGTACGATTTACTGCTAAATTTTCCGCAGTCTGTTACCGCGTAATCCTTCCGGATGAAAGTAAACAGGTAGATTTGTTACATGGTCGAAAATGACTCGGATAGTATTATTCTTTTTCTGAGTCCGTGGTAAACTGATAGCAATCTCCATGGAGTCTTGTCTCCTTTCGGTCTAGAATTTCTATTGGTGGTAATAACTTGATAGTATGACGGCGTTCTATCTTAAACCTGCTAGAAGGGCGGGCATTAGATATGAACATAGCTGCCTCAACGTGTTATACTGTTTCTATCAAAATCCTGCCTGGATTTTTTTTGTTACATTCTAATGGAATCTGGGTGAATAGTCATGACAAAATTCTGAGTCTGGGTAAAATAGATCTCTCCTGGCGTAGGATGTTACGTGATGCAAATTTTTTTCTTTGTGTAGGTCCTCTCCTTTATGCGTAAGCTTAGACATGGAAACTAATCGAGAGAATTGTCTGCAATTTCTGCGGTAGCAGTTAATTGAGTTCGAGAAAATTTTCGTACTTTACCCACAGACGTCGGTCTTGACCATCTGGTAATGGCCTTCACCTTCGCAGGATTGTCTGAAATTTCTTTATGCTGAAATAGGGTTGCTCAGAAACGCCACTTTGTTCAATTGGAATTTATATCTGGATAGCTGTGTATAAAATTTTCTCCTATCGAAGATTCTGTACAACTGTGAGAAGATGATTCTCGTTTTCTTCTCTAGAATTTAGCACATCAAAATGTGATCAATGAATATACTGACGATTTTGTCTGAGAATTATGGGAAAAATTTTATTCATAAATTTCATCATATAGCTGGAGCATTAGGGAGCTCGGAAGCATAAAGTCAAAATTTTATTAGAAAGACTGTAATGTGTGTAACATCAGTCTGGAGAACATCATGTTCTTTCTCTCAGAACTGATGGTAGCATGATCAGAAACTGTTCTAGAAAAATTTTAAGACATCTTAGCAGATCAGATAAACCTGCTATTCATGGAATGAACATTGATTAAGAATGGTGATCTTGTAAAAAAAATAAAAATTTCAATGGTCGATACATGACCTCATGATACCGGCCTTCTTCTTGATAGACAGAACCAGTGCACTTCCTGATGGTGTGCTAGGGCGAATAAAGCCTAGTTTTGGTAACTCTTGCAGCAATTGCTGCAACTCTTTTAACGTAGCTAGAGCCCTGTGATCAAGAGTTCTGAAAACAGGTTCTGTTCTTGAGACAAGCTTGATGATAAATTTTGTCTCGTGGTGAGAAAGGGAATTTCTGAAAAACCTTCTGAAATTATATCTGGAACACTGGAATAATCTGCTGATCATGAATTTAAGGAATTTCAGAAGTGAATTTATAACTGGTAGCTAAAAGTCTTCGTAGCTATGGACTGACAAGCCACGTACTTGTAAGGTAGACGTAATTTGTACTGATTTTTTTTTTCTGGCAGAAAGTATAACAATATATTTAGAATTTAGTAGAAACGGATCTCGTCATTAACTGAAATGAGGCTTTAATAAATATGGTGATACTGTTGAGTCCTTTCTGGCTGAGAGGCAGGTAACTACCTTATTTAAGATAAAGCTGACATAGGAATACTTGAAGTGATCATGGCGACTTTTCACTGAATGGGTTCGTTTGTAATCTCACAGAGTGAATGCTTCGTGTTTAACCTGAATCATACTCTAGTGGTGGTGACTAAATTTTTTTTAATGATCTGATTCATGCGTGACATAATAGAACGGGTATAAACCTTTCTGAAAGATACCCTGAATTACTGAGGGTCTTGCTTGGAACATACTGAAGTTAGGAGCTCGGACTCGTACTCTGAGAAGATATTCGTATGACGTATATCATGACTGGTGCCCTGATATGTGTCTTCCGAAATGATACCTGAGAACTATGTCTTGACTGATGTCTTGGCACGTGTTTTAATAGATGAATATGAACAAGGCTGAAAAATTTTGGTAACTGCTAGGATTGGCGGACCGGTTAGACTGCTGACCTCTGTATTTCTGGTCACGTCCGTTCCGGGGTTCCGATGGTACTGACTGATTAATTATGAGCACGGTGGTTGTCACTACTACTTTGTCTGTCAGTTTCCTGACGGTCGTTATCATGACCGTGATTAATGTAATTATTTCTGCTGAGTGGTCGGCTGGTTACCGGTTCCCACTCTTCTGACGGAAAGATTAGCTGAGTGATGTGTGACATCTAACTGAGGAAGTAAAAACATAAAATAGAATGGTAGTGTCTGATGGTTGAATTTATTCTTGTCAGAAATTTCAAATTTATAGTTTTCGTCCTCGTTCCGCGGCATCAGCATCTTGAGAAATCTCCAAAGTTCAGCAGCATCAGCATCTGTGTGGTCTTCAGAGTGTTAGCAGCATCAGCATCTGGTAAAATCTTCAACTCACGAGCAGCATCAGCACCTAGTAGAATATCGACAAGTGGAAACGCCTGGAGTACATGTGAAATGTTATACATGGAGTATAACTGAGACACTGTACATGGGTACATATGGAATACTGTACATGGAGCTGGTGGAAATTTTATGGGATGATCGATACTGGTGTCGCTTGTCTGACATTATCAAAGAAATAAATTGATTTAAACGGTAGTAAACTGAACTGAAATGGGTAACGTGATAGGCTGATAATTTTTGCGTAGACTTAATGTTGGTTGTATAGAGGCTGAAAGTATGATTAAACAGAGTTTCATCAATGTTCAGTATGAAGACAGAAGACATGATTGATAAAGACCAGAACATGATTTATCATGAAATAGGATTTTACTGTAATCCTTCTATATTTTAGCCTGAAGGCATCATCACCTTGCTGAAAACATAATCCTCGTAAGGAGACATGAAACTGAATCATCATGTAGATGACATCAACGTGAGGGTATGAAAATTTGACTGTTATAAGGAACACAAAAAGTTAAATCAACTGAGGTGTAATATTAACTGATGTGGGCGGCTATGGTTCAATCCACGTACTTCAAGGAAGGAAACATGAGACTAGGTATGGGCTATTCTGGTTCGATCCATACTGGTCAAAATTTTCTGAGAACTGTCATGTATAGAAATTTATAATCTGATATTAAATATGGATGACTGTGGTCCAATCCATACTTGTCAAAATTTATAGAATGTCATGATATGACAAATGTGAACTATGGATCGGTTCACAAAACAACATTTGACTGAAAATCATGAAATTGATCTGAACATTGGTGAACGTATATGGGCTGGTTCACCACGTAATATTGGACTGAAAACATGAATCTGACATGAGTAAGGATAAGTTCCCATGATCAGTTCATCTATACAAAAATCCGAACGGGCAAGGGTGAACGCCTATGGTCAGTTCACCAAAACAATAACTCGCTAAAAGCACATGCGACTAAATATGGCTAGTTATGTACCAACCTTTTACTTAGTCAAAACTTTAAGAAAAATGACTGATAAATGAAGAAAAACTGACTGAATAATCCATGAGAAACATGAAAGATAACAACGCCAAAATCTAGGAAGTTCCTGGTGACTACCCACTAGTCACAGGTCAAGTTTTAGAGCCTACAGGTCGAACCAACCTGGCTCTGATACCATAATTGTAACACCCCACTTGGATAAGTGGACCGTTACGTGTATTTATGGCGTGTCATCAAAGCATAAGGTAAATGTCCTAAAACATTAACTGACCATAACGGAAATACCGGAAACAAACATCGGCAATCCAAACATAAGCCCAAAACATGAAAAATAAAATACTGAATGGAAGGACTAAACAATGTCCAAATAAACAGAATTATGTATGAAATGCATAAAGTAAGAAGTCTGGATAGCTTCCATCCAAATGCACATGCTCTTAGGATCCTAAAAGCATCCTGGTGTACCTGCCGTTAGAACATGAAAGGAACTACGGCTGAGCATAACGCTCAGTGAACGGATATAAAGCATGATAAGAATATACTGAATGAAACAGGCGATAGGAATACTGAAGCTGTAAGACTGATATGTAACATGTGGTAGAACTCTGCATAAAATCTGAGAAACCTGGTTTATATATACTGATACTGAAATATAACTATTAATTCTGAAAACATGCATTTACTGTATTTTATTTGCCAGAGCATATATAGGTCACGTGCTGTAACAACCGTGCATGAATAACTGGAGGGGTGACCTCATCATGCTATAGAGGGGTGACCTCTAAATAACTGTGCTGGGTGGAGGGATCAGCTCCAATGTGAAGGATGTAGAGCACACACCACATTCACCCTGATAACTTGTAACACATATAAGCCTAGGATGCATCCATACGCCCCACTAATAATACTGATAAAATGGCCAAGCTGAGCTGAGTGGGACGATGTAGGATATCACTCTCCTACATGTGAGTCACGACACCGGTGCCTCTAGTGCCGTGGTTACGGTACCTCCGTAACTAGTACATAAACTAATCATGCTTGTATATAATGCTCAGGCAATTTATTTAAATCTTAACATGATTACTGATAAGTTTAAACATATACTGGGGAAAACATTTGGCTGCAGACGGAGAATCCTAATCATGCATAGAAGGAAGTCCTTACTGAAAGGACGGAAATCCGTACCTTGTGTCTAGTAACTGACTAAAGATGAAAGACGGAAATCCTAATCCGGCTTCACGCGAACTACATGAATAGAGGGAACATGTATGAGTTTTCATCGTATTACATGAGTTACTGTTTCTTAACTTGTTTCTGATTCTTGACTGGTTATACTTGTTCATGAATTTATATGTATTTCATTAATCTTGTATAGCTCATGTGTTCATGATAATGTACTCATATTTCATGTGTTAAAATACTTGCTATTAATATAATTAGTAACTTTCTAAAAATAGCAGGTTTCCATAAATAGTAATAAGCTCGATCCTAATAAGCCGTTTCTTAATAGGCCAGATTTAAATAAGTAGATTACATAATAAGTCAACTTTAATACGCCGAGAATTAATTAAGTCAAAAATCAATAAGTTGATTTTAATAAGTCATGAACTAATAAGCCAAATTAAGCCTAAACTTAATAATTAAATTTAATAGGTCAACATTAATTTAGCCTATTTTAATATAAGCCTAATTAATAATAAGCCAATTTTAATAAGTCATGAATTTATATGCCAATTTAATTAAGCCAATACTTTAATAATAAATCAATTTTTCAAAATGTGTAGACTATATAAACAAAGATATGTGGTAAAACTCAATGCATGGTTTTATTTAACTTCATTCTAAATAAGTACTACCTTTCTTGTCTTCTTATAAGCTGTTTTCAATTTGACATTGCTGCAAATAATTTATTGGTATCCATGCCCATTCATGTCGTTATATATATGTTTACATATTGTGTCTATGATTCCAAAGTATATATATAAGCATGGTCATATATTTCTTACGTTATGTCATGAAGCATATACATGATTGTAGTTCAAAATATACCTTAGGCTGGTACACGAGATCAAAAGAAAACCGAAACCGAACTTGAAACATGAACAATAGAGTTCAACAAGATGAGATGGAACCTCACACTCGCACGTATACGAACCGATGCAAACTGATCGGAATTCCAAAGCCCAAAGTCTAACCGAACACAAACCGATCACGATCTGATCGAAACTCAATCCCAAGCGCGGGTGAGCGACCCACCAGGGAACAAACCAAGACCGTGCTTACAAACATGATACGATTGCCGTTAACCTGATCATACCTCAAACTCGAACACAATCGTGAACGATCTCTTTACTCTAGAAATTCGTTCGAGATGTAAACCAGGACCGAAACTCAAACGAGGTTCTAACCTTGAATCGTCAGCGCCCACAACTTTGCATGATCGTGAATATGATCCCAAGCAAGAAATGAACTCATATATATACGGCACAATTTCATCTTTCTTGTTTGGTTCGTTCATCTTGTTTTATGGTTTTGATGTAAATTTAATTGTCAACTAAGAGGCGACGGTTTCGAAGTAATATATTATGAGCGAGATTTGTGAATTGAATATGTGATAAATGACCCACCATTTGACAAGTTGGAATTGTAACTGTTTCCTTATCAACAATATTTACTAGCACGATGTACTAGTATTCTCGTATATTTGACTACTCATATACATGTTTATCATTAGACATTTTCTTTATATTAAAAGTCCAATAATTTTGTTCAGACAAATTTTTGGGTTTTACAACTCTTCCACTCTTAAAAGAATAATTCGTCCTCGAATTAGAAATCTGATAATGCTGCGGGTTTTACAATTCTCCCTCTCTAATAGGAAAATTCGTCGCCAAACTAGTACATAAACTAATTATGGTATCAGAGCTCAAGGTTCGACCTGTAGGCTCTAAAACGTGACCTGTGACTAGTGGGTAGTCACCAGGAACTTCCTCGATTTTTGGCGCTGTTATCTTTCATATTCCTCATGAAATTATCAGTCAATTGTTTTCATTTATCAGTCAGTTTCCTTAAGTTATCAGTCGGATTTCTTAAAGTTTTTGACTAAGTAAAAGGTTGGTACAGGACTGGCCATATTTAGTCGCATGTGCTTTTCTGCGAATTTTATTCTAGTGAACCGACCCATAGGCGTTCACCTTGCCCGTTCAGATTTTTTTTTGTATTGGTGAACCAACCATAAACGTTCACTATTGTTCAGGTCAAATTTCATGCTATTCAGTCGAAGGTTGTTTTGTGAACCGACTTCATAGTTGTTCACCTTTGTCATATCAGGACATTTCATAAATTTGGACAAGTATGGACTGGACTACAACCAACCATATTTAGTCCCAGATTATTAATTTTTATACATGACAGTTCTCAGAAAATTTTGACCAGTATGGATCGAACCAGAATAGCCCATACTTAGTCTCATGTTTTCTTCTTTGAATTCTGTGGATTGAACCGTAGCCGTCCACATCAGTTGATATTACACCTTAGTTGATTTGATTTTTATGTTCCTTGTAACAGTCAAATTTTCATACCCTCATGTTGATGTCATCTACATGATGATTTAGTTTCATGTTTCCTTACAAGTATTATGTTTTCAACAGAATGATAATGTTTCATGCTAAGATACAGAAGGATTACAGTAAAATACTATTTCATGATAAATCATGTTCTGGTCTTTAACAATCAGGTCTTTATACTAAATGTTGATGAAACTCCGTTTAGTCATACTTTTTAGCCTCTATACAACCAGCATTAAGTCTACGCAGAAATTATCAGCCTAGTATGTTAATTCTTTCAGTTCAGTTTACTACCGTTTAAATCAATTTATTCCTTTGATAATGTCAAACAAGCGACACCAGTGTCTATCATCCCATAAAATTTCCACCAGCTCCATGTACAGTATTTCACGTGTACTCTACGTACAGTGTCTCAGATTTGCTCCATGTGCAATATTCATTTTGTACTTCATGTACAGTAGTCCAAGTGTACTCCAGGTACCCTACTCCATGGATATTGCTAACCGATCCTCAATCATCTCAGATGTTTCCACTTGTCGATATTCTACCAGGTACTGATGCTGCTCGTGAGTTGAAGATTTTGCTAGATGCTGATGCTGCTAACACTTTGAAGACCTCACAATTGCTGATGCTGCTGATACTTTGGAGATTTCTCAAGATGCTGATGGTGATGCTGTTATACTATAAAGACACTACAGAGCAAGGACGAAAACTATAAATTTGAAATTTCTGACAAGAGTAAATTTCAACCATCGGACACTACCATTCTAGTCCATGCCTTACTTCCTCAGTTAGCTGTCACACGTTACTCAGCTAACCGTTCATTCAGAAGAGTGGGAGCCGTAAACTAGCCGGCTACTCAGCAAAATAGTTACAAGAATCACGGTCATGATAATGACCGTCATAAATTGACAGAAAAAGCAGTAGTGACAACCACCGTGCTTATAATTTATCAGTCAGTAACCATCGGAACCCCGGAACGGACGTGACCAAAAATACAGAGGTCAGTAGTCTAACCGGTTCCCTAATCCTAGTAGTTACCAAAATTTTCAGCCTTGTCCAGATTCACCCACTAGAACCTATATCAAAACACCAGTCAGGACACGGGTCTCAGGTATCATTTCGGAAGACACACATCATGACACCAGTCATGGTACACGTCATACGAATATCTTCTCAAAGTACGAGTCATAACTCATAACTCCGTATATTTACTAAACCATGCCCTCATAAATTCAGTGTATCCTCCAAAGGAGTTTACCCATTTTATCATGCCATGCATAAATCAGACCATTAAAAATTCAGCTACCACCACTGGAGTATTATTCAGGCTAGACACGCAGTATTCATTCGGTGAGGTTACAGACGAACACATTCAGTGAAAAAAATCGCCATGTTTATTTCATATGTTTCTATGCCAGCTTTATTTTGAATCAGGTAGTTACCTGTCTCTCAGCCAGAAAAGACTCCACAGTACCACCAATGTCTATTAAGGTGATTCCTTTCAGTTAACGACAAGATCCGTCTTACTAAATCTTATACTTTCTGTCAGAAAAATCAGTATAAATTATTTCTGCCTTACAAGCGCGTGACTTATCAGTCCATAGCTACGAAGACTTTTAGCAGTTATATAATTCACTTCTAAAATTCCTCGAATCCATGATCAGCAGATTATACAAAAATTTCCAGATGTCATTCCAGAAATTCCTTCCTAACTACGAGACATAATTTAACATCGAGCTCGTCTCAAGAATAGTGCCTGTTTCCAAAACTCCTTAGTCCAGAGTTGCATCTAAGTTAAAAGGGTTGCAGTAGTTGCTGCAAGAATTACCAGAATGACGCTTTATTCGCCCTGGCGCACCACCAGGAAGTATGTCGTTTCTGTCTATCAGAAAGAAGACCGGTAACATGAGATCATGTATCGACCACCGATATTTTGACAAGATCACCATTTTTAATCGAGGTTCATTCCACGAATAGCAGGTTTATCTGATCTGCTATGACTTCTTATATATTTTCCAGAACAATTCACGATCATGTCACCATCAGTGGTGAGAGAAACATATTATAGACACTATAAAATTTTTGAATTATACTTCTGAGCTCCCTAATGCTCCAGCTATAGTATCAAATTTATGAATAAAATTTTTATGACTTCGCAGACAAAATCGTCAGTATGTTCTTCGATAACATTCTGATCTTCTCAATTCTAGAGAGATACAAGATAATCATCTTCTCACAGTGGAATAGATTCTCCGATAGGAGAAAAAAAAAATTATATACGCAGCTTTCTAGATATGAATCCCAGTAGAACAAGGTGGCATTTTTTAACCACACTATTTCAGCAGAAAGGAATTTCAGATAATCCTGCAAAGGTGAAGGCCATCACCAGATGGTCACGACCGACGCCGGTGAATGAAGTACAATCTTCTAGAACTCATTTGACTACTACCACAGAAATTTCCGATAGTTCTCACTAAAAATGTTTTACGACTATTCAACCAGATTTCCACCAGAATGTTCCATAATCCCAGACAAAACTTTAATAGAATCCGCATCACACCTAAATGCAGCTATGCTCATATCTAGATGCCTGACCTACTGCAGGTTCAAGATAGAACGCCGTCGTGTTAGTGAGTTACTACAACCCTTAGAAATTTCTGAACAGAAATGAGACGAAATTCCATGGAATTGTTATCAGCTACCACAGGCTCAGAGAAAGTATGATACTATCTAAGTTATCGTCAACCATGTAATCAGCCTGCGCGTTTCTTTCATCCGAAAGGATCACGTAGTAGCAGATCTGCAGAAAATTTTAAAATTCAGCAGTAAATCGTACGAATTCAAGGCATTCCTTTGACCATCATATCAGACAGAATTCATGTTCACGGTCAAGTGTATATTTACGCCACTTTAAATTCATGTTTATTTTCACTTTCACGTTTACGCCTCATTCGCGGTATGATGCTGTTTCAGTTCATCTTTATGCTATCTCTTGATTTAAGCTCACGTTTGTGTTCATAATATTGTTCACGTTCAAGTTCGTGTGCCATTTCACGATACACGTTCCTCAGTTTATTACCGAATACGGTTACAGAAAGCTTGAGAAATTAGACTCAAGTTTAGCACAACTATTCCATAACCAGGCAGACGTTTCACATCTCAGGCCGTATCGTTTGGCATTCATTCCTCAGTCAACATACGTTCATTATATGTGCTAGTATCACGTTCACAGTATGATTCACGTATCACATTCATGATATATTCCATGCCAGTGCTCCTCATATAATTATGAACCACGTTCATAATTGCTCACTTAGCACTTTCACAATTGTTCACGTAGTTCGTCCCTATATATTCTCAGCAGCTTGCTCAGAGTTATAAATGTGATCTTTTCAGGATAATTGTACGTACCGTTTCATGTATACTACATACTATAGCTTATTCATTCAGGTTCAGAAAATCCATCTTAAGTATGGAACCTGAAAATATTCAGCATCATCAGGACAAGGTAATCAGGACCAAGAAATTTTTTTTAATTATGTTTAGACCTTTGAAGGAATCATTTCGAGCGAGAGGCCACTCGAAACGGAGGAGTCCATCCGGACCTCTCATCCCCTTTCCTTTAGTAAATCCAGTTAAGCCCTTTCATTCATGTCACGTCCCATGTTCTCTTCAGCCATGTCACGTTACATGATCATTTCAGTCATGTCAGGTTTATACCTATTGGCAACATTATGTCTTAATTAGAAGACAAATTATTCTTCAGCTTATATGTCTTTTCAGCCTTCATGCTCTTTCAACATATATGTCCTTTCAGCTTTTATAACGCCACCAGCTTATTACCTTTAATTCGAGGACGAATTTCTCCTTTCTATAGGGGAAGAATTGTAAAACCACGGCATAATCGCATCCTTAATTCGAGGACGAATTATTTTTTTTAGAGGGGAAGAATTGTAAAACCCGTATATAAAATTTCGAATATTAAATGCATAGTCTCGATTTATCATAAACTATATATAATTATTCAGAAAAATAATTATTAAGTTGCAGGAAATATGTCGTAGATATAAATTATTACACAAAAAAAGACTATTACGTTTTCAGAAAATTAGAACACGGAAATTAAATACGATTATACGCGAATAAGATTTAAATGTCAAAAAAAAAAAGAAAACTATATAAAGTTGAAGGGGTCAGTTTTGAAGTAAAATGAGAAAGAAGGGTAAATGGGCTTTAGGCCCAGCCTTGTTAGGAAGAAAAAAAAACAGGGGCTGTATGTTTTCCTTTCTCTCAAACAGTATACGAACAAAAAAAATGAGGATCTAGGGCTTTTGTTGGCTGCCGACAGAAAGGACAACAACAAAGAAGTTTTCGGGAGGTTTCATTCCTGTTTCGTGTGTATTTGTCATCCCATCATCAAGCTCACATCGGTAATCAATTTCTTCCCTTAAATTCAGTTTATAACACGATTTGGATTTAAAAGGATCTAAACAAACGAATTATAGAAAATAAACAAGAAAATGTGTCGGGTTTTGATGTTACACGTGAACCGAGACCAGCGGGGGTCTCGGTGTGTTGTTATTTTGGCCAGCCGACACCACCAGGGGTCTCGGTAGTGGTCTGGGTGTCCTCGGTAGCAGGCAGAAACAAACAGGGTGCGTTTGGGTTTAATCATGTACATAAGGGGGTGTTTGGGATTAGTAAACAGTGGGTAAAAAAAATACTCAACAGGGGGTGTTTGGCTTATGAAATCAGTGGTAAATGAAATAGAAGCAGTGGGAATAAGTGTTTCATCAGTGGGATAAAATTAGACAGAAAATAATAGACTTTTATTTTGAGATTAGTGACGGTTTTGTGACACAAATTTCTGTCGCAGAATGGTCATGACAGTTTCCTAGACAATTTTTGAAATCTAGTTTTAATGACGCTTTTTAGTGACTCAGATTTCTGTCACTAATTTAAATAGACAGATTTTATATATTTGGTTTAACCGTTTTAGTGCGACCGAGAAAGTGGTATCTCGGTAGGCTCGGGGCATTGTATAAAAATAAAAATAAAAAGATTTTAAATTATACCTTTATATTACTTATGTTTTTATAAATGTTCTAATTGTATTGTGTAAATAAATTAAATTATAATAGCTTTGTAATATTTTTATAAGGGTATAATTTTATTATACGAATTAAATTGTTTTAGAAACTTACTAATTAGAAACCTTACATTTTAACAAGCTACTTATTATAGTATTTAATTAACGTCAGAATACGTTTGTATCGTAATAATAGTAGGACGTTAATATATTAGAGGGAATTATAATTAAAGAGCGTATTTATCAGTAAAATACGTGAAGAACTTCATAAATAAAATAAGTAAATGAGAAAAATAAGAACAGTAAATTAAATAATAATCAGGTAACTTATTCACGTATATTATTATTGTAGCTTCCGTGAAAGCCCGAATAGTATTCGTTCAGTCTTCCATTCAGTCAGTTACTGGACTAGAGGTACGGATTTCCGTCCTTTCAGTAAGGACTTCCTTTCTATGCATGATTAGGATTCCCCGTCTTCAGCCAAATGTTTTTCCCCAGTATATGTTTAAGTTTATCAGTAATCATGTTAATAACTACATAAATTGCCTGAGCATTATATACAAGCACGACCAGTTTATGTACTAGTTACGGAGGTACAGTAACCACGGCACTAGAGGCACCGGTGTCGTGACTCACATGCAGGAGAGTGATATCCTGCATCGTCCCACTCAGCTCAGCTTGGACATTTTATCAGTATTATTAGTGGGGCGTATGGATGCATCCTAGGCTTATATGTGTTACAAGTTATCAGGGTGAATGTGGTGTGTGCTCTACATCCTTCACATTGGAGCTGATCCCTCCACCCAGCACAGTTATTTAGAGGTCACCCCTCTATAGCATGACGATGTCACCCCTCCAGTTATTCATGCACGGTTGTTACAGCACGTGACCTATATAAGCTCTGGCAAATAAAATACAGTAAATGCATGTTATACAGATTTAACAGATAACAGTTCAGCTTCATTATTGATAAATCAGACTTTACAGATTGTTTACAGATTTCCGCTGCAACTTTACTTATCAGTCTTACAGCTTCAGTATTTATCATCTACTTCATTTCAGTAATTCCTTATCATGCTTCATATTCGTTCACTGAGCGTTATGCTCAGCCGTAGTTCCTTTTATGTTCTAACGGCAGGTACACCGGGACGTTCTTAGGTTTCTGAGAGCACGTGCATTTGGGATGGAAGCTGTCTAGACTTCTTACTTTATGCATTTCTTACATTACTCCGCTTATTTGGACATTGTTTAGTCCTTTCATTCAGTATTTTATTTTTCATGTTTTGGGCTTATGTTTGGATTGCCGATGTTTGATTCTGGTATTTCCTTTATGGTCAGTTATTGTTTTAGGACATTTACCTTATGCTTTGATGACACGCCATAAATACACGTAACGGTCCACTTATCCAAGTGGGGTGTTACATATAGGATCTTGCAAATTCTTAGACTTTTTCAAGTTTAGAAATCGCATTTTAAAGTTCCCTTGATAAACAACTCTCTAGGATCATTTATAGGAACTTGCGAAAAGTTCTTGTTCTTAACCCGTGAGAGTTAAGACTTTCGCGTTTTATAGCTCCCTATATAAAATCCTAGCAAAACTTGACTTAAACATGTTAAGGATACTAGCTAGAGCAAACTTAGATAAGTAAACTCGGGTCGAGTCAAAATATTCACAACGTTTGAAAATTAAAACCACTTTATTCAAAATTTATTCTAGCAAAGAGAGAAAATAACTATACAAAAGGAAAAACTAATAGGCCAAAATAGATCAAAAATTTTGAAAAATGTCGAAAAATTTTGAATTTCCGGTTAAAATGAGGACAAATACAAGGAAAAGGCCACTTAACTTCGATAGAAGTCCCCCCTACACTTAAGATAAACATTGTCCTCAATGTTTAAGCATGTGGAAGTAAACTCCCCTACACTTAGGACATTGTTCACGTTGTTTAAATCTCGCTAAGAAAGAGACAACTAAAGAGATTCCTATTTTAATATTGAGAAATATAAAATAGTGAATCGAAAAGAGTTTAGGATAGAACCGGGAAGAAGGGAACACGGAGTCACGGTTCATCAAAAGTCATCAAGAGTGTGTCTTTGAAGCTCTAATCCCTGCACATGATAAGAAAGAAAGCAAGAAACACCACGGGGCTCCCCCTACACTTATGGTGAAAATAGATAGATAATTGGGTTGCCTCCCAAAAAGCGCTTGTTTTTGTTAACTGAGTCACGAGCTTGACTCGTCCCCGAATTAAATGGTCCATGGGTAAGCCTCGAATGTAATATCGGGATCAAAGACCTTGTCCTCGTTCCCGGTTGACATCAACAAAGGAGAGGCGGGGGGATAAGTCTTGAATGGGAGAAAGGTCCTTTCAACATACGAGAAGTATGTGAATTCAAGATCCACGGGAGGTGGGGTGGGTAAAGTAAGCACATTGTCCTCCCCCAAAGACAATGGATGCTGAGCAAGCGGCAAATCCGTATTGTTATCAATCAGAGCATAATCAATGTCACCTCCCGGATCAAAGCATTCATCCTCCGTGATGGTGGCTAAAGGGGAGGATGAAATGTGCTCGGGAGGGGGACTTGGGACAATATCTTCCTGCAACAAATTATCAAAAATAATGTCCCCCTCCGTGTCAGAATCATCAATACCTGGAGGGATGGAGTGGATGTCGATTTCTTCCAGCAATGGGTCATTATCTTCAACGGGAGGAATAGATGGGGGTAAAGACTTGGAAAGAGGAGGAGAAGTCAACGCTTCGATTTGAGCAATAAGAAGGTGCACTTTCTGTAATCTATCGCGAAGAAGTACATCTTCCACCTCATCCACAAGATCATGTTCATCAGTGAACTTCTCGTAAACCGGAGAGAATAAATCGTCATTGCCCGCAACTCCCTGTGGAGATTGAGAAATTTCAAAAGTGAAATTCTCATAGCTTGGAGAAAAATCGTCATCACTAGGATCGACCTCTTTCGTAAGAGCAACGTCGTCCTCAGGCTCCATAGCAGGTAAGTCACGAACCTCATCATCCAATACCTTGTCGAGACCAACATTACTAAGCTCATTCAACGAATCTAGATCCTTAGATGTAGTAGGAACATCGAGAGTAGGAGCAGCAACTTCAGAAGATTGGTTGAAAGTGTAGACATCATCGTCGTCGTCATCATCATAATAGATGGGACGAGTCCAGTTAGGAGTGACGTAGTCGGCTAACTCTTCCTTGATAACCTCTACATCTTTAAGAATCTCATGCAGCAACGTTTGTTGTTCATCGCCCCGAGTATGTTCAATTTCACCAATTCTATCCCACGCTGTAATTAAACATTTTGGTGTAGAAAAGAAGGGAAAACGACTAAATTGGCTCAAAAAGGTGTCGGTGGTTTTCAAGGTTTCGTCCACATCAAGCAACGGTTGCCTTTCCTGATGTAAGTCAGCTCGAAGTTGAGCTATACTTTCTAGAATGTCATTCAAAGAAGTGAGTTGTTGATCAAGACTAGTTTGCTGAGAGGATTGATGATTGAGGGTGTGATGTGGGGGCTCAAAATTATAGACACTAGGATGATAGCACGGTACTTTCTCAAAGATTTGCGACGGATCACACAAAGAAGCATCGTGAGGGCCCCCACAAATATAGCACCATGGGTATGGAGAGAAACTGGGTGCTTCTTGTGGATAGCTATTGTCATTGTCATAATTGTACCCCGGTTCTTGCCCGTGTCCATACGGGTATCGAACCGGACACGAAACATGCCAATGAGAATCGCTTCCACAATAGATGCACGAGGGAACAGGAGGTGGGTTCAAAAAGGACGAATTAGTCGAGTTGCACAAGGGACAAAATCCGAATTGTGTGTTGTCGATATCGTTTCCGCATCGCTCACATGTACACCATTGACAAGAGTCGTTCCCGTATAATCGTCTCCCACACCCGACGCAATGGACATAAAAATCCATAAAGAAAAATAGATAAGCAAGAAAAATATTTTTGGTGCAAAACTTTGAAAAAGAAATGCTTTTTATGATTTTTCAAATGTTTTTGGTATTTTTGAAAATTTTTGATACAAAAAATAACGTTCACGAGTGAACGGATCCCAAAATCCAACGCGTCTCTCACAAAAAACCGTTAATCTTCACGAAAAGAGCCGGCAGCGGCGCCATTTTAATAAATGTGATTTTACTAGTTGAAAAAGTTCGTTTTCTCGGTGTCTTCTCGAATTGATTTCCGGTTCAAAGTGCGACTCAATTGTTCTTGGTGGAAATGAAAATGGTTTGGTTATCTATTACTAAGTAAAATGAAAATGTAAATTGCGATAAGTAAAAGGAATGCAAAAGGAATGCGAAAGGAATGCTAAAAGGAATGCTGATAGGAATGCTAAAAGGAATGTTGATAGGAATGCTGATAGGAATGCTGATAGGAATGCTAATAGGAATGCTGATAGGAATGCTGATAGGAATGCTGATAGGAATGCTGATAGGAATGTTGATAGGAATGCTAATAGGAATGCTGATAGGAATGCTGATAGGAATGCTGATAGGAATGCTGATAGGAATGCTGATAGGAATGCTGATAGGAATGCTGATAGGAATGCTGATAGGAATGCTGATAGGAATGCTAATAGGAATGCTGATAGGAATGCTGATAGGAATGCTGATAGGAATGTAAAACCCTTTTCCAATCAAGATGATCGGAATGTAAAAGGAATGTATAAAAGGAATGTAAAACCCTTTTCCAATCAAGATGACCGGGATGAGGTGGTTGGTCGGAAAGTGATGATCGGAAAGGGGTTTTCCCTTTCCGATTTGCGTGTGATTCGAAATAAGCAAAGAAATAAGCTATAAGAATAAGCTAATCTCTAAAACTAGAACGAATCAATAATAAAACGAACCAATAAGCACAAATAACAACTTTTCCAAACTTAAAATAAACAAACTTTTAAATCAAACCATAAAAAGATGAACTTTTTAAGCACGAAACATTAATGAACAACACAGATCATAAGTAATTCGCACCAAAAGTAAACTAGAATCAAAGAAAGGTAGAAAGAGATGAAAGATTAAAAGCTTGATCAAAGGTAAAGAAGATTTAAGATAACAAAATTAAAAACACTTACTTGAATTAAAGGAAAGAAATTAAAGGTGCAAATACAATAAAAATAACAAGGAATGAAAAATGGTGGAAGGGGTGGTTTGTCAAGCCACCCAACAACATGAAAATGAATCTAGGATCATCTATATATAGGGGTGATTAGGAAGGAGCTTAGGAAGCTTCCTCCCTCTTTCCTCTTTGCCTTAATTGCACACTTAAGTCCTTTTCTTCTTTATCTTTTGTTAATCTTGGACTTTGTCTTGGGATTTCTTTAACTCGTCTTGATTTTTCTTTATAAATAAGACTCGAGTTCTTCGGCTTTTTAGTAAACTTCCGTCCTTTGACTTTTTCTTCGATAAATCTTCAGAATTGGTCTTGAACTTCCGTTATTTTTCCACTCTTGATCTTTCGACTTCATCTTTCGTCTTTTTCTTCGATAAAAGCCCGTGAATGCCGTGTTTTCTCCACTTTTCACCTTTTCGTCCTAAATCACAACAAAAACACAAACCATGCATAATTCCGACATAAATGACATAAAATACACGTTTTGGCTCGGTTATTATTGCAATTGAGTGGTAAAAAGGATGGGTGTTTTCACACCTATCAAACTTCCGGAAAAACTTGGAGATCCCGGTCGTTTTGTGTTGCCTTGCATTTTCAACAAAACCGAAGAATTTACTGCCTTAGCTGATCTCGGGGTAAGTATAAATCTGATGCTTTTAAGTGTTTGGAAAAATCTATCATTACCCGACCTTACACCGACAAAGATGACTCTTAAGCTAGCAAATCTCACTCTCGCTTACCCCGTTGGTATTGCCGAAGATGTGTTTATTAAAGTTGGTACCTTCACTTTTTCGGTCGATTTTGTTGTTGTTGATTATGAAATGGACCCTCATATTCTGTTAATACTTGGACGGCCATTTTTGAGAACCGGAAAAGCTCTAGTCGATGTTGTCGAAGGTGAACTAATCTTAAGAGTCGGGAATGATGCTCAAGTTTTTAAAATGGGGAAGATCACCACCAAATCAAATGGAAGAGAATCAGCGAATATGATTAATGTGCTTGATGATTTTGTCGTCTACAACAATCCTCTTTTCGATTCTTTCCATGATAATCCACTGTTCAAAGATGATGTGGATGATTCTCTCCCCAATGTGAATCCCCCACCAATTTATGATTCTCCACCGATCTATGATGATTATGATAAAGATTCTAGTTCTGATGGGGATGATTATGCTGCTTTTGTTTCAGAGTATCCAGACATGCCAACTTATGATGATTTTGATGATGTTGATACTCTCTCGAGTGATTCTTCTCATGATGGCCTTACTCCTACTTTTGATGAAGATCCTCCACCAAACACTATTGATACTTTGGATAATTACTCATTTGAGGAAGATTTTGCTACCTTTTTTCAATACCTACTTCCCAAATGAGAATGATTCTCCTCCTTTGGACTTTGATGGTGCTCTTTATCCTCCTTCGGGTATTAAGAAACCTGTCTCAAAGGAGAAGAAACCGGACGACACCAAAATCCGCAGTACTTATGTTTTGACACCTCTTTATCCACCTTCTGAGGATGATTGTGCGATTTATGAGCGGATCTTCTTCAAATTCTACTCAGCCTGAGTGTTATTTTCCCCTAAAGGAAAAGGTGTTCGATCCCGGTATTGCAATTTTTAAGCCATCTCAGTATCCATCTGATGAAATAAAAGGAAAGATTTTTGGAACTTTTGGAGATATGCTTGCACCTCATCACACTTGCTACCACCGTACTTAACAACTGCTTAAGGGAACCTTGCCTACTCTTCTTTGGCTTGCCTTGTTCGCCTTAAGCTTATGCTATTTGATGGACGAGAACCATGTATTTGATCCCGATAGATATGTTTCAAGCTTCTTCCTATGCTAATCAAGGTCGAGTCAGGCTCACGACTCGGTTAACAAAAACAAGCGCTTCTCGGGAGGCAACCCGCAGTATCTATACTTATATTCCGTTTTTATAATATGTGTAGGGGATACCCTAGTATGTGTTTGTTGTTTTCTTTCTTATCATGTGCAGGGATTCGAGCTTTTCAAAGACCCATTCTTGATGACTTTTGACGAACCGTGATCCCGTGTACCCGTCTTCCCAGTTCTATCCTAAACTCTTTTGATTCTCTATTTTATATTCTTCAATATTAAAATAGGAATCACTTTAGTTGTCCTTTCTTTAGCAAGATTTAAACAACGTGCACAATGTCCTAAGTGTAGGGGAGTTTACTCCCACATGCTTAAACATTAAGTACAATGTTTATATTAAGTGTAGGGGGACTTCTATCGAAGTTAAGTGGGCTTTTCCATGTATTTGTCCTCATTTTAACCGGAAAATTGATTTTTCGACATTTTTCAAAATTTTTGATCTATTTTGGCCTTGTAGTTTTTCCTTTGTTATAGTTATTTACTTTTTTTGCTAGAATAAATTTTAATAAAGTGGTTTTAATTTTCAAACGTTGTGAATCTTTGGACTTATCCCGAGTTTACTTATCCAAGTTTACTCTAGCTAGTATCCTTAACGTATTTAAGTCAAGTTTTGTTAGGCTTTTATATAGGGAACTTTAAAACGCGAAAGTCTTAACTCTTACGGGTTAAGAGCAAGAACTTTTCGCAAGTTCCTATAATTGATCCTAGAAAGTCGTTTATCAAGGGAACTTTAAAATGCAAATTCTAAACTTGAAAGTGTCTAAGAAGTTGCAAGATCCTACAGATGACTTGAAAACCCAAAACTTTGATTTAATTGGCTAAGCATCCATGAGTCTCATTCCTTGAGATTTCCAATTATGGAGAACGAGAGATGATAGAGTTAATTATAAGTTTGGTATTCTTTCATGAATTTATGTGAGTTGATTATGAGCTTTTTCTCCCATCGCTTGTTAATAAATATATTTTCAATAAATAAGGTTGTACGATTTGAAAAGTTACTTAGCTTCTAGCCCAAGATCGTTTAAAAGTTGCTCGGTATTAATTAGAGTTCATAGCCAAGGCATAACTTATTGAAGCGGGACGCGAAGATTGGCGAGTCTGAAAAGGTCCTAACAAGGCATGAGGGCTACATTTTGTTGCTAAAGATCCAAAGTGATGTGAAGAATCATTTATCAAAAATCAATATGAAGGATCGAGACACACGAAGAAAAGCAAATACTCCCCTAAAGATCATGGATAAGTCTATCCGAAAAGACCCTAGCAAGGTATGAGGATAAATAGATCCAAGTCCTAAAAGGAGGCGGATCGTTGTATCAAAATCCCAAGTAAAGATTGGAGAAAAATGAAGAAGTCGTGGTCCAAGTATAAAGAATTTCTCAAAACTTCAAGTGAAGAAATTCCTATTATGAAAAGAAGACCATTATTTCATGAACGTCTCTCAAGATTTGAAGTATGAAGTCGCTGCCAAATATCGGTCCGAGAAAGGTCTTAAATCGTGAAGCGAGTTATGCCAAGATATGAACTTTATGAGATCCCGAGAAGCAGTTTTAAAAGATTTTGTCCTTTAGCTAACTATTGATTAAATCGTCCTACTTTATTTTCAGCCTAAATAACTATCGAAATAAGTCAACAATGCATCCTCGTGATCATTCAAGACAACAATAAAATATAAGAGATACACCTAGGAATAAGGGAGTCTAAGTAAATAATTGGCCCAGATGAGTTTGTGTTAGTTTGCTGACTTATAATAACAATGATCTCGTTTTTAAGCTTGGTATGGGGAACGTGAAACTTGAGGGTGATAATCATTCATGACATTCCAAAAACCCTAAGGTAAGTTTTTGATCTTTTTACTTGTTTTCTTCCTTTAAATATTTTGTCTCTTTAATAAAGGCCAATGTGGATTGATTGTGATGAAAAATGTAAAACGAGCTTTGTAACTAATGCATTGCATGAGGGCATTGCAATGGTCAAGTGTAGAGGATTTGATAGGTGTGAAAACACCCATCCTTTGACCACTTAATTATAATAATAGCCAAGCCAAAACGTGTATTTTATGTCGTAAATGTCGGAATTATGCGTGGTTTGTGTTTTTATTGTGTTTTAGGGACAAAAGATGAAAAAGGAAGAAAACACGGGCTTTCACGGGCTTTAATCGATGAAAACGAGAAAAGACGAAGTCAAAAGATCAAGAGTGCAAAAAGAACGGAAATCCAAGGCCTATTCTGAAGATTTATCGAAGAAAAAGTCTAAAGACGGAAGTTTAATGAAGTCGAAGAATTCAAGTCTAATTATTGAAGAAATTATAAGACAAGTTCAATTTATATCGACAAATCCCGAGACGACGTCGAGAAAGACAAAGAAATTAAATCGAGTCGAGACAAGAAGAAAGAGAGAAGAAAGCATCATCACATGTACTCCTCCTATAAATACCCTACTAATGTGTCATGAGGAGGGGGTTAGATAATTTTTAGTTAGTTTTATTTTTGTAAGGTAAGTAGGAGTAGATTAATATACTTTCTCTCTCTAGTTTTTCTTAATGTCTTTCAAGCTTTCTCTTTAATCTTGTGTCAAATCTTTGATCTTTAATCTTTTAAATTCAAGTTCTTAATCATCTTCTTCTACCTTTCTTGTTTTGTTTATCTTTGATTCGTGATAATCGTTGATTTTGTTTCATCTTAGTGTTCATGTGATTAAAAGGTTTATCTTTTTATTCATCTATAAGTTTTAATACGAATTGAGCTTTGAGCTTGACATGCTTATTGGCTTATTTTGTATTTAGCTTATTTGTTTTAAAGTTTTATTAAAGGTTTTGTATTTTTAAAGTTTGATTTAAAAAGTTGCTTATTTAGAGTTTTTTAAGTTTTATTCGTTCTTATTTAGTTCGTTTAATTATAGTTTGGTAAAATTTCAGTTTTAGCTTATGGAAAAGTAGCTTATTTAATTGCTTATTACGAATTTCTTTCCAATCGGAATAGGGTTTCCCCTTTCCGACAAGCTTCCCTATTATTCCGATCACAGGATCGGAAAAGGGTTTTGCATTCCGACGGGGATTCCGATTGGGATTCCGACGGCTTAAGTTTACAAGTATTCCGATTGTTTTCATTTTTCTTGTATTCCGATTACTATTCCGATCTGTATTCCGATAGAATTGATTCCGATAGCTTTAGATTATAATTATTCCGATAGCATTCCATTTGGTCACATTCCGATCATATTCCGATCATATTCTGATTAGGAGCATTCCGATGGAGTGCTAGTTTCTATTTTCTAATTTTATTTTGAATTTCCAATTTTACTTTTCCCGCTATTCTTTCTTAGTGTTATTTTTAATCTAGTTGTTTCTTAGTTTTAATAGTTTTAAATTTTTTTATTTTTTTTTTTAAAAAAGTTTTAATTTTTCGTCATTTATTTTTTTAAGTAATAATTTTTAGTTTTAGATTTCAAGCTTCCACTTTTACTTAACGAAATTTACATTTGCTTTTACATTTTCATTTTTATTACATTTACGTTTTCATTTTACTTTAGTTTAAATTAGATAACCTTTTCCCTTTTTATTCCACCAAGAACGACTGGGTCGCACTTAAACCAGTAGTCAATTCGAAAAGATACATTCAACGAACTTAATTTTCATACTTGGGTAAAATCTCTTGTATTAATAACTATCGAAATGAGTCAACAATGCATCCTCGTGATCATTCAAGACAACAATAAAATATAAGAGATACACCTAGGAATAAGGGAGTCTAAGTGAATAATTGGCCCACATGAGTTTGTGTTAGTTTGCTAACTTACAATAACAATGATCTCGTTTTAAGCTTGGTTTGGGGAACGTAAAACTTGAGGATGATAAACATTTATGACTACCAAAACCCCAAGGTAAGTCCTTGATCTTTTTACTTATTTTTCTTCCTTTAAATATTTTGTAATTTTCTATCTCTTTTAGTTTCCCTAAAGTCTTATGTTGAATAAAGGCCAATGTGGGTTAATTATGATGGTAAATATAAATCTTGTTTTGTAATTAATGCATTGCATGAGGACATTGCAATGGTCAAGTGTAGGGGATTTAATAAGTGTGAAAACACTTATCCTTTTACCACTTAATTATAATAATAACCAAGCCAAAACGTGTATTTAATGTTGTAAATGTCGGAATTATGCGTGGTTTGTGTTTTTGTTGTGATTTAGGACCAAAATGTGAAAAGGGAAGAAAACACGGGCTTTCACGGGTTTTTATCGAAGAAAAAGACAAAAGACGAAGTCAAAAGATCAAGAGTGCAAAAAGAACGAAAGTCCAAGGCCTATTCTGAAGATTTATCGAAGAAAAAGTCTAAAGATGGAAGTTTAATGAAGTCGAAGAACTCAAGTATAATAAATGAAGAAATTATAAGACAAGTTCAATTTATCTATCGACAAATCCCGAGACAAAGTCAAGAATGACGAGTTTATTGTCAAAGACGAAAGACGAGAAAGAAAGAAAGAAAGAAGGAAGCTTCCAACCAACCATACACTCCACTCCTATAAATACCCTCCTAATGTCACATTAGGAGGTGTTAGCTAAATTGACAACTTAGCTCTCCACTTAATTTCATGCACTTTCATATTGTCAATTTACTTTATTGTCTTTAATTTCAAGTCTTTTAATTCCAAGTAAGTTTTAATATTTTGTTGTTGAATCTTCATTTTTAATCAAGTTTTTCATAATCATTCTCATTCTTCTCTTCTTATTTTTAAAAATCTATTCTCTTTTTTGATTAATCTTAAAGTTTCCATCTTTATTCTTAATTTGATTAAAGTTCTTATCTTTTTGTTATTATCATTTTCGTGTGATTCATGGTCTTAGCTTATTGTGCTTTTTGCTTAATTGGTGTCTAGCTTATTTTCATTTAAGTGTTTTTAAAGGTTTTATCTTTGTAAAGTTTAATCTTTTTATTTTAGTTCAGTTTATAAATTTTGCTTATTTGGTATCTTGAGAGTTTTTAAATTCATAGCTTATTTTGTTCTTCTTATTGTTGTTTTGGTTTAATTTTTGGTTAAAGTGCTTATTTGAATTTTAGCTTATTGTAATCCATCCGAATATATTGTGTTTCCATCGCAACATCATTTGGGTTTCTACATTGTGACAGCCTCATTGTGACAACTTATTGTGACAGCTCATTCCGATCACTTATTCCGATCGTGGATTGCGATAGCCCCTGGCATCGTACATTGCGATCGGGTATAAGGCATATTGCGACGAAACGCTGCCTAATTTTCAACAGCCATATTGTGATAGGTTTTCATATTGTGATAGGTTTTCATATTGTGATAGTTTTTCATATTGTGATAGTTTTTCATGTTGTGATAGTTTTTCATATTGTGATAGGTTTTCAACATTCCGATGGAATGACATGCATGCCTGCATGTTTCATTTTTTTTCTTGCCACCATTTTGAGCTACTAGCTTGCTTGCTTGTTTATTAATTAATATTGTTCTGTAATCGTTTAGTTTTATCTGAAAGTTTTTCCGATTTCTATTTTGAAAGTCACTTATTTTTAGTTATATTTTTAGTTATATTTTTCGTCGAATTTTAGTATTAATTTTTTTCGAAATGTTTAAGTTTTGACTTTTATTTAGTACCCACTTTAGTTTTTGTCTCGTTTAGTTTTAAAGTAGCCACTTAGTTTTATTTTCTCCTTTTTCATTAAGTAAATTTTATTTTCAAATCGAAAGTTAATTTCTTCGTTTAGTTTTATTTTTATTAATTGTTTTGTTTTAATTTACGTTTTATTATTTGTTTTGCTCCTTTATTATTAGTTATTTGTTTTTGGTTTATTTTTATTACGTTTCGCTTTTACCTTTTAAGTAGAAATAGATAACCAAACTTCCTTTTTCGTTACCAAAACCAATTGAGTCACACTTTTAACCGGAAATCAATTCGAATTGAATCAAGACGAACAAATTTTCATACTTGGCAAAAACTTGTATTATTTATAGATCCGAAAATTAAAGTTTTGTATATATACAGATTTGGGGTGAGTGGAAAAGATTGAAGATGATAAAAATTATGAACATTGGTTATGAACATTGATTATTGTATATATACTAAACCTGGAAAAAAATTGAATAATCTTTTCTTATTAAATCTGAAAAAAGTTATTGATTTTGAACATTGTTGTTTTTGATGATGATGTTGAAGATGAAAAAAAGTTTTGACGATGAGGTTCATGTAGTAGAAGCAGGAGCAACATTCTCTCTCTCTTGATTTCTGGTGTTGTGATTGGTTAATCTATGCTTTTGTCGTTGTATTTTTCATAAACTAATTTGGCTTAATTAATCTAGAGGTTTGATTGAGTGTGGATGGTTTGATGATGAGGTTCATGTAGTAGCAGCAACTTGAATTGAAAAATGTATAAATACTTATTTTGATATTAGAAAAATTAGACAACA
The DNA here is from genome assembly GCA_025667525.1 of Glebionis coronaria. Lineage (NCBI taxonomy): Eukaryota > Viridiplantae > Streptophyta > Magnoliopsida > Asterales > Asteraceae > Glebionis > Glebionis coronaria. The sequence goes on from CM046877.1 coordinate 489,548,502, forward strand.
AGTTACAAAAAAAAATACCGGCTATAAAGGTTATTTTCCACAAGTTAAAGGTTGAATTTTTTTTCAATTATGCATATTATACATAGAAAAAATTCATAATGTATAATGGTTCAAAGTGAATACTATGTAATGTATTTGTGGTTTTTACCATTTTAAATAAGAGCACCTTTATAATATCCAAACACTAATTCTTTTTTGCCTTCCGACTAGGGTTAACCTGTAGAAAAGAAATGTTCCTATTGGTTCTTTGTCATGTCCTGTATGTAATGTTGCTGATGAGGATGGTTCTCGTGTCTTTTTTCGATGTCAACTGGCAACGAATTTACTTCAAAGAGTATGTCGCTGGTGGGAGCTGGCCCCTCAGAGTTGGTCTTCATTTACCGAGTGGAGGTCTTGGTTTGTTTCTATTCGAATTGCTCCCACCTTGAAGATTTTATTGGAGGGAGTTTTTATAGTAACTTGGTGGCTCGTTTGGCGTTTTCGAAGTCGGCTTATTTTTTAGGAAAAAACTCCTCGTCGCTCGGAGATCTTCGACGACATTGTTCTTAGTTCGTTTAATTGGTGCAAATGGAGATGCCATCTTTTTTTTCTTGGTTAGATTAGTTAAAAAACCCTAATTTAATTTCTTTGTAATTTTCTTCTAGCTTCTTGCTAGTTTTAATACAAAAGTTACCGTTTAAAAAAAATTCTTCTTTGCCAAATAAGCGTTTCAATTAGAACTCCAACCACTTATCACTTATCGCTTCAAAACGCTTCAAAAAACATGTTACCAATGATAACCATTATCCAAGAACTCATAAGTTACGTGTTGCAACCATAAAACAAGAAAAAAATACATATCTACTTTTAGCCTGTAACTTAATTATATAAGCATGAAATACCCCTTGTCTACTATTACATTGGTTGTAAAGGGGTTAAACGTTCAATAGATATTTCATAAACAGTTCGGTAAACATTCATTAACTTGTTAAATAAACAAACATGAACTATCTTTTACGTTTATTATTTTAAATGAACGAACTTAAACAAAAGTTTCGTTCGTTTATTCATTTTTGCAAAAGTTCGATTATGAGTTCTTTAGTGTTCGTTTATGTTGATTTATCGTATACCATATCTTTTAATTATACACTATCATAATTCACCTATTTAAATAAATAAGACTTATAAAACACAACACTATGTATACATTAATAAACTTTATATTAGTTTTATCATGTTCATTTATGTCAATTCATTTATATTCATTTGATGTTTTAATGAGTATATATGAACAAATCATTTTTTAATAAATAAATAGGAAAATACGTGCGTTCGTTTAAGCATTCACGTTCGTTTATTTGACAACTAAAAATAAAACGAACATGAACAAGATTCTGTTAATCTTCGTCTGGTTCCTTTACAACCATAGTCTTACATGCATACGTGTTTTGCTTTTTGAATATATTTCTGAATTCAATTTTCTTTTATTCTTATATAGATCAAGCACGAGACATAAATGACTAGTTTGAAAAAAAACGATTCACTCGCAACTCTGGATCAACTAGTTACATAGACAGCATATGCAGTATATAAATAAAACCCCAATTCAAATTATTTGCGAAGGTTCATTCTTTTTAAGATTAATTTACATAACCCAATTTTTTATCGAAAAAGATATAACCTAATTACAAATTTCTAAAATACTATTAAAGTATATTTAGTGAAATGAATAGGAGCTAAAGCTGAAATTGTGGTTCAAGTTTATATTGTAAGCCGGAAGTTTTATATGTTTACAAAGTTATTTAACGTAGTTTAAGCTTTTTAAAATAACATTGTATAAAATATGTAAAATCTTTTAAATATAAATATATTTTTAGTTTTTATGTGATAATTCATTTGAAAGAATAAAAGTAGTATGAGTGGATATAAGTCTCATAAAACCATTTAAATGGACTTGGTTTTATGAAAATTTAGTGTTTATAAAAGCTTATATAAATACAAATCTATGTGAAAAACAGAAAATTTATTTTATAAAGTAACTTATTTTAACATATTAAGCCTTAGTGGTGTCTTAAACATAAAGTTTGTTTGTTAAAACAAGTAATAGTATTCAGTAATATATGTGGACAACAACTGTGAGCGGTAAACAGTAGTAGATGTCACAACTCGTTTGCGACAACCATTTGAACAGGCATCGGAAAATTAATATTTCTAAAAATAACACCACTACTCGCTTATTTGTCAAACGACCATGACTCATTTTACCAAACAAGAAACAAAAATCAAAACGATCTTATTCTCTGCTCATCGGTCCAAAAAGCTCCACCACCCATCCGAGTCGTACCCCGCATAGTAATTACTACCTTTGTCTCATAATAAGTGTTTAATTTGACTTTTTCGATCTTTTTTATTTAACTTTGATTATAAATATTTTTATTTGTGTTATATATTACTAGATGAAAATATATATGGATTGAGATTTAAATATTTTTCTCTAAATATATTTTTTATCGGATATTATATAACGTAAATAAAATATTTATAATTATAATTGAATAATCCTAGAGGTGGCAAATGGATGGGTTGGGTTGGATTTGGGTCATGGGTATAAATGGGTCATGGGTCTAGATGGGTTTGGGTTTATATGGGTCTTCTAAAAGGATGGATCTAGATTGGTTGGGTCTAGATGGGTTTGGGTTCAGATGGGTTTGTGTAAAACCCGCATTCTTTTACCATGAATAGTACACTTAGTAAACATATGTACGAACTAAAACTTTCCTTTTATAGCACGAACACGTGTCACAGATATTAATTACAGAAATTACGTACGTGTTATTGCACGATAAGTATTAAGTACGTGATATTACACGATAATTATTAAACATAATAATTATAATCACGAACATGAAATCATGAACGTTAAATCACGAGCATGAAATTACGTACTTATTTGTTATCATACGATAAATATCGTTTACGTACAACTATTAGTTATTACACGAACAATTAATTATAACATAACACGGAAACGCTAACATACGAAGACGTAAATTATAAGACACGAAAAATATACGGGTTTCCCTTGGTGGACCCTTATAGCCGCGGACAAGAGACAAAAGGGTGGCCCAAGCCCAACTTGATTTTACCAAATAATGGAAAAGAAAAAACACAGACTTTTCATTCATTAGTTTTTCTAAAAAAAATAAAACACTAACCCTTTGGCCGCCGGCTATAGCATCACCACAAGAGGTGTTTGATTGATCTTGGTGATTGGAAAGAGGTGTTAGTATTCGTGTTATTGATTCTCAATTGTTAACGCATTCGGTAAATCCTTAAAACCTTTTTCTTTTATTCTTTTATTAAATCAAGAACATGTAAACATGGGGATTAATAAAAACAAGTAATTAAATATGTTGTAATCATTGGGTAAATAAAAGAATGGAAAAGATCGGGTTTGGTGTTGGTTTTGGTTTGGCCGACGCAAGGAACCGAGAGCCGAAACTCTCGGTGGTCTTCGAATCACCACCAACCGAAACCCCATGGTCTCGGTGTGGGCTGTGGTGGTCTTGGCAGCAAGAACCAAGGGACCCCGACTTGAGTCGGGGTACCGTTTGGTTTGTGTGGGTCTCGGCAGCAGCAACAACACCACCGGCTAACTGCTGGTGGCTTTTCTGGTCAAGCAGGGGGAACGCAAGGCTCGGCAGGGGGAACCACCGACTATCAGCCGGTGGGAACTCTGTGTGGGCAGCGGCTAGCCGAGGCAGGCAGGGGCAAACCACCGGCTTAAGCCGGTGGCGGTTTTGCACAAACAGTGGCAACTGGCTGAACCGGTTCGCCACTGTTAAGGGGGTGTTTGGTTGGTCCGGTTCAAGGGGGAATTCGGTCCGGTTCACGATGGGTCTAAATTAAAATCACGGGTCCGGTTCATGACTAATTTTTACAAGTTATATTATTTTAAAAAGAAAAATAAATTAATTAAAACATGACTAATAATTAATTTAATTAAACATGGACTTAGGTTATTATTATTTATGAAATAATACATGTTTTAACCTAAGTATTTTATTTATTTAATTTAGACTATAGTCTTAATTAATTATTTTAAACATGGAATATAATTAATTAATAAACTATACAAATAATTACATGCCTTATGATATTTAACAAGTAAATTTAAGCTTATATTATTAGCTATTTAATCGAGCTTATTTCTAAATATGGAAACTTTCCATTTCAGGAAACTTACTATTTTTGGAAACTTTATATTTTTAGAAACTTGTCTATTTTTAGAAGTTAATCTATTTTTGGAAACTTTCTATTTTTGGAAACTTTCTATTTTTAGAAACCTATTATTTTTAGCTACTTATTATTACACAGCAAGTATAATAATACAAGAAATACAAGTAATACTTAATCAGAATGCATAGAATACGTGATCAACACAACATATTAGCATAACATTAAAATTAGTAAAACAAGACAAGAACATATAAAACAAGCTAAGACATGATATAATCAGTTACGTACACAGTAAACAGAATACTTATACATGTCCCCTATTTATGTAGCATTAGTGACATCGGAGTAGGACTTTCATTCTTTCGTCTTCTTCGTTCACTGGACATAAGGTACGGATTTCCCGTCCCTTCAGTATGGACATTCTTTTCTTATTAGGATTTCCCCGTTTGCAGTTAACTGTTTTCCCAGTATTTGTTTTATAAGTTTGATTACTTATGTTAGTTTAAGAGCCTAAGCCATATACATGCATGACGAGTGTCACCTAGTTATGGAGGTACCATAACCATAACACTAGAGGCACCAGTGTTATGACTTCCCCACGACGGAGTGATTGCTCGTGGCGTCCCTTTACAGTTTTGGCCATTATATTATATTATCATGTGGGGCGTATGGGTGCATCCTAGTTACATGTTTTACCAATAATACTAGAGTGAATGCGATGTGTGCCTTGCATCCTTCACTAGGAGTTGATCCCTCCTACCTAGACTATTTAATTAGAGGCAACCCCTCTAATTGCATGACGAGGTCTCCCCTTCAAGTATTCATGCATTGTGGAACCTCATGACCTAATTGGGCTATTGGCTAACTAATACAGATTTTTCATAGAAACATAAGTCTTTTCAAACTATAAAAGCGGTTTTATGAACATGTTTCAGGTTACTTAGGACTTATACTTTTCCGTTGCTATTAGTCTTTTATGCTTATGTTATTCCATGCTATACTTGTATATCCATTCACTGGGCGTTATGCTCAGCCGTTTTCCTTTCATGTTCCCAAACGGCAGGTACTCAAGGGCGCTCATAGACTTTAAGCGTACGTGCATATGGATTAGAAGCTATCTAGCCTTCTCTACTTTATGCATTTCTTCATACATTTTGCTACTTGTTTATTTGGAAATTTTTTAGTCCTTTTCCTTTACAGTACTTATGTTTGTGTGTGATGAGCTTATACTTGGACTACCGATGTTTGTTTCCGGTATTTCCATTCATGGTCATTTAATGTTTTTAAGACATTTACCTTGTATGCTTTGATGACACGCCATAATCACGCGTGACATTCCATTTACCAAAATGGGGTGTTACAATTATGGTATCTGAGCCAAGGCTTTGACCTGTAGGCTCTCAAAACATGACCTGTGATTAGTGGGTAGTCACTATGGTCTTCCTAGAACTGACAGTTGTTTTCAAGTATTTATATCATATGTCATTGTCATAGGAATTTAGTCGCATGTGCTTTTATCTATCGTGTTGTTTTGATGAACCGACCCATAGGCGTTCATCTTCGTCATGTCATTTTGTTTAGGTGAACCGACCCAAAGGCGTTCACCCAAACCCAAGTGATTTCATCATAATGCATTCATACACTATTTTCATGCATAAAATTTTTCTGATTTATTGGTATAAATTTTTTTCATGAATATATATTATGTTTTAATCAGTTTAATCATGCATTTTGTTTTATACTGTTAGATGGTTCTCACACGCGAGCTAGAACAACTCAATGTAGTATTTCAAGCTGTGATGCAGGCCATGCTTCCTCAACTGGGGAACGAAATCAGGGCCGAGGTGCAAGCTGCCAACAATCAGCACCAGCACCAGCACCCTAATCCTCCTCCTCCTCCTCCAACTACACTGATCACATGGCTGGAGCGATTCAACAAGCAACGTCCTCGATCCTTCGAGAAGACTGACAACCCCAATGAGGCTGAGAGCTGGCTAGCTCATATCGAGAAGATATTTGATGCAATGGGATGCGACCCTGTCTTCAAGGTAAGGTGGGCATGTTACAAGTTTGAAGGTGGCGTGCTTGGATGGTGGAAGTCAGTGAAGCAGTCTCAGGGAGGTGACAATTGGGTGGTTGGCTTGACTTGGACTCAGTTCAGGGAGTTGGTGATGGGACAATTCTTCCCCAAGGCTGAGCAGGACAAGCTGAAGAGGAAGTATCACGGGATTAGGCAGAGAGCTGGGGAGAACAGCAACGAGTTCATGCAGCGCTTTCTTCGTTTGGTTGGTTTTCTTGGTGCAGCAACAAGTACTGCCGAAGAGCAAGCATACCACTTTTGTTGGGCTCTTCATACATCGGTCGCAAATAACTTGGTGTGTGCTACTTCCAACAAGGTGGCACAAGTAGCCGATGCAGCACGTAAGTTGGAGATGCTGCAGGAGAGAGATGATTTGGAGAAGCATAGAGACCCGAGAAGAGGTATATTTTCGTCACTAAGAGGTGATCATTTCAATTTATTCAGTACTACCTAAATATTTATCTTTCTCTATAAATTGCATCTTTCAGGCAGAAGACTGGGGACCGGTCTCAGCCGGCTACTCAGCAGCAGCCTACTCAGCAGAAGGGTAACGGTCAGACCCAAGACCGTTCTGCTTCGGATAGGCGTGGCGGTAATGATAATTACCGTAACAACGCTAGCAACTCCAATAGCAGCAGGTCCCTAAACTTACTCATTTCTTATGTTACATGCTTATAATTCATAATTCTGATACTTCAGTATCTTCTACCAGGAATCATGGCAAAGGGAGGGAGCAGGACCGTAGAGGTTCACAACCCAACCGTATAGCTATCACTGGTATTATGGCTTACGATTTTCTGCATTGTCCCATTTGTACCCATAAACCATGTCTTATGTGTACTTTTCTAAACAGGCTCCCAGCCAGCAAGGACACATGTTGGGGGGTATACTCACCCTCTCTGCTCTACCTACAACCGTAGGCACCCAGGGCCATGTCGCCACGACAACGATGCTTGCTTCAAGTGTGGCCTGACAGGTCATCGCATGAAGGACTGTCGCAAGGGTGAGATGCAGGGCACATCTGGACATGCCGACTCCAAGCCACCTCCTACTACTGGACGGGTGTACACGACCTCGCGTGATCAGGCCAACAAGTCTACATGTACCATCACTGGAATCTTGTATATGTATGGTCAAGCTGCATGTGTTTTGTTTGACACGGGTGCTACTCATTCGGTCATTTCTACTACTTATGCCAAGAATGTTAGGATATCCCCCATGTCATTAGAGAATGTATTAAACATTTCCACGCTATTAAGAGACTCTGTATGCATAACCCATGGGTACAAGAGTCTTTCCCTCGAATTTGACGATAAGATTCGCCCAGTTGACGCACTTCCATTGGATATGTGTGATTTTGACATGATATTAGGCATGGACTGGCTATCCAAACATCATGCCACCATTGACTGTCATTCATATCGGGTCATCTTCGGTGATGTAAATGCAGCAGAGTACATTCAAAATAGTTTCATACCCGGAAGGTCTGTACAAATGATTTCAACCTTGCAAGCACGTGCACTATTGTCACATGGTTGCGAGGGATATCTTGCTACTGTTCATGATTTGGAGGCTGAATCTCCATCTATCTAGAATCAGCCGATCGTGTCAGAATTCCCAGACGTGTTTCCAGAAGAACTCCCGGGCATACCACCTGCTCGTGAAGTGGAGTTTAATATTGAGCTCATCCTAGGAGCTGAGCCAATTTCTAAGGCTTCTTATCGTATGGCTCCCATAGAGCTGAAGTTGTTAAAGGAGCAACTTTAGGAACTGTTGGAACGCGGTTTCATCCGACCTAGTGCTTCTCCATGGGGCGCACCGGTCCTATTCGTAAAGAAGAAGGACGGTAGTATACGTCTCTACATAGATTATTGTGAGCTTAACAAGATCACCATCAGGAATAGATATCCGTTACCATGCATTGATGACTTGTTTAACCAACTCCAAAGGGTCAAACATTTCTTCAAGATTGATCTGAGGCCAGCCTATCATCAGTTACGGGTTAAAGAGCAGGACATCGCCAAGACTGCTTTCCGTATACGTTATGGGCACTACAAATTTGTAGTTATGCCATTTGGCCTTACCAATGCTCCAGCTGTTCTCATGGACCTGATGAACCGTGTCTTCTATGAGTTCCTGGACAAGTTCATCATTGTCTTCATTGACGACATTCTGATTTTCTCTAAGTCAAAGGAGAAATACGAAGACCATCTTCATAATGTATTACAGATACTTCGCCAGAAGCAGTTGTATGCTAAATTCTCCAAGTGCGAATTCTGGTTAGACAAGGTGGCGTTCCTAGGTCACATTGTATCAGCAGAAGGAATAACCATGGATCCAACAAAGGTTGAGGCTATTACCAAGTGGCCAAGACCGACATCAGCGACGGAAGTTCGCAGTTTCCTAGGCTTAGCTGGTTACTACCGTAGATTCGTAGAGAACTTTTCCCGTTTAGCACTACCATTGACCAAACTGATGCGAAAAGGGGAGAAATTCGTCTGGACTGAAGAAAGAGAGAAGAGTTTTTTAGACCTAAAGCAGAGGTTGGTATCTGCACCGATTCTTACTCTCCTATCTGGTACAAGTGGATTTCAAATCTACAGTGATGCTTCAGGGAAAGGACTTGGCTGTGTTCTCATGCAACATGGGAAAGTGATTGCTTACGCATCACGACAACTTAAGTCTTATGAGTAGGACTACCCTACGCATGACTTGGAACTTGCAGAAGTCGTGTTTGCATTGAAGATATGGAGGCACTACTTGTATGGCGAATCATGTGATATCTTCAAAGATCACAAGAGCCTGAAATACATCTTCACTCAGCGTGAACTGAACATGAGACAGAGAAGATGGTTAGATCTGTTGAAGGATTATGACATTAATCTGCAGTATCATCCCGACAAGGTGAATGTAGTGGCAGATGCTCTTAGTAGGAAGTCGGGTATGATAAACGGCATCAAGATAGAGGAAGAGATTATAAGAGACTTGGAGCGACTAGAGATTGAGATCATGATACGTGGGCAACACGTTTACTGGGATAATCTTAGAGTGGAACCTGAATCACTCTCTAGGATCAAGGAAGCTCATAAGGATGATGGTGAAATTTGGGCGATCATTCAGAACTTGGATCAGCAGACGGAGTTTCGGTTAGATGACGACGGTATCTTATGGCAGGGCACTAGACTTTGTGTTCCTAATGACCTTACACTCAGGGAAGCGTTATTGGCTGAAGCTCATAGCTCCCCATTCTTCATTCATCCTGGCTCGACCAAGATGTACCACGACATCAAGCAGTACTTTTGGTAGAGTGGTATGAAACAGGATGTTGCTACTTATGTCTCCAAATGTCTTACCTGCCAGCAGGTCAAGATCAAGCATCAGCGGTCTAGCGGTCTACTACAACCGTTAGACATTCCAGAGTGGAAGTGGGACAAGATCACCATGGATTTTGTTACCGGTCTTCCGCAGACAAAGAGGAAGCATGATGCGATTTGGTTTATCGTTGATCAACTTACTAAGTCAGCTCATTTGTTACCGATCCGCAAGGAGGATCCGGTTAGCAAACTCGCCGATACTTACAAAAAATAGATCATGAGACTTCATGGTGCTCCATCCAGCATTGTCTCAGACAGAGATCCTCGGTTCACTTCACGATTTTGGAGAAGTCTTCAGAAAGCTTTGGGTACAAAACTTAAGCTTAGCACGACTTTTCACCCTCAAACAGACGGACAGTCGGAGCGAACTATTCAGACATTAGAAGACGTGCTTCGTGCATTTGCATTAGAGTGGACAGGATATTGGGATGATTATATCTGCTTGGTGGAGTTTGCATACAACAACAGTTGGCACGCCAGCATTAAGTGTACACCGTTCGAGATGTTGTATTGCAGAAAGTGTCGTGCCTTAATCTGTTGGGATCAGGTTGGTGAGCGAACACTTGAAGGACCAGAGATGATAGAGTTGACCAACGAGAAGGTCGTTGTAGCCAGGCGAAGTTACAAGAAGCTCGCGCATGTTAGAAGAGTTATGCCGACAAGCATCGTAGGGACTTACATTTCAACGTGGGAGATCATGTCTTTCTTAAGGTATCACCGGCACGTGGTGTTAGACGTTTTTGAATCAAAGGGAAACTCAGTCCTCGATTCATCAGACCGTTTGATATCATCGAGCGAGTCGGTGAAGTATCTTATCGTTTAGCGTTACCTCCGCAGCTTTCTCACGTTCATGACGTTTTCCATGTGTCCTTACTTAGAGGGTACAATTATCATCCCTGATAACTAGGTTTTACTCAGGTTAAAAATTATCGTTGTACCAATCTCTTCGAATTGAAAACTGTGTTTAATGTGCGACTCAGCTGTTCTTTGGTGGAAACAAAAAGGTGTTGTTGTAGTATATTAAATGTGCAAAGACTTAAATGTAAAATGACGCTTAAAATAAATCTAAAACTAATTTAAAATAAATGACGTTAAATGAAATCTAAAACTAATTAAAAGTAAAGGCGTGCAGTATTTAAAAACTTAACTAATTAAAGCAATTAAATGACTTGAAAATAAAAGCGTGACGAGAATTAAAATGACAAAGTATTAAAACGTAAACTTAAAAATTAAACAAGTCAAAATGATAGGTGTGTAAACACCCATCCTTTTACCACTTAATTCTGGCTAAAACGAGACCAAAACACGTATTTAATATCATTTGTTTGGAATTATGCGTGGTTTTTGTGTTTATTGTGTTTTCAGAGCCAACCGGATGAATATTGAAGAAAACATGGGATTGCACGGGTTCTATCGAAGAAAAGGACTCAAGATAAAGTCTATTGTCCAAGAGATGCAAAAGATTTGAAGTCACTGGGCCTATTCGAAGATTTATCGAAGAAAAGGACCAAAGATGGAAGATTTACATAAGTCGAAGAAACTCAAGTCTATTAAACGAAGAAATTAAAAGACGAGTTGAATTTAATCGACGACAAATCCCGAATCAGAATCGAAAACGTCAACTTTTCTGAAAAGACGAGAGACAAGAAGAACGGGAGAAAGCCCACTCACCAACCAAAAGACAAGCCTATAAATAGACCACCCCTCACACATTTAGCCAGTTAGTTTTTTAGTTTTTCTTCTCTCCCCTTTTTTTCTCTCTTTTAGTTCGTATCATCACCAACACCACTAGGGTGTTTGGTGATCTTGATCTTTGATTTTTAATCTTGTAATTTTCATCTTTGTTTTGTGATTGTTAAAGCAGTAATCATCAATACAAGTTCTTGTTTAATCTTTCCATTTCATCTTGTTCATCATCATCTTTTTATTCAAGTTTTCAAGTTTTTATTTGATTGATTTGATCTTTAAGAAGTTGTTGAATTTGTGTTTTTATTGTTGGGATTTGTTGCTTATGGTTATTTGATGATTTGTGGTTAATTTGGTAAAACCTTTTTGAGTATTTAGTTTGATTTTTGATTAAATTCGTCTCCCTTGTTCTTCGAGGTTTTGTTACTGTATCTGTGTTCCCAGGTTCCGGATGAACACCAAAGTTCCGGATGAACACCAAAGTTCCGGATGAACACCCAAGTTCCGAATGAATATGTCCTTTAAAAGTTCCGAATGACTCTTTGTTTCAAAAGTTCCGAATCAATTTTTATCTTTAAAACTTCCGAATGAACTAAAAGTTCCGGATGAGTCAAAAGTTCCGAATGAGTGAAAAGTTCCGAATGAACGTTTGTTGTTTAAGTTCCGAGTGAGTTTTTCTTGAAAAGTTCCGAATGAGTTTTATTTCCATTTCTTCCGAATAAACTTCCGGACCAAAAGTTCCGGGTGAACTTCCGCACCAATCTTCCGAAGAAAGTTCCGAGTGAAGGATTTCTAAAAGTTCCGGATGAAGACTTCCGGGTGAAAAGTTCCGGATCAATAGTTCCGAATCAAGGTTAAAACTTCTGAATCAAATTTCTTTTAATTTTATTTACTGTTTCTTTTTCTTTTCGTCTGTCTTACTATTTCTCATAGTTTCTTAATTTAAGTTTGATTTTAATTCAAAGTTTTGTTAATTATTATTATTATTAATTCAGTTACTTTTAAATTTAAGTTTACATTTTAGATCATTTAACATTTAGTAGATTAGAAAACCAAACCCATTTATTTAGTAACCAAGAACAATCATTCCACTTAAGGCCGAGATCAATTCGAGAGGATTCCGAGAGATAAATCTGAACCCATAGCAAAAACCATGTATCAAATGGCGCCGCTGCCGGCTCTTCTCGTTACGATCAAAAGTTTTTTGTGAGAATTTGGATTTTGGGATCCGTTCCCCGTGAACGTTACCTTTTTCATAAAATTTTCAAAAACAACTAAAAAATATAAAAATTTTCAAAAATCCAAAAAAAATTAAAAAACAATAAAAACCAAAAATATTTTTGCTTTGTTTTTCTTTGTTCGTTCTTTTGCAGGTGTATGCGCACTCGATCCACGTCTTATCAAGAGCCCGAGCCTCTCGATCACTTAGACATGGTCGGTGTACCACCTCCAAACAATAATAACAACAACAACCCACCTTTCAACAACATGAATAATAACAACAACAATGAGCCTCAACCGGATAATCGCCCGATGATTGAATTGCTGCAAGCTCATGTAGATGGCAACACTGACCCAATTGTCATACCTCCAATTGCCGCCAACAACTTTGAGCTAAAATCAGACTTTATCCAGATGGTCTCCGCTCAACCATTCTTGGGACGTACCATTGATGATCCACACGACTATATCAAGAGATTCTTGCAACTAACCAACAAGGTCAAATTCAATGGTGTTCCACAAGAGGTTATAAGGTTACAACTTTTTCCCTTTTCTATAGAGGGACAAGCCCGGCATTGGCTTGCTAAGGAACCGCCACAGAGTATTCTTTCGTGGACGGATTTGGAAACTAAGTTTATCAATTACTTTTTTCCACCCTCTCGTACTACCGCTTTGCGGAATGAAATCATAAATTTTGAACAAAAGTACGATGAGTCGTTCAGTGAATCTTGGGATCATTTTAAAGATCTTTTAAGAAAATGCCCACAACATGGTTTTACCAAAGTACATCAAATTAATACTTTTTACAATGGTTTAAGCATGAGTGACCAAGATTCACTAAACAGTGCCTCGGGGGGTAATCTTTTAGCTAAGACTTCCAATGCTGCTTGGGACATCATTGAGAATAAATCTCGTGTGCAAACCAAGAGTGTTCGGACCAATGTCGCTAGTGCTAGCACTAGTGACAGCGACAAGCGATTGGATAAAATCACTGTGCTTCTTGAATCGCTTGTCACCCACACCGTCAGCAACAACGGCAACAACGCTAAAAACGCTCAAGTTAACGCTGTCAGCCAACCTTGTGAGATATGCGGTAGTCCTCACTCTTACACCACTTGTACTGCCACCCAAGACTACCCTGCTGAGAATGTGAATGCAGCATATGGCACCTATCCTCAACCTGCTTATCAAGCTAGACCTCAAGGTGACCGTAATTTGCTTAGCTATCGCTCTAACAATTATCTTTCCCCACCTGGTTTTCCTCCTACCAACCAAAACCAACAACAAAACCTCAATCGCCATCCTCAACAACAACAACAACCTCGACAACCATACATACCTCCTCACAAGCAGCAACAACCACCTCAACGAAACAACCAAGTCTACCAGCCACCTGCTTATCAACCACCCGCATACAATGCTCCTCCCAACCAACCCATCGCTCTACTCCAAGAAGTGGAAACTTATATGAGGACTAACGATGTGATAGTGGGAAATCTTCAGAGAGAAGTGCTCAACCTGAAAGCAGACCTAGTCAAGCAAGGAAACGATTTGAGAGCCGATATGCGAAATACTTTGGATAGTCAGACGAATGACTTGAAGAACATGATGGCTAGTTTCTTCCAAGGTAGTCAACCCTCTTCTTCGGGTACTCTTTCGAGTAACACCGTTGCGAATCCAAGAGGGGAGATGAAAGCAATCACCACTCGAAGTGGCAAAGGTACCAAGGAACCCGAGCTTCCTATACCTCCACCGGTGGTTGTGACTAAGGAGAACGAGTCACCTGCTCCTATTCCTCATCCTTCTACTTCCCCAATTTCTCCACCTCTTCCTTCTACCCCTCCTCCACCCAAGGATGTGAGTGATCCTATTCTACCAAAGCCTTCCTCTTCTTCCAATATACCTTATCCATCTAGGTTGAGGAAAGAGAAGCAAAAGAGCAAGGACGATATTCAGGTTTCAAACTTTCTTAAGATGTTCAAACAATTGAATTTCAATATCTCCTTCGCTGAGGCTCTCGCTAACATGCCTAAATATGCGAAAATGTTTAAAGATCTTCTGAGCGACAAGGAAAAACTTCTTGATATTGCCAACACCCAACTTAATGAGAACTGCTCTGCAGTGCTCTTAAGGAAATTGCCAACCAAGCTTGGTGATCCGGGTCGTTTCTTAATCCCTTGCAATTTCCCGGGAGTAGAGAATTGCATGGCCCTAGCCGATCTAGGTGCCAGTATCAATCTAATGCCTCTAAGCGTTTGGAAGCAATTATCTCTCCCAGAGCTTGTCCCCACCAAAATGACTTTGGAATTAGCTAACCGTACGGTTGCTTATCCAGTGGGGATAGCCGAAGACGTCATTGTAGGAGTCGAAAAATTCACCTTTCCTGCTGATTTTGTTGTCGTCGACTACGAGATGGACCCCCGTGTGCCATTAATTGTTGGTCGTCCATTCCTGAGGACCGGTCGCACTCTCATCGATGTTGAAGCCGGTGAGCTTATCATGAGAGTGGGTGACGATAAAGTAGTCTTCAACATAGGAAAGTTGTCTAAACAACCTTATTCCAACGAGAGTGTTGATTATATTGACGTTCTCGATGAGGCTTGTGAAGAACACTTTAATGATGCTTGCAAAAGTATTCCTACCTCTCTTCCTAATGTTGAGACCGTGTCCTCTATTGATTCATCATTGTCTCTATTTGGACATAGTGATTTATTTTGGAACAATCTTGAAGACACCATGGGAGATGTGAATTTAGCTACTAATGATTCTCCCACCGATGGGGATGAAGACATGAATTTCTTTGACAATCTTCTCAACGAAGACAATCCTTCGCCTCCATCTCCCACGGTCATTGCTATCGATACTCCGACTTCGAATACGCCTCCCGTCGAAAATCCTCCGGATTTAGAACTTAAGGAATTGCCGCCCCATCTCGAGTATGTATTCCTTGAAGAAGAGAAGAAGTCGTCAGTCATCATTGCTAAGGACCTAAAGGAAGAAGAAAAAGCCCGACTTATCACCGTGTTGAAAGATCATAAGAAGGCTATTGCTTGGAAAATTTCTGATATTCGTGGAATTGATCCTCACTTCTGCACACACAAAATTCTCATGGAGGACGACTTTAAGCCCACTATTCAAAGCCAACGAAGGGTAAATCCAAAAATCCATGAAGTCATCAAAACAGAGGTTATCAAACTTCTTGATGCGGGTATGATTTACCCTATTTCGGATTCACCATGGGTTAGTCCAATCCATTGTGTGCCTAAGAAAGGCGGCATCACCGTTGTGCCCAATGTAAACAACGAGTTGATTCCTACCCGTCTCGTTACTGGGTGGAGAGTTTGTATAGACTACCGCAAACTCAATGATGCCACGAGAAAGGATCATTTCCCTCTACCTTTTATGGACCAAATGCTTGAACGTTTAGCGGGTAATGAATATTACTGCTTTCTTGATGGTTTCTCGGGTTATTTCCAAATACCCATCGATCCCCAAGATCAAGAGAAGACAATATTCACTTGTCCCTATGGCACTTTTGCTTACAAAAGAATGCCTTTTGGCTTATGTAATGCCCCCGGGACTTTCCAAAGGTGCATGTTAGCTATCTTCCATGACATGGTTGAACAAACCATGGAAGTCTTCATGGATGATTTCTCGGTCTTCGGGGATTCCTTCTCTTCTTGCCTTGCCAATTTGGAACGTATGCTTAAGCGGTGCGAAGACACTCGCCTAGTTCTGAATTGGGAAAATGCCATTTTATGGTAAAAGAAAGCATCGTGCTGGGACACAAGATTTCCAAAGCCGGTCTCGAAGTAGACCGTGCTAAAGTCGATGTTATCGCAAAGTTGCCTCCACCTTCAACCGTGAAGGGTGTGAGAAGTTTCCTGGGTCATGCGGGCTTCTATCGTCGATTCATCAAAGATTTTTCTCAAATCGCTCGCCCGATGACCCACCTCTTGGAAAAAGATACTCCTTTTATCTTCTCCAACGAGTGTCTTGAAGCCTTCAACTCGCTTAAGGATAAGCTAACTAAGGCACCCGTCTTGGTGACCCCTAATTGGGAGCTTCCCTTTGAGTTGATGTGCGATGCTAGTGACTTTGCTATTGGAGCGGTTCTGGGACAAAGAGTGAACAAACACTTCCAACCAATCCATTACGCTAGCAAGACAATGACGAGGGCTCAATTGCATTACACGACAACCGAAAAAGAGCTTTTAGCGGTTGTCTATGCCTTTGAAAAATTTCGCCCCTATCTTGTCCTTTCCACCACAATTGTGTATACCGATCATTCCGCGCTGAAGTACTTGTTGACAAAGCAAGATTCCAAACCAAGACTTCTTCGCTGGGTTTTGCTACTCCAAGAATTTAAAATCGAAATTCGCGATAAAAAAGGAGCTGAAAACCTAGCCGCGGATCATCTCAGCAGACTTGAGGATCCTTACCAAGGGGATCATCCGAACAAAGAAATCAATGATTCTTTTCCCTTGGAGACCTTAATGTCTATAAATTCCAAATCTGATGAAACCCCGTGGTTTGCGGACTTTGCAAACTACTTGGCGGGTGGAATTCTCAAGGAAGGGTTGACGTCTCAACAAAAGAAAAAGTTCTTCACCGACATTAAGACTTACTTTTGGGACGACCCTTACCTATTCAAACAATGTGCCGACCTGATTATCCGCCGATGTGTTGATGGACCGGCAGCTTCAGAAATCCTTGATGCTTGCCACAAAGGACCCACCGGTGGTCACTTTGGTCCCAACTATACCGCCAAAAAAGTGTTTGATTCGGGATTTTATTGGCCCTCCATATATCGTGACGCTCACAATATGGTTAAACGATGTGATGTTTGCCAAAAACAAGGCACGATCACACATAAAGACGAGATGCCTCAGAATTTCATTCAAGAGTGTGAAATCTTTGATGTTTGGGGTATCGACTTTATGGGGCCATTCCCTTCTTCTAAAGGAAACAAATACATTCTTGTAGCCGTTGACTACGTTTCAAAGTGGGTTGAAGCCAAAGCTTTACCTACTAATGACGCAAGGGTGGTTTGTAACTTTTTGAAAGCTCTTTTCGCTAGATTCGGTGTGCCTCGTGCCATTATTAGTGATCGTGGGACTCATTTTTGCAATGACCAATTCGCAAGAGTCATGGCTAAGTACGGTGTAAATCATCGTCTTTCCACAGCCTACCACCCACAAACTAATGGCCAGGCTGAAATATCCAACCGAGGACTTAAGCGAATTCTAGAAAGAACCGTGGGAGAGCATCGTGCCTCATGGGCTGATAAACTTGATGATGCTTTGTGGGCTTTCTGTACTGCTTACAAGACCCCGATCGGCTGTACGCCTTATCGTCTTGTGTACGGGAAAGCGTGCCACCTCCCCATTGAGTTGGAGCACAAGGCTTACTGGGCCTTGAAGTGGGCTAATTTTTATATCAACAAAGCTGGTGACCTACGCAAGATCCAACTCAATGAGCTTAATGAACTTCGGAATGAGGCTTATGAAAATTCTTTGATCTATAAGGAAAGAACTAAGCTCATTCACGACTCCAAGATCAAAAACCGAGAGTTCCATGTTGGAGACAAAGTCTTACTTTTTAACTCTCGGTTGAAAATCTTCTCGGGAAAGCTCAAATCTCATTGGTCCGGCCCATTCACCATTGCCCAAATTTTTCCATATGGTACTCTCGAGCTCGCTCAACCTGATGGACCGAATTTTAAGGTGAATGGCCAACGAGTGAAGTTGTACTTTGGTGAGGACATCTCTCATGAGATGATTCCATCCCTCACCACGTTCCCCATGAACTAATTTTGGGTCGAGTCAGGCTCGTGACTCGGTTATCAAAAACAAGCGCTCCTCGGGAGGCAGCCCGAGTATCTATCCTTTTATGTTTTAACCTCCTAAGTGTAGGGGGACCTCTATAGGGTGTTTGTCTTTGTGTGGTGATGTGATTACAGGGATAAGTGCACTCTTGGAATCTCTGAAGAACCGTGTTCCCGTGTTATCCGAAATCCGGCTCTATCTCTCAACTATCGTGATTCAATTTTCTTCATACTCACATTTGAAATTGATCACTTTAGTCGTCTCTTCCTTAACTTGAGTTAACCAACGTGCACAATGTCATAAGTGTAGGGGAGATTTTTCCCACATGCTTAAACATTTAGGACAATGTTTATCTTAAGTGTAGGGGGGACTCCTATCGAAGTTTTAAGTGGACTTTTCCATGAAAATGCCTTCATTTAACTGGAAAATCATATTTTTCAACATTTTTCAAATTTTTAATTAACTTTGGCCATTTAGTCGTAATTTTTAAAATCTTTATCGTTGCTTTCATATGTATATATTCCGCAATAAAGTCAAAAATATTAATAAAGTGGTGTAGCTAGTTTAGAAGTCTTTGACATATTAGGCCCGTTGCGTTTATTTTGACTCAACCCGAATAGACTTATCCAAGTTTATTCTAGCTAGTATTCTTAACCATGTAGACCTTAATTGGTTTATTAGGCTAAGTATCCACGAGTCTCATTACTTGAGATTTTAAATTGTGGAGGACGAGAAATGATAGAGTCAATTATAAGTCGGTATTCTTGCACAAGCTCACTTGGTGTAATTATTTGCCTATTCTCCCATCACTTGCTAATAAATTATCTGCAATAAGTAAGGTCGTACGATTTGAAAGGTTACTTAGCTTCTAGCCTAAGATCGTTTAAAAGTTGCTCGGTAATGATAAGAGTTCATAGCCAAGGCATAACTTATGAAGCGGGGCGCGAAGATTGGTGAGTCCGAAAAGGCCCTAACAAGGCATGAGGATTCCATTTTATTGCTAAAGATCCAAAGTGATGTGAAAAGCATTATTCCCAAAGTCAATATGAAGGATCGAGACTCACGACGAAAAGCAATCAACTCCCATAAAGATGATGGAGAAGCCTATCCGAAAAGACCCAAACAAGGTATGAGGATAAATAGATCCAAGTCCGAAAAGGAGGCGGGTCGTTGTATCTCAAAATCCCAAATAGAGATTGAAGAAATAATCATGAAGTCGTGGTCAACAAAGTTGGAGTACCTCTCAAAAGTCTCCAAGTGAAGAAACTCTATGAACGATGAGAAGACCATTATCTCAAGCACGTCTCTCAAGATATGAAGTATGAAGTACATGCCAAATATCGGCCCGAGAAAGGTCTCAAATCGTGAACCGAGTTATGCCAAGATATGAACTTTTTGATATCCCGAGAAGCAGTTTTAAGAGATTTTGTCCTTTAGCTAACTATTGATCAAATCGTCCTATTTTGCTTTCAGCCTAAATAAACTATCGAAATAAGTCCAAAAATGCATCTTCATGATCATTCTAAGACAAAAATAAAATATAAGAGATACACCTAGGAATAAGGGAGTTTAAGCATTTAATTAAGCCATGTGTGTTAGTGTTTGAATTGCTAACTTATAATAACAATGATCTCGTTTTTAAGCTTAGTTTGGGGAACGTGAAAATTGAGAGTGATAAATCTTCGCAGCACCAAAGCCCTAATGTAAGTAATTGGTTTCTTTGCAAGTTATTTCCATCCTTTTGTTTACTTTAAAGTTTTAATTTCTCTTAGTATTTTAATTTTTGTTTAGTGGTATTTGAATAAGGCCAAGGTTGATTGATTATGAGAAAAGTGTAAATTTGCTTTATCACTAAGCATTGCATGAGGGCATGGCAATGGTTAAGTGTAGGGGATTTGATAGGTGTGTAAACACCCATCCTTTTACCACTTAATTCTGGCTAAAACGAGACCAAAACACGTATTTAATATCATTTGTTTGGAATTATGCGTGGTTTTGTGTTTATTGTGTTTTCAGAGCCAACCGGATGAATATTGAAGAAAACATGGGATTGCACGGGTTCTATCGAAGAAAAGGACTCAAGATAAAGTCTATTGTCCAAGAATGCAAAAGATTTGAAGTCACTGGGCCTATTCGAAGATTTATCGAAGAAAAGGACCAAAGATGGAAGATTTACATAAGTCGAAGAAACTCAAGTCTATTAAACGAAGATATTAAAAGACGAGTTGTATTTAATCGACGACAAATCCCAAATCAGAATCGAAAACGTCAACTTTTCTGAAAAGACGAGAGACAAGAAGAACGGGAGAAAGTCCACTCACCAACCAAAAGACAAGCCTATAAATAGACCACCCCTCACACATTTAGCCAGTTAGTTTTTTAGTTTTTCTTCTCTCCCCTTTTTTTCTCTCTTTTAGTTCGTATCATCACCAACACCACTAGGGTGTTTGGTGATCTTGATCTTTGATTTTTAATCTTGTAATTTTCATCTTTGTTTTGTGATTGTTAAAGCAGTAATCATCAATACAAGTTCTTGTTTAATATTTCCATTTCATCTTGTTCATCATCATCTTTTTATTCAAGTTTTCAAGTTTTTATTTGATTGATTTGATCTTTAAGAAGTTGTTGAATTTGTGTTTTTATTGTTGGGATTTGTTGCTTATGGTTATTTGATGATTTGTGGTTAATTTGGTAAAACCTTTTTGAGTATTTAGTTTGATTTTTGATTAAATTCGTCTCCCTTGTTCTTCGAGGTTTTGTTACTGTATCTGTGTTCCCAGGTTCCGGATGAACACCAAAGTTCCGGATGAACACCAAAGTTCCGGATGAACACCCAAGTTCCGAATGAATATGTCCTTTAAAAGTTCCGAATGAGTCTTTGTTTCAAAAGTTCCGAATCAATTTTTATCTTTAAAACTTCCGAATGAACTGAAAGTTCCGGATGAGTCAAAAGTTCCGAATGAGTGAAAAGTTCCGAATGAACGTTTGTTGTTTAAGTTCTGAGTGAGTTTTTCTTGAAAAGTTCCGAATGAGTTTTATTTCCATTTCTTCCGAATAAACTTCCGGACCAAAAGTTCCGGGTGAACTTCCGCACCAATCTTCCGAAGAAAGTTTCGAGTGAAGGATTTCTAAAAGTTCCGGATGAAGACTTCCGGGTGAAAAGTTCCGGATCAATAGTTCCGAATCAAGGTTAAAACTTCCGAATCAAATTTCTTTTAATTTTATTTACTGTTTCTTTTTCTTTTCGTCTGTCTTACTATTTCTCATAGTTTCTTAATTTAAGTTTGATTTTAATTCAAAGTTTTGTTAATTATTATTATTATTAATTCAATTACTTTTAAATTTAAGTTTACATTTTAGATCATTTAACATTTAGTAGATTAGAAAACCAAACCCTTTATTTAGTAACCAAGAACAATCATTCCACTTAAGGCCGAGATCAATTCGAGAGGATTCCGAGAGATAAATCTGAACCCATAGCAAAAACCCTGTATCACAAAACACTAAAACAAACTCACCGTCGGAAAGTATTCCGATCAAACCACGATCGGAATAATAAAAACACCCTGATCGGAATGTTTACTACCTCCCCTGATCGGAATGTAGAATGGAATACCAATCGGAATATGTCACTTTATCTGATCGGAATAACCAAACCACCTAGATCGGAATGTTGGGTGAAGCCCTAATCGGAATACACTAAAACGTTCCAATCGGAATGTCCAAACTCTTGATCGGAATAACTGTCACTTACTAATAAGTGTGAAAACACTTATCCTTTTACCACTTACTTCAAATAATAACAAGACCAAAACGTGTGATTTATGTCGTAAAAGTCGGAATTATGCGCGGTTTGTGTTTTTATTGTGTTTTAGGACCAAAATATGAAAAAGGAAGAAAACACGGGTTTTCACGGGCTTTTATCGAAGAAAACGGGAAAAGACGAAGTCAAAAGATCAAGAGTGCAAAAAGAACGGAAGTCCAAGGCCTATTCTGAAGATTTATCGAAGAAAAAGTCTAAAGGCGGAAGTTTAACGAAGTCAAAGAACTTAAGTCTAATAGAAGAAGAAAATTAAAAGACAAGTTCAAATCCCGAGACGACAAAGACAAAGAATTAAAGTCGAGTCGAGAAAACGTGAAGAAAGCAAGAAAGAAGATGCAACACATGCACTCCTTCCACCTTCCCTATAAATACCCTCCTAATAGTCATTAGGAGGGTGGTTAGATAGTTTTAGTTAATTTTCACTTTTTCATTTTCTTTTTCTAGTTTTAGAGAGAGAAAGTCTTAAACTTTCTCTCACTAAATTTCATCTTCTTTCTTAATCTTTCAAGATTAAACATCTTTGTATTGCTTATTTTCATTAATCAAGTTCTATTTTAAGCTTCTAATCCTTAATCTCATTCTACTTTTCTTTGATTTAGATTGATTTTGGTGCGATTATCATTGGATCCGTGTTGTTCTAATTGATTTCATGCTTAAAAAGTTAGTCTTTTGATCATTTCATAAGTTTTCATTTGATTAAGCTTTAAGACTCTTGTGCTTATTGGCTTATTTTTATGATTAGCTTATTTTCTTATAAATAGTTTTCTTTAAAAGTTCATGTTTTTATTGTTTGATCCAAAAGTTTGCTTATTTTGAGGTTAGATAAGTTGAGATTAGTGCTTATTTGACCCGTTTAGTTTGATTCGTTATAGTTTTGGGAATAAGCTCATCCTAATAGCTTATTTTCTTGCTTTTTACCCGAATCCCACCATTTTCGGAAAGGGTACAAACCCCTTTCCGATTTGAACATTCCGAGCCGCCTCCCTTACCACTCTTTCCGATTTATCAATCGGAAGAGGGTTTTGAATTTTTCCGATTGCACCCCTAATATTCCGATCATATGATCGGAATAGGGCTTTCACATTCCGACGGTTGGTATTTAAGTATTCCGATCTGGCCCCTTTGCTGAACTTTCCGATTGGTAGTCTTTTGTCCCACATTCCGATCGAGTCTTTCGTCCCACATTCCGATTGCCCCATTTCGTTGATATTTCGATTGCTCCCAATACCCCATATTCCGACCACCAGATCGGAATACATTCTGATCTGGGCCTGTTTTGGCTTATTCCGATTGAGTTGTTTTTGTGTATTCCGATCTTACTTTCTTTTAGTACTTTTCAACTAAGTTCTTATTTTTAGAGAGTTTTCCAAGTGTTAGTTTTATTTAGTGTGCTAGTACTTTTCCATTGTTACCTTTAAGTTTACAAGCATTTATTTTTACTCGTCATTTTAGTATTAATCTTTAATCTTCCATTTTACTCAACGACACTTTAATTACTTGCTAATAGTTTAAAATAGACAAACAAACCAAACCATTCTCTTGATTCACCAAAAGACGATTGAGTCACACTTTTAACCATTAGTCAATTCGAAAAGACTTGGGACTACGAATTTTGATACAAGGGGTAAAAACCAAGTATTAAATGGCGCCGTTGCCGGCTCTTTTCGTTACGATTAACGGTTTCTAGTGAGAGACGCATTGAATTTTGGGATCCGTTCTTTGAACGTTATTTTCCTTGCTTTAAAAACTTTTAAAAATCCAAAAAAATATAAAACTCTTCATAAATACAAAAACATTAAAAAATCATAAAAAAGCAATTCTTTTCAAAAGGTTTTGCACCAAAAAGATTATTTAGATATTTTTTATGTATATTTTTCTTCTGCAGGTGTATGCGTACTAGATCTTCAAACTATTCTGAGCCCGAGACTCGTGAAGATTTAGATATGGCTGGTGTTAATAACAACAATAATCACCCACCTCAACCCAATTTGAATAATAACAACAACAACAACAATGTCCACCTACCTGATTTACGAACGATGGAGGAATTGTGTCAACCCACCATGAACGGACGCGGAGGCCCGATTGCGCCGATGCATGTCACGGCTCAGGAGTTTTCGTTAAAGCATCACATGATCCAGCAAGTGCAAACTAACCCATTTCGTGGAATTCTGGATGATGATGCCAACAAACACCTCGACAAATTCATTACCATTACCCAAAGCATGAAGTGCTCCGGTGTTTCTATGGATGACCTTCGCCTCAAACTTTTTCCCTACTCGCTTTCTCACCATGCCGAAAAATGGTTTGACCGTCTTCCTAAGAATTCTATTCATACGTGGAATGACATGACTCAACGCTTTTTATCGCGCTACTTTCCCCCATCCATGGTCACTAGCCTTCGTAACCAAATCAGTGGATTCATGCAAGAGAATGATGAATCGCTTTTCGATGCTTGGGAACGGTACAATGATTTGATCGACCGCTGTCCTAATCACAATATGCTCCCCGTCACTCTCATTGACACTTTCTACAATGGTCTCACTTTTCGTGATCGTGACACGATCAATGCCGTCGTCAGTGGTACCTTTATAAAAAGGAGACCGGAGGAGTGTCGAGAGTTGATCGAAAACATGACTACTCACCACAAGAATTGGGATTCATCCGCATCCTCAAGATCTAATCAGAGAGTCAATGTTTCTTCTACTACTTCCAAACCCGAGATATCCGAACTTTCCTGACAAATCGCAAATATGCACAAAGATTTCATGTCCATAGCCACAAACAACTTTCAACAAGCTAAAGCCGTTGCTATTTCTTGTGACACATGTGGTGGTCCTCATTCTTATAATGATTGTCCTTCTACCCAAGGCAATTTTTCTGAAAACGTTAACGTAGCTTACGGCACTTATCCCACGGGAGGCTATCAAGCCCGCCCTCAAGGAGACCGTGGCTTTCTAAGTTATCGTTCGAACAACTATCTTGCTCCACCTGGTTTCCCTCCTGTCAACCAAAACCAACAACAAAGCTACAACCAATCCCAACCTCGTGCAAACAATCAATATCAATCCCATCAAAACCCATACCCACCTCAAGGAAATTCTCAAGCTTACCAAGCTCCACCTCTCAATCAACCAATGGCAGTGAGTCCAGATGTCGAGACATTCATGAAGACTAATTGGGAGATGGTGACGAATCTTCAGAGTCAAGTCCGCAACTTGAAGGGCGAAATGGCAAAACAAGGTAACGATATTCGAGCCGAGCTAAGCAATGACATGGCGAAACACAGCAATGAAATTAATGCAAACATGAGAGACTCTTTTAATAATCAAGCGGTTCACCTTCGTGATATGATTGGTTCGCTCATCCAAGGTAATCAACCCTCTTCTTCGGGTACTCTTCCGAGTAATACCGTTGCGAATCCAAGAGGGGAGATGAAAGCAATCACCACTCGTAGTGGAAAAGGTTACATGGAACCCGAGCTTCCTACACCTCCACCCGTGATTGTGAACAAGGAAAACGAGCAACTTTCCTCACCTCCTTCACCTTCTATCCCTATTTCCCCACCACCCGTGGTTGTGAGTGATCCTATTCCCTTAAAGCCTTCTTCTTCATCCAATATACCTTATCCTTCAAGGTTGAGGAAAGAGAAGCAAAAGAGCAAGGATGATATTCAAGTTTCAAACTTTCTCAAAATGTTTAAACAATTGAATTTTAACATCTCCTTTACCGAGGCTCTCGCTCACATGCCCAAATACGCTAAGATGTTTAAAGATCTTCTAAGTGATAAGCTAAAGCTTCTTGACATCGCTCAGACCCAACTTAATGAGAACTGCTCTGCAGTGCTCTTAAGGAAATTGCCCACCAAACTTGGTGATCCGGGTCGCTTCTTGATTCCTTGCAACTTCCCGGGAGTAAAGAATTGCATGGCCCTAGCCGATCTAGGTGCCAGTATTAACTTAATGCCTTTAATTGTTTGGAAGCAATTATCTCTCCCCGAGCTAGTCCCCACCAAAATGACTTTGGAATTAGCCAACCGTACGGTTGCTTATCCCGTGGGGATAGCCGAAGATGTCTTTGTTGGCGTTGACAAATTCACCTTCCCGGCGGATTTTGTCGTCGTTGACTACGAGATGGATCCTCGTGTTCCATTAATCGTTGGACGTCCATTCCTGAGGACCGGTCGCACTCTCATTGATGTAGCCGCGGGCGAAATAATCATGAGAGTTGGTGACGATAAAATTGTCTTCAACATGGGTAAGATTTCTAAGCAACCTTATTCATATGAGAGTGTTAATGCTATTGATGTTCTCGATGAGGCTTGTGAAGAACATTTTCATGATGCTTGCAAAAGTACTCTTTCTTCTCTACCCAATGTTGAGACCGTTGCCTCAATTGCTCCAACATTGACTCCTTTTGGAGAAAGTGACTTGGATGATTTCGAAGCTAGCTTGGGTCCTCTCGATATTAAGTATGATAATTTGTCCACCAATTGGGATGAAGACATCCGTACTATTGAGAGACTTATCAATGAGGACCCGTTGTCTCCTCCTTCTCCTAAAGAGGTGACTAATGATGATCCATCGTTAGTTTCACCATCTATTGAGGATCCTCCCACTCTCGAGCTTAAGGACCTACCTCCTCATCTTGAGTACGTTTTCCTGGAAGACAACGAGAAGTTACCGGTCATCATCGCAAAGGATCTGAAAGAAGACGAAAAAGCCCGACTTGTCGCCGTGTTGAAGAAGCATAAAAGAGCTATCGCTTGGAAAATCTTCGACATCCGTGGAATTGATCCTCACTTCTGCACACATAAAATTCTCATGGAGGACGACTTTAAGCCCACAATTCAAAGCCAACGAAGGGTGAATCCTAAAATCCATGAAGTCATCAAAAAAGAGGTTATCAAACTTCTTGATGCGGGTATGATTTACCCTATTTCGGATTCACCATGGGTTAGTCCAGTCCATTGTGTGCCTAAGAAGGGCGGAATCACCGTTGTACCCAATGCAAACAACGAGTTAATTCCTACCCGTCTCGTTACTGGGTGGAGAGTTTATATAGACTACCGCAAACTCAATGATGCCACGAGAAAGGATCATTTCCCTCTACCTTTTATGGACCAAATGCTTGAACGTTTAGCGGGTAATGAATATTACTGCTTTCTTGATGGTTTCTCGGGTTATTTCCAAATACCCATCTATCCCCAAGATCAAGAGAAGACAACATTCACTTGTCCCTATGGCACATTTGCTTATAAAAGAATGCCTTTTGGCTTATGCAATGCCCTCGGGACTTTCCAAAGGTGCATGTTGGCTATCTTCCATGACATGGTTGAGCAAACCATGGAAGTCTTCATGGATGATTTCTCGGTCTTCGGGGATTCCTTCTCTTCTTGCCTTGCCAATTTGGAACGTATGCTTAAGCGGTGCGAAGACACTCGCCTTGTTCTGAATTGGGAAAAATGCCATTTTATGGTAAAAGAAGGCATTGTGCTAGGACACAAAATCTCTAAATCCGATCTTGAAGTCGACCGTGCTAAAGTAGATGTCATAGCCAAATTACCTCCACCTTCAACCGTGAAGGGTGTGAGAAGTTTTCTTGGTCATGCGGGCTTCTATCGTCGATTCATTCAAGATTTCTCTAAAATCGCTCGCCCGATGACCCACCTCTTGGAAAAAGATACTCCTTTTATCTTTTCTAAAGAGTGTCTCCAAGCCTTCAATCTTCTTAAGGATAAGCTAACTAAGGCACCGGTCTTGGTTACCCCTAATTGGGAGCTGCCTTTTGAATTGATGTGCGATGCTAGCGACTTTGCTATTGGTGCGGTTTTGGGCCAAAGAGTGAATAAACACTTCCAACCAATACACTATGCTAGCAAAACAATGACGGGGGCTCAATTGCATTATACGACAACCGAAAAAGAGCTTTTAGCTGTTTTCTATGCTTTTGAGAAATTTCGCCCCTATCTTGTTTTATCCCCCACCATCGTATACACGGACCATTCCACGTTGAAGTACTTGATGACAAAGCATGATTCTAAGCCAAGACTTCTTCGCTGGGTTTTAATCCTTCAAGAATTCAACATTGAAATTCGTGACAAGAAGGGAGCCGAAAACCTGGCCGCGGATCATCTGAGCAGACTTGAGGATCCATATCAAGGGGAACATCCGAATAAAGAGATCAATGACTCTTTCCCCCTTGAGACCTTAATGTCTATAAATCTCAATCTTGATGGCACCCCGTGGTTTGCGGACATTGCAAACTACTTAGCGGGTGGTATTCTCATCAAAGGGTTAACATCCCAACAAAAGAAGAAGTTCTTGAATGATGTTAAGACTTACTTTTGGGATGACCCTTATCTATTCAAACAATGTGCTGATCTGATCATTCGTCGATGTGTTGACGGACCGGCAGCTTTTGACATCCTCCAAGCTTGCCACAAAGGACCAACCGATGGTCACTTTGGTCCCAACTACACCGCTAAAAAAGTGTTTGATTCTGGATTCTATTGGCCCACCATTTATCGTGACGCTCACGAAATGGTTAAGCATTGTGATGCCTGCCAACGACAAGGCAAGATCACACATAAAGATGAGATGCCTCAAAATTTCATACAGGAATGTGAAATCTTTGATGTATGGGGCATCGACTTTATGGGGCCATTTCCATCCTCCAAAGGGAACAAGTACATCCTCGTCGCCGTCGACTATGTTTCTAAATGGGTTGAAGCCAAGGCTCTCCCTACGAATGATGCGAGGGTGGTTGTGAACTTTTTGAAGCAGCTTTTCGCTCGATTTGTCATTCCTCGTGCTATCATCAGTGACCGCAGGACTAATTTTTGCAATGATCAATTTGCAAGAGTCATGGCTAAGTATGATGTCACTCACCGTCTTTCCACCGCTTATCATCCCCAAACCAATGGGCAAGCCGAGATTTCCAACTGTGGATTGAAGCGAATTTTGGAGCGTATTGTGGGAGAGCATCGCGCCGCGTGGGCCGATAAGTTAGATGATGCTCTGTGGGCTTTCCGTACTGCTTACAAGACCCCGATCGGTTGCACACCTTATCGTCTTGTGTACGGGAAAGCCTGCCACCTCCCCATCGAGCTGGAACATAAGGCGCACTGGGCTTTGAAGTGGGCTAACTTCGACATCAACAAAGCCGGTGATCATCGCAAGGTTCAACTCAATGAGCTAAATGAACTGAGGAATGAAGCTTATGAGAAATCGCTGATCTACAAGGAGAAGACGAAGATCATTCATGACGCAAAAATCAAGAACCGAGAGTTCCACGTTGGTGATCAAGTCTTACTCTTTAACTCTCGGTTGAAGATCTTCTCTGGCAAGTTGAAGAGCCGCTGGTCTGGTCCATTCACCGTCGACAAAGTCTTTCCTTATGGGACCATTGAGCTTTCTCAGCCGAACGGGCCCAATTTCAAGGTGAATGGCCAGCGTCTGAAGCTGTACTTTGGTGAGGACATCTCTCATGAGATGATTCCATCCCTCACCATGTTCCCCATGAACTAAATTGGGTCGAGTCAGGCTCGTGACTCGGTGAACAAAAACAAGCGCTTCTCGGGAGGCAACCCGTGATCTATCCTTTACTACTTTCATAATAAGTGTAGGGGGAGCCCCGTATGTGTTTGTTGTCTTGTTTCTTGTGCTGTGCAGGGATTAAAGCTTCAAAGATCCACCTTGATGACTTTTGACGAACTGTGATACCGTGTTCCCATCTTCCCGGTTCTATCCTAAACTCTTGTGATTCAATATTTCATATTTTATATATGTTCACATTGAATTCACCTTAGTTGTCCTTTCCTTATCAAGATTTAAACAAAGTGCACAATGTCCTAAGTGTAGGGGAGTTTACTCCCACATGCTTAAACATTGAGGACAATGTTTATCTCAAGTGTAGGGGGGACTTCTATCGAAGTAAGTGGTCTTTTCCATGGATTTGCCCTCATTTTAACCGGAAAAATTGATTTTTCGACATTTTTCAAAATTTTTAATCTATTTTGGCCTAGTTGTATAGTTGTATTTGCCTTTGTTATGATTATTTTCTTTCCATTGCTAGAATAATTCTTCAATAAAGTGGTTTAAATTTTTCTTAGTCGCGAACATTTTGACTCAACCCGAGTTTACTTATCCAAGTTTACTCTACCTAGTATCCTTAACGTGTTTAAGTCAAGTTTTGCTAGGCTTTTATATAGGGAGCTATAAAACGCGAAAGTCTTAACTCTCACGGGTTAAGAACAAGAACTTTTCGCAAGTTCCTATAATTGATCCTAGAGAGTCGTTTATCAAGGGAACTTTAAAACGCGATTTCTAAACTTGAAAAAGTCTAAGAATTTGAAAGATCCTATAGGCGACTCGAAAACCCAAAACTTTGATTTAATAGGCTAAGCATCCACGAGTCTCATTCTTTGAGATTTTAAACTGTGGAGAACGAGAGATGATAGAGCCAATTATAAGTTTGGTATTCTTTCGTGAATTTAGGTGAGTTAATTATAAGCCTATTCTCCCTCCGCTTGTTAATAAATTTATCTGCAATAAATAAGGTTGTACAATTTAAAAGGTTACTTAGCTTCTAGCCCCAGATCGTTTAAAAGTTGCTCGGTACGGATTAGAGTTCATAGCCAAGGCATAACTTATTGAAGCGGGATGCGAAGATTGGCGAGTCCGAAAAGGCCCTAACAAGGCATGAGGCCTACATTTTGTTGCTAAAGATCCAAAAGTAATGTGAAGAATCATTTATCGAAAATCAATATGAAGGATCGAGACACACGGCGAAAAGCAAGAACTCCCCAAAAGTCATGGAGAAGTCTATCCAAAAAGACCCTAACAAGGTATGAGGATAAATAGATCCAAGTCCTAAAAGGAGGCGGATCGTTGTATATCGAAGTCCAAAATAAAGATTGGAGAAAAATGAAGAAGTCGTGGTCCAAAGATGAAGAATCTCTCAAAACTTCAAGTGAAGAAATTCCTATTATGAAGAGAAGACCATTATTTCAAGAACGTCTCTCAAAGATTCGAAGTATGAAGTCGCTGCCAAATATCGGTCCGAGAAAGGTCTCAAATCGTGAAGCGAGTTATGCCAAGATATGAACTTTATGAGGTCCCGAGAAGCAGTTTTAAAAGATTTGGTCCTTTAGCTAACTATTGATTAAATCGTTCACTTTATTTTCGGCCTAAATAACTATCGAAATAAGTCAAACAATGCATCCTCGTGATCATTCAAGACAAAAATAAAATATAAGAGATACACCTAGGAATAAGGGAGTCTAAGTGAGTAATTGGCAAACATGAGTTCGCGATAGTTTGCTAACTTATAATAACAATGATCTCGTTTTTAAGCTTGGTATGGGGAACGTGAAACTTGAGGATGATAAACGTTCATGGCTGCCAAAACCCAATGTAAGTTTTTAGTTTCTTTACTTGTTCTATCTTTTCATTTAATAAAGGCCAAGGTGGGTTATGTACGATGGAAAATGTAAACCGTGCTTTAAAATTAATGCATTGCATGAGGGCATTGCAATGGTCAAGTGTAGGGGATTTAATAAGTGTGAAAACACTTATCCTTTTACCACTTATTTCCAATAATAACAAGACCAAAACGTGTGATTTATGTCGTAAAAGTCGGAATTATGCGCGGTTTGTGTTTTTATTGTGTTTTAGGACCAAAATATGAAAAAGGAAGAAAACACGGGTTTTCACGGGCTTTTATCGAAGAAAACGGGAAAAGACGAAGTCAAAAGATCAAGAGTGCAAAAAGAACGGAAGTCCAAGGCCTATTCTGAAGATTTATCGAAGAAAAAGTCTAAAGGCGGAAGTTTAACGAAGTCAAAGAACTTAAGTCTAATAGAAGAAGAAAATTAAAAGACAAGTTCAAATCCCGAGACGACAAAGACAAAGAATTAAAGTCGAGTCGAGAAAACGTGAAGAAAGCAAGAAAGAAGATGCAACACATGCACTCCTTCCACCTTCCCTATAAATACCCTCCTAATAGTCATTAGGTAGGTGGTTAGATAGTTTTAGTTAATTTTCACTTTTTCATTTTCTTTTTCTAGTTTTAGAGAGAGAAAGTCTTAAACTTTCTCTCACTAAATTTCATCTTCTTTCTTAATCTTTCAAGATTAAACATCTTTGTATTGCTTATTTTCATTAATCAAGTTCTATTTTAAGCTTTTAATCCTTAATCTCATTCTACTTTTCTTTGATTTAGATTGATTTTGGTGCGATTATCATATGATTCGTGTTGTTCTAATTGATTTCGTGCTTAAAAAGTTAGTCTTTTGATCATTTCATAAGTTTTCATTTGATTAAGCTTTAAGACTCTTGTGCTTATTGGCTTATTTTTATGATTAGCTTGTTTTCTTATAAATAGTTTTCTTTAAAAGTTCATGTTTTTATTGTTTGATCCAAAAGTTTGCTTATTTTTGAGGTTAGATAAGTTGAGATTAGTGCTTATTTGACCCGTTTAGTTTGATTCGTTATAGTTTTGGGAATAAGCTCATCCTAATAGCTTATTTTCTTGCTTTTTACCCGAATCCCACCATTTTCAGAAAGGGTACAAACCCCTTTCCGATTTGAACATTCCGAGCAGCCTCCCTTACCACTCTTTCCGATTTATCAATCGGAAGAGGGTTTTGAATTTTTTCGATTGCACCCCTAATATTCCGGTCATAGTGATCGGAATAGGGCTTTCACATTCCGACGGTTGGTATTTAAGTATTCCGATCTGGCCCCTTTGTTGAACTTTCCGATTGGTAGTCTTTTGTCCCACATTCCGATCGAGTCTTTCGTCCCACATTCCGATTGCCCCATTTCGTTGATATTCCGATTGCTCCCAATACCCCATATTCCGACCACCAGATCGGAATACATTCTGATCTGGGCCTGTTTTGGCTTATTCCGATTGAGTTGTTT
This sequence comes from Glebionis coronaria, assembly GCA_025667525.1. Classification (NCBI taxonomy): domain Eukaryota; kingdom Viridiplantae; phylum Streptophyta; class Magnoliopsida; order Asterales; family Asteraceae; genus Glebionis; species Glebionis coronaria. The sequence continues at coordinate 489,581,660 of CM046877.1, forward strand.
TTGTGTATTCCGATCTTACTTTCTTTTAGTACTTTTCAACTAAGTTCTTATTTTTAGAGAGTTTTCCAAGTGTTAGTTTTATTTAGTGTGCTAGTACTTTTCCATTGTTACCTTTAAGTTTACAAGCATTTATTTTTACTCGTCATTTTAGTATTAATCTTTAATCTTCCATTTTACTCAACGACACTTTAGTTACTTGCTAATAGTTTAAAATGGACAAACAAACCAAACCATTCTCTTGATTCACCAAAAGACGATTGAGTCACACTTTTAACCATTAGTCAATTCGAAAAGACTTGGGACTACGAATTTTGATACAAGGGGTAAAAACCAAGTATTACTTACCCACGATCGGAATATGAAGAGGATCACCAATCGGAATGCTGTTAGGAATATCAAAACCCTTTTCTGATCACTCCAATCGGAAAGTATAACCCTTTTCCGATTTGTCAGATCGGAATACGGAAGAAAAGGCACCAAATAAGCTAAACAAATAAGCTATAATTCTAATAAGCACAAGACGAAAATCCTAAAGCAAACCGTATAAAAATAAGCTAATAAACTGAAGTTTAAAGACTTTTAAAACACGAAATGAATAAGCTTTACGAAACACAACTTTTATATAAAAATAACTTTTATAAAAACTTTATAAACTCAAAGATAAACACAATAAGCTATTAAAATCAATGATCTAAAACAATCAAAAGCATAAAAATGTAATCTTTAATCAAATAAGCAAGACGATAAGCATGTAAACCTAAAGATCAAGCAAGAAAGAAAGGTAGAATGAGAGATCAAACAAGTAAAGTAAAGGTGCAATAAAGATAAAATTAACTTACTTGAAAATTAAAGTGCAAGACAAGGTAATTAAAGGTGCAAGTAATTAAAGGTGCAAGGTAATTAAATGTGCATAAAAGTAAAGGTGGAAGAACTAGTGTCACTCTAGCCAACCCCAAAACTAATGAAATGAAAATGAGGGGTATTTATAGGTGATTAGGGAGGTGTTTAGAGGAAGCTTCCCCCCTCCTTCCTTTCTTCTTAATTGCACCATTAGGTCCTTCCTTCTTAATCTTTTGTTAATCTTGAACTTTAAGGACTTTTGGCTCGGGATTTCTTTAAACTCGTCTTTTAATTCTTCAATAAATAAGACTCGAGTTCTTCGACTTTTGATAAACTTCCGTCTTTTGACTTTTTCTTCGATAAATCTTCAGAACTGGTCTTGGACTTCCGTTCTTTTTGCACTCTAGACTTTTTGACTTCGTCTTTCATCTTTTTCTTCAATAAAAGCCCGTAAATGCCGTGTTTTCTCCACTTTTCACAATTTCGTCCTAAATCACAACAAAAACACAAACCACGCATAATTCCGACATAAAAGACATAAAATACACGTTTTGGCTTGGTTATTATTGTAATTAAGTGGTAAAAAGGATGGGTGTTTTCACACCTATCAAATCCCCTACACTTGACCATTGCAATGTCCTCATGCAATGCATTAGTTACAAAGCACGTTTACATTTTTCATCATAATCAATCCACGTTGGCCTTTATTAAAGAGATAGAAAACTATAAACATTCAAAGTAAAGAAAATTAAAACATACCTTGGGTTTTGGAAATGTCAGGAATAATCATCATCCTCAAGTTTTCGCTTTCTCCAAACCAAGCTTAAAAACGAGATCATTGTTATTATAAGTTAGCAAACTAACACGAACTCATGTGGGCCAATTATTCACTTAGACTCCCTTATTCCTAGGTGTATCTCTTATATTTTATTGTTTGTCTTGAATGATCACGAGGATGCATTGTTGACTTATTTCGATAGTTATTTAGTCCGAAAATAAAGTGAACGATTTAATCAATAGTTAGCTAAAGGACAAAATCTTTTAAAACTGCTTCTCGGGACATCATAAAGTTCATATCTTGGCATAACTCGCTTCGCGATTTGAGAACTTTCTCGGACCGATATTTGGCAGCGAATTCATACTTCAAACCTTGAGAGACGTTCATGAAATTATGGTCTTCTCTTCATATTGGAATTTCTTCACTTGAAGTTTTGAGAGATTCATACTTGGACCACGACTTCTTCATTTTTCTCCAATCTTTATTTTGGACTTTGATATACAACGATCCGCCTCCTTTTAGGACTTGGATCTATTCATCCTCATACCTTGTTAGGGCCTTTTTGGATAGACTTCTCCATGACTTTTGGGGAGTTTTTACTTTTCGTCGTGTGTCTCGATCCTTCATATTGATTTTCGATAAATGATTCTTCACATCACTTTTGGATCTTTAGCAACAAAATGTAGCCCTCATGCCTTGTTAGGGCCTTTTTGGACTCGCCAATCTTCGCATCCCGCTTCAATAAGTTATGTCTTGGCTATGAACTCTAATCCGTACCGAGCAACTTTTAAACGATCTTGGGCTAGAAGCTAAGTAACCTTTTAAATCGTACAACCTTATTTATTGTAGATAAGTTTATTAGCAAGCGATGGGAGAATAGGCTTATAATTAACTCACATAAATTCACGAAAGAATACCAAACTTATAATTGGCTCTATCATCTCTCGTTATCCACAGTTTAAAATCTCAAATAATGAGACTCGTGGATGCTTAGCCTATTAAATCAAAGTTTTAGGTTTTCGAGTCGCCTATAGGATCTTGCAAACTCTTAGACTTTTTCAAGTTTAGAAATCACATTTTAAAGTTCCCTTGATAAACGACTCTCTAGGATCAATTATAGGAACTTGCGAAAAGTTCTTGTTCTTAACCCATGAGAGTTAAGACTTTCGTGTTTTATAGCTCCCTATATAAAAGCCTAGAAAAACTTGACTTAAACACGTTAAGGATATTAGCTAGAGTAACTTAAGATAAGTAAACTCGGGTTGAGTCAAAAGATTCACAACGTTTTAAAAATTAAAACCACATTATTAAAGATTTATTCTAGCAAAGAAAGAAAATAACTATACAAAAGGAAAAACTAATAGGCTAAAATAGATTAAAAAATGTCGAAAAATTGATTTTCTGGTTAAAATGAGGACAAATACAAGGAAAAGAGCCACTTAACTTCGATAGAAGTCCCCCTACACTTAATATAAACATTGTCCTCAATGTTTAAGCATGTGGGAGTAAACTCCCCTACACTTAGGACATTGTGCACTTTGTTTAAATCTCGCTAAGGAAAAGACAACTAACGAGATTCTTATTTTGATATTGAGAAAATATAAAATAGTGAATCGAAAAGAGTTTAGGATAGAACCGGGAAGAAGGGAACACGGAAGCACGAGTCGTCAAGAATCATCAAGAGTGGATCTTTGAAGCTCGAATCCCTGATTATAAGAAAAGAGGAGAGAGCAAGCACCAACGGGTCTCCCCTACACTTATGATAAAGAAAGCGAAAAGATATATGCATGGGTTGCCTCCCAAGAAGCGCTTGATTTTTGATTACCGAGTCGTGAGCCTGACTCGACCTTGATCATCATAGGAAGAAGTATGAAACATATCCACCAGGATCAAAGACATAGTTTTCGTCCATCAATAAGCACAAGCTTAAGGCGAACAAGGCAAGCCAAAGAAGAATAGGCAAGGTTCCCTTAAGCAGCGATGGAGTACGGTGGGAGCAAGTATGGTGAGGTGCAAGCATGTCTTCAATAGTTCCAAAGATTTTTCCTTTTATTTCATCAGGTGACATGTAACTAGGATTCACCCATACGCCCCACATGATAATATAATATAATGGCCAAAACTGTAAAGGGACGCCATGAGCAATCACTCCGCCGTGGGGAAGTCATAACACTAGTGCCTCCAGTGTTATGGTTATGGTACCTCCATAACTAGGTGACACTAGTCATGCATGTATATGGCTTAGGCTCTTAAACTAACATAAGTAATCAAACTTATAAAACAAATACTGGGAAAACAGTTGGCTGCAAACAGGGAAATCCTAATAAGGAAATAATGTCCATACTGAAGGGACGGGAAATTCGTAACTTATGTCAAGTGAACGAAGAAGACGAAAGAATGAAAGTCCTACTCCGATCTCACTAATGCTACATAAATAGGGGACATGTATAAGTATTTTGTTTACTGTGTACGTAACTGATTATATCATGTCTTAGCTTGTTTTATATGTTCTTGTCTTGTTTTACTGATTTTAATGTTATGCTAATATGCTGTGTTTATCATGTATTCTATGTATTCTGATTAAGTATTACTTGTATTTCTTGTATTATTATACTTGTAGTGTAATAAAAAGTAACTTTCTAAAAATACAGGTTCCCTAAAATAGAAAGTTTCCAAAAATAGAAAGTTTCTAAAATAGAAAGTTTCCAAAAATAGGTTAACTTCTAAAAATAGATCAGTTTCTAAAAATAGAACGTTTCCAAAAATAGTAAGTTTCTTAAAATAGAAAGTTTACATATTTAGAAATAAGCTGGATTAATAAGCTAATAATATAAGCTTAAGTTTACTGGTTAAATATCATAAGTCATGTAATTATTTGTATAGTTTATTAATTAATTATATTCCATGTTTAAAATAATTAATTAACAATATAGTCTAAAATAAATAAATAAAATACTTAGGTTAAAACATGTATTATTTCATAAATAATAATAACCTAATTTTATGTTTAATTAAATTATGTATTAGTCATGTTTTAATTAATTTAATTTTCTTGTTAAAATAATATAACTTGTAAAAACTAATAACTTGTCAAAATTAGTCGTGAACCAGACCCGTGATTTTAATTTAGACCCATCGTGAACCGGACCGAATTCCCCCTTGAACCGGACCAACCAAACACCCCCTTAACAGTGGCAAACCGGTTCAGCCGGTCGCCACTGTTTGTGCAAAACCGCCACCGGCTTAAGCCGGTGGTTTGCCCCTGCCTGCTTCGGCTAGCCGCTGCCCATACAGAGTTCCCACCGGCTGATAGCCGGTGGTTCCCCCTGTCGAGCCTTGCGTTCCCCTGCTTGACCAAAACAGCCATCGGCAGTTAGCCGGTGGTGTTGTTGCTACTGCCGAGACCCATACAAACCAAACGGTACCCCGACTCAAGTCGGGGTCCCTTGGTTCTTGCTGCCGAGACCACCACAGCCCACACCGAGACCATGGGGTCTCGGTTGGTGGTGATTCGAAGACCACCGAGAGCTTCGGCTCTCGGTTCCTTGCGTCGGCCAAACCAAAACCAACACCAAACCCAATCTTTTCCATTCTTTTATTTACCCCATGATTACAACATATTTAATTACTTGTTTTTATTATCCCCATGTTTACATGTTCTTGATTTAATAAAAGAATAAAAGAAAAAGGTTTTAAGGATTTACCGAATGCGTGAACAATTGAGAATCAATAACACGAACACTAACACCTATTTCCAATCACCAAGATCAATCAAACACCTCTTGTGGTGATGCTATAGCCGGCGGCCAAGATCAATCAAACACCTCTGTGTTTTTCCTTTTCCCTTATTTGGTAAAATCAAGTTGGGCTTGCCCCCCCCCCCCCCTTTTGTCTCTTGTCTGCGGCTATAAGGGTCCACCAAGGGAAACCCGTACGTTTTTCGTGTCTTATAATTTACGTGTTCGTATGTTAGCGTTTCCGTGTTACGTTATAATTAAATGTTCGGGTAATAACTAATAGTTGTACGTAAACGATATTTATCGTATTATAACAAATAAGTACGTAATTTCATGTTCGTGATTTAACGTTCATGATTTCATGTTCGTGATTATAATTATTATGTTTAATAATTATCGTGTAATATCACGTACTTAATACTTATTGTGCAATAACACGTACGTAATTTCTGTAATTAATATTCGTGACACGTGTTCTTGCTATAAAAGGAAAGTTTTAGTTTTTACATACGTTTACTAAGTGTACTATTCATGGTAAAAGCATGCGGGTTTTACAACTCTTCCCCCTAAAAAGAATAATTCGTCCCCGAATTATAGATAAAGTAAACTGGAAGAGGAACATACCCGAATTCAAAACTTGAAACGAGGGTAAAAAGCCCGGATAGACTCCTCTGTTTCCTAAGTGGCTTCCCTCTCGGTATGATCCCTCCAAAGGATTTTGACGAATGGAATCGTCTTCTTCCTCATGACTCGTTCTTGTCTGTCAAGAACTCGCTCGGGTTCCTTTATGAAGGTAATATCTTCACGAACCTGTTCCAGTGGATACTGAATTGTGTGAAGGGGATTGATAGGTGTGAAAACACCCATCCTTTTTACCACTTAATTACAATAATAACCGAGCCAAAACGTGTATTTTATGTCTTTTATGTCGGAATTATGCGTGGTTTGTGTTTTTGTTGTGATTTAGGACGAAATTGTGAAAAGTGGAGAAAACACGGCATTTACGGGCTTTTATTGAAGAAAAAGATGAATGACGAAGTCAAAAAGTCTAGAGTGCAAAAAGAACGGAAGTCCAAGACCAATTCTGAAGATTTATCGAAGAAAAAGTCAAAAGACGGAAGTTTATCAAAAGCCGAAGAACTCGAGTCTTATTTATTGAAGAATTAAAAGACGAGTTTAAAGAAATCCCGAGCCAAAAGTCCTTAAAGTTCAAGATTAACAAAAGATTAAGAAGGAAGGACCTAATGGTGCAATTAAGAAGAAAGTAAGGAGGGGGGAAGCTTCCTCTAAACACCTCCCTAATCACCTATAAATACCCCTCATTTTCATTTCATTAGTTTTGGGGTTGGCTAGAGTGACACTAGTTCTTCCACCTTTACTTTTATGCACATTTAATTACCTTGCACCTTTAATTACTTGCACCTTTAATTACCTTGTCTTGCACTTTAATTTTCAAGTAAGTTAATTTTATCTTTATTGCACCTTTACTTTACTTGTTTGATCTCTCATTCTACCTTTCTTTCTTGCTTGATCTTTAGGTTTACATGCTTATCGTCTTGCTTATTTGATTAAAGATTACATTTTTATGCTTTTGATTGTTTTAGATCATTGATTTTAATAGCTTATTGTGTTTATCTTTGAGTTTATAAAGTTTTTATAAAAGTTATTTTTATATAAAAGTTGTTTTTCGTAAAGCTTATTCATTTCGTGTTTTAAAAGTCTTTAAACTTCAGTTTATTAGCTTATTTTTATACGGTTTGCTTTAGGATTTTCGTCTTGTGCTTATTAGAATTATAGCTTATTTGGTGCCTTTTCTTCGGTATTCCGATCTGACAAATCGGAAAAGGGTTATACTTTCCGATTGGACTGATCAGAAAAGGGTTTTGATATTCCTAACAGCATTCCGATTGGTGATCCTCTTCATATTCCGATCGTGGGTAAGTGACAGTTATTCCGATCAAGGGTTTGGACATTCCGATTGGAAAGTTTTAGTGTATTCCGATTAGGGCTTCACCCAACATTCCGATCTAGGTGGTTTGGTTATTCCGATCAGATAAAGTGACATATTCCGATTGGTATTCCATTCTACATTCCGATCAGGGGAGGTAGTAAACATTCCGATCAGGGTGTTTTTATTATTCCGATCGTGGTTTGATCGGAATACTTTCCGACGGTGAGTTTGTTTTAGTGTTTTGACTTGTTTAATTTTTAAGTTTACGTTTTAATACTTTGTCATTTTAATTCTCGTCACGCTTTTAATTTCAAGTCATTTAATTGCTTTAATTAGTTAAGTTTTTAAATATTGCACGCCTTTACTTTTAATTAGTTTTATATTTCATTTAACGTCATTTATTTTAAATTAGTTTTAGATTTATTTTAAGCGTCATTTTACATTTAAGTCTTTGCACATTTAATATACTACAACGACACCTTTTTGTTTCCACCAAAGAACAGCTGAGTCGCACATTAAACGCAGTTTTCAATTCGAAGAGATTGGTACAATGATAATTTTTAACCTGAGTAAAACCTAGTTATCAAATGGCGCCGCTGCCGGCTCTTTTCGTAAAGATTAACGGTTTTCTGTGAGAGACGCGTTGCTTTTTGGGATCCGTTCATTCGTGAGCGTTATTTTTCTTGCACAAAATATTTCAAAAAACCATAAAAATTAAAAATTGATAAAAATCCATATAAATTAAAAAATTCAAAAATCCAAAAAGATTTTATTTTTATTGTGTATATATATTTTCTTTGTGTTTGGTTTCTTTTTCTTTTGCATTTTCAGGTGTATGCGTACTAGATCTTCTAATTATCAAGAGCCCGAGACTCGAGAAGATTTAAGTATGTCAGGTGTCAACCACAATAATCCACCGCACCTCAATAATAACAACAATGTTCTTCCACAGCCTGATCTTCGGACAATGGAGGAGCTTTGTCAACCTACCATGTTTGGACGAGGAGGACCGATTGCGCCGATGCAAATCAACGCTCCTGAGTTTTCGTTGAAGCACCACATGATTCAGCAAGTGCAAACAAATCCTTTTAGAGGAATGCCTGATGATGATGCCAACAAACACCTCGACAAGTTCATTACAATCACCCAAAGCATGAAGTTGCCTGGTGCCACAATGGATGTTCTTCGCCTACAACTCTTTCCACATACTTTATCACATCATGCCGAGAAATTGTTTGATTGTCTCCCAAAGAATTCTATTCACACTTGGGATGACATGACTCAACGCTTTTTGTCGCGCTACTTTCCACCATCCATGGTCACAAGCCTTCGCAATCAAATCAGCGGTTTCATGCAAGACCCTGATGAATCTCTTTTTGATGCTTGGGAGCGATATAATGTCTTGATTGATCGTTGTCCAAACCACAACATGCTCCCTGTGACCTTAATCGATACTTTCTACAACGGTTTGACTTTTCGTGATCGTGATACGATTAATGCAGCCGCCGGTGGCACATTCATGAAAAGGAGACCCGAGGAGTGTAGAGAGCTAATTGAGAACATGACTACTCACCACAAAAACTGGGATTCCTCCGCTTCTTCAAGGAACAACCCGAGAGTCAATGTTTCTTCTACTTCAGCAAACCCTGATATGACCGAACTCACCCGCATGATGACTGAAATGAGCAAAAGTATCACGCTTCTCGCTTCAAACCAACAACAACAACAAGTTAAAGCGGTTGCACCTTCTTGTGAAACATGCGGCGGTCCTCACTCATACACTGATTGTCCTTCGACTCAAGGAAATCCGGAAAATGTGTATGCAACTTATGGTAATTATTCATCGGTAAATTACCAAGCTCGACCTCAAGGGGATAGAAATTTGTTGAGTTACCGATCAAACAATTACCTTTCACCCGGTTTTTCTCCTCAAAACCAAAATCCCGCCAACAACTACAATAGAAGCAACCAAAACCCCGCCAACAACTACAATAGAAGCAACCAAATCCCACCAAGAGCTTCTAATCCTTATCACCCACCCACTCACCAAGCCCCACCCATTACTCCCGATGTTGAAGCCATTATGAGAACCCAAGGTGAGCAAATCAAGAATCTACAGAGTCAAATTATCAATCTTAAAGGAGATATTACCAAGCAAGGAAATGAGATTAGATCCGAGCTTCGAGATAATATTCAATCCTCCTTCAGCAATCAAACAAATGATTTGAAGAATATGCTTGCTAGTTTCTTGCCCGCAGCTCAACCTTCTTCTGCAAGTTCTCTACCTTCAAACACCGTCACCAATCCGCGAGCAAATGTGAGCGCTATTACTACGCGTAGTGGAATTACCATTGTCGATCCACAAATCCCGCCCCCATCATCTACACCTCCTCCACCACCATTTATCCCTACTCCTCCTACACCTAGTATTAGTGCACCATTACCGTCTCCGCCTCGCCATGACGATGTCCCTAGGAAGGACCCTTCAACATCTCAACCTTTACCTACACCCGCACCTTCACCACCCAAACCTAATATCCCATATCCCTCTCGCTTAGACAAGACCAAAATGCTAACCAAGGATGACTCTGAAGTGTCACGCTATGTGAAGATGATCTCTCAAATGAACTTCAACATTAGCTTTCTTGAAGCACTTGTCCACATGCCCAAATTTGTTAAAGCATTTAAGGAATTGCTTAACAAGAAGGAGAAGCTGATTGAGCTCGCCAACACACGCTTAAATGAAAACTGCTCTGCAGTTATTCTTAAAGAACTTCTGGAAAAGCTTGGAGATCCCGGTCGTTTTATGTTGCCTTGCGTTTTCAACAAAACTGAAGAATTTACTGCCCTTGCTGATCTCGGGGCTAGTATTAATCTTATGCCTTTGAGTGTTTGGAAAATACTATCATTACCCGACCTCACTCCAACAAAGATGACTCTTGAACTTGCTAATCGCACTCTCGCTTACCCCGTTGGTATAGCCGAAGTCGTGTTCATTAAAGTTGGCACATTTACTTTCCCGGTCGACTTTGTCGTTGTTGATTATGAAATGGACCCTCGTATTCCTTTAATACTTGGTCGGCCATTCTTAAGAATCGGACGAGCTTTAGTTGATGTTGCCGAAGGTGAGTTAATCTTACGAGTCGGGAATGATTCACAAGTTTTTAAAATAGGGAAGCTTACAGGCAAATCCTTTGGCCGAGAATCAGTGAATATGATTAATGTGCTTGATGACTTTGTTGTCTACAACAATCCTCTATTCGAGTCTTGCAATGATAATCCACTTTTTCATGGTGATGTGGATGATTCTCGGTCCAATTTGGAACCTTCTCCCATTTATGAGTTTCCACCGGTCTTCGATGCTTATGATGATGATGATTCTAGCTCAGATTCGGATGATTATGATGACCTTACTTCTGAGTATCCCGATCTGCCCACATATGATGATTTTGATGAGGCCGATACTCTTTCGAGCGATTCTTCACATGATGAAGATCCTCCGCCATCACTCGATCCTACTTTGGACGATTACTCATTTGAGGAAGACTTCTCTGAATTTCTCAACACTTACTTCCCTCATGAGAGTGATGCACCTCCTTTGGACTTTGAAGATTATCGTCTTGATCCTACTTTGGATTTGAAGAACATTCTTTCAAAGGAGAAGAAACCGGTCGACACCGATATCCGCAGCACATATGATTTAACACCTCTTTGTCCACCTTCTGAGGACGAGGTTGTGCTTCTTCGCGGATCTTCTTCCCATTCTGCTGAGCCTGAGTGCTATTTTCCCCTAAAGGAAAAGGTGTTCGACCCCGGTATCGATATTATGCGATGTGTGCCTTGCATCCTTCACTAGGAGTTGATCCCTCCTACCCAGACTATTTAATTAGAGGCAACCCCTCTAATTGCATGACGAGGTCTCCCCTCCAAGTATTCATGCACGATGGAATCTCATGACCTATATGGGCTATTGGCTAACTAATACAGATTTTTCATAGAAACATAAGTCTTTTCAAACTATAAAACCAGTTTATGAACATGTTCCATGTTACTTAGGACTTATACTTTTTCGATGTTGTTAGTCTTTTATGCTTATGTTATTCCATGCTATACTTGTATATTCGTTCACTGGGCTGCTCAACCGTTTTCCTTTCATGTTCCCAAACGGCAGGTACACAAGGGCGCTCATAGACTTTAAGCGTACGTGCATATGGATTGGAAGCTATCTAGCCTTATCTACTTTATGCATTTCTTCATACATTTTGCTACTTGTTTCTTTGGACATTGTTTAGTCCTTTTCCTTTATAGTACTTATGTTTGTGTGTGATGAGCTTATACTTGGACTACCGATGTTTGTTTTCGGTATTTTCATTCATGGTCATTTAATGTTTTTAAGACATTTACCTTGTATGCTTTGATGACACGTCATAATCACGCGTGACATTCCATTTACCAAAAATTGGTGTTACAGTTTGGGTCTATAATGGGTCTTTAGAAAAATGTTGGGTTTTTGGGTCTATATAGGTGTTTATGAAAATGGTAAATTTTGTTTAACATTTTTTTTAATCATGAAATTTGTAAAAAAAATTCTCAATGACTCTCGTTCGCTACAATTACAAATAATTTTACACTTATGCGTTTTTTTACATTTTTGTTCGTTTTTTATGTTTTCACTAGAGAAATAGACGAAAACTTTAAAATGCATCTGATATGTGAAAAACGGACGAAAACGTAAAAATAATCGAAAACTTATAAAACAAATGAAAAAGTCAAAACCGACAAAAACCTGAAAAATTGGCGAAAACGTGAAAAATATGACGAAAACGTAAAAAATTGGCGAAAATGTGAAAAAACTGACAAAAGTTCGAAAAAAACACTTTAACAGATACTGAAGAAAACGTGAAAACATATGAAAACGTAAAAAATTAGAAAAAAGAACATATGAAAACGTCAAAAATGACGCAAACCTACATAAATTTGACGAAAACGTAAAAACGGTCAAAAACTTACAAAACAGATGAAAAACGTCAAAACCGACAAAAACCTGAAAATTTGGCGAAAATGTGAAAAATATGACGAAAACGTAAGAAACTGGCGAAATCGTGAAAAAACTAACAACGGTTGAAAAAAAGCCTTAATAAATACTGACGAAAACGTGAAAACATATGAAAATGTAAAAAATAGAATAAAAAACAGATGAAAGCGTAAAAAATGACGCAAACCTAAATAAATTTGACGAAAACCTAAAAACGGTCGAAAACTTATAAAACAGCAAAACCGACAAAAACCTGAAAAGCGCAAAACCTTAAAAACAACAAAACCTTATAAAACAACAAAACCTTAACAAAAAGAGGAAAACGTTAAAAACATACGAAAACGTTAAAAAAAATGACGAAAGCTTATAAAACAGATGAAAACGTCGTAATTGACGAAAACCTGAAAAAATTTACTCAAAGGTGAAAAATTTGTCAAAACGAAAAAAACTAACGAAACGTGAAAACGCACAAAAAGTAGAAAAACATACGAAAACGTAATAATATTGACCAAAAACGGATGAAAACATAAACATTTGACAAAAAACAAACGTAAACGTGAAAACTGATGAAAAAGTGAAAAAAGACGAAAATGTGAAAAACATTTGAAAGTGTAAAACAATTGACCAAAACACATATCAAAACGTAAAAACTAGTGAAAATGTGAAAAAACATAAAAAAAAACACTAAAACCGGACGAAAACATGAAAAACAAGCGAAAACGTAACACAATTGACCAAAAAACAGACGAAAAAGTTAAACCTAGCGAAAACGTGAAACTACACGAAAATGTAAAAAAACTGTCAAAACGTGAAAAACGGACAAAAAGGTGAAAAACATACGAAAACATAAAACAGTTGACCAACAACAGATTAAAAGTTAACTCTAGCGAAAACGCGAAAAAACATAAGAAAACGTAAAAAAAACAGTTAGAAACGTGAAAACGGACGAAAACGTGACAAACAGCAAAATCGGAAGAAAAAGTGAAAAACATATGAAAACGTAAAAGAATTGGCCAACAACAGACGAAAAGTTAACTCTACTGAAAACGCGCAAAAACATATGAAAACGTAAAAAAACCAGTTGGAAACGTGAAAATGGACGCAAAAATGAGAAAACCTAAAAAATTGGCGAAAACGTGATGAAAACGTAGAAAACAGACAAAAACGAAACAAAATTGATGAAGACTTGAAAAAATAGAAGAAAACGTAACAAAAACAATGTAAGGACAAGAAAAAAACCATAGTTCGTATGTTTTTTTTACGTTTTCGCATGTCTTTCATGTTTTCGTGCGCTTTTCACGTATCCGATTGTTTTTCTACGTTTCCTTATGTTTTTGCACGTTTTCGCTAGGTTTAACTTTTTTGTTTATTTTTGGTTAATTGCTTTTATGTTTTTGCATGTTTTTCACGTTTTCTTCCGTTTGTTTTACGTTTTTGCTGTTTTTTATGTTTTTGTACGTTTATCGTGTTTTCGCATGTTTTTCACCTTTTCGTCCATTTTCACATTTCCATATGTTTTTTTACGTTTTCTTATGTTTTTGCACGTTTTCGCTAGTTTTAACTTTTCGTCTGTTTTTGTCAATTGTTTTACGTTTTCACAAGTTTTTCACGTTTTATTCCGTTTTTCATGTTTTTGTTGTTTTTTAGGTTTTCGTACGTTATTCACGTTTTCACATGTTTTTCACGTTTTCGTCCGTTTTACGTTTCCAACTGTTTTTTTATGTTTTCTTATGTTTTTGCGTGTTTTCGCTAGAGTTAACTTTTCGTCTGTTGTTGGTCAATTATTTTACGTTTTCGTATGTTTTTCACGTTTTTGCTGTTTTTTATGTTTTCGCATGTATTTCACGTTTTCGTCCGTTTTCACGTTTCCAACGTTTTTTTATGTTTTCTTAAGTTTTTGCGCATTTTTGCGTGTTTTCGCTAGAGTTAACTTTTAGTATGTTGTTGGTCAATTGTTTTACGTTTTCACCTGTTTTTCACGTTTTCGTCATTTTTTCACGTTTTGGCAGTTTTTTTACGTTTTCGTTTAGTTACACGTTTTCGCTAGGTTTAACTTTTTCGTCTGTTTTTTGGTCAATTGTGTTACGTTATCGCATGTTTTTCATGTTTTCGTCCGTTTTCACGTTTTAGTGTTCTTTTTACGTTTATTTATGTTTTTTTTTTCACATTTTCGCTAGTTTTTACGTTTTGATATTTTTTGGTCAATTGTTTTACATTTTCATATGTTTTTCACATTTTCATCCGGTTTAACGTTTACATTTGTTTTTTTTTGTCAAATGTTTACGTTTTCATCCGTTTTTTGGTCAATTTTCTTACGTTTTCGTATATTTTTCACCTTTTTGTTCGTTTTTCACGTTTTCTTTATTTTTTTTACGTTTTGACAAAATTTTCACCTTTGCTTAAATTTTTCAGGTTTTCGTCAATTATGACGTTTTCATATGTTTTATAAGCTTTAGTAATTTTTTTTAACGTTTTCGTATGTTTTTCATGTTCTTGTCTGTATTTGTTAATTTTTCTAGGCTTTGTTACTTTTTTCACGTAAAATTTCTGATTAAAACGTAAATTTTTCTGATAAAAACGTTATATTTCTGATGAAAACGTAAAAATACTGAGGAAAACGTAAAAGAACCGAAAAACGTGAAAATACGGCGAAGACGTAAAAAAACTAACAAGTGTGTGAAAATTTGACAAGGCTGTGAAAAAATTGGAAAAAAAAAACGTTTTTGATTACTAGACCTATTGGGTAACCCATAGTCTCATTTGTAATATAAAAGTAGACCCATCTAGACCTATATAACATATGAGGAGACCCAAATAGACCAATTTATAGTTTTTATAATGAGTTTGTTTGACTTTGACCCATCAAAGATATTAATGAAAACCCAAATAGACCTTTTTTTTTAATTTAATCATATTGACCCATAAATTTACCATGGATAAAAAATTGACACCTCTAAATAATCCTAATAAAAAAAATTAAACTGAACAATTATAATGAGAGAGGAAGAATACTTAGAGCTTTGGTCTAATCGTAATTATTAACTAAACCAGTGGCAAATCATCCCAACAATAAGCCGCCTTTGTATAACCACACTACACCCAAAACTTAACCAAATTTGTTTCATCGCATGCCCAAAACTTAACCATCTTTCCCCCTCTCATCTCCGTCTCCCGGAGATTCCTAGGGTTCCCAATTCCCTTCATTTTCCCTAATCGCATCTTTCAAATCACTCAATTTTACCCTAATTCAAATCACCCGATTTTGTGATTTTTGACCTAATTTAAGTCTAACCCCCAAATTCAACCCTACACATTCAGCAAATCAAATTTATCACACCACAATGAATTATTCATTTACCTGTTAAGCTTCCAATTAGGTTTCCAAAACTTAATATCCCCAGAAGCAATTTTCCAGATCTTGTTATTTTTTAT
This sequence comes from Glebionis coronaria, assembly GCA_025667525.1. Taxonomy (NCBI): domain Eukaryota; kingdom Viridiplantae; phylum Streptophyta; class Magnoliopsida; order Asterales; family Asteraceae; genus Glebionis; species Glebionis coronaria. The sequence goes on from CM046877.1 coordinate 489,597,433, forward strand.
AAAATTAGCATTTATGGCGATTCGAAGCGCTGTAAGTTATTCCAGCTACGTTCTCTCCAATCTCCCCTCCAAACAAACCCCTTTACGGCTTTTACCTGAAGTATGTAACAAGTTTAAAACCCCCGACCCAGATCCGACTGCCGGAAAATCCAATCCTCCGAAGACGAGTAAATGGTTTTCGACCGCTGCGAGTGGGCTTTCAGGTCTGGAGAGTGGGCTTAAGGCGTCTTCACCGGCTCTGGGTGCGATTTTTAATTTGGTCAAGTCAACTGGTGTTAGTGGGAGTGGGGTAAGTCCTTTAGGGATTAGTCCGGTTAAACCGAGTGCGTTTATTCCGTTTTTGCAAGGTTTACAACGTCTTCCGTGTAACGAGATTAATAGTGGTGAGGTTGATAAAGGTGGGACGAGGAAGAGTAATGAGAGTAGTAGTGCGGTTAGCAAGGTTAGCCCGGTTAGCGCGGTTAATGCGCGTGTTACTAGGTCTGAGATTGTTAGTGCTGCAGTTAAGACGGTTAGCGCGGCTAACGCAAGTGTTACTATGTCTGAGGTTGTTAGTGCTGCAGTTAAGACGGTTAGCACTGCTAGTGCGAGTGTTGGTCTTAAGAGTGTGGAGAGATCGTGTGATAAGGTTGTGAGTGGAAGGAGTAGTAGTTGGATGTCGAAGGTGTTGAATGTGTGTTCGGATGATGCTAAGGCCGCGTTTACAGCTTTGAGCGTTAGTATATTGTTTAGGTCGCAGTTGGCTGAGCCTAGGTCGATTCCGTCTGCGTCTATGAGTCCTACGCTTGATGTTGGTGACCGGATTATGGCTGAGAAGGTATAATCTATAATTCAAATGTTTTGTGAATTGATTGATCAATAATAATGTGATTTAGGTTTTGTATGCTAGATTCTTAAAAACTGTAAGAGTAAATGATTTAACTTGTTGAGGTTGTGGTTGCAGTAGGCTGAACTAGGTTTAGGTGTTGGTGGTTTATCATTTCTATGATGCATTATTATTCTAGGATTAATATAAGTCTATGTGATAAAGCTAATTTGCTGATAGCATAGATTTAATGTGGACTTGTGGTTTCTTTAGCGGATTAATGTTATTAAGTGCTTGCTCGCGATTTTGTAAATTTCCTTGTTCTATCTTTTAGCTCATGATGCTAGTTTTTGTTATTCAAGTGTTCTGAAGCCAGTTTTTGGCTGTTTTAGGATTCATTTTTAGTTTTTGAGCCTTGAGGGATGATGATGTTTTTCTCTTTTCTGAGATTGAGTAAGATCAGTATAGTACTCCTTGTAGTTTTCATAGCTGTATATTCGACCAAGAGACTTGCAATTTGTAGAGATCATGTGAAACATTAACTGAACTAGTGTTTTGTTTGGTATGCTAGATTATACTCTTGTTGGTTATCATATGCTGGATAATAATTAGCTTATGAATATCAATGTTACAATGGAGAGAAGGGTCTATGGTACTTGATAATTCTAAATTGCCAATATGTTAAAAACCAGGGCTTGTGTTTTTTCGTAGCAGATTTAGAGGTGTTATTAAGCAATTGCTTCATAATTTGTTAATGCTTTTTAGTAACATTTTGAAGGATTTTCGGTGTTTTGCTTCAGCAGTTCTGCATCATTTGATTGTATGCAATAAGATATTTGCAGACCGTAGTAACAAGTATAAATGATATCGCTTGATAGATTGGACAACTAATGTTGGTGTTTCTGAATTGCGGATAGTTTTTTTTAAGATTCTGAGTTTTTTTCTCCTCATAATGATGTAGGTGTCATACATCTTTCGGAGGCCAGAAGTTTCTGATATTGTAATATTTAAGGCCCCTCCTATTCTCCAGGTGAAATTTTAGTTTTAAAGTTTTGCACTTCTTTTGAGCAACAGTCCCATGTGGTAATCCTATATCGGCTCTATGGTTTTTGTTGTTGATTCATTGTTCTTGATTCATGTAATGCAGGAATATGGGTTCAGTTCTGGTGATGTATTTATAAAAAGAATTGTTGCGAAGGCCGGAGATTGTGTTGAGGTTATATACTTTTAATATTATATACTCTTTTATTAGATTTCTAGCACATGTCTTGATGACAGACATGCTTATTTAATTATGTTATTTTCAGGTTCGAGGGGGTAAGCTGTTGGTGAATGGTGTTGCTCAAGATGAAGAATTCATCTTAGAGCCATTGGCTTATGAAATGCAACCTACGGTACTTTCTTTAACTTCTCTGAGTTCATTATGTTACTAGTACAAAGATCGTATCTTTATGACTTTCTATTGTTATTTAGATTGTGCCAGAAGGCTATGTGTTTGTGATGGGCGACAATCGTAACAACAGTTTCGACTCACACAACTGGTAAATCTTGCCTTTTAAATAGTCTTTTAAGTATGTAATTAGTTTAAATACGGGGATAATCTCTTCTAGAATACTGTTTATCTTTTATAGTAGAGTAAATTGCAAAAATTGTTGGTGCGGCTTTCGTCTGTCCCAAAGTAAAATGGCTAAAATGCCCCAAAGTTAAATGATGGTCCCGCTTGGGGGAAATAGCATTTTAGCAACTTTACTTTGAGGCGGGTGGATTTTCGCACCAAGGTTTCTCACGGGTCACGGGGACGACGCTTATACTTTTGAAAAGGTAGGGACTGCGTCTGTGATTTGGACATACTACATGGATTATGTTTGCATCTTACTTCAAATAACGTGGAATAATACAATCAAGAAAATTATGTGTAAAAGGAGCATACATTTGAGCCAGTTTCTGTTTTATGGAACATTCTTCTAAAATAAATGTATTCTAATCTCTAGAGGATACATGATTATGCAGGGGTCCACTTCCTATAGAAAACATTGTGGGCAGATCTGTGTTCCGCTATTGGCCACCCACAAAATTGTCGGACACAATATATGAAGCAAAAAGAGGTGTTGCACATTCTTGACCCTTCCCACCCGTGAATCTTGAATGACTCTTTTTTTGACAGTTTCCTTTTTGTCCCTCTCTTTGCTCTATGTTTTTCGCTCGTCATCCCCCGAGCATTGTAAATACATCCTCGTCTGCAATCGTCAATGTCTATCTATATGTGATTGGACAAATCTTTCTCATCAGTTTCTTAATTCACCTTTCTTTATGTGGCTAATTTTGGCCTTTTTAGGATTCATTTTTTCTTTCTGTGTAGTCTGTACTAAAAGCATGTCAAAATTATTTTCTTTTTGGGAGATTCAGTAAACATTGAATAAAGTGTAACAATTCTTGTAGCCTTGTAAGCTTATTTAGCATAACTTTGGTGCTGCAAATATGGCTTTCATTGAAAGTACATGCCATTCACAGGCTTAGTTAGTTTTTTGCACAGTTTATTCACATCTTTTTATTGTTCAACTTGTGGAGATGAACCAGACCGAAAGTACTGAAAGCAGATTTGAGATTCACATATACCGCTACTGGTTACTTCATATTTGATAGAAACTGGAAATATGCTGCAACACAGCCAGGAAGTTCTATTTCATGTATTCAGTCCACTTGAAATATTTTTACATGGAGGCTTGAAAAGTTGTTAATGGGCGCATCACAGTGTGGGGTTTGCTCCATGATATTTTGCATTCAACTCTCTGTCTTTATGTTTGTGAAAAGATCTCAAACTCCCTCAGCAAGGGCTAAAATTTATCTCTCATTTTTTTATTGTCACCTTTATAATTTGTACACCTTTTTACTACAACTAATAAAGAGAACCAACTGAACCGGAACAAAAACTGATCTTGTGAAAAATATGAACCAAGAAGTCAAAAACCGAACCGAAGTGACTCGGTTTGATTTGGGTTTGTGTCGGTCCATTCGGTTCGATGTGTTTTTCTCAGTTTTGGCTCGAACCAACCGAAACTGCAGCCGAAATTATAAATATATAGAATCAAAGATCGGATCTTTATAGCTGCTTCGGTTTCGGTCGGACCAGTTCGGCTTGGTTTGCGGTTCGATTCGATTTTCGGTTGGCTTCACACTATTTATCATACACAAAGTAGTCACGTTACAAAAGAATTAGTTCACGATATTTTCTTGTCGAATGTCATAGAACAGCCATATTTCACCAAAACCTAGCTAGCTAGTGCTAAAAATTTATTTGTCACTTTTATAATTTGTACACCTTTTTACTACATAAAACTGGAATAAAGGTAGGGCTAGAATGTGACTTTTGGGCCCAAAATTATATGCTTTTCCAAGCGTAAGTGAGATTATCAACCTATTGTCCTATTCACACAATGCAAGATACAGTGTATACACGACTTGATGGGTTTATGACTGGTTTTATGTGTTTATATTTGAATGATTTAGTCACTGCTGTTTGGGTCAGGACCAACATAATATCCAACCAAATCTTCTGGAGAGTGAGGACCACGTTTGTATATAACTAACTAGGGTGGTGGACACGAGAAAACCCACAGGACCACCCACTTCTTTTTTTCCTTGCGGGAGCACCTGACCCACGTTCGGCAAAACCCAAAAAAAACTTTGATGCCGGACTTGAGGAGTCCCGAAACAAAGTAAAGAGAGATAGGAAGAGATAAAATTAATATTATTGGTTGTTGGGGGTGGTCTGTTCGTGTATTTAGTACGGGTATTAACATTTTGAGTCGAGCTGAGTCGCATTTTGGCATAAACAAGCTATGTTCGTTTATTAATTACCTGGCTTAAGCTCGATTAAACTTTTATTAATTGGCTCGAGTTTATTTTTGTTATTTTTTGAACTCGAGCTTGAAGCTCTTTTAAGATTTTTGACTTGTTTTACTCGTACAGTAAACTAACTTTCAAATTTAAGATGCTCATATAGTAGATTCAACTTGCTAGGCTCGTTTATTAACTCAAGCTAAATCTCGGAAGCTTGTATAATTTTTTTTATAAAGGCATCCACTATAGTGGTTTATAAAAAGGTTTATACAAACGTGAAGAGGTCTAAAAACTTATAAAATATAGTGACGATCTATTTCAAGCTTACGTGACATAAAGAGGTCTAAAAAATTGAACCTCTTCATAATCTAATATATTTAACGAGGTTTACACATAGTGAAGATACTTTTATAAAACCAAAAATTTTTAATGTCATGATACATTTTATCAGAACCAGGATGAATGGAATATTTAGATTTATGGGATTCCAACATGATTAAATCTCTTAAGCCTCCAAACTTAGGTATCCACATACGACCTCTTAAGCATTTCACTCTATCAGCTCTAACCTCTAAAGGATCTCCTTCTCCTCGAAACCCTTCATTATCAAAATTTTCTTTCTTACAGGCTTCTATTTGTGCATTCCTAATTTGTTCAGGCAAATTATTGTGCACAGTCAGGACTAGAGAACGTATCATGATAGGATCTCTATCCTTTCTACTTAATGCATCGGCAACAACATTTGCTTTTCCTGAGTGATATTTTATATCACAATCATAATCACTTAGCAGTTCTATCCATCTTCGTTGCCTCATGTTTAATTCCTTTTGATCGAGAGTATACTGTAGGCTTTTATGATCGGTGAATACCGTACACTTGGCGCCATACAGATAATGTCTCCACAACCTAAGAGCAAAGACTACAGGTCCTAACTCAAGATCATGAGTAGCATAATTCTCCTCATTTTTCCTTAATTGCCTAGAAGCATAAGCTATCACCTTTTCTCGCTGCATCAAGACAACTCCATAACCTCTAAGAGATACATCACAAAATACTACAAAATCTTCACTTCCGTCGGGTAATAATAAAATTAGTGCACTACATAATTTTTGCTTCAATATCTGAAATGTTTCATCTTCTTCACTTCCCCAAACGAAAGGTTTATTTTTCTAAGTAAGCTTGGTCAAGGGTTTAGCTATTAAAGAAAATTCTTTAATGAATCGTCTATAATAGCCAACCAATCCTAAAAATTATCGCACCTCCGTTGGCGTTGTCGGTGCAGACCAATTCTTAATGGCTTCAACCTTTGCCGGATCAACATGAATTCCATCTTTGTTAATCACATGACCAAGAATTGCACAGAGTCCAACCAAAAATCACATTTCGAAAACTTAGCATACAACTATTCATCCTTTAACAAGCTCAAGATAATCCTTAAGTGTTCTCCATGTTCCTCTTTATTCTTAGAATAGATTAGAATGTCGTCAATAAACACGATCACAAATTTATCCAAATAGGATTTGCACACTCGATTCATTAGATCCATGAATACCGCAGGTGCGTTAGTTAGCCCAAATGGCATCACTTGAAGTTCATAGTGTCCATAACGAGTTCTAAATGCAGTTATAGGAATATCTTCTTCACGGACGCAAAGTTGATGATATCCAGACCGCAAATCTATCTTAGAATACACACTAGAGCCTTGTAGTTGATCAAATAAATCATCAATCCTTGGTAAAGGATATCGATTTTTGATTGTCAACTTATTCAGCTCACGGTAATCGATGCACATACGGAAAGATCCATCCTTCTTCTTAACGAACAAGACTGGAGCTCCCCAAGGTGACGAGCTCGGTCGAATAAAACCTTTATCAGACAACTCATTGAGTTGTTCGGATAATTCCTTTAATTCAGAAGGTGCTAATCGGTAAGGCGCACGTGCCACCGGCGCAACACCAGGAATTAGATCGATTCGAAACTCGACTTGCCTTATGGGCGGAAGTCCGGGTAAATCATTGGGAATTACCTCTGGAAAATCACAGATAATAGGCACATCTTCCAATCGTTTCTCCTTAGACTCATTCCCGATCACTTGAGCTAAGAATAGCTCGCAACCGTTCCTGATGTACTTTTGGACTTTAATACATGAAACGATTTTCAAACGGGATTCACTTCGATTACCATCAATTACTAACGTCCTATTCCTAAGAGGAATCTTAACCTTCTTTTCTCCACATAAAATTGTAGCATTATTCAAGGATAACCAATCCATACCAATAATAATATCAACACTACCTAGTTCTATTAACATCAAATCAATTGGGAAGAAATGGTTCAAGAGATTTAGAGAGCATCCTTTTAACAACTTATTTGTTTTTACCAATTTATCGTCAGCCAATTCTACTTCGTAACTGGTATTTATCTCAACAGGTTCAATGTCAATAAGGGCACTAAATTTAGTAGATACAAAGCTCCTATCAGCACCCGAATCAAATAAAGCAACATCATAATGATTGTTGACTAAAAACTTACCAGTAACGACATTCGGATCCTCTTTCTTAACCTCAACCGTTCCAAGTTGATAAGCACCATCCTGGTGGTTTCTTCCAGGTCCAATCCTTTTCAACTTGGGGCAATCCGGTTTCTTATGACCTTCTTCACTACAGTTGAAGCAAATGACTCCCCTCTTACACTTTTCCACTTTGTGTCCTAGCTTTTCGCAATTTCAGCACTTCCAACAGTCGCCAACATGTTTCTTATTACCACACTTAGGACACTTTTCATCATTGTGCGGTGTGTTATTGGTAAGAGTATTTGCATTCCCCCTTCTTTGATTTTGACGACGATTAAAATTCTGCCTATTGTCACCGCGACCTCCACGATCGCCTTCACCTTTTCTTTTTTCACCAGCATGTGCTTCATCCTCCTTGTCCTGAATGATTTGTCCAATGAGTTGGTAAGCCATTCGAACCGCATCATCAATGGTCAATGGTTTTGATGATGTCACATCCCCTCGGATATTCTTGGTCAACCCTTTAATGTATTGTTCAATTCTGATCTATTCGGGTTCCACCAATCGAGGACACAGCAAGGCCAACTCATGGAATCAGTTTGTGTAGCTATCAATGTCCACACCTTTCATTCTCAGATGAATCAACTCTTGTTCCAACCGTATAATCACACTACGGGGACAGAACTCCAGAGTCATCCACTTTTTAATTTCAACCCAACGAGTAGTATTAGCAACATCAATGCCCATGAAAGCAATTCTCCCATTCCACCAAGTCAATGCACGACCTCTAAGAGTAGCCATAGCAAAAGTCACCTTATCCTCATCCTTACACTTACTAATTCGAAACACCGACTTAATCTTTTCAATCCACTGACTTAATCCTACAGCACCTTCAGTTCCATTAAAAGGGAGTGGTTCACACTTCATGAACGTCACATAAGTACAACCACCGAATTCAGGCGCATTAGGTCCAAGTCCTCCTACATTTCCTCCAACATTAACATTCACATTATTAGCATTCACATTCACATTATTACCACCAATTCCACTACCGCTAGCTCCACTAGCGCCAGCTCCACTAGCGCCAGCTCCACTACCGCCAGCTCCATTTCTAGCATTTGCCATAAATTCAGCCATAGATGCGGCAACTTGTTCCGCAATGATCCTACGCACATCATCCTCAGTCACAGCTCTCTTGGGCGGCATGATTCTATAATTGCACAATTTCAAAGTATATTAAACATTTACTCAATGAGGGATTTATATAAGATGGATTGAATTGATAATCAAGGAAGCAAGATACAAATAAGGCACGATATGGAATTCAAGACAAAAGATACATATTTCATTAGATTATAACAACCACATCGTCTTAGTTAAAGTTCCACATCAAAATTCCTAGCACTATACATGCCCAAAATTCGTGCCAGATCTACTAACCAATATGTCGGTTTAGTTAAAGTTTACAAAAGATACAAAAGATACTACTAAAGATAGACTGGTCTACTGAGAACTGCTAGAAGGTCCATCATCCATCGTCTTTGGTATCTTCCTCGGACGATCACAAGACACATCTTCAGCTGGGCGCTTACGAATCACTCCTTTCTCGACCATCTCAGTATAAAACTGTTAGCCCTATATTTTATATATAGTCGAACAATAATGTAATAGGTCATCTTAGTCGTTAATGGTCTTGTATTGTAATAGGTTAGTTGGGTTAACCGGGCTTGGACTTTAAGCTAACATTGTATAAGTTAGGGGCATAAGCCCAAGTGCAAGCCAAGCCCGACCCAAGAAACAAGCCCATGAGCCCGCCAAGCTCATGGGTATATAAACCCTCTTCCATGTGTGGAAGAGGGTGTTGGTTACTTTCACTTTCTATCTCTAAAGTTTAACCTTCCACCAATTCTCTCTAGTTTCTCTCTCTACTTTTCTTCTCTTTCTCTCTCTAGAATCTTGTGTTATGGATTAAGTGGGATTAACATTTGGTATCAAGAGCCTATAGTAGATAGGTGATTGAAGTTCGTGTGGTTTTGTTCTATTAAAATTCGTGGGTTTTTCAAGCTTCCTCAAGCTCGAATTTGAAATTTTTTGTGTTTTTGTGGTTTAGATCGTTATACAAATCATCTACATAGTCGTGGTAGTGATTTGTGCTATTTGGTTTGGTCAAAAACGCAATTTTTTGGGTGTTTGGCTTCATTTTTGGCTTGAAAACTCGAAAATCTACAAGTACATCTGAGATCCACTTTTTAGCATAATTTCGCAATATTGTTCAACATTGCGAAATTGTATCATTTCTAGTATTGCGAAATTGAATAATTTTGTGTATTGCGGAATTGAATAATTCTGGATATTGCGGAATTGAATAATTCTGGGTATTGCGGAATTGTATGATTTCCATTATTGCGGAATTGTATACTTCTTGGTATTGCGGAATTGAATAATTCTGGGGATTGCGGAATTATACCGTTTGGTGATTGCGGAATTATACCATCTTGGTGATTGCGGAATCATACCATTTGGTGATTGCGGAATTATACCATTTTGGTTATTGCGGAATTATACCATCTTGGTTATTGCGGAATTATACCATCTTGATCATTGCGGAATTATGGCCTAAGGATTGCGGAATCATATATTGAATCACATTGCGAAATTGTAACTTTTGATTGCGGAATCATATCCTCTTCTCACATTGCGGAATCATTGCATACCTACATTGCGGAATCTTAGCCAATTTTTTTTCGAGCATTTTATAGACTTAGCCACTATCTAGACTAGTCTCGGAACATAGTTTACACGAAGATTAAAAAAAAAGAGTTAAAATGTTTTAGGTCAAGTAAATTCAAATTTTTTCCCCACTAGTTTTTGGCTATTTCTAACTCAATTTCAAAATTTGGCGATACCAAATTTTTTGGCTTAACGTTATGTCGGACTGAGGAATTTATTGTCGGACTGAAGATTCTCGGAACGCTACAAAATTTTAACCACACCCCATCACAACAAATCTACTAAGATCTGTAATTCATTCACAAGTATTCACCATGTCTAACAACAACATCAACAATGCGACGGCTAATCAAATTCGTTTTGAACAAGGTGACAATGGTAATCCACCTGTGCTCACTGCCGGTTGCTACGTTCAGTGGAGATCTCGTTTCCTTAGATTTCTCGACACTAAGGAGAACCGAACCGCTCTTCGTCATTGCCTTGAGAATCCACCTCCTGTTTTTGAATTCAAACCCATCACCACACAAGCAGAGGATGGTACTTCATCAACTACACGAGCTATGGAGAATTTCGATACATGTCCTGCTGAGAAAAAGAAACTCCTCCAAGCTGAAGCTGATGCTGTGAACTACATACCCACTGGGATTAATAATGATATCTATTCCACGGTTGATGCATGTCCTAATGCTATGGAAATGTGGAATGCAATTCATCGATTAAAGCAAGGTGAGTCAATCAATGTTCAAGATCTCGAGACTAATCTACTTTTGGAGTTTGGAAAATTCACATCTGAAGATGGTGAATCCATTTACTCATATTACTCGAGATTTTACAAGATGATGAATGAGCTTTCCAGAAATCAGTGCACCATCTCCAATCATCATGCCAATGTTCAGTTTCTACTTCAACTAAAACCGGAATGGCAAAGATTTGTGACTTTGGTTAAACAAAAGGAAGATATCAAGACTATATCTTATCACAAACTTTATGATATCTTGAAACAACATCAGAATGAAGTGAGTGAACTAAGGGCTGAAAAGGCAGAACGGTCTGCTAACACTATTGCTTTTATGGCTGCTACTTCAACAAAACCCGTTCCCCGTTAACAACCACCTACTCATTCCTCAAAGTCATCAAGCTCATCCACCAAACCTCTAACTACTAAACACAAAGCAAAAGCAATTTTCCCTACTCCACCTCCAAAGTATGACACCCACAGATGGAGACAATGATGATGAACAAACTTCAAGGGACAAGAAGATTGAGGAACTCATGTCTTTACTCACCACAACTTATAAGAAGATCTACAAACTTACCAACAACAACCTCAGATCATCATCCAATGCTCGATATAAGGAAGTTGATCATGCACCTAGGTATGATCGTGATGCTAGGTATGATAATCAGAGGATGCCGAATCAAGTTGGGGCTAGAGATACTGTAGGCACTCCGGTTGTGAAGAAGACTGGGATTCAATGCTTAAATTGCAAGGGATTTGGGCACATGGCTAGGGAATGTAAGAAGCCAAAACGGGTTAAGGATTCGGGATATCACAAGGAAAAGATGTTGATGTGTAAGAAAGAAGAAGCAGGAATTCCACTCACAGTAGATGAAGTTGACTGGCGTGATGACACTAATGATGAAGCCGATGATCAAGAGTTGGAGGCACATTATGTGTACATGGCAAAGATTCAAGAAGTGATTCCAGAGACTGCTGATACTTCTGGACCTATCTTTGACACTGAGCCAATTGAAAAGGTACCAACATATGATAACTATAATGTGTTTGCTAATGAACGACGGAATCCTGAGCAACCCGAAAGCATCAATGGCACATATGTAATGGACACGGAGGATAGCAATATCTCTACGGATTCACAGCATATGTGTAATGATGACGGTAATGATGCTCAGGATACTGACTCGGATGAGGACCGTGATTTGCTTGTGTCTATTATTGATTCTTTAAAACATGAAATTGAGGAAAACAAAGAGGCTAATAAACGTTTGAAGCAAGCAAACACATCCTTAGTCGAGGAGATAGACAGGCTTAAAGAGTGTGATTATGTAAAAGAAGTTGATCCACGAGTTGCAATAGCTAATGGTTTGGTATATGAACGTAAGGTGCTCAACGAACAATATTGTTCTGAAGTAACACACGAAATTCATATGTCAAAACAAAAGATATCGGAACTTAAAGAACAACTGCTGCTACATAAACTCCAGATTACTGAGTTAGAGTCGGTTAACAAAGAACAAACTGAGCTTTATGAAACTCGTGAAGAAAAGTGTAAGAACTAATCACACGACTTATAGAATAAGGAATATAGATGAATAAGATCAAGATTAAAACTAAGAATGGAATATTAGATTAGATGAAGAAGAACTAGAAAGATACAAGGTAGATGATTCTAGTGAGATAAACTAAGGAGAGTTTCTCTCTCTAAAACAAGAAGAAGAGAAAAGATACAATAGGAGACACACACACAAATGAGGATGGTTATGCCTTTTATACTAAGGCTTACATGAATAGGAGGCCTTCTTCATTTGTGTGTTCGGGACTAATTCCCGTTACATACATAACAATGACATAGAACTCTCGACACCGTTGAGTAGCATTTTCCATGAGCTTTGCAACGATATATTATATGACCATCACTTTAAATACTTCTAACAATCTCCCCCTAAGGGGTGGTCATATAATATGTGACTTCACTTCTTTGACCATCACTTTAAATACTTCTAACAATCTCCCCCTAAGTGGTGGTCATGTATTATGTGACTTCACTTCTTTTTTGTTGCAGACTTTGTAGCTCGTTGTCTTGAGAGTTCTTTCATCATTCCTTTCATGACTTGTGATCTTGGATCTTTGATGTTTGCCTTGACTTGATCTTGAAACTTTGCCAACTTGTGTTCTTGTGTCTTTACCCACATACTCATGTTTTGAGTTGACATGAAAGCTTGTTAACAATCTCCCTTGATCATCAGAGTAGCGGAAGTCTTTGTCTTTAGATGTTCTTGAGCTTTCTTCAATAATCCTAAATATGTGGCCTTGAATTGCGACTCTTGAGATAACGTCACCGTTTGCATTCCACCGGTTTCCCGTTATACAGTACGAATACTGTACCTGTGATCAGGTAAGTTCAAAGAACTTCCTTGACAGGATTTCCAGCTGTGGTAGCCGTTCTCAATACTTGAATATATCGAAAGATAATTCAAAGTAAGGAGTGAATCATGCAGTTCCATTCTACTGATTGAGTCATCAATTCACTTTCCTGGAACAAGTCTGAATCAATTAAGAATCAAACCATCGTTGCTTTCTAGTTGACACAAGTTTGATTCATATAGAATCGCACAAGTTACCTACCGCAGTGCTGTTTGATGATGACACTGGAAGGATTTCCATTCGTCACTGTAAATACTGAGAAGTATTACTCTGAATGTTCTGGCAAGATCATAAAGATATCACGTCGAGACCTGGAACGAGTTTGAATCAATTAAGAATCAAACCACTGTTGCTTTCCAGTTAACATATGTTTAATTCAAGTGAATCTTACATATGACCTACCACAGTGCTGTTTGATGTTAACACTGGAAGGATTTCCATTCATCATTGTGAATACTAAAGAGTATCACTCTGAATGTTCTAGCAATACCACAAGGATAGAGCGTAGGACTCTGTAAATCATCGCTTGTGTCCTAATGATGAACAACAATTGATCTATGGAATAAGTGTCCTAATGAGATTTTTTATGAATCTCGTTGGCTCTAGACTCTATAAGTGCACGTTGATTTGGTGATCGGAGGCTGGAGCAGACTGCCACCTATTCAATATCTACTATCTCGGAGTGAGAAAGTCGATAGAAATGAGTTGAACTCCGTGACAATAAAACAAACTTCTTTTGAGAGAAGCTTGAGTAGGCTGGGAGGGGTTGTGCATTGCATCACTGGGTCCATGATGCTTTGTCTTCAGTATCAGAAATCATCAAAGTGATTCTGATAATAGATGTATTGACCCGGTTTCTGCCTAAGTTGTATGGAGGGCTTCTTTCTTTACACCCTTTATCCTTACATTTCTTTTTCATTCTTCAACCCCTTCAATGCTTACCAAGACGTCATAACTAGCACCTTGTTGTGATTGTTCCAGTGCTAGCTTAAGTCATTAGTCGGCATTATTCCCGTACACTCAACTACTCCATCTTTCCTAAGGACTTCTAGGTTCTAATGGATTGTCCCTGGGAAGATCCCTCCGGTTCTGGTTGGATCATAGGACGAATACCTAACCACCTTTTGACACCAATACCATCGTGAATTTATGTGTTGAAGGGTATAGATATCGTAACCAGAAAGATCATCTGAAAATGCAGTCAAGATGTTGAAGAAATCAATGTTTACACCTTGAAAGTTTTCTATATCACCAAAAACGCTCCCCCTACATATGTACATCATAAAAGGAAAGGTTTTTGCACATATTAGGAAGAGAAAGCACTTACATCAAAGATATTATCCAAGACAACACATTTTAATCACTATTCTCCCCCTCAAAAATTGCATGAAATTGAAATTTTTGTGAAATTAGTGATGAAACATGGAGAGAATAATGTGTCATGAAATTTTGGAATAAATGTTTATGAAATCATTATACTCCCCCTTGAAAAGATATTCTATTTAAATAGGGGAGTATATGAGCACATTGTTTTGAAATACCTTGAAAAATTGTGCTCAAAAGTCCGTGAAAATTGGGTTCATGAGCTTAAAACTTTGAATGATTTGATAAAAGCTCATGACCGAGAAAAGCGAATTTCTCGTTGTTGAGGATAAGTCAACGACTTTCCTTTCTTTTGGGGACCGGGTTATAATCTGACATGTGACTATAAGCCATTATGTTGAGCTCAAAACATTGAATGTTTTGTGACAAGCTCAACCCGAGATAGATTGCTCTACCCGTTATTAGGATAAGTTATCTTTAAAGATACACTTGCCTTTATTTGAAGTTCGAGTTACAGTCTGACATTTAACTGTAAGTCATTTACATGAGCTTAAAACATGGAATGTTTTTATCGGAAGCTCATGACCGAGAAAGTTTTATTTTCTCGTTGTTAAGGATAAGTTATCATCCGTGATCAACTTTCCTTTCTTTGAGGCACGAGTCACAATCTGAGGTAACTGCAAATCACTTGAAGAAAGAGGAAATGACATGTTTTGAAAAACATTTAAACTCTCATTCGAACTTTATGTACGTACTCGTGTCGTTTTTGAACAACATTTCTAAGTGCGTCCATATTATCGATGCTGAGAGACATGTCGAAGAAGAATATTTTTTGGTATTTTTGAAAAATTTTCACATTTTTTATTTTGTTTTTATAAGTTTTATATTTTTGTATTTTGATTTTCAATGTTTTCGAAAATAATCCAAAATAGACCTTTGTACAGCAGAAGAAGGTGATGTCGAATACAGAATTGGAACCCTTTGAAGAAATGGATTCAGAATCCGCTGAAGTACCTGCAATGACAGAAGAAGAATTTTCACAAATACTAGTGTTAGGAGTAACAAATGCATTTTCTACATTCAAGACACTCGCATTAGTGCTGGAGCAGGTGTCATCACTCTTCTTGATGGGAATTCACTTAAGACCGACTTCCTTAAAGATCCTACCCGTGGGTTTCCACTGAAGACTAGATCTAGGATTAGTGTTCTCTTGCACATCGGAAGACTTCTTTGGAGAGAAACTAGGTCCTGCATTGATCCGCCTTGAGGATTTATTGACATTGCTTTTCTTTGTGACGGGTGGGAATCTCCTTGTTGGCTTATGGGATTCTGCATTCTTTCTCTATGTGAAAGAACGAGAGTTTACCTCATAGAGGTATTGCAGAATGCAATGAGCATGATTTCCATGGTGAATGCCCTTTTTGCACGTGGGGCATACAGGGAGTTTGGGATTCTCGAAAGGTCTTGTGTACCTAGGGTTTGCTGACCGTTCAGGCACTATGTTCGAAACACGGCTACTCATTGGTGATTGCCAATTCCTAGGTTGTTGGGAAGGGGTCCTAGGTTTTGGTTGATGACCATTAGGTGTGTGTTGAACTCTAGTGGTTGTTGGTTTACTAGGTTTTGAATACACATGGTTTACTTTCTGAATGTTCCCTTTTTGCTTACCATCCCCTAGGTTTTTGGTTTGACCAACGTCATTTGAACCATTAGATTCCTTTGTGGGCGTAAGAGTCACACACTTGGGAGTACTCTTAGGAGTAGTGCAAGGTGCATTCACAGAGTTGTGTTTAGCAAGAGTGGGTTTTCTAAATGGAGGAACATAGGGTGAGATGGCTGGTTTTGGTACAGTCGATGGCACATCGGTATTAGGAGGTAACCTAGAAACATTAGAAGGCGGTTTTCCTAAGATAGATGGCTTTGGTACTTTGTACGCATTGGGTTGTCTAACAACTGATTTTACAACCTTAGGTTCCACAGTTTTTCCACCCATTTTTCCAACAAGTTTCTGCAACTCAGCAATCGCGATGTCTTTGTCTTGCAACTGAGCTTTCAGATCAGAAATATCCTTACTCTTTTCATTCAATTCACGAAACGATTCAGAGAGTTTTACTTGTAAATTACTGTCATCAGGAACTTTTCCAACTTTGGTTTGCAAAGCAAGTTCAAGAGAATGACAATGTTTCTGAAGAAAATCATATCGGTGTTGAAGAATCGTGAACTCTTTTTGATTAACATTTGTTGAAGGCTCACTGTCATGATATTCACCTCCTAACTGAGCTTTTAGCTGTTCGATTGTTTGTTGCAGTTCATTGTAAGCTTTATCATACGAGAGTTTGTCATCCTTACATTCATCACATTTTTTGACATATTTATTCCAAAGATCGGTGAATTCGTTGTCCTTATTGATGACATAAGACTCCATTTTCTCTTTCATACGATCAAGCTCATTTTGGAGGGTTTCATTGTCTGACACAGAAATGTTTACCGCAACGGGGTTACTATCAACACAATCACCACTGTCACTTGATTTCGAGAGACATGCGAGGTCGCTTTCCAAAACTTTAATTCTATCAAGAGATTCATCAGCCTCCTTCGCCAAAGATTTAAAGTCTTCAACAAATTTGGCTAGTTCTTTTAGAAAAGCGTTCTCAAGATTGCCTATCCTCGCATCAACTTGATTAATAATCGGATTGATTTCAGTATGAAGCACTTTTTGTAACTCGACATGAACGGGTGATGTAAAGTTTCCTCCAGTCATTTTGGCGTTAACAACCCGTTTGAGAATGACAAAATTATCTTTGAGCTCGTTAAGAAATCGTCGTGCAACACTCGGTTTAGGAGGATCCTCTGTCAATTCCTCACTAGGTAGCAAAAGCAATTCGGTACTAGTTTTAGATCGAACAAAAACCGTTGGAGGATTAACTTTTGGATAGTAAACAGGTGTCACTTCTTTATCAAGCTTTTTCATTCTTAAACGAGTTTCTTCAGCAAGTTCAGTAGTTTCCTCAGAATCATGCACACTAGGAGGATCATGCTCATCAGACAGGAGCACACTACCATTATATAGAGTTTGATTTGTGGCCTGAACCTGCTTAAGATATTCTGGATTGGGAGGAAGAGGACAACCTAAAGCCATTTTGTAACGGGTGTAATTTATCTCATTCGCTTTAGGTGCGAGCATATTTATCGTCTGCATAGATTGTCCACGTTTTACCAAAAGGTTGTCTAAGTCCCTAATCCTATCCTGAGCATTGCAAAAATCCTCAAGAAGCCCATCTTCTCGAATTTTGAAATCATGTTTCAGCTTTTTTATTTCTCCTTTTAAATCAGAAACGATAGATTTTTCAGTTGAAAGCTGTTTATTAAGAGAGGTGATTTCATCATTCAATTCGCTTATCTTTTTTGCACTACTTAAATGTAAGGCATTTAATTTCTTAGTGGTGCATTTTTCTTGATAAACCGATGTAGCATGAGCTTGTTCAAGTTCCTTGATTTTAGCATGATGAATCTCAAAACTTTTCTCCCGTTCCTTATATCCCGCAAGCTCAGTGGTCAATTTGGCATTAGTTTCTCTAAATTTATTATTAACCACATTCGCATGAGCAACATCCTTGGCAAGCTTATCAAATAATGATTTATAATACGCATGCGTCTCGTCAGGAAGGGTTGTAGGTTGGGCAACTTGATCCCCACTAAGGTTCACACTGGGTGCATTAGAAATAATATTGCTATTATTCGTTTGAACCCCGTGTGTCTCAGTGGAAGGCTCAAGTGACTCAGTATACTTTTCCTCCTGATTAGACATATTATATAACTCATTAGCATTGAGACGTAGGTGTACCTCAGAGGAACCGTCTGAATCATACACAGGAGCTCTGTCAGGTTGAACTACCGATGTGGATGATTGTTGCGAATTAGCCATCAAGATGGAGTCGGGAGTCACCTCTTCTGCCTCATCATATGCTGCTGCAGATGCCATGATATCAAACTCTTCAGCTAGAAGTGGAATTCCTGCTTCTTCCTTTTGAGCTATAAGAAGCTGAGACTGGAGATGGGCAACATTCCTCTTCTTTCTTACATGTCTATCACGATGCTCAAAACCCGCAGCATCACTATCTTGTTGATAACTCATAGAAGAAGTCGTGTGAAAAACAGGATCTCAATTCGTAGAAAGCGTGAGTTGTAGTGTCAACAAAATCAAACTTTGCCAAAATTTTCCAGCCCGACAAAAAATTCCTCAGTCCGACAAAACGGTAAGCCGAAAAAAAATTTGAATCTCTAAGTTTTGAAATCGAGTTAGAAATAGCCAATAACTAGTAGGGAAAAAGTTTGAAAAAATGAAATTTTTAATGAAAAATAAAACCTAAAAAATTTGAAATTTGGCCTAAAAATTTGAATTTTTGTCCGAAAATTTGAATTTTTGGTCGAAATTTTTTCCGCATAGCCAAAATTTGAAATTGAAGCTTAAATGGCCTAAAAATGGTCTAGGAAAAATTAAATTTTACTATGGTTTTCCCGCCAAAAAACTCTTTTTTTTTTTTTTTAATCTTCGTGTAAACTATGTTCCGAGACTAGTCTAGATAGTGGCTAAGTCTAAAAATTACTCAAACAAAATTTCCATCAGAATGTTGATCGGAATGTGCAGATCGGAATCCTCTATCGGAATGTGCAGATCGGAATCCTAGATCGGAATGTGTCGATCGAAATCCTAGATCGGAATGTGTAGATCGGAATGTGCTTCTATCGGAATGTCCTACTATCGGAATCCTAGATCGCAATGATGACCTGTCGGAATGCTTAGATCGGAATGTTCAGATCGGAACCTTCAGATCGGAATGTGGCTAAGATCAATTTGGCAGAGTAACATCTCAAAGTTCCTTAAAAACCGTCGGAATCCCATATCGCAAAGAACGATCGGAATGTCCAGATCGGAATAGGTATCGAAATCTTTAGATCGCAAAGTAAAACCCTTGGGTTATTGCGATCAAAACCGTACTTACCTTTCCCGAAATTGTAGCTATCGCAATAAGAGAACTTTCTTCCAACTTTTTAGGCAACGATTTTAGCAACTTTTAGGCAACAAATTAGCAACTTTGAGGCAACAAATTCGTGTTTTTGAGCTAACCAAAATACCCACAACACGAATACTTGGAACAACAAAAAAAACACGATTTTTTTTTTTTTTTTTTTTTTTTGAATCTTTAGTAAAAAAATCAAAAACCCACGGAATTAACAAGAAACAAGGACAACACCAAAGAGTTATCCACGAATCCCTTGGGTCTGATACCACTTGTAAGAACTAATCACACGACTTATAGAATAAGGAATATAGATGAATAAGATCAAGATTAAAACTAAGAATGGAATATTAGATTAGATGAAGAAGAACTAGAAAGATACAAGGTAGATGATTCTAGTGAGAGAAACTAAGGAGAGTTTCTCTCTCTAAAACAAGAAGAAGAGAAAAGATACAATAGGAGACACACACACAAATGAGGATGGTTATGCCTTTTATACTAAGGCTTACATGAATAGGAGGCCTTCCTCATTTGTGTGTTCGGGACTAATTCCCGTTACATACATAACAATGACATAGAACTCTCGACACCGTTGAGTAGCATTTTCCATGAGCTTTGCAACGATATATTATATGACCATCACTTTAAATACTTCTAACAAAAAGGATATTGAAAAAATTCTTGCTTTGGAAAAGAGATTCGAAACGTTAAACAACATTGTTTACAAAACGGGTCAGTCTATTCAAACCATGAATATGCTCAATAGAAATATGAAAACGAGTTTTGTCAAGCCTGAATATCTCAATAAAGTTCAAAGTACCAAGCCTGCTCTTTATGATATCGGTTGTTATGTTGATAATCTTGCTCTTATCCCTGACTGCGACGAAATCATTCGTCAACAAGAAGAAAGTCGATCAAACTTAAGTGACTTAATAAACCTTTCTGATTCTGATCATTATATTAAGTTTGTTCCTCAAAAAGAACTTTCCAAAGAACAAAATATGTATAATAGAGTTCCACCACCAAGTGATGAACCCCAAAAGAAAGTTTCTTTAAAAAAGGAGTTTCAAAAAGCAATCAATTTTGTTAGAAAAACAAATTTCGGACGAAAAGTAAAAGTGTTCAACAATTTGAGTTTATAAAACAAGGGGTTTTAAATTTGTACAAAGGTGTCGTCGATTATGAAAAAGTTTCTAGAGATACCGTTTGGAATATTAAACCTAACCCACAAGTAGAAGTCGTCATTCAACAATGTATTGTTCCAACCATCGATGATCTTTCAAACAATGTGGAAATGTTTTATAACGCTCTCACTGAGGAAATGTTAACTGATTTAAGTTATGTTAAATCTCTTGAAGATGAAGTTGATTTTCTTCAAATTAAATTAAAGACACAAGAACACCAACTTTCTAACGAAATTGATCGACTTTCTAAGGAATACTTCTATGCTGACCATATAAATGCTATACTTAGTGTGTATACCGATCTTGATCAGTATTGTCATGTAGCATGTCTAGTGTTAGAAACGGACGAGAAATGTCGCAATCTTGAAGTAGAGCTTTCGAAACAAATCCAGTCATATAAAAAACTTTCGAAAAGTTTTTCCCAACTTGAGAAACACTCCATTTCTCTTGAACTTGCTTTACAAAAAGGTGAAAAATCTCATAATCATAAAAAGTGTCAAGAAATGGCAGCTTCTTCAGTTCGAAAATTAAATGAAAAAGGTTTCGAAATAAATGATTTGAAAGCTCAACTACAAGAAAGAGATATAGCTATCAGTGAGCTACAAAAACTCATTGAGAAAATGAAAGGAAAGTCTGAATTGGGTAAACCATCCGCCGTTCGTCAACCGAATGCGGTTAAATGCCCTAAATCATCTATTTTGGGCAAACCCCCACAGACTTTGCCTAAGCTAGGAAATGATAAGAGCACAAATGTGATAGCACTTGGAATGTATAAGATGGACACTAGGTCCAATCAAACTGGAACACCGCGGTTACCTCAGAATACTAGGAAAACTAATCAACGTGTGTCTTCTTTTATAAGAGTAACTCCCACTACTAGCGTTAGCGGACCAAAGCTTAAGAGCACTAGGATTGAAGATAGAGTCATGTCTAACAATAGTCAAGGGAAGAAGATGGAAGTAGAAGACCATCGTAGGAATTTTAAGTTTTCTAAGAATAAAACGTCTGTAATTGCATGTAATGTTAGTTTGAATGTTAAGACTTTGAATGTTGAATTTGTTTGTGTTAAATGTGGAAAATGTGTTCGTTCTTTCAATCATGATGCTTGTGCTTTTAATCATAATGGCGTGAATGCTAGAACTAGGAAGCCTATTCTTATGCCCACTAGTACTAGAGAACCCACAAGAACTTTGAACCACTCCATTGCTCAACCACTTCAGAAACTAAGTGCGTTAGAATCCACTACTCTGCATAAACAAAACATGTTAAAGAACCTTTATGAGAACATGAGTAGGACATGTAAATGGGGGTACTTAAGATTTACACCACGCAGATACAAATGGGTACCTAAGACAACCACTATTCTAACTGGGTCTATGAATGTTAGCTTGCCTTTAGAATCTAGGCTTACTAATATTTTGGAACCCACTTCTATCAAGGGCTCCCATTTGTAAATCTCTACATTGTCTTCTAATTCTTATGCAGCTCGTCGAGATCATTCTATTCATAATGGACTCTGGGTGCACAAAGCACATGACGGGCAATCTCAAGCTTCTAATTAACTTCGTGGAGAAGTTTCTAGGTACGGTACAGTTTGGAAATGATCAGTTTGCACCGATACTCGGATATGGAGACTTGGTTCAAGGGAATATCACTATAAAACGGGTTTATTATGTCGAGGGACTGAATCATAATTTATCCTCGGTTGGTCAATTTTGTGATGCGGATTTGGAAGTGGCTTTTGGGAAAACTACTTGCTATGTTAGAGACTACGATGGGAATGAACTTCTTACAGGTTCTCGTGGTTCTGATCTCTACTCAGTAACTCTTCAAGATAAATCTTCATCAATTCCAATTTGCTTAATGGCGAAAGCTTCATCCTCTCAAGCATAATTATGGCATCAACAATTATCACATCTCAACTTTGACACCATCAACTTGCTTTCGAAGAATGATATTGTGACCGGTCTTCCTAAGTTAAAATTCGTAAAAGACCATCTTTGTTCTTCTTGTGAGTTGGGGAAAGCAAAACGGAAGTCTTTCAAAACAAAGACTACCCCAAGCTCAAAAGGACGATTGGAACTTCTACACATGGATTTATGTGGTCCCATGCGTGTAGAGAGTATTAACGGGAAAAAGTATATTCTCGTGATTGTTGATGATTACTCTAGATACAAATGGACTTTCTTCTTAAGGTCCAAAGATGAAACACCAGAGGTTCTCAAAAACTTTCTCAAGATGACACAACGCAATCTTCAAGCTCAAGTCTTAACCATAAGAACGGATAGGGGTACTGATTTTTGAACAAGACTTTGCAATCTTACTTTCAAGAAGAAGGCATCGAACATCAAACGTCTATTTCTCGAATTCCTGAACAAAACGGCGTTGTCGAAAGACGGAACCATACTTTGGTTGAGGCAGCTCGAACAATGCTTTCTGCATCCAAGTTACCACTATTCTTCTGAGCTGAAGCAATTGCAACTGCCTGTTATACTCAGAATCGTTCTCTCGTAATCCCTAGACATGAAGAGACTTACCACATCATCAATAGCAGGAAACCTACTGTTAAATTCTTTCACGTATTTGGATCTTTATGCTACATTCTTAAAGACGGTGAGAATCTCGACAAGATGAAAGAAAAAGGTGATGCATGTATTTTTGTGGGGTATGCTACATTGTCGAAAGGATATCGAGTTTACAACAAGAGAACAAAGATTATTGTCGAAACAATTCATGTGAACTTTGACGAATTTCCACAAATGGTACTTGATCACAACAGCTCAAGTTCCGCACCTCAATGTCCAGCATTGGCACCTACACACAACAGTGTACGTCCCGTGCAAGAACGTCAAGAAAGTACTCCTACAGCAGACTCGACGGATACGATACAAATGAATGAGTTGGTTGATTTATATGATCCAATGTTTGATGAATATTACTATGGAAACAATCAAGTTGTGTCAAAGCCTTCCGCTGTCAATACTGTTGATGCACCCGAACAAAGTCAACAAGACACAACTGCCTCTACTTCAGCAACCGTTGCTCAAGAGACAATTCCATTAGATACTCAACAAACTCAAGAAACTGTCATACAACCATCCTCACCAACCGTCAATGTTGAAGGAGGAAACAACAATCAAGCAGTCAATGCACAACCTGACGAAGAAGAATTTATCAACCCATTCGGAACACCGGTACGTGAAGTCGGAGAGTCTTCTACTCAACATGTTGATCTGTCCAACATGCATACATTCTACCAACGATATCCATCTACTCACCATTGGACACGTGATAATCCATTGGAGCAAGTCATTGGAAATCCTTCACAACCGGTTCGAACACGCAGACAACTCGACACCGATGGCGATTTGTGTATGTATTCACTCACCGTGAGTTCAACTGTACCTACAAATATCAAACAAGCCATGACTGATCATGCGTGGATTGAATCAATGCAAGACAAAATTCATCAGTTTGAATGCCTAAATGTTTGGGAACTTGTTGACAGACCCTATGGAATTTCACTCTTAGATTTCAAATGGATCTGAAAAAACAAACTGGATGAAGAAAAAATCATCATCAAAAACAAATCTCGTCTTGTGGTTAAGGGATACCATCAACAAGAAGGAATAGATTTCGATGAATCATTTGCTCTAGTTGCTCGTTTGGAAGCTGTCAGGATATTCCATGCTTATGCTGCACATAAAGGCTTTACGGTTTATCAGATGGACGTTAAAACTGCTTTTCTCAACGGCCATTTGAAGGAAGAAGTATATGTGAATCAACCGGAAGGGTTCATGGATCCTCATCATCCTGACAAAGTCTACCGTCTCAAGAAGGCAGTATATGGACTCAAACAAGCTCCAAGGGCGTGGTACGATGAATTATCAAACTTCTTGGTATCCAAAGGATTCTCCAAAGGTTCCATTGATCCTACTCTCTTTATTATAAATATGGGGATGACATATTGCTTGTGCAAGTTTATGTTGATGACATCATTTTTGGTTCTACGAACCCAAAACTTTTGATAATGTGTATAGT
Source organism: Glebionis coronaria (assembly GCA_025667525.1). Lineage (NCBI taxonomy): Eukaryota > Viridiplantae > Streptophyta > Magnoliopsida > Asterales > Asteraceae > Glebionis > Glebionis coronaria. Next base: position 489,622,055 of record CM046877.1, read on the forward strand.
TGAAGTTCGTTTTTCTCAGTTTTTAACAAATTGAAAGTCCTAACAAGATCGGGTTTTTAATTGTTTTTGGTTGTTAATCTTTTTTTTGGATATTCTATTGCTAATTCAAACAAGCCTTGCCAAAATGAAAAATATCGTCTACTTATATGTAAAACAACGTGCACATACCAAGTTTTTATCCAATTAAAATGCCAAATGTAAATTCTACAAACTACAAGGACTGGAAATGTAAATTCTATGAAATTTAAATGCTAAAAATGTAAAGCTAACAAGTATAAGGACTAAATGTGTAAAAACAGTAGACTATGTGGACTAGAAATGAAAATTATCCAAACAAGTAACCAATTTTCCAACTAATTCAAAACTGACTAACTAATTGTGAACAATACTGAAAATACAAGGACTACTATTTTGAAAACCCTAAAAAGTTGGGAAGTTTAGCTAAAATTCAAAACAGTTTAATACTACAAGGACTAAAGTGTTCAAAAACTTTTTAACAAAAACGGGTCTCAAACTTCAATAAGCTCGTTTGAGCTTATTTCTCAACCAAATTTGATCAAACAAAATGCAAACGACTTAAAATTGAATTTAAGCTAGACCTTTCCAAGGAAATTGGCTGAAAGTTACTAAAACTCTAAATAGTTGAATTCAATAAGCACACAATAAGTTACAAGTAAAACTAGACTTGCACAACCAGATTTTAATGATGAAAATGATTAATCAGCTCAAAAGAATAACGGGAAGTCAAGTCTTATGAAAAATCATCAAGTAATAAGCTCAGAATCTGAAATTAAGCCAAAGTTGAGCTTATGTTGACTTTAGTTGACCAGAAATTTCAATAAGCCCAAAATCTCAAAATTCAACCAGGAACACTAATGGAATGAAATTGTGAAAGAAAATTGACTAGTTATTGAAGTAGAAATGGAGATATGAAAATTCAGATTGCCAAGTTACAGAAACTTGCATTTGCCCTTGATCTTAAAACTTTTGCTTATTTCTAGCTTAATACTTGAAACTGTACAATTTCCTTATACAGATTCAAAGTTCATATATTGAGTGAGAATTGAGGACTGGTTTGGAGTGATTTCATAAACTAACAAAGAAATTCCATTCAAATCAAAATCAACACTTTCTGATAAGGAACTTGTTAAAAACTGACCCAAACTTTTTATATGACCATTTGCCTTTTTGACCAAAACTTTGACTTAAAAGTGACTCAAAACTAAATGTTATGACTTGTTAACTGAAAATGAACCAAAAATTTCCAAATTCTAACACTTGAAAATCAGTTATAAGCTAATGCCAAACACCACTTTTCTGATCTTTTTGAAACTTTTATGAATGATTATTGAGCAAATGACTAGACTGAGTTAAGAGCTATAACAAACTAAATTGTATGGCTAATTTGAAATGTATTTGGACTAGGAACAAGTAGTTACAATAACTAGACCCCAAGTTGACTATAAAAGCTAAGTGACTGATGAATGCTTGAAAAACATGACAAGTATGAAAGCTATAAGCAAAATTAAGCTACACAGTTACTGAAATCAGATCAAGAATCAACTAGAACACATTTTATCATGTAGACAAGCAAAATTAACTAGGAATGAAGCAGGCATTCAACTGTTTAGTGGAACTGAAAATCAGAAAATGTAAACCTTTAGCTAAGGCCTCCTTTTGGGAGTAGAGGAGCGCTGAGCTCTCTAATCTAGTGCTAACCACCACCTTAGCACTAGAACACACTAATCAACAACAAATCAACAGCTACAACCATCAAGTTCGCCATTAATGGACTTGAACTCATCAAATTCTGCTAGAAATGGAATTGGATCAACAAAGCAAGTACAACAGCCACAATCTTCACAACTAGCTCACTATGATCAGGTTATGATCATAACAAACTAACACCAGCAACAATAGGTATCAATGGTGCAAGTATGAACAGTAGAGAAGGTAATGAGAATTTTGGAGGGAAAATGAAATTTGAATTTATTAAATTGAAAAGTAGTTACAAGGGTAGTTATCTGTTACAACTAACTATAACAGACTCAAGAGTGTGTCAAACTCTTGAGTTGTTAAGCTAAAGCTAAAATTGAGTTGAGAGAGAAACTAAAGTGTGTGTGATTTCACACTTTCTATAATACAAGAAATGAGAACAATCATTGGTATTTATAGACTGCAGGAGTAAAGTAGTTGGGGTTGGTGACGTGTTGGAACCAATCCCCAGCTTCCACGTGTCAAAAATCTGCCAATTGGATTTTGCTGATGAAGAACAAATTTGGGGATTTTCTCTTGAGTTGATTTCAACTTAATTGGTGGTGATCATTGGATTTGTCTCTCAAAAACGAGCAAGTTTCATGTTTATAACATCCCTTAAAATTGCTTCTAGCTCAAAAACGATCCTGGCAATACGCGTTGATGAAGATGACACGTGGCAAATTTTTATTGGTTGAGAACTAGGCACACGGATCATTATCCACAATGGATAAACTGATTATTACATGGCCTTTTTCTATTGGACGAGAAGTAGTTAGTGCGTTTGCACTGTTATGATTTGGACCAATTAAATGTTGGCGGCTAATAGCATTAAATGAAGTGAAGTGGCAATCCGGGCCATTTGTTTCTTGCATTCTCATTGGCTAACAATATGTCACACGGATCAAGCTTGAATAACTTTCCAAAAATGGCAGAAACAGCCCATTGACTTGGTAGAATGTACTTTTTAGCTAGTAACTTCGTTTCTTTGGCATAATTGGTCCTTCAAACATCATTCTTGAACAAATTTAATCCTTTGACTGAGTTGACTTGAGAGTTGACCATATTTGACTTTGATCTTGACTTTGTCATATTTACACTTTTGGTCCTTCATCTTTGGCAGATTGTCAAGATAGGTCCTTTGTCTTTAAAGTCTTGTCACTTTTGATCCTTCTTTGTCTTTTTCATTAAATTAAGCTTGATTTTCCTTTGTTTGCTTAAAAATGTATCCTTCTTACCTATTTGAACACAAACACAAAACATACCCCATAATTCCGCTTTATAGCATAAAGTTTAGGTATTTTTATTGTGTTTTAGGGTGATTTGTTGATAAATTGATATGAGTTTTTGCTCATATCAAATCCCCTACACTTGAACATTGTCATGTCCTCATGCAATGCTATATATTTAAAAGCACAAATTTACATTCTCCTTATAATTAATCCACCTTGGCCATTATGGAATGCATCTACACTACTCTAAACTAGATGATGCATGATTTTGATTTTTAACAATGTAATGAACAAAATACCATTCTATCTATATCTTTTTGGTTTTTCTTGAAATGGTTTTGATGGAAATAACTCATAAAGAATTCAATGACTTTAATTAGGGCTTGGGTACCATGGACATTTATCACCCTCAAGTTTCACTTTCCTCATACCAAGCTTAAAAATGGGATCATTGTATTCACAAGTAAAAAGTGCATCAACTTATTCATGACAATTAAATGTGGAACCGATTATTATTTGAGCAAATTGCTTGTGGGCAAATTTGTCATTATTTCAAGTGTGAAGTATAAGAAATGTAAAATCAAAAAATAAGGAAGCACGTTTTTAATCCTAAGTAATCCTCTCATCTATTACTTGAAAAACCACTCACAATTAATATAAGTCCGTTTCAAGAATAATAAGTCATTCGCCTTATGTGTAAAATCCTCATGTCATGCTTTCATAAGTAGCTACACACTCGCTAAGGAAAGAAAAATAAAACTCACGCAATAATTTACATCCGCCATCTTTTTGAGACTTTGGATCTTCAACCCCGCAACCCGTCAAGGTAATATTGGATTGGAGCAATCTATTGAATCCCCGCAACCCGTCAAGGTAATATTGGAACTCAATAGTCACTATAATTAACACCACACTGCCCCTCTTGGGAGTCTTGTATATATATATATTTTTTTCTTTTCTTTTTTTTTTCTAGCCACTCATTTTTTTTCATAAGCCGCTCTTATTTTTCTTTATTCCTCACAAAGAAATTTGAAAAGAATAAAAGGAAAAACACCCGCTAAATATTGAGCATGACATAAGTCTAGTACACATAAAACGTTCTAACTTAGAATCTTAAGACGTACTTATACCAACCATGAATTATTAGACAAAAATGCATAAGAGACTACAAACCGATTAAAACCGTTCTTGATTATTTATTAACATATATACATGCGAAGAAATTAGAGGCAAAGAAGAGAAGGATTTAGCCACAAGTAATTATCATGAAGTTTATCTAGCCCTTTTATACTTGCTTCAACTCTATCATTTCCCATTCTCCACAAATTTAAAATCTCAAAGAATGAGATTGGTGGATGCTTAGCCTAATAGACCAATGAAGGACTACATGGTTAAGGATACTCGCTAGAGAATGCTAAGATAAGCAAACTCGGGTTGAGTCAAAATATCCATGGCGGGCCTAATATGTCAAGGAAGTCTAAATTTGTTAAACCATGTTTTTATTATATTTTTCTCTTTATATCTTTTTGATGAAAAACAAAAGAAGAAATATATACAATGCAAATGTGATATGCAAATGAAAAATGATTGATGCAAAAATTATGAATGCATATTTTTGGTGGCCAAAGTAGATCAAAATTTTGAAAAATGTTTGAAAAATTAATTTTCCAAGTTATCATGAAAGACAATGACAAGTTCTAGGTAAGGTCACTTCGATAGAAGACCCCCCTACACTTAAGCTAAACATTGTCCTCAATGTTTAAGAGCATGGAAGTATAAAAACTTCCCCTACACTTATGACAATGAATAGACTTTGCTTATCCCAAGTTAAGGAAAGGACAACTATTAGTGAATTCATGTTTAAGCACAAGGTGTCAATGAAAGATCACAATAGTAACGAAGTGAACCGGATACAAGGGCCTCCTCCATAAGCTCCAAAGCATGAAATGAGTGAGCAACCCTACAAACAATCATGAAGACAAAAGAAGGTCTCCCCTACACTTATCTCCAAGTCTATACCTTTATTGCTAACCTACAACACTCTAAACCTAGTTATACGATGCTTGAGTTAATGAGTCTCTAGCTCGACTCGTCCCTCAATGAATTAATTCATGGGGAAAATGGGGATCTCTTGGACCATTTCAACGGAAATGTTCTCCCCAAAATAATGTTTCACACGTGACCATTCACTTTAAAGTTTGGACCATCGGGTTGTGACAACTCAATAGCTCCATATGGAAACACTTGAGCAATAGTGAATGGACCGGACCATCTCGACTTAAGCTTGCCCGCAAAAAGTTTCAACCTTGAGTTAAAGAGGAGAACCGGCTCTCCAACTTTGAACTCACGGTTCTTGATCTTAGCATCATGCATTTCTTAGTCTTTTCCTTGTAAAGCAAAGAATTTTCATAGGCATTGGCTCTCAATTCATCCATCTCATTAAGTTGATATTTCCTATGTGAACCGCTTGGTTTAAATCAAAGTTAGCCCACTTGAGAGCCCAAGATGCCTTATGTTCTAACTGGAATGGGAGGTGGCACGCTTTACCATAGACAAGCCTATAAGGAGTACAACCAATTGGTGTCTTAATAGTCGTCCTAAAAGCCCACAAAGCATCATCAAGCTTATCCGACCAAGAAGCTCGATGCTCTCCTACCGTTCTCTCTAAAATTCTCTTTAAACCACGATTTGTGACCTCGGTTTGACCATTGGTTTGAGGGTGATACGCGGTAGAAAGTCTATGATTAACTCCATATTTCTTCATAACTCTCGTGAATTGATCATTGCAAAAGTGCGTACCACGATCACTTATGATGGCCCGAGGTACACCAAATCTAGCAAACAATTGCTTTAAGAACTTCACAACAACTCTAGCATCATTGGTAGGTAAGGCTTTAGCCTCCACCCATTTGGACACATAATCCACCGCCACAAGTATATACTTATTTCCCTTAGAAGATGGAAAAGGTCCCATGAAGTCTATGCCCCATACATCAAATATCTCACACTCTTGAATAAAATTTTGTGGCATCTCATCACGTTGTGTAATTTTTCCTTGTCTTTGACACACATCACAAAATTTTACCATCTCATGGGCATCTTTGTAAATCGAAGGCCAATAGTAACCCGAATCAAAGACTTTCTTGGCGGTATAGTTAGGCCTAAAATGTCCACCCGTAGGTCCTTTATGACATGCTTCTAAGATCTTAAATGCCCCGGGCCCATCTACACACCGTCTAATGATTTGGTCCGCACATTGCCTAAAAAGATACGGATCATCCCAAAAGTAGTACTTAACTTCCTTAAGAAATTTCTTCTTTTGTTGATAAGTAAGACCCTCAATAAGCACATTGCCCACAAGATAGTTTGCTATATCAGCAAACCAAGGAGTGGCATCCTCTTGGGAAGAGATAGACATGAGCTCCTCTAATGGAAAGGATTCATTGATTTCTTGATGTGGAAAATCTCCTTGAAAAGGATGCTCAAGTCTACTCAAGTGATCCGCCGCTAAATTCTCGGCTCCTTTCTTATCACGAATTTCTATCTTAAACTCTTGAAGCAACAAAACCCATCTCAAAAGCCTAGGCTTAGCATCTTGTTTTGTCATAAGATACTTGAGAGCGGAATGATCCGTATACACTATGGTTTTGGATAGCACAAGGTATGGTCAAAATTTCTCAAAAGCATAGACTATAGCAAGCAACTCTTTTTCCGTGGTAGTGTAATGAAGTTGTGCACCGGTCATGGTTTTACTTGCATAGTGTATAGGTTGAAAATGCTTATTCACTCTTTGACCTAAGACGGCCCCCACCGCATAATCACTAGCGTCACACATAAGCTCAAAAGGTTATTCCCAATTTGGAGAAACCAAAACGGGAGCCTTTGTCAATTTCTCCTTAAGAGTCTCAAAAGAGTCCAAACAATCTTGGTTAAAAATGAAAGGAGCCTCTTTTTCCAAGAGGTGAGTCATCGGTCTAGCTATCTTAGAAAAATCTTGTATAAAGCGTCTATAAAATCCCGCATGACCTAAGAAACTCCTCACACCTTTAACCGAAGTGGGTGGGGGAAGCTTAGCAATCACATCAATTTTAGCTCGATCCACTTCTAATCCCTTATTGGATATTTTGTGTCCTAAAACAATTCCCTCTTTCACCATAAAGTGACATTTCTCCCAATTAAGAACTAAACTGTTTCCTCACAACGCTTAAGCATTCTTTCTAGATTGGTGAGACATGAGGTAAATGAATATCCAAAGACGGAAAAATCATCCATAAAAACCTCCATAGTTTGCTCAATCATGTCATGGAAAATCACCATCATGCACCTTTGAAACGTCCCCGGTGCATTACATAAGCCAAAAGGCATCCTCTTGTAAGCAAATGTACCGTAGGGACAAGTGAATGTGGTCTTTTCTTGATCCTTAGGGTCAATGGGTATTTGGAAATAACCCGAAAAACCATCAAGAAAGCAATAGTACTCATTTCCCGCTAAGCGTTCAAGCATTTGATCCATAAAAGGTAATGGGAAATGGTCTTTCCTAGTAGCCTCATTGAGTTTCCTATAATCAATACAAACTCTCCAACCGGTAACAAGTCTTGTAGGAATAAGCTCATTGTTCTCATTAGGCACTACGGTGATTCCACCCTTCTTTGGAACACAATGTACCGGGCTAACCCATGGAGAGTCGGAAATGGGGTAAATCATACCCGCATCAAGGAGTTTAATCACCTCCTTCTTAATGACCTCATGAATTTTTGGGTTAACTCTTCGTTGACTTTGAATGGCGGGTTTGTAATCATTCTCTATAAGGATTTTGTGTGTACAAAAATGTGGATCAATTCCCCTTATGTCGGATATTTTCCATGCTAAGGCTTTCTTGTGTTTCTTAAGGACTTAAATAAGTTGCTCCTTCTCATCCTCTTTCAACTCTTTAGCAATGATCATGGGTAATTGGTCTTTGCCCTCTAAGAAAGCATACTCTAGGTGGCATGGAAGGTCCTTAAGTTCAATTGGAGGTGGACTCTCTATGGAAGGTTTTACTATGGAAGGGTCCTCATTGGTAACTTCTTGTGGAGTAGGAGAAGGAATAGGGTCCTCATTGAGCAACTTTTGGATAGTAAGAATATCTTCTTCCCAATTAACGGGAGAATCATCATCACCAAGAAAGTTTAACTCAAATTCCTCCAAGAGGAAATCACTCTCTCCAAAAGGTGTTAAAGAGGGAGCAATTGAGGCCACGGTTTCAACATGGGGCATCTCATCACTAGTACTCTTGCAAGCATCATGAAAGTGTTCATCACACACTTCATCTAACACATCAACTATGTTAATGGTCTCACACGGTCTAGACTCCTTAACCTCTTTCCTATCACAAACTTTCCCTAACTTAAACACCACTTTCTCATCCTCTACTCTCATAATTAGTTCTCCTTCCGCTACATCTATCAAAGTACGACCCGTTCTCAAAAACGGTCTACCAACAATCAAAGGAACTCTAGGATCCATGTCATAGTCAACCACTAAAAAGTCGGCCGGAAATGTAAACTTATCCACACTTACAAACACATCCTCCGCTATACCTACGGGGTAAGCTATGGTTCGATTGGCTAACTCAAGGGTCATCCTAGTGGGAGTGAGCTCGGGAAGAGAGAGTTTTTTCCAAACGGATAAAGGCATGAGGTTAATGCTTGCCCCTAGATCCGCCAAAGCCATGCAATTTTCTACACCGGGAAAATTACAAGGTATCAAGAAGCGCCCCGGATCTCCAAGTTTTGTTGGTAAGGTTTTAAGTAGCACGGCGGAACAATTTTCATTAAGGGATGTGTTGGGCAAATTAACCAATTTTTCTTTGTTTGAGAGTAAATCCTTGAACATCTTAGCAAACTTTGGCATATAAGCAAGAGCTTCCGCAAAGGATATGTTGATGTTGAGTTGCTTGAACATCCTTAAGAAATTTGAGACTTGGATGTCATCCTTGTTCTTTAACTTGTCCTTTTTCAACCTTGAAGGATATGAAAGAGTTGGTTTTGGTGTAGGTGGAATAGGTGTTGCAGTGGAAGATTTGTCTTTTTTAGCTTCTTCATTGGGAGGTGTGGAAGGTAAAGGAGAAGTAAGAATAGGTTGAGAAGGTGTGTTTGATTGAATGGGAGCATTTTGAGGTGGTGAAGTAGAGGTAGAAGGCTTGTCACAAGTAGGAACAAAAGTGGGTGGAACAATAGGAGGCTTAGGAGGTGAAGGATCCTTTGTTGTCTTTCCACTTCTTGTTGTAATAGCATTGACATTTGCTCTTGGATTTGTTTGCGTGTTGGAAGGTAAAGCCCCTTGTGGTCTTTGATTGAATGCCATTAAAAGCCTATTGGTTTGTTCCTCCGATATACGTTTCATTTGGTCATTCATTCTCTTTTCAATTTCACGCATTCTCTTGTCAACATACTCATGAGTTTCTTGCATCCCATATCCTTGATTTTGAAGTTGAGGGTAAGCTTGATTTGGTATTTGATAATATCCTTGATTTGGGAAAGGTGGAAGTGGTTGATTAAATCCTTGATGTGGTGGATAAAAGGTATTTCCTTGATGTTGAAAATTGTTGGGTGCCTTGTAGTTATTTCCTTGGTAAGGTGGTCTTTGCCCTTGATTCCTTTGTAACACTTGAGGAGGATTTTGTTGAATTTGGGTGGGTGGTTGGGGTGGGAATCCCGATGGAGTAAGGTAATTTTGGGACTTGTAAGAAAGGTTAATTGGATTGATATTTGGCTTGAAGTGTTCACGATGTTCCTCTTGGTAAGCATAACATTCCCCTTGATAACCTTGCACCTTATCACATTGTTCATAGGAATGGGGACCTCCACAAGTTACACAAGAAAGAGTAATGGCATTCACATCATTTGAAGAATTGTTCAATGAAAGGCTCTTAATAGCTTGAATCATCTCTTGTTGTGCCTTAAGATTCATCTCATGACTTCTATCTATCTTTTGAATGATCTCTTGTTGATACTTGAGGAATTGGTTATCACAAGGTGTTTGAGAATCATTTTGGATAACATGAACCCTTTCTTCAAATTGAGAATTTGTTTGAACCATTGCTTTAGTCTCAATGATGTCCAAGGCCTCTTGAATGGATTTAAGAAGAATATTCCCTCCCACGGAAGCATTGAGTGAATCTTGGTGATGAGGTTTAAGGCCATCATAGAAAGTATTGATTTGGTGAACTTCATCCAATCCATGGTTAGGGCATCGCCTCAATAACTCTCTAAACTCCTCCCAAGCATCACTAAAGGATTGACTAGGTTTTTGTTGAAAGCCTATAATTAAGTTCCTCAAAGCCGTGGTCTTAGATGGGGGAAAGAACTTGTTCAAAAACTTAGTAGTGAAACCATCCCATGTGATGATACTATCGGGTGGTTGGGTGTATAACCAATGCTTAGCGGGTCCCTCTAGTGAAAATGGCACCAATATCAACTTAATAGCATCATGTGGAACTCCATTGTACTTAAGGGTATTGCAAAGAGCAAGGAATCTCTTAAGGTGATCATGAGGGTTATCATTCTTGTGACCATAGAAAGGTGTGTTTGAAACCAAGATAATCATAGCCGTTTTTAGCTCAAATGAATTTGCGGGAATGTCGGGAATCCTAATAGCATTGGCATATCCGTGAACATTGGATTGCAAACGTTCCATCAAAGAACGATTATCAACAGCCATGGCTTCTTGTTGTGGATGAATCAAAGCACGATTCTCGTGATCGGCTTGATGGACGGTGGTGGTCTTACTCTTTCTATTTTTCTTCCTTTTCAGAGGAAGAGGTTGTACACCAATCGGTATTTGTGCACGCCCGCGAGTGAGCATGCAACTCAATACGAGGAATGAGAGAGAAGCTCTCGTGTGACTTTGAAGAGAAAATGATTATCCTCTTCGAGTTTCAATATGAAATATACACAAGAAAATAATAATATACGTATGTACTACTTGGGTGCAAGACCCCCAATGAAGCCTTCCTTCTTAGAATACTCACAAGTGAACGGGGGGTTAGGTGGCGCGAAGCACTTAAGTACCTATTGACCCTTAGATGGCATTTTATAGCACATCGCCTTTCTATTCACTTAAATGTTTGTATTCTTCGAATTGTTGCTTATTGGAAGTATTTATCTATTCTAGCTTTATTTTGTTTGATCGATACACGCGTCAAGGACCGGAACGCCCCTCAACACGGTGTATTGCCTTGGCAATACTTATGGAGAATATGTAGATTGGTTGTTCTTATACGTATACGTATTTACTTATAATAATATATGGAAAATATTTTTGTATTTATGAGTTTTTAAGAGAAAATACTATATGTACATAAAAACCGAGAGAATCCAATAATATATATTTTTTGGTGCAATCTCTTAGGAAAAAGATTGCTTTTTGGATTTTTTAATTTGTTTGGTCAATTCTTTAGGAAAAGAATTGTTTTGTTAATTTTTTAGTTTTTATATATTTTTATATTTTTGATTTTTTATTTGTTTTTTATTTATGATACGTAAAAATAACGTTCACTAGGTGAACGGATCCCAAAAGCCAATGAAAACCGTCAATCGATAGTCTCTCGTAAAGTCAAAGAACCGGCAGCGGCGCCATTTGATAATGTGTATAGTTGAAGTTCGTTTTTCTCAGTTCTTAACAAATTGAAAGTCCTAACAAGATCGGGTATTTAATTGTTTTTGGTTGTTAATGTTTTTTTTTGGATATTCTATTGCTAATTCAAACAAGCCTTGCCAAAATGAAAAATATCGTCTACTTATATGTAAAACAACGTGCACATACCAAGTTTTTATCCAATTAAAATGCCAAATATAAATTCTACAAACTACAAGGACTGGAAATGTAAATTCTATGAAATTTAAATGCTAAAAATGGAAAGCTAACAAGTATAAGGACTAAATGTGTAAAAACAGTAGACTATGTGGACTAGAAATGAAAATTATCCAAACAAGTAACCAATTTTCCAACTAATTCAAAACTGACTAACTAATTGTGAACAATACTGAAAATACAAGGACTACTATTTTGAAAACCCTAAAAAGTTGGAAAGTTTAGCTAAAACTCAAAACAGTTTAATACTACAAGGACTAAAGTGCAATTTTCAAAAACTTTTTAACAAAAACGGGTCTCAAACTTCAATAAGCTCGTTTGAGCTTATTTCTCAACCAAATTTGATCAAACAAATTGCAAACGACTTAAAATTGAATTTAAGCTAGACCTTTCCAAGGAAATTGGCTGAAAGTTACTAAAACTCTAAATAGCTAAATTCAATAAGCACACAATAAGCTACAAGTAAAACTAGACTTGCACAACCAGATTTTAATGATGAAAATGATTAATCAGCTCAAAAGAATAATGGGAAGTCAAGTCTCATGAAAAATCATCAAGTAATAAGCTCAGAATCTGAAAATAAGCCAAAGTTGAGCTTATGTTGACTTTAGTTGACCAGAAATTTCAATAAGCCCAAAATCTCAAAATTAAACCAGGAACACTAATGGAATGAAATTGTGAAAGAAAAATGACTAGTTATAGAAGTAGAAATGGAGATATGAAAATTCAGATTGCCAAGTTACAGAAACTTGCATTTGCCCTTGATCTTAAAACTTTTGCTTATTTCTAGCTTAATACTTGAAACTGTACAATTTCCTTATACAGATTCAAAGTTCATATATTGAGTGAGAATTGAGGACTGGTTTGGAGTGATTTCATCAACTAACAAAGAAATGCCATTCAAATCAAAATCAACACTTTCTGATAAGGAACTTGTTAAAAACTGACCCAAACTTTTTATATGACCATTTGCCTTTTTGACCAAAACTTTGACTTAAAAGTGACTCAAAACTAAATGTTATGACTTGTTAACTGAAAATGAACCAAAAATTTCCAAATTCTAACACTTGAAAATCAGTTATAAGCTAATGCCAAACACCACTTTTCTGATCTTTTTGAAACTTTTATGAATGATTATTAAGCAAATGACTAGACTGAGTTAAGATCTATAACAAACTAAATTGTATGGCTAATTTGAAATGTATTTGGACTAGGAACAAGTAGTTACAATAACTAGACCCCAAGTTGACTATAAAAGCTAAGTGACTGATGAATGCTTGAAAAACAGGACAAGTATGAAAGCTATAAGCAAAATTAAGCTACACAATTACTGAAATCATATCAAGAATCAACTAGAACACATTTTATCATGCAGACAAGCAAAATTAACTAGGAATGAAGCAGGCATTCAACTGTTTAGTGGAACTGAAAATCAAAAAATGTAAACCTTTAGCTAAGGCCTCCTTTGGGGAGTAGAGGAGCACTGAGCTCTCTAATCTAGTGCTAACCACCACCTTAGCACTAGAACACACTAATCAACAACAAATCAACAGCTACAACCATCAAGTTCACCATTAATGGACTTGAACTCATCAAATTCTGCTAGAAATGGAACTGGATCAACAAAGCAAGTACAACAACCACAATCTTCACAATTAGCTCACTATGATCAGGTTATGATCATAACAAACTAACACCAGCAACAATAGGTATCAATGGTGCAAGTATGAACAGTAGAGAAGGTAATGAGAATTTTGGAGGGAAAATGAAATTTGAATTTATTGAATTGAAAAGTAGTTACAAGGGTAGTTATCTGTTACAACTAACTATAACAGACTCAAGAGTGTGTCAAATTCTTGAGTTGTTAAGCTAAAGCTAATATTGAGTTGAGAGAGAAACTAAAGTGTGTGTGATTTCACACTTTCTACAATACAAGAAATGAGAACAATCATTGGTATTTATAGACTGCAGGAGTAAAGTAGTTGGGGTTGGTGACGTGTTGGAACCAATCCCCAGCTTCCACGTGTCAAAAATCTGCCAATTGGATTTTGCTGATGAAGAACAAATTTGGGGATTTTCTCTTGAGTTGATTTCAGCTTAATTGGTGGTGATCATTGGATTTGTCTCTCAAAAACGAGCAAGTTTCATGTTTATAACATCCCTTGAAATTGCTTCTAGCTCAAAAATGATCCTGGCAATACGCGTTGATGAAGATGAAACGTGGCAAATTTGTATTGGTTGAGAACTAGGCACACGGATCATTATCCACAATGGATAAACTGATTATTACATGGCCTTTTTCTATTGGACGAGAAGTAGTTAGTGCGTTTGTACTGTTATGATTTGGACCAATTAAATGCTGGCGGCTAATAGCATTAAATGAAGTGAAGTGGCAATCCTGGCCATTTGTTTCTTGCATTCTCATTGGCTAACAATATGTCACACAGATCAAGCTTGAATAACTTTCCAAAAATGGCAGAAACAGCCCCTTGACTTGGCAGAATGTACTTTTTAGCTAGTAACTTCATTTCTTTGGCATAATTGGTCCTTCAAACTTCATTCTTGAACAAATTTGATCCTTTGACTGAGTTGACTTGAGAGTTGACCAGATTTGACTTTGATCTTGACTTTGTCATATTTACACTTTTGGTCCTTCATCTTTGGCAGATTGTCAAGATAGGTCCTTTGTCTTCAAAGTCTTGTCACTTTTGATCCTTCTTTGTCTTTTTCATCACATTAAGCTTGATTTTCCTTTGTTTGCTTGAAAATGTATCCTTCTTACCTATTTGAGCACAAATACAAAACATACCCCATAATTCCGCTTTATAGCACAAAGTTTAGGTATTTTTATTGTGTTTTAGGGTGATTTGTTGATAAATTGATATGAGTTTTTGCTCATATCAACTTTCAAAATGTTTTGAAAAATTAATGCACAACAAATTTGAAATGTCAATGATGGCGAGCTAAAATTATTTTTAGGCCTCCAGATTCATCAATACCCACGTGGTATCTTCATTAACCAAGCTAAGTATGCTCAAGAGATACTTAAAAAGCATGGTATGCAATCATGTGCTCGCGTTGGTACACCATTGTCGACCAAATCCCTAGACGCTGACTTGTACTCATATCCCGTAGATCCAACACGATATCGCAGTATGATCGGGTCTCTTATGTACCTTACCGCAAGCAGGCCTGATATTCATCATGCCACATGCTATTGTGCTCGATATCAAGCCAGACCCACTCAAAAGCACCTCAAAGAGGTTAAACGGATCTTTCGGTACCTTAAGAATACCATTCACATGGGACTCTGGTATCCGAGGGAAACCGGTTTTCATCTAACAGCTTTTTCAGATTCTGATCACGCAGGTTGCCTTGATAGTCAAAAAAGCACTTCTGGTAGCGTACAATTTCTAGGGGAAGACAAGCTTGTGAGCTGGTCGTCAAAGAAGCAGGATTGCACTTCGCTCTCATCAGCTGAAGCAGAATATGTGGCTCTATCCACGTGTTGTGCTCAAGTCCTATGGATGAGAACTCAACTCACGGATTATGGCTACCACTTTGATAAAATACCTATGTATTGTGACTCAAAGTCGGCCATAGCCATATCTTGCAATCCGGTTCAGCACTCCTGTACCAAGCACATTGCAGTCAGTTATCACTTCATCAAGGAACAAGTGGAACGTGGTATCGTGGAATTATACTTTGTCAGAACTGAGTAACAGATAGCAGACTTGTTTAGTAAATCCCTATCCTAAAATAGGTTTCAGTATCTCGTTGGCCGTCTTGGTATGAAGTATATGACTCCAGAAGACTTGGAAGTTTTGGCAAATGAAGCTGCTTGATATATTCTCATAATGACTTCTAAGCGCATCACAGCTTAGGACTCGAACCTCAAATAAGGAAAGTTTATCACGGACGATAACTTATCCTTCTCAACGAGAAATTCATATCTCTCGGTCATGAACTTCTCATAAAAACATTCTAAGTTTTTAAGTTCATGAAAAACGACTTCTAAGTAAATGTCAGCTTAGAACTCGAACTTAAACTTAAGGAAAGTTTATCACGGATGATAACTTATCCTTCACAACGGGAAACTTATTTTTCTCGGTCATGAGCTAGTCACAAAACAATCAACGCTTTGAGCTCATGAAAATCGGACCCGAAAAGGAAGTGTACGTTTCAGTGCGCTTTCCCTAAGCAATAGAAGAGAAGTCTTCTATCATGATTATTTTAAAACCGTTGAACACAATTTTTCAAGAATTTCTCAAAAGGTTTTTCTAAATCTTTCAAAATTGTGTGTTCAACACTCCCTTCCCCATAAAGTGGTTTTTATATCTCAAAATTGGCATATGTTATTTTGATCAATTTTTGAGGGGGAGCGTTTTAAAAATCAAGCCTTTTAATGTTGTTGGGTACATCTCAGATATTGTCGTATTTTATGTATCCAACACATTCCGAAAATGATATTAATCTGTCATATGTTATATATTATATCGGATAAGGCATCTCAACTCCGTACCTCAACATATTTTGTGATGTCGTTTTTCCAAAATATTGTCAAATTTTGTTTTAAGACACACGTATATTGTTGAGGGGGAGCGACCCGACTGAAAAAGTTCCATGATTCATGCGTGCACAAATGTTTCTCTCCCGTCGATTTTTAGAAAATTGTCATATTTTAATCAATTGGTATCTCTAATATTGTATTTTTATATTAGAGATAGGGGGAGAAAATGTGATTAAAATATAACATATCGCAACATGTGATCTTAAAGACTCAAGTGCAACTCTTTCTTTCATATGCTAAACTATTTCGTATATCGATGCATGTGTGTAGGGGGAGCTTTTCGGAAATGTAAAACTTTCAAAGTGTTAAAAGTTTTGATTTTTATCAAGCACTTTGAATGGTTTTCAATGGTTTTATGGTTATGATCTATACCCAAAACACCCTACTATCCACGACATAACGTTGGAGTCAAAAGGTGGTTTAGGATAGGAAACTAAGTCCTATGATCCAACCAGTATCGGAGGGATCTACCCAAGGACATTCCATAGCTAGAAATAGTTGTCCTTAGGAAAGATGGAGTTGAATGAAGATGAATGCAGACCAATTACTTAAGTTAGCACTGGAACAATCACAACAAGGTGCTAGTGATGACGTATTGGTAAGCATTGAAGGAGTTGAATATTCTATGCAACTTATGCAGAAACCAGGTTAACACATCTTTTGAAGACAAGTGTCATGGACCTAGTGATGCAATGCAAAAGCCTTCCCCCAACCATTCGAGTTTCTCTCAAAAGAAACTTGTCTCATTGTCACGGAGATCAACATGTATCTATTAACTTTCTCACTCCGAGTTAGTCAATATTGAAAAGGTGGCAGTCTGCTCCAGCCTCCGATTACCAAAATGTACTTATTGAGTCTAGAGCCAAAAGAGATAAGTCTATCATCTCACTAGGACACAATCGAGTCCTACGCATTATCCTTGTGATATTTCCAGAACATCTGAGTGATACGATTCACAATGAAGATGGAAATCCTGCTTGAGCCAACATCAAACAAGCTTATGGTAGGTAACTTGTGCAATTCTACACGAATCAAACTTGTGAGAACTGGAAAGCAACTAAGTTTGGATTCTTAATTGATTCAAACTTGATTCCAGGTTTCTTCGCAAAATCCGTGTGATCTTGCCAGAACATTCAGAGTGACACTCTTTAGTGTTCACAGTGATGAACGGAAATCCTTCCAGTGTCAACATCAAACAGCACTACGGTACGTAACATGCAAGATTCTTTATGAATCGAGCTTGTGGCAAACTGGAAAGCAACAATGGTGCGATTCTTTGAGAATCAAACTTGTTCCAGGAATTCTGAATTGACGACTCTAATCAAAGGGATAACCGTATCCTTTTTGATTCACTCTTTACGTTCGCAGTCTGCTTTGAGACGGTCGAGTAAAGAGAACTGGCTACTACCATCGGGAAACCCTGTCAAGGAGGTTCTTATTCGAATCTACCCGATCACAGGTACATTATTTAATACCGTCTAATGGTCTTCACCGACCGGAGGTAAAACGCTACAGAGTTAGGGTGAAATGTTCAAAGCCATTTCATCCGTATCTATATATGTTGCTGCATATCAAGAAGGTGGCGTAGCTGTGTACTAACCGATGTCGATTCAGAAATCACAAGAGCACAAGATGGCGATAATCAAGATACCTAAGAATGTAAGAATGTAATAGGTCATCTTAGTCACAAGGAGTACAAGATGAAGATCTCCAGCGCTCAAAGTCAAATGACAAAGGCTAAAGATAAAGAACACAAAAGCATGAAGGAATAAAGCCGTTACAAAAAAGATCAAGACCAAGATACAAGACCAAAGAAGGAAGATCGCCTCCACAGGAATGTATTCACTCAATCATCTTATGCATTTAAAGATGACCGATACATTGGGGGATACTGTTAGCCCTGTATTTTATATATAGTCGAACAAGAATGTAATAGGTCATCTTAGTCGTTAATGGTCTTGTATTGTAATAGGTTAGTCAGGTTAACCGGGCTTGGACTTCAAGCTAATATTGTATAAGTTAGGGGCGTAAGCCCAAGTGCAAGCCAAGCCCGGCCCAAGAAACAAGCCCATGAGCCCACCAAGCTCATGGGTATATAAACCCTCTTCCATGTGTGGAAGAGGGTGTTGGTTACTTTCACTTTCTATCTCTAAAGTTTAACATTCCACCAATTCTCTCTAGTTTCTCTCTCTACTTTTCTTCTATTTCTCTCTCTAGAATCTTGTGTTATGGATTAAGTGGGATTAACAAAAATCTACTGTTCCAACCAACAGATATATTCAACTCATTTTCTGCCTTTTCACGCATCGCACGAGCCACACTCAACTGAATCTCCATCGTATTCAGCTTTTTCTTCATCTCTGCATACTCACAACTTTCCAACACAGACAATCTCCTAAACGCCTCATTCAAACCACGCTCCACATCAATCAAACTCAAATTAAGCAACTCTCGCTCTTTCTCACCAATCTTTGTTTTCGACTCCAATAAAGCAACATGAGTCTGAACAACACTTAAACTAATTTCTATCACACGACCTTGATCACGAGAAGCATCTAAATCACGCCTTAAGGCCCAAGGTGCAAGTCCATCAATATGAGCCTCTCGAACCCTAGACGACTCTCCTCTCACATGCACACTGCCCTTAAATTCATCCAAATCAATCGGCCTACGAGTAGCAATCCCATCAGTGCCATCAGGTGCATCATCATCCTCATCATCCTCTGATTCAGACTTAGATTCAGACGATTCAGACAATTCATCTCTAAGTAACTCGAACTCAGAATCGGACCAATCAACTGGAGGGGGTAAAAGCTCACCATCCTCTACATCGTAAGGAAAAATGAGCTCAGCCTCATCATCATCAACCTCATCATCTATACCTACCTCCTCCTCGACATCCTCGTCGTCATCCTCATTACCTACATTATCTATACCAACCTCATCATCTTCCTCAATACCAACATTATCATTCTCATTCTCTACAACATCAACCTGAGGGGCAATCTGATCTCCTAGTCATATCTCGGGCTCAGGATCCTCAAATGGTTCCTCCTCTTCATCATCCATATCTTCTTCTACATTATAATCCACTAAGTCTAAGTAAGGGTTATCATCTACGTTAGGTTTAGGAATAGCAGGGTTCTCTACAGGAATGTTAGGGTCAACAATGACAAATCTGCATTATATAATATATCTCGTATTAGCATAAAAATAATTATTAAACAGTTACATACTGAATTCACGATATATATATATATATATATATATATATATATATATATATATATATATATATATATATATATATATATATATATAAATTAAATTATATAATAGAAAATATATATCTTCTCAATAAGGCTTGTTGGTAACATCGGAGATCTTTGGCACCGTTATCGTCAAAAGATTTTTAAACATATTTCCCCCAAAATATTTATTTAAAAATATTTTTAAAAGGTTTTTGAAATGTTTTATTCAAAACCTTAGATTTTAAAAATCTTTCGTTCTCTATAACGAGAGCTCTAGTACCAAACTGTAACACTCTCAAATTTCGTATCGGGTCAGCGGAAGGGTTAATAGAGTGTTACGGGATAGCACAATAACTCAAATCATAGACAACGCATAAAAAGGGTTGTACAAAGTTTATCATACATTCATTCGAGTACAAGTTTAAAGTTTACACAAGGTCTCTCCGTTTCACAATCATAATGTTTACAAAAGATAGTTCGAATGAATATTATTATTATGTGGGCCATCAGAGTTGATCTCCATCCAAGTTACCTTCAAGCACCTGAGATAAAACATGCAAAAATTATATCAGCGAATGCCGAGTGAATTCATAGAGTTTAATAAAACCGTTAAATAAAACAGTTATAGAAAGCAGAACACAAGTATAATATCAGAAGTGAGTCCTCGTATTGCTAGTCAGGCAATATATTATAAATCAAGTCATACATTTTATACCGTCCATGAAACCGTAGTCTCAATATTACCATTATAGGTAACATTATTATCGTTATTTGTATTTGTATTGTATTGGATTTGTATTGGATTATTACCAGCCGCATGACATTGCTACCTTACTAAAATAAACAACGGGCCGCGAACCTGACAAACAATTTGCCCATCTAAATTAGCGTGTCGTCACAAAAATCGCGCTATATAAATCTTCTCATACATAAATTCGCTTACCAATCAATGTGGCATGACGGGGATCAACCGTTAAGGCGCGAACTAGGGTGATCTTCCCCAAATAGTACTATTATATGCATAAGCGTCTACCAAATCCCGGTAGTTCACAATTCATGCTAATGGGACTTTTAGTAACATAACCTAACTAATAATAATCCATTTCATCTCATTCATTGGGTCATAATATCATTCGGGTCCATATCAATAAGCATACCATCGGGACTACTTGTGTTCTATTTTTATCAAAACTAGCATTTTATATCCCTCGCGGGTTTATAAAACATTTCATAAAATATTTAAAAAGTGCGAGGCTATGAACTCACGTTGATTGGGAAAGGTGGGTTATCGACGATTAGAATGTACGGTGCGTGCTTCAATCACAGAAACCTAGACAAATAATACTCGGTCTTAGACTATCGTCAAATGACTTTATAAAAATAATGGTTATGTATATGTGATGATATTATAAGTATGATGATGATCAAGTGGGATTTTATCTCTTCATACAACATTATAGTTGTTACGTGTTAGTTAATTTAGACTAGTTATACTAGTTTATAACTTATTTACATATTAAGGCCCAATAAGCCCATTAAGAGTCCAATGCCTTATATTAGCCCATTTATACTTTTAATACCGGGCCTATACTCATATGTAGGGCCCAAGTGGGTTAAGCCCATGAGTAAGTCCACTAGCGTTAAGCCAAGTTGGGCTAATGGTCCAATAAGGCTACTTTGGCCCATTATGGTCCATAAGTTATAAAGCTCGGGTTTATCAGTTTTTACTTGTCAAATGTGTTTACATATCAGTATATGAGTTATAAAAATATTACATTAGACGGGTCCGACCGTCTAAGTTTTATTTGGCGAAAACGTTAATCTTTCGGTTTTAGCCGAAAAGACGTAAAACTTATATATAGTTTGTAGTTTTAGAAAACATTTGAGTTTTACTTTTATAAAATGCCATGTTTATTTATTTTAGTATACAAACTCATTTTATAATAGTTATTATTAGTTAGTGGCTTTTATATATTTATTTTATAATAATATTTACTCGAGTGCTCTTTTTATAATATATAGTTTATTTACAAATCTGATTACTAAAGTCAAGTCCACCATTTTTGTCATATCTTGAGTTCTACAAGGAGATAGAAGCTCAAATTTGAACAGCATAAACTACATGATGTGTGCTACAAATAACTCTTATTATGGCCACTGCTCAATCAGCTTCTAAGTATTTTTAATAATTCGTCCAAAACAGACTATACAGATTTGTACCTCAATAGTATTTTGATCATAACTTGCTCATTTTAATGATTCCACTGAGTGGCCAACTCACCACATATGTAAAATCATTTATCTATCTGTATATTTAATAATACAAGCCATTTAACAAAGTGATCATATTGATACTTACTGTTTTATACAGCCTATGTGTCTAACCATGATTTTAACATTTTTACTTGTTGATTTGAGTCTTTTTAACATAATCTATTAAAACAAAATCCCCACACCAATATAGTGAAAGGTTAAGAACAAGACTTAGTTTTTAGTAACCAATCTTTTGAAATAGCAAGATCACTTTTAAGATCACCAAGAATATGTAGACTCCTTGAGAAATCAGCCCTAAACTTCCTTGAAAACTCCTTTTTAGTTGTTAAGATCACCTCAAATCATCATTTCTTCAATGTGTTATCATCATATGTATATTATACATAAGATTTATGGTTGAATTTTTGATGAATGGTGGTGTTTGTTGATGTATATGGGACGGAAAAAGGGGAGCAAGAGAGAGAGAGAGAGATTGAGAGGTTTTTCTTGTTTTGCATGTAAGAAATGAAGGAAATGGTTTATGGCTAGTTGGTTTTGTGGTTTTGGAAGGCTCTAAGGACAAGTGTCCTTAGAGTTTATGTTAGCTTGCCACCAAAGGGTGGTGTGGTTTCTTGTCTTGCCGCCCATAGTGGGGGTGAGACAAGTGTATACTTGTTTCATCCCCACTAATTTACGGATACTCTTTGATTCTAGTTTCCTCGATTTATGTGCCCTCGGGTCATTTTACGAAAAACGTTTTTATAAATTATGAATCTACGGCACAAAACGATTCTAATAAAAATTGTCTCATCAAAAACGAAGTTCAAAAACGTAAATACGTAAACCTAGGGGTCCCGGTTTAGCCGTAAAGGACGTTAAATTATGCACGCAAGCCCTAATTTCAACCCGTAAATTGTGAGTAAACCAACACAAAAATAAGTTTCAAAATAATATACGAGAAATAATTTACTACCTGAAAATGTCAGATTGTCACAATAGCTGTACAATTTTTATGCTAATTTTAATTGTATAGTGTATGTTTTTTGTGTTTTTGATGTGATTGCAGGTTGATAGAATAAGATAAAAGAGGTTATAATGATAGTGGAATGCATGAACTGGTCAAATTTGTGAGGTACCGTTATGGATCCAAGTACCGCTAGCACAAATCCAAGTACCGAGTATGTTCCATGTACCGTTACATGTCCGTTGTACCGTTAAGGGTCTATTTTGTAAATTTGGCGGTTTCTTCGCGCTTGGGTTGTTATTTACATAAATACTTACTTCAATTATACAATTGATTCACCTAATCTTTTATTCTTATCTCTTAATTCTATAACCTTCTCTCTAATCTTTCGATCATCAAAAATACTAATGGCTGCTTTACAAGTGATCTCTAAGCACAACTTGGTTGCGAACCTTGCTCAGAATGATGATTCTCTTAGTTTTCATGAGATACTCGGATTTTCATCTCGAAGTCATATTTGTTTTGCGCTTATTGTAAGTCCCATTGTCTCTATTCTTATTGTTGAACAATTTTGGGATACTACGGTGTTAGGTACTCGTTTTGATCAACCTTGCATTAAGGCTAGGGTGAATCATAGAAATATCTATGTAACTGAGGTACTGCTAAGGGCTAGTTTGAGACTAAATGATGAAAATGGTCTAAGTATGTTAACCAATACAGAGATACATGATGGCCTTGCAGCCATGGGTTATGAGGGTGGTAGGGAAAGTCTTACTTTCTTTAAAGCTTTGTTTTCACCATAATGGAAATTGCTTTTTCATGCCATTATTTAGTGTTTAAGCTCCAAAAGTACTTCTTTTGATCAAATCCCTGCTGCATTGGCATCAGCTGGTAGCAAATAATAGAGTTTTCAACTTTTCAAAATTAATTTTTGAAGGCATGACTAGGAATTTGGAAGGAGTTAAGAAGTTTTTAATGTATCCTAGATTCATTCAGACTTTAGTTAATGACCAAATCCCTAACCTACCAGAGTTAATAAATACATGGGATGTTCCTACATTTACAAAGAGAACTTTCTTTTTCTTGACCAAACAAGGTAATGCCTTTACAGGAACTGTCACACCCTTATTTGCTAATATGTTAGCTCAACCTGCCAACCAAGAAGGTGAGGAACCTAGCACTGCTAGTGGTTCTCAGCAAACTCCTTCTAACCAGAGTTCCCATTCCTCAGAAGATACTCAATCTTATTCTCACAGTATTGGTAATCAACCAAATTCAGATGAGATGATCCATACACCTGCTGCTTCTATTGCTGCTAGTGGTTCACCACAAGAACAAGCACCAGACGTGGTGGATGTTGCAAATTTAACTGCTTTGTGCACTAGCTTGTCCAAACAGGTACACGTATTACAAAAGGAGAAGCTTGTTCAAGACAAGAAAATTGTTGAATTGGAGGCCAGTCTAATCAAGCTAAGGAATAAGGTATCTCCTTGGATGAGGCAGAACAGGTCTATTCAGAAAGCTGCTCTTAAGAAGCAAAGATTCAGAAACCTTAAGAAAAGGCAACTGAATGCAACCAAACAGGGGAGAATTATGAAGAACCACTACCTTCTTCTGATATTCAAACAAGGGTCTCTAGAAATGACATCAACTTTGAAGCTGATGATGATGTCATTGGAAATTTTAAAGATGGCAATGGTTTAGAGACTGGTGTAGAAAAGGATAGCTTAAAGCCTACTAACATGGAGCTTCAACAAGAAGAACCACAACCTACTCACGAGGAACCAAAAATTGAAGACATTTTGGTAACTCAGCCAGAGCCTTAACCTCAATCACCACAACTTCAAGTGAATTGGAGTAGTTTCTATGAGAAGCTGGAGAAGATTAATGTCCAATTTCCTATATCTTCAACTCCACCACAAAGGCAGTTCTGGTTTCACAAGAAACAGTCTTTCCAAGTACAGTCAAGATCAAGAGTGAGCTATGGATCAGACAATACCGAGGAGTTACAAGTTGAGAAGATATCTTCATTGGAAGAAAAGGTATCTAGAGATACTTTTGTGATTGAAGAAAAAAGTTTATCTTACACTGGTGAAGTCAACATTGTTGAAGATCCAAGTACTGCTAGGCTAACTAAGCCAACTGCAAGTACTGCTGACATTGTTGAAGACCCAAGTACTGCTAAGCCAATTAAGCTGACTGCAAGTACTGTTGGTGATCAACCTTCACTAGAAAGTCAAACTCCTTTTGGAGAGGATGAGACTTTAGCTCAAGTACTGCTTAATCTCAGGGAAAAGAGTTCAGCTAAAAAAGCAAGACAAGCAGGGATTGTGAAGAAGACACAACAAGAAGTTCTTGTCAAAAAGGATAAACTAAAGGTAAGAAAGTTCAAGCTTCACAGCCCACTAAAGGTATTGTTATTAAACAACAAGCTAATGATGAAGAAAGATCTTCAAAGCTGAAGAAGAAGTTACCAAAGAGTAATCCAAAGGATAAGGGCAAGAAGCAGTTACAGTAAGAATCTGAAAATGAAAGTGATTCAGATGATGATATAAGCAAAGTCATGTACAAATTTAATCAACTAGACCATGATGAGGAGTATGCTTTCAGAGCGGAAGCACAAATTCGTGAAGAAGAATTACAAGAGGAACTTGCAGCAAAGCAGCAATTGCTTGAAGCTAAGAGAGTGCAACAAGAATGGAGTATACAAGAGTATGATAAGATTCAAGCTGAACTACCAGCAAGTGAGCTTCTTGCAGACTCATTGAAAGCTAAAGAAAGGGATGCTTATGATGAAGAAGAAAAAGCAAAATGTATTGATGATCTAGTAAGGGAGCAACAAAGATTCTTTGTTGAGAAAAGAAGAAGAGAAAGGATTAAACCTCCAACTACCATGCAGATTAGGAATCAAATGATGGCTTTTCTCAAGAAAGTTAAGCATTTCACTCATGCTCAATTGGTCAGAAAGAATTTTGAAGAAATCAAGGCTTTGTATGAAAAACACAAGAGAGCTGAATTGAATTTTGTTGAGATTGGATCTGAAGCAGATAGGACAACTGTTGAAGAAGCTAAAAGACATCTGCAACAACAAAGACAATTTGGAAGTGCTCCTAGATTTGAGTCAAGTACTGCTAGAGATACAAGAACATCTCCACCTATCAAGGTTACATATGTGAGGAAAAGTAGAAAGGAGAAGGTAAGTTCAAAAGAGACAAAGACTACTCAAAGAATGAATGAAGGAGATAAAGTTTAAGGTGTTGATAAGACTAAAAATGTACAAGCGGTACATACACAGTCAACAGTACATACTGAAGGAATAATACATACAGATTTGGAAGAAGGTTCAATGGAATTTGAAGGAACCTCCAAGGGTGTTAAGAGGAAAAGATCAACAAAGAAGAAGCTAGAAGCCAAGAAAAAGGCTAAATCAACAACAGAAGATAGTGACGATGATGAGAGCATAAGAAAGTACTTGAAAATGGTAAAACTTGAAGATCAATGTAAAGACACAGAGATTTTTTGGAAGAATTCATCCATTTCTAGATGGATATATACTATGGATCAAGGACTAGAAGCTCATGCAATACAAAGAACTAATGGCACAACAAGAATATTCAGACTTTTGGAAGATATTTTTCATATTCTTGACATACAAGATATTCAAGATCTTTTGCAGGTTAGTTCAAGAAGCCAGTGCAGGTAAAACGGAGGTATCACTATTGTATAATGAATTACTCTTCATGTATGAACCACACAACTGTGATCAGAAAATGTTGAAGGAATTAGAGAATGAGGTTCCTAGTTACTGGAGATATTATAGGTCATGTGGACTACATATTTTAGATATAGGTGATGTTACTTACTATATGCTACAAGAGAAGAGATATCCATTTGAGAGAAGATTGTTGGAAAGAATGTTGGAACAACAATTGGAAGTCTCAGAAGAGTCTGTTGGTGCTTTGGAGTTGATCAGAATGGTTAAACAACAAATCAAGGATTTGGAGCAAGAGGAAGAAGCTGAGAAAGAGCCTTAAGTGTTTGATTTATAAGCACACTTCACAAATGGTTCTCAGTTCACCATGTCTAACACACATAAGAACTGGCTAGTGCATAAGCAAACGATTTATGGTAAAGACTTCTCAAATCCGTTGAAAGCTGGTAGTTTGCTAAAAACTATATGGTTCTAACTCACCTTGTTTCGAGACAAAGAGTTGGATAGTCCTAGACAAATGGTACTAGGTAAAGACATTATCAAATCCGTTGATGGTTGACAGTTTACCAAAAATTGTAGGGTTATCAGTACACCTTATTCTTTGTGAATAAAGTATTGGCTATTGATATGAGCTTAAATACTCATATCATTTGTATCAAATAACAATAAAAATATGCATGTAATGTATCAAAAATGCCTTGTATATGTGTATTTCTTGTTTGAATGTGTGTAGGTACCAAGTTCACGAAAATCGGCAAAATCGGCACGAGATTGAAGAAAAAGATCAAAGAAGCCAAAATCGAGCTCGACTTTAGCGGATTTCATCATTTGTCAAGAATATTTACCAAGTGGGTCCCACATGATCTTATTGGGCCTGAAAAGCCCAAATTTGGATATAAATTGTATTGCTTTTGGACAAGGTCCAACACATGGCCCAAATGGGATTTAATAAACACGGATGGTGATATAAGTTTTGGGCCAAAAAGCCCAAACTCCTCAAACAAATACACGGATGGAAGTAATAAATGTGTTGGGCTTTAGGGTTTACTTGTTTTAATCAAACGTGTATAAACACGTGTCTTCCATTCACAATACACATATTAAACCGACCCCCACTCACACAACTTTCATTCACTTTCCACCATAAATTAAATAAATACGTTACTCTCACCCACTCGTTTCTCACACACATTAAAATAATTTCGTTATTTTCTATGTACCATCTTCTTCACCCCATCTCACAATATCCAGTAATCCCATTTCCACTGTTCACATAAAAACCCTAGATAATAAATTTACCCAATTAATTTGGGGCTTTTACTCACACGTGTAATTCACGTGATGGGAAATTAAATCCCCTAATTTATAGGAAGAGAAGATGGAAGGAGCAAGGCTACGTGGCTGTTTTTCATTGGAGGCAACACCTCACCAATCCTTATTATCCAATCAGAGAGCAGAAAAGAAACACAACTAGCACACACGGATGTCACGTTGGCAATCCGTGTGCTAGTTGTGTCATATCATCCATCCGATCAACAAAGGAAAGAGAAAATGATGATCCAAGGGTCAAGATGAAGAAAGGATATTCCTTTGGAGATGCGAATATCCCTCCTCAGCAAGCCTTGGGATGGCTATAAAAACCCACCCCAAATACTTGTAATCGCATCCCTTTTTTATTTTTTAATGTTATTATGTTAAAATTAGTGTAGGCTTGTAATCTCTTTTTCAATAATGTAATGTTACTTTGAGTTAATGAAAAGTTTAATTTTAAAAAGTTCTTGAGCTCCTGTTTATTTTAATCTTTTAAATTACTATTTTTACAACCTTAATAATTTTGATATTTAATAACTGATAATATTATTTAATTGGGCTAAATAATAGCTTTAATTAAGTGATTGAGTAAAATTGGGATTGCATTTTTTCCCACTGGAAGAAATTTAAATAAAAATCAGTTTGGTTCGAGATGAATGTTCGAATGATGATGGTTGGTTCGAATGGTGGATAAAGGTGGTGATTGTTACGGTTTCATAAGGCAGCACAGCGCTGACCTTCATCTCAAAGGAAATCTACATTAGGTTCTTATCTCTTTTCTTTTAATGTTTAGTTTTATAAATTTGTTTGGTATAATTAATAGATCTTGTTTGTTTTATGTTATGTTTAAGCTGTATGGATTAATTCGTAGGGTTATCTAGTTTCTATGGCTAAATGATGTTATTTGTTTCTTTATAGCTATACTAGATGATTGATATCTGCTATGAGTTTCTGTGCCTGCTGACTTGTTTTGGATAAGTAGTTCAAGTTTAAATTTAATCTGATACAGTACCCATTTTACTGCATTGTAAGTTGTGATTGCTTGTCATTTGTAGCTGATATGCTATAGAATTTTTATTAGAATGATTTGTGTTTATTAGAGCTGATATGGCATGATCTGAGTGTCACCGAAACTAACTGATAAACTATTTGAAGTGCTGTTACTTTTCTGCATAATTTCGTTGGTTAAATAGCTTTAGCAGTCTAGACATGCTTTATTGGTTTTCTATTCTTGATATTTGAAATGATTGCTGTGTAATTTAGGATTAAAATTTACTGCCTTAGACTGCTTATTGCTATTATTTGATTTGCTTTTCTGAAATACGAGAATGGGTTAACTGTGGGTTAACTGATATCAGTTTTGAGCTTGCTAAATTTAAGAATGTTTGTAGTCTGATATAGAAGTTTGTTGATTCGTGGTTGATTGCTGATTTGATTTGGTGTTGTATGAATGCTGTTATTCTCATTTACGCTTGTGAGGATTTGTAGTACTGATTTATTTAGTTTCTATTTATATAAGATTGTTCTGATGAATCTGTTTTCCTTTAATTAGTTATTAGAATCTGGTTTAGCTGATATTTGGGTGAATACATTCAAGTCTGTGGTTATTTTTAATGTAGTAATTTTCCATAACTGTTATATATTAAGTAAACCAGACGATTGGTTTGGATTGTGAATTCTGTCACAATTTCTTTATTCAGGAAAAAAAATAAATCATCACCAACAAGGTCACTCCTGTGATTCGAACACTGGACCTCTTGGTCAACTGCCAAGAGTGACAACCATCTGGGCTAGACCCACGATTTTGTTTAAGTTCCTTTTATGAATTTAATAAAGGGTTAATAAACTGAACTGTCAGCTTTTGT
This sequence comes from Glebionis coronaria, assembly GCA_025667525.1. Classification (NCBI taxonomy): domain Eukaryota; kingdom Viridiplantae; phylum Streptophyta; class Magnoliopsida; order Asterales; family Asteraceae; genus Glebionis; species Glebionis coronaria. The sequence goes on from CM046877.1 coordinate 489,651,821, forward strand.
ATTTGTTTAATTACATAGTTTTTACTTTAGTGAAATTTAAAATCATTTTTATTTTCTATCATTTAGTTTTAAAATAATAAATAATTTCAAATATAATAAATAGAAATTAAAATAAAATAAGTAAAAAAAATGTTTTTATTAAATTTAAATAGTTTAATGAGTTTATGTTTAAATAATTAGATTTTTATAATTGCGGATTTTAAATAAATTTAGTTTTTAAATAAAAATATAGATTAGGTTTAAAAGTAATTTCTAATTAAGTAATTAGTTTAAAAAGTTAAATAGATTTCTGAAAATAGTTTAAAAGTTATTTTTTTATTAAATAGTTTAATTTTTATAGATAATTAATTAGTTTAAATTTTAAAGTAATTTTTAATTTTAAGTAATTGTGTATTTAGATTAATAAAAGCGGGGTTTACGATTCATGCACTTTAGGATTAGATTTAATAGTTTAAAATTAGAAGATTTTAATTTGAGTTTAAAATCCGAAAACCAATTCACATCAATTGTCCAAATCAAAGCAAAACGTCTCAAATTCACTCGATCTTCGTGTACAACGAACTTGGTTCATCACGTGTTTAATTGAATTCGTCATTGGTAATATTAGTCTATTACTTTTTCCTAAAGGTAATTTTCTAATTTACCCTATAACGTATCTCTAATTATCACATATACTATCACGATCACATAAAAAATTATTCCAGAGGGTATGGCTAACTGGTAAAGAATAAATCAAATCCATTGATAGCTGATGATTTGCTAAAAATCATGAAGCCAATACAAATTGGTTTTTGTTGTTAACTGTTTTATTTCAGGTATGGAGTTGCAAGCAAAGAAGTATTAAAGGAAAGAATACTTAGAAAGTTTTGTCTCATCAAATCAAGATAGAAGTTCATGATCAAGAGTTCATAGATTTAAGTCAAGAAGACAATTACTGTTGCTGCAAAAATCAAGTGAATGTTTACAAGATACAAGAAGATCATAGTTTGAAGACAAAGATGATGTTCATAAGATTTGAAGGTTATCTTATCAAAAGAAGATCTACATTGAAGTGTTTGGCTACATTCAGTTAGATACAAGTACAAATTCCAAGCTCAATCCAAGTTTGAAGAAAAGACTGAAGACATGTATTCTAAATACATTCAGTAAAAAGAGAAACAAGAAGACAACAAGTTATCATTCTTGTTTAGGGGAGGATTGTTGGGAATTATTGTTAAGTGTCAAGTACCGTCAGTGTAATTCAAGTACTGTTAGTATCTTTCAAGTACCGTTAGTGTTAACGTGGTACATAGTAAGTACTGCTACTTATAAAGTAAGTACTGCTATATTGATTAGGACGAATATATCTTTGTATAAGATATGTCATAGTTATAGTTGGAGTATATCTTATGTGATATACTTAATAGTTAGAATATTGATAATATATCGTCTTTGATATACTTATGTTTATAGAATATTCTAAGGTTTTTTAGGGTTCCTTACTCTATAAAAGGAACATAGGTACGATGACATTTATGTACCTCATTCAAGTCGATTAATAAGATAATCGAATAGTTAAAAGTAATTTTGTTCTTCTGTGCTTTATAAATTAGATTTCACATAACTTATTTAGCTTGAGTAAGAGTTCTCAAAGTGTTTTAGTTTGATTACAAACTACTATACTAGTTCTTAACAGAATATAGATCCAATCAAAGGGATCAACAATAAAAATCTGGAACAAAAAACAAAATGCTAAACTAAGTATATAATAGGCTTACAATCCTTCTAGAACTGAAAAGAAGCTAGCAAACCCTAATCTTGAATGTCCAAAACCGCCCTTGAAATATTCGAATATGCTTTGTTGATGCAAAGTTTGAATTTGGTCCAAAGAGGATTCATGTGACTCTATGCCCTTTACCAGTTGTACTAAGTGATCCAAACCCTTAAACCTTGTTGTGTAGACCAAGAAAGAGCTAGGAGTCGTTGGAATTGTTGTACACTTTTGATTTAAAACCATCCCGTGAAGGAAGTAGGGCAGAGGAGGTCCATGGGGATCACATGGGGTAATGTGGGGATGTTTTGAGGGTGTGGATTTGTTCTAAAAACGTTTAATCTTAAATCTGGAGGAGATTAGAGATTAATTTCAAGTTATTAACGTTTTTGAGAATAAGGGTTTATAAGTTTGAAAAGGGGTGTTTGATCTGTTTGGGGTTAAGTAGGGGTGTTAGGCGCGTTTTTAACTTAATTAATATGATTTTGAAATTAATATTAGTTAAGTAAAAACGGGTTGGGTTATGGGTTAAGGGGTCGGGTTTGGTTTGGGCTTGGGTGGGTATTAGTGGTAATGGGTTTGATTTGCGGTAGAAAATATCATTGGACTTCATAAAATTTGTCAAATCACTTTGTAAACAAATCTGGCCAAATTCCCTTTGTAATAACTTTGGTGTAATTACATTTTCAGTCCTTATCTTTGATAATTGTGGAACATGGACTTGTTTTGACATTTTCTTGAACTTCAAGGGTCATTCGTGTATAATGAACAAACTTTAGGGACCAAACTTGTAATTTGGAGATTTACAAGGGTCTAAAGTGTCATTTCTTCAAAGTTGAGAGACCATTCTTGTACATCATCAATTTTTCAAGGACCTTTCTTGGAAAATCAATACTTGGGTCCGGTTCTTTGTGGGCCTTCGTTTCTCGTGTTCGTTTTTGCTTGTTTCTTTGTGATCTTTTGGTCTTTTCACGATATCCGTACCTAAAATAACACAATGAACAAATACAAGTGTTTTGCAAGGTATTTATGACATTTATATGCATTTTTAGCTCGATTATGGCAATGAAACCATGTATAAATAAGGTCTCATCACTCCCCCATACTAAACCATTGTCGTGCCCTCATGCAAGGCTAGAATAAAGTATTGTAGCAATTCCAAAATTCATTTTTTGATCGCTTTTATTGAAATTTAAACTTAACTTAATTACTACATGTGTTTTAAACATAATGTATGATTTTCATCACGAGAGTGTGACTTTTAGGGTCAAAGAATAAGAACACGTGAATGCCTCATAGAGTTAGGTTCGCCATCCTCGATTTTCACCTAATTCTATGCTAAGCGTGAAACGAGATCATTGTCATTATAAGTTAGTAATGCTAACACTACTCATATGCCTTAATCATGTACTTAAACTCCCTTATTCCTAATTGGTATCTCTTATATTTTATTTTTGTTTTGAATGACCATGAAGATACATTTTTTACTTATGCGTGAATAGAGATTAAGGTCTAAAAATAGAGTCTTAACGGTGTAACCAAAATCATCGAATTAATAACCTTTCCTAATAGATAACGATGTCAAAAAATTATGTCAATTAATAAGATTCGATAAACAACGGTTTTGAACATTAGATTTATTACCAAGACTTTTATATGCCCCCAACGGATGGGCTTTATTATCTTTGGTTTAGCTCCATCTTTTATTCAACTCCGCAATGGAGCTTTTATTATGACTTTGGTCTTGCGTTGCCTTTTATTTAACCTCGCCATGAGGTGTTTATTATGTCCACATTTAACACCCCCAAATATCTAAAGTTTTTTAACTAATAATTGTTTGAGTTAAAAGTACATGTTTTTTAGGTTTTCTTAAAAATTAGGGTTTTGTTTTTTAAAATTAGGGTTTTGGTCGAATTTTATAAAAAAAATATTGTTTTTGAAACCCTAAATTACATGTGGGATAATTTTAGATTAAGTTGCATGATTAATTGTTATGTCATGTAAATTAAAGGTTACGATCCAAAGAGATTTAATCTGTTGAGGGTGGATCCATGATGAATGTGCATGTTTTCATGGATCGTAAAATCGTATGTTTATACGATTTTATGTGCTGCTTGCTTTATTTGATTCAATAAACCTTGAATTAGGGAAGACATTTATATGAATATAAAAACCTAGATTTGATGATTATTGAATAAATCGTATGCATGTGGCTATTTGATTTATTTATTACACATATAAATTGTTATAATATGTTTATGATTTAGTTTTTCTTACTTGTTTATGTTAAAATTACTCGAATTGTTGTAAACAAGGGTTTTTTTTAAAAGAAATAATATGGACTAAATCATATTAAAATAAAGATTTGTTTGATATCTAAATTACATAAGATTACGTTAATTCTTGAATTGCAAAAATAATCTAACGGTCTACTTCTTTTGACAAACTATAAAGTGGGTATAACGCACCGCTGGTCATGTACCCGGTTAAGGAAGGAGGTGTTAAGCCATTAGTCGTTGACCAAATTCCCGGCTCGCCTATGCGTTAAATTAAAATTACCTACGATTATTACTTGAATTGTACCTTAAGGTTGATTTACCGCAAATTCACATCCAAATTCACAATGAATAAGGTTATTGCTTTGTGCTTTAGCCATAAGTACGTTGTAAATAGTTGTGGGTAAATTATTTATTTGGTTGAACCAATACCTCAACATAATTTATGTAGAAATTTAGTCTCGTGAAAAAGTTTACTAAATGTTTTATTAAACTTATGCTATGGAGTTATATACATGCTTCTCCATACATTGATTTAGACATCAAAGTTATACCCTTAAAATTTAAGTCGAATGCTCCTAATTGACGAACACTTGAAATTGCTACGTCATCAAATGAAATTTTTGGATGATGTTGTGATGGAGAGAAAACTTTCATAGAATGAGAATTCGTATGATGGTTTTACGTTACTCAGATTAGACGACTTAATTAAGTTACTCAGTGAGATCTGGAAACCTAAGGCATTCAGAAGGAATGAAACATGTTTACAATGCAAAACGGTTTTTTGGCAATGTAAATCCCTTAAATAAACTAGAAATTGAAAATTGTTTATCAACTGAATTGTTCGATAAGTCGCCATGTTGAGTACATTCATTACTAGCAGATCAACTGATGTAATGGGTCTATGTCAATATAGTTCTAGGATTCAAGGAAAATACTATGGCTTATATACCGGGGTAATTTTATTTTCTTGAAAGTATTTTATTATCGAAAATACTAATATTTGAACTTATTTCTATAGAAATGGCTCAACCCGAAAATAACACTATAAGTTCTGGGTTCAAAACGTTTTTTGATCGTCCTGAACTTACTAGCCCAAACTTCAATGATTAGTACCGCTCACTAAGAATTGTCTTGAGAGTAGCGGGTACTATTGATATCTTGAATACTCCCTATCCGGAGGATCTTACTGAAGGAGCTTCTGAAGCGCAAAGGCTTGAACACGCTGTTAATGTTAAGAAACACTCGGAGGTGGCTTGCTTAATGTTAGGAAAAATGGCTCCTCCACTTCAAAAGAAGTATGAGTTATTTTCGCCTAAGGGAATGCTTGATGAGCTCAAGGCTATGTTCAAAAAGCCGCAAGTCGTGGAGATATACGACTTAGTAGATGCTTTGCATAGCTGCAAGCAAGCTCTTGGAAAGTCTGTTAGTGCCCATTAGATGGAGATGAGGGCTTATATGGAACAGCTCATTGCACTAGGACAACCCTATGATCATAATATGGCTATCAACTTGATCAATAGGTCCCTTAACAAGGACTTCAATGATTTTGTTCGAAACTATAATATGCATTGCACGGGGAAGACAATTAATGATTTGCATGAAATGCTCATTGACTATGAAAAGGGGTTAAAAGACAAGGCATCTACTTCTACTCCTCCTTTACTAACCATACAAAAGGGTAGAGTGAGTAAGCCAAAACCGCAAGCAAACAAGAATAAAGGCAAATACAAGGGTGATAAGGGCAAGAAAGTTGTGACTTATTTGAAACCTAAGCAGAACTTTGTCAAGAAGAATCAATCTCAGAAGGATGAGACTTGTCACCATTGCGAGGCAAGTGGTCACTAGAAGAGGAATTGCCATCTTTACCTCGAAGAGTTGAAATAAAGAAGAAGTCTGAGCAGAGCGCTACAGCTTCAGGTACTTTATTTATGATCGAATTATTTAATTTGACATACAAATTAAATTCCTAGGTATATGATCGGGATGCGGTATTAACATTTGTGATACGCTGCAGGGATTTAATCTGAAAAGGAAGATGTCCTATGGGGAACCATTTTTGCAAGTGGGCAACGTCGCATAAGCAGCGGTTGAAGCTATAGAAACATTTAATTTAGTTTTACCTTCGGGTTTAGTACTGATTTTAAATGATTGTCATTATGCACCTACAATTGTTAGGGGTGTTATTTCCTTTTCTTGTTTGTTGAATGGTGTGTTTGACATAGACATGCATGATAGCGAATCCAAGAAATATAATAATTTTGTATTTAGCATGAATAAGAAGAGAAAGTTTGACAAGAACTCTTCTTATCTTTGGCATTGTAGACTTGCCCATATTGGGAAGACTCGTACACAAAAGCTTCAACGTGAAGGTATTTTGGAAAATATCTATGATGAATCATTTGATAAATGTGAGTCTTGTATCTCTGGAAAGATGACCAAGAAACCTTTTAATAGCAATATTGAAAGAGCTACTAATCTACTTGGTATAAAACATACTGATGTGTGCGGGCCACTTAGACATTTGTCAAGGAGAGGTGCTAGCTACTTCTTAACATTTACGGATGATTATAGCCGTTATGGTTATGTTTATTTGCTTAAACATAAACATGAGGTATTTGAAACATTCAAAGTGTTTAAAGAAGAAGTAGAATTGCAACTAGGAAAGAAGATTAAAGCTCTTCGTTCTGATAGAGGTGGTGAATATATAAGTCAAGAGTTTATAGATTATCTAAGTGAGAATGGAATTGTCCAACATCTTATTTCTCTCTATTACTACACAAAATGGTGTATCCGAAAGGAGAAATCTTACATTATTAGATATGGTGTGATCTATGTTTAATCTTACAACTTTGCCTTTATCCTTTTGGGATTATGCTTTAGAGTCTGTTGTTCGCATTTTAAATATGGTTCCCACGAAGAATGCTGATAAGACACCATATGAACTATGGCATGGAAAGAAGCCATATTTGTCTTATTTAAAGGTCTGGGGTTGCGAGGCGTATGTGAAACGTGACTCGGGCGATAAACTCTAACAAAGATATGTAAAATGTATCTTTGTAGGATACCTTAAGGAAAATATGGGTTACTACTTTTATTATCCACCTGAGAACAAAGTGATTGTTTCTAGATTTGGAGACTTCCTTGAATGTGATCTTGTAAATCAAGAATTCAGTGGGAGAAATTATGATCTTGAAGAGAGTCATATAGATACATTACCTTTTGAAAACACTAGCGATATAATTCCTGTAGAACCAGAAAGTCTGGCAGTTCCACCAGAATTAGTTCCTCTGCGTAGATCCGAAAGGATCAAAAACGCAACTAGCAGTATATGTCTTAATATAGAGGATGATGATGTAGTAGGGAATCTTGGAGAACCTTATAATTATAAATCCGCCATGCTTGATCCTGAAAGGGATAAGTCGATGGTTGCTATGGATGAGGAAATGAAATCCATGAAAGTTAATGATGTTTGGATTCTTGTAGATCCACCACCAAATGATAAAGTAGTGAGACATAAGTGGATATACAAGAAGAAAACCGACATGGACGGTAGAATACAATCCTATAAAGCTCGTTTAGTAGCTAAAGGTTTTACTCAAACTTTTGGCATAGACTACGAGGAGACATTTTCTCCTGTAGCAGACTTAAGAGCTATTAGGATTCTCATAGCTATAGCAGCATACTATGACTATGAGATATGGCAAATGGATATTAAATCTGCCTTCTTGAACGGTCGTTTAGATGAAGATGTCTATATGCAACAACCGGAAGGGTATGTTGATCCTAAGAATCCAAAACACGTGTGCAAACTTCAAAGATCTATTTATGGTTTGAAGCAAGCATCACGTCAATGGAATAAACAATTTGACGAAGAAATCAAAATTTTTGGATTTATTAAAAATCGTGATGATCCATGTGTATATAGCAAAGCTAGTGGGAGTGATGTAGTATTTCTAGTCCTATATGTTGATGACATATTAATCATGGGAAGTAACATTCCAAGACTTAAAGTTGTTAAGGATTATCTTGGTAAATGTTTTTCTATGAAGGATTTAGGAGAAGCTGCATACATTCTGAGAATTAAGATCTATCAGGATAGGAAAAGACGATTAATTAGTCTAAGTCAAGATGCTTATATACATAAGATATTGAAGAAGTATAATATGGATAATTCCAAGAAAGGTTTTCAACCTATGGAAGTTAAGCACAATCTTAGTCATGAGATGGATGCATCAACTCCTGAAGAGGAGGCATACATACAGAAGGTGCCTTACGCTTCGGCTGTAGGATCTATTATGTATGATGTAAGATGCACAAGGCCTGATGTGGCGTTTGCCTATAACATGGTCAGTAGATACCAACAGAATCTAAGGAAGCTCCACTGGACTGCTGTTAAACATATTCTAAAGTATTTGAGGAGTACGAAAGATATGTTTTTGGTATTTGGAAGGAAACCAGACACATAACTGAATGTGACAGGTTTCTGTGATGCGTCCTGGCAATGTGATAAAGACGATACGAAGTCTCAGACGGGTTATGTGTTTGTTATTACTAGAGTAGCAGTTGACTGGAAGATCAAGAAACAGACAACGATTGCAATGCATGCTACTCAATCTGAGTACATGGCTGCTTCAGAAGCTGCAATGGAAGCTGTTTGGATTAGGAAGTTTATTGGAGATCTTGGAGTGATGCCCTCAATAAAAGAACCTATTGATATATTGCGACAATTCTGTTGTAATTATATTCGCCAATGATTATGGAGTCATGAAAGGCGCCATACACTTTAAGCGTAGACATCACTACATCCAAGAACAAGTTGAAGCTCGTGAAATCAGATTAATAAAATTTCACACAGATGATAACGTAGCTGATCCTTTTACTAAGGCTTTGCCTAGACCAAAGGTAGTTAAGCATGCCAAGGCTATTGGGCTGCAACTAGCTAGCGATTTCATGCAATAAATATGTGATTAGTATTTGGATAAAGGATGTTAAGACATTATTATTTAATAAAATAAAGAATGGGTTTCGTTTATTCTTATTATTTAATTTTGTATCCTATTTTCCATGTTTTAATCCATGAATAAATTGTTATACTAAATGTCCGTTGTCGATTAATAATATGGGAATATTATTAAATTAAGACAAATCAAAATAGTGATAGAGTATACTTGTAAGTATATTGATCGATTTTGGATGATATTCGATAAATTGAATATTGGACTTATCCCAACTATATGATTTTACTTTGTGGATCTTTGTCATCAAGTAAATCATAAATAGTTATCCCTAGACTTGAGATACCAGGAAACTGTTACGAGTCTAGTGCATCTCTGTGGAATAATCTAACGCTAAACGTAACTGGTAGCTATAAGGATTATTTTCAGAAGTGTTGCAAAATTCATAAGTTTTGCTTGTAGTCAATATAGAATTTATTTCCTCCAATTTTATTTTGGAGTTTAATACGGATGGGCCCCTCGTGGGATTAGTAAGATGTTTGTGTGGCCACACATAAATTTGCTTTGGTAATCTTGCTGAATCTGCGAACGAGAAACATAATGGTTAATGAAAGGAATGACTGAGATCCATATCCTTATTAACGTTGTATTAGAAATAAAAGGATAATCATAATGATGAATCATTAAAAGGTTTTATGCAGGAGACCTTACTCGAATTGTACTAGTGACATTGCTAGTGTAACTAGACGCTAGTCAATGTAATCATGATATTCGAAATATGTCCAAGTGGGAGCTAAAAGTTTATGTGCTTATATTTAATAGTCGTGTGATAGGATCGAAATCGAGATTACAGGATTGCACATAATACGCAAAGAGTTATTTATTTAATAAAGGTATTTATTAATTTATTTAATAAATATATTTATTACGTTTATTAAATTAAACCGAGATATAACTTTAACGGTCGTTAAATAATTAAGAGTTAAGTATTAACGACGTTATAGAAAGAGGATTAAAAGAAAGAAGGAAGGAAGGTTCCGGAACACCCCATTGAGGGGTGTTCGACCGTCGGTTAGGGCACACAAGTGTGAAGGAAAAAATTTCCTTTTATTTGTTTTACTTGGGCTACAAGAATTACTAGGCCTATATAAACATCCCCTCACCCTCATAATTCCAACACATCTCAATTACTTTCTCTCCTCTCTCTTGGCCGATCGCAACACCAACCCACAAAGGGTTTGGTGTGATTTTTTCTTGGGGCTCGGTTTTAGTTTAAATCTAGTCCTAGCCCCTTTCTAGGGTTGTTGGGTATATTTTCTACAAGCGTTATAGCTCGGTTTGCACGTGCTAGAATCACGGTTAGCTCGTTGTATTACGTGTGTACAAGATCGTAATATAGTCTTACTTTAGACTATATCTTGGTTATATACGGTATAAACCCGAATTGATTATTCGTTCTTCATCTTGTGGATTTGCTTTAGCGTAAAGGTATGTAACCCTAATTCGATTAATTATAATTGTGTTATTATTATGATCTTGTTAAATCGCTTCTGCTATGTGTGCTTTGATCTCGTTTAGGGTTTTGTGTAATTGTTATGAACTATATAAACCTTCAATAAGTTTAGACTTTTTGTGTTTACATCAATGGATCGCTTCATTAACCATTAGAGGGCCATCCAAAATCTAACGATTCTTAATAAATGCGGACTGCTCCTGGCCAATAACATAATCAATGACATGGGATAAACGGTTCGTCAATAATTTAGGAATGATTTTATAGTGAGCTCCGATAAGGCTGATAGGGCGAAAATCACTAATCACCAATGGATTAGGAATCTTTGGTATGAGAGTGATAAATTAAGCGTTACATCCACGCGGAAGAATGCCCGTGGTAAAGAAGTATTGGACAAATCCCACTACATCATCTTTGAGAGTATCCTAAAACTTCTTATAAAAGGAGAAAGTGAACCTATCCGGGCCCGTAGATTTATCAAAGCCAGAATCCCATATAGCTTCCCGGATATTAGACTCACTAGTGGAGGAAACCAGAAAGGAATTATGATCGTCTGGAAGTGTTTTGTAAAAAGGGCTTCGATTAAAAATCTTCACGACATTAACTCTTTGAAATTTAGATTCAAAAAAATATAAGACGTCTTTGATCCTGTGAGGTTCTATAGGCCATTGCCATTCATGTTTGATCCCATAGATGGAAAGATATCTGCATTTTTTATTAACAGTAGCATGAAAGAACTTACAGTTTTCGTCCGCCTCGATACCTATTTAATCTTTGCTTTTTGAGAATAGTCTAAATTTTCATTCGAATCAATGGAGCTTGTGGATATAGTGAAAACCTCGAGTATGTGTACTCGAGGAGTGGAGTAGGAACGAAGAGGGAGCTTCGTTTTCGAACCACTATAAATCCTTGGTGTCCTCCTGGGTTGTTTCTTTCCTTACTCTTTACTTATCATTGTCATTATCTTTAGTTTATCATAATCAAGTCACTTGATATATCAAATGTTTTTGAAACATTATAAATGGGACTAACCATTATGAAACAGTTTTCAACTGATAGTCACATCTAAAGACAAAAATAAATTTTAAATAGGGAAACTTTCAATCCCCTAGTTTCTACACTTTGACTAATATGGAATTTATGATTCTGTTCATGAGCTTGCAAAAGTAAAATGCATAGTTGGTACAACAAGTCAAGGAGAAAATTAGAAATTTTAACATTTTTCAAAAATTTTAAATAATCACCCTTGTGGAGCGCCCCCCCCCCCCCCCCCCCCCCATAACCGGCTAAACTACATGGCGTTGGGATAAAAATTTGGTTAAGCTACTCATTTATCATTTTCCAAATGATGTATTGATATGAAGGGTTTTGTGTGTGAAGTTCAAGTTTTGTTCGTACTCGATTCAATCCGAATTGATCACGGCTTTAGGTGGAATTATTGGTGTTGGTCACTAAAAGGGGGAGCTTGAGTTTCTAAGTCTACAATTAACGTCAACGTAAAATCTATTAAAAATAAAGAAGAATGTCTAACCTTGATTGCTTTTCCAGAATGAATACTGCACAGTAGAACTTGGTGAAAATAGCTAAAGGTAATTATCTATTTAAAATGAAAATGAAAATGTAAATGTCGTTGAGTAAAAATGAAAGCTTTAAATCCTAAAAATCAAGACTTAAAATAAATGACAAAAAATTAAAAGTTTAAAAGTAAATTTGAAACTTAAAACTTTGTAAAAATGAAAACTTTATAAAAACGTAAACTTGAAAATAACTAGGACAAAACACTTTTGAAAATAAACTAAGTAAAATTGCTGGGAAAAAATTAAGGTCTGAAAATAATTCGGGAAATCACAATTAAAACATAAGTCGGAATAACAAATCTACACTTAGTTCGGAATCCAAATAACACACTTAATTCGGAATGTGAAATCCCACACACAAGTCGGAATGTGTGTCTTTGATGCAATTTGGGAAATGAATCTAACAAGTAATCCGGAATGTATGTCTTAGAAGCAATCCGAAATCCACATCCCTGACCTAATCCGGAATAAAATCCCACATGTAATTCGGACTGCTTGGTGATGCTTGTAATCTGGAATCCAAATTCCACAACCAATCCGGAATCCGTGATTCTCTATCTAAACCCGAATCTGTGTAATGTTCCTAATCTGGAATATTGGTCACCAATGTAATTCGGAATCCGTTGGTTTGTAATAATCCTGAATCACAACCCAGCACCTAATTCGGAATCCTTTATTTCTGACTTAGTTCGGAATATGTAACTTGCTGACCTAATTCGGGAAACTCGTTCTTCACGCAATCCAGAATATGGATGTTTGTACTCAATTCGGGAAATGAAGTTTTGTTTGGGAGGGAAAATGAATGTAAGTCGGAATAAAATGAACTGAAGGTAAGTCGGAATAATGGGGTTTTCAACTAATTCGGGATAAAAGGGTTTCTACAACCCGAATTAATACCAAATAAGCAAAATCACAATAAGCACTTACCAAAACTTTAACCAAATCAATTTTTAGAAAAAGGTAATAAAACACAATTTAAAAACTTTTAAAAACACTAAATGATCAAAATATTTAAACTCACTTTTTATAAAAAATATTAATCTACCAAAATCAACTTATTTAAAAACTAACAAACATAAAACTTAAGCAATAAGCACAATAATCTAAAAACCTCAAACACACCAACTCAATAAGCACAATCCAATAAGCAAACCAATTACACAATCAACAAGATGAAATCAACTACATGATTAATTAAGCAAAACAATAGATTATGATTAAGAAAGGTAGAATGAGAATTTATTAAAAAGCTTGATTATATTAAAGATTAAGATTCAAGATTACAAGATTAAGATGAAGGTTTAATAAGCTTGAAAGAAAAGCTAGAGAGAAGAAAAGTAAACACACACTAATTACCTACTAAAATAAAAATAAAGACTAACTACCTAATGACTCATTTAGAGAACTATATATACGGGAAGGTGAAGGTGTTTGTTTCTTCCTCTTTTCTTCTTGTCTTCTTGTCTTTTTAAATAACTCGACTTTCTCGACTTTATCTCGGGATTAGTCGAATGATAACTTGAACTCGTCTTCTAATTTTCTTCTTTTAGCGGACTTGGTTCTTCGACTTCGTTAAACTTCCGTCTTTAGACTTTTTCTTCGATAAATCTTCAGAATAGGCCATTGACTTCCGTTCTTCTTGCACTTCTGACCTTTTGACTTTGTCTTTTGTCTTTTTCTTCGATAAAAGCCCATGAAAGCCCGTGTTTTATTACTTTTTCATATTTTTGTCCTAAAACACAATAAAAACACAAACCGCGCATAATCCGACTTTTACGACATAAAATACACGTTTTGGTCTCGTCTTTATTATAATTAAGTGGTAAAAGGATAAGTGTTTTCACACTTATTAAATCCCCTACACTTGACCATTGCAATGCCCTCATGCAATGCATTAATTTCAAAGCACGGTTTACATTTTTCATCATAATTAACCCACCTTGGCCTTTATTAGATATTAAACAATAAGGAAACTAAATAAATAGAAATATATACAAAATGCTTGAAGGGAGAACAAGTAAAGAGATCGAAGACTTACATTAGGGCTTTGGTTGTCATGAATGTTTATCACCCTCAGGTTTCACGTTCCCCAAACCAAGCTTAGAAACGAGATCATTGTTATTATAAGTTAGCAAACTAACACAAACTCAGGTGGCCCAATTATTCACTTAGACTCCCTTATTCCTAGGTGTATCTCTTATATTTTATTATTGTCTTGAATGATCACGAGGATGCATTGTTTGACTTATTTCGATAATTTATAAAGGCCGAAAATAAAGTAGGATGATTTAATAAATAGTTAGCTAAAGGACAAAATCTTTTAAAACTGCTTCTCGGGAACTCATAAAGTTCATATCTTGGCATAACTCTCTTCACGATTTGAGACCTTTCTCGGACCGATATTTGGCAGTGACTTCATACTTTAAATCTTGAGAGAAGTTCTTGAAATAATGGTCTTCTCTTCATAATAGGAATTTCTTCACTTGAAGTTTTTAAGAGATTCTTCATACTTGGACCACGACTTCTTCATTTTGTTCCAATCTTTATTTTGGATTTTGATATACAACGATCCGCCTCCTTTTAGGACTTGGATCTATATATCCTCATACCTTGCTAGGGTCTTTTCGGATAAACTTCTCCATGATCTTTAGGGGAGTATTTTCTTTTCGTCATGTGTCTCGATCCTTCATATTGATTTTTGATAAATGATTCTTCACATCACTTTGGATCTTTAGCAACAAAATGCCCCTCATTCCTTGTTAGGGCCTTTTCGGACTCGCCAATCTTCGCATCCCGCTTCAATAAGTTATGTCTTGGCTATGAACTCTAATTAATACCGAGCAACTTTTAAACGATCTTGGGCTAAAAGCTAAGTAACTTTTCAAATCGTACGACCTTATTTATTGCAAATATATTTATTAACAAGCGATAGGAGAAAAAGCTCATAATTAACTCACATAAATTCATGAAAGAATACCAAACTTATAATTGACTCTATCATCTCTCGTTCTGCACAATTTAAAATCTCAAGGAATGCGACTCGTGGATGGTTAGCCTATTAAATCAAAGTTTTGGGTTTCCAAGTCATCTATAGGATCTTGCAACTTCTTAGACTTTTTCAAGTTTAGAATTCGCATTTTAAAGTTCCCTTGATAAACGACTTTCTAGGATCAATTATAGAAACTTACGAAAAGTTCTTGTTCTTAACCCGTAAGAGTTAAGACTTTCGCGTTTTAAAGTTCCTTATATAAATGCCTAGCAAAACTTGACTTAAATACGTTAAGGATACTAGCTAGAGTAAACTTAGATAAGTAAACTCGGGTTGAGTCAAAAGATTCATGACGGGCTTAATATATCAACGACATCTAAACTCATTAAACCATTTTATTTAACTTTATTTTTCTGTTTTGACTTTATTTTTGAAATGAAATATATACATGCGATGCGATAACATAAGGAAAGAACATAAAAGAAGATAAATGAAAAATACTACTTGGCCAAAATAGATCAAAAATTTTGAAAAATGTCGAAAAATTAGATTTTCCGGTTAAAATGAGGACAAATTAATGGAAAACCCCACTTAACTTCGATAGAAGTCCCCCTACACTTGATATAAACATTGTCCTTAATGTTTAAGCATGTGGGAGTAAACTCCCCTACACTTAGGACATTGTGCACTTTGTTTAAATCTTGCTAAGGAAGAGACGACTATAGTGATTTCAATGTGAACATATTAAGATATGAAATATTGAATCACGACAGTTTTGGATAGAACCGGGAAGACGGGTACACCGGATCAAGGGTCGTCAAATATCATCAAAAGTGCTCTTTGAAGCTTTAGTCCCTGCACATCATAAGAAACAAGACAACAAACACCAATGTAGCTCCCCCTACACTTATTATGAAAACGGGTAAAGGGTAGATCGTCGGGTTGCCTCCCGAGAAGCGCTCATTTTTGTTAACCGAGTCACGAGCCTGACTCCACCCAGAACTAATTCAAGGGAAACGTGGTGAGGGATGGAATCATCTCATGAGAGATGTCCTCACCAAAGTACAACTTAACACGCTGGCCATTCACTTTAAAATTTGGCCCATTTGGTTGCGATAACTCAATGGTGCCATAAGGAAAGACTTTGGCGACGGTGAATGGACCAGACCAACGGCTCTTAAGTTTGCCCGAAAAAAATTTCAACCGAGAGTTAAAGAGTAAAACTTGATCACCAATTTTGAACTCTCGGTTTTTGATCTTAGAATCATGAATGAGCTTGGTTTTCTCTTTGTAGATCAATGAATTCTCATAAGCCTCATTCCTAAGTTCATTGAGTTAATTGAGTTGGATCTTCCTAAGATCACCGGCTTTGTTGATATCAAAATTAGCCCATTTCAAGGCCCAATATGCCTTATGCTCCAACTCAATGGGGAGGTGGCATGCCTTTCCATACATAAGACGATATGGAGTCCAACCAATAGGTGTCTTATATGCGGTACGGAAAGCCCACAAAGCATCATCTAACTTATCGGCCCATGAGGCATGATGCTCTCCCATAGTACGCTCTAAGATTCTCTTAAGTCCATGGTTTGAAATCTCAGCTTGACCATTTGTTTGGGGATGATACGCGGTGGAAAAAGGGTGATTGACACCATACTTATCCATGACTCGTGCAAATTGATCATGGCAAAAATGAGTCCCACGATCACTAATGATGGCACGAGGAACACCGAATCGAGCAAATAATTGTTTCAGAAAGTTCACAACCACCCTCGCATCGTTCGTAGGTAAAGCTTTTGCTTCAACCCATTTAGATACGTAGTCAACGACTACGAGGATGTACTTGTTCCCTTTAGATGATGGAAATGGCCCCATAAGTCGATGCCCCATACGTCAAAGATTTCACACTCTTGGATGAAATTTTGAGGCATCTCATCTTTATGTGTGATCTTGCCTTGTCGTTGGCACGCATCACAATGCTTAACCATTTCGTTTGCATCACGATAAATTGTGGGCAAATAAAATCCAGAATCGAAAACTTTCTTCGCGGTGTAATTTGGACCAAAGTGACAACCGGTTGGTCCTTTATGGCAAGCTTCCAAGATTTGTAAAGCTGCGGGCCCGTCAACACACCGACGAAGGATCAAGTCAGCACATTTTTTAAATAGATAACGGTCGTCCCAATAGTAAGTTTTCACATCCTTGAATAATTTCTTCTTTTGCTGGGACGATAACCCTTCGATGAGAATTCCACCCGCCAAGTAGTTTGCAAAGTCCGCAAACCATGAGGTCTCACCAAGATTGGAGTTTATAGACATCAAGGCCTCAAGGGGAAAAGATTCGATAATCTCTTGATTTGGGAGCTCCCCTTGATAGGGATCCTCGAGTCTACTAAGATGATCCGCGGCTAGGTTTTCCGCTCCTTTTTTATCACGAATTTCAATTTTGAATTCTTAAAGGAGTAAAACCCAACGAAGAAGTCTTGGTTTGGAATATTGTTTGTTAACAAGTACTTCAACACGGAATGATCGGTATAGACAATGGTAGTGGAAAGGACAAGATAGGGACGGAATTTTTCAAAAGCATACACTACAGCTAAAAGCACTTTTTCGGTAGTGGTATAATGCAATTGAGCCCCCGTCATTGTCTTGCTAGCGTGATGGATTGGTTGGAAATGTTTGTTAATTCTTTGTCCCAAAACCGCTCGAATAGCAAAGTCGCTAGCATCACACATCAATTCAAAAGGTAAATCCTAATTAGGAGTAACTAAGACCGGTGCCTTAGTTAATTTATCCTTAAGAAGATTGAAAGATTCTATACACTCTTTAGAAAAGATAAAAGGAGTATCTTTTTCCAAGAGGTGGGTCATCGGGCGAGCGATCTTAGAAAAATCTTGAATGAATCGACGATAGAAGCCCGCATCCATCATACACCTTTGGAAAGTCCCGGGAGCATTGCATAAGCCGAAAGGCATTCTTTTGTAAGCAAATGTTCCATAAGGACAAGTGAATGTGGTTTTATCTTGGTCTTTAGGATCGATGGGAATTTGAAAATACCCGGAAAAACCGTCTAAGAAGCAATAGTAGTCATTACCCGCTAAACGCTCGAGAATTTGATCCATGAAAGGAAGAGGAAAATGATCCTTACGAGTGGCATCATTGAGCTTGCGATAGTCGATGCAAACTCGCCAACCCGTGACAAGTCGAGTAGGAATCAACTCGTTGTTTTCATTGGGAACAACGGTTATTCCGCCTTTCTTAGGCACATAATGGACGGGACTAACCAATGGCGAATCCGAAATAGGGTAAATCATTCTGGCATCTAGAAGTTTGATAACTTCTTTCTTGATGACGTCACGAATTTTTGGATTAACCCTTCTATGGCTTTGGATTGAGGGTTTAAAGTCATCTTCCATGAGAATCTTATGAGTACAAAAGTTAGGATCAATTCCGCGGATATCGGAAATTTTCCAAGCAATTGCTTTCTTATGATTTTTGAGCACATCGAGAAGTCGAGATTTTTCATCCTCTTTTAAGTCCTTAGCAATGATGACGGGTAATTTCTAATTGTCTTCTAGGAAAACGTATTCGAGATGAGATGGTAAATCCTTAAGCTCTAAATCCAGAGGATTGTCGATTGAAGGTGTAGTCAAATTCGGATCATCGTTTGTGATTTCCATAGGAGAAGGTGGATAAATATGGTCCTCATTGAGAAGTTTCTCAATGGTACGAATGTCTTCTTCCCAATCGGTGGGAGAATCTTCATATTTTAAGTCCACATCCCCTAAAGTTGCTTCAAATTCTTTCAAAAGGAAGTCACTTTCTCCAAATGGAGTCAATGAGAGAGTAATAGAGGCAACGGTCTCAACAATGGGTAGAGAAGAAAAACCACTTTTACAAGCGTCTTTGAAATGTTATTCACAAGCCTCATCAAGTACGTCAATGAAATTAACGCTCTCGTGTTCATAAGGTTGCTTAGAAAGTTTACCCATGTTGAAGACGATTTTGTCGTCACCAACTCTCATGATTAATTCGCCCGCGGCTACATCAATAAGAGTGCGACCGGTCCTCAAGAATGGACGTCCAACGATTAATGGAACACGGGGGTCCATCTCGTAGTCAATGACAACAAAATCCGCCGGAAAGGTGAATTTGTCGACACCGACGAAGACATCTTCGGCTATCCCCACAGGATAAGCAACCGTACGGTTAGCTAATTCCAATGTCATTCGTGTGGGGACTAGCTCGGGTAGAGATAATTGTTTCCAAACACTTAATGGCATTAACTTGATACTAGCACCTAGATCGGCTAGGGCCATACAATTCTCTACCCCGGGGAAGTTGCAAGGAATGAGAAAGCGACCCGGATCACCAAGTTTGGTTGGTAATTTCCTTAAAAGAACCGCGGAGCAATTCTTATTAAGTTGGGTTTGAGCAATATCAAGGAGTTTTTCCTTATCACTGAGAAGATCTTTAAACATTTTAGCGTATTTAGGCATGTGAGCGAGAGCCTCGGCAAAGGAGATGTTGAAATTCAATTGTTTAAACATTTTAAGAAAGTTCGAAACTTGAATATCATCCTTGTTCTTCAACTTCTCTTTCCTCAACCTTGAAGGGTAAGGTATATCGGGTTGAGACGAAGGCTTTGGAATGGAATTCTCACTCACATCCTTGGGTGGAGGAGGGGTAGAAGTAGAAGGTGGAGGAATTGGCAAAGGGGGCTCGTTATCCTTTGTCACAATCACCGGTGTAGGTTTAGGAATCTCAGTTCCTTTAAACCTTTTCCACTTCGGGTGGTGATTGCTTTCATCTCCCCTCTTGGATTGGCAACGGTGTTACTCGGAAGAGAACCCGAACCAGAGGGTTGACTACTTGGGAAGAAACCATCCATCATATCCCTTAAGTCATTCGTTTGACTACTTAAAGAGTTTCACATGTCATTCCTAAGCTCGGCTCGAAGATCATTCCTTGTTTCGCCATGTCACCTTTCAAGTTGATGATTTGACTCTGAAGATTCTTCACCAGCGCGTCATTAGTCCTCATGTATGTTTCAACCTCTTGATTATATGCCGTGGGTTGGTTGGGATGGGGAACTTGGTAAGCGGGTGGTTGATAAGTGGTTTGTTGATAAACTTGATTATTTCCTTGAGGTGGATATGGGTTTCTTTGGGTTTGATATTGATTAGGAGCTCGAGTTTGGTTTTTATTGTTGCGATTGAAGTTAGTTTGGTTTTGAGGAGGAAAACCGGGTGGTGAAAGGAAGTTGTTTGAACGATAACTTAGCAAATTGCGGTCACCTTGAGGACGAGCTTGATAGCCTCCCGTGGAAAAGTTACCGTTAGCCGCATACACGTTTTCCGGATTGTCATGAGTAGAAGGACAATCAGTGTATGAATGAGAACCCCCGCAAATCTCACAAGAAGGTGTGACCGCTTTAACTTGTTGAAATTGGTTCGTAGCCATGGTTAAGATGTTTTTGTTCATCTCGGCTATTTGGCGGGTAAGTTCGGTTATCTCGGGGTTTGATGAAGTAGAAGAAACATTGGCCCTAGGGTTATTTCTTTAAGATGCGGATGAATCCCGATTTTTGTGGTGAGTGGTCATGTTCTCTATAAGCTCTCTACACTCCTCAGGTCTTCTCTTCATGAATGTACCACCGGCGGCAGCATTAATCGTATCACGATCACGAAAAGTTAAACCATTGTAGAAAGTGTCAATTAAAGTGACGGGGAGCATATTATGATTAGGACAACGATCGATCAAGACATTATAACGTTCCCAAGCATCGAAAAGCGACTCATCAGGTTCTTGAGTAAAACAACTGATTTTATTGCGAGGCTAGTAACCATGGATGGTGGAAAGTAGCGCGACAAAATTTTTTGAGTCATTTCGTCCCATGTATGAATTGAGTTTTTGGGAAGACGATCAAACTATTTTTCAGCATGGTGGGATAAAGTGTGTGGAAAAAGATGAAGGCGAAGAAAATCCATGGAAACACCGGGCAATTTCATGCTTTGAGTGACGGTTATGAATTTATCGAGGTGTTTGTTGGCATCATCATCCGGTAATCCGCGAAATGGACAAGCGTTTTGAACTTGTTGGATCATGTGATGCTTCAACGAAAATTCGGGATCCGTGATTTGCATCAGTGCAATCGGTCCTCCACGTCCGTTCATAGTTGGTTGACAAAGCTCCTCCATCGTACGAAGGTCGGGTTGAGGGACATGGTTGTTGTTGTTATTATTCAAATTGGGGTGAGGTGGGTTGTTATTATTATGCACACCGGCCATATCTAAGTCTTTACGAGTCTCGGGCTCAGAATAAGACGAAGATCGAGTACGCATACACTAAAATGAAATACAATATTTTTGGTTTTTTTATCTTTTTTATTTTTTTGGATTTTTGAAAATTTTATATTTTTTAAGATTTTTTGGAAATTTTTATGCTTGAAAATAACGTTCCCAAAAGAACGGATCCCAAAATCCAATTTTTCTCACTAAAAAACGTTAATCTTTACGAAAAGAGCCGGCAGCGGCGCCATTTGATATGAAGGGTTTTGTGTGTGAAGTTCAAGTGTTGTTCGTACTCTATTTAATCCGAATTGGTCACGGCTTAAGGTGGAGTTATTAGTATTGGTCACTAAAAGAGAGAGCTTGAGTTTCTAAGTCTACAAATAACGTCAACGTAAAAGCTATTAAAAATAAAGAAGAATGTCTAACCTTGATTGCTTTTCTAGAATGAATACTGCACAGTAGAACTTGGTGAAAATAGCTAAAAGTAATCATCTATTTAAAATGAAAATGAAAATGTAAATGTCGTTGAGTAAAAATGAAAGCTTTAAAATCCTAAAAATCAAGACTTAAAATAAATGACAAAAAATTAAAAGTTTAAAAAGTAAATTTGAAACTTAAAACTTTGTAAAAATGAAAAATTTATAAAAACGTAAACTTGAAAATAACTAGGATAAAACACTTTTGAAAATAAACTAAGTAAAATTGGCGGGAAAAAATTAAGGTTTGAAAATAATTCGGGAAATCATAATTAAAACATAAGTCGGAATAACAAATCTACACTTAGTTCGGAATCCAAATAACACACTTAATTTGGAATGTGAAATCCCACACACAAGTCGGAATGTGTGTCTCTGATGTAATTCGGGAAATGAATCCAACAAGTAATCTGGAATGTATGTCTTAGAAGCAATCCGGAATCCACATCCCTGACCTAATCCGGAATAAAATCCCACATGTAATTCGGAATGGTTGGTGATGCTTGTAATCCGGAATCCAAATTCCACAGCCAATCCGGAATCTGTGATTCTCTATCTAATCCCGAATCTGTGTAATGTTCCTAATCCGGAATATTGGTCACCAATGTAATTCGGAATCCGTTGGTTTGTACATAATCCGGAATCACAACCCAGCACCTAATTCGGAATCCTTTATTTCTGACTTAGTTCAAAATATGTTACTTGCTGACCTAATTTGGGAAACTCGTTCTTCACACAATCTGGAATATGGATGTTTGTACTCAATTCGGGAAATGAAGTTTTGTTTGGGAGGGAAAATGAATGTAAGTCGGAATAAAATGAACTGAAGGTAAGTCGGAATAATGAGGTTTTCAACTAATTCGGGATAAAAGGGTTTCTACAACCCGGATTAATACCAAATAAGCAAAATCACAATAAGCACTTACCAAAACTTTGACCAAATCAATTTTTAGAAAAAGCTAATAAGACACAATTTAAAAACTTTTAAAAACACTAAATGATCAAAATATTTAAACTCACTTTTTATAAAAAATATTAATCTACCAAAATCAACTTATTTAAAAACTAACAAACATAAAAATTAAGCAATAAGCACAATAATCTAAAAACCTCAAACACACCAACTCAATAAGCACAATCTAATAAGCAAACCAATCACACAATCAACAAGATGAAATCAACTACATGATAAATTAAGCAAAACAATAGATTATGGTTAAGAAAGGTAGAATGAGAACTTATTAAAAAGCTTGATTATATTAAAGATTAAGATTCAAGATTACAAGATTAAGATGAAGGTTTAATAAGCTTGAAAGAAAAGCTAGAGAGAAGAAAAGTAAACACACTATAATTACCTACTAAAATAAAAATAAAGATTAACTACCTAATGACTCATTTAGAGAACTATATATAGGGGAAGGGGAAGGTGTTTGTTTCTTCCTCTTTTCTTCTTGTCTTCTCGTCTTTTTAAATAACTCGACTTTCTCGACTTTGTCTCAGGATTAGTCGAATGATAACTTGAACTCGTCTTCTAATTTTCTTCTTTTAGTGGACTTGGTTCTTCGACTTCGTTAAACTTCCGTCTTTAGACTTTTTCTTCGATAAATCTTCAGAATAGGCCTTTGACTTCCGTTCTTCTTGCACTTTTGACCTTTTGACTTCGTCTTTTGTCTTTTTCTTCGATAAAAGCCCGTGAAAGCCCGTGTTTTCTTCTTTTTTCATATTTTTGTCCTAAAACACAATAAAAACACAAACCACGTATAATTCTGACTTTTACGACATAAAATACACGTTTTGGTCTCGTCTTTATTATAATTAAGTGGTAAAAGGATAAGTGTTTTCACACTTATTATGTATACATTTTTAACTTGTTATTATAACCTAAAACTACACTTCACCACTCATAATTTACCTAAAAAAACACACATATCACTCTTGATTCTTCTCTCTTTCACTTGGCCAAAAACACAAAACACTATAAACCACCATTCTTGAATTTTCCAAGCTTCATTTCTCAAGTTTTGGTACTAGTTACACATCATCAAGAGTTTTTTAAAGCTAAAAGAAGAAAAGGTTTTCATTATTTGGTTCTTTGGTGAAAGTTTAAAGACATAATGTAGATCTTGAGTTCTTAGTTGATTATATCGTAGATCGGGTCATTGTGATTACGTAGAGTCGCTACATAAGGTTATTTCTTGAACCTATTTCGACTTCTTCATTTTCATGTCTATGCATGCATGTTGCTTATCATGTGCTTTTCTTAAAAATAAAAGATGGAAAATATTTTTCACTTGATAATCTTTTAGATCCATGTGTTTATGGATGGATCTACTAGATCTATATATTTTTAAACATAACTTGAGTTTTACAAAAATATATGTTGAATATATTTATAGATCTATGAGTATAAACATGTTCTTGTCATATTATTTATGTTTATGAAATTGGAGAAAACTTGTAGTGATACTACAAGTGGTTATGTTAGAAAGTGTTAAAAAATGTACTTTACGAAATCTATACTTTATGTCCGAATTTTTAATAGAGCTTAAAGGCTTATAAAGTCTTTTTAACAATAGATTAGTACAAGATTATGAAAATACAAGTTAATACCTTCGTTTTGCTATATTATAAGCTAAAAACGGATTAAAAACGAGCAAGATATGATCATTTGTATTTTATTGATGGAAAACTTAATTTTTGCGATAACACTAAAAATAGTTGCTGTCTATAATTTAAATATGGATGAAATGACGTTTTCGATTTAAACCGAGCTATTTTGAGTGTCGAAATGAGTATGAAATGATGTATATGAATATTGTAAACATTTTGAGAAGGGTAAAAGCGTGTATTGGAAATAATTGGTTATTGTTACGATTTGGACGTTGTAAAATAAGTATTTTGCGGGAAAGTGATTATTGGTTGATTTTGATTAAGAAAGTGGTTGATTATCGTGAGGTTATTAAAAATGGCAAATTTTAAAATGACGTCGAAAAGTTGTCAAATTTTCCGTAGAAAGTGTGTTGAGTATTTGACTAAGTTAAATTTGGGTAAATTAAAATTTACGCCCAAAGGTTGTCGAAAATTCTTCGAGTCAAAAATAAATATTTTTGCTTAAGTATAAGATATTACTTATAACTCTATGATTTCGATAAGTCATGTTTTATCTATAAACTATGCACATGATGGATAATCGACGTATATGATAGACTTATCATAAACTATAGTATTTTATTTAGGTTGTCACTAGTGTTGTTGCTATTACTTGATCTTAATTGTGCGGATTTATTCTTGCTTGAGGTGAGTCTATAGTCCATATTAAACTATTTTATATGTTTAATGTTGTGGGATGCGATAAATGCTTATACTTGCCTACGGACGCAAAAACAGTTTTCTATGAACTCTCAGTGAGCGTTGTTTATGATTAAGCTTAAGTTGCGTTAGCCATAGTTGTCACTATCATGAATCGTTAACTACTATGCTGGAGTGAGCTCTTATGTTATAGGTAGATCTATCGAGGCTTGATAACCTCCACTCAGGCATTCTATCGCCGGACGAGTGTATACAATTTGTGTGACTTGAGTTATCTTGGAGAGATACTCTCTTGGGGCATTTTATATGTACATTACGGTGTACGTACTAGATCATAGTTTCGATGTCATAAGCTTAGCTATCATAAATACTGTAAACACCCGATTTGTCCTACACTTGGCACATCTCTCATAGTTGCATTTGTACATGAACTAAAATTTTGCGGTCCAACTTACTACTGTATGATTTTGACTTGAAACCTATATTCTCACCAAATTTATGTTGACCCCTTTAGTGTTTATCTCAGGTATTTGATAACGATGCTTATCTGCTATATGAAGTACTTGGAGTCCACATGCATTTCATGGCTATCTTCAGTTGTTTATTACTTATGCTTTTGAACTATTATCTCGTTGACATCTTTAAAACTTTATTCTTCCGCTACTTTATCTTTTGAAGACCGTGACCTCTATAACGTTGATGTTTTAATTTAATTCAATGAGGTATTTATAAAATGTCTCATTTAGAGTCGTTCTCTTGTACCTTGAACTTTGATATTATGACGTAACAGCCCCCGAGCTTTACCGCTTCCGTTGACCAGAAATTGGGGTGTTACATCATCCAAGAGAGCATATTATAAGGCAATTCTCACAAGCAACATGAATAATTTTTACAAGCACTTCAAGGGCATGTCTTTTGAACAACTAGAGGAAGCAGTAATTCCGGTCATGAGAGAGATAGAAAATTTCATTCGAAGCTGAAATAAAATTTGAAGAATCTTGCAAAAAGATAAGGGAAGTTATGTTGTTAAATAGGAAAACAAGTACATATGATGTTCAAGGGTCTGTTTCTCAACCATCAAAAGCTTTAGCTATTCCAAGTTTATCTGAGCAAAGAGCAACAAAGAGAATGAAAAAGATGGAAAAGATTGGAAATTTTCTTTCTAAGGATGTGGGGCCATCAAAGACAGAGTTACACATGCGCTTAGACCATGTAATTCCTGAAGATTTCATTCCACGGCATCTACAATCAAGGTATCCAATTTATAAGTATGAGGCTTACTATGATAAAGGTATGAGCTGGTGGAAGTTGTATAGGCTTTGGAGTCTCACTGAAGCCCATCGGTTCTTTAGTAAATTATTTCAGGCCTTAGACATGGAGGATTTGAATGATATGTGGAGAGTTTTGAAAACGAAATTTGGTTCCAATCCACCCATAAAAGACATGGACATAGATTTTGAGCTATGGACCACTATTCAAAGGATGTATGAGACTGGGCCTGGTGATGTTATTTTTGATGATCATAAGGACTTAGAAATGTTGTCTTGGAGATTTTTTTCTTCTTTTGGGGTACATGAGTTAGCAATGACTGGTCTGACTATGTATTTACTATTAGATAGATATTATCCTCTCTCACAAGATACATTAAAGACTATGGTTAATTCTAAGCTTCAAGTTGACAACATCAACCATGTAGCTTATCAATTTGTCAGGTTTCTTCACAGTCAAATTAGAAGATGAAGGAGTTTCTAAGCATCATCTCCATTCCTTAATGTTTATTCAAGAAACTTGTATGCAAGTGTGCTAACAAGTGTTGGGGAGGATTTTTGGGAATAAAATGCGAGTAAGTCATTTACTGTTTATGTTCATGGTTCTCCTTGCTATTCATTGTCCCCCCTGCTCAGCTTAATGAAGACAGTAGGATTTGTTCCCACTGTACGCAGAAGATTCCCCTACTTGAAGATAACTATGAAGAATATATTCACGTGTATTGTTATGTTTAGAATTTATCTTTAGTATATCTTCCTATTATATCTGATAGTTATCTTGTATAAAGCTCCTTATGCCTAACCATTGTTCTTGTGCTAAGTATTACTTTCCGTATAGTACTTAGTTTACTTTCAATACAAAGTTTCTCTTGTGTTAGTTTAGATTTATCCTTGCTAACACTATCTTACAAGCTAAGGAAATCCAATCTAAGTTTGTGATCAACAAAAACCCCTAAAAATTAGGTTTTCGAGAAAAAACCTTGAAACAACCAATCGCCAATTAACCACAATACAAACTCAAGATGATAACCTAGACTTCTGATACCATGATAAAATGATACAGAAACAAAAAGTTTATCACCGACCTAACCAATCCCTTACTGAGATTATTACTCAATACAACAATAGTAGAAGGTCCTCAAGTGAGGGCCTATCAAACAATTACACAAAAGAGTACAAGATCGTCCCCAACTGGTGCAATCTTAAACTTGTACACTTTAAATCTAAATAAAAAAGATTACGAATCAGAAAACTAAAAACTAATGATCAAATCCTAAACAAACAATAAAACCTAGAAACGAAGGCAAAAAAGATGATCAATTGTGTGTAACTTTAAGAGAAATAAAAACTTGACAATCGATGTATATACAATTGCAAATTAAAATTGTATCATTGCTAACACTATCTTACAAGCTAAAGAAATCCAATCTAAGTTTGGGATCAACAATAACCCCTAAAAATTAGGGTTTCGAGAAAAAACCTTGAAACAACCAATCACGAATTAACCACAATACAAACTCAAGATGATAACCTAGAGTTCTGATACCATGATAAAATGACACAGACACAAAAATATAATCACCTACCTAACCAATCCCTTACTGAGACTAGGATCTGTGCCCGCGCTCCGCTGCGGCGGAGGGCGGGCGTTCTACGAAAAGGGGGTTTTGGGTGTTTTGGGTGTACGGAGGTTCTTCAACAGGGTGCATACAAAAATAACCTATAAAATTCAAGTATATTAAAGGAAAAAGTATAAATAGTTCAATATGAGCAAAAATGAACATAGTTCCACTCAATAAAAATAATTAAGCAATGGCATCCATATCGTTCATGTAACCTGATGATAGCTAAAATCCCAATATTTATAAATGTCAGCATCCTCTACGTTATTCCTATCTGTTCATGCGATTCCCATCAAATCCAGATTGGCCTACAAAATATATAATAAAAAAATGTTAGAAAACTATATACCAACAAATTTTACGGACATAACCGTAATAGGTCATAAGAACAGGAAAAAGTAACATACAAAATCTAAGAACAGGAAAAAGTCTAAATAGTTCAATATGAGCAAAAATAAACATGTGTAGGAGCTCACGATGCTGTTTTTTTCCTACCTTGCTACATCAGTACCAAATGGAGAGCTTTGAGCCCCATAAAGGGAGTGACGCTAAATGAAAATGGTCAGTATATTCATAATTCCACGCTAAGTAATTAATAATGTGGATCATAATTTTTGGAATACAGGTTTAAAGACAGAACATTAAAATTGACAATCGAATGATCACATAACCAAGTCAATGTAGGG
Organism: Glebionis coronaria; assembly: GCA_025667525.1. Taxonomy (NCBI): domain Eukaryota; kingdom Viridiplantae; phylum Streptophyta; class Magnoliopsida; order Asterales; family Asteraceae; genus Glebionis; species Glebionis coronaria. The sequence goes on from CM046877.1 coordinate 489,680,537, forward strand.
TATCAACTGAGACAAAAATGAACTTAGCCTACAAAAGTTATCTATTTTGTTCCTCCATTTCACATTTATCCCTATTTTGTCTCTGTATGAGGTATCCTCGTTAGTTCATTTGTAGGCTGCAAGTGGCTTGTGTGTGCTCTGTCGTGGGAGGAAACTGTTGACATTGTCCAAACTATTTCAAACAAAGACTGACTTTAGCACGACACATCTGCAAATTGAGTACGTAAGGTACCAAATTATAGTGACATTGCAACTCACCACACATTTGTACATTACACATTTAAGGTTGCTCTCTTGGCCCCATTCCCTTATGTACGCGTCAATTTGGTTATGATTTGTGTCTACAGAGGGTTAACTAAAAAGAATTTGGTTCAACTGAGTTAAACGGGCTGAACTGAAAGTTGCCTAAAGTGTATAGCCAGTCCTTAGAATCAATCATATCATTTAGTTCGAAAAGAAATACTACTATTATTGACTACTTAGATTTTTAATCATATGAGACTGGTCATTTATACAAAGATTTGAAATTGAGATGATTGGGCTTTCAGGTCAATCAGAATCGAACCATTTTAGCCGGCACTATATATTCTCTGTTTGAGCCAAAACCATTTTTGACATTCTACTGAGCCTACATGAGTTGTCCGTATTGAGTCAAAGTATTCTGATTATTTTGCTTTTTGTTGAATGAAATATGACCAGTTTAAGGAAGTGCTCAAAGGGGAGGGGGGCAATGAAAACCGTCTACAAAACAATTGATGAAGTTCTTGGTATGGAAGTGGCATGGGGCCAAGTCAAGCTTCACGACTTGCTCCGATCTCAAGAAGACTTGCAACGTCTCTACTCAGAGGTTCACCTTCTTGGCACCCTCAATCATGAATCAATTATCAAATTCTACACTTCATGGATTGATGTGGACCGAAGAACCTTTTAATTTCATTACTAAAATGTTCACTTCTGGAACCTTTAAAGAGTAATGCTTTATCCCACTATTTATTCATACATTTTTTTATCCTAGTGCTAATTCAGGAACAACTATTTGTGCATGTGCAGATACATGAAGAAATATAATAAAGTGGATATTCATGCTATAAAGATTTGGGCTCGCCAGATCCTATCCTGATTTATCTCCATGGCCATGACCCTCCCGTGATCCATAGGGACCTTAAGTGTGACAATATTTTTGTAAATGGCCATCTGAGACAAGTGAAGATTGGCGATCTTGGGCTTGCGGCCATTCTTCGTAGCTCGTGTAGAGCTCATACTATTATCGGTATATCCCTACCGTTGTGTGTGTGTGTGTGTGTTTGGACATTCTTACTTCTTAGCTAGTATTAGAGGGGACAGTTTATTGGTTCCAGCAATGTTTAATTATTAACTTGTCAAACGACAAACAGGACTTTTGTCCATTTTTTTAGTGTCGTAGTTGAATCAGTGATCCGGTTTGACCTATTTTATTCTATGCTAAGAAAGAAAATACACTTAGACTTTAATTACAAACAAAAAACTTAGGCCTGGTCATACTTGTTAATAGGCAGGTTGTTCTCTTCTTCCTAACACAGGACCTGCACTCATATGGGTTGATCAATAACTCTAATTAGAAAAGTTTCATATTTACAACGATTTAACTCACTTTTTCTTCGAAAGCAATCAAGACATGGAGGGGATATGTACCACTGAGTTAGTCTCATGTGCCTAATATTTTTCTATATTAGCACTTACAACATTGTTTTATATACAATACTCCTTAATCATAAACTTTATAGTCCTATCTAGTAATCATAAGGTAAGTACTCGCAGTTCCTTTGGTTCCTCAACCCTGAACCCAACCAAGCGAATCCTATTTAACACCCCTACATGCGAACCTTACTACACTCGGTTGTGTTCATGTACTCGGAGAAGAAAATCCTTTCTTGAACATGCTAATTTTGGTTAGTTTAAGTCAAAAAAGAAACTCGCCTCGTCCTTTTTGTTTATAACCTATGAATATAGGTTAGAGTGAGGTTAATGATTTAGCTTTATGCCTTTGTATGCCTAACCAAATGGTCATGGCATATGGGTCACTGGAGAGGTAAATGTTGACTTTCTATTTTGAATGTCAAACTTAATGACATCTATACATCGTAACATAACTTCTTTTATAAGTTTTAGCTCTGCAGTCTTGATACCTTATTGCATAATATTATACTGCTTATAAGGTTTTAAGTTTTTGTATAGGCAAATAAGTTCTAACTGAGACATTTTAACGCCAATCAGCTCATTAACCAACACAAACGATCTATTCACAGCTAAAACAGCTAAAAATCATATCCTTACAAAATCCAGAAAATTCATTACCAATAATTAAATCCTTCCTAACTATCATTTTCATTTATTTTCATAGAGACACAATCATTTAGGCCAATCAACCCGTTATGAAACAGAAAATGATCATATTCAGACTTCAAACCCAAAGGCTTATTAAATCTTATTTCACACAAAACAACGCATAAGCATTTCACAAAGGTTTATTAAAGTTTCATAATGATAACAAACAAAAATCAGAATAAAAATAAGTAAGCAATGGACATGAGAGCAAGAAAACAGACGTTGAATGTGTCAAAAAAACACGTCTTTGCTCGTTGAATTGAGGATCATTATGAAATAAGGCTGTAGCCATATTATGTTGCAAAAGCCTTTGGCATGACACTTAATACTGAATGTGTCAAAGACGTGTTTTTTTGACATCCTGAATGCAACCTCAACAGCCGTATGAAGTGACAACCCTCTGATGAGCCACACTATTAGCTACTGACACATTATGTTGCAAAAGCCTGTAGTAAAATAAGGCTCTGTCATGGACATCCTAAAGCAAAATTCGGGGTTAGATGGTCAATGTTATTTCATTTCCTAAGTTTCGTTGAATCTTATTATCATATATAAAGTATGTCAACCTGATGCATATCAGCGAGACCAGCAGCTAATGCAGATTCCAAGGCTTTTTGAGTCTCTAGTGGTCTTCTTAAGAAACACTTCATTACTACTGTAAGAAGATGCAAACGTACATGTAAAATTCAAAATTTACTACTTTAAACCAAAAACGACAGTATACTCGACTCTCAGAATAGCTTAAATGTCCATATTGCATATGCATACCAGCTTTCCACGCCTTCACCCAAAGGTTTCCTTTGATCCAGATTAGGGGAGTAGAAAGATCGACCGACAGGTGTGTACGTGCATAAAAGTCCACATCAGCAATTAGAGAATACGCCATAATGTACGGTTTTCACCAAAAATACCAAAACCAAGAGCTGATATCCTTACCGATTAGTGGGCAACTCACGGAGAACAATATCCAGCACTTGAAGGGCTTCTTGTGGAGCATCAGCCTGCCTTCCTTGTAAAAACAATCCTAAGTGATGCAAGTCTGCACGTGACGACAACTTGATAGAAACTTTGAAGTCCCTCTCTCTCCTGAAACAATAACAAAAAATAAGACTGCTATCGAACACTACCAAATAGATAGGTTTTAAAAAAGCAATCATGAAGCAAACCTTGCACTTCCTGTTCCGTCATCTTCATCGAGCAGTGTAATTTAAAAATCCTTAGAAACAAAAGGGAGAGGCCCATTCGTATAGAGACTCTTTCTTCCATCATAAGCAGGAAGACGTTTCCCGAGATGAGATTGCTAATAAAGTTTCACCAGCTGAGCAATAACTGCGCGGTTCACACCACGGGAGGTCACTTCAGGTGTGATGGTAACCTGCACAATTCACAAAAGAAACAGTCTCAAGTAAAAAAATAGAACTGTATTTCAATCACGGAAACTCACATCATATCTCAATGCGTCCAACAACTAAAATAAGATTTTGATACCTAAAAAAAGACGGCCAAATAACCAGTTCAGTAAGTCAGTATATGCATTTTTCATCTACATCGTTGTCTTTGGTTGTCAATTTTACAATTTACTACATAAAATGCATAACACAAAGGGTGTTTGGATTTGCATTTTATCGATTTCTAGTCCACAAGATTTAATATTTAATTATTGAACAATTAATTCAATTATGATTCGATTAACACCGGTAACAAAACTGAGTATTTTAATTTAGAATATATTCAAATTTAGATCAATGCATTTACATCAAGTGGTACAGTGACTCATGCCTATAAGGGCCTTATGACAGATTATTTGGGAGTTTCAGCATAGGCTCAGATAGAACGTGACAAATGCAATTCCAGGTAACCGAGAAGCTATTTTTTTAACCCCCGGAGTTTGTTGCCGAATATTTGGGAGTTTCAGCATAGGCTCAAATAGAACATTATCGTGGAGTAAAAGCAAGAACCCGACATGGCTGCGACCGTTAGGGGTCGCCCTGCCAAGATCCGGGATATGTCTTCTTTACCCACGCCCGTTCTAAACTCATCACAGCCCGACATAATCAGAAAAACACACAAATTAGTCATGACAACGTGCCACAGATTATCGTACAGGGAGCCAACAAAATGTAACTTGCAAGTGTACTATTTTAACAAACGGAAGACACCAAGGCGAGTATTAGCCAGCACTTTCCTATTTCTTATCACTTAGTCAAAAGCAGGCTGTAGGAACCATAATTGTTTAACGATCCACTCCGACTAATGTAACATGCGACATCACTACGTTTCCTATTACAATAGTGGATGTTAAATTGTAACCCAAATAGTCAAAACGATTTTCCAGAATTAGATCTAAATGATCTTCAGGTTATTGAAAACACACCAAACTAAACCAAACGTAGACAAAGTAACTAATTGTAATCACCAAAATCTGCTTTAAAGTGGCACAACATTTGCAGAAGGAAAAAGCTAGTCATTTAATTGTTTCGAGGCTCAGATAAGTAAGCAAGCCGGGTATGTCAGATATGAGGGCATGACCGCCATGGCTGGAAACATATGGAGCTTGCCACGCCAAGATGCACAAACTCCAAATTATAACTGAACCTCCAAAGACGCACATATATTATCATCACAGTCATCTAGGCTACTTAGTGTTAGCCAAAAGTGGTTAACCCCCCCAAAGCTATATAACACTGTGTATAAAAGAGAAGAATCATAGTCACTTCAAATAGTTTCTTACTGTGTATAAAACAAATATTCGACCCGTCGCGACTGCAAACTGAATGACCTGCCACGCCAGGCGCCGGGTTGTATCAATGAACAGTAATTCTCCTATATCAAAATTAAACTATCATTTTATTTCCCTCTCACAAAGGGTCGGCTTGCTCACAAATAGCGGGTTTTGTAGCTTCTCGATCAACAGAATCGACCCGTTCAGGGTCATCACATCCTGAACGACAAAGCATTGCAACAACAAAATCATGACAACATGTAATCACATAGAATCAATAAATTTGAAACAGTTGTATGCATCGCCACACGCGTTGTACAACAAGAACGAAACCAACAGTGCATAAAATGATCATAAGATGGAACCATAACACAAACAAATATTCGACCCGTCGCCGCTGCAAATCGAATGACCAGCTACGCCAGGCGACGGGTTATATCAATGAACAGTGATTCCCCTGAAATTAATACTCAATAAAAAATCAGTTTATTTCCCTCTCACAAAGGGTCATCCCGCTCACAAATATGGCACGCACATTTCTCATCTTTCACACACATACAATACTCCGTTAAACAATCAAATTCCTTAATAACAACGGTAAGAACTGCACATTCCAAATGTGTGCATAAAATGATCATAAGATGGATCCGTAACACAAATAAATATTCAACCCGTTGCGGCTGCAAATCGAATGACCTGCCAAGCCAAGCGACAGGTTATATTAATGCTATCAAACAATCAAAAGGCCGAGGAACATTCATAACAATGACATATTTCAAATGACAGCCCTATAAAATGATAAAGTTAACAAACACGCAAATGAATCAGTATAATTAGACACAAACTAAATGAAAGCAAAAAACTGACCAACCAAGATCATCGCTTTCAAACAATGCATAGGAGGCGTGATTCGTCCCTAATATGAAGTTTATAATTGGGGTTTCCATGAAACCCTAAAAATCATCGGTATCCATTCATATCAAACCCCTAAAATCATCGGATAAAACCCATAACGAATCAGCTAGGGTTTCCAGCAAACCCATTCAAATCAACGAATAGCATTAGGTTTCCATGAATAGCTCATAAACATCGCAGTCAACTATCAGACAATCAACGGCCATAGGGTTTCCATCAAACCCTCATCAAACACCCCCAAAATGATAAATTTTTAGAGAGAGAAACAAATAGTGAGAGAGGGGAGGGCGATATATGAGAGAAATCAGAGAGGGGATCAATCATTTAATTCATTTTCAAGGGAAATTGTGAAGAGGCAAGCCACAATTAATGAAGAGGCGTGTTTAAGGGAGTATTGTATGTATGTGAAAGATGAGAGATGTGCGTGTTATATGTGTGAGAAGGATGACTCTTTGTGAGAGGCAAATAAACTAATTGTTTATGGAGTATGTGAGGGGAATCACTGTTCATTGGGAACCGTGATTCCCCTCTTTAATAGTTAGGGTAATTATTCCTCAATACAACAATAGTAAAAGGTCCTCAAGTGAGTGCCTATCAAACAATTACACAAAAGAGTATCGATAAATAATGTTGGGAGTATATATATACATGAAAAAGTTCAACATAGACATTTAGTTTAGCATATACTCAATCAACCAATCACAATCACTAATTTTTATCATGTAACAAAGCTCCTCATTTTTTAAAAATTAAATATCTCAGAAACCGTTCATCGTTACGTAAAACAAAACGTATTATCGCGGAGAGAATTAAATCATCTATCTATGGAGGGACACATGTATATACTTTCGACGAACTTTTTTTCGACTTTTTTTTAAGTCACGTATGAGAGAATCATATATGATTCGTCACGAAACATATATGATTTTCAGACAATAATATATGATTCATATCACGAATCATATATGATTTTCTGAAAATCATATATGATTCTTGACGAATCATATATGATTCTCTCATACGTGACTTAAAAAAAAAGTTCGTCGAAAGTATATACATGTGCCCTCGATAGAAAGATGATTTAATTCTCGTTGCAATGGTGTATTTTTTTTCGTTTGACGATTTACCGTTTGTGAAATATTTAATTTTTATAAAAGTGATGGGAAGTGGATTTTTAAAAAACTAGGTAATTATTATTGGTTGAATACATATATCCTAATTTTAAGGATTTACATAAATCTTAACTTTATATACAATTTCAAATTACACATTCAACCGCACAATATAAACTCAACATAACTGCCCAAACTTATTAAAAATTTAAATAAACTAAAATAATTGCAAACAAGCTTTTTATGTTCCAAAAGATTGCAACATGAAGCTACAACTTTTAACAATAACGAGAGATATAGCCCGCGCTTCGCGGCGAAAGGTGCAAAACTTAAAGACTAATAGTACGAAGAATTGTTTGCGTCAATAATTGGCCTTGTAAAGAATTAATAACCTTAAAGACTATTTTCATAAAAGATATTTCCTAAATATATATTAAGTTTCAATATTTTTATAAAATCATACGTATGACAGAAGCATTGCAACATTGACTCGTTTGGTTTGCAATTAGACGGTCTTTTCAACGATACTTTTCCCCCAAAGAATCGAGAGATATACGCTTTATATTTGATAAATAAACTTTGTTATATAAAAAATGTGTAGATAATTAAAAATCTAAAATGGTATTGTAAAAAAATCAAGCGAATGGCTAAGTTTCCAAGTAACAAATAACCTCAAGAATTATTGTTATACTAATTTTTTAAAATACGTATTAAGTGTAAACATTTTTATAAAAATCACACATATATCTGAAGCATATGAATATTAGGCTCGTTTGGTTCACAATTCGACGAATTTTTCAATAATATTTTTTCTCGCGAGTGAATCGGTAATTATACGTTTTGTATTTGATAAATAAAATTTATTACTTTAAAACATCGTAAATAACTTAAAGTGAGAAGCCATTTTCGTCATATATTACATAGTGTAAGGGTATATTTTAAAATTTTGTTTTGTTTCAAAAAATGTTAGTATGATTTCTGTTTTTGAAATGACGAAAAGCAAACAGTAAAACCACATGCAATGGTTTGTCGCTTTCTAAAATATTTCCTAAGATTGCTTCGTTTACGAAACGACACAAAGCATAATGTAAAACGACATGCAAAGGGCCTAAACGACGACGTTCGCTTCAAGATTTAATATATATGAGATTTATAGTCCGCGCATTGTAGCGAATCATGCGAGACTAATGGTCTACAAAAGACTGTTTGCGTCAATAATGACTGTTTACGTATTAATTTTATGCTTTGTGCTGGTAGTATCTTTCTTTGTTTTTTGAAGATTTATTCTCGTAATAATTTTTCTAATAATTAAAATTTCATAAAGTTGTTCATAATTAGCCCCTTAACAATTTATATATTTACATATTTATCTTTTATTAAATTATAAAGAAAGATTTAAAGCTCATAGATAAATTAAAGATAAGTAGTAAAGGATGTGCTTTGTGAATATATTTTATTAAATGTATGTAAAAAACGTGTCAATATTTGTCTCGTTTTATTCGTAAACTAAAGACGTAGTTGCCAATATACTTTTTATGAAAGAATGTGTCAAATGTTTATCAAACAGAGTTTCTATATAAAATGGTGGTAGATAAAAAAACTATAACGTTATATTTTTTTTATTATGGTGGTTTATTTAAAATATTTTGATAGTCTATGAGTGCCTTTTGAAAAAAAAATTAAAAATACATTTGAGTAAAAAAAATTTTTTTATAAAAATGTTTGTATGTACTTTTTTTTTGCAATATTTATCTTGTTTGGTTCGAAACTCGAAAGATCTTTCGATGATATTTTTTTTTAATCTTTCAATTTTTATCACATATTTAATAAATAAACTTTATTATATTAAAAAGATATAAAATATAAAAGTTAACGTTGCAGTTTATCGATAATAATGATTTGACTTGCAAAGAAAAAAAACCACATGTAGTATTTTTAAAGAGGTTTTTAAAACATATATTAATTTTTAATATTTTTTATAAAATTATACGTATGTTAAAAGTGTTGCAATATTGGGCTCATTTAGTTTACAATTCAACGATATTTCAATAGTACTTCTTTTTTTGGAATTAATCGATATATAAACGTTTCATTTTTAATAAGTAAATTTTGTTATATAAAGTGATAATAGTTCGAATTATTAGATCAGTTTTATAATATGCCAATAATGTAAGGTGCGTTATCCAATTTGGTCTTGTAGTAATTCGTTCAGATTGCTTTTATGTGGCCTTGGTGTTTGAAACGACACTTCCCAAAACTGAAAACGACAATGCCAACAATGAAACGACGCCGTTTACTTCAATGAATAATATATATACCAATTATAATACATTATCAGAAGAATTCTAACATTATAAAACATTTACTCTCAACATTCCTGTTGAATAACATTCATAATTTTTGATTATCTGGCTTTTTTTTTCCTCCTTAACAAGTAGGGAGTACATGATAATTTGATATTAACCCGGTAACCCTCGATCTGAAATACAAGATTTTATATAGGGTTGAGTTGAAAGTTAAGGTAATTTGATTCCTAACTTGTTAGACCTGATTTGATAAGCCTCAAATCTGATTCGACAACCCGATTAAAACCCCTAGTTAGGTGTGTATGACTTCGTCTTTCAAAATTGTGATAATTATTTTTTTCACAAGTCAATTTCTACGATTCATGTTTCAGTAAATGTTGTCATAGTGTTTGATGGTCCCTTATTATTATTACTACTCGTGATTTCAAAAGTTAAATGAGGTCGTCTAAGTTTGAAAATGTAGGGAAACTATAACACTTTTATTTATAAATCAAAAAAATAAAATTAATTAAATTAAGATAAAACAAATAACAGAATATAAATAACAGAAAAATAAATACAGACATAATTATAAACGATAATTATATAAAACACTAAAATAATAAAAAGACTTACTAAATCACCAGCAAGTCGAGGCACGCGTAAGACACGCTTAGAACTAAAGAGCCGAGGCACGTGTTTGACACGCTTCCCTTAAAACAGATTCGTCGTCTGTTTCCCAGGGTACAACAGCCGAAACAGTAAGTTGTACTGTCGGACTTAACAAAACTGCCCGGAGTTTCACCTTTACAGATGCGTACTCCATATGTTGGAAATCAATAATAATACTTATTGATTTGATGTGTGAAAAAGCTATGGAATTAGGCATCTATTTCCAGTTTACTCATCCCACCGATGTGGGACAAAAAATAAACTATTTTTCCTCTTTAAGCATGGTACAAAATGCCTAACTTTGAGACACGATATCTCATTCATATCACCTTTATTTTGGACACATAAAGGCTCATTGCGAAGCTCTCTTCAAGGAGAACGCGAACCTATAAAGTATCACTAATATATATGATACATACATATACATAATTGTGTCCAAAGTTGGTCAAAAGTTATTTTGCCAACAATATTTTCCAACAATCCCCCACATGAATAGAGATCGGTTGTAATACACAAAAGTTTTAATAAAATTCCAACAGTTGAATCTTGCATAGGATAGGTAGGTGTGACCCTTTGAACCTTCCCTTGTGAGATGCACTTAGTCTCCTAGATCTAAGTAGACGCGGTGTCTTTGAACTTAGCCTCTGTTTACGTAGACGACAATACACACTCACACAAGACTCTCCCTGGCATTGTCAAGTCCTCATAGTCGTGTTCGTTATGGTCATGAACACTAGCCTGGTTCTGCAAGAGCTCTTAGAAATTGCGCCCCCACAATTTCTTTCGAAGCGACCCCTACTTCTCTCTCACATAGGTGATTTCATCTTGAATCATTAAAAACATATGTTTTATGATTTCATATTGAATCATCATGCTTTATGATTTCATCATGAATCAATTAAGCCATATATTTAACCTCTCAATAAGTCACATTGTTCTAGGAATGGACTAGGAAAGTTACTGTATTAAGTAACTCCCCCACATTGACGTGACTTCCCCCACATTTCTATGATTAGGTTGTCCTATTGAACCCAGATCTTGGGATCTCCAGTCAACTGGGTTAGGTTTTCCTTCATAGAAACTCATTCTTTCAAGGGCTTTAGTCCCATTCCTTTAGACGACTCACTAACTAACTCTCTTCTTAAGCCTTTCGTAAGCGGATCCGCGATGTTATCCTTTGACGTTACGTAGTCAATCGTGATAACTCTAGTTGAGAGTAGTTGTCGCAAAAATCACAATCTATGATGGATATGTCTCGACTTACCGTTTACATTTGTGATATGAGCTCTGTCAAATTCTATTGACTATCACACTTTATAAACATGGTCGTTACCGGTATACACCATCTTGGTATGTCCTTTACGAATTAACGTAAACTATCCTGCATATTTTATAAATTTATCTCAAATAATAAAATCATATTTCATCATAGATTTAACTATAATTGTCTCTTTGAAATACTTTCAAGATTTCTAGGACATAGCTTTCCACTTAGGATAAATACATCCCCTCTAGTGGATTTAGATTCTTATATGTAAGAATCTATATTTGCATTACTTTATCACTTGATAATAGTAGGATATCTTCCATAATGCAATATTATTAGTATCATAGTACTCAAGTAATACTTATTCAATTGATCCCCACTTGAATTACTAATATATCTGCTTGCCTGATTATAAGTTCTAAATCAGATCATACACACGTCATTAGACACATAAGATACCCAATATTCTTTGAGTATTCAAAATGGGAAACAATTTTACCTCTATTTTAAATAGATTTAAAAAGATGTCATTGGACTCTAGCTAGGCCGGAATCCCCCACATTGAACCTCTCAATAATATTGTTTTTCTTAATGTTTGACTTCAAAACAAATCCATATGGGTTTAACAAACCCAACAACTACTAATGAAATTCATGTCAAATATTGACTCCAACAGATCATTAGTGGATTTATTCATCTTGTTATCACTTCTAGTGATAAGTATATTCATGTATAAACACAAGAGTACATATTTACTATTGATCACGCGTACATACATCATTTTTGAATCCACATTCTGACATGATATGGTCAAAAAGTTTGATGTCATTGTTTGGTAGCTTACCTTAAACCATATAATGACTTAATTAGCCTACAAACTTTTCTCTCTAGCATAGGAACTATGAAACCCTCAGGCTGGTTCATGTATAGTTCCTTTTTCTAAATCACTGTTTAGAAATATCGTTTTCACATCCACATAAGAAACTTCCAAAATTTCTTAATGCGGCAATAAAGTACCATCATAATTGAGGTTATTCGTGTAACATGTGAATAAGCATCAAAGGAAGATAGACCTTCTCATTTTTTAAATCTTTGATTACCAATCTATCTTTGCACATGTCAAAAGTGACATCAACTTTTATCTACTTTTTAAAGATCCATTTATAGCCTAGTGGTTTACAACTTAAGGTACATTCACGAGCTTCTAATTTTACTTTTGTAAAATAGAATCTATTTCACTTTTAATGGCTTCTTTCTATTGATACCCTTTCAAAGAAGTTACTACTTCTCAATAAGAAGTAGACTCATTTTTCCATTTTTTTTACCATAAAAGAAACACAAACTGAATCTAACCAATCTCTCAGTTCATGCAATTTGTTTCTTATAGGTTTAACCTCTTCTTGGGTCAATCTTGTCTCTTTTCTAAGAGATCAATATCATCTCGTTGTCTCTGACCATGGACAACCTCGTCATCTATTCTAGATGATCTTTCGATTTCCTTCGTAAACAAGGAATATATTTCCGAAGAATGAATCATTCCTTAATTCCATTACTATGTCTATTTTCGTTTCATGTACAATGAAACGATAAGCACTGTTATTCATAACAAATCGTGTGAACATACGATCCATAGGTTTAGGTCCAATCTTTTGAACCATGAATTTCATACGGATATCTTAGCTAGATATCCCCCATATTTGTAAGTACTTATAAGATAGTTTTCTTCTCACCCATAGTTCGTAAGAAGTATCTTATTTTATTTACAAGGGGTCTTATCTAAAAGATAAGTAATCGATATAATCGCTTTCCCCCACATGCCATGGCTTAAACCTAGACTTAAGAACATGGCATTAACCATTTCTTCTAAGGCATGATTCTTTTCTATATCAAGAGCAATGAATTTGTGTCTTATTCTAAGTTTAGCATAAAAATTTAGAAATAGAGACACATATTCACCTCCAATAACTTCGAATCACCTTATTATCAATAATAAGTTGGTTCTCAACTTATGTATATAGATCAAGCTTGTCTATATCCTTACTCTCAAGTAAGTGTAAATAGCAATATTTTGTACCGCATTTAGCCAATATGGTGAAGTATACGATACTCTATACCTTAGTAGGTATCAATTCTAAATCACATAAAACCATGTGAATCATATCAAGGTTTTTGGTTATTTCTGTTCAACCAAGAGAAAAGACTTATCAATTTGACTTTAACCTAAGTTTTGATTTTGTAATCCGTGTCAATACAAAAATGGGTATCCAATTTGGTTTAATTGGACAACATGTTGAGTAAAAATTTAAAACATGTCAAAGTAAGTCATAACATACATTTAAAAATGACCATTATAAAATATAATCAACTTACCCATTTTAAAGGCATAATCCGTATGCACTAAATTTATGTTATTCGTTAAATCGATTTTTATTTGATTCAAACACATATGAAAGCCAAATTTCATTAAGCAACCATCCGGACATAAGATTCTTACGAATCTCCGGCACACACAACGTTGGTTAACTTGGTTTCTTTTCCAGATGTAAATCACATCTTTTTCCTTGATATTAGCAGTTGGAGAGTTGTCGAAACTCGTTCTCTCCATTCTCAACTGCAATATAAGAGTTAATCAAACTCTTATCACCATATACATGACATGATACAGAAGTGCTGATGCACCATTATCTATGGTTGGATTCACTCATGACCTCAGTTTTCAAGTCATTCTAGCCATTTAACACATAGTTACGGCACAAAAGGTTTCTGAATGCTTTAAAGCATCTACCGTACACATAAATCGAGTATCGGTCTCCCATTTTACAAGTAAGGGAGCAGATCCTTTAGATGTCACTCATGACATTCCAAATAATTTGTTAATCCGATGTCTCATAATTAGTTTGAAACTAATTTTTGTTACTATTAACAACGTTCTAAATCACATAGTGTTTCTTATCTAAAACGAATTAAATCGAATTTTGATTCAAACCACTAATGTTTTGTACGACCCGTTACACAAAACCACTTTAAAGAAAGTCTTTCGACTAAACAATTAAAAAAATGTCTCCTATGACATAATCTTTCTAACAAAACCACATATATTATCAATCTTCATCACGAAGATCTTAATAGATCAATTTCATATGATCAATTTCTACAACGAAACTCAACAAGGTTTCAGTAGATCCATTCTTTTAAAGAAACTCAACAAGGTTTTAATAGATATGCCTTTAAACTCAACAATGTTTTTTATAGGTTTATCTATAAACTCAACAAGGTTTCTATAGGTATCTCTATAAACTCAACAATGTTTCAAGAATATATATGGTTTATAATTAAACTCGGCCCAATTTACAATGAATTACACAAGTCAAACAAACTCTTCCACTAATTTAATAAAAATAGTGTATGTAATCTGATATTTAATGATAACTCATACCATTGTCAACATCTTGTTTCAAAGAAATTCTTCTTGATTTAATTGAACACGTTTCAAAAGTCTAATAAAATAAGATCTTGCACTTTATGAGATCAATGAATACGTTCTAATAATCTCATAAAATAGCAACTTATCTTTTATGAGATTTGTGTCAAAGAAACTCCACTTGGTTTCAATGAATCTAATTTCACCATGATTCCAATCATGCTGTAACTGGCGCACCAATTACATTTACAAGATTCACTAGGGTCACAATTGTGTTACCACAAGTAAATTTGTCAATATTCTAACGGATACAGTTAAGAACTATTAAAACAATTTGGTATCTAATAAACTCAACATGGTTTATATAAACTTGTACCAAATCTGATTCAAAGAAACTCAATCGTGGCTTCAGTAAATCTAGGTTAAAACTATAACATATGTAATAAACAAACTAAACGATCAGTTTGAACGCAAACTCATCATGGTTTAAAAACAAACTGATACGATAAACCGTTTTGAAAAATCGTTTATAGATCTGTAACCAGATCTGTTAATTAAAATTTTGTTTACTTAAAAACTGATTTCCTAAAGAAACACAATCTTGGTTTCGAGAGAATACAGTTTGTATAAAAATAAGTTAATTAAATTAATATGATTTTAGCAAAAAAGTGTTTAATTCTGTTACACAGAATCTGTTTTAAGACTGTAGGGAAACTATAACACTTTTATTTATAAACCAAAAAAATAAAATTAATTAAATTAAGATAAAACAAATAACAGAATATAAATAACAGAAAAATAAATACAGACATAATTATAAACGATAATTATATAAAACACTAAAATAATAAAAAGACTTACTAAATCACCAGCAAGTCGAGGCACGCGTAAGACACGCTTAGAACTAAAGAGCCGAGGCACGTGTTTGACACGCTTCCCTTAAAACAGATTCGTCGTCTGTTTCCCAGGGTACAACAGCCGAAACAGTAAGTTGTACTGTCGGACTTAACAAAACTGCCCGGAATTTCACCTTTACAGATGCGTACTCCATATGTTGGAAATCAATAATAATACTTATTGATTTGATGTGTGAAAAAGCTACGGAATTAGGCCTCTATTTATACACAATAGACTCCCTTTCAGTTTATTCATACCACCGATGTGGGACAAAAAATAAACTATTTTTCCTCTTTAAGCATGGTACCAAATGCCTAACTTTGAGACACGATATCTCATTCATATCACCTTCATTTTGGACACATAAAGGCTCATTGCGAAGCTCTCTTCAAGGAGAACGCGAACCTATAAAGTATCACTAATATATATGATACATACATATACATAATTGTGTCCAAAGTTGATCAAAAGTTATTTTGCCAACAATATTTTTCAACAGAAAAGACATACGACTATGAGACGTGCAATATGGAAAGACTTATACCTTTAAGTACATGTATCTCGAGTACCTTTATATTGGTCAAAGTTGTGTAGCAATTATGAACATAATCAATCTCGTTGCACCATCATCACAATAAAGACACAAAGTTCGGCAAAACTACCCTACAAATCTATCAATATAGAACAATTTTCGGGCAATTATTTGAGTTTTGATAGCGAGATAAGAATTGATATCAATATCACTAGTGTTCGCTTGTTGTAACTATGAGTATCTTAAAACCAAAATTTTGCAAGCACATTGTTTTACGATTATTTATATTTTTCAATAATAAATTTACAAATAGTCATAATAGTTTTAAATTAAAATAACTTTATGCAATATTAAACTATTTCATATAAAAATAGTATTATAAGATTGTAATAATTAATGGTGAAAAGTATTTACTAATTTTTATAACATTCGTCATATTATTATATAATTTGTAAATATAAAAATTATTCGTAGTTTATATGGGTTGTATAACATACTTTATTTTCTAATAAAAAGAGGGAATGAGAAGTATCTAGTATGTTATAATTGTGTTGGTAATTAGGTTTTTAAATTTGTACAATGTGTTTTGTTTCTTATAAAAAAGTAAATGTGAATGTATGTAATATGTTATTAATTTTATTTGTATATATGTAATAATATATGTAAAATTACTATTTTATATTTTTAAATTTATTTAGTTTGTACATAGTATAAGTTTATTTTTTACTGTGTCATTTATATTAAAAATGAGTATATTCTTTTAATAAGTACAGAGCAGCCACAAAGTTTGACAAACTTTGTTTATAATTATATTTTAATGCAACTATTAAATGTTAAAGCAATATTAAATACGTATAGTAAGGGAATACAATCTCAACAAGTGTAAGAATTTTATAAGCAAAGGATTAGCAACCATTTTCAGTATACTTGGACTTAGGTAAGACGTCAAATTTCAAGATTAAAATGATTAGTAGTAAGAAATTTAGTGTGACATACTCTGCATATACTGTAATAACGTTGTACACTTGAACATAGACTCGACTACTAGTTCATTTTTCTCTCTCAAAACAACTTTATGATAAACAAATGTAATAAGAAGATTAAAAAAAAGAAGAAAAAAAGTACTTACATAACAATTAAAGAAGAAGACACACATGAACATAAGAATAGGGCTGTAATCAAGCCAAGCTTTTATCAAATAACTTGAACTCGAGATTGAGTTTGGCTTGATCAAGTCCAGCTTTTATCAAGCTCAAGTCCAAAAAATAACTCGAAACTATATCAAACTCAAGCTTAAGCTTTTGATAGCTCAGCTCGAGTTCTTATCAAGCTTTTTCAAGCTCTATTAAAAATATGTTTTTATAATGAAGTTATATAAGCAACTAATTGTTAATTTGAGTATTAACCTAATTTTAAGAGCTAATTTCATAAATAAATACTGTATTTTAGAAGAACATTTAAGTCTGATTACATCTATATTTTAGTTATTTGTATTTTAAATGATTCTTTATTTTTGTAATTTTAATTATTGCATTTACTCAGTACTTGGTGGAATACAATATGTGTATAAATATTTTTTGTACTCTTCTTAATACTAAACGCAACGTGTCTAAATTGCGCTCGCATTTTCATCATACAATGGCTTTTGGGACCTTAATCGTATTGGAGCGCAAAACACATTCTGAAACCAAGATTGTACGATTATTTTTATTATTGATTTTATTAATGTTAAATAAATTAAATTTCTTTTAAGTAATAATTTTTTATTTTTTTTATTTTATACATATGTTTATTGATGAGATTTATTATAAAAAAATTAAACTTATACACATTCAAGTTTTTCAAGTCAAGCTCAAACTTTTATCAAGCCTTATCAAATCAAACTCAAGCATGGATTAGTAAAACTTGACAAGCTATCAAGTCAAACTCAAGCCTATAATTTTAGTATCAAACAAAGCTCAAGCCTTATTAAACTTGAGCTCGGATCAACTCGATTACACCCCTACATAGGACTGATCGTAACGGTGTAATCATCATGCGGTCGGTCATCTCAAATTTGCAAAAGAGAAACATCCTCCCATTACCTATGATAATTGATTTGGTCTGTCTTGTTTTTTTAATTTGCTTAGTCTTTCAGGTGAGCGCACAAAATTAATTGAGTTGTGTGTATTTTTTGTTTTAAATATATATTTTTGAGGAGTTGTTTTTTTATGTGCGATCACTTATGCAGTCACTGCTACAGGGATTTGGTTTGTTGTGGTCAGTGTGTGGTGTGAGAAAGAAAAATATGAATTGACACTCATGCGACGTTTGCTTCTACGATCTTTACTTCTTTCAGCCTAACATTCAACACACCAAAGACCCGGTCAGTCAAGCAATCAACTTGTGGTTTGAAGGACGCGCTTTTTGGGTGCCACATAAGATGAGGACTCAAATGATCCACTCTTATTGCACACACTCTAATATATTGCTTAGAAGCACATAGGACTAAGGTTGTCAAAATGGCGATCTTAATCGCAAGATCATATGATTCTATGATCTCACACACAAAGAACGATCAGGATCTTAAACAATATCGTAATTCGAATATGACCACATAAGATCGTATAAGATCGTAGGATCGCGTGTAGAATCGCAAGATGGTATTATTTTGGACTTTTCATCATTTAGGCTAGGATTCATAAACTTCTATTAAGACCGTTACGCATTTCTTTTCTATCTAAAATTATTTATTTAACGATCGAAACATGAGTGAATTTGTGCAATTATATATTATAATATATCTAATATTGTCTTTCTAAAAAAATCAACATATCTAATGTTCTGTAACCGTGATATTTTAATAAAACTTAAAAATATATATATATATATATATATTTTAATACACGTTTTTCATGGTGTATGATGCTACTAAAACATGTTTTAAAGAAATATGTAAATATTAAAGTTAAAATGTGAAAAGTTACATACTCCGTATTTATTTAAAACACATTTTTCATGATGTATTAAAGTTTTCTCTATATATGTATGAAAATAGTTATTTTAGATACCATACTTTTTCTTTGATATGAGGGGACTCATCCCCACCATCTATCTCATTTTTATCTAATGGATGAGATTTAATATATTTTATTTTTTACTTATATTTTATAATTTAAATATCTTTTAAACCGTTAAGTGTTAAACGAAAATAATTATACTATCGCGATGAGCGTTTAATTATCTTTCTACCCAATATGCAATATGATATACTTTCGAAGAAAAAAAATCGTTTTTTTCTTGTTCTTGTTAAAATTTACGTGAAATATCATATATGATAATACTGTTTCATCATATATGATAACAGTGTTAAATCATATATGATATGGGTTTCTATCATATATTTTAGGTTATATCATATATGATACTGGTCATACATGATATATGATATTAGTATCATATATGATAATCATCGAAAACGTGAAAAAAATGAAGAAAAAAAATTTGTCGAAAGTGTATCATATAGCATATCTATTGAAAGATAATTAAATGCTTTCGTAACGGTATGTTTTTTTCGCATAACGATTAACGGTTTAAGAGATATTAATGTTTGAAAAAAGTGGGGAAAATATATTTTGTGTTTAATTTTATTCATTACATTAAAATAAGATGAATGGTGAGGATAAGTCCTCTCATATCTAAGGAAAACTATGGTTTTCAAATGAACTTAAATCTGTATAATTTAAATATCTTTTAAACCGTTAAGTGTTAAACGAAAATAATTATACCATCGCGACGAGCGTTTAATTATCTTTCTATCAATATGCAATATGATATACTTTCGAAGAAAAAAAATCGTTTTTTTCTTCTTCTTGTTAAAATTTACGTGAAATATCATATATGATAATAATGTTTCATCATATATGATAACAGTGTTAAATCATATATGATATGGGTTTCTATCATATATTTTAGGTTATATCATATATGATACTGGTCATACATCATATATGATATTAGTATCATATATGATAATCCTCGAAAACGTGAAAAAAATGAAGAAAAAAATTTTGTCGAAAGTGTATCATATAGCATATCTATTGAAAGATAATTAAATGCTCTTCGTAACGGTATGTTTTTTTCGCATAACGATTAACGGTTTAAGAGATATTAATGTTTGAAAAAAGAGGGTGAAAATATATTTTGTGTTTAATTTTATTCATTAGATTAAAATAAAATGAATGGTGAGGATAGGTCCCCTCATATCTAAGGAAAACTATGGTTTTCAAATGAACTTAAATCTGTATAATTTAAATATCTTTTAAACCGTTAAGTGTTAAACGAAAATAATTATACCATCGCGACGAGCGTTTAATTATCTTTCAACCAATATGCAATATGATATACTTTCGAAGAAAAAAAATTGTTTTTTTCTTCTTCTTATTAAAATTTACGTGAAATATCATATAGGATAATACTGTTTCATCATATATGATAACAGTGTTAAATCATATATGATATGGGTTTCTATCATATATTTTAGGTTATATCATATATGATACTGGTCATACATCATATATGATATTAGTATCATATATGATAATCCTCGAAAACGTGAAAAAAATGAAGAAAAAAATTTTGTCGAAAGTGTATCATATAGCATATCTATTGAAAGATAATTAAATGCTCTCCGTAACGGTATGTTTTTTTCGCATAACGATTAACGGTTTAAGAGATATTAATGTTTGAAAAAAGAGGGTGAAAATATATTTTGTGTTTAATTTTATTCATTAGATTAAAATAAGATGAATGGTGAGGATAAGTCCCCTCATATCTAAGGAAAACTATGGTTTTCAAATGAACTTAAATCTGTATAATTTAAATATCTTTTAAACCGTTAAGTGTTAAACGAAAATAATTATACCATCGCGACGAGCGTTTAATTATCTTTCTACCAATATGCAATATGATATACTTTCGAAGAAAAAAAATCGTTTTTTTCTTCTTCTTGTTAAAATTTACGTGAAATATCATATATGATAATACTGTTTCATCATATACGATAACAGTGTTAAATCATATATGATATGGGTTTCTATCATATATTTTAGGTTATATCATATATGATACTGGTCATACATCATATATGATATTAGTATCATATATGATAATCCTCGAAAACGTGAAAAAAATGAAGAAAAAAAATTTGTCGAAAGTGTAACATATAGCATATCTATTGAAAGATAATTAAATGCTCTTCGTAACGGTATGTTTTTTCGCATAACGATTAACGGTTTAAGAGATATTAATGTTTGAAAAAAGATGGTGAAAATATATTTTGTGTTTAATTTTATTCATTAGATTAAAATAAGATGAATGGTGAGGATAAGTCCCCTCATATCTAAGGAAAACTATGGTTTTCAAATGAACTTAAATCTGTATATAAACATTAAGATTTAAGTTCATTTGGATATTAGATTTTATTTGGATAACAAGGGAATAATCTCCAACTTCCATATCCAATTTAATTCAATGGATAAGATTAAATATAAATATATTTTCACCTTCTTTTTCAAAAATTAATATCTCTTAAACCGTTAATCGTTATGCGAGAACAAATACCGTTACGAAGAACATTTAATTATTTTTCTATAAATATACTATATGATACACTTTTGACAAATTTTGTTTTCTTTATTTTTTTCACGTTTTTTAAAATTATCATATACGATAGTAATATCATATATGATGTAACACCGGTATTATATATGATAGAAACTAATATCATATATGATTTAACAATGTTACCATATATGATGAAACAGTGTTATCATATATGCTATTTCACGTAATTTTTGACAAGAAGAAAAAACAAGAATTTTTTTTTCTTCAAAAGTATATCATAGTGTATATTGGTAGAAATATAATCAAACGCTCGTCGCGATGCATTGAATGAAAATGAGATAGATGATAAGAGATGAATCTGCTCATATTTAAAAAGAAATATAATATATAAAATAACTCTTCTAAAAAACATATACATCAGAAGTCTAAAAAATATATGTATCTTTTGATAAGATGTTATGATTTTGATTTAATCTTAAGATTACGATTTTATAAAATCGAAAATGATCCTAAGTAAAATCACATCCTGACAACCTTGCATAGGACTAATGATAATTGTTTTTCATTTACGACATTCTTTACGATTCAAGTGTGAAAGATAAATTTATAATTTGATTCGGCACAAAACATACGGTTGCTTCTTATTTCGAAATAACAACCATGTAAATCATTATATTTTCAACACAAGTGGCTGTAGAAGCTGATTTAGATTCTATACATGCTAAATGGGCAGTAGGTGCTCTCTTGGAATGTTGCAAGGAAGGAAAAGAAAAGACTGGGTTGAGTTTTCACAACTACATAAGGTAATTTGAGCTATGATTTCATTATGCATAATGCTAATTCTTTATAACTTCGAGATCATTAACATTTTGTTCTAATATTTTGTTTCATACTAAAGGCCAATGAAGACTCTCGGGGAAATGTAGGGAAGTTTGAAGGATTTCCCGGGAGATGGAAACTCATTAGAGAGGTCAGCATTTGGAAATCGAGCTTGTTGAATCACTTAAGGCGAAGACTGGAGCATTGAATTCCAAAGGTAATTCATAACCAAGAGTGTCAATCTCGATCTATTTATCAAAGTTGATTTGAGTTATACTAATTGCGAAACAGAATAGCTTATATTAAAAGGTTATTCACAAGAGTAAATGGGTCATATTGGTAGAATGGTTTCAGTTTAAAAAAATGGTTAGAAACTCTGCAAATGTGCTCAATGGCTTATCAAATTCTAAACATGTTTCCTATATAACTTAGACCATTTGTTCAATTCTAATATATTTAGTTCTTAAAATTATATTGATAGATAAGCAATTCATGAGTTTGCTAAGAAGTGGACGAAAAAGTTACCAAACCCGGCAATTCTTAAACTGTTTAAAAGGTCTACATTGCCTAACAAAAACTAATGTTATCACTTTTCTATGCTTTCAGTTCTTTTCTAAAACCGCTCACAGACGAAGAAGTTGGTTTAAAAAGCTTCTGAGACATTGATGAGCTAACCAAAGATACACTGGAAACCAAGAGCAAGTATGTAAATGTTCAAAACTAAACTCAACGAAATGCATGAACGCTACTCTCAGTAAAGCCTGCAATTTGCTGAGGCTGAGGTGAAAGACAATAAGTTATGATGACTCTCAAGAAGGGGAGATACCCTAGGAATCTAGCTTATATGAGCCGCTTCTCATCTGTAACATCATACGATAAATCTTTTGTAGAGTCGAAGTTAGTGTACCATAATGTTAAGAAGTCGACAAAATATGTAAACAGTTTGTGAATATTTGTAACTTTTACATATTTGTTTAAATAATTAGTAATATGTAATTTCTATTTTTTTACCTTATATCGGTACTATTTTATCGACGTTTCTTTTTTACTTGTAATACAGTTTTTTAATAGGCGCCCGCGAAACCCGCGGGTCTATAGTCTAGTAACAACCATGTTCAAAGATTTATCTTTTTGAGGATATATTATTGAGTGACATGTTGTTATCGTATTGACCATAGTAGGTCCAGTCAAACCAAGAAACGCGTTTCTTTAAAAGCATATTTCTGCTTACTTCCAAATAACAAGATCATGATATCTCGATGAATCTGATCTTTTTTTTGTGGACATAGTCTTGCACCGTGTAATGTATTGATCATTTTATTGTTGAAAATGGCATATGCCGAATATCATACGACCAGAGGCAGCGTAAAAGAAATAAATTGAACCATGTACCATTTTATTATAACTAGTAAACAAATTAAGAAGGCATATATGTTTTTTGAAATATTGGTGGACTAATTAAACAAAACATGTATTCACGTGACAAAAATTTAAAGCCCAGGTTCATTTATAAGAAATTGTAACACCATCGTGTTCCCGTGAACCCTAAGTCCGCCCCCGCATACGGCTGATATGTACATTAGTAAGTTGTGTAACACCATAATTGTAAAACGTATCAACTGAGACTTGACCTTCCCATCTATGAAGAAAAAAGAAAATGGCACAACTGGTTTTATTTCTACTGTTAACCCAAAAGAGTGCCAAGAGATCAATACATTTCTCTACTAATTTCATCTATCTATTAATCTATTTGCTTTAGTGTATATACAAAACTAGACTAATCAACGACAAAAATAAGAAACTTTCTTTACTCAGTAAGAAAGTCTAGATCAAAAGACTGCTCAGCTACTTGAACACACATACTAGACAACTCATTCTCGAGCACTTTCCATTGCCATGAAATCTCTTCGTCGCAAATCACACGTATCAGTGATCTCAGTCCTGCTACTGATCTCGGCAACCACTTAATCTGAGGGCATTCTCGCATATCGATCTCTTTTAAACTTTTACAACCACCAATTTCTTCATTAAGACTATGAAGATTAACACATTGGGATATATTAATATGCTCTAACCATAAAAGATTCTTGATTCCAAATGGAAGCATTTTCAGCTTTGGACACGCGTAAAGTCTCAAGATTTTTAGAAATAACAATTTTCCGAAATCGGATGGGAGCTCTTCCAGACTTTCACAGTTGGTGATGCTTAGGCTTTTTAGTTTCGCTTGGCAAATACTCGAGGGCAATTTGGCCAGACCAATGCAATGGTCCATTGTGAGCTCTGTAAGGCGAGGGAATATGAGAGAGAGGTCTAGTTCGGATTGATCTTTATGGTCTATCCTACAAAGTAACAACGAAATTTTACGAAGGTTTGGGAGGGGTAAAATGTTCTTTTCGGGTAGTTGAGGAATGATCACTTTCTCGCACCAAAGGCTTTTTAAGTTGGTCAAGGTACATACAACTGATAAGTTATGAAGTTGTGCGATTTTCATGCTGTGGTTAATTAACACCAAGGCTCTAAGCTTAGGCATGTTTCTGATGAAAGGAGGCAAGAAATAATCACTTGAATCAAAATTCAAGATTAAAACTTCTGCTTTAGGTAATTCCATCTTTAACCAATCCATTTCTCTCATTGTACCTACATAAGCAAAGTTTAAAACTTCCTGTAAGCATCTATAGTAAAACATTTACTTGTACAATAAATACTGATCTAGGTTATCACGTTTCACCTGTATGAATGGAAACAATTCGTGCAAGAAATGGTTGATCGGCGTTCCTCTCCCATTCTCTAGGTAAACCATCTTCTCTCCTGGCCATAACTAAACGTTTTCGTTGATTTACACCCCCAGAATGGCTCATATAGATTGCCAAATCCCTCAAAACATCATGTTGAGAAACCGAGATCTCATTGTAGCTACCATACATATCCCCTGCCCTGAAATATATATTATCATAAAGATCGATTTAGGAACTACTACGTATAATCATCTTTATAAATTTCTTTTAGATGATTCATGTATAAAACTAACTATACCTCGAGTCCTTCACAAGTGTGAGAAGATTCTTGTTTGCTAGCTCGACAAGAATAGCAAAAGCCTCTTCTTCGTCGATATCATGAAGTTCTGTCCATATATTGACAAGAACATCTAAAGGTATCTTTTTGTCTTCCGGGAAGGAACCCAAATCCAGAAAGCAATCCCGGACCTTTTCTGAAAGGTAATCAATGCTTAATCTCATTCGGTTAAGCAACTCACTTTCATGAGAGTCACATATCGGCTGGGCTCGTGATAATCTGCTCTTTGCCCCTCTCCAGTACTGTTCGGGCTGGTCTCTAAGTGAAGCTCCAATCACTTTTAGAGCCAATGGAAGGCCTTTACATTTCTCCACCACCTATTAAACAAAAGATTTGATTATCTTAACTATTAGAGTATAGTTTACCATCTACTGATTTAGGAGTTCTATATTGCGTTTAAAAGTTATAATCAAAAAAATAGCGAGCAAATTATCAATTTCACATATGAGACCAATCGACAAGTGATTAGAAAGAATTAAAATTATACCTGCTTGATCAGATTTTGATCAGCACCAGGAGGAATAGATGTCGTTTCAAAAGCAGTATGACAAAAAAGCGAAATTGCATCTTCCTCTCTTAACAGTTCCAACTCATAACTCGAGTTAAGAACCGGAGTCTGAAACTTAATACGCGAAACTACAACAGTCTTACAACCAGGTACATTAATCATAAGCGGTTGAACAACAGATTCGGACCAAACATCATCCAAAATCACCAGCACAGGTATCACCATGTTCCAGTAAGATAAATCAGAAAACCCGTACCTACTTTCCGTAATAAACCCCCAAATCTTTTGCCTCAAAACCTCCACATTAGGCGACTGCGAAACAGTGAGGAACAGAATCCTACCGCCATAGTAATCTGAAACAATGAAAAAACAGCTTTGTAAGCTTACGACTTAAGTATATATGGGCTTAAACAAAGTCATAAGCTCAAGTTAATAAAACTGGAAAGAAACTTACTTCGCACTTGATCGTCTTTGCAAATTTCTCGAATCAAAGTAGTTTTCCCACTCCCACCAATTCCATTAATCCCAACAACAATCAAATCATTATCAAGTACCATATCTTTAACTTTCCTTTTACTTAACTCCATCCCTACTTTGACCATATTAGCCTCATGCATAATCTCATCCTCGTAAACCTCGTCAGATTCGGCACAGAATCCGATCTTCATAGACCCTAGTCTGTGCTCTATCCGACGAGTAGAATTTTCTAGCCTATCAAATCTTTCGGCCGTTTCAAATCTCACGTGATGGACATCTGCCAGCACGTGAGCTTGTAACGGCCCTTGGACAAACCTAGATATCTTTTTTTGAACTTTTTCCATTTTCCTGGAAAGTTGCAAGTTTTTATACACGTTCCATCTACTCGAGTTAAGCACTTTTGCAGCGAGTTCATGACCCTCTTGAAGTGCTCGAGAAAGGTTTTCGAGCTGCATCTGTCGTATAGCGTTTAGTTCTACGCCTGCGTATTTGATCTCGTGTATGATTGGTTCGAGTTCGTTTATTGATGAGATTAAATGTTCAGCACTTTGTTTGCATAAGCATGCTTTTCTTGTTATGGCTATTAACATTTTGAGAAGCTCAGTGGTTATTTCGCCTGCAAAAAATTCGGTGATGGCCATTTTTGGCTGGTGACCGGAAGTGATTGCAAAAGAGACGTTGTGGAATTGCGGTGTTTATACTAGTGTGAAGTGTGCCGAGGTTAGATGTTTATGTCAACCAATGATATGTGAAATTATCGTTCGGCCCTTATTGTTGTGCTTTGTTGGTTTGTTTTTCTTTTTGGATTCCCTACCAAACTTATTTTATTAAGGTTAAGTAACTCAATCTCGTTGCCTACCAAACTTATTCTATTAAGGTTCAATTCTTATTTTTGCAACGTGGAAACTTTTATATATTTGATAAAATCGGAATCAGTCTCTCTATCTTAGTTAAGAATATGTATATTTGTCTACACTTTAATTTTCTTCATACAGTGTTCTAGATGGTATTGAGACGTATAACCCGTGAAAAACGATATTAAGTGTTATTTTACTTTACTTTTTTTACTCAATCTCGTTGCAGGTAAGGGTGAGCATTTAGACCGTCGGACCGGAAAACCGAACCGGACCGGATCGGACCGACCCAGACCAGAACGAGCAAATTCGGTCCGGTCCTCAGTCCGTGATTTTGGACCATTTCGGTCCTCGGTCCGGTCGGTCCGATCCGGTCCGGTTCAGTCTTAACAAAAATTCGTTTATTTTGCCTAATTAGGACCGGACCGAATCAAAACCGGACAAGACCGAACTGACCCGGACCATTTCGTTCTTGTCTCGGTCCGAGGTTTTGGACCAATTCGGTCCTCGGTCCGGACCGGTTTTGGTCGGTTCGGTCCGGTCTGGGTCCGTCGCTCAGTCCTAGTTGCAGGGCAAAATATCACTGGGCGCGTTTGGTTTGCAGGTTTAGATACACGGAATGTAGTCAAACTATTAAATAATTGTTTGGTAGATAAATCTGGTTTTAGATGTAGCTTTGACACCCTCAAACATAGTATTTAAGAAAAAGTATGTCGACAGGCGGGTTTGATAAAAAAAAAAAAGCATGCATCTTATTGAAATTTGTGACATTATCTCTTTAAGAGCAAAAGGTGTCACGGCGGAGGGGGCTCGTTGGTCCGACGTAGCGCCCTCACCGGTGCTTCCGTGACACCAACCCCCTCGCCGCTCCCCCTTCGCCAGGCTTCAACGAGAGGAAAAAGAGAAAAAAATGGGCCCCACCTGTTTTCAAACCGTTGCCAAACGGAAACTTTTTTTTTTTTTTTTAAATTTAATTTATTTATTTTCCTTTATATACATCCTCTACATTCTAAACAAATTTACACCTACAATCACAAAAAATGTCAAACTTCCCAAATGATTATCCTCACCTCTCCTACTCGCAACTTCTTAACCAAAGCACGGATCCGAATCAATCGTCGTCCTCTTCTCCGGCGACGTAGTCCGGCCAAGGCTCCGGTCAATTCGCAGCCCTCCCACCATTTTCGCAACAATACTTTCCAAACTTGTCACCCCAACAAATTTACTATAATCAACTACTAGCTTTGCAACAATCTCAATTTAATCCATCTCTGTTTAATCCTCTCAATTTAATCCATCTCAAAGTCAACAAGTCTCTGAAACACAATTCAAAATAACAGCACCGCAACCTCCACCACAAAAAAAAAGTTACCGTTCGTAAAGGAAAACGGGGGTCAAAAAAATCTATCGCGGTTGATTTGTCCGCAGACGAAGACGACATCGATGACGAAGCCGATGTTGTGGTGGAGTCGACACCCCAACGGTGGTCACCTGCTGAGGAGGTCATACTGGCCGAGTGTTGGGTCGGCGTTTCAGAAGACAAAGATCGTGGGACTGATCAAGCTAAAGAGTATTTTTGGAACACGATTCATGACGATTTCAATCGTCGTAACGCAAATCGTCGTACCAAGAATATGTCGACCGGGAAATGGACAAGGATGCACCCCGATGTTCAAAAGTTTTACGCTATCTTCAAAAGTTTTAACAAGAAAAGCGGTCAAAACGAAGATGACGTGATTTATGTTGCAAAACTTGAATTTGCGGCTTGTAACAAAGGGAGAAAATTTACGCTTGACCATGTGTGGAGGGTGCTTAAAAACTACTCAAAATGGAACGCATCCGAGGGTCTTGACGAAAATGATCATACCTCCGTATTCGGTCTAGATCCTCGAGCTCGACCAGCCGGCAAACAGAGAACCGTCAAGAAGACCCGATCAGAAACAACTGGCAGCAGCACGGGTAGTGGTTCGACCACTTCGAAGGAAGAAATAAACGAGGCTTTCGTCCTCAAAATAAATGCCGGTAAAGACATGTACCACTCGAGGAGAGCTAGAGCCGACGTCGAGAAAGCTAAAGCCGATGCTGAATTGGAGTTCAAAGAGATGGAGTTTCTCTCGATCAGAACCGACGATTTGCTTGAACCGAACAAGTCGATTATCAAAAGAAAACAGGCAAAAATCGCGGCGAGATATGCACTCGATCTTGATTAGGATGTTTTTTTTCCGTATTGTTTTTTTTCCGTATTTTTTTTTAAGTATTTGTATTTTTATTTGAAGTATTTGTAATTTTTAATTTTATGAAATGAATTTTTATTTTGTGTGAAAAATTAAAAAAAAATGGTGAGTGGTGGGACCCAAGTGAAGAGGAGAGAGACTAGTTGTGAGTGAGGGGATGTTTAGTTGGTTTTTTGTTTTGGTTAGTTGAGATGGTGTGATGCTGAGGTGGCACAAGTGAAAAAAGTATGCTTAGTTGTAATACCTTTTGTTCTAAATACGTATTTTTTTTATGTTAGTCATAGATTATTGGTGAGTCTTTTTCTTGTAATCTTATTTATTTATTTTAAAGAAAATACTAAACGTAAAAAAATCCATATATGTGTTTATGAACCAAACAATATTTGTCACTGTCATTCGTTTTTAACTTTTTATTCCCATCTTTCATACAAATCTAAACCAATAGCAATTTTTAATCCAAACCTTTTAAGGTATCCTAACTTAAAGGCGTCTTTGTTTATTAGAGCATCTACAATGCTAAATTGGTGAATGACTTTTAGTATTTATTATATTAAATGTAACTATCATTTAATCACTATAATTTATATCAATGACTTTTAGTATGTAAAGCTTTTATAAAAAGTTTTTTATAAAGTTTATCATGCAATGGTAAAAAATATATCAAAACACTTGGTGAAATAGTAAAAAATTATTAATCACTTTTACCATTGTGGATGCTCTAAGGTGTACTACTGTTAGTTTAGGCCGACAGAGCATATCATTGTTTGGTTAACTTTCTTAGCCTATTTAATTGTGACTCAAACCCTCGATTAAGGATTTTGCCAAAAGTTACCCCCATCCCTTACTTTTCTTAATATAATACAGATTGGTACAAATTTAATATATTTTTTTATTTCAAGTGGTGCTTTTTGATATAAATAAGAATAGATTAATATATATTTTTTATTTTTTTATTTTATTTTAAATATTAAAATAATATAACATTTTAAACCTTAAACAAACCAAACATTACTTTTTATTTGACAATACCTAATCATAAACCATCCACTTTATAAACTTACACTCAAAATAAAACTCGTCCTCAAACCAAACGGATTGGTTATTTTGAACACATGTACTCTGCTTATTTTAGAAAGTTCACACGAATCTGTTAGCCCGTAGTGTTTTATGTATTATTTTTTTTTATATAACAATATTTTATTTATTATTATTTTATTTTATTTTTAATAATAATTAATGTATTATTATTATAAAAACGTTTACATAAAGTTGGATGAAAGCTTATACACCTTTTTTAATACAAAAACTTAATTTATGAAATAAGAAAGCACCACTCTTAGCATTATTATTATTATTATTATTATTATTATTATTATTATTATTATTTTATTTTTTTTTATTATAACCATCACTTTTATTAACAACAAAAAAGGGATTTACAACAAATTGGATGGCAGCCGAGATACTATCTGCGCTCCCACCTCTTTAGCAATGGTAAAACCTATTCTATGGAAAATATGTACAGCAGCGCGCGCTCCAATGTCTTGAGCCTTAGAAAATCTCTGGATCCGCTTTAGCAACGTAACTGCATCTTCGTGTAACTCGCCTAAAGAAGAAAAGGAGAAAGGAAGAAACCAAAATATTATTATTATTATTATTATTATTATTATTATTATTATTATTATTATTATGCAGTAGGTTTAATCCTGAGTCTAGAACATTTTTTGCATTTTTTATAACCATTCAGTTCTTATTGTAATGTAATATACGATTCACATTATTCCTACATGACATCAGAGTCTAAACTAATCGATCCACAAATAAACCCTAACCCTAGAATTTTTAATCAGTTCTTCTTTTTTGCTTTATATATTTCTTGATCACCGGTATCAAGTTTTGTGTTTGCTTTTAGGTAGCAAACCTCATACTTGTTCTTAGGTAACAAGTTTTTCAATTGTTTCTTGATCTTAGGTATCAAGAGTGCTTTGTTTTGTTTTATCAATTTCAGACCCTAGATCTCTAAGCCCTAACATTCATTTTCACTTTACAAAACTCTATATTCCTTCATACTCAGAACGATCACAATGACAAGGTTCACTTGAACCATTACACTTTCAAACAAAATCTCCCTTGTAACTCATCATCATTTTCTCATGAGAGTTCCCATCAATCTTAATCTTGATAATTGAAACTATGGATCATGGGAGTATTATTTTTCGTACAACTATGTAAGGGTCATGAGGTCACCAAGTACATTTGTGACTCCACCAATGCCTACACTATTAGTGATCCCCTTCCCCTTACTCTAGAAGAAAGCAAGGTGGATAACATTGTTCTTTCTTGGCTACTTACAGCTATCTCGGATACTATTCAAGCAAGGGTTGTGGCAGAACATCCGCGTTCTACTAAAGAGACGCAGGATTTGATCACCGACATTGTTATTGATAATAAACAATCTTGTACCATTGCCTTAAAGACAGAGTTACTGTTGGGTCAGTATTTACTGACACTGAAGTAACTCTAGGATTTGAATATAAAATGCCCCTAAGTATTTCATGTTCAGTAGAAAGGTGGTTCTACTAAAGCATGACCAGAGGAACAAGATTCCTACTAAAGAAAGACTTGCTGAAGGATGTTCAACTTTCCTTTTCCAAAGAACTTAAAAGACAAATAAGTCTTTGCTTCAGTGGCTAGGCAGTCTAGTTGCTGAAGAATAAGTCCCAAAGAAGAGCTTTCAGTTCAGTTTGGTTTGACAATACCAAACTGAATGATGTCGATCTCCTCTAGGATGTTGAAGATACTTTAGTATTTTGAAGGTTTACATTAGGCGGGAAAAGATTTACTTTAATTCAAAGTAGGAAAAGGTTGCTTGTAAAGTTAACTATAAGTACAGCCTTTATCTTTTCTTAGATTAGTTTAATTATACTATGTACTGTTTATCCAACATGGGCATTCAACCACCCACTGGATAAACACATGCATGGGAACATGTGACATGTAAACCTTAATATGTTTCTCCTATAAAAGGGATGCATATGGGAGAGAATTGGCTAACCCTTTGGACTAGAAAGATTGAAATCTTCTAATAGCCATTCTCTCCCAACATCAACCAAACCATATAGCTAAAGGCACATGAACGTTTTGGTTAAGACTTAAACTCTTGACTTTGGTTAGAAGTTTAAGCAGAGGAGATAACCCCAACATTGTCATTCAACCACTTTGTTATTCCGCAAATAAAGTAGGTTATATTATAGATTCTTTATTGAGTTTTAATAAAAGTCTATACATTGAAAAGTATTTGGTATTGTTGTTTTATTTGTTTAAAGTTCTTATTGATTGATAAAACAACACACTTAAATCTTATTAACGAGTTACTACTTAAGGTTGATAAGTAGTAACGAGTTAAACGGGACCAACAAGTGGTAT
Organism: Glebionis coronaria; assembly: GCA_025667525.1. Taxonomy (NCBI): domain Eukaryota; kingdom Viridiplantae; phylum Streptophyta; class Magnoliopsida; order Asterales; family Asteraceae; genus Glebionis; species Glebionis coronaria. The sequence goes on from CM046877.1 coordinate 489,713,718, forward strand.
TAGAGCAGTTTGATTTATAAAGCTTCTTATTTTCATAAAACTGCTCATCTAAGTTTTTTAAATCAAGATCCAATATGGTTCAAGTAATACCACAAACCCTAGAATATAGGGGTGGCGCACTCAATGCTGCTCCTATTCTAGAAGTGGAAAACTTCACAAATTGGAAGAAAAGGTTCCTTTTCCACATGGTTGGAATCGAACCCCAATTCCTTGAATCATTGAAAACAGTCCTTTTGTTCCTACGGTTGGGGACAATGTAAAACCTGAAGTACAATGGACTGTCGATGAGAGAAAAGTTGTTAACCTTGATTAGCGACTTAAAAGTCTCATCATGTCCGTGCTTCCAGATGAGTAAATGAATTCTGTTGTGAATTGTAAAACAGCTAAATCTACATGGGAGGACCTTATATTGTATCATGAGGGACCCTCTGATGTGAAAAACAAGAATAATGGATTTAAAGTTATCCTACAACACCTTCAAACACAAAGAAGGAGAAACTCTAACTCAAACTTTCACCAGATTTAAAGCTCTGATGAATGAACTAGTAAATGATAGCGTTGAACTTTCAAAGTTAGAAATCAACACGATTTTTGTAAATGCATTACCAAAAAAGTGGCTCAGTTTTTTTCCAAAGCTTGAGAAATGCTAATCAAATTAAAGATTGTGATGTAGCCTCTCTTTATGGAAAACTAAAATATGAAGAAAACCTAGTTGATAGGATTTATGAAGGCACCAACAAGAGTAAAGCATTAACAATTGCTACACCATTGTCAATAGCCTTTTTTAGTAAAGTTGTCATTTAGGATTGCCAAGATAGTCCTGATGATGAAGACACAAGAACTAGTGAGGAATATTTGAATGACCTTCAAGAGGAGTTTCATGATAGAGCCCTTCTAGCCAAGTCTAGAAGGTTCTTTAAGAAGAGATGAAAGTTCTCCAATATCATAAAAGCCACAACTGACACTGAGTGCTTCAAATGTAGAAAGACTGGTCACTTTGCCAAGGATTGTTACTCTAAAACATCCATTCCCTCTTTTCCTCACCAACACAGTCCCGAACATCTGGTTCATATCCATTTAAACATAAACAATTTGCTTCAACCTCATTTCAGCAACACAAGGCTGAACTTAGGCCAGCTAAGGATTTTGAGGCAAAATATAAAGAGATTTGTTAATGCAAGTGATGCCTAAAAACATTATTAGTGCTAACTAATCTTTTTTAGTTTTGATCACAACAAACTATACAAGACATTTATAGTCAAACACAATCGTAATACGAATTATCTAAGAAACATTATCATCAAGGTAATAATCATTACACTAACATATCTTAATCATGTTTAGTGATCATAAATGTGATTAGCCTTAAAACTCACTTTTGTCAAATGTGAAAAAAGATTTTTAATAAACTTTCTTTTTAAGGAAATGTTTTATTAAAATAAAAAATGAAAATTTGAATATGGCATATTCAAAATGCCATAAGAATATCATTTGAAGGTTTAAACAGCCTCGGATATTTCAAATCCACCAAAAGACAAAAAGGAGCGGAGTCTACCTCCGCGGTTCCTTAAGTGCCTACTCGGTTCTTTATTGATAAGGAACCGCCTAGTGCAATAAAGAACCGCGCTCAGGTAGCCGTTGGTTTTGTCTTTATAAATAGTGGATCAAATCTTCATTCTCCATAACCCTTTTTGGATATTTCTTTCAGTCTTCTTTCTCCTTTATAATCCTAGTCATATGTAAATGATCACTTAATGTGTTAAGTATGTTTACTTATAATTATCCTCTTGATCTCCTTCTTTACATTGTCCAAAGAGAATATCACTCACACATTTGTGATGTGATTAAATATGAAGCATTGATGAAGATCGTGGGTTTGCTATTTTATATGATCCGGTGGTCTAGGTGGGTGGTGGTAATATATGGCAGCCATTGTTGAGTTTGGAGAGAGGCTTGTGTGTGTAAAGAGAAAGGAAAAATGTATTCAAATGAAAATGAGAAAAACACAAACAACAACCCCTCCTTGGAAGCCTTGGAGGGGTATATATAGTCACTCACGCGCCTAAACTATACATAGTTTCCTAGTCTAGTCTTTGCGTGTGTGACTATGATAACTAATGGGAATTCTTAAATGTCGTCACATAAAGTGAATTTCTAACAATCTTCCGCCATGAAACGACGTGTAGAATTCCTTACAATATTTCTCCTAACAAGTACATAATGATTAGGAACAAAAGCTTCCATGAAGCGTCCAATGCTGATGAAGTCTTCTGAGACCTTTGACTTCAAGTCTTCACTCCAGAGTGACTCATCTTTGTAGTAACTTGTAGTAGAAGCTTTTAATAGCTTCCCCCTAAACCAACAATCCTCATAAGAAATTTCAAAGCTTTCAATAAAGCTTAGAATGATTAAGCGCACATCGGAATTTAACAAGCAAACCCCATCATATGAAATGATAATGTTGCTATGAGTGATTGAAAGTTTGGGGCATACCAAGTAGATCAACAACGTCTTTCTCGCGCTTGAATAATTCTTCTGAATTTTTCTTCCCCCTGAAAGTTCAAGTTATGCATACTAGAAAGAATCAAGACATTTCTTCCCCCACGTAGTTGAAGAAAGTAAACAATCCCATGTATGAAGCTCAAATACTGAAGTAGACACTTTATCACATTCATGAAGTTGACATCATAACACCAGAGTTAATTAAGTCCCGGAAATGCACATATCTTCTTCCGAAGATGCAACATAGTCAATTAAGTCCCAGAAGTGCATATCTCTACATATAGGATAATGATGATGAATAATTGGAACATCAAAACAATTAAACATCAAACAATAGTGTACCGTTTAGAGACTGATAACGCCACGAGTTAAAACACTGATTTTCTCTACAGTTATGACAAATGTCTTCCTGGAATGTCTTCAAATCAAAAGAATAAATGAAGTTCATCACGTGTACTCGTTGTGTGTTCAATATGTCTTCTTCTTCCCCCTTGATGGTTTTGAAACCTCAGAACCAGCAATAAATCATACGCACATGAACCTGAAAATCTCGAGAGAACAATAAATAAGCTTAATTATATTCGGTGAGAATCAGTTGTTGATCGAATTTCTCTACTCATAAACTCTCCATGGCTATCTTTACCAACCCCCTTGTAGGCATTTTGAAGTGACCACTGATAGAATGAGCCAGATATACCAAACGTGAAACTGAATAAGAGTTCCTCGACCTTGTGACTTAAGCTTGCACAATTGTTGAATGAAGAACGGTGGAGAAATCTCTAAGTACCCAATACATTACTAAAGAAGTATATAAGCACGACACCTCTTGAAATTATCCACATCGACTATGCGTGTGACACTGATTACAACAATGTAGCTCCTTTAAGTGATAGTTATCCAAGTCATCAACCAACCACCCCAAACCCGGAAACTAGATAAACAAGTCTCCATTCTAAGATTAAGCAGGAACAAGTTATCTTTCAAAGATAAAATAAGTGCACGCCTTCGAAAAATCCGTCTTCAACTTCAAATAATAATACCCGATCAAAAAATTTGTAGCCACTAAAAATATAGCCATTTTTTTCTTGGTCTCGTCAAATAAATTTTTGTCACTTTGTCAGGTCATTTAGTCTTGTCACTATGTCTTGTCACTTTGTTCCGATTAACATCGATAATGTGACCGATAAGTAATACTAATTACTAGTAAAATTACAAACAGTAAATTTACCAATGAATTTTATGTTACTTCCCTTGTCACGTTAATCATTAAAAAATTCAGCCCGACTGGTCGATTAACTTACACTGCTAGGCCCATTAAACGAATGTGAAAGATGATAACAATATTAGTTAACCGAGAAAGACAAAAGCTAGCAAGTCCTTTTCGGTCACAATATTATTACTCTAACATATCACGTGTCTAATGCTCATATCATACAAATAAACGCTGGTTGGTCCAGTGAATGTGTTAGTGTATACGAGGCCCATCAACTAGGATTGCTTAGGGTATATAACAACCACATAACCCTAATACTCCTCACAATTTCCCTAACCTAATCTTCTTAATACCTCCGCCCCCTATTTCTCTTCTTCTCATTTTTATCCCAGCCAAAAACTTCTCCCAATCTGTTACACCAAACTCGATCAAATTTAATCCACATCTTACCAAACTGATCATACCTTGAAACCCCAAACAAACACACTCATGATCACACAATAAAACTTAATCCATCTCAAATCTAGCATCTATACTCTTGGTAACCGATCAAATAGATCATTACCCTATAACTCGAATCTGCTCATATTAATCTCCCACAAAACGAATACAACACCAGATCAAACAAAGACATCCAACATGTATGATTCGAATGAAACCAAAGTGAACCCAACTATTCGATTCGATTAATACGACTTTAAGATCTTGGTATAGGTCTCGGGTAGGTATTTTGTATTGCATGTTTGTTGTTTTCATTTTGAGCAATAAATCAAAACCAAGATAAGTTATAACATAGTTGTTATAAACTTTTCATTGATTTTCGTATAGTAAGCACAAATCTATGATGATAAAGTTTTTAACATACAAGATCATTAGAGATCTTTGTTATTTTCGAACGAATCTGAGATATAGTCAATGGTGATGAGGTTTAAGTATGTTTTAAACCGATAGGATTAGATTTTGTTAGATGGTTGTGGGTGTATTGGACGAGGGATATAGGATTAGTTTGGTCGGTGGTGATATTGGTCTCGGTTTAATAAAACCATTGTCGCAATGTATTTTAATAAAACCATTGTCGCAATGTTTGTCTGTTTACATCATGTCGCAATGTACAAACCTATCACAATGTTTACATCATGTCGCAATCTTTTTAGTGACATATCGCAATGTGCGCATCGCAATGCCATCGCAGTGCCATCACAATGACATCGCAATTTCATCGCAATGCCATCGCAATGTGCATCGCAATGCCATCGCGATGTGCATCGCAATGTGCACCGCAATGAGCATCGCAATGTGTCAAATTCTTATCCACAATTTTCCTTTTTCCGGATATTCTGATCTGGGTTTTTTGGGCATCATCTTGTTATTCTGGATCTAGTTTTTGGATCTGGTTTTTATGGGTTTTTAGCATCTTCAAGAAAAAACTAAGAAACCCTAAAAAATGGTACTACCAGATCAGATCAAAACTCTGGCCATAAAGAAACACAAACTTTGACCCAAAAAATGATAATAGTTCTTCACAGAGACAAGCAACCGTGGACTGATTTAAACATTTGACAGATACAATACGATGGACTGATGGAACATAGGACAAAACCACACTGTTAAAATATGAAACCAGGACTGACAATGAAATGGGGATCAGAAAATGATGAAAACCAGATATGTGAAACGTGACTTCAAAAAAATAATAATTATCGAGACAAGAAAAAAGTGACAGATTTAAACCAACTTGACCAAAAAAATTAATAGATCGAGACAAAGAAAAAAATTTTGACCACCAAATCAATCAATAAAAACACATCAATCCAAAGATTGACCATAGCTCTGATGCCAATTGTGGGTCCACGGATTCTCAGGATTGAACAAGTGTTGTGATGATCTAAATAGAGGGAGCTGGATGAAGAACTAGAGAGGGAAAGTTATAGAGAGAAAGGAGAGAATGAGAGAAAGAAAGAATGATTAAATGAAATGTGAAATGAACAACTACCCTTCCTAACATGCTAGGAAGGGTATATATATAGCCCGCCCTACATGTGGGCTTTATGGGTTATACTTACATAACTAGATCACGAGCCCAATCTACGTATATATCGTTGGAGTGACCGATCCTTTCTAAATACGTAAAAACTTATTTCCAACAATCTCCCCCTAAGGGAGGTCACTCCAAGTTACAATGTCCTAAATAGTCTATAGCTCGTGATCTATTCTAACAATGATGTGACCGAGACTTTCTTTGGAAAAACGTATTTCCAATAGAAAGAATTCACAAAGGGATGAAATGCTCCAAAAAGATAATACAAGTTTGTGAAATCTTTGACGTCTGGGGAATCGATTTTATGGGGCCATTTCCATTATCAAAAGTAAATAAGTATATTCTCGTAGTTGTGGACTATTTGTCGAAATGGGTTGAAGCTAAGGATTTGCCTACTAATGATGCTCGAGTAGTGGTGAAATTTTTGAAGCAACTCTTTGCTAGGTTTGGAACTCCGCGGGCTATAATAAGTGATCGAGGGACCCATTTTTGTAATGAACAATTCGAAAAAGTTCTAAAGAAATATGGTGTCACTTATCGACTTTCGACGGCTTATCACCCTCAAATGAGTGGTCAAGTGGAGGTTTCAAACCGAGCTCTTAAGAGGATTTTGGAGCGTTCTATAGGAGAAAATCGTACTTCATGGTCGGATAAATTGACGATGCATTGTGGGCCTCCCGTACGACCTATAAGACTCCCATTGGTTGTACACCATTTAGGTTGGTCTACGGAAAGGCATGCCACTTGCCAATTGAACTCGAACATAAGGCGTATTGGGCTCTAAAACATTATAACATGGATTTAAGGACCGCGGGTGATCATCGTAAGGTTCAATTGAATGAACTAAGTGAATTAAGGGATCAATCTTATGAGAACTCTTTGATCTATAAAGAGAAGACTAAGAGGATTCATGACTCTAAGATCAAAAACCGCATTTTCAATGTTGGTGATCAAGTCCTCTAATTCAACTCTAGACTTAAAATTTTCTCGGGCAAGCTTAAGTCCCGTTGGTCCGGACCATTCACCATTTCACAAGTATTCCCTTATGGCACCGTTGAGCTAGCTCAAAAAGACGGGCCTAACTTTAAGGTGAATTGTCATCGAGTTAAGCATTATTTTGGAGGGGACATACCTACGGAGGTTGTCCCGGATCTCCAAACTTTCCCTAAGGACCAATAAATGCGGGGATCGAGTCGAGCTCATGACTCGGTTAACAAAAACGAGGTACCTTGTGGGGGAGTCCCATACATTCTATCTTCTTTCTATTTTCTAACACTAATAAAGGCTTGATCTTTTCAAGCTCGTACTCGTGTTTTGTTATGATGTGAATCTTAGATATGACCCTAATCATTAAAGACTCTCGTGTTCGGTTTTTGCCCGGTCCTCTCGAGCTTCCATACTTTGATTGTCAAATGGGGAATTTGTTATCCTTTGATTTTTATCGACTAACGTTTTATCTTAAGCATAATTAATAAACAGCTTATAGATTTGCGTACTCTTACCATGTTAGGACTATTGCATTCGACTCTTCATGTTTTATCAAGGGGGTGTTACTCTTGAGCTAGGAAAAATTTAGGACAATGTTTGGTTTTAGCATGGGGGAGTCAATCGATATAATTGCTTGCACTTGATTTTGTCGTGTTCAAACGTAATCGTTTTTCTCATTTTTCAAAAAAAATATTAATTTTTTAGTGCAATTTTGTGTTTAATAATAAAGAAAATAAGTATTTTTGACACAAACGTAGGCTTTCCGTTGGTGAAAATAAGAATAGTTTTTGACTCGATCGGTTTTTACCTTAGCTCATTCCTTTACCGCTTAATCGAGTTTTGCTAGACTTTTATATAGGGAACTTTAAAATGCGAAAGTATTAACTCTTACGGGTTAAGAACAAGAACTTTTCTCGCAAGTTCCTATAATTGATCCTAGAAATTCATTTATCAAGGGAACATTAAAACGTAAATTCTAAACTTGAAAAAGTCCAAGAAGATGCAAGATCCTTTAGATGACTTGAAAACCCAAAACTTCGATTTAATATGGTCTTAATTTAGACTTGCAAGGCTAAGTATCCATTAATCTCACATCTTTGATATTTTACAATATGGAGAACAAGAGATGATAGAGTTGATCATAAGTTTTGAGGTTAAGTCTTCCTTATATAAGTTTTTTGTGTGGCTCTTTCTCCTCGTGTTTATTTTTCACGATTGAATATTTAATTGCTTAATAAATGAAGTTTTTAGCGGTTTGAGTTCAATATCTTAGCTCTTAACTCCTTCTTTTTCTTCCCTTGTAATTAAAGTAAGAACACATTGAGGGTGTCAGCGTCATGGACTTTTGATCATGGGATTGCGGAATTTGGCTTACTATATGTATCATAAATAAAGAAGAATAAATAAAAACATGTTTTCTATGAGCCTTTGGGTTGGAGTCATGTAGCACTAGCCTTGTCATTAGACCCTTAGGATGTATGCCATGGTGAAGTGCTTAATAAAAATTGCTTCATCATTATTCCAATGAGCCTTAGGGTGTGAAGTGATGGTGAATGTCAATTCCTTTGTTTGTGATCAAAAGAACCTTAGGGTGTGGATCATAAATAAGGAGCACTTTTACATCTTAAAGAGCCTCAAGTTATATGATGTAAATGTTGCTAACTCTAGTAATAAAGTCAAATCGACTTTAGAGGAATAATTGTTGCTTTAAGTAGTCCTATTAGCCAAATTTCAGATCCAGGAATTTATTCCTAAAATCGTGTTAAGTTATCCTTGATGTGGGTTTTCTTTAGTGACAACGGTTTTTGAGGATAAGGTTAGGTTTTGAGTGTTGGGTTTACACCGTTTTTGCCTTCATTTTTGGACTAATAATTATTAAATAAGTCAAATGATCCTTTGAGAGAATGAGAATCTTTAAAATCTAGAGATACAACTAGGAATAAAGGAGATTGAGTTTAACACAAATTACTTGTATAAGTGGTCTTAACATTGGAACTTATGATTGACAATGATCTTGTTTTTAAACTTTGCATGGAAAGAGTGAAAATTCGAGGACGATGAATCTATTTGAGTTTTATGATCCTAAAAGTTATTTTTCAATAATGAAAGCAATACATTATGTCTTTGTAAAATAAAGTGTCAAAAGTTGAATAAAAAGTGTAGTTAGTTGCTTTATTTTATCATTGCATGAAGACATGACAATTGCTTAGCAAGGGGGAGTTTGATATGAGTGAAATACTCATATCATTTATATCTCAAAATGGATTTAAAATGCATAAAACATATGAAAATAGCCTTGTATGTGCAATGTTTTCTTTTTTCATGTGTGTAGGTACCAAGTTCACAAAAACCGGTAAAAATCGACACGAGTTTGAAGATTTCACCAAAAGCCAAAAGTCAAGTTCGTTTTTATTCGAGGATTCAATTTTATCAAGTTTATTGGGCTAAGTGGTCCCACATATGCTAAATGGGCATGAAAAGCCCACAATTATTACATTGGATGACTTGAAGCCCAAACTAAAGGCCCAAGTCCAAAAAGAATTATAGAGACGGATAGAAGTATATATAAAAATTTTGGGTCTTAAGCCCAAATAATGAAGAAAGAAACGAAGGAAGATTGGTTTGGTGAACAAGAGTCCATCAAAAGCCCAAGAAGGAGAAAGTAAAAAGTGACGGATGGAAAAGTTATAAACTTACTTTGGTCAACAACTTTCATCAAAGCAAAGAAACAAATAAAAAGAAAAAAAAGAAAACGAGAGAAGAATTGGGGAAAAGTAGCAGATATGAAGAACCCTAGAAATTAGGGGTTCCTAATTAATCAAGTGATTGCAATCCACGCGCTTAATCAGAGAAATAAGGAAGAGATGGAGCGTGTACACACACGAAGATTCGAGTACAAGGTTGTGACGTGGCACTTCAATTCGTCATTCCTTCATTCTCATTGGACGAATCGCTGCAATTCAGACAAAGGGCCAATCACAATCGTCCACATCAGCACTAAACTAGCACACATCTTGCCAAGCTGGCAATCTGTGTGATGGAGGGTGTATTTCAGCCTTAGGATAATAACAAACAGAAGAGAGAGAGAAATGGAAAGATGATCGAAGGGTCAAAAGTTGAGCTACTCATCACCAACAACCTCCACCCCCACCATTGGTTTCGCGTATAAAAACCCCCTTTATTTTTACTTTAATCTCATCCCTTTTTCTCTTAAAGTTATAATTCTAGTTTTAGTTTAGATATTGTAATTTTCTTTTCAAAGTTGTAATGTTTTATTGATTTAATAAAAATATGAATTTCAGTATCATAAGTTTTTGATCACGTGTCTTGTTCATTTTATTGAAATAATTGCAATCTTAATCTTAAACCTATTGTTATAATTGAATATTATTCAGTAAGTTAAATCATAGCTTATATGGATAATTAAAGAGGAAAATAGGGAAAACATGTTTATCCCACTGGATAGACATAAAAATAAGTTGTTGGTTCGAGGTCTAGCTTCTGGTTCGAGGTCTTGATTTAGTATAATATAAAGGTGGTTTAGTTGTTGTAACAAGCTGGTGGTGATCCTTAATTGGTGTCGTTTTAGAAAAAGTCAGCTCAACGCTTGATTTTGTCAAAACGGATTCTTCAATAAATGGTTAAGCCCATTTTAATTTTTCTGCATTTTTAGTTTTATCTGCTAGAGTAAATTTGTAGTTTATGTTAAACCGTGTTGCCTATACTATGTGAATCTATAGCTGTTGATGTTAAGAAATTGCTTATTTTTATGTTATTAAGTTCATTTATCAATTCTGCTTAGACATGTATGAACTGCTGATTCGATTTTGATGTGATATATTGATGTTATGTTTAAATGTTGTCATCCTGAATGTATCCGATTGTTTGATCTTAAACTGTTCAATATAGTTGTTAAGGTGATCTGTTATTCAGGGCTGTAAGTTTAAGTTAAGTTGATATTATATGCAATTTTTTTGCTTAAGATTTGTTCTCTGCACATCAAAAGCTGAATCTCGTTATTTGATTAAATCTTCTGCTGGTGTTAGTTTCATTGTAGTTTAACCTTATATGGCCTAGGTTTATAATTGCTGATAATTGATTTCTGTGATTTGAGGAAATTAGGCTGCTGTAATAATTCATCTAACTTGCTGTAACGTTTTTGTTACCATAAGTGACTATCGTATTAGATGTAACATAGTAGTTTCCTGATTTAATGAGTTTAATTTACTCGCTTTAGTTGTCTATAATTAGTAGCTGCTAGGATTGTTTGTGCATCATTGGGTGCGGTTGTTTGTGTATGAAGTTCATTATTGCTGTTAGAACATGTTATTTTCCTGAATTCAGGACGTATGATTTTGATTTGATTAAGGTTATCATGTGCTGAATAGAGAGCTTGTTATTTAGATTTTCAGCGACGTATGAGTTTGATTTGATTAAGGTTATCATGTGCTGAATAGAGAGCTTGTTATTTAGATTTTCAGCTTTAGTTGTGTTGTCATACTGTAGCATACTGTGGTAGTTATTTTTGTTAATGATTGAGTTTATTTTGGTTTCTCTGTGATTATTGAACTGTTTGATTTCCTTAAATTTTGTTACATTATAATAAAATAAATAGCAAAAAATTGTCTATAGCAGATCTCAAACTCGAGACCTGCACTTCATTGTCCAAGTAACTTAACCATCTGAGCTAGCTAGTTCTTTTGGTTTAATATTTCGTTTAAGTTTACTTATTATCTAACTGTTTGTTTCACTTTAACCAAAAGTTGTTTAATAAAACGTTTTATTGTAAAACAAAATTATAATTACTTTTATATTAATATTGCTTAAATAAACTAGTAACAACTCATTAGTTTTAAATAAAAAAAATATAATATAGTTTAAATTTCGTCTAGTAGTTCGTTTTTTTTAACAGTTCATGCACTTTTGTTAAAAAAACATTGATTTTTAGATAAAAACCAAAACCAATTCAAATAAATTGTCCATATCAATACAAAAGTCTCAAATTCACAATTTCTTCGTGTACAACGAACTGGGATCACTCTCGTGTTTTCCGTCTTTAGCGAGTTTTGGACTATTAATTTTTCCTAAAGGTAATTTCTTTAATTTGCTCTATAACGTATTAATTTAAAATACACCGACACGTTTCCCACACATCAGTGCTATTCTTTCCAATTCTCTGACGATTGGAATGATAGTCCCTCTTAAGCCTCTCTTGCTCAGCTGTCGGAAAGAACTGACCGTAGAACAAAGTCTTAAATTGATCCCAAGAGCAGCTAACCAAACATCACCTCCATTTGTAAGCTTGTATGCCCCCCCACAAAGCTAAAGCATAACCTTCAAACTTATAGCAAGCCAACCTTGCCTTGTATATTCCATCACATCCTATAGCATCGAAAATTTTCTCCATATCCGCATCATATGATAACTCGTCCCTCTTAAAAGATTGATGTTTCTGCTTATTAAGCCTCTCAAGCTAAGTGTGTAGAGTAACTGGCGGAGGAGGAGGAGGAAGTTGTTGTTCTGATTAGGAATATTCGGAAATTCAGCCCGAATCTTGTTCTGGATCTGTGGGAGCATGGCTTGAAGAGCTGCTCGGACAGCTACAGCAAGTTCCTGATCAGTTCATGTGTTGACCATTTGATAGTTTAAAAGAGGAAATGAAATGATTAAGTTGGTTAGAACATAGGATAAACATAAGGAATGCATGAAAAGTTTATGAAGGCATAGCCAACGAAAACAGCCATTGGCAATAGTAGACGCCTATGGGTCGGTCCACATAACAAAATTGACATGAGCAAAGGTGAACGGCTATGGGTCGGTTCACAAAATGAATTTGAATGAAAAACACATGCGACTAAATATGGCAAGTCCTGTACCAACCATTACTTAGTAAAAAACTTAACATAAAACAATGATGCATGAAATGAAATGTATGAAATGTATAGTCAGTTTTAGGAAGACTCTGGTGACTACCTACTAGTCACAGGTCAATTTAAGATCCTACAGTTCGAAACCTTGGCTCTGATACCATAATTGTAACACCCCATTTGGATAAATGGACTGTTACGTAGTAATTATGGCGTGTCATCAAAGCATGCAAGGTAAATGTCTAAAATATAAAGTGACCATAAAGGAAACCGGAAACAAACATCGGTTCCAACATAAGCTCCACACACAAATGCATAAGTATAGAATGTAAGGAAAGGACTAAACAATGTCCAGCAAAGCAAAAGTATGTAAATGCATTAAAAGAGAAAGAAGACTAGGCGTCTCCATCCCATGCACGTACTCTTAAGTCCTAACTTTGCCCTTTATATCTTGTCGTATCGGGACATAGAAAGAAATACGGCTGAGCAATACGCTCAGTATGCGGATATGTGACAATGAATGTAAAGCATAAAGCATAAACATAAGCAAGTAATGAAATGAAATGAATAACAGCGGAATAAGTGTATGTCCTGGGAAACCTAGTTTAAGCTTATAAGACTGGTTTTATATTTCTGGAAAGACTTATATTTAGTTTATACTGAAAACTGTATTTTAAATGTGCCCGGAGCCCATATAGGTCATGTTATATCAACGTGTATGAATACTTAGAGGGGTGACCTCATCATGCAAATAGAGGGGTTGCCTCTAATTATAACAGTATGATTGGAGGGATCAACTACTGTAACAGATGCAAGGCACACACCACAGTTACCATGTAATCTTACTAAACTTGTCCTAGGATGCACCCATTCGCCCCACATGATAACAATAACATAGGCCAAATAACTGTAAGGGATGTTGCGAGAAATCACTCCCATCGCAGAAGAGTCATAACATCGGTGCCTCTAGTGTCATGGTTATGGAACCCCCATAACTAGGTGAAACTGGCATGCACGTATATAGATCAGGCAATCTAAAATAACATAACATATACTGAAAGTGTTTAAGACACGTAAACTACTGGGAAAACAGATGGCTGCAAACGGGGAATCATAATATAGGAAAGAAGTGTCCTTACTGAAAGACGGATTATTCGTACCTTATGTCCAGTAAATGAAGACGAAAACGAATGCGGAAGATCACTCCGACTTCACGATAGCTACATAATAAAGTGGACATAAATAAGTGTCTGTTTTGTTTATACATACTGGTTATTTGTTTACTTGACGTGTTCTTACTTATTATAATTGTTCTTATTTAATCATGTGATTCTTAATGTTTCATGTGTTTCAAATTAGTGTAATTCATGTTTTAAGTGTTATATTACTTGTTATAACATAATGGGTAACTTTCTAAAAATACCAGGTTTCTATATATAGTAACTTTCCAAAATAGCAGGTTTCCATATATAGTAACTTTCCAAAAATAGAAAGTTTCCTTAAATAGTAAGTTTCCAAAAATAGAAAGTTTTCATAATTAGTAAGTTTCCAAAATAGAAAGTTTCCATATTTAGTATGCTTCCATAAATAGCATATTATCATATTTAGTATGTTTCGATAATAAACATGTTACCATAATTAGTATATTTCCATATTTTACATGTTTCCCTATTTAATGTATTTCCATAATTAATAATAGGCTTATTATTTAAATAAATGATATAACATATAGTTTTAATAAGCTTATAATATGTCATGTTTAATTATATTGTAAAGTTTAAAAATGATTAAATACTTAGTCTAATCTTATAATTATTAATTAATAATGATATTACATGTTATCACAAGTTATTATTAATTAATAATATTGCATGATTAATATAATTAAACTTTACCTTAAAATGATGTAAACTAATTAAGCTAAGTTTTAATTAATTTAAATGTACATGAATAATTAAGTAATTAATTATTTTATTCTAAGTTTTATTTAAAATAAAATGTACATATATAAATCATGGTTTTTATTTAAATAAAATTATATCCTAAGTCGTGGAAATTAATTAATTTAATTTTACATGTTTTTAAAATAAACTAATTAATAATTAAAAGAAATACATGTTTCGTAAACGTTTAGCCAAACACCCCTTTGGTGTTTGGGTTGTAACCGAGCCCCTCAAGACCTCCACCGAGACCATGAAGGTCTCGGTGTAGCCTCGAACACCACGCATCACCACAGTCGAGTGGTTGTTGCTTGCGGTCAAACCCCACAGCAGCCATCGGGCTTGAATCCAGTGCCTGCCGCTGCTTCTGTTGTTCCCCCTGCTGCCCACTGCGTACCCACCGAGGCAATTAAAGGTCTCGGTTTTCCACCGTTAGCCAGTGCACCCCACTGCTGTGGCAGTTGCGGTTGCGACTGGCAATACAAAACCACCATCGTCCCTATTTAGGGTTGTGGCTGGTGAGAAACAAACACCACCGATACCTATGAAGGTCTCGGTTTACGTGCAATCCAAACAAACCCGCACCCGAACCCTTGATCTAGTTAAATCTTTAATGATTACTTGTTTTATTCACTGGTTTTTAAAGATCTAATATCATAACATAATAATTAAAAGAAAGAAGATTCGAGGTTACCAAAATGCGTGTGATTAATAAGGTTTTAAACACGAACACGTTACCGTAGAAATCAAAGATCAAAAGACAAAGAATCGTCCTTGTGGTGTTCTTGTGTGCTGCGGCCAAAGAGGAAAAGGAGGAAGAAGTTTTAGGTGTTTTATTAATTTCCTGTGTTTTGTTTTTATTAAAACTTTCTTGGAGTCCTTTTTGGTTAAGGATTGGTTTACAAATGGGTTGGGCCAAAGCCCTCCTTCCTTCTTGGTTTGGACGCCACACACACACAACACACATACACATCTGTTTTATTTTTTCATGTCCTAAATATTTATCGTGTGTGCTCGTATTTTTTGTTCGTGTTGTATGTCTTGTATGATTTAAGTATTTTACGTAAATACTTATCGTGCATTAATATTCATGTAAACATGCATAATACTTATAATAATTAATTAATATACGTAACGTTTGTATTAAATGTTCGTGATTCATGTTGTATATGAATTAACTAAAAAGTTTTAATTTAACCGTAAATTCATGCATTTAATAATCTTAGGGATTTTAAAGCGGGTTTTATAATCTTTATGGCGAGTCATGTGACATCTTCACCCACCATAATATCGTTAAGTATATTTTCACTCAGCGAGAGTTAAACATGAGACAAAGACGTTGGTTGGAGTTGCTGAAGGATTACGACACCAACATTCAGTACCATCCGGGTAAAGCCAATGTAGTGGCTCATGCTCTGAGCAGAAAATCAGGCATGATAGCTGGTATCAAGGTATAAGAGGAGATTATTCGTGACCTTGAGCGTTTGGATATTGAATTATTTGTACGTTGACAGAATGGTTTCTGGGATAGCCTGAGAGTTGAGCCTGACTTAATTTCTTGGATTAAGGTAGCTCAGAAGGATGACGGCGAGATATGGGAAATTTTTCAGAACATTGATCAGCAGACCGAGTTTCGCATTCATGACGACGGCATTTTATGGCAGGGTACTAAATTATGTGTTCCAGAGGATCCTACACTAAGAGAGGCCTTTTTTACCGAGGCTCATAGTTCACCATTTTGTATTCATCCGGGTTCTACAAAGATGTATCATGATCCCAGACAACATTTTTGGTTGAGCGGTATGAAACAAGATGTAGCTACTTTCGTATCTAAGTGCCTGACCTGCCAGCAAGTTAAGATAGAACACCAGCGTGCTAGTGGTTTATTACAGCTATTATAAATTCCTGAATGAAAGTGGGACAAGATCTCTATGGATTTTGTTACTGGACTACCACAGACTCGGAGGAAGCATGATGCTATCTGGGTTGTTGTCGATCGTTTGACCAAGTCTGCACATTTTCTTCCTATCCGCAAGGATTACGCAGTTAGAGGGTTGGCAGAAATATTTCAACTGGAGATTGTACGATTACACGGTACTCCATCAGACATCATATCAGACAAAGATCCCCGTTTCACGTCTCGTTTCTGGAAAGGTTTGCAGAAAGCTTGGGGAACCAGGCTCAAGTTTAGCACATCTGTCCATGCCAAAGGCATTTGTTTCCACGACAAAGGTCTTTTGAAAGTTAAACAATGCTAAAACAAGCTTGATTCATAGCCAACTTAAGTTCAGTGGAGGCCTGATATGCAACATCATCCCATTAAAAGCCATTCTTCTTTAGTAACCTTATGAGTAGTTTACTAACAATAACATATTGACTTATGAACCTTTTGTAGTAGGCCTAAGAAACCTCTCAATTGTTTAACTATTTGAGGTACTAGCCAAACCATCATGGCTTTAAATTTAGATGGATTAGTAGTTACTCCTTCTACAGTTATGAAATGGCCTAAGTACTCCACTCATTCCATCACAAAGTGGCATTTACTTAGCTTAACAAAGAGGGACTACTCCTTCATAACTTCCAATACCTTCCTCAAATGCTCCACATGTTGTGTCTCACTTTTGCTATACATTAATATGTCGTCAAAAAAGACTAACAAAAACTTTCAAGGAAATGGTTTGAAGACATAATTCATGAGTGACTGGAATGTGGTTGGTGCATTAGTGAGACCAAAAGGCATTACTAGAAACTAATAGTGTCCTTTATGAGTCCTAAAAGCAGTCTATTTATGTCTTACTTGTTCATCCTTATTTGGTGGTATCTTGATCTCAAGTCAAGCTTAGAGAACACCTTGGATCCATTCAAATCATCCAACAATGCTTCAATGACTGGAAACTTATCTTTTTTTATACACTTGTTAAGTTGTCTATAGTCCACATACATTCTCCATGAACCATCTTTGTTCTTAACCATCACAGATTGAGTAAGAGAAAGAACTTTAATCGTTTCTTATCAAACCAGCTTCCATTAACTCTTTCACCATAAACACTGTTAATGCAAGTGATGCCTAAAAACATTATTAGTGTTAACTAATCTTTCTTAGTTTTGATCACAACAAACCATACAACACATTTAGTGTAAAACACAAAATGAATTATTTAACTAACACTATCATCAAGGTAATAATCATATCACTAACCTTTCTTAATCATACTTAGTGATCATCAAAATGATTATTCTTAAAACTCACTTTTGTTAATATGACAAAAGACTTTTTAATAAACTTTCTTTTTTAGAAAATGTTTTATTAAAATGGAAAATGAAAATTTGAAAATAGCATATTCCAAATGCTGTTAGAATATCCTTTGAAGGTTTCAAGTACCTCAGATATTCCCACCCCACTAAAAGACAAAAATGGAGCGTAGTCTAGTGGCGGTACCTTAAGTACCTACGCGGTTCCTTAGCGATATGGAACCGCCGGGCGAGATAAGGTACCGCGCACAGATAGCCGTTATAGATCAGTTATACTTTGTCTCTTTTAAATAGTGGGTCAAATCTCATTTTCTAGTAAGCCTCTTGGACGTTTTTCTCAGCCCTCTTTCTATTTTCTATAGCATAATCATTAATAAATGATCACTTAAAGTGTTAAGGATGTTTACATATGATTATCCTCTTGATCCCCTCCTTTACCTTGTCCAATGAGAAGATCACTCACTCACTAGTGTTGTGATAAAGATGAATCTATGAGCTAGTCATATTCATCATGATACCCTTTTTATTTTAGGTCAATCCATTGTATTTATGAATACTTGGACTAGTTGTGTTCATCCAAGTTATTTGTGGATACTTGGATTTGTTGTGTACATCCATTGCATATGTGTTTGCTTGGATTTGTGTTGTGTAAATCCAAGCTACATGTGTGTACTTGGATAAGTCTAGTTGAGTTGTAATAGATTTGATTAGTAGTTCTCACTAAACTATAAAGTGATGTGGTTGTGTCTTGTGAGTTCTCACTAAACTTGAAAGTGACTAGTAGTTGTGTTGTGTGAAGTTCTCACTTAGATTCAAAGTAAAGAGTCGTGAAGATTGGTTCTAGCTTTGGATTAGAACACGACATCTAGCCTTGTGTCGTAAAATGGTGAAGTAGGCAACGTCGTGAAGATTGGTTCTACCTTAAGATTAGAACTCGACATCTAGCCTTGTGTCATTAAATTGTGAAGTAGGCAACGTTGTGTAGATTGGTCCTAGCTAAAGATTAGGTCTATACATTTAGCTTAGTGTCGGAAAATAATGTAAGAAACGGTGTAAGGTTTTCTCCGCCGAGAAGGGAGCTTGTGGATATAGTGGAAATCTCGAGTAGGTGTACTCGAGGAGTGGAGTAAAAACGAGGATAGAGCCTCGTTGTCGAACCACTATAAATCTTGGTGTCTTCCCACTAGGTTGTCTCCTTCCTTACTCTTTACTTATTTCATTATCATTACACTTACCTATTATCTTTGCTAGTGCATTTGAATTGAACCTAATCATTATGCAACTTAGCTTCAAACAAAAGATAGTTTTGATACAAACCAAATTAAAAGTAATTTTAATTTGGTCACCAATCGAAGAGAAACTATTCACCCCCCCCCCTTCTAGTTTCTAAAATTGGTATCAGAGCAATGGTCACTCAAGATCTTTGAAGTATATTGTACTTTGAAACTTGGATCGATCCATTGTCTCCTCAAATTAGAAGGTCAAGTTGTACTAAAGTTTCTCTTTGGTCAAAACTATTTTGTTCTTGAAAAATAGGTCTTTTAATTGATAATATTGCATCCCTCTTAAGATTAGTAGTCTTTATGCATTTTAGATTTACTCTTGAAATGTATCTACTAGTTCGCATCTTGCTTTGTGTAGGTACTCATGAAGATCAATCATTTAATTGGTTGTGGATTGAGTTACTTGCACTTGTAGAAGACTCTTCTTCATTGATCTTTAACATCTTTGAATGATGATACCAAGATGATTGGGAATGATACTAGTCTTTGAAGACTTAGTACTTATCATAGTCATTGTTGGGCATAGCATTGACTCCTTGATGGATTGCTCTTTGTGGCCAAGGTACGCTTTCGTTCTTCCACACGCCCTTTGATCATTCTTTTGATCATTACTTGACTATGTGCTTGCTCTTGGAATCCTTTCCTTGACATTTGTTTGTGGTTTGTGATTCTTTCCTTTTATCCTCTCAAACCTTCATTGCTTGGATACTTGACTTACTATGGTGATGTAGAGTGAGTTAGTAGTAGCTTAAAGTATCAAGCATGATTTCCATGGTTTGCACCCATACGGTTAGTAGGCCCTTTGTGGGAGAGAAAGTGAATTAATACCTTGCTCATATTTTGGTTTAGACTAAGACTATTATTGAAAGTGATCTTAATCTATACTTGAATAATTGCTTTGTGTTTATTCATTACCAAAGCCGTTTAACGTTTCGCCGGAAAGGCACGTCTTAAACCACTATATATGGCACAAGCTCTTCGTGACCACTATTTGAAGATCGTCATTAATCCCTTGAGCATTGTTCCTAGTCTTGATTCACTTCCCTTGACTTCTCTCCACTTTTCCGTTTTTCTACGAGTAGTCGTTTGTCCGTTTTCGGTTCTTTTCGATCTTGATTCAACTCGTAATCCTTCACTAAAACATATTGCCTAGTGTTTTTGATGATCCAATGTTATTCTAAAAGGTTCATGATATATTTTTAAGTATTTTAGAAAAACTTGGTTTTTAAAATTTGGCGTTTTTCATTGATAAAAACCAGCCTCTATAGGCGGTTCTTTATCTCAGCGGCTCAAACCCGCGGTTCCTTATCGATAAGGTACCGTGGGCAGTAACTTTTGTCAGAGCGCCAGTTTGATTATTTTATTTCTTTTTCAAACCACTATCTCTCTCCCAAAAACACACAGCCGACGGTTTTCGTGTTTTTCCACCATTGTTGAAGCTTCTAAAACCTTCAATCACTCAAATTAATTGATTCCAAATTGTGGGTTTCACTCATCCTTCATCTAACATCAATTAATTGTAAGTGTTTTCTTTCAATTTCATCTATTTTATTCTAGGGTTCATCCTTTCATAATTGGGGATTTTTAAAATTGAAATTGAATTAAAACCTTAATAGGAATGTGGGTTGACATGGTTATCTTACTATGATTCCTTAGGTTCATATTCATTAAGATTTCACTAAAACCCACTTATAGAACAAATCCGGATTTTGATTAATTATTTTGATTAAAAGATGGATTTGAGATGAACCCATGAACAAGTAGGTAATGAC
The DNA here is from genome assembly GCA_025667525.1 of Glebionis coronaria. NCBI lineage: Eukaryota > Viridiplantae > Streptophyta > Magnoliopsida > Asterales > Asteraceae > Glebionis > Glebionis coronaria. Next base: position 489,734,572 of record CM046877.1, read on the forward strand.
ATTGTTAATGCTTACCTAAAAACCTTGTTTTGAAAAACCAATGTTCTAATCCATTGTTGATCTAACATAGATCATGTGTTCTTGGTTAATGATGGAATAGACACATTGTGAACATGAGAATGATACGGATTCAATCCTTTGTTTGTCAAGAAATTGATTCAACACATTCTCATATTTTTATCTTTGATTTTATTTTTCATATGAGTGATTGGAGAAATATTTTCTTGTGTTTATTTAGGTACTAATCATGCCTTCACAATACCAAAAGGATCATCAACTCACTAAAAAGTATATGCCAAACCTATATGAATTTTGTCACTCAACTCACCTTGACCATACTTTTTCTTCTCTTCAATCTCGTTGCTTTCATGAGGGTAGAGTTGTCCAAAAGGATATCAAGGATTATGTCTACATCAAGTCCATGTTTGGAAACATTGGATTTGATTGTTTGTTGAACATTAAGGAAGACATCTATCCTCGATTCCTATTGGAGTTCTTTAGCACATACTCCGTCATTGAAAACAACGATGGAATATTTGTTAGGTTCATCTTGAAAGATCAACTCATTCAATACTCTCTCGAAGTGTTTGGTCAAATTCTTGATGTCCCATTTGTAGGCACTTGTCGCTTCACGGATAAATGGAAGCTTAGTGCTCTCCTTGGATCCTACAATTGTCCTCCAAATGATCATGAGGAAATTGATCTTGACTTCATTGTCGACATTGTCTCCAAAAAGCGTAATCGACCCGTTAAGAGAAGCCTTCATACTAAGGTACGTTCGGTGAAACGTCATGAGGTTCTCTTAAGCGACCTTAATGATAATATGTTTCAATGGACCAATATCCTTAGGGAAAATGTGTTTTGTCTTGGTGGAAACCGGGATCATGTTCCGGCGTGTTTAGTGCATATGTTATATTGCATCTTTACCAACACCAATTACAATTTGGCATATTTTATCGCTCAACGGATCAATTATGCTATTCACAAGCCTAAAACAAACCTCCCTTACGCAATGCTTCTCACTCGCCTTTTTAAAAGGGTTGGCCGTGATTTTCCAAATCTTGATCTTTCTCAGTTTCAACCGGTCAAACGGGTCATGCTACCTATTCAAGAGGTATATAAGAGAAAGACAAGATCTGATCGTAAATCCGACCAACAAGAGTTCAATGATGAGGACATGGACATGCCAACAAGTGATGGTGATGGCATTGGCACAAGTGCTCTCATTGACTCTTCGAGTTCTTCTCACCACTCCACAAACTCATTCGTGGATGGTTTAGATGACATTGCTTCCCCTCCCCACCATTCCTCTAGTGAAGTTCCTAATAATCTCAATTTAGAGGAACTTTACCGTCAAAATCTTCGAACCCGAGGTGATTTGCATGAACACCGGATTGAGTCAAGAAAGGGAATCAAGTATTTGGGAAAAATGATCAAGGATTTAGGCAAGAAAAGGAAGTGAAGACTTTGAGTTGTGTCAAAGTTTGGTTATCATTTGCATCTTAAACATTTGCTTATTAACACTTTGGTTTAGTTGTTTATTAACTTATGTTACATGTTTGGATTATTATTTATTTTGATCCTAAATGTTGCTTATGCAATAATGTTTGTGATTTACATAGCTTTATGCATGCCTTATGATAGTTAGCTTATTAGATTATGATATGTAGTTAACTTTGGCTTGTGAATCTTTTGGTAAAAATCTGGGTTTATCAAAAACTGGGATTGGAAATTTTTGAAAGCCCTCTGGTCGCGGTTCCATATCAACCCGCGGCTCCTTATCGATAAGGAACCGCCGGTCCTAGATAAGGAACCGCCAGCCACTGTGCACGACAGCATCTTTTGCTTTACACTGTTTTCTCAATTCTGTGTAAACACTGCATGATTTTCAGTAATAAACTGCACATTTCCTAAACTAGCTTACCTAAATTCATTATTCACCTAAAATGATTTTAACCCTTTGATACACGGCTTTTACTCAGGTTAAAAATTAAAGTTCGTTGTATTGTTCTAATCGAATTGATCTAGGTTCTATGTGCGACTCAGCTGTTCTTTGGTGAAACAAAAGTGTGTCGTTGTAGTATATTAAAAGTGCAAAAACAATTAAAGTACAAGTGCAGTAAAGTAAATCTAAATCTAATTTAAATGGTGCAAGTATTTAAAAGTGAGGCTAAAATTGAAAGGCACTAAACGTAAATAACGCAAACTTAAATCTAACTAAGGCAAACTTAAAACGCAACTAAAACTAAATCTTAAACGAAGGCAAGGCTAAAATAAATCTAAGGCAAATAAACTTAAAGTGCGACTAAGTAAAAAGGCGGGAAAATAATGTTCGAAATTAAAAAGGCAGAAAATTAAAATAAAACTGAAAATAAAAGAACCTATCCGGAATCAAGCCCCTATTCGGAATACTGTCACTATGCAGACTAGATGCTTATTCAGAATAGTCAGGCCTATGCGGAATAATCTCCTACTCGGAATAACAAGCTTATGCGGAATATCCCTCCTATGCGGAATATCCTATGCGGAATATTACCCCACTCGGAATAAAGTTCCCTATGCGGAATACCCAGCTTATGCGGAATAACACACGCTATTCGGAATAACCACCCCTGTTCGGAATAGATTCCTATGCGGAATAATCAGGCTTATGCGGAATAGTCCACCATGCGGCTTAAATCCCTACACGGAATATTATATCCTATGCGGAATACACCCTTAAGCTGAATATCCAGACCACTCGGAATATAGAATATTCCGAATAAGAAGGTTTCTAAAACCTTTACTCGGAATGTTTTAAAGGTCAGCACCTGGGAAAGATCAGAAACCACTCCCGAAGAACAAGGAGAACAAAATAAGCTCAAATCTAATCAAAAAAAAGCTAAACCAAACACAAGATTAAATCAAACGAATTAATAAACAACTGTTAACGATAAACAATCAATCCAAAACAATCAAACTCACAAAACTAATCAAAATAATCAAAACCCACTTAAATAAATCAACAAAAATTAAGAACATGAACATAAACAAATCAACACAAAGATTAAAGAAAGGTAGAATGAGATTAACAAGATAAAGATAAAGATTAACAAGAATTAAAAGAAAAACTTACTTGAAATTAAATGGTAATTAAGGTGCAAGACAAGAATTTAAATTTGACAAGTATTTAAATGACAAGGTAATTAAAAGTGGAAGAACTAATTGTCACTATTAGCCAACAAAATGAAAATGATTAAGAACTAACCTATATATAGGGGAGGATTAAGGAATGCTTAGGAAGCTTCCTCCCCTCTTTCCTTTCTCCTTAATTGCATGCTTAGTCCTTTCTTCTTAATCTCTTTGTTAATTGCATCATTAGTCCCTAAGCCTTTAAATCTTCTTTAATCTTGGACTTTAATGACTTTTGGCTCGGGATTTCTTTGAACTCGTCTTTTAATTCTTCAATAAATTAGACTTGAGTTCTTCGGCTTTAAGTAAACTTCCGTCTTTCGACTTTTTCTTCGATAAATCTTCAGAATTGGTCTTGGACTTCCGTTCTTTTTGCACTCTTGACTTCTCGACTTCATCTTTCATCTTTTTCTTTAATAAAAGCCCGTGAATGCAGTGTTTTCTCCACTTTTCACAATTTCGTCCTAAATCACAACAAAAACACAAACCACGCATAATTCCGACATAAAAGACATAAAATACACGTTTTGGCTCGGTTATTATTGTAATTAAGTGGTAAAAAGGATGGGTGTTTACACACCTATCAAATCCCCTACACTTGACCATTGCAATGTCCTCATGCAATGCATTAGTTACAAAGCACGTTTAAAATTTTCTTCATAATCAATCCACGTTGGCCTTTAAAGAGATAGAAAATTATAAACATTCAAAGTAAAGAAATCAAAAACATACCTTGGGTTTTGGAAATGTCATGAATAATCATCATCCTCAAGTTTTCACTTTCTCCAAACCAAGCTTAGAAACGAGATCATTGTTATTATAAGTTAGCAAACTAACACGAACTCATGTGGGCCAATTAATCACTTAGACCCCCTTATTCCTAGGTGTATCTCTTATATTTTATTTTTGTCTTGAATGATCACGAAGATTCATTGTTGACTTATTTCGATAGTTTATTAGGCCGAAAATAAAGTGAACGATTTAATCAATAGTTAGCTAAAGGACAAAATATTTTAAAACTGCTTCTCGGGACCTCATAAAGTTCATATCTTGGCATAACTCGCTTCGTGATTTGAGACCTTTCTCAGACCGATATTTGGCAGTGACTTCATACTTCAAACCTTGAAAGACGTTCATGAAATAATGGTCTTCTCTTCATAATAGGAATTTCTTCACTTGAAGTTTTGAGAGATTCATACTTGGACCACGACTTCTTCATTTTTCTCCAATCTTTATTTTGGACTTTGATATACAACGATCCGCCTCCTTTTAGACTTGGATCTATTTATCCTCATACCTTGCTAGGGTCTTTTCGGATGCACTTCTCCATGACTTTTGGGGAGTATTTGCTTTTCGTCGTGTGTCTCGATCCTTCATATTGATTTTCGATAAATGATTCTTCACATCACTTTGGATATTTAGCAACAAAATATAGCCCTCATGCCTTGTTAGGACCTTTTTGGACTCGCCAATCTTCGCATCACGCTTCAATAAGTTATGCCTTGGCTATGAACTCTAATCCATACCGAGCAACTTTTAAACGATCTTGGGCTAGAAGCTAAGTAACTTTTCAAATCGTACAACCTTATTTATTGCAGATAAATTTATTAGCAAGCGATGGGAGAATAGGCTCATAATTAACTCACATAAATTCACGAAAGAATACTAAACTTATAATTGGCTCTATCATCTCTCGTTCTCCACAGTTTAAAATCTCAAGGAATGAGACTCGTGGATGCTTAGCCTATTAAATCAAAATTTTGGGTTTTCGAGTCGTCTATAGGATCTTGCAAACTCTTAGACTTTTTCTAGTTTAGAAATCGCGTTTTAAAGTTCCCTTGATAAACGACTCTCTAGGATCAATTATAGGAACTTGCAAAAAGTTTTTGTTCTTAACCCGCGAGAGTTAAGACTTTCACGTTTTATAGCTCCCTATATAAAAGCCTAGCAAAACTTGACTTAAACATGTTAAGGATACCAGCTAGAGTAACTTAGATAAGTAAACTCGGGTTGAGTCAAAAGATTCACAACGTTTGAAAATTAAAACCACTTTATTAAACATTTATTGTGACAAATCTAACATTTTCAGGTAGTGAAATATTTTCTCGTATAATATTTTGAAACTTATTTTTGTGTTGGTTGACGAACTCACAATTTAAGGATTTAAATTTGGGCTTACGTGCATAATTTGGCGTCTTTTACGACTAAACCGGAAACCTTAGGATTACGTATTTACGTTTTTGAACTCCGTTTTTGATGAGACAATTTTTATTGGATTCGTTTTGTGACGGTGATTCATAATTTATAAAAACGTTTTTCGTAAAACGACCCGAGGGCACGCAAATCGAGAAAACTAGAATCGAGAAATACCCGTAAACTAGTGAGATGGGACAAAACACTTTGCCCCACCCCACTAGCTTATATGGGACGGCAAGATGATACACCACACATAGGTGGCATCAAGTTTTGGCTAAGTTACACAAGTGTAAGCTTGTGCTTACACTTTAAGCCAACTCATTTACCACTAAACAAAAACAAGCAACTTGTTTTCATTCTTACCATTTCATCCATGCAATCCACTCTAAAACTCTCTCAACCTCCACCCTTGTGCCGTCCCAAATCAAGCAACAAACACCCTCATTGATCTTTTCTAGCTACAAACCACATGTTTACTAGTCCTATTAAGGCGTTTCCTTGAAGCCTTGATCATTTGGTGGCCATATAAACAAATTTGGAGGTGATTTGCTTGTGTCCTAGGGCTGATTTTCCAACATATGATCTTGATATTTGATGGTCTTGGAGATACTTGTTGTGTTCATCAAGTTCTTGCCTTCCTAAAACAAGAAATCCACTTGGATTGGTAAAGAAGATCATCCTCTACATTTTTCTCTTATTATTTTGTAAAGAACAAATGTATTTTCTTTCATTTTGTATATGTATATGATGTATATATGATGATAAAAATGTTGTGTGGGGATCAAGTGTTGATAAACATGCTTAAAAATGATGATAACCATAAGAAATGAAGCTAAAATCATGACTAATTAGTTGGCTGTATAAAAACAGTAGATAACTAAATGATGAACTGATAAAATTGCATGGTTTGATCTATTTACAGTAAGTAGATGATGTTATACACATGTGAGAGTTGGCCATGCAATGGAATCAAAATAATGAGTGAGATATGATCAAAACAAGTTAGGTGGTACAATCTGAATAAGCAGTTTTGTAGGGACTGTTAAGGCAACTTAGACTCAAAATGGGCAGTAGCTATAATTAAGTTATATGTAGCACATATTATGAAGAAGTTGTCATCCAAAAATGAGCTTCTAAGTCATTGTAGAACTCTAGATATGATAAAAATGGTGAATATGAAGTTAAAAATCAGATTTTGGAAATAATGTTTATTATTATTATATAAGCACTCACTTTATAATGTATAAAATGTAAAATATAAACCCACTAACTTATAAAACTTATTTATATAAATGTATAAAAGGTTAATTAAATGGGTAAGTTATATAAATGGTGGTAAAGTAATATTTATAAGTAATAAAAACTATAAACTTGATTTTTACGACTTTTTCGGCTATCGCCGTGAAATTAACGTTTTTCATCAAATAAAACTTAGACGACCAAACCCGTCTAATGTAAAGTTTATAAAAGTTATATACTGATGTATAAGTAACTAAGACAAGTAAAAACCGATAAAACCCGAACTATAAGAATTACGGACATTTACGAGCTAACTAAACCTATTAGACTAATAATTGGACTTAATAAGATAAATACTTGTAAAAAGAATTATTTGGGCTTAACCCATTAGGGCCCAACATGAAAAGTATATATACTGATCATATAGGTATAAAATGGGTAAAAACAAGTTAAAGAATTTATAAAAGACTTAATGAACTTAAAATAGGTAAAATCGGTAAAACTAGTGAACTAGTAAGACGATACTAAAACGTAAACACTAAAATGAGTAAATGAGGATTTATAAACCCACTTGATCATCATCATATGTACAAAATCATATATATGTATATTGTTATTTTGATAAAGTCATTGGACCAAGTCTAAGACCGATTATTATTTATATAGGTTTCCGTGACCGAAGCACGCCCGTAGCCGATAATCCGCCTTTCATTAACAACGTGAGTTCATAGCCTCGCACTCTTTTAAATGTTTTATAAAATGATTTGTAAACCCGCGAGGGAGATAACATGCTAGATTTTTATAAAAATAGAACACAAGTAGTCCCGATTGTATGCTAAATGATATGGACCCGAATGATGCTATGACCCTATATTCGAGACTAAAAGGATTATTAGTAGTTAGGTTATGTCACTTAAAGTCCCATTAGCATGAATTATGAACTACCGGGATTTGGTAGACGCTTATGCATTTGATAGTACTATTTGGGGACGATCACCCCAGTTCGCGCCTTGACGGTTGATCCCCGTCGTACCACATTGATTGGTAAGCGAATTTATGTATGAGAAGATTCCATAGCGTGATTTTGTGACGACACGCTAACTTAGATGGGCAAATTGTTTGTCGGGTTCGCGGCCCGCTGTTTTCACAGTAAGGTAACAATGTCATGCGGCTAATAATAATCCTACCTAATCTAAATAAAAATGTATCCTATATATGATAACGACGCTATTAACGATGAATATATTACCTATCATGGTAATATAGAGACTACGGTCTCATGGACGGTTTCAGATGTATGCTTGATATATATTGCCTGACTAGCAATATGTGGACTTACTTCCGATATTATACTTGTGTTCTGATTTTAAATGAATGTAAATGATTGTTTTATATAACGGTTTTCATTAAACTCTATGAATTCACTCGGCATTCGCTGATATGATTTTTGCATGTTTTTATCTCAGGTGCTTGAAGGTAATCCGGATGGAGATCGACTCTGATGGCCCACACTTAATATTAAAAATGTTCATTCGATCTGTGTTTTGTAAACTTAATGACCTGTATAATTTGGGACCTGTTGTACACTTTTAAACCTTTTTATCGAATGAATGTTTGTTAAACCTTGTACAACCATTTTTATGTGTTTTCTATGATTGGAGTTATTGTGCTATCCCGTAACACTCTGAAAGACCCTTCCACTGTACCGATACGAATACTGAGAGTGTTACAGTTTGGTACCAGAGCTCTCGTTGTAGAGAACAAAAGATTTTAAAAACCAAGGTTTTGAACAAAACTTTTCAAAATCTTTTGACAATGAACATTTAAGAAAATATTTGAAAAAAATCTTTTGACTATAATGGTGCCAGAGATCTCCGACGTTACCAACAAGCCCTATTGAGAAGATATATATTTTGATATATATAATTTAATTTATATATATGTATATATCGTGATTTCATTATGTAATTGTTTAACTAGTATGTTATCCTAATACGAGATAAATATATATAAATACAGATTGTCATGGCTGACCCTAATATTCCTGTAGAAAACCATGCTATTCCCGAACCTAATATAGAAGATGATCCTTATTTAGACTTAGTAGATTTTGATATTGATGACGAGGAGGAACCATTTGAGGATCCCGAGCCCGAGTTAGGACTAGGAGATCAGATTGCCCCTCAGGTTGACTTAGTAGAGAATGAGATTGAGAATGTGGGTAATGAGAATGTGGATATTGAGAATGTGGGTAATGAGAATGTGGATATTGAGAATTTGGGTAATGAGGACGTGGATATTGAGAATGCTGATATTGAGAATGAGGATGAGATTGGATTTGATGAGTTAGATGATGAGATTGACGACGAGGATGTCGAGGAAGACGTAGGTATAGATGTTGAGGTTGATGACGATGAGGAAGCTGAGCTTATTTATCCGTATGATGTTCCAAAGGGCGAGCCTTTGCCCCCACCAGTTTGTTTGTCTGATTCTGAGGATGAGTTACCTAGGGACGAAATGTCTGAATCGTCTGAATCTGATTCTGAATCAGAGAAGGATGAGGATGACGATGCACCTGACGGTACTGATGGTATTGATACTCGTAGACGTGAGATAGGAGAGTCGTCTAGTGCTCAAGAGGCTACTCATATTGATGGTCTTGCACCATGGGCCTTGAGACGTGATCTAGATGCTTCCCGTGTTAAGAGTTGTGTGACAGAGGTTGGATTAGGTGTTGTTCAGACTCAGGTTGCTTATTTGGAGTCGAAGACTAAGGTTGGCGAGAAAGAGCGGGAATTGCTTAGTTTGGATTTTGAGTGAGGTAGAACGTGGTTTGAATGAGGCTTTTAGGAGGTTATCAGTGTTGGAAAGTGGTGAGTATGCTGCTATGAAGAGAAAAGTGAATACTATGGAGATTCAGTTGAGTGTGGCTCGTGCGATGCGTGAGAAAGCCAAAAAGGAGTTGAATATATCTGTGGGATGGAACAGTAGATTTTATGCCGACATGGTTGAAAGAGGAGTAATCCGTAAGCGCCCAGCTGAAGATGTGTCTAGTGATCGTCCGGCGAAGATCCAAAAGACGATGGATGATGGACCATCTGGCGGTTCTCAGTAGACCAGTCTGTATTTAGTAGTGACCTTTATATCTTTTGTATTTGTAGCTTTGACTGAACCGACTTGTTAGTAGTAGACTTGGCACGAATTTTGAGTGTATATAGTGTTAGAACTTTGATATGGATGTACTAAGACAATACTTTTGTTTCAGATCGAATGAAATATGTATCTTGTCTTGAATTCCATATTGTGCCTTATTTGTATCTTGATTATGAATTCGATCCATATTATATGAATCCTTTGTTGGATGAATGCTTAATACTTTGAAATTGTGGAATTATAGAACTATGCCGCCCAAGAAGGCTGTGACTGAGGATGATGTACGTAGGATTATTACGGAGCAAGTTACCGCATCTATGACTGAATTTATGGCAAACGCTAGAAATGAAGCTGGAGGTAGTGGAGCTGGCGGTAATGAAGCTGGCGGTAGTGGAGCTGGCGGTAGTGGAGCTGGTGGTAGTGGAGCTGGCGGTAGTGGAGCTGGCGGTAGTGGAGCTGGCGGTAGTGGAATTGGCGGTACTAATGTGAATGTGAATGCTAATAATGTGAATGCTAATGCTGGAGGAAATATAGGAGGACTTGGAACGAATGCACCTGAAGTTGGTGGTTGTACTTATGTGGCGTTCATGAAGTGTGAACCTCTACTTTTTAATGGAACTGAAGGTGCTGTAGGATTAAGCCAGTGGATTGAGAAGATTGAATCGGTGTTTAGGATTAGTAAGTGTAAGGAGGAAGATAAGGTGACTTTTGCTATGGCTACTCTTAAAGGTCGTGCGTTGACTTGGTGGAATGGGAGAATTGCTTTCATGGGTCTTGATGCTGCTAATGCTACTCCTTGGGCTGAAATCAAGAAATGGATGACTTTGGAGTTTTGTCCTCGTAGTGTGATCATTAGGTTAGAACAAGAGTTGATTCATTTGAGAATGAAAGGTATGGACATTGATAGTTACACGAATCGATTCCATGAGTTGGCCTTGCTATGTCCTCGATTGGTTGAACCCGAAGAGATCCGAATTGAGCAATATGTGAAAGGGTTGACCAGGAATATCTGGGGGGACGTGACATCATCGAAACCACTGACCATTGATGATGCTGTTCGAATGGCCTACCAACTCATTGGACAGATAATTCAGGATAAGGAAGATGAAGCCCGTGTAGGTGAGAAAAGAAAGGGAGACGGTGATCGTGTAGATAGAGGTGATAATAGGAAGAATTTCAATCGCCGTCACAACAAGAGAAAGGGGAATGCAAATGCTATTACCAACAATGCACCGCGCAACGATGATAGATGTCCTAAGTGTGGCAACAAGAGGCATCCTGGCGACTGCTGGAAGTGCCGAAATTGCGGAAAGCTTGGACACAAGGTTGAAAGGTGTAAGAAGGGAACGATTTGCTTCAACTGTAATGAAGAAGGTCATAGGAAATCGGAATGCCCCAAGTTGAAAGCGATTGTACCTGGAAGAAACCCCCAGGGTGGTATCTACCAACTTGGAACAATTGAGGTGAAGAAAGAGGATCCGAATGTCGTTACCGGTACGTTTTTACTCAACAATCATTATGCTGTTGCTTTATTCGATTCGGGTGCCGATAGGAGCTTTGTATCCACTAAATTTAGTGCCCTTATTGATATTGAACCTGTTGAGATAAGTACCAGTTACGAGGTGGAATTGGCTGATGGTAAATTAGTGAAAACTAATAAGCTATTAGAAGGATGCTCTCTAAATCTCTTGAACCATTCCTTTCCGATTGATTTGATGTTGATAGAATTAGGTAGTTTCGATATTATTATTGGTATGGATTGGTTGTCGTTGAATAATGCTACTATTTTATGTGGAGAGAAGAAGGTTAAGATTCCTCTTATGAATAGGACGTTAGTAATTGATGGTAGTCGAGGTGAATCCCGTTTGAAAATCGTTTCATGTATTAAAGTCCAAAAGTACATCAGGAACGGTTGTGAGTTATTCTTAGCTCAAGTGACCGGGAATGAGTCTAGGGAGAAACGATTGGAAGATGTACCTATTATTTGTGAATTTCCTGAGGTATTTCCTAAAGATTTACCCGAACTTCCACCGATAAGGCAAGTAGAGTTTCGAATCGATTTAATTACTGGTGCTGCACCGGTGGCACGTGCGCCTTACCGATTAGCCCCTTCTGAATTAAAGGAGTTATCTGAGCAACTTAAGGAGTTGTCTGATAAAGGTTTTATTCGACCGAGCTCGTCGCCTTGGGGAGCTCCAGTCTTGTTCGTTAAGAAGAAGGATGGATCTTTTCGTATGTGCATTGATTATAGGGAACTGAATAAGTTGACAATTAAGAATCGATATCCTTTACCTAGGATTGATGATTTGTTTGATCAACTGCAAGGATCTAGTGTGTATTCTAAGATAGATTTGCGGTCAGGATATCACCAACTTCGCGTCCGTGAAGAAGATATTCCTATAACTGCATTTAGAACTCGTTATGGACACTATGAATTTCAAGTAATGCCATTTGGGTTAACTAACGCACCTGCGGTTTTCATGGATTTAATGAATTGAGTGTGCAAGCCCTACTTGGATAAATTTGTGATTGTGTTTATTGACGATATTCTAATCTATTCTAAGAATGAAGATGAGCATAGAGAACATTTGAGGATTGTTTTGAATTTGTTGAAGGATGAAAGGTTGTATGCTAAGTTTTCGAAGTGTGATTTCTGGTTGGATTCTGTGTAATTTCTTGGTCATGTGATTAACAGAGATGGAATTCATGTTGATCCTGCAAAGGTTGAAGCTATTAAGAATTGGTCTGCACCGACAACGCCAACGGAAGTGCGACAGTTCTTAGGATTGGCTGGCTATTATAGGCGATTCATTAAAGAATTTTCTTTGATAGCTAAACCCTTGACTAAGCTTACTCAGAAGAATAAACCTTTCGTTTGGGGAAGTGATGAAGATGGAGCATTTCAGATATTGAAGCAAAAGTTATGTAGTGCGCCAATCTTATCATTACCCGACGGAAGTGAAGATTTTGTAGTGTATTGTGATGCATCTATTAGAGGTTATGGAGCTGTTTTGTTGCAGAGGGAGAAAGTGATAGCTTATGCTTCTAGGCAATTAAGGAAGAATGAAGAGAATTATGCTACTCATGATCTTGAGTTAGGAGCTGTAGTCTTTGCTCTTAGGTTGTGGAGACATTATCTGTATGGCACCAAGTGTACGGTATTCACCGATCACAAAAGCCTACAGTATATTCTCGACCAGAAGGAATTGAACATGAGGCAACGAAGATGGATAGAGTTGTTGAGTGATTATGATTGTGATATAAAGTATCACCCAGGAAAAGCCAATGTTGTTGCTGATGCGTTGAGTAGGAAAGATAGAGAGCCTATCAGGGTACGTTCTCTAGTCTTGACCGTGCACAATAATTTGCCTGAGCAAATTAGAAATGCGCAAATAGAAGCTTGTAAGAAGGAGAATTTTGTTAATGAAGGGTTCCGAGGAGAAGGAGATCCTTTAGAGGTTAGAGCTGATGGAGTGAAATGCTTAAGAGGTCGTATGTGGATACCTAAGTTTGGAGGCTTAAGAGACTTGATTATGTTAGAATCCCATAAATCTAAGTATTCCATTCATCCGGGATCTGATAAGATGTACCATGATTTGAAGAAGTTGTATTGGTGGCCGAATATGAAAGCTGACATAGCTATGTATGTTCTTCAATGCTTGACTTGTGCTAGAGTCAAAGCTGAACATCAAAAGCCATCAGGACTACTTCAACAGCCAAAGATTCCTGAATGGAAGTGGGAGCGAATTACAATGGACTTTATCACCAAGCTTCCTAGAACATCATCTGGAAACAATTCGATTTGGGTTATTGTCGATAGACTGACCAAATCAGCACACTTCATTCCGGTTAAGGAGCAGTTCTCACTGGAGAAGCTGACTCGAATATACCTTGATAATGTTGTATGCAAGCATGGAGTGCCTGTACCGATCATTTCAGATCGAGATCCTAGATTCGCATCGAATTTTTGGAAATCTCTCCAAAGATCTTTGGGAACGAATCTCGACATGAGCACTGCTTATCACCCCCAGACTGATGGGCAGAGTGAAAGGACGATACAAACACTGGAAGATATGTTGAGAGCTTGTGTGTTAGACTTTGGTAAGAATTGGGATAAACATTTGTCGTTAGCAGAGTTTTCGTATAACAATAGTTACCATTCTAGTATTAAGGCTGCACCGTTTGAAGCTTTGTATGGTAGGAAGTGTAGATCTCCTGTATGTTGGAGTGAAGTTGGGGATACCCAGCTCACGGGACCGGAACTGATCCGGGAGACTACAGAGATGATAGTTCAGATTAAGAAGAGGTTGTTGACTGCCCGTAGTAGACAGAAAAGTTACGCGGATGTGCGACGGAAGCCAATGGAGTTTGAAGTGGGTGACCGAGTAATGTTGAAAGTATCGCCATGGAAAGGCGTTATAAGATTTGGAAAACGAGGAAAATTGAATCCCCGTTATATTGGACCCTTTAAGATTTTATCTAGAGTAGGTCCGGTGGCTTACAAACTAGAGTTACCCCCAGAACTTCATGGTGTTCACAACACATTCCATGTATCTAATCTGAAGAAATGTCTAGCAGTGAGTGATGAGAAAATTCCGTTAGGTAAGGTTCGAATAGATGGGGAGTTGCATTTTATCGAAGAGCCCGTAGAAGTTATGGACCGTGAGATAAAGCAACTGAAACAAAGTCAGATACCTATTGTCAAGATCCGAGGGAATTCAAAGCATGGACCGGAGTATACTTGGGAACAAGAGGATGAAATGTGGAAGAAATATCCGCACCTCTTGGATTTCAATAAGAAACGGACATCCAAATGAAATGGATCACGAGGACGTTGATCCCTTTTAGGAGGAAAAGCTGTGACAAATCTAACATTTTCAGGTAGTGAAATATTTTCTCGTATAATATTTTGAAACTTATTTTTGTGTTGGTTGACGAACTCACAATTTACGGATTTAAATTTGGGCTTACGTGCATAATTTGGCGTCTTTTACGACTAAACCGGAAACCTTAGGATTACGTATTTACGTTTTTGAACTCCGTTTTTGATGAGACAATTTTTATTGGATTCGTTTTGTGACGGTGATTCATAATTTATAAAAACGTTTTTCGTAAAACGACCCGAGGGCACGCAAATCGAGAAAACTAGAATCGAGAAATACCCGTAAACTAGTGAGATGGGACAAAACACTTTGCCCCACCCCACTAGCTTATATGGGACGGCAAGATGACACACCACACATAGGTGGCATCAAGTTTTGGCTAAGTTACACAAGTGTAAGCTTGTGCTTACACTTTAAGCCAACTCATTTACCACTAAACAAAAACAAGCAACTTGTTTTCATTCTTACCATTTCATCCATGCAATCCACTCTAAAACTCTCTCAACCTCCACCCTTGTGCCGTCCCAAATCAAGCAACAAACACCCTCATTGATCTTTTCTAGCTACAAACCACATGTTTACTAGTCCTATTAAGGTGTTTCCTTGAAGCCTTGATCATTTGGTGGCCATATAAACAAATTTGGAGGTGATTTGCTTGTGTCCTAGGGCTGATTTTCCAACATATGATCTTGATATTTGATGGTCTTGGAGATACTTGTTGTGTTCATCAAGTTCTTGCCTTCCTAAAACAAGAAATCCACTTGGATTGGTAAAGAAGATCATCCTCTACATTTTTCTCTTATTATTTTGTAAAGAACAAATGTATTTTCTTTCATTTTGTATATGTATATGATGTATATATGATGATAAAAATGTTGTGTGGGGATCAAGTGTTGATAAACATGCTTAAAAATGATGATAACCATAAGAAATGAAGCTAAAATCATGACTAATTAGTTGGCTGTATAAAAACAGTAGATAACTAAATGATGAACTGATAAAATTGCATGGTTTGATCTATTTACAGTAAGTAGATGATGTTATACACATGTGAGAGTTGGCCATGCAATGGAATCAAAATAATGAGTGAGATATGATCAAAACAAGTTAGGTGGTACAATCTGAATAAGCAGTTTTGTAGGGACTGTTAAGGCAACTTAGACTCAAAATGGGCAGTAGCTATAATTAAGTTATATGTAGCACATATTATGAAGAAGTTGTCATCCAAAAATGAGCTTCTAAGTCATTGTAGAACTCTAGATATGATAAAAATGGTGAATATGAAGTTAAAAATCAGATTTTGGAAATAATGTTTATTATTATTATATAAGCACTCACTTTATAATGTATAAAATGTAAAATATAAACCCACTAACTTATAAAACTTATTTATATAAATGTATAAAAGGTTAATTAAATGGGTAAGTTATATAAATGGTGGTAAAGTAATATTTATAAGTAATAAAAACTATAAACTTGATTTTTACGACTTTTTCGGCTATCGCCGTGAAATTAACGTTTTTCATCAAATAAAACTTAGACGACCAAACCCGTCTAATGTAAAGTTTATAAAAGTTATATACTGATGTATAAGTAACTAAGACAAGTAAAAACCGATAAAACCCGAACTATAAGAATTACGGACATTTACGAGCTAACTAAACCTATTAGACTAATAATTGGACTTAATAAGATAAATACTTGTAAAAAGAATTATTTGGGCTTAACCCATTAGGGCCCAACATGAAAAGTATATATACTGATCATATAGGTATAAAATGGGTAAAAACAAGTTAAAGAATTTATAAAAGACTTAATGAACTTAAAATAGGTAAAATCGGTAAAACTAGTGAACTAGTAAGACGATACTAAAACGTAAACACTAAAATGAGTAAATGAGGATTTATAAACCCACTTGATCATCATCATATGTACAAAATCATATATATGTATATTGTTATTTTGATAAAGTCATTGGACCAAGTCTAAGACCGATTATTATTTATATAGGTTTCCGTGACCGAAGCACGCCCGTAGCCGATAATCCGCCTTTCATTAACAACGTGAGTTCATAGCCTCGCACTCTTTTAAATGTTTTATAAAATGATTTGTAAACCCGCGAGGGAGATAACATGCTAGATTTTTATAAAAATAGAACACAAGTAGTCCCGATTGTATGCTAAATGATATGGACCCGAATGATGCTATGACCCTATATTCGAGACTAAAAGGATTATTAGTAGTTAGGTTATGTCACTTAAAGTCCCATTAGCATGAATTATGAACTACCGGGATTTGGTAGACGCTTATGCATTTGATAGTACTATTTGGGGACGATCACCCCAGTTCGCGCCTTGACGGTTGATCCCCGTCGTACCACATTGATTGGTAAGCGAATTTATGTATGAGAAGATTCCATAGCGTGATTTTGTGACGACACGCTAACTTAGATGGGCAAATTGTTTGTCGGGTTCGCGGCCCGCTGTTTTCACAGTAAGGTAACAATGTCATGCGGCTAATAATAATCCTACCTAATCTAAATAAAAATGTATCCTATATATGATAACGACGCTATTAACGATGAATATATTACCTATCATGGTAATATAGAGACTACGGTCTCATGGACGGTTTCAGATGTATGCTTGATATATATTGCCTGACTAGCAATATGTGGACTTACTTCCGATATTATACTTGTGTTCTGATTTTAAATGAATGTAAATGATTGTTTTATATAACGGTTTTCATTAAACTCTATGAATTCACTCGGCATTCGCTGATATGATTTTTGCATGTTTTTATCTCAGGTGCTTGAAGGTAATCCGGATGGAGATCGACTCTGATGGCCCACACTTAATATTAAAAATGTTCATTCGATCTGTGTTTTGTAAACTTAATGACCTGTATAATTTGGGACCTGTTGTACACTTTTAAACCTTTTTATCGAATGAATGTTTGTTAAACCTTGTACAACCATTTTTATGTGTTTTCTATGATTGGAGTTATTGTGCTATCCCGTAACACTCTGAAAGACCCTTCCACTGTACCGATACGAATAATGAGAGTGTTACATTTATTCTAGCAAAGAAAGAAAATAACAATACAAAGGGAAAAACTAATAGGCCAAAATAGATCAAAAATTTTGAAAAATGTCGAAAAATTGATTTTACGGTTAAAATGAGGACAAATACAAGGAAAAGGCCACTTAACTTCGATAGAAGTCCCACATACATTTAAGATAAAGAAAGCGAAAAGATAGATACATGGGTTGCCTCCCAAGAAGCGCTTGATTTTTGTTAACCGAGTCATGAGCCTGACTCGACCTTGATTAGCAGAGGAAGAAGCATGAAACATATCCACCAGGATCAAAGACATAGTCTTCGTCCATCAAATAGCACAAGCTTAAGGCGAACAAGGCAAGCCAAAGAAGAAGAGGCAAGGTTCCCTTAAGCAGCGATGGAGCACGGTGGAAGCAAGGGTGAAGTGGTACAAGCAGATTTCCATAAGTTCCAAAGATATTTCCTTTTATTTCATCAGGTGGATACTGAGATGGCTTAAAAATTTCAATACCGGGGTCGAACACCTTTTCCTTTAAGGGAAAATAGCACTCAGGCTCAGCAGAGTGTGAAGGAGATCCGCGAAGAAGCACAACCTCGTCCTCAGAAGGGGGACAAAGAGGTGTTAAATCATATGTGCTGCGGATATTGGTGTCGACCGGTTTCTTCTCCTTTGAAAGAATGTTCTTCAAATCCAAAGAAGGATCAAGACGATAATCTTCAAAATCTAAAGGAGGTGCATCACTCTCATGAGGGAAATAAGTGTTGAGAAACGTAGAGAAGTCTTCCTCAAATGAGTAATCGTCCAAAGTAGGATCGAGTGATGGCGGAGGATCTTCAGCATGGGAAGAATCGCTCGAAAGAGTATCAGCCTCATCGAAATCATCAAATATGGGCAGATCGGGATACTCGGAAGTAAGGTCATCATAATCATCCGAATCTGAGCTAGAATCATCATCATAAGCATCAAAGACCGGTGGAGAATCATAAATGGGAGAAGGTTCCAAATTGGAGCGAAAATCATCCACATCATCATGAAACAGTGGATTATCAATGCAAGAGTCGAATAGAGGATTGTTGTAGATGACAAAATCATCAAGCACATGTTGGGAATAAATTAAGGCCAGATCACTTGAGCGCTGACAAGAACAAATCAAGCGTTGACAAGAGCAAAACAAGCGCTGACAGCTCAAGCGTTGACAAGTTAAAGTCAAGCGTTGACACATTGAAGACAAGCACTGATGGAAGATATAATCTACACGTTTATTATATTCTAGAATACTTCTAGTAAGGATAAGAACAATAATGTATTTTCTATATTTATCTTTACCTAGAATAGTTGATACGTAGATTATTGTACAAGGCTTCTTATGTCTATAAAAGAAGGCCTTTAGGTTAATGTTTATTATTAAGTTTCATATAAGTTTTCGTTCGTAAACATCTTTCATTGTAAGCAAGTTAGACATTCATAATCAAAGTGAAAGTTTGTTTACATCTTGTGTGTTCTTGTTTAAGTGTTAAATTCCGCATAACACTTAGATTCATAAAGCATATACAAAGGTTTCTCTACGTGTATTACTTGATCTAATCTCGTATACACAAAGCTAATCGATCTAAGTATGGGATCAACAATTGGTATCAGAGCCTCGTGGCTCGTGATGCTAGGACCAACAAGGTGTTCGTGTTTCGAGAAGAAAAGAAAAATCCGTCTAGGGTTTTTCTGGACGTTTTTGTGTGCGCAACAGTATTCAGAAGGTCATAACTTTTGATTGAACCGTTGGATCGTCACGAAATTTTATATGTGTGTTCTACATACATAGATCTAAACATCCACCGGAGGGATTGTCGAGTTTTATCCCCAGGCAAAAGTTATTAAGCGTCAAAGTCAGCAGGGAGTACATGCAGTTTTCTGTGAACAGCCAAGTTCAAAACACGATCTCTACTTTGTTAACCGTTGGATCTTCGTGATTTTTGGACTGTAGGTTCTTGGCACTTATGTCTAGGATCTCACTGAAGTGATCTTCGATTTGAGCTTTCATTGTCAAGTTATAGTCCGTCGAAGTTCACTGCAGTAAAGGTATTCAATTTTTGCTTTCACATGAAATCATGAACTAGGGTTTCTCAAACCCTAGATCTACATAAAAAGCAGAAAGTTATGTTGTTTGTGGCTGTTAAGACGTGTGATAAGAACAGAAAAAGAAGGCGAGATAAGTTCTTTGATGTCGACTGCACAAGGAGATGTGACGTGATGTAGCTGTTATGACTTGGATGTTTGTAGCACTGACAAAGCTTTGCTTAAACGCTGACAGCTTACAATTGGATTTGAAATTGATAAAGTATTACGTACAATCATTCTCGCTGCATTCACACAATCAAAAGGGTGAAAGCAGTTTATGTTCACACGAGGCAAGCCATCCTATTGGTGGAATACTTTGCATTCACACGATCAAAGCCTAAAATCAAGATATTTGTGTTACTGATTTTGATTCGAATCCTCTACATGCTGGTCTACGATTACTCACGTGGGGTTAAGTCAAGATACAAACCATTCGATTCTGATTGGTTATTCATGTTTATGTTCACACGGTGAAGACTTTCTCATTGGTGGAAAGTTCGTGTGTTCACACGACCAAAAGGATCACGTATGAAAGTTATTTGTTATTGAGATTTCTTTATGACGTAGGCAGTATTGGATTCAAAAGTGGACGTGATTTTAGCAGTTCTATTTTGGGAAGAAAATTGATACGTGAGTTGCTTTAAACTAAGTAGATGGCAAAGATCTTGATTCTAAGGATGAAAGTAAAGCAGCTTATTTGATTCAAGGTTAGCCATATATGGAAAGTATTTATCTATGTAAAAGGCTGTTATGTCACTTTTGGATGCTAGATGACGTCAGCAGAATATTGACGCTGACAAGAGTAATGTTGACGCTGACGAGTGAAAATTTGACGCTGACAGAATAAGTCAACGCTGATAGAGTTGACAGTGTCGTTCGATATATGAATTTCAACGCTGATAGGTATTGTCCGATATTGGACAATACATCTGCCAAAGATATTGGACAGAAGAGGATATTGGACAACACAATCTTTGCTGCTGTTTGAGAAAATTGGTACGTTTTGAGCACACAAAAAGGAGGATTATACACACGAAGGTACATGGAATCTCCGTTTTAATTTAGAATATCATGTTGATATTTATGGCTCGGATATTTTTAGAAGGGATTAATGATCTTAATGCGAGTTAGCAACTATTTGTGGGAATTTGATGGATATTTTAAACTATGTAATTAGGGTGGCCTTGAGAGTGGCTTTTACATATGGTATGAAGACGTTATTCCATTAAATTCATCATGAAGAGGTGTTGGCTTAAGGGGAAGAATTCTTATGGTAAGTTTGATGATTGAAGAAGATTTTCGCGAGTTTGTGTTCTATCATATCTTAAAGTCAAGCACTTGTGACTTTAAAGGTAACTTGTTCGTGCTTTACATGGTTGGTGATGAAGGCTTGTCATAACACTTGAAGGAGTTACATTATCGTGCTCAGTGTCTCACAAAGGATGAGAATATTGACAAGGGATCGAGGTCTACTTATATTTAGTCATTGGTATAAGTTTTTCATCACATGGATAGTACAAGACATGGAACACAAGGTTGGGTTATTCTACTTCTACATCAAAAATATTATATTAATTGTTCTTCAAGGTCATTACACAGAGCCTACATTTGGAGAATCTTCAAAGATTGCATACATTGTTTACTTCCTTGTTGATGTGACAAAAAGGGGAAGAAATACGTGTTACACTTGAGGGGAAGCAATTTGAAGATCATGTACAACTTACAAGAGATACACATAGAGTTTTGCCACTATCAACTAGGGGAAGATTGTTGGGTCAAAAAGTTGATGTGGCAGAAACTCAAAAATGAAGAAAACGTGAAGTTATTGTCTAAGCATTGTCAAGACCAATTTAGGCGTTGACAAGAGTTAATCCAGCGTTGTTGGCTCAAGAGTTGTCGTGTGCAATTCAAGAGTTGTTACATGCAATTCAAGAGTTGATAGAATTGTAGACAAGAAGCTTTTAGAAGATTCTATTTGGATATATATGCAGGAGATATTATGTATATAGTTATTTAAATAGAAGATTCACATGTTTATTTATCCTTATCTCTTGTAAACCCTAATCCTTACACTATAAAAGGAACCAATGGTATTAGGTTTATTCATATAATTCATTCACAATGTAAACCTAAAAGTGTGTGTGCACTAGACGTGGGATTCAATGTATACACGTCTAGTGGATGTTTGTTATTAATATAATGAACATCCCTTTCGTTTTAATTCATGTTATTGTGTCTAAACACCTTGTTAATGGTTGTTGTTCTAATTCCGCTTTGATTATCTAATCATATGAACAATGATCATTCCTAGTAGCTTCAAAGATCCGGAAACCAAGGTTTCCACAATTGGTATCAGAGCTTGTTGAGGAACTTTTGATCTTTAATAGAACACCATACACGAACACCAGAACCCTAAAAACACCAAAACCCTAATTTTCTCAGAAACCCTAACAACATCATGTCTGAAGCAATAACCTCCTCCTCCTCACCCTTACCTAACATCAAGATTCCCATGCTTGATGCAACCAACTTTGACTTATGGAAGTTCAACTTTGAACAATATCTGGGGATCTATGACTACACACTCTGGGAGATTATTGAATATGGAAACACATTCAATAAGGCTCAAAAGATTCTTGATGCCATTAGTCAAAGAACAGCTGTTGAAGGATGCCCTGAAGAGGATAAGAAAGAAAAACCTGGAGATGGTAGAGCTGTAGCTGCTGATGATATTGCAAAGAAAAGGGTTGACATGAAAGCCCTAAATATTCTGAAAGTCTCTTTGGGACAAGAAAATCAGCATAAATATAGAGGCTATGAATCTGCTAAGGATCTTTGGGAAGCTCTTGAAGTTGCATATGGTGGCAATGCAGACACTAAGGAAGAAAAGAAAAAGCAACTTCTGCATGATTGTGCTGTCTTCAAAGCTCAACCCAATGAGAAACTGAGTAGTGTGAGAAGTAGATTGCTTGACATCACAAGCAAGTTGTCCTTCATGGGGACACAAGTTGGTGATGTTGACACCAATGCTACCTTTCTTAAAAGTCTTGGTGAGGCATGGAAGATTGAGGCAAGATCTATTCTTGCTAACAATACTTACAAGAGATCCTCGTTTGATGACATCTACAACAAACTAAGACTGTTGGAAGATGAAACTCTTTCAGAGCATGGAAGCAAATCTACCACCAGCAACATGGCCTTCTTCTCTTATAGTGAAGGTCAATTCAATCAGAAGGACTCTTATATGCATCCAGTTACTGGATCATCATATGTCAGCGCTGGAACAAGTCCTGTCAACGTCTCCTTTTTAGACGCTGACACATTCAAGAATGACTCCCCAAGAGTTAAACCTGCTGGTTTGGATTTGGATACTGTTTGTGCTTACATTGCTTCTTTGCCCAATGGTTCAGTGATTACATATGAGGACCTTGAGCAGATAAGTGATGAGCACTTGGAAGAGATGGACATCAAGTGGAACATGGCTCTTGCTAGTATAAGAGCAAATAGGTGGAATAGAAGGTTCAAGAAGAAAATGACCTTCAATGCTAAAGACACAGCTGGATTTGATAAATCCAAAGTTGAATGCTACAACTGCCATTGTATGGGGCACTTCATGAGGGAATGCAGATCTCCTAGAAGATCTGATGCTGGTAAACCCTCAAGTCAGGTTGTTAAAGCTCAGGATTCCAAAGCTATGGTTGCAGTTCAAGGAATTGATGGTACAGGATGGGATTGGAGCTATCTGGCTAAGAATGCTGAAGAGGATAAAGCTTTGGTTGCTGATATTGAAGAAGAAGAGCATGTTGAATATGCTCTCATGGCACACTCCTCCTCTTCATCTGATAATGAGGTATATGATGATGCTTTTTGTAGCAAAGGTTGTAGGTTAAACACTGACAGACTTAACAAAGAGGTGTTAAAACTAAAAGATGATATGAGTACTGAAAGGTGTAAATTGTCTAATTACCAACTAGCTCTTACTGAAACTGAGAAAACCGTTTCTGAATACAAGAAAATGGAATTTGACTTAAAAGATAAGATCAATATCTTAAAACATGAGTTAGAGGGTAGTATGGATGTTAGAAACATCATGAAAAAGGTCAATAGTGAATTACAGGCTAAGTTAGATGAGGCTATTAAGAATAAAGATAATGTTGACCTCAAAATTCAAAGATTTGATAGAGCCACCCAAACCCTAGGAGACTGTGTAGCTAAACAAAGGGATCTTAAGGACATGACTGGGATTGGGATGAATGATTACTCTCTGGTTCCACCACCAGCTGGTGACTTTTATGGTGTCCTTAGAAAGGACTTGTCTTGGACTGGTATACCAGAATGCCAAGAAGAGGAATTCATTCCTCCACCAAGAGTTGTCACTCCAGTGGAAGAGTATCAACAAAAATTGACTGACCTAAATGAGTGGAAGAAAGCTAACCCTACTTTATTCGTTAAGGGAGGTTTGCTATGTGAAAGTCCAAATGAATCACCACCCATTAAGGTTACTCACCCAATCACTGGTAAAGCTGTTGACCTAGGCTCAAACACTGTTAGAAGACCTACCATTAAATATGCAGAGATGTATAGGAATAATAGGTCACCCAAGAGCCAAGTTAGCAATCATGGAACATGTTTCTTCTCTTCTAGACCTAAGGTTGTGTCTAAGAAAGCCTGTTACTCTTGTGGTAGCTTTTCACATTTGGCATACAAGTGTGTCAACGCTCCCAAAGCCAGCGCTGACAGGAACAATTTCAGCGCTGACAGGAAGAAAGTCAACGTTGTTAGAAAGTCAAACGTTGTCAGACCCAAACCTTGTGTGCAGCAAAGTCCACAAGTGATTAGACCTGCCCCATTCTTTTCTAGAAGGTCTAACACTCATGGACAAAGACCATTTCAAAAGACAAACACCTGGTCAAATAGGCAATGGGTTCCTGTAGCAAACCCTAGGTTCAACGCTGACAAGGGTAATTTCAGTGTTGACAGGACAAATTCTAACGCTGACAGAAACGTGACCAGACCTAAATATTTGCAGCCACAAGGTAAGGGATCTAAAGCTTCTTCAAGCTTAACATGGAGACCTAAGAAAGATCAAAACCCTAATGATAATGGGATTTCAATGACTTGCAATAGATTTAATTACATTTCAAAGGTCATTACAAAACCTATTGGGGTTAACTGGGTATTTCATCCTAAAAAGGATGAGAATGGGGTTGTTGTGAGAATTAAGTCTGTTCTTATTGAACAACCAGATGAATCCAAGTCTTTTGAGACTTGGGTTCCCAAAGAAAACTAATTTGTTTTCTTTATGTGCAGGGCATTCAAAGACAGATCAATGATTATGGATATTGGGATAGTGGATGCTCAAGGCACATGACAGGGAAGGAAGACTATCTGACGAATTTCACCCCTATTAAAGATGGTGATAAGGTATACTTTGGAGGTGGTTATGGTACCATTACAGGCAAAGGAACCCTTCTCACCAATAATTTGCGTTTTAAGAACGTCTTCCTGGTAAAAGAACTTGATTATAATCTGCTTAGTGTATCACAAGTATGTGATAACAAAAATAAAGTTCTTTTTACTGATACTGAGTGTTTGGTGTTAAGCAAGGATTTTAAGATCGCTGATGAGAAATACATTGAGTATAGAACACCTAGGCATAAGGACATATATAATGTGAATTTAAATGGGATTAAAATGAATACCAATATGTCTTGTTTTTATGCTAAGGCCTCAGTAGATGAGAGTAATTTGTGGCACAGGAGACTAGGGCACATAAATTTTAAAAATATAAATAAACTTGTGAGGCTTGGTTTAGTTGATGGTTTGCCTGAGAAGGCCTTCCACAATGACCACTCTTGTGTTGCATGTCTTAAGGGCAAGCAACACAAGGTCTCATTCAAGTCCAAACAGGTGCATACTAGTTCCAGACCTCTTCATATGCTTCACATGGACCTCTTTGGTCCAACAAATATAGAAAGATTGAATGGTAAGTCATATTGCTTTGTTGTCACAGATGACTTTTCTAGATTTACTTGGACATTCTTTCTAGCCATGAAGAGTGACACAGCTGATGTTCTTATTGATTTTATCACTCAGATTGAGAAAAGGTCTGGCAATGAGGTTAAAATGCTTAGGAGTGATAATGGTGGAGAATTTAGGAACAAGAAGCTAGATAATTTCTGTGCCAGGAAAGGAATTACTAGGCAATTTAGTATTGCTAGAACCCCACAACAAAATGGGGTTGCTGAGAGGAAAAATAGAACCCTAATTGAAGCAGCCAGAACAATGTTGGCTGATGCTCACTTTCCAATAGCCTTTTGGGCTGAGGCTGTTAATACAGCATGCTATGTGCAAAATAGAGCATTGGTTAACAAAATTCAGAACAAAACACCTTATGAGTTACTTTGGGGAAGAAAACCTAATATTGGTTTTCTCAGACCTTTTGGTTGTCATGTAGTAGTATTAGATACTAGTGATGCCTTAGGGAAATTTAGTGCAAAAGGTGATGAGGGCTATTTCATGGGGTATTCAGTCCAGAGCAAGGGTTATAGGGTTTATCTTAAGGAGGACAAACTTATAGTTGAGAGAGTACATGTTAGGTTCTTAGAGAATAAACCTAGTGATCCTGAAAGTGGTCCTAATTGGTTGTTTGATTTGGAACCCTTATCTAGAACTTTAAATTATATGCCTGTCACTAATCCAGACATTGTGAAGGTAACTTCAAATGTTGTGGAGGAACAAGTTGTTAATGTTTCAGGTACACAGGTTCATGAGAGGGTTGGATCACAAGCAGAAAAGGCATCTCCTACATTAGAATATGTCACAATTCCCATTTGGACAGATGCTTTTGCTGCTGCTGCTGCTGGACAAGATAATGGTGGGTTCCAAATACCACCAGATACAAACATGCATGGTTCTTCAGGCGCTGACAAAGGCAAATCTAGCGCTGACAAGACCAATTCAGACGTTGATGGCTCAGACGTTGACAACAACATTTCAAGCGTTGTTAGCCCAGACGCTGACAACCAAGATTCAGACGTTGACAACACTTATGGGCATCTTTTCTCTTCCAATTTTGAACAAGGTGGACCTTCCAATGTTCTTGAAGAGGTTCCCATTGATCAAAGAGAGTCTGATGAAGAAGATATTGGCAACATGGAGCGTGAGGTTGAGGACACCAGACTTTTTGAAGGAGGGGTTCTCACTTCCACAATGAAGAATCACCCTACATCTCAGATCATTGGTGATATTATGACTCCAGTTTAGACTAGAAGATCTCATCAAGGTCTTGGTGGGTTTATTGCCAATATTCACAAGAAGGTTGATACCCCTCTTGTGCAAGCATGTTTGTTTGCATGTTTTCTGTCACAAGAAGAAACCAAGAAAATATTTGATGCTCTCAAAGAACCAAGTTGGGTGGAAGCAATGCAGGATGAGCTTCACCAATTTGCAATTCAGGATGTTTGGGAGCTGGTTGATTGTCCTAGATATGTCAGACCTATAGGGACAAGATGGGTTCTCAGGAACAAAAGAGATGAAAGAGGTATTGTGGTCAGAAACAAGGCAAGGTTAGTGGCTCAAGGTTATACACAAGAGGAGGGGATAGACTATGAGGAGGTCTTTGCACCAGTTGCAAGGATTGAAGCTATTAGGATTTTTCTAGCCTATGCTTCCTGCATGGGCTTCACAGTCTATCAAATGGATGTCAAGAGTGCCTTCCTGTATGGCACCATTGTTGAGGAAGTATATGTAATGCAACCTCCTGGTTTTGAGGATCCAGAGCATCCAGATAAAGTGTATAGAGTCAAAAAGGCTATGTATGGCCTTCATCAAGCCCCTAGAGCATGGTATGGTACTCTGTCTACCTATTTGGTGGACAATGGATTCAAGAGGGGCACCATAGATCAGACACTGTTTACAAAGAAGAAAGGCAAGGATGTGTTGCTTGTGCAGGTCTATGTTGATGATATCATTTTTGGGTCTACTGATCCAAAGATGAGTGAGGATTTCTCCAAGCTTATGACAGATAAATTCAAGATGAGTGCTATAGGGGAGATGAACTTCTTTCTTGGTTTACAAGTTCAGCAGAAAGAGGATGGTATCTTCATCTCCCAGGACAAATATGTTGCTGAGATCTTGAAGAAGTTTGGCTTTCTCCACATGAAAAGAGGGCTACTACTCCTATGGATGGAGAACACCCTTGGGGAAAGATTGGAGATGGGAAAGATGTTGATGTCAGGCACTATAGATCCATGATTGGATCCTTGATGTATCTTACTGCCTCTAGACCTGACATTATGTTTGCTGTGTGTGCTGTGCACGCCATCAAGTGACTCCCAAAGAATGTCACCTTTATGCTGTGAAGAGGATCTTTAGGTACCTAAGATGCTACCCTAGTCTTGGTTTGTGGTACCCAAAGGATTCACCATTGGAGCTGATTGCATATTCAGATAGTGATTATGGAGGTGATAAGTTTGATAGGAAATCCACAACTGGTGGATGTCAGTTTCTTGGGAGCAGGTTAATATCTTGGCAATGCAAGAAACAAACAGTGGTGGCTAATTCTACAACTGAAGCAGAGTATGTGGCTGCAGCTGCATGTTGTGGTCAAGTTTTGTGGATTCAAAACCAGCTGTTGGACTATGGGTATAATTTCATGCATTACTAAGATATTTGTTGACAATAATAGTACTTTATGCATCATTAAGAATCCTGTACATCATTCTAAAACTAAACACATAGAAATTAGACACCATTTTATAAGAGATTGCTTTGAGAAAGGTTTAATACAACCAGATAGGGTTGACACTGAGAAAAATGTGTCAGATTTATTAACTAAACCTTTTGATGCTGGGAGATTTCAATACTTGGTAACAAGTATTGGAATGGTTAATCTCACATAATATGTGTTTTGGATTCTTTTTGTAAAAGTATGTACAGGATGATGCATTATTATTATTGGTCTTATTGATGATTTAGATTTTCCACTATATTTTTCTAACACTGACAAAGGTTACTTGAACGCTGATATGTGTTTTTGCAACGTTGTCAGCAATATAATTGTCTAACGCTGACAAAGCTTCCCTCAACGCTGTCATGTGTTATCGGGGCGTTGTCAGCAACAATGTTAGTTTTGTGGTTTTCAATCTAAATGTGCAGATGGTGTTAGCAGTATACCATTGGATACAGAGTTGCTTATGGATCAATGGAGAAGCATTTGGACAAGTTTTTATTTATGGATGATGGTTGGAATGTTTCATTCCTATCTTGACATAAATTTTTTATGTTCATGCATGATTTTAGCAAACTTTTTGTATCATAGTTTAAGGGGAGGTTTTAGGAACCTTTAGGATGTTTGGGTATCCATATGATACTCTTATCACAATTCTAGATTGTGTCCACAGGTGAGTATGAGTTAGTTTTGCTAAATCATGAGGCACTGTAGCATGCATAGTATATTAACTTTGCATGCTGCCAAGACATTCTTGGCCTAGAATTGGTTGTGGTCTGTTGGGAGACTTGGGAATGATTTTGATATGGGATTTACCTGGGAGTAACAAGATTTTATAAGGTAACTTTGTTGTTAAGAGTTTTGGTTAGCAAGGGACACTAGAGGACTGTTATGTCTATCTTGCTTATGCAAGTGTGCATAACTGGACAGTGCTTGCCGCCCTATGATAATTATCAGCTTTTGGTTATCTTCTCTAGGATAAATTACTTGTTAAGGTCATTTTTCACTTTTTAAAATATTTTTATTTTTGGACGCTGACAAAAATTTTCCAAGCGTTGTTGTGACCAAATTGGACGCTGACATGGCTTTAGGCAAACGTTGACAAGATTATAGCCGTTGGGCGTTGATAGGTTATTTTTGACCGTTGACACTCAATGGGACCTACCCAGTTGTTACTTTTTGACATATTTTCAAGCCGTAATTTTAGGAGTTGTTACTTTCATTTAATGCATGAGATAACTTATAACTTTTTCAATATTTTCATGATTGATTTTTGAAAATCTTTGCCTATTTTTGGGCCAATCACATGCATTCTTTCTCTCCTATAAATTTGGTTCCTATTTTAAACAGGGTATCTATAATTCTTGTCTAACAATTTTATCTTATCAACTTCATCTTCTACACTTAAACTTAACAGCTTTCATCAATGGCACCAAGGTTTAACTCAGCAGAATTGGCATTGGGGTTCAGATCACAACACAACATGATTGCTTATCTTGAAGCTGATGATGCTCTGTTTCCCCAATACACACAAATGGTGGCGTATTTGAACGCATCCCCATTAAGGTATGCTCTTTCTCATGCACCACTCATTCCAGTCACACACATTAAGCAGTTTTGGAACACTGTCAGTTCCTTAACAGTTAATGGAGTGACCACATTGACTTCTATTGTTCATGGAAGATCTTGGGTGGTTACTGAGGCTTTGGTACGCCAAGCCTTACATCTTGATGATGCTGATGGTATAGCCACCCTTCCCATAAATGAAATAGAACAAGGGCTTAGGGCTTTGGGATATCCCTTTCCTGATGAAGGTACTCTAAACAAGTATCATAAGCAGGGATTTCCCCCAGCCTGGAAGTACCTCATACACGTCCTCCTTCAATGTTTGAGTCCCAAATGTACTGCACACAATGAGATCAATAGATCCATTGCAAGTGCTATTGTGTACATTGCAACAGGGCAAAAATATAACTATTCTAAAATGATTTTTGAGGGGATGTATAAAAACAAGGGGACAAAAATGACTTTAGCTTATCCCCGTTTTCTGCAAATGGTTTTTGATGATCAAGGTTACTGCTCAAGGGATCACAATGATTTTTATAAGATCCCTGAGCAAAAGAAAGCTATTTTTATGAAGATGGATTCACCACCCCCTAGAGACCTACCTTTAACCCAAGCCATGCTTGCTGTTATTGCATCAGCACAACCCCAACCAGACCCCCAACTTCAAATTGACCCTCAACCACAACTTGAACCTATTCCTGAACCTTTACCTTCACCTGAACAAGTGCAAATTGACCAAGAACCCTTTGACGCTGACACATCAAATGTTGGCGTTGATGTGCCTATTTCCAACGCTGACACACAACCTTCACAATCCCAAAAACCCCTTAACCAACCCACATCTACCCATTCTTCCACACCATCTTCCACACCCCCTGAATATAGGTTGATGAAACGCCAAAGGACTACTGGAGTGTTCTCCTCTGGTGGTCCTAGCCATGTAGCAGAGAGAACCACCACCACAAGTGTGGCTGGTGACCTGGATGAGGCCGGGACTATTGGTTTTGGCTTAGAAGCTGGCCAAGGCAGTTCCACCATTATTAAGTCCTCATCCATGCCCAATGGATCTGACTTGGGAGGTCAAGTCCCCATTTTAGAAGAGGGCAGACTGGAACCAATGACTCTTATGGAATTGACGACAGTCTGCATTAGCTTGCAAAAGCAAAATGTAGACTTAGTATAAATTGTCAGCTCACAAGGCCTTGAACTCAAGCAATTGAGGGAGAGGATTGTTGTTTTGGAAAGTGATCGTGCTAGGAGGGGTCTGGAGGAATCTTCCAAAGGGGAGGAAGATCAAATAAATCTGAGTGATAAGGGCAGCCAGGATGGTCAATCAATGGATGTTGCTGAAGCCCTTACAACTTTGAAGAAACAAACAGGTTTTGATACATCCTTAATCTCTCCCACCAATTTGAATTTATCATTTACAGCTATGTTGAGAGAGGTTACACAAGGCGCTGAGGGAAAATATTTGATCATTGACAAGGAACATTTGGACGCTGATAGAAGTATTTTGGGCGCTGATAGGATAAATTTGGACGTTGACAGACCTGCACATGAAGGTGATGTATCCCAGTCATCATCTATCATCAAGGAGGTTTCTACTCAGGTATTACCATCTACCTTACCAACCATTGCACCATCAGATAAGGGTAAGGGTAAAATGGTAGAAGAGATTGTTCCAAAGGATGCAGCCCAAGTTGAATTTGATAGAAGATTGGCTGAACAAATGATGGAACAAGGTGAAAAAGAAAAGTCACCATTTGTTGTGACTTCAGAAGAAGAAAGTGATGGAGCTAGCTCAGACTCAAGTGTAATGATTATAGAACCTGAAAGGCTTGAGTATGGAGATGAGTTGGACAAAGAGAAGCTGAGAGAGTTGAAATTGCAGGTTGACTTTGACATGCCAGAGGTGGTTCAAATGTACAATTCTTTGGAAGAAAACTGCATGGATAATCCAGACTTGACCATTTCAGATCAAATATGAGGTTTGGAGCTTCTTCTTAGAGTTCAGAAGGATTGTAAGGTAATTTTGAAACACAAGGCAAGCAATATTCTCTCAGAGTTGAAAAGGGATAGAAGGGAGCTCTACTTTATGTTGCTCAGATGTCATGGAGTTGGATGGACATATCAGAAGTTGAAGGCTTTGACATTTGATGAGTTGGAAAACAGGGCTTATCCCATTTGGGTGAGAGTGCAAGAAGCAAACACTCTCAGACTTCTTTCAGATGAAAGAAAGGAGGAACTTGCAGAAGAAATGGAAATCAAGAAAGCTATGATGATTCCCAGGCCAGTGAAGAAGGGAATTAAATTTGAGTTTCCAAAAGATATGGATCCACTATATCCAAGTGAAGCAGTTATAAGAAAGAGCCTCAAGCTCTCCTCATTAGAAGCTTCAGATATGGTGTAAGTGTTACCATTAGATTCCAGGAATCCAATAGTGAGCTATGATGAAGATGAATGTGGATTCTTGAAGATTGGCAGATTTGGCAAGGAGGTACACACTTTTACCACTCTCATATCTTTGTTTGCAAGTTGTGATAGAGAAGACTTGGTGGACCTTTGGAGGTTGCTGGAGACCAAGTATGAGGCTGAAGCACCAACTTCAGCTAATGGAATAAAACTTTGGACCACATTCAAAAGAATGTGTGGACCAAAAGATCAGGATCCTGCAATATGGAAGGATCTTGAAGATGACCTCAGTGGTCTTCAATGGAGGTTATATTCAGCTGCTGGTGTATACCATTTGAGTTCTACAAAGTTTGCTGAGTATCTACTTGTGGATGCTCAGTATTTCATATCCAAGGCTATTTTGGAAAAGATGAAGGACACTCAGCTGGAGATAGATTATTCAAGTGACGTGGCAAAAGATTTGATCAGATTTATTCACTATCAATATGAGAAGGTTTGTAAGATTCCTCCTAGTCCTTAATGCTTATTCAGAAACTTGATCATAAGAGTGGATATCAAGTTTAGGGGAGGATTGTTGGGAATAAATTAAGGCCAGATCACTTGAGCGCTGACAAGAACAAATCAAGCGTTGACAAGAGCAAAACAAGCGCTGACAGCTCAAGCGTTGACAAGTTAAAGTCAAGCGTTGACACATTGAAGACAAGCACTGATGGAAGATATAATCTACACGTTTATTATATTCTAGAATACTTCTAGTAAGGATAAGAACAATAATGTATTTTCTATATTTATCTTTACCTAGAATAGTTGATACGTAGATTATTGTACAAGGCTTCTTATGTCTATAAAAGAAGGCCTTTAGGTTAATGTTTATTATTAAGTTTCATATAAGTTTTCGTTCGTAAACATCTTTCATTGTAAGCAAGTTCGACATTCATAATCAAAGTGAAAGTTTGTTTACATCTTGTGTGTTCTTGTTTAAGTGTTAAATTCCGCATAACACTTAGATTCATAAAGCATATACAAAGGTTTCTCTACGTGTATTACTTGATCTAATCTCGTATACACAAAGCTAATCAATCTAAGTTTGGGATCAACAGCACATTAATCATATTCACCGATTCTCGGCCAAAGGATTTACCTGTAAGCTTCCCCATTTTAAAAACTTGTGAATCATTCCCGACTCGTAAGATTAACTCGCCTTCGGCAACATCAACTAAAGCTCGTCCGGTTCTTAAGAATGGCCGACCAAGTATTAAAGGAATACGAGGGTCCATTTCATAATCAACAACGACAAAGTCGATCGGGAAAGTAAATGTGCCAACTTTGATGAACACGTCTTCGGCTATACCAACGGGGTAAGCGAGAGTGCGATTTGCAAGTTCGAGAGTCATCTTCGTTGGAGTGAGGTCGGGTAATGATAGTGTTTTCCAAACACTCAAAGGCATCAAATTAATACTGGCCCCGAGATCAGCAAGGGCAGTAAATTCCTCAGTTTTGTTGAACACACAAGGCAACACAAAACGACCGGGATCTCCAAGCTTTTCCAGAAGTTCTTTAAGAATAACTGTAGAGCAGTTTTCATTTAAGCATGTGTTGGCGAGTTCAATCAGCTTCTCCTTCTTGTTAAGCAATTCCTTAAATGCTTTAACAAATTTCGGCATATGGATAAGTGCTTCAAGAAAGCTAATGTTGAAGTTCATTTGAGAAATCATCTTCACATAGCGTGACACTTCAGAGTCATACTTGGTTAGCATTTTGGTCTTGCCTAAACGAGAAGGATATGGGATATTAGGTTTGGGTGGTGAAGGTGCAGGTGTAGGTGAAGGTTGAGATGTTGAAGGGTCCTTCCTAAGTACATCGTCATGACGAGGCGGAGACGGTAATGGTGCACTAATACTAGGTGTAGGAGGAGTAGGGATAAATGGTGGTGGATGAGGTGTAGAAGATGGGGGTGGGATCGGTGGATCGACAATGGTAATTCCACTACGAGTAGTAATAGCACTCACATTTGCTTGCGTATTGGTGACGGTGTTTGAAGGTAGAGAACTCGAAGAAGAAGGTTGAGCGGCGGGCAAGAAACTAGTAAGCATATTCTTTAGATCATTCGTTTGATTGCTGAAGGAGGATTGAATATTATCCCGAAGCTCGGATCTTATCTCATTTCCTTGCTTGGTAATATCTCCTTTCAGATTGATAATTTGGCTCTGAAGATTCTTGATTTGCTCACCTTGGGTTCTCATGATGGCTTCAACATCGGGATTAATGGGTGGGGCTTGTTGAGCGGGTGGGTGATAAGGATTAGAAGCTCTTAGTGGGATTTGGTTGCTTCTATTGTAGTTGTTGGCGGGGTTTTGGTTTTGAGGAGAAAAACCGGGTGAAAGGTAATTGTTTGATCGGTAACTCAGTAAATTTCTATCCCCTTGAGGTCGAGCTTGGTAATTTTCCGTTGAATAATTACCATAAGCTGCATACACATTTTCCGGATTTCCTTGAGTAGAAGGACAATCGGTGTATGAGTGTGGACCGCCGCATGTTTCACAAGGATTAGCAACCGCTTTAACTTGTTGTTGTTGTTGGTTTGAAGCGAGAAGCGTGATACTTTTGCTCATTTCAGTCATCATGCGGGTGAGTTCGGTCATATCAGGGTTTGCTGAGGTGGAAGAAACATTGACTCTCGGGTTGTTCCTTGAAGAAGCAGAGGAATACCAGTTTTTGTGGTGAGTATTCATGTTCTCTATTAGCTCTCTACACTCCTCGGGTCTCCTTTTCATGAATGTGCCACCGGCGGCTGCATTAATCGTATCATGATCACGAAAAGTCAATCCGTTGTAGAAAGTATCAATCAATGTGACAGGGAGCATGTTGTGGTTTGGACAACGATCAATCAAGACATTATATCTTTCCCAAGCATCAAAAAGAGATTCATCGGGTTCTTGCATGAAACCGCTGATTTGATTGCGAAGGCTCGTGACCATGGATGGTGGAAAGTAGCGCGACAAAAAGCGTTGAGTCATGTCATCCCAAGTGTGAATAGAATTCTTCGGGAGACGATCAAACCATTTCTCGGCATGATGTGATAAAGTATGTGGGAAGAGTTGAAGGCGAAGAACATCCATTGTGGCACCAGGCAACTTCATGCTTTGAGTGATTGTAATGAACTTGTCGAGGTGTTTGTTGGCATCATCATCAGGCAATCCGTGGAATGGGTTAGTTTGTACTTGCTGAATCATGTGGCGCTTCAAGGAAAACTCAGGAGCGTTGATTTGCATCGGCGCAATCGGTCCTCCTCGTCCAAACATGGTAGGTTGACAAAGCTCCTCCATTGTCCAAAGATCGGGCTGTGGAAGAACATTGTTGTTATTGTTGAGGTGCGGTGGATGATTATTGTTGTTAACACCTGACATAGCTAAATCTTCTTGAGTCTCGGGCTCTTTATAATTAGAAGATCTAGTACGCATACACCTGAAAATGCAAAAGAAAAAGAAACCAAACACAAAGACAATATATATACACAATAAAGGTAAAATCTTTTTGGATTTTTGAAATTTTTAATTTTTATGGATTTTTAACAATTTTTAATTTTTATGGTTTTTTTGAATTTTTTAAGCAAGAAAAATAACGCTCACAAGTGAACGGATCCCAAAAAGCAACGCGTCTTTCACAGAAAACCGTTAATCTTTACGAAAAGAGCCGACAGCGGCGCCATTTAATAACTGGCTTTTGCCCGTATAAAAATTAAGTTCGTTGTATTGTTCTAATCGAATTGATCTAGGTTCTATGTGCGACTCAGCTATTCTTTGGTGAAACAAAAGTGTGTCGTTGTAGTATATTAAAAGTGCAAAAACAATTAAAGTACAAGTGCAGTAAAGTAAATCTAAATCTAATTTAAATGGTGCAAGTATTTAAAAGCGAGGCTAAAATTGAAAGGCACTAAACGTAAATAACGCAAACTTAAATCTAACTAAGGCAAACTTAAACGCAACTAAAACTAAATCTTAAACTAAGGCAAGGCTAAAATAAATCTAAGGCAAATAAACTTAAAGTGCGACTAAGTAAAAAGGCGGGAAAAATAAAGTTCGAAATTAAAAAGGCAGAAAAGTAAAATAAAACTGAAAATAAAAGAACCTATCCGGAATCAAGCCCCTATTCGGAATACTGTCACTATGCAGACTAGATGCTTATTCGGAATAGTTAGGCCTATGCGGAATAATCTCCTACTCAGAATAACAAGCTTATGCGGAATATCCCTCCTATGCGGAATATCCTATGCGGAATATTACCCCACTCGGAATAAAGTTCCCTATACGGAATACCCAGCTTATGCGGAATAACACACGCTATTCGGAATAACCACCCCTGTTCGGAATAGATTCCTATGCGGAATAATCAGGCTTATGCGGAATAGTCCACCATGCGGAATAAATCCCTACACGGAATATTATATCCTATGCGGAATACACCCTTAAGCTGAATATCCAGACCACTCGGAATATAGAATATTCCGAATAAGAAGGTTTCTAAAACCTTTACTCGGAATGTTTTAAAGGTCAGCACCTGGGAAAGATCAGAAACCACTCCCGAAGAACAAGGAGAACAAAATAAGCTCGAATCTAATCAAAACAAAGCTAAACCAAACACAAGATTAAATCAAACGAATTAATAAACAACTGTTAACGATAAACAATCAATCCAAAACAATCAAATACACAAAACTAATCAAAATAATCAAAACCCACTTAAATAAATTAACAAAAATTAAGAACATGAACATAAACAAATCAACACAAAGATTAAAGAAAGGTAGAATGAGATTAACAAGATAAAGATAAAGATTAGTGATGAGACTGCTTTTATACATAGTCTCATCGTCCAAATCGGGCTTAAAATGCATAAAATATCATTAAAACTGCCAAATATATGCTTGTGTTTGTTGCTTGTGTATTTTAGGTACGTATATTGAGGAAATGACAAAAAGATCACAAGAATCATTCAAAAACGAACACGGGAAACGAAGCCGCACAATGAACCGGGCCCAAGTTTTGAATTTCCAAAAATGACCTTGAAGAATTGAAGATTGGCAAGTTTGGTCCCTCATTTTTGAAGACTTAGAAATTTATACCCTTGCAAAACTCATAAAATGCATTGTGGTCCCTAAATTATCAAGATATTACAAGTTCAGTCCTTGAAGAATCCAAGAATTGCATTTGAAGCCCTTGGAAAAAGTTTGTAAACAACTTGTGCCAAAATTGACAAGTTGTCCAAAGTCATTATAAAGGAAAATGGAGTTTATTTGCTGTTTGTACAAGATGAAGAAAACAAGAAACATGGGGGTCCTTTTCTGCCAAACAACCTAAGATGAACCCACCATTCACCAGTCTCCACGTCATCTACCTTAAACCCTCCTCCAATCACAAACAACCCCCTCTCCACGTCAACCTTCCACTGAGTTTATTAAATAAACTCAGTCAAACCATGGTCAAATCCCTCCCATTATTTCCCACTTAACACGAAATTTAAAATAAACTTTCCCCAAATCAGATCAAATCCCCCTAAACCAACATAAACCCTAATCCTAAATTGATACTAAACCAAAGGGGTTTTTGTTAAGCCACTCCAGAACCTTGATTAACCATCATACAAACCCAACCCACAACCCAGATTCCATCCACAACACACCCATGTGGTTGTGGGACCCTCCCCTGCCCATCACTTTCGTCCCCAAACCCAATACCCGACCAAACCAACGACTGGATGGTAGTCCTTGGTCCCCAAGTTCAAAATGGACGTTCCTGATCACTTTACAACAGCTGGCCAAGTACAAAGCTCACATGAATCCGAATTTGACCAAGACTCCAAGACTTTTCAAAGGGCATTATAGGACTTTCAAGATTAGGGTTTCTGCTTTTCTAGAATGTACTCTTAGTTAGTATAAAAAGAAATGTCGATCTGTGGCATTTTTTTGTTCCAGTTTTTCTAGCAAAACTTTGTAATTCCTTTTTATTTAATAAAGTTGGTAATTTTT
This sequence comes from Glebionis coronaria, assembly GCA_025667525.1. Taxonomy (NCBI): domain Eukaryota; kingdom Viridiplantae; phylum Streptophyta; class Magnoliopsida; order Asterales; family Asteraceae; genus Glebionis; species Glebionis coronaria. The sequence continues at coordinate 489,773,123 of CM046877.1, forward strand.
AAGAAAAAGTGTAATTCCTTTTGTTTTATAAAAGTTGGTAAACGTTTTTAAGCTAGAATACTGAGTTCCATTTGAATTTATTCAAACACTTTATGTTTTGAATTTTCAGAAACAAGGTTTCTGAATTTGGGAAATTTGTGGTGAAAACCTTGTTGCAAGGTTTGGTTTTTCAGGAATTAAGGTTAATTTGTGTAAGTGTTTTCAAAGGAAAAACATTTGAGAAAGTTTTGGAAAAGGTTTAAAAGATTTTTAGAAAAATCAGAAGTTGGTATATTTGCTTGTGTTTGTTCACTTTGATCTTAGCAGGTTTTTGGAGATTGTTTGTCAAAGGTTCAGCATAGACCCGAGTCTATTTGGAGGTGACATACAGTCACTGTTGGGCCTGGATGTAGGCCCAACAAGGTAACAATCTTGTCCCTCTTTCAATTGAAGGTCTATGAGATTAATGGCCTATTCTATATCATGGATTTGGTGGATTTATGTGGTTGATTGATTGATAATTAATGAAGAAATGAAGGAAAGAGATGAAGGATTAGAGAGAGAAAGGAGAGAAGGGAGAGAATTGTAGAGAGAGAAAGAAAAGATGATAAATGATTAAAGTGAAAATGGAATCAACAACCCCCTCCTAACATGCTAGGAGGGGTTATATATAGCCCACCCTACATGTGGGCTATATGGACTATACAATAAGTAAATAGATCACGAGCCCGTTACTTGATTATAGTTGGAGCGACCGATCCTTCATAAATACGTAAAACGTATTTCCAACAATCTCCCCCTAAGGGAGGTCGCTCCAAGTTACAAAGTTCTAAATAGTCTATAACTCGTGATCTATGCTAACTAAGATGTGACCGAGACTTTATTGGGAAAAACGTATTTCCAACAATCTCCCCCTAAGGGAGGTCACATCTTTTTACAAAATCTTAAACCTAGCATCTATGCTTGAGTCTTCGATCTTGTTCTTGTGAATATGCTTGATGTGATCTTTGACTTTAGTCTTGAGCATGTTTCCTTGCCTTGACCTTGTGCATTCTTCACTTGTGATATTTGCCTCTTTGTGACTTCATGTTCCACATACTTATACTTTTAAATTCTTGAAAGCTTCAGAGTTTGATACAGCGGAAGACTTGACCTTCAGGCTTTCTTGAATTTGTTGAAGTACTATTTGTATGTAGTATAAGCATGTGGTGACGACTTCTTCTGGATTGTACACCGCAATGCCACCTTCTTGTTACGCTGCATAAGACAGTTAGCAACAAAACAATATACACGGATGAAATGGCCTTGAACATTTCATTCTAATTCGGTAGCAATTTACCTCCGGTCGGTGAAGACCGTTGGACGATATTAAATATCGTACTTGTGGCAGGTAGTTTCAATAAAGAACCTCCTTGACAAGATTTCGCGGGTAAACCCGTTCTCTTTACTCGACCGTCCAAAGCTGACTGCGAACGTAAAGAGTGAATCATTTGGATAATATTATCCACATGATTTGAAGCCGTCAATTCATGTTCCTGGAACAGGTGAAGTTCAATTAAGAACCGCACCATCGTTGCTTTCCAGTTGTCACTAGCTTGATTCATATAGAATCTTGCAAGTTACCTACCAAGTGCTGTTTGATGTTAACACTAGAAGGATTTCCACTCGTCACTGTGATCAATAAAGAGTCACTCTGAGTGTTCTGGCAAGATCATATGATAATGCGAAGAGGCCTGGAACGAGTTTAAGTTCATTTAAGAATTAAACCACTGTTGCTTTCCAGTTATCACAAGTTTGATTCATAAAGAACCGCACAAGTCACCTACCATGAGCTTTTTGATATTCGCTCAAGAAGGATTTCCATCTTCATTGTAAATACTTTCGTATTACTCGGATGTTCAGGCAAGATCATGAAGATTTTGCGTAGGACTCTTAAGATCGTTCTTACTTTTCACAGTTTGTGAAGAAGCAAGGAATAATGAAAGTGTGTCCTAATGAGATATTTGATGATCTCAAATGGCTCTAGACTCGATCGTGCATTTTGGATTTTTAGTGATCGGAGGCTGGAGAGGAGTGCCACCTTTTCAATACCAATTTATTCGGAGTGAATAAATCAATAGATAATGTGTTGATCTCCGTGTGATTAAAACAAATACCTTTTGAGAGATATTTGAGTTAGCTGGGAAGGGTTGTGCATTGCATCACTGGGTCCATGACGTCTTTCTTCAATATCGAGAATCATTAGCAAAAAATGACCTCAATAGCATATGTATTGACCCGATTTCTGCCTAAAGTTGTAAGGAGGGCTTCTTTCTTTACACCCTTTATCTTTACAATTCTTTTTCATTCTTCAACCCCTTCAATGCTTACCAATACGTCATCACTAGCACCTTGTTGTGATTGTTCCAGTGCTAACTTAAGTACTTGGTCGGCATTCAGCTACGTTCACAAACTTTCTCCATCTTTCCTAAGGACTACTATTTCTAGCTATGGAATGTCCTTGGGAAGATTCCTCCGGTTCTAGAGAAATCATTGGACTTTAACCTATCCTACCATCCTTATGTCACCACAATCTTCACCGTCGTGAATAGAGATGTTTTGGGTAAGTGTATGTCACCATGAAATCCATTTTGAAGTGCAAATCCATTTTGCTCCCCCTTAACATATGCCACGATATCCGAAAACATTTTGCATATGTCGGGATGAGCTATCACGTTAAGTCAAACCATTTATGATTGATCATATCCCATATTAAATCACATTTTCTCCCCCATATTAAAAATATTAACCCAATCGATGTTTTTAATATCAATTGATTTAATAGCATTTTAAGAAAATTTGGGAAGAAAAATGCAAGTCCAATTATCTTCATGTATTACACAAGCTCCCCCTCAAATTAATGAGGGTGTACTTGAAACGTAAATTAAATACCTTTTAAACACAAGTGTAAGGTATTTATTACGTGCAAAGATCATATATAATAATGAATTCACAAGATTAGCAATGTACGAGGTAGGACCTGAATGATGGAGAACATCATATGAAAGATTCACATGGTTCTTGTTCACGAATGCTGGTCACCTCGTCACGTTCCCGGGAAAATTAATTCCCGATGTTGAGTCAAAGCTTTCCGGTGAAATGCTTGACTTGATTATGAAAAGCGGGTTGCTATCTGAAATAATAGCAAACCATATGGAGCATGTTTTAAATCTTTTAAACTTCTGCTCGAACTTTATTTACAACCCCGTGTCATTATTGAATGACATTTCTAGGTTCGTAAATATTATCGATTCCAGAAGACATGCTCGTTTTATCAAAACGTTTTTGAACACACAATTTTGAAAGATTTAGAAAAAAACCTTTTGAGAAATTCTCGAAAAATAGTGTTCAAAGTTTTGAAAAACAATTACTTGAGCTTAAGATTTGGAATATCTTAGGAAAGCTCAAGTCCGAGAAGTTGTAAACTTCTCGTTGTTAAGGATAAGTTTATCATCGGCGATAAACTTTCCTTTTATCTGAAGAACGAGTCCTAAGCTGACATTTACTTAGAAGTCGTGTTCATGAGCTTGAAAACTTTGACTGTTTTAACGGAAAGCTCATGACCGAGAAAGGTTAATTTCTCGTTACGAGGAAAAGTTCTCTTATTTAAAAGATACACTTTCCTTTCTGAGCTTAAAACTTCGAATGTTTTAATACAAGCACATGACTGAGAAAGGTGAATTTCTCGTTAAGAGGATAAGTTATCGTAAAAGATAAACTTTCCTTTATTTTAATTTCGAGTTACAGTCTGACATTTAACTGTAAGTCATTGTGCATGAGCTCAAAAACTTGGAATGTTTTCGATAGAAGCTCATGCCCGAGAAAAATTAATTTCTCGTTGTAAGGATAAGTTTATCATCGGCGATAAACTTTCCTGCCTTTGAAGAACGGGTTACAGACTGTCATTTATCTATAAGCCTTAATGCATGAGCTTAAAAACTTGGAATGTTTTTGATATAAGCTCATGCCCGAGAAAAATGAATTTCTCGTTGTTAGGATAAGTTTACCATCGGTGATAAACTTTCCTTTCTTTGAGGATCGAGTTACAGTCTGTTATGTGACTGTAAGTCCTAGTTTGCAGCTTAACCATGAATCCCCTGAGACATTTGTTTCTCTGATATCTGCTTCTTCAGCAACCAAACTCTAAGAGTGTCCTTAGTTGAACGATACACAACGATTGGACCGCTTCGTTCTTTTGGAACATCAACTTTGGTACCTGCATTCTCATTAGGAGTTTGTACACTTTTGCATGGATTAGCGATATCTATTTTAGAAGCACGTAGGGGTTCACGGTTTTCTGTTCTTGTGTCAGAGGTGGCCTGAAGGGATGATTCACTTGTCTTAGTTGGCAAACGTTTCCTTTTATAGAAAATCTTAAGTTCAGGCTTAAGTGATGTATCATCCTTTGCAATTTCCTCCCTAGTAGTCTTCGTAGAATCAGAGGCTATCCTAGTTAAAGGGCACTCGTTTCCTACAAGAGTGAAAGTTCTACCAGTGGGGTGCCACATTTTGCCAACGGGTTTGATTTTAGCAACCCACTGGGATTTAAGTCTAGCACGGGAGTTCACCTCATTAAGCAATTTTTTAATACAAGCATCATGATTTGCCGTAAAGACACATGTTTTACATGTAGCATATTTAATGTCCGAGTAAGATCTAGAATCCCTAGATGATTGATTGATGCTCCTAGGATTGGACATGCTACGGTTAGCAGTGTTGGGTAAACTAGAAGGCATCTGACTAGGTTTGAAATTCCTATCTCTTACATGTGTCTTTTGCTTAGCTTCCCTAAGATCAGATTCATGGCAAACGTCATTTGAACTAGTTCTAGACGTGGTCTTGGTATTTTTAGGGAAACTAGAGGCAATCATATGATTTGATCTTGCTAAAGCTGGAGTGATCACATTGGGCCTAGTTGCTGGAGTGTCTGGTCTAAAAAGATGAACCAAATCAACTTGGGAGGCAAACCGCGGTCTCGAGGATTATGGTCGCTCGGATCTAAATGCAGTAGGTTGTCTGACAATCGGTTGTCTGACGAACTGATTTGTAGGCGGTTTCCCCAAGATTGATGGTTTTTCAAGCTTAGTGTCCACACTAGGTCCTTTACTTTTCCTTAACTCGTTTTTCAACGCAGCTATAGCAAAAACCTTTTCCTGTAATTGGGCCTTTAATGTTTCATTTTCTTTGAGCACGTTATCTTGGGATGCCAACTTAGATTCAAGCAGTTGAATTTGTTTCAAAAAATTATCTTTTTCAGCTTTAGAATCTAGAACAGTTTGATCCAATTTTCTTTCAAGAACAACGTTTGACTTTTCAAGTTTTTCAAAGTATGTTTCAAATTTGTCCGTTTTCTTAGAAAATTCAAGTTTGGCATCCTCAAGATCTTTTGATTGCCGAGCTACGATCGTTTCGAGCTCTTTAATCTTGGAATCAGAAGCGGACAATGAAGCAGTTATAATACAATTTCCATGATGTACTATAGCATTCTGAACAATCTCTCCCCCATTATGACGTACATCGGATGAATCAGAAATGGTATTTCTATCACTCTTTTCCATCCCATGTTTGTCATAATTAGGTTCAGACTGCTCAATATGCGGCATGTCATCAGCATATACATCATAACCAACATCACATTGTACCACGTTTGCAGGCTCTTCGTCATAAATGGGTAAGGTGTCATCAAGAGAAATCTCGTGAGCATTCCCCGACGTGCCACTGATATCATGTTGTCCTTCTGAATCCGTGCTCTTGGCATCGTTAGGCTCCAAGTTTTCAACCGTATGACCAGTTTTCTCTTGCATCGAAGAATCTTGCACTCCATTATCATACCCTTGCTGAAGTCGAGATCTTTCATAAATCGAAGACGAGACTGATGTCATGAGTTTCAGAATTGTATCACGGAAGACTCGAAGTTCAGTATGTGTATCTCGAAGAAATGATTGGCAAATCAATGAACTTTCAGGTTGGATGATATTGAATCGGAGGAAAGGCGTAAGTTGTGTCACAAGAGCCTTATAAGCAAGTGCCGATGCAGAGTGATTAAAGGTTTCATTGTTGAGTTGCTCTGCCAGATGGGGCAAGATGGTAAAAATTGAGTCGATGAATATATGACGATCTTGTCCAAAAATTGTCACAAATTCACTCCCTCCTTGAATCCCCGAAAGAGTGACAAGATGAGACTGGAGTAGTTGAAAGGAGGTGATGCCACTTTTCTTAACTTCGTTTTGCCTTAAATACAACTCTCCCTTTTGACATGTCGAATCGAACGAATCCATTGGTTATCGAGGAAAAATGATGTGGCTGTTGTTGTTGTCGGGTTTTAACAATACGACTCGGCTGAAAAATTGTTATCGGCTCAAACGATTATGAATTAAACCTGATCAAAAAAATCCGTAGTCGCTAAAAATAGAACCCGTCACCTTGACTCGTCACTTTGTCGTCAAATCCGGCCACAAAATATTTTTCCACGTTAACTTTTTTTTTTTTTTTTTTTTTTTTTTTTTTAAAATACAACAAAGCAAAAGAGAGAAAGACAAAATGGTGACAAAAATACAAAATTGACAAAAATACGAAAATAAAATAAACTTTTTGAAAATATAAAACCTAAAAAAAATATTTTCTAAAAATGAAAAATTAGATTAGAGAAATAAACAGTAAAGGAAGAACGTTTTAAAGATAATAGTAACGTTTAAAATTATAGAATAAAGAAAACGGATATATATAAAAATAAACGTTACTTATTTAAAAGAAGGTGTTTAAGTGTTGTTTTGTGGCTTGATTTAAGTTTATTTGGTATGTTATGCATGTTTAGAGTTGTTTGAATCAGTTTGGATAGGTCTTGAATAGATTTGGTATATTAAATCTTGATTTCTGAATTTAAAGGGGTGTTTGGATCTGTTATTTATTTGAGTTTGGTGAAAGATTTTTGGGATATAACTGATTTAAAACACTTCTTTGGATACTAGTAAGTGATATGTGCATTTGGTTTTCTATTTGGTAGAGTGTTGAACAAATTTGTTTGCTAAAATTTGGGAAGAATAGCAAAAATCAGAGACTGCCATTTGTGACTGATTTTGGTGGAAATTGTGCCTCAAATCTTGTTAACTGTTAGATATTAGGGCCTAGTAGGATTGTGCATCACTTTTATGCTAGTTGATAGGTTTGTTTGCAAATTTGAGAGCTTTGAATTTCACATTTGTGCCAATTGATTCAGCAAAGTCATCACAGTCCCCCTATTATGCTTTATCAGATACATTTTGAGCTTTTTGGTGTTTGAATTTGTGAAATACTTGCTTGATTTTGTGTTTGTCTTGACTCCCTATACTCAACTGAGTATAGGGGTGCCCATTTGTCCATCAAACATCCACAAAAACCCAAGATCAAGTCCTCTTGATTATCTTTTCACAAGTGAAGAAATCTGTTTCCTTGTGTTCATCAAAAAGCTTAACTAGGCACGTTTTTCACTCAATAGGGCTTAATCTTTGATATATTGGATTTGTATTTGTGTTTTTGAGATTAAATAGTTACTGGTTTGGTGTTTTTAAAGTTTAAAAAGAAAAAAAAATAAAAAGTAAAAAGGACGTGGCAAGGACTCGAACCTACGCCACTCCTCCCACACACAAACGCTCTAACCAACTGCCCTAGGGTCTTTGATTGGTATCTCTTTTCAACGTTTAATATTTAAGGATTATTTGTTTCTTGGCTTATTTAGCTATCAGCTTAGTTTTAAGCTGATTTCAGCTTATTCCTAAGGATTTTTTCCCATTTAGCATTTTTCTTTGGTTTTTACTAGGTTTTAGGACTTTTTGGTTTAAAAATATTATTTTTCCCGTAATTATTTAATTTACTAGGATTATTTTAAGTTTATATTTTAGAAAGTAATTTAAAAATAGGAAAAAGCATTTTAAAAATCTGAAAAAATAGTTTTTAGGTTTTTATTTATATTCTTGAGGTTTACAGCTAAAAAAGTTTTCAAAAAGTCTAATTTTTGATTTTATAGGATTTTAGGGTTTTTAATCAACTTTAAAATTTAATATAAAATTATTAAATAGGACTTAGAAACTTTTAATTGCATTTTTGTCTTAGTTATAATATTCTAGATTTTTGGTAATTTTTTAGAACTTTTTTATAAACTTTGAATTTTTTTGATTATTTTATTATTATTTTATTATTAAAAATTGAAAGTTTGATTTTTTTAACTTTTTTCATTTTTCCTAGATTGTAGACACATAATTAGGAATTTTGTAACTTTCCAAATCTTTTTAGGGCTTTTCAATTATTTTCTAGAATTAATTTAAGTTTTAATTGATTTTAATAGTTTTTAAGTATTTAAAAATAGTTTTATTTGGTTTTAAAAATAAAAAAAATACTTTTTAGCTTAATTAGGACATTTTGAGGTTTACAAACTTTAAGATCTTGTTTAGGGCTTTTTAATAATTAATTGTGATTTTTAGGGCTTTAATTAGCATTAAAAAGTCATTATCTAATTAATTAAAAGGTTTTAGCAAGTTTGGATTTTTTGTAAACTCTTAGAATTTTATTGTGGATTTTTAGTAATTTTTAGGAATTTTTAGGTTAAAATTTTAATTTTGTAGTTTTTTACGGTTTTACGTGAACGCGTTTTCGTGTTAGTTTAATCTGTTTTCGTAACCGTCTTTTCCTTCTTATTTCTCCTTTCTTTTCTCTTTTCTTCTCAATATAATCACAAACATTAATCAATCCATTACACAACACACTAGCCTCCTCGAGAACGAACTCACTTAGGGTCATTCACACACGGTTTTCCTAAATCGTCGTGCTCACTTGCCCTATTTTACCTTCCTTTTCCTAAAGGGGTAAAAATACAATTATCATTTTGGCGCCGCTGCCGGGGAGGCGTGTTGTGTTTTGATTGAACCATTGTTGTTTTTATACTAGCCATAATTAGTATTTGTATTGGTAGCACTCTACTAATACGTATTATCGTTTTTTGGTTTTTGTGTGAATACTATTACTATATTGTATACGTAGAACAATAAATTCACAAGTACTCCAAATACGTGAGCAATCACAACCTTGATTCGGGATTTCATCACTCGATCATTGTATTCGAATCTCAATCCAAAGAAAAAAGGCAAAAATAGATAAATACTTTCGAGAAGCTCGATTTTGAAAATACAAACTATAAGGTGGGTATAAGGCGGTTGTAATTTACGACCTAAAGGAAAAAGGCTCTTAAGTGCTTCTCGCCGCCTCGTTTCCTCTGCTTGCTTGTGCGTATTTGATTTTGAGAGTGAATCGAGGGTTTTGCCGCCCAAAGTATTATTACATATCATATATATTTTCTTGGTTTCTATTGATTAAACCCTCTTGAACGATTTGGTGTTCCACCATCGTTCTAAAGTCATCGAAGGCGTTCACTACACGTGATCGTTTTCATTCCTTGAGGCTTCTTTAATCGAGAGATTTGATTAAGGAGGAGATTTTTAGATTTTTGTCTACTTAATACATTCACCAATTTCCAAAAAAGTTAATACCATCAAAAACCAAAAAAAAAATTTTTTTTGAAAAATTAAAAACACCAAAAAGAATCTTCTTTGCTCGTCTCCTCGTTGTACGTGACGTTTATGCTAACTCGTAATCAAGCAAAACGTGCATGTAGACGAAAGAACAAAACTCCCACTCCAACTCATTCTAGTGAGGAGTCTCCTATTGACGAACCCATTGTACGAGAAGCACCAACCATGGCGAATCGAACTATGATGGAGTTACTTCAAGCACCCACCGAGGGTTATGGAGAATCTATTGTGATTCCCGCTATTCTTGCGGAGAATTTTGAGGTGAAAACGTGTTTGTTGTCGATGATCCAAAACAACAAATTTCGTGGTGATGAAAAGGACAATCCTCACAACCATATCCGCCAATTCAATCGTCTTACCGCCACTTGCAAATTTAAGGATGTCTCGAATGACTCGATTAAGATGATGCTTTTTCCGTATTCCTTAGCGGGACCCGCTAAAATTTGGTTAGAGAAAGAGCCACCCAATTCTATATTGACGTGGAAGGATCTCGTTTCGAAATTTGTGAACCAATTTTTTCCGCCCTCTAAGACTACGCATTTGAAAAATGAGATTTCTAAATTTTCACAAGAATCAAATGAAAGTTTTTCAACGGCTTGGAATAGGTTTAAGGAGATGTTACATGAATGTCCTCATCACGGTTTTTCCGACTTGCACCAAATAGACACGTTTTACAATGGACTTAATGATCATGAAAGAGATTATCTAAATGCCGCCGCGGGTGGTAATTTTTTGTGTAAAACGGTTGAAGAAGCTTTGGTCATAATTGAGAATAGGTCTAAGGTTTATAGCCCTCGTAACACACCGAGTGTTGCCAAAATGGGCTCGTCATCGTCTCGTAGCATTAATGCTTTACATGATGAGGCAAATGAAGAAAATCGATTTTTTGATAGATTTGCTAGCCTTATGTCCCATTGGAAAGCTCAAGAAGCTTCGAATTCCGCTTCGGTTAAAGCGGTTTCTAAGAGTTGTTTGTCGTGTGGTGGAGCTCATGATCTTTCCGAGTGCATTACCGCGGATGGTAACACTTCGAGTGCTTATGTAGCCACGGGAACTTATAACCAAATCGGTCAAGGTTCCCGCCAAAATCAAGCTCCACCAAATCAAAATGCTAATAATTATCGAAACAACAACCAAGGTGGTAATTATCAAGGAAATCAAAGGAATTACAACAAGGGTAATTATCAAAGTGGAAATGGGCAAATTTCTAATCAAAACCAAAATCGTGATTTTCAAACTTCGACTCAAGGTTTTCAAAATGATCACACCAAAAATCTTCAAGGAGAATTTTTGAATTATGCAAAGGCTAACGATGCTAAGTTTGACAATATGCAACGTGAAATGGTTAGCTTAAGATCCGAGTTGAAAAACGAGCTTAAAAACGAACTTGCTAATGAACTTAAAACTCATGCTAATAAAATGGAAGGAAATGTTCAAAGACTCCAACAAAATCAACAAAAAATGGAGCAAGGTCAACATGAGATTAAGCAAGAATTGTTAAAAGCGGATGCTAGGCAATCTAAGTTTGAAGACCGAATGGGAAAAATGTTTGAAGCTATCATGTGTAAGCCCTCTTCTTCGGGTGGTCTTCCTAGTGATACCATCGTGAACCCGAAAGGAGAATTGAAGGTTATTACTACTCGTAGTGGTAAAAATTTCAAAGAACCCATTTCTCGTCCAAGTACTTCTATGGAGAAGGAAAAAGAGAAAGAACCCGAGGTGGTGGTAGAAAAGGAGCAAATTACAAGCCCACGAAGTACCGCTCAAACCACACCTACGGTTGAACCCACACCAATCATGGAACCCGAGATTCCAAGACCGATGCCTATGCCTATGCCCCAACCCACACCACCTTTACCCTACCCTTCAAGACGAGACAAGGAAAAGGCACAAGAACGAAATAATTATCAATTTGAACTTTTTATGAAAATGTTTCGTGACTTGCATTTTAATATAAGTTTTGCCGACGCCTTAGTCATGATGCCTCGATTTGCCGCAAACTTCAAAAGTATGTTGAATAACAAAGAGAAATTGCAAAAATCGTCTAGTTGTTCATCGGTTTTTCTAAGCCGCATACCTCAAAAAGTCGGTGATCCTGGAAAGTTTTTAATCCCATGTGCTATACAAGACATGGAAGAATGCTACGCCTTGGCCGATCTTGGTGCTAGTATTAATTTGATGCCTCTTGAGATTTTTAAATCGCTCAATCTTCCAAATCTCACTCCTTCAAGAATGTCAATCGAGATGGCCGATCATTCTACGATTCTAGCTTGTGGAGTTGCCGAGGACGTCTTTGTGAAAGTTGGAAAGTTCTACTATCCCGTAGACTTTATTGTTGTTGACATTCCTATCGATCCTAAAGTTCCTCTAATTTTAGGTCGATCATTTTTGGATACCTCGAGAGCACTTATCGATGTGCATGCAAGAAAAATCACTCTTCGTTTCAATGAGGAAGAACTCGTCATTAATGCAACCCAAAACTCCACACTTTCTCATGTGTATTCGATCACGTCTTTGTACAATGTCAATCCCATCAAAAACATTTGCAAAAAGATTTCCAATAGAGTTTTAGGAGTTGTTGAGAAAAATGAAGTTCCGTCCCCTCCGCCGGTGGAGGTTAAGAGTGTTAAGCCTACGATTCCAATCTCGAGTGGTTCTTCGGATGATGAATACGTTGATCCCGATGGGGAAGTTTTCTTTGTTGACAAACGTTTTGAAAACTTACCACCACCTATACCAAAACGGTTTCAAAATGTGAGAATTTTTAGTGTGACTAACATTGATTTAGAAACACCAAATATTTTTGACATAATTAAATCGGGTTTTCACAAGGAGAGTTTAAAAGATGAAAAAGGAAAAGATTTTGAATTAAATTTAAAAGATTTTTCTACAATTCTAACTCCGTCATCACCACGTGTATTGAGTACTACAACCTCGTCTTCTCCTTTTGACGATGCTTTGTGTGGACCTAGTGTGGGGGAATCCCCTTATGTTCCCTCCCCTTTCTCTACCGAGGACGAGATATTTGATCCTGGAATTGCTTATATAGGGAAATCTCGGTCTTCCACCGATGCAATAAATGGAAAATCTTTTCATTTGATTGGTGCGAGTCTACCTCGAGTAGCTCATGTTTTTAGTGACTTACCCATTGTCCCACCCTTCTATTTCTTCTCTCCTATTTTCTTGAAACTCTTTGAGTTTGTGTTGGCACACGATGAAGTGGCGTTGGTTTGTTTTTCCAATGAAAACGAGAACGCCATCTTCGATCCCGGTATTTTGCACCATCAAAGGACTTAGTCCTTAATACCGGTTGTTTTTGGGCCTTGTTTATCATGTAAGCCCCACCAAAAATTGACCATACCATGATTATCCCTAAATGATCACATTTATGGGGATTCGAGTCGAGCTTTTGACTCGGTTATCAAAAACAAGGTTCCTCGTGGGGGAAACCCATGCTTATCCATGTACATATTATTGCTTTCTAATGTAGTTTAATGTGAGGGGATTTGTGCCCTTCCAACCTTCGTTCCGTGGTTGTTTGTGCATTGTGGTTTTTAGATCATGATCTTCACGATTGGAGCCTCTCGTGTTCGTTTTTATGGGAGCACTCGATCGTTTTCTTTGAAGACTTTCCCAATATCCAAATGATATATTCTTTATGTTCTAACCTTAGGTTTATAGCACACTTCATAAACGGCTATTGATTTAACAGTTACACCCTTTCCATGCTAGATTAGGCATTCGACTACGTCTCTAGTATGGGGGTGTTTGCACCCCTAGACTCGAAACATTGAGGACAATGTTTAACTTTAGTATGGGGGGGTGAATAGATACTTGCCTTGCCAAACCTTCACAGTTTCCAAAGTTTATCTTTTTGTTATCGTTTTGTTGCAAAATAAGGCTAAAAATGGCCAAATTTTAAAATTTTTCTCATGTTTTATAAGTGTTTGAAGACACGAATGTATATTTTCCGATGGCGAGAATAAGAGTAATTTTTGACTCGACCGTGCGTGTTGAGCACTTAGCTTTGATTCCTTAACTACACATTAGGCTAAGTCTCTTAAATGAGGACGAGAAATGATAGAGTTAATTATAAGTTACTATGCTAACGTAGAGTACTCGTATTCTTTCAAAAACTCATGTGTTCTCGTTGTTTGCTTATTCTCCCTTCGCTTGTAAATATTTTTTGCTTAATAAATATTGACTTAGCGGTTTAATTAGGATTGTTGGGTTTCTAGTCTTTTCTAGTAGCTTCCGTGTAATTAAATTGGGAAGACATTAAGGTATCGCCAGCGTCACGGTTTTGAAGTATTGGCACCCGAATAATCGAAAGCTTCACCCAATAATAAGATTTCAAGTGCTCACCTAAATCTAGCAAACAATTTGAAGCCCCACAAGGCCTAAAATCTATGCAAAATTGAAAGTGAATCAAGCCTTAATCTTCGAAGCTTTAAAGATCCAAAATTCGCTTTAGCGTGGGGATATACGTCTTTGGCTAATAAAACCACCGATGAGGCAGATAATAAAAGGCATGGCAAGACCGAAGTCATAATAAAAGCTTCATGGCGAAGTTGAATAAAAGATGGAGGTAAACCAAAGATAATAAGGCCCTTCCGTTAGGGGGCGTATAAAAGTCTTGTTAATAAGTCTCATGTTCAAAATCGTTATAAAACCGTGTTTATCGATTCTTCTTGTCAACTTAATTTTTTGACATCGTTGTCTATTAGGAGGGGTTATTGATTTGATGGTCTTAGTTACACCGTTAGGACTCTATTTTTAGACCTAAATCTCTATTATCGCATAAGTCAATAATGTATCCTCGTGAAACATTCAAGACATAATAAAATATAAGAGATACAACTTAGGAATAATGGGAGAATAAGTACGTGATTAGGGCATATGAGTAGTGTTAGCATTACTAACTTATAATGACAATGATGTCGTTGCACGCTTGGCATGGAATTAAGGTGAAAATCGAGGACGATGAAATTATTTCTAACGAAGCATTCACGTGTTCTTATTCTATGAACCTAAACGTCCCAATTTTGCAATGAAAATCATACATTATGTCTAAAACACAAGTAGTAATAGTAGTAGTATAGCTAGGTTATCAATTCAATAAAGTGAATAAAATGAATTTTGGAGGTGCTACGATACTTTATTCTAGCATTGCGTGAGGGCACGACAATGGTTTAGTATGGGGGAGTGATGAGACTGCTTTTATACATAGTCTCATCGTCCAAATCGGGCTTAAAATGCATAAAATATCATTAAAACTGCCAAATATATGCTTGTGTTTGTTGCTTGTGTATTTTAGGTACGGATATTGAGGAAATGACATAAAGATCACAAGAATCATTCAAAAACGAACACGGGAAACGAAGCCGCACAATGAACCGGGCCCAAGTTTTGAATTTCCAAAAATGACCTTGAAGAATTGAAGATTGGCAAGTTTGGTCCCTCATTTTTGAAGACTTGGCAATTTATACCCTTGCAAAACTCATAAAATGCATTGTGGTCCCTAGATTATCAAGATATTACAAGTTCAGTCCTTGAAGAATCAAAAAATTGCATTTGAAGCCCTTGGAAAAAGTTTGTAAACAACTTGTGCCAAAATTGACAAGTTGTCCAAAGTCATTATAAAGGAAAATGGAGTTTATTTGTTGTTTGTACAAGATGAAGAAAACAAGAAACATGGGGGTCCTTTCCTGCCAAACAACCTAAGATGAACCCACCATTCACCAGTCTCCACGTCATCAACCTTAAACCCTCCTCCAATCACAAACAACCCCCTCTCCACGTCAACCTTCCACTGAGTTTATTAAATAAACTCAGTCAAACCATGGTCAAATCCCTCCCATTATTTCCCACTTAACACGAAATTTAAAATAAACTTTCCCCAAATCAGATCAAATCCCCCTAAACCAACATAAACCCTAATCCTAAATTGATACTAAACCAAAGGGGTTTTTGTTAAGCCACTCCAGAACCTTGATTAACCATCATACAAACCCAACCCACAACCCAGATTCCATCCACAACACACCCATGTGGTTGTGGGACCCTCCCCTGCCCATCACTTTCGTCCTCAAACCCAATACCCGACCAAACCAACGACTGGATGGTAGTCCTTGGTCCCCAAGTTCAAAATGGACGTTCCAGATCACTTTACAACAGCTGGCCAAGTACAAAGCTCACATGAATCCCAATTTGACCAAGACTCCAAGACTTTTCAAAGGGCATTATAGGACTTTCAAGATTAGGGTTTCTGCTTTTCTAGAATGTGCTCTTAGTTAGTATAAAAAGAAATGTCGACCTGTGGCATTTTTTTGTTCCAGTTTTTCTAGCAAAACTTTGTAATTCCTTTTTATTTAATAAAGTTGGTAATTTTTAAGAAAAAGTGTAATTCCTTTTGTTTTATAAAAGTTGGTAAACGTTTTTAAGCTAGAATACTGAGTTCCATTTGAATTTATTCAAACACTTTGTGTTTTGAATTTTAAGAAACAAGGTTTCTGAATTTGGGAAATTTGTGGTGAAAACCTTGTTGCAAGGTTTGGTTTTTTAGGAATTAAGGTTAATTTGTGTAAGTGTTTTCAAAGGAAAAACATTTGAGAAAGTTTTGGAAAAGGTTTAAAAGATTTTTAGAAAAATCAGAAGTTGGTATATTTGCTTGTGTTTGTTCACTTTGATCTTAGCAGGTTTTTGGAGATTGTTTGTCAAAGGTTCAGCATAGACCCGAGTCTATTTGGAGGTGACATACAGTCACTGTTGGGCCTGGATGTAGGCCCAACAAGGTAACAATCTTGTCCCTCTTTCAGTTTTATAAATTTTCAGTTTTTATGTGATTTATGCAAGAAGGTGTTTAAGTGTTGTTTTGTGGCTTGATTTAAGTTTATTTGGTATGTTATGCATGTTTAGAGTTGTTTGAATCAGTTTGGATAGGTCTTGAATAGATTTGGTATATTAAATCTTGATTTCTGAATTTAAAGGGGTGTTTGGATCTGTTATTTATTTGAGTTTGGTGAAAGATTTTTGGGATATAACTGATTTAAAACACTTCTTTGGATACTAGTAAGTGATATGTGCATTTGGTTTTCTATTTGGTAGAGTGTTGAACAAATTTGTATGCTAAAATTTGGGAAGAATAGCAAAAATCAGAGACTGCCATTTGTGACTGATTTTGGTGGAAATTGTGCCTCAAATCTTGTTAACTGTTAGATATTAGGGCCTAGTAGGATTGTGCATCACTTTTATGCTAGTTGATAGGTTTGTTTGCAAATTTGAGAGCTTTGAATTTCACATTTGTGCCAATTGATTCAGCAAAGTCATCACAGTCCCCTTATTATGCTTTATCAGATACATTTTGAGCTTTTTGGTGTTTGAATTTGTGAAATACTTGCTTGATTTTGTGTTTGTCTTGACTCCCTATACTCAACTGAGTATAGGGGTGCCCATTTGTCCATCAAACATCCACAAAAACCCAAGATCAAGTCCTCTTGATTATATTTTCACAAGTGAAGAAATCTGTTTCCTTGTGTTCATCAAACAGCTTAACTAGGCATGTTTTTCACTCAATAGGGCTTAATCTTTGATATATTGGATTTGTATTTGTGTTTTTGAGATTAAATAGTTACTGGTTTGGTGTTTTTAAAGTTTAAAAAGAAAAAAAAATAAAAAGTAAAAAGGACGTGGCCAGGACTCGAACCTGCGCCACTCCTCCCACACACAAACGCTCTAACCAACTGCCCTAGGGTCTTTGATTGGTATCTCTTTGCAACGTTTAATATTTAAGGATTGTTTGTTTCTTGGCTTATTTAGCTATCAGCTTAGTTTTAAGCTGATTTCAGCTTATTCCTTAGGATTTTTTCCCATTTAGCATTTTTCTTTGGTTTTTACTAGGTTTTAGGACTTTTTGGTTTAAAAATATTATTTTTCCCGTAATTATTTAATTTACTAGGATTATTTTAAGTTTATATTTTAGAAAGTAATTTAAAAATAGGAAAAATCATTTTAAAAATCTGAAAAAATAGTTTTTAGGTTTTTATTTATATTCTTGAGGTTTACAGCTAAAAAAGTTTTCAAAAAGTCTAATTTTTGATTTTATAGGATTTTAGGGTTTTTAATCAACTTTAAAATTTAATATAAAATTATTAATAGGACTTAGAAACTTTTAATTGCATTTTTGTCTTATTTATAATATTCTAGATTTTTGGTAATTTTTTAGAATTTTTTTATAAACTTTGAATTTTTTTTGATTATTTTATTATTATTTTATTATTAAAAATTGAAAGTTTGATTTTTTAACTTTTTTCATTTTTCCTAGATTGTAGACACATAATTAGGAATTTTGTAACTTTCCAAATCTTTTTAGGGCTTTTCAATTATTTTCTAGAATTAATTTAAGTTTTAAATGATTTTAATAGTTTTTAAGTATTTAAAAATAGTTTTATTTGGTTTAAAAATTTAAAAAAAATACTTTTTAGCTTAATTAGGACATTTTTTAGGTTTACAAACTTTAAGATCTTGTTTAGGGCTTTTTAATAATTAATTGTGATTTTTAGGGCTTTAATTAGCATTAAAAAGTCATTATCTTATTAATTAAAAGGTTTTAGCAAGTTTGGATTTTTTGTAAACTCTTAGAATTTTATTGGGGATTTTTAGTAAGTTTTAGGAATTTTTAGGTTAAAATTTTAATTTTGTAGTTTTTTACGGTTTTACGTGAACGCGTTTTCGTCTTAGTTTAATCCGTTTTCGTAACCGTCTTTTCCTTCTTATTTCTCCTTTCTTTTCTCTTTTCTTCTCAATATAATCACAAACATTAATCAATCCATTACACAACACACTAGCCTCCTCGAGAACGAACTCACGTAGGGTCATTCACACACGGTTTTCCTAAATCGTCATGCTCACTTGCCCTATTTTACCTTCCTTTTCCTAAAGGGGTAAAAATATAATTATCAATTAACAAGAATTAAAAGAAAAACTTACTTGAAATTAAATGGTAATTAAGGTGCAAGACAAGAATTTAAATTTGACAAGTATTTAAATGACAAGGTAATTAAAAGTGGAAGAACTAATTGTCACTATTAGCCAACAAAATGAAAATGATTAAGAACTAATCTATATATAGGGGAGGATTAAGGAATGCTTAGGAAGCTTCCTCCCCTCTTTCCTTTCTCCTTAATTGCATGCTTAGTCCTTTCTTCTTGATCTCTTTGTTAATTGCATCATTAGTCCTTAAGCCTTTAAATCTTCTTTAATCTTGGACTTTAATGACTTTTGGCTCGGGATTTCTTTGAACTCGTCTTTTAATTCTTCAATAAATTAGACTTGAGTTCTTCGGCTTTAAGTAAACTTCCTTCTTTCGACTTTTTCTTCGATAAATCTTCAGAATTGGTCTTGGACTTCCGTTCTTTTTGCACTCTTGACTTCTCGACTTCATCTTTCATCTTTTTCTTCAATAAAATCCCGTGAATGCCGTGTTTTCTCCACTTTTCACAATTTCGTCCTAAATCACAACAAAAACACAAACCACGCATAACTCCGACATAAGAGACATAAAATACACGTTTTGGCTCGGTTATTATTGTAATTAAGTGGTAAAAAGGATGGGTGTTTACACACCTATCACCCATTACTAGTTTGGATCATCCCCTCACCCATTTAAACCCACCTTGTTAGTCATGTTCTTCACACATCAAAACATCCTTCCCTAACCCTTAAACCACCCTTGTCAACCATGGTATGTACCAAAACCTCAAACTCTTCCAAGACCTCCACCCCAAGGAAAACACTCAAAATAAGGATTAAGGTAGCCAAGCCTAACTCCTCACCCTTCCACACACCTAAGAATGAGATGGTTCCTATCCTCATTTCTTCTTCACCTTCCCCACCTCTTGCTCCATGCAAGACATCATCCACCCATGGTACTAACCACTCCATTGGTTCTACCTCCTCTTCATTCAACTCAAGAATGAATGAGCTTTCTTTACCCTTCACTCCAAGTGCACCCTTGGATGTGACCACACAACCCCAACCAATCCAAAGCATTCCTTTTGTGAATGACTTTGATGACACCTTGGTGACTTCACCATTTACCCCTCATAACTCACCCATTTCACCAACCTTGGAGAACATACCTCCACACTCACCCATTTCCCCTTTAGGGAACATGCCTCCACTCTCACCCACATCACCCTTGGAGAACATGCCTCCTCCACCTCCACCTAACTCAAACATCCCAATTTTGGGTGTTCCCCTTTCCCTCCTTTTGGGTGATCCATACTATGGGTTTCAACAAACACATGGTCCTAGTTATCCATGTTGTCTTTACAACCACTACATCATCCATAACCTTAGGATGGATATGTTTGGACTACATAGGAGGTTGCAAGAGTTCTTGCTTGCCTTGTTCTCCATGCATCCTCCTAGGAGATGAATGATGAGTTTTCTAAATAAATGGTTTCCAACAAAACCAAGCCAAAGAAGACTACTAATCTAGATTTAAATGTTAAGCTAGCTATGTATTAGTTAGTTTTCTTTTTATTGTACTTTCTTCCTTCATGAGTGTTTCATGAAGATGTTCTATGGATTTAGCTTTATGTGTTCCTATTCTTATGTGCACATTAATCAACTTTAATTTGAAATTAAAATTGAACCTAAATCTATCACAACCTCTAAAAACTTGACTAAAATTGGTTCAAAATGATATCGAAATTATTTTGTCACCCTTTGTCAAGACATTCTTTGTGAATGTGTTGCTTTATGCAACCCTAGCATAATTTGGTGCTAATAGAGGTAAAATTCCAAGATTTTCAACTTTTTGAAAAAGTCTTAGTTTTTCCCAAAAAACCCTGGAAAAACATGGTTTCAAGTCCACTGGACGCGGTTCCTTAAAAGTCCCGCGGTTCCCTAGCGATATGGAACCGCCGGTCCCTATAAGGTACCGCGGACAGTAAGTGACTTTTGACGAATTTTTGGTCAAAACTTTTAAAACCCTATACCCTGTCAAGATTCCTTGTTTACTCAAAATGACTAAACATTCCTTGACACTCCACATTTTGTATTCAAATTCTTACCTTGATTACATTTTACTTATACCACAACCTTGAGATTTCATTCTCACACAACCTTGAGAATTCATTCTCACACTACCTTGAGATTTTATTCTCACACTCTCACAATGCCTAACTCCTACATTCCTAACCTTGACATTTATTTGTCACAACCCCACTCACCCAAAGCTTCCTCATCCAAGCTTTCAAAGAAACTGAAATTCTCGGTTCGACCTATTTAGGTTAAAAAGAATGAACCATCTTCCTCCAAACCATCCAAAAACCCTACCTTCTCTCCAATCAAGTATTGGAATGAGACTTATACCATAAACCCATCACCGGAGCTAAAGAAAATGTTCCCCCACCACCACAATCCTTCAATACCCCTCAACTCAATGATCTTTCAACCTTCCCAAACCTCACAAGGCATTGTGAAAACATTCCCAAACCCATTACCCCTCCACCACCAAACCCTAGGTTTGATGCCATACCCCCATCAACCGATTTTGTGTTGCATCATGGATCCTCGTGTGCTTGTTGTCGATTTCAACAAATTGAACTTGCTCATGTGTATGAGAAGTTAAATTTTCTTGAATTCCTCCTCACTCGACCTCCTATTCAAGTTTTCGTTCCGGTGGACAAAACTTCGAACGATGCATCGTCGTCTTTTTAGAGTCTTTTGTATTTTTTTTTGCAATCTTGGAAAATATCACTATTAGACTAGCTTATGCTTAGTGGTTTATTTTCCATATCTTTTGCTTTAGATACTCATATTGTGTGTATGACTATTTACTTTGTTGTGTCTTTTCTTTTATGTAACCTTTGTGTTGTTGGTGTGTTATTTCCTTAAGTTCTATTTTGAGTTGATCATGGTTAATTTTTACAATTGCTTATGGGTGATTCCATCAATTCTAAACTTTAACCCATTGACAAGCTTATCATCTTCATTGGATTGAAGTTTGATTTTGTCAATTACCTCTTTGGACATACTTAGCAAAATACTTGCTTCTAATTTGAGATTTCTTCTCTCTCTCCCTCTCAAGTTACTTAGTAGGTAGTGATCATATATACATTGGTGTTTCTTTCCTTTCTACTAACCTTTGTGTAGCATGTCACCTTATCTCACAAACTTGGTGCCCCAAGCAAGGGGGAGCAACCACCAAGGGGGAGCTACTAGCAAAGTTCGATGTTCTTCGAAGACTTATGCTAACCTTTTTGCTACGACAAAGGGGGAGAAATGATAGTGATAAACTAGTTAATAATTCGATATTTTGTGTTTCTACGTAAATGAGTTTATCGTTTGTCGTAATAAAAAAGGGAGAGATTGTTAATGCAAGTGATGCCTAAAAACGTTATTAGTGTTAACTAATCTTTCTTAGTTTTGATCACAACAAACCATACAACACATTTAGTGTAAAACACAAAATGAATTATTTAACTAACACTATCATCAAGGTAATAATCATATCACTAACCTTTCTTAATCATACTTAGTGATCATCAAAATGATTATTCTTAAAACTCACTTTTGTTAGTATGACAAAAGACTTTTTAATAAACTTTCTTTTTTAGAAAATGTTTTATTAAAATGGAAAATGAAAATTTGAAAATAGCATATTCCAAATGCTGTTAGAATATCCTTTGAAGGTTTCAAATACCTCAGATATTCCCACCCCACTAAAAGACAAAACACGGAGCGTAGTCTAGTGGCGGTACCTTAAGTACCTACGCGGTTCCTTAGCGATATGGAACCGTCAGGCGAGATAAGGTACCGCGCACAGATAGCCGTTATAGATCCGTTATACTTTGTCTCCTTTAAATAGTGGGTCAAATCTCATTTTCCAGTAAGCCTCTTGGACGTTTTTCTCAGCCCTCTTTCTATTTTCTATAGCATAATCATTAGTAAATGATCACTTAAAGTGTTAAGGATGTTTACATATGATTATCCTCTTGATCCCCTCCTTTACCTTGTCCAATGAGAAGATCACTCACTCACTAGTGTTGTGATAAAGATGAATCTATGAGCTAGTCATATTCATCATGATACCCTTTTTATTTTAGGTCAGTCCATTGTATTTATGAATACTTGGACTAGTTGTGTTCATCCAAGTTATTTGTGGATACTTGGATTTGTTGTGTACATCCATTGCATATGTGTTTGCTTGGATTTGTGTTGTGTAAATCCAAGCTACATGTGTGTACTTGGATAAGTCTAGTTGAGTTGTAATAGATTTGATTAGTAGTTCTCACTAAACTATAAAGTGATGTGGTTGTGTCTTGTGAGTTCTCACTATACTTGAAAGTGACTAGTAGTTGTGTTGTGTGAAGTTCTCACTTAGCTTCAAAGTGAAGAGTCGTGAAGATTGGTTCTAGCTTTGGATTAGAACTCGACATCTAGCCTTGTGTCGTAAAATGGTGAAGTAGGCAACGTCGTGAAGATTGGTTCTACCTTAAGATTAGAACTCGACATCTAGCCTTGTGTCGTTAAATTGTGAAGTAGGCAACGTTGTGTAGATTGGTCCTAGCTAAAGATTAGGTCTCGACATTTAGCTTAGTGTCGGAAAATAATGTAAGCAACGATGTAAGGTTTTCTCCGCCGAGAAGGGAGCTTGTGGATATAGTGGAAATCTCGAGTAGGTGTACTCGAGGAGTGGAGTAGAAACGAGGATAGAGCCTCGTTGTCGAACCACTATAAATCATGGTGTCTTCCCACTAGGTTGTCTCCTTCCTTACTCTTTACTTATTTCATTATCATTACACTTACCTATTATCTTTGCTAGTGCATTTGAACTGAACCTAATCATTATGTAACTTAGCTTCAAACAAAAGATAGTTTTGATACAAACCAAATTGAAAGTAATTTTAATTTGGTCACCAATCGAAGAGAAACTATTCAACCCCCCCCCCCCCCCCCTTTCTAGTTTCTACAAACACAATAGCATCCTTCAAGATAGTAACGTGCTTATAGGGTCTAATGTTTAAAGGTTTGGTGTTTGGAAATAGGGCTCAAAGGTGGCAGTTCATTAGGTTCATAAAACACTATGAGAAATTGATTAAGGAGTGTTTGTATCTGTGGTTTAGCTAGCACTATCTCATCAGCCATGTGCATTAAAGTAGTTGGATATAACCCATGGTCATATAAGTTATGCCAGACCCATATTATTCAATGAGCACTGAACATTCTTGCCTTACATCCGTTGTAGGGTTAACTGACGTGTACTCCGGGTCACACATCTTTTCTATTTTGCACAAAATCCATGACCAAATTCTTAAATTCAAACTG
Source organism: Glebionis coronaria (assembly GCA_025667525.1). Classification (NCBI taxonomy): domain Eukaryota; kingdom Viridiplantae; phylum Streptophyta; class Magnoliopsida; order Asterales; family Asteraceae; genus Glebionis; species Glebionis coronaria. Next base: position 489,797,038 of record CM046877.1, read on the forward strand.
AATCATTCTCAAAGTAGACAACCAATGTATTCCAAGCACCATTTTAAAACCTCATAATACTAAGATCATGACATCAACAACATATGTTTTCCCTTGCAATTCCATTAAAAATTCTTGCACTCATACACACTTGACATAATTTGCCTATTGGCCACAAATACTTCCAAATGATACAATCTTTTGAGCTTAAACCCTAACTTTTTTGGAAACACTTGCATCCAAAAAGTTGTGTGTGCTACCTCATGAAAATTTATGGACATAAAATTAAATAGTCGTGTGATAGGATAGAACTCGGGATTACGAGATTGCACACAATACGTAAAGGGTTAATTAATTTAATAAATGTATTTAATATATTTATTAAATTTAAACCGGGCTTAACTTAAACGATCGTTAAAATAATTAAGAGTTAAGTATAACGAACGTTATGGAATATTTAAGAGACTTGGAAAGTTCTGGAAACGCCCTTTGGGTGTTGTTCGACCGTCGGCCAAGACAAAGGGGGGCAAAGGGAAAGATTTTTTCCTTTCCTTATTTGTTTATGACTTGGAGAATAAGAGTTGCTAAGCCTATATAAACAACCCATGGTGTTCATAATTTTCCATCCCTTCCTCGCTTTTCTTTTGTAGCCGATCGAACCAAACACCCCTAAGGGTTTCGGTTTTTTTTTTCGGTTATTGATTTTGGCTATATTCCACAAGTGTTGAAGGTTCGGTTTATTAGTGCTAGACTCACGATTAGCCCATTGCATTACGTGTGTACAAGAGCGTAATATAGTTTCACTATAAACTATATCTTGGTATTATTCGTCCAAACCCTAATTGGTGATTCGGTGGTGTTCTTGTGGATTTTCTCTAGTTAAAAGATATGTAACCCTAACTCGATTAATTATGAATGTGTTGTTAATTATGATCTTGTTAAATCGCGTCCGATATGTGTGCTTTGATCTTATTTAGGGTTTTGCGTAGTTGTTATAAGCGTTATAAACCTTCAGGGGCATCGAGAGCCGTTTTAACATGTTATAATTATCGAGATTTAAAGTTTTTTTTAACTAATATTGATTTGAGTTAAAAATCACATGTTGGTTTTTAGGTTTTCACAAAATATAGTGTAACACTCTCATTTTTCGTATTGGTACAGCGGAAGGGTCATTTAGAGTGTTACGGGATAGCACAATAACTCCAATCATAGACAACACATAATAATGGTTGTACAAGGTTTAACATACATTCATTCGATAAAAAGTTTTAAAGTGTACAACAGGTCCCAAATTATACAGGTCATTATGTTTACAAAACATAGATCGAACGAACATTTTTAATATTATGTGGGCCATCAGAGTCGATCTCCATCCGGATTACCTTCAAGCACCTGAGATAAAAAAACATGCAAAAATCATATCAACGAATGCCGAGTGAATTCATAGAGTTTAATAAAACCTTTATATAAAACAATCGTTGAAATCAGAACACAAGTATAATATCGGAAGTAAGTCCTCGTATTGCTAGTCAGGCAATATATAAATCAAGCATACATCTTAAACCGTCCATGAGACCGTAGCCTCAATATTACCATTATAGGTAATATTATTATCGTTATTAGCATCAATATTGAATCGTATTGGAATACATTATGGATTATTATTAGCCGCATGACATTGTTACCTTACTGTGAAAACAACGGGCCGCGAACCCGACAAACAATTTGCCCATCTAAGTTAGCGTGTCGTCACAAAATCACGCTATGTAATCTTCTCATACATAAATTCGCTTACCAATAAATGTGGTACGACGGGATCAACCGTCAAGGCGCGAACTGGGGTGATCGTCCCCAAATAGTACTATCATATGCATAAGCGTCTACCAAATCCCGGTAGTTCACAGTTCATGCTAATGGGACTTTGAGTGACATAACCTAACTACTAATAATCATTTTTATCTCGTTAATAGGGTCATAGCATCATTCGGGTCCATATCATTAAGCATACTATCGGGACTACTTGTGTTATATTGTTATCAAAATCTAGCATGTTATCTCCCTCGCGGGTTTACAAATCATTTTATAAAACATTTAAAAGAGTGCGAGGCTATGAACTCACGTTGATAATGAAAGGCGGATTTTCGGCTACGGGTGTGCTTCGGTTACGGAAACCTATATAAATAATAATCGGTCTTAGACTTTTGTCCAATGACTTTATCAAAATAACAATATACATATGATGATTTTGTACATATGATGATGATCAAGTGGGTTTATATATCCTTGTTTACTCATTTTAGTGTTTATGTATTGGTAACTTTTTACTAGTTTACTAGTTTTACCTTATTTACATATTTTAAGTCCAATAAGCTTATTATAAGTTCTTTAACTTGTATTAATTCATTTTATACTTATATTATCAGTATTTACACTTTACATGTTGGGCCCAAATGGGTTAAGCCCAATAAGTACTTTTTATAAGTGTTTAACTTATTTAGTCCAATTATTAGTCCAATATGCTTACTTAGCTCGTTAATGTCCGTATGTCCTATAGTTCGGGTTTTATCGGTTTTTACTTGTATTAGATACTTATATATCAGTATATGACTTATAAAAACTTTACATTAGACGGGTTTGATCGTCTAAGTTTTAATTGGCGAAAAACGTTAATTTTACGGTAATAGCCGAAAAAGTCGTAAAAATCATGTTTATAGTTTTTATAACTTATAAATATTATTCAACTACCCTTTTTATAAATTGTCCATTTATTTAACCTTATACATATTTATATAAATGAAATTCACAAGTTAGTGGGTTTTAATTTCACATTTTATACTATATAATTTGAGTGCTTATATAATAGTATTAAACATTAATTCTTCAAAATCTGATTTTTATTTTCATCTTCACCATTTTTATCATATCTAGAGTTCTACAATGAATTAGAAGCTCATTTTTGGATGGCATGAACTTCATATTATGTGCTACAGTTAACTGAGTTATAGCTACTGCTCATTTTAAGTTTAACTATCCTTAACAGTCCCTACAAAACAGCCTATTCAGATTAGCACACTCATCTTGTTTTGATCATATCTCACTCATTTTAATGATTTCATTGCATGGCCAACTCTCACATGTGTATGACATCTTGTACTTACTGTAAATGGATTCCACCATGCAAATTTATCAGTTTAAGTTTTGGTTACATACTGTTTTTATACGGCCAACAAATTAAGCATGATTTTTGCCTTGTTTCTTATGGTTATTAATCTTTTTAAGCATATTTATCAACACTTGATCCCCACACAACATTTTTATCATCATATATTCATCATATACATATAAGAAAATAAAGAAAATACATTTTATCTTTGCAAAAATAACAAGAGAAAATAGAGAGGATGATCTTCTTTACCAACCAAGAGTATATCTTGTTTTTGGAAGACAAGAACTTGATGAACACCAATTATATCTCCAAGATCATCAAACACCAAGAAAGTATGTTGAGAAATCAGCCCTAGGACACAAGCAAATCACCTCCTTTGTTGTTAAAATGGCCACCAAGTAATCAAGGCTTCAAGGTAACTCCATAATATAGCTAGATAACAAGTACTTTGTGGCTAGAAAAGATCAATGGTGGTGTTTGTTCTGGAATATGGGACGGCAATGGGGATGGAGTTGAGAGAGTTTGAGTTATTTTTGCATGTGTGAAATGGTGGTATGAGTTAGCTAGTGGTTTTTGTGGTTAGAAGTAGCTTAAGTGTTAGGCTAAGCTTACACTTGTAAGCTAAGTGCCAAATGATGCGACATCTTTGATGTGGTGTCTATCTTGGGCCGTCCCATGTATAGTGGGGTGGGATAAATTATTTTGTCCCATCCCGCTAATTTACGGGTACTCCTCGATTCTAGTTTCCTCGATTTGCGTGCCCTTGGGTCGTTTCACGAAAAACTTTTTTATAAATTATGAATCAACGGCACAAAACGAATCCAATAAAAATTGTCTCATCAAAAACGGAGTTCAAAAACGTAAATACGTAATCCTAAGGTTTCCGGTTTAGTCGTAAAGGACGCTAAATTATGCACGTAAGCCCAAATTTAAATCCGTAAATTGTGAGTTCATCAACCAACACAAAAATAAGTTTCAAAATATTATACGAGAAAATAATTCTCTACCTGAAAATGTTAGATAGTCAAAGCTTTTCCTCCTAAAAGGGGTCAACGTCCTCGTGATCCATTTCATTTTGATGTCCGTTTCTTATTGAAATCGAAGAGTTGCGGATATTTCTTCCACATTTCATCCTCTCGTTCCCATGTATATTCCGGTCCATGCTTTGAATTCCATCGGATCTTGACAATAGGTATCCGACTTTGTTTTAGTTGCTTTACCTCACGATCCATAACCTCTACGGGTTCTTCGATAAAATGCAACTTCCCATCTATTCGAACCTTATCCAACGAAATTTTCTCATCACTCACTGCTAGACATTTCTTCAGATTAGATACATGGAATGTGTTGTGAACACCATGATGTTCTGGGGGTAACTCTAGTTTGTAAGCCACCGGACCTACTCTAGATAAAATCTTAAAGGGTCCAATATAGCGGGGATTCAATTTTCCTCGCTTTCCAAATCTTATAACGCCTTTCCATGGCGATACTTTCAACATTACTCGGTCACCCACTTCAAACTCCATCGGTTTCCGCCGCACATCCGCGTAACTTTTCTGTCTACTACGGGCAGTCAACAACCTATTCTTAATCTGAACTATCATCTCCGTAGTCTCCCGGATCAATTCCGGTCCCGTGAGCTGGGTATCCCCAACTTCACTCCAACATACTGGAGATCTACACTTCCTACCATACAAAGCTTCAAACGGTGCAGCCTTAATACTAGAATGGTAACTATTGTTATACGAAAACTCTGCTAACGGCAAATGTTTATCCCAATTCTTACCAAAGTCTAACACACAAGCTCTCAACATATCTTCCAGTGTTTGTATCGTCCTTTCACTCTGCCCACTAGTCTGGGGGTGATAAGCAGTGCTCATGTCGAGATCCGTTCCCAAAGATCTTTGGAGAGATTTCCAAAAATTCGATGCGAATCTAGGAACTCGATCTGAAATGATCGATACAGGCACTCCATGCTTGCATACAACATTATCAAGATATATACGAGTCAGCTTCTCCAGTGAGAACTGCTCTTTAACCGGAATGAAGTGTGCTGATTTGGTCAGTCTGTCGACAATAACCCAAATCGAGTTGTTTCCAGATGATGTTCTAGGAAGCTTGGTGATAAAGTCCATCGTAATTCGCTCCCACTTCCATTCAGGAATCTCTGGCTGTTGAAGTAGTCCTGATGGATTTTGATGTTCAGCTTTAACTCTAGCACAAGTCAAGCATTGAAGAACATACATGGCAATATCAGCTTTCATATTCGGCCACCAGTACAACTTCTTCAAATCATGGCACATCTTATCAGATCCCGGATGAATGGAATACTTATATTTATGGGATTCTAACATAATCAAGTCTCTTAAGCCTCCAGACTTAGGTATCCACATACGACCTCTTAAGTATTTCACTCCATCAGCTCTAACCTATAAAGGATCTCCTTCTCCTCGGAACCCTTCATTAACAAAGTTTTCTTTCTTACAAGCTTCTATTTGCGCATTTCTAATTTGCTCAGGCAAATTATTGTGCCCGGTCAAGACTAGAGAATGTACCCTGATAGGCTCTCTATCTTTCCTTCTTAATGCATCGGCAACAACATTGGCTTTTCCTGGGTGATATTTTATATCACAATCATAATCACTTAACAACTCTATCCATCTTCGTTGCCTCATGTTCAATTCCTTCTGATCGAGAATATACTATAGGCTTTTGTGATCGGTGAATACCGTACACTCGGTGCCATACAGATAATGTCTCCACAACCTAAGAGCAAAGACTACAGCTCCTAACTCAAGATCATGAGTAGTATAATTCTCCTCATTCTTCCTTAACTGCCTAGAAGCATAAGCTATCACTTTCTCTCGTTGCATCAAAACAGCTCCATAGCCTCTAAGAGATGCATCACAATACACTACAAAATCTTCATTCCCGTCGGGTAATGATAAAATTGGCGCACTACATAATTTTTGCTTCAATGTCTGAAATGCTCCATCTTCATCACTTCCCCAAACGAAAGGTTTATTCTTCTGGGTAAGCTTAGTCAAGGGTTTAGCTATCAAAGAAAATTCTTTAATGAATCGCCTATAATAGCCAGCCAATCCTAAGAACTGTCGCACTTCCGTTGGCGTTGCCGGTGCAGACCAATTCTGAATGGCTTCAACCTTTGTAGGATCAACATGAATTCCATCTTTGTTAATCACATGACCAAGAAATTGCACAGAATCTAACCAAAAATCACATTTCGAAAACTTAGCATACAACCTTTCATCCTTTAAAAAATGCAGAATAATCCTTAAATGTTCTCTATGTTCATCTTCATTCTTATAATAGATTAGAATATCGTCAATAAACACAATCACAAATTTATCCAAGTAAGGCTTGCACACTCGATTCATTAAATCCATGAAAACCGCATGTGCGTTAGTTAACCCAAATGGCATTACTTGAAATTCACAGTGTCCATAACGAGTTCTAAATGCAGTTATAGGAATATCTTCCTCACGGACGCGAAGTTGGTGATATCCGGACCGCAAATCTATCTTAGAATACACACTAGATCCTTGTAGTTGATCAAACAAATCATCAATCCTAGGTAAAGGATATCGATTTTTAATTGTCAACTTATTCAGTTCCCTATAATCAATGCACATACGGAAAGATCCATCCTTCTTCTTAACGAACAAGACTGGGGCTCCCCAAGTCGATGAGCTCGGCCGAATAAAACCTTTATCAGACAACTCCTTAAGTTGCTCAGATAACTCCTTTAATTCAGAAGGGGCTAATCGGTAAGGCGCACGTGCCACCGGTGCAGCACCAGGAATTAAATCAATTCGAAACTCAACTTGCCTTATCGGTGGAAGTCCGGGTAAATCCTTAGGAAATACCTCAGGAAATTCACAAATAATAGGTACATCTTCCAATCGTTTCTCCCTAGACTCATTCCCGGTCACTTTGGCTAAGAATAACTCACAACCGTTCCTGATGTACTTTTGGACTTTAATACATGAAACGATTTTCAAACGAGATTCACCTCGATTACCATCAATTACTAACGTCCTATTCCTAAGAGGAATCTTAACCTTCTTCTCTCCACATAAAATAGTAGCATTATTCAACGACAACCAATCCATACCAATAATAATATCAAAACTACCTAATTCTATCAACATCAAATCAATCGGAAAGGAATAGTTCAAGAGATTTAGAGAGCATCCTTCTAATAGTGATAGGTGTGTAAACACCCACCCTTTTTACCACTTAATTACAATAATAACCGAGCCAAAACGTGTATTTTATGTCTTTTATGTCGGAATTATGCGTGGTTTGTGTTTTTGTTGTGATCTAGGACGAAAAGGTGAAAAGTGGAGAAAACACGGCATTCACGGGCTAATATTGAAGAAAAAGACGAAATATGAAGTCAAGAAGTCAAGAGTGCGAAAAGAACGGAAGTCCAAGACCAATTCTGAAGATTTATCGAAGAAAAAGTCAAAAGACGAAAGTTTACCAAAAGCCGAAGAACTCGAGTCTTATTTATTGAAGAATTAAAAGACGAGTTTAAAGAAATCCCGAGCCATAAGTCATTAAAGTCCAAGATTAAAGAAGATTTAAAGGCTTAAGTACTAATGGTGCAATTTACAAAGAGATTAAGAAGGAAGGGCCTAATGTTGCAATTAAGAGAAAAGGAAGGAGGAGAGGAAGCTTCCTCTAACCATCCTCCTAATCTCCTATAAATACCCCTCATTTTCATTTCATTAGTTTTGTTGGCTAAGGTGACAATTAGTCTTCCACCTTTACTTTTATGCACATTTAATTACTTGCACATTTATTTTATTGCACATTTACTTTACCTTGTCTTGCACCTTAATTTTCAAGTAAGTTACTTTTATCTTTATTGCACCTTTACTTTACTTGTTTGATCTCTCATTCTACCTTTCTTTCTTGCTTGATCTTGTTGATTGCATGCTTATTGTGTTGCTTATTTGATTAAAGATTGTGTTTTTATGCTTTTGATTGTTTTAGATCATTGATTCTTATAGCTTATTTGTTTTCATCTTTAAGTTTATAAAGTTTTTATAAAAGTTATTTTTATATAAAAGTTGTTTTTCTTAAAGCTTATTCATTTCGTGTGTTAAAAGTCTTTAAATTTCAGTTTAATAGCTTATTTTTATACGGTTTGCCTTAGGATTTTAGACTTGTGCTTATTTGATTAGTAGCTTATTTGTTTAGCTTATTTTGTGTCTTTTCTTCCGTATTCCGATTTGACAAATCAGAAAAGGGTTTCATATTCCGACCAGCTTCTTGGCTTGATCAGAAAAGGGTTATAACATTCCGATTGGGTGGCTTGATATTCCGATCAGAGGCATTTGAGGTATTCCGATCAAGGTAAGGTGACATATTCCGATTGGTACCCCACTGTTCATTCCGATCAGCATTCTAGTCTTCATTCCGATCAGGATAGTAAGTATTCCGATCAAGGTGAGTTTGGTATTCCGATCAAGGTAAGGTGACAGCTTTCCGATTGGATTTTCCGATCCACATTCCGACGGGATCAACATTCCGACCAGGTAGGTTTGGTTCATTCCGATCTGAGGTATTTGCTTGGTATTCCGATTGGAAAGGTGACAGTTATTCCGATCAGACCCATTCCTTATTCCGATCAGGTGGTGAGTACATTCCGACGGTGAGCCCGATCGGAATATATTCCGATCTGGGGTATTTTTCATGTTTTGTTTTGTTTAATTTTTACATTCTCATTCTTGTACTTTTTCTAATTTTAATTTCCGTCACGCTTTTATTTTAAGTCATTTAATCAATTTACTTTCCGTCACGTTTTTAAATATTTGCACCATTATTTTAATTAGACTTAGATTTATTTTAACGCCTTTTACTTTATGTGTTTTTGCACATTTTAATATACTACAACGACAAACTTTTGTTTCCACCAAAGAACAGCTGAGTCTCACATAAAATCCAGTTTTTCAATTCGATTAGAACACTAGAACGATAATTTTTATACGGGTCAAAAGCCGTGTATCAAATAGCTTATTAGTTTTCACTAATTTACCATCAGCCAATTCCACCTCGTAACTGGTATATATCTCAACAGGTTCAATGTCAATAAGGGCACTAAATTTAGTGGATACAAAGCTCCTATCAGCACCCGAATCAAATAAAGCAACAGCATGATGATTGTTGAGTAAAAACGTACCGGTAACGACATTCGGATCCTCTTTCTTCACCTCAATTGTTCCAAGTTGATAGACACCACCCTGGGGGTTTCTTCCAGGTACAATCGCTTTCAACTTTGGGCATTCCGATTTCCTATGACCTTCCTCATTACAGTTGAAGCAAATGGTTCCCTTCTTACACCTTTCAACCTTGTGTCCAAGCTTTCCGCAATTTCGGCACTTCCAGCAGTCGCCAGCATGCCTCTTGTTGCCACACTTAGGACATCTATCATCGTTGCGCGGCATGTTGTTGGTAAGAGCATTTGCATTCCCCTTTCTCTGGTTCTGACGGCGATTGAAATTCTTCCTATTATCACCTCTATCTACACGATCACCGTCTCCCTTTCTTTTCTCACCTACACGGGCTTCATCTTCCCTATCCTGAATTATCTGTCCAATGAGTTGGTAAGCCATTCGAACAGCATCATCAATGGTCAGTGGTTTAGATGATGTCACGTCCCCCCGGATATTCCTGGTCAACCCTTTAATATATTGTTCAATTCGGATCTCTTCGGGTTCCACCAATCGAGGACATAGCAAGGCCAACTCATGGAATCGGTTTGTGTAACTATCAATGTCCACACCTTTCATTCGCAAATGAATCAACTCTTGTTATAACCTAATGATCACACTACGGGGACAGAACTCCAAAGTCATCCACTTCTTAATTTCAGCCCAAGGAGTAGCATTAGCAGTATTAATACCCATGAAAGCAATTCTCCCGTTCCACCAAGTCAAGGCACGACCTTTAAGAGTAACCATAGCAAAAGTCACCTTATCTTCCTCCTTACACTTACTAATTCGAAACACCGACTCAATCTTCTCAATCCACTGGCTTAATCCTACAGCACCTTCAGTTCCATTAAAAGGTAGAGGTTCACACTTCATGAACGTCGCATAAGTACAGCCACCAACTTCAGGTGCATTAGTTCCAAGTCCTCCTACATTTCCTCCAGCATTAGCATTCACATTATTAGCATTCACATTCACATTAGTATCGCCAGTTCCACTACCGCCAGCTCCACTACCGCCAGCTCCACTACCGCCAACTTCATTTCTAGCATTTGCCATAAATTCAGTCATAGATGCGGTAACTTGCTCCGTAATAATCCTACGTACATCATCCTCAGTCACAGCCTTCTTGGGCGGCATAGTTCTATAAGTTTACAATTTCAAAGTATTAAGCATTCACCCAACAAGGGATTCATATAATATGGATTGAATTCATAATCAAGATGCAAATAAGGCACAATATGGAATTCAAGACAAGATACATATTTCATTCGATTTAAAACAAAAGCATTGTCTTAGTTACATCCCATATCAAAGTTCTAGCACTATACATACTCAAAATTCGTGCCAAGTCTTCTACTAACAAGTCGGTTTAGTCAAAGCTACAAAAGTACAGAAGATACAAAGGTCACTACTAAATACAGACTGGTCTATTGAGAACCGCCAAATGGTCCATCATCCATCGTCTTCTGTATCTTCGTCGGACGATCACTAGACACATCTTTAACTGGGCGCTTACGGATCACTCCTCTTTCAACCATGTCAGCATAAAATCTACTATTCCAACCCACATATATATTCAACTCCTTTTCAGCTTTCTCACGCATCGCACGAGCTACACTCAACTGAATCTCCATAGAATTCACCTTTTTCTTCATAGCAGCAAACTCACCACTTTCTAACACAGATAACCTCCTAAAAGCCTCATTCAAACCACGCTCTACATCAGTCAAATCCAAACTAAGCAATTCTCGCTCTTTCTCACCAATCTTAGTCTTCGACTCCAAATAAGCAACTTGAGTCTGAACAACACCTAATCCAATCTATGTCATACTACTCTTAACACGGGAAGCATCTAGATCACGTCTCAAGGCCCATGGTGCAAGACCATCAATGTGAGTAGCCTCTCGAGTACTAGACGACTCTCCTATCACACGTATATGAGTAGCAATACCATCAGTACCGTGAGGTGCATTATCATCCTCATCCTCCTCTGATTCAGAATCAGATTCAGACGATTCAGACATTTCATCCCTAGGTAGCTCAACCTCAGAATCAGACAAATAAACTGGTGGAGGTAAAGGCTCGCCCTCTGGAACATCATAAGGGTAAATAAGCTCGGCTTCCTCATCGTCATCAACCTCATCGTCTATACCTATATCTTCCTCGACATCCTCGTCGTCAATCTCATCATCTAAATTATCTAACCCAATCTCATCATCATTCTCAATATCAACATTATCAATCTCATTCTCTACCATATCAACCTGAGGGGCAATCTGATCTCCTAGTCCTATCTCGGGCTCGGGATCCTCAAATGGTTCCTCCTCATCATCCATATCATAATCTACTAAGTCTAAATAAGGATCATTATCTACATTAGGTTCGGGAATAGCATGGTTCTCTACAGGAATATTAGGGTCAGCCATGACAATCTGCATTTATATATATATATATATATATATATATATATATATATATATATATATATATATATATATATATATATATATATATATATATATATATATATATATATATATATATATATATATATATATATATATATCGTATTAGGATAACATACTTAATAAACAATTACATACTGAAATCACGATATATACATATATATAAATTAAATTATATATATCAAAATATATATCTTCTCAATAGGGCTTGTTGGTAACGTCAGAGATCTCTGGCACCGTTCTAGTCAAAAGATTTTTCAATTATTTTCTCAAATGTTCATAGTTAAAAGATTTTGAAAAGTTTTGTTCAAAACCTTGGTTTTTAAAATCTTTTGTTCTCTATAACGAGAGCTCTGGTACCAAACTGTAACACTCTCATTTTTCGTATCGGTACAGCGGAAGGGTCTTTTAGAGTGTTACGGGATAGCACAATAACTCCAATCATAGACAACACATAAAAATGGTTGTACAAGGTTTAACATACATTCATTCGATAAAAAGTTTTAAAGTGTACAACAGGTTCCAAATTATACAAGTCATTAAGTTTACAAAACATAGATCGAATGAACATTTTTAATATTATGTGGGCCATCAGAGTCGATCTCCATCCGGATTACCTTCAAGCACCTGAGATAAAAAACATGCAAAAATCATATCAGCGAATGCCGAGTGAATTCATAGAGTTTAATAAAACCGTTATATAAAACAATCGTTGAAATCAGAACACAAGTATAATATCAGAAGTAAGTCCTCGTATTGCTAGTCAGGCAATATATAAATCAAGCATACATCTTAAACCGTCCATGAGACCGTAGCCTCAATATTACCATTATAGGTAATATTATTATCGTTATTAGCATCAATATTGAATCGTATTGGAATACATTATGGATTATTATTAGCCGCATGACATTGTTACCTTACTGTGAAAACAACGGTCCGCGAACCCGACAAACAATTTGCCCATCTAAGTTAGCTTGTCGTCACAAAATCACGCTATGTAATCTTCTCATACATAAATTCGCTTACCAATCAATGTGGTACGACGGGGATCAACCGTCAAGGCGCGAACTGGGGTGATCGTCCCCAAATAGTACTATCATATGCATAAGCGTCTACCGAATCCCGGTAGTTCACAATTCATGCTAATGGGACTTTGAGTGACATAACCTAACTACTAATAATCCTTTTTATCTCGTTTATAGGGTCATAGCAACATTCGGGTCCATATCATTAAGCATACCATCGGGACTACTTGTGTTCTATTTTTATCAAAATCTAGCATGTTATCTCCCTCGCGGGTTTACAAATCATTTTATAAAACATTTAAAAGAGTGCGAGGCTATGAACTCACGTTGATAATGAAAGGCGGATTATCGGCTACGGGCGTGCTTCGGTCACGGAAACCTATATAAATAATAATCGGTCTTAGACTTTTGTCCAATGACTTTATCAAAATAACAATATACATATGATGATTTTGTAGATATGATGATGATCAAGTGGGTTTATATATCTTTGTTTACTCATTTTAGTGTTTATGTATTGGTAACTTTTTACTAGTTTACTAGTTTTACCTTATTTACATATTTTAAGTCCAATAAGCTTATTATAAGTTCTTTAACTTGTATTAATTCATTTTATACTTATATTCTCAGTATTTACACTTTACATGTTGGGCCCAAATGGGTTAAGCCCAATAAGTACTTTTTATAAGTGTTTAACTTATTTAGTCCAATTATTAGTCCAATATGCTTACTTAGCTCGTTAATGTCCGTATGTCCTATAGTTCGGGTTGTATCGGTTTTTACTTGTATTAGATACTTATATATCAGTATATGACTTTTAAAAACTTTACATTAGACGGGTTTGATCGTCTAAGTTTTAATTGGCGAAAAACGTTAATTTTACGGTAATAGCCGAAAAAGTCGTAAAAATCATGTTTATAGTTTTTATAACTTATAAATATTATTCAACTACCATTTTTATAAATTGTCCATTTATTTAACCTTATACATATTTATATAAATGAAATTCATAAGTTAGTGGGTTTTAATTTCACATTTTATACTATATAATTTGAGTGCTTATATAATAGTATTAAACATTAATTCTTCAAAATCTGATTTTTATTTTCATCTTCACTATTTTTATCATATCTAGAGTTCTACAATGATTTAGAAGCTCATTTTTGGATGGCATGAACTTCATATTATGTGCTACAATTAACTTAGATATAGCTACTGCTCATTTTAAGTTTAACTATCCTTAACAGTCTCTACAAAACAGCCTATTCAGATTAGCACACTCATCTTGTTTTGATCATATCTCACTCATTTTAATGATTCCATTGCATGGCCAACTCTCACATGTGTATGGCATCTTGTACTTACTGTAAATGGATTCCACCATGCAAATTTATCAGTTTAAGTTTTGGTTACATACTGTTTTTATACAGCCAACAAATTAAGCATGATTTTTGCCTTGTTTCTTATGGTTATTAATCTTTTTAAGCATATTTATCAACACTTGATCCACACACAACATTTTTATCATCATATATTCATCATATACATATACAACAAGAGAGAAAATACATTTGATCTTTGCAAAAATAACAAGAGAAAATGGAGAGGATGATCTTCTTTACCAACCAAGAGTATATCTTGTTTTTGGAAGACAAGAACTTGATGAACACCAATTATATCTCCAAGATCATCAAACACCAAGAAACTATGTTGAGAAATCAGCCCTAGGACACAAGCAAATCACCTTCTTTGTTGTTAAAATGGCCACCAAGTAATCAAGGCTTCAAGGTAACTCCATAATATAGCTAGATAACAAGTATTTTGTGGCTAGAAAAGATCAATGGTGGTGTTTGTTCTTGAATATGGGACGGCAATAGGGATGGAGTTGAGAGAGTTTGAGTTGTTTTTGCATGTCTGATATGGTGGTATGAGTTAGCTAGTGGTTTTTGTGGTTAGAAGTAGCTTAAGTGTAAGGCTAAGCTTACACTTATAAGCTAAGTGCTAAATGATGCCACATCTTTGATGTGGTGTCTATCTTGGGCCGTCCCATGTATAGTGGGGTGGGATAAATTATTTTGTCCCATCCCGCTAATTTACGGGTACTCCTTGATTCTAGTTTCCTCGATTTGCGTGCCCTCGGGTCATTTCACGAAAAACGTTTTTATAAATTATGAATCAACAGCACAAAACGAATCCAATAAAAATTGTCTCATCAAAAACGGAGTTCAAAAACGTAAATACGTAATCCTAAGGTTTCCGGTTTAGTCGTAAAGGACGCTAAATTATGCACGTAAGCCCAAATTTAAATCCGTAAATTGTGAGTTCATCAACCAACACAAAAATAACTTTCAAAATATTATACGAGAAAATAATTCTCTACCTGAAAATGTTAGATTGTCACATATAGGGTTTTTTGTTTTATTAAAATCGGCCTAGCCGATTTTTTTAAGTTGTTTTTAAACCCTAAAAATTGCATGATGATTATCTTTAGATGTCTGCATGAATTAATTGTTATGTCATGTATGGTTATGATCCGTAGAGAGATTTAATTGTTAAGATTATGTGGGTGACCCGTGATGAACATGCATGTTTTCATGGGTCATTGATGTAGTGATTTTGTATATACTTTATTTTAGGAAAAACAAAGCAACACAAAAAGCGGTAAGTATTAACGAGCGGTTTAGGAAAACCACAAGTTATGACCCTTGATGGGGATCGTTCTCTCGAGGAGGCACGTGTGTTGTGTAATGAATGATTGATTATGTTTTTGATTATTAATGAGAAGAAAAGAAGAGAAAATGACGAAGACGAAAAAAAATAGAAAAATAAGGCGAAAACACTACTAGAAAGTTACGACGTAAAACGTAAAAAGTGCAAAATTTAAAACTTAAACCTAAAAATTCCTAAAAATTACTAAAAATCCATAATATTATCCTAAGAGTTTACAAAAAATCCAAACTTGCTAAAACCTTTTAATTAATTTAATAATAACTTTTTAATGCTAATTAAAGCCCTAAAAATCACTTTTAAATATTAAAAAGCCCTAAATAAGATTTTATAATTTGTAAAACTCAAAAATGACCTAATTAAACTAAAAACTATTTTTAAAAATTTTAAAACCAAATTAAACTATTTTTAAACTCCTAAAAACTATTAAAATCTATTAAATCTTAAATTAATTCTAAAAATTAATTGAAAAGCCTAAAAATTATTCTACAAAAGGGAAAAGTCCTAATTAATGATATAGAACCTAGGAAAAATGAAAAAGAAATAAAAATAAAACTTTGATTTTTTAATAATAAAATAATATTAAAATAATGCTAAAAATAAAAAGTTCTCAAATAAATTCTAAAAAATTCTCAAAAATCCTAAATATTCTAATTAGAACAAAAATGCAAACCAAATTTCCTGAAACCTATTAAATAAGTTTATATTGAATTTTAAAGTTGCTAAAAAACCCTAAAATCTTATAAAATTAAAAATAAGCCAAATTGAAAACCTAATAAGCTGTAAACCTCAAAATGTTATTTTAAAAGCTAAAAATTATTTTTCCCTAAAATAAAAACTCTTTTTACTATTTTTTAATGATTTAATAAAAACCGGGTATTAAATAAATCCTAGAAAATAATTAAATAAAAGGAAAAATATAAAAATAGGCTAGAAAAATCTATAAAGCTATAAAGGTCCTAGGAAAAATAAAAGGGAAACAAAAAGTTAAACAAATAAGCTAGAAAATCTCAAAATAAGCTACGGTTTTATTATAAGCTAGAAAGAAGAAAATGGGTTAAATAAATAACCACTCCACCCTTGGTCAGTAAAAGACCCAAGGGCAGGATGGTTGTGTTGTTGGTGTGTTGAACGGGATGTCAGGGGTTCGAGGTGCGCAACCCCCCTTTTTACTTCTTTTATTTTTTTTTTCTTTCCAAACCAATTGTGACCTTTGCAAGCTTCAAATTTTAATCCAATTTCTATTTAAACACAAGATTAAGCCAAATTGAAGGTTAAAAACGTGACAGATTCACTTTGAACACAAGCAAGTTTTGCCTTGTGGTTTTGCTTTTCTTCACAGATGGATAAACCTCCAAGAGGACTTGGAGGGTGAGATTTTGATGTTGTTTTGTTGACAGAAGGGCACCCTTGTGCTCATAGAAGCACAAGGAGTCAAGCTCAATCAATAATAAACACTTATCACACACAAATGATCACCAAAAACGAATTCACAAGCCAAAGCAAGTTTCTGAGGCAACTTTCTAGGTCTGAGGACTATAGAGCTTATTACATGCACTCTAGTGAGATTTAAATGTCCAAATCAAGCACACAATAGCACCAATCACTACACAAGCAATCTCAATCCCTGAATTACCCTATATCTCAACAGATTTTAAAAATCAAGCATCATTTTTCATGAAAAATCAAGCAGAAAGTGGATGTACAGATTTCTAGCTATGTTTCTCTTTTAAAACCACACAAACTTGTTTCAAATCTGTCCAATCTTACTTCCCAACTAACTTGTAACCTGTATCAACCTATTCCAATAACTCTTAACACTTTTTTCAAAGCTCAACTCAAAATTCTACCCTGCTAAATCCTATATCCAAACACCCTTTTAAATTTTGAAAACCAATTTTTACAAACCAAAACAGTTCAAAAGCTACTCAAACTGATCCTATGATACTCTAGCATGCATCTAAACACAAAAGAACATGAATCAACAACTTTATCAAACAAGTAACACTTAAACCATCAAGAACATACAACCTTCACTTTCTGAGATTTTTAACAAGGTAAAAAGGAATTACCTTAGGTCCTTACTTCCAAGGACCTTGTGGTTGCTTAACCACCTCCTACCAACTCGGGTTGGTGCTGACAAAGATCAACAACAATCTTTAAACCTGCTAAGAAAAAAAATCAAAAAGAAACACAAGTATACAACAATATATTCTGTTTCCCTTTTCTTTCTTAAAAAAAACTTTCACAAAACCTTTTCAAACTTGAAACACACGTTTTAAAAAAACTAACAATCACAAAACACAAATCTGTATTCCACTTTCACTTCCTACAAATTTGTAAGTTCTTGATTCTGACCAAACTTTTTATAAAACCCTTTTGAAAATCAAAACACAAACCTTCACAAATTAATGGAACTCAGCCTTAGCCTTTTCACAATACACAACTTTTAAAAACAATAAAAAGGAATTACACTTGAGATTATCAAACACCAAACTTTTATTTTCTTAAAAAGGAATTACAAGTGAAAATTGCTAAGAAACTGGAACAAGGGCTTACACATGTTGTAAGCTCCTTAAATACTACTAGATAGAAGATTCTAGTTACAAAAACCCTAAGATATGAAATCCCTAACATGCCCTTTGAATTTCAGTCAAATTTGCCTTCACGTGATTGATGTTGATGCACAGCTGTAGCTAGTTTGTCTTGAACTGATCAGGAGCGTTCATTCAAGCTTTGGGAGCACGAAAACCATCTTGGCTGTTGATTGGTATGCAGGATTCGTTTTTTGCCCAAATAGGTGAAGCAGGGGACAAACGTGGGGACCATTTGGGTGGAGGGAAATGGGTTTTGTGAAGTGGGATTGGGTGAGGGTATGTTTAATCATGAATCTGGAGTAGATTAGGGAAAACCCCTTTGAATTAAAGATTTTAGGAATTTAGGGTTTATGGGTTTTGGGTTGGTTAAGAACAGGTTTTAATCTGTTTAGTGGGTGATTAAATTTAAATGGGTGTTTATGGAGGGAAGATTAAATAAATGGTTTAATAACCTGGTGGATTCTGACGTGGGTGGGGTTGATGAGGTGGTGGGAGATGATTGGAGGGGAGGGGTGATGTGGAGTATTGGTTGGCTGGGGTAAATTTGGTGGTCTTGGCAGAATGGCCCCTTGAAGTTACTTGTTTTGTTCATGTTGTAATAAACAGCAAGAAATCCCATTTCCCTTTATAACAAGTTTGAGCAACTTGTCAAAATTGGCACAACAACTTTGTAATCTTGTATCAAGGACCTCAAATGCAAGTTTCTTCATTCTTCAAGGGCTGTTTTTGTAAATACTTGATAATTTAGGGACCTCAATGCATTTTATGAGTTATGCAAGGGTATAAATTGCCAAGTCTTCAAACATGAGGGACCAATGTTGACAATCTTCAATTCTTCAAGGTCATTTTTGGAAAATTCAAACTTGGGCCCGGTTCATTGTGCGACTTCGTTTCCCGTGTTCGTTTTTGATTGATTCTTGTGTTCTTTTGCCAATTCCTCAATATCCGTACCTAAAAATACACAAGTAACAAACACGAGCATATATTTGGTCTATTTTATGATATTTTATGCATTTTAAGGCCGTTTTGGACGATGAGACCATGTATAAAAGCAGTCTCATCACTCCCCCATACTAAACCATTGCCGTGCCCTCACGCAATGCTAGAATAAAGTATCGTCACAACTCCAAAATATCATTTTATTCACTTTTATTGAAATGGAAAACTAGCTACACTACACTATTACTACTACTTGCGTTTTAGACATAATGTATGATTCTCATCGCAAAATGGGACGTTTAGGTTCATAGAATAAGAACACGTGAATGCTTCGTTAGAAATAATTTCGTCGTCCTCGATTTTCACCTTAATTCCATGCCAAGCGTGCAACGAGATCATTGTCATTATAAGTTAGTAATGCTAATGCTACTCATATGCCCTAATCACGTACTTATTCTCCCATTATTCCTAAGTTGTATCTCTTATATTTTATTTTGTCTTAATGTTCACGAGGATACATTGTCGACTTATGCGTGAATAGAGATTTAGGTCTAAAAATAGAGTCCTAACGGTGTAACCAAGACCATCAAATCAATAAC
Source organism: Glebionis coronaria (assembly GCA_025667525.1). Taxonomy (NCBI): domain Eukaryota; kingdom Viridiplantae; phylum Streptophyta; class Magnoliopsida; order Asterales; family Asteraceae; genus Glebionis; species Glebionis coronaria. Next base: position 489,816,783 of record CM046877.1, read on the forward strand.
CCCTCCTAATAGACAACGATGTTAAAAAATTAAGTTGACAAGAAGAATCGATAAACACGGTTTTATAACGGTTTTGAACATGAGACTTATTACCAAGACTTTTATACGCCCCCTAACGGAAGGACCTTATTATCTTTGGTTTACCTCCATCTTTTATTCAACTTCGCCATGAAGCTTTTATTATGACTTCGGTCTTGCCTTGCCTTTTATTATCCGCCTCATCGGTGGTTTTATTAGCCAAAGACGTATATCCTCACGCTAAAGCGAATTTTGGATCTTTAAAGCTTCGAAGATTAAGGCTTGATTCACTTTCAATTTTGCATAGATTTTCGGCCTTGTGGGGCTTCAAATTGTTTGCCAGATTTTGGTGAGCACTTGAAATCTTATTATTGGGTGAAGCTTTCGATTATTAGGGTGCCAATACTTCAAAACCGTGACGCTGGCGATACCTTAATGTCTTCCCAATTTAATTACATGGAAGCTACTAGAAAAGACTAGAAACCCAACAATCAAAACTAAACCGCTAAATCAATATTTATTAAGCAAAGATATTTACAAGCGAAGGGAGAATAAGCAACAACGAGAACACATGAGTTTTTGAAAGAATACGAGTACTCTACGTTTAGCATAGTAACTTATAATTAACTCTATCATTTCTCGTCCTCATTTAAGAGACTTAGCCTAATGTGTAGTTAAGGAATCGAAGCTAAGTGCTTAACACGCACGGTCGAGTCAAAAATTACTCTTATTCTCGCCATCGGAAAATCTACATTCGTGTCTTCAAACACTTATGAAACATGAGAAAAATTTTAAAATTTGGCCATTTTTAGCCTTATTTTGCAATAAAACGATAAACAAAACGATAAACTTTGGAAAGCGTGAAGGTTTGGCAAGGCAAGTATCCATTCACCCCCCCATACTAAAGTTAAACATTGTCCTCAATGTTTCGAGTCTAGGGGTGCAAACACCCCCATACTAGAGACGTAGTCGAATGCCTAATCTAGCATGGAAAGGGTGTAACCAATAAGTAATAGCCGTTTATGAGGTGTGCTAAAAACCTAAGGTTAGAACATAAAAGGATATATCATATGGATATTGGGAATGGCCTCCAAAGCAAACGATCAAGTGCTCCCATGAAACGAACACGAGAGGCTCCAATCGTGAAGATGATGATCTAAAAGACACAATGCACAAACAACCATGGAACAAAGGTTGGAAGGGCACAAATCCCCTCACATTACACTAATTAGAAAGCAATAATATGTACATGGATAAGCATGGGTTTCCCCCACGAGGCACCTTGTTTTTGATAACCGAGTCAAAAGCTCGACTCGAATCCCCATCAATGTGATCATTTAGGGATAATCATGGTTTGGTCAATTTTTGGTGGGGCTTACATGATAAACAAGGCCCAAAAGTACGTGGAGTACTTTTAAAAATCCGATAAGCGTATACCGGGGTCAAAGATAGCGTCCTCGTTTTCGGATGAAAGACGAGACAACACAACTCCAACACAAATCCCAATGGGATAGAAGAAAATAGGAGAGAAGAAATAGAAGGGTGGGACAATGGGTAAGTCATAACATTGAGCTACTCGAGGTAGACTCGCACCAATCAAATGAAATGTTTTTCCATTTATTGCATCGGTGGAAGACCGAGATTTCCCTATATAAGCAATTCCAGGATCAAATATCTCGTCCTCGGTGGAGAAAGAGGAGGGAACATAAGGGGCTTCCCCCACACTAGGTCCACACAAAGCATCGTCAAAAGGGGAAGACGAGCTTGTAGTACTCAAGACACGCGGTGATGACGGAGTTAGAATAGTAGAAAAATCTTTTAAATTAAATTCAAAATCTTTTCCTTTTTCATCTTTAACACTCTCCTTGTGAAAACCCGATTTGATTATGTCAAAAATATTTGGTGTATCTAAAACAATGTTAGTCACACTAAAAATTCTCACATTTTGAAAGCGTTTTGGTTTAGGTGGTGGCAAGTTTTCAAATCTTTTGTCAACAAAGAAAACCTCCCCATCGGGATCAACGTATTCATCATCCGAAGATTCACTCGAGATTGGAATTATCGGCTTAACACTCTTAACCTCCATCGGCGGAGGGGACGGAACTTCATTTTTATCAACTCCTAAAACTCTATTGGAAATCTTTTGACAAATGTTTTTGATGGGATTGACATTGTACAAAGATGTGATCGAATAAACATGAGAAAGAGTGGAGTTTTGGGTTGCATTAATGACGAGTTCTTCCTCATTGAAACGAAGAGTGATTTTTCTTGCATGCACATCGATAAGTGCTCTCGAGGTATCCAAAAAAGATCGACCTAAAATTAACGGAACTTTAGGATCGATGGGAATATCAACAACAATGAAGTCCACGGGATAATAGAATTTCCCAACTTTCACGAAGACGTCCTCGGCAACTCCACAAGCTAGAATCGTAGAATGATCGGCCATTTCGATTGACATTCTTGAAGGAGTGAGATTTGGAAGATTGAGCGATTTAAAAATCTCTAGAGGCATCAAATTAATACTAGCGCCAAGATCGGCCAAGGCGTAGCATTCTTCCATGTCTTGGATAGCACATGGGATTAAAAACTTTCCAGGATCACCGACTTTTTGAGGTATGCGGCTTAGAAAAACCGATGAACAACTAGACGATTTTTGCAATTTTTCTTTGTTATTCAACATACTTTTGAAGTTCGCGGCAAATCGAGGCATCATGACTAAGGCGTCGGCAAAACTTATATTGAAATGCAAGTCACGAAACATTTTCATAAAGAGTTCAAATTGGTAATTATTTCGTTCTTGTGCCTTCTCCTTGTCTCGTCTTGAAGGGTAAGGTAAAGGTGGTGTGGGTTGGGGCAAATTAGGCATAGGCATCGGCCTTGGAATCTCGGGTTCCATGATTGGTATTGGTGTAACCGTAGGTGTGGTTTGAGCGGTACTTCGTGGGATTGTAATATGCTCCTTTTCGACCATCACCTCGGGTTCTTTCTCTTTTTCCTTCTCCATAGAAGTACTTGGACGAGAAATGGGTTCTTTGAAAGTTTTACCACTACGAGTGGTAATAGCCTTCAATTCTCCTTTCGGGTTCACGATGGTATCACTAGGAAGACCACCCGAAGAAGAGGGCTTACACATGATAGCTTCAAACATTTTAGCCATACTGTCTTCAAACTTAGATTGCCTAGCATCCGCTTTCAACAATTCTTGCTTAATCTCATGTTGACCTTGCTCCATTTTTTGTTGATTTTGTTGGAGTCGTGTGACATTTCCTTCCATTTTATTAGCATGAGTTTTAATTTCATTAGCAAGTTCGTTTTTAAGCTCGTTTTTCAACTCGGATCTTAAGCTAACCATCTCACGTTGCATATTGTCAAACTTAGCATCATTAGCCTTAGCATAATTCAAAAATTCTCCTTGAAGATTTTTGGTGTGATCGTTTTGAAAACCTTGGGCATTAGTTTGAAAATCACGGTTTTGGTTTTGGTTTGAAATTTGCCCATTTCCACTTTGGTAATTACCCTTATTATAATTCCTTTGATTTCCTTGGTAATTTCCACCTTGGTTGTTGTTGTTGCGATAATTATTAGCATTTTGATTGGGTGGAGCTTGATTTGAACGAGAACCTTGACCTATTTGGTTATAAGTTCCCGTGGCTACAAAAGCATTCGAAGTGTTACCATCCGCGGTAATGCACTCGGAAAGATCATGAGCTCCCCCACACGACAAACAACTTTTAGAAACCGCTTTAACCGAAGCGGTGTTGGAAGCTTCTTGAGCCTTCCAATGGGACATAAGGTTTGCAAATCTATCGAAAAATCGGTTTTCTTCATTTGCTTCATCATGTAATGCATTGATACTTTGAGACGATGATGAGCCCCTTTTGGCAACACTCGGTGTGTGACGAGGGCTATAAACCTTAGACCTATTTTCTATGATTTTCAAAGCCTCATTGGTCGTTTTGCACAAAAAATTACCACCCGCGGCGGCATTTAAATAATCTCGTTCATGTTCATTAAGCCCATTATAAAAAGTGTCAATTTGATGCAATTCGGAAAAATCATGGTGTGGACATTCATGTAGCATTTCTTTAAATCTTTCCCAAGCCATTGAAAAACTTTCATTAGGTCTTTGTGTAAAACGTGAAATCTCGTTTTTCAAATGTGTTGTCTTAGATGGTGGAAAAAATTGATTCACAAATTTAGACACGAGATCGGCCCATGTCAAAATCGAATTCGGCGGTTCTTTCTCAAGCCATATCTTGGCGGGTCCATCTAACGAGTAAGGAAACAACATCATCTTAATGGCATCGTGCGGTACATCCTTAAACTTGCTTGTCGCGGTGAGACGATTAAATTGCCTAATGTGATAATGTGGGTTGTCTTTTTCGTGACCGCGAAACTTGTTTGCTTGAAGCATAGACATTAAACCCGTCTTGATCTCAAAGTTCTCCGCAAGGATGGCGGGAATCACAATGGCCTCTCCAAAACCCTCGGTGGGTGCTTGAAGCAACTCCATCATAGTACGATTAGCCATGATAGCTTCTTGTTCTACAATAGGTTCCTCACTTGGAGACTCCTCACTAGATTGAGTGAGTGATTTGTTTCTTCGTTTACGAGCACGTCTAGCTTTAGAGCGAGTTTGCATAAACGTCACGTACAACGAGAAGGCGAGCAAAGAAGATTCTTTTTGGTATTTTGTGTTTTTTCAATCTTTTTTGTGGTTTTTGATTGTATTAACCTTTTTTGGAAATTGGTGAATATATTAAGTAGACAATGAGTCCACAAATCTCCTCACTAATCAAATCTCTTGATTAAAAAGGCCTCAAGGAATGAAAACGATCACGTGGAGTGAACGCCTTTGATGACTTTAGAACGATGGTGGAACACCAAATCGTTCAAGAGGGTTTAATCAAATGGAAACCAAGAAAATATATATGATATGTAATAATACTTTGGGCGGCAAAACCCTCGATTCACTCTCAAAATCAAATACGCACAAGCAAGCGGAGGAAACGAGGCGGCGCGAAGCACTTAAGAGCTTTTTTCCTTTAGGTTGTGAAATACAACCGCCTTATACCCACCTTATAGTTTGTATTATCAAGATTAAGCTTCACGAAAGTATTTATCTATTTTTGCCTTTTTCTTTGGTTTGAGATTCGAATACAATGATCGAGTGATGAAATCCCGGATCAAGGTTGTGATTGCTCACGTATTTGGAGTACTTGTGTATTTATTGTTCTACGTATACAATATAGTAATAATATTCACACAAAAACCGAAAAACGATAATACGTATTAATAGAGTGCTATTAATACAATTACTATTATGGATAGTATAGAAAACAACAATGTTCAATCAAAACACAACACGCCTCCCCGGCAGCGGCGCCATTTTTTGATGTAGTGATTTTGTATATACTTTATTTTAGGAAAAACAAAGCAACACAAAAAGCGGTAAGTATTAACGAGCGGTTTAGGAAAACCACAAGTTATGACCCTTGATGGGGATCGTTCTCTCGAGGAGGCACGTGTGTTGTGTAATGAATGATTGATTATGTTTTTGATTATTAATGAGAAGAAAAGAAGAGAAAATGACGAAGACGAAAAAAATAGAAAAATAAGGCGAAAACACTACTAGAAAGTTACGACGTAAAACGTAAAAAGTGCAAAATTTAAAACTTAAACCTAAAAATTCCTAAAAATTACTAAAAATCCACAATATTATCCTAAGAGTTTACAAAAAATCCAAACTTGCTAAAACCTTTTAATTAATTTAATAATAACTTTTTAATGCTAATTAAAGCCCTAAAAATCACTTTTAAATATTAAAAAGCCCTAAATAAGATTTTATAATTTGTAAAACTCAAAAATGACCTAATTAAACTAAAAACTATTTTTAAAAATTTTAAAACCAAATTAAACTATTTTTAAACTCCTAAAAACTATTAAAATCTATTAAATCTTAAATTAATTCTAAAAATTAATTGAAAAGCCTAAAAATTATTCTACAAAAGGGAAAAGTCCTAATTAATGATATAGAACCTAGGAAAAATGAAAAAGAAATAAAAATAAAACTTTGATTTTTTAATAATAAAATAATATTAAAATAATGCTAAAAATAAAAAGTTCTCAAATAAATTCTAAAAAATTCTAAAAAATCCTAAATATTCTAATTAGAACAAAAATGCAAACCAAATTTCCTGAAACCTATTAAATAATTTTATATTGAATTTTAAAGTTGCTAAAAAACCCTAAAATCTTATAAAATTAAAAATAAGCCAAATTGAAAACCTAATAAGCTGTAAACCTCAAAATGTTATTTTAAAAGCTAAAAATTATTTTTCCCTAAAATAAAAACTCTTTTTACTATTTTTTAATGATTTAATAAAAACCGGGTATTAAATAAATCCTAGAAAATAATTAAATAAAAGGAAAAATATAAAAATAGGCTAGAAAAATCTATAAAGCTATAAAGGTCCTAGGAAAAATAAAAGGGAAACAAAAAGTTAAACAAATAAGCTAGAAAAGCTCAAAATAAGCTACGGTTTTATTATAAGCTAGAAAGAAGAAAATGGGTTAAATAAATAACCACTCCACCCTTGGTCAGTAAAAGACCCAAGGGCAGGATGGTTGTGTTGTTGGTGTGTTGAACGGGATGTTAGGGGTTCGAGGTGCGCAACCCCCCTTTTTACTTCTTTTATTTTTATTTTCTTTCCAAACCAATTGTGACCTTTGCAAGCTTCAAATTTTAATCCAATTTCTATTTAAACACAAGATTAAGCCAAATTGAAGGTTAAAAACGTGACAGATTCACTTTGAACACAAGCAAGTTTTGCCTTGTGGTTTTGCTTTTCTTCACAGATGGATAAACCTCCAAGAGGACTTGGAGGGTGAGATTTTGATGTTGTTTTGGTGACAGAAGGGCACCCTTGTGCTCATAGAAGCACAAGGAGTCAAGCTCAATCAATAATAAACACTTATCACACACAAATGATCACCAAAAACGAATTCACAAGCCAAAGCAAGTTTCTGAGGCAACTTTCTAGGTCTGAGGACTATAGAGCTTATTACATGCACTCTAGTGAGATTTAAATGTCCAAATCAAGCACACAATAGCACCAATCACTACACAAGCAATCTCAATCCCTGAATTACCCTATATCTCAACAGATTTTAAAAATCAAGCATCATTTTTCATGAAAAATCAAGCAGAAAGTGGATGTACAGATTTCTAGCTATGTTTCTCTTTTAAAACCACACAAACTTGTTTCAAATCTGTCCAATCTTACTTCCCAACTAACTTGTAACCTGTATCAACCTATTCCAATAACTCTTAACACTTTTTTCAAAGCTCAACTCAAAATTCTACCCTGCTAAATCCTATATCCAAACACCCTTTTAAATTTTGAAAACCAATTTTTACAAACCAAAACAGTTGAAAAGCTACTCAAACTGATCCTATGATACTCTAGCATGCATCTAAACACAAAAGAACATGAATCAACAACTTTATCAAACAAGTAACACTTAAACCATCAAGAACATACAACCTTCACTTTCTGAGATTTTTAACAAGGTAAAAAGGAATTACCTTAGGTCCTTACTTCCAAGGACCTTGTGGTTGCTTAACCACCTCCTACCAACTCGGGTTGGTGCTGACAAAGATCAACAACAATCTTTAAACCTGCTAAGAAAAAAAATCAAAAAGAAACACAAGTATACAACAATATATTCTGTTTCCCTTTTCTTTCTTAAAAAAAACTTTCACAAAACCTTTTCAAACTTGAAACACACGTTTTAAAAAAATTAACAATCACAAAACACAAATCTGTATTCCACTTTCACTTCCTACAAATTTGTAAGTTCTTGATTCTGACCAAACTTTTTATAAAACCCTTTTGAAAATCAAAACACAAACCTTCACAAATTAATGGAACTCAGCCTTAGCCTTTTCACAATACACAACTTTTAAAAACAATAAAAAGGAATTACACTTGAGATTATCAAACACCAAACTTTTATTTTCTTAAAAAGGAATTACAAGTGAAAATTGCTAAGAAACTAGAACAAGGGCTTACACATGTTGTAAGCTCCTTAAATACTACTAGATAGAAGATTCTAGTTACAAAAACCCTAAGATATGAAATCCCTAACATGCCCTTTGAATTTCAGTCAAATTTGCCTTCACGTGATTGATGTTGATGCACAGCTGTAGCTAGTTTGTCTTGAACTGATCAGGAGCGTTCATTCAAGCTTTGGGAGCACGAAAACCATCTTGGCTGTTGATTGGTATGCAGGATTCGTTTTTTGCCCAAATAGGTGAAGCAGGGGACAAACGTGGGGACCATTTGGGTGGAGGGAAATGGGTTTTGTGAAGTGGGATTGGGTGAGGGTATGTTTAATCATGAATCTGGAGTAGATTAGGGAAAACCCCTTTGAATTAAAGATTTTAGGAATTTAGGGTTTATGGGTTTTGGGTTGGTTAAGAACAGGTTTTAATCTGTTTAGTGGGTGATTAAATTTAAATGGGTGTTTATGGAGGGAAGATTAAATAAATGGTTTAATAACCTGGTGGATTCTGACGTGGGTGGGGTTGATGAGGTGGTGGGAGATGATTGGAGGGGAGGGGTGATGTGGAGTATTGGTTGGCTGGGGTAAATTTGGTGGTCTTGGCAGAATGGCCCCTTGAAGTTACTTGTTTTGTTCATGTTGTAATAAACAGCAAGAAATCCCATTTCCCTTTATAACAAGTTTGAGCAACTTGTCAAAATTGGCACAACAACTTTGTAATCTTGTATCAAGGACCTCAAATGCAAGTTTCTTCATTCTTCAAGGGCTGTTTTTGTAAATACTTGATAATTTAGGGACCTCAATGCATTTTATGAGTTATGCAAGGGTATAAATTGCCAAGTCTTCAAACATGAGGGACCAATGTTGACAATCTTCAATTCTTCAAGGTCATTTTTGGAAAATTCAAAATTGGGCCCGGTTCATTGTGCGACTTCGTTTCCCGTGTTCGTTTTTGATTGATTCTTGTGTTCTTTTGCCAATTCCTCAATATCCGTACCTAAAAATACACAAGTAACAAACACGAGCATATATTTGGTCTATTTTATGATATTTTATGCATTTTAAGGCCGTTTTGGACGATGAGACCATGTATAAAAGCAGTCTCATCAGTCATATGATTTTATATTATATTTGCTTTATTTGATTCGAAGTTTTAAAATTAGGGAAGACTTGTATATGTTTATAAAACCCTAGATTTTATGTTCTTTGAATAAACTGTTATGCCTGTGGCTATTTGATTTAGGTTTTTTTGTACCTACTTGTTTTCATACGTTTTTATATTAATTGTATGTTGTAAACAAGGGTAATTTTTTTTAAGGAAATAAATATGGAGTAAATCATATAAAAGTTAATGAATTGTTTTGAGGTCAAAAATTACATAGAATTGTGTTGATTGATAAATTTCCAATGATAATTTAACGGCCTACTCCTTTTGACAAACTATAAAGTGGGTTTAACGCACCGCTGGTCATAACTTATTTTTGTAGAAATGGTTCAACCCGATAACAACACGTTGAGTTCTGCCTTCAAGACTTATCTTGAACGTCAGGAACTAACTGGCCCAAACTTCAATGATTGGTACCGCTCACTGAGAATTATCTTGAGAGTAGCGGGTAGTTCTGGTTACTTGACTAGGGCGTTTCCTGCGCCCCTTGGCCCTAATGCTACTCCAGTTGAAAGACTGAATTATGAGGCAGGGGTTAAGAAGCATAATGATGTAGCTTGTTTAGTACTCAGAAAAATGGCTCCTTTCTTACAAACAAAGTTTTAACTATTTTCTCCAAATCAAATGCTTGAAGATCTCAAGGAAATGTATGAGAAGCCTTAGGCTGTGGAGATCTACGACTTGGTAGATGCTTTGCACAGTTGTAAGCAAGCCCCTTGGAAACCCGTAAGTGCACATTATCAAGAGATGAAGGGTTACATGGAATAGCTCATCGCACTAGGGAAACCCTACGACAATGATATGGCTATTAACCTAATCAATAGGTCCCTTAATAAGGACTTCAATGATTTCGTTAGTAACTTTAATACGCATTGCGCGGGGAAGATAGTTAATGATTTGCACGCAATGCTCATTGACTACGAGAGGGGTCTAAAAGACAAGGCAAGTACATCTACTTCTACTCCTCCTGTGCTTTATGTACGAAAGGGTAGAGTGAGTAAGCTAAAACCACACGCGAACAAGAAGAAAGGCAAAGGAAAAGGTGATAAGGGAAAACAAGTTGCGACTTATTCAAAACCTAAGCAGAACTTTGTCAAGAAGAGTCAATCTCAAAAGGATGAGACTTGTCACCATTGCAAAGCAAGTGGTCACTCGAAGAGGAACTGCCATCTTTATCTCGATGAGTTGCGAGAAAATAAGAAGAAGGCTGAGCTAAGTGCTGCAACACCTTCTGGTAACTTATTTATGATAGAGTTATTTAATCTTACATACACATCAAATTCCTGGGTATATGATACGGGATGCGGTATTAACATTTGTAATACGCTGTAGGGATTTGAGTTGGAAAGGAAGCTTTCCTATGGGGATCCATTTCTGCAAGTGGGAAATGGCGCACAAGCAGCGGTTGAAGCTATAGGGACATTTAATTTAGTTTTACCTTCAGGTTTAGTACTGATTTTAAATGATTGTCATTATGCACCTACAATTGTTAGGGGTGTCATTTCCTTTTCTTGTATGTTGGATCTTGGATTTATTCACACTATTGATAATAATAGAATTTTTATTTTCAAAGATGGTTTATTCTATTTTTATGCAATTTCTGTGAATGGTGTTTTTGAAATTAACATGCATGATAAAATTCCAAGAGAAAAAATATTTTGTTTTTAGCATGAATAATAAGAGAAAGTTAGACAAAAACTCTTCTTATCTTTGGCATTGTAGACTTGCCCATATTGGGAAGACTCGCATGCAAAAGCTTCAATGTGATGGTCTTTTGGAAAATATCAATGATGAATCATTTGATAAATGTGAGTCTTGTATCTCTTGAAAGATGACCAAGAAACCTTTTAATAGCAATATTGAAAGGGCTACTGAACTACTTGGTTTGATACACAATGATGTGTGTGGACCACTTAGACATGTGTCAAGGAAAGGTGCTAGCTACTTCTTAACATTTACGGATGATTATAGCCGTTATGGTTATGTTTATTTATTTAAGCATAAACATGAGGTATTTGAAACATTCAAAGTGTTTATAGCAGAAGTAGAATTGAAACTAGGAAAATAGATTAAAGCTCTTTGTTCTGATCGAGGTGGTGAATATTTAAGTCAAGAGTTTAAAGATTATTTAAGTGAGAACGGAATTGTTCAGGAACTTAGTTCTCCATATACTCCACAACAAAATGGTGTATCCGAAAGGAGAAATCGTACATTATTTGATATGGTGCGATCTATGTTTAATCTCACAACTTTACCATTATCCTTTTGGGATTATGCTCTAGAATCTTATGTTCGTATTCTTAATATGGTTTCCATAAAGAAGGTTGATAAGACACCATATGAATTATGGCATGGCAAAAATCCATATTTGTCTTATTTAAAGATTTGGGGTTGTGAGGCGTATGTGAAACGTGACTCTAGAGATAAACTCCAACAACGCTCAGTAAAATGTATCTTTGTAGGTTACCCTTAGGAAACTATGGTTTACTACTTTTATTATCCGCCTGAGAACAAGGTTATTGTTGCTAGGTATGGAGACTTACTTGAAAATGATCTTGTAAATCAAGAATTCAGTGGGAGAAATTATTATCTTGAAGAAATTCAAGAAGATACATTGCCTTCTAAAAATACTAGCGAAGAAATTCCAATAGAGCCAGAAAGTCTGAGAGCTCCACCGGAATTAATTCCTCCATGTAGGTCTGGAAGGACTAATACGTGCGCCAAGCAAAACTATGTCTTAACATAGAGGATGATGAGGAGGAAGTAGGGGGTCTTGGTGAACCTGCTAACTATCGATCCGCAATGCTTGATCCAGAAAAGTCTAAATGGATAGTTGCGATGAATGAGGAAATTAAATCCATGAAAGTCAACGATGTTTGGATTCTTATTGATGCGCCTAAAAATGCTAAAATAGTGAAAAGTAGGTGGATTTTCAAGAAGAAAACCAACATGTATGGTGAAGTACAATCCTATAAAGCATAGTTAGTAGCTAAAGGTTTTACTCAAACTTTTGGCGTAGACTACGAGGAGACATTTTCTCCTGTAGCAGACTTACGAGCTATTAGGATTCTCATAGCTATATCAGCATACTATGACTATGAGATATGGCAAATGGATGTTAAAACTGCCTTCTTGAACGGTCGCTTAGATGAAGAAATCTTTATGCAACAACCGGAAGGGTATGTTGATCCTAAATATCCAAAACGTGTATGCAAACTTCAAAGATCTATTTATGGTTTAAAGCAATCATCACGTCAATGGAATAAACGATTTGATGAAGAAATCAAAAAGTTCGGATTTATTCAAAATCGTGATGAGCCATGTGTATATCGCAAATCTAGTAGGAGTGATGTAGTGTTCCTAATTTTATATGTCGATGACATATTAATCATGGGAAGTAACATTCCAAGACTTAAGGAAGTTAAGGATTATCTTGGTAAATGTTTTTCTATGAAGGATTTAGGAGATGTTGTATATATTTTGGGAATTAAAATCTATCGAGATAGGAAAAGACGGTTAATTGGTCTTAGTCAAGATGCTTATATTGATAAAATATTGAAGAAGTATAACATGCATAACTCTAAGAACGGTTTTCAACCTATGGAGGTTAAGCATGCATTAAGTCATGAGTCAGATGCATCAACACCCGAAAAGGTGGCTTACATGCAGAAGGTGCCTTATGCTTCGGCTGTAGGATCTATTATGTATGTTGTAAGATGCACAAGGCCTGATGTGGCGTTTGCTCAGAACTTGGTCAGTCGTTACCAATAGAATCCAGGGAAGCTCCACTGGACTGCTGTTAAACATATACTAAAGTATTTGAGGAGTACGAAAGATATGTTTTTGGTATTCGGGGGTAAACCAGACACAGAACTGAATGTTACATGTTTCTGTGATGCGTCCTGGCAATGTGATAAAGATGCTACAAAGTCTCAGACGGGTTAGGTTTTTGTTATCAATAGAGGAGTAGTTGACTGGAAGAGCACGAAGCAAACAACAATTGTAATGCATGCTACTCAATCTGAGTACATGGCTGCTTCAGAAGCTGCAATGGAAGCTATTTGGATTAGGAAGTTTATTGGAGATGTTGGAGTGATGCATTCAATTAAAGAACCTATTGATATATATATTGTGAAAATTCTGCTGCAATTATATTCGCCAATGATTGTGGAGTCATGAAAGGCGCCAGACACTTTAAACATAGATATCACTACGTTCGAGAACAAGTTGAAGCTTGTGAAATAAAATTAATAAAAGTTCACACAGACGATAACGTAGCTGATCCTTTTACTAAGGCTTTGCCTAGACCAAAGGTAGTTAAGCATGCCAAGGCTATCGGGCTGCAACTAGCTAGCGATTTCATGCAATAAATCTGTGATTAGTATTTGGATAAAGGATGTTAAGACATTATTGAATTGATGAAATAAAGATTGAGTTTCGTTTATTTTCTGTTGTTTATTTTTTTTATCCTATTTTACATGTTTTAATCCATGAATAAATTGTTATGTTCTAAATGTCCGTTATCGATTAATAATATGGGAGTATTATTAAACTAAGACAATTCAAAATAGCGACAGAGTATACTTGAAAGTATATTGGTCAATTTTGAATGATATTTGATGAATCAAATATTGGACTTATCCCAAACTATATGATTTTACTTTATAGATCTTTGTCATTAATTAAATCATAAATAGTTATCCTTAAACCTGAGATACCAGGAAACTGTTACGAATGTAGTGTGTTTCTGTGAGATAACCTAACGCTAAACGTAACTGGTAGCTACAAGGATTATTTTCAGAAGTGTTGCAAAGTTTGTAAGTTTCGCTTGTAGTCAAAATGGATTTGTTTCCTTCTATTTTGAAGTATAATACATTTGGGCCCCTCAGGGGAGTAGTAAGATGTTTGTGTGGCCGCACCCAAATTTGTTTTAATAATATTGCTATATCCGTAAACGAGAAACATAATGGTTAATGAAAGGAATGACTTAGATCCATATCCTATTAACGTTGTATTTGAAATGAAAGGTGATAGGTGTGAAAACACCCATCCTTTTACCACTTAATTATAATAATAACTAAGCCCAAACGTGTATTTTACGTCGTAAATGTCGGAATTATGCTTGGTTTGTGTTTTTATTGTGTTTTAGGACCAAAAGATGAAAAAGGAAGAAAACACGGGCTTTTATCGAAGAAAACGAGAAAAGACGAAGTCAAAAGATCAAGAGTGCAAAAAGAACGGAAGTCCAAGGCCTATTCTGAAGATTTATCGAAGAAAAAGTCTAAAGACAGAAGTTTAATGAAGTCGAAGAACCAAGTCTAATTAAAGAAGAAAATTATAAGACGAGTTCAAATTATATCGACAAATCCCGAGACGACGTCGAGAAAGACAAAGAATTTAAATCGAGTCGAGACAAGAAGAAAGAAGGAAGAAAGCACCAACATTTTACTCCTCCTATAAATACCCTCCTAATGTGTCATTAGGAGGGGGTTAGTTAGTTTAGATTAGGAGTAGGAGTAGATTACTTTCTCTCTCTAGATTTATTTCATGTTCTTAAGCTTTTCTTTCAAGTTTTCTTAATCTTTAATCTTTTATCTTGTACTTTTGAATCTTTAATCTTTATCTTATTTCAAGCTTTTTACAATCATTCTCATTCTACATTTCTTGATCTTTTTAATTATGTTTGATTCGAAATATTCTTTGATTTTGTTTAATCTTGATGTTTGATTGATTAAAAAGTTTATCTTTTTATCAATCTTTAAGTTTTTATACAACTTAAGCTTTGAGCTTTTCATGCTTATTGGCTTATCTTGTATTTAGCTTATTTACTTTTTTAGTTTTCTTAAAAAGTTTAGTCTTTTTAAAGTTTGATTCATAAAGTTTGCTTATTTCGTATTTTAAAAGTTTTCAAATTTGTGCTTATTGAGTTGGTTAAGTTTTTGTTAAGTGTCCTTTTTAGAAGTTGTTAGCCTCAAAATATTGAGTCAAACAAGAATGCTCGGTCATAGGTTATTATTGTAACATTAGTTAGAACGTTGTAATAGGTAGTTAATTAGTCGTGGTTTACGGCCTTGGATTTAAACTAATTAAAGTCCAATAGACAAGCCCGGTCCAATATATAGCCCATTATAGCCCGCGTGTGGGTGGACTATATATATTACCCTCCTAGCATGTTAGGAGGGTTGGTTATTCACTTGATTCTTTCCTTAATCTAATATTCAACAAGTTAATCCTCTCCTCCTCTCTACTTTCTCTCGCTACTTTCTCTCTCTAGAATTCATCTTCTTCATCTATTTTCTTTCTTTCTTCCTTGCTTAATCATCACAAAAATAAGGGACAACAATTGGTATCAATCGCCATGGGGTAGTTTTGTGATTCGTTGTTGATTTTACTTGGTTCGTGTGATTTTCTCCTATAATCATCTCGAATTCAAGATTTTTTTTGTGTTTTCCATGCTCTAAATCTTGATATAAATCTTCTACATAGTTGTGGTAGGGATTTGGTCGCATTTGGTTGGTTCAAGTCACGGTTTTCTTGTCGAAAATCTCATATTTTTACCTAAAAATCTCGAAATAGTACTATTATTCCGATCAGTGTCATCGGAAAAGGGATTAGTGGTTCCGATCAGTCGCATCAGAAAAGGGTTTAAACATTCCGACCAGCTTTTCCGATCACATTCCGACTGGACTTAAAATATTCCGATTGCATTCTGATTTTGTATTCTGACAAGGTTCTTTCCAACATCATTCCAACAAGGGATTCCGATTGCATTCCGATTAGGACATTCCGACATCATTCCGACAAGGGATTCCGATTGCATTCCGATTAAGACATTCCGACATCATTCCGACGAAGGGATTCCGATTGTATTCCGATTAAGACATTCCGACATCATTCTGACGAAGGGATTCCGATTGTATTCCGATTAAGACATTCCGACATCATTCCGACAAAGGGATTCCGATTGCATTCCGATTAGGACGACATCATTCCGAAAAGGGAACATTCCGATTGTATTCCGATTAGGGGACATTCCGATTTTGGTATTCCGATTAGAACATTCCGACAAGGTTGTTCAGATTAGGACACATTCCGATGGACATTCCGATGCTATCTTTTGCTAAAAAATTTTCGAGTATTTTTTAGACTTAGCCACCATCTAGACTAGTTTCGAAACATAGTTTACACGAAGATAAAAAAAAAGAGTTTTTTGGCGGAAAAACCCAAGTAAAATTTATTTTTTCCTAGACCATTTTAGGCCATTTAAGCTTCGATTTTATTAAAATTTTTCATTTTTCAAACTTTTTCCCTACTAGTTATTGGCTATTGCTAACTCGTTTTCAAAATTTGGTTATTCAAATTTCTTGGTTTACCGTTTTAGTCGGACTGAGGAATTTATTGTCGGACTGAGAAAAAATTTCATCAACAGAGAGAGACGATCATCATGCCAACGATTAATGCGGTTACTGAAAGTTCAGACGTGAAAGACCTCGAAATGGAACGACTACAACAACAGATATGTTTTTTGAAAAAAAAACGCCATGGACGGTTTTAGAGTACTTCAAGATTCTTTTCAGCGCCTTTCAAAAGTCTTGTTCGACTTACGTGAATCCAATGGCACTTGAACAAAACAGTTTAAGTCCCGATCCACAACGACAAACGACTTCCGTTCAAAACCGCACGGAACTCAGAACTCAAGACCACAACAATGAACCGTCAATTTCAACGCTGATTTCAGAAAATGTTCCTAGAGCTGATATGACAGTCGACACGACAATTGAAGAGTTGGAAATGTTATATGGACCAATGTATGATGAATATTTCACGGGGGAGAAACAAATGTATCGAAGTCTTCCGCTGTCACCCATGATAAGAATGATGATACCGATCATCGTCAACAACCGGATACAACTTCATCTACTTCCACACGGGTTGCTGCAGATTTACCTCCTCAGAATATCACTTCAACAATCGATCCTACAACATCCACAAATACTGTCATTGCTCCAGAGAACACAAATCAAGCAGACGATGCATTATCTGATGAAGACGAATTTATCAACCCATTCGGTACACCGGTACACGAAACTGGAGAGTCTTCTACTCGCCATGTTGATCCGTCAAATATGCATACGTTTTACCAACGACATCCTTAAACACATCAGTGGACCCGAGATCATCCATTGGTTCACATAATTGGAAACCCTTCACAACCCGTTCGTCTAAGACGACAGCTTCACACCGATGGCGATGTTTGTATGTTCGCACTCGTGTTCTTGACACTATTCATAATTGTGCTCTTTATTTACTTCACGTCCTTGTTCTAAGTTCACGACTTGCTTTCACGCTCGTGTTCATGACACTATTCACCTTCATGATCGTATCTTGGCTTACGATTTTACGTTCATTTTTCTCATTCTGGGAAGTTTTGCAAGAACTTGAGAGACCAGACC
Source organism: Glebionis coronaria (assembly GCA_025667525.1). NCBI lineage: Eukaryota > Viridiplantae > Streptophyta > Magnoliopsida > Asterales > Asteraceae > Glebionis > Glebionis coronaria. The sequence continues at coordinate 489,834,489 of CM046877.1, forward strand.
CAAGTTTAGTATAACTCCCTATCCTCAGATAGACGTCTCTCATCATATTCTATGTCTCACCTTGTAACGTTTGGCGTTACCGCCATTATATTCTATGTTCACGATATGTTTCACATGTCATGTTCATTCCACATTCCTCATATCATGATCAAGATATGTTACACGTATAATGGATCACGATATGTTTACTCATACTACACTCGCCATATCTCCACGTAGCACGTTCAAATTTTTTTCACGTATCACGTTCAAAATTTTTCACGTACTACGTTTCTTTATGTCTCGCGCATCGTTTCTAATTATCAGTTAAGTCAGATTGTCTTGCATCGTAACGTTTCAGTTACCCTTGCACGTTAACTCTTATTTTTTCTTACCTCGATCGAATTTAGGGGATCTACCTTCCGTTGATAACCAAGAATTTCTTCGCATTACAAGTCAAGGTCAGGAGGACCAAGATTTATCATTAGTGTCAAGATCTTCTGAAGGAACCGTTCCAAGAGGGAGGCCACTTGGAAACGGACAAGTTCATCCGGACTTTATCCATTTTTCTCTTATCAACTAGATATGTCCTTCCAGTCACGTCACGTTCCATGTCCTTTCAAGACATGTCATGTTCCGCGTTCCTTCTGCCAGGAAACCTGCAAGTTCATTTATCTTACATACCCTCTCAGTTTGATTCGGGTATGTTTCTCTTTCAGTTTACGTTATCTATAATTCGGGGACGAATTATTCTTTTTAGGGGGGAAGAGTTGTAAAACCCGCATGCTTTTACCATGAATAGTACCCATTAGATCGTACGTACTAGATTAAGACTTTCCTTATATAGCATGTTTACGTTCGCGAATAGGAATTTTAAGTATTACGTACGTGTTAGAACACGATAAGTATTTATTACGTATGAACACACGATAATTATTCAAATAATAATTATAATCACGAACATGCGATCATGGAATCATGAACGTAATTTAATCACGAGCTAATATTAATTACGTATACATATTTATTACGAACACGAATAAATATATTAAGTCACGATCGATAAATAATTAAAACACGTAAAACACGAACACGAGAACACACGTATTAATTAGACACGGAAAATGATCGTGTTACCCCATGTAGGCCCCATATGCCACGAAATTAGGAAGGAGGATGGGCCAAGCCCATCAAATTTTACTAACATGGGGTAAAAGGTAAAATCTTGTTTCATTTTTCACTTTACAGTAAACTAAACAAAAACCCTAAAAGATTTTTCTCCTTCCTCCCTGTCCTCTCTTTTGGCCGCCACCTATAACAACAAGAAAGGGGGTGCTTAGTTGATTTTGATCTTGAATCTTGTACGTGTGTTTGTGTGTGTTCATCCTCGTTAGATCCACGCATTCGGTACATTCTTTTATCCTTTTCTTTTTGATTTGATCTAATAAAATAATCAAGAACATGATGTTTTTAAAACCTAATTAAAAACATAGATTAAACATGTAAACTGGTTTTTGGAATAAATCAAAAAGGGTTGTTTTAGGGGTGTTTGTTGGCCGGCGCCTAAACCGAACCCCAAGGGGGTCTCGGTTTGGCTACTCGACCACCACCGAGACCATATGGTCCCGGTTGGGTGGTGTGGGTCCCACGGCAGCAGCAGGACAAGGGGAACCCCGAAGTAGTTCGGGGTATGGTGTCGATTTCATGTCCGGTTCATGGTTTCTAGTCAAGATCCGGTTCATGGTTTATGTTAAGATTATTTTTTTTATAATCATATGTTAAATTAAATTAATAAATATGACATGATTAATTTAATAAACATGACTTAGGTTATATTAATTATTAAAATCATGAAATTATTAACCTAAGTAGTTTATATTTTCTAGACTTATAATTAATTAATTATTTAAAAGCCATGGTTATAATTAATTAATTAACATGACTTAGGTTATATTATTAATAAATAATAATACATGTTTTAACCTAAGTATTTAACTTTATTTAATAAAAAACATGATATACTTTAATTAAATATTTTAACCTATAGTTTATTTAAATTACATGAAATAATTAATAAACTATACATTATATCATTATGACTTAGAAAATAATCATGAAATCACTTAGGCTTATATATTTAGCATATTTACCCAGCTTATATCTAATTATGGAAACTTTCTATTTTTAGAAACTTATTTAATTCAGGCAGCTAATCTATTTATGGAAACTTTATATTTTTAGAAACTATTTAATTAAGGCTGCTGATCTATTTATGGAAACTTTCTATTTATAAAAACTTATCTATTTTAAGCAGTAATTCTATTTTTGGAAACTTTCTATTTTTGGAAACTTTCTATTTTTGGAAACTTTCTATTTTTGGAAACTTTCTATTTTTGGAAACCTGCTATTTTTGGAATGTTACTTATTATTACACAGTAAGTATAATAATACATGAAATACAAGAAATACTTAATCAGAATAGACATAATATAAGATAAACACAGTTTAAGGCTTAAAACAGTAAAACATGATATGAACATATAAAATAAGCTAAGACATGACATAAAACCAGTTGCGTATTTAGTAAGCAGATACTTATTCATGTACGTATTTATGTAGCGTTAGTGATACCGAAGTAGGATTCTTCTCAGTTCATCTTCTTCGTTCACTGGACATAAGGTACGGATTCCCGTCCTTTCAGTATGGACATTCTTTCCTTATTAGGATTCCCCGTATGCAGCCAACTGTTTTCCCAGTATTTTTTTTATATGTTTTTTAATTGCTTATGTTTAATTAGAATACCTAAAGCCATATACATGTATGACCAGTTTCACCTAGTTAGGGAGATACCATAACCATAACATTGGAGGCACCAATGTTATGACTTCACCACGGCGGAATGATTGCTCGTGGCGTCCCTGCAGCTTTTGGCCATATTATTATATTTATCATGTGGGGCGTATGGGTGCATCCTAGTTACATGTTTTAGTCAGGATTTCATGGTGAATGTGATGTGTGCCTTGCATCTTTCACAAGGAGCTGATCCCTCCTACCTAGAACCAGTATATTAAATTAGAGGCAGCCCCTCTAATTTGCATGATGAGGTCACCCCTCCAAGTATTCATGCACGGTGGATTTTCATGACCTATATTGGCTAATGGTAAAATATGTTAAACAGTTTTCATAAGATAAACATAAGGCTTTTCAAACTATAAAACCAGTTTTATGAACATGTTCCAGGTTTTCCAGGACTTATACATTTCCGCTGCTATTAAGTCTCTATTATGTTTTAGTCATTTATATTATGTCTATATCCGTGCACTGAGCGTTTTGCTCAGCCGTTACTTTCCTTTCCATGTCCCAAAACGGCAGGTACCCTAGGAAAGACTCGAGCATTTGGAGGACGTGCATAGGATGGAAGTTGCTAGAGACTTCTTTTCCTTTTTGCCTTCATATACTTTTGCTTGCTTAGTCTTTCATTCATTTCTTTTACTTTATTATGTTTTGGGCTTATGTTTGGGAACCGATGTTTGATTCCGGTTATCCCTATGGTCATGTAATGTTCCAGACATTTATCCTTGTATGCTTTGATGACACGCCATAATTATGCGTGAAATTCCATTTATCAAAATGGGGTGTTACAATTATGGTATCAGAGCCAAGGCTTCGACCTGTATGCTCTAAAACTCGACCTGTGACTAGTGGGTAGTCACCAGGAGCTTCCTAAGCCAATGTTTGTTATTCTACGTATTGATGTTTTCAGCGCATTGTTGCTTTAACCATGATGTTTTCAGCACCTTGATGTTTTCATCGATATTGTTTTACTAATATGGATGGACAATCGTCATTCATATTTAGTTATGTGTCATTGTTTCATGCATAATGTTCCTCGTGAACTGTGACTATGTGGACTGAACCCCAGTAGTTCATAATTAGTCACATAAAATTTTTTTTCTGATAAGTTTTGACAGATAAGTTTCATTTATTTATGTTTCATGTATCATTGTTGCAGGGATTATGACTAAGTAATGGTTGGTACAGGACTGGCCCTATTTAGTCGCATGTGCTTTTATCGAAACTTTTAACTTTGGGACCGACCCATAGGCGTCCCCTCGCCATGTCTTTTGTTTTGGGACTGACCCATAGGCGTCCCCTCGCACATATAAAGGTTTTTATAAACTAAATTACGCATTCATGCATTGTTTTTCATGCATAAATTTTTTTTTATCATAATTTATTGGCATAAATTTTTTTTGTCCCCTCATAAGTTACTATGTTTTTATGTCAAGTATGTTTTTATACTTTCATGGTTAAACTCAGTTTCATGCTGATTATGTTATACACTCCTTCATGTTAAATCGTTTCATGTTTCTTCATGATAATTCCGTCTTCATGTGGATTACGTCTTACGCCTCTTTTGTTATTATGCCTTCATGCAAGACATTGTTGGATTTCATTGAATTCTGCTTTCATGACAGATATGGTTGGTTTTCATCGATCATGCTGTCAGGCAAATCATCGTTGAATTTTTGTGTAACCACACTTTAACGTTTCTCGATATAACCAAAATGATGTCTATGCTAATACTGCCAGGTTATCATGATGGTTTTCCTAACCGTTTAACCGATATACTTTCCTTAAATCATGATAAATGATCGACCCCATACCGATCATTTCATGTGCATTCCACGTGTACTCCACGTACCGTATTTCATGTGTATTACATGTACCTTAATCTATGTGTATTCCACTTGCAATACTTCACGAGTATTCGCTAGTCGATTCAGAATCATCTCAGGCGTATTTTCAATTGCTGATATTCTACAAGATTGCTGATGTCGCTCATAACTTGGAGATGTTACTAAAGGTTGATGCTGCTAACGTTCGGAGACGCTACGAGATGCGAATGCTGTTCACAACCTGGAGATCCTACAAGACGAAGACAAAGGCGTCGGAGCAAAATAATTGGACGAGAAGATGCTTCACCATCAGACGATTTCCATCAATCATTGTCCCTAATTCTTAGTTACATGTCACACGTCATTCGGCTGTCATTTCAGCCATATGAGTGCAAACCGGTACCAGCCGGCCACTCAGCTGAATAGTTACATGAATCACGGTCATGAGAATGACCATCATGAAACTGACAGACAGGACGATAGTAACCACTACTATGACAGCAACTATCATAGAGATCGCAATCGAGGCTCCGGCCGCGGACGTGATCAGACATACAAATGATCAGTAGTCCAACCGATCCGCCAATTCTGGCATAATAACCTAATATTGTAGTTCTATTGTTTTACGTCTCGAGACACATGTCAAGACATCAGTTAAGACACATGTCTCACGTATACTTTCTGAAGACACATGTCAAGACACTAGTCAAGACATATGTCATGCTTATAGTTCCAAGACACGAGTCAAGACACATGACTCACGTCCAACTATGGAACATTTCTAAGAAATTCAAGGTACCCTCCAAGGGTATATCCATTTTGTTGTGCCACGTATTAATCAGGACACAAGAATTTCAATACCATTACCAGCGCATCAGTGAGAACTGTCACGTTGTCGATGTCACTTTCATTTCTTTCACCATATCTCATAGATTCATGACCATGAAGGACGCCTTTCGTATTCCCACGTATACGAAGATTTTCCTTCAGCTTAATGATGAGATCCAAGCTGCTAACGCATTTCCTCGGACAGACACGAGATGAATTTTATCCTAATTATGGACTATGAACAGCACACCATGCTACGATTCATAATTATGTACAGTAATGTTCAGGCTCCTGAATACATTCAGCTTGATTTTCCATCAGAAAAATCTATACAATTATTTATGCTTACAAGCATGTGCGTTTTTAGCCATGGTCGCTAAATTTTCTAGCTGTCAGTAAGACACGACTACTTAAGTCCTTTTACGCATAGCCAGTTGATTATTCCAAAATCTTCCTATACATTTCAGAAGAACCTACAAGGAGAAGAATGGTACCATGAGATTATGTGTCCACTACCGTCGATTTAAATAAATCACCATTCATGACCGTTATTCTCCTCCACGTACTGACAACATGTCCAATCGACCTTATAGTGTTAATCACTTTTCCAAGATCGAAATCATGATCATGCTGCCAACAGTGACGAGTGAAAAAGCAGGACATGTCCATGACTGCTATTCGTACACGACTCGGTCATGCTAGATTTATGATTTTGAATTAGTCTCATCAATGCTCCAACGGCATTATAAGAATGAGTTTCCATGAACTCATAGCAAATTCATCAGTGTTTTCATTAAGGATAACCTGATTTTCTTTAAGCCCAAAGAAGAATAGGAAGACCATATCTGCACTATGTTGCAAATTCTATGACAAGAGAAATTTTACCCTAGAAGTTTTTCCAATATCAATTCTATTTGATTTGACACGCTGAATCACATGGGTTTCTACGGTTAATCTTACCATGACTCAGCTTATGCGTAAAGGAGAGAACCCTACACTACATTAGGTATTCTATAAAATCCTACGCTAGGAGAAGTCTAGATTCAGAGACTCAGAGTTTCGCAAACTCCTATGTATCAAGTTCTACGAAGCAAGATACACTTACGTTCATATCTAAGTACCTGACATACCAACAGGTTAAGATAGGACACCAACAAACTGGGATGTTTTTCATCATCTGAAATTGTGAATTGAAATGGGACAAGATCTCCATGGATTTTGGTTACCAGATTAACGCAAACTCAGAAGAAGCATGATGCTATCTGAGTTATTACAAACAGTTTGATCAAGTCTGCAGAATCCTTACATCCGCAAGGAATTCAGAACCAAGAGATTGATCGGACATGTCCCAGCAAAGGATCATCCGATCACTTGGCAATTCCTCAGTTACCGGGTCAGAAAAATATTCATAATTGTGCTCCTTATTTACTTCACGTCCTTGTTCTAAGTTCACGACTTGCTTTCACGCTCGTGTTTATGACACTATTCACGTTCATGATCGTATCTTGGCTTACGATTTTACGTTCGTTTTTCTCATTCTGGGAAGTTTTACAAGAACTTGAGAGACCAGACCCAAGTTTAGTATAACTCCCTATCCTTAGATAGACGTCTCTCGTCATATTCTATGTCTCACCTTGTAACGTTTGGCGTTACCGCCATTATATTCTATGTTCACGATATGTTTCACATGTCATGTTCATTCCACGCTCCTCATATCATGATCAAGATATGTTACACGTATCATGGATCACGATATGTTTACTCATACTACACTCGCCATATCTCCACGTAGCACGTTCAAATTTTTTTCACGTATCACGTTCAAAAAATTTCACGTACTACGTTTCTTTATGTCTCGCGCATCGTTTCTAATTATCAGTTAAGTCAGATTGTCTTGCATCGTAACGTTTCAGTTACCCTTGCACGTTAACTCTTATTTTTTCTTTCCTCGATCGAATTTAGGGGATCTACCTTCCGTTGATAACCAATAATTTCTTCGTATTCCAAGTCAAGGTCAGGAGGACCAAGATAAATTAGTGTCAAGATCTTCTGAAGGAACCGTTCCAAGAGGGAGGCCACTTGGAAACGGACAAGTTCATCCGGACTTTATCCGTTTTTCTCTTATCAACTAGATATGTCCTTTCAGTCACGTCACATTCCATGTCCTTTCAAGACATGTCACGTTCCGCGTTCCTTCTGCCAGGAAACCCGCAAGTTCATTTATCTTACATACCCTCTCAGTTTGATTCGGGTATGTTTCTCTTTCAGTTTAAGTTATCTATAATTCGGGGACGAATTATTCTTTTTAGGGGGGAAGAGTTGTAAAACCCGCATGCTTTTACCATGAATAGTACCCATTAGATCGTACGTACTAGATTAAGACTTTCCTTATATAGCAAGTTTACGTTCGCGAATAAGAATTTTAAGTATTACGTACGTGTTAGAACACGATAAGTATTTATTACGTATGAACACACGATAATTATTCAAATAATAATTATAATCACGAACATGCGATCATGGAATCATGAACGTAATTTAATCACGAGCTAATATTAATTACGTATATATATTTATTACGAACACGAATAAATATATTAAGTCACGATCAATAATTAATTAAAACACGTAAAACACGAACACGAGAACACACGTATTAATTAGACACGGAAAATGATCGGGTTACCTCATGTGGGCCCTATATGCCACGAAAATAGGAAGGAGGATGGGCCAAGCCCATCAAATTTTACTAACATGGGGTAAAAGGTAAAATCTTGTTTCATTTTTCACTTTACAGTAAACTAAACAAAAACCCTAAAAGATTTTTCTCCTTCCTCCTTGTCCTCTCTTTTGGCCGCCACCTATAACAACAAGAAAAGGGGTGTTTAGTTGATTTTGATCTTGAATCTTGTACGCGTGTTCGTGTGTGTTCATCCTCGTTAGATCCACGCATTCGGTACATTCTTTTATCCTTTTCTTTTTGATTTGATCTAATAAAATAATCAAGAACATGATGTTTTTAAAACCTAATTAAAAACATAGATTAAACATGTAAATTGGTTTTTGGAATAAATCAAAAAGATTTGTTTTAGGGGTGTTTGTTGGCCGGCGCCTAAACCGAACCCCAAGGGGGTCTCGGTTTGGCTACTCGACCACCACCGAGACCTTATGGTCCCGGTTGGGTGGTGTGGGTCCCACGGCAGCAGCAAGACAAGGGGAACCCCGAAGTGGTTCGGGGTATGGTGTCGATTTCATGTCCGGTTCATGGTTTCTAGTCAAGATCTGGTTCACGGTTTATGTTAACATTATTTTTTTATAATCATATGTTAAATTAAATTAATAAATATGACATGATTAATTTAATAAACATGACTTAGGTTATAATAATTATTAAAATCATGAAATTATTAACCTAAGTAGTTTATATTTTCTAGACTTATAATTAATTAATTATTTAAAAACCATGGTTATAATTAATTAATTAACATGACTTAGGTTATATTATTAATAAATAATAATACATGTTTTAACCTAAGTATTTAACTTTATTTAATTAAAAACATGATATACTTTAATTAAATATTTTAACCTATAGTTTATTTAAATTACATAAAATAATTAATAAACTATACATTATATCATTATGACTTAGAAAATAATCATGAAATCACTTAGGCTTATATACTTAGCTTATTTAACCAGCTTATATCTAATTATGGAAACTTTCTATTTTTAGAAACTTATTTAATTCAGGCAGCTAATCTATTTATGGAAACTTTCTATTTTTATAAACTATTTAATTAAGGCACCTGATCTATTTATGGAAACTTTCTATTTATAGAAACTTATCTGTTTTAAGCAGTAATTCAATTTTTGGAAACTTTCTATTTTTGGAAACTTTCTATTTTTGGAAACTTTCTATTTTTGGTAACTTTCTATTTTTGGAAACTTTATATTTTTGGAAACTTTCTATTTTTGGAAACCTGCTATTTTTGAAAAGTTACTTATTATTACACAGTAAGTATAATAATACACGTAATACCAGAAATACTTAATCAAAATAGACAGAATATAAGATAAACACAGTTTAAGGCTTAAAACAGTAAAACATGATATGAACATATAAAATAAGCTAAGACATGACATAAAACCAGTTGCGTATTTAGTAAGCAGATACTTATTCATGTACGTATTTATGTAGCGTTAGTGATACCGAAGTAGGATTCTCCTCAGTTCATCTTCTTCGTTCACTGGACATAAGGTACGGATTCCCGTCCTTTCAGTATGGACATTCCTTCCTTATTAGGATTCCCCGTATGCAGCCAACTGTTTTCCCAGTATTTGTTTTATATGTTCTTGAATTGCTTATGTTTAACTAGAATACCTAAAGCCATATACATGCATGACCAGTTTCACCTAGTTATGGAGGTACCATAACCATAACATTGGAGGCACCAATGTTATGACTTCCCCACGGCGGAGTGATTGCTCGTGGCATCCCTTCAGCTTTTGGCCATATTATTATATTTATCATGTGGGGCGTATGGGTGCATCCTAATTACATGTTTCAGTCAGGATTTCATGGTGAATGTGGTGTGTGCCTTGCATTCTTCACAAGGAGCTGATCCCTCCTACCCAGAACCAGTATATTAAATTAGAGGCAGCCCCTCTAATTTGCATGATGAGGTCACCCCTCCAAGTATTCACGCACGGTGGATTTTCATGACCTATATTGGCTAATGGTAAAATATGTTAAACAGTTTTCATAAGATAAACATAAGGCTTTTCAAACTATAAAACCAGTTTTATGAACATGTTCCAGGTTTTCCAGGACTTATACATTTCTGCTGCTATTAAGTCTCTATTATGTTTTAGTCATTTATATTATGTCTATATCCATGCATTGAGCGTTTTGCTCAGCCGTTACTTTCCTTTCCATGTCCCAAAACGGCAGGTACCTTAGGAAAGACTCGAGCATTTGGAGGACGTGCATAGGATGGAAGTTGCTAGAGACTTCTTTTACTTTTTTCCTTCATATACTTATGCTTGCTTAGTCTTTCATTCATTTCTTTTACTTTATTATGTTTTGGGCTTATGTTTGGGAACCGATGTTTAATTCCGGTTATCCCTATGGTCATGTAATGTTCCAGACATTTATCTTTGTATGCTTTGATGACACGCCATAATTACGCGTGACATTCCATTTATCAAAATGGGGTGTTACAATTATGGTATCAGAGCCAAGGCTTCGACCTGTAGGCTCTAAAACTCGACATGTGACTAGTGGTAGTCACAAGGAGCTTCCTAAGCCAACGTTTGTTATTCTACGTATTGATGTTTTCAGCGCATTGTTGCTTTAACCATGATGTTTTCAGCACCTTGAGGTTTTAACCTTGATGTTTTCATCGATATTGTTTTACTAATATGGATGGAAAACCGTCATTCATATTTAGTTATGTGTCATTGTTTCATGCATAATGTTCCTCGTGAACTGTGACTATGTGGACTGAACCCCAATAGTTCATAATTAGTCACATAAAAATTTTTTCTGATAAGTTTTGACAGATAAGTTTCATTTATTTATGTTTCATGTATCATTGTTTCAGGGATTATGACTAAGTAATGGTTGGTACGGGACTGGCCCTATTTAGTCGCATGTGCTTTTATCGAAACTTTTAACTTTGGGACCGACCCATAGGCGTCCCCTCGCCATGTCTTTTGTTTTGGGACCGACTCATAGGCGTCCCCTCGCACATATAAAGGTTTTTATAAACTACATTACGCATTCATGCATTGTTTTTCATGCATAAATTTTTTTTTCTCATGATTTATTGGCATAAATTTTTTTTTGTCCCCTCATAAGTTACTATGTTTTTATACTGTCATGGTTAAACTCAGTTTCATGCTGATTATGTTATACACTCCTTCATGTTAAATCGTTTCATGTTTCTTCATGATAATTCCGTCTTCATGTGGATTACGTCTTACGCCTCTTTCGTTATTATGCCTTCATGCAAGACATTTTTGGATTTCATTGAATTCTGCTTTCATGACAGTCATGGTTGGTTTTCATCGATCATGCTGTCAGGCAAATCATCGTTGAATTTTTGTGTAACCACACTTTAACGTTTCTCGATATAACCAAAATGATGTCTATGCTAATACTGCCAGGTTATCATGATGGTTTTCCTAACCGTTTAACCGATATACTTTCCTTAAATCATGATAAATGATCGACCCCATACCGATCATTTCATGTGCATTCCACGTGTACTCCACGTACCGTATTTCATGTGTATTACATGTACCTTAATCCATGTGTATTCCACTTGCAATACTTCACGAGTATTCGCTAGTCAATTCTGAATCATCTCAGGCGTATTTTCAATTGCTGATATTCTACAAGATTGCTGATGTCGCTCATAACTTGGAGATGTTACTAAAAGTTGATGTTGTTGACGTTCGGAGACGCTACGAGATGCGAATGCTGTTCACAACCTGGAGATCCTACAAGACGAAGACAAAGGCGTCGGAGCAAAGCAATTGGACGAGAGGATGCTTCACCATCAGACGATTTCCATCAATCATTGTCCCTAATTCTTAGTTACATGTCACACGTCATTCGACTATCATTTCAGCCATATGAGTGTAAACCGGTACCAGTCGACCACTCAGCTGAATAGTTACATGAGTCACGGTCATGAGAATGACCATCATGAAACTGACAGACCGGACGATAGTAACCACTACTATGACAACAACTATCGTATAAATCGCAACCGAGGCTCCGGCCGCGGACGTGATCAGACATACAAATGATCAGTAGTCCAACCGATCCGCCAATTCTGGCATAATAACCTAATATTGTAGTTCTATTATTTTACGTCTCGAGACACATGTCAAGACATCAGTTAAGACACATGTCTCACGTATACTTTCTGAAGACACATGTCAAGACACCAGTCAAGACATATGTCATGCTTATAGTTCCAAGACACGAGTCAAGACACATGACTCACGTCCAACTATGGAACATTTCTAAGAAATTTAGGGTACCCTCCAAGGGTATATCCATTTTGTTGTGCCATGTATTAATCAGGACACAAGAATTTCAATACCATTACCGGCGCATTAGTGATAACTGTCACGTTGCCGATGTCACTTTCATTTCTTTCATCATATCTCATAGATTCATGACCATGAAGGACGCCTTTCGTATTCCCACGTATACGAAGGTTTTCCTTCAGCTTAATGATGAGATCCAAGCTGCTAACGCATTTCCTCGGACAGACACGAGATGAATTTTATCCTAATTATGGACTATGAACAACACATCATGCTACGATTCATAATTATGTACAGTAATGTTCAGGCTCCTGAATACATTCAGCTTGATTTTCCATCAGGAAAATCTGCACAATTATTTATGCTTACAAGCATGTGCGTTGTTAGCCATGGTCGCTAAATTTTCTAGTTGTCAGTAAGACACGACTACTTAAGTCCTTTTACGCATAGCAGTTGATTATTCCAAAATCTTCCTATACATTTCTGAAGAACCTACAAGGAGAAGAATGGTACCATGAGATTATGTGTCGACTACCGTCGATTTAAATAAATCACCATTCATGACCGTTATTCTCCTCCACGTATTGACAACATGTCCAATCGACCTTATAGTGTTAATAACTTTTCCAAGATCGAACTCATGATCATGCTGCCAACAGTGACGAGTGAAAAAGCAGGACATGTCCATGACTGCTATTCATACACGACTCGGTAATGCTAGATTTATGATTTTGAATTAGTCTCATCAATGCTCCAACGACATTATAAGAATGAGTTTCCATGAACTCATAGCAAATTCATCAGTGTTTTCATTAAGGATAACCTGATTTCCTTTAAGCCCAGAGAAGAACAGGAAGACCATATCTACACTATGTTGCAAATTCTGAGACAAGAGAAATTTTACCCTAGAAATTTTTCCAATATCAATTCTATTTGATTACAGTGACACGCTGAATCACATGGGTTTCTACGGTTAATCTTAACATGACTCAGCTTATGCGTAAAGGAGAGAACCCTACACTACATTAGGTGTTCTAGAAAATCCTACGCTAGGAGAAGTCCAGATTCAGAGACTCAGAGTTTCGCAAACTGCTATGTATCAAGTTCTACGTAGCAAGATACACTTACGTTCATATCTAAGTACCTGACATACCAACAGGTTAAGATAGGACACCAACAGACTGGGATGTTTTTCATCATCTGAAATTGTGAATTGAAATGGGACAAGATCTCCATGGATTTTGGTTACCAGATTAACGCAAACTCAGAAGAAGCATGATGCTATCTGAGTTATTACAAACAGTTTGATCAAGTCTGCAGAATCCTTACATCCGCAAGGATTTCAGAACCAACAGATTGTTCAGACATGTCCCAGCAAAGGCTCATCCGATCACTTGGCAATTCCTCAGTTACCGGGTCAGACAAATATTCATAATTGTGCTCCTTACTTACTTCACGTCCTTGTTCTAAGTTCACGACTTGCTTTCACGCTCGTGTTCATGACACTATTCACGTTCATGAACGTATCTTGGCTTACGATTTTACGTTCATTTTTCTCATTCTGGGAAGTTTTGCAAGAACTTGAGAGACCAGACCCAAGTTTAGTATAACTCCCTATCCTCAGATAGACGTCTCTCGTCATATTCTATGTCTCACCTTGTAAAGTTTGGCGTTACCGCCATTATATTCTATGTTCACGATATGTTTCACATGTCATGTTCATTCCACGTTCCTCATATCTTGATCAAGATATGTTACACGTATCATGGATCACGATATGTTTACTCATACTACACTCTCCATATCTCCACGTAGCACGTTCAAATTTTTTTCACGTATCACGTTCAAAAATTTTCACGTACTACGTTTTTTTATGTCTCGCGCATCGTTTCTAATTATCAGTTAAGTCAGATTGTCTTGCATCGTAACATTTCAGTTACCCTTGCACGTTAACTCTTATTTTTTCTTTCCTCGATCGAATTTAGGGGATCTACCTTCCGTTGATAACCAAGAATTTCTTCGTATTCCAAGTCAAGGTCAGGAGGACCAAGATTTATCATTAGTGTCAAGATCTTCTGAAGGAACCGTTCCAAGAGGGAGGCCACTTGGAAACGGACAAGTTCATCCGGACTTTATCCGTTTTTCTCTTATCAACTAGATATGTCCTTTCAGTAACGTCACGTTCCATGTCCTTTCAAGACATGTCACGTTCCGCGTTCCTTCTGCCAGGAACTCGCAAGTTCATTTATCTTACATACCCTCTCAGTTTGATTCGGGTATGCTTCTCTTTCAGTTTACGTTAGCTATAATTCGGGGATGAATTATTCTTTTTAGGGGGGAAGAGTTGTAAAACCCGCATGCTTTTACCATGAATAGTACCCATTAGATCGTACGTACTAGATTAAGACTTTTCTTATATAGCATGTTTACGTTCGCGAATAAGAATTTTAAGTATTACGTACGTGTTAGAACACGATAAGTATTTATTACGTATGAACAGACGATAATTATTCAAATAATAATTATAATCACGGACATGCGATCATGGAATCATGAAAGTAATTTAATAACGAGCTAATATTAATTACGTATATACATTTATTACGAACACGAATAAATATATTAAGTCATGATCGATAATTAATTAAAACACGTAAAACACGAACACGAGAACACACGTATTAATTAGACACGGAAAATGATCGGGTTACCCCATTTGGGCCCCATATGCCACGAAATTAAGAAGGAGGATGGGCCAAGCCCATCAAATTTTACTAAAATGGGGTAAAAGGTAAAATCTTGTTTCATTTTTCACTTTACAGTAAACTAAACAAAAACCCTAAAAGATTTTTCTCCTTCCTCCTTGTCTTCTCTTTTGGCCGCCACCTATAACAACAAGAAAGGGGGTGTTTAGTTGATTTTGATCTTAAATCTTGTACGCGTGTTCGTGTGTGTTCATCCTCGTTAGATCCACGTATTCGGTACATTCTTTTATCCTTTTCTTTTTGATTTGATCTAATAAAATAATCAAGAACATGATGTTTTTAAAACCTAATTAAAAACATAGATTAAACATGTAAATTGGTTTTTGGAATAAATCAAAAAGGGTTGTTTTAGGGGTGTTTGTTGGCCGGCGCCTAAACCGAACCCCAAGGGGGTCTCGGTTTGGCTACTCGACCACCACCGAGACCATATGGTCCTGGTTGGGTGGTGTGGGTCCCACGGCAGCAGCAAGACAAGGGGAACCCCGAAGTGGTTCAGGGTATGGTGTCGATTTCATGTCCGGTTCATGGTTTCTAGTCAAGATCCGGTTCACGGTTTATGTTAAGATTATTTTTTTTATAATCATATGTTAAATTAAATTAATAAATATGACATGATTAATTTAATAAACATGACTTAGGTTATATTAATTATTAAAATCATGAAATTATTAACCTAAGTAGTTTATATTTTCTAGACTTATAATTAATTAATTATTTAAAAACCATGGTTATAATTAATTAATTAACATGACTTATGTTATATTATTAATAAATAATAATACATGTTTTAACCTAAGTATTTAACTTTATTTAATTAAAAACATGATATACTTTAATTAAATATTTTAACCTATAGTTTATTTAAATTACATGAAATAATTAATAAACTATACATTATGTCATTATGACTTAGAAAATAATCATGAAATCACTAAGGCTTATATACTTAGCTTATTTAACCAGCTTATATCTAATTATGGAAACTTTCTATTTTTAGAAACTTATTTAATTCAGGCAGCTAATCTATTTATGGAAACTTTCTATTTTTAGAAACTATTTAAATAAGGCAGCTGATCTATTTATGGAAACTTTCTATTTATAGAAACTTATCTATTTTAAGCAGTAATTCTATTTTTGGAAACTTTCTATTTTTGGAAACTTTCTAGTTTTGGAAACTTTCTATTTTTGGTAACTTTCTATTTTTGGAAACTTTCTATTTTTGGAAACTTTCTATTTTTGGAAACCTGCTATTTTTGGAAAGTTACTTATTATTACACAGTAAGTATAATAATACATGAAATACTAGAAATACTTAATCAGAATAGACAGAATATAAGATAAACACAGTTTAAGGCTTAAAACAGTAAAACATGATATGAACATATAAAATAAGCTAAGACATGACATAAAACCAGTTGCGTATTTAGTAAGCAGATACTTATTCATGTACGTATTTATGTAGCGTTAGTGATACCGAAGTAGGATTCTCCTCAGTTCATCTTCTTCGTTCACTGGACATAAGGTACGGATTCCCGTCCTTTCAGTATGGACATTCTTTCCTTATTAGGATTCCCCGTATGCAGCCAACTGTTTTCCCAGTATTTTTTTTATATGTTTTTGAATTGCTTATGTTTAATTAGAACACCTAAAGCCATATACATGTATGACCAGTTTCACCTAGTTATGGATGTACCATAACCATAACATTGGAGGCACCAATGTTATGACTTCACCACGGCGGAGTGATTGCTCGTGGCGTCCCTTCAGCTTTTGGCCATATTATTATATTTATCATGTGGGGCGTATGGGTGCATCCTAGTTACATGTTTCAGTCAGGATTTCATGGTGAATGTGGTGTGTGCCTTGCATCCTTCACAAGGAGCTGATCCCTCCTACCCAGAACCAGTATATTAAATTAGAGGCAGCCCCTCTAATTTGCATGATGAGGTCACCCCTCCAAGTATTCATGCACGGTGGATTTTCATGACCTATATTGGCTAATGGTAAAATATGTTAAACAGTTTTCATAAGATAAACATAAGGCTTTTCAAACTATAAAACCAGTTTTATGAACATGTTCCAGGTTTTCCAGGACTTATACATTTCCGCTGCTATTAAGTCTCTATTATGTTTTAGTCATTTATATTATGTCTATATCCGTGCACTGAGCGTTTTACTCAGCCGTTACTTTCATTTCCATGTCCCAAAACGGCAGGTACCCTAGGAAAGACTCGAGCATTTGGAGGACGTGCATAGGATGGAAGCTGCTAGAGACTTCTTTTCCTTTTTAGCTTCATATACTTATGCTTGCTTAGTCTTTCATTCATTTCTTTTACTTTATTATGTTTTGGGCTTATGTTTGGGAACCGATGTTTGATTCCGGTTATCCCTATGGTCATGTAATGTTCCAGACATTTATCCTTGTATGCTTTGATGACACGCCATAATTACGCGTGACATTCCATTTTTCAAAATGGGGTGTTACAATGGACGTACCTAGAAATGCCGTTCAATACGACACGGGTGTGTACATAAAGCTCGAATGAAAGTTGTAAATATTTTTCAAAACATGTCATTTCTATCTTTTTTAAAGGAAATTGTCTATTTTAGACAATATTTCCAAAAACGGGTAGAGCAATCTATCTTGGGTTGAGCTTGTCACAAAACATTCCACGTTTTGAGCTCAACACAATGGCTTGTAACCACATTCAGATTGCAACCCGGATCAATATTCACGGGGGAGTGTACGATTTCGTGCCCTTACCCTTAGCAAAAGTAGTTAAATCTTCTTACACTTGAGTGGATTCGTCAAGACATTCAACGTCTATGAACTCAAGTTTATGCATTAGAAAAACCTTTTTCGACAAAAAGAATTGATTTTTCAAAAAGCGTTGAACACAAATTTTTCAAGAATTTCTCAATGATATTCAAAATCTTTCAAAAGTTGTGTGTTCAACAACTCCTATCCTTAAAAGTTTAATGTGGATCAAATCCTCGTAATGACAATTCCATTGGATCAATTTTGTGGGGGAGCGTTACAAAATTCATGCTAAGTTTGACACATCTTTCTCCTGAAGACTTTCAAGACTATTTTTTAAAATATATTTTAATCAAATTTGGTATCTCTAATATCAAACGATTTTATATATTAGAGATAGGGGAGAAAATGTGATTAAAATGTGATCTAAAGACTCAAGCACTCATGGTTACGATCAAATACCCATAACATCTTTAATTCACGACGTTATTGGTGTCAAAAGGGTGGTTAGGTTTAAGTCCTATGATCCAACCAGAACCGGAGGGATCTTCCCAGGGATAATCCAATAGATTATTAGAAGTCCTTAGGAAAGATGGAGTAGAATGTGAACGAAGCTGAATGCCGACTAAGTACTGATGATAGCACTGGAACAATCACAACAAGGTGCTATTAATGATGTCTTGGTAAGCATTGAAGGGGTTGAAGAATGAAAAAGAAATGTAAGGATAAAGGGTTTAAAGAAAGAAGCCCTCCATACAACTTAGGCAGAAACCGGGTCAACTCATCATGAAGACAAACTCATCATGGACCCAGTGATGTGAAGCACAATCCTTTCCTAGCTACTCAGGCTTCTCTCAAAAGAAGTTTGTTTTATTGTCATGGAGATCAACACGACTTCTATTGACTTTCTCACTCCGAGATAGTTGATATTGAATAGGTGGCATCTGCTCCAGCCTCCGACCACTAAAAAGTGCACAAATCGAGTCTAGAGCCAAGATATCAATCAAATCTCGTTAGGACACACGGATGAAGATCAAGAGAGTCCTACGCTATATCCTTGCGATATTGCTAGAGCACTCAGAGTGATACTACTTAGTATTCACAATGATGAGTGGAAATCCTTCCAGTGTTAACATCAAACAGTACTGTGGTAGGTCATATGTAAGATTCTTTATGAATTGAACATATGTAAAACTGAAAAGCAACAGTGGTTTGTTTCTGAATTGATTCAAACTCATTTCAGGTTTCTACGCAATATCTTTATGGTCTTGCCAGAACATTCAGAGTGATATTCATTAATATTCACAGTGACGAATGGAAATCCTTCTAGCGTCAACATCAAACAGCGCTACGGTAGGTGACTTGTGAGATTCTTATGAATCAAACTTGTGTCAACTGGAAAGCAACAATGGTAAGATTCTTAATGAATCAAACTTGTTCCAGGAATTTGAATTGACGACTTTAATCAAGCGGATATTCATCCAATTGATTCACTCTTTATGTTCGTAGTCTTGCTTTGAGATGGTCGAGTAAAGAGAACGGCTAGTACAACAGCGAAACCCTGTCAATGAGATTCTTAATTGAATCTACCTAATCACATGTACGGTATTTAATATCGTATAACGGTCTTCACCGACCAGAGGTAAAACGCTACCGATTTAGGACGAATGTCAAAGCCATTCAGTCCGTGTCCATGTTTTGTCTCGAGAAGGTGGCGTCACGGTGTACTCAGCATAGTCAAAGATTCAAAACCACATGTTCATGCCCAAAGACTTATTTAACAATTAAAAGTGTGAGCATGTGGATAAAGACACAAGATCGCAAGATGGCAAAGACAAGTCAAGAATGATTTGAAGATCTCAAGATAAAAGACTAAGTCGAAAGACAATGACAAAGGCTCAAAGATCACAGCATGAAGGAACAAAACTACTGTTACATGTTCAAGACTCATTTATGACGAGATTTGTAATATCCATTGCTATTCAAGTATCGAAAGGGTATGACCTCACTTTGGGGGAGATTGTTAGCCTCAAAATATTGAGTCAAACAAGAATGCTCGATCATAGGTTATTATTGTAACATTAGTTAGAACGTTGTAATAGGTAGTTAATTAGTCGTGGTTTACGGGCTTGGATTTAAACTAATTAAAGTCCAAAAGACAAGCCCGGTCCAATATATAGCCCATTAAAGCCCACATGTGGGTGGACTATATATACTACCCTCCTAGCATGTTAGGAGGGTTGGTTATTCACTTGATTCTTTCCTTAATCTAATATTCAACAAGTTAATCCTCTCCTCCTCTCTACTTTCTCTCACTACTTTATCTCTCTATAATTCATCTTCTTCATCTATTTTTTTTCTTTCTTCCTTGCTTAATCATCACAAAAATAAGGGACAACAGAAGTGCTTATTGGTTTTTTTAGCTTATGCTCATCCATCCGAATATTGTGATTTTTCCATCACAATATTGGGGTTTCTACATTGTGACAGCTTATTGTGATAGTTTTTTCGATCACTTATTCCGATCGTAGGTTGCGATCGCCCCTGGCATCGTACTTTGCGATCGGGTATAAGGCTTATTGTGACGAAATGCTGCCCAAATTTTGATTTACATATTGCGATAGTTTCCACATTCCGATAGTTTTTCATATTCAAACATTCCGATACTTTTTTTAACATTCCGATAGATTTATTTATGATATTCCGATACTTTTTCTTTTGCTCTGTATTCTGATACTTTTCTATATTGCGATAGATTTCCAAAGTCAATATTCTGATAAATATTATAAATTAACATTCCGATACATTTCATTACTACTTTCCGATAGAAATGACATGAAAGCTAGCTTGCTAGCTTAGCCATTTTGAGCAGGTAGGCTGCTTGCTTGAGCATCTTTCCTGCTTGCTTGTTTCTTGTTCCGCAATCGTTTAGTTTAATCTGAAAGTTGTTCCGATTTTAATTTTGAAAGTTACGTATTTTTAGTTGAATTTTTTGTCTAATTTTAAAATTAATATTTTTTCGTAAAGTTCAAGTTTTATCTTTTATTTAGTACCCGCTTTAGGTTTTGCCTCGTTTAGCTTTAAAGTACCATCTTAATTTTATTCTCTCCTTTTTCATTAAGTAAACTTTATTTTCGAGTCGATAGTTAATTTCTTCGTTTAGTTTTATTTTTATTAATTGTTTAGCTATAATTCACGATTTATTATTTGTTTTATTAATTGTTTTTATACAAGTATTTTTATTAGTTCTTTTATTTTATTAGCGTTAGACTTGCATTTACTTTTTACTTAGAAATAGATAACCAAACTTCCCTTTTTTTTTACCAAAAACAACTGAGTCGCACTTTCAACCGGAAATCAATTCGATTAGACATCGAGAATAACAAACTTTTTAACCTAGCAAAATCAAGTATTTAATGGCGCCGCTGCCGGCTCTTTTCGTGAAGATTAACGGTTTTTTGTGAGAGACGCGTTGGATTTTGGGATCCGTTCACTCGTGAACGTTATTTTTCTTGTCAAAAGTTTCAAAAATTTTCAAAAAAATCCTAAAAATCAAAATTTTCAAAAATACAAAAACATTTGAAAAATCATAAAAAGCATTTCCTTTTCGAAAGTTTTGCACCAAAAATTATTCTTCTTGCTTATCTATTCTTCTTAATGAATTCGTATGTTGCTTGTGCTGCAGGGTGTGGAAGACAATTATATGGTTTCGAATCATGTGAATGGTGTTATTGCGAGCAATGCGGAAAAGATCTTCCAACCGTTTCCGATTCACAATTTTACCATTTTGGATTTTGTCCATCGTGCAATTCGACTAATTCATCCTTTTCTTCTAATCCACCTACTCCCCCCTTGCATATATTGTGGAAGCGATTCTCAGTGGCATGTTTCGTGTCCAATTCGATACCCGCCTCATGGCGAGCAAGAACTGGGTTACAATTATGACAATGGTAATAGCTATCTACAAGAAGCACCGGGTTTTCCTCAATACCCGTATTCCAAAAATTGTGGGGGCCCTCACAATACTTCTTATTGTCAGCCGATGAATTATTATGAGCCAAACCCGTGTTCTACTTCTTTTCAACCAATGATTTATGATGGACCACATCCGTGCTATAATTCTGGTTTTCACAATTTTGAGCCCCCACAATACACCCTCAATCATCAACCTTCTGTTGGAATGTGTGAAGAAGAACGAGCCAACTTTTTGAATACACTTCAATACGTTCAACAAGAATTAGCTAGCATACGCGAAGCAAGGTAGGAGGAAAAGCGACAGCAACAAGAACAAGTATCTAATCTTAGTGATTATACTCCTCCTCTTGTGCGTCCATACTACTACTATGATGATGACGAGGATGATATCTATAATCTCAACCCATCTTCTGAGATTACTACTCCTACTCTTGATATCCCTAATGCGTCTAAGGATAGTGATACATCAAGTGAGATTAGTGATTTTGGTCTCGACAAATTCTTTGATGACGTTTGTGATGTGCAGACTTTTGAGGAGCTTACGGAAGAGGTCGCTCTTAATGATGATGATTTTTCTCCATGCTATGAGAATTTCACTTTTGAAATGTCTCCTTCTCCTCCGGGCGATGAAGGCGATGTTGATTTATTCTCTCCGACATACGAGAAGTTCACCACTGAACTTGGTCTTGTAGATGAGGTGGAAGACGTTATTCTTCGCGACAAATTACTGAAAGTTCATCTTCTTATTGCTAAAATTGAAGCGTTGAATTCTGCTCTTATTTCTGAGTCTTTACCTCCGTCTAGTACTTCAGTTGAGAATAATGATACAGCTATAGAGGAAATTGACATTCTCTCAATACCTCCGGGTATTGATGATGATGACACGGAGGGGGATATTATTTTTGATAATTTGCTGCATGAAGATATCGTCCCAAGTCTCCCTCCCGAGCACCTTTCATCCACTCCTTTAGACACCATTACGGAGGATGAGTGCTTTGACCCGGGAGGTGACATTGACCTTTTCATGATTGACACCTTTACGGCTTTGCCGCTCAGTGATAATCATATGTCTTTTGGGGATGACATTTTGATTCCTTTACCCACCCCACCTCCCGTGGATCATGATTTCACATACTTTTCTTATGTTGAGAGGACTTTTCTACCCTTCAAAACTTATCCTCCTGCCTCTCATTTACTATGTTCCTCCGGGACCGAGGACAAGGTCTTTGATCCCGGTATTACATTTGAGGCTTCCCCATGGACCATTTCATTCAGGGACGAGTCAGGCTCGTGACTCGGTAAACAAAAACAAGCGCTTCTCGGGAGGCAACCCGATTATCTATCCTTTTATTCTGTTTTTCTAATAAGTGTAGGGGGAGACCCTAGTATGTGTTTGTTGTTTTTCTTTCTTATCATGTGCAGGGATTCGAGCTTTCAAAGATCCATTCTTGATGACTTTTGACAACCCGTGCTTCCGTGTTCCCGTCTTCCCGGTTCTACCCTAAACTCTTTTGATTCTCTATTTTATATTCTTCAATATTAAAATAGGAATCAATTTAGTTGTCTATTCCTTAGAAAGATTTAAACAACGTGCACAATGTCCTAAGTGTAGGGGAGTTTACTCCCACATGCTTAAACATTGAGGACAATGTTTATATTAAGTGTAGGGGGACTTCTATCGAAGTTAAGTGGGCTTTTCCTTGTATTTGTCCTCATTTTAACCGGAAAATTGATTTTTCGATTTTTTTCAAAATTTTAAATCTATTTTGGACTAGTAGTTTTTCCTTTGTTATCGTTATTTACTTTCTTTGCTAGAATAAATTTTTAATAAAGTGGTTTTAATTTTTGAAACGTTGTGAATCTTTTGACTCAACCCGAGTTTACTTATCCAAGTTTACTCTAGCTAGTATCCTTAACGTGTTTAAGTCAAGTTTTTCTAGGCTTTTATATAGGGAACTTTAAAACGCGAAAGTCTTAACTCTCACGGGTTAAGAACATGAACTTTTTGCAAGTTCCTATAATTGATCCTAGAAAGTCGTTTATCAAGGAAACTTTAAAATGCGAATTCTAAACTTGAAAAAGTCTAAGAATCTGCAAGATCCTATAGATGACTTGAAAACCCAAAACTTTGATTTAATAGGCTAAGCATCCACGAGTCTCATTCCTTGAGATTTTAAATTGTGGAGAATGAGAGATGATAGAGTCAATTATAAGTTTGGTATTCTTTCATGAATTTATGTGAGTTAATTATGAGCTTTTTCTCCCATCGCTTGCTAATAAATTTAATTTCAATAAGTAAGGTTGTACGATTTGAAAAGTTACTTAGCTTCTAGCACAAGATCGTTTAAAAGTTGCTCGGTATTAATTAGAGTTCATAGCCAAGGCATAACTTATTGAAGCGGGCAGCGAAGATTGGCGAGTCCGAAAGGCCATAACAAGGCGTGAGGGATACATTTTGTTGCTAAAGATCCCAAGTGATGTGAAGAATCATTTATCAAAAATTAATATGAAGGATCAAGACACACGGCGAAAAGCAAATACTCCCCTAGAGATCATGGAGAAGTCTATCCAAAAAGACCCTAACAAGGTATGAGGATAAATAGATCCAAGTCCTAAAAGGAGGCGGATCGTTGTATATTAAAATCCAAAATAAAGATTGGAGAAAAATGAAGAAGTCGTGGTCCAAATATGAAGAATCTCTCAAAAAGTTCAAGTGAAAAAATTCCTATTATGAAGAGAAGACCATTATTTCATGAACGTCTCTCAAGATTCGAAGTATGAAGTCGCTATATCCGTAAACGAGAAACATAATGGTTAATGAAAGGAATGACTTAGATCCATATCCTGTTAACGTTGTATTTGAAATGAAAGGTGATAGGTGTGAAAACACCCATCCTTTTACCACTTAATTATAATAATAACCAAGCCAAAACGTGTATTTTATGTCGTAAATGTCGGAATTATGTGTGGTTTATGTTTTTATTGTGTTTTAGGATCAAAAGATGAAAAAGGAAGAAAACACGGGCTTTCACGGGCTTTTATCGAAGAAAACGAGAAAAGACGAAGTCAAAAGATCAAGAGTGCAAAAAGAACAAAAGTCCAAGGCCTATTCTGAAGATTTATCGAAGAAAAAGTCTAAAGACGGAAGTTTAATAAAGTCGAAGAACCAAGTCTAATTAAAGAAGAAAATTATAAGACGAGTTCAAATTATATCAAAAAATCCCGAGACGACGTCGAGAAAGACAAAAAATTTAAATCGAGTCGAGACAAGAAGAAAGAAGGAAGAAAGCACCAACATTTTACTCCTCCTATAAATACCCTCCTAATGTGTCATTGGGAGGGGGTAAGTTAGTTTATATTAGGAGTAGGAGTAGATTAATTTCTCTCTCTAGATTTATTTCATGTTCTTAAGCTTTTCTTTCAAGTTTTCTTAATCTTTAATCTTTAATCTTGTACTTTTGAATCTTTAATCTTCATCTTATTTCAAGCTTTTTACAATCATTCTCATTCTACAATTCTTGATCTTTTTAATTATGTTTGATTCGAAATATTCTTTGATTTTGTTTAATCTTGATGTTTAATTGATTAAAAATTTTATCTTTTTATCAATCTTTAAGTTTTTATACAACTTAAGCTTTGAGCTTTTCATGCTTATTGGCTTATCTTGTATTTAGCTTATTTACTTTTTTAGTTTTCTTAAAAAGTTTGTCTTTTTAAAGTTTGATTCATAAAGTTTGCTTATTTCGTATTTTAAAAGTTTTCAAATTTGTGCTTATTGAGTTGGTTAAGTTTTTGTTAAGTGTCCTTTTTAGAAGTGCTTATTGGTTTTTTTAGCTTATGCTCATCCATCCGAATATTGTGATTTTTCCATCACTATATTAGGGTTTCTACATTGTGACAGCTTATTGTGATAGTTTTTCCGATCACTTATTCCGATCGTAGGTTGCGATCGCCCCTGGCATCTACTTTGCGATCGGGTATAAGGCTTATTGTGACGAAATGCTGCCCAAATTTTGATTTACACATTGCGATAGTTTCCACATTCCGATAGTTTTTCATATTCAAACATTCCGATACTTTTTTTTAACATTCCGATAGATTTATTTTATGATTTTCCGATACTTTTTCTTTTGCTCTATATTCCGATACTTTTCTATATTGCGATAGATTTTCAAAGTCAATATTCCGATAGATATTATAAATTAACATTCCGATACATTTCATTACTACTTTCCGATAGAAATGACATGAAAGCTAGCTTGCTAGCTTAGCCATTTTGAGCAGGTAGGCTGCTTGCTTGAGCAGCTTGTTGTTTCTTGTTCCGCAATCGTTTAGTTTAATCTGAAAGTTGTTCCGATTTTAATTTTGAAAGTTACGTATTTTTAATTGAATTTTTCGTCTAATTTTAAAATTAATATTTTTTCGTAAAGTTCAAGTTTTATCTTTTATTTAGTAACCGCTTTAGGTTTTGCCTCGTTTAGCTTTAAAGTACCATCTTAATTTTATTCTCTCTTTTTTCATTAAGTAAACTTTATTTTAGAGTCAATAGTTAATTTCTTCGTTTGTTTTATTTTTATTAATTGTTTAGCTATAATTCACGATTTATTATTTGTTTTATTAATTGTTTTTATACAAGTCTTTTTATTAGTTCTTTTATTTTTTTAGCGTTAGGCTTGCATTTACTTTTTACTTAGAAATAGATAACCAAACTTCCCTTTTTCTTTACCAAAAACAAATGAGTCGCACTTTCAACCAGAAATCAATTCGATTAGACATCGAGAATAATGAACTTTTTAACGAGCAAAATCTTAAAATTAAAAGGATAATAATAATGATGAATCATTAAAAGGTTTTTGTCCAGGAGACCTTACTCGAGTTGTACTAGTGACATTGCTAGTGTAACTACACGCTAGTCAATACAATCACAATATTTGAATTTTGTCCAAGTGGGAGCTGAAAGTTTATGGACATAAAATTAAATAGTCGTGTGATAGGATCGAACTCGGGATTACGGGATTGCACGCAATACGTAAATGGTTAATTAATTTAATAAATATATATATTATATCTATTAAATTTAAACCGAGCTTAACTTAAACGATCGTTAAAATAATTAAGAATTAAGTATAACGAACTTTATGGAATATTTAAGAGACCTGAAAGTTCCGGAAACACCCTTTGGGTGTTGTTCGACCGTCGGCCAAAACAAAGGGGGGGCAAAGGGAAAGATTTTTTCCTTTTCTACTTTGTTTATGACTTGGAGAATAAGATTTGCTAAGCCTATATAAACAACCCATGTCCTTCATAATTTTCCATCCATTCCTCTTTTTTCTTTTGTAGCCGATCGAACCAAACACCCCTAAGGGTTTCGGTTTGTTTTTTCGGTTATTGATTTTAGTTATATTCCACAAGTGTTGAAGCTCCGGTTTATTAGTGCTAGACTCACCATTAGCCCGTTGCATTACGTGTGTACAAGAGCGTAATATAGTTTCACTCTAAACTATATCTTGCTATTATTCGTCCAAACCCTAATTGGTGATTCGATGATTTTCTTGTGGATTTGCTCTAGTTAAAAGGTATGTAACCTTAACTCGATTAATTATAAATGTGTTGTTAATTATGATCTTGTTAAATCGCTTATGATATATGTGTTTTGATCTTATTTAAAGTTTTGCGTAATTATTATGAGCATTATAAACCTTCACCTCAACCATCCAAGATATGCAATAACTAGTTGCTCACGTACCCTCTAATCCTAATATATTTCGAATACCAATCATGACATTACGAGGCTCTTGTCATATAATATCATCATCACAGTTAACTACACCATCCACCCCTTCGTATTCAAAAACTTCCACCTCCTCAAACGACGTAATAGATGGGTAATTATCAAAAACAACCCTTATAATAAATATTTAATCTAATTAATTTTCATATTTTGGAAGTTGGGTCATATCATAAGACCACTAGTAATGTGGAGGTCGACCTCCCTCAATCCCTTTTCCCGACCTAATCGCACTCTACCACATACATGTGGCACACGTCTCCAAGTGAGTTATGCTGAATCGGACGGATACTAGACTGGATCGAGTGTTGTGCTTGTTTGTTTGTATATTTTTCATTTAATTGTTTTTAAGGAGTTTTTTTTATTTTATTATACTCTCTTAGTCTTAATTTATTTGTTGATCTTTGACTTTTTAAATCTATTCTATTCAATTTTAATGTTAAATTAGTTTTATTGTGTTATATAATATTTGATGTAAAATATATAAATGAATTAAGTTTTAAAAGTATTTTTATCACTATAATTCTTATAAAATATTATATAATACAAAAATAATAATTCAATATCAAAATTAAATAAAAAAATTACAAATTACAAATAAACTGAGACTGAAGAAGTATCATATGAGTTAGAAAGTTGTTGACAAAAAGTGGAAACATGAACGAAGGATAATAGAGGCTGGAAAGAGTTGTGGCCCCCTGATAACTGGCTTTTACTAAGTTAAAATTTTTATCGTTCGATCTTTTCGAATTGAGAAAGGGAAAAATGTGCGACTCAGTCGTCTTTTGGGTGAGAACAAATAGATTGGTCGTTGTAGTATAGTAAATGTGCAAGACGTTAAAGTAAATGACGTTTAATTAAATCTAAAACTAATTAAAACTTAAATGTGCAATATTAAAAACTTTAAAAGTAAATAATTAAGTGACAAAAATTTAATGCTTTGACGAAAATTTAATTTGACAAAGTAATAAAAATGTAAACTTAAAAATCAAACAAAACAAATTATAATTCAAAACCCAAAACCATCGGAATGTCAGATCGGAATGCTGTCACCATACCCATCGGAATCCAGATCGCAATATAGGTACAAAATCTATCGGATTAATTAAGATGCTATCTATCGGAATGTTCAAAATGGAATCTATCGGAATAAACACAAATCCATCGGAATGTCACTCAGATCGGAATGTTGCTAATGAAATTTGAGAGTGTTAATTTCATTGACGTTCTTGATGAGGCTTGTGAAGAACATTTCAAAGACGCTTGTAAAAGTGGTTCTTCTTCTCTACCCATTGTTGAGACCGTTGCCTCTATTGCTCCATCACTAACTCTATTTGGAGAAAGTGACTTCATTTTGAAAGAATTTGAAGAAACTTTGGGAGATGTAGACTTAAAATATGACGATTCTCCCTCCAATTGGGATGAAGACATTCGTACCATTGAGAAACTTCTCAATGAGGACCATATTTCTCCACCATCTCCTAAGGATATCTCTATCGATGAACCGAATTTGACTACGCCTTCCATTGAAAATCCTTCGGATTTAGAGCTTAAGGACCTACCATCTCATCTCGAGTACGTTTTCCTTGAAGACAACAAGAAGTCACCCATCATTATCGCAAAGGACTTGAAAGAGGAAGAAAAATCTCGACTTATCGCCGTGCTGAAGAATCACAAGAAAGCGATTGCTTGGAAAATCTCTGATATTCGTGGAATTGATCCTCACTTTTGCACACACAAAATTCTCATGGAGGACGATTTTAAACCCACTATTCAAAGCCAAAGAAGGGTGAATCCAAAGATCCATGACGTTATCAAAAAAGAGATTATCAAACTTCTTGATGCGGGAATGATCTACCCTATCTCGGTTTCACCATGGGTTAGTCCCGTCCATTGTGTGCCTAAAAAAGGCGGAATTACCGTTGTGCCCAATGAAAACAACGAGTTGATTCCTACTCGTCTCGTTACAGGGTGGAGAGTTTGTATAGACTATCGCAAACTCAATGATGCTACGAGAAAGGATCATTTTCCCATTCCTTTCATGGACCAAATGCTTGAACGTCTAGCGGGTAATGATTATTACTGCTTCTTAGACGGTTTCTCAGGGTATTTTCAAATACCCATCGACCCCCAAGACCAAGAAAAAACCACATTCACTTGTCCTTATGGAACATTTGCTTACAAAAGAATGCCTTTCGGCTTATGCAATGCTCCTGGGACATTCCAAAGGTGCATGATGGCTATCTTCCATGACATGGTTGAAAAAACTATGGAAGTCTTCATGGATGATTTCTCGGTCTATGGTGATTCTTTCTCTACTTGCCTTGCCAATTTGGAACGCATGCTTAAGCCGTGTGAAGACACTCGCCTTGTTTTAAATTGGGAAAAATGCCATTTCATGGTAAAAGAAGGCATTGTGCTTGGACATAAAATCTCTAAAGCCGGTCTTGAAGTGGACCGTGCTAAAGTGGATGTCATAGCCAAATTACCTCCACCTTCAACCGTGAAGGGTGTGAGAAGTTTCCTTGGTCATGCGGGCTTCTACCGTCGATTCATTCAAGATTTTTCTAAAATCGGTCGCCCGATGACCCACCTCTTGGAAAAAGATACTCCTTTCATCTTTTCTAAAGAGTGTCTTAAATCCTTCAATCTTCTTAAGGACAAGCTAACTAAGGCATCGGTCTTGGTTACCCCTAATTGGGAGCTACCTTTTGAATTGATGTGTGATGCTAGCGACTTTGCTATTGGAGCGGTTTTGGGCCAAAGAGTGAACAAACACTTCCAACCAATCCATTATGATAGCAAGACAATGACAGGGGCTCAACTGCATTATACCACTACCGAAAAAGAGCTTTTAGCTATAGTTTATGCTTTTGATAAGTTCCGCCCCTATCTTGTCCTTTCCACCACCATCGTGTATACCGACCACTCCGCGTTGAAGTACTTGTTGACTAAGCAAGATTCTAAACCAAGACTTCTTCGTTGGGTTTTGCTCCTTCAAGAATTCAAAATTGAAATTCGTGACAAAAAGGGAACCGAAAACATCGTCGCGGATCATCTAAGTAGACTTGAGGATCCTTATCAAGGGGATCATCCGAGTCAAGAGATCAATGACTCTTTTCCCCTTGAGACCTTAATGTCTATAAATTCCAATTTTGATGACACCCCGTGGTTTGCGGACATTGCAAACTACTTAGCGGGTGGTATCCTCGTCGAAGGGTTAACATCCCAACAAAAGAAGAAGCTCTTTAAAGATATTAAGACTTACTTTTGGGATGACCCTTATCTCTTCAAACAATGTGCTGATATGATTATTCGTCGATGTGTTGATGGGCCGGCAGCTTTACAAATCCTTGATGCTTGTCATAAAGGACCCACTGGTGGTCACTTTGGTCCCAACTACACCGCGAAGAAAGTGTTTGACTCTGGATTTTATTGGCCCACCATTTATCGTGACGCTCACAAAATGGTTAAGCATTGTGATGCTTGCCAATGCCAAGGCAAGATCACACATAAAGATGAGATGCCTCAAAATTTCATACAAGAATGTGAAATCTTTGATGTGTGGGTATCGACTTTATGGGGACATTTCCATCATCTAAAGGGAACAAGTACATCCTCGTAGCCGTTGACTACGTATCCAAATGGGTTGAAGCTAAGGCTCTCCCAACGAACGATGCGAGGGTGGTTGTGAACTTTCTGAAGCAACTTTTTGCTCGATTCGGTGTTCCTCGTGCTATAATCAGTGACCGCGGGACTAATTTTTGCAATGATCAATTTGCAAGAGTCATGGCTAAGTATGGTGTCAATCACCGTCTATCCACCGCCTATCATCCCCAAACCAATGGTCAAGCCGAGATTTCCAACCGTGGATTGAAGCAAATTCTGGAACGTACTGTGGGAGAGCATCGTGCCGCGTGGACCGATAAGTTAGATGATGCTCTGTGGGCTTTCCGTACCACATATAAGACCCCGATTGGCTGCACACCTTATCGTCTTGTGTACGGGAAAGCATGCCACCTCCCTATCGAGCTGGAACATAAGGCATACTGGGCCTTGAAGTGGGCTAACTTCTATAGGTGTTAAATATAATCATAAACATATTATAAATAATCAAACGCAGCGGAAAAGCACCTATGAACGGATCCATATAGTCATATGATTAATCAATAAAAATGGAGATAAAAGTATACCTTTGTAGCGTGATTCAGTAGATCAAACGGAGACCATCACGAGATCAAAACAAGAAACTCAAATGATCAAAGTAGATCACCTCTATGAATATGATCCACACTACACTTCCTTGTATACCAATTAGATACTAGTCTATATAACCCGTAACCTTCTAATAGTCTTTCTCTACACTAGACAAAAGCTATTAGATCAAAGAAAACTCAAAACCAAGATTGGTTTTGTTATTTGCCGTAAAAATTGATAGATACCATGTGGTAATACGTTTTTTTTGTATCTTTTATATTTGGAAGCAAATTGACTCCATCAATTGCAATTGTGAAAGAATAAAAAAACGTATGACATGTTTCTCTACATCAATATGGGCTTTAATTGGACTTTACCATTTATTCTTTTAGTCTTAATAATAAACTAATTACAATATTAGTTGTTATAAAACAAGTATTGATCTCGAGTTACGTAGGTTATTAATATACCGTAAATACGATAAACACGACATATTCAAATGTACCTCAGTGTATATGTGTGTGACCCCATAGGCCCATATGTGTCTAGCCATATAATTAGTAATTATGACACTAGCAAACTCCAACAACTTCGACATCAACAAAGCCGGTGATCTTCGAAAGATTCAACTCAACGAGCTTAATGAATTGAGGAATGAAGCTTACGAGAACTCATTGATCTACAAGGAGAAGACCAAGATCATCCATGATGTAAGGATTAAGAACCGAGAGTTCCACGTTGGTGATCACGTCTTACTTTTTAACTCTCGGTTGAAGATCTTCTCGGGCAAGTTGAAGAGCCGCTGGTCTGGTCCATTCACCATCGCCAAAGTCTTTCCATATGGCACCATTGAGCTTTCTCAGCCAAATGGGCCCAATTGTAAGGTGAATGGCCAGCGTTTGAAGTTGTACTTTGGTGAGGACATCTCTCATGAGGTGATTCCATCCCTCACCACGTTTCCCTTGAATTAAGTTCTGGGTCGAGTCAGGCTCGTGACTCGGTGAACAAAAACAAGCGCTTCTCGGGAGGCAACCCGTTGATCTATCCTTTACCGTTTTCATAATAAGTGTAGGGGAGCCCCGTATGTGTTTGTTGTCTTGTTTCTTCTTCTATGCAGGGACTAAAGCTTCAAAGATCCATTCTTGATGACTTTTGAAGAACCGTGATCCCGTGTTCCCGTCTTCCTAGTTCTATCTGTTGAGTCATAGGATCTAGACTCATCTGGGATATCATGATCATGATCGTAACATGCACAGCGGAATAATAATTAAGACAATCATAACCAAGAACAAGGCTTTCACTAATGAAATGATTACTATTAAGCTACTACTACTCCTGGCGCCTAATAGGCTTGACACCAGGAGAACGCACACACACCTTTAGTTTACATTGTATATCAATCAGTGAATAACCATGTGTGCCTAATCCTCTTTATATAATAGAGGTACTAGGGTTACATCACAACCCTATCTTACTTACTAAGCTAACTATTTATTATTAAGTCCTTCATCTTCTTTTGTCATATCAACTCAAGATATATAAGTCCCAACAATCTTCCCCTAGTTGATTTGACAAAACCAGTAAGCACGAGCTTCCCCTGAAGCTAATATAGATGAAGGCTAAGCTTCCCCTCGATCTTATGTAATATAACTTAGCTTCCCCTGAAGCTAACAGACTTTTTCCAAAAGAAACCCTAATCTTATGTAATCCGGTTTCATGATACGAAGGAGTGAATTCAAGACAGTGACACACGAATTTGCTATGAAAACTTGATGATGATAATGTTAACACAGATTAATATTCATCTAGCCTTGAAGATCACGATCCAGAATTGCAGCCATTAAATAGGGTTTATAATAAAACCCTGATTACACAAACCATGAGAACTTTCAGTTCTGTAGCAGCCATAAATCACCTCAGATCATACGGGGTTCATCGTTGATTCAAGAATCAACTCACCAAAACCAGTATGACCACCATCAAGCACGAACCTGCTGC
This sequence comes from Glebionis coronaria, assembly GCA_025667525.1. Lineage (NCBI taxonomy): Eukaryota > Viridiplantae > Streptophyta > Magnoliopsida > Asterales > Asteraceae > Glebionis > Glebionis coronaria. The sequence goes on from CM046877.1 coordinate 489,868,521, forward strand.
CTTCTTTGATCAAACACAACAACAACCTCAAATAACAGCAGTAACATCAAACACGAATCATCTAGGGTTTGTTGGAAAAACCCTAGATCAGCAACTTTATTAAAAACAGAAAATAACCTAAAATGAAAACCTTGTAGATCAACCAGATCGAGAGCCAACAAGCTCTGATACCACCTGTTGAGTTATAGGATCTAGACTCATCTGGGATATCATGATCATGATCGTAACATGCACAGCGGAATAATAATTAAGACAATCATAACCAAGAACAAGGCTTTCACTAATGAAATGATTACTATTAAGCTACTACTACTCCTGGCGCCTAATAGGCTTGACACCAGGAGAACGCACACACACCTTTAGTTTACATTGTATATCAATCAGTGAATAACCATGTGTGCCTAATCCTCTTTATATAATAGAGGTACTAGGGTTACATCACAACCCTAGCTTACTTACTAAGCTAACTATTTATTATTAAGTCCTTCATCTTTGTCATATCAACTCAAAATATATAAGTCCCAACACTATCCTAAACTATCGTGATTTAATATTTCATATCTTATATGTTCACATTGAAATCACTATAGTTGTCCTTTCCTTAGCAAGATTTAAACAACGTGCACAATGTCCCAAGTGTAGGGGAGTTTACTCCACATGCTTAAACATTGAGGACAATGTTTATATCAAGTGTAGGGGGACTTCTTTCGAAGTAAGTGGTCTTTTCCATGAATTTGCCCTCATTTTAACCGGAAAATTTGATTTTTCGACATTTTTCAAAAATTTTAATATATTTTGGCCTTGTAGTTTTTTTTTATCGTAATTTACTTTCTTTGCTAGAATAAAATTTTTAATAAAGTGGTTTTAATTTTTTAAAGTCATGAATATTTTGACTCAACCCGAGTTTACTTATCTAAGTTTACTCTAGCTAGTATCCTTAACGTGTTTAAGTCAAGTTTTGCTAGGCTTTTATATAGGGAGCTTTAAAACGCAAAAGTCTTAACTCTCACGGGTTAAGAACAAGAACTTTTCGCAGGTTCCTATAATTGATCCTAGAGAGTCGTTTATCAAGGGAACTTTAAAACGCAAATTCTAAACTTGAAAAAGTCTAAGAAGATGCAAGATCCTATAGACGACTCGAAAACCCAAAACTTTGATTTAATTGGCTAAGCATCCACGAGTCTCACTCCTTGAGATTTTAAACTGTAGAGTACGAGAGATGATAGAGTCAATTATAAGTTTGGTATTCTTTCGTGAATTTATGTGAGTTGATTATAAGCATTTTCTCCCATCGCTTGCTAATAAATTTATCTGCAATAAATAAGGTTGTACGATTTGAAAAGTTACTTAGCTTCTAGCACAAGATCGTTTAAAAGTTGCTCGGTATTAATTACAGTTCATAGCCAAGGCATAACTTATTGAAGCGGGATGCGAAGATTAGCGAGTCCGAAAAGGCCCTAACAAGGCATGAGGGCTACATTTTGTTGCTAAAGATCCAAAAGTAATGTGAAGAATCATCTATCAAAAATCAATATGAAGGATCGAGACACACGACGAAAAGGTTTAGTCTTTTTTTTTAAGTTTCTTCTATAAAGTTCATGACTTAAGTATTTTAAAAAGCTTTCGAATTTATGCTATTTGAGACGGTTAAGTTTTGGTTAAGTGAGCTTATTGATAGTGCTTATCGAACCTTGACTTATTTTTCATTTTCGGATTACTACATGTTCCATCGCAATATTGGGGACTTAAACATTCCGACGTGAAGCTTGTTTGTATCGCAATAACCCTTAAGGGTTTTACTTTGCGATCTAGAGTACCATCCCCTTTATTCCGATCTGGGATTGCGATCGCATATTCCGACGGAATTTAAGGTTACTTTGTGACGAAACTCTGCCCAATTTTAGTTTGTAACATTCCGATAGAATCATATTGCGACAGATACATTCCGATAGGATTGAGCTTGTGTATTCCGATCTGGACTTTACGATAGAACAACATTGCGACAGATTTGTCATTTCTTACATTCCGATGGAGTTGTTTTTATATATTCCGATAGCAATGATTTAATTATTCCGACGGTTCTAATTTTGGTGCATTCCGATAGAAAGGGCTTGTTACATTCCGATAGATTAATTTTTTAAGTTTTAAAGTTTTACAAGTTTTATGTTTTAAGTGTTTTTCTAAATAACTTTTAGTTTAATTTTGTAAAAGCTTCTACTTTACTCAACGACAATTATTTGCTTTTAGTTTAAAAATAGATAAATCAACAAACCAAATTATTTTTCACCAAAAGACAATTGAGTTGAACTCTTAATCGGTAATCAATTCGAAAAGACTTGGAACAACGAAATTATTTTATACTGGCCAAAAAGCCTTGTATTAAATGTATTTAATAAGTGTTAAAACACTTATCCTTTTACCACTTATTTCCAATAATAACAAGACAAAAACGTGTAATTTATGTCGCAAAAGTCGGAATTATGCGTGGTTTGTGTTTTTATTGTGTTTTAGGACCAAAAGATGAAATAGGAAGAAAACACGGGCTTTCACGGGCTTTTATCGAAGAAAACGAGAAAAGACGAAGTCAAAAGATCAAGAGTGCAAAAAGAACGGAAGTCCAAGACCTATTCTGAAGATTTATCGAAGAAAAAGTCTAAAGACGGAAGTCTAATGAAGTCAAAGAACTCAAGTCTAAAGTACAGAAGAATATTATTAAGACGAGTTCAAATCCCGAGACGTCGTCGAGAAAGACAAAGGATTTTAATCGAGTCGAGAACGAGAAGAAAGAAAGAGGAGGCAACACATGCACTCCCCAGTTTCCCTATAAATACCCTCCTAATCACATTAGGAGGGGGTTAGCTAATTTTATTTTTCTTTGTTTTAGTTTTAATATTAGAGAGAGAAAGTGTTTAACTTTCTCTCACTAAAACTTCATCTTTTCTTTCAAGTTAAGCTTTCTTTAACCTTTGTATTTGACTTTCATTAATCAAAAAGTTCAAGTTTAAGCTTTTAATCTTTTATCTCTTTCTACCTTTCTTGATTTTGCTTTGTCCTTGATCCTAAACTTCATCTTTGATTCGGATAGTTCTTAATTCGTGTTTGATTTTGATGTTTGAGTGTTTAAAAAGTTAATATTTTTATTCCTACATAAGCTTTCATACGGATTAAGCTATAAGCTCTTTGTGCTTATTGGCTTATTTCATGTTTTTAGCTTATTGCTTTTCGGATTACCTAAAAGGTTTAGTCTTTTTTTTAAAGTTTCTTCTATAAAGTTCATGACTTTCGTATTTTAAAAAGCTTTCGAATTTATACTATTTGAGACGGTTAAGTTTTGGTTAAGTGAGCTTATTGATAGTGCTTGTTGAACCTTGGCTTATTTTTCATTTTCGGATTACTACATGTTCCATCGCAATATTGGGGACTTAAACATTCCGACGTGAAGCTTGTTTGTATCGCAATAACCCTTAAGGGTTTTACTTTGCGATCTAGAGTACCATCCCCTTTATTCCGATCTGGGATTGCGATCGCTCATTGCGATCGCATATTCCGACGGAATTTAAGGTTTCTTTGTGACTAAACTCTGCCCAATTTTAGTTTGTAACATTCCGATAGAATCATATTGCGGCAGATACATTCCGATAGGATTGAGGTTCTGTATTCCGATCTGGACTTTGCGATAGAACAACATTGCGACAAATTTGTCATTTCTTACATTCCGATGGAGTTGTTTTTATATATTCCAATAGCAATGATTTAATTATTCTGACGGTTCTAATTTTGGTGCATTCCGATAGAAAGGGCTTGTTACATTCCGATAGATTAATTTTTTAAGTTTTAAAGTTTTACAAGTTTTATGTTTTAAGTGTTTTTCTAAATAACTTTTAGTTTAATTTTGTAAAAGCTTCTACTTTACTCAACGACAATTATTTTCTTTTAGTTTAAAAATAGATAAATCAACAAACCAAATTATTTTTCACCAAAAGGCAATTGAGTTGCACTCTTTATCGGTAATCAATTCGAAAAGACTTGGAACAACGAAATTATTTTATACTGGCCAAAAAAGCCTTGTATTAAATGTATTTAATAAGTGTTAAAACACTTATCCTTTTACCACTTATTTCCAATAATAACAAGACCAAAACGTGTAATTTATGTCGTAAAAGTCGGAATTATGCGTGGTTTGTGTTTTTATTGTGTTTTAGGACCAAAAGATGAAAAAGGAAGAAAACACGGGCTTTCACGGGCTTTTATCGAAGAAAACGAGAAAAGACGAAGTCAAAAGATCAAGAGTGCAAAAAGAACGGAAGTCCAAGACCTATTCTGAAGATTTATCGAAGAAAAATTCTAAAGACGGAAGTTTAATGAAGTCAAAGAACTCAAGTCTAAAGTATAGAAGAATATTATTAAGACGAGTTCAAATCCCGAGACGACGTCGAGAAAGACAAAGGATTTAAATCGAGTCGAGAACGAGAAGAAAGAAAGAGGAGGCAACACATGCACTCCCCATTTTCCCTATAAACACCCTCCTAATCACATTAGGAGGGGGGTTTAGCTAATTTTATTTTGGGAAAATCACTTAAAAATGTAGTAAACTAACCACTTTTTATGGTTGTGTGTAGTAAACTATTTTTTTTCTTATTGTGTGTATTAAACTTTCAAATTCATATCATTGTGTGTATTTTGTGACCATTTTACCCCTACGTTTTTCAAATTTTGAAGGGTAAAATGGTCATTTTATAAGACAAAATCGTCTCAAAATACACACAATGATCGAAATCAAAAAGTTTAATACACACAATGAGAAAAAAATAGTTTAGTACACACAACCATAAAAAGTGGTTAGTTTACTACATTTTAAGTGATTTTCCCTTTTATTTTTCTTTGTTTTAGTTTTAATTTTAGATAGAGAAAGTGTTTAACTTTCTCTCACTAAAACTTCATCTTTTCTTTCAAGTTAAGCTTTCTTTAACCTTTGTATTTGAGTTTCATTAATCAAAAAGTTCAAGTTTAAGCTTTTAATCTTTTATCTCTTTCTACCTTTCTTGATTTTGCTTTGTCCTTGATCCGAAACTTCATCTTTGATTCGGATAGTTCTTAATTCGTGTTTGATTTTGATGTTTGAGTGTTTAAAAAGTTAATCTTTTTATTCCTACATAAGCTTTCATACGGATTAAGCTATAAGATCTTTGTGCTTATTGGCTTATTTCATGTTTTTAGCTTATTGCTTTTCGGATTACCTAAAAGGTTTAGTCTTTTTTTTAAGTTTCTTCTATAAAGTATATGACTTCCGTATTTTAAAAAGCTTTCAAATTTATGCTATTTGAGACGGTTAAGTTTTGGTTAAGTGAGCTTACTGATAGTGCTTATTGAACCTTGGCTTATTTTTCATTTTCGGATTACTACATGTTCCATCGCAATATTGGGGACTTAAACATTCCGACGTGAAGCTTGTTTGTATCGCAATAACCCTTAAGGGTTTTACTTTGCCATCTAGAGTACCATCCCTTTTTTTCCGATCTGGGATTGCGATCGCTCATTGCGATCGCATATTCCGACGGAATTTAAGGTTACTTTGTGACTAAACTCTGCCCAATTTTAGTTTGTAACATTCCGATAGAATCATATTGCGACAGATACATTCTGATAGGATTGAGCTTGTGTATTCCGATCTGGACTTTGCGATAGAACAACATTGCGACAGATTTGTCATTTCTTACATTTCGATGGAGTTGTTTTTATATATTCCGATAGCAATGATTAAATTATTCCGACGGTTCTAATTTTGGTGCATTCCGATAGAAAGGGCTTGTTACATTCCGATAGATTAATTTTTTAAGTTTTAAAGTTTTACAAGTTTTATGTTTTAAGTGTTTTTCTAAATAACTTTTAGTTTAATTTTGTAAAAGCTTCTACTTTACTCAACGACAATTATTTGCTTTTAGTTTAAAAATAGATAAATCCACAAACCAAATTATTTTTCACCAAAAGATAATTGAGTTGCACTCTTAATCGGTAATCAATTCGAAAAGACTTGGAACAACGAAATTATTTTATATTGGCAAAAAAGCCTTGTATTAAATGTATTTAATATGTGTTAAAACACTTATCCTTTTACCACTTATTTCCAAAAATAACAAGACCAAAACGTGTAATTTATGTCGCAAAAGTCGGAATTATGCGTGGTTTGTGTTTTTATTGTGTTTTAGGACCAAAAGATGAAAAAGGAAGAAAACACGGGCTTTCACGGGCTTTTATCGAAGAAAACGAGAAAAGACGAAGTCAAAAGATCAAGAGGGCAAAAAGAACGGAAGTCCAACACCTATTCTGAAGATTTATCGAAGAATAAGTCTAAAGACGGAAGTTTAATGAAGTCAAAGAACTCAAGTCTAAAGTATAGAAGAATATTATTAAGACGAGTTCAAATCCCGAGACGACGTCGAGAAAGACAAAGGATTTAAATCGAGTCGAGAACGATAAGAAAGAAAGAGGAGGCAACACCTTCACTCCTCATTTTCCCTATAAATACCCTCCTAATCACATTAGGAGGGGGTTAGCTAATTTTATTTTTCTTTGTTTTAGTTTTAATTTTAGAGAGAGAAAGTGTTTAACTTTCTCTCACTAAAACTTCATCTTTTCTTTCAAGTTAAGCTTTCTTTAACCTTTGTATTTGACTTTCATTAATCAAAAATTTCAAGTTTAAGCTTTTAATCTTTTATCTCTTTCTACCTTTTTTTATTTTGCTTTGTCCTTGATCCGAAACTTCATCTTTGATTCGGATAGTTCTTAATTCGTGTTTGATTTTGATGTTTGAGTGTTTAAAAAGTTAATCTTTTAATTCCTACATAAGATTTCATACGGATTAAGCTATAAGCTCTTTGTGCTTATTGGCTTATTTCATGTTTTTAGCTTATTGCTTTTCGGATTACCTAAAAGGTTTAGTCTTTTTTTTAAAAGTTTCTTCTATAAAGTTCATGACTTCCGTATTTTAAAAAGCTTTCGAATTTATGCTATTTGAGACGGTTAAGTTTTGGTTAAGTGAGCTTATTGATAGTGCTTATTGAACCTTGGCTTATTTTTCATTTTCGGATTACTACATGTTCCATCGCAATACTGGGGACTTAAACATTCCGACGTGAAGCTTGTTTGTATCGCAATAACCCTTAAGGGTTTTACTTTGCGATAGAGTACCATCCCCTTTATTCCGATCTGGGATTGCGATCGCTCATTGCGATCGCATATTCCGACGGAATTTAAGGTTACTTTGTGACGAAACTCTGCCCAATTTTAGTTTGTAACATTCCGATAGAATCATATTGCGACAGATACATTCCGATAGGATTGAGCTTGTGTATTCCGATCTGGACTTTGCGATAGAACAACATTGCGACAAATTTGTCATTTCTTACATTCCGATGGAGTTGTTTTTATATATTCCGATAGCAATGATTTAATTATTCCGACGGTTCTAATTTTGGTGCATTCCGATAGAAAGGGCTTGTTACATTCCGATAGATTAATTTTTTAAGTTTTAAAGTTTTACAAGTTTTATGTTTTAAGTGTTTTTCTAAATAACTTTTAGTTTAATTTTGTAAAAGCTTCTACTTTACTCAACGACAATTATTTGCTTTTAGTTTAAAAATAGATAAATCAACAAACCAAATTATTTTTCACCAAAAGAAAATTGAGTTGCACTCTTAATCGGTAATCAATTCGAAAAGACTTGGAACAACGAAATTATTTTATACTGGCCAAAAAGCCTTGTATTAAATGGCGCTGCTGCCGGCTCTTTTCGTTAAGATTAACGGTTTTTAGTGAGAGACGCGTTGAATTTTGGGATCCGTTCTTTTAGGAACATTTCAAATTAAAACTTAATTTCATTTGAAATTAAAACTTAATTAAAACTTAATTTCATTTTGAAAGATTTAATTAAAACTTAATTTTATCATTTGAAACTAAGATTTTGCTAGTTGAAAAAGTTCGTTTTCTCGGTGTCTAATCGAACAGATTACCAGTTTAAAGTGTGACTCAGTCGTTTTTGGTTAACAAAAAGAAAGTTGATTATCTATAACTAATTAAAAAGTAAATGCGGAAAGTATTTAAAAGCAAATTAAAGACAGGTACAAATAATAAAAGTAAAACAAGGTGAAAAATTAAGCTAGAAAATTACTAGAAAAACACTTAAATAAAATGCAATCTTAAAATAAAACTAAAATAAAAACAATTTAAAATAAAGTTTAAGAAAATGGCGGGAAATATAAAATTTTGATTTGAAAATAAAGACAAGACATAAAAACTAAGACTCCATCGGAATCCCAGATCCGACTCCCACGTCGGAATCCCAGATCCGAATCCCAGATCCGAATCCCAGATCCGAATCCCAGATCTGAATCCCAGATCCGAATCCCAGATCCGAATCCCAGATCCGAATCCCAGATCCGAATCCCAGATCCGAATCCCAGATCCGAATCCCAGATCCGAATCCCAGATCCGAATCCCAGATCGGAATCTCGGATCCGAATCCCAGATCCGAATCTCAGATCCGAATCCCATATCGGAATCCCAGATCCGAATCCCAGATCCGAATCCCAGATCGGAATCCCAGATCCGAATCCCAGATCCGAATCCCAGATCCGAATAAGGGGGAGTATCACAATACCGATCGCAATGTAGAAACCCTTGTGGTTTTTACGATCGTAACAAGCTGTCGGAATCCAAATCCCATTCCGATGGAATGTAATACAAAATAAGCAAAACCAATAAGCTAAGACTAATAAGCAATAACCGAAACTTGATTAAAAAGATAATGAGACGAGACAAAAAGCAACAAATTTAAAGACTTTATCAAAACACAAAATAAGCAAACTTTAAAAAAAAGATAAAACTTTTTTGAAAACTTTAAAATCAAATAAGCTAAATTCAAAATAAGCCAATAAGATTGTCAAACTTATAACTTAAATCGTATACAATCATAGATGGAAATAAAAAGATGAACTTTTTAATCAAATAAGCAAGAAGATTAAGCAAAATCAATGCTTAATCCGAACCACAATCAAATCAAAACAAGAAAAGTAGAATAAGATGGATAATAGAAAGCTTGATTAAAGGAAAAATAAAGATTCAACAACAAAATGAACTTACTTGGAATTAAAAGGCAAGAAATTTAAGACATGAAATCAAAATGACATAAAAAATAAATGGTGCAAGGAATGAAAATGGTGGAAAGACTAATTTTGTCAAAATTAGCTAACAAACAAAAATGAAGTGAAATGGGTGCTATATATAGGGAGAAGGGATGGATGCATGTGTTGCTCCTTCTTTCTTTCTTTGTTCACGTATTTTCGTCTTATAAACTCTTCGACTTTTTCGACGTTGTCTCGGGATTGATTAAACTCGTCTTGAAAATTCTTCATTAATTAGACTTGGGTTCCTCGGCTTTATTAAACTTTCGTCTTCAGACTTGTTCTTCGATAAATCTTCAGAATAGGTCTTGGACTTCCGTTCTTTTTGCACTCTTGATCTCTTGACTTCGTCTTTTGTCTTTTTCTTCGATAAAATCCCGTGAAAGCCCGTGTTTTCTTCCCTTTTCACATTTTGGTCTTAAATCACAACAAAAACACAAACCACGCATAATTCCGACATTTACGACATAAAATACACTTTTTGGCTTGGTTATTATTATAATTAAGTGGTAAAAGGATGGGTGTTTTCACACCTATCAAATCCCCTACACTTGACCATTACAATGTCCTCATGTAATGCATTAGTTACAAAGCACGTTTTATATTTTCCATCACAATCAATCCACATTGGCCTTTATTAAAAAGATAGAAAATTTCAAAAATAAGAAAACAAGTAAAGAGATCAAAAACTTACCTTATGGTTTTGGAAATGTAATGAATGATTATCACCCTTAAGTTTCACGTTCCCCAAACCAAGCTTAAAAACGAGATCATTGTTATTATAAGTTAGCAAACTAACACGAACTCATATGGGCCAATTATTCACTTAGACTCCCTTATTCTTATGTGTATATCTTATATTTTATTATTGTCTTGAATGATCACGAGGATGCATTGTTTGACTTATTTCGATAGTTTATTTAGGCAGAAAATAAAATAGGACGATTTAATCAATAGTTAGCTAAAGGACAAAATCTTTTAAAACTGCTTCTCGGACCTCATAAAGTTCATATCTTGGCATAACTTGCTTCACGATTTGAGACCTCTCTCGGACCGATATTTGGCAGTGACTTCATACTTCAAATCTTGAGAGACGTTCTTAAAATTATGGTCTTCTCTTCATAATAGGAATTTCTTCACTTGAAGTTTTTGAGAGATTCTTCATATTTGGACCACGACTTCTTCATTTTTCTCCAATCTTTATTTTGGACTTTGATATACAACGATCCACCTCCTTTTAGGACTTGGATCTATTTATCCTCATACCTTGTTAGGGCCTTTTTGGATAGACTTCTCCATGATCTTTTGGGGCGTATTTGCTTTTCGTCGTGTGTCTCGATCCTTCATATTGATTTTCGATAAATGATTCTTCACATCACTTTTGGATCTTTAGCAACAAAATGTAGCCCTCATGCCTTGTTAGGGCCTTTTCGGACTCGCCAATCTTCGCATCTCGCTTCAATAAGTTATGCCTTGGCTATGAACTCTAATTAATACCGAGCAACTTTTAAACGATCTTGTGCTAGAAGCTAAGTAACTTTTCAAATCGTACAACCTTATTTATTGCAGATAAATTTATTAACAAGCGATGGGAGAATAGGCTTATAATCAACTCACATAAATTCACGAAAGAATACCAAACTTATAATTGACTCTATCATCTCTCGTTCTCCACAATTTAAAATCTCAAGGAATGAGACTCGTGGATGCTTAGTTTTAGATTTAATTTCAAGGAAAAATCTTTGGAACTTATGGAGATAGGCTTGCACCTCAGCACCCTTGCTACCACCGTGCTCCATCTTTGCTTAAGGGAACCTTGCCTATTCTTCTTTGGCTTGCCCTGTTCACCTTAAGTTTGTGTTATTTGATGGACAAAAACCATGTATTTGATCTCGGTGGATGTGTTTCAAGTTTCTTTCTATGATAATCAAGGTCGAGTCAGCCTCACGACTCGGTTAACAAAAACAAGCGCTTCTCGGGAGGCAACCCGCAGATCTATCCTTTTTCTCTTGTTTTTATAATAAGTGTAGGGGGAGACCCTAGTATGTGTTTGTTGTTTTCTTTCTTATGATGTGCAGGGATTCAACCTTACAAAGATCCATTCTTGATGACTTTTGACGACCCGTGATTCCGTGTACCCATCTTCCCGGTTCTATCCTAAACTCTTTTGATTCTCTAATTCATACTATTCAATATTAAAATAGGAATCACTTTAGTTGTCTCTTCCTTAGCAAGATTTAAACAACGTACACAATGTTCTAAGTGTAGGGGAGTTTACTCACACATGCTTAAACATTGAGGACAATGTTTATACTAAGTGTAGGGGGACTTCTATCGAAGTTAAGTGGTCTTTTCCTTGCATTTGTCCTCATTTTAACCGGAAAATTGATTTTTCGACATTTTTCAAAATTTTTGATCTATTTTGGCCTAGTAGTAAAGTAGTATTTTCCTTTGTTATCGTTATTTACTTTCCTTGCTAAAATAAAAGTTTAATAAAGTGGTTTTAAATTTTTCAAAGTTGTGAATCTTTTGACTCAACCTGAGTTACTTATCTAAGTTTACTCTAGCTAGTATCCTTAATGTGTTTAAGTCAAGTTTTGCTAGGCTTTTATATAGGGAACTTTAAAACGCGAAAGTCTTAACTCTCACGGGTTAAGAACAAGAACTTTTCGCAAGTTCCTATAATTGATCCTAGAGAGTTGTTTATCAAGCGAACTTTAAAATGCGAATTCTAAACTTGAAAAAGTCTAAGAATTTGCAAGATCCTATAGATGACTCGAAAACCCAAAACATTGATTTAATTGGCTAAGCATCCACGAGTCTCATTCCTTGAGATTTTAAACTGTGGAGGACGAGAGATGATAGAGTCAATTATAAGTTTGGTATTCTTTCGTGAATTTATGTGAGTTGATTATGAGCTTTTTCTCCCATCGCTTGTTAATAAATATATTTGCAATAAATAAGGTTGTACGATTTGAAAAGTTACTTATCTTCTAGCCCAAGATCGTTTAAAAGTTGCTTTGTATTAATTAGAGTTCATAGCCAAGGCATAACTTATTGAAGCGGGATGCGAAGATTGGCGAGTCCAAAAAGGCCCTAACAAGGCACGAGGGCTACATTTTGTTGCTAAAGATCCAAAGTGATGTGAAGAATCATTTATCAAAAATCAATATGAAGGATCGAGACACACGGCGAAAAGCAAATACTCCCGTAAAGATCATGGAGAAGTCTATCCAAAAAAGACCCTAACAAGGCATGAGGATAAATAGATCCAAGTCCTAAAAGGAGGCGGATCGTTGTATATCAAAATCCCAAATAAAGATTGGAGAAAAATGAAGAAGTCGTGGTCCAAGTATGTAGAATTTCTCAAACCTTCAAGTGAAGAAATTCTTATTATGAAGAGAAGACCATTATTTCATGAACGTCTCTCAAGATTTGAAGTATGAAGTCCCTGCCAAATATCGGTCCGAGAAGGGTCTCAAATCGTGAAGCGAGTTATGCCAAGATATGAACTTTATGAGGTCCCGAGAAGCAGTGTTAAAATATTTTGTCCTTTAGCTAACTATTGATTTAATCGTCCCACTTTATTTTCAGCCTAAATAACTATCGAAATAAGTCAACAATGCATCCTCGTGATCATTCAAGACAACAATAAAATATAAGAGATACACCTAGGAATAAGGGAGTCTAAGTAAATAATTGGCCCACATGAATTCGTGATAGTTTACTAACTTATAATAACAATGACCTCGTTTTTAAGCTTGGTTTGGGGAACGTGAAAACTTGAGGATGATAATCATTCATGACATTTCCAAAACCCTAAGGTATGTCTTTGATTTCTTTACCTACTTTCTTCCTTTGAATATTTATAATTTTCTATCTCTTTAATAAAGGTCAATGTGGATTGATTATGATGGAAAATGTAAAATGTGCTTTGTAACTAATGCATTGCATGAGGACATTGAAATGGTCAAGTGTAGGGGATTTGATAGGTGTGAAAACACCCATCCTTTCACCACTTAATTACAATAATAACCAAGCCAAAACGTGTATTTTTTGTCGTAAATGTCGAAATTATGCGTGGTTTGTGTTTTTGTTGTGATTTAGGATCAAAATGTGAAAAGGGAAGAAAACACGGGCTTTCACGGGCTTTTATCAAGAAAACGAAAAAAGACGAAGTCAAGAGATCAAGAGTGCAAAAGGAACGGAAGTCCAAGACCTATTCTGAAGATTTATCGATGAACAAGTCTAAAGACGGAAGTTTAATAAAGCCGAGGAACTCAAGTCTAATAAATGAAGAAATTATAAGACGAGTTCACATAATCCCGAGACAAAGTCAAAAAAATCGAAGAATTAAGAAGACGAAAAGACGAGAAAGAGAGAAAGAAGGAAGCAACACATGCTTAACCTCCCTAATCACCCATTTCACCACATTTCATTTTGTTAGCTAATTTGACAAATTAGACTTTCCACCATTACTTATTTGCACCATTTCATTTCCATGTCATTTTTACTAAATTGTTCTTTAAATTCTTGTCTTAAATTTCGTGCACTTTAATTCCAAGTAAGTTAATTTCATTGTTAAACTTTATTTTTCTTAAATCAAGCTTTTCTTTATTATTCTCATTCTACTTTTCTTCATTTGATTTGTTATAAATTCGGATTAAGCAATCTTTTGCTTAATCTAATTGCATATTTGATTAAAAAGTTTGTCTTTTCATTTCCATCCAAGCTTTTATACGAATTAAGCTATAAGTTTGACAATCTTATTGGCTTAATTTGTGGTTAGCTTATTTGTTTTTAAGTTTTCTTAAAAGTTTTATCTTTTTAAAGTCCATTTTATAAAGTTTTAGAATTTTGTGTCTTGAAAGTTTTTAAATTTGTTGCTTATTGTCTCGTTTTAATATCATTTCAGTTAAGTTTTTGTTATTGCTTATTAGTATTAGCTTATTTGGTTCTTGCTTATTACGAATTCATCTTCCGTCGGAAAGGGAGGTTTCTCACATTGCGACAGCTTCACTCTACATTCCGATAGTGACAGTATTGGAATATGGTTTTGGATTCTGACAGCTCATTGTGATTGAACATTCCGATTGGTAATCCCCCCTTATTTCGATCTGGGATTGCGATCGCTCATTGTGATCGCATATTCTGACGGCTCTTAAGGTTATTTTAAGAGCCGTCGGAATATGTGATCGCAATGAGCGATCGCAATCCCAGATTGGAATAATGGGGGATTACCAATCGGAATGTTCAATCGCAATGAGCTGTCGGAATCCAAAACCTTATTCCTATACTGTCACTATCGGAATGTAGAGTGAAGCTGTCGCAATGTGAGAAACCTCCCTTTCTGATGGAAGATGAATTCGTAATAAGCAAGAACCAAATAAGCTAATACTAATAAGCAATAACAAAAACTTAACTGAAATGATAATAAAACGAGACAATAAGCAACAAATTTAAAAACTTTCAAGACACAAAATTCTAAAACTTTATAAAATGGACTTTAAAAAGATAAAACTTTTAAGAAAACTTAAAAACAAATAAGCTAACCACAAATTAAGCCAATAAGATTGTTAAACTTATAGCTTAATTCGTATAAAAGCTTGGATGGAAATGAAAAGACAAACTTTTTAATCAAATATGCAATTAGATTAAGCAAAAGATTGCTTAATCCGAATTTATAACAAATCAAATGAAGAAAAGTAGAATGAGAATAATAAAGAAAAGCTTGATTTAAGAAAAATGAAGTTTAACAATGAAATTAACTTACTTGAAATTAAAATGCACGAAGTTTAAGACAAGAATTTAAAGAACAATTTAGTAAAAATGACATGGAAATGGAAATGGTGCAAATAAGTAATGGTGGAAAGTCTAATTTGTCAAATTAGCTAACAAAATGAAATGTGGTGAAATGGGTGGTATTTATAGTGATTAGGGAGGTTAAGCATGTGTTGCTTTCTTCTTTCTCTCTTTCTCGTCTTCTTAATTCTTCGATTTTTTCGACTTTGTCTCGGGATTATTTGAACTCGTCTTATAATTTCTTCATTTATTAGACTTGAGTTCCTCGGCTTTATTAAACTTCGGTCTTTAGACTTGTTCATCGATAAATCTTCAGAATAGGTCTTGGACTTCCGTTCCTTTTGCACTCTTGATCTCTTGACTTCGTCTTTTGTTGTTTTCTTGATAAAAGCCCGTGAAAGCCCGTGTTTTCTTCCCTTTTCACATTTTGATCCTAAATCACAACAAAAACACAAACCACGCATAATTTCGACATTTACGACATAAAATACACGTTTTGGCTTGGTTATTATTGTAATTAAGTGGTGAAAGGATGGGTGTTTTCACACCTATCACCCCCATCACTTTGTCTTCTTTTTTTGAATATTAATTATATTATCACGCCTCACAAACGAAGGAAAGTTGAGTACAACAAGTTACATAAACATAAATAGCAAAATCGAAACCGATTTGCCCAACAAAATACACAAAGGTAACAAGTTGCGTGAAGCCAAAACATACACCATAAAGGTTGTGACGCGGAGACAGCAACACAATACAAGGGTGAGGGGGAATAACCAATGTGAGCTTTTCGCGAATAAACCCATATAAAAGTGTAGTTTGGAGCAAAAGTACACAAGGTACACAAAACATACTAAGATGATAAAACCTAACATCCCTAAAACAGCTAGACCTAAGACAAACAAATCTAGATCCAATACCCAATGCATCAACAAGTCTTCGGTGGTGTGAAGCGATGGCCAAATGAAAGACAGCAGCAGTGAAAAATAACAGATCTGAAAGCAAAGTGATGTTATTGTGGGACTTAGGAAACAAAACTACCTTAACGAGGAAAGAAGTGTATGTACAAAAGAGGATAAAAGAAGAAGATTCAGACGGCCGGCCGTAGCCGACCGCCTGAGAAAAGGCTGAAACAGATCTGAGCAAGTTTTGAGTAAGAACTATTGACGATGGAAACTATGTGAAAGAGAGGAGAGAGGATAAGAGTTATCACTTTGTCTTCTTAATATACTTTTTTGTTATATTTATGACAGTTGAAGACATACTATATTAATTTGCATTTTGGTCTTCTTCCAAGTTAACAGGAAAGAAATGAAGCCTCAAGTAATGTTTTATACATTAGAAACTATATTTTGAATTTGAACAGTTTCGGCTCCCGATTAAGTTGTTTAAGCTTCGTCTCTGAGTGGAAATGAGATTCGAGTTTATGAGAATTACTTCGTTATGATCAATAGTATTGTCCAAATTTTTTTAAATATCACTATCTTTCTTTAAAATAAATACATATATGATGTAGTATAGTAGTCTTAACACTTTACAACAACACTTCTTAAAACTAACATTTTACGGAGAACGTATCTAAATAACATGATAAAGTTTGTAAGATCCTCCCGAAAAAATAACAAATAAAAACACAAAACCAGGTTAGTCCACGTTTCATACCAATTTACAAGAAATATTATACCCATAGACCCACTAATTGACATAAGTGTCAGTTCCATTACTTTTACTTTTGGTCAAAGTAAACTAAAATACAAGTAGTCTTTAAAGCATCTTTGTGGAAGACTTTGAACAAGAGAAGATATTAAGATATACATACATGAGTGACCCAGTGAAGACACTAAATTTGTTGCAAAGTAATTAGGAATTTGATTATTCGGGTTTGAGTTCGGGTCGAGTTTGAATCGAGTCAATTTTTTCGACACCTCTAATTGAGAGACCTACAAAACTGATTTAGACACTTACTTAATATACAAACAATTTAAAAAGTTAATATTTACCATACAATTAATTGATGCATATTTTTAAGTGTCTTAATCAATTATGAGACTGTGCATAACATTAGCCAATAATTAACGTTTTGGTAAGTTAACCAAATAATGACTTTAAATTTTTTTAATCCGACATCAAAAGTAGGGATGCCACCTATGGGTAATAGATACGAGTATATCAAACCCGTCATTCACCTACATAAGTTTTTTAAACCCATTACCCACCCGTCACCCACTAGTGGGTATAAATTTCTACCCATACTCATACCCGTGGATATTTGATACCCGTGAGTAAACCCAAGGGTTAATGCATTAAAATAAAATCACAAAATCTTGATACGTATATGAACTAGCTATTAAAATGAGTAATAAGACACCAGTTATTTTTCCAAGTATCAAGTTCACAAAAGACTTAACAAGTATATGTAACTCGTGTACGACTATGGAAGAACTGCTATTTCTAAACACAAACGAGGAATTGGATCCTTCATATTGCGTTTTTAGTCTCGAGACACCAACAAACTTTTATTTTCTTGTGTTTTTCATTAAAAATTGATAATTATTATATATACATTTAACATCATAAATATTGTTTAATTTTAGATGGTTATACACAGGGTATTTTAATGGGTATACCTACGGGTATACCCGCAGGTATTTTAACTGGGCATCATGAGTTTACCCGTGATGGATATACTTTACCCGTCACCCACCCGCCACCCACTAATGGGTATAAGTTTTCACCCATACCCATACCCGTAAGTACAAATCGACAAATTACCTACCTATTTTTGTACGGATACCCGTGGGTTGTGGGTTTTTTTACACCCACTGCCATCCCTAATCAAAAGCAATACCATGTTAACAATATACTCGACAAGTTACATCTCTCGTTTGTTTATCATGTTGATCAATTAATTGTAGTTGGACCTTGTTATTAGAGGTGTAATCGAGTTAAGCCGAGCTCAAGCTTTATAGGGCTTGAGCTTGATTTGATAAAACAATCGTATGTTTGAGCTTAACTTGATAGCTTGTCAAGCTTTAACAAAATAGGCTTGAGTTTGGCTTGATAAGGCTTGATTAAAGCTTTAGTTTAGCTTGAAAAGCTTGAATTTGGCTTGAAAGCTTAAATGTGTATAAAATTAAATTTTTTTATAATAAAACTCATCAATAAAAATATATGTATAAAGTAAACAAACAAAAGCCATAACTGAAAACCAATTTCGATACATTTAACATAATTAAAACCAAAAATAAGATAATCGTACAGTCTTTATTTCAAAATGCGTTTTGTGATATAATGCGATTAAGGTCCTAATGGCGATTGCGTGATGTGATTGCGAACCCAATTACAACACCTTCTTATTAAAAAAGTAAAAAATATTTATATATATTATATTCCATCAACTACCAAGTAAATGTAATAAATTTATAAAAATAAAATTTTATTTAAAATACGATGAGTTAAATTATAAATTTAATCAGAATTAATAATCTTTTTAAAATATATTATTTATTTATGAAATAAATCCTTATAATTAAGTTAATACCTAAATTAACAATAAATTTCTTATATGAATTCAACATAAAAACATATTTTTAATAAAGCTTAAAAAAAGCTTGATAAGAGCTCGATCCGAGCTATAAAAAACTTGAGCTTGAGCTTGATATATATTTCAAGCTATTTTTTAGGCTTGAGCTTGATCGAGCCAAGCTCGAGCTCGAAATCGATTTGCTTGATAAAAAATTGACTTGATTACAGCCATACGCCCATACTTGTTATCTACAAGATGGTTATAACTTACTGGTGGTATCAAAAACTAAAAAAATATAAAAACTACATAATTTGCGTGCTTTTTTTTTATATATATTTGTCCCTTTTAGCATAATCAGTTTTTTATGTATTTTTATCAGTTTAACAATTTTTATATGTGAAATTTTATTTTTTTATTTCTTACTTTTATTTTACAATTTTATAACGAAAACTAAAAAAAAAAAATAGCAAGTTCTAAAATTCAAAATTACAGATGATTTTTTTTTTGTCTTAATATTTAATAACCTTCCGATAACTTATATCATCAATCAAAAGTTGTTGGTATCGAGATTATTATTATGCATAGATGCGTGACTTTACTTTTATAAAATTAAAAACCCGATGGCCAAATAATTGATTTTTCTTTGGCAATTACTATATCGACAAAAAAAACCAAGAAAAATATTCATAAAAAACATCGAGATCTTCTAAAGTTTAGATAAACATGACTGATAACGATTACTACAACGAGACTTATAATGGGGCTCAGTTGATCTTTTATATGTGAAAAAACATGATTGATTATGGTGATAACTTTAAAGTATGTTAATCCATAAAAAATAAAAAAAATAATAGAATCACATAATGTTTAAGAAAAAACTTTTATATAATTATGTAAAACTAGATGAATACCCGCGCAAAGCTGCGGGATTGGTTGGCGGCGTATAATTAACGATACGATATTTCGAAGTAAACCTAAAATGCAATAGAAAGTCTCGCACCATATACGATAAAAGACTTAACACGAGACTGTACAAAGTGTGTGAGAAAAAAATGTATAATTTAATGTCACACTAAAAGAATGCAAGTAACTTAAACAACAGATGCCACGAAAATAGAATATATCAATAATCAATATAATTTATTTTCACTTGCTAATGCTTTACCCATATAGATGCCACGAAAATATTCAATCATTCAAAACTCAGGTTAAATGAGGCTCCAAATAGGCCAATGCTTGCTACCAGTTATTGTTAAGAAGTTTTAAAACTCACGTTCCACAGCAGTATGTTGACAACAATGACCAATGTTTTAAAAGAAGTGTAAAATAACAATGAAAAAATATTTCCAGTATCTGGAAGAAAACTCGAAAGTCACTAATAGTGTAACCTGCCTAAGACGTATAATAAGCAAATAACATGAAGTAAAATAACGGGGTATATCTTTTAGTGTGCTAGTCCCATATCGACCTTCTCGTAAGCTAACTATTTTTTCATATTATTCAGTCCCATGATTCAACTTTTCATCGTTGTTGTATGCCACTTCTTTTGCACGTTGAACTACATCTTAAGCCAATTTCTCCTTATCACATGGCCTCATAGCTTTCTTACAGTTTGGTATGAAAATGATGAGACCTCATGGATCCTCATGTTGTTGTAGTAATTAAGCTGGAACATAACATTCAAGCAACATTCTTCATGGAGACAGATTTGATTTCAACTTGAAGATACATATATTTCCATTGTTTGTCCTCTTTTTCTTTAAACATCTCCAAAAAAAACTTAGCCAACTCCACGTGCGCCCCGGATAAAATTTTGTACCTAAAAACCGTCAAAAAGCAGACCAGTGAATAAATTACAATATTATTTTACAAATAATGATATTATTGATTGTAGAAGAAATAGCAAAGGTAAACCGTAACTTTAAAATATAGGTTGATGCATAGTAGATCATATTAAGGAGACAAGTACAATGCAAACATATCGAATGAGATATTCATACAGGTGACTTTCACTATTCTTTAAAAAAATGGTTGACTCTCAATTATACCTAACCTAGGTTCATACTTATTTTTATATATGTCCTTTTTCATCATTACCTACATAAGCTAAACCAACAAACACTTATCATCAACTTATAAAACATAAGCAAATCCAAACACTTCACATAGGCTTATAAGCTTAATGATATAGAAGCCATAGACTGCTTACATAACATAAGCGTAAGCGCAATTCATAAGCTTAGCCACACACCCCTTAACCCATTAGACTGTCCAACTTTTTGTTCACTAAGCCTAGGTGAAGTTTTAATAAGAATTACTTGCAATACTCACCAAATAAGATGTAACCATCAACATTATCAGAAGTGTATGCCGAGTGAGTCCTAGTCAGAAATAATAGCTGCAATAAGAACATATCATAGCCCTTTAATATGGTCTATGAAGGCAGTTAGTATTAGGTTACATGTGAAAAGCAACAAGACAAGTATGAGAACACAAGTAAGATAAAAGAACGGGTAAAAGTTTTATTAATAAACGAGCAACGATAATAAAAAAAAAGGGATGGGGCCAGCAGATGGCCTTTCAAAAGCACAAACATAAAAATTGTCTTAATGTGTACTTTCAGGAGAATGGTGATGTATCCGATTTAAGTTAACTGACCCAAACTCAATTGACTCTATCATTGCCACACCATTTGTTGGCACATCAGGTAACACCAATGAAGCATCACCACCTTCGTCATTGGTAGACTCGTCGACCTCTTCAGCCTTGCAAGGCAATAAGCCACGTGCAGAAGTTTTCTCCTCCACAATTATTTCAGGCTGTTCCTCTTGCTTTACAACAACAAGATCTACCTCCATAGGTATCACTTCCTCGGGTTTATTTGGCTCATCAATCACTTTGGCTTCATTCACAGGATCTGCAACAAGCTTTTGAATAGACGACTCATCCTTTTCTATAGTAGTCTCCATAACTGTGACCTCAGCAGCTCCCTCCACCACTGAAACACCTTTCTCTTCATCAGATGGTGCAACAAACTCAGGACCTTTTGTAAGGAGACCGAATATATTCTCCATGTTCGTTGAGCGAGATTCTTCCTTCTGCTTCTTGTAAAGAAACATGGCTTTCTGAAAAGCACAATAAGAAAATAATCTTAATACAACCTCCCAAAATATTAAAATTATCGTTTCACATATTGGCATATGAACCATACTTGTAAATAAATAACATCATAAAAACTGAAAATACAAGTTCATAAATTAAAGAAATCGAACCCCTGAAAAACAGAATCATCGGCTGTCATGAATAATGAAGCACTATCAATTTCATTGTCAATTACACCATCCTGTTACATAAAAACGAAGTCTTTTGAGCATATGCGTTGATATGAAAAGGAGTAGTCAGTCACCGGCAAAAAATTAATAAATAAACAATCATCTATACCTCCAAATATAAAAATTTGTATTCATATAGATCAGATACAAGTTCCGATCCAAATCCATCATGCTTGTGTACTGATCATAAAGCTCAGGTTGAGTCAGATCAACACCATCCTCATCCTTCCAACAATAGAAGCAAATGAAGATAACGACGAGTGAGATACAAGTCAAACAACAACATTTCTGCATACAATATTTAGTTAGCGAGAATGTATGGTAATACCATTTCATGGCAAATCTTCAGAACTGCGACCAAGTACATTAACAAGTACACTAACAATTACTGAACTCGACAAGAAATATTTTGAGTCCAAACTGAAAGCAATTGTTTATATTTGTCTATGATACATTCATGGTTGGTTTAATATCATATCATATGGCTAACCACTAACTGGTTGTTTAAACATATGCCATGAAACCTACTGTATACCGTTATTTAATTTGGTTCAAGAATTTGCTGGAAAAATCAGGGCATAACCAAATGTCTAAACACCGGAAAATCATAGACAAAGATAAGTCTGATATGCAAGACATCAAGTGTATGCAATGTTTGTAACGTTGTATTTATATATTGTGAGCGATTATCCATACCCTTAGCATTATACAAGTTTAATGGACATTTCTCCAATAAGCTTCGCAACTATACAATTTGTTAATCTAGTACGTGTTTTTTTATCTCATATCATAGGGTTAGACATGAAGTCAGACGCAAAACCAAACGTTTATCAAACAATGATGCAAAGTCTAACAAGCTTATACCTGAGTCTGATGATCATCACCGGTCACAATGTTCCCAACTGTTCGAAGTGCAGGAATGAGTACTAAGGGAGACGGGTGACTGGAAGTATCAAATATGAGTCAGTTATCGACAAGTCAGTATCGCACAATAATAATTACCATAAATCACAACATACAGAAGGAGCTCAACAAGACGTCGGCAGACACCAACCTAAATCACAACTTGAATTTTATCATTTGTACCATCAGACAAATAAGATAGTGCCCAGCATGCATCAGTCAAAACTTTTTCATCAATGGAATGAACAAGACGCTCTAAGGTAGGAAGTGTTGGTCTTGTCTACAAATCAAAGACTTCAGTTTGTTAGATCCTTTAAATACCCCCCTTCCCCAAAAAGAAGATTATAAATTAAATGCATAGATATAAAAAGAAGATGTAAACTACCTCCTCAAAAGGAGGATGTGGTTTTCCACGACAGAGCATTTCATCTTGTTGCAAGCCCCATTTTTTTCACAGTGACTTCTCACCAAAGAAAATAACACACGGGTATTCGCCGCTCCAAAACACAACCTTTAAAAGCCTTACCAAAGACTTGCATGCTTAGGCTCAGATTTGTATAGGATAAGCAGATCATAGAATTGTCCGACCTCCGCTAAGGGTGCAAAGTTATCCGGTTGCATAGCGGACACGTATACCATGCCGTCCGGGCTTTGCCATACCAACTTAGGGGCGACAAATCTCATTGACATTATCACAATCATCACGGCCTAGAATTTATGGACCTTGTGAAACCCAATTCAGAAGTTCACTATATTCCTTATAAGATTTTTATTTTTTTAGAGCGACACACACCACCGGCCGCACGTTAGAAGAAATCTATCGCCAAAATAGCAAGATTCCAATAAGAATTGTTACTCCATACAATGTGAGAGAGCACCACTACCGCAAACAGATGAGAACTTGTCCTACAAAGTCAGGGGAGAAATATGGATTGATATGACAATAATCAGCCGAATAAGAACGCCTTTTGGCGATACACCTTTACCGTTTCAGTTTCAAAAAACGCAGGCACCCGCGATGGTTGCAAACTAAACAATTTACCATGCCAAAACAAGGGTGACTGCGTTTGTAGAGATTGCTGAGGCGACAAAATCTCGACCTCGACCGTCCGTCCACTCAAATCAACGATAACAACAGTGGGCCTATGCCCGCGGTGGCGGTAGACATAACAGGTTATCGTGCCAAACCGCGAACTTTCACAACTTAGTATAACAAAAGTAATCTACTATTGTATCAAACAGTACTACGTTTCACATAAACCTGAACCTTTACCACCATAACCATGTTAATATTTTGTATCTGTTTATGGTAATGTTTGAATCTCACTACCAAACCAACAATGATCCCAGATGACAACAATTATATAGAAAGCGATAAAAAAATAAGCTTACTCATTAGGGTTTCGTCGTATGCTTTGGTGAAGGTTGCTGAATCAAGAAAGCTTCGACGTCTACCATCCGTCCACCATACACATCAACACTATACCCAGGAGCCCGTGATGGTTGCAAACCGAATTGTTTACCATGCCAAATCACGGGCGTGTACGCCTTTAATTGAAACTGCTCAAATAAGCCATCGAAAGTAGTCAACTGAATTGCTTAAATAAATAACCCAAAACAATCAATGCTTCAAACCTCTATTCGGTGTTCAGATGCGATGTCCAATTCGTAGAGCATTGAGGTTGTAATTTATCATGTGGAAAAGAACAACTTGCAATTGTGTGGGTAAATAAACCAACCACCAGTACTACCAACCAATATCACCAATCGAAACTACCTTGAAACCACCAAAACCATCAAAGAGATGGGGCGGATTCGGCAGATGCTATGGTGATAAAATTATGGTGGCGGCGAAATATGGTTTATGTGAATTAGGGTTAATGGAGAATAAAGTTTGTGGGTGAGGAATGTAGTGTTAATGTGTTATGATTTATGAGTCGTGTTGAAGAAGAATGCTTTAAATATGGAAATAAGATTTGTATTGATCATGCATTGATAAATTTCCTGGTTTCTTTTTCTGGATGTGTGAGATTGTAATTTGGGAAATGTTGAGAAAACTTACTATTAGTAACAATGAAGAGATTTTTGTAAAAAATTATACAGCCTTTATAAGTAGTAGAGATATATTTAGATCAATTTGCTTTTTTTCAACTAACTATTTGTTTTATGACAACTGATCATTTGAGACTTTGTATATTTTGTTCGTAGTATAATTATACAAAGTTGCCATCAAGTTGGAGACCAATCTCACCTACGAGAAAATTGCCGCCATCGTTTGCAAACCGAAATAGTTTTGTTTTTCCTTTTTCTTTTTTGAGATTACAACTATTTTTTGATAGAGAGTTAAACTTAATATAAACCTTTAAAATAACATAAACTCAATTAACTAATCAAAATCATCTATTTTTTAAAAAAACATACTCTTATCATCTTTTTAAAAATTAAATATCTTTAAAACGAAAAAATCGTCAAACAAAAAAGAAATAAACCATTGCAACGAGAATTAAATTATCTTTCTATCGAGGGGCACATGTATATACTTTCGACGAACTTTTTTTCCGATTTTTTTCTTATGTCACGTCTGAGAAAATCATAGATGATTCGTATCACGAATCATATATGATTTTCCGAGATCATATAATTATATATGATTCGTGATATAAATCATATAATTATATATGATTCGTGATACGAATCATATAAGATTTCTGAAAATCATATACGATTCGTGATATGAATAATATATGATTTTCTCAAACGTGATTGAAAAAAATAAAAAAAAATTTTGTCGAAAGTATATACATGTTCCCCTCGATAGATAGACGATTTAATCCTCGTCACGATAGTATGTTTCGTTTTGCGTAACGATTAACGGTTTATGAGATACCTAATTTTAAAAAAAATAAGTTTTTATGTTATATGAGAAAAATAGGTAACTGTGATTAGTTGATAGATTTATGCTAAAATAAAAGTTTACATTGAACTTTTTCTTGTCGATGAATAGCCAGAGTTAGGATCTATCTAGACTCTTAAATTAGCATATACACATTCAACCAATTATAATCACCCATTTTTAAAAAAAATCCACTTCCCACCACTTTTTTAAAAATTAAATATCTCACAAACGGTAAATCGTCAAATGAAAAAAATACACCATTGCAACGAGAATTAAATCATCTATCTATCGAGGGGCACATGTATATACACTCGACGAACTTTTTTTTTCGACTTTTTTTCTTAAGTCACGTCTGAGAGAAATTATGTATGATTCGTGATATGAATCGTATATGATTTTCTGAAAATCATATATGTTTCGTGACGAATCATACATGATTCCTCTCAGACGTGATTTAAGAAAAAAAAAGTCGAAAAAAAGTTCGTCGAAAGTATATACATGTGCCCCTCGATAGATAGATGATTTAATTCTCGTCGCGATAATATGTTTTGTTTTACGTAGTGATGAACGGTTTGTGAGATATTTAATTTTTAAAAAATGAGTATTTTTGTTACATGATAAAAATGGGTGGTTGTGATTGGTTGATTAAGTTTATGTTAAACTAAGGGTTTATGTTGAACTTTTTCCTGAATAGCCATGCATGAGAAATATTTAATACTCTGTATACAATAATTTGGTAAAGATCCAACAGACTAATACTAGTAACTTATTTTATAATAAATTAAACAAACTTACTTTTGGTTTATTTTTTTTTTAAATTAAACATATCAAAAATAATTAATCATTACTCAAATAGAATATATCATTCATAAAAAGAATAATATTATCTTTGTATTATAAAATCACATGTGATCACGATCACATATAATTTTTTCATACAAAAGATAAAAAAAATTAAAAAAATTCGTTAAAAACATATTGAAATGCGCGTCTACTTAAAGAAATAGTTGTTGTAACGGTTTATTTTTTTCGTTTGACGATATTCGTAAAATATTTCAATTTAAAAGAAGATGAAAAACGAGTTTTAGATTTTAATGAAGATAAATGATTAAAATTTATTCATTAAATTAAGCTAAATTTTGAATGTACACTTATCTCAACTTAGTAATACTTAAATATTTGAAAATATAACGAGAGGAATCACTATTCATAGAAACAGTGACCCACTCACATGCCAAATTGTTTAATAAAAACGCTCATCTCCAGATGCAAAAGATGTATCGTTTCAACCGTTGATTGCAACAATCCTATCCGTTGATTCCATAAAACCTCTAAAAATAAGCCATAGCCGTTGATATCCATCTCTTATTTGTTTAGAAAATACACAGACCATCGATAAGGGGTTGTTGTTGTGTGTGTATCTGAGGATAATCATTTTGAGCCGTTGATCTTGAGAAGGTAAGTATAATCCCTTGTAGCACTATTCTCCCTCACCACTGATCTTTCATATATAAATAGATGCCAATAATTTTGCACACTCATTTCCTAAAAAATAATTGGTTGTCTTCTTCTCCTTTCTACATCATCTCTGATTTGAACCAGATACCCAGAGCCCACAACCGTCTTCGTTTCCACCGGCTTCTTCATTGTCTCCATTCACGGTGTGCGGCATTGATGGTCGGCAGGCGGCGTTGGTTGGCTTAGGTTAGTGGTTTCTTTTGTGGGTTATCTTGATTTATTGGGGATAGCCATAAAATTGATGTTTGGATTTAATATATTGATATTGATTGTGGCAGAATGAGTTGGTGAATATCGAGCCGTTGATTGAAATCCTAATATTTTAGGTTTGTTGGGAACCTAATTTTTGGTCCTTTATTGCTATTGAGCTTGTTGTTGTTTTGGATTAAAATTAAGGATACTAATTTCCTCATTTTGCTATAGCTTACGTGCCACAAAACAGTCTTTCTAAATAAGCTTAAAAGTTGAAAAATAACCTAAAAGAAAAGTTATTTAAGTTTTGCCTTTTATTAAATTTTATGCCATTAAAGCTTGTGGTCTTTATGTCGAGATTGTTGTTGTCGCTGCTTAAAATTGAGAATTTATGGTTGGGTGTTTCTTATACTATCGGCTTAGGCTTCCTTGAGGCCACCACTTCTTTTGGTGTCATTGGGAGGCATTGAGAGTAATAAGTGTGAAAACACTTATCCTTTTACCACTTATTTCTAATAATAACAAGACCAAAACGTGTATTTCATTTCGTAAAAGTCGGAATTATTCGTGGTTTGTGTTTTTATTGTGTTTTAGGACCAAAAGATGAAAAAGGAAGAAAACACGGGCTTTCACGGGCTTTTATCGAAGAAAACGAGAAAAGACAAAGTCAAAAGATCAAGAGTGCTTAAAAGACGGATGTCCAAGACCTATTCTGAAGATTTATCGAAGAACAAGTCTAAAGACGAAAGTTTAATGAAGTCTAAGAACTCGAGTCTAAATAAATGAAGAAATGTTAAGACGAGTTTAATTAATCCCGAGACGACATCGAGAAAGACAAATGAATTAAATCGAGTCGAGAAGAAAAAGAAAGAAGAAAGCACCACACATGCACTTCCCAATTTCCTATAAATACCCTCCTAATCACATTAGGAGGGTGGTTAGCTAGTTTTAGTTTTCAATTTTCTTTCTAGTTTTTAGAGAGAGAAAGTTCTCAGCTTTCTCTCACTAAGTTTTTCATTCTTCCTTTCTTTTAAGCTTTCATTAATCCTTGTATTTGATTTCCTTTAATTAAAAGTTTAAGTTTAAGCTTTGTGTTCTTCAATCTCATTCTACATTTCTTGATTTACTTTATCCTTGATCCGATTTGCATTCTTCATGCGTATGATTTGATGATTTCGTGATTGAGGGATTAATCTTCTTTGTTTATACATAAGCTCTTGAACGTATAAGCTATAAGCTCTTCATGCTTATTAGCTTATTCGATTGTTTGTCTTATTTATTCTTTAAGTTTTTCTAAAAGATTTATTGTTCTCAAATCCGTTTTATGGAAGTTTGAATGTTTTAGATTCCAAAAGTTTTAGAATTTGTGCTTATTTACTATTTTATAAGTTTGAAAAATGGTTCTTGGTTACTGCTTATTGGCTTGAGCTTATTTCCCTTTTGGACGCCTTTGTCATCTTAAGAGGGTTTTACTTGGTCCCGATCTGATTACGATTGCATAGCTGCGATCTGGTTCTTTCCCTGGTACGATCCACGCCCACGATCACTTATTGCGATCTGGGGTGCGATCGGGTGTCTCTTCCCTGCTTTGATAGCATTGATTGCGATCGGTTTGTTACGATCCGGAACCACTATCAAGGACCACGATCACTCATTGCGATTGTGGTTGCGATCTGGTAGTACGATCGCTCCTCTCATCGTACTGGTGAGTACGATCAGTCTCTTTTGTTGTAATCGCATTGAGTGCGATTGGTGGGTACGATTCCCATTGCGATCAGGTTACGATGGTAAGTTGCGATGGAGTTGCGATGGAATGGCTGCGATCTGAGTGCGATCGCAGTGCACTTATTTTAGTCTTTGTTCTATTTTCCTAAGTTTTCAAATTTTACTTTTTCCCACCTTTTGCCTTAGTATATTTTAAACATCTTTTCTAGTTTTAAATCATTTACATTTTAGTTTCCAAGTTTGCAAACTTTTATTTGTAGTTTAATTCTAAGATTCCCATTTTACTCATCGACGACTTTAATTCCTTGAATTAGTTTAAAAATTAGATAACTAAACCAAACCAAATCATTTTGTTCACCAAAAGACAGTTGAGTCGCACTCTTACCCGGTAATCAATTCGAAAAGACTTGGGACTACGAATTTTGATACTTGGGATAAAAGCCGTGTATTAAATGGCGCCGCTGCCGGCTCTTTTCGTTAAGATTAACGGTTTCTAGTGAGAGACTCATTGAATTTTGGGATCCGTTCTTTGAACGTTATTTTCCTTGCTTCGAAATTTTTTCAAAAACCCTAAAAAATATAAAATATAAAATTCTTCAAAAATACAAAAACATTGAAAAATCATAAAAAGCAATTCTTTTCCAAAGGTTTTGCACCAAAAAGATTATATAGATATTCTCTTTGTGTATTTTTCTTCTGCAGGTGTATGCGTACTAGATCTTCGAACTATTCTGAGCCTGAGACTCGTGAAGATCCAGATATGGCTGGTGTTAATAACAACAATAATAACCCACCTCTACCCAATTTGAATAATAACAACAACAACAACAATGTCCCCCTACCTGATTTACGAACAATGGAGGAATTGTGTCAACCCACCATGAACGGACGCGGAGGCCCGATTGCGCCGATGCACATCACGGCTCAGGAGTTTTCGTTGAAGCATCACATGATCCAACAAGTGCAAACTAACCCATTTCACGGAATTCCGGATGATGATGCCAACAAACACCTCGACAAATTCATTACCATCACCCAAAGCATGAAGTCCCCCGGTGTTTCTATGGATGAGCTTCGCCTTCAACTATTTCCCCACTCGCTTTCTCACCATGCCGAAAAATGGTTTGACCGTCTCTGTAAAACCCGTATTTAAAAATCAGAATATTTAAATACGCAGTTTAATTTTAATAAACTATTTAAGTATTAATTGATAGACAGAGATATAAACGCAGAAATTAAATACGCAATCTCAGTTTATTTAAATGCTACAATAAGATAACTATTCAGGAAATAATTATTAAGTTCAGAAAAATACTACGTATGTATTATTTATAATACAGAAATAATTAAACGTTAACAGTGATTACACAGCCTCGGTTTTAATTAAGATCGTGATGAAATTATTTGTTCAGAAAACAATTCAGAAAAATTATTCCACGTTACGTTCATAATTATCTCAGTCAGATAAATATATATATATGACAGGTTTTAAAAACGAACACGAAAGTTAAATAAATTTAATCGAGGTGAATAAAAAAAAATAAATAAATAATAATAATAATAATTTATTGATGGGCTGTTTTGGGTCGTTTGAAACATAGAAACAAGAAAAGGAAAATTGGGCTTGGAAGCCCACCCATATGGTATAAACCAAACGGGACTCACCCTTCTTTCAATACAGCGTACAAAAAAAATAACAAAGATTAGGGCTTTTGCTGCTGCCGACACAAGAGACAAAAAAAAAGGAGAATGGCCGCCGGTGTAAAAAAAAAAAAGAGGGGTGTTGCGGGTTGTTCGTTTTCTGCGTGTGTATCGTCTATCCTTATTAATTTTCAAACGGTATGTATCCCAGTCCCGATTTTTAATTGATCCGTTGGGGGGTCTATGGTTGTCACCAGCCGAGACTTTTAAGTCTCGGTGGTGCCTCTTTTCTGGCCGACCAAGACAGTAACCCCAAAATGGGGTATGTATAAGGGTGTCGGGTTGGCTGTGATTCACGAACCGAGACCAACAACGGTCTCGGTGTGGTCGATCTGAACCCAATCGCAAACCCTGAAAGGGTGCGTGGTGGTATTTTGCGGCTGACCATCCGAGACTTCGAGTCTCGGTGGTGCTCCCGTTTGATCAGACACAACCAGGTTTCAGCAGGGGGCGTTTGGGGTTTAGTTTTACCACAGCAGGGTTGTTTGGGACTATCTTCTGTAAAGGAGTGTTTGGTTTGTAAACCAAACAAAGGCAGTGGGAATCTTAACACAAAGCCAAAAACGGTGGGAACATAATATTGACAGTGGGAAATATACATAACAGTGGGAACTTTTATAAAACAGTGGGAATTAATTAAAAACAGTGGGAATTATATATAACTGTAGGAATAAAATAAAAGCAGTGGGAACATAACAAAAGCAGTGGGAATATATTAAAATACAAGGATTTACTTTATTTAATTAAATCTTGTATAAATAAGTTGTATTAAAATTTTTTTTAATAAATTGTTTTGTGTTCTTACTTAATTAGTAACAAAATTAATCCTTTTATTTACTTTAAACATGTGACTTGTTTTAATGATTTAAATTTTTAGAAAGACTAAATTGGAAAACCTTTCAGATTTTAGTAGTTCTATTTATGGCAGGTTACTATTTTTAGTAAGATCGTAAATATTAGAAATACATATCATACGGTAATCAGAATTACAAGAATACACATATCAGAAATATTGGAACATTCAGATTTATTAGTTTAAATATCAACAGTATTACAAGAATAAATAAATTAAAATATGAACATATAAGAATCAGAAACAGTAAATAGTAAATCAGACAACTTATTACGCGTCCATTATTTATGTAGTATCCGTGAAGTCAGAGTCGATCCGTCAGCTTTCAGTCTTATTTCATTACTGGACACGAGGTACGGATTTTCCGTCCTTTCAGTAAGGACTTCCTTTCTATGCATGATTAGGATTCCCCGTCTGCAGCCAAATGTTTTCCCCAGTATATGTTTAAACTTATCAGTAATCATGTTAAGAATTAAATAAATTGCCTGAGCCTTATATACAAGCATGATTAGTTTATGTACTAGTTACGGAGGTACCGTAACCACGGCACTCGAGGCACCGGTGTCGTGACTCACATGCAGGAGAGTGATATCCTGCATCGTCCCACTCAGCTCAGCTTGGCCATTTTATCAGTATTATTAGTGGGGCGTATGGATGCATCCTAGGCTACAGTTTACAGTTTAGCAGGTGAATGTGGTGTGTGCTCTACATCCTTCACATTGGAGCTGATCCCTCCACCCATCACAGTTATTTAGAGGTCACCCCTCTACAGCATGACGAGGTCACCCCTCCAGTTATTCATGCAACGTTGTTACAGCACATGACCTATATAAGCTCTGGCAATTAAAATACAATAAATGCATGTTTTCAGGTTTGACAGATAACAGTTCAGCTTTATTATTCACAAATCAGCCTTTACAGATTATACACAGATTTCTGCTGTAACTTTACTTATCAGTCTTACAGCTTCAGTATTTTATCATCTGTTTCATTTCAGAAGATTTTCTTATCATGCTTTATATCCGTTCACTGAGCGTTATGCTCAGCCGTAGTTCCTTTCATGTTCTAACGCCAGGTACACCAGGACGCTTTTAGGATTCTAAGAGCACGTGCATTTGGGATGGAAGCTATCCAGACTTCTTATTTTATGCACTTACATTATTCTGCTTATTTGGACATTGTTTAGTCCTTTCTTCCATTATTTTATTTTTCATGTTTTGGGCTTATGTTTAGATTACCGATGTTTGATTCCGGTATTCCTTTATGGTCAGTTAATGTTTAGGACATTTACCTTATGCTTTGATGACACGCCATAAATACACGTAACGGTCCACTTATCCAAGTGGGGTGTTACATTTATGGTATCAGAGCGCAAGGTTCGACCTGTAGGCTCTAAAACTTGACCTGTGACTAGTGGGTAGTCACCAGGGACTTCCCAGATTTTGGCGTTGTTATCATTCATGTTTCTCATGGATTATTCAGTCAGTTTTCTTCATTTACCAGTCAGTTTTCTTAAAGTTTTGACTAAGTATAAGGTTGGTACATAACTAGCCATATTTAGTCGCATGTGCTTTTTAACGAATTTTCGATTTGGTAAACCGACCATAGGCGTTTACCCTTACTCATGACAGATTCATGTTTTCAGTCAAATATTACTTGGTGAACCAGCCATAAACGTTCAACATTTCTCAAGTCTTTCATGCTTTTCAGTCAAATGATGTTTTGTGAACCGATCCACAGTTGTTCACCTTTGTCATATCAGGACACTTCATAAATTTTGACAAGTATCGATTGGACTACAGCCATCCATATTTAGTCCGAGATTATAAATTTCTATACATGACAGTTCTCAGAAAATTTTGACCAGTATGGATCGAACCAAAATAGCCCATACATAGTCTCATGTTTTCTTCTTTGAATTTTGTAGATTGAACCATAGCCGTCCACATCAGTTGA
Source organism: Glebionis coronaria (assembly GCA_025667525.1). Taxonomy (NCBI): domain Eukaryota; kingdom Viridiplantae; phylum Streptophyta; class Magnoliopsida; order Asterales; family Asteraceae; genus Glebionis; species Glebionis coronaria. Next base: position 489,902,104 of record CM046877.1, read on the forward strand.
TATTACACCTCAGTTGATTTGACTTTTTAGGTTCCTTGTAACAGTCAAATTTTTCATACCCTCACGTTGATGTCATCTACATGATGATTCAGTTTCATGTCTCCTTACGAGGTTTATGTTTTCAGCAAAGTAATGATGTTTTCATGTTAAGATACACAAGAACTTCAGTATAAACCGTTTTCATGATAAATCATGATTGGCCTTCATTAATCATGCTTCATGCTGACCACTGTTGGGACTTCGATTATATCATACTTTTCAGCCTCTATACAACCAGCATTAAGTCTACGCAGAAATTATCAGCCGATCATGTTAACCATTTCAATTCAGTTTACTACCGTTTAAATAAATTTATTTCTTTGATCATGTCAGACAAGCGACACCAGTATCGATCATCCCATAAAATTTCCACCAGCTCCATGTACAGTATTTCAAATTTTATACTTCATGTACAGTAGTCCAGGTGTACTCCAGGTACCCTACTCCATGGATATTGCTAGCCGATCCTCAATCACCTCAGGCGTTTCCACTTGTCGATATTCTACCAGGTGCTGATGCTGCTCGTGAGTTGAAGATTTTGCTAGATGCTGATACCGCTAACACCTTGAAGACCTCACAATTGCTGATGCTGCTGATACTTTGGAGATTTCTCAAGATGCTAATGCCGTTTATACTATGAAGACTGTGGAACGAGGACGAAAACTATAAATTTGAAATCTCTGACAAGAATAAATTCAACCATCAGACACTACCATTCTATTACTTTCTCAGTTAGATGTCACACTTCACCCAGCTAACTTTCATTCAGAAGAGTGGGAACCGGTAATCAGCCGACCACTCAGCAAAATAGTTACATGAATCACGGTCATGATAATGACCGTCATAGATTGACAGACAAAGCAGTAGTGACAACCATCGTACTTATAATTAATCAGTCAGTACCATCAGAACTCCGGAATGGACGTGACCAGAAATATAGAGGTCAGTAGCCTAACTGGTTCGCCAATCCTAGCAGTTACCAAAAATTCTGCAGTCTTGTTCAGATTCACCTACTAAAACACGTACCAAGACATTAGTCAAGACATAGGTATCAGGTATCATTTCGGAAGACATATATCAGGGCACCAGTCATGGTACACGTCATACGAATATCTTCTCAGAGTACGAGTCAGTACTCATAACTCCATATGTTGCTAAATCAGGCTCTCAGAAATTCAGGGTACCCTCCAAGGGGTATACCCGTTCTATATGCCACACATGAACCAGATAATTTGAAAATTTTAGTCACCACCACTAGAGTATGATTCAGGTTAAACACGCGGTATTCACTCTGTGAGGTTATAGACGAACGCATTTAGTGAAAAATCGCCATGTTTACTTCACATGTTCCTGTGCCAGCTTTATTTTGAATCAGGTAGTTACCTGCCTCTCAGCCAGAAAAGATTTCACAGTACCACCCATGTTTATTAAAGTTTTCCTTTCAGTTAACGACAAGATCCGTCTTACTAAATCCCGAATATATTCATTTTATTTCTGTCAGAAAAATCAGTACAAATTATTTCTGCCTTACAAGCGTGTGACTTATCAGTCTATAGCTACGAAGACTTTTAGCTACCAGTTATAAATTCACTTCTGAGATTCCTCGAATCCATGATCAGCAGATTATCCTAAAAATTTCCAGATGTCATCCCAGAAGGTGTTCCAGAAATTCCTTCCCACCCACGAGACATAATTTAACATCGAGCTTGTCTCAGGAACAGAACCTATTTTCAAAACTCTTCATTACAGGGCTTTAGCTACGTTAAAAGAGTTGCAGCAATTGCTGCAAGAGTTACCAAAACTAGGCTTTATTCGCCCTAGCGCACCATCGAAAAATTTATCAGATCACCATTCTTAATCGATATTCATTCCACGAATAGAAAGTTTAATTAACCTACTACGAGATGTTTTAAATATTTCCCAGAACAATTTCCGATCATGCTACCATCAATGGTAAGAGAAAGAACATGATGTTTTCCAGACTGCTGTTGCACATATTATAGTCTCTCTAAAGATTTTGATTTTATACTTCTGAACTCCCTAATGCTCCAGCTATATTATGGAATTTATGAATAATTTTTTTTTCTATGATTCTCAGACAAAATCGTCAGCGTATTCATTGATCACATTTTGGTCTGCTAAATTTTAAAGAAGAACACGAGAATCATCTTCTCATAGTTGTATAGAATCTTCGATAGGAGAAAATTTTATATACAGCTTTCCAGATATGAATTCAAATTGAACAAGGTGGAATTTCTGAGCATTCTACCTTAGCAGCAAGAAGTTACAAACAATGCTGCGAAGGTGAAGGCCATCACCTGATGGTCCCGACTGACGACTGTGAACGAAGTACAAGTTTTTCTAGAAATCAATTGACTGCTAACGCAGAAATTGCTGACAGTCATCACTAAAGCCTAGGCTAACGCATAAATCCTGCTATGACTATTCAACCAGATTCCCACCAGAATGTCCCATAAGCCTAGGCAGAATTTTGATAGAAACCGTAGTACACATTAATGCAGCTATGTTCATATATCTAGATGCCCGAACCACTACAGGTTCAAGATAGAACACCTGCATGTGAGTGAGTTACTACAACCCTTAGAAATTTCTGAACAGAAATGAGACGAAATTCCATGAAATTGTTATCAGCTACCTCAGGCTCAGAGAAAGTATGATACTATCTAAGTTATCGTCAACCATGTAATCAGCCTGCGAGTTTCTTTCATCCGAAAGGATCACGCAGTAGCAGATCTGCAGAAAAATTTTGAAATTCAGCTGTGAATCGTACGAATTCAAGGCATTCCATTGACCATCATATCAAACAAAATTCATGTTCACGACCACGTGTATGATTACGTTCACTTTACGTTCACGTTTATTTCAGTTTCACGTTTACATCTCATTCGCAGTACGATGCTGTTTCAGTTCATGTTTTGGTGATATCTCATGATTTAAGTTCACGTTCACGTTAGCGTTCATAACGTTGTTCACGTTCAAGTTCGTGTGCCATTTCACGATACACGTTTCTCAGTTTATTACCGAATACGGTTACAGAAAGCTAGAGAGACCAGACTCAAGTTTAACACAACTATTCTATAACCAGGCAGACGTTTCACATCTCAGGCCGTATCGTTTGGCATTCATTCCTCAGTCAGCATACGTTCATGATATGTTCTAGTATCACGTTCACAGTATGATTCACTTATCTTATTCTAATTCCATGCCAGCGCTCCTCATATAATTATGAACCACGTTCACAATTGCTCACTTAGCATGTTCACAATTGTTCACGTAGTTCGTCCCTATATATATATTCTCAGCAGCTTGCTCAGAGATATAAATGTTATCGTTTCAGGATAATTGTATGTACCGTTTTATGTATACTACATGCTATAGCTCATTCATTCAGGTTCAGAAAATCCATCTTAAGTATGGAACCTGAAAGTATTCAGCATCATCAGGAAAGGGTCACCAGGACCAAGATTTTTATTTATGTTTAGACCTTTGAAGGAATCGTTTCGAGCGGGAGGCCACTCGAAACGGAGGAGTCCATCCGGACCTCTCATCACCTTTCCTTCAATAAATCCAGTTAAGTTATTTCAGCCATGTCACGTTACACGATCAGTTCAGTCATGTCAGGTTTATACCTATCAGCAACATTATGTCTTAATTAGAAGACAATTTACCCTTCAGCTTAATTGTCTTTTCAGTCTACGTGTTCTTTCAGTTTTTATAACTTCATCAGCTTATTACCTTTAATTCGAGGACGAATTTCTCCTTTTAGAGGGGAAGAATTGTAAAACCCAGTATTGTCGTATCTTTAATTCGGGGACGAATTATTGTTTTTAGAGGGGAAGAATTGTAAAACCCGTATTTAAAAATCAGAATATTTAAATACGCAGTTTAATTTTAATAAACTATTTAAGTATTAATTGATAGACAGAGATATAAACGCAGAAATTAAATACGCAATCTCAGTTTATTTAAATGCTACAATAAGATAACTATTCAGGAAATAATTATTAAGTTCAGAAAAATACTACGTATGTATTATTTATAATGCAGAAATAATTAAACGTTAACAGTGATTACACAACCTCGGTTTTAATTAAGATCGTGACGAAATTATTTGTTCAGAAAACAATTCAGAAAAATTATTCCACGTTACGTTCATAATTATCTCAGTCAGATAAATATATATATATGACAGGTTTTAAAAACGAACACGAAAGTTAAATAAATTTAATCGAGGCGAATCAAAATAATAATAATAATAATAATAATAATAATAATAATAATTTATTGATGGGCTGTTTTGGGTCGTTTGAAACATAGAAACAAGAAAAGGAAAATTGGGCTTGGAAGCCCACCCATATGGTATAAACCAAACGGGACTCACCCTTCTTTTAATACAGCGTACAAAAAAAATAACAAAGATTAGGGCTTTTGCTGCTGCCGACACAAGAGACAAAAATAAAAGGAGAATGGCCGCCGGTGTAAAAAAAAAAAGATGGGTGTTGCGGGTTGTTCGTTTTCTGCGTGTGTATCGTCCATCCTTATTAATTTTCAAACGGTATGTATCCCAGTCCCGATTTTTAATTGATCCGTTGGGGGGTCTATGGTTGTCACCAGCCGAGACTTTTAAGTCTCGGTGGTGCCTCTTTTCTGGCCGGCCAAGACAGTAACCCCAAAATGGGGTATGTATAAGGGTGTCGGGTTGGCTGTGATTCACGAACCGAGACCAACAGGGGTCTCGGTGTGGTAGATCTGAACCCAATCGCAAACCCTGAAAGGGTGCGTGGTGGTATTTTGCGGTTGACCATCCGAGACTTCGAGTCTCGGTGGTGCTCCCGTTTGATCAGACACAACCAGGTTTCAGCAGGGGGCGTTTGGGGTTTAGTTTTACCACAGCAGGGTTGTTTGGGACTATCTTCTATAAAGGAGTGTTTGGTTTGTAAACCAAACAAAGGCAGTGGGAATCTTAACACAAAGCCAAAAACGGTGGGAACATAATATTGACAGTGGGAAATATACATAACAGTGGGAACTTTTATAAAAACAGTGGGAATTAATTAAAAACAGTGGGAATTATATATAACTGTAGGAATAAAATAAAAGCAGTGGGAACATAACAAAAGCAGTGGGAATATATTAAAATACAAGGATTTACTTTATTTAATTAAATCTTGTATAAGTAAGTTGTATTAAAAAAAAAATTAATAAATTGTTTTGTGTTCTTACTTAATTAGTAACAAAATTAATCCTTTTATTTACTTTAAACATGTGACTTGTTTTAATGATTTAAAATTTTAGAAAGACTAAATTGGAAAACCTTTCAGATTTTAGTAGTTCTATTTATGGCAGGTTACTATTTTTAGTAAGATCGTAAATATTAGAAATACATATCATACGGTAATCAGAATTACAAGAATACACATATCAGAAATATTGGAACATTCAGATTTATTAGTTTAAATATCAACAGTATTACAGGAATAAATAAATTAAAATATGAACATATAAGAATCAGAAACAGTAAATAGTAAATCAGACAACTTATTACGCGTCCATTATTTATGTAGTATCCGTGAAGTCAGAGTCGATCCGTCAGCTTTCAGTCTTATTTCATTACTGGACACGAGGTACGGATTTTCCGTCCTTTCAGTAAGGACTTCCTTTCTATGCATGATTAGGATTCCCCGTCTGCAGCCAAATGTTTTCCCCAGTATATGTTTAAACTTATCAGTAATCATGTTAAGAATTAAATAAATTGCCTGAGCCTTATATACAAGCATGATTAGTTTATGTACTAGTTACGGAGGTACCGTAACCACGGCACTAGAGGCACCGGTGTCGTGACTCACATGCAGGAGAGTGATATCCTGCATCGTCCCACTCAGCTCAGCTTGGCCATTTTATCAGTATTATTAGTGGGGCGTATGGATGCATCCTAGGCTACAGTTTACAGTTTAGCAGGTGAATGTGGTGTGTGCTCTACATCCTTCACATTGGAGCTGATCCCTCCACCTAGCACAGTTATTTAGAGGTCACCCCTCTACAGCATGACGAGGTCACCCCTCCAGTTATTCATGCAACGTTGTTACAGCACATGACCTATATAAGCTCTGGCAATTAAAATACAATAAATGCATGTTTTCAGGTTTGATAGATAACAGTTCAGCTTTATTATTCACAAATCAGCCTTTACAGATTATACACAGATTTCCGCTGTAACTTTACTTATCAGTCTTACAGCTTCAGTATTTTATCATCTGTTTCATTTCAGAAGATTTTCTTATCATGCTTTATATCCGTTCACTGAGCGTTATGCTCAGCCGTAGTTCCTTTCATGTTCTAACGGCAGGTACACCAGGACGCTTTTAGGATTCTAAGAGCACGTGCATTTGGGATGGAAGCTATCCAGACTTCTTATTTTATGCACTTACATTATTCTGCTTATTTGGACATTGTTTAGTCCTTTCTTCCATTATTTTATTTTTCATGTTTTGGGCTTATGTTTGGATTACCGATGTTTGATTCCGGTATTCCTTTATGGTCAGTTAATGTTTAGGACATTTACCTTATGCTTTGATGACACGCCATAAGTACACGTAACGGTCCACTTATCCAAGTGGGGTGTTACAGTCTCCCAAAGAATTCTATTCATACTTGGAATGACATGATTCAACGCTTTTTGTCGCGCTACTTCCCACCATCCATGGTCACAAGCCTTCGTAACCAAATTAGTGGATTCATGCAAGACAATGATGAATCGCTCTTTGATGCTTGGGAACGATACAATGATTTGATCGACCGCTGTCCAAATCACAACATGCTCCCTGTCACTCTCATTGATACTTTCTACAATGGTCTCACTTTTCGTGATCGTGACACGATCAACGCCGTCGCTGGTGGTACTTTTATGAAAAGGAGACCGGAGGAGTGTAGAGAGTTGATTGAAAACATGACTACTCACCACAAGAATTGGGATTCATCCGCATCCTCAAGATCTAAGTCGAGAGTCAATGTTTCTTCTACTACCTCCAATCCCGAGATAACCGAACTTACCCGACAAATCGTGGATATGCACAAGGATTTCATGACCATGGCCACAAACCACTTTCAACAAGCTAAAGCCGTTGCTATTTCTTGTGACACATGTGGTGGTCCTCATTCTTACAATGATTGTCCTTCTACCCAAGGCAATTTTTCTAAAAACGTTAACGCGGCATACGGTACTTATCCCACGGGAGGCTATCAAGCTCGTCCTCAAGGAGACCGTAGCTTGCTAAGTTATCGTTCAAACAACTATCTTTCTCCACCCGGTTCCCTCCTCCAAACAAAAACCAACAACAAAGCTATAACCGAAACAACCAATCCCAACCTCGTGCTAACAATCAATATCAATCCCAAAGAAACCCATACCCAACTCAAGAATTCTCAAGCTTACCAAGCTCCACCTCTCAATCAACTGATGGCATTGAATCCAGACGTCAAGACGTTCATGAAGACTAATAGAGAGATGGTGACGAATCTTCAGAGTCAATTCGTCAACTTGAAGGGAGAAATGGCGAAACAAGGGAACGATATTCGAGCCGAGCTAAGGAATGACATGGCAAAACAAAGCAATGAGATTCGTGCAGACATGAGAGACTCTTTCAGCACTCAAGCGCTTAACATACGTGATATGATCGGTTCGCTCTTCCAAGGTAATCAAACCTCTTCTTCGGGTACTCTTCCGAGTAACACCGTTGCGAACCCAAGAGGGGAGATGAAAGCAATCACCACTCGTAGTGGAAAAGGTTATACGGAACCCGAGCTTCCTACACCTCCACCCGTGATTGTGAATAAGGAAAAAGAGCAACTTTCCCCACCTCCTTTGCCTTCTACCCCCATTTCCCCACCACCCGTGGTTGTGAGTGATCCTACTCCCCTAAAGCCTTCTTCTTCATCCAATATACCTTATCCTTCAAGGTTGAGGAAAGAAAAGAAAAAGAGCAAGGATGATATTCAAGTTTCAAACTTTCTAAAAATGTTTAAACAATTAAATTTTAACATCTCCTTTGCAGAGGCTCTCGCTCACATGCCTAAATACGCGAAGATGTTTAAAGATCTTCTTAGTGACAAGCAGAAGCTTCTTGACATTGCTCAGACCCAACTTAATGAGAATTTCTCTCCCGTTCTCTTAAGGAAATTGCCCACCAAACTTGGTGATCCGGGTCGCTTCTTGATTCCTTGCAACTTCCCGGGAGTAGGGAATTGCATGGCCCTAGCCGATCTAGGTGCCAGTATAAACTTAATGCCTTTAAGTGTTTGGAAGCAATTATCTCTCCCCGAGCTACTCCCCGCCAAAATGACCTTGGAATTAGCTAACCGTACGGTTGCTTATCCAGTGGGGATAGCCGAAGACGTTTTCGTTGGCGTTGACAAATTCACCTTCCCGGCGGATTTTGTTGTCGTTGACTACAAGATGGATCCTCGTGTTCCATTAATCGTTGGACGTCCCTTCTTGAGGACCGGTCGCACTCTCATTGATGTAGCCGCGGGCGAAATAATCATGAGAGTTGGTGACGATAAAATTGTCTTCAACATGGGTAAGATTTCTAAGCAACCTTATTCATATGAGAGTGTTAATGCTATTGATGTTCTCGATGAGGCTTGTGAAGAACATTTTCATGATTCTTGCAAAAGTACTCTCTCTTCTCTACCCAATGTTGAGACCGTTGCCTCTATTGCTCCGTCATTGACTCCTTTTGGAGAAAGTGACTTGGACGATTTCGAAGCTAGCTTGGGTCCTCTCGATATTAAGTATGATGATTCTTCCACCGATTGGGATGAAGACATTCGTACTATTGAGAAACTTCTCAATGAAGACCCGTTTTCTCCTCCTTCTCCTAAAGAGGTGACTAATGATGATCCATCGTTAGTTTCACTATCTATTGAGGATCCTCCTACTCTTGAGCTTAAGGACTTACCTCCTCATCTCGAGTACGTTTTCCTTGAAGACAACCAGAAGTTACCGGTCATCATCGCAAAGGACCGGAATGAAGAAGAAAAATCCTGACTTATCGCCGCGTTGCAGAAACATAAAAGAGCTATCGCTTGGAAAATCTCCGACATTCGCGGAATTGATCCTCACTTTTGCACACATAAAACTCTCATGGAGGACGACTTTAAGCCCACAATTCAAAGCCAACAAAGGGTGAATCCTAAAATCCATGAAGTCATCAAAAAAGAGGTTATCAAACTTCTTGATGCGGGTATGATTTACCCTATTTTGGATTCACCATGGGTTAGTCGAGTCCATTGTGTGCCTAAGAAAGGTGGAATTACCGTTGTGCCCAATGCTAACAACGAGTTGATTCCTACACGTCTCGTTACTTGGTGGAGAGTTTGTATAGACTACCGCAAACTCAATGATGCCACGAGAAAGGATCATTTCCCTCTTCCTTTTATGGACCAAATGCTTGAACGTTTAGCGGGTAATGAATATTACTGCTTTCTTGATGGTTTCTCAGGTTATTCCCAAATACCCATCGATCCCTAAGATCAAGAGAAGACAGCATTCACTTGTCCCTATGGCACATTTGCTTACAAAAGAATGCCTTTTGGCTTATGCAATGCCCCCAGGTGTAACACCCCATTTTGATAATGGAAATGTCACGCGTAATTATGGCGTGTCATCAAAGCATACAAGGATAAATGTATAAATCATTACATGACCATAGGGATAACCGGAATCAAACATCGGTTCCCAAACATAAGCCCAAAACATAATAAAGCAAAAGAAATCAATGAAAGACTACACAAGCATAAATATATGAAGGCAAAAGGAAAAGAAGTCTCTAGCAGCTTCCATCCTATGCACGTCCTCCAAATGCTCGAGTCTTGCCTAGGGTACCTGCCGTTTTGGGACATGGAAAGGAAAGTAACGGCTGAGCAAAACGCTCAGTGCACGGATATAGACATAGTATGAATGACTAAGCATAATAAAGACTTAATAGCACCAGAAATGCATAAGTCCTGGAAAACTTGGAACATGTTCATAAAACTGGTTTTATAGTTTGGAAAGCCTTATGTTTGTCTTATGAAAACTGTTTAACATATTTTACCATTAGCCAATATAGGTCATGAAAATCCACCGTGCATGAATACTTGGAGGGGTGACCTCATCATGCAAATTAGAGGGGCTGCCTCTAATTTAAATATATTGGTTCTGGGTAGGAGGGATCAGCTCCTTGTGAAGGATGCAAGGCACACACCACATTCACCATGAAATCCTGACTGAAAACATGTAACTAGGATGCACCCATACGCCCCACATGATAAATATAAATAAATGGCCAAAAGCTGAAGGGACGCCATGAGGAATCACTCCGCCGTGGTGAAGTCATAACATCAGTGCCTCTAATGTTATGGTTATGGTACCTCCATAACTAGGTGAAACTGGTCATGCATGTATATGGCTATAGGTAATCTTAATTATACATAAGCAATCAAACACATAACTTATACTACGGGAAAACAGTTGGCTGCATACGGGGAATCCTAATAAGGAAAGAATGTCCATACTGAAAGGACGGGAATCCGTACCTTATGTCCAGTGAACAAAGAAGATGAACTGAGAGGAATCCTACTTCCATATCACTAGTGCTACATAAATACATACATAAATAAGTATCTGCTTACTAAATACGTAGCTAGTTTTATGTCATGTCTTAGCTTATTTTATGTGTTCTTACCATGTTTTACTGTTTTAAAGCCTTAAACTGTGTTTATCTTATATTCTGTTTAATCTAATTAAGTATTTCTGGTATTTCATGTAATATTATACTTACTGTGTAATAATAAGTAACTTTCCAAAAATAGCAGGTTTCCTAAAATAGAAAGTTTCAAAAAATAGAAAGTTTCCAAAAATAGAAAGTTTCCAAAAATAGAAAGTTACAAAAAATAGAAATTTTCCAAAAAGAGAAAGTTTCAAAAAATAGAAAGTTTCCAAAAATAGAAAGTTTCCAAAAATAGAATTACTGCTTAAAATAGATAAGTTTCTAAAAATAGAAAGTTTCCATAAATAGATCAGCTGCCTTAATTAAATAAGTTTCCATAAATAGATTAGCTGCCTGAAATAAATAAGTTTCTAAAAATAGAAGGTTTCCATAAATAGATTAGCTGCCTTATTTAATTAAGTTTTTAAAAATAGAAAGTTTCCATAATTAGAAATAAGCTGGTTAAATAAGCTAAGTATATAAGCCTAAGTGTTTTCATGATTATTTTCTAAGTCATATAATATAATGTATAGTTTAATAATTATTTCATGTAATTAAATTAAACTATAGGTTAAAATATTTATATAAAGTATATCATGTTTTTAATTAAATAAAGTTAAATACTTAGGTTAAAACATGTATTATTATTTATTAATAATATAACCTAAGTCATGTTAATTAATTAATTATAACCATGGTTTTTAAATAATTAATTAATTTATAAGTCTAAAGTATGAAAATACTTAGGTTAATAATTTCATGATTATTAATAGTTAAAATAACCTAAGTCATGTTATTAAATTAATCATGTCATGTTATTAATTTAATTTTTTAACATAAAATCATAATCATAAAAAAAACTAAACATACACCATGAACCGGATCTAGACTAAAAAGCATGAACCGGACATGAAATCGACACCGTACCCCGAACCAAATCGGGGTACCCCGTGTCTTGAGGCTGCCGTGGGATGCACACACACCAACCGAGACCATAATGGTCTTCGTGGTGGTCGGTTGGCCAAACCGAAACCCTTTTGGGTTCGGTGTAGCCTGCGGCCAAAACAAACACCCCTTAAAAACATACTTTTGATTTTATTAAACCCCAAATCATGTTAGATCCATGTTTATTTATTAGGTTTTTGTAAAAACATAACATGTTCTTGATTTATTAAAAGATCAAATCAAAAGAAAAAGTTTAAAAAGGATTTACCGAATTCGTGGATCAAAAGGATGAAGAACGAACACGATCACCAACTAATTTTCCAAGATCCAAGATCACAAACCACCTCCTTGTGGTGTTTTAGGGTGGCGGCACAAAAAGAACAAGGAAGAGGGTTTTTAGGTTTTTGCTAAAAATCTTCTGTAAACTAAATGAGTAGTGAAAAATCCCTTTTTCCCTTTTAGTAAAAAAATTGATGGGCTAAGCCCATCCTCCCTCCCTAATTTCGTGGTAAAGGGGCCCACAAGGGGTAACCCGAATGTTTTTTCCGTTTCTAAAATATTGGTGTGTTCTCGTGTGTTCTCGTGTTCGTGTTTTACGTGTTTTAATTAGTTATCGATCGTGACTTAATATATTTATTCGTGTTCGTAATAAATATATATACGTAATTAATATTAGCCCGTGATTTAATTACGTTCATGATTTCATGATCGCATGTTCGTGATTAATTATTGTTTAAATAATTATTGCGTGTTCGTGCGTAATAAATACTTATCGTGTTCTAACACGTACGTAATACGTAAAATCCTAACACGTAAACGTAATCGTACTATAAAAGGAAAGTTTTAATCTAGTACGTACGATCTTAAGGGTACTATTCATGGTAAAAGCATGCGGGTTTTACAACTCTTCCCCCCTAAAAAGAATAATTCGTCCCCGAATTATAGATAACGTAACTGAAAGAGAAACATACCCGAATCAAACTGAGAGGGTATGTAAGGTAAATGAACGTACATGTGACCTGGCAGAAGGAACGCGGAACGTGACATGTCTTGAAAGGACATGAAACGTAACGTGACTGAAAGGACATATCTAATTGATAAGAGAAAAACGGATAGGAAGTCCGGATTTCCAAGTGGCCTCCCTCTTGGAACGGTTCCTTCAGAAGATCTTGACACTAATGATAAATCTTGGTCCTCCTGACCTTGACTTGGAATACGAAGAAATTCTTGGTTATCAGCGGAAGGTAGATCCCCTAAATTCGATCGAGGAAAAATAAGAGTTAACGTGCAAGGGTAACTAAAACGTTACGATGAAAGACAATCTGACTTAACTGTTAACTAGAAACGATGCGCGAGACATAAAGAAACGTAGTACGTGAAAAATTTTGAACGTGATACGTGAAAAATTTTGAACGTGCTACGTGGAGATATGGCGAGTGTAGTATGAGTAAACATATCGTGATCCATGATACGTGTCACATATCTTGATGATGATATGAGGAACGTGGAATGAACATGACATGTGAAACATATCGTGAACATAGAATATAATGGCGATAACGCGAAACGCTACAAGGTGAGACGTGGAATATGACGTGAAACGTCTATCTGATAATGGAGAGTTATACTAAACTTGGGTCTGGTCTCTCAAGTTCTTGCAAAACTTCCCCGAATGAAATGAACGTAAAATCGTAAGCCTAGATACGATCATGAACGTGAATAGTGTCATGAACGCGAGCGCGAAAGCAAGTCGTGAACTTAGAACAAGGACGTGGACGTAAACAAGGAGCACAATTGTGAATTTTTGTCTGACCCGATAACTAAGGGATTACCAAGTGATTGGATGAGCCTTGGCTGGAACATGTCCGATAAATTTGTTTGTTCTGAAATCCTTACGGATGTAAGGATTCTGCAGACTTGATCAAACTGTTTGCAATAACCCAGATAACATCATGCTTCATCTGAGTTTGCGTTAAACTGGTAACCAAAATCCATGGAGATCTTGTCCCATTTCAATTTACAATTTCAGATGATGAAAACATCCTAGTCTGTTGGTGTCCTATCTTAGCCTGTTTGTATGTCAGGTATGAAGATATGAACGTAACTGTATCTTGCTTCATCGAACCTGATACATAGGAGTTTGCGAAACTCTGATTCTATGAATCTAAACTTCTCTTAGCGTAGGATTTCCTATAACACCTAATGTAATGTAGGGTTATCTCATTTATGCATAAGCTGAGTCATGGTAAGATTAACCATGCAAATCCATGTGATACAGCGTGTCACTGTAATCACACAGATTTGATATTGGAAAATTTTCCAGGGTGAAATTTCTCTTGTCATAGAATTTGCAACATAGTGCAGATATGGTCTTCCTGTTCTTCTTCTAGGCTTAAAGTAAATCAGGTTATCCTCAATGAAAACACTGATGAATTTTGTCTATGAGTTCATGGAAACTCATTCTTATAATGCCGTTGGAGCATTGATGAGACTAATTCAAAATTATAAATCTAGCATGACCGAGTCGTGTACGAATAGCAGTCATGGACATGTCCTGTTGTTTCACTCGTCACTGTTGGCAGCATGATCATGAGTTCGATCTTGGAAAAGTGATTAACACCATACGGTTGATTGGACATGTCGCCAATACGTGGAGGAGAATAACGGTCATGAATGGTGATTTGTTTAAGTCGACGGTAGTCGACACATAATCTCATGGTACCGTTCTTCTCCTTGAAGGTTCTTCTGGAATATCTAGGAAGATTTTGGAATAATCAACTGGTTATGCGTAAAAGGACTTAAGTGGTCGTGTCTTACTGACAGCTAGAAAATTTTAGCGACCATGGCTAACAACGCACATGCTTGTAAGCATAGATAATTTGTACAGATTTTCCCAATGGAAAATCAAGCTGAATGTATTCAGGAGCCTGAACATTACTGTACATAATTATGAATCGTAGCATGGTGTGCTGTTCATAGTACATAATTTGGATAAAATTCATCTCGTGTCTGTCCGAGGAAATGTGTTAGCAGCTTGGATCTCATCACTAAGCTGAAGGAAAACCTTCGTATACGTGGGAATACGAAAGGCGTCCTTCATGGTCATGAATCAATGATTTATGGTTACAAGAATGAAAGTGACATCGGCAACGTGGCAGTTCTCACTGATGCGCCGGTAATGGTAGTGAAATTCTTGTGGCCTGATTAATACATGGCACAACAAAATGGATATACCCTTGGAGGGTACCCTGAATTTCTTAGAAATGTTCCATAGTTGGACGTGAGTCATGTGTCTTGACTCGTTTCTTGGAACTATAAGCATGACATATGTCTTGACTGGTGTCTTGACATGTGTCTTCAGGAGGTATACGTGAGACATGTGTCTTGACTGATGTCTTGACATGTGTCTTCAGAAAGTATACGTGAGACATGTGTCTTGACTGATGTCTTGACATGTGTCTCGAGATGTGAAACAAATATAACCACAATATAAGGTTATTATGCCAGAATTGGCGGATCGGTTGGACTACTAATCCTTGTATTTCTGATCACGTCCGTGGCCAGAGTTTCGGTTGCGATTTCTACGATAGTTGCTATCATTGTAGTGGTTACTATCGTCCTGTCTGTCAGTTCCATGATGGTCATTCTCATGACCGTGATTCATGTAACTATTCAGCTGAATGGCCGGCTGGTACCGGTTTGCACTCATATGGGTGAAATGACAGCCGAATGACGTGTGACATGTAACTAAGAATTAGGGACAATGATGTATGGGAATCGTCTGATGGTGAAGCATCTTCTCGTCCAATTGCTTTGCTCCGACGCCTTTGTCTTCGTCTTGTAGGATCTCCAGGTTGTGAACAGCATCCGTATCTCGTAGCGTCTCCGAACGTCAGCAGCATCAACCTTTAGTAACATCTCCAAGTTATGAGCGGCATCAATAATTTGTAGAGTATCAGCAAGTGGAAGTACGCACGTGGGATAAGGTACATGGAGTACACATGGAATGTACATGAAATGATCGGTATGCGGGTCGATCATTTGTCATGATTTAAGGAAAGTAAATCGGTTAAACGGTTAGGAAAACCATCATGATAACCTAGCAGTATTAGCATAGACATCATTCTGGTTATAACGGAAACGTTAAAGTGTGGTTACACAAAATTCAACGATGATTTGCCTGACAGCATGATCAATGAAAACCAACCATGACTATCATGAAAGCATGAGTCAATGAAATCTAACAATGTCTTGCAGGACAACGTAAATAACAAAAGAGGCGTAAGACATAATCAACATGAAGACGGACTTATCATGAAGAAACATAAAACCATCTATCACGAAGAAGTGTATAACATAATCAGCATGAAACTGAAGTTAACCATGACAGTATGAAAACATACTTGACATAAAAACATAATAACTTATGAGGGGACATGAATTTTTTTTTATGCCAATTTAAATCATGAGAAAAATTTTATGCATGAAAAACAGTGCATGAATGCGTAATGTAGTTTATAAAACCTTTATATGTGCGAGGGAACGCCTATGGGTCGGTTCCAAAACAAAAGACATGGCGAGGGGACGCCTATGGGTCGGTCCCAAAGTTAAAAGTTTCGATAAAAGCACATGCGACTAAATAGGGCCAGTCCTGTACCAACCATTACTTAGTCATAATCCCTGCAACAATGATACATGAAACATAAATAAATGAAACTCATCTGTCAAAACTTATCAGAAAAAATTTTATGTGACTAATTATGAACTACTGGGGTTCAGCCCACATAGCCACAGTTCACGAGGAACATTATGCATGAAACAATGACACATAACTAAATATGAATTACGGTTGTCCATCCATATTAGTAAAACAATATCGATGAAAATATCAAGGTTAAAACCTCAAGGTGCTGAAAACATCATGGTTAAAACAACAATGCGCTGAAAACATCAATACGTGGAATAACAAACGTTGGCTTAGGAAGCTCCTGGTGACTACCCACTAGTCACAGGTCGAGTTTTAGAGCCTACAGGTCGAAGCCTTGGCTCTGATACCATAATTGTAACACCCCATTTTGATAATGGAAATGTCACGCGTAATTATGGCGTGTCATCAAAGCATACAAGGATAAATGTATAAAACATTACATGACCATAGGGATAACTGGAATCAAACATCGGTTCCCAAACATAAGCCCAAAACATAATAAAGCAAAAGAAATGAATGAAAGACTACACAAGCATAAATATATGAAGGCAAAAGGAAAAGAAGTCTCTAGCAGCTTCCATCCTATGCACGTCCTCCAAATGCTCGAGTCTTTCCTAGGGTACCTGTCGTTTTGGGACATGGAAAGGAAAGTAACGGCTGAGCAAAATGCTCAGTGCACGGATATAGACATAGTATGAATGACTAAGCATAATAAAGACTTAATAGCAGCGGAAATGCATAAGTCCTGGAAAACCTGGAACATGTTCATAAAACTGGTTTTATAGTTTGAAAAGCCTTATGTTTATCTTATGAAAACTGTTTAACATATTTTACCATTAGCCAATATAGGTCATGAAAATCCATCGTGCATGAATACTTGGAGGGGTGACCTCATCATGCAAATTAGGGGGGCTGCCTCTAATTTAAATATATTGGTTATGGGTAGGAGGGATCAGCTCCTTGTGAAGGATGCAAGGCACACACCACATTTACCATGAAATCCTGACTGAAAACATGTAACTAGGATGCACCCATACGCCCCACATGATAAATATAAATAAATGGCTAAAAGCTGAAGGGACGCCACGAGCAATCACTCCGCCGTGGTGAAGTCATAACATCAGTGCCTCTAATGTTATGGTTATGGTACCTCCATAACTAGGTGAAACTGGTCATGCATGTATATGGTTATAGGTAATCTTAATTAAACATAAGCAATCAAACACATAACTTATACTACGGGAAAACAGTTGGCTGCATACGGGGAATCCTAATAAGGAAAGAATGTCCATACTGAAAGGACGGGAATCCGTACCTTATGTCCAGTGAACGAAGAAGATGAACTGAGAGGAATCCTACTTCCATATCACTAGTGCTACATAAATACATACATAAATAAGTATGTGCTTACTAAATACGTAGCTGGTTTTATGTCATGTCTTAGCTTATTTTATGTGTTCTTACCATGTTTTACTGTTTTAAAGCCTTAAACTATGTTTATCTTATATTCTGTTTAATCTAATTAAGTATTTCTGGTATTTCATGTAATATTATACTTACTGTGTAATAATAAGTAACTTTCCAATAATAGCAGGTTTCCTAAAATAGAAAGTTTCCAAAAATAGAAAGTTTCCAAAAATAGAAAGTTACCAAAAATAGAAAGTTTCCAAAAATAGAAAGTTTCCAAAAATAGAAAGTTTCTAAAAATAGAAAGTTTCCAAAAATAGAAGTTTCCAAAAATAGACTTACTGCTTAAAATAGATAAGTTTCTAAAAATAGAAAGTTTCCATAAATAGATCAGCTGCCTTAATCAAATAAGTTTCCATAAATAGATTAGCTGCCTGAAATAAATAAGTTTCTAAAAATAGAAGGTTTCCATAAATAGATTAGCTGCCTTATTTAATTAAGTTTCTAAAAATAGAAAGTTTCCATAATTAGAAATAAGCTGGTTAAATAAGCTAAGTATATAAGCCTAAGTGTTTTCATGATTATTTTCTAAGTCATATAATATAATGTATAGTTTAATAATTATTTCATGTAATTAAATTAAACTATAGGTTAAAATATTTAATTAAAGTATATCATGTTTTTAATTAAATAAAGTTAAATACTTAGGTTAAAACATGTATTATTATTTATTAATAATATAACCTAAGTCATGTTAATTAATTAATTATAACCATGGTTTTTAAATAATTAATTAATTTATAAGTCTAAAATATAAAAATACTTAGGTTAATAATTTCATGATTATTAATAATTAAAATAACCTAAGTCATGTTATTAAATTAATCATGTCATGTTATTAATTTAATTTTTAACATAAAATCATAATCATAAAAAAAACTAAACATACACCATGAACCGGATCTAGACTAAAAAGCATGAACCGGACATGAAATCGACACCGTACCCCGAATCAAATCGGGGTACCCCGTGTCTTGAGGCTGCCGTGGGACCCACATACACCAACTGAGACCATAATGGTCTTGGTGGTGGTCGGTTGGCCAAACCAAAACCCTTTTGGGTTCGGTGTAGCCTGCGGCCAAAACAAACACCCCTTAAAAACATACTTTTGATTTTATTAAACCCCAAATCATGTTAGATCCATGTTTATTTATTAGGTTTTTGTAAAAACATAACATGTTCTTGATTTATTAAAAGATCAAATCAAAAGAAAAAGTTTAAAAAGGATTTACCGAATTCGTGGATCAAAAGGATGAAGAACGAACACGATCACCAACTAATTTTCCAAGATCCAAGATCACAAACCACCTCCTTGTGGTGTTTTAGGGTGGCGGCACAAAAAGAACAAGGAAGAGGGTTTTTAGGTTTTTGCTAAAAATCTTCTGTAAACTAAATGAGTAGTGAAAAATCCCTTTTTCCCTTTTAGTAAAAAAATTGATGGGCTAAGCCCATCCTCCCTCCCTAATTTCGTGGTAAAGGGGCCCACAAGGGGTAACCCGAATGTTTTTCCGTGTCTAAAATATTGGTGTGTTCTCGTGTGTTCTCGTGTTCGTGTTTTACATGTTTTAATATCGATCGTGACTTAATATATTTATTCGTGTTCGTAATAGATATATATACGTAATTAATATTAGCCCGTGATTTAATTACGTTCATGATTTCATGATCGCATGTTCGTGATTAATTATTGTTTAAATAATTATTGCGTGTTCGTGCGTAATAAATACTTATCGTGTTCTAACACGTACGTAATACGTAAAATCCTAACACGTAAACGTAATCGTACTATAAAAGGAAAGTTTTAATCTAGTACGTACGATCTTAAGGGTACTATTCATGGTAAAAGCATGCGGGTTTTACACCGGGACTTTCCAAAGGTGCATGTTGGCTATCTTCCATGACATGGTTGAGTAAACCATGGAAGTCTTCATGGATGATTTCTCGGTCTTTGGGGATTCCTTCTCTTCTTGCCTTGCCAATTTGGAACGTATGCTTAAGCGGTGCGAAGACACTCGCCTTGTTCTGAATTGGGAAAAATGCCATTTTATGGTAAAAGAAGGCATTGTGCTAGGACACAAAATCTCTAAGCCGGTGTTGAAGTCGACCGTGCTAAAGTTGATGTCATAGCCAAATTACCTCCACCTTCAACCGTGAAGGGTGTGAGAAGTTTTCTGGGTCATGCGGGCTTCTATCGTCGATTCATTCAGGATTTCTCTAAAATCGCTCGCCCGATGACCCACCTCTTGGAAAAAGATACTCCTTTCATCTTTTCTAAAGAGTGTATCGAAGCCTTCAATCTTCTTAAGGATAAGCTAACTAAGGCACCGGTCTTGGTTATCCCTAATTGGGAACTACCCTTTGAATTGATGTGCGATGCTAGCGACTTTGCTATGGGTGCGGTTTTGGGCCAAAGAGTGAATAAACACTTCCAACCAATCCATTACGCTAGCAAGACAATGACGGGGGCTCAATTGCATTATACGACAACCGAAAAAGAGCTTTTAGCTGTTGTCTATGCTTTTGAAAAATTTCGCCCCTATCTTGTCCTTTCCACCACCATCGTTTATACCAACCATTCCGCGTTGAAGTACTTGTTAACTAAGCAAGATTCTAAGCCAAGACTTCTTCGCTGGGTTTTACTCCTTCAAGAATTCAACATTGAAATTCGTGACAAAAAGGGAGCCCAAAACCTAGCCGCGGATCATCTGAGTAGACTTGAGGATCCATATCAAGGGGATCATCCGAACAAAGAGATCAATGACTCTTTTCACCTTGAAACCTTAATGTCTATTAATCTCAATCTGGATGACACCCCGTGGTTTGCCGACATTGCAAACTACTTAGCGGGTGGTGTTCTAATCAAAGGGTTAACATCCCAACAAAAGAAGAAGTTCTTGAATGATGTTAAGACTTACTTGTGGGATGACCCTTTTCTATTCAAACAATGTGCTGATCTGATCATTCGTCGATGTGTTGATGGACCGGCAGCTTTGCAAATCCTTGCTGCTTGCCATAAAGGACCCACCGGTGGTCACTTTGGTCCCAACTACACCGCTAAGAAAGTGTTTGACTCCGGATTCTATTGGCCCACCATTTATCGTGACGCTCACGAAATGGTTAAGCATTGTGATGCTTGCCAACGCCAAGGCAAGATCACACATAAAGATGAGATGCCTCAAAATTTCATACAAGAATGTGAAATCTTTTACGTATGGGGCATCGACTTTATGGGGCCATTTCCATCCTCCAAAGGGAACAAGTACATCCTCGTAGCCGTTGACTACGTTTCTAAATGGGTTGAAGCTAAGGCTCTCCCTACGAACGATGCGAGGGTGCTTGTGAACTTTTTAAAGCAGCTTTTCGCTCGATTCGGCGTTCCTCGTGCTATTATCAGTGACCGCGGGACTCATTTTTGCAATGACCAATTTGCAAAAGTCATGGCTAAGTATGGTGTTAATCATCGTCTTTCCACCGCTTATCATCCTCAAACCAATGGTCAAGCCAAGATTTCTAACCGTGGATTGAAGCGAATTTTGGAGCGTACTGTGGGAGAGCATCGTGCCGCGTGGGCCGATAAGTTAGATGATGCTCTGTGGGCTTTCCGTACCGCTTATAAGACCCCGACTGGTTGTACACCGTATCGTCTTGTGTACGGGAAAGCATGCCACCTCCCCATCGAGCTAGAACATAAGGCCTACTGGGCCTTGAAGTGGGCTAACTTCGACATCAACAAAGCCGGTGATCGTCGCAAGATTCAACTCAACGAGCTCCACAAACTGAGGAATGAAGCTTACGAGAACTCACTGATCTACAAGGAGAAGACCAAGATCATTCATGACGCAAGGATTAAGAACCGAGAGTTCCACGTTGGTGATCAAGTCTTACTTTTTAACTCTCGGTTGAAGATCTTCTCTGGCAAGTTGAAGAGCCGCTGGTCTGGTCCATTCACCGTCACCAAAGTCTTTCCATATGGCACCATTGAGTTGTCTCAGCCAAATGGGCCTAATTTTAAGGTGAATGGCCAGCGTTTGAAGCTGTACTTTGGTGAGGACATCTCCCATGAGATGATTCCATCCCTCACCACGTTCCCCATGAACTAAATTGGGTCGAGTCAGGCTCGTGACTCGGTTATAAAAAACAAGCGCTTCTCGGGAGGCAACCCGTGATCTATCCTTTACTGCTTTCATAATAAGTGTAGGGGGAGCCACGTATGTGTTTGTTGTCTTGTTTCTTGTGTTGTGCAGGGATTAAAGCTTCAAAGATCCACCCTGATGACTTTTGACGAACCGTGATACCGTGTTCCCATCTTCCCGGTTCTATCCTAAACTCTCGTGATTCAATATTTCATATCTTATATGTTCACACTGAATTCACTTTAGTTGTCCTTTCCTTAGCAAGATTTAAACAAAGTGCACAATGTCATAAGTGTAGGGGAGTTCACTCCCACATGCTTAAACATTGAGGACAATGTTTATATCAAGTGTAGGGGGACTTCTATCGAAGTAAGTGGTCTTTTCCATGAATTTGCCCTCATTTTAACTGGAAAATTTGATTTTTCAACATTTTTCAAAATTTTTAATCTATTTTGGCCTAGTTGTATAGTTGTATTTTCCTTTATTATGTTTATTTTCGTTCCTTACTAGAATAAATTTTAATTAAGTGGTTTTAAATTTTTCTTAGTCATGAACATTTTCACTCAACCTGAGTTTACTGATCTAAGTTTACTCTAGCTAGTATCCTTAACGTGTTTAAGTTAAGTTTTGCTAGGCTTTTATATAGGGAGCTATAAAACGCGAAAGTCTTAACTCTCACGGGTTAAGAACAAGAACTTTTCGCAAGTTCCTGTAATTGATCCTAGAGAGTCGTCTATCAAGGGAACTTTAAAATGCGATTTCTAAACTTGAAAAAGTCTAAGAATTTGGAAGATCCTATAGGCGACTCGAAAACCCAAAACTTTGATTTAATAGGCTAAGCATCCACGAGTCTCATTCCTTGAGATTTTAAACTGTGGAGGACGAGAGATGATAGAGTCAATTATAAGTTCGGTATTCTTTCGTGAATTTATGTGAGTTAATTATAAGCCTATTCTCCCTTCGCTTGTTAATAAATTTATCTGCAATAAATAAGGTTGTACGATTTAAAAGGTTACTTAGCTTCTAGCCCAAGATCGTTTAATAGTTGCTCGGTACGGATTAGAGTTCATAGCCAAGGCATAACTTATTGAAGCGGGATGCGAAGATTGGCGAGTCTGAAAAGGCCCTAACAAGGCATGAGGGCTACATTTTGTTGCTAAAGATCCAAAAGTGATGTGAAGAATCATTTATCGAAAATCAATATGAAGGATCGAGACACACGACGAAAAGCAAAAACTCCCCAAAAGATCATGGAGAAGTCTATCCAAAAAGGCCCGAGCAAGGTATGAGGATAAATAGATCCAAGTCCTAAAAGGAGGAGGATCGTTGTATATCAAAGTCCAAAATAAAGATTGGAGAAAAATGAAGAAGTCGTGGTCCAAATATGAAGAATATCTCAAAAAGTTCAAGTGAAGAAATTCCTATTATGAAGAGAAGACCATTATTTCAAGAACGTCTCTCAAAGATTCAAAGTATGAAGTCGCTGCCAAATATCGGTCCGAGAAAGGTCTCAAATCGTGAAGCGAGTTATGCCAAGATATGAACTTTATGAGGTCCCGAGAAGCAGTTTTAAAAGATTTTGTCCTTTAGATAACTATTGATTAAATCGTTCACTTTATTTTTGGCCTAAATAACTATCGAAATAAGTCAAACAATGCATCCTCGTGATCATTCAAGACAACAATAAAATAGAAGAGATACACCTAGGAATAAGGGAGTCTAAGTAAATAATTGGCCCACATGAATTCGTGCTAGTTTGCTAACTTATAATATCAATGATCTCGTTTTTAAGCTTGGTATGGGGAACGTGAACCCTGAGGATGATAAACGTTCATGGCTGCCGAAAACCATTGTAAGTCTTTGATTTCTTTACTTGTTTTTATCTTTTTACTTTCCTTAAATGTTTAGTATTTAATAAAGGCCAGGGTGAATTATTTATGATGAAGAATGTAAACCGTGCTTTAAAATTAATCCATTGCATGAGGGCATTGCAATGGTCAAGTGTAGGGGATTTAATAAGTGTGAAAACACTTATCCTTTACCACTTATTTCTAATAATAACAAGACCAAAACGTGTATTTCATGTCGTAAAAGTCAGAATTATGCGTGGTTTGTGTTTTTATTGTGTTTTAGGACCAAAAGATGAAAAAGGAAGAAAACACGGGCTTTCACGGGCTTTTATCGAAGAAAACGAGAAAAGACAAAGTCAAAAGATCAAGAGTGCTTAAAAGACGGATGTCCAAGACCTATTCTGAAGATTTATTGAAGAACAAGTCCAAAGACGAAAGTTTAATGAAGTCGAAGAACTCGAGTCTAAATAAATGAAGAAATGTTAAGATGAGTTTAATTAATCCCGAGACGACATCGAGAAAGACAAATGAATTAAATCGAGTCGAGAAGAAAAAGAAAGAAGGAAGCACCACACATGCACTTCCCAATTCCCTATAAATACCCTCCTAATCACATTAGGAGGGTGGTTAGCTAGTTTTAGTTTTCAATTTTCTTTCTAGTTTTTAAAGAGAGAAAGTTCTCAACTTTCTCACACTAAGTTTTTCATTCTTCCTTTCTTTTAAGCTTTCATTAATCCTTGTATTTGATTTCCTTTAACCAAAAGTTTAAGTTTAAGCTTTGTGTTCTTCAATCTCATTCTACATTTCTTGATTTACTTTATCCTTGATCCGATTTGCATTCTTCATGCGTATGATTTGATGATTTCGTGATTGAGGGATTAATCTTCTTTGTTTATACATAAGCTCTTGAACGTATAAGCTATAAGCTCTTCATGCTTATTAGCTTATTCAATTGTTTGGCTTATTTATTCTTTAAGTTTTTCTAAAAGATTTATTGTTCTCAAATCCGTTTTATGGAAGTTCGAATGTTTTAGATTCCAAAAGTTTTAGAATTTGTGCTTATTTACTCTTTTATAAGTTTGAAAAATGCTTATTGGTTACTGCTTATTGGCTTGAGCTTATTTCTCTTTTGGACGCCTTTGCCATCTTAAGAGGGTTTTACTTGGTCCCGATCTGATTACGATTGCATAGCTGCGATCTGGTTCTTTCCCTGGTACGATCCACGCCCACGATCACTTATTGCGATCTGGGGTGCGATCGGGTTTCTCTTCCCTGCTTTGATTGCATTGATTGCGATCGGTTAGTTACGATCCGGAACCATGATCAAGGACCCGGATCACTCATTGCGATCGTGGTTGCGATCTGGTAGTACGATCGCTCCTCTCATCGTACTGGTGAGTACGATCAGTCTCTTTTGTTGTAATCGTATTGAGTGCGATTGGTGGGTACGATTCCCATTGCGGTCAGGTTACGATGGTAAGTTGCGATGGAGTTGCGATGGAGTTGCGATGGAATGGCTACGATCTGAGTGCGATCGCAGTGCACTTATTTTAGTCTTTGTTCTATTTTCCTAAGATTTCAAATTTTACTTTTTCCCACCTTTTGCCTTAGTATATTTTAAACATCTTTTCTAGTTTTAAATCATTTACATTTTAGTTTCCAAGTTTGCAAACTTTTATTTGTAGTTTAAATTTAAGATTCCCATTTTACTCATCGACGACTTTAATTACTTGCATTTAGTTTAAAAATTAGATAACTAAACCAAACCAAATCATTTTGTTCACCAAAAGACAATTGAGTCGCACTCTTACCCGGTAATCAATTCGAAAAGACTTGGGACTACGAATTTTGATACTTGGGATAAAAGCCGTGTATTAGAGAGGCATTAGGAGTGGTGAGTTTTGTCTTAATAGAAGACAATGACAAAGGCTCCAAGATGTTGTCATGGTAATATTTGGACATCTATAAACGGGTTCGATTGAAATTTGGTTTACGTGCATCTTGGCGAGGTACACTTGGAAAGTTTGCAGCCATGACGGTCGTGTCCTCATATCCGACATACCTGAGTCATTACTTATCTGAGCCTTGAAACAATTAAATAAATATTTTTTTCTCTAAATGGTGTGTCACTTTTAAAGCAGATTTTGGTGATTAAATTTAGTTAAATTGTGTGTCTTTGTGTGTTTTGCATCCATAACGGCCATATCCTCATATCCGATTGCTCATTTATCTGAGCCTCGGAAGGGATTTTTGTTTTTGTATAAAAAAGTTTAAATACATCTCAAATCTGATTTGGTCAAAGGTCTCAAACATTAGACTGTTATTTTATAGCTAGAGGTATAAACCTCTGAAATATTTCGTATTTGATCAGACTTTCCAATACCTCTTTTTACATTTGAAAAAGATAAACTTCGTTCTTTTTCAATCCACTAACTACTTATTTTTAAAACATTAAGAAATCACCAGCCCACCACCTATGTCCACCTTCACCCACTATTTATCATCGTCGTTCTTGACACCTCATGAAGGACATCATTTATCGATATTAAAAATATATCACATACTTATTTGTTCTTTTACATGTAAAATAAAACAAAGATCATCGTTATTTTTTCTTTTTGGATGTTCATATGTATCAGTGGTTTGTGTGTTGGCTTTTTCTTATCATATTGAAAGTTATGTTTTGTGAGGAGGGTTGACGATGATATGTATAGTTCAATTTCTTTGTTTTAGGGTAAATGCAAATTTCGTCTCTTGACTTTGAAAAAACAGCAATTTTTTCAGTGAGTGGAAACTTATGGCTATTTTGCCATTGAACTTGTTAAAATCGTGCAAAATAACCCATGAGTAGACTTTTTATAACTTTCGAGAGTTAACGTGCCATGCACGTGAGGGTATTTTCATCATTTCCGATCGTTTGCATCTGAAATCCATTACCTACCTTTCGTTTCATGCAAAACATGTCCCCGAAAGCTTTTTCCTGCCATTAAAACCACAACCTCCACATTTGCGCAATGTAAAATGTGTCTCTAAGAACTTGACCGTCCACCTTTTGACACCATTTCAAGGACTTAATTTGCACGACCTTTGAAAAAACTAACACTAACTTCGTCTGACTCTTCAATTTCGGGATGGAACTTGAACTATACCCTATAAATATTAGTTATCCTAACCACAATTTCAAACCTAAACTTAGACTTACACATAAAAAATGGCAAACCAAGTTGGCCGTTCTATGAGATACGTGTGTGATAGATTGGCAGATGATGCAAACTCGTCACGCATGGAGAGATAGTTGTTTGTTCAATTTGGTAGGGAAAAGGAACATAATGTTGCAGATGCTCGGGACCTTCAGGTCGAAATTAATGAAATTCGGGAAAGGATCAACCATCGAAACCTCTTGATCAACGAGGTGGACACTCTAACGGGTTGTATACCTATGGTTGAAGGTACCGTGGAATTGAAGAATTCTCGTGTGTGAATGAGGAAATAGTAGCGAGGTTGAACGAGTTGGTTGTAGCAGCCCGCCATGCCGCAACAGCCAACACAATGTTCATGATTAGAATGCTCTCACATCTAAGTGATTAAGTTGTTATTTGTTCATGTTTTATAATTACTATGGTTTTCAAATCTAATGTATTATGGTTTTCAATTAAGAAATGTTATTAAACTTTTATGACTTGTGAATTATCAGGAGTACTTGATTAAAGATGTGAATTATATGGTTAGCATCAACGGGATGTGTGTGGATGTAACTAAAATATTATTTGGTACAACGTTAAAAAAGTTCATTTATGATATATATGGGTCCAACCCATCACATTTAGGGCATAAACTTATACATACATGCAACCGCCAGTAACAACAACCATATCACGCATAAAAAAACCCTAATTTTTTTTTGTATCAATGGCAGATTCAGAAGATTTGGAATTCAATGGATTCGATGATCTTGAAATCAAGATAGAAAGGCTAGAAAATATTTTCAAGCACCAAAAGAACGTAAGCTATTGAATATATGTAAACCTATTGTAGTATAAATTTTCATTACTCAATCTTGCCTTCACAACTAAAATTGAGTTGTTCCAAACACCCTTTGCATTTTATTTTTAACCTAGAATCATATCTTAATTGCAGAATTAATAATAACTGAGTCGGACTCCAAAACTAAGAAGCATCATATCAATGATCCTATAAAGCCATGTTCAACATCTAATACTTATAAGGCTAAATTGAGGTCCAACTTGAGAGTTGAACAAGCTGTTGTTCTATGAAAAAGGCCACCAATAATAAGAAATTACATCTTAGGGATTACATTAGTGACCACATGGGACAAAATTGTAAAGAATGAATTTGTAAAATCCTAAACAATCAATGTAAAAACGATTGAAAACTGTTGTATTGCATCTTTTGTAGAAGAAGTTCAGATGTTGCTTATGCTTGGGTTGTAATTACGTTTGGACTTTTTTAAGTCAACATTTTATAAAGTAGTACTCTTTCTTTTGGTCTAAATGATCACTAGTTAGTCTTGTTCTGATTCTGATAGTGTTGTGTATAGAAGTTCAGGTAACCAAACAACAATACGTATAGAAGCTAATGTCTTAGAACTCTGAATTTGAACTCTAAAGTTTCACTTTCATTAATAAAAAAGATTACAAGAACTGATAAGGTTTTAAAGAGTGTTTGGGTTTACGTCATAATTATTCACTACTTGCATATAGGTGTTAATCTTTGTAACACCCCATTTTGATAAATGGAATGTCATAGGATAATTATGGCGTGTCATCAAAGCATGCAAGGTAAATGCCCAAAAACATTAAATGACCATAAAAGGAAATACCGGAATCAAACATCGGTAGTAAAACATATGCTTACACACATGAATATAAGTATTGAAATGAAAGGACTAAACAATGCCCAAAAGAAATGAAGTAGCGTAATGTATAGAAATGCATAAAGTAAGGAAGGCTAGATAACTTCCATCCGTATGCACATACTCTCAAGTCCTAGTTGCGTCCCTGAGTACATGCCGTTTGGGAACATGAAAGGAAAATGGCTGAGCATAACGCCCTATGAACGAATATACAAGCATAGCATGAAATGACATAAGCATAATAAGACTAATAGCAGCGAAAATGTATAAGTCCTCTATAACCTGGATCATGTTCATAAAACTGGTTTTATTGTTTGAAAAGACTTATGTTTTTATATGAAAAACTATATTAATTAGCCAATAACCCATATAGGTCATGAGTTCCACCATGCATGAATAATTGGAGGGGAGACCTCACCATGCAATTAGAGGGGTTGCCTCTAATTAATTAGTTTGGGTAGGAGGGATCAACTCCTTGTGAAGGATGCAAGACACACACCACATTCACCATGAAAATCCTGTAAAAACATGTAACTAGGATGCACCCATATGCCCCACATGATAATATAAATATAAGGCCAAAATTGTAAAGGTACGCCACGAGCAATCACTCTACCGTGGGGAAGTCATAACACTGGTGCCTCTAGTGTTATGGTTATGGTGCCTCCATAACTAGGTGACACTGGTCATGCATATATATGGCTTAGGCATTTAAAACTAACATAAGCAGATCAAAACATAGAAACAATACTTGGAAAAACAGTTGGTTGCAAACGGGGAATCCTAATAAGGAAAAGAATGTCCATACTAAAGGATGGAATATCCGTACTTTATGTCCAGTGAACGAGGAAAGATGAAATGGTGAAAAGTCCTACTCCGACCTCACTAGAGCTACATAAATAAGGGACATGTATGAGTTGTCTGATTACTGAGTATGTTACTGGTTCTTGTATGTTCATAGCTTGTTTTATATGTTCTTGTCTTATCTTACTATTTTAAATGATATGTTGTATTATTCATGTATTTCGTGTCTTCTGATTATGTATTATCTAGTATTCTTGTATTAGTATACTTCTAGTGAAATAATAAGTAACTTTCTAAAAATAGCAGGTTTCTAAAAATAGAAAGTTCCCAAAAATAGAAAGTTTCAAAAAAATAGAAAGTTTCAAAAAATAGAAAGTTTTCAAAAATAGATCAGTTTCTAGAAATAAAAAGTTTCTAAAAATAGAAAGTTTCTAAAAATAGTAAGTTCCTTGGAATAGAAAATTTCCATAATTAGAAATAAGCTGGATTAATAAGCTAATAATATAAGCTAGTGTTTACTGGTTAAAAGTCATAAGTCATGTAGTTAATAGTATAGGTTATTAATTAAATACTGTAGGTTATAACTGATTATTAATTAATAATGATAGTACATGTTTTATTATTTAATAATATATCATGGTTAATTAATAAACTATAGGTTATACAAATTTAATTAAGTCATGGTTTAATTAAATTAAGTTTGATAAAATACTTAGGTTAACGTGTATTATTCATTTTAATTAATAAACCTAAGCCATGAATTATTAATTAATTATAAGTCCATGTATTGAATAATTAATTAACAAAACTATAGTCTAATATAATACGACAATATATACTTAGGCTAAACATGTATTATTAAAAGAGTATAACTTAAGTCCATGTTTTAATTAAATTAATTATTAAGGCATGCTAACTAATTTAATTAATCTTGTAAAAAAATAACTTGTAACAATCCCGAGCCCGAATCCCGAGACAAAACCAAAACCCGAACACCAACCACCACATACGGCCGCGGCTGCGGAGGCGGCTGGTGGCTGCGCAGCCAACGGCAGCGGCTGCTGCCGCCGCTGCGCCATGGCTTGCCACTGCCAGCACAAAGTTCGCACCGGCATGAGCCGGTGGTACCCTGTCCTCGCTGCGTCCCCCTGCTCGAACAACACAGCCACCGGCGTGAGCGAGTGGTTCCCACTGACTGAGTCACCAGCCCACCGAGCCCTATGGGGACTCGGTTGTGGCAAAAACAAGGACACCGAGAGCCTTTGGCTCTCGGTTGGTTGCTGAACCACACCAAAACCAAACCAACAAACCCTTTTTCATGATTTAATCTATTAACATGTTTAACCAATTGTATTTTAAAGATTTATCATATGTTCATAAATAAATAAAAATAAAAGGATGAAGGTTTGATGAATTACCCCAATATGTGATTGAAAAGAACACGAAAACGAACACTAATACCAATAAAACCAAAGATCCAAAATCAAAACAATCTCTCCCTCTTTCTCTTGTGTATGCCCCGGCTAAGGAGGAACCAAGGAGGAGGCTAGGGTTTTATCTTTTGTTAAAATCCTGTAAATGGTTTCCTTGTTTTACTTTTTACCATTTAGTTAAAATTAAATGGGCTGGGCCCCCCTTTGTCTCCCTTGTCCACGGCTAACACAAGCCCACAAGGCAACCCGTGCGTTTTTCAAGTTAAACTATTACCCGCGTATACTCGTGTTAATTATTCGTTCTAGTTCGTGCTTAATGTTCGTGTTACATATACTTCGTATATATCTATATATCTATATATCTATATATATATATATATATATATATATATATATATCGTGTTCTAATAGTCGAGTAATAATTATCGTGTTTATAAATGTTCGTGATCATATATTCGTGATTATAATTATTATACTTAATAAATATCGTGTATTATTACGTACTTAATAATTATCGTGCATTAATACGTACGTAGTTTCTGAATTCAATATTCGTTACACGTGTACAAAACATAAATGGAAAGTTTTAATTGTTTCGTAGGTTTACGTGATGTACTGTTCATGGTATTTATATGCGGGTTTTACAACTCTTCCCTCCTAAAAAGAATAATTCGTCCCCGAATTATAGATAACGTAAACTGAAAGAGGAACATACCCAAATCAAAACTTGAAATGAGGGTAAGAAGTCCGGATAGACTCCTCCGTCTCCCAAGTAGCTTCCCGCTCGGAATGGTCCCTCCAAAGGATTTTGACGAATGGAATCGTCTTCTTCCTCATGACTCGTTCCGGACGATCAAGAACTCGTTCGGGCTCCTCAATGAAAGTAAGATCCTCACGAATCTGTTCGAATGGATACTGAACCATGTGAAGGGGATGATAATTGTACCCTCTGAGTAAGGACACATGAAAGACGTTATGAACGTGAGAAAGCTGCGAAGGTAACGCTAAACGATATGATACTTCACCAACTCGTTCAATGATATCAAACGGTCCGATGAATCGAGGACTGAGTTTTCTCTTGATTCCAAAACGTCTAACTCTACGCGCCCGTGATACCTTGAGAATGACATGATCTCCCACGTTGAAATGCAAATCCCTACGATGCTTGTCGGCATAACTCTTTTGACGTGCATGAGCTTCTTGCAGTTTCGCCTTAGCTACAACGACTCTCTCGTTGGTCAAAATCATCTCCGGACCTTCGAGAATTCGCTCACCAACCTGATTCCAGCAGATTGGGGCGCGACATTTTCTGCCATACAACATATCAAACGGTGCACACTTGATACTGGTGTGCCAACTGTTGTTGTATATAAATTCTACCAAGCAGATATAGTCGTCCCAACTTCCTGTCCATTCTAAATCACACGCTCGAAGCATGTCCTCTAATGTCTAAATGGTACGTTTCGATTGCCCGTCTGTCTGAGGATGAAAAGTCATGCTAAGCTTCAGTCTGGTGCCCCAAGCTTTCTGTAGACTTCTCCAAAATCATGAAGTAAACCGAGGATCTCTGTCTGAGATTATACTGGATGGAGCACCATGAAGTCTCGTGATCTTTTTCTGATATAGGTCAGCGAGTTTGTTAACCGCCTCATCCTTGCGGATCGGTAAGAAATGAGCTGACTTGGTAAGTCGGTCAATGATAACCCAAATGGCATCATGCTTCCTCTTGGTCTGTGGAAGTATAGTGACAAATTCCATGGAGATCTTGTCTCACTTCCACTCTGGAATGTCTAATGGTTTTAGTAGACCACTAGATTGTTGATGCTCGATCTTAACCTGCTGGCATGTAAGACATCTGGAGACATAGGTAGCAACATCTTGTTTCATACCACTCCACCAGAAATACTGTTTGATGTCGTGGTACATCTTGGTGGAACCAATATGAATGTAGAATGGGGAGCTATGAGCTTCAGTCAATAACGCCTCCCTGAGTGCAGGATCATCAAGAACACAAAGTCTAGTGCCTTGCCATAAGATATCGTCGTCATCTAACCGAAACTCCGTCTGTTGATATAAGTTCTGAATGATTACCCAGATTTCACCATCATCCTTCTGAGCTTCCTTGATCCTAGAGAGTAAGTTAGTCTCCACTCTAAGATTAGCCCAGTAGCCATGTTGTCCACGTACCATGATCTCAATATCCAGTCACTCCAAGTCTTGTATAATCTCTTCCTCTATCTTAATGCCGTTGATCATACCCGACTTTCTACTAAGAGAATATGTCACTACATTCGCCTTGCCAGGATGATACTGCAGAGTAATGTCATAATCCTTCAACAGCTCTAACCACCTTCTCTGCCTCATGTTCATTTCACGCTGAGTGAAGATATATTTCAAGCTCTTGTGATATGTGAAGACATCACATGATTCGTCATGCAAGTAATGCCTTCAAATCTTCAGTGAAAACACAACAGCTGCAAGTTCTAAGTCATGCGTAGGATAGTTCTCCTCATAAGGCTTAAGCTGGCGTGATGCGTAAGCAATCACTTTCCCATGTTGCATGAGAACACAGCCAAGGCCCTTCCCAGAAGCATCACTATAGATCTGAAATCCACCTGTACCAGATGGGAGAGTAAGAATAGGTGCAGATACCAGCCTCTGCTTTAGGTCTTCAAAGCTCTTCTCTCTTTCTTCTGTCCAGACAAATTTCTCCCCTTTCCGCATCAGTTTGGTCAATGGCAGTGCTAATCGGGAAAAGTTCTCTACGAACCTACGGTAGTAACCAGCTAAGCCTAGAAAGCTACGAACTTGAGTTGTTGACGACGGTCTTGGCCATTTAGTAATAGCCTCAACCTTTGCAGGATCCATGGTTATTCCCTCTTCGGATACTATGTGGCCTAGAAACGCCACTTTGCTTAACCAGAATTCGCATTTGGAGAACTTGGCATACAGTTGCTTCTAGCGAAGTATCTGTAAACTGTACGAAGATGGTCTTTGTGTTCTTCCTTTGATTTAGAGAAAATCAGATTATCGTCAATGAAGACAATGACGAACTTGTCCAGAAACGCATGAAAGATACGGTTCATCAAGTCCATGAAAACTGTTGGAGCATTGGTAAGGCCAAATGGCATGACTACGAATTTCTAGTGTCCATAACTTGTACGGAAAGAAGTCTTGGCGATATCCTGCTCTTTCACCCGTAACTTATGATAGCCAGACCTCAGATCAATCTTGGAGAAATGTTTGTCCCCTTGGAGTTGGTCAAACAGATCATCAATGCGTGGCAAAGGATATTGATTTCTGATGGTGATCTTATTAAGCTCACGATAATCGATGCAGAGACGCATACTGCCGTCCTTCTTCTTCACGAATAAAACCGATGCACCCCATGGAGATGTACTAGGGAGGATGTAACCTCGTTCCAAAAGTTCCTGTAGTTGTTCCTTTAACTCCTTAAGCTCGATGGGAGCCATGCGGTAAGGAGCCATGGAAATTGGCTCAACTCTTGGGATGAGCTCAATATTAAAATCTACCTCACGAGCAGGTGGTATGTTCGGAAGTTCTTTAGGAAAAACGTCGGGAAAGTTTGGCACGATAGGCTGATTCTGGATGGATGGAGATTCAGGCTCCATATCATGAACAGTAGCTAAGTAGCCCTCGCAACCATGTGACAGTAATGCACGTGCTTGTAAGGTTGAAATTATTTGTACATACCTTCCTGGTATATAACGTTGTGAATGTACTCTGGTGCATTTACTTCACCAAAAATGACTCGATATGAATGGCAGTCAATGGTGGCGTGGTGTTTGGATAACCAGTCCATGCCTAATATCATGTCGAAATCGCACATGTCCAAAGGAAGTGCGTCAACTGGACGAATTTTGTCGTCAAACTCAAGGGGAAGACCTCTGTACCCATGTGTGATGCGTACAAAGTCTCTTAAAGGTGTGGAAATGTTTAAGGCATTTTCTAATGGCATAGGGGATATCCTAACACAATTGGCATAAACAGTTGATATGACCGAATGAGTAGCACCCGTGTCAAATAATATGCATGCAGCTTGACCATACATATACAAGATTCCAGTTATGGTACATGTTGACTTGTTGGCCTGGTCACGCGAGGTCGTGTACACCCGTTCGGTAGTCGGAGGTTGCTTGGAGTCGGCATGTTTAGAAGTGCCCTCAATCTCACCCTTGCGGTAGTCCTTCATGCGATGCTCTGGCTGGCCACACTTGAAGCAAGCATCGCTATCACGGCGACACGACCCTAGGTGTATGCGGTTGTACGTAGTGCAGAGAGGGTGACTATACCCTCCAATAGGTGTAATAACTGTGAAAACGCTTATCCTTTTACCACTTAAAACAAAGAAAAACGAGACCAAAACGTGTGTTTAAAGTCATAAAAGTTGGAATTACGCGTAGTTTGTGTTTTTGTTGTGTTTTAGGACCAAAAGATAAAAAAGGAAGAAAAAAAGGGATTTCACGGGCTTTTATCGAATATAAAGACAAAAGACAAGTCAAAAGATCAAAAGTGCAAAAGAATGGAAATCAAAGGCCTATTCTGAAGAATTATTGAAGAAAAAGACCAAACACGGAAGTTTAACAAGTCGAAGAACCAAATCTAATAAAGGAAGAAATTAGAAGACCGATTCAGTTTTATTTATCGACGAATCCCATGAAAAAGTCGAGAATGACGAATTAATTTTCAAGACGAGAAGACTAAAGAAAAGAAACAAGAAGCAACATCACTCACCACTCCTCCACTATATAAAGCCTTCATTTCCTTCATTTGGAAGTATTAGTTGTTAGTTTTAGTTTTTCATTAGGAGTAGAATAATTAGATCTTAATTTTTCTCTCATTTTATTAAGTTTTTCATCTTTCAACTCTTAACCTTTTTTTAATCTTCATTGTTAAACTTTTAATCTTAATCTTTCCGTTAATGTTTTCATTAATGTCATTCTTCCTTTCTTGTTTAATTTGTGTTTGAGTTGATTAATCCTGTTAGCTTATTTATGCTTATTGATTATTTGATTATGTTGCTTATTTCTTGTTTTTATTACTTTTTATGTGGTTGATTTTTATAGCTTATTGATCTTAGCTTAATTTTAGCTTTTTGCTTAATTAGTTTTTGCTTATTTTTCTTATTTGTTCATTAGCAATTTATTCCGAATCTAGATAGTAGCTTATTATTATTTTTCCATATTAGATCTTTATCAAAATCCTTATTCCGACTTTAATAGTTTTAACATATTCCGATTTTTTATTTGTTCTAATATTCCGAAATTAGGATTTCTACTACATATTCCGACATTTAAGTCTACTTAATATTCCAACTTTTTAGTCAAATCCATATTCCGACTTCTCAGTCAAATTGTTATTCTGACTTTAAGGTCAAATACAAATTCGATTTTTAATGCAATATACATTCTGGCATTTAGTTTTTCCCTCAAAAGTCAATATTCCAACTTTACAATTGCAAAACTAGATTCCGACATATATGTTACAAAATCCGACATTTGTTTCCCTCCAATTTGGATTCCGACATCTTTTGTATTATATTTGAATTACGACATCTTTGCAACACATTTGGATTCCGAATTTATATATTTTGATTCCGACTTTTGCCTATTTGGATTCTGACATGTAGTTTTTTCTTAGCAAATTCCGACTTTAATATTTATTTTGTATTCCGACTTTAATTTTGTTTTTTATTCCGAATTTAATTTTGTTTAAATAATCCGACATTTGCAGTTTTATTCCGACTTTTACATTTTTATTTTATTCTGACATTTATTAATTCTGACTTTTATTTTATTTCGATATTTGTTTACTTTCTTTTATTTTTACCATTTCTTTTTACGTTTATTTTCTTTATTAGTAGCTATAGATACCAAACTTTCTTTTAATTAACCAAAAACTACTAAGTCCAACTTTGAACCGGAGATCAATTCGATAAGATTCCATACAAGACTTTTATTTCACATTTAAAATTCAGTTATAAAAATGGCGCCGCTGCCGGCTCTTTTCGTAAAGATTAACGGTTTTTTGTGAGACGAGTTGGATTTTGGGATCCGTTCACTCGTGAACGTTATTTTTCTTGCAAATTTCAAAATTTCTAAAATCCAAAAAAATCAAAAATTTCAAAAACCCAAAAACATTTCAAAAATCATAAAAAGCAATTATTTCCTAAGTTTTGCACCAAAAATATTTCTTTTTACATTAACTTTGTTTCTTCTTCTATTTTTTGTTAATATTTTTCTTTTGTAGGTGTATCCGTACTCGTGCGCGCAAGAGGAAAGCCACTCAAGCCGATATCGAGACTCGTGCTATTGACACCATGGATAACCAACCAATGATCGAGATCTTGCAATCACACGTTGAGGGCAATGACGATGCTATTGTGGTGCCAGATATTGGAGCTAATAACTTTGAGCTCAAAACCGGTTTTATTTAGATGGTCTATGCAACACCTTTCTTGGGCCGCACTCATGATGATCCTCGCGATCACATCAAAAGGTTTTTACATTTAACCAATACTGTGAAATACAATGGGGTCTCACAAGAGGCAATTCATTTGCTCCTCTTTCCTTTCTCTCTCGAGGGACAAGCCCGGATTTGGCTTGATAAGGAACCACCCCAAAGTATTGCCACATGGGCGGACTTAGAAACCAAATTCATAAATTACTTCTTTCCACCCTCACGTACTACCGCTTTGTGGAATGATATAATTAACTTTGAACAAAAGTACGGTGAGACGTTTAGTGAAACTTGGGATCGTTTTAAGGAACTTTTGAGAAAGTGTCCACAACACAATTTTACTAAAGTGCATCAAATTAATACTTTTTACAATGGATTAAGTTTGAATGACCAAGATTTACTAAATAGTGCTTCGGGGGGTAACATTCTAGTTAAAACAACACAAGTCGCTTGGGATATAATTAAAAACAAGGCTAAAGTTCAAACTAAAAGTGTAAGGGCGACTATGGCTAGTACTAGTGATAGTGAGACTACCAATCAAATTAAATCGCTTACTTCAATAGTGACAAAACTTGCTTTACATGTTCAAACACACCCATTACACACGTGAATGCCCTTAATACGACTTGTGAAACATGTGGTGGGCCACATTCGTACATTATCTGTGATAAGGCTTATGACCAATCTCAAGGGGAAGTGTATGCTTATAACACCACTGAGAGGGTTCATTTCAAGCCGAATGTCGATGCTAATCATTTGTCCTATAATTCGACTAACTATTTGGCTCCACCCGGTTTTCAACAAAGACCACCCCCACCCACCCAAAACAACCAAGGTCCACCAAGAGCCAATTTTCAAGGAAATGCAAATGTGCGGGTCTACAATGCAAATCAAGGATTTAAATTGCAAAATCAAGGCTATCCAAACCAAGGTTTTAATCCTCAAGGTTTTCCACCATACAACCAATACCCAAACCAAGGTTTTTCACAACAAGGGTTCAATTTACCTAATCCACAAATGGACTTAGTTTTTCAAAATATTTCGGAACAAGATAAGAAATTAAAGAAAATACAAGAGTCCACGGATAGGAAATTCGTACAAATGTTTCAAGCCCTTCGTCCCCAAGGTTCTCTTCCTTCAATAACCGAAACCAATCCTAGAGCTAATGTGAGTGCTATTACTACACGTAGTGGAGCAACCTTAGTAGGACCTTCTATCCCTCCCCCAGTTACTCTAGTTTCACCTCCTCCGCCCCTATTTATTCCTCCTACTACCATGCCTAGTACTAGTTCTCCATTACCATCTGCACCCCTTCCTAAAGTTGTACACAAGAAAAACCCTTCACCCTCTCAACCTTTACCTTCTCCACCTTCACCTTCTCCACCTTCACCTTCTCCACCTTTACCTTCTCAACCTATACCTCCTAAGCCCAATATTCCTTATCCTTCTCGGTTAGACAAGTGCAAAGTGCTCACTAAGGACGATTCTCAATTTTCTTCCTTTTTGAAGATGATCTCACAAATGAACTTTAACATTAGCCTTCTTGAAGATCTTGTCCAAATGCCAAAATTTGTTAAAATTTTCAAGGAGTTGCTTAGTAAGAAGGAGAAGATGGTTGAGCTTGTTAATACTCGATTAAATGAAAATTGTTCTGCAGTCCTTCTCAAAGAACTTCCAAAAAACTTGGAGATTGAAATTGTGTATAATTGAAGTTCGTTTTCTCGATTCTTAACCAATTGAAAGTCCTAACAAAATCGGGTTTATGATCGTTTTTGGTTGGTAAGGTTATTTGGATTTTCTATGTCTAATTGAACAATCAAATAAAAAATTGTGCAAAATATTAACTACGTATCCGTAAAACAATTAGCATTTACCAAATTTTTATTCAAATAAGGACAAAAATGTAAAACTATGGAATTAAAGTGCTTAAAATGTAAATTCTTGAAACTAATATTCTTGAAATGTAAAATCAGCAAACTACAAGGACTAACTATGCAAATTTAACAAACTACTAACTAATTCTAACAAACTTGCAAAACTAACTAACTGATTATGACAAGTTTAGAAAAGTTATGGACTGAATTAATGCAAACCCTAATTATGTGAAAGATTAGCTAGCTATGCAAACAATTACAATCTTGAAGGACCAAACTGCAATTACAAGTGAACTTTCTCAAAAACGGGCTAAGAGAATCAATAAGCTCGTATAAGCTCTATACTTGACCAAATAAGCTCAAACAAATTGCAAACTGCTTAAAACTTAATTTTACTTAGCCTTGTAAAAGGTTTAAGAAACTCAGTCAAACTCAAATAAGCCAAACTTAATAAGCCACAAATAAGCTTTCTAATAATCTAGAGTTGCACAACCTGATTTTCTTGTTAAAACTTGTTAATCAAGCCATAAGGAGTATGGAATGTCTTTTGGAATTGAAAATGATCAAGCAATGAAGTTGGAAAATGAGAATAAGCTGAAACTAGCTTATTTGACCAAAGTTTGACCAAAATTTGGAAAAGCTGAAAATTTCTAGATCTACTCAAGAACAACTTCTAAACATGAATGTGAAAGAAAATGGGGAAGTTTATGAAGTAGAATTGTTGTTTTGAGAAATCAGAAAGCCCTCATATTATAGAAACTTCACTTTGCTTAATGGCTTAGTAAAATGCTTATTTCTTCCTTGAAATGGAAAACTGTGCAATTTCCTTTAGAGAACTTATCATTCAGATGTTAAATGACAGATGAGAACTGGTTTGAAACAATTTCATCAAGAAATGAAGAAATGCCAAGCAATTGAAATTAGGAACTTTTTAATGCACTTATAAAGCTAAATACTGACCCATACTTTTTATGACCAATTGCCTGATTGACTAGTAACTTGACTTGAAACTACCAAAAACTTGTGTACTATGACTAAATAGAAGTAAATGACTCAAGTTTATCCAATTAAACATTCTTTAAACTACAATAACAGCTAATGCCAAACACTAGTAACTTGTTTTTTTAACAACTTTTTGTGAAGGAAATTAGGCAATTGGTTTAACTGGTGTGATATCAAGCTAGACTCCATAACCAAAATGTAGTGCAAATGAGCTATCAACAAACAGTTAAACCAGCTAATACTCAAAATGCACAAGTAAGCTATGAATGACTGATAAACTGAAAACATGAACAAGTAATAAGCTAGGAACTAGTATTAAACTACAAATAAGCTATCCAATCAACAAAATCAGTTCAAAAACAATCTAAACACTCTTGATCATACCAGCAAAGAGGATTACACTAGAATTTATCATGCCATTGTTGTTTAGTGGAACAGAAATCAGAAAACTTGAAACCTTTTAGCTAGGGCCTCCTCTGATGGAGTAGGTAGGAGCTGAGCCTCCTAGATAGTGTTAACCACCACCTTAACACTATCAAACACTTATCAACCAGCTAACATCATCATCATCATCCTTGTTGAACAATTCAGCTTCAAAATCAACTCAAAATGCTACTGGATGAACAGAACAAACTCAAACAGCTACACTCTTCAACAATAGCTAATCATGATCATTTGTGATCACTAATAGCTAATAACAACACTAGGATGATAGGATTGAAGGAGATGAACAGTAGATTTAGGAAAATGGAAGGAGAATTTTATTGATTGAATGAGTAAAGTTGGTTACAGAATCTGGTAAAGTTGTTACAACTAATATAACTAACTCAAGAGCTTGTCAGACTCTTGAGTTTGTTATGCTACTAACTAGAAGCTAAGATTGAGAGAGAAATGAAATGTGTGTGAAAATTTTACACTTTAGCTACTACGACAAATGAAAGAGATAACCCATATTTATAGACAAAATATGAGTGTGTTTTGGGGTTGATGACGTGTTCCCACCACTTAATTGCTGCCACGTGTCTTCAAAACGCTAATTGCTACTAGCCGTTATGACTATGGATTTGGGCTTTTCTTCTTGAATGATTTCCAGGTTAATTGAGCATGTGGGATGGATTCGTCTTTCAAAAACACACACTTTTCATGTTGGAAGTTTCTCATGAGATGCAGTAAAACTTGAAATCATTCCTGGGTTCGTTTAAGGAAAAAGATGATATGTGGAATGTTTTATTTGGATGAGAGAGGGTCACACGGATTGATATCCATTTTGGATAATTTTTTTATTGCATGGCGTCCTCTGATTGGTTGAAATTTGGATAGTGGAAGTTTCTGTTTGCTTTGCGGCGCAATAAATGATGTGGTGAGGTGTCTTCACACTTGGCAATCCGTGACCCCTTATG
The DNA here is from genome assembly GCA_025667525.1 of Glebionis coronaria. NCBI lineage: Eukaryota > Viridiplantae > Streptophyta > Magnoliopsida > Asterales > Asteraceae > Glebionis > Glebionis coronaria. The sequence goes on from CM046877.1 coordinate 489,943,881, forward strand.
CTTGCCTTCTCATTGGTTGGAACCATAACACACGGATTGAACTTGTTTTTACTTTGAAAATGGCAAATTAAACCCTTGTATTTTGGCAGATTTTCAATTAAAGCTTAGAACTTCATTCCTTTGGCATAAATGGTCCTTCCACTTGCATTCTTGATAAGTTTGACCCTTTGACTTAGTTGACTGAAGAGTTGACCATGTTTGACTTTTATCTTGACTTCGGCAAATTTACACTTTGAGTCCTTCAACTTTGGAGTGTTGTCAAGATAGGTCCCTTATCTTCAACGTCTCGTCATCTTTGATTCTTCTTTGTCTTTTTCATCCAAATAAGCTTGATTTTCTTCTTGTTTGCTTGAAAATGTATCATTCTTACCTATTTATACACAAACACAAAACATACCACATAATTCCGCTTTATAGCAAAAAGTTAGGTATTTTCCTTGTGTTTTAGGGTGATTTGTTGATTAATTGATATGAGTTTTTGCTCATATCAAATCCCCTACACTTGAACATTGCCATGACCTCATGCAATGCTATATTTCAAAGCACAAATTTACATTTTCCTCATAATTAATCCACCTTGGCCAATATGGAATGCTATTACACTATGCTACTCTACATGATGCATGATTTTGATTTTGAACAATGCAATGCAAAACAAACAATTCTATTTATATCTTTTTGGATTTTTCTTGAAATGGCTTTGATGGTAAAACTCATAAAGAAATCAATGACTTAGATTAGGGCTTTGGTACCATGGACACTTATCACCCTCAAGTTTCACTTTCCCCATACCAAGCTTAAAAATGGGATCATTGCATTCACAAGTAAAAAGTGCATCAACTTATTCATGACAATTAAATGTGGAACCGGTTATTATTTAAGCAAATTGCTTTTGGGCAAATTTGTCATTATTTAAAGCGTGAAGTATAAGAAATGTAAAATCCAAAAATAAGGAAGCACGGTTTTAATCCTAAGTAATCCTCTCATCCATTACTTGAAAAACCGCTCACAATTAATATAAGTCCGTTTCAAGAATAATAAGTCATTCGCCTTATGTGTAAAATCCACATGTCATGCATTAATAAGTAGCTACACACTCGCTAAGGAAAGAAAAATAAAACTCACGCAATAATTTACATCCGCCGCCTTTTTGAGACTTTGGATCTTCAACCCCGCAACCCGTCAAGGTAATATTGGATTGGAGCAACTATTAAATCCCCGCAACCCGTCAAGGTAATATTGGAATCTAATAGTTACTATAATTAACACTTCACTGCCCCTCTTGGGAGTCTTGTATAATTATTTTTTTTCTTTTCTTTTTTTTTTCTTTTTCTTTTTTTTCTAGCCACTCATTTTTTTTGTAAGCCGCTCTTATTTGTCTTTATTCCTCACAAAGAACTTTGAAAAGAATAAAAGGAAAAACACCCGCTAAGCATTAAGCATGACATAAGTCTAGTACACATAAAACATTCTATCTTAGAATCTTAAGACGTACTTATATCAACCATGAATGATTAGACAAAAATGCATAAGAGATTACAAACCAATTAAAACCGTTCTTGATTATTTATTAACATATATACATGCGAAGAAAACAGAGGTAGAGAAGAGAAGGGTTTAGCCACAAGTAATTATCATGAAGTTTATCTAGCCCTTTTATACTTGCTTCAACTCTATCATTTCCCATTCTCCACAAATTTAAAATCTCAAAGAATGAGATTAGTGAATGCTTAGCCTAATAGGCCAATGAAGGACTACATGGTTAAGGATACTAGCTAGAGAATGCTAAGATAAGCAAACTCGGGTTGAGTCAAAATATCCATGACGGGCCTAATATGTCAAAGAAATCTAAATTTGTTAAACCATGTTCTTATTATATATTTTTTTCTTTTTATATTTTTCATAAATAACAAAAGAAGAAATATATACAATGCAAATGTGTTATTCAAATTAAAAATGATTGATGCAAAAATTATGAATGCATATTTTTGGTGGCCAAAGTAGATCAAAAATTTGAAAAATGTTTGAAAAATTAATTTTCCAATTTATCATGAAAGTCAATGACAAGTTCTAGGTAAGGTCACTTCGATAAAGACCCCCTACACTTAAGCTAAACATTGTCCTCAATGTTTAAGAGCATGGAAGTATAAAACTTCCCCCTACACTTATGACAATGAATAGACTTTGTTTAACCCAAGTTAAGGAAACATCAACTATAGTGAATTCATTTTTAAAGCACAAGGTGTCAATGAAAGATCACAATAGTAACGAAGTGAACCGGATACAAGGGCCTCCTCCATAAGCTCCAAAGCAAGTGATGAGTGAGCAACCCTACAAACATCATGAAGACAAAAGAAGGTCTACCCCAACACTTCTCATCAATTTGCTATCCTTATTTCTAACCTACAACCCTCTAGATCTAACAACTCTAAACCAAGTTATTCAAGCTTGATTTAAGGAGTCTCTAGCTCGACTCATCCCACAATGAATTAATTCATGGGGAAAATGGGGATCTCTTGGACCATTTCCACGGAAATGTCCTCCCCAAAATAGTGCTTCACACGGTGACCATTCACTTTAAAATTTGGACCATCGGGTTGTGACAACTCAATAGTTCAATATGGAAATACTTGAGCAATAGTGAATGGACCGGACCATCTCGACTTAAGCTTTCCCGCAAAAAGTTTCAACCTTGAGTTAAAGAGGAGAACCGGCTCTCCAACTTTAAACTCACGGTTCTTGATCTTAGCATCATGCAATTTCTTAGTCTTCTCCTTATAAAGCAAAGAATTCTCATAGGCATTGGCTCTCAATTCATCCATTTCATTAAGTTGATCCTTTCTATGTGAACCAGCTTGGTTTAAATCAAAGTTAGCCCACTTGAGAGCCCAATAAGCCTTGTGTTCTAACTCGAATGGGAGGTGGCATGCTTTTCCATAGATAAGCCTATAAGGGGTACAACCAATTGGTGTCTTAAAATCCGTCCTAAAAGCCAACAAAGCATCACCAAGCTTATCCGACCAAGAAGCTCGATGCTCTTCCACCGTTCTCTCCAAAATTCGCTTTAAACCATGATTTGTGACCTCGGTTTGACCATTGGTTTGAGGGTGATACGCGGTAGAAAGTCTATGATTAACTCCATATTTCTTCATAACTCTCGTAAATTGATCATTACAAAAGTGCGTACCACGATCACTTATGATGGCCCGAGGTACACCAAATCTAGCAAACAATTGCTTCAAAAACTTCGCAACAACTATAGCATCATTAGTAGGTAAGGCTTTGGCCTCAATCCATTTTGACACATAATCCACCGCTACGAGTATATACTTATTTTCCTTGGAAGATGGAAAAGGTCCCATAAAATCTATGCCCCATACATCAAAAATCTCACACTCTCGAATAAAATTTTGTGTCATCTCATCACGTTGTGTAATTTTTCCTTGTCTTTGACATACATCACAAAATTTCACCATCTCTTGGGCATCTTTGTAAATGGAAGGCCAATAGTAACCCGAATCAAAGACTTTCTTGGCGGTATAGTTGGGCCCAAAATATCCACCCGTAGGTCCTTTATGACAAGCTTCTAAAATCTTAAATGCCTCGGGCCCATCTACACACCGTCTAATGATTTGGTCCGCACATTGCCTAAAGAGGTAAGGATCATCCCAAAAGTAATACTTTACTTCCTTTAGAAATTTCTTCTTTTGTTGGGAAGTAAGACCCTCTATAAGCACATTCCTCACAAGATAGTTTGCAATATCCACAAACCAAGGGGTGGCATCCTCTTGAGAAGAGATAGACATGAGCTCCTATAATGGAAAGGATTCATTGATTTCTTTATTATGAAAATCTCCTTGAAAAGGATGCTCAAGTCTACTCAAGTGATCCGCCGCTAAATTCTCGGATCCTTTCTTATCTCGAATCTCTATCTTAAAATCTTGAAGCAATAAAACCCATCTCAAAAGCCTAGGCTTAACATCTTTCTTTGTCATGAGATACTTGAGAGCGGAATGATCCGTATACACTATGGTTTTGGATAACACAAGGTATGGTCTAAATTTCTCAAAAGCATAAACTATAGCAAGCAACTCTTTTTTCGTGGTAGTATAATGAAGTTTTGCACCGGTCATGGTTTTACTAGCATAATGTATAGGTTGAAAATGCTTATTCACTCTTTGTCTTAAGACGGCCCCCACCGCATAATCACTAGCATCACACATAAGCTCAAAAGGTAATTCCCAATTTGGAGAAACCAAAACGGGAGCCTTAGTCAATTTCTCCTTAAGAGTCTCAAATGAATCCAAACACTCTTGGTTGAAAATTAAAGGAGCCTCTTTTTCCAAGAGGTGAGTCATCGGTCTTGCTATCTTAGAAAAATCTTGTATGAAGCGTCTATAAAACCCCACATGACCTAAGAAACTCCTTACACCTTTAACCGTAGTGGGTGGGGGAAGCTTAGCAATCACATAGATTTTAGCTCGATCCACTTCTAATCCCTTATTGGATATCTTGTGTCCTAAAACAATTCCCTCTTTCACCATAAAATGACATTTCTCCCAATTAAGAACTAAACGTGTTTCCTCACACCGCTTAAGCATTCGTTCTAAATTGGTGAGACAAGAGGTAAATGAATCTCCAAATACGGAGAAGTCATCCATGAAAACCTCCATAGTTTGCTCAATCATATCATGGAAAATGGCCATCATACACCTTTGAAATGTCCCCAGTGCATTACATAAGCCAAAAGGCATTCTCTTGTAAGCAAATGTACTGTAGGGACAAGTGAATGTGGTCTTTTCTTAATCCTTAGGGTCAATGGGAATTTGGAAATAACCCGAAAAGCCATCAAGAAAGCAATAGTATTCATTTCCCGCTAAGCGTTCAAGCATTTGGTCTATAAAAGGTAATGGGAAGTGATCTTTCCTAGTAGCCTCATTGAGCTTCCTATAGTCAATACAAACTCTCCAACCGGTAACAAGTCTCGTAGGAATAAGCTCATTGTTCTCATTGGGTACTACGGTGATTCCACCCTTTTTTGGAACACAATGTACCTGGCTAACCTATGGAGAGTCGGAAATGGGGTAAATCATGCCCGCATCAAGGAGTTTGATAACTTCCTTTTTAATGACCTCATGGATTTTTGGGTTAACCCTTCGTTGGCTTTGACTGGTGGGTTCTTAATCATCCTCCATAAGGATTTTGTGTGTACAAAAATGTGGATCAATTCCCCTTATGTCGGATATTTTCTATGCTAAGGCTTTCTTATGTTTCTTAAGGACTTCTATGAGTTCTCTTTCTCATCCTCTTTCAACTCTTTAGCAATGATCACGGGTAATTGGTCTTTTTCCTCTAAGAAAGCATACTCTAGGTGGGATGGAAGATCCTTAAGTTCAAGTGGAGGTGGACTCTCTATAGAAGGTTTTACTATGGAAGGATCATCATTGGTTACTTCTTGTGTAATGGGTGAAGGAATAGGGTCCTCATTGAGCAACTTTTGGATAGTGAGAATATCTTCTTCCCAATTGATGGGAGAATCATCATTACCAAGAAAGTTGGACTCAAATTCCTCCAAGAGGAAATCACTCTCTCCAAAAGGTGTTAAAGAGGGAGCAATTGAGGCCACAGTTTCAACATGGGGCATATCCTCACTATTACTCTTGCAAGCGTCATGAAAATGCTCATCACACACCCCATCTAGCACATCAACTATGTTAATAGCCTCACAAGGTTTACACTCCTTAATATCTTTCCTATCACAAACTTTCCCTAGCTTAAACACCACTTTCTCATCCTCAACTCTCATAATTAGTTCTCCCTCTGCCACATCTATCAAAGTACGACCCGTTCTCAAAAACGGTCTACCAACAATCAAAGGAACTCTAGGGTCCATGTCATAATTAACCACTACAAAGTTGGTCGGGAAGGTAAAGTTATCCACACCTACAAACACATCCTCCGTGATACCTACGGGGTAAGCTATGGTATGGTTGGGTAACTCAAGTGTCATCCTAGTGGGAGTGAGCTCGGGAAGAGAGAGTTTTTTCCAAATCGATAAAGGCATGAGGTTTATGCTTGCCCCTAGATCCGCCAAAGCCATGTAATTTTCCACCCCGGGAAAATTACAAGGTATCAAGAAGTGCCCCGGATCTCCAAGTTTTGTTGGTAAGGTTTTAAGTAGCACGACGAAAAAAATTTCATTAAGGGATGTGTTGGGCAAATCAACCAATTTTTCCTTGTTGGAGTGTAAATCCTTGAACATCTTAGCAAATTTTGGCATGTAAGCAAGAGCTTCCACAAAGGAGATGTTTATGTTGAGTTGCTTGAACATCCTTAAGAAATTTGAGACTTGGATATCATCCTTGTTCTTTAACTTGTCCTTTTTCAATCTTGAAGGGTAAGGAAGATTTGGTTTAGGTTTGCAGGTGTTGTATGTGTTGTAGTGGAAGATTTGTCTTTGTTAGCTTCTACATTGGGAGTTGTGAAAGGTAAAGGAGAAGTGGGAATAGGTTGAGAAGGTGTGTTTGATTGAGTAGGAGCATTTGGAGGTGGTGAAGTAGATGTAGAAGGCTTATCACAAGTAGGAACCAAAGTGGGTTTAACAATAGGAGGTGTAGAAGGTGAAGGATCCTTTGTTGTTTTTCCACTTCTTGTTGTAATAGGATTGACATTTGCCCTTGGGTTTGTTTGTGTGTTAGATGGTAAAGCCCATTGTTGTCTTTGATTGAATGCCATCAAAATCCTATTAGTTTGTTCCTCCGATATGAGTTTCATTTGGTCATTCATTCTTTTCTCACTTTCACAAATTCTCCTCTCAACATACTCATGAGTCTCTTGTAGCCCATATCCTTGATTTTGAAGTTGAGGGTAACCTTGATTTGGGATTTGAGGGTATCCTTGATTTGGGAAGGGTGGGAGTGGTGGATTAAACCCTTGATTTGGTGGATAAAAAGTATTTCCTTGATTTTGAAAATTTTTAGGTGCCTTGTAGTTATTCCCTTGATAATGTGGTCTTGGACCTTGATTTCTTTGTAACAATTGAGGGGGATGTTGTTTAGGTTGGGTGGGTGGTTGGGGTGGGAATCCCGGTGGAGTAAGGTACTTTTGAGACTTGTAAGAAAGGTTGTTTGGATTGATGTTTGGCTTGAAATGTTCACGATGTTCCTCTTGGTAAGCATAATATTCCCCTTTATAACCTTGCACCTTATCACATTGTTGATAGGAATGAGGACCTCCACAAGTCTCACATGAAAGAGTAATAGCATGCACATCATTTTTGGAATGATTGCCCATAGAAAGCTTCATAAAGTCATTCATCATTGTTTCTTGCATCTTTTGAGTGTTTTGGATGAGTGTTTGACTTTCCTTTTGAGCTTGAGTCAATGCTTGAATGCATGAAATGAGTTGAGTCTCCAATGGTTTAGAACCTCCTTCTTGAATGACATGTACTCTTTCATCAAATTGTGTGTTTGTTTGCACCATTGCTTTGGTCTCAATAATATCCCAAGCCTCTTAAATGGATTTAATAAGAATATTTCCTCCCGCGGAAGCATTGAGTGAGTCTTGGTGATGAGGTTTAAGGCCATTGTAGAAAGTATTTATTTGGTGAACTTCATCCAATCCATGGTTAGGGCATCTCCTCAATAACTCTCTATACTCCTCCCAAGCATCACTAAATGTTTGACTAGGTTTTTGTTGAAAGCCTATAATTAAGTTCCTCAAAGCCGTGGTCTTAGATGCGGGAAAGAACTTGTTCAAAAACTTCTTAGTGAAACCATCCCATGTGGTAATGCTCTCGGGTGGTTGTGTATCTAACCAATGCTTAGCCGGACCCTCTAGTGAAAATTGCACCAATATCAACTTAATGGCATCATGGGGAACTCCATTGTACTTAATTGTGTTGCAAAGAGCAAGAAACTTCTTAAGGTGATCATGTGGACTATCATTCTTGTTCCCATAAAAAGGTGTGTTTGAAACCAAGTTAATCATGGATGTTTTTAGCTCAAATGTGTTTGCGGGAATATCGGGTATCTTGATAGCATCGACATATCCTTGCACATTAGATTGCAAGTGCTCCATCAAAGGTCGAGTATTAACTCCGGCCATGGCTTCTTGTTGTGGATGGATCAAAGCACGATTCTCGAGATCGGCTTGATGGACGGTGGTGTTCCTACTCTTTCTCTTTTTCTTCCTTTTCGGAGGAAGGGGTTGTACACCAATCGGTATTTGTGCACGCCCGTGAGTGAGCATGCAACTCAATACGAGGAATGAGAGAGAAGCTCTCGTGTGACTTTGAAGAGAAAAGGATTATCCTCTTCGAGTTTCAATATGAAATATCCACAAGAAAATAATAATATACGTATGTACTACTTGGGTGCAAGACCCCCAATGAAGCCTTCCTTCTTAGAATACTCACTAGTGAACGGGGGGTTAGGTGGCGCGAAGCACTTAAGTACCTATTGACCCTTAGATGGCATTTTATAGCACATCGCCTTTCTATTCACTTTATTGTTTGTATTCTTTGAATTATTGATTATTGGAAGTATTTATCTATTCTTGCTTTATTGAGTTTGATCGATATGCGTGTCAAGGACCGAAATGCCCCTTAACACGGTGTATTGCCTTGGCAATACTTATGGAGAATATGTGTATTGGTTGTTCTTATACGTATACGTATTTACTTATAATAATATATGGAAAATATTTTTGTATTTATGGGTTTTTAGAGAAAATACTATATGTACATAAAAACCGAGAGAATCCAATAATATATATTTTTGGGTGCAATCTCTTAGGAAAAAGATTGCTTTTTGGATTTTTTAATTTGTTTGGTCAATTCTTTAGGAAAAGAATTGTTTTTGTTATTTTTTAGTTTTTATATATTTTTATATTTTTGATTTTTTTATTGTTTTTTGATTTATGATACGTAAAAATAACGTTCACTAGGTGAACGGATCCCAAAAGCCAATGAAAACCTCAATCGATAGTCTCTCGTAAAGTCAAAGAACCGGCAAAGACGCCATTTGAAATCGTGTATAATTGAAGTTCTTTTTCTCGATTCTTAACCAATTGAAAGTCCTAACAAAATCGAGTTTATGATCGTTTTTGGTTGGTAAGATTATTTGGATTTTCTATTCTAATTGAACAATCAAATAAAAAATTGTGCAAAATATTAACTACGTATCCGTAAAACAATTAGCATTTACCAAATTTTTATTCAAATAAGGACAAAAATGTTAAACTATGGAATTAAAGTGCTTAAAATGTAAATTCTTGAAACTAATATTCTTAAAATATAAAATCAGCAAACTACAAGGACTAACTATGCAAATTTAACAAACTACTAACTAATTCTAACAAACTTGCAAAACTAACTAACTGATTATGACAAGTTTAGAAAAGTTATGGACTGAATTAATGCAAACCCTAATTATGTGAAAGATTAGCTAGCTATGCAAACAGTTACAATCTTGAAGGACCAAACTGTAATTACAAGTGAACTTTTCTCAAAAACGGGCTAAGAGAATCAATAAGCTCGTATAAGCTCTATACTTGACCAAATAAGCTCAAACAAATTGCAAACTGCTTAAAACTCAATTTTACTTAGCCTTGTAAAAGGATTAAGCTGGAAACTCAGTCAAACTCAAATAAGCCAAACTTAATAAGCCACAAATAAGCTTTCTAATAATCCAGACTTACACAATCTGATTTTCTTGTTAAAACTTGTTTGTCAAGCCATAAGGAGTATGGAATGTCTTTTGGAATTGAAAATGATCAAGTAATGATGTTGGAAAATGAGAATAAGCTGAAACTAGCTTATTTTACCAAAGTTTGACCAAATTTTGGAAAAGCTGAAAATTTCCAGATCTACTCAAGAACAACTTCTAAACATGAATGTGAAAGAAAATGGGGAAGTTTATGAAGTAGAATTGCTGTTTTGAGAAATCAGAAAGCCCTCATATTACAGAAACTTCACTTTGCTTAATGGCTTAGTAAAATGCTTATTTCTTCCTTGAAATGGAAAACTGTGCAATTTCCTTTAGAGAACTTATCATTCAGATGTTAAATGACAGATGATAACTGGTTTGAAACAATTTCATCAAGAAATGAAGAAATGCCAGGCAATTGAAATCAGGAACTTTTTAATGCACTTACAAAGCTGAAAACTGACCTATACTTTTTATGACCAATTGCCTGATTGACTAGTAACTTGACTTGAAACTACCAAAAACTTGTGTACTATGACTGAATAGAAGTAAATGACTCAAGTTTATCCAATTAAGAATTTTTTAAACTACAATAACATGTTGATCCCAAACTTAGATCGATTAGCTTTGTGTATACGAGATTAGATCAAGTAATACACTTAGAGAAACCTTTGTATATGCTTTATGAATCTAAGTGTTATGCGGAATTTAACACTTAAACAAGAACACACAATGATATAAACAAACTTTCACTTTGATTATCAATATCAAACTTGCTTACAATGAAAGATGTTTACGAATGAAAACTTATATGAAACTTATATTAAACATTAACCTAAAGGCCTTCTTTTATAGACATAAGAAGCCTTGTACAATAATCTACATATCAACTATTCTAGGTAAAGATAAATATAGAAAATACATTATTGTTCTTATCTTTACTAGAAGTATTCTAGAATATAATACACGCATAGAATATATCTTCCATCAGTGCTTGTCTTCAATGTGTCAACGCTTGACTTTAACCTGTCAACGCTTGAGCTGTCAGCGCTTGTTTTGTTCTTGTCAACGCTTGTTTTGTTCTTGTCAGCGCTCAAGTGATCTGGCCTTAATTTATTCCCAACAATCCTCCCCTAAACTTGATATCCACTCTTATGATCAAGTTTCTGAATAAGCATTAAGGACTAGGAGGAATCTTACAAACCTTCTCATATTGATAGTGAATAAATCTGATCAAATCTTTTGCCACGTCACTTGAATAATCTATTTCTAGCTGAGTGTCCTTCATCTTCTCCAAAATAGCATTGGATATGAAATACTGAGCATCCACATGTAGATACTCAGCAAACTTTGTAGAACTCAAATTGTATACACCAGTAGCTGAATATAACCTCCATTGAAGACCACTGAGATCATCTTCAAGATCCTTCCATATTGCAGGATCCTCATCTTTTGGTCCACACATTCTTTTGAATGTGGTCCAAAGTTTTATTCCATTAGCTGAAGTTGGTGCTTCAGCCTCATACTTGGTCTCCAGCAACCTCCAAAGGTCCACCAAGTCTTCTCTGTCACAACTTGCAAATAAAGATATGAGAGTGGTAAAAGTGTGTACCTCCTTGCCAAATCTGCCAATCTTCCAGAACCCACATTCATCTTCTTCATAGCTCACAATTGGGTTCCTGGGATCTAATGGTAACACTTGCACCATATCTGAAGCTTCTAATGGGGAGAGCTTGAGGCTCTTTCTTATAACTGCTTCACTTGGATATAGTGGATCCATATCTTTTGGAAACTCAAATGAAATTCCCTTCTTTACTGGCCTGGGAACAATCATATCTTTCTTGAGTTCCATTTCTTCTGCAAGTTCCTCCTTTCTTTCATCTGAAAGAAGTCTGAGAGTGTTTGCTTCCTGCACTCTCACCCAAATGGGATAAGCCCTGTTTTCCAACTCATCAAATGTCAAAGCCTTCAACTTCTGATATGTCCATCCAACTCCATGACATCTGAGCAACATAAAGTAGAGCTCCCTTCTATCCCTTTTCAACTCTGAAAGAATATTGCTTGCCTTGTGTTTCAAAATTACCTGGCAATCCTTCTAAACTCTAAGAAGAAGCTCCAAACCCCATATTTGATCTGAAATGGTCAAGTTTGGATTATCCATGCATCTTTCTTCCCAAGCATTGTACATTTGAACCACCTCTGGCATGTCAAAGTCAACCTGCAATTTCAATTCTCTCAACTTTTCCCTAGCAAACTCATCACCATACTCAAGCCTTTCTGGTTCTATAATCATCACACTTGAGTCTGAGCTAGCTCCATCACTTCCTTCTTCAGAAGTCACAACAAATGGTGACTTTTCCTTTTCATCCTGTTCCATGATTTGTGCAGCTAATCTTCTATCAAACTCAACTTGAGCTGCATCTTTTGGAACACTCTCTTCTACCAAAATACCCTTACCCTTATCTGATGGTGCAATGGTTGGTAAGGTAGATGGTAATACCTGAGTAGAAACCTCCTTGATGATAGATGATGACTGGGATACATCACCTTCATATACACGTCTGTCAACGCCCAAATTTGTTCTATCAGCGCCCAAAATATTTCTGTCAGCATCTAAATTTTCCTTGTCAACGCCCAAATATCTTCCCTCAGCGCCTTGTGTAACCTCTCTCAACATAGCTGTAAATGATAAATTTAAGTTGGTGGGAGAGACTAAGGACGTATCAAAACCTGTTTGTTTCTTCAAAGTTGTAAGGGCTTCAGCAACATCCATTGATTGACCATCCTGGCTGACCCTTATCACTCAGATTTATTTGATCTTCCTCCCCTTTGGAAGATTCCTCCATACCCCTCCTGGCATGATCACTTTCCAAAACAACAATCCTCTCCCTCAATTTCTTGAGTTCAAGGCCTTGTGAGCTGACAATTTGTACTAAGTCTGCATTTTGCTTTTGCAAGCTTATGCAGACTGCCGTCAATTCCATAAGAGTCATTGGTTCTAGTCTGCCCTCTTCTAAAATGGGAATTTGACCTCCCAAGTCAGATTCATTGGGCATGGATGAGGACTTAATGATGGTGGGACTGCCTTGGCCAGCATCTAAGCCAGAACCAATAGTCCCAGCCTCATCCAGGTCACCAACCACACTTGTGGTGGTGGTTCTCTCTGCTACATGGCTAGGACCACCAGAGGAGAACACTCCAGTAGTCCTTTGGTGTTTCATCAACCTATATTCAGGGGGTGTAGAAGATGGTGTGGAAGAATGAGTAGATGTGGGTTGGTTAAGGGGTGTTTGGGATTGTGAAGGTTGTGTGTCAGCGTTGGAAATAGGCACATCAACGCCAGCATTGAGTGTGTCAGCGTTGAAGGATTCTGAGTCAATTTGCATTTGTTCAGGTGAAGGTAAAGGTTCAGGAATTGGTTCAAGTTGTGGTTGAGGGACAATTTGAGGTTGGGGGTCTGGCTGGGGTTGTGCTGCTGCAATCACAGCAAGCATAGCTTGGGTTAAAGGTAGGTCTCTATGGGGTGGTGAGTTCATCTTCATAAAAATAGCTTTCTTTTGCTCAGGGATCTTATAAAAATCATTGTGATCCCTTGAGCAGTAACCTTGAACATCAAAAACCATTTGCAGAAAACGGGGATAAGCTAAAGTCATTTTGTTCCCTTTGTTTTTACACATCCCCTCAAAAATCATTTTAGAATAGTTAAATTTTTGCCCTGTTGCAATACACACAATAGCGCTTGCAATGGATCTATTGATCTCATTGTGTGCAGTGCATTTGGGACTCAAACATTGAAGGAGGACATGTATGAGGTACTTCCAGGCTGGGGGAAATTCCTGCTTATGATACTTATTTAGAGTACCTTCATCAGGAAAAGGATATCCCAAAGCCCTAAGCCCTTGTTCTATTTCATTTATGGGAAGGGTATCTATACCATCAGCATCATCAAGATGCAAGGCTTGGCGTACCAAAGCCTCAGTAACCACCCAAGGTCTCCCATGAACAATAGAAGTCAATGTGGTCACTCCATTAACTGTTGAGGAACTAACAGTGTTCCAAAACTGCTTAATGTGTGTGACTGGAATGAGTGGTGCATGAGAAAGAGCATACCTTAATGAGGATGCGTTCAAATACACCACCATTTGTGTGTATTGAGGAAACAGAGTATCATCAGCGACAAGATATGCAAGCATGTTGTGTTGAGATCTGAACCCCAATACCAATTCTGTTGGTTTAAACTTTGGTGCCATTGATGAAAGCTGTTAATTTTAGTGAAGAAGATGAAGTTGATAAGAGAAAATTGTTAGACAAGAATTATAGATACCCTGTTTAAAATAGGAGCCAAATTTATAGGAGAAATAGATGCATGTGATAGGCCTAAAAAGAGGCAAGTATTTTCAAAAATCAATCATGAAAATATTGAAAAAGTTATAAGTTATCTCATGCATTAAATGAAGGTAACAACTCCTAAAATTACGGCCCAAAGATTTGTCAAAAAGTAACAACTGGGTAGGTCCCATTGAGTGTCAACGGTAAAAAATAACCTATCAACGGCCAACGGCTATAATCTTGTCAACGTTTGCCTATAGCCATGTCAGCGTCCAATTTGGTCACAACAACGCTTGAAAAATTCTTGTCAGCGTCCAAAAATAAAAAATATTTTAAAAAGTGAAAAATGACCTTAACAAGTAATTTATCCTAGAGAAGATAACCAAAAGCTGATAATTATTATAGGGCGGCAATCACTGTCCAGTTATGCACACTTGCATAAGCAAGATAGACATAACAGTCCTCTAGTGTCCCTTGCTAACCAAAACTCTTAACAACCAAGTTACCTTATAAAATCCTTGTTACTCCCAGGTAAATCCCATATAAAAATCATTCCCAAGTCTCCCAACAGACCACAACCAATTCTAGGCCAAAAATGTCTTGGCAGCATGCATAGTATATCAACTTTACATGCTACAGTGCCACATGATTTAGTAAAACTAACTCATACTCACCTGTGGACACAATCTAGAATTGTGATAAGAGTATCATATGGATACCCAAAAATCCTAAAGGTTCCTAAAACCTCCCCTTAAACTATGATACAAAAGTTTGCTAAAATCATGCATGAACATAAAAATTTATGTCAAGATAGGAATGAAACATTCCAACCATCATCCATAAATAAAAACTTGTCCAAATGCTTCTCCATTGATCCATAAGAAACTCTGTATCCAATGGTATACTGCTAACACCATCTGCACATTTAGATTGAAAACCACAAAACTAACATTGTTGCTGACAACGCCCCGATAACACATGACAGCGTTGAGGGAAGCTTTGTCAGCGTTAGACAATTATATTGCTGACAACGTTACAAAAACACTTATGAATGTTCAAGCAACCTTTGTCAGTGTTAGAAAAATATAGTGGAAAATCTAAATCATCAATAAGACCAACAATAATAATGCATCATCCTGTACATACTTTTACAGAAAGACTCCAAAACACATATTATGTGAGATTGACCATTCCAATACTTGTTACCAAGTATTGAAATCTCCCAGCATCAAAAGGTTTAGTTAATAAATCTGACACATTTTCCTCAATGTCAACCCTATCTGGTTGTATTAAACCTTTCTCAAAGCAATCTCTTATAAAATGGTGTCTAATTTCTATGTGTTTGGTTTTAGAATGATGTACAGGATTCTTAATGATGCATAAAGTACTATTATTGTCAACAAATATCTTAGTATGCATGAAATTGTACCCATAGTCCAACAGCTGGTTCTGAATCCATAACACTTGGCCACAACATGCAGCTGCAGCCACATACTCTGCTTCAGTTGTAGAATTAGCCACCACTGTTTGTTTCTTGCATTGCCAAGATATCAACCTGCTCCCAAGAAACTGACATCCACAAGTTGTGGATTTCCTATCAAACTTATCACCTCCATAATCACTATCTGAATATGCAATCAGCTCCAATGGTGAATCCTTTGGGTACCACAAACCAAGACTAGGATAGCATCTTAGGTACCTAAAGATCCTCTTCACAGCATAAAGGTGACATTCTTTGGGAGTCACTTGATGGCGTGCACAAGCACACACAGCAAACATGATGTCAGGTCTGGAGGCAGTAAGATACATCAAGGATCCAATCATGGATCTATAGTGCCTGACATCAACATCTTTCCCATCTCCAATCTTTCCCCAAGGGTGTTCTCTATCCATAGGAGTAGTAGCCCTCTTTTCATGTGGAGAAAAGCCAAACTTCTTCAAGATCTCAGCAACATATTTGTCCTGGGAGATAAAGATACCATCTTCTTTCTGCTGAACTTGTAAACCAAGAAAGAAGTTCATCTCCCCCATAGCACTCATCTTGAATTTGTCTGTCATAAGCTTGGAGAAATCCTCACTCATCTTTGGATCAGTAGACCCAAAAATGATATCATCAACATAGACCTGCACAAGCAACACATCCTTGCCTTTCTTCTTTGTAAATAGTGTCTGATCTATGGTGCCCCTCGTGAATCCATTGTCCACCAAATAGGTAGACAAAGTACCATACCACGCTCTAGGGGCCTGATGAAGGCCATACATAGCCTTTTTGACTCTATACACTTTATCTGGATTCTCTGGATCCTCAAAACCAGGAGGCTGCATCACATAAACTTCCTCAACAATGGTGCCATAGAGAAAGGCACTCTTGACATCCATTTGATAGACTGTGAAGCCCATGCAGGATGCATAGGCTAGAAAAATCCTAATAGCTTCAATCCTTGCTACTGGTGCAAAGACCTCCTCATAGTCTATCCCCTCCTCTTGTGTATAACCTTGAGCCACTAACCTTGCCTTGTTTCTGACCATAATGCCTCTTTCATCTCTTTTGTTCCTGAGAAACCATCTTGTCCCTATAGGTCTGACATATCTAGGACAATCAACCAGCTCCCAAACATCCTGAATTGCAAATTGGTGAAGCTCATCCTGCATTGCTTCCACCCAACTTGGTTCTTTGAGAGCATCAAATATTTTCTTGGGTTCTTCTTGTGACAGAAAACATGGAAACAAACATGCTTGTACAAGAGGGGTATCAACCTTCTTGTGTATATTGGCAATAAACCCACCAAGACCTTGATGAGATCTTCTAGTCTGAACTGGAGTCATAATATCACCAATGATCTGGGATGGGGGATGATTCTTCATTGTGGAAGTGAGAACTCCTCCTTCAAAAAGTCTGGTGTCCTCAACCTTATGCTCCAAGTTGCCAATATCTTCTTCATCATACTCTCTTACATCAACATGAGGATGAACCTCTTCATATAAATTTGAAGGTTCACCTTGTTCAAAATTTAAAGAGAAAAGACGGGCAGAATTGTTGTCAACGCCTGAACCTTGTTTGTCAGCGCTTGGGCTAACAACGCTTAAAGTGTGGTTGTCAACGTCTGAACCATCAACGCCTGAATTGGTCTTGTCAGCGCTAGATTTGCCTTTGTCAGCGCCTGAAGGACCATGCATGTTTGTATCTGGTGGTATTTGGAAACCACCATTATCTTGTCCAGCAGCAGCAGCAGCAAAAGCATCTGTCCAAATGGGAATTGTGACATATTCTAATATAGGAGATGCCTTTTCTGCTTGTGATCCAACCCTCTCATTAACCTGTGTACCTGAAACATTAACAACTTGTTCCTCCACAACATTTGAAGTTACCTTCACAATGTCTGGATTAGTGACAGGCATATAATTTAAAGTTCTAGATAAGGGTTCCAAATCAAACAACCAATTAGGACCACTTTCAGGATCACTAGGTTTATTCTCTAAAAACCTAACATGTACTCTTTCAACTATACGTTTGTCCTCTTTAAGATAAACCCTATAACCCTTCCTCTGCACTGAATACCCCATGAAGTAACCCTCGTCACCTTTTGCACTAAATTTCCCTAAGGCATCACTAGTATCCAACACTACTACATGACAACCAAAAGGTCTGAGAAAACCAATATTAGGTTTTCTACCCCGAAGTAACTCATAAGGTGTTTTATTCTGAATTTTGTTAACCAATGCTCTATTTTGCACATAGCAAGCTGTATTAACAGCCTCAACCCAAAAGGCTATAGGAAAGTGAGCATCAGCCAACATTGTTCTGGCTGCTTCAATTAGGGTTCTATTTTTCCTCTCAGCAACCCCATTTTGTTGTGGGGTTCTAGCAATGCTAAATTGCCTAGTAATTCCTTTCCTGGCACAGAAATCATCTAACTTCTTGTTCCTAAATTCTCCACCATTATCACTCCTAAGCATTTTAACCTCATTGTCAGACCTCTTCTCAATCTGAGTGATAAAATCAATAAGAACATCAGATGTGTCACTCTTCATAGCTAGAAAGAATGTCCAAGTAAATCTAGAAAAGTCATATGTGATAACAAAGCAATATGACTTACCATTCAAGCTTTCTATATTTGTTGGACCAAAGAGGTCCATGTGAAGCATAAGAAGAGGTCTGGAACTAGTATGCACCTGTTTGGACTTGAATGAGACCTTGTGCTGCTTGCCTTTAAGACATGCAACACAAGAGTGGTCATTGTGGAAGGCCTTCTCAGGCAAACCATCAACTAAACCAAGTCTCACAAGCCTATTTATATTTTTAAAATTTATGTGCCCTAGTCTCCTGTGCCACAAATTACTCTCATCTACTGAGGCCTTAGCATAAAAACAAGACATATTGGTATTCATTTTAATCCCATTCAAATTCACATTATATATGTCCTTATGCCTAGGTATTCTATACTCAATATATTTCTCATCAGGGATCTTAAAATCCTTACTTAACACCAAACACTCAGTATCTGTGAAAAGAACTTTATTTTTGTTATCACAAACTTGTGATACACTAAACAGGTTGTAATCAAGTTCTTTTACCAGAAAGACGTTCTCAAAACGCAGATTATTGGTGAGAAGGGTTCCTTTGCCTGTGATAGTTCCATATCCACCTCCAAAGTATACCTTATCACCATCTTTAATAGGGGTGAAATTTGTCAGATAGTCTTCCTTCCCTGTCATGTGCCTTGAGCATCCACTATCCCAATATCCATAATCATTGATCTGTCTTTGAATGCCCTGCACATAAAGAAAACAAATTAGTTTTCTTTGGGAACCCAAGTCTTAAAAGACTTGGATTCATCTGGTTGTTCAATAAGAACAGACTTAGTTCTCACAACAACCCTATTCTCATCCTTTTTAGGATGAAATACCCAGTTAACCCCAATAGGTTTTGTAATGACCTTTGAAATGTAATTAAATCTATTGCAAGTCATTGAAATCCCATTATCATTAGGGTTTTGATCTTTCTTGGGTCTCCATGTTAAGCTTGAAGAAGCTTTAGACCCCTTACCTTGTGGCTACAAATATTTAGGTCTGGTCACGTTTCTGTCAACGTTAGAATTTCTCCTGTCAACGCTGAAATTACCCTTGTCAGCGTTGAACCTAGGGTTTGCTACAGAAACCCATTGCCTATTTGACGAGGTGTTTGTCTTTTGAAATGGTCTTTGTCCATGAGTGTTAGACCTTCTAGAAAAGAATGGGGCAGGTCTAATCACTTGTGGACTTTGCTGCACACAAGGTTTGGGTCTGACAACGTTTGACTTCCTAACAACGTTGACTTTGTTCCTGTCAGCGCTGAAATTATTCCTGTCAGCGCTGGCTTTGGGAGCGTTGACACACTTGTATGCCAAGTGTGAAAAGCTACCACAAGTGTAACAAGCTTTTCTAGACACAACCTTAGGTCTAGAAGAGTAGAAGCCTGTTCCATGATTGCTAACTTGACTCTTGGGTGACCTAGTATTCCTATACATCTCTGCATATTTAATGCTAGGTCTTCTAATAGTGTTTGAGCCTAAGTCAACAACTTTACCAGTGATTGGGTTAGTGACCTTAATGGGTGTAGACTCATTAGGACTTTCACATAGCAAGCCACCCTTGACAAATAAAGTAGGGTTAGCCTTCTTCCACTCATTTAGGTCAGTCAACTTTTGTTGATACTCTTCCACTGGAGTGACAACTCTTGGTGGAGGAATGAATTCCTCCTCTTGGAGCTCTGGTAAACCAGTCCAAGATAAGTCCCTTTGTTGGACACCATAGAAGTCACCAGCTGGTGGGGGAACCAAAGAGTAGTCATTCATCCCAATCCCAGTCATGTCCTTAGGATCTCTTTGTTTGGCCACACAGTCTCCTAGGGTTTGGGTGGCTCTATCAAATCTTTGAATTTTGAGGCCAACATTATCTTTATTCTTAATGGCCTCATCTAACTTAGCCTGTATTTCACCATTAACCCTTTCCATGATATTTCTAATATCCATACTAGCATCCAACTCATGTTTTAAAATATTGATTTTATCTTTTAAATCAAATTCCATTTTCTTGTATTCAGAAACGGTTTTCTCAGTTTCAGTAAGAGCTAGTTGGTAATTAGACAATTTACATCTTTCAGTACTCATATCATCTTTTAATTTTAACACCTCTTTGTTAAGTCTTTCAGTGTTTAACCTACAACCTTTGCTACAAAAAGCGTCATCGTATACCTCATTATCAGATGAAGAGGAGGAGTGTGCCATGAGAGCATATTCAACATGCTCTTCTTCTTCAATATCAGCAACCAAAGCTTTATCCTCTTCAACATTTTTAGCCAGATAGCTCCAATCCCATCCTGTACCATCAATTCCTTGAACTGCAACCATGGCTTTGGAATCCTGAGCTTTAACAACCTGACTTGAGGGTTTACCAGCATCAGATCTTCTAGGAGATCTGCATTCCCTCATGAAGTGCCCCATACGATGACAGTTGTAGCATTCAACTTTGGATTTATCAAATCCAGCTTGTCTTTAGCATTGAAGGTCATCTTCTTTTTAAACCTTCTGTTCCACCTATTTGCTCTTATACTAGCAAGAGCCATGTTCCACTTGATGTCCATCTCTTCCAAGTGCTCATCACTTATTTGCTCAAGGTCCTCATATGTAATCACTGAACCATTGGGCAAAGAAGCAATGTAAGCACAAACAGTATCTAAGTCCAAACCAACAGGTTTAACTCTTGGGGAGTCACTTGTAAATGTGTCAGTGTCAGAAAAGGAGACGTTGACAGGACTTGTTCCAGCGCTGACA
Source organism: Glebionis coronaria (assembly GCA_025667525.1). Taxonomy (NCBI): domain Eukaryota; kingdom Viridiplantae; phylum Streptophyta; class Magnoliopsida; order Asterales; family Asteraceae; genus Glebionis; species Glebionis coronaria. The sequence goes on from CM046877.1 coordinate 489,964,729, forward strand.
TATGATGATCCAGTAACTGGATGTATATAAGAGTCCTTCTGATTGAATTGACCTTCACTATGTGAAAAGAAGGCCATGTTACTGGTGGTGGACTTGCTTCCCTACTCTAAAAGAGTTTCATCTTCCAACAACCTTAGTTTGTTGTAGATGTCATCAAACGAGGAGCTCTTGTAAGTATTGTTGGCAAGAATAGATCTTGCCTCAATCTTCCATGCCTCACCAAGACTTTTGAGAAAAGTAGCATTGTTGTCAACTTCACCAACTTGTGTCCCCATGAAGGACAACTTGCTTGTAATGTCAAGTAATCTGCTTCTAACACTACTCAGTTTCTCATTGGGTTGAGCTTTGAAGACAGCATAATCATGCATGAGTTGCTTTTTCTTTTCTTCTCTAGTGTCTGCATTGCCACCATGTGCAACTTCAAGAGCTGCCCAAAGATCTTTAGCAGATTCATAGCCTCTATATTTATGCTGGTTTTCTTGCCCCAAAGAGACTTTCAGAATACTTAGGGCTTTCATGTCAACCCTTCTCTTTGCTATGTCATCAGCAGACACAGCTCTACCATCTCTAGGTATTTATCTCTTATCCTCTTCAGAGCATCCAGCAACAGCTGTTCTTTGAGCAATGACATTAAGAATCTTTTGGGCTTTATCAAATGTGTTTCCATATTCAATAACCTCCCAGAGTTTGTAGTCGTAGATCCCCAGATATTGTTCAAAGTAGAACTTCCACAAGTCAAAGTTGGTTGCATCAAGCATGGGAATCTTGATGTTTGGTAAAGCTGGGGAGGAGGAATTTATTGCTTCAGACATGTTGTTGTTAGGGTTTCTGAGAAAATTAGGGTTTTGGTGAGTTTTAGGGTTCTGGTGTTCTTTAAGATCAAAAGTTTCTCAACAAGCTCTGATACCACTTGTTGATCCCAAACTTAGATCGATTAGCTTTGTGTATACGAGATTAGATCAAGTAATACACTTAGAGAAACCTTTGTATATGCTTTATGAATCTAAGTGTTATGCGGAATTTAACACTTAAACAAGAACACACAATGATATAAACAAACTTTCACTTTGATTATCAATATCAAACTTGCTTACAATGAAAGATGTTTACGAATGAAAACTTATATGAAACTTATATTAAACATTAACCTAAAGGCCTTCTTTTATAGACATAAGAAGCCTTGTACAATAATCTACATATCAACTATTCTAGGTAAAGATAAATATAGAAAATACATTATTGTTCTTATCTTTACTAGAAGTATTCTAGAATATAATACACGCGTAGAATATATCTTCCATCAGTGCTTGTCTTCAATGTGTCAACGCTTGACTTTAACCTGTCAACGCTTGAGCTGTCAGCGCTTGTTTTGTTCTTGTCAACGATTGTTTTGTTCTTGTCAGCGCTCAAGTGATCTGGCCTTAATTTATTCCCAACATAACAGCTAATGCCAAACACTAGTAACTGGTTTTTTAATAACTTTTTGTGAAGGAAATTAGGCATTTGGTTTAACTGGTTAAAATGTGATATCAAGCTAGACTCTATAACCAAAATGTAGTGCAAATGAGCTATCAACAAACAGTTAAACCAGCTAATACTTAAAATGCACAAGTAAGCTATGAATGACTGATAAACTGAAAACAGGAACAAGTAATAAGCTAGGAACTAGTATTAAACTACAAATAAGCTATCTAATCAACAAAATCAGTTCAAAAACAATCTAAACACACTTGATCATACCAGCAAAGAGGATTACACTAGAATTTATCATGCCATTGCTGTTTAGTGGAACAAAAATCAGAAAACTTGAAACCTTTTAGCTAGGGCCTCTGATGGAGTAGGTAGGCGCTGAGCCTCCTATATAGTGTTAACCACCACCTTAACACTATCAAACACTTATCAACCAGCTAACATCATCATCATCATCCTTGTTGAACAATTCTGCTTCAAAATCAACTCAAAATGCTACTGGATGAACAGAACAAACTCAAACAGTTACACTCTTCAACAATAGCTAATCATGATCATTTGTGATCACTAATAGCTAATAACAACACTAGGATAACAAGATTGAAGGAGATGAACAGTAGATTTAGGAAAATGGAAGGAGAATTTTATTGATTGAATGAGTAAAGTTGGTTACAAAATCTGGCAAAGTTGTTACAACTAATATAACTAACTCAAGAGATTGTCAGACTCTTGAGTTTGTTATGCTACTAACTAGAAGCTAAGATTGAGTGAGAAATGAAATGTGTTGAAAATTTCACACTTTAGCTACTACGACAAATGAAAGAGATAATCCCTATTTATAGACAAAATGTGAGTGTGTTTTGGGGTTGATGACGTGTTCCCACCACTTAATTGCTGCCACGTGTCTTCAAACTGCTAATTGCTACTAGCCGTTATGACTTTGGATTTGGGCTTTTCTTCTTGAATGATTTCCAGGTTAATTGAGCATGTGGGATGGATTCGTCTTTAAAAAACACACACTTTTCATGTTGGAAGTTTCTCATGAGATGCAGTAAAACTTGAAATCATTCCTGGGTTCGTTTAGGGAAGAAGATGATACGTGGAATGTTTTAATTGGGTGAGAGAGGGTCACACGGATTGATATCCGTTTTGGAAAAAAAATTTATTGCATGGCGTCCTCTGATTGGTTGAAATTTGGATAGTGGAAGTTTCTGTTTGCTTTGCGGCGCAATAAATGAGGTGGTGAGGTGTCTTCACACTTGACAATCCGTGACCCCTTATTCTTGCCTTCTCATTGGTTGGAACCATAACACACGGATTAAACTTGTTTTTACTTTAAAAAATGGCAAATTAAACCCTTGTATTTTGGCAGATTTTCAATTAAAGCTTAGAACTTCATTCCTTTGGCATAAATGGTCCTTCCACTTGCATTCTTGATAAGTTTGACCCTTTGACTTAGTTGACTGAAGAGTTGACCATGTTTGACTTTTATCTTGATTTTGGCAAATTTACACTTTGAGTCCTTCAACTTTGGAGTGTTGTCAAGATAGGTCCCTTATCTTCAAAGTCTTGTCATCTTTGATCCTTCTTTGTCTTTTTCATCCAAATAAGCTTGATTTTCTTCTTGTTTGCTTGAAAATGTATCCTTCTTACCTATTTATACACAAACATAAAACATACCACATAATTCCGCTTTATAGCACAAAAGTTAGGTATTTTCCTTGTGTTTTAGGGTGATTTGTTGATTAATTGATATGAGTTTTTGCTCATATCAGACATCTCGGTCGTTTTGTGTTACCTTGTTCATTTTCCCAAATCGATGATTGTACTGCCTTAGCGGATCTCGGGGCTAGTATCAATTTAATGCCATTAAGTGTTTGGAAGAAGTTATCATGACCCGATCTTATACCAACCCGTATGACTCTTGAGCTAGCTAATCGAACTCTCGCTTATCCTGTTGGTATTGCTGAAGATGTTTTTGTTAAAGTTGGTACTTTCACTTTTCCAGTTGATTTTGTTGTTGTTGATTATGAGATGGATCCTCGTATTCCGTTAATACTTGGACGCCCATTCTTGCGAACCGGAAAAGCTTTAGTCGATGTTGCCGAAGGTGAGTTAATTCTTAGGGTCGGGAATGATCAACAAGTTTTTTAAATGCGAAATATTACAAGCAAATCTAATGGAAAAGAATAGGCAAACATGATTGATGTGCTTCTAGACGAGCTTGTTACAACTCCTTTAGAAACAACAAAGCTTGACGTCAATGATTTTGTACTACACCACAATCCTCTTTTCGAGCCTTTATATGATAATCCACTTTTTCAAGAAAATGTGGAAGATTTTTATGATTCTCTTTCTGATTTGGATGATCCACCAATTTATGATGATTATGATGATTCTACTTCCGATTATGAAGATATTCCGATTTATGATGATTTTGATGATGACACTCTTTCAAGTGATTCTTCAACTTTTGTGTCTTCTGATGATGTTTTTGCTCCTATCTTTGATGAGAAACGTGTCGAAATCTTCCTCAAAATAGTAATCCTCTAAAGTAGTATGAAACTTTGGATTTCAATTAGGCCTTTACCCTCCTCCGGACTTTAAGAAACCCATTTCAAAGGAAAAGAAACTGGACGACTCCAACATTCAGAGTACTTATATTTTGACACCACTGTTTCCACCTTCTTCGAATGAGATTGTGATGTATATGGGCGAATCTTCTTCAAGTTCCACTGAGTGTCTTTATTATTTCCCCCTAAAGGAAAAGGTGTTCGATCCTGGTATCACAGTTTTTGAGCCATCTCAGTATCCATCTGATGAAATAAAAGGAAAGATTTTTGGAATACTCGGCGTTACGCTTTCACCTTACCACACCTTCTACTATCACCGTGCTCAGGATTTGTTTAAGGGAACCTCTCCTACTTTACTTTGGCTTGTGCTTTTCACCTTAGGATTATGCTACTTTTTGAATGAGAACCATGTATATGACCCCGGCGGATTTTCTTCAATGTTTTCTATGAACTTTTCACCATAGTATTCAGGGTCGAGTCAGGCTCGTGACTCGGTTAACAAAAACAAGTTCTTCTTAGGAGGCAACCAGAGGATCTATCCTTCTTTATCTATTTTCTAACATAAGAGTAGGGGGAGACAAGTAGGTGTTTGTTGTTTTGTTGTTTCTTATCATGTACAGGGATTGGAGCTTTCAAAGATCCACTTTTGGTGACTTTTCACGATCCGTGATCCCGTGTACCCGTCTTACCGGTTCTATCCTAAAATCTTGTGATTCAATATTTTATCAATATATGTTGAAATGGGAATCACTTTAGTTGTCTCTTCCTTAGCAAGATTTAAACAACGTGCACAATGTCCTAAGTGTAGGGGAGTTTACTTCCACATGCTTAAACATTGAGGACAATGTTTATATTAAGTGTAGGGGAGACTTCTATCGAAGTTAATTGGGCTTTTCAATGAATTTGTCCTCATTTTTAACCGGAAAATTTAATTTTTTCGACATTTTTCAAAATTTTGATCTATTTTGGCCCAGTAGTATTTTCCTTTATTATCGTTATTTTCTTTCATCGTATGTATATATTCCATTTCTATAATAAACTCAAAATAAATAAATAAATAAAATGGTTTTGCCGAGTTTAGACGTCTTTGATATATTAGGCTCGTCGTGAATATTTTGACTCAACCCGAGTTTACTTATTTGATCTTACTTAATTGGTTTATTAGGCTAAGCATCCTTATCCATATGGACCTTAATTGGTTTATTAGGCTAAGCAACAACAAGTCTCATTCTTTGAGATTTTAAACTGTGGAGAACGAGAAATGATAGAGTCAATTATAATTTTTGTATTCTTTCATGAGTTTATGTGAGTTAATTATAAGCTTTTTTTCCCAACACTTGTCAATAAATAAATGCAATAAATAAGGTCGTAAGATTTAAAAAGTTACTTAGCTTCTAGCCAAAGATCGTTTAAAAGTTGCTCGGGATTAATTAGAGTTCATAGCCAAGGCATAACTTATTGAAACGGGACGCGAAGATTGGCGAGTCCAAAAAGGCCCTAACAAGGCATGAGAGATCCATTTTGTTGCTGAAGATCCAAGATGATGTGAAGAATCATTATTCCAAAATCAATATGAAGGATCAAGACACACGACGAAAAGCAATTTATTCCCGTAAAGATCATGGAGAAATCTATCCAAAAAGAGCCTTACAAGGTATGAGGATAAATAGATCCAAGTCCGAAAAGAAGGCGGATCATTGTATATCAAAATCCCAAATATAGATTGAAGAAAAATAAAGAAGTCGTTGTCCAAGTTTGAAGAATCTCTCAAAAACTTCAAGTGAAGAAATTCCACATATGAAGAGAAGACCATTATTTCAAGAACTTCTCTCAAGATTCGAAGTATGAAGTAAATGCCAAACATCGGTCCGAGAAAGGTCTCAAATCGTGAAATGAGTTATGCCAAGATATGAACTTTATGAGATTTCGAGAAGCCCTTTTAAAAGATTTTGTCCTTTAGCTAACTATGGATTAAATCATCTTACTTTGTTTCGGCCTTAATAAATTATCGAAATAAGTAAAAAATGCATCTTCGTGATCATTCAAGACAAAAATAAAATACAAGAGATACAGCGTAGGAATAAGGGGGTCTAAGTGAATAATTAAACCACTTGAGTAAGTGTTAGCTTTACTAACTTATAACAACAATGATCTCGTTTTTAAGCTTGGTATGAAGAACGTGAAACTTGAGGGTGATAAATATTCATGACACCATAACCCTAATTTAAGTCTTTGATTTTTTTACAATTTTCTTCCATCAAACAACTTCAAATAAATAAATAATGTGGAATTGTATATCTTTTTCTTTTGAGAAATTCTTTATCTTATTAGTTTAATTTCCACAGTGTCGTAGTATGTAATAAGGGCCAAGGTGGGTTCATTATAAGGAAAATGTAAATATTACTTTGAAATTAATGCATTGCATGAGGACATTGCAATGGTTAAGTGTAGGGGATTTAATAAGTGTGAAAACACTCATCCTTTTACAACTTAAAACAAATAAGAACAAGACCAAAACGTGAGTTTAATGTCGTAAAAGTCGGAATTATGTGTGGTTTGTGTTTTTGGTGTGTTTTAGGACCAAAAGATAAAAAAAGGAAGAAAAAAAGGGATTTCACGGGCTTTTATCGAAGATAAAGACAAAAGACAAGTCAAAAGATCAAAAGTGTAAAAGAACGGAAGTCAAATGCCTATTCTGAAGAATTATTGAAGAAGAAAACCAAAGACGAAAGTTTAACAAGTCGAAGAACCAAATCTAATAAAAGAAGAAATTAGAAGACAGGTTCAGTTTTATTTATCGACGAATCCCAAGAAATAGTCGAGAATGACAAATTAATTGTCAAGACGAGAAGACTAAAGAAAAGAAAGAAGAAACAACATTACTCAACACTCCTCCACTATATAAAGCCTTCATTTCCTTCATTTGGAAGTAGTAGTTGTTAGTTTTAGTTTTTCATTAGGAGTAGAATAATTAGATCTTAATTTTGCTCTCATTTTATTAAGTTTTTCATCTTTCAACTCTTAATCTTTCTTTAATCTTCATTGTTAAACCATTAATCTTAATCTTTTCGTTAAGCTTTTCATTAATCTCATTCTTCCTTTCTTGTTTAATTTGTGTTTAAGTTGATTAATCTTGTTAGCTTATTTATGCTTATTGCTTATTTGATTGTGTTGCTTGTTTCTTGTTTTTATTACTTTTTATGTGGTTGATTTTTATAGCTTATTGGTCTTATTGCTTATTTTATGTTTTAGATTTTTATTTGAGTGGATTTGTTAGCTTAATGTTTTTAGAATAGATTATATTGATTTGCTTATTTGGTGTTTTTTAGAGTTTTAATTTGTGTTGTGTTTGGCTTATTTCATAGATTAGTTTAGCTTAATTTTATCTTATTTGCTTAATTAGTTTTTTCTTATTTTTCTTATTTGTTCATTAGCAATTTATTCCGAATCTAGATAGTAGCTTATTATTATTTTTCCATATTAGATCTTTATCAAAACCCTTATTCCGACTTTAATAGTTTTAACATATTCCTATTTTTTTTTATTTGTTCTAACATTCTGACATTTAAGTCTACTTAATATTCTAACTTTTTAGTCAAATCCATATTCCGACTTCTCAGTCAAATTGTTATTCTGACTTTAAGGTCAAATACAAATATCAGTTTTTAATGCAATATAGATTCTGACATTTAATTTTTCCCTCCAAAGTCAATATTCCAACTTTACAATTACAAAACTAGATTCCGACATATATGTTACAAAATCCGACATTTGTTTCCCTCCAATTTGGATTCCGACATCTTTTGTATTATATTTGGATTCCGACATCTTTGCAATATATTTGGATTCCGACTTTTGCGTATTTGGATTCCGACATGTAGTTTTTTCTTAGCAGATACCGACTTTAATATTTATTTTGTATTCCGACTTTAATTTTGTTTTTGATTCCGAATTTAATTTTGTTTAAATAATCCGACATTTGCAATTTTATTCGGACTTTTACATTTTTATTTTATTCCGACATTTATTAATTTTGACTTTTATTTTATTTTGATATTTGTTTACTTTGTTTTATTTTTACCATTTCTTTTTACGTTTATTTTCTTTATTAGTAGCTATAGATACCGAACTTTCTTTTAATTAACAAAAAATGACTAAGTCCAGCTTTGAATCGGAGATCAATTCGATAAGATTCCATACAAGAACATTTTTCTTATTAAAAATCATCATATTAAGGTGCCCTAGCTGGCTGGGAGCCTGTTTCAGAAAAGTATATGTGAAACGTGATTATTGGGTACAAGCAGGACAATGCAGAAAATCTTAAGACGTAGTACCAGATGTAGCTGCACGGTTGGGTTGCGAACCTCTGCGGTCCTGCTCCCGTCCGTTGCCATTATTCCTAGTAGTAGATGCTGAAGTATCAGAATTTATGAATCATAAAGTACATAGCATAGAAATGAGTAAGTTAGGGACCTGCTGCTGTTAGAGTTGTCGGTGTTGATACAGTAATATTCGTTACTGCCACGCGTATCCGAAGCAGAACGGTCCTGAGTCTGACCGTTACCCTTATGTTGATTCTGCTACTGAGTGGCCAGTTAGGACCTGTCCCCAGTCTTCTGGCTGAAAGATGCAATTGTATAGAGAATGATAAATATTTGGATAGTATGGAATTTAATGAAATGATCACCGCTGATGACGAAATATACCTCTTGTCAGGTATTTCTGCCTCTCCAAACCCATCCCTCTCTTGTAGCATTTCCAACTTGCGGGCTGCATCTGCTACTTGTGCCACAGTATTGAATGTAGCACACATCAAGTTATTGGCGACAGATGTGTGAAGAGCCCAGCGAAAGTGATACGCTTGCTCCTCTACAGTCCCGGCTGCTGCGCCAAGGAATCCAACCAGTCAAAGAAACCTTTACATGAACTCATTTCTGTTTTCCCCAGTTCTCTTCCTAATACCATGATAATCCCTCTTGAGCTTATCCTACTCAGCCTTCGGGAAGAACTGCCCCATAACCAACTCTTTAAACTCTGCCCAAGTCAAGCCAGTCACCCAGTCGTCGCCTTCATTCGACAGCTTAAGTTCCTTCCACCATGCAAGCATGTTCCCTTCAAACTTGTAACAGGCTAACCTTGCCTTAAAGACAGGGTCGCATCCCATTGCGTCAAAGATCTTCTCAATCTGAGCTATCTAGCTCTCAGCCTCAGCGGGGCTGTCAGGCTGCTCGAAAGATTTCGTATGCTGCTTATTGAATCGCTCCAGCCATGTGATCAAGGTAGCTGGAGGTGGAGGAGGAGGATTCTGATGCTGGTGCTGGTGCTGATTGTTGGTAGCTTGCACCTCGGACCGAATCTCATTCCTCAGTTGAGGAAGCATAGCCTGCATAGCAGCTTGGACTGCTACATTCAGTTGCTCTTGTTCACGTGTGAGAACCATCTGACAGTATGAAACAAAATGCAATAATTAAGCTGATTGGACATAATATATAATCTTGAAAAAAAAATTATGCATATAAACATGAAAAAAAAATTATGCATGAAATAGTGTATGAATGCATGGTCAACGAAAATGACATGGGTGAACGCCTATGGGTCGGTTAAGAAAAATAAAATGACATGACGAGGATGGACGCCTATGGGTCGGTTCATCAAAACAAAATGATTTGATTAAAAGCACATGCGACTAAATATTGTCAGTCCTGTACCAACCATTACTTTGTAAAAATTCCTGCGACAATGATACATGAAACAAATGCATGAAAACAAACTGTCAGTTCTAGGAAGACCATGATGATTACCCACTAATCACATGTCATGTTTTTAGAGCCTACAGGTCGAAGCCTTGGCTTTGATACCATAATTGTAACACCCCATTTGGATAAATGGAATGTCACAGGATAATTATGGCGTGTCATCAAAGCATGCAAGGTAAATGTCCAAAAACATTAAATGACCATAAAAGGAAATACCGGAATCAAACATCAGTAGTCCAACATAAGCTCACACACATGAATATAAGTACTGAAATGAAAGGACTAGACAATGTCCAAAAGAAATGAAGTAGCTTAAAGTATAGAAATGAATAAAGTAAGGAAGGCTAGATAGCTTCCATCCATATGCACGTACTCTCAAGTCCTAGTTGCGTCCCTGAGTACCTGCCGTTTGGGAACATGAAAGGAAAACGACCGAGCATAACTCCCAGTGAACGGATATACAAGCATAGCATGAAATGACATAAGCATAATAAGACTAATAGCAGCGAAAATGTATAAGTCCTAGATAACCTGGATCATGTTCATAAAACTGGTTTTATAGTTTGAAAAGACTTATATTTTTATATGAAAAACTGTATTAATTAGCCAATAGCCCATATAGGTCATGAGGTTCCACCGTGCATGAATACTTGGTGGGAAGACCTCATCATGCAATTAGAGGGGTTGCCTCTAATTAATTAGTCTGGGTAGGAGGGATCAACTCCTTGTGAAGGATGCAAGGCGCACACCACATTCACCATGAAGATCCTGTAAAAACATGTAACTAGGATGCACCCATACGCCCCACATGATAATATAAATATAAGTCCAAAACAGTAAAGGGACGCCACGAGCAATCACTCCGTCGTAGGGAAGTCATAACACTAGTGCCTCCAGTGTTATTGTTATGGTACCTCCATAACTAGGTGACACTGGTCATGCATGTATATGTCTTAGGAATTTAAAACTAGCATAAGCAGATAAAAAATATAAAACAATACTTGGGAAAACAGTTGGCTGCAAAAGGGGAATCCTAATAAGGAAAAGAATGTCCATACTGAAGGACGGAATATCCGTACCATATGTCCAGTGAACGAGGAAAGATGAAAGGATGAAAAGTCCTACTCCGGCCTCACTATGGCTACATAAATAAGGAACCTGTATGAGTTGTCTGATTACTAAGTATGTTACTGGTTCTTGTATGTTCTTAGCTTGTTTTATATGTTCTTGTCTTATTTTACTATTTTAAATGATATGCTGTATTATTCATGTATTTTGTGTCTTCTGATTATGTATTATCTTGTATTCTTGTATTATTACACTTGTAGTGTAATAATAAGTAACTTTCTAAAAATAGCAGGTTTCTAAAAATAGAAAGTTTCCAAAAATAGACCAGTTTATAAAAATAGAAAGTTTCTAAAAATAGTAAGTTTCCTGGAATAGAAAATTTTCATAATTAGAAATAAGTTGGATTAATAAGCTAATAATATAAGCTAGTGTGTACTCGTTAAAAGTCATAAGTCATGTAGTTAATATTATAGTTTATTAATTAGATACTATTGGTTATAAATGATTATTAATTAATAATGATAATACATGTTTTATTAATTAATAATATATCATGGTTAATTAATAAACTATAGGTTATACAAATTTAATTAAGTCATGGTTTAATTAAATTAAGTCTAATAAAATACTTAGGTTAACATGTATTATTAATTTTAATTAATAAATCTAAGTCATGAATTATTAATTAATTATAAGTCCATGTATTAAATAATTAATTAATAAAACTATAGTATAAAATTATATGACAAAATATAATTAGGCTAAACATGTATTATTTAAAAATAATAATATAACATAAGTCCATGTTTTAATTAAATTAATTATTAAGGCATGCTGATTAATTTAATTAATCTTGTAAAAAAATAAATTGCAACAATCCCGAGCCCGAATCCCGAGACGAAACAAAAACCCGAACACCAACCACCACACACAGCCGCGGCTGTGGTGGCGGCTGGTGGCTACATAGCCAACGGCGGTGGCTGCTGCCGCTGCTGCGTCGTGGCTTGCCACTGCCAGCACAAAGTTCCTATCGGCATGAGCCGGTGGTACCCCTGCCCTCGCTGCGTCCCCCCTGCTCGAACAACACAGCCACTGGCGTGAGCAGGTGGTTCCCACTGCCTGAGTCACCAACCCACCGAGCCTCATGGGGACTCGGCTGTGGAAAAAACAAGGACACCTAACACCAATACCAAACCAAAAAACCCTTTTTCATGTTTTATTTAATCTATTAACATGTTTAACCAATTGTTTTTAAAGATCTATCATGTGTTCATAAATAAATAAAAATAAAAAGATGAAGGTTTGATAAATTTCCCCAATACGTGATTGAAAAGAACACGAACACAAACACTAATAGCAATAAACCAAAGATCCAAACTCAAAACGATCTCTCCATCTTTCTCTTGTGTATGCCCCAGCTAAGGAGGAACCAAGGAGGAGGCTAGGGTTTTTATCTTTTGTTAAAATCCTGTAAATGGTTTCCTGTGCTTTACTTACCATTTAGTCAAAATTAAATGGGTTGGGCCCCCCTTTGTCTCCCTTGTCCGCGGCTAACACAAGCCCACAAGGCAACCCGTGCCTTTTTCAAGTTAAACTATTACTCGTGTATACTCGTGTTAATTATTCGTTTTAGTTCGTGCTTAATGTTCATGTTACATATACTTCGTATATATATATATATATATATATATATATATATATATATATATATATATATATATATATATATATATATATATATATATATATATATATATATATATATATATATATATATATATATATATATATATATATATATATATATATATATATATAGGGGAGAGTTAAAATAAAAAGATTTTTTTTGGTGAGAAGGATAAGAAGGATTTTCAGCCATTGATTTAAAATCAATGGATAAGATCAATCCATATTTCTAACTAACTAACTAACTAACCACCAAAACATGATTTTAAAAAAGTCTTCAAAAAATTCTGAAAAAATTTCAAATTGTCGGATTTGTTGGTGCATAAAAAAGTTGTGAATAAACGTTTTTTAATTTTGAGTTTTTTACGTTTTTCTGATGCACAAAAAACAAAATTTGATGCACAAACACGTGAATTTTGGGGTACAAAATTTTTTCATTCACAAAATTTTCAATTTATTATAGTTTGATGTGGAATCATATTTTAAAGCAAAAAGTCAAAAAAAGTTAGGCATAAAAATGAATTATTGATGCACAAAAAACCTAAAAAAACGTAAAAGAAAACGTTTTTGTGCATTAAAAAAGCGTAAAAAACTTCAAATCAAAAAAACTTTTTTCACAAAAGTTTTTTGCACCAACATCCCCGATCTACTGTAATTTTTTCATAATTTTTGAAGAAGTTTTAAAAAAACATGTTTAGATGGTTAGTTAGTTTGTTAGGATTGTGATTTAATCTCATCCATTAATTTTAAATCAATGGCTGAAAATTCTTCTTATCCTTCTCACAAAAAAAGTCTTTTTATTTGATCCATCCCCTATATATATATATATATATATATATATATATATATATATATATATATATATATATATATATATATATATATATATATATATATATATATATATATATATATATATATATATATATATATATATATATATATATATATATATATATATATATATATATATATATATATATATATATATATATATATATATATATATATATATATATATCGTGTTCTAATAGTCGTGTTATAATTATTATACGTAATATTTATCGTGTTTATAAATGTTCGTGATCATATATTCGTGATTATAATTATTATACTTAATAAATATCGTGTATTATTACGTAATTAATAATTATCGTGCATTAATACGTACGTAGTTTCTGAATTTAATGTTCGTGATACGTGTACAAATCATAAATGGAAAGTTTTATTTGGTTCGTAGGTTTACGTGATGTTCTGTTCATGGTATTTATATGCGGGTTTTACAAGCTTAGTTTCTTTAGTTCATCTAGGATTATTCAAGCTTATTTATGTCTTTGTTTGCATAAAACATAAAACACAAATAAATTAGGTTGTGTTAAGTTTCTGTCAATTCAGATCAGTTCCTTCTAAACTTGTATTATTGTTTTATGAGGTTTAGAAGTATTACTTTAAGTTTCATACATTTATAGCTCAAAATAAGTCATATACTAGTTTATACTTGGCCAAAATTGACCAAGCATTTTGCACAACATACCAGCAAGGATTTAAGGGGTCAAACCTAGGTTTTAGGAATTGAAAATTGGTAAACTCTTAGAATAGGTGGTAAAGTAATTATGTTTGAGGTTTTCTTGGAATCTAGAGTTGAATTGTAGCTTATAATTAAGCCCAAAGTTCACTATTAGTACTGATATACCATAGGATTAGTATTAGTAGTGGTAATAAATTTGTACTGCTAGTGTTATTTAAGGTTTTTCAGATTTGATTTCTAACGTATTTGAAATTTGAGTGTATTTATGTGTTTTAACTTGTTGCTTGTGCTTATACTTGTTCTTATAAAGCAAACTGCTTATAGTTCAGCTTATTCTCTCCAAAAAGAAAATTAAGTCTGTGTGAAGCAAAAAGGACACAAGGATTCGACCTTGTGACCTCCTCACACCACAAAGCTTAACACACACTCACTTGAACCAGTTTCCTTCGGGACTTTTTCATTTCTTCTTTTCCTTCTTTTTCTTTTATTAATTCTTGCCAATAACCAAACAACCCTTAAGTAGCAGCAAAGCAATCAACATATAACTGTCTTAAAAGGGTTAATTCCAAGATATGCATACAAAACATTAACTTTGTAAAAAAGAAAACAACAAGCCACTACAACCTAGAACAAGTAAACAACAAGTAATAGATGATACTCAACTTAAATTACCACTTACACCACTATCATTTCCAATAAATGTATCCTTCCTAAATACCTTAATTAGGTTTTTTTGGTAATGTTAAGATAATAGATGGATGGTTTAGGAGTAAACAATGACACATTATGAATAATCAAAGCAGCTTCGACAATAATATCTTTTCTAAGATCCTCTACGCAAGGACTTTGTAATGAATTGCGCCAGAAAGATACCCCGAAAGGTCTTTGAGTGTTACTGATAGATCATCCAAATCTAACGAAGTGCAAGACTTGATTATCGTAGTCACTTGCTTAAGTTTCCCATTCTTAAGAAAGTTCTTGGCATTGCCTAAACACCCAGTCACAATACCCCCATTAAAATTCACAAACATTACCGCGCTAACCCACGGGTCACGACTAAAACCTTCATCCTCGCTAACATCCTCAATAACTTTCCTAATATACTTTTGTGTGGACATCAAGACCTCCTGGGCAAATTCACGGCTATCCGCTAATTTACGGATTTTAGCTACTTGAACAATACCAGCGGGGTTGGTGATAGGTGTGAAAACACCCATCCTTTTTACCACTTAATTACAATAATAACCGAGCCAAAACGTGTATTTTATGTCATTTATGTCGAAATTATGCGTGGTTTGTGTTTTTGTTGTGATTTAGGACGAAAAGGTGAAAAGTGGAGAAAACACGGGATTTCACGGGCTTTTATCGAAGAAAAAGGCAAAAGACAAAGTCGAAAGATCAAAAGTGGAAAAAGAACGGAAGTCCAAGACCAATTCTGAAGAGTTATCGAAGAAAAAGTCAAAAGACGGAAGTTTACTAGAAAGCCAAATAACTCAAGTCTAATTTATTGAAAATTACAAGACGAGTTTGAAGAAATCCCAAGACAAAGTCCAAGTATTAAGAAGATTAACAAAAGATTAAGAAGATCAAGGACTTAAATGTGCAATTAAGAGAAAGAAGAAAGAGGGAGGAAGCTTCCTAAGCTCCTCCCTAATCCCCCTATATATAGTGTCAACCTTCATTTTGTTTAGGTTGTTGGAGGCCTGACAAGCCTCTCTTCCCCATTTTTCATTTTCCTCTTCTTTAATTTTATGCACTTTAATCTTCATGTAATGCACCTTTAATTTTCTTTTAATTCCAAGTAAGTTTACCTTTAATTGTTGTTAATCTTTACCTTATTGCTAATCTCCTTCTACCTTTCTTGTTTGATTTGTTCTTCATTTTTATTGTTCATGTTCTTGAGTTTTTATGGTTTTGATCAAGTGGGTTTTGATTAATTTGGTTATGTTTGTTAATTTTGTTGATTTGTTTTGATTGATTATTGTTAGTTGATGCTTATTGGTTGTTTATATTTAATCTTTTGGTTTGTTTTGGTTAGATTTGATCAAATTCGTGCTTTGTTCTTCATCCCGTGTTTCATGTTCCTGCTTACTGTTCCGTCCCTAGTTATTCCGTATAGTCTTCTCATTTTGTCCTTTATTCGGAAAATCATTTTATTCCGGATAGGAGTCTTACTCGGAATGTTCAAATGTTCCGGATAGGGACCCTTATTCGGAATACTCAGTTATTCCGGATAGGGACTTTTATTCAGCATAGCATATTATTCTGCATAGTCTTTTTATTCCGAGTAGGATTTTCATTATTCCGCATAGCTCTTCATTCCGCATAGTCCTTTTATTCCGCATAGCATTCTTTTATTCCGAGTGGGCATTATTCCGCATAGGCTTAGTTATTCCGCATAGGATCATTTATTCCGAATAGGGTTTTTCAGATTTCAGTTTTAAACTTTATTTTTCCCGCCTTTTTCTTTATTTGCACTTTTACTTGCTTTCCTTTTTAATTTTCTTGCAATTTACTTTTCGCCAAGTTTTTATCTTTCATTGTTTCTTTTTACCGTCTTTACTTTATTTTTAATTGTTTCAAGTCTTTATTTTTAATTAGTTTTAGACAACGACAACTCTTTTATTTGATTCACCAAGAACAACTGAGTCGCACAATTAACCAGAGATCAATTCGAAGAGATTCCGAGAAACGAACAATTTCAACTAGTAAAATCTTTGTATCAAATGGCGCCGCTGCCGGCTCTTTTCGTGAGGATTAAAGGTTTTTTGTGAGAGACGCGTTGGCTTTTGGGACCCGTTCACTTGTGAACGTTATTTTTCGTATCAAAAATTTTCAAAAATCCAAAAACATTTGAAAAATCATAAAAAGCATTTCTTTTTCTAAGTTTTGCACCAAAAATATTCTTCTTGCTTATCTATCTTTCTTTATGGATTTTTATATCCATTGCGTCCGGTGTGGGAAACAATTATCTGGGAACAACTCTTGTCAATGGTGTACATGTGAGCGGTGTGGAAACGATCTCGACAATACACAATTCCTATTCGGATTTTGTCCTTTGTGCAACTCGACTAATTCGTCCTTTTTGAACCCACCTCCTCCTGTTCCCCAGTGCATCTATTGTGGAAGCGATTCTCATTGGCATGTTTCGTGCCCGGTTCAATACCCGTATAGACACGGGCAAGAACCGGGGTACAATTATGAAAATGATAATAGCAATCCACAAGAGGCACCCAGTTTTTCTCCATACCCATGGTGCTATATTTGTGGGGGCCCTCACGATGCTTCTTTTTGTGATCCGTCGCAAATCTTTGAGAAAGTACCGTGCTATCATCCTAGTGTCTATAAGCGTGAGCCCCCACATCACACCCTCAATCATCAATCCTCTCAACAGACTAGTCTTGATCAACAACTCACTTCTTTGAATGGCATTCTAGAAAGTCTAGCTCAACTCCGAGCTGACTTGCATCAGGAAAGGCAACCGTTGCTTGATGTGGACGAAACCTTGAAAACCACCGACACCTTTTTGAGCCAATTTAGTCGTTTTCCCTTCTTTTCTACACCAAAATGTTTAATTACAGCGTGGGATAGAATCGGTTAAATTGAACATACTCGGGGCGATGAACAACAAAAGTTGCTGCATGAGCTTCTTAAAGATGTGGAGGTTATAAAGGAAGAGTTAGCCGACTACGTCACTCCTAATTGGACTCGTCCCATCTATTATGATGATGACGACGACGATGGTGTCTACACTTTCAACCAATCTTCTGAAGTTGCTGCTCCTACTGTCGATGCTCCTACTGCATCTAAGGATCTAGATTCGTTGAATGAGCTTAGTGATGTTGGTCTCGACAAAGTATTGGATGATGAGGTTTGTGACTTACCTGCTATGGAGCCTGAGGACGACATTGCTCTTACGGAAGAGGTCGATCCTAGTGATGACGATTCTTTTCTCTGCTATGAGACTTTCACTTTTGAAATTTCTCGATCTCCACCGGGAGATGCAGACGATGACGATTTATTCTCTCCAGTTTACGAGAAGTTCACCGATGAACTTGATCTTGTGGATGAGGTGGAAGACGTGCTTCTTCGCGATAGATTACGGAAAGTGCACCTTCTTATTGCTCAAATCGAAGAGTTGACTTCTCCTTCTCTTTCCAAGTCTTTACCTCCATCTATTCCTCCCGTTGAAGATAATGACCCATTGCTGGAAGAAATCGATATCCACTCCATCCCTCCAGGTATTGATGATTATGACACGGAGGGGGACATTATTTTTGATAATTTGTTGCAGGAAAGTTTTGACCCAAGTCCCCCTCCCGAGCACCTTTCATCCACTCCGTTAGAGACCATCACGGAGGATGAGTGCTTTGACCGGGGAGGTGACATTGATTATGCTATGATTGATACCCATACGGCTCTGCCGTTTGTTCAGCATCCATTGTCTTTGGGGGAGGACAATGTGCTTCCTTTACTCACCCCACCTCCCGTGGATCTTGAATTCACATACTTCTCGTATGTTGAAAGGGTTTTTCTCCCATTCAAGACTTATCCCCCCGCCTCTCCTTTGTTGATGTCAACCGGGAACGAGGACAAGGTCTTTGATCCCGGTATTGCATTCGAGGCTCCCCATGGACAATTTAATTCGGGGACGAGTCAGGCTCGTGACTCGGTTAACAAAAACAAGCGCTTTTTGGGAGGCAACCCAATTATCTATCTATTTTCACCATAAGTGTAGGGCGGAGCCCCGTGGTGCTTCTTGCTTTCTTTCTTATCATGTGCAGGGATTAGAGCTTCAAAGACACACTCTTGATGACTTTTGACGAACCGTGATTCCGTGTTCCCTTCTTCCCGGTTCTATCCTAAACTCTTTTCGATTCACTATTTTATATTTCTCAATATTAAAATAGGAATCTCTTTAGTTGCCCCTTTCTTAGCGAGCTTTAAACAAAGTGCACAATGTCCTAAGTGTAGGGGAGTTTACTCCCACATGCTTCAACATTGAGGACAATGTTTATATTAAGTGTAGGGGGACTTCTATCAAAGTTAAGTGGTCTTTTCCTTGTATTTGTCCTCATTTTAACCGGAAAATTTGATTTTCCGACATTTTTCAAAAATTTTAATCTATTTTGGCCTAGTTGTATAGTTGTTTTTACCTTTGTATAGTTATTTTCTTTCCTTATTAGAATAAATTTTTAATAAGGTGGTTTTAAATTTTCAAACGTTGTGAATCTTTTGACTCAACCCGAGTTTACTTGTCTAAGTTTACTCTAGCTAGTATCCTTAACGTGTTTAAGTCAAGTTTTGCTAGGCTTTTATATAGGGAGCTATAAAACGCGAAAGTCTTAACTCTCACGGGTTAAGAACAAGAACTTTTCGCAAGTTCCTATAATTGATCCTAGAGAGTTGCTTATCAAGGGAACTTTAAAATGCGAATTCTAAACTTGAAAAAGTCTAAGAGTTTGCATGATCCTATAGGCGACTCGAAAACCCAAAACTTTGCTTTAATAGGCTAAGCATCCACGAGTCTCATTACTTGAGATTTTAAACTGTGGAGAACGAGAGATGATAGAGCCAATTATAAGTTCGGTATTCTTTCATGAATTTATGTGAGTTAATTATGAGCCTATTCTCCCATCGCCTGCTAATAAATTTATCTGCAATAAATAAGGTTGTACGATTTGAAAAGTTACTTAGCTTCTAGCCCAAGATCGTTTAAAAGTTGCTCGGTACGGATTAGAGTTCATAGCCAAGGCATAACTTATTGAAGCGGGATGCGAAGATTGGCGAGTCCAAAAAGGTCCTAACAAGGCATGAGGGCTATATTTTGTTGCTAAAGATCCAAAGCGATGTGAAGAATCATTTATCGAAAATCAATATGAAGGATCGAGACACACGACGAAAAGCAAATACTCCCCAAAAGTCATGGAGAAGTGCATCCGAAAAGACCCTAGCAAGGTATGAGGATAAATAGATCCAAGTCATAAAAGGAGGCGGATCGTTGTATATCAAATTCCAAAATAAAGATTGGAGAAAAATGAAGAAGTCGTGGTCCAAGTATGAATCTCTCAAAACTTCAAGTGAAGAAATTCCTATTATGAAGAGAAGACCATTATTTCATGAACGTCTCTCAAGGTTTGAAGTATGAAGTCGCTGCCAAATATCGGTCCGAGAAAGGTCTCAAATCGCGAAGCGAGTTATGCCAAGATATGAACTTTATGAGGTCCCGAGAAGCAGTTTTAAAAGATTTTGTCCTTTAGCTAACTATTGATTAAATCGTTCACTTTATTTTCGGACTAAATAACTATCGAAATAAGTCAAAAATGCATCCTCGTGATCATTCAAGACAACAATAAAATATAAGAGATACCCCTAGGAATAAGGGAGTCTAAGTAAGTAATTGGCCCACATGAGTTCGTGCTAGTTTGCTAACTTATAATAACAATGATCTCGTTTTTAAGCTTGGTTTGGAGAAAGTGAAAACTTGAGGATGATGATTATTCATGACATTTTCAAAACCCAAGGTATGTTTTTGATTTCTTTACTTTGTATGTTTATAATTTTCTATCTCTTTAATAAAGGCCAACGTGGATTGATTATGATGAAAATTGTAAAAGTGCTTTGTAACTAATGCATTGCATGAGGACATTGCAATGGTTAAGTGTAGGGGATTTGATAGGTGTGAAAACACCCATCCTTTTTACCACTTAATTACAATAATAACCGAGCCAAAACGTGTATTTTATGTCATTTATGTCGGAATTATGCGTGGTTTGTGTTTTTGTTGTGATTTAGGACGAAAAGGTGAAAAGTGGAGAAAACACGGGATTTCACGGGCTTTTATCGAAGAAAAAGGCAAAAGACAAAGTCGAAAGATCAAAAGTGGAAAAAGAACGGAAGTCCAAGACCAATTGTGAAGAGTTATCGAAGAAAAAGTCAAAAGACGGAAGTTTACTAGAAAGCCAAAGAACTCAAGTCTAATTTATTGAAAATTACAAGACGAGTTTGAAGAAATCCAAAGACAAAGTCCAAGTATTAAGAAGATTAACAAAAGATTAAGAAGATCAAGGACTTAAATATGCAATTAAGAGAAAGAAGAAAGAGGGAGGAAGCTTCCTAAGCTCCTCCCTAATCCCCCTATATATAGTGTCCACCTTCATTTTGTTTAGGTTGTTGGAGGCCTGACAAGCCTCTCTTCCCCATTTTTCATTTTCCTCTTCTTTAATTTTATGCACTTTAATCTTCATGTAATGCACCTTTAATTTTCTTTTAATTCCAAGTAAGTTTACCTTTAATTGTTGTTAATCTTTACCTTATTGCTAATCTCCTTCTACCTTTCTTGTTTGATTTGTTCTTCATTTTCATTGTTCATGTTCTTAAGTTTTTATGGTTTTGATCAAGTGGGTTTTGATTAATTTGGTTATGTTTGTTAATTTTGTTGATTTGTTTTGATTGATTATTGTTAGTTGATGCTTATTGGTTGTTTAGATTTAATCTTTTGGTTTGTTTTGGTTAGATTTGATCAAATTCGTGCTTTGTTCTTCATCCCGTGTTTCATGTTCCTGCTTACTGTTCCGTCCCTAGTTATTCCGTATAGTCTTCTCATTTTGTCCTTTATTCGGAAAATCATTTTATTCCGGATAGGAGTCTTACTCGGAATGTTCAAATGTTCCGGATAGAGACCCTTATTCGGAATACTCAGTTATTCCGGATAGGGACTTTTATTCAGCATAGCATATTATTCCGCATAGTCTTTTTATTCCGAGTAGGATTTTCATTATTCCGCATAGCTCTTCATTCCGCATAGTCCTTTTATTCCGCATAGCATTCTTTTATTCCGAGTGGGCATTATTCCGCATAGGCTTAGTTATTCAGCATAGGATCATTTATTCCAATAGGGTTTTTCTGATTTCAGTTTTAAACTTTATTTTTCCCGTCTTTTTCTTTATTTGCACTTTTACTTGCTTTCCTTTTTAATTTTCTTGCAATTTACTTTTCGCCAAGTTTTTATCTTTCATTGTTTCTTTTAACCGTTTTTACTTTATTTTTAATTGTTTCAAGTCTTTATCTTTAATTAGTTTTAGACAACGACAACTCTTTTATTTGATTCACCAAGAACAACTGAGTCGCACAATTAACCAGAGATCAATTCGAAGAGATTCCGAGAAACGAACAATTTCAACTAGTAAAATCTTTGTATCAGTTGGTATTATCCTAACCATTTTTTGATCCGAATTATCAACAATTGGTTTTGCAATGTAACTATGAGTTCGGTGGTGGTGGTTGTTGCCCTAACCGGATTTTCATCAAAATTGCCAACATTTGGGTTATCAACAATGGGGTTTTGAGATGACATTATGGTTTCGGTGGTGGTGGTACTAATCGGATTTGCATCACAATTATCAACATTGGGGTTATCAACAATTGGATTTTGCGATGAAACATTGAGTTTGGTGGTGGTGGTGGTGCTGATGGTTCTGTCAACATTAAGTTGGATGTTGCAAGGACGGGTGAAGGGAGTTAGTCGAAGATCAAAGTCGTCTATATCAAGCGATAATACCCAGTCATGATCATCACATTGTGGTGAATTCATTTTGAAACAGCTTGAATCGAAGTGTCAGACGACTATATCGAGGTTGTGGTTTCAATGGCGAGAAAATACTTTCGGAGACATGTTTTGCATGAAACGAAATGTGGGTAAAGCATTTCGGATGCAAACAATCGAAAATGACAAAAATACCCTCACGTATGTGGCACGTGATGGAGTTAACGCATGAAAGTTAAAAAAGTCTACTCGGGGGGTTATTTTACACGATTTAACAAGTTCGATGGCAAAATTGGTGGAAGTTTCCACTCAGTGGCAAAATTTTCGTTTTGAAAAAGTCGAGGGAAAAAAATTATAGTTTACCCTTTGTTTTATGTAGGTGGTGGTTATGTGGGTACTTCATTTCTTGCATTTTTTAATGGTTAAGTTTAATTTTTTGCTATATATATAAAAGAGTGCAAGTGATTTTTTCACATAAATTATAAAAATAGAATAGTTTGTACATTCAGACATATTCGTAAAAACAAACAGTTTTATATCTATATGATTCAGATTTTCCAGCCACCTCAGACATGATAATCAGATTCAGACACAAAACCTCTTAGAAACAAACAACACCTTAGTCTGTACGTTCTCTTTGAGCGAAAATGTACCATTACGTAATGGTTGTGTTTACGACGCAAGCTAAAGAAGGAAGAAAGAAAAACATGTGCATCTCTTTCACAAATATAATGTATTTTTCGTTTTATGTTTCCTTTTCAAGCTCTTAGTTATTGGCTTTCATCCCGTTTATCGCGAAAGTATGCAACATTTGTAGCGGCTTCCAAATGTTTGCAAAGGAATTGTTCAGGTAGAAAAGTGTTTGAGAGAGGGGTGTGGGTAATATTTAAATCGTATGATATAATGTAACACCCCATTTTGACAAATGGAATATCACATGATAATCATGGCGTGTCATCAAATCATACAAGGTAAATGTTCAAAACATTAAATGACCATAAAAGGAAATACCGGAAACAAACATCGGTAGTCCAACATAAGCTCACACACATGAATATAAGTACTGAAAGGAAAGGACTAAACAATGTCCAAAGAAATAAAATAATGTAATGTACGGAAATGCATAAAGTAAGGAAGGCTAGATAGCTTCCATCCGTATGCACATACTCTCAAGGTACTAAGTGCATCCCTGAGTACTTGCTGTTTGGGAACATGAAAATGAAAACGGCTGAGCAAAATGCCAAGTGAACGGATATATAACATGGTATGAAATGAAATAAACATAATAAGACTAATAGCAGCGGAAATGTATAAGTCCTAGATAACCTGGAATATGTTTATAAACTGGTTTTATAGTTTGAAAAAACTTATGTTTTTAATATGAAAACTGTATTTAATTAGCCAATAGCCTATATAGGTCATGAGGTTCACCTTGCATGAATACATGGAGGGGTGACCTCATCATGCAATTAGAGGGGATGCCTCTAATTAAATTAGTCTGGGTAGGAGGGCTCAACTCCTTGTGAAGGATGTAAGGCACACACCACATTCACCATGAAAATTCTGTAAAAACATGTTACTAGGATGCAACCATACGCCCCACATGATAATATAAATAAATGGCCAAAACTGTAAAGGGACGCCACGAGCAATCACTTCGCCGTGGGGAAGTCATAACACTGGTGCCTCCAGTGTTATGGTTATGGTACCTCCATAACTAGATGACATGGCATGCATGTATATGGCTTAGGCATTTAAAACTAAACATAAGCAATCAAAACATATAAAACAAATACTTGGGGAAAACAGTTGGCTACAAACGGGGAATCCTAATAAGAAAAGAGAGTGTCCATACTGAAGGACGGAATATCCGTACCTTATGTCCAGTGAACGATGAAAGATGAAAAGGATGAAAGTCATACTCCGACTTCACAATTGCTACATAAATCAGGGTCATGTATGAGTTGTCTGATTACTGAGTGTGTCGTTGGTTCTATATGTTCTTAGCTTATTTTATATGTTTTTGTTATGTTTTATTGTTTTAAATGTTATCTTGTATTTGATCATGTTTTACATGTATTCTAATTATGCATTTTCATGTATTCTTGTATTATTATATCCGCTAATATAATAATAAGTAACTTTCTAAAAATAACAGGTTTCCAAAAATAGAAAGTTTTCTAAAAATAGAAAGTTTCCAAAAATAGTAAGTTTCTAAAAATTTAATGTTTTCAAAAATAGTAAGTTTCTAAAAAAGTAAGTTTCCTGAAATAGAAAGTTTCCATAAATTGAAATAAGTTGGATTAATCAGTCTAAAAATATAAGCTAGTGCTTATTAATCATAAGTTATAAGTCATGATAAATTATTAGTAAAGTTTATTAAATACTACTATAGGTTAAAGTGATTATTAATTATTAATGAAATGTATAGTTTAATAATTAATAATATGTCATGATATATTAATAAACTTTACCTTATAACATTTAATTAAATTATGTCATGTTTAGTTTAATTAAGTCTAATAAAATACTTAGGTTATACATATTTTATTAATTTAAATAAAATAACCTAAGTTATGGATTAATTAATTAATTACTAGTTCATGTATCTTAAGTAATATAATCAATTAATTAAACAAATGTCTAAATAAAAATAATTAGGTTAAAACATGTATTATTAATTTAAATAATATAACATAAGTTTATGGTTTTAATTAAATTAAATAGTTAGTCATGTAATTTAATTTAATTAACTTAATAAAATAATTAAATAGAATTTTCCCGAGCCCGAAACCCGAGACCCAAAACCCGAGCACCAACCACCACCAACAGCCGCGGCTGTGGTGGCGGCCAGTCGCTGCACAGCCACCGGCGGCAGCCATGGCTGCTGCTGCGCCGTGGCTTCCCACTGCCAGACCAAGGTTCCCACCGGCTGAAGCTGGTGGTTCCCCCTCACCTCGCCTGCATAGCCACTGTCGGACCAAGGTTCCCCCTGGGGGCCTTGGTCTTCCTACTGTTCGAACAAATCTTAGTTGGGGTCTCGGCTGTGATCAAAAGGGGACACCGAGAGCCTATGGCTCTCGGTTGGTGTGCCGAACCCAAAACCAAAACCAAACACCCTTTTTCCTTGATTAATTATTTACAAAAACATGTTTTTAATTATGTTTTTGAAGATCAAACACTTATGAACATAATTAAATTAAAAGTAATAAAAAGATGAAGGTTTTGATTATACCGTTAGCGTGAATGAATAGAGGTTAGGAACACGAACACAATTACGTATGAATCAAAGATCAAAAACCAAAAACTCTCTCTGTTGTCTCCTTGGAATGCCGTGGCCAAAGAACACCAAAAGGGGGCTAGGGTTTATTTATTTTCTAAAAAAATGTGTTATGGTAAAACCCTTGGAGATTAATGTTTACATGTTAACTTTTAAAACGGGCTGGGCCCCTCTATTCCTTCCCTTGCCGCGGCTACCAAGGCCCAAAACACAAAACCGAAAGTTTTTCATGTTAAGTAATATTGGTGTATGTTCATTGTTTAACATTCGAGATTTAAATATTATGTGTAGAAATGCTAAATCAGATCCGGTGGTCTCACATGGTGGTAAATGGTGGTGGTAGCCATTGTTGGTTTAGAGAGAGAGAGAAGAGAGGTTGAATGTAAAGTGAAAATGTATTCCAAATGAACAAATGACAAGCAACACCCCACCTTGGAAGCTAAGGAGGGGTATATATAGTCACACACACAACCTAAACTTTACAACGAACCTAGTCTAGTCTAAATGCGTGTGACTATGATAACTAATGGGAATTCTTAAATGTCGTCACATAAAGTGAGTTTCCAACAATCTTCCCCCATGGGACGACGTGTAGAATTCCTTACAATATTCTTCCTAACAAGTATAAAATGATTAAGAACAAGATCTTTCAAGAAGCATCCAATGCTGATGAACTCTTCTGAGGCCTTCGTCTTCAAAACGACTCATCTTTAAAGTAACTTGTAGAAGAAATACTGTAACGGCACGAGCTAAGTAACCCATACACTTCTGGTTAAGGAGAAGCTTCTGAATTAGCTTCCCCCTAATTCATGCCACATAAACTTGATGTAGAAGCTTTTTAACTAGCTTCCCCCTAAATCGACAATCCTCGTAAGCAACTTCAAAGCTTTCAATAAAGCTTAGAATAATTAAGCGCACAGCGGAATCTAACAAGCAAATCCCATCATATAATATGATAACGTTGCTAAGAGGGATTGAAGGTAAGGGGTACACCAAGTAGATCAACGACTTCTCTTCTCACGCTTGAATAATTCTTCTGAATTTTTCTTCCCCCTGAGAGTTCAAGTTATGCATACCAGAAAGAATCAAGACATTTCTTCCCCCACATAGTTGAAGAAAGTAAATCAATACCAATTATGAAGCTCAAATACTGAAGTGGACACTTTATCCCATTCATGAAGTTGACATCGTAACACCAGAGTCAATTAAGTCCCGGAAATGCACATGTCTTCTTCCGGAGATGCACCAGAGTCAATTAAGTCCCGGGAATGCATATAAGATAATGATGATGAATAATTGCAACAATCATACAATTCAACCTCGAATCAGTAGTGTACCGTTTGGAGATTGATAACGACACGAGTTAAAACACTGATTTTCTCTGCGGCTATGACAAATGTCATCCCGGAATATCTTCAAATCAAAAGAAGGTATGAAGTTCATCACGTGTACTCGTTGTGCGTTCAATGTGTCTTCTTCTTCCCCCTTGATGGTTTCGAAACTCGGAACCATCAATAAATTATACGCACATGAACCTAAAATCTCGTAAGAATAATAAATAAGCTGAATTATATATTTTGTGAGAATCAGCTGTTGATCGAAAATCTCTTCTCATAAACTCTCCATGGCCACCTTTACCAACCCACTTGAAAGCAATTTGAAGTGACCACTGAAAGAATGAACCAGATACGTCAAACGTGAAACTGAATAAGAATCCTTCGATCTTGTGACTTAAGCTTGCACTATTGTTGAATGAAGAACGGTGTAGAAATCTCTAAGTACTCAATGCATCACTGAAGAAGTCTATAAGCACAACACCTCTTGAAATTATCCACGTCGACTAGGCGCGTGACACTGAGTACAACAATGTAACCCCTTTAAGTGATAGTTATCCGAGTCATCAACCATCCACCCCGAACCCGGAAACCAGATAACCAAGTCTTCATTCTAGGATTAAGCACGAGCAAGTTATCTATTAAAAGATAAAATAAATACACGCCTTCGAAAAATCCGTCTTCAACGTCACGTAATTAATACCCGATCAAACAAAATCTGTAGCCACTAAAAAATCGCCCATTTTTTCTTGGTCTCGTCTCAAATAAATTCTCGTCACATTTGTCACGTCACTTTGTCACGACACGATGTCACCGTTAAATCCCGACAATATTCACAAAATTTTATTCAAAATAATTAATTTTGAAATAAAAATTCGTTTATATTGTGTGTTTAAAAACATACGGCCCAAATACAAGTAGCCCAGTCCAATCTATCAGAATAGAGCCCTTGTTTAAATGGCAATACCAAGCCCATCACTTGTCCATAACCTGGTCCATCACACCAAGTTATAACACTCTTTCCCAACCCTAAACACACGCACAGTTAACATAACCCTAAATCCTCACACCTAGATTACTCCGCCCCTCAAACACACTCCTACCAAACTCCTCACTTAGATATCTCCGTCCCACCAAACATTCTCATCCATTTCTCAAACCAAATCATACATCAAATCTCATCCCAATAATCTATCAATCTTTCACAAAAAAAAGAAAGATCATCAATCTCACTAATACATGAATCACGAAACCTATTTAATCTGATCTTATCCTTAACTGCCTCACCATATAATCAATCCGTCTCAATCATATCAAAACGTTCATATTGATTTGAATCAAGTGGCTTCAAGATCTTAATAAAAGATCTCGGGTAGGTTTAAAATATGGTACATGTGATTTTTGAGGTGTTGTTCATATTAAAAACGAAACCAAGTTTGAATCTAACATAGTTGTTAGGATTCGTTCTTAATATTCGTAAATTAATAAAGGTGTATGCCTGAACAGATGTGATTCGGATTGCATGTGATTGATGTGATGTTTTTCACTCGAATCAAAGATAGAAAATAACATATTTGTTATTGTTCTTTCTTTACTTTCGAATATTAACAAAAGGGTTGAACCCTCCACAGATCTGTGATGATATCAATTTCGTAGTTAAAGATCTTTTAATGATCTCAACATGCATGAATAACACGAAATGGATCTGAGATTGTTTTGATTTATAAGTTTTCTGTTAAAGTGTGATTAATTAGATGGGATAGGAGACGAAGGGATTAGGATAGATTGTAGTGTTGTGGAGGTATAAGGATGGAATGATTTTGAGTTTCAAAACTCAGTGAGTTTACTGAGTCAACTCGGTAATTACTGAGTTGACTCGGTTGTGATGGATTTTTGGTTACATTTTTGGTTCACAAGATTTTATTTTTTTAAAAACAGAGTCCATCGGAATGTTAAAAAAAACAATCCAATCGGAATGTTTAAGCTTCCATCGGAATGTCTTTTAATTTGGTCTCATCGGAATGATTAAGAATATGGTGTTATCGGAATCTTTTTGTGAATCTATCATCAGAATCAAACAATCACCCCCATCGGAATAACCAATCTGAATGACCATCGGAAAGACCGATCGGAATGACCAAATAAATGGTCTAATCGGAATGTCCTACTCGGAATCCCCATCTGAATCCCAATCTGAATGTTCAATCTGAAAAGGGTTTTGAAGGAACCGAAAATGGTGGATCTGCAAACTTTGTCCTTATCTATTTGCATAAACAAGAAAAAATAGAAACCCAGAAACAGTGACCAAATTTGTATGACTTTGACCATGATATTGATGAAACCGAGAGAGTAAATTAATAAGTTGAGACCCCAAAACATGTGACAATTTGGACAGTTTGGACAAAAAATAAGACGTGACAAAAATTTTTTGTGACAAAAAGGACAGAAAATGATATAACGAGACACAAAGAAAAAATTAGACCACCAAATCGAATATACGAACACGATCCAAGGATAGAACCGAGGCTCTGATGCCAAATGTAGAAATGCTAAATCGGATCCGGTGGTCTCACACGGTGGAAATAGGTGGTGGTAGCTATTGTTGGTTTAGAGAGAGAGAGAAGAGAGGTTGAATGTAAAGAGAAAATGTATTCCAAATGAACAAATGACAAGCAACACCCCTCCTTGGAAGCTAAGGAGGGGTATATATAGTCACACACACAACCTAAACTTTACAACGAACCTAGTCTAGTCTAAATGCGTGTGACTATGATAACTAATGTGAATTCTTAAATGTCGTCACATAAAGTGAGTTTCCAACATTATGCAATAATATTTATCGTGCATTTATATATATAGGAATACTTGTAATTTAATGTTCATGACACGTGTTATATTATATAAATGGAAAATTTTATTTTATTCGTATTTTTACGTAGTGTACTATTCATGGTATTTATATGCGGGTTGTACATATAATGTATTTTATGGTACGTTTTAAAAATTGTTTGTTGTTTTTGGTATGTTTTATAAGGATGTTTAGAAATTTAATATCGGGTTTATGGAAAAGGTGCGAATGAATTTTCAGAGGGAATCAGAGCTGCATAACAAGGTAGTTCTGAATTTAAATTCGTTTGTTTTGCCTAATTGAGACCGAATTGGATCGAAGACCGGACTGACCCGGACCGGATCGACCCAGACCGGACTGAACCATTTATGTTCGGTCTCGGTCCAAGGGTTTAGACCAATTCAATCATCGGTCCAATCCAATTTTAATCGATCCGGTCAAATCTGAGTGCGCCGCTCAGCTACAAAACTACAATATATTAAAAAATGCTCGGACGTGAAACTTTACAAAATGCCATTACTAATTTATTTGTGCTTGGAACATGAGCTGGTTAACCATGATATGAAAAATCATGCAATACATGATTTACTGAGATAAGTTGGTTGTTATCTCTTATTAAAGAATGTTACGTACTTATAAGTTTTGTACATATACAAGATTTACATATAAAGTGATTATCGGTCTCGGTCCAAGGTTTTAAACCAATCCGATCATCGGTCCAGTCTAATTTTAATCGGTCCGGTCTAATCTGAATGCGCCGCTCAACTACAAAACTACAATATATTAAAAAATGCTCGGATGTGAAACTTTACAAAATGCTATTACTAATTTATTTATGCTTGGAGCATGAGCTGGTTAACCATGATATGAAAAATTCTGCAATACATGATTTATTGACACAGATAAGTTGGTTGTAATCTCTTATTAAAGAATGTTACGTACTTATAAGTTCTGTACATTTACGAGATTTACATATAAAGTGATTTTTTCTTTGGTTTAAATAGATTGTGTAAAATATAGAAAGTCTAAAATGAAAGGTATTTTTTTTTCTAAATTTATTAAAAAAAATATAAAAAGTTATAAGTTCAATTTAATTTCATATATTTTATTTAAAATTTTAATTACAAAATTTTATTAGTTACTTTTTTTCAAACTTTTTATTTTTAAAAAATTTGACATGGATATTTTTATATCTTTTTTCATCAAATTCATTCATCAAAAAATTTAATAACAAAACAGATTTATTAAAAACTAACAGAAAGTTAATTTTTTCTTAAAAAAGGTTAAAATAAAAATAAATACATTAAGAGAATGATATTTTAGAAAACATTTTTATCTTTACAATATGAAATCTCCGTTTTTCTTTACTATATAAAAACATAAAAAAATCCCTTCAGATTTCCATTCTTAAGTTAGATTGTGATTTTGTCAAAAACAAAAACATTTTACAAACTAAACATTTCTGTATTCAATTTTGACCCTTATTTAAACATTAACACGGCTAAATCTTATTGTGTGATGATAATGCAAACCTCATGATAAAGCGAACATTTAAATATGATCACTTTTTTTATCATTTTAGTACACCAACTTTAGCTAAAGTATGTCATTGTGTGCGTCACATGACCGGCATCACAAACTTAATGTTCACTTAACGTTTAAATACTCTTATAATAACAACAATGATTTATTATGTGATAGCCACTTTTGAAAAAAGAGAACCTTAATCATCAACGAATCCCTTACGTTATCTACACATAATAGCTCGAAGATAATGGCACAATGAACTTACAAAGTTACAATAATATCTTGTGTCTTTGTGTTAGTGGATCTCATCATGAATATGGTGTTATAGATCAATCCCACTTAAAACCCCACTCTATTGTATAGTGCTGGTAGTTGCTTGTATGATTTTCAGTTATGTAGTAGAACCAGAGCAGCCTTGTAAACGATAGAAGATCCTATCATATGAAATGTTGCAACTTGGTTAAAAGCTGAAACTGTTATAAGAGCTCCAGCTGGTTCATTTGGATCTCACGCATATCTCACATGACACTTTCATTTCAAAAAACCCTCTTAATAGGTAAGGTTGGTAAGCCATGGCTCAAGCCATACTCAAAAACGCGAGATAAATCACCCCCCTCTTGTGATGTTTTGAGTTATCGCGCCCTCGTAGCCCATCCATTTATAAAAATATATTTCATAAAAATAAAATTAGACTACATTAAAAAATTATAAAAGTTAAAAAACCTAAAAGCACGAAATACAAAACTTAAAAGTACATTTATTACTCATTTAAGATTAAGCATTTGGATATTTCTTCATTATTTCTTCTTGCTTCTTTCGGATGAAAACGACTTTATTTAACGACAGTGTCTTTGGATCCCAACGTCAGGAACTCTTACTCTCTACACACTTCCTTTTCTTTCTTCGCAATGTAAGCAAATTCCATAACAACACATTTTCACCAATAAACTTGCTGAAACATTTCTGACACAAATCCTGACTTACTTCCACCGGCAATGTTTTAAAAGGCGCGTCTTTGCGGCGTCAAGGCGAGGCAAATGCGTGAGGCGTGGCCTCCACGTTAAGAAATAGACCTTGGCGTC
The DNA here is from genome assembly GCA_025667525.1 of Glebionis coronaria. Taxonomy (NCBI): domain Eukaryota; kingdom Viridiplantae; phylum Streptophyta; class Magnoliopsida; order Asterales; family Asteraceae; genus Glebionis; species Glebionis coronaria. Next base: position 489,997,426 of record CM046877.1, read on the forward strand.
GGCGCTAGGCGTGGCCTGGGACAAGGCGGGAAAAGGCGAGCAAAAGCGGGCAAAAACGCGAGTTTTTTTGAAAGGCTTTGAAAAGTTTCAAATATTTAGGATTTTCACTTGCGTTTACTAATATTTTCAATTTTAGTTAGGATTTATAAATGTTTATAACTTTTATATTTATAAATAAGATATAAAACTAAAAATATATAATTATATATTGCCGCCTTAAGTCACGCGTTAAAAACACCGCACCGCTACGCCTTACGCAAAAGCTCAAGACTTGGACTCGCCGCCACGCCGCGCCTCACACTATCTGGAACCTTGTCCACCGGTGTTCCCCGAAGTTAATTTTTTTTTGTCGGACGTGGTCTTCAGCGGGCCGAGGTCGCGGATCTGGACCGAATAGTTCTTCAAGATTTTCCAAGGCGATCGTCTCGGCCGCGTCCAATTTATAATAACTTATCAAAATATTTCAACTGTGGACGTAATTAAACTTTTTTCCATCAAGTTGTTGAGCGTTCAACTAGTATTTGCATTCACAGCTTTTACGTTGCAAATGATTGTAAATACCGTTGAGTTTTTAGCAATCGCCGTTAATTCGCGACCATTTTCCCGTAATCATATTCTTCGTACGACGATCACACGTGGTACGAGTACGGCGATTGAATTCTTCCACAATTTGGTTCGAAAACGCATCATCGGGTTGGTTATCTTGGATATCAATGTTTTGCAAAACCTCGATCCAATTCTCCGTTAGTAATGTTTCTTCAGCGGTTGCTCAACGGGTGGTAACACGTGGAACCTCCACCTCATCCTCGTCACCGTCGAAATGAATCGATGTTTGGTTTTTCGTTTTGGAACCTTTTGCGGGGCGTTTTCCTTTACTTGTTGATTCTCGAGATTGTGATGCTTTGAATTTTGCTTCTAATTGTGGCGGAGATGTTTCTTCAGCGGTTGATCAGCGGTTGTGATGAAAAGTAGTTTTCTTGAGATGGTTGAAATAGAAAGAATTGCAGTGTGTTGTTTCTTGGATTTTGATGATTTTGAAAGCCGAATTGTGGTTCGTTATGGAAGCCGAGTTGGTAATTCTGATCGGGTGAAAATTGAGATAGGTTAAGAGGATATCATCGCGAGGACCAAATTGAGTTTTGTGACGATGGAGTAGACGGGTTAGATGATTTAGAAGAAGAAGAATATTGTTGTGGGTGGGTGATAAGGAGATAAGTAAAATACCTTTCATTTTGATTTAGAGATATTTTTTTAGAAGAGAAAAAAAGATTGTTGAAATATATTGTAGGTAAAAGTATGTGTTTTAGTGAATAAAAGGGATAATAGAAGTTCTGCAAAAAATAATAATTCTCTTATACAACGGTCGGGAGGAAAAAGTTTTTTTTGTCGTTATTCATGTCATTGGGATGCGAAAGAGTCATTTGGCGAGCATATGGGGTGTGGTGGCGAGTGCTGACGAGGTGCCAATTCCGATTGACGAGAAATGCTCGTTGTGATTCCTAGGGCTCGAAAAGTAAGTTATTAATTCCACAGGGACTTGGGATTCACAAGTTGTGTAACACCCCATTTTGATAAATGGAATATCACAGGATAATTATGACGTGTCATCAAAGCATAAATGACCATAAAGGGAAATACCGGAATCAAACATCGGTAGTCCAACATGTAGAAACTAGAAGGGAGGTTGAATAGTTTCTTAAAATTTACTTGTCAAAAGACGGTTTTCAAAAAGCCTTTTCAGAAACTTAGACTTGAATGATTATGTGAAACCTTATTATACACAATATGAACAAGGTATAGTGCAACTAAACTAATAATCGCAAGTATAAAGAATAATGAATGTAAAGAGATAAGGGAAAGAAATAAAACCAAACACCAAGGATTTATAGTGGTTCGACAACGAAGCTCACTCATCGTCCCAACTCCACTCCTCGAGTACTCCTTACTCAAGAGTTCACTAATCAACAAGCTCCTTAAGGTGGAGAAACCGTACACAACGTTGCTTATCCAATTTCTGACTCTAAGCTAAAAGTCGAGCTCTAATCTTAGCTAGGACCAATCTACACTAGTATACTTTAAGGACCAAGTATAAACCTTAGTACATACACAACTTCCAAATAGATGCAACTACTTGGAACTTTACAACAATGACACAACTATGAATAAATAATATTTGATCTTAAATGGATCTTTGATGTAGATACAACACTTCAAGGATGAAAGTGTTCTTCTCTTTCCACTTGGAGAGGAAGAGATGGGAGAAGAAAGATTCAATTCTAAACAAGTAGTAATCAACCAAATGACCAAGGATTTGAGTCATTTTAGAAGTATGAAAGAATATGGAATTATATGTGCAAAAGAGGTGAAGAGAAAATCTGAGAATGGTCCGTTATTTATAAGACAAGGCTCCAACGGCTATATCTGCCCGCGGTTCTTTATTGCAGCCCGCGGTTCCTTATCGATAAGGAACCGCATAGCAACTTAAGGAACCGCCAGAGTAGACTCCGGTCCTTTTTGTCTTTTAGTGGTATGGTTCGAATCTGGTGATTAAAATATCCTGAAAGGATATTATAAACCAAGATTATTTTTTGCCATTTTCAAATTTTCAAATATTTAATTTAATAAAACATTTTCTAAAAAATAAAGTTTAATAAAAACTTGTCACACTTAATAAAAAGTAAGTTTTAAGAAAAGATTAAATCCTTGATCACTTAATTAGGATGAGTACTGTTTGTACATACCTTAAGTGATAATGGTTGAAATGAAAAATACTTGAACTCAAGAATTCGTTTTTCGTTGTTTTCGTAAATGCTTGTTTTTACATATTGTCGTAATCAAAACAAAGCGAGACCGAAAAATGCAAGTAACGTTTTTAGGAATCATTGAATTAACAATCTACCCCTTTTTGATTTCGACAATACATAAACTCAATCACATGGAAAACAAGATTTTCGAAGACGAGTTTATTTCACTTCTCCCTCTTTGTCGAAGCAAAAAGGTTGCAAAAGTCTTTGTAGAAGAGAAGAAACGGACTTTGCAAATGCTCCCCCTTGGTTCTTACTCCCCCTTGCTTGGGGCACCAAGGAATCAAGATATGGTGACAAGATACATAGAAGGGTTAGTAGAAGAGAAGAAACACTCAACATAATATAGCAAAGGTCACACAAAAAAATAAAAGAGAAGAGACCAAGATCCAAGATAAGTCATGTTAAAAGGAAAATATGAATAAAAGATATAAGGAAACAAAACATACAAAGATGTATGTAAAAAATAAAACATAAAACAAGCCAAAAGCATAAATCTAATCCTAGTTAAACTAGAACTCTAAGATTTGCTTGAACTAGATGTCTTGAAGATAAGCAACCAATGCTTAGATAAAAGATAAGGTAGTAGTCGATGAAGGTGGTGGTGGTTTGGTAGTAATCTCATAGTCATAGGGAAGAGGAGGTTTGACTAAGAGACTTTTGATGTAATTCAACTCCCCATAGATATGATCCATAGAAAGATGTTGATATTGACAACAATGACAATATGTTCCATGATGCATGACATTATCATGTGAAGGAGGAAGAACACTAAAGGGTAGAGGTGGAAGAAAAGACGTTCCACAATCAACATTGTAGAAACTAGAAGGGGGGAGGGGGTTGAATAGTTTCTTATATTTACTTGTTAAAAGATGGTTTTCAAAAAATGCTTTTTCAAAAACTTAGGCTTGAGGAAATATGTGAAATCTTTTTATGCACAATATGAACAATGATAGTGTAACTAAACTAATACTAACTAATGTATATGCACAAAGAATAAAGAATGTAAAGAGTTAAGGCTAAATAAAGATCAAACCAAACACCAAGGATTTATAGTGGTTCGGCAACGAAGCTCACTCCTCGTTCCTACTCCACTCCTCGAGTACTCCTTGCTCGAGAGTTCACTACACAACAAGCTCCGTATGGTGGAGAAAAACGTACACGTTGCTTAACCAATTTCCTACTCTAAGCTAAAAGTCGAGCCCTAATCGTAGCTAGGACCAATCTACACAACTATACTTAGTACATACACAACTTCCAAATAGACACAACTACTTGGATCTTCACAACTATGACACAACAACAAATGTATAAGATTTGATCTTCAAAGGATCTTTGGTGGTGGACTCAACACTTCACAAGGATAGTGTTCCTCTCTTTTCACTTGGAGAGGAAGATATGGATGGGATAGATTCACTTCTAAACAAGTAGTAATCAATCAAATGATCAAGGATTTGAGTGATTTAAGAAGTATGTTTGAATCTTGAAATATATGTGCAAAAGAAGTGAAGAGAAAATCTGAGAATGGTACGGCTATATCTGCCCGCGGTTCCTTATCTCAGCCGGCGGTTCCTTATCGATAAGGAACCGCATAGGCACTACGGAACCGCCGGAGTAGACTCCGCTCCCTTTTTGTCCTTTAATGGTGGAGGTCTTATCTGATTATAAAATATCCTGGAAGAATATTCCAAATCAAAAAAGAATATGCCATTTTCAAATTTTCAAATATTTAATTTAATAAAACATTTTCTTAAAAAGAAAGTTTAATAAAAAACTTGTTACACTTAATAAAAAGTGAGTTTTAAGAAAAGATTAAATCACTTGATCACTTGATTAAGGTTAGTACTTGTTTATTCATACCTTAAGTGAAAATGGGTAAAATGAAAAATACTTGAACTCAAAAATTCGTTTTTCGTTGTTTTCGTAAATGCTTGTTTTTACATATTGTCGTAATCAAAACTAAGCGAGACCGAAAAATGAAAGTAACATTTTTAGGCATTATTGCATTAACAATCCCCCTCTTTTGATTTCAACAATACATAAACTCAATCACACAAAAACAAGATTTTCGAAGATGAGTTTATTCATTTCTCCCCTTTGTCGAAGCAAAAAGGTTGCACAAGTCGGTGTTGAAGAGACGGACTTTGCAAAGACTCCTCCTTGGTGCTTACTCCCCCTTGCTTGGGGCACCGAGGAATCGAGATATGGTGACAAGCTACATAGAAGGGTTAGTTGAACAAAAGAGACAACCAACAAGAGATAGCTATAGGTCACAAAAAAATAAAATAAAAAGAGGAGAAAACACAAAGACTAAGATCCAAGTGAAGTCATGTAAAAAAATCATACAAAGATGTATGAAAAAGGAAACAAGCCAAAAGCATAAATCTAATCCTAGTTAATCTAGAATTCTAAGATTTTCTTGAATTAGGTGTCTTATGGATAAGCAACCAATGCTTATATGAAAGACAATGTAGTGGAGGAAGATGGTGGTGGTGGCTTGGTGGAGATCTCATAATCAAAGTGAAGAGGAGGCTTGATTAAGAGGCTCTTGATGTAGCTCAACTCCTCATAGATGTGTGACATAGCAAGATGTTGATATTGACAACAATGATAAAATGTCCCATGGTGCATGACATTATCATGAGAAGGAGGAAGAACGCTAAAGGGTGGTGGTGGAAGAAAAGATGTTCCACAATCAACATTCTTGGTAGGAGAAATGTGATTAAGAGTGTTCTTGGGTGAATTTGGAATGAAGGTGTTCTTGGTTGAGTTGGGATTGAAAGCAATTGGGGAAAATGGAGGAGAATCAAGGATTTCATTAGGAGACTAAGACATTTTGGGATGTGAAGTATGGCAAAATTCTTATGGTTAAATAGGGAAGGCTCAAGGTATTTTTAGGGTGGTCAAAGGGTTGAAACGAAGATTCCTAAAAGTGTTGGAACAAATTTGGAGTTTCAGAAATACCCGAAAAAGGACCGCGGTTCATATATGGAACCGCCTATAAAGGCGGTTCCTTATCGCTAAGGGACCGCGGTTCATATATGGAACCGCCTACAAAGGCTGTGTTTTGGTGGTGAAGGAAGATTTTCAATTCAGCAAATCTTATTTTTCTAGTCTAACTAATCATAGGGATATGCTTAAAAGCAAAGACAGACAAAGAAAACACATACGAACTCACCAAATAGAGATTTGACCAAAATACATGGATTTTAAAATAAAAATCGATGTAGGAGGTATGTAAGACACGACCTTAAGTCATGACACAATGATCCTCCATGATTCTATGAAAAAGAAGCTAAGAAAAACGTTTTTAGATTGAATTAACAATGTCAAAACATTTCTCGACCATTTTCGAAAGAGACTTTGAGAATTTTGAAAAGGAGAATAGAAGATTTTCTAGAAGACTTTAGGAGAATCAATGACTCAAAGTGATAAAAGACTCAAAATAAAATAAGAGACTCAATAAAAGGAAAGCAAATAAGGAATATGTTCCATTAATCCTAGACCTAGACACAAGTAATTAAAAGGTTCCCTCTTAAGTGGCTTAGTGAAGATGTCGGCTAAGTTATCTTCGAAGGGTACCTTCTCAATCGAAATGTTCCCCTTTTGAACATTATCCCTAAGGAAATGGTGGCGAATTTATATGTGCTTGGTTCGCGAATGTTGCACGGGATTCTTGCTAAGGTCTATAGCACCTTTATTGTCGCACATGATGGGAACATCATCAAGAGAAATCCCGTAATCAACAAGCGCTTGCTTCATCCATAGAGCTTGTTGGCATGCTTTTCCGGCACTCACATACTCGGCTTCTGTGGTGGATATCGCAAGAGCGGTTTGTTTCTTGGAGAACCAAGAAGTTAAACAACAACCCATGAAGGTACAAACTCCACTAGTGCTTTTCTGGTCCACATAGTCTCCCGCGTGATCCGAGTCCGCGTAGACAATGGTTTCAACGTTGGTCCCTTTAGGATACCATAATCCTAAATGTATAGTGCCCCTAATGTATCGGAAGATACGCTTAACCGCTTCAAGGTGAGAGGTTTTGGGAGCCTCTCGGAAGCGAGCACAAAGGCAAACACTAAACATGATATCCGGTCGACTTGCCGTTAGGTACAACAAACTACCAATCATACCTCTATATTTGGTGTTGTCTACCGACTCACAATCATCATCTACAGTGAGTTTAGTATCCGAGGCCATTGGGGTCTTCATTGGTCTAGATTCTTCTAATCCAAATTTTTTTAGCATTTCTTTAGCATACTTAGATTGACTAAAGAAAATACCATCATCCATTTGTTTATTTTGGAGTCCTAAAAAGAAGTTAAGTTCTCCCATCATACTCATTTCAAACTCATCATGCATGATTTTGGCAAAGTCATCACACAATTCTTGACAAGTTGAGCCAAATATAATGTCATCAACATATATTCGCACGATTATGAGGTGAGAACCTTTCTTCTTTGTAAAGAGCGTATTGACTACCATCCCCATAGTATACTCATGTTTAACAAGAAACGCTTTAAGTCTATCATACCAAGCTTTGGGTGCTTGTTTAAGACCATAAAGTGCCTTCTTAAGCTTGTAAACATGATCCGGTTTCTCAAAATCAATGAAGCCGGGAGGTTGAGTCACATATACCTCCTCATTGATCAAACCGTTAAGAAACGCACTCTTTACATCCATTTGTTGAAGCTTAAAGTCTAAGGCACAAGCGTAGGCTAAAAGGATTCTAATGGATTCTAATCTTGCTACCGGGGCATATGTCTCGTCATAATCAATCCCTTCCTGTTGATTATAGCCTTGAGCTACAAGTCTAGCCTTGTTACGAGACACAACACCATTCTCATCTAACTTATTCCTATAGACCCATTTGGTTCCTATAATGGTAGAACTTCTAGGTGGAGGAACAAGTTCCCAAACATCATTAGAAACGATTTGATTCAATTCTTCTTGCATCGCAATGACCCAACTCTCATCCGTCAAAGCTTCTTTAACATTCTTTGGTTCAATCAAGGAGACGAAACAAAAGAAGTTGATTTGGTTTTGGACTTGAGATCTTAGGGTCCTTTGATTTAAGTCTCCAATGATATTATTGAGAGTATGATCCTTAGGCTCCTTAATGTTTACTTCCTTTTCAACACTAAGGTCTTCAACTCCTATTTTTCTAACCTCTTTCGCGTTAACTACTTCTATTTCATCCAAGTCATCATCAACCAATGATGGTGTCTTGTGTAAAGGAGGGGTTTCATCAAAAGTCACGTTAAGTGATTCTTTAATTACGCCCGAGGTTCTATTGAGGACTATGTAGGCTTTGCTAGTTTGGGAATAACCTAAAAAGATACCTTCATAAGACTTTGGGTCGAACTTGGTAAGGTAGTCTATGGTGTTGAGGATAAAGCACTTGCTTCCAAACACCCTAAAGTATTCCAATGAGGGTTTCTTACCTTTAATAATCTCACATGGGGTCTTTCCTAGGAAAGGTCGAATAAGAATTCGGTTGAGAATATAAGTCGATGTGTCCACGACATTGCACCAAACCTTTTGAGGCAAATATTGCTCGTTTAACATCGTCCTACTCATCTCTTGGATGGTCCTATTTTTCCTTTTAACTACCCCATTTGATTGTGGAGTGCGAGGAGCCGAGAAGTTATGGGTAATACCATGAGCTTCACAAAAGGCACCAAATTGCACTTCATTATCAAATTCCCTACCATGATCCGTCCTAATAGAGACAATTGGACATCCTAGTTGATTTTGAATTCTTCGACTAAAGATTTCGAAATGATCGAAAGCTTCATTCTTAGATGCAAAAAATCTAGTCCAAGTGAATCTAGAATAGTCGTCAACTATAACTAGAGTATAAAGCTTACCTCCATAACTCCGTATGGCGGAAGGTCCAAAGAGATCCATATGTAGGAGCTCTAAGCACCGAGAGGTTGAAACCAAATTCTTGGCTTTGTGACTTGAGTGAACTTGCTTTCCAACTTTGCAAGCATCACAAAAGTGACTATCAAACTTCATCTTGGGGAGGTGTCTTACCAACTCCTTAGAGACTAAAGATTGAATTAAACGCATATTAGTGTGACCTAATCTCCTATGCCAAAGAGTAGATCTATCATCTATAGTCGCAAGACATATGTTGTCTTTTGACTTCTTATTGACCTTCATGACATAAAGCTCATGCTTTCTAACACCTTTTCCAATGACCTTTCCATCTTTTACGATTTCACTGTCATGTTCCGAAAAGATGACCTTACACTTACTGTCACAAATTTGACCTATACTTAAAAGGTTAAACCCAAAGTTATCTACGTGCTTAACATTTTCAATGGTCATGGAGTCAAGAGAAACCGTACCTTTGCCAATGATATTACCACATAGACTACTAGCGAATGTGACGTTACCTCCATCATATGCTTTGTAGTGCGAGATCAAACTTCGATTACCCGTCATGTGTTTAGAACAACCACTATCCTTAATCCACTCGTCGGGTTCCAAATCAATTCCCAAGCATATCTAGGTAACAACACACAAGATCAAACATTTAGTCCCCAATATCTCATGGGTCCAAAATTGTTAGTTCCAAACATCCCTTGCATTTGGTTGGGATGCATGAATGGAGGAGAGGTTCCCCATGGGGAATAAAATGGAGCAAGATAACAATTCATATAACCATTTTGTTGTTCATTATTTCTCATAGGTGTATTTGATCTTGGTTTAGAGTTGTGGTCATTCCTTCTAGGTGTTGGAGTTTTACTTCTAGGTCGTGAATTGTTTTGACTATCTCTTCTAGGTTTTGTCGTTCTACTTCTAGGCCTAGACTCACTCCGTACTCTTGGTGGAGTAGTGGATGGTCTTGATAAACTTCTTTTTCCCATTAGAGGTTTACTCAAGGGCTTATAGAACTTATCAACGACATTGTCATCAAGTATGGGTAATTTGACCTTGTTAACAATAAGATGCTTTGGTTGTTCACCTAAATTTGACTTTTCAGAAAGTTCAGGATTTTCAGCAAAACCTCTTTTTGGCCGCGGTTCCTTATCTAGGGCGGCAGTTCCATAGTGATAAGGAACCGCCCCATACAATCTGGGATCGCGTACAGCAGACGATTTTTCTGAAAATCTGACTTGTTTAGCTTCACTAGTTGATGCTTCATTTGAGTTAAAACCTACACCAAGTCTTTACTTAGAATGAATTTGTTTGTTTAACATATCATCAAGAGCACTAGTACCTTTCATGAATTTTTCCAATTTTAATGAAGGTGCTCTTGTGATCTTCATTCTCTAATCTAAGTTTCTCACAACTTAAGCAACCTAAATCAACTTCTTTATTTTTCTCAAGCTTGGCTAATTTCTCCCCAAGTTCATTGATCTCATTTTCAAGCTTAGTTTTGGTTGATTTTAAGGTTTTGTTCTTTTCTATGAATTTAAGGCTAAGTTTGTGTAAATTATCATATTGGCCTTCTAATTCAATATCATCTAAGGTGGAACTATCATTGCTATAATATTCGGTTTCGGAATGTACCTCTTTAGAAGTATGGGCCATAAGACATTTCTCCTCTTTGGGGTTGTCATCAACATTTTCACCGCTACCGCTCCAAGAACCACTAGCGAACGCCGTGTGATTCTTATCGCGTGAAGGCTTTGGACAATCACTAATGAAATGATTTAGATCACCACATCTAAAGCAATTCCTATCACCTTTTTCGTTCTTGGCAAACCGATTCTTTGAGAACGGTTTCTTGTCATTGTTGGGTTTCCTCACGTGTTGACCTCGTCTTTTGAAGAACTTCTTGAAATCTCTCACCGCCAATGCATACTCCTCATCATCGCTATCTAAGGAACTATCATGATCGCTTTGTGCCTTCTTGGCTTTGAGTGCAAGAGACTTCCTTTCACTCTTGGTTTTCACCAATTTCTAGTCCTTCAAAATTATCATCTCATGAACCTTCAAGTTGCCTATGAGTTCATCGAGTGATAAAGTTGAGAGATCTTTCGATTCTTCAATCGCCGTGACTTTTGCTCTCCATTTCGGATGTAAGGCCCTTAGAAACTTCCTAACATTGTTCTTGCTAGAAAAACCTTCATCGAGTGCTTTTAGACTAGTAATAATAGTATTAAATCTAGCAAAAACACTATCAATAGTTTCATCTTCTAAGATGACAAATTGTTCATATTGTTGGACAAGAAGATCGATTTTGCTTTCTTTGACTTGGCTATTACCTTGGTGGGTTACTAAAAGAGTGTTCCAAATATCTTTAGCGGTTTCACACATAAAAATCCTTTCATACTCTTTCTTAGGTAAAGCATTATAAATTACCATTTTAGCCTCATTATTTTTCGAAAGTTTCTTTTTAGTATCGTCATTAGCTTTGTCAAAAGTGACCAATTCTTTTGTTTTAGAAACTTAATTAAATTGATAAGGTAAAAAATCACCGTTGGTAATAACATGCCAAAGATCTAAATCTTTTGATTTCACATAAGTCTCAAATCTATTTTTCCAATAAATAAAACTATCGGTTTCAAAAAGTGGTGGTCTTTGCATAGATTGCCCTTCTAGGTACTTGTTGGAATCCATTGATCGATTCAAGTTCTAAAATATAATATACTTTAAAAATTCTTGAGCAACCTCGCTCTGATACCAATTGTAGAAAATAGAAGGGGGGGGGGGGGGGGTTGAATAGTTTCTTATATTTACTTGTTAAAAGATGGTTTTCAAAAAATCCTTTTTCAAAAACTTAGGCTTGAGGAAATATGTGAAATCTTCTTATGCACAATATGAACAATGATAGTGTAACTAAACTAATACTAACTAATGTATATGCACAAAGAATAAAGAATGTAAAGAGTTAAGGGTAAAGAAAGATCAAACCAAACACCAATGATTTATAGTGGTTCGGCAACGAAGCTCACTCCTCGTTCCTACTCCACTCCTCGAGTACTCCTTACTCGAGAGTTCACTACACAACAAGCTCCTTATGGTGGAGAAAACCTTACACGTTGCTTAACCAATTTCCGACTCTAAGCTAAAAGTCGAGCCCTAATCGTAGCTAGGACCAATCTACACAACTATACTTAGTACATACACAACTTCCAAATAGACACAACGACTTGGATCTTCACAACTATGACACAACAACAAATGTATAAGATTTGATCTTCAAAGAATATTTGGTGGTGGACTCAACACTTCACAAGGATAGTGTTCTTCTCTTTTCACTTGGAGAGGAAGGGATGGATGGGATAGATTCACTTCTAAACAAGTAGTAATCAATCAAATGATCAAGGATTTGAGTAATTTAAGAAGTATGTTTGAATTTGGAAGTATATGTGCAAAAGAGGTGAAGAGAAAATCTGAGAATGGTCCACTATTTATAGGACAAAGGGCCAACGGCTATATCTGCCCGCGGTTCCTTATCTCAGCCGGCGGTTCCTTATCTCAGCCGGCGGTTCCTTATCGATAAGGAACCGCATAGGCACTAGGGAACCGCCGGAGTAGACTCCGCTCCCTTTTTGTCCTTTAGTGGTGGAGGTCTTATCTGATTATAAAATATCCTGAAAGAATATTCCAAATCAAAAAAGAATATGCCATTTTCAAATTTTCAAATATTTAATTTAATAAAACATTTTCTTAAAAAGAAAGTTTAATAAAAAACTTGTCACACTTAATACAAAGTGAGTTTTAAGAAAAGATTAAATCACTTGATCACTTGATTAAGGTTAGTACTTGTTTATTCATACCTTAAGTGAAAATGGGTAAAATGAAAAATACTTGAACTCAAGAATTTGTTTTTCGTTGTTTTCTTAAATGCTTGTTTTTGCATATTGTCGTAATCAAAACTAAGCGAGACCAAAAAATGCAAGTAACTTTTTAAGGCATTATTGCATTAACAAACATTATTAGAAGGAGAAGAAGTGTGATTTTGAGTGTTCTTGGGTGAATTAGGATTGAAAGCAACTGGATAAAATGGATGAGAATCAAGGCTTCCATTTGGAGAATAAGACATTTTGATTTGAGAAAGGATACAAAATGCTTAGGGTTAAATAGAGAAAGCTCAAGATATTTTGAGGTTGGTCAAAGGGTTGAAACAAAGATTCGAAAAACTGTTGGAACAAATTTGGAGTTTCAGAAATACCCGAAATAGGAAGCACTGTACGCGGTTCCTTTTCTCCACCGGTGGTTCCATATCGATATGGAGCCACAGTCTCTATAAAGAACCGCCCACAGTGGGTTGATTTTGGTGATGAGGGAGGATTTTGTAATTCAACAAATCCTATTTTTCTAGTCTAACTAATCATAGAGATATGCTAAAAAAACTAAGATAGACAAAGAAAACACACAAGAACTCATCAAACAAGGTTTTGACCAAAATACATGAATTTTAAAGAAAATCAATGTTGGAGGTGTGTAGAACTAGACAATAAGTCATGACACAATGATCCTCCATAGTTCATTTTTGTTCTTGCTATATTTGAGAGACACATACATATGAATTATATAAGCTCAATATTAATAGCAAGAAGCTATAAAAACGTTTTTAGATTGAATTAACAATGCAAAACATTTCTCGACCATTTTTGAAATAACTTTGAGAATTTTGAAAAAGAGAGGTTTTCCAAAAGAGTTTGTAAGATTCAATGACTCAAAGAAAGAAAAGACTCGAAAGAGAAAAATACTCGATTAATAAAATGTGTAATCAAGGAATATGTTCCATTAAACCTAGACCTAGACGCAAGTAATTAAAAGGTTTCCTCTTAAGTGGCTTAGTGAAGATACCGGCTAAGTTTTCTACCGAGGGCACCTTCTCAATCAAAATGTTCCCCTTTTGAACATTATCCCTAAGGAAATAGTGGCGAATCTCTATGTGCTTGGTTCGCGAATGTTGCACGGGATTCTTGCTAAGGTCTATTGCACCCTTATTATCGCACATGATGGGAACATCATCAAGAGAAATCTCGTAATCAAAAAGCGCTTGCTTCATCCATAGAGCTTGTTGACAAGCTTTATCGGCACTCACATACTCGGCTTCCGTAGTGGATACATCAAGAGCGGTTTGTTTCTTGGAGAACCAAGAAGTTAAACAACAACCCATGAAGGTACAAACTCCACTAGTGCTTTTCCGGTCCACATAGTCTCCCGCATGATCCGAGTCCGCGTAGACAATGGTTTCTACGCCGGTCCCTTTAGGATACCATAATTCTAAATGTATAGTGCCCTTAATGTATCAGAAGATATGCTTAACCGCTTCAAGGTGAGAGGTTTTAGGAGCCTCTTGGAAGCGAGCATAAAGGCAAACACTAAACATGATATCCGGTCCACTTGCCGTTAGGTACAACAAACTACCAATCATACCTCTATATTTGGTGTTGTCTACCGACTCATAATCATCATCTACGGTGAGTTTTGTATCCGAGGCCATATGTGTCTTCATCGGTCTAGAGTCTTCTAATCCAAATTTCTCTAGCATTTCTTTAACATATTTGGATTGATTAAAGAAAATACCATCGTCCATTTGTTTAATTTGGAGTCCTAAGAAGAAGTTAAGTTCTCCCATCATACTCATTTCAAACTCTTCATGCATGATTTTGGCAAAGTCATCACACAATGATTGACAAGTTGAACAAAATTTAATGTCATCAACATATATTTATACGATAATGAGGTGAGAACCTTTCTTCTTTATAAAGAGCGTATTGTCTACCATCCCCATGGTATACTCATGTTTTACAAGAAACACTTTAAGTCTATCATACCAAGCTTTGGGTGCTTATTTGAGACCATAAAGAGCTTTCTTAAGCTTGTAAACATGATCCAGTATCTCAAAATCAATGAATCCGGGAGGTTGAGCCACATATAGCTTCTCATTGATCAAACCATTAAGAAACGCACTCTTTACATCCATTTTTTAAAGCTTAAAGTCTAAGGAACAAGCGCAGGCTAAAAGGATTCTAATGGATTCTAATCTTGCTACGGGTGCGTATGTCTCGTTGATACAAGGCTTTTACCTAGTAAGAAAATATCGTTGTTCCAAGTCTCTTCGAATTGAAAAATGGGTTAACTATGTGACTCAGCTGTCTTTTGGTGAAACAAATAGTTGTGTCGTTGTAGTATATTAAAAGTGCAAAACTTTAAAGTAAAGAGCAGGTAATTTAAAATCTAACTCTAATTTAAAATAAATGACGAGTATTTAAAAGCGTGACGAGAAATTAAATGGGCACTAAAAGTAAATAACGCAAACTTAAATCTATCTTAAATGCAAACTTAAAACGCAACTAAAACTTAAACTAAGGCAAGTCTAAAATAAATCTAAGGCAAGTAAACTTAAAGTGCAACTAAGGAAAAAGGAGGGAAAAGTAAAGCTTGAAAATTAAAGAATTAAAAACAGAAATTAAAAAGAACCTGAAAACAGCTCATCCGGAATAATCCTTCGTTCGGAATAATCACTCATCCGGAATGTCACCTTCGTTCGGAATGATTCTTCTTCACTCGGAATATTAGCCAAAACCCTTGATTCGGAATAAAATGGTCACCCGGAATAAAACCTTGATCCGGAATAAATTCTTTATTCGGAATATGTCACTTATCCGGAATAAATCATTCACTCGGAATGTTAGCTTGATTCGGAACTTCCACTGATTCGGAATGTCTGGCTTGGTTCGGAATGTTTGCTGATCCGAAACAATGTCTTGATTCGGAATAAATTACCTTGATTCGGAATATTCCGAATCAACTCCCTTGATTCGGAATGTCTTGATTCGGAACAATAAATTTTCCGAATGAACACTCCTTGATTCGGAACAATAAATGTTCCGAATGAACTCCACTGATTCGGAATATGTTTCGAATGAACACACCTCTTCCACTGATCCAGAATAAATCCGAATGAACTCCTTCGTTCGGAATAACTTGGATGCTCCGAATGAACAGCTGATCCGGAATGTTGAATCTTCCGAATGAAGACCTTGATTCGGAAGCATTTTTCTAATCAGGAATATTAACTTGGATAGGAACAATCACAACAATCAGTTATTCCGAATGAACTTGTTGATCCGGAATGTACCTGGGAAACAGATGAACAGCGAAGAACAAGGAAAAAGCAAATATACACGAATCTAATCTAAAGTTAGCAAAATCAACCACAATATTAAATCAAACTAATAACAAATAATCAACTAATCATAAACAATCAAACCAAAACAATCAACCTAACAATAATAATCAAACTAATCAAAACCCACTTAATTAAATCAAATAAAACTCAAGAACATAAACATGAACAATAAAGCATAAAGATTAAGATCAAACAAGAAAGGTAGATAGGAGATTAACAAGAAAAAGTAAAGATTGACAAGAATTAAAAAGAAACTTACTTGAAATTAAAGGTATTTAAAGTGCGAGACAATGTATTTAATTTGACATGTATTTAAAGAACAAGTAATTAAAAGGTGGAAGAACTAATTGTCACTATTAGCCAACAAGAGAAAATGAAATCTAATCTAATCTATTTATAGGGGAGATTAGGGAGGTGCTTAGGAAGCTTCCTCCCCTCTTTCTTCTTTCCTTAATTGCATCATTAAGTCCTTAATCTTCTTCAATCTTTTGACTTTAATGACTTTGTCTCGGGATTTCTTTAAACTCTTCTTGAAGTTTCTTCATAAATAAGACTCGAGTTCTTCGGCTTTTAGTAAACTTCCGTCTTTTGACTTTTTCTTCGATAAATCTTCAGAATTGGTCTTGGACTTCCGTTCTTTTTGCACTCTTGATCTTTCGACTTCGTCTTTCGTCTTTTTCTTCGATAAAAGCCCGTGAATGCCCGTGTTTTCTCCCCTTTTCACCTTTTCGTCCTAAATCACAACAAAAACATAAACCACGCATAATTCCGACATTTACGACATTAAATACACGTTTTGGCTCGGTTATTATTGTAGTTAAGTGGTAAAAAGGATGGGTGTTTACACACCTATCAAATACCCTACACTTGACCATTGCAATGTCCTCATGCAATGCATTAGTTACAAAGCACGATTACACTTTTCATCATAATCAATCCACATTGGCCTTTATTAAAGAGATAGAAAACTATAAACATTCAAAGTAAAGAAATCAAAAACATACCTTTGGATTTTGGAAATGTCATGAATAATCATCATCCTCAAGTTTTCACTTTCTCCAAACTAAGCTTAAAAACGAGATCATTGTTATTATAAGTTAGCAAACTAACACGAACTCATGTGGGCCAATTATTCACTTAGACCCCCTTATTCCTAGGTGTATCTCTTATATTTTATTGTTGTCTTGAATGATCACGAGGATGCATTGTTTAATTTATTTCGATAGTTATTTAGGCTGAAAATAAAGTGGGACGATTTAATCAATAGTTAGCTAAAGGACAAAATCTTTTAAAACTGCTTCTCGGGACCTCATAAAGTTCATATCTTGGCATAACTCGCTTCGCGATTTGAGACCTTTCTCGGACCGATATTTGGCAGCGACTTCATACTTCAAATCTTGAGAGACGTTCATGAAATAATGGTCTTCTCTTTATAATAGGAATTTCTTCACTTGAAGTTTTGAGAGATTTTTCATATTTGGACCACGACTTCTTCATTTTTCTCCATTCTTTATTTTGGACTTTGATATAAAACGATCCGCCTCATTTCTGGACTTGGATCTGTTTATCCTCATACCTTGTTAGGGTCTTTTCGGATAGACTTCTCCATGATCTTTACGGGAGTATTTGCTTTTCGTCGTGTGTCTCTATCCTTCATATTGATCTTTGATAAATGATTCTTCACATCACTTTTGGATCTTTAGAAACAAAATGTAGCCCTCATGCCTTGTTAGGGCCTTTTCGGACTCGTCAATCTTCGCATCCCGCTTCAATAAGTTATGCCTTGGCTATTAATGTGATGATTTTACTAGGTTCAATTTAATTCGGTATCTTAACGAATTGATTTCCGGTTCAAAGTACGACTCAATTGTTTTTGGTGAAAAAGAATATTTTTGGTATTTTTAAAATAAATGTGCAAAGACTTTAATGAAAAATGACGTTAAAGTAAATCTAACTCTAAGGCAAAGTAAACGGTAAGTATTTAAAAGCGTGACAAAAAGTAAATGGGCACTTAAAATAAATAACGCAAACTTAAATCTAACTACAGGCAAACTTAAAACACAACTAAAACTTAAACTAAGGCAAGACTTAAAAATAAATCTAAGGAAAGAAAACTTAAAGTGCGATTAAGTAAAGAGGCGGGAAAAATAAAGCTTGAAAATTAAAAACAGAAAAATAAAAACTGAAATTAAAAAGAACCTTAAAACAGCTCATCCGGAATAATTCTTCGCTCAGAATAAACATTCATCCGGAATGTCACCTTCGTTCGGAATGTTCTTCTTCACTCGGAATATTTTCCAAAACCCTTGATCCGGAATAAATCGTTTATCCGGAATATGTCACTTATCCGGAATAAAGTCTTGATTCGGAATACTTAAGCTTGATCCAGAATAATGCCTTGATCCGGAATATTATCCTTGCTGATCCTTGATCCGGAATGTTGAAGATTCCGGATGAAGTCTTTGATCCGGAATAATTAATTATTCCGAATAAAATTCTTTGATCCGGAATGTCTCCTTGGTTCGGAATGTTCTGCTGATTCGGAATGTTCTGTTGATCCGGAATGTGGACTTGATCCAGAATAAAAGGCTGATCCGGAATGTTTGGTATTCCGGATGAAATGCTTGATCCGGAATAATAAATTATTCCGAATAAGCACTACTGATCCGGAATGTCTAATATTCCGGATGAACAACCCTTGATCCGGAATAACCAAGAAACACACCTTGATTCGGAACAACTTCTTTGATCCGGAATAAACCTGGAGAACAGTAACAGAACAAGCGAAGAACAAGGAACAAGGAACAAGAAAAAGCTACGAATCTAATCACAATCAATCAAAATAAACCAAAAGATTAAGCAAAACTAACCAATAAACATCTACTAATCATAAACAAACAATCCAAAACAATCAAACTAACAAATATAACCAAAATAATTAAAACCCACTTAAATCAAATCAATAAAATAAGAACATGAACATGAACAATAAAGATAAAGATTAAAGATCAAATAAAGAAAGGTAGATAGGAGATTGACAATAAAAATAAAGATTGACAAGAATTAAAAGGAAACTTACTTGAAATTAAAGGAATTTAAGGTGCAAGACAAGTATTTAAATTTGACAATTAAGTAAATGACATGTATTTAAATGTGCAAGGAAATTAAAATGGAAGAACTAGTGTCACTCTAGCCAACAAAAATTAAATGAATCTAATCTAATCTATTTATAGGGGAGGATTAGGGAGTGCTTAGGAAGCTTCCTCCCCTCTTTCTTCTTTTCCTTAATTGCATGCTTTAGTCCTTGATCTTCTTAATCCTTTGTTAATCTTCTTAATACTTGGACTTTTTAATGACTTTGTCTCGGGATTTATTTAAACTTGTCTTGGCATTTCTTCATAAATAAGACTTGAGTTCTTTGACTTTTTAGTAAACTTCCGTCTTTTGACTTTTTCTTCGATAAATCTTCAGAATTGGTCTTGGACTTCCGTTCTTTTTGCACTCTTGACTTCTTGACTTCGTCTTTCGTCTTTTTCTTCGATAAAATCCCGTGAATGCCCGTGTTTTATCCACTTTTCACCTTTTCGTCCTAAATCACAACAAAAACACAAACCACGCATAATTCTGACATAAATGACATAAATACACGTTTTGGCTCGGTTATTATTGTAATTAAGTGGTAAAAAGGATGGGTGTTTACACACCTATCAAATCCCCTACACTTGACCATTGCAATGTCCTCATGCAATGCATTAGTTACAAAACACGTTTACACTTTTCATCACAATCAATCCACCTTGGTCTTTATTAAAGAGATAGAAAATAACAAAACAAGTAAAGAAATCAAAATCATACCTTCGGGTTTTTGAAATGTTATGAATGATCATCATCCTCAAGTTTTCACTTTCTCCAAACCAAGCTTAAAAACGAGATCATTGTTATTATAAGTTAGCAAACTAACACGAACTCATGTGGGCCAATTATTCACTTAGACTCCCTTATTCCTAGGGGTATCTCTTATATTTTATTATTGTCTTGAATGATCACGAGGATGCATTGTTGACTTATTTCGATAGTTATTTAGGCCGAAAATAAAGTGATCGATTTAATCAATAGTTAGCTAAAGGACAAAATCTTTTAAAACTGCTTCTCGGGACCTCATAAAGTTCATATCTCGGCATAACTCGCTTCGCGATTTGAGACCTTTCTTGGACCGATATTTGGCAACGACTTCATACTTCAAACCTTGAGAGATGTTCATGAAATAATGGCCTTCTCTTCGTAATAGGAATTTCTTCACTTGAAGTTTTGAGAGATTCTTCATAAATGGACCACGACATCTTCATTTTTCTCTAATCTTTATTTTGGACTTTGATATACAACGATCCGCCTCCTTTTTGGACTTGGATCTATTTATCCTCATACCTTGTTAGGGCCTTTTTGGATACACTTCTCCATGATCTTTTGGGGAGTTTTTGCTTTTCGTCATGTGTCTCGATCCTTCATATTGATCTTTGATAAATGATTCTTCACATCACTTGGGATCTTTAGCAACAAAATATAGCCCCTCATGCCTTGTTAGGGCCTTTTCGGTCTCGCCAATCTTCGCATCCCGCTTCAATAAGTTATGCCTTGGCTATGAACTCTAATCCATACCGAGCAACTTTGAAACGATCTTGGGCTAGAAGCTAAGTAACTTTTCAAATCGTACAACCTTATTTATTGCAGATAAATTTATTAACAAGCGATGGGAGAATAGGCTTATAATTAACTCACATAAATTCACGAAAGAATACCAAACTTATAATTGGCTCTATCATCTCTCATTCTCCACAGTTTAAAATCTCAAGGAATGAGACTCGTGGATGCTTAGCCTATTAAATCAAAGTTTTGGGTTTTCGAGTCGCCTATAGGATCTTGCAAATTCTTAGACTCTTTCAAGTTTTAGAATTCGCATTTTAAAGTTCCCTTGATAAACGACTCTCTAGGATCAATTATAGGAACTTGCGAAAAGTTCTTGTTCTTAACCCGTGAGAGTTAAGACTTTCGCGTTTTATAGCTTCCTATATAAACGCCTAGCAAAACTTGACTTAAACACGTTAAGGATACTAGCTAGAGTAAACTTAGATAAGTAAACTCGGGTTGAGTCAAAAGATTCACAACGTTTGAAAATGAAAACCACTTTATTAAAATTTATTCTAGTAAAGAAAGAAAATAACTATACAAAGGGAAAAACTAATAGGCCAAAATAGATCAAAAATTTTGAAAAATGTCGGAAAAATTGATTTTCCGGTTAAAATGAGGACAAATACAAGGAAAAGACCACTTAACTTCGATAGAAGTCCCCCCTACACTTAACATAAACATTGTCCTCAATGTTTAAGCATGTGGGAGTAAACTCCCCTACACTTAGGACATTGTGAATGTTGTTTAAATCTCGCTAAGGAAGAGACAACTAACGAGATTCCTATTTTAATATTAAGAAATATAGAATAGTGAATCGAAAAAAGTTTAGGATAGAACCGGGAAAATGGGAACACGGAATCACGGTTCGTCAAAAATCATCAAGAGTGGATCATTGAGCGCTCGAATCCCTGAATAGTAGAAGAGAGGAAATAGCAAACACCAACGGGTCTCACCCTACACTTATGGTAAAGAAAGCGAAAAGATAGATACATGGGTTGCCTCCCAAGAAGCGCTTGATTTTTGTTCACCGAGTCGTGAGCCTGACTCGACCTTGATCATCATAGGAAGAAGCATGAAACATATCCACCGGGATCAAAGACATAGTTTTCGTCCATCAAATAGCACAAGCTTAAGGCGAACAAGGCAAGCCAAATAAGAGTAGGCAAGGTTCCCTTAAGCAAAGATGGAGCATGGTGGAAGCAAGGGTGAAGTGGTGCAAGCAGATTTTGTTGTCCCATATATTTGTGATTGATTAAGCAATGAAGAGAGAAAGAAAATAGATGAAGAAGAGATGAATTCCTAGAGAGAGAAAGTAGTGAGAGAAAGTAGAGAGAAGATGATTAACTTGGTGAGATTAGATTAGAGAAAAGAATTTGTTACAAATGACCATCCACCCTCCTAACATGCTAGGAGGGTAGTATATATAGTCCACCCACATGCGGGCTTTAATGGACTATATATTGGGCCGGGCTTGTCTTTTGGACTTTAATTAGTTTAAATCCAAGCCCGTGAATCACGACTAAATAACTACTTATTACAACGTTCTAATAAATATTACAATAGAAACTATGACCAAACATTCTTGTTTGACTCAATATTTTGAGGCTAACAATCTCCCCCAATGTGAGGTCATTCCTCTTTGATATTTGGATTCCAATGGAGATTTATGAATTTCGTCATAAATGAGTCTTGAACGTGTAACAGTAGTTTTGTTCCTTCATGCTGTGATCTTTGAGCCTTTGTCGTTGTCTTTCGACTTTGTCTTTAAGTCTTGAGATCTTCAAATCATTCTTGACTTGTCTTTGCCATCTTGTGATCTTGTGTCTTTATCCACATGCTCACACTATCAATTGTTGGATAAGTCTTTGGGCATGAATATGTGGTTATGAATCTTTGACTTTGCTGAGTACACCGTGACGCCACCTTCTCGAGACAAAACATAGACACAGACTGAATGGCTTTGACATTCGTCCTAAATCGGTAGCGTTTTACCTCCGGTAGGTGAAGACCGTTATACGATATAAATATCGTACCTGTGATCAGGTAGATTCAATTAAAAATATCCTTGACAGGGTTTCGCGGCTGTACTAGCCGTTCTCTTTACTCGACCGTCTCAAAGCAAGACTGCGAACATAAAGAGTGAATCAATTGGATAGATATCCGCTTGATTAAAGTCGTCAATTCAAATTCCCGGAACAAGTTTGATTCATTAAGAATCTTACCATTGTTGCTTTCCAGTTGACACAAGTTTGATTCATGAGAATCTCACAAGTTACCTACCGTAGCGCTGTTTGATGTTGACGCTAGAAGGATTTCCATTCGTCATTGTGAATATTAATGAATATCACTCTGAATGTTCTGGCAAGACCATAAAGATATTGCGTAGAAACCTGAAACGAGTTTGAATCAATTCAGAATCAAACCACTGTTGCTTTTCAGTTTTACATATGTTCAATTTATAAAGAATCTTGCATATGACCTACCGCAGTGCTGTTTGATGTTAACACTGGAAGGATTTCCACTCATCATTGTGAATACTAAGTAGTATCACTCTGAGTGTTCTAGCAATATCACAAGGATATAGCGTAGGACTCTCTTGATCTTCATCCGTGTGTCTTAACGAGATTTTATTGATCTCTTGGCTCTAGACTCGATTTGTGCACTTTTAGTGGTCGGAGGCTGGAGCAGATGCCACCTATTCAATATCAACAATCTCGGAGTGAGAAAGTCAATAGAAGTCGTGTTGATCTCCGTGACAATAAAACAAACTTCTTTTGAGAGAAGTCTGAGTAGCTAGGAAAGGGTTGTGCTTCACATCATTGGGTCCATGATGAGTTTGTCTTCATGATGAGTTGACCCGGTCTCTGCCTAAGTTGTATGGAGGGATTCTTTCTTTAGACCCTTTATCCTTACATTTATTTTTCATTCTTCAACCCCTTCAATGCTTATCAAGACATCATTACTAGCACCTTGTTGTGATTGTTCCAGTGCTAGCATTAGTACTTAGTCGGCATTCTGCTACGTTCACATTCTACTCCATCTTTCCTAAGGACTTCTAATAATCTATTGGATTGTCCCTGGGAAGATCCCTCCGGTTCTGGTTGGATCATAGGTCTTAAACCTAACCACCCTTTTGAAACCAATAACGTCGTGAATTAAAGATGTTGTGGGTATTTGATCGTAACCATGAAAACCACTTTAAATTCTAACAAAGTGTTTGAAAAACATTTAACTCCTTGCTAGTTTTGTCGTTTCAGAAAAACTCCCCCTTCACATGTGCATTTAAATGCGAAAGAATTTAAGTAAACATTTTGCACATGTGGGTAAGAGTTAACGTGCTTGAGTCTAAAGATCACATTTTAATCACATTTTCTCCCCCTATCTCTAATATATAAAATCTTTTGATATTAGAGATACCAAATTTGATTAAAATATATTTTTAAAAAATAGTCTTGAAATCTCTGGGAGAAAGATGTGTTAATCTTTTGCATGAAGTTAAAATGCTCCCCCTCAAAAATTGATCCAATTGAATTGTCATTGTGAGGATATGATCCACATTTCGCTTTTTGAGGATGGGAGTTGTTGAACACACAATTTTTGAAAGATTTTGAATATCATTGAGAAATTCTTGAAAAAATTGTGTTCAACGCTTTTTGAAAAATCAATTCTTTTTGTCGAAAAGGTTTTTCTTAAGCATAAACTTGAGTTCATAGACTTTGAATGTCTTGACGAATCCACTCAAGTGTAAGAAGATTTAACTTCTTTTGCTAAGGGTAAGAGCACTGAATCGTACACTCCCCCGTGAATATAGTTGCGGGTTGCAATCTGAAAGTGATTACAAACCATTGTGTTGAGCTCAAAACGTTGAATGTTTTGTGACAAGCTCAACCCGAGATAGATTGCTCTACCCGTTGTTGGAAATATTGTCCAAAATAGACAATTTCCTGTTGAAAAGATAGAAATGACATGTTTTGAAAAATATTTACAACTTTCATTCGAGCTTTATGTACACACCCGTGTCGTTATTGAGCGACATTTCTAGGTACGTCCATATTATCGATACTGAAAGACATGTCGAGAAGAATATTTTTGGATTATCAAAGATTTTTTAATTTTGTATTTTGCTTTTTGATTAATATTTACAGGTAGATGTTTGATAGATGAATCAAGCAGGCTTCTTTGCCAGAACCTCCAGTTCTGCTGGAGTCAAACATCTCATACCAATTTGCCTAACTAGATACGCAAACCTCTCTTTCGAAAGAGCTTTTGTAAACAAGTCAGCTAATTGGTAATCAGTTCCAACAAAGTATAATTCAACAATACCTTTTTCAACTTGTTCCTTAATGAAGTGATATCGGACATCAATGTGCTTCGTGCGGGAATGTTGAACCGGATTGCAAGAGATGGCTATGGCCGACTTTGAGTCACAGTACATAGGTACTTTATCAAAATGGAAGCCATAATCTGTGAGTTGTGTTCTCATCCAAAGAACTTGAGCACAACACGCAGATAGAGACACATACTCCGCTTCGGCTGATGAAAGTGACGTGCAATCCTGCTTCTTGGAAGACCATCCCACAATCTTGTCTTGACCTAGAAATTGTGCACCACCAGAAGTACTTTTACGTGTATCAAGACACCCTGCATGATCAGAATCTGAATAGGCCGCTAGAAAGAAACCGGTTTCCCTCGGATACCAGAGTCCCATGTGAATGGTATTCTTAAGGTACCGAAAGATCCGTTTAACCTCCTTGATGTGCTTTTCAGTGGGTCGTGCTTGATATCGTGCACAATAACACGTAGCATGATGAATATCAGGTCTGCTTGCTGTCAAGTACATGAGGGACCCGATCATGGAACGATATCTTGTTTGATCTATGGGTAATCCCTCCAAATCAGCATCTAGGGATGTGGCTGATAATGGTGTCCCAACGGGGTCACATGATGTCATACCATGCTTTGTGATTATCTCTTGACAATACTTAGCTTGGTTAATGAATATACCACTTGGGGATTGGTGAACTTGAATTCCTAGAAAGAATTTTAGTTCGCCCATCATAGACATTTAAAATCTGCTGTGCATTACTTTCTCAAACCATTTTGAAAGTTTTGGGTTTGTAGACCCGAAAATAATGTCATCAACATAAATTTGCACAAGCAAAATGTCATCCCCATATTTATAAGTGAAAAAAGTTAAATCAATGGAACCTTTTGAGAAACCTTTGGAGACCAGAATCTTCGAGAGTTCGTCGTACCACGCCCTTGGAGCTTGCTTGAGTCCATAAAGTGCTTTGTGGAGACGATACACCTTGTCAGGATAATGAGGATTGACGAATCCTTCCGGCTGCGTGACATAGACTTCTTCCTTCAAAGGGCCGTTAAGAAACGCCGTCTTTACGTCCATTTGATAGACAATGAATCCCTTATGTGCCGCATAAGCAAGAAAAATCCTGACCGCTTCCATACGAGCTACTGGTGCAAATGATTCTTCAAAATCAATACCCTCTTTCTGTCCATACCCATTAGCCACTAGTCTAGATTTATTCTTGATGATCGTGTTCTCTTTATCCATCTTGTTTTTCCAGATCCATCGAAGATTTAATGGTGTTACATCGTATGGTCTGCCAACAAGTTCCCAGACTTTAAGTCTTTCAAATTGTTGAAGTTCATCCGTCATCGATTCAATCCAAGCATGATCAGCTAACGCTTCTTTGATGTTTTTCGGTTCAGCTGAGCTCACGGCGAGTGCGAACATACAAACATCGGCATCGGTGTTAAGCTGTCGTCTTGTGCGAACGGGCTGTGAAGGGTTTCCAATGACATGAACCAAAGGATGATCGCGTGTCCAATGATGTGTTGAAGGATGTCGTTGATAGAAAGTATGCATATTTGACGGATCAACATGGCGAGTAGAAGACTCTCCAGTTTCGTGTACCGGTGTACCGAATGGGTTGATGAATTCGTCTTCGTCAGATAATGCATTGTCTGCTTGATTTGTGTTCTCTGGAGCAATGACAGTAGTTGTGGATGTTGTAGGATCGATTGTTGAAGTGATATTTTGAGGAGGTAAATCTGCAGCAACCCGTGTTGAAGTAGATGAAGTTGTATCCATTTGTTGACGATGATCGGTATCATCATTCATATCATGAGTGACAGCGGAAGACTTCGATACAACTTGTTTCTCCCCCGTGAAATATTCATCATACATTGGTCCATATAACATTTCCAACTCTTCAATTGTCGTGTCGACTGTCATATCAGCTCTAGGAACATTTTTTGGAACCAGCGTTGAACTTGACGGTTCATTGCTGTGGTCTTGAGTTTCGAGTTCCGTGCGGTTGTGAACGGAAGTCGTTTGTCGTTGTGGATCGGGACTTAAACTGTTTTGTTCAAGTGCCATTTCTTGTAATTCATCAAATCGGATGTGAATAGTCTCGACAATCAATTTTGTTCTCTTGTTGTATACTCTATATCCCTTTGACTGAGTTGCATATCCCACAAGAATACATGCATCACCTTTCTCTTTCATCTTATCCAAATTTTCACCATCTCGAATAATGTAGCAAGTACATCCAAAAACATGAAGGTGTTTGAGTGAAGGTTTTCGATCATGAATTATGTGATATGGTGTCTTTTCATGTCTTGGGATAATTAAGGAACGGTTTTGTGTATAGCATGCGGTTGACACAGCTTCGGTCCAAAAGTACAGTGGAAGTTTTGAAGCGGATAATAATGTTCGAGCAGCTTCAACCAAAGTACGGTTTCGTCTTTCAACAACGCCGTTTTGTTCGGGTGTTCGAGCAATGGATGTTTCATGTTCAATCCCTTCGGCTTCAAAATACTTTCTCAGATTTGAATTCAAAAATTTTGTACCTCTGTCAGTACGAACCACTTTAACTTGAGCCTGAAGACCACGTTGTATCAATTTAAGGAAGTTGATGAGAACGTCGGGTGTTTCATCCTTGGACCTCAAGAAGTGAGTCCATGTGTACCTTGAGTAATCATCGACAATTACCAGAATATATTTCTTTCCATTGATACTCTGAACACGCATGGGACCACATAGATCCATGTGAAGAAGATCTAACCGTCCTTTAGAGCTTGGTGTGGTCTTTGTTTTGAAGCTACTTCGTTTAGCTTTACAAAGTTCACAAGAAGAACAAAGATGATCTTTGATGAATTTCAAGCTTGGAAGGCCTCTCACAATATCTTTCTTGGAAAGCAAGTTAATGGTATCAAAGTTGAGATGAGAAAGACGTTGATGCCATAACCATGCTTGAGTCGTTGAAGCTTTAGCCATGAAGCAAATTGGAGTTGATGAAGTTGTGTCTTGAAGTGAAATTGTGTAAAGATCAGTACCCCGTGTACCGGTAAGTAAGTCATTCCCATCATAATCACGAACAAAACATGTCTTCTTTCTGAAAGCAACTTCCAAATCCGCATCACAGAATTGACCAACCGAGAAAAGATTGTGATTGAGCCCTTCGACGTAGTATACCCTTTTAATCGTAATATTTCCCTGAACCAAATCTCCATATCCTAGGATCGGTGCAAATTGATCATTTCCGAATCGGACCGTACCCAGGAACTTCTCCACGAAGTTAATTAGAAGCTTGAGATTCCCCGTCATGTGCTTCGTGCATCCGGAGTCCAGTATGAAGAGAATTATTTGTATCACCTGCAGAAGAGTTAGAACACGATGGAGCATTTGCTAAATTGGATACCACAGTAGTTGTGATAGTAGAATCATTAGTGTCCTTATCAACATTTAAAGGCAAACTAACACTCGTTTTCACATTTTCTGTCCTAACTTTAGGCATCCATTTATATCCGGGAGGACATTGATTAGCAAACCACCATTTCCAAGACTTACTGGCAGACTCATATAATTCCTTAAATTTGCTTCTAGGATTCTTAGTGGTGGAGTATGATGCATTACTTTTCTTAGTGGGGGTGGCACCAGAATGGTTCATCTTACGTTTGGGTTTAATAGCTCTAATAGGCATCGCAACTTGCTTCTTAGTTCTAGTATCTACGCCTTTGACTTTATTCATAGCACACATAGAATGATTAGCATTAGCACACTTGCCACATTTGACACAAACAAATTTCGCATTCATAGCATTCAAATCATTCACAGCATTCAAATCGTCATTACAAGCGATAACAGACTTTTTATTCTTAAAAACATTCAAATTCCTAGGGTGTTCTTCTACTTGCTTCATCTTCCCTTGATTCTTGTGTTTCCAGACCTTATCATTCACTTGAGTGCTCTTAAGCTGAGGCCGGCTAACACTAGTAGTGGAGACTATTCCTGTAGTAGAAGACACACGAATATTAGTGTTTCTAGAAGTCTGAGGCGAGTGAGTATCTTTGTTTGTGGGCTTCGTGGACATTCTATACATCCCTGGTTTAATCATATTATTGTGCTTAACGCTTGGTGCTATAGGATTCCTTATAGGTTGAGCTTGTGGTAACCTTTCCTTTCCATCCATCTTGGGGGCAAACACAGGTTTTGCAAACGAGGAATTAGATAAAGCAGATGGTTTTCCCAAGATAGAGGATCTATTCTCTTTAGAGGCATTGGGTTGTCTAACAACATTTTTCTTAATGCTAGGTTCCACAATTTTCCCACCCATTTTGGCAATGAGTTTCTGCAACTCTGCTGTCGCTCTGTCCCTGTCTTGTAATTGAGCTTTCAACCCTTTAATTTCCAAATTCTGTTCATTCATTTCTCGAAATGTTTGGGAAAGTTTTTCTTGCAATTTATTATCATGTGGAAAACGACCAACGTCTTTTTGCAAAGCAAGTTCAAGTGAATGACAATGTTTTTGAAGGAAATCAGTTTTGTGTTGAAGTAACTCAAAAGCCTTTTTGTCAACATTTTCTTTAAGTTTCGAAAGCTCAATTTCAAGACGTTCACATTCTTTGAGCTTATCAAGATATTGGCATGCAACTTCAGAATATTCATCAATATCAGCACAAGATGTAAAATAAGCATACATAACATCTTTAGAAACGCATTCTTGCAATAGTAAATCATATTCATTTGAGAAATCAGACTTCTCCATTTGAAGATCATCAATGTGTTTCTTAATAGATTCAACATATTTTAAATCATCAAACATTTCAGTTCGAATGAACTCCTCAAGTTGAAGAACAAATTCTTTAATCAACGCCGTGTTTGGAATTAAGAGTTCTTTGACAAGCAAGGTAATATCGTGAGGAATCGGACGTGTCCACTCAGCATTTTCGTGTTTTGCCCAGTCTCTTTCAACAATAGATTTAACATTATCTATGTGATGTTTAAGAATACCTAATGTTTTCCTACTCTTGCTTTTAGATTCATCTAAAGGGAGGTAGTTTATGTATTTGTAAACATTAGATTTCTTAGGGGCAAATGCTTTCTTCCATTGAATTCTCTTTTGTTTGCATTCAAGGAACACTTCCTCACGAGTTTTCTGAGTTTGTTTATTGAAAAGGCCATAAAGACTATTATCATAAGCATAATTATATGGTTTCACAAACTCCTTATTAACAAGTGGTTGACTATCATCATCCCAAAGGGCAGTCTCTTCACTATCGGCACTTACAGGCATGCAATCAAGATCGGTCCTTTCAGTCTCATCAAGATAGAGACACGGGTTCACAGCTTGAGCTTTAGCAAGGTACTCAGGGCTTGCAAAGCTAGCTTGACCCTTAAACATCGATGGAGGTGCTAGCATTCTTACGGATTGAATAGAATCATGCGTTTTATAAACAACGTTCTTCAAAAAGTCGACTTGTGCTTCTAGTTTTGTAACTTTTTCGGTTTCTTTATCATATCTACTTTTGAAGTCTTGTTTTAACGCATCTACCTCTTGTTTCTTATCCTCTAGAATTTTAGCAGAATCAGTAGTGGTCATAGAGAGCTTTTGTTCAAGTTCATTAACTTTGGTATTGGCAAGGTACGTTTTTTGACGTTCATCCATTAAGAAAACATTATATTGACGCTTCTCTTTAGCTAATAACTCAAGAGTTGTATTATATTTGTTTTCAAAATCGTCCTTTT
The DNA here is from genome assembly GCA_025667525.1 of Glebionis coronaria. Lineage (NCBI taxonomy): Eukaryota > Viridiplantae > Streptophyta > Magnoliopsida > Asterales > Asteraceae > Glebionis > Glebionis coronaria. Next base: position 490,028,078 of record CM046877.1, read on the forward strand.
GGTTTTTTAACGCACTTCCCTTGTACCCCTCAAGCTCTTTGGTTTTCTGAAGGAGCTCATCTCTATAGGTTTCAGTCATCTCAGTAGATTTGATAAGAGCAGCTTTGCATTCTTCAAAGCTTTGAGTGAGCGTAGCGTTTGCCTTCTTTAATTGCTTTTGACTCTTTTTATTTTCAGTGACATCTTTTTGTAAAGTAGCAATTAAATTAGCAAGCGCAATACGTTCCTCTTCATCATATTCATTTGCATGTTGATCATCCTCAGACTCATTATTGCACATGTCTGATGAATCGGGTGTGGTATTGCTATCAACCGTTTCCATCATACACGTGTCATTAATGGCATTGGGTAGATCACTATGCTCAAGAATATCACCAAACACATTATATTTATCAGTAGTGTGTACCTTATCAATTGGCTCAGTGTCAAAGATAGGGCTATTGTCATCTTCAGTGACTTTGAGAACTTCTTCAACCTTTGCCATGTACGAGTAATGTGCATCAAGCTCTTGATCAGAATCTTCATCATCAGTATCATCAAGCATGGCTCCTTCCTCAGCTGACAATTTAACCCCTGCTTCCATCTTTTTGCATAGCAACATCTTTTCCTTGTGATAGCTGGAGTCTCTAACCCTTTTCAGCTTCCTGCATTCCTTTGCCATATGCCCATAACCTTGGCAATTAAAACATTGAATCCCGCTTTGCTGAACCACTTGACTTCCAACCGTTTCCCTATTCCCAATAGCAGCAGCAATCCTCTGAGTATCATACTTTGCAGTTTGTCGATCATATCTTGCAGAACCCTCAACATGCGTTGGATTATGTCGATCATACCTAGAAGGACTTTCACCACGTCGACGTGTGTCATACCTTGGAGGACTCTCAACATATCGGTTCTTTGTGTTAGATGATGTGCGAAGATTGTTGTTGGTGGGTTTGTAGATTTTCTTGTAAGTATTCATTATGTAAGCAATTTGTTGTTTCATCTCTCGGTTCTTTTGAGCTTGGTCTTCATCACTATCTTCTTCAGATGATGACTCAGATGGTGGTGATGGTGCTCTTGGCGCTTTACCTCGAGATTTTGTGGAAGATGAAGACTTAGATGATGTGGAATATCGTGGTGAGGATGATGTATTGGAGTATGGATTAGGAGCACGAGAGTGAGGATCTTGAACATGTTGAGTGGTAGTCAGTAAATCAAGTGGATTAGCCGTCTTGGCAACACGTTCAGTTCGAATCTCATTTGCTTCATTCTGAAATTGCTTCAAGATGTCAAAGAGTCGATGATATGAGACCTCGTCTAACTTTTCTTGTTGTTTCACCAAAGTGACGAATCGTGTCCACTCGGGTTGAAGTTGTTGAAGAAATTGAACGTTGACTTGCATGGTGGAGACTTGCAGATTATTTCTTGTCATGTCATTCATCATCTTATAATACCTGGAGTAGTAAGAGTCAATTGATTCTCCATCCCTTGAAGTAAACTTGCCAAAATTCCAAAACAAGTTTGTTTTGACATCTTGTTTGTTGAGTGATTCTTCTTGTTGCAAGCGTTCAATAGCAGTCCACATTTCATGTGCTGTCGGGCATGCATCAACCGTGGAGTAAATATCATCTCCAATCCCACTTAAAACCATATAGATGTCTTCCTTCTCCGCATCATGCCAAGCACAATTTTCAGTTGTGAGATCAGCTCTTGTTTCATCACGTTCACTTGCAGGTATTGGATCAGTAGTATCTGTGGCTGCTCTTGGAGGAATTGAGATCTTCTTGAATATATATGGTCCATGAGTAATACATTTCCTCAAGGCATCACCATTAGGTCTTGTGTTAAGGTATCGTATGAAACGTGATTGCCATTGAGCATACCGACCAGATACAAGCATTGGTGGTCTCTCTTTGTTACCCGCCACCATTATGTTGTTGTTCGTCACACGATATTCGGCAGTAGAATCCATCTCAATATTCTCTGAAATGATGAAGTGAATATGGATCTTAAGTAGATTTGTTGTGATTGTTGTTGTGGTTTAGATTCCGAAAATTACAATTTTTCTCCAGTCCGACAATAAATTCTCCAGTCCGACAAAAACGGTAGACCAAAAAATTTTGTATCGCCAATTTTTGAAATTGAGCTAGAAATGTCCTAAAACTAGTATAGAAAAAATTTGAATTTACTTGACGGAAAAATTTTAACTCTTTTTTTTTTTCTTTTTTTTTTGATCTTCGTGGAAACGATATTCCGAAACTAGTCTAGATGGTGGCTAAGTCTAAAAAATACTCAAACAAAATTTAGCAAAACACATCATCGGAATCACTTATCGGAATCATGATCGGAATGTTAAATCGGAATACAATCGGAATGTTGTCATCGGAATGTACTAATCGGAATCACTTATCGGAATGTCCCCTAATCGGAATACAATCGGAATGATGTCATCGGAATGTACTAATCGGAATCCTTGTCGGAATGATCTAATCGGAATAAGCTTGTCGGAATGTGCAATTAGAATGATGATCGGAAAGCTGATCGGAATGCAAATCGGAATATTTTGTCCAATCGGAATGATGATCGGAAAGCTGGTCGAATGTGTAAACCCTTTTCCGATGATACTGATCGGAATCCCAATCGGAATCTATAATCCCTTTTCCGATTACACCAATCGGAATAATAGTGCTGTTACGAGATTTTGGGGTAAAAAAATGAATTTTTCGACAAGAAATCCGCGATTTTAACCAACCAAATGCGACCAAATCCCTACCACAGCTATGTAGAAGATTTATATCAAGATTTAGAGCATAGAAACACAAAAAGAATCTTGAATTCGAGATGATTATAAGAGAAAATCACACGAACCAAGTAAAATCAACAACGAATCACAAAACTACCCCATGGCGATTGATACCAAATGTTGTCCCATATATTTGTGATTGATTAAGCAATGAAGAGAGAAAGAAAATAGATGAAGAAGAGATGAATTCCTAGAGAGAGAAAGTAGTGAGAGAAAGTAGAGAGAAGATGATTAACTTGGTGAGATTAGATTAGAGAAAAGAATTTGTTACAAATGACCATCCACCCTCCTAACATGCTAGGAGGGTAGTATATATAGTCCACCCACATGCGGGCTTTAATGGACTATATATTGGGCCGGGCTTGTCTTTTGGACTTTAATTAGTTTAAATCCAAGCCCGTGAACCACGACTAAATAACTACTTATTACAACGTTCTAATAAATATTACAATAGAAACCTATGACCGAACATTCTTGTTTGACTCAATATTTTGAGGCTAACAGATTTCCATAAGTTCCAAAGATATTTCCTTTTATTTCATCAGATGGATACGGAGATGGCTGAAGAATATCGATACCGGGGTCGAACACCTTTTCCTTTAAGGGAAAATAGCACTCAGGCTCAGCAGAATTTGAAGATGATCCGCGAAGAAAATGCACAACCTCGTCCTCAGAAGGTGGACAAAGAGGTGTTAAATCATACGTGTTGCAGATGTTGGTGTCGGCCGGTTGCTTCTCCTTTGAAAGAATTTTCTTCAAATCCAAAGTAGGATTAAGACCATAATCATCAAAATCTAAAGGAGGGGCATCACTCTCATGAGGGAATTAAGTATTGAGAATAGTTGAAAAGTCTTCCTCAAATGAGTAGTCATCCAAAGTAGGCTCAAGTGATGGCGGAGGATCTTCACGATGTGAAGAATCACTCGAAAGAGTATCGGCCTCATCAAAATCATCATAAATGGGCATGTCGGGATACTCGGAGGTAAGATCATCATAATCATCTGAATCTGAGCTAGAATCATCATCATAAGCATCAAAGATCAGTGGAGAATCATAAATGGGTGAAGGTTCCAAATTGGAGAGAGAATCATCCACATCATTTTGAAAAGGTGGATTATCGATGCAAGACTCGAATAGAGGATTGTTGTAGATGACAAAATCATCGATCACATTAATCATATTCGCAGATTCTCGTCCATAGGATGTGCTTGTAAGCTTTCCCATTTTAAACACTTGTGCATCATTCCCGACTCTTAAGATGAGCTCGCCTTCGGCAACATCAACTAGAGCTCGTCCGGTTCTCAAGAATGGCCGACCAAGTATTAAAGGAATACGAGGGTCCATTTCATAATCAACAACGACAAAGTCGACCGGGAAAGTAAATGTGCCAACTTTAATGAACACATCTTCGGCAATACCAACGGGGTAAGCGAGAGTGCGATTTGCAAGTTCAAGAGTCATCTTTGTTGGAGTAAGGTCGGGTAATGATAGTGTTTTCCAAACACTTAAGGGCATCAAATTTATACTGGCCCCGAGATCAGCTAGGGCAGTAAATTCTTCAGTTTTGTTAAAAATGCAAGGCAACACAAAACGACCGGGATCTCCAAGTTTTTCCGGAAGTTCTTTAAGAATAACTGCAGAACAGTTTTCATTTAAGCGTGTGTTGGCGAGCTCAATCAGCTTCTCCTTCTTGTTAAGAAATTCCTTGAATGCTTTGACAAATTTCGTCATGTGGACAAGTGCTTCAACAAGGCTAATGTTGAAATTTATTTGAGAGATCATCTTCAAAAAATTCGACACTTGAGCGTCATCCTTGGTGTGCATTTTGATCTTGCCTAAGAGAGATGGATAAGGAATGCTGGGGTTGGGTGGTGGAGGAGTAGAAGGTGAAGGTTGAGTTGGTGGAGGTTGAGATGTTGAAGGGTTCTTCTTGGGGACATCGTCATGACGAGGCGGAGACGGTAATGGTGTACTAATACTAGGTGTGGGAGGAGTAGGGATAAATGGTGGTGGAGGAGGTGTAGATGATGGGGGCGGGATAGGTGTCCCTACTATGGTTACTCCACTACGGGTAATAATAGCACTCACATTCGCTCGCGGATTGGTGACGGTGTTTGAAGGTAGAAAACTCGAAGAAGAGGGTTGAGTAGTGGGCAAGAAACTAGCCAGCATATTCTTCAAATCATTCGTTTGATTGCTGAAGGAGGATTGAATATTATCTCGAAGCTCGGATCTAATGTCATTCCCTTGCTTGGTGATATCTCCTTTCAAATTGATAATTTGGCTCTGTAGATTCTTGATTTGCCCTCCTTGGGTTCTCATTAATGCTTCAACATCTGGATTGATGGGTGGGGCTTGTTGAGCGGGTGGGTGATAAGGATTAGAAGCTCTAGGTGGGATTTGGTTGCTTCTATTTTAGTTGTTGTTGGGGTTTTAGTTTTGAGGAGAAAAACCGGGTGAAAGGTAGTTGTTTGACCGGTAACTCAGCAAATTTCTATCCCCTTGAGGTCGAGCTTGGTAATTTTCCGGTGAATAATTACCATAAGCTGCATACACATTTTCTGGATTTCCTTGAGTAGAAGGACAATCAGTGTATGAGTGTGGACCGCCGCATGTTTCACAAGGATTGGCAAACACTTTTACTTGTTGTTGGTTTGTAGCGAGAATCAAGATATTTTTGTTCATTTCGGTCATCATGCGGGTGAATTCGGTCATATCGGGGTTTGCTGAAGTAGAAGAAACATTGACTCTCGGGTTGTTCCTTGAAGAAGCGGAGGAATCCCAGTTTTTGTGATGAGTAGTCATGTTTTCAATAAGCTCTCTACACTCCTCGGGTCTCCTTTTCATAAATGTGCCACCGGCGGTTGCATTAATCGTATCACGATCACGAAAAGTCAATCCGTTGTAGAAAGTATCAATTAAGGTCACAGGGAGTATGTTGTGGTTTGGGCAACGATCGATCAAAACATTATATCTTTCCCAAGAATCAAAGAGAGATTCATCGGGTTCTTGCATGAAACCGCTGATTTGATTGCAAAGGCTCGTGACCATGGATGGTGGAAAGTAGCGCGAAAAAAAGCGTTGAGTCATGTCATCCCAAGTATGAATGGAATTCTTCAGGAGACGATCAAACCATTTCTTGGCGTGGTGTGATAAAGTATGTGGGAAGAGTTGTAGGCAAAGAAAATCTATTGTGGCATCGGGCAACTTCATGCTTTGAGTGATTGTAATGAATTTGTCGAGGTGTTTGTTGGCATCATCATCAGGCATTCCGGCGAATGGATTTGTTTGCACTTGCTGAATCATGTGGTGCTTCAACGAAAACTCTGGAGCCGCGATTTGCATCGGCGCAATCGGTCCTCCTCGTCCAAACATGGTAGGTTGACAAAGCTCCTCCATTGTCCGAAGATCGGGCTGTGGAAGAACATTGTTGTTGTTATTAAGGTGCGGTGGATTATTGTTGTTGTTAACACCTGCCATACTTAAATCTTCAGGAGTCTCGGGCTCCTTATAAGTAGAAGATCTAGTATGCATACACCTACAAAGGCAAAAGAAAAAGAAACCAAACACAAAGAGAATATATATACACAATAAAGATAAAATCTTTTTGGATTTTTGAAATTTTTAATTTTTATGGATTTTTAACAATTTTTAATTTTTATGGGTTTTTGGAAATTTTTAAGCAAGAAAATAACGCTCACAAGTGAACGGATCCCAAAAAGCAACGCGTCTTTCACTATTAAACCGTTAATCTTTACGAAAAGAGCCGGCAGCGGCGCCATTTTAATGTGATGATTTTACTAGGTTCAATTTAATTCGGTATCTTAACGAATTGATTTCCGGTTCAAAGTACGACTCAATTGTTTTTGGTGAAAAAGAATATTTTTGGTTGTTTTAAAATAAATGTGCAAAGACTTTAATGAAAAATGACGTTAAAGTAAATCTAACTCTAAGGCAAAGTAAATGGCAAGTATTTAAAAGTGTGACAAAAAGTAAATGGGCACTTAAAATAAATAACGCAAACTTAAATCTAACTAAAGGCAAACTTAAAACGCAACTAAAACTTAAACTAAGGCAAGACTTAAAAATAAATCTAAGGCAAGCAAACTTAAAGTGCGATTAAGTAAAGAGGCAGGAAAAATAAAGCTTGAAAATTAAAAACAAAAAATTAAAAACTGAAATTAAAAAGAACCTGAAAACCGCTCATCCGGAATAATTCTTCGCTCAGAATAAACATTCATATGGAATGTCACCTTCGTTCGGAATGTTCTTCTTCACTCGGAATATTAACCAAAACCCTTGATCCGGAATAAATCCTTTATCCGGAATATGTCACTTATCCGGAATAAAGTCTTGATTCGGAATACTTAAGCTTGATCCGGAATAATGCCTTGATCTGGAATATTATCCTTGCTGGTCCTTGATCCGGAATGTTGAAGATTCCGGATGAAGTCTTTGATCCGAAATAATTAATTATTCCGAATAAAATTCTTTGATCCGGAATGTCTCCTTGATTCGGAATGTTCTGCTGATTCAGAATGTTCTGTTGATCCGGAATGTGGACTTGATCCGGAATAAAAGGCTGATCCGGAATGTTTGGTATTCCGGATGAAATGCTTGATCCGGATGAAATGCTTGATCCTGAATAATAAATTATTCCGAATAAGCACTACTGATCCGGAATGTCTAATATTCCGGATGAACAACCCTTGATCCGGAATAACCAAGAAACACACCTTGATTCTGAACAACTTCTTTGATCCGGAATAAACCTGGAAACAGTAACAGAACAAGCGAAGAACAAGGAACAAGAAAAAGCTACGAATCTAATCACAATCAATCAAAATAAACCAAAAGATTAAGCAAAACTTACCAATAAACATCTACTAATCATAAACAAACAATCAAAAACAATCAAACTAACAAATATAACCAAAATAATTAAAACCCACTTAAATCAAATCAATAAAATAAGAACATGAACATGAACAATAAAGATAAAGATTAAAGATCAAATAAAGAAAGGTAGATAGGAGATTGACAATAAAAATAAAGCTTGACAAGAATTAAAAGGAAACTCACTTGAAATTAAAGGAATTTAAGGTGCAAGACAAGTATTTAAATTTGACAATTAAGTAAATGACATGTATTTAAATGTGCAAGGAAATTAAAATGGAAGAACTAGTGTCACTCTAGCCAACAAAAATGAAATGAATCTAATCTAATCTCTTTATAGGGGAAGATTAGGGAGTGCTCAGGAAGCTTCATCCCCTCTTTCTTCTTTTCCTTAATTGCATGCTTTAGTCCTTGATCTTCTTAATCCTTTGTTAATCTTCTTAATACTTGGACTTTTTAATGACTTTGTCTCGGGATTTCTTTAAAATTGTCTTGGCATTTCTTCATAAATAAGACTTGAGTTCTTCGACTTTTTAGTAAACTTCCGTCTTTTGACTTTTTCTTCGATAAATCTTCAGAATTGGTCTTGGACTTCCGTTCTTTTTGCACTCTTGACTTCTTGACTTCGTCTTTCGTGTTTTTCTTCGATAAAAGCCCGTGAATGCCCGTGTTTTCTCCACTTTTCACCTTTTCGTCCTAAATCACAACAAAAACACAAACCACGCATAATTCCGACATAAATGACATAAAATACACGTTTTGGCTCGGTTATTATTGTAATTAAGTGGTAAAAAGGATGGGTGTTTACACACCTATCAGCTATGAACTATAATCCATACCGAACAACTTTTAAACGATCTTGGGCTAGAAGTTAAGTAACTTTTCAAATCGTACAACCTTATTTATTGCAGATAAATTTATTAGCAAGCGATAGGAGAATAGGCTCATAATTAACTCACATAAATTAACGAAAGAATACCAAACTTATAGTTGACTCTATCATCTCTCGTTCTCCACAGTTTAAAATCTCAAGGAATGAGACTCGTGGATACTTAGCCTATTAAATCAAAGTTTTGGGTTTTCGAGTCGCCTATAGGATCTGGCAAACTCTTAGACTTTTTCAAGTTTAGAAATCGCATTTTAAAGTTCCCTTGATAAACGACTCTCTAGGATCAGTTATAGGAACTTGCAAAAAGTTCTTGTTCTTAACCTGTGAGAGTTAAGACTTTCGCGTTTTATAGCTCCCTATATAAAAGCCTAGCAAAACTTGACTTAAACACGTTAAGGATACTAGTTAGAGTAAACTTAGATAAGTAAACTCGGGTTGAGTCAAAAGATTCACAACGTTTGAAAATTAAAACCACTTTATTAAAATTTATTCTAGTAAAGAAAGAGAATAACTATACAAAGGTAAAAAAACTAATAGGCCAAAATAGATCAAAAATTTTGAAAAATGTCGAAAATTTGATTTTCCGGTTAAAATGAAGACAAATACAAGGAAAAGACCACTTAACTTCGATAGAAAGCCCCCCTACACTTAATATAAACATTGTCCTCAATGTTTAAGCATGTGGGAGTAAAATCCCCTACACTTAGGACATTGTGCACTTTGTTTAAATCTTGCTAAGGAAAAGACAACTAACAAGATTCCTATTTTAATATTGGGAAATATAAAATAGTGAATCGAAAAGAGTTTAGGATAGAACCGGGAAGAAGGGAACACGGAATCATGGGTCGTCAAAAATCATTAAGAATGGATCATTGAGCGCTCGAATCCCTGAATATGAGAAGAGAGGAAATAACAAACACCAACGGGTCTCCCCTACACTTAGGATATAGAAAGCTAAAAGATAGATACATGGGTTGCCTCCCAAGAAGCGCTTGATTTTTGTTCACCGAGTCGTGAGCCTGACTCGACCTTGATTAACATAGGAAGAAGCATGAAACATATCCACCGGGATCAAATACATAGTTTTCGTCCATCAAATAGCACAAGCTTAAGGCGAACAAGGCAAGCCAAAGAAGAATAGGCAAGGTTCCCTTAAGCAAAGACGGAGCATGGTGGGAGCAAGGGTGAAGAGGTGCAAGCAGATTTCCATAAGTTCCAAAGATGTTTCCTTTTATTTCATCAGACGGATACTGAGATGGCTGCATAATATCGATACCGGGGTCGAACACCTTTTCCTTTAGGGGAAAATAGCACTCAGGCTTAGCAGAATGTTAAGAAGATCCGCGAAGAAAATGCACAACCTCGTCCTCAGAAGGTGGACAAATAGGTGTCAAATCATACGTGCTGCGGATGTTGGTGTCGTCCGGTTGCTTCTCCTTTGAAAGAATTTTCTTCAAATCCAAAGTATTCTAAAAGAGGAGCATCACTCTCATGAGGGAAGTATGTATTGAGAAAAGTAGAGAAGTCTTCCTAAAATGAGTAGTCATCCAAAGTAGGATCAAGTGATGGCGGAGGATCTTCATCATGAGAAGAATCACTCGAAAGAGTATCGGCCTCATCAAAATCATCATAAGTGGGCATGTCGAGATACTCGGAAGTAAAGTCATCATAATCATCTCCATCGAAGCTAGAATCATCATCATAAGCATCAAAGATCGGTGGAGAATCATATATGGGAGAAGGTTCCAAATTGGGGAGAGAAGCATCCACATCATCTTGAAAAAGTGGATTATCATTGCAAGACTCGAATAGAGGATTGTTGTAGATGAAAAAATCATCGAGCACATTAATCATATTTGCTGATTCTCGGCCTCCAAAGGATTTGCTTGTAAGCTTCCCCATTTCAAACACTTGTGCATCATCCCTGTAGAATCTTGATAACCTATGAATCTATGAAGTGGGTTGATGTTTTCTAGAGAGAGAAACTAGAGAGAGAAAGTGAGAGAAAAACTATGTGTATTTTATTAAGTGGAAAACACAAATGAACAACAACCACCCCTTTCCAAGGAGGAAAGGGGTATTTATACTTCCAAGTCATATGTGGACTTGGGCCGGCCCATGACAAGCCCATGAACCGGTTCTTACTTAACTAAATAAGTAACTATAAACTACGAGCTATTACAACATTAATAATATTGTGGAGTGACCGATACTTCTAATATACACAAAAACGTATTTCTAACAATCTCCCCCTAAGGGAGGTCACTCCACGTTACAAAGTTCTAAACCTAGCATACTATACTAAGTCTTCGTTCTTTAGCTCGTAGTCTTTTCTTCTTTTCTTTCTTTTGTTGTGAATATGTTGGTTTGATCTTTTTGGCTTTGGCTTGAGAGCATTGCTCTTTTGGCCTTTCACGTGCGATCTTTGCCTTCTTGTGAAACTTGCCTCCTCGTGACTCCATGTTCCACACGCTTATGTCTTTTTGTTGAATTCTCGAAAGCTTCAGAGTTTGGTACAGCGGAAGACTTTATCTTGTACTTTCTTGAATTTTTGCTGAACTTTGATGCAGAAAAACATAAGCATGTGGGAACGACTTCTACAGGTACACCGCAACACCACCGTCTTCACTGGTACACAGCAACGCCACCGTCTTCAACAGGTACACAGCAACGTCACCGTCTTTAACAGGTACACAGCAACGACACGAATAAAATGGCTTTGAACATTTTATTCTAATTCGGTAGCATTTTACCTCCGGTCGGTGAAGACCGTTGGACGATATTAGATATCGTACCCGTGACGGGTAGTTTCAATTAAGTAACTTCCTGACAGGATTTCGCGGGTAAACCCGTTCTCTTTATTCGACCGTCCAAAGCTGACTGCGAACATAAAGAGTGAATCACTTGGATAAATTATCCTTGTGATTTGAAGCCGTCAATTCATGAAACCTGGAACAAGTGAATTTCAATTAAGATTTTCACCATCGTAGCTTTCCAGTTGTCACGAGCTCAATTCATAAAGAATCTTGCACGTCACCTACCAAGTGCTGTTTGATGTTAACACTAGAAGGATTTCCACTCGTCACTGTGATCAATAAAGAGTCACTCTGAGTGTTCTGGCAAGATCATATGATAATGCGTAGAGGCCTGGAACGAGTTTAAGTTCAATTAAGAATTAAACCACTGTTTCCTTCCAGTTTTTCACAAGATTGGTTCTAAAAGAACCGCACGTGTAACCTACCATGAGCTTGTTTGATGTTGGCTCAAGCAGGATTTCCATCTTCATTGTAATACTTACGTATTACTCGGATGTTCTGGCAATATCACAGGAATATTGCGTAGGACTCATGAAAATCTCTTACTTTTCACAGTGTGTGAGAAAGCAAGGAATAAATGGAAAGTTTCCTAATGAGACTTTTGATGATCTCTTGGCTCTAGACTCGATAGTGCGTTTTGATTTAGTGAGCGATGGCTGGAGAGGAGTGCCACCTTTTCACTACCAGTCTATTCGGAGTGAATAAACCAATAGATAACGTGTTGATCTCCGTGTGATTAAAACAAATACCTTTTGAGAGATATTTGAGTTAGCTGGGAAGGGTTGTGCATTGCATCACTGGGTCCATGATGTCTTTCTTCAATACCGAGAATCATTAACAAAAATGATCTCAATAGCATATGTATTGACCCGGTTTCTGCCTTAAGTTGTAAGGAGGGCTTCTTTCTTTACACCCTTTATCTTTACAATTCTTTTTTATTCTTCAACCCCTTCAATGCTTACCAATACGTCATCACTAGCACCTTGTTGTGATTGTTCCAGTGCTAGCTTAAGTACTTGGTCGGCATTCAGCTACGTTCACAATCTTTCTCCAACTTTCCTAGGACTTCTAATTCTATCTAGGGAATTGTCCTTGGGAAGATTCCATCGGTTCTGATGAATCATTGGACTAAACCTATTCCTACCACCCTTTTGTCACCACATTCGTCGTGAATTAAGCGTGTTTTGGGAAGGAATTGCCACCATGAAAAATCATTGAAAATCACCTAAAGTACTTGTGATATTGAAATCAAAAGTTTCGTACCTTAGGTGTTTTTGATCATCAAAAACGCTCCCCCTTAATACGTGCTTTACACATATTAAGTTGGATAATCGTTAAGTCTTTTTCATCTTTTAGCTAAGTATCATTTAAATCTCCTTAATCCCATTTTCTCCCCTTATCCAAAATGTTAACCATTAATATTTGGGATATTGAATGGATTAACCGGTCTTTGGGTAAAAATGAAATCGATGTTTGGCCATAGAACATGTTCATGCTCCCCCTTAAAGTAATAAGGGATAGTTGTAGTGCTTTAGTATGATATATTTTGAAAAATTTAGAATCTCGTGAGAAATTCTTGAAAAATTATCATACCTTAACACTACATCAAGCCGTACAAGCACAATATTCACAAATATACATATTCACAATTGAAAACCAATATAAAGTGGACCTGAAATGTACGACCCATTAAATGGATCGTGCAGTAGCTTGTGGTGCACTAAATATGGTCTACCACCAACGAATCTTTTCAAGCTCCTCATCAATCTACGTTCACGGAGCTTTTGATCGATCTTCTTGATCACATACTTCGCCATCTGCCGATAACCCTGATGCCAATCCTCAGTCATCTCTGGCAAAGTCCCACCTGAATTGAGATGATCCAACTTTCCTCTGACGTAGATGAGAGTCCCATCACTGTACTTATAAAGCTCACCCACCCTCATAAATTTCATCAATCCTCGACTATTCAAGTAGAAAATCCCACAATTTGGAACAGAAATGCCGGTATAGGGACATCTGTTGACATGTTGAGGTAACACTTGATTCACTGGACGGGTTAGGTTAAGCTTCCTCTGGTAACTTTCGACTCCCAACTGAAGATCTTCAACTCGTTTCTTGATAACAACGCTTCGTGTGAACATACGAAGTGCTGTATTCAAGGCAATGAGGTCTTCACGAGGAATATGTGTGAGTTGATCACGGGTCATCAGAAGCAACATATCTTCAATATCCTCAAGACGAATGATAGAAAAATCTCCCTGCTGGATTTTGTATTCTCTGTCATCCTCCCTTTTCAAACGAATCTCCGTCACATGATAATAGCCATTCTTGGCTTCAGTTTTCAGCCCTAAAATACTGGAGATGCGGATATCGGATCTAACATTGCTTCCAGAATTGACTAGGCAGCAACCCCTGTACGCCCTTCGGACTCGTTCGTCCCAATGAGATGCACCTATGACAGCATACATATCATAATTACGAGTTACTCTTGGGACCCAGAGTCTGTTTACCTTTTCCTCGATCCAGGGCATTGTCCCCCAGTTGGCAGCTTTCAGCAAGGTCAAGGAGGTTGCGTACGTTGATGAACCCTTCAGAAGATACTCAAGATCATAGGTAACAAAGAAGTCGAGAGCCATCTGATTATCTTGAGTAGGATCAAGTGGAGGTGGAGCTCTTTCTGAATCATGAAGACCTGGCCGTTAAACGGTATTCAGAGCTTTCAGGATCTCATCAGCATAGTACTCGAACTCCATTCGGGTTAACCTGGTTTTGGCGCGAAGTCTTTTATCCTTAAGTGCTTTCTTCACCAAAGACGGAGTAACCGAAGTCTTATACTCATGAGCAAGAAATGCACACAAGTCAATCGGACTACGGATACGGAGATATAGAACATCTCTGTCAGCATCCGTGATTGGATCATATTGCGCCGCTGCCGTGATCCAAGCCTGTGGCGGTGCAGTCTCGTCAATCTCCAACGTGTCTGCCCAGTCTCATGTGCTTGGTTCAGGAACCGTAGATTGTTGTGCTTGTTGTAGAGGAGTGGAAACGCGAACATCTGCTGGTTCTGATTCAGGAATCTCGGCGGTGTCATGAACGGGTGAGTGTTGTGCAGCTTCAGGTTCCGTTACTGATTCTGCAATCACAGGAGCAACAACAACAGGACTAATAGGGTTAGTGGTAACAGGTATAGATACAGCAATAGAAGTACCGGGAATCGATGAAGCTGTAGTAGCATTCACATCGTGGCACCACTTAGATCGTCTTGATTCCGTTGATGTTGATTTGTCCTTCTGCGCTGCATCTTTCTTGGACTTGGTTCCAGACTTAGCAGGTTTCTTGGAGCTGGTAACCTTATCTCCCTCTTTTGGCTGTTTACCCCCATCATCATCCTCATCGTTATCCTCATTGCTCCCCCTAGCACTCTCCTCATTACCATCACCACCATCATCGCCATCGTCATCATCATCATCATCATCATCCTCATCCTCATCATCATCACCATCATCGTCATCTTCATCATCCTTTTCTTCTTCTTCTTCTTCTCCACCTTCATCTTCACCAGTACCCTCTTCTTCTTCACTTTCTTCCCTTTCTTCCTCAGGTAGAATGTGGTATGGTACCACACTTCTAAACGTTTTAAATAGCCTATCATCCTCCATGATAGCGTCATTCAGGGATTTGTAGAGAGCCCGTTGAATCCTAGATTTATCAAACGATCCAAGTTCCCTCATTTGAGCTTTCAAGATCTTCTTCAATTCAAAATCCGTCAAGTCATAAGCAATTTTGTAGGCTGATTCAGAAGGATTGGATGACTTGATCATCAAATTATCAGCCGCGAGTGTCTTCAACTCATCACGCAGTTTTGGCATAATAGATTCAACGGATTCTTTTACTCTCTCTTCAACAGAAGCTTCAAGTGCTTCTTTCTGCTCCTTGTATCTATCCCTCATCGCTTGAAGTCTAGTGATACGTGCAGCATGCTTATCAGCCTCAACCTGTTTAACCTGAGCTAGTTCTTCTGCATGAGCTTTTCGCGTCAATTCCATATCTGCAGCGAACTTAGCAAGCATCTCTTCTTGGGCTTTCCTAGATGCTTCTTCACTTTGAACTCGTCTATGTAGCTCTTGGCGAAGTTCATCCATTTCTCTTTTGTGATTATCCGTATGTTTATCCAACATTTCGGCCATCACCAATGCAGCCATTGTAGATGTTGCGGAGCTGCTCTGGGTTGAATGAAGAGGCTCGGTTGTGACCACGGTACTAAGGATGGGAGTTATTGGTGGTGGAAGGAATGGTGTTGAAGCCGGTCTGGTTGGTAAGGGTTGTATTGGTGGAGGTTGAGTTGCTAAAGGTTGAGTCACTAACGGTTGAGTAGACACCATGATTGTTGGAGCACCAGACTCCTTTTCAACACTTGCTGAAACGGGGATGGATGTCTCCTTCGAAGTAGAATATCGTTCAGGTGATCCAAACTCATCAATATCATCTGGTTCCTCGTACTCTTCTTCAACATTTATCCTTGCACCTGAACCACTACCGCCCGTATCTTTCCTACTCCTTTGAATAGCTATCTTCATCATTTTTCTCTCCGCCTTGTCAAGAGTAGGATCAACAACATCTTCTTCGTCACGTAGAACCATCTCATCAGCCTTACCCTTTCCCTTTTTAACCTCAGTCTTCTTCTTCTTGGTTTCGGGTTCAGGTAACGCAGCTGGTTGCTTGCGTTTACCTTTACTCTTGACCGTAGTAGACGAGTCTTCTCCATTCTGAAGGTTTGCTTTTAGCTTCTTGATTTCTAGTTGAAGTAGTTTGTAATCAGCAGAACCTTTAATTCTATCCGACAGAAGGTAATCGGGAATAGGACCAGGAATCACACCACCAGATGGTCCTTCATGCCTTAAGTCCACAATATGATCAGCCTCTTCAGTGTGATGACGACTTGCTGCACGCCTATCAATTGTAACATCATTCTTCATACAATAGTTAATGATAAGCTTGATAAACCGAGGGTAAGCAAAGAAATTAGTCTTCAGCTTCTTGTTATGGAAGAGTTGAAAGGTGAATTCTTCCCATAACAATAAAGCATAATCTGCATTTGCGCCTTTGTACATCCCATGGAAGATGTTCATTATTGGATTGCGCAAAGCATCATGCCCACTTGTTTTTGGTGTAAGACATCTACTAAGAATACCCAACAATGCTCTCCAAGGTTGTCCTACTTTAGCAGTGGTAAACTCAGACGCAACTCGTATGTCAGGACATCCAATAGCATCGAATAACTCCATGAGTTCGTCTTTAGTAGGATCCCTTGAAAATACCATACCTTTGGGTGAATCCCGAATGCCAAATATCTTACGGAAGTTTGAAACCTTAATTGTCTGCTGCTTGTTGTCGAGAGTGAAGGTGATCTTGTTTGAAGTGATTTCCTTGGTAGCCCAAAACTCATATATATAATCATAAGGCACCGATGCAGTACTCCTTAAGGCATTCTTGAAATGAGATTGATCAAGAATTGCTATGGCGACTTTGAAACCATGGTGAGTGGATTTTGAGACTGGTTTTAGCCGGTGGTTGTTTGGTATGAACTTGAGTGTTCGTGCTTCGGCAATTGCGGCTTCTCTAGAGTCTTGGATTGCTTGTACTGTTGGATTAGTCATTGTATCTGCTTAAGATAAGACATGAAAGGTTGATGCACAAAAACATATATAGATATGTATCATTCTTATATCTAAGCATAACATATTTCAACAACATAATTCAACAAGTACTTATAGCATGCAAATACTATCAATCAAACAACTCTTCATCCGGAACTTTCCTTCATTCGGAACTCTTCATTCGGAAGTTCTTCATTCGGAACTTCTTCATTCGGAAGTTCTTCATTCGGAACTTCTTCATTCGGAAGTTCTTCATTCGGAACTTCTTCATTCGGAAGTTCTTCATTCGGAACTTCTTCATTCGGAAGTTCTTCATTCGGAACTTCTTCATTCGGAAGTTCTTCATTCGGAACTTCTTCATTCGGAAGTCCTTCATTCGGAACTTCTTCATTCGGAAGTCCTTCATTCGGAACTTCTTCATCCGGAAGTCCTTCATTCGGAACTTCCTTCATTCAGAAGTTCTTCATTCGGAACTTCCTTTATTCGGAAGTCCTTTATTCGGAACTTCCTTCATTCGGAAGTCCTTCATTCAGAACTTCCTTCATTCGGAAGTCCTTCATTCGGAACTTCCTTCATTCGGAAGTTCGTTCGGAACATTCCTTCATTCGGAAGTTTTTCAGAAAATTCCTTCATTCGGAAGTTTATATCCATGTTCATCCGGAACTTTTCAAACGTAGCTATGATGATTAATTCTAAGCGCGTTTGTGAGATTTAAAGCAATCTAAGGCAACATCACATCATCTAAAGCTATTCCGAGCAAAACCCACCAAAAATCTAATTAATTATCCCTAAATTAAGGAATAAACCCTAAATCTGATAAGGTTTATTATCCGAAGCAATTAAAGGGATATAGATGATGAATTGGACGAATTCATAAGTTAAATATAGATGTTTATTACCTTTTAAATCGAATGAACCGGATTGGATGAATAAACGAGAGGTTTTAGAGCTTGTATGTGTGTTTTAATGGCGGCAAACTGAAAATGTAACAGTGAAGAAGAAAGTAAAACGTATGGGGGGTTTTGGTTGACTAGGTCAAAAATTTTGCAACTTTCTCAACTTGTCACTTTTAACCCTACATTTTCACTCCTTTTCCTTTTTGTTTATAACTTATCTTTTCATTTTTTCTTAAGCATTGTTAAATTTCGCCAACACAACTTAAGCATCTCAACCTATTAGCATATCTCCAAGATCTTAAAGCAAGTCCTATCACCTTGAACGAGCACAAGTCGATTTATAAAGTAATACCACTCATTTACCATTTAGCCATTAATTTTCCACAATCACTTTTGAAAATCAATTTAATGAGGAAGATGATTTAATATTTTCTCCCCCTTAAACGATGACCCGTTTTCTATTTAAAGAGCTGTAGTCATTGTTTAAAGATTCAAATATTGATGAAAACATTTCCAATTAATGTCTTGAAAAAAATTGATTCGTGGTGTCAATAAGATTTCTCTTATTTTGACAAATTAATGCACTGAGACGTACATAAATTCGTGTTAGACCAAGTTGTAAAGTAAACTTGATCCCTTTGCATGATTTGGCTTGTAAATCATGCCCGAGAAAATTAATTCCCGTTCTGAGCCAACGTTTTCCAAGGAAATACGTGACTTTAATATGAAAACCGGGTTGCAGTCAGAAATAACTACAAGCCATAATGGGCATGTTTTAAAAATGTACAACTTTTATATGGACTCTATTTATGGCACCGTGTCAATATTGATCGACATTTCTAAGGCCGTAAATATTACCGTACTAAAAGACATGCCCGATTTAAAAACGAAAAAATATTTTTGGTTTTTCTTGATTTTATAATTTTTATGGTTTTTGTAGGTTTTATATTTTTTATGGTTTTTGTTGGTTTTATATTTTTGTGGTTTTTGTTGGTTTTATATTTTTGTATTTTTCTTTTGTGGTTTATATATTTACTATAATATACAAGATCACGAACAAAGGATACTCTGAATAGTTTACCACCACTATTCAGCTGATTCTTCTGCCAACTCTTTGAGAGTCGCTGGAGTAAATGATTTCATGCCAAGCTTGTCGATCAAAAATTCGATTCGTCCTCGATCTAAGGCTTTGGTGAACATATCCGCCAGCTGGTACTCAGTAGTGACAAAATACAGCTCGATCACTCCGTTCTCCACCTGCTCCTTAATGAAATGGTAGCGAATGTCTATGTGCTTGGCCCGGGAGTGTTGAACATAGTTGCAGCAAAGGGCAATGGCGCTCTTGTTGTCACAATACATCGGGATTTTGTTAAATCCCAAACCGTAGTCAGTTAATTGTGATCTCATCCAAAGGACTTGAGCACAACAACCGGACATGGCGATGTATTCAGCCTCCGTGCTAGAAATTGCAGCGCTTTTCTGCCTTTTTGAAGACCAACTGATCAATCTATCTCCAAGGAGTTGCACAGATCCAGAAGTGCTACGCCTCGTGTCTTGACATCCAGCATGATCGGCATCTGCGTATGATATTAAAGCAATAGAGGAATCTTTCGGATACCATAGACCACGATGAAGTGTTCCTTTTAGATACCGAAAGATCCTTTTCACAACATGTAGGTGCTTTTCGGTAGGCCGAGCCTGATACCGGGCACACATGCATACAGCAAATTGCAAATCAGGCCTGCTAGCAGTCAGATAGAGAAGGGTGTCGATCATCCTACGGTAAAGTTTTGGATCGGCAATAGTCCCATTCCTATCTTCATCTAACTTGGATTTCTCCACCATTGGAGTGTCCACGGGGTCACAATTTTTAAAGTTATATTTCTTTAAAGATTCTAGAGCATATTTGGATTGATTAATAAAGATGCCTCTGGGATTTTGAGAAATCTGTAATCCTAAGAAAAATGAGATTTTTCCCATCATTGACATCTGAAAGCGTGTGGACATTATCTTCTCAAAGCGATTTGACAATTCTATGTTAGTGGCAACAAATATTATATCATCAACATAAATTTGTACCAGAATCATGTCGTTGCCCTCCTTGAGAGTGAATAGAGTGGGGTCCACCTTGCCTTTGGAGAAGCCTTCCGAAATGAGATATGTTGAGAGGAGATCATACCACGCGCGTGGAGCTTGTTTCAACCCATAGAGAGCCTTCTTAAGCTTGTACACATGATTAGGAAACTCCGTGCTAATGAACCCATCCGGCTGACTAACATAGACTTCTTCCCTTAGTTCACCGTTCAAAAATGCCGTCTTCACATCCATTTGATAGACGATCATGTTCATACGAGCAGCATACGCAAGGAATAGTCTAATCGCCTCCAATCTTGCCACAGGAGCAAAAGATTCTTCAAAGTCTATACCCAAGGCTTGTTTATATCCTCTAGCAACCAATCTAGCCTTATTCTTCAATACCGCACCCATCTCATCAAGTTTAACCTTATAAACCCATAACAAGGTAATGATGTTAACCTTGTCAGGGAGAGGAACTAATTCCCATACTTCAAGTCGTTGGAATTCATTTAGTTCCTCCTGCATGGCTTCAATCCAAGATGATTGAGTCATAGCCTGCTGCCAATTTTTAGGTTCAACTTCAGAGAGAAATGCATCAAAGTAGCAATAGAGTGCACTCTCTTGTAATTGATGGCGTGTAGAGACTGGTCGATCTAGATCTCCAATGACATTCCTAATTGGGTGATCTTTTGTCCATTTAGTGCTATGGTTTTCAATCCTAGGTGGTCTGGAGTGAACAATAGAAGGAGCTTCTTCTGAGGTAGACGCGGCTGAAGGGTTTTTAGGTATCGCTACACCAAAGAAAGGAAGCTCTTACAGGTGAGCATATTCCAAATCGTGATCAATAGAATCCTCTTCCACATCATTAGGCACAAGTAGGGGTGACGATTCAGGTGTAGTTTGAGAATCACTTGGTGAAGGTGCATCCTATTCAATGTGAATTGAAGATGCATTAGATAAAGCTTCATTGGCTGGAGCAACAACTTCAGGAATTGGAGCTATCACTCTACGGGTGCTGGAACTTCATCATTTGGGGGATCAAAGAATTCGTCAAACAACGGTTGAAACAGTTTATCCCACTCGGGCCTTGATGGTGGTAAAAATGATGTAGAAGTAGGATTATTAGGAACTAATCTGGAACTAATAGCACCGGTTCCCATCTCATGAAGCGCGGGTTAAGAGCTGTGTTGCTCAGAAGCCATCGCTGTCAGCTCGTCGAAATCTGCGTCCATAGTTTCGACAATCTTACCAAGACGACGGTTGTAAATTCGGTAGGCTTTCTTTGAGGGTGAGTAACCAATGAAAATACCTATATCGGCTTTCGGTTGAAGCTTGCCCAAGTTCTCACTATTAATGTTTGGATAACAAAGAGCACCAAACACATGAAAGAATGAAACATCGGGTTTACGGTCATGTAGAAGCTCGTAAGGTGTTTTTCCATGGCGTTTCCGAATGATAGAACGGTTTTGGGTGAAACATGCAGTAGATATCGCTTCTGCCCACAAGAACAATGGAGCGTTCGCATAAATAAGCATAGTCCTAGCAGCTTCCATAAGCGTACGATTCCGTCTTTCAACGACACCGTTTTGTTGTGGAGTGCGTGCAGCGGATGTTTCATGTGAAATACCAACTCCTTCATAGTAATCACGAAGAGTCTGGTTGACGAACTCTGTTCCATTGTCTGTACGAATACGGCGGACAGTAGTGTTCAAACGTACCTGAATGAATTTCAGAAAAGTGATGATAGCCTTCGGTGCTTCATCCTTTGTACCTAGAAATCTAACCCATGTAAACCTGGAGAAATCATCCACAATAACCAGAATGAATTTCTTACCGCTCACACTTTCAGTTCTCATTGGCCCACAAAGATCCATATGCAAAAGATGAAGTTTTTCTTGATTGGTGTCTTCAGCTTTGGGCTTATATGATTTCTTGGTACTTTTCCCCCTTGAACACGCGGAACATAAATGGTCCTTGTGAAATTTGAGCTTTGGAAGACCACGAACTAATTCGTTTTTAGCCAGATGATTAATAGCATCAAAGTTAAGATGAGATAATCTGCGATGCCATAACCATGACTTGGTCTTAGATGCTTTAGAGAGAAGACATACTGGAGAGGCGGCCATCATGTCTTGTAGAGACAAGGTATAAAGATTTGCACCACGAGATCCCTTCAACAAATCTTTTCCTTCAAATTTGCGGATGAAACAAGTGTGTTGTCGAAAAGCAACCTCTAGGTTGGAATCACAAACTGTCCTACTGAGAATAAATTATGACCAAGACCTTCTACATAGTATACCCTTGAAATCGTAACATTTCCAATCTGATATTCACCATATCCCATTATCTTTGCAATATGATCATTCCCGAATTTAACCGTACCAAGAAACTTGCTGACGAAATTTCGGAGCATCGAGCGATCTCCGGTCATATGCTTTGAACAACCGGAGTCCAAATACCAGAGGATGATTTGGACCACCTGAAAATATCACCACACGAAGACAATGTAGAGGTATCGGAATCTGAGTGTTCCTTGTTATTAGCAGGTACAGATTTAATGATCTTAGATTTGCTAACTCTAGGTTTCTTAGATTTCCTAGCCTTCTTCTTCCTAGTTGGTGGTGTAGATTCTAGTTGGCTTAAGTCCTGTGGTATTTCTTCACTGATAGGCACTATAGTGGGAGCTGACCTAATTAAAGGGCGCTGTTTCCATACTTGAGTGCGAGTGTGCCTAACTAAAGGACGTTCAGACCTAACCTCAATGGATGCATTCCTAGTTAAAGGGCACATTTTTCCATCTAATGTAAAGGTCCTACCAGTGGGACGCCATTTGCCAGCCAACTTGGGCACGAGTTCTACCTGTTGGCTTCCATTCAAGACCATTCCTAATGGCATTCATTTCATTCACATGATCAATAAGACACAAATCATGACGTTGGGAAAACATACATTCATTACAATTCCAACAATTCAAATTAGAATTCACGAATGGTTTAGGCTTCTGCACAGGCGCAGAGCTTTTAGTCTTAACATGATTCTTTTTATTTAAAACTGAACTAACATTCCTATGGTGAGCTTCTACGTTCTTCTTTTTGGCACTACTAGTGGAGGGCTTGATCTTATCTTTCTTGAGTGGCGATCCTTTAGCCTTAGTAGTCTCTTTTAATCCTGTAGAAGGCAAAGTGGGAACATTAGCAACAGATTTTAAAGGTGCCTTACTTGATTGTGCCAGTGACGGTTTTGCTCCTGGAGTCTTATTGAATGGAGTTACATCAATGGGCCTATTAGTAAGTAGTGCGGAGCCTGGTTTACCTATGTATTGCAGATATGCTAAGCAATATTGAACTCGCTTAATATATTCATGAGCCGAATAATAGTAGCTACTTGAGGGATCTAGGGCATAAAGATCGTCTAAGATATCCCTAACAAGATCTACATGCTTAATGGCATTCCTCATATAATCATCGTAGGTAACCGGGTTTCTCTTATGAAGCGGGTTCTTATAAAGCACTACTGACTTGGTTGTTGGGGCACTAGTGGACGGTGCAGAGTCGGTAGCTAAGTTATCAACAACTTCTTGTCGGGTGAGAAGAAGTGTCTCCTTTAACTCGGCCAAGACCATGTTTTTGTCAATGAGCAGGATGTTTAAGTCAGAGATTTCCTCACACTTTTGGTTCAGTTGTTCAACATAAGATTGTTGCTGTGCCGCATTAAAAGCGAAGCGTTCTTCTAGTGAACCATAAAGAGCGGATAGTCCCTGTCTTGTCCGATCCATCTCCCCTAGAACAGCCGAAAGTCTAATTTCTAAGACCTGGTTTTTAGACTCTGCAGCCTCTAGTTCCAATTTTAGTGTTTCATTTGATGACACATCTCTCTTCAATCTCATAATCTCTTCCTCTAATGCCTTAACAATTGCAATCATCTTGTCACTCGTCTCAACACCGTTTTCACAACTATTTGTTATCAAAATATCCTCATTTTGAGTTTGTTGTTTCAGTTCTAAAGATATACAATGTTGTTCTAGTTGATTAAAGCGTTTTGAAAGTAAATTGTAAGAATCTTGTAGCTTTAAAAACTCAGCGTTAGATTCGTGACAAGAATGATTATCTACTTCATTTACAGTATCAGCAACATTTACAGAGAGATCACAAACATCATCACATATATGCACAGCATCACAATTAATCATAGCGGATGTTAGCTCATTCGAATAATTAACATTTACAGTAGTAAGCACATCACACGAGATTACTGCAGACAAGAATTGGTCATATTCGGTTAAAATCTTTTCTTTTTCAATTAGTTGTAGTTCGTAAGCGGTGTCCATTTCATAAAACACTTTTTGAACTTCCCCAATTTCAAACACAAGATTTTCCTTAAGAGATGCAAAACTTCCTTTTAGACTTTCGACAAACGGATTGATCTCATTTTTAAACACCTCGTTCATGTGTTCGAAAGCCCATTCTCCGGCATTTAAGCCATTTGAAGTCGTACATTCCAAAATGACCTTGTCAAAATTAGTAAAGTATTGATTAATCTCTTGCAAGTTTAACCATACAGTGCTAACAGGTGGAAGATTCTTTGGAATTTCCTTAGGACCTTCCATGTTGACAAGTGTAGGAAATGTACTAGGGTTTTCTTCCTCTAACATGTAGGTTGGTGCTGTGATGAGATCTTTGTCCATATGGAAGCGAATTCTAAAATCCGTTTTTGCAAGCTCCTTATTCATTTTAAAATAATCACACTCGGGATATTTTGCAGAATTGTATGACCGATCCTCATCAACTAAATCCTTACTTGTTCGATCATCGAAAGTAACAATCGGGTCTAAGACCAATCCTAATTGGGTTGCATTATAAAGTCTAGGACTATGTCTTAAAGCTTGTTTTGCATACCGTGGGTTAGGGGGAAGGCCTTTTTGACGTGATAAGTTAAATTCTCTAAACGAAGCATCAAATAAGTGCACTAGTTGAGAAGCAGCGTATTGTCTTAAAAGCAAGTAATCTAGACTTCTAATCTTATTAGTAGCATTAATCTCCATTTCATTCTTCTTAGACTCGAGTGATTCAAAATCCGTTTGAAGTTTTTAAAATTAGTGACCACTAACTCCTTTTCTTTAAGTTCATTAGACAGATTTGCTCTTAAGTTTTCAATTTCTTGCAAGTGACCCATTTGTTTGTTTCGAAAGTGATCATATTCGGGATTTGTTAGAACACTAGACGAAGGCACTAATTCTAAAGTTTGAACTTTCTCGTTGCTTAAGGCAAGCTCATCAGACAAATTCTTATTCTTAGCTAGGGTTTCTAAGAGTGCAGCATTCATTTGGCTAAGTAATGTAGCAGGAACCATGACCAAATCTTGTTGAGCAGGAGTAGGCGTATGCGAAATGGCTCCCGGTTGTGATTCACTCAAAGTCTGGGGACTCACATTGATATTGCTATCATTGATTGTCTCTTCATTTGAAAGACTCACCACCGAAGACTCATTCGAATCAGCACTCTCTTGCACAACTTGATGTGGTTGAATACTAGCATCAGTGGTATTATCGGTGGTATTAATAAGTACCTCAGATCTCTTTTCTGGCCCTAAGCTGGAGATAGTTGCCATGAGAGCAGCCTTTGCAGATTGAAATTCATCACAGTCTGAGTCATACGCATCGAGATCATCTGCTTGGTATGTTGCATTCTGTGTGGTGACAGTGTCTTGTTCAGCAATCCCTGGATCAGCAAGAAATGCAAGCTCATCTTCATCAAGTTCCCTTCCTTGTGCCTGAGCATTCACCAGATAGATCTTCTCTGCAAACCATTGTCCATCCCTTCTCCTCTTGGGTTTCTTACAATCTCTGGACATGTGTCCTTCTTCCTTGCAGTTGTAGCATGTAATCATTCTCAACTTGCCTGTGGAATTAGCCCGTGGAGCAGGATTGACCATTGGAGCAGTACTGACCGTGCGAGCATTGGTAGTTGATGTGGTAGGTCTCCCCTGATATGGTTGAATAGGTTGAACCATTACCCTACCATTCTCAATAGTAGCTTGTTGGCGAGAATTGGATGAATTCCTCAACTGATTGTTGGTAGGAGCTGATCCCCTAAATAAGCAGACATAGTGGTTAACACTTCAACTGGGTCAGCACCTTGTTTGAATACAGGAATGGGGACTTCCTCATCATCACAGTACATTGCTTGGTCTTGATGAGCTGCATAATCACTAGAAGGAAAACTCATTTGATCAGGGTAGCTTGTTGGATATGCTGCATTCTCTTGATAAGAAGAATATGAAGATTGAGCATAAGGTGCAATACTTGCTGGGTGAGGTTGTGTAGCATATTGTGATGAAGGTGCACTAAACCGATATTGTTGCTGATGTGAGGTGGGTGGTTGCGGTAGAATCGAGTATTGGGGGAAGGTTGGTGTCATGTAAGGTGATGGATGATAGGCTTGATGTCCCAAGATATAAGGAGTGTTGTTGTGAGACAAGCTTGGTTGATTCGCCATCAAAGCTAATAAATCAGGGTACATACCTCGAGGCGAACGGTGCATGATCACATGTTTCTCATGCTGCTGAAGGAAAGCATAGAGTTGATCCAAATTGCACTTATGCAAATCCCTGGTTAACTTAACATCGGTAATATACTCACCCCATTCAGCTTGAGGTAAAGTATTCAAGAATTTGGTGTTAACCTGGAATGGAGCAATCACGAGATTGTATACATTAAGATCATTCATGAGAGTGGTGAACCTGAAGTAATAATCGTGAAGCGTTTCCCCTGGGTTGTACGTGAATCTATCAAACAGATCATACAACTGACATTCCCTTTCCTGTTTGGTGAGAGACGTACCTTGTAGCAACACCTTTAGACGTTCCCATAAATCCTTTGCCACCGTATACTGACTTACCATCCGATAGATGTCATGGGGAAGAGCTTGGAGAATGGTTTGAAGAGCCTTTTCGTCTGCATCGGCAACAAGTTGTTGAGCTGGTGTAAGTTCTTCAAATTCTCTTGGTCGAGACACATTGTTAGCCACGATGGTACCATAGTCAAGTGGACCATTTAAAATTGACTTAACCATAAGCCTCCCATAAACCGGTTTTCCCTTAAGGTAAGACATCATCCGGCCTTGCCATGCTTCAAAAACTTCTTTGATGAGCATTGGCGGGCGATTATCCATTCCCGTAATGACGGAAATATCCGTGAGGGATGTCATCTGAGGCATTACTTAATTCGGATTCATTTTGTTAACTTCAAAGAGACAAAGATTATCTGTTGATCGAGCAGTGAAGTAAAGCTTGTGAATTGTGTTGAGTTTTTGTTGTAAGAAACCAAGATTAAATCCTCTAAAAAAAATCGTCGAAAAAACAAGCAAAATAACCCTTGATTCGGAACTTTTTGTTGATTCGGAAGTTTGATTCGGAAGATTTGGCTTGGAATACCTTGATTCGGAACTTTTGGTTCGGAAGTCTTGATCCGGAGCTTTCCCTTGATCCGGAACTTTTCCCTTGATCCGGAACTTTCCTTGATCCGGAACTTTCTCCTTGATCCGGAACTTTCCTTGATCCGAAACTTTTGGTTCGGAACTTCCTTGATCCGGAACTTTCCTTGATCCGGAACTTTTGGTTCGGAACTTCCTTGATCCGGAACTTTTGTTGATCCGGAACTTTTCGTTCGGAACTTTTGGTTCGGAACTTTTGTTGATCCGGAACTTTGGTTGATCCGGAACTTTTTGGTTCGGAACTTTTTGGTTCGGAACTTTGGTTGATCCGGAACTTGTTGGTTCGGAACTTTGGTTGATCCGGAACTTGTTGGTTCGGAACTTTTGCTGGGTAATCAGAAGGTTGTTACGGATGAACAGTCGATCAACAATGGTGATTTAAACCCAGATTTTTTACCAAATAACCCAAAAAGTTTTGTGATTTCTACAATAATAAGTAAAAACTAATACTTATATACTAATCCTAATCACAAAAACACCAAAAACACCAAGAATCAAGATGGATCTTCTTAAAGAACACTAATACAATCAAAAACTAAAAACCACACAAATCATTACCTTAAATCACCCCATAGCTCTTGATACCAAATGTAGAATCTTGATAACCTATGAATCTATGAAGTGGGTTGATGTTTTCTAGAGAGAGAAACTAGAGAGATAAAGTGAGAGAAAAACTATGTGTATTTTATTAAGTGGAAAACACAAATGAACAACAACCACCCCTTTCCAAGGAGGAAAGGGGTATTTATACTTCCAAGTCATATGTGGACTTGGGCCGGCCCATGACAAGCCCATGGACCGGTTCTTACTTAACTAAATAAGTAACTATAAACTACGAGCTATTACAACATTAATAATATTATGGAGTGACCGATACTTCTAATATACGCAAAAACGTATTTCTAACAATCCCCGACTCTTAAGATGAGCTCAAATTTATCCACATCAATTAAAGCTCTACCTGTTCTCAAAAATGGGCGCCCAAGTATTAACGGAATACGAGGGTCCATTTCATAATCAACAACGACGAAGTCGACCGGAAAAGTGAATGTGCCAACTTTAATGAACACATCTTCGGCAATACCAACGGGGTAAGCGAGAGTGCGATTGGCTAGCTCAAGAGTCATTTTGGTGGGTGTAAGGTCGGGCAATGATAACTTTTTCCAAACACTTAACGGCATCAAATTAATACTTGCCCCGAGATCGGCTAAGGCAGTAAATTTGTCGGTTTGGTTAAAAGTACAAGGTAAGACAAAACGACCGGGATCTCCAAGTTTCTCTGGAAGTTCTTTAAGAAGGACGGCAGAACAATTTTCATTCAATCGAGTATTAACAAACTTTTTGGCCTTGCCTAAGCGATATGGATAAGGAATGTGGGGGTTGGGTGGTGGAGGTGTGGAAGGTGAAGGTTGAGTTGGTGAAGGTGGGGTTGGTGGAGGATTCTTGGTGGGTACTTAATTACGACGAGGCGGAGACGATAATGGTGCACTAATACTAGGTGTGGGAGTAGTAGGGATAAATGGTGGTGGAGGAGGTGTAGATGATGGGGGCGGGATAGGTGGTCCTACTATGGTAACTCCAATACGGGTAGTAATAGCACTCACATTCGCTCTCGGATTGGTGACGGTGTTTGAAGGTAGAGAACTCGAAGTAGAAGGTTGAGTGGTGGGCAAGAAACTAGCCAGCATATTCTTCAAGTCATTCGTTTGATTGCTGAAGGAGGATTGAATATTATCTCGAAGCTCGGATCTAATATCATTCCCTTTCTTGGTGATATCCCCTTTCAATTTGATAATTTGGCTCTGTAGATTCTTGATTTGCTCTCCTTGGGTTCTCATTAATGCTTCAACATCTTGATTCATGGGTGGGTTATGTTGAGCGGGTGGGTGATAAGGATTAGAAGCTCTAGGTGGGATTTGGTTGCTTCTAGTGTAGTTGTTGGCGGGGTTTTGGTTTTGAGGAGAAAAACCGGGTGAAAGATAGTTGTTTGACCGGTAACTTAGCAAATTTTGATCCCCTTGAGGTCGGGCTTGGTAATTTTCCGGTGAATAATTACCATAAGCCGCATACACGTTTTCCAGATTTCCTTGAGTAGAAGGACAATCGGTGTATGAGTGAGGACCGCCGCATGTCTCACAAGGATTGGCTACCGCTTTAACTTGTTGTTGGTTTGAAGCGAGAAGCAAGATATTTTTGTTCATTTCGGTCATCATGCGGGTGAATTCGGTCATGTCGGGGTTTGCTGAAGTAGAAGAAACATTGACTCTCGGGTTGTTCCTTGAAGAAGCGGAGGAATCCCAGTTTTTGTGATGAGTAGTCATGTTTTCAATAAGCTCTCTACACTCCTCGGGTCTCCTTTTCATAAATGTGCCACCGGCGGCTGCATTAATCGTATCACGATCACGAAAAGTCAAACCATTGTAGAAAGTATCAATTAAGGTCACAGGGAGCATGTTGTGGTTTGGACAACGATCGATTAAGACATTATATCTTTCCCAAGCATCAAAGAGAGATTCATCGGGTTCTTGCATGAAACCGCTGATTTGATTGCGAAGGCTCGTGACCATGGATGGTGGAAAGTAGCGCGACAAAAAGCGTTGAGTCATGTCATCCCAAGTATGAATTGAATTCTTCGGGAGACGATCAAACCATTTCTCGGCGTGGTGTGATAAAGTATGTGGAAAGAGTTGAAGGCGAAGAACATCCATTGTGGCACCAGGCAACTTTATGCTTTGAGTGATTGTAATGAATTTGTCGAGATGTTTGTTGGCATCATCATCAGGCATTCCTCGAAAAGGATTTGTTTGCACTTGCTGAATCATGTGGTGCTTCAACGAAAAATCCGGAGACGTGATTTGCATCGGCGCAATCGGTCCTGCTCGTCCAAACATGGTAGGTTGACAAAGCTCCTCCATTGTCCGAAGATCGGGCTGTGGAAGAACATTGTTGTTGTTATTATTGAGGTGCGGTGGATTATTGTTGTTGTTCACACCTGCCATAGCTAAATCTTCACGAGTCTCGGGCTCTTGATAATTAGAAGATCTAGTACGCATACACCTACAAAGGCAAAAGAAAACAATACCAAACACAAAGAAAATATATATACACAATAAAAATAAAATCTTTTTGGATTTTTGAAAATTTTTAATTTTTATGGATTTTTAACAATTTTTAATTTTTATGGGTTTTTGGAAATTTTTAATTTTTATGGGTTTTTGGAAAATTTTAAGCAAGAAAATAACGCTCACAAGTGAACGGATCACAAAAAGCAACGCGTCTCTCACAGAAAACCGTTAATCTTTACGAAAAGAGCCGGCAGCGGCGCCATTTGATACAAGGCTTTTACCTAGTAAGTGAATACCGTTGTTCCAAGTCTCTTCGAATTGAAAAATTGGTTAACTATGTGACTCAGCTGTCTTTTGGTGAAACAAATAGTTGTGTCGTTGTAGTATATTAAAAGTGCAAAACTTTAAAGTAAAGAGCAGGTAATTTAAAATCTAACTCTAATTTAAAATAAATGACGAGTATTTAAAAGCGTGACGAGAAATTAAATGGGCACTAAAAGTAAATAATGCAAACTTAAATCTATCTTAAAGGCAAACTTAAAACGCAACTAAAACTTAAACTAAGGCAAGTCTAAAATAAATCTAAGGCAAGTAAACTTAAAGTGCAACTAAGGAAAAAGGCGGGAAAAGTAAAGCTTGAAAATTAAAGAATTAAAAACAGAAATTAAAAAGAACCTGAAAACAGCTCATCCGGAATAATCCTTCGTTCGGAATAATCACTCATCCGGAATGTCACCTTCGTTCGGAATGATTCTTCTTCAATCGGAATATTAGCCAAAACCCTTGATTCGGAATAAAATGTTCACCCGGAATAAAACCTTGATCCGAAATAAATTCTTTATTCGGAATATATCACTTATCCGGAATAAATCCTTCACTCGGAATGTTAGCTTGATTCGGAACTTCCACTGATTGGGAATGTCTGGCTTGGTTCGGAATGTTTTCTGATCCGGAACAATGTCTTGATTCAGAATAAATTACCTTGATTCGGAATATTCCGAATCAACTCCCTTGATTCGGAATGTCTTGATTCGGAACAATAAATGTTCCGAATGAACACTCCTTGATTCGGAACAATAAATGTTCCGAATGAACTCCACTGATTCGGAATATGTTCCGAATGAACACACCTCTTCCACTGGTCCGGAATAAATCCGAATGAACTCCTTCGTTCGGAATAACTTAGATATTCCGAATGAACAGCTGATCCGGAATGTTGAATTTTCCGAATGAAGACCTTGATTCGGAAGAATTTATCTGATCAGGAATATTAACTTGGATAGGAACAATCACAACAATCAGTTATTCCGAATGAACTTGTTGATCCGGAATGTACCTGGGAAACAGATGAACAGCGAAGAACAAGGAAAAAGCAAATATACACGAATCTAATCTAAACTTAGCAAAATCAACCACAAGATTAAATCAAACTAATAACAAATAATCAACTAATCATAAACAATCAAACCAAAACAATCAAACTAACAATAATAATCAAACTAATCAAAACCCACTTAATTAAATCAAATAAAACTCAAGAACATAAACATGAACAATAAAGCATAAAGATTAAGATCAAACAAGAAAGGTAGATAGGAGATTAACAAGAAAAAGTAAAGATTGACAAGAATTAAAAAGAAACTTACTTGAAATTAAAGGTATTTAAAGTGCGAGACAATGTATTTAAATTGACATGTATTTAAAGAACAAGTAATTAAAAGGTGGAAGAACTAATTGTCACTATTAGCCAACAAGAGAAAATGAAATCTAATCTAATCTATTTATAGGGGAGATTAGGGAGGTGCTTAGGAAGCTTCCTCCACTCTTTCTTCTTTCCTTAATTGCATCATTAAGTCCTTAATCTTCTTTAATCTTTTGACTTTAATGACTTTGTCTCGGGATTTCTTTAAACTCGTCTTGAAGTTTATTCATAAATAAGACTCGAGTTCTTCGGCTTTTAGTAAACTTCCGTCTTTTGACTTTTTCTTCGATAAATCTTCAGAATTGGTCTTGGACTTCCGTTCTTTTTGCACTCTTGATCTTTCGACTTCGTCTTTCGTCTTTTTCTTCGATAAAAGCCCGTGAATGCCCGTGTTTTCTCCCCTTTTCACCTTTTCGTCCTAAATCACAACAAAAACACAAACCACGCATAATTCCGACATTTACGACATAAAATACACGTTTTGCCTCGGTTATTATTGTAGTTAAGTGGTAAAAAGGATGGGTGTTTACACACCTATCACTCGTCATAATTAATACCTTCTTGTTGATTATAGCCTTGAGCTACAAGTCTAGCCTTGTTACGAGACACAACACCATTCTCGTCTAACTTATTCTTATATACCCATTTGGTTCCTATAATGTTCGAACTTCTAGGTGGAGGAACAAGTTCCCAAACGTCATTAGCAATGAATTAATTCAATTCTTCTTGCATGGCGATGACCCAACTCTCGTCCTTCAAAGCTTCTTTAACATTCTTTGGTTCAATCAAGGAGATGAAACAAAAGAAGTTACTTTGATTTTGGACTTGAGATCTTAGGGTCCTTTGATTTAATTCGCCTATGACGTTGTCGAGAGCATGATCCTTTGACTCCTTAATGTTTACTCCCTTTTCAACATTAAGTTCTTCAACTCATATGTTTCTAACCTCTTTGGCTTTGACTATGTCTATTTCATCTAAGTCATCATCTACCAAAGGTGATTTCTTAGATGAAGGAGGGGTTTCATCAAATTTCACGTTAAGTGATTTTTCAATTGCACCCGAGGTTCTATTGAGGACTATGTAGGGTTTGCTAGTTTGGGAATAACCTAAAAAGATATCTTCATAAGACTTTGGGTCGAACTTAGTAAGGTAATCTTTGGTGTTGATAATGAAGCACTTGCTTCCAAACACCGTAAAGTATTCCAATGAGGGCTTCTTACCTTTAAGAATCTCACAGGGGGTCATTCCTAGGAAAGGTCGAATAAGAATTCGGTTGAGAATATAAGTTGATGTGTCTACGACATTGCACCAAAATTTTTGAGGCAAAGATTGCTCATTTAACATCGTCCTACTCATCTGTTGGAAGGTCCTATTCTTCCTTTCAACTACTCTATTTGATTGAGGAGTGCGAGGAGCCGAGAAGTTATGGCTAATACCGTGAGCTTCACAAAAGGCACCGAATTGCACTTCATTATCAAATTCCCTACCATGTGTTGATCCCTTTGAATGGATCTATATTCTGATAAGAATTATTATAATAGTTAGTAATCAAACTAGAACACTTTGAGAACTCTTAATCAACCAAATAAGTTATGCGGAATCTAACTTATAAAGCAAAGAAGAACAAAATTACTTTTAACTATTAGATTCTCTATTAATCGACTTTTTAATGAGGTAAAATAGGCTCATCATACCTATGTTCCTTTTATAGAGTAAGGAACCATAGAAACCTTAGAATATTCTATAAAGATAAGTATATCACACATGATATCTTATCAATATTCTAAACTATTAAGTATATCACATAAGATATACTCTAACTATAACTATGCCATATCTTTTATAAAGATATATTTGTCCTAATCTATATACTAGTACTTGTACTTACACTAACAGTACTTGCTATGTACCGCTTTAACACTAACGGTACTTGCCAACACTAACAATACTTATACTTACACTAACGGTACTTGATACTTTACAAATAATTCCCAACAATCCTCCCCTAAACAAGAATGAAAACTTGTTTTCTTCTTGTTTCTCTTGGTTATGGATGTATTAAAATACATGTCTTCAGATTTCTCTTCAAACTTGGATTGACCTTGGTAATCTTGTATTTGTATCCAACTGAATGTAGCCAAACACCTTTTGTGGATCTTCTTCTGATAAGATAATCTTCAAGTCTCATGAATATCATCTTTGTCTTTAAATTATGATCTTCTTGTGTCTTGTAAACATTCATTTTCTTCTGTTGCAATATTATTTGTCTTCTTGAGTTAAATCTGTGAACTCGAATCATGAACTATTTTTCTTGATTTGATGAGACAAAACCTTCTGAGTATTCTTTCTTGATGAACTATAAGTCTCCAACTTATCTCTGAGATCAATACTCTTATGCTTGCATCTTCATTCCTGAAATAAAACAGTTAAAAACAAAAACCAATCTGTATTGGCATCATGATTTTTAGCAAATCATCAGCTATCAACGGATTTGATTTATTCTTTACCACTTAGCCAATACTTTATTCATAAAGAATAAGGTGTACTGATAACCTTACAATTTTTGGTAAAACTTCAACCATCAACGGATTTGATAATGTCTTTACCTAGTACTCTTTTCCCTAAGACTAGCCAACTCTTTGTCTCGAAACATGGTGAGTTAGAACCATATAGATTTTAGCAAACTACCAGCTGTCAACAGATTTGAGAAGTCTTTGCTACAAACCATTTGCTTATGGACTAGCCAGTTCTTATGTGTGTTAGACATTGTGAACTGAGAACCATTTGTGAAGTGTGATTGAAAATCAAACACTTAAGGCTCTTTCTTAGTTTCTTCTTCTTGCTCCAAATCCTTGATTTGCTGTTTAACCATTCTGATCAACTCCAAAGCACCAGCAGATTCTTCTAAAACTTCAAATTGTTGCTCTAATATCCTTACCAACAATCTTCTTCCAAAAGGGTATCTCTTCTCTTGAAGCATGTAATAGGTTACATCATCTACATCCAAATTGTGTAGGCCACATTATCTATAATATATCCAGTAAGTAGGAACTTGATTCTCTAAGTCCTTCAACATTCTTTGATTACTATTATAAGGCTCATACATAAACTTCAATTCATTCCTCAATAGTGTGACTTCTGCTTGACCTTCACTTCCACCTTGAACAAATCTGTTAAGGTATTGAATGTCTTGTCTGTCAAGGATATGTAGAATCTCTTCTAGTAATCTGAACATCCTGAATGTTCCATCTAATCTAGTGATTTCATGAATTTCTAATCCTTGTTTCATAGCACTTGTCCATCATATGATATATGACTTCTTTCCAAAGATTTATGTGTCAATACACTGATCTTCAAAGTTCACTATCTTCAAGTGCTTTCTCAAACTTTCATCAGCATCGCTATCTTTATCTATAGACTTCACCTTTTTATTAGCTTCTTGCTTTTTCTTAGTTGATCTCTTCCTTTTGATACCTTTGGAGGTTCCTTCATATTCAACTGATCCCTCCTCCAAATTAGTATGTACCGTTTATTCAAGTACCGTTGACTGTGTATGTACTGCTTGTACATTTTCAGTCTTTTTGTCAACACCATGAGCTGCATTTCCCTCATCCATTTCTTGATTTGCTTCTTTTGAAACTTTTGTCACCCTTTTCTTCTTTCTAGCATATGTAGTCTTGATAGGTGGAGATGCTTCTTTCTGTCCAGCAGTACTTGCATCAAGTCTGAGGGTACTTCCAAATTGTCTTTGTTGTTGGAGATGCTTCTTGAAATATTCAATATCCTTCTTATCTTTTTCAGATCCAATCTCAACAAACTCAATTTGCTCCTCTTGTGTTGTTCATATAAAGCCTTTACTTCCTCAAAGGTATTTCTGGATAATTGAGCATGGGTAAAACGCTTAACTTTCTTGAGATATGACATCATTTGATTCTGATTTGCATTGTTTGGAGCTTAACTCTTTCTCTTCTTCTCTTTTCTGCAAAGAATCTTTGTTGCTCCCTTACCAAATCATCAATCAACTTGTCTTTTTCTTCTTCATCATAAGCATCCCTTTCTTCAACTACTAATTATTCTACAAGAATTTCACTTTCCTTTAGTTCAGCCTGAATCATATCATATTCTTCTATGTTCCATTCTTGCTGCACTCTTTGGGCTTCAAGCAATTGTTGCTTTGCTGCAAGTTCTTCTTGTAGCTCTTCTTCATGTAATTGTTCTTGTATTCTGAAAGCTACCTCTTCATCATGCTCCAATTGATGAAATCTGTTCATGACTTTACCTATGTCATCATATGAATCTCTTTCTTATTCAGATTCAAATTGTAATTTCTTTTTGCCCTTGTCCTTTGGATTTATCTTAGCTAATTTCTTTACTAATCTTGAAGATCCTATTTCTTCATCTTCGTTAGATTTATGTTGAATGATAATACCTTTAGTGGGCTGTGAAGCTTGAACTTTCTTACCTTTATCTTTTTCTTTATTGGCAAGAATTTCTTGTTGTTGTGTCTTTATCTTCGATTCTGCTTGTCTTGCTTTCTCAACTGAGCTCTTTTCTCTGAGATCAAGCAATACTTGTGCTAAAGTCTCATCCTCTCCAAAAGATGGAGTTTGAATTTCTACAGAAGAAGGTAATGAAGGTTTTTCACCAGCGGTACTTGCAGTTGGCCTAGCAGTACTTGGTTCTTCAACAATATTTACTTCATTAGTAATAGACACACTTGTTTCTTGAATCACCAAAGTATCTCCAGATACTTTTCCTTCTTTAGAAGTTGTCTTCTTAATTTGTAACTCCTCAATCTTTTCTGATTCAACGCTCACTCTTGATCTTGACAGTACTTGGAAAGACTGTTTCTTGTGAAACCAAAATTGTCTTTGAGGTGGAGTTGAAGTCACAGGAAACTTAAAAGTTATTTCCTCTAGCTTCTCATAAAAACTACTCCAAGTAGCTTGTAGTTGTGGTGATGGAGGTTGTGGCTGAGTTACCAACATTTCTTCATCTTGTGGTTCCTCATGAGCAGATTGTGGTTACTCATGTTGAAGCTCTGTATTTGTAGGCTCTAAGCTTGCATAATCCACAATATTTTTTGTGCCATCAACATCTTCAAAGTTTCCAATGCTATCATCAGCTTCAAAATTGAGGTCATTGCCAGAGATCCTTGTATGAATGTCAGAAGAAGGTCCTTGTTCTTCATCATTCCTCTCCTGTTTGGTTGCATTAAGTTGCTTCTTCTTGAAGGTCCTGAACCTTTGCTTCTTAAGAGCAGCTCTCTAAATTGCCATGTGTTTCCTCATCCAAGGAGTAACTATATTCCTTAGCTTGATTAAGTTGGCTTCCAAATCAGCAATTCTTTTGTCCTAAGCAAACTTCTCTTTTTTGCAACACATGTACCTGTTTGGACAAGCTTGTGCACAAAGTAGTTAAATTTGCAACATCCACCACCTCTGTTGATGTTGCCTGTGGTGAACCACTAGCAGCAATTGAAGCAGCAGGTGTGTGGATCATCTCATCAGAATGTGTCTAACCACCATCATTATGAGAAGAAGATTGAGTATCTTCATATAATTGGGGACTCTGATGAAAAAGAGTTTGCTGAGAAGCACTGGCTGAGCTAGGTTCCTCACCTTCTTGATTGGCTGGTTGGGCTAACATGTTTGCAAATAAGGGTGTAATAGTTCCTATAAAGGCACTTCCTTGTTTGGTCAAGAAAGAGAGTTCTCTTTGTAAAAATAAGAACATCCCATGTATTTGTCAACTCTGGTAGGTTAGGGATTTGGTCATTAACTAAAGCTTGAATGAATCTAGGATACATTAAAAACGTTTTAATTCCTTTCAAATTCCTAGTCATGCCTTCAAAAATTAATCTTGAAAAATTGAAAACTTTGTTATTTGCTAAACAAATACCAGCTGATGCCAAAGCAGCAGGGATTTGATCAAAAGATGAGCTTTTTGAGCTTAAAGAGTGAATAATGGCACGAAAAAGCAATTTCCATTGTGGTGAAAATAAACCTTTAAAGAAAGTAAGATTTTCCCTACCACCCTCATAACCCATGGCTGCAAGGCCATTATGTATCTCTATGTTATTCATCATACTAATTCCATTATCATCATTAAGCCTTAAACTTGCCCTTAGCAATAGTTTAGTCACATAGATATTTCTATTATTAACCCTAGCCCCAATGCAAGGTTGATCATGACGAGCACCTAAGACAACAGTATTCCAAAATTGTGTAACAATAGGAATAAAGACGACAGGACTTACAGTAAGTGCAAAATGAACATGACTTCGAGAGAGAAAGCCAAGTATCTCATGAAAACCAATGGAATCATCATTCTGTGTAAGGTTAGCAACCTGGTTGTGCTTAGAGATCACTTGTAGAGCAGCCATTAGTATTTTTGATGATTGAAAATTAGAGAGAAGGTTATTGAATCAAGAGATAAGAATAAAAGATTAGGTGAATCAATTGTGTAATTGAAGTCAGTATCTATGTAAATAACAAACCCAAGCGCGAAGAAACCGCCAAATTTACAAAAG
This sequence comes from Glebionis coronaria, assembly GCA_025667525.1. NCBI lineage: Eukaryota > Viridiplantae > Streptophyta > Magnoliopsida > Asterales > Asteraceae > Glebionis > Glebionis coronaria. The sequence continues at coordinate 490,066,885 of CM046877.1, forward strand.
AGACCCTCAACGGTACAACGGTTATGTAGTGATACATGGAACATACCCGGTACTTGGATTTGTACTAGCGGTACTTGGTTCCAAAACGGTACCTCACAAATTAGACCGGTTCATGCATTCTACTATCATTGTAACCTCTTTTATCTTATTCTAGCAACCTGCAAACAAATCAAAAACACAAAACAAACACTATACAATAAAAATTAGCATAAAATTTGCACAGCTGTTACCTCCCCTTAACTTATGCAGCAGTTATTGGTTGAGCATACCAATGTGTGTTACCAAGAACTCAAATATCTTTGCATCAAATGCCTTGGTCAATAAATCAGCTACATTGTTATATGTATGAATTTTCAAGACCTGGATAAGCTTTTTATCATAAACATCTCTTATAAAGTGATGTCTTATCTCAATATGCTTGGTCTTGGAGTGAAAGACTACATTCTTGACAATGCAAATAGTACTTTCATTATCAATGTATATCTTGGTGTTCATAAATTTGAAATCATAGTCTAACAACTGATTTTGAATCCAAAGTACTTATCCATAGCAATGAGCAACAGCTACATATTCAGCTTTAGTTGTAGAAGTAGTAACAGTTTGCTTCTTACACTACCATGATATGAGTCTTCTGCCTAGGAATTGACAACCTCCTGTTGTGGATTTCCTATCATGATTGGCTCCAGCATAATCACTGTTTGAGTAAGCTTCCAAATCAAATGTTGAATCTCTAAGATACCATAATCCTAAATTAGGTTGACTTTTAAGATACTTAAAAATCCTTTTCACAACGTGTAGATGTGACACCTTTGGATTGACTTGAAACCTTGAACAGGCACACACATCAAACATAATATATGGTCTTGAAACAGTAAGATACATCAATGACCCAATCATTGATCTATATAGATGAATATCAACATCTTCACCATGTTCATCTTTAGATAAAGATTTCTTAGCTTCAAAAGGTGTGCTTGTACTCCTAGTATCCATACATGAAAATTTCTTTAAGACTTCAGCAACATATTTATCTTGGCTAATAAATATTCCATCCTTCCTCTGTTTGACTTGTAGTCCTAAATAGAAGGTAAGTTCTCCCATAGAACTCATCTGAAATCTTCCTTTCATTAAAGCTTCAAACTCTTCACACCATGATTTCTTGGTTGAACCAAAATTAATGTCATCAACATAAACTTGGACTAGGATAATATCCTTAGCATTCTTTTTGATTGTGACAACCCAAACCCGAGGTCATTTATTTACTATTATATAATACTATTTTTACGAATAATTTTGAAATTTTTGATGAGTTGAATGAAATGACGATTGATGGTTTTATTTAAAACCGACGTTGGAGGTCTTATTTTTATCTTTTTACTAATAGCGAGGATTATTAGTGACCACGATATCGACGGATGCCCGAGATTTTATGTTTTATCAATTGTTGTCTCGATGTTTATATTTTTGACGTTTTTATTTTAAGTTCGTATTAAGTCGAGTCGAGAGTCGATATTATTATTTTTGAGGTACGTTTTAAATTTTTAAAAGTATCTTTATGAAACCCGAGCCCCGTAAATATTTTGAAAATTGACTAATAGTTATTTCCCGCTTTTTAGCTAACTATTTACATTTTTAGCCACAACTATTGCTAAATTACAACTTTGGTCCCTACCCCACTATATATAAACAAAAAACAAATACACACACATCATTTTAAACTCATAAAAATCTTCCACTTCTCTCTCTTGTTCTCTTGTTTTGTCGAAACCCTCAACACACCCAAAATCCACATTCAATTAATTGTATCTTGAGTTTGAGGTTGAATTCAACTAAACCAAGCATAGACCCACTCTTATAATTGCATAATGATCATATTGGTGTAAGAAATCTTTTCATGCAAGCAACTTTTTTTTCTTGATGTTGGTAGGTAGGAGCTATGATCATGCATGGCATTTTCATGATGATCCATGGTGATTCTTGCTAAAGATCTTGTTAAAACTTCATTTTGATCTTAAGATTTTTATTTTGATTATGATTTTGATGTTATGGTTGATGTATGATGATATTAGGGTATATAAATGACCATTTCTATGGTTGGTTTTTATCAAAAAGTTGATTTTGTACAAGATTTTTATAGTCATTTTATAACAGTAAGTAAAGTGTAAAATCCGAATTTTTATGTTTTGAAAATGGCTTAACTTATAACCTAGGGTTGTAGATAATTTTCTTATTTTCGATTTGATATAAGGTAGAGCTTCTAGCTCCAAACGAGCGCGAAGTTATGATGTTTTGAATGATCGTGTACCGGGAGACGAGTATCGGCACTACAAGTAGTTGTTGTTGATATTTGGATCGAATCTCGGGGACTCTAAATGGATGTTTTGAAAAATTTAACCTACTGATAATGAGGTGTTTATTTTATAGGTTGAGTTTACTTTAAAACCCGAGTGTCGGTTTTGTAAACGGAGTCGTTTAAATAAGTTAAAACGGTTGTATGAAAAATTAACGTAAATCTGTCCGGATTTTATAGTTTGAAAATGAGTTTACTTTAAAAGTAATTTCATTTGATAAACTTGTAAGAGGACTTTCTATATATAGTAAGTTAGTTTATCGAGTTGTTTCATAAACGGTTGACAAGTTTAAAAAGGGGTAAAATAAGCTAGTACATGTAGTATGTACCGGCAGACTTTGTAAAAAGTGTAAAATGGTTAAGTAAATATGTAGTAAAGTATAATGAAGTTATTTATATCGTTTTCTCTCGAGTTTATTGTGACTTTATGAGTTTGAATTTGATGTTGTTATGTATGATTTATTTTTCAAGTTTATTATTGATAAACGCGCCTTATTTGATAGGTTGCGGGTTTTGTGTTTATCGGGCATCAACTATCGTCGAAGATCATCTTACTACTGCTATTACTCCAGGTGAGTCTATAGCCTCGCTTTTGTAATTATTTTGAATGATTTTAAAACCTGCGAGGGGGATACATGCTATTTGAAAGTAAAATGAACACAAGTCATGATTGATTGTTTGGACCCGAATGTTGCTTTGTTACCTTTGTTCTTTTGAATTGTATAAGTACCTAATTTGCAAAAGACCCTAAATTCATGAGCCGTTAACTATCTTCTGACTTGATGTTGTGAGTTGGGAATAGCCGCTTATTCTAATAATAGTACTATTGGGCTGACGACCCTATCCGAGACCAGGGCTTTACGCTGAGTAACCCACTGGGAAGGATAATTTTACGAGAATGAGAATTGGTATTTTTGCAAATGATACCCTAGTAGGGGCACTGGAATTTCATCTAGTCATGCCGGCTTTAGGCGTGGGTGACTAAGTTAAGGGGTCGGTGTCATGAGCTTAATACAATTCAATAGCTATTGCTATATACCAGTATGCCTAACTAATAGATTGTAATGATCAGCAATTCTATTAAATGATCTTGATTGATTTTTTTCTCTTGTGTTCAATGTTGATTTGTAAAACCTATAGACTCGCTCAACCGTTGTGTTGATGATTTTAAGCATGTATTTCAGGTATTGAAGATGTTGAATTGCGGAGCTTGCTGGAGAAGGATTGCGGGATTGCTTTTGTGGTGATTGGTCTAAAACGGATTTCTTTCCCTTTTGTCATAAAAATAATACTGTATGGTCGAGTACTTTGGTAAAGTGTTTGTGAATTTGATAAAGTCTTTGGGGGACCTAAATATTACTCTGATATTTCTAAAATTGTTTTACTTGGGATTGAATGTTTTAGACAGTGGTTAAATTATATTCTCTTATATTTCAAATTTATCATTTTGAGTTTGTTCAAAATGTCTTGTGTAATAATGTTTGTATTTAGCACCCAATTGTGTATTTCCGCTGCGCAATGTAATTTGGGGGTGTTAAATTGATGAAGAGAGTTTTATCAGTGGTCCCTATCCTATATCCATGTTCTAAAAGAAAAGTGGATAAAGTTGCATACCAGACCCTTGGAGCTTGATGTAGACCATAAAGAGCTTTAATGACTTTGTAGACTCTGTTAGGAATTTAGGATCTACAAAACCTGGAGGTTGTGAAACATATACCTCCTCAAAAATAGTACCATAAAGAAAGACACTTTTCACATCCATCTGATAGACTATAAAACCCATATATGATACAAAGGCAAAACATAACCTAATGGCTTCTATCCTTGCCACTGGTGCAAAAATCTCATCATAGTTTATCGTTTCTTCCTTTCTATAGCCTTGAGTAACAAGCCTTGCCTTGTTCCTCACAACAACACCTCTTTCATCCTTTATATTTCTAGAAACATCTAGTACCAATAACTCTTTTTCCAGAGGGAAGATCCACAATAATCCAAACCTTTTGTAGTTCAAATTGCATTCATTCTTCTTGCATGGCATCTACCCAACTTTCTTATCAAGAGCTTGAGAAATATTATTAGGCTCTACTTGTGATAAGAAAAAAGAAAACAAACAATGATCAATATCCTTATGATTAGTTCTCTGCTGTTGTTTGACATAGCTCACAAGTGCATGAGTTTCAATATTGGCTTGAAGTTGTCTTCTGGTTTGCACATCAGACTTTGGGTCTCCAATAATTTGAGCTGTAGGATGGTTGTTATTGACTTTATGAGTGGGAATAGAACTGACTTGTATTTTAGTTTCCAAATTATTGAAATCAGTTACTGTACCCTGCTCATCATAGGAAGCTTTGGAGAAGATCCCTTCATTTGGACTAGTATAAGCATCTTCACTGTCCATTGCTTGCAAAATATCTTCTAGTGAATCAACAAACTTTGCAAAATTTGGCTTAGCAGTACTTGCAGATGAAGTACCACTAGGTTTAATATGTACTGCAGATTGTTGTGATTCCAAAGATTCTTCTCCTGGATGCTTATTAGCAGTTGTAGCATTCTTCTCTTGATCTTGAAGCCTTCGAAGCTCTTGTGAGGCTTGATCATTACTGTATGGCATTGGTTGCACTTGTTGGGGACTAGCAGCCACAGGAGAAACAGTAGGCATACTGGGTACATATATGTGAACATCATCATCATGAGAATCTGATGAAGAAGGTCCTTCTTGAGTACCTAACTTTGTTGTACCAGTCTCTTCACCTGCATTGTTAGTTTGACAACCTTTTTGCACAGAATAGTATCCATGGAGTTAGTTAGATAATCTAAATCAAACATTCAAGCATAACCTATTTCTGGGACATTGGCTTTATTCTCTAAGAAATTAACCTGGGAATTTTCTTCAACTTTTCTAGATGCCAAGTTATAAACCCTTTATGCTTTACTCTGCAAAGAATATGCTACTAGATATCCTGAATCAGATTTTCCATCAAACTTCCCCAATTGATCAAGAGTGTTTAAAATAGACATATGACATCCAAAAGGTCTTAAATGACTTATGGTTGGCTTAACACCAGTCAAAAGTTCATAAGGTGTTTTGTTTTGAGGCTTGGTCACTAAGACTATATTTAACATAACATGCAGTATTGATTGCTTCTGCCCAAAAGGTATTTGGCAAAAGAGAATCAGCTACCATAGTCCTAGCAACCTCAATTAGTGTCCTATTTTTCCTTTCAGCTGCTCCATTTTTTATGAAGTCCTAGGATTGCTAAATTGTCTCTTGATTCCTTTAGACCTACAGAATTTATCAAAGTCAGCATTCTTAAATTATGTCCTATTATATGTCCTAATGATTAAGACTTGTTTAGTGAATTGCTTTTCAACTAAAGTGACAAAGTCCTTAAGTAATTCATTGGTTTCATTCTTATGTGCTAAAAATAAAACCCAACTGAATCTACTAAGTTCATTAGTTATAACTAGGCAAATGGTCTTATGACTAATACTTCTAACAGAAATTGGACCAAACAAATCCATATGCAAGAGTTTCAAAGGCTCAGTCACAGAATTGACAGTCTTGGTCTTACAAGAGGCTCTATGTTGTTTACCTTTTTGACAAGCATTACATGTGAAATCATTTTAAAAAGATTTGTTAGGTAACCCTCTAACCAAATTTCCATTAACCAATCTATTAAGGTTCTTGAATTTCACATGCCCTAACCTTCTATGCCAAAGATTAGACTCATCATTAGAAGCTTTAGCCAGCAAACATGTAAGGCTACATGTTGGATTGATAGTATGAAGATTAAAGGTGTACATATTTTCTTGCCTGGGTACCTTAAGCGGCACTTAAGATTTCTTAGGCATCTCAAAGTCTTTGGAAAGCACCAAACAGTCTGTATCTATAAGAGCACCTTGTTCTTTTTATCACACATCTGTGATACAGAAAAGAGATTGATCTCATTCAATTCTTTTACAAAGAACACATATTCAAATTCCAACTTCCCTGTATTGATTTTTCCTTTTCTAGTGATCCTGCCTTTACTACCACCAAAGGCTACTGGTCCACCTCTGAATTCTTCAAATTCAGCAAGGAAATCTTTGTTCCCTGTCATGTGCCTTAAGCATCCACTATCTATAATACCTTTATCTTTAAATTCATCAATTAGATGCCCCTGCACATACACAAAACTCATTAGTTTTTAACAGAGACCCAAGCCACATTTGGCTCAGATCTTATGGGACCTACATACTTAAGAGTTTGATATGTAGTTTTTCCAGTAAAACTACACACACTCTTATATTTCATGGTTCCAGTTAAATAGTCAAAGATATAAGTGGGTTTATTATCCTTGGATCTTTTTTACTTAAGTACTGTTTTAGCAGTACTTGCTTGAACACATGGTTTTCTCCCTTAGGAACCCACATTTGCATTAGTTTGTTATGAGACTTACTTCTAGGTGTTTTAACATTCTCAAGTATACTTCTAGAAGATTTGTGGGACACTGGTTTACTAGACTTTTGACCAACGGTATTTGCTTTTGGTCTAGCAGTACTTACAGTTCTAGGCTTGCCGGTACTTGGCTTGCTAGACTTCAAAGGTACTAGACCTTGTTTCATAAGTACTGCTCTTGGAACAAAGTCCTTGGTAGAGAGAGAGTGATTGGCCTTATGAACCTTATAAGGCTTATTTGCCCTCTGAGAATGATTAAACTTAGGTCTATCATTTCTAGTTCCCATCTGACTTTTTACATGTGCATTTTTTACATCACCTTTCTTGGTGACTTTTTGTACAGCCTTGTGTTTTGCTATTTTATCTTCATGTAAAGTGCAATCTTTGATGAAGTGATTTAGACTACCACAAACATAACATCATTTCCTTCTCAAAGAAGACCCAAAAGGTTGTTTTGTCTTAGTTTTCTTAAACCTATCCCACCCCTCTTAGTGTCAGTATTATGTTTAGCATCATTATCCTTTGCCTTACTAGGAGTTTTTACCTGCTTAGAAGCAGAACTAGTTGTAGACATGTGTCCTTCAGGCACAAAGGTGCTTATTAGGGGTGGATAAATAATGTTTTTGGTCACAATAGGTTTATCTTGGGTCAAGGTACTAGCGTTTGACTCTGAATCATTTGACTCTACATTAATAGCAACTTTTGACTCATCTAACTCTATACCTATATCATTATTATGGGCATGAAAATTCCTGATAAGGGTGGAGGAACTGCTTTCATTCCTTTAGCATACCTATCATTTTCAGGAGTATCAACTGAATCATTAGAGCTATCAAAAATCCCCTTTGATAAGTCCTTATCAGTTAAGGTTATCCCAGGTTGGTCCTCTATATAACCTAGGCCTATTTTATAATACCCCATTTGTGAATTAATCAGCTTACCCAATCCTTTAGAGTATTTTTGCCATTGATTAATAACTTCCCTTTCTAGAAAGAAAGAAAGGGAACCCTCGATCGTAACACGTGATCGCAAACCTGATCACAACTCTCGATCGCAACACCTGATCGCAACCCTAATCACAACTCTCGATCGCAACACGTGATCGCAAGTCGTGATCGTAACACCGATCGCAGTGTTAGATCGTAACACAGATCGTAGTGTCAGATCACAACACAGATCGTAAGAGGTGATCGTAATATTCGATCGCAAATAGAAACCCCAGGTTTATGCGATCACAATATTCTGATCGTAACGAATAAAAAGTTCAAGACTTTTAGGCAACAAGAAAGATGAGATTTTTACCTGGGAATTCGTGTTTCTAGCCAAACCAATATCTCCAAATCGTTACTACAACTATTTAAAAAAAATATAGATCACTTGGAACCACAAAAACACGAAAAAATTTTGAAACTTTGGTAAAATCAATCAAAAACACATGAACACACTTAGAAAAGCATGAACAACACAAAACCAATCTTTATTTCATCCCATGGCTCTTGATACCAATTGTTGTCCCTTATATTTGTGATGATAAAACAAGAAAGAAAGGTAGAAAATAGATGAATTCTAGAGAGAGAAAGTAGTGAGAGAAAGTAGAGAGAAGTGTGTGAAACAATGGGAAGGTTAGATTAAGAGAAAATGAATCAACCAACACCCTTCCTAACATGCTAGGACGGGTATATATAGTCCACCCACATGCGGGTTTGTTTATAGACTATATTCCAATGGGTCGGGCTTTCCTTTTGGGCTTTAGTTACTTATGAATAAACTTTAGCCTAAAGTTAAGCTCGTATAACACGACTAATCTACTACCTATTACAACGTTCTAAAATACGATACATAATAAACATATGACCGGGCATTCTTGTTTGACTCAATATGTTGAGGCTAACACTTTCATTAAAAAGACTGGCTTTTAAAACTTCATTTTCTGCTGTTAGTTTCACAAGTTGTTTTTCAAAAGCTTTAATTTCCATATCTTTTTCTCTCATTTGAAGAGTTAAAATTCTAATTTTGTCTTCATAGTTTTGTTGACCCTTTTTATACAAAACTATATTTGCCTCTAACTTAGCAACACCTTGTTTAAAAGCATTTGCTTCTACAGTACAAGTGTTTACTTTTTGATACTATTCATCAATTTCTACTCTTAGACTATTAAATATAAGAACACAATCTTTAGAATAAGGATGTACCTCAGTATCTTCATGAGAGAGAGCCATCAAACCAAGCTCTTCTTCTTCTTCCTCTTTAGCCCAGTTAACCACTCTATCTATAGTTACCAATGCTTTGGTTCCTTTGGGACTTCTGATATCTCCTTTTGGAAAGCTTTCAGAGACTCTTGGATTGGTTCTATAGCTATTCTTCGACTTCTGACTGCTTCCTTCAGCCTTATCCCTATTGCATTCCCTTGCAAAGTGTCCATTCCTTCCATAGTTATAGCATTCAACTTTGGACATGTCATATCCTAAAGGTTCATTAGGATCAACATTCATTTTCCTTCCAATTCTTTTGAAGAGCCTATTGGATCTTACAGAGACCATGGCAGCTTGCCATTTGAGATCCATCTCTTCAATATCAGCATCATCCATTTGGAACAAGTCATTGAGGGTTAACCTTGGTCTGTTGTCTTGTCCAACAAAAAATAAGAAGGCATCATTGTCACTAAATAGTGATGAGGATCTTCCTTGTGAATTCTGAGATGTAATTGGACTGCCTTCAGTACCTTGAGAGTAAGTACTGCTCGTTAGTCCTCCAGCGATAAATTAGAAGTAAGTACCGCTACTTGATCCACTAGCGGTATTTTGGAAGTAAGTATCGCTGGTTGATCCACCAGCTGTATTTTGAGAATAAAGACCGTTGTTTCCTTCTGACATAAAAGCCAAGTTAGACATTTTTGTTGCTGTTGCTCCTTTGGTTACTTCAATGCCTTTAACATCCATCTCATAAACTCTAAGATTGTTATAGAGATGATCAAAAGGAGTTGTATCCAGATTATCCCTTGTGATGAAGTGAATAGCCATTGCTTTCCATTCTTGTGGAACACTTCTTAAAATTTTTAGATTGGCTTCTTCATTAGGAATTATTAGTCCATAAACTGCCCATTGAATGAGCAATTTACTAAACCTTCCATAACCACTATGGATTCCTTCTGCACTGGAAATTGAGAAGTTATCAAATTCTTGCTTTAAAACAATCTTCTTCATCTTCTTAGATTCGTTATTTCCTCCAAATCTAAGTTTGATGGCATCCCACATAGCCTTTGCATCTTTGTAGTGATGAAAGCTAGGTAATATGTCTTTTGAAAGTGCCATAGCCAAAGCGGTTCTGGCCTTTCTTTCTCTGATCTCTGCTTGTACCTGTTCAGCAGTGACAACAAGTAAAGCATAACATGTACCATCAGGTAAACAATGTAACTTCTTAGGTGTATTCTCATTCTTGATAACCTGCCACAGAGTGTGATCTATGTGATTCAAGTAATGTTCCATCTGCATAGACCATGTCTCTTAGTTATCACTTTTGAGAACAGGAAGTTTGACAACAGAGAGAGTATGGGGAAAGGGTGTAGTTGTAGAAGTAACTACAACATCTATGGCTTGTACACCTTGTGGTGGTGCAGGATGCACAACTTGAGGTTGTCCTTGTGGTATGGGATCAGGATCTGGAATTTCTTCCAAGTGAGGGTCATAACCAGCTTGAGACATTGATATTGTTGTGAGTGGGGATTTACGGTTGTGTTCTTCTTATTTAGAGTTTCTCAACAAGCTCTGATACCACTTGTTGATCCCTTAGAATGGATCTATATTCTGCTAAGAATCAGTATAATAGTTTGTAATCAAACTAGAACACTTTGAGAAGTCTTACTCAACCAAATAAGTTATGCGGAATCTAACTTATAAAGCAAAGAAGAACATAATTACTTTTAACTATTCGATTCTCTATTAATCGACTTTTCAATGAGGTACAATAGACTCATCATACCTATGTTCCTTTTATAGAGTAAGGAACCCTAGAAACCTTAGAATATTCTATACAGATAAGTATATCACACACGATATCTAATCAATATTCTAAACTATTAAGTATATCACATAAGATATACTCTAACTATAACTATGACATATCTTTTATAAAGATATATTCATCCTAATCTATATAGCAGTACTTATACTTACACTAACAGTACTTGCTATGTATCGCGTTAACACTAACGGTACTTGCCAACACTAACAGTACTTATACTTACACTAACGGTACTTGATACTTTACAAATATTTCCCAATACAATGATTCGTCCTAATAGAGACAATTGAACATCCTAGTTGATTTTGGATTTTTCGAGCAAATATTTCGAAGTGATCGAAAGCCTCATTCTTAGACGCCAAAAATCTAGTCCAAGTGAATCTAGAATAGTCTTCAACTATAACTAGGGTATAAAGGTTACCTCCATAACTCTGTATGTCAGAAGGTCCAAACAGATCTGTATGTATGAGCTCTAAGCACCGAGAAGTCGAAACCAAATTCTTGGCTTTGTGATTTGAGTAAACTTGCTTCCCAACTTTGCAAGCATCACAAAAGTGACTATCAAACTTCATCTTGGGGAGATGTCTTACCAACTCCTTAGAGACTAAAGATTGAATTAAACGCATATTAGAGTGACCTAATCTCTTATGCCAAAGATTAGAACTATCATCTAAAGTCGGTAGACATAAGTTGTCCTTTGACTTCCTATTGACCTTCATGACATAAAGCCCATGCTTGTTAACACCTTTTCAAATGACCTTTCCATCTTTTACGATTTCACTGTCATATTCCAAAAAGATGACCCTACACTTATTGTCACAAATTTGACCTATACTTGGAAGGTTAAAACCTAAGTTTTCTACGTGCTCTACATTTTCAATGGTCATAGAGTCAAGAGAAACCGTACCTTTGCCAATGATATTACCACGTCGATTACTTGTGAATATAACGTTACCTCCATCATATGCTTTGTAGTGTGAGAACAAAATTCGATTACCCATCATGTGTTTAGAACATCCACTATCCTTAATCCACTCGTTGGGCTCTAAATCGATTCCTAAGCATATCTAGGTAACAACAAACAAGATCAAACATTTGGTCCCCCAATATCTCATGGGTCCAAAGTTGTTAGTTCCAAACATCCCTTGCATTTGTTTGGGATGCATGAATGAAGGAGACATTCCCCATGGGGAAAAGTATTGTTGTTGAAAATTGTTCCAATTCATATGGCCATTTTGTTGTCCATTGTTTTTCCTAGGTGTCTTTGATCTTGATCTAGAATTATTGGTATTTCTTCTAGGTGTTGGAGTTTTACTTCAAGGTCGTGACTTAGCTTGATCGTTCCTTTTTGGCGTAGGTGTTCTACTTCTAGGTTTTAATTCATTTCGTACTCTTGGAGGAGTAGATGTTTGTCTAGATAAGCTTCTAGTTCCCATTAGAGGTTTACTCAAGGGCTTGTAGAATTTATCTAGAGTAGGCTTTTCAATAATAGGTACTTTGACCTTGTTAATAAGAATATGTTTTGGCCCTTCACCTAAAATAGACTTTTTAGAAAGTTCAGGATTTTCACAAAAACCATCTTCTGCCCGCGGTTCGTTATCAGTACCCGTGGTTCCATAGCAATAGGGAACCGCGCCTTATACTGGCGTACCGCGTACAGAGGTTCGTTTTTCTGAAAACCTAACTTGTTTAGGTTTACTAGAAGATGTTTCATTAGTGTTATAACCCAACCCGAGTCTTTCCTTAGAATGAATTTGTTTGTTTAACATATCATCACGAGCACTAGTACCTTTCATGAACTTTTCTAATTTAATGGATGTAATCTTGAGATCTTCATTCTCTTGTCTAAGGTTTTCACATTTTAGACAACCTAAATCAACTTCTTTGTTTTTCTCAAGCTTAGCTAATTTCTCTTTTAGCTCACTAATCTCCTTTTCAAGCTTAGTTCTAGTTGATTTTAGCACTTTGATCTTTTCAATGAATTTAAGGCTAAGTTTGTGTAAGTTATTGTATTGGTCTTCTAATTCAATATCATCTTGAGAAGAACTATTATTGCTATAATAATCGGTTTTGGAATGTACCTCTTTAGAAGTGTGAGCCATAAGACATTTCTCATCTTTGGGTTTGTCATCAACATCTTCACCGCTATCGCTCCATGAATCTCCAACGTATGTCGTGTCGTTCTTATCGCGTGAAGGCTTAGGACAATCACCGATGAAATGATTCGGATCACCAAATCTAAAGCATTTCCTATCACCTTTATCGTCCTTGGTAAAACGGTTTATGGAGAAGGATTTCTTGTCGTTGCTTGGTTGCCTCACGTGTTGACCTCGTCTCTTGAAGAACTTCTTGAAGTCTCTAACCGCCATGGCATATTCCTCATCACCACTATCCGTGGAGCTTTCATGGTCACTTTGTGCCTTCTTAGCTTTAAGTGCTAGAGACTTTCTTTCACTCTTGGTTTTCACCATTTCCGAGTCCTTCAAAATTATCATCTCATAAACTTTCAAGTTGCCAATGAGTTCATCGCGCGATAATTTGGTGAGATCCTTTGATTCTTAGATCGCCATGACTTTGGCTCTCCACTTTAGATCACGCCCTAAGAAACTTCCTAACGTTGTTCTTGCTAGAAAAACCTTCATCAAGTGCTTTTAGACTAGTAATAATAGTGTTAAATCTAGCAAATGAACTATCAATAGTTTCATCTTCTAAGATGACAAATTGTTCATATTGTTGAATAAGAAGATCGATTTTACTTTCTTTGACTTGGCAATTACCTTGGTGGGTTACTAAAAGAGTGTTCCAAATATCTTTAGCGGTTTCACACATAAATTTCCTTTCGTACTCTTTCTTTGATAAAGCGTTATAAATCATCATTTTAGCCTCATTATTTTTAGCAAGTTTCCTTTTAGTGTCATCATTAGCTTTGTCAAAAGTGACTATCTCTTTGCTTTTAGAAACTTCATTATATTGATAAGGCAAAAAATCACCATGGGTAATAACCTGCCAAAGATCTAAATCTTTTGATTTCACATAAGTCTCAAATCTATTTTCCAATAAATAAAACTATCGGTTAAAAAAAGAGGTGGTCTTTGCATAGATTTCCCTTCTAGGTACTTGTTGGAATCCATAGATCGATTCAAGTTTTAAAATACAATATATTTTAAAAAAGCTTGAGCAACCACGCTCTGATACCAATTGTAGAAACTAGAAGGGGGGGTGAATAGTTTCTTAAAATTTACTTGTCAAAAGACGGCTTTCAAAAATCCTTTTCAAAAACATAGACTTGAGTGATTATGTGAAACCTTCTTATGCACAATATGAACAAGGTATAGTGCAAATAAACTAATAATCACAAGTATAAAGAATAATGAATGTAAAAAGACAAGGGAAAGAAAGATCAAACCAAACACCAAGGATTTATAGTGGTTCGGCAACGAAGCTCACTCCTCGTCCCTACTCCACTCCCCGAGTACTCCTTACTCAAGATTTCACTAATCAATAAGCTCCTTAAGGTGGAGAAAAAGTACACAACGTTGCTTATCCAATTTCTGACTCTAAGCTAAAAGTCGAGCCTTAATCTTTGCTAGACCAATCTACACTAGTATACTTTAAGGACCAAGTATAAACCTTAGTACATACACAACTTCCATATAGACACAACTACTTGGATCTTCATAACAATGACACAACAATGAATAAATAATATTTGATCTTTAATGAATATTTGATGTAAACACAACACTTCAAGGATGAAAGTGTTCTTCACTTTGCACTTGGAGAGGAAGAGATGGGAGAAGAACGATTCACTTCTAAACAAGTAGTAATCAACCAAATGACCAATGATTTGAGTGATTTTAGAAGTATGAAAGAATCTGGAATTATATGTGCAAAAGAGGTGAAAAGAAAATCTGAGAATGGTCCACTATTTATAAGACAAGGCTCCAACGACTATATATTCCTGTGGTTCTTTATTGCAGCCCGTGGTTCCTTATCGATAAGGAACCGCATAGCCACTTAAGGAAACGCCGGAGTAGACTCCGCTCCTTTTTGTCTTTTAGTGGTATGGTTCGAATCTGGTGATTAAAATATCCTGAAAGGATATTCTAAACCAAGATAGAATATGCCATTTTCAAATTTTCAAATATTTAATTTAATAAAACATTTTCTTAAAAATAAAGTTTAATAAAAACTTGTCACACTTAATAAAAAGTGGGTTTAAGAAAAGATTAAATCTTTGATCACTTAATTAGGATGAGTACTTGTTTGTACATACCTTAAGTGATAATGGTTGAAATAAAAAATACTTGAACTCAAGAATTCATTTTTCGTTGTTTTAAATGCTTGTTTTTACATATTGTCGTAATCAAAACAAATCGAGACCGAAAAATGCAAGTAGCATTGTTAGGCAATTGCATTAACACAACATAAGCTCACACACATGAAATATAAGTACTGAAACGAAAGGACTAACCAATGTGTAAAAGAAATAATTTATGGAAATGCATGAGGTAAAGAAGACTGGATAGCTTACATCTAAATGCACATACTCTCAAGATCCCAAGTACGTCCCTGTGTACCTGCCGTTTGGGAACATGGAAAGGAAACGGCTGAGCAAAACGCCCAGTGAACGGATATATAACATAGTATGAATGACATAAACATAATAAAGACTGATTAGCAACGGAAAATATTTAAGTCCTAGAAAACCTGAAACATGTTTATAAAACTGGTTTTATAGTTTGAAAAGCTTATGAAAACTGTATTTTAAATTTAGCCAAGAGCTTATATAGGTCATGAGGTATCATCGTGCATGAATACTTAGAGGGGTGACCTCATCATGCAACTACATGGGTTGTCCAATAATGAAGCTAGAATGGAAGCTGAACGATTTACTCCGATTTCGCAGATACTACATAAATAAGGGACGTGAATGAATTGTCTGATTACTGAGTGTGTTACTGGTTCTGTGTGTTCTTAGCTTATTTTATATGTTCTTGTCATGTTTTACTGTTTTAAACGTTATCTTGTATTTATTCATGGTTTTACATGTATTCTGATTATGTATTTCATGTATTCTTGTATTACTATACTTGTAGTGTCATACTAAGTAACTTTCTAAAAATAGCAGGTTTCCAAAAATAGAAAGTTTCCAAAACTAGAAAGTTTCTAAAAATAGAAAGTTTCCAAAAATAGAAAGTTCCCAAAAATAGTAAGTTTTTAAAAATAAAAAGTTTCAAAAAATAGTAAGTTTTCTGAAATAGAAAGTTTTCATAAATAAAAATAAACTGAATTAATAAGTCTAAAATATAAGTCTGTGCTTATTAGTTATAAGTTATAAGTCATGATAATTTATTAGTAAAGTTTATTAATTTAAATACTTAGGCTAAAGTGATTATTAATTAATAATGAAAATGCATGATTTCTTAATTAATAAAATGTCATGGTTAAATTAATAAACTTTACCTTATACAATTTAATTAAATTAAGTTATGGTATAATTTAATTGAGTCTAATAAAATACTTAGGTTATAACATGATTTATTTAATTAAATTAAATAACCTAAGTCATGATTTTAATTAATTAATTAATAGTACACGTAAATTAACTTAATTAATTAATTAATAAAACATTTGCAAATAAAATGTACCCGAGCCCTAAACCCGAAAAAACAAAACCGAACACCAAACACCACCCACACAGCTGGCGGTAGGGGTGAGCATTTGGACCGTCGGACCGGACCGGAGCGGAAAACCGGACCGGATCGGACCGACCCGGACTGGACCGGAAAATTTCGGTCCGGTCCTCGGTCCGGGGTTTTTGCTAATTTCGGTCCTCGGTCCGGTCGGTCCGGTCCGGTCCGGTTCGGTCTTACCTAAAACATGTTGATTATGCTTAATAGGACCGGTCCGGACCGAAGACCGAACCGGACCGGACCGACCCGGACCGGACCGGACTATTTCGGTCCGGTCTCGGTCCGGGGTTTTGGACCATTTCGGTCCTCGGTCCGGTCCGGTCTTGGTCGGTCCGGTCCGGTCCGGACCTGTTGCTCAGCCCTAGCTGGCGGCTGGTGGTGGTGGCTAGCGGCTATGGCCTTGGCCTAGCCGTCGGTTGCCACTGCTAGGCTACGGTTCACACCGGCCTAGCCGGTGCTCCCCTCGCCGAGCCAAACTACCCACCGAGACCTTCAAAGGTCACGGTTCCCACTGTTTCGTCAAGGGTACCCCCTGTTCGGGACCTTGGCTTACGACTGACCTCAAAACAAACACCACCGCCCCATGAAGGGTTGCGGCTGGTGGTACCAAAAAGGCCACCGAGAGCTATGGCTCTCGGTTTGTGTGCGCCGAACTAAACAAACCAAACACACCTTTTTTTGTTAAATCCTTAATCATAACATGTTTATTTTTATGTTTTTAAAGATCCATGTTCATATAATCAAATATAAAAATAAAATGATTAAGGTTTAGTTTATACCAAACGCGTGGATGAAAAGAGAATCGAATCACGAACACGTACACGTAAAAACTCAAGATTAAATCACCAAAAATCGTCCTTGTGTGTTGGTTGGCTACCACTGCTCAAAGGAAGAAGGGGGCTAGGTTTATTTTTTCTAAAAATTGGTATTATGAAAATCCCTGAAGACTAATGTTTACCTGTGGATTAAAAAATGGGCCAGGCCATGAGGCCCTCCCTTCTTTTCTTGCCGCGACATATACACAAGCCTAACACATATCCATTTGTTTTTCATGACTTAATTATTTTACGTATGTATTCGTGTTTTACTTGTCGTGAATTAATATTATACGTAAATGTTTTATCGTACATTAATAATATACGTAATTCTTGTAATTTAATACTCGTGACACGTGTCGTATATTATGAATGAAAAGTTTTAAATTAGTCATGTTTTCATGTACTTTAGTGTTCATGGTATTTTATGTGGGTTTTACACGTTGAAACAAGTGAACAACGAGAAAGGCTAGCAAACACACGCGCACAATATAAGTCATTTATCGCCCTTTCTAATGTCCTAGGCGAAAGCAGTGTATCCGCCGTGCAGGCGAAAAGCCCAATAGATCCCATATGAGCAATATTACGTCTAATAATGTATCATGTTAACTTTCATGACCGCATAAATGAATCAACCTGACAAGATAGTTTTGATTAGGTTCTTACATTTACACAAAAATACATTTATACCTAAAGATCTGGAAGGGTTATAACCAAACTTTTTGATGCAATTCGACTCCTCAACTCAACATTTGATTAGGGTGAGCATGGGCGGTTTGAGGCGGTTTTATGCTAAAACTAAAAATCAAACCGCAAATTTCGGTTTCTACATATTACAAACCATTTGAATTCGGTTTTTTCGGTTTTAGTTTTTTGGCTTTTTTCATTGTAACGGTTCGGTTTCGGTTTTATTTCGGTTTTTTTTCTCCTTTCATTTTACGCATTGGGTCGTTTTCTATTTACAAAAACCACATTAATAGTCGACCACTTTCGACACAAAATAAACTAATCATAATTGCAAGTAGCAACAAAAACTAATAGTTTCAATCAATTATATACACTACAATAATATCAACTTTAGCTACCACCAAATTATAAAAAACTAAAAATCATAATGAAAACTCGTATATAAGAATCACAAATCTAACAAAGTTTAGGTGAAAAAAATCATGATCTATTACTTTAATATGTTTTACAAATGTGTATATTTAAATAAAAAGAAAACAACTAAATATATTAGAAATATCACAAGTAGAAGTATCTAAAGATATAAAAATATATTAATCTTGAAGACTTAAGTGAGACGGGATGGTTTTTTCGGTTCGGTTTTATACATGAAACCAAAAACCGCCCCAAACATTCCGTTTTCAAAAATATGAAAACCATCCCTTCGGTTTTTGAAATAGGGCGGGTTTTTAGTACGATTATTTTCGTTTTTTTGGTTTTTGATTCGGTTTTTCAGTTTTATGCTCACCCCATATTTGATGGTTCTAACTTTAAGAATCTTATTACGTTTACAAAGACTGTTTTTTTAATCTTGCGTACTTTTTAACTGTCACATGATTGAATTTTCATTTAGTTATTGATGATGATATATGATATTAATTCTCTCATACAATTATTAAAAACATTTTTGACCTCTTTTTTGTTTGATTATTTGGTTTTATCTATAGGTTTAGTACTCAATTATTAATGTTTTTTTTTATCATAAATGACAAAAAGAGAAGTAAAACATCATAATTCAACTTATAAGAAATGCTAAAAAGGGCGAAACAAAACAAAAGGTAGGGCTGTGTGTTTTGATAGGAACTTTTCAAGTTCAATGAATTTTGAGCAAGGAATGGGTTGAAATCGACTTGCTCCACATGCTGAATTACGGATAAATTAGAATTATTACATAGTTTATAATCAAATATGATGTCTGCAAACAGACGTCGAAAACGAAATTCTGGCATAGGTCGTATTATATTATTATTATTATGAACTCTAATGTATGCATGAGCTTTGACGTAATATAAAGTGTTTAAATATAATTCATAATATATCGAAATTTTAATCATTTTTATACATAAAAATTGTATATTAACTAATTCAATAAAACAATTATTTAGAAATGTAAATTTCTATCTTGGTAGTAGGATAAAGTCCGTCTCGCGCATATATGAAATTGTTAATTAAGAGGACGTTTGGTTCACAATATGTTTTAAAAGTAATTATAATTAATAAAATGAATTGCAATTTTAATTAATTATAATTATAATGAACTGTAATTAAAAAAATGTAATGTGTTGTAATTATAATGTATTGAAATTGTAACTGATATACTTTATCAATGTGTTTGTTAGTTACCAACGTAATGTAATTTTTTCTTTTTTTTAAACATAAAATAATAATATTTATAAAAAAACAATATTAATAGTAAAATAATAAATAAAAAAAAATATTAATAATAAAAATTATAAATAAATAAATAATCATAATAAATAAAAGATATAATAAATAGTAATAATAAAATCAATAATAATAAATAATTGAATAAATAAACTATAATAAAAATAATAAAAAATATATTATTATAATATTTAATAGTATTATTAATAATAAATAATAATAAATATTAATAATATTACAATAATAAATAATAGTATAATAGTAAAAATAATAATAATAAATATATTTATTTATATTATCTTTTATTACTTTTATTAGTATCTTAATATATTAATAATATAAAAAAATATTTTTTATTTATAATAATATTTTTAATGATAATAGTTTAATTAATTAATTTTTACTTTTTTATAAAAAAATTTATTAATAAATATTTAATTAATATTTTTAAATATTACTATTTTTAATAATTTTTAATATAGTATTAATTTTATTATATTTCTAATAATAATTTTTATTTATATTTAATTTTTAATAATTATATATTAATAAATAATTAATTATTTATTAATATTATAAATATTCTAATAATTATTTTATTAATATTTTTATATTAATAATTTTATATTAATATTTTATTTAGAAAATAATAATTATTTTATTAAGGTTATTGTAAAAACTAAAAGAGGGGGATGGTGGTTGAATAGTTTCTCTTGTTTAAGGTCCTAACTAAAATTCTTTCAATTAGGTTTTGTTCCAAAATTACCTTTTACTTGAAAACTAATTTCATAGTTATTAAGTTCAATTCTAATACATTAATAATATCTAGTGACAATGAAATGCAATGTAAAAATGAAAGTATAAGTAAAGAGAAAGGAAAGAAACAACCGAAGGTACGACACCAAGATTTATAGTGGTTCGGCATCGAAGCTCTCTCTTCGTTCCTACTCAACTCCTCGAGTACACCTTACTAGAGATTTCCACTATATCCACAAGCTCTCTTCTTGGCGGAGAAAACCTTACAATGTTGCTTACATTATCTTTCGACACTAAGCTAAATGTCGAGACCTAATCTTAGCTAGGACCAATCTACACACATCGCCTACTTCACCATTTTCTGACACAAGGCTAGACGTCGAGTTCTAATCGAAAGTTAGAACCAATCTTCGTCCATATTCTTTTGCGACACAAGGCTAGATGTCGAGTCCTAATCCAAAGCTAGAACCAATCTTCACAAATCTTCACTTTCAAGTTTAGTGAGAACTCACAAGACACATACACACATCACTTTGTAGTTTAGTGAGAACTAACACACAAGACTCATTACAACTCAAAAACACATATCCAAGTATACACATGTAACTTGGATCTACACAAGACAAATCCAAGTATACACATATACAATGGATTTACACAAGACTAATCCAAGTATTCACAGATACCTTAGATCAACACAAGACTAATCCAAGTATACACAAATACATTGGATCTACACAAGACTAATCCGATTATACACAAATACATTGGATCTACACAAGACTCAATCAAACAAAATGATGAACATGACTAGATCCAAGGAAGGATGATCTTCAACAAAGCTTCATCTTTAATCACATCACAAATGTGTGGGTGATCTTCTCTTTGGACAAGTAAAGAAGAGGACCAAGAGGATAATAATAAGTAAACATACTTAACAAATTAAGTGATTATTTACTAATGATTGAAAAACATAGAAATAAGATAAGAAGCAGAAAAGTTTGTCCAAAAAGGATTTTTAGAAAATAAAACTATAAACTACTATTTATAGGAGACAAAAAATAACGGCTCACTAAGCGCGGTTCAATAAAGAGCATGCGGTTATTTATTGTTGGTCCCTTGTAATTCGTTATTACTTATCAACCTTAAGTAATAACTCCTTACCAAGACTCAAGTGGGTTGTTTTAACAATTGATAAGAACTAAGAACAATTAAAACAACAATACCAATAACTTTTAACGTATATACTTTTATTAAAACTCAATAAAGAATCTATAACCCACTTTGTTTGCGAAATAACAAAGTGGTTGAATGGCAATGTATGGTGATCTCCTCTACTTAAACTTCTAACCAAAATTAAAGGTCTAAGCTCCAATCTAAACGTTCATATGCTTCTTGGCTATATGGTTTAGTTGGTATTGAGAGAGAAAGGTTTTTCTAGAGTTTCTACTCTTGTATTGGTTAACCTTTTCTCTCTCAATAAGCACTTCTTAAATAGGCAGTGTGAAATTAGGGTTTGCATTTTTCATGTTCCTATGCATGGGTTTATCCAGTGGGTGGTTGATGCCCATGTTGGATAAACAGTACAGAGTACATAATAAACTATTATAGAAAAGATAAAGGTTGTGCTTATAGCAACTATACAAGCAACCTACTTTGACTTAAAGTTATCTTTTCCCTCCTAATGCAAACCATCAGAATACTGAAGTGTCGTCAGCATTCTAGAGGAGATCGACATCATTCAGTTTGGTATTGTCAAACTAAACTGAACTGAAAGCTCTTCTTCAGTACTTGTTCTTCAGCAACTAGACCGCCTAGTATATGAAGCAAAGACTCCTTTGTCTTCTAAGTTTACTAGAAGAGGAAAGCTGAGAACATCCTTCAGCACCATAGTCTTCAGTAGGAACTTTGTTCCTCTGGTCATGCTTCAATAGACTCACCTTGTTACTTAAAATGAAACACTTAGGGGGATTTTATATTCAAATCCTAGAGTTGGTTCAGGGTCAGTAAATAATGACCCAATAATCTCCCTCTATTTGGATACACAAATAGCCTAAGTCTAATGTCAGAAGTAAGTGAGCATAACAACTTCTTCTTACTTGCACTGAACAATAAAATACTTATAAACATCAGATAATCATTTATTCATAAAACATTACAAATTACAACAAAATCAATACAAATGATTATTCAATCTTCCTTACACCTAAGTTCTTCAATGATGGGAGTCTGAATTAATGGATCTGAGTTTCTGTGGTCCAATATAGCAAGTAAGCACATGTTGAAGGTTCTTGCAGCATCAATACGTCCTGGGCCTCCATGCTGAGAGTAAAAGATCCTTGAACATTCCCAAGAAGTTCATTGTTCATTTCATCGAGGTCACTGATGCCAACAAAGTCTTGACGTTCATGATGGTTGAACATTATCATTCCTAATTCTGGTTCGTCTAGTATATGCCCAGGGAGATGATTTTGAAACTGAACAAAGCCCTTGTATTTCTTTTTGGTGACAAAAATGTCACCCACACCAGGTTTGATCAGATTGGCCCTTTTGTTCAGCTCTAGTATAGGATCTTGATCCTCTAGAGAAACTTCAGTGCTGATATTGAGAACTTCACCCAGTTTTTCATGATTTCTCATGAACTGTTCATTTCTGGTGCGGACTTCATCCCATCTCTTGGATTTTCTTTTCTTAATTTTCTCACTCATTTCCATCTATTCAGTGTAAGAAAGCTCCTTCCATTAGAAGTCTTCTAAGATCTCATCAGACCCATCGCCCCTATAATATTTGAGATGAATATCACCTCTGCTAGTAAGCATATCAACATTGGTGATTGGTGAGAGATTTCTTCTGTTTAGTCTTGTTATACAAAATTTTTCATATAACATCTTCTTCTTGAAAAGGCTTTCAACTTCAGATTTCCCAATTTGTTCATACAAGCTCAGCTTCATATCTCTTAGTTTTTCTTCTTGTTGGAGCTTGTACAATTTATCAAGTTCTTCTTGAGTGGCCACCCCAACTTTGATCAGTAGATCATTCAGTGTAAAATATCCTTTGTTCTTGGGTATAAAGGGAGGTGTACCACTATCAGTTGTATCCTCACTTGTGGTTAGTCCATCCACATGACCGTCCTTGGCTGAAGACTCCCCCTTAGCCTTAGCTGGACTCTTCTCAGCAAATGGTGACTCATAGACAACAGGTGATTTTCTCCCCCTCAGCAGAAGACTGCCCAGCAACATGCCACTTTCAATTTTGCATAGATTTTTAAAGCTTCGAAGATTAAGGCTTGATTCACTTTCAATTTTGCATAGATTTTTCGGCCTTGTGGGGCTTCAAATTGTTTGCTTGATTTAGGTGAGCACTTGAAATCTTATTATTGGGTGAAGCTTTTGATTATTTGGGTGTCAATACTTCAAAACCGTTACGCTGGCGATACCTTAATGTCTTCCCAATTTAATTACACGGAAGCTACTAGAAAGGACTAGAAACCCAACAATCCCAACTAAACCGCTAAGTCAATATTTATTAAGCAAAAAATATTTACATGCGAAGGGAGAATAAGCAAACAACGAGAACACATGAGTTTTTGAAAGAATACGAGTACTCTATGTTTAGCATAGTAACTTATAATTAACCCTATCATTTCTTGTTGATGCAAAAGTTGGGTGATCCTTGCTAGACCCGAATTAGGCTTAATTCGGGTTGGCTGAGCACCGGCTCCTGCACCAAGTGAACTGTATGGTTGGGATCCTGCACACTAGACAACACGCGTTAGGCTTACCGTGGGAATGTTTCCCACGATTAGACTACGTCGTGAGAGTAAGTAATCGGTTTAGGGTTTATAAGAATTGAGTGAGTTGAGAGTATAGAACGTAATCCCTTTGTGGAACCTTTGAGGGTTCCTTTTATAGGCAGTGAAACCCTAATGGGCTATCACTGATGCTTCGGCCCCAATGAAAAGATAAGCACCAGAATTAGATTGATTGTTATCTTCTAATTATGGTGAGTGAATATCCTCTTCTTTGGAGTGAATCATATTCAGAGATAGAATATGATTCTGTCTAACCCTGTACCGGTCATGCCGGGCCGTGGGCCGCACACATGTGTGCGGTTACTGTTCATCCAAGCCCGTAAGCTCAAATGACATTATTCCCACCCATCCGTGATGGGCCGGACACGGGTAGTACCCGTGGGTCGGGTTCATGACCCGGCTGGGGACTATACGTCATCATGTCCCCCCAGTCTAGTTGTTACAACCATAGGCGTAATCTTTAGACTACCAAGATGCTCCCTGTACGTACCAAGAAAAATAGGGAATGATAAGTTGTCCAAGAATTTGTTTTGGCCGCACGTGGCAACCTGAATTAGGAATTTATTCCATTATTATCTCAGCCGCTCGTGGCGACCGAGACAAATTAAATACAGCATTGAATTTCAAGTCTTACGTAAGAGCCGCATATCCCGACATTAATAATTGCTCACCTGCCACTTTGACTGACAAAAGTGCAAACAGTCAGAACCTCGAGCATGCCATGACCCACGAGGCAACCCTAACCACACGATTAAGAATAGTGGCAAACACGTGTCACACATCCAACATGCCATGACCCACGAGGCAACCCTATAAATAAGCCACCCCTACGGCTGTGTGAAACACACAGTTCTTATCTCCATTTCTGCCATTAAAGCTTTCTTCTTAGCTACACTTAATCACGCACGGATCCCTTCCTCCGCAGGTTAGAATACCACGTCCTTACCTTTTTATTCAGTAATGGCTCACAGAAACAACCCCACAATTGGATCCGTGCTTAATGTAATGACCCAGGAACAACTAGATCACTTTTGTACCAATTATTTCATCCCTACCAACCTACACCCCTCACTTCCTGGCGCCGGAGACCTCATAACTGAGGCTCCGGAGGGTAAAATTGGCCTTTACACTCGCCTTTTTGATGCGGCCAACTACCGTATTCCATTTACCCGTTTGCACATAGATCTATTAGGATATTATGACGTACATATTAGTCAGCTTCACTGTATAGGCGCATGTAAGATAAGTCAATTCGAGATTCTTTGTCGTGCCAGAAGAATCCCCCCAACCGTAGAACTATTTCGGCTATTTTACACCCCCAGCATAGTAAATGGTTGGTTATCCTTTAAGAAACGATCTCCCAACAGCCCCCAGTCTTATAATAAGCCCATGGACTCACTGAAAAACTGGTACGACCATTACTTTTTCATTGACTTAATAGTATGGCCGGCTGATTATGCCTTCAAACATAGGGTATCCCACGACCCCTTGCCGCACGTTAGTACATATAACCCCCGACACTCCCAAGAAATAGATCTCAACAGGACAGAATTCCATAGAAACCTCCCCGAAGCATTTCTATGTTTGCTAGGGATTAGCCGCAACTATTTCGGCCCGTCCAATAGATATCCTGTGTTTTGGAGAAGGCAGGGTGAAGGTAGGCTAGCATCCGTACACCAAAAAGCTCATTCAATTACTTTGTAATGGCTAACATATTTTGTTGCTTTGTGGCAGAAGTGAACTTCTTTGGACTTCTACGTCAAGGCGACCCAAAGCTCGTACCAGAGGGCTCCCGTCCCAGACGTGAGAACGAATTACCCCTCCTTGAGCATACCCGAAACGTGACGTTTGCTCTTGAGGCCGTGCCGGACCCCCACTCGGACGAAGAAGAAACAACTCTGATGAGGACTCCCATCGACTTCAGCAACGAGGACGGTGATAATAGGATGCTCGAAGGAGGAGCCGGGGCCTCCTCGCCGCCTAAGACTGCCACTCCCGCACATGGGGAAGAGCAAGGAGACAACATTGACTTGACCACCTCCAGCCTTCGCAAGATGTTGGGCGACGATGAGGAAGAGGTACAACAAATCAATGAAGAGGAAGATGAGGAAGCTGAAAAAGAAGTTGAGGAGGAGGTTGAAGAAGCAACAGCTCAACCCGTCGCTAAGCGTACCCGCAGAAAAAACAAGTGGGTAAGAAGAGCTGCTCCGGCCGAGATTGGCGAACACAATGCCCGTGCCAAGAAACTTCGAGAAGACCACCCCTTATATCAATCTGTTGGGAGCACCACCCAGGCTTCCGTGACGGTCTGGGCCGCACATGTCGATCCAGTTACTCAGATTCCCCCGACCACATTAGAATTAGCAGCAAATAACATGTAAGGCTCCCATCTTGCTAAGTAAGAACGACAAATTCCCGTTAAGCAATACTTAATATGTACCCAAATGCTCGTTTTGCAGGAATGAAGAAACTGGTGTCGTGCCTCCACCTGATGCCCAAATGGAGAAGGGAAAAAAAAGGAAGTGGAAAGAAACCCTATGCTTCATACGGCCGCCACGAAATCTGGTCCCCCTCAATCGTTCAACCCTGTTTGGAATATTACCACTGCATCACGAATGAGGGAAGCCGAGGAATGCCGAGAGTACCTCAATAAATGCATACCACCAGGCTTGGTACGAGAAGTGAATGCACTAAGCCATGCTGACTTAGCGGATGAGTACAACGGCGATTTGGTGCATCAAATGGCAATGGGCACCTCAATGAGAGTAAGATTCGAAGCCGCGATTGGGCATGTAGAGTCCCTCAAGAGGAAAGTTGGACGGAGGGAGAGAATGATCGAGGAGAATGAAGCTCAAATCGCTGCCCTTCAGTCCCAACTTGCTAGTGCCGAGGCGACCGTGAAGGAGCAATCAGCCCGTGGGAATGCTTATGACCAACAAGTGGCCGAGTTCGAGGCAAAACTAGATGCCGCGACAACCAAGGTACATATCCGTGACGCACCACTCTTATTTCATATGAAACATAATCTAACAATTAATCTCTCATATAGGTGACCGCAGCGGAGGCGTCTGCCAAGTCCTCCTCCAGCCAGGTATCCGTGCTCACCAAAAAACTTGAGGATGCTCAGATGACAATCCAGAGCATGGATAAGGTACAAGAGGAGCTTGCTTATGAGAGGGTTATTACCAAGGAGATAAAGGAGGCGTCCGCCCAAAAAGATGTGATGATAGATGCCCTCACCGCCGAACGCGACGACGTGCTATGCCCCCAACTACTAGCAGCCATCGTCGGCCGCAGGTGGATGGTAGGACATGGGGCACGTTTGGCCGTCACCAAGGTACTAGAGGCCCCTGAATTTGTGCAACAGTTTGCCAACCTTGTGTCAGATGGCATTGACCATGACCGTCATGAAGGAATGGTCCAGGCCGTAGAGCTAATCAAGAAAAAGGAGAACTTCACCAGGCATGCTTTCTTTAATCCTGAAGCTGCTAACAAGATGACTGCTTCCATGGCCGCGATGCGAGATCTACATTATCCATTCTTGGCTGAGCTGGAGGCCACCAAGGATGCATCGAACATGGAGATCATGGAAAAGCTTAGTCTTGGTACGTTCTCTCAAGATGAGGGTCATTCCAGTGCTTCCTTCACTCCATCGCCCAGCCACCTGCGCTTCCTATCTATGAAGATGTAACCAGGATCGTGCTTGATGAAGAACCCTTAAGCGGGGTGCTGGAAAGGAACGCGGCTCAAGCCTTGAAGTGGAGGGAACGTGGTGAGGGGTTGCCTTGCTTGGCTGAGAAACAAGTGGAGATAGGTAAGTTTCTCCCTCCCCTGTAGGGTGCCCCTACCTGATTATCCATTTCAGACAATATGGTTTGTAACCTTTAAATATTTCTAGCTTCTATTCGTCCGTGCATGTACACGGCTAAGACTGATATGCTGGATAACTGTCTTTTGTTTATAGGTCCGTGGTAACCACGACCATTTTGTTATTTATTTGGAAACTTGTGTATTTTTATTTTGATGAGTATTGTATATCAATACTGCATGACATGTCACGTCTTACACAAAAAAGGAAAATACATACAAGTCTATAATTTACTAGACATGCGACGTGCGTCTTTACTATGCAAAGCACTGCGTGAGTACGGCATACGAAACTTACCACAACGTCTTGTGAGTAAGGTGTCTAGAAAGGATACATGATCCGTGCCGCTGGGGTTGCATCCCTCTTACGCGACAAGTTGAATTAGTAGGTTCACTTAATCCTCTTACCCCTCCCGGAGGCGTATATTACATGTACGGTGATTTGAATGAATGCATATGAATGAAACATGACATATTATAATAATAACTAAAATTCATATGACTAACAAAAAATCTAAAAAATAATTTGCATGAAACAAGCCGTGGAGCTAGCTAGGCACCACGACATTTTATTAGAACGTTTACATTTTTTGTTTGAACAAGAATGATAAGTCATAAAAAAACAAAAAAAGGAACCTAAACAAAACATAAGAAGAAAAACAGATAGAGCGCATGGATCTTCATTAAAGCCACATATAGCGAAGCACCCATGCGGAAGCCGTAGCTTTCAAAGATAGCACCTTTTGAGATTGGAGATGTTCCATGTGCGTTCTAGGTCGCGGGCATCCATGTCACGTAACTTGTACGCGCCTCGTCCCAAGGCTTCCGTGACCTCATACGGTCCTTCCCACTTAGGGCCCAGCTTTCCTGTATTCTCCGCTCGACTTGCTTCATTAGCACGATATACATAATCTCCCGGTCGAAAAGAAACACCTTTAACCTTGACGTCATAATAAGCCTTCATTTTAGCCTTGGACTTAGCCTCATTAATGGCTGCTATCTCCCTTTTTTCTTCCAACAGATCCAAGTTGATTCACAGCTGCTCGTCGTTCGTAACGACATTAACCTCCGTCGTGCGGATGGTAGGCATTCCTATTTCTGCTGGTATAACAGCTTCAGTGCCGTAGGCCAATGCAAATGGAGTATCTCCGTTGGCTGTTTTGATCATAGTCCTATGCGCCCATAGAACATGTGGTAACTCATCCACCCATTTGGCACTTCACTCATCCAGACGTGCCTTGATGCCGTTTCCCAAGCTTCTATTTGCTCGTTCCACAAGGCCATTTGTCTGCGGATGCTTAACAGACGCGAAGCGCCGTTTGATATTTAATGATGCACACCAGTCCTTGAATGGATTATCCGCGAACTGTTTACCGTTGTCTGAGATGATTTCTCCTGGTAAGCCAAAACGGCACACAATGTTCTCCCAAACAAACTTTTTAACTTGTTTGCCTGTGATGGATTTGACTGCCTTGGCCTCTATCCATCGTGTGAAGTAGTCCATTGTGACGATCAAGAACTTAACTCCCCCCGCAGCTACAGGAAATGGTCCTACGATGTCAATTCCCCACTTATAGAATGGCCATGGCGATGTAATAGGTGTAAGCTCCTGCTGCGGATGTCGCGGCACTGGTCTATGCACTTGGCAATCACTACACTTGCGAATCATGTCGCGCGCGTCCCTGTGCATGGTAGGCCAATAATATCCTGTTCGTAAGGCTCGAGCTACCACGGATCGTGGACCTGCGTGCATGCCGCATAACCCTTCATGTATTTCGCTGATTACGTAAGTGGCTTGACGTGGTCCAACACACCGCAACCACGGCTGCAAGAAAGTGCGCTTATAAAGGATGCCTTCTCGAAGTTCGAAGTGCTGCGACTTCCTTCTGATGCGCCGCGCCGCTTTTTCATCGTCCAGAAGGGTTTCACTAGTCAAGTAGTTGATGATCGAGGTCATCCATGTAGGTCCATCCTCTTCAACTATAGTAGCGACCTCCCCTTATGTTATAGATTTCTCCTTGAGTATTTCCACCAAGACTTGCTTGGACAAGTGGGCGAAGCTTGTGGATGCGATCTTGCTAAGAGCGTCCGCCTTCTTATTCTCACCTCTTGGTACCTGCTTGATGGAAAACTTGCTGAAAGCCGCGATGAGTGACTTGACTTTCTCCAAGTATCGGACCATGTTGTCCTCCTTAGCCACATATCCACCTAGAATATGGTTCGTGACAAGCCGTGAGTCCACGTAGGCCTCAAGGTTGCGGACTCCCATTCTAGCGGTGATTTTTAAACCCACAATTAATGCTTCATATTCTGCTTCGTTGGTGGTGGTCGTGAACTCAAAACGGAGGGCGTACATAAACTCTATTCCTTCCGGATTTGTGAGGATGAGACCAGCTCCGGACCCATCCGTACACGAAGATCCGTCCGTAAATAACACCCATGGTTCTGTTGGAGTCTCGTCTTGTTTAACGATTGGCCCTTCCTCATCCGGCTTCTCTATCAAGAAATCTGCCAAGATCTGGCCTTTAACAGCCGTCCTTGGCCTATAAGATATATTATGCTCCCCTAATAGGATACTCCATTTTTGTAGCCTTCCTGCTACATCCGGTCTAGATATGACATGCTTTATTGGTTGGTCAGTAATGACTACGATTGGGTGCGCCTAAAAGTATCGGCGCAACCGCTTTGTAGCAAACACTAGTGCCAACACCAATTTTTCCATAGAGGAGTAATTCAACTCCGGCCCTTGTAGTGTTCTACTTATGAAGTAGACCGGAGTTTGAACCGTATCCCTATCTGTCATGAGTACCGCACTTATTGCTCCGTGTGTGGCTGAGAGATACATAATGAGTTCCTCCTTTGGCCGGGGAGCTACTAGCATAGGGAGAGATGCAAGATGCTGCTTGAGTTGGCCAAAAGCTTCCTCGGCTTCCTTTGTCCACCGGAAGTCTCCCTTCCTAATGCACTTTTTGAGTGTCTTAAATAGGGGTAATGACTTCTCTGCGGATTTGGATAGGAACCTATTTAGCCCGGCCAGCTTTCCATTTAAGGATTGCACCTCCTTCCGTGTCTGAGGGGATGGGAGCTGTATTACTGCGTCCGTCTTCTCTGGGCAAGGTTTGATGCCATTTGGATCAATCATATATCCAAGGAACATTCCCTCCGTTGCCCCAAACGTGCATTTCTTTGGGTTTAGCTTCATGTTAATCCTCCTCAGTGTGTCGAATGTCTCTTGGACATCCCGAAGAAGTGCGTCCTCCGTATGACTTTTTATGACTAAGTCATCCACATAGACTTCTAGATTGCGGCCTATCTGCGAATCAAAGGCTTTGTCCACAAGCCGCTGGTATGTAGCACCGGTGTTCTTTAGTCCAAACGGCATTTTTGTATAACAATATACGCCCTGACTAGTATGGAACGCCGTCTTTTCCGCGTCCTCCTCCGCCATCTGGATCTGGTGGTATCCTTTATATGCGTCTAGGAAGCACTTAAAGGGATATCCACATAGAGATTCCACCTTCCAGTCAATCTCCGGTAACGGGTAACAATCCTGTGGGCAGGCTTTGTTCAGATCCGTGAAATCCACACACATGCGCCAACTCCCGTCATGTTTCTTGACCATGACCGGATTGGATAACCACTCGTGGTAGTATACCTCACGCATGATACCTACGTCCACAAGTTTCCGTACTTCCTCCAATATCACTCGGCTGCGCTCAGGCGCCTGGCCGCGCTTCTTTTGCTTGACGGGTTGGTACCCCTGGCGGAGTTGGAGCTTATGTTCTGCTATCGCGCGTGGTACGCCTGTCATATGCTTTGGCTCCCATGCGAATATATCTAGATTTCCACCTAAAAGAGAGCACATGGCCCTTTTGCCGCTATCCGAGAGCGCCCCCTATGGATATCTCCTGTTCCGGATAGTCAGGATGGATTGCCACCTTCCAATTGGGAGGTGGTGATCCATCCTTGGGTGGAACAGGTGGAGCCGGTGTTGTCACGGTATGACACTCGGATGCTGGTACGATTGTGTTGTAGATGGTGACGATTCCTCCCTCAACAGGGAACTTGATCATTCCGTGTGCCGTGGAAGGTACCGCCCGTATGGCCAGAATACCTGGTCTGCCTATGATCCCATTGTACGGAGAATGTGAGCGTATCACCATGAAGTTCATCCATGTAGTAGTGGAGTGTTCCTCATTCCCAATGGTTACAAGCAGACGCAGTTGCCCTATCGGCCAGATGGTGTCACCACTAAAGCCAGTGAGCGGCGCCGTGGCCGGTACTAATTGGCTCCTTATTTCTGGCCGCAACTGCACAAAACAGTGTTCATACAATACTTCTGCTGATGACCCTCCATCCACATACATGCGACGAACATTGTGTGTTCCAATGCTTATCTCAATAGTGAGAGGCGCATCAGTCACATCGCTTTCTGTGATGGGAGGGAATGAGATTTCACTGCCGCGTGAAAATTTTTGGCCAATTTTCTGCCTCGTGCGACGCTGTCTGGATTGGATAATGTATATGGTCGAAGGTTTGTCCTTTTGGGGATCCTTCTTGT
Organism: Glebionis coronaria; assembly: GCA_025667525.1. NCBI lineage: Eukaryota > Viridiplantae > Streptophyta > Magnoliopsida > Asterales > Asteraceae > Glebionis > Glebionis coronaria. The sequence goes on from CM046877.1 coordinate 490,099,590, forward strand.
CATACTTCTTGTTGTCTTTTCCATCCTTCCAATCCTTAACCAAATGCTTAAGTTTACCTGATTTGATCAGTGACTCAATGTGCTTCTTGAGCTGGATACACTCCTCCGTGCCATGGCCCTTGTCATTATGGAACTCGCAGAAGCGATTTCCTTGCCGACGGTCCGGCGGAGTTGTCATTGGGGGAGGCCTCGGAAAATTTGCCCCTTCCGTCAGCAAGATCTCCCGGTAGGACATCTTTCGGGGGTTAAACTTATCGTCCGGCCGTCCTCCTTTGTTTTGGCTCTTGTAGTCTGAGCCCTTACTACTGTTTTGATTGCTTTGCCCACCCGACTGTCTCCGGGACTGGTCGTTTGATCGGTAGCCGTTTCCTTTGGAAGGGTAAGCTGCGGCAACCGCTGTCTCTCCCTCTATGAAGTTTCTGACCCTTTCCATGAGATCATCATACCTCTCTGGGTGCTTGTCATTGAGACGCCTGATTAACTCCCTATCTGTTATGGCGTGCATGTAGTCGCAGATTTTCAGGAGTTTCGGCATAGTCTTTGTGCGTGTGCACTCGTCGTTGAAGCGTTCAGTGAAGGCTTCTGTAGACTCCCCCGGCCGTTGCTTGACAGTTGCCAATGAGACCGGATCCCTATTATACTTCTTCCTCTGAGTATAATTATTCTTGAACGCCGTGCGTAGTTCCGTGAAGCTATCAATGCTTCGTGGAGGGAGTCCCTTAAACCAGTCACAGGCATTGCCGATCAAAGTCGAATTGAACATTTGGCACCATATAGGCATGGGCCATCGCTCAATTTTAGCCTGCGTATCGAATATTTTGAGGTGATCATCTGGATCACCAGTTCCATCATAGGTCTTGACACACGCCGGCATGCGACGTTTGGTGTCCTCGGAGTAGTTCCGTATACGGAGAGTGAATGGGTCTTCCCTGGGATCCGCCCATGGACGGGTGAGCCTAGGGTCATCCCATGGGTCACACCACGGGCGGGAAAGATCCTCCGCTTCTGCCTCTCGATAATAAGGGCCACCATAATACTCATCATTGTTTGGTGGTGGTGGAGGGGTACGCCTAGGTCGGCGACGCTTGGGCGGATGGTCATCCGAGTCCTCTCCTGATGGATCTGGAGACGGGGGTGGTGCCCCATCCCTTGGGTGAGGTCCACTCTTTTGAGAAGAGTCAGGAGCCTTCTTCCCAGTGTCCATCCTATCCCACACACTTGTGCGGCGAGTGGTTCTGGTCAGCTCTCGGTCTGGTCGCTCGGGTGAACCGTCAGACTTTTCTCTCCCCTCTCGAGACCGCGTTAGTTCCTCTATGAGGCGATCTCCTATGCGCTCGAACACATTCCTAGGTTGAGGAGTTTCCTCGAAGATGCTCTGCTCCTGAGGCCGAGTCTTCCTTTTCCCCTGATTTTGGGAAGAGGTGATTGGTCCGGTATTGCCAAAGTTGAGCCTAGATTGGAGGTTTCTCCCTAGATTCAACCTTGATGCAATCCCTGGGACGATCCTATCAAATTTCTGCGTGAGAACTAGAGTGAGATCCTCCTCGCTGAGTGGTTGGACTTCTACTTCCTCCTCAATCGCTGGTCTGCGCAGCTCCTTGTTAGGGGGATTGGGCGCACTCCTGGGATCAGGGTTGTCCAGGGTTGAAGTAGGTGGGGGAGTTATGGAGATCGTGCTCGTCACCCCCATGGACTGAAAACCACCACGGTTACCAGGTCCGCCCGCTGGGCGGCTAGGGGATTGATTGTGGGTGAGTATCCCTTCCCCTTAGGACTTCCGATTTCCAGGATTTGTGTTCCTGGGATTAGCTTGCGGATGCCCCTTCGTCATTGGAAATTCAAGAAGAAGTTTCGCTCTAGCTTAGTGTAATGGGTCCCACGGATGGCGCCAACTTGTTGATGCAAAAGTTGGGTGATCCTTGCTAGACCCGAATTAGGCTTAATTCGGGTTGGCTGAGCTCTGGCTCCTGCACCAAGTGAACTGTATGGTTGGGATCCTACACACTAGACAACACGCGTTAGGCTTGCCGTGGGAATGTTTCCCACGATTAGACTCCGGCGTGAGAGTAAGTAATCGGTTTAGGGTTTATAAGAATTGAGTGAGTTGAGAGTATAGAACGTAATCCCTTTGTGAAACCTTTGAGGGTTCCTTTTATAGTCAGTGAAACCCTAATGGGCTATCACTGATGCTTCGGCCCCAAGGAAGAGATAAGCACCAGAATTAGATTGATTTTTATCTTCTAATTATGGTGAGTGAATATCCTCTTCTTTGGAGTGAATCATATTCAGAGATAGAATATGATTCTGTCTAACCATGTACCGGTCATGCCGGGCCGTGGGCCGCACACATGTGTGCGGTTACTGTTCATCCAAGCCCGTAAGCTCAAATGACATTATTCCCACCTATCCGTGATGGGCCGGACACGGGTAGTACCCGTGGGTCGGGTCCTCATTTAAGAGACTTAGCCTAATGTGTAGTTAAGGAATCAAAGCTAAGTGCTCAACACGCATGGTCGAGTCAAAAATTACTCTTATTCTCGCCATCAGAAAACCTACATTCGTGTCTTCAAACACTTATAAAACATGAGAAAATTTTTAAAATTTGGCCATTTTTAGCCTTATTTTGCAACAAAAAGATAAACTTTAGAAAGCGTGAAGGTTTGGCAAGGCAAGTATCTATTCACCCCCCATACTAAAGTTAAACATTGTCCTCAATGTTTCGAGTCTAGGGGTGCAAACACCCCCATACTAGAGACGTAATCGAATGCCTAATCTAGCATGGAAAGGGTGTAACCAATAAATTAATAGCCGTTTATGAAGTGTGCTATAAACCTAAGGTTAGAACATCAAAAGGATATATCATGGATATTGAGAAAGTCTTCAAAGCAAACGATCGAGTGCTCCCATAAAACGAACACGAGAGGCTCCAATCGTGAAGATCATGATCATCTAAAGTCCACAATTCACAAACAACCACGGAACAAAGGTTGGAAGGGCACAAATCCCCACACGTTAACTACATTAGAAAGCAATAATATGTACATAGGATAAGCATGGGACTCCCCCACGAGGCACCTCGTTTTTGATTACCGAGTCATGAGCTTGACTCGATCCCCTCAATACTAATTATCTTTGGGGAAAGTGACTTGGTCGAGGTAGTTCAAGGATGGAACTTCCCCGCCAAAGTAGTGCTTCAACCTATGTCCATTCACCTTGAAGTTAGGACCATCATCTTGAGCTAGCTCGATTGTCCCATACGGAAACACTTGAGTCACGGTGAATGGACCGGACCAACGGGATTTCAACTTACCGGAAAAGATTTTCAATCGAGAGTTAAAAAGCAAAACTTGATCCCCAATGTTAAAAACCCGGTTTTTAATTTTATAATCATGCAACTTTTTAGTTTTTTCTTTGTAAATCAATGAATTTTCATAAGCACTGTCCCTCAATTCATCCAATTCATTTAATTGCATTTTCCGGTGTTTTCCCGCGGTCTCCATATCATCATTACAATGTTTTAGGGCTCAATAAGCCTTGTGTTCTAATTCGATAGGCAAATGACAATTCTTCCCATACACAAGCTTATAGGGAGTGCACCCAATGGGCGTCTTATGAGCGGTCCTAAAGGCCCATAAAGCATCGTCCAACTTATCCGACCAAGATTGTCGGTTTTCCCCTACGGATCTCTCCAAGATCCTCTTCAAAGCTTGGTTTGAAACCTCGACTTGCCCACTCGTTTGTGGGTGATAAGCCGTAGAAGGCCGATTTGTAACCCCATATTTCCTTAGGACCCTTTCGAATTGGTCGTTACAAAAATAGGTTCCACGATCGCTTATGATCGCACGAGGGTTTCCAAACCTAGAAAACAAGCTTTTCAAAACCTTGACTACCACACGAGCATCATTGGTGGGCAAAGCCTTAGCTTCCACCCACTTAGATAGGTAGTCAACCGCAACGAGAATGTACTTATTACCACGAGATGATGGGAACGGCCCCATAAAGTCTATACCCCAAACGTAAAAGATCTCACACACTTGGATGATGTTTTGTGGCATTTCATCTGTTTTTGAGGCTTTTCCTTGTCGTTGGCATGAATCACACGACTTCACAAGATCTTGTGCATCTCGGTAAATAGTAGGCCAAAAGAAGCTGGCATCAAACACCTTCTTAGCCATGAGATTAGCACCGTGGTGACCACCCGTGGGTCCCTCATGGCAAGCTCTAAGGATATTAGAAGCTTCGGTGCCAAATATACAACGTCGGATGATTTGATCCGCACAAGTTTGAAACAAGTAAGGGTCGTTCCAGAAGTAGAACTTGACGTCACAAAAGAATTTTCGTTTTTCTTGAGTCGTCATACCCTTGATGATGAAGTTCCCCGCATGGTAATTTGCGAAGTCCGCAAACCATGGGGTAGAAGAATCAAGCTTAGAATTCACTACACAAAGTGTCTCGAGCGGAAATGTTTCGGTGATTTCCTTGGGCTCGTAAACACTTTGGTGAGGATCTTCCAAACGAGAAAGATGATCGGCCGCTAGATTCTCGGCTCCTTTTTTGTCAACAATTTTGTGGTCAAATTCTTGAAGGAGGAGAATCCAACGAAGTAATCTCGGTTTGCATCTTGTTTAGCCATGAGATACTTGATAGCCGAATGATCCGTATACACTATACATTTCGTCAAGACGAGATAAGGTCGAAATTTCTCAAATGCATACACAACGGCAAGGAACTCCTTCTCCGTTGTAGTGTATTTAAGTTGAGCCTCGGTCATCGTCTTGCTAGCATAGTGAATAGGCAAGAAGTGCTTTACATGACGTTGCCCCAATACGGCCCCAATAGCGTAATCACTAGCATCACACATGAGCTCAAAGGGGAGGTTCCAATTGGGAGCAACAAGAATGGGAGCTTCGGTAAGTTTCCTCTTAAGGATTTCAAAGGCTCGTATACAATCTTCGTCAAAGACAAAACGTGCCTCTTTTTCAAGAAGATGTGTAATCGGTCGAGAAATCTTTGAAAAATCCTTGATGAATCGACGATAAAAGCCCGCGTGGCCTAGGAAACTTCTAACTCCCTTAACGGTTTTGGGATGAGATAATTTGGCGATGACGTCTACCTTAGCTTGATCTACCTCGATCCCCGCTTTCGAGACCTTGTGCCCTAAGACGATTCCACTCTTAACCATAAAATGACACTTTTCCCAATTGAGCATAAGGTTGGTTTCCTCACAACGTTTCAACATTCTCTCAAGATTTGACAAACACGAAGTGAACGAATTACCAAACACGGAAAAGTCATCCATGAAGACTTCCATCGTCTTCTCGATCATGTCATGAAAAATAGCCATCATGCACCTTTGAAAGGTTCCCGGTGCATTGCAAAGTCTGAATGGCATTCTACGATAGGCAAACGTTCCATATGGACACGTAAACGTAGTTTTTTCTTGATCACGAGGATCGATGGGAATTTGGAAGTAACCGGAAAAACCATCTAAAAAGCAATAGAAATCGTTTCCCGCAAGACGCTCCAACATTTGGTCCGTGAAGGGCAAGGGAAAATGGTCTTTTCGAGTGGCTTCATTCAACTTACGATAGTCAATGCACACTCTCCATCCGGTCACGAGTCTAGTGAGAATCAACTCGTTGGCATCGTTTGGCACAACGGTCATTCCTCCCTTCTTAGGGACACAATGAATAGGACTCACCCAAGGGCTATCGGAAATAGGGTAAATCATTCTCGCGTCAAGGAGTTTAAGGACTACCTTTTTGATGACGTTGTGAATTTTGGGGTTCACCCTCCTTTGACATTGGATTGCGGGCTTGTAATCCTCCTCCATTAAGATTTTGTGGGTATAAAACTTGGGATCGATTCCTTTAATGTTGGATAACTTCCACGCAATTGCCCCTTTGTGATCCTTTAGAACATCGACAAGTGCGGTTTTTTCATCATTCGAAAGTTCATTCGCGATAATAACCGGCAACTTTTCGCCCTCCTCCAAATAGACATATTCGAGGTGAGGAGGTAAATCTTTCAACTCGAGGATAGGTGGTTCCTCAAGTGAAGATTTGGGCTCGATACTCATAACCTCCTCTGGTGGAGGAAATGGGAAATCGTTAAGAAAATCCTTGATAATCGAGAAGTCCTCATCGTTGTCGAGGTCTTCGTTACAAGTACGTGGAACATCGAATTCTTCCAACGTAAAACCACCACCTTCAAATGGAGTGAAGGTTGGTGTCGAATTATCAAGAATTGGATCTAACATAGTGGGATTGCCACTAGTTTCTTCATCACCACAACCTAGAACTTCTTGTGAGAATTCCTCGCAAACCACGTCAATCATATCAACGAGGTTTATGGTTGCAACAGAATAAACATGAGAAATTTGAGAGTTTTGAGTTGCGTTTATAACAAGTTCCTCGTCGTTGAAACGTAAGGTGATCTTTCTAGCATGAACATCGATCAAAGCCATAGACGTATCTAAAAACGAACGACCTAAAATGAGAGGAACTTGAGGATCCGTGGGGATATCTACAACGATAAAGTCTACGGGATAGTAGAACTTCCCCACTTTCACAAAAACGTCTTCCGCCAAACCACATGCGGGGATCGTGGAATGGTCGGCCAACTCGATAGACATTAGTGAAGGAGTAAGATTAGGAACATTGAGCGACTTGAAGATTACAATTGGCATCAAGTTAATGCTAGCACCAAGATCGGCCAAGGCGAAGCATTCCTCCATATCTTGGATTGCACAAGGGATCAAAAATTTACCGGGATCACCGACTTTTTGAGGTATGCGATTAAGATAAACCGACGAACAACTAGACAATTGGTGCAATTTCTCCTTGTTTTTCAACATACTCTTAAAGTTAGCGGCAAATCGAGGCATCATGACCAAAGCATCGGCGAAACTCACATTAAAGTGCAAATCACGAAACATTTTCATAAAAAGCTCAAATTGATAGTTGTCGCGCTCTTGATGTTTCTCCTTCCTAAGTCTCGATGGATAGGGCAAAGGTGGTGTGGGTTGAGGCATAGTAGGCATAGCCTTTGGAATCTCGGGTTCCAATGTTGGTAATGGGTCAACCGTAGGTGTGGTATGAGCGGTACTTCGTGGGATTGGGACATGCTCCTTTTGGATCACCACCTCGGGTTCTTCCTCAATTGCTTCCTCCGTAGGAGCAATTGGTTGAGGAGTCGGTTCCTTAAGTGTCTTACCACTACGTGTGGTAATCACTTTCATCTCACCCTTAGGGTTTGATATGGTGTTGCTAGGAAGACTACTCGAAGACGGTTTACACATTATTGCCTCAAACATAGACGAGATTTTATCTTCAAACATGGATTGCCTCAATACGGCCTCGATTTGCCTCTTTTCGGCCTTAATCATCTCTTGTTTAATCTCATGTTGCCCTTGTTCCATTTTTTGTTGGTTTTGTTGTAACCTAGTGACATTTCCTTCCATTTTGTTGGTGTGGATCTTAGCTAACTCATTTTTCAACTCTTTCTTTAAGTCTTTCTTAAACTCGGATCTTAGGCTAATGATTTCTCTTTAGATATTGTCAAACCTAGCATCATTCCCATTAGCGTATTCAACAAATTCATTTGGAAGATCTTTCAAAGTTTGCAAACCTTTGTTGTTGTTTTGAAAATCATTTTGATTCTTGTTTGAAACTTGATTATTAGCCCCTTGATTACCATAATTTCCTTTGTTGAAATTGTTTTTGAAACCAACTTGATTGTTGCGATAGTTGTTGTTAGCATTTTGATTTGAACCAAACCCGGTGGAGTCAATTGATTAGAGCGGGAAACTTGACCGTTTTGGTTGTAATTTCCCGTGGCCACGAAGGCACTCGAAGTGTTACCACCGTTGGTAATGCACTCGGAGAAATCATGACCTCCACCACAATACATGCACGAAACCTCAACCGCTTTAGCCGTAGCGGGAGCACTTGGTTCACCAACTTTAAACTCAATCAAAAGTCCTTTTAGCTTATCAAAAATATTGTTTTCCAAGTTCGCCTCAATTTGGCAAGCATCGATGGTAGTAGACAAAGAAGGTGAAGCCGAAGACGAAGCCTTACGAACACTAGAAGTGCTACGAGGACTATACACCTTAGAGCTATTCTCAATAATCACCAAAGCTTCCTCAACCTTTTACACAAAAATTTACCACCCGCGGCGGCATTCAAATAATCCCTTTCATGATCATTAAGTCCATTGTAAAACGTGTCAATTTGATGCAAATCGGAAAAACCGTGATGAGTACATTCATGTAACATCTCCTTAAACCTTTCCAAGCCGTTGAAAAACTTTCATTAAACTCTTGTGAAAACTTTGAAATCTCGTTTTTCAAGTGCGTAGTCTTAGAGGGCAGAAAAAATTGGTTCACAAACTTAGACACGAGATCCTTCCACGTCAATATAGAATTGGGTGGCTCTTTCTCTAACCAAATTTTAGCGGGCCCCGCTAAGGAATACGGAAAAAGCATCATCTTAATCGAGTCATTCGAGACATCCTTAAACTTGCAAGTGGCGGTAAGACGATTGAATTGGCGAATATGGTTGTGTGGATTGTCCTTCTCATCACCACGGAATTTGTTGTTTTGGATCATCGACAACAAACCCGTTTTCACCTCAAAATTCTCCGCAAGGATAGCGAGAATCACAATAGCCTCTCCATAACCCTCGGTGGGTGCTTGAAGTAACTCCATCATAGTTCGATTCGCCATGGTTGGTGCTTCTCTTACAATGGGTTCGTCAATAGGAGACTCCTCACTAGAAAGATTGGGAGTGGGAGTTTTGTTCTTTCGTTTATGTGCACGTCTTGCTTGATTACGAGTTAGCATAAACGTCACGTACAACGAGGGGACGAGCAAAGAAGATTCTTTTTGGTGTTTTGTATTTTTTCAATTTTTTTGTGGTTTTTGATTGTATTAACCTTTTTGGATCTTGGTGAATGTATTAAGTAGACACAAATCTACAAATCTCCTCCTTAATCAAATCTCTCGATTAAAGAAGCCTCAAGGATTGAAAACGATCACGTGAAGTGAACGCCTTCGATGACTTTAGAACGTTGGTGGAACACCAAAACGTTCAAGAGGGTTTAATCAATGGAAACCAAGAAAATATATATGATACTTAGTAATACTTTTGGGCGGCAAAACCTTCGATTAGCTCTCAAAATCAAATACTCACAAGCAAGCGGGGAAACGAGGGGGCGCGAAGCACTTAAGAGCCTTTTTCCTTAGGATATATTTTATAATATCCGCCTTATACCCACCTTATAGTTTGTATTTTTCAAGATTGAGCTTCACGAGAGTATTTATCTATTTTTGCCTTTTTCTTTGGTTTGAGATTCGAATACAATGATTGGATGACCTCCCAAGTCAAGGTTGTGATTTCTCACGTATTTGGAGTACTTATGAATTTATTGTTCTACGTATACAATATAGTAATAGTATTCACACAAAAACCGAAAACCGATAATACGTATTAGTAGAGTGCTACTAATACAAATACTATTTTGGTTAGTATATAAAAACAAAAATTCCAAATCAAAACACAACACGCCTCCCCGGCAGCGGCGCCAAAATGATGTTGGTGTTTTACTACTCTTTAGGAAAAGAGAGCAAATAGGGTAAGCACGACGATTTAGGAAAACCGTGTGTAAATGACCCAAAGTGGGGATCGTTCTCAAGGAGGCTAGTGTGCTATGTGTGTAATGATTTGGATTATACTTGTGATTATATTTTGAGAAAGAAAAATAGAAATGAGATTAGAAGAGAATGACGGTTACGAAGACGGATTAAACTAAGTCGAAAAAGGTGTACACGTAAAACCGTAAAAAGCACTAAAATTAAAATTTTACCCTAAAAAGTACCAAAAATCACTAAAAATCCACAAAAATAATCTAAGAGTTTACCAAAAATCCAAACTTGCCAAAACCTTTGAATTAATTAAATAATGATTTTTTAATGCTAATTAAAGCCCTAAAAATCAAAATTAACTATTAAAAAGTCCCCAACAAGATCTTAAAGTTTGTAAACCTCAAAAATACCCTAATTAAGCTAAAAAGTATTTTTCAAAATTTTAAAACCACTAAAAATTATTTTTAAACAATTAAAAACTACTAAAATCAATTAAAACTCAAATTAATTCTAGAAAATAATTAAAAGACTCTAAAAATATTTGGAAAGTTTCAAAATTCCTAATTAAGTGTCTATAATCTAGGAAAAATACAAAAACTTAGAAAATCAGACTTTTAATTTTTATCAATAAAATAATATTAAAATATTATTAAAAATCCAAAAATCATAAAAAAATTCTAAAAACATGCAAACTAGCTTAATTTAACCTAAATAACTCAGAAATGAAAGTGATATTACTTAAATACCCTTAATGGGCTTAAAAAGTGGGCTAAACCCAAAACAGATCCTTAATGGGCCAAAATTGAGCCCAATATAGAAAAGTGTCCCAAATAAGCCCAAAAAGCACTACTTGACTCAAAATTTGATTTTAAACAACTTTTTCTAAAGGCCCAAAAGCTGAAAGTGTGAAATAAGCTAGATAATTCCAAACAGCTTATTCTTAATGGGCTTTTTGGCCCATTAAGCTATAAGCCAATGCCATAAGCTGAGATTAGACACACAAGCTTCTTTTGTCCTAAATAAGACTTTTGTAAAAAGAAATTTGAAATAAGCCCAAGAAATAAGCCTGAAAATGCAATAAGCAATCTACAGAAAACGACAAAATAGTCGTTTTTGAGTTCTAGGCCACCCCAAGTGCTGATTCAAGTTTCTATAGCTTTCAAATGACTTAATTAAGCAAAATCAACAAAGAATTTTCAAATAAGCTGACTCAATAAGCTGGAAAAAGCAAATAAGCACTTATGTAAAAGTCAAATAAGTTGGTTTTCTAGTAAAAAGTCAAAGTCAAAGTCCAATAAGCTCCAGTCTAGTCAAATGGGTCAAATAATGAAGATCTATCACAAAAAATAAGTTGTTGCAAGTCTGGATAAGCTAAAATAGCTTATTGATAAGCTGAGTTCAATTTTACACTAGCAGGGGCTAGTTTTGGGTGTTGAGCAGTGGAAACTTTTTCCACTGCTTGACTATTAGACTTTTTTGTCTTTAGTGAACTTTTTGGAGATTCAGATTACACAAAGGCACCCAAATGATCTTTGGATCAAAATGAGTCAATAACAATCAAAATATCACAAACACAATCACCCAATTGATACAGTTTAATCAATAAAGCACCAGATATGATACAGACATGAACAAATAAGCAGTTGAGCACTTATAAGCAGTTTTAGCAATAATCAGCCAACCAAATTCAACCAAATGCATACACAAGCTATTATAAACTCTAATGAACAAGTCTAAACAGTTTTCATGCAACGACTTAAAGCCTAAATCAAGATTCAAGCTTATGAATGTTACTGATGAACACTAAACACTAGCAGATTTCACTTTGCTGATGTATTTGACACACAAGCCAGATTCAACACCTCAAATCTGACAAACAGGTTACAATAATGATGATTTAACAGCATTTAGCCCTAAGCATGCATAAACTCTAGGTTTTCCCAAATTCTTAGGTCAAAATCAGTCAAACTCAACAAGATATACCAGATTGTTTGATTTTAAGTTTAGTTCCAAAAACTTGCAGCAAAACACTCTCAACAAGGCATATAACAGATACCAAGCACAAACAACACCTTCTAACAACACAATACCAAGATTCAAGCTTAAATAGGTAATCCCAAACACCCTTTTAACTTTTCAAAACCAAGTTTTTCAAATCAAAAGCAAGATTCAGTTAACCCAATGATCAATCTAGCATATAAACAACATTATCATGCAAGACTAAGCAGATTTAAGCCAAGAAATCAACAAGAAAAATAGTATAGCACAAATCCACAAAAATACCAATTTTTATCAGATTTTCAAGGATTTTAGACAAACCTCATGGATGTACATCCACACCCATGAATTTATGAGATTATGTGCTAGCTAGAATAAGCACAAGCTTCCAATAACACCACTGCTAAGATTCAACAAGGTTAGAAGCAAGATTATCAAAACAGAAACTTAAAAAGCTTTGATTAATGCAACCTTGTTACCCCATACTTGATTATCCCCAAGTTATAAGCCTCACCACACCTTAATCAACACAATTAGGATGCTATGATCAGCCCTATAACCCAAGAATTCCAAGGTTAAAACAAGAACTTAGCAAAATATCAAGCTTGAAGGAAAAATGCAAACTTTTGCACTCTCCTTAAAAACAGGTTTTGAGATTCAAATTCAATAAACAAATAACATAAACAAGCATAAAATAAGATGGCACTTGGTCTTTCTTCAACACAATTTCATTAATATGAAAACAGGATTTACAAGTGCTTGAACAAGGAAAAACCAAAAGCAAAGCAAAAATGTGAGGTCCTAAGCCTTTATATAGGCATACATGTTGTCTAGGAAAGCTGAAAAAAAACGTAACCCTAGCTACTGAAGTCCCATTTTTGCCCTTGTGTAGTTTGAATATCTTGGAGTCTTGTGAGGAATCTTTTGGCCTTTTGTTGAAGCTGGCAAAGTGGAAATGCATCCAAGGGTGGAGATGAAGCTTGAAAAGTAAGCCAAGTTCTTGAGCGTTAGATTTGCTGGCCTGTTTTGTTTGGACGTGAAGAGTGGGTCAGGGGAGGGTTGGCAATGTCACATGCATGAGAGTGATGGGAGTTTAGGGGTTGGGTTAGGATCATAAGACCTTTAATCATTAATCTGGAAGCAATTAGGTCTTTATTCTTGGTAATTAGAAAAAGCCTAATTCTGGTATGAACACCAAGAACATAGGTTTTAATCTGTTTTGGGAGTTAATTAAGTTTAAAAAGTTGTTTTAGGCGCCAAGAATAAATTAATCTTAAACCGGTTTAAGTGGAGTGTGAGGTGGCAGGGTGGAGAGTTGTGATTGGTTGGAGTGGTGAGTGGGGTGAGGTGGCAGCCCATGAGTGGTCTAGGTTACAATGTTGTTTGGCGAGCATTAAACCCCAATCTTTTGTTAACTTGTCATTTCCAGCTTTTCTTCATAAAATCCGAACCCCTTTGTTAGCAAAGTTTCATTCTTCACACTTTTGCCCCAAATACTTTTCCAAAGTATTTTCAGGGGTATTTCTTGCCATTTTGTGATTTTTGAGGGACTGACTTGGCATTTTGTTGATGGATAATGGTCTTGACTTGCATATTTGATATTTTGGATGACTGAATTTGCCAAGTCATGATGATTGAGGGACCATTTTTGCCAAATGTTGAAAGTTAAGGGTCCTTTTTGTAATTTTGGGATTCTCAAAGGACCAAACTTGTAATTTCTTGTACTTTGAAGGACTTCATGATGTGTTTGACTTTGTGGAGGATAATGATTGACAATTTAGCTTTGTTGAGGGGCTAAACTTGCCAATTCTTCAAAGTGGAGGGTCCTTTTTGTAATTTTGACAAACTTTAGGGACCAATCTTGTAATTATGAGGATACAAGGGTATAAAGTGTCAATTCTTCCATATTGGAGGACCCTTCTTCATAATTCTTCAAATCTTCAAGGGTTTTCTTTGGGAAAATTCTTCATTAGGGCTTGGTTCATTGTGTGGCTTCGTTTCCCGTGTTCGTTTTTGCATGATTCTTGTGATCTTTTGTCATTTTCTCAATATCCGTACCTAAAATACACAAGCAACAAACACAAGCATATATATGGGTATTTTGATGATATTTAATGCATTTTAAGCCCTATTTGGACGATGAGACTATGTATAAAAGCAGTCTCATCACTTTGCCAAACCTTTTCATTCATGCGAGTGCTCTTAAGCTGAGGCCGGCTAACACTATCAGTGGGGATTACTCCTGTAGTAAAAGACACACGTCTATTAGTGTTTCTACAAGTCTTAGGTGATTAACTTTCTTTGTTTTGTGTAGTTTTAGTGTCCAATCTATACATCCCTGGTTTAATCACATTATTGTGCTTAACGCTTGGTGCATATGACATTTCTTATGGGTTGATTCTGTGGTAACCTTTCCTTTCCATCCATCTTGGGGGCAAACACAGGTTTTGCAAATGAGGAATTTGATAAAGCAGATGGTTTTCCCAAGATAGATGATCTATTCACTTTAGAGGCATTGGGTTGTCTAACAACAGGTTTCTTAACGCTAGGTTCCATAACTTTCCCACCCATCTTAGCAACGAGTTTCTGCAACTCTGCTATCATTGTTTCCCTGTCTTGTAACTGAGCTTTCAACCCTTTAATTTCCAAATTCAGCTCATTCATTTCTCGAAACGTTTTGGAAAGTTTTTCTTGCAAGTTATTATCATGTGGAAAACTACCAACGTCTTTTTGCAAAGCAAGTTCAAGAGAATGACAATGTTTTTGAAGGAAATCAGTTTTGTTTTGAAGTAACTCAAAAGCCTTTTTATCAACATTTTCTTTACATTTCGAAAGCTCAAGTTCAAGACGCTCACATTCTTTGATTTTATCAAGATATTTGCATGCAACATCAGAATATTCATCGATATCAGCACAAGATTGAAGAGTAACACATAAAATATCTTTGGAGAGACATTCTTCTAAGAGTAAATCATATTCATCTGAAAAAACAGACTTGTCCATTTGAAGATCGTCAATTTCTTTCTCAATACTCAACATATTAAAAATCATCAAACATTTCAGACCGAATTAATCTTTCAAATTCAAGCATATTTTCTTTTAATGTGGTCGTGTTCGGTATTAAGATTTGTTTGATAAGCACAGTTATATCTTGAGGAATTGGTTTTTTCCACTCGTTATTTTCTTGTTGTTTCCATTCATTGTCAACAATAGATTTAATATTATCAATGTAATGTTGTAGAAAACCAAATGCCTGCCTACTCTTGCTTTTAGAAGCATCAAGAGGCAAGTAGTTGATGAACTTAGAAACGTTTGTTTTCTTAGTAGCAAAAGCTTTCTTCCATTGAATTCTTCTTTGTTTGCATTAAAAACAATTCCTCATGAGACTTTTGTTTTTGTGTAGTGAAAAGACCATATAGACTATTCTCATAAGCATAATTGTATGGTTTCACAAACTCTTTATTGACCGGTGATCTACTCTCCTCTTCCCAAAGGGATGTCTCATCATAACCAAGAGGATATTCGGGATCGGTCCATTCGGACTCTTCCATATAAAGGCGCGGGTTCGCAGCTTGAGCTTGGGCAAGATAATCAGGACTTGCAAAGCTAGCTTGACCCTTTAACATAGACGGAGGTGCTATCATTCTTACGGTTTGAATAGAGTCATGCGTTTTATAAACAACTTTCTTCAAAAATTTGACTTGTTTTTCTAGTTCCGTTACTTTTTCAGTATCTTTTTCATGTCGACTTTTGAAATCTTGTTTTAACATTTCAACCTCTTGTTTCTTAACATCAAGAATTTTAGCAGACTCGGTGTTATCCATCAAAAGCCGTTGTTCAAGTTCGTTAACTTTTGTGGTAGCAAGGTACGTTTTTTGACGTTCATCCATTAACAAAACATTAAATTGACGTTTCTCTTTGGTTAATAACTCAAGAGTTTCGTTGTATTTCTTTTCAAGATCGTCCTTTTGACTTTTTAACGCACTACCCTTGTATCCCTCAAGTTCTTTGGTTTTCTGAAGAAGCTCATCTTTATAGTGTTCAATGGTCTCACTAGATGTAATTAGGGCGGCTTTGCATTCTTCAAAATTTTGAGTGAGCGCTGCGTTTGAAGAAAGGTAGATATGAGATGAGTTCTAGAGAGAGAAATTAGTGAGAGAAAGTAGAGAGAATGGTTGGAGAAACTAGGTGATATTAGATTAGAGAAAATGAATAACCAACACGCTTCCTAACATGCTAGGAAGGGTATATATAGTCCACCCACATGCGGGCTTCTTTATGGACTATATGTTTGGGTCGGGCTTTCCTTTTGGGCTTTGGTTACTTATGAATGAACCTTAGCTTAAAGTTAAGCCCGTAATACACGACTAACGTACTACCTATTACAACGTTCTGAAATACGATACATAATAAACATATGACCGAGCATTCTTGTTTGACTCAATACTTTTGAGCTAACAAACGGGGATCTCTGTCAGAGATGATTTCTGATGGAGTACCATGCAGTCTCATGATCGCCTTCTGAAAAGTGTCTGCTAATTTGCTGGCCGGATGCTCCTTGCGGATCGACAGAAAACGAGAAGATTTTGTCAATCTATCAACAATAACCCAGATAGCGTCGTTCTTCCTCTGAGTCACAGGAAGACCAGTAACAAAATCCATGGCGATTTTGTCCCACTTCCATGCTGGAATATCTAGTGGTTGTAGTAAACCACTAGCTCGTTGGTGTTCGATCTTAACCTGTTGGCAGATCGTACATTTAGAAACGAAGGTGGTAACATCCTGCTTCATACCACTCCACCAAAAATGTTGCTTGATGTCGTCGTACATCTTGGTAGAACCAGGATGTATGGTAAATAGAGAGTTGTGAGCTTCCGTCAGCACAACTTCCCTGAGTGTAGCGTCATCAGGAACCACTAGTCTAGTGACCTGCCATATGATACCGTCATTGTCAACACGAAACTCCGTCTGCTGATCAAGGTTCTGAATGATAGCCCAAATTTCACCATCGTCCTTCTGAGCTTCCTTGATCCTAGAATGTAAGTCTGGTTCCACTCTAAGATTCGCCTAATAACCGTGTTGTCCACGTACACAAAACTCAATATCAGTCGTCTCTATGTCACGGATGATCTCCTTTGCAATCCAAATACCAGCAATCATACCCTACCTTCTGCTTAGAGAATCTGCCACCACATTCGCCTTACCAGGATGGTACTGAATGTTGGTGTTGTAGTCCTTCAATAGCACTAACCATCTCCTCTGTCTCATGTTTAGTTCCTTCTGGGTGAAGATGTACTTGAGACTCTTGTGATTGGTGAATATGTCACATGATTCACCATACAAATAATGTCTCCAGATCTTCAATGCGAAAACAACTACTGCAAGCTCCAAATCATGAGTAGGATAGTTTTCTTCATAAGGTTTCAACTGTCGTGATGCATATGCAATAACCTTCCCATGTTGCATGAGAACGTAGCCTAGACCCTTTCCTGAAGCGTCACTATATATCTGAAATGCACCTGCGCCAGATGGGAGAGTAAGAATAGGTGCAGTCACTAACTTCTGCTTAAGATCTTCAAATATCTTCTCTCGCTTTTCTGTCCAGACGAATTTCTCTCCTTTCCTCGTCAGCTTAGTCAAAGGTAAGGCTAACCGTGAAAAGTTCTCTACAAACCTACGGTAGTAGCCAACTAAACCCAGAAAACTTCTGACCTCTATTGCAGATGTAGGTCACGGCCATTTGGTGATAGCTTCAACCTTTGCAAGATCCATGGTGATCCCCTCTGTAGATATAATATGGCCCAGAAATGCCACCTTGCTTAACCAGAACTCACACTTGGAGAACTTGGCATACATCTGCTTCCGACGAAGAATCTACAAGACTATACGAAGGTGTTCCTCATGTTCCTCCTTGGATTTAGAGAAAATCAGGATGTCATCAATGAATACGATAACGAACTTGTCCAGAAACTCATGGAAGACACGGTTCATCAAATCCATGAAGACAGTTGGAGCATTAGTGAGTCCGAATAGCATGACTACGAACTCGTAGTGCCCATAACGTGTACGAAAAGCAGTCTTAGAGATATCCTGCTCTTTGACCCGTAACTGATGGTAGCCGGACCTCAGGTCGATCTTGGAGAAATACTTGGCGCCCATAAGTTGATCGAAGAGGTCATCAATTCCCGGCAAATGATAACGATTCCTGCTTGTGATCTTATTCAACTCACGATAGTCTATACACAGACGCATACTGCCGTCTTTAAAAGTACCGGTGCACCCCATGACGATGCACTGGGACGAATGAAACCTCGTTCCACAAGTTCCTGCAGTTGATCTTTCAGTTCTTTAAGCTCTATAGGAGCCATGCGATAAGGAGCTTTGGAAATTGGTTATGTACCTGGGATGAGCTCGATTCCAAACTCGACTTCCCGAACAGGTGGTATGCCCGAAAGTTCATCAGGAAAGACATCAGGAAATTCTGACACAATAGGCTGATCTTGGATCGATGGAGACTCGGCAGTAATGTCATGAATATTGGCTATGAAGCCCTGACAGCCATGTGATAATAAAGCACACGCCTCCATGGATGAAATAATTTGTACCGACCTTCCTGGCAGAAAACCACGGTGTATGTACTCTGTAGATTTAACATCACCGAAGATAACCCGATAAGTGTGGCAGTCAATCATAGCCTGGTGTTTGGATAACCAGTCCATGCCCAAAATCAAGTCAAAATCGCACATGTCCAAAGGAAGTACGTCAACTCTGCGGATCTTATCATCAAATTCTAGGAGAAGATCTCTGTACACCTGAGTGATTCGTACAGAGTCCCTAAGTGGCGTGGAAATGCATAAGGCATTATCTACTGGCATATGGGAAATCCTAACACGTACATCAAAAGTAGTGGATATGACTGAATGAGTCGCTCTAGTATCAAATAGAACGCATGCTGCCAAACCATTCATAAAGAGATTTCCGGTGATGGTACCTGAAGTCTTGTTCGCCTGATCTCTAGTAGTAGTGAACACGCGACCAGAAGTAGGAGGTGGTTTGGTGTCGGCATGTCCAGAGGTGCCTTCTATCTCACCTTGGCGAAAATCGTTCTTTTGATGGCCTTGTTGGCCACACTTGAAACAACCACCGGTACCTCGGAGACAAACACCAGAATGTCTGCGCGAACAAGTAGGACAGATAGGATGCGTGAATCCTCTATCATGCGTCCTAGCTAACTCAGAGCCTGTTTCAGGATTACATGCATGAGACATGATCGTGGAACATAAACATGATTACATAGAAGGTTTAATAATTACCAGATGAGGTAGAACGGTTAGGCTGTGAACCTCTATGGTCATGATCCCTACCGTTGTTGTTGTTCCTGAATTTGAATCGTTTGAAGTGTCATAATACCATAACATAAGATAGTTTAACATGAAAGAATGTTAATGTAGGGACCTGTTGATGTTCGAGTTATGAGCGTTGTTACGGTAATTATCATTACCGCCACGCCTCACTGAACCAGAACGGTCGTTGGTCTGACCGTTTCCAATAGATGCTTGCTGCTGAACGGCCGTAGGCTTAAGGTCGTCAGTCTTCTTCCTGAAATATAAAGTTGAACGAAGGATGATATGAAAACGAAAACACTGATGGAAATGAGTGGTTTACAATTGGTGATTGAAGATACCTCTTCACTGCTCTGTCATCACCAAACTCCTCTCATTCCTGAAGCATCTCAAGCTTACGGGCTGCATCGGCCACCTGTGATACTGTAGTGAACGTAGCACAAACCAAACTGTTGGTAACCGAAGTACGAAGAGCTCAGCGAAACTTCTCAGCTTGCTCCTCAGCAGTACCAGCTGCTGCTCCCAAGAAACCAGCCAAACGGAGAAACCTCTGCATGAATTCGTTGCTATTCTCCCCAGCAACCTGTCGGATATTATGATAATCCCGCTTAAGATTCTCCTGTTCAGCATGTTAAAAGTACTGATTAAGGAAGATCTCCTTAAACTGGTCCCATGTCAGCAGTGCAACCCAATTATCACCACCATTGGACTGCTTGACAGACTTCCACCACTGTAGCACATCACCTTCAAACTTATAGCAAGCCATTCTTGCCTTGAAAACACCGTCACAACTCATCACATCGAATATCTTCTCGATGTGAGAAATCCAAGCCTCAGCCTCATTAGGGTTGTCAATCTGTTCAAACAAACGAGGTCGTTGTTTGTTGAAACGCTCCAACCAAGTCATAAGAGTCACAGGTGGTGGTGGTGGAGGATTGTTGTTGTTGTAGTGGTATTCAGGATGAGGGCCAAATTGAACGCACTGAGCGTGAATTTCAGCATGAACTTCGTCCCTGATTTCATTACGAAGTTGGGGAAGGATGGCTTGCAGAGCTGCATTGACAACTTAACTCTTGAGCATTATGTGTGTTTACCATCTAACAGTTTAACACAAAATGCAACATAAAAGATAAGTCTGAAATGAGATGAACATAAAATGCATGAACAATGTATAAATCAATGAAGCAGTTTATAATGCATGAAACAGTGTAGAAGGCATGATGCAGTATATAAAAACTTTTATATGCGCGAGGGTAAACGCCTATGGTCAGTTCACCCAAAACAAAAGACATAGCAAGGGGACGCCTATAGGTCGGTCCTAAAGTTAAAAGTTTTGATAAAAGCACATGCGACTAAATAGGGCCAGTCCTGTACCAACCATTACTTGGTCATAAACCTGCGACAATGATATGAATGCATGAAATGAAATGAAAATGAATGAATGCATGAAAACCAACTGTCAGTTTTAGGAAGACACTTGTGACTACCCATAAGTCACAAGTCATGTTTTATAGAGCTACAGGTCGAAACCTTGGCTCTGATACCATAATTATAACACCCTATTTGTTAAGATGGAATGCTACAGTATATTATGGCGTGTCATAAAAGCATGCAAGGTAAATGTCCAAAAACTCATGACCATAAATAGAAATACCGTAATCAAACATCGGTAGTATAAGTAACTCACACACAAGCAATATTAAGTACTGTAAATGAAAGGACTAAACAATGTCCAAATGAAGTAAAGTATGAGAAAGTAGGAATAAATGCATAAGGTAAAAGAGGCTGGATAGCTTCCATCCGAATGCACATACTCTGGAGACCCTACTTGCGACCTTGGGTACCTGCCGTTTGGGAACATGGAAATGGAAAACGGCTGAGCATAACGCTCAGTTCACGGATATATAGCATAGCATGAGGACATAAAGGAATGAAAGTATATAAAGCATATAAAGCATGAATTGTAGCGGAATTGAATAAGTCCTGGGAAAACCTAGATGTATGTCATGTTTACTGGTTTTAGTTCTAAAAACATAGCTTATGTTACTTATGAAAATCTGTATTAGTTTAATATACCAAAAGCCAATATAGGTCATGAGGTCAACAACGTGCATGAATACTTGGAGGGGTGACCTCGTCATGCATATTAGAGGGGATGCCTCTAATTAATTGGTAATGGGTGGGAGAGATCAGCTCCTTGTGAAGGATGCAAGGCACACACCAGATTCACCATGAAATCTTGAGCGAGACTGAACCTAGGATGCACCCATACGCCCCACATGATAATAGTAATATAAAAATGGCCAAATAACTGAAAGGGATGCCACGAGCTATCACTCCGCCATGGCGAAGTCATAACACTAGTGCCTCTAGTGTTATGGTTATGGTACCTCCATAACTAGGTGAAACTGGTCATGCATGTATATGGCTAAGGTAACTAATACAACATAAGCATTTAATATGTAACTACTGGGGAAAAACAGTTGGCTGCATACGGGAAATCCTAATAAAGGAAGAGGTTGTCCTTACCGAAGGACGGGAAATCCGTACCTCGTGTCTAGTAGAAGCTAACGGAAACGCTGAAGAACCTACTCCGCCTTGACGGATAATACTACATAAGAATGGGAACGTGTATGATTTGTCTGAATTACATGTGATTTACTGGTTCTGTGTGTTATTAGCTTGTTATACTTATTCTGTCATATTTTAGCATTTTACTGTGTTATCTGTAGTTATACTGATGTTTTGTAGTATATTTTGTATGTAATAGTGTATTGTAATACTTGTATTGTAATACTAAGTAACTTTCTAAAAATAGCAGGTTTCCATAAATAGTAAGTTTCTAAAAATAGAAAGTTTCCAAAAATAGTAAGTTTCTATAATTAGAAATAAGTTGAATTATAATATCAAGTAAAGTTTATTTAGTACAACACAAGTCAATGTTTTAAAGGTAATAGCTTATTAATTTAATAACTTGGTTAATTAATTAAACTATACACTATAAGGATTTAATTAAAAATACATGTTTTAATTAAATTGAGCTAAGTAAAGTACTTTAGGTTATACATGAAATATTAATTTTAATATTTAACTGAAGTCATGAACTTAATTAAATTAAATAGTCTAAGAAATAATTTAATTAAACATATTTTCTGATTTTAATATTTTTCCGAAAACCCGAACCCGTGTTTTAAATATTAACCCGAACCCGAACCCAGGGTCACATATAAGCCAAGCCAAACAGCCCTACCAGTGGCTAGACTGGCTAGCCGGTTCCCACTGGTGGCTCTCGGTTGCCACTGCCGAGCCACGACAGCCACTGCCGAGCCCGGTT
This sequence comes from Glebionis coronaria, assembly GCA_025667525.1. Taxonomy (NCBI): domain Eukaryota; kingdom Viridiplantae; phylum Streptophyta; class Magnoliopsida; order Asterales; family Asteraceae; genus Glebionis; species Glebionis coronaria. The sequence continues at coordinate 490,121,911 of CM046877.1, forward strand.
CACACTGGTTCACAGTCGGTTCCCACCGGTTGTGACCCATTCTCGTTGTTCTTGTTTGTTCGGTTCTCACTGTTAGCACAAAAGTCCCACCGAGACCCTATTGGTCTCGGTTGGCACTCGATCCAAGCCCAAACCATACCCCGACCTCGAGTCGGGGTCCCTTGCCTTTGTCCGAGCACAAACCAACCAAGACGAGACCCCTTGTGGTGATCTATGGCCGGCGGCAAGAGAGGAAAAAGGGGGGCAAGGGTGAACTTTTCTATAACCTAAATTTATGATGAAACTTTCATGGAGTTTTGTTTAACATAGGTTTAATTTGGGTCATGGGCCAAGCCCATCTTTCTCCTTTCTCTTGTCTTAGTCGCGGCCTAAAGGGAACCCACGGGGAAACCCGTAGCTTTTCCGAGTTAAATTATTTACGTGTTCGTTCATGTTTAATTATCGTGATTTTTATATGTCGTGGACTTAACACATTTATAATATATACGTAATTACATGTTATTAAATATCGTGACACGTGAATTATATTATAAATAGAAAGTTTTAATTTCATCGTATTTTCATGTATGTACTGTTCATGTATACTGTTAATGGTATTTTAATGCGAGTTTTATAGAGCCACTTCTTTGGCAATGCATTAACAAAAACTGTGTTGATTTCAAGTTTTGAAAGCTCAACACCATCATTCACTAGTTCATTCATCAGTGCTTTGTATCTGGTGAATGTCTGTGTGAGGGTTTCCCCTTCTTTGTGTTTGAAGGTGTTGTATTGAAGCTTTAAATCCATTATTCTTGTTTCTTTGACATCAGAGGGTCCCTAATGATAAAGAATAAGGTCCTCCCATGTAGATTTAGCTGTTTTGCAATTCATAACAGAATTCATTTGGTCATCTGGAAGTACAGACATGATGAGACTTTTGAGTTGCTGATCTAGGTTAGCAGCTTTCCTCTCATCACCAGTCCATTGTACATCAGGTTTTTTATTATCCCCAACCATAGGAACAAATGGACCATTTTTAATTATTCTAATGAATTGAGGTTCAATCCCAACAATGTGGACAAGGAACCTTTTCTTCCAATTGGTTAAATTAGCTACCTCTAGGACAAGAGCAACAATGAGTTGGTGATGTAGACTAAAAGCAAAGTAACAAACATAAGTAATTGGATATGTTGATTCAACAAGAATGCCAGAAACAATTCTGCTAACAATCGTTGATTCTGAAGAATGCCCGAAAATTAGGGTAAAACACGGCAACACAACGGCCAGTGGTTTAACTTTTATTAAATTGATAACTGTCTTGCTAGGGTTACAGCAGATTCATTAAATAATGACTGCAAACAAAGAAAAACCCTAAAAATCCAACGGGCTGGACCGTAGCCCAATGACAAAGTCCAACTAAAGTGAAAAAACATAAAAATGCAAAAAACTGATACTAAAAATGCTTTTTGGGCCTTGGAAAATCCGCAACCATCTAAAAGGTGGTTACAGCGTTGTCGGCCTCCTTTTTATGCCGTTTTACTAAACCCTTCTTCGTCACACGATCTCGGGCCTCCAGAAACAAGCCAGCCCGCTCTTCAATACTTGGGCCTCCATCATTCCCCCCTGGATAAGAAAAATTCGTCCTCGAATTCCCAACTGTATCATCATCTAAAGAATCACCATGGTAAGGAAACAAGTGCTTCACATTAAAAACATCAGAACAACGAATATGACTTGGCAACTTCAAACGATAAGCATTTGAGTTCATCTTATCCACAATTTCCACTGGACCAATCTTCTTAGCAGACAATTTATTACATTCACCAACTGTTAAACGGTCCTTAGTCAAAACAGCCCACACAAAGTCTCCTACTTCAAAGTCAACATGTCTCGTCTTTTGATCTACATCCTGCTTGTACTTCGAATTAGCGCGAACCAAGTTGTCACGAACAGATTTATGAACATCATGCAACCCCTCAACAAAATCCTGCACTTTTTTCGGAACAGACCTAGAAATCTGAGGAGTCATAAGATCAAGAGGACCACGTGGCTGAGCAGAATAAACCACCTGGAAAGGACCAAACCCAGTGCCCCGATTAACAACATGATTATGAGAAAACTCAGCTTGATACCACTTCTGATCCCATGCCTTCACATGATCACCCACCAAACACCTTAACAGGTTACCAAGGGACCTGTTAACAACTTCGGTTTGCCCATCAGTTTGAGGATGATAAGCACTACTAAAATTGAGTTGAGTATTCACCATCTTCCACAAACTACGCCAAAAATGAATCAAAAACCTGGTGTCCCGATCAGAAACAATGGAGGAAGGTAAACCATGTAAACGGTACACATCCCTAAAGAAAAGTTGGGCTACATTAACTGCATATGTTGTCTTCTTGCAAGGAATAAAATGAACCATCTTAGAAAAACGATCAACAACAACAAATATTGAATCATTAACCCTTTGAGTACGAGGTAGCCCCAACACAAAATCCATGCTAATATCAACCCAGTGCTGCAAAGGAACTGGCAAAGGCATATAAAGTCCTTCATTAGTAGTTGTCCCCTTTGAAACTTGACAAATACGACACCTCTTGACGTAACGATCCACTTCCTTCCTCATCGTAGGCCAAAAATAAGAAGCTTGAACCAACTGTAAAGTGCGATCACGACCAACATGTCCTTCACCATGCAACTCCTTAATAATTGGCAAGCAAACACTTGAATCAGGAATACAAAGTTGATTCCCTTTGAATAGGAACCCATCATGCATAACAAAATCTGTTTTCTCTCCGGATTGCAAATCCTGCATAACAACTGAAAAGTATGGATCCATAGTCACCATGTCACGAATGACATCCAGTCCTGGAACATCAACCTGCATGGTTACATGTAAACTACTTCTCCTGCTTAAGGCATCAGCAGCACGATTGGAAGCACCCGTTTTGTGTTCACCACAAAAGTAAATTTCTCAAGAAAAGCCAACCAACGCCCATGCTTATGTAAAACCTTATCTTGAGTACGAATATGCCTTAAGGAATCATGGTCAAGGAACAAAACAAACTCCTTATGAAACAAATAATGGCGCCAATGCTTCACAGCTTGGACCACTGCATAAAACTTCAAGTCATAAGTATAGTACCTCGACTTTGGCCCTGTCAACTTCTCACTAAAATAGGCAACAGGCCGCCCACCCTGACTAAGAACTCCACCAATTGCAACCTTAGAAGCAACAGTACGAAGCTCAAAAACTTTAGAAAAGTCAGGCAATACAAGGATTGGCGTTGTAGTAAGCTTTTCCTTGACAACCTGAAAAGCCATCTCTGCTTCCTCCGTCCACACATATGACTTACCCTTCATACAGTCTATCAAAGGGGCCATAATGGAACTGAAATTTGGGATAAACCGCCTATAGAAAGAAGCAAGACCATGGAAACTCCGAACTTCAGTAATGGTAGTTGGAGTTGGCCACTCCTGAACAACTGCTACCTTAGATTCATCCACCTGTATGCCATCACCAGAAACAACATACCCTAAAAACAAAACTTTAGGGGTCATGAACACACACTTCTTCGTGGTTGCATAAAAATTGTCCTTTCGAAGCAAGGTCAAGACCTGCCTCACATGATTCACATGCTCATTATAAGAAGAACTATAAATAAGAATGTCATCAAAATAAACAACCACAAACTTGCCAATAAAAGGCCTGAGCAGTTGATTCATCACACGCATAAATGTGCTTGGTGCGTTTGATAAACCAAAAGGCATGACCAACCACTCATACAACCCTTCACGGGTCTTGAAAGCAGTCTTCCACTCATCACCAGGTCTAAGACGAATCTGGTAATACCCACTCTTCAAATCCAGCTTCGTGAAAATGGTAGCACCACTAATCTAGTCAAGCAAATCATCAAGGCGAGGAATAGGAAACCTGTATCTCACAGTAATCTTGTTGATGGCTCGACTATCAACACACATACGCCATGTACCATCCTTCTTTGGAGTCAATAGGGCAGGAACAGCACACAGGCTCATACTCTCACGAACATGACCCTTTGAAACCAGCTCCTCACCCTGCCTGCGCAACTCCTCATGTTCTCCCAGGCTCATCCTATAATGTGGCCTGCTAGGCAATTGTGACCCAGGCTCTAGATCAATATGATGTTGTATGTCACGCAATGGTGGCAAACCATCAGGTAATTCATCAGGGAAAACATTAGAGAATTCCTCAAGCAAAGGGATCATGGCTTCAGGAACTTCACCGTCTTCAGGAACCTCCTTCCCTATTAATACAAAAACATCACCTCCCACCTCCAGCTCTTCTTCGAACTGTGAAAGAGTTAGTAAAGTACAAGTGGGTTTATCAACTACTTCCTTAGGTTTATTTGGCATCAAAGTAATCTTCACACCCCCAAACAGGAAACTATAAGTATTAGTTCTCCCATGGTGAGTTACATCACGGTCATACTCCCAAGGTCTACCCAACAACAAGTGACAAGCATCCATAGGTATCACATCACACCAAAGATTATCCTTATAAGTTTTTCCTACAGAAAACGGAACTTGGACACGCTTGGAAACTATTATCTCCCCACCCTTTTTAAGCCACTGTAACTTATAAGGTTTGGGACGATCTTCAGTTTTCAACACTAATTTCTGGACTGCTCCTTCAGCTATCAAATTATCACAACTACTTGAATCACAAACAAAAGTGCAAACCTTACCCATGATGGTACAAGTTGACTGAAAGATGTTGTGTTTGAGCCAATCATCACCATCAGCTTTAGGTGTTAAGCATGAGCGCCTTACCACCAAATTCACCCCCACATCTCCAGACACATACTCCTCCTAATACTCAGGTTCTACATCATAAACTGCATCTCCCATGTAGTCATCATAAGACACATCATCATCTTTCTCAGGTTCAATAAATAACTGCCTCTTCCCAGCCTTCTTACACTCCGACTGTCGGTCACCAGGTTCACCACAATTAAAGCACTTGAACCCACCACTGCCGGCCGCTTTAGGAACTGGTCCAGTATTCTCACCAACTGCTTTAGCCTGGGTTGGGGCAAAACGGGATGCCGCATTACCCGAACCAGAAGCACCTGTTATTGCAGGAGAATAAGAACTCCCCACTCATCGGTTCTGCTTCTCAAAAGTCAGTGCTCGTTGATACGCTTTAGAAAGTGTCATCGGATCAAACATGTTAACAAAATCCATGATCTGGACTCTTAAGCCACCAATGTATCGAGAGACAAGATGATCTTCTGTCTCCTGAATGTCATTCCTTGCAATTAGTTGGTAAAATTCTGTCGTTTAATCTTCAACAGACTTGGCCCCCTGTTTTAGATTCTGTAACCGCTGGTACATCATTCGCTGGTAGTTATGAGGAATAAAATTGTCCCTCATGAGTTTCTTCATCTTCTGCCAACTTGTGATCTTTGACTTCCTAACTCTGTTCCTCGTCAGTTTCAATTGTTGCCACCACGTGGATGCCCGACCACGTAACTTGGTAGCGATCAACGAAATCCTTTTGTTTTCTGGAACTTCTTTGAATTCAAATACTTCTTCAACAACAACAAGCCAATCAATAAACTCATCAGGCTTTAAAGTGTCCCCATTAAACTTGGGAATATTAACCCTCATTCCAGTCTCCCAACGCCTATCATTATTCCCACTGCGATCTCTCATTCGTCGCCCTACTGATTGTTCATCATCAGACAAACCATCAACAAACGGATTTTCTTCCAGATCTGCATCTTCTTCCTCATGACGGCGATTACGAGGCCTCCTATTTCTCATCAAAGTGTTCATCTGGTCGGTCAATTGATCAAACATTTGATCGAATCGCTCCTCCATTCTGTCTATCATACGCTGCTCAAATTGATGTTCATTCACATCGTGAATAGGCCTAGTTCTCCTTGGAGGCATCTTGATCAGGAACTTTGGCTCTGATACCAACTGATGTAGACTAAAAACAAAGTAACAAAGATAAGTAATTGGATATGTTGATTCAACAATAATGCCAGAAATAATTCTGCTAACAATCGTTGATTCTGAAGAATGCCCGAAAATTAGGGTAAAACATGGCAACACCATGGCCAGTGGTTTAACTTTTATTAAACTGATAACTGTCTTGCTAGGGTTATAGCAGATTCATTAAATAATGACTGCAAACAAAGAAAAACCCTAAAAATCCAACGGGCTGGACCGTAGCCCAATGACAAAGTCCAACTGAAAGTGAAAAAACATAAAAATGCAAAAAACTGATAGTAAAAATGCTTTTCAGGCCTTAGAAAATCCGCAACCAACTGAAAGGTGGTTACAGCGTCGTCGGCCTCCTTTTGACGCATGTTTTGACAGGTCATGGGCTGAAAACGGACTTAGGATGCAAAATATATGCCCGTTTTACTAAACCTCTCTTCGTCACGCGATCTCGGGCCTCTAGAAACTAGTCAGCCCGTTCTTCAATACTTGGGCCTCCATCAGTTGGCCACCCCTATACTCTAGGGTTTTTGGTATTACTTGATCAATTTTGGATCTTGATTTGAAAACTGTAAATGAGTAATTTAATGAAAAGTAAGAGTTTTGCTAATCAAACTGCTATAATACCACTTGTTGGTCCCTTGTAATTCGTTATTACTTATCAACCTTAAGTAATAACTCCTTACCAAGACTCAAGTGAGTTGTTTTAACAATTGATAAGAACTAACAACAACTAAAACAACAATACCAATAACTTTCAACGTATAGACTTTTATTAAAACTCAATAAAGAATCTATAACCCACTTTGTTTGCGGAATACAAAGTGGTTGAATGACAATGTATGGTGATCTCCTCTACTTAAAATTCTAACCAAAGTTAAAGGTCTAAGCTCCAATCTAAACGTTCATATGCTTCTTGGCTATATGGTTTCATAGGTATTGAGAGAGAAGTTTTTTTCCAGAGTTTCTACTCTTGTATTGGTTAACCTTTTCTCTCTCAATAAGCACTTCTTAAATAGGCATTATGAAATTAGGGTTTGCATTTTGCATGTTATGGGTTTATCCAATGGGTGGTTGATGCCCATGCTGGATAAATAGTACAAAGTACATAAACTATTCTAGAAAAGATAAAGGTTGTACTTATAGCTAACTATACAAGCAACCTACTTTGACTTAAAGTTATCTTTTCCCGCCTAATGAAACCCATCAGAATACTGAAGTGTCTTCAGCATTCTAGAGGAGATCGACATCATTCAGTTTGGTATTGTCAAACCAAACTGCAACTGAAAGCTCTTCTTCAGTACTTGTTCTTCAGCAACTAGACCGCCTAGTATATAAAGCAAAGACTCCTTTGTCTTCTAGGTTTACTGGAAGAGGAAAGCTGAACATCCTTCAGCACCATAGTCTTCAGTAGGAACTTTTTTCCTCTGGTCATGCTTCAGCAGACTCACCTTGCTGTTGAACATGAAACACTTAGGAGGATTGTATATTCAAATCCTAGAGTTGCTTCAGGATCAGTAAATACTGACCCAACATTTATCACTTAAGAGCACACTTATATAAGGAACCGCGGGTAGTAGACTCCGCTCATTTTTTGTCCTCTAGTGGGGAAATTTTACCTCGGGTAGTTTAACCCCTCAAAGGATGTTCCTATGACATTTGGAATATGCCATATTCAAATTTTCATTTTCTATTTTAATAAAACATTTTTTTTACAATAAAGTTTATTAATATCTTGTGTCACATTTGTATCAATGTGAGTTTTGAGGTTAATCACTTTCTCTGATCACTAAAAATGATTAAGATATGTTTGTGTAAGACTTAAATGATTATTACCTTTATGATAGTGTTTTTTGAATAATTCGTCTTTCGGTTATCTTTGATGATAAATGTCTTTACATTTGTCGTAATCAAAACTAAGAAATTTTAGTTAACACTAATAATGTTTTTAGGAATTAGTTGCATTAACAGCTAAGATATAAATATTTTATTAATATAACAATAACTATTTTTTTAATGAATAATAAAAAAAATTAATAATAATTTTTTTAATAATAACTTTTAATAATAATAATAATAATAATTATTATTATTATTAACCATCACTTTATTAGAAACAAAAAGGGATTTACAACAAATTGGATGGGAGTCGAGATACTATCTGCGCTCCCACCCCTTTAAACCATCACTTTATTAGAAACAAAAAGGGATTTACAATAAATTGGATGGGAGTCGAGATACTATCTGCGCTCCCACCCCTTTAGCAATGGTAAAACCTATTTTATGGAAAATATGTACAGCAGCGCGTGCTCCAATGTCTTCAGCCTTAGAAAATCTCTGGATCTGCTTCAGCAACGCAAGTGCATCTTCCTGTAACTCCCCTAAAGAAGAAAAGGAGAAAGGAAGAAACCCATATCCGAGAGATGCACACTTCGCCAATTACTTGCATCGTTTACGTTGTGCAGCATCAATCACAGCTGGGCCAGGAACAAAGTCATTCATCCCCGTACGAGTCAAAGGAGAAGAACCAGTCAGATCAACGCACACATCTTTACCCCCCTCCCAAGAATAAAACAAAATATCTGCCGGACGTAAGGCCTTATCAGGTCCTCCATCTAATCCAATATTAACTTCCTTTCTGACAGATATCCCTGAACGGTAACATATATTAGCAAGAGTATCATGTACCAAATTGTGACGATGCTTAATCCCAACGATGCCAGCACACGATACCGCATGATCCCCAAATATATCCCCATCAAATACTCTCGAACAAGCTGAACAGGGCTTCGAAACAAAGAACAAGGGAATACCTAAGCGATAACACAAAACACATCGATAAGACCTCCCATTCATAGTCTGACCTAATCCGGGGATAGGAACCGTCCTAAGCCAGTCAGACGTATGATCCTCCCTCTGAGATGCCCATAAAGCCAACTGACGAGCAGATAAAGCGAAAGTGGATTCTGCATTCTTAATAACCCGAGCAAAATATATATCTGCCATTTTCTTCATGAGTATGGGGAAGCGACCTCACTCGGATTACTTAGAAAATCAATCTCCATAACCGAGTTAAACACACGTAAGGCATCATCAAACTGGAGTCCATAAGATCTAATATCAGTGCGTTGAAGTAACTTAGACTGTAAATCAGCTGACTGTAACCGAGAAGCAAGAAAAGCATAATGCAATACATCACCCGCAGAATAAACACCCAACCGTCCAAAGGAAAAGGGAAACATAGCAAGTCTCCACTGCCAATCACCAAATCCCGGTCCAGAAGCAACAACGATACGCTCCAAAGAAGAACGGAGTGCCAAATCAAAAGAACTTTGGGCAGACTTGAAAGCACAAGGTGAACAAGTACGCATAGAAAATACTTTATTTTAAATACTTTATTTAAAGTATAAAAATACTTTATTTTAATGTACGCATAGCAAATACTGAATTATTATTATTATTATTATTATTATTTATAAATACTTTATTTTAAAGTATAAAAATACTGAATTACAATGTAATTCAAAACTTTCAATCAAACTTCTTATGTAATCTGAATTCCCTTAATGGATGTAATTGTAATGTCTGAATAACAATTACAACGCAAACCAAACAGCGTACGTAATGTAAAGTGAATTACAATTCATTTACTTATGTGAACCAAACATCGTATGTAATGTAATTGAATTACAATTACATCCAATTACGTTAGATTACGACGAACCAAACGGGGCCTAAGACTATATGTAACATTATGTAAATCCTTTATATCTGTATAGTTATAAAACCGTGCACGTACGTACAAGTTTATAGATGCAATTCCAATTAGCGAATATTATGTGATTAACCAAAAAATAACAAAATAAAAATAATTTCAAAGTTTACATATATTTAAAGGTTTCAACCAGGGTTTGTTTTTGGATGATTTGTATTTGCTAGCGAAACATATGACCACTCATGTTCCAAATTGAACTCATTTATGTAAAGAAAAATGATTTCAAATTATTAACGAGTTTATCACTATCATTTCTCCCCTTTTGTCGAAGCAAAAAGGTTAGCACAAGTCTTTCAAGGAGAGAAGAATCGACTTTGCTAGTAGCTCCCCTTGGTGCTTACTCCTCCTTGCTTGGGGCACCAAGTGATCGAGCTATGGTGACAAGCTACATACAAAGGTTAGTAGAAAGAAAAGAAACACCAATGTATATACTATAGTCACTACCTAATAAGTAACTTGAGAGTGAGGAAGAAAAGAAATCTCAAATTAGAAGTAATTATTTGCTAAGTATGTCCAAAGAGAGTGTTTTGACAAGATTAATTCATAATCGGTGGAATAAAGGTAGAAAAAACATCCATAGCAATTGTAGTTAAAAAATGTCAAAGGGTTAAAAACTTAGAATTGTTGGAATCACCCAAAACAATGTAAATTTTAACCATAATTAACTCTCAACAATATGTGTGATTAAGAATTAGAAAAACAAGAAATAACACACATATCAATCATATTACAAAAATATGAAAGAGCATGCAAGGATAATATTAATACACAAAATATAAATATTAAAACAACAAATATTGAAAATAAACAACATAAGCATAAACTATTCTAGTAGAGATAATCCTCCAATATTACTTAGGTTCTTATTTGACTCAAACAATTAGAACACACGGTTTACTTTAATTGGTAAAATAATACGATGGTGCATCATTCGAAGATTTGCTCACGGGAACAAATACTTTGAGAGGAGGTCGGGTGAGAAGAAATTCAAGAAATTTCAACTTGTCATAAATATGGGCAAGTTCAATTTATTGAAATCGACAACATGCACACGAGCTTCCATGATGCAAAACAAAGTCGTTTAATAGAAGAGAAAGAAGAAGTCTTGCAAGGTTTGGTAGAAGAGGAATCATGATGATCCTTGTTCTTGATCCAAACGGGTCGAACCGAGATTTTCAGTTTCTTAGAAAGCTTAGAAGAATAAGCTTTAGGTTTAGAAGGTTATGACAAAGATATGTCAAGGTTAAGATTAGAAGAAGAAGACATTGTGAGGGATGAGAAAGAGAACTCCCAAAATGAGAAGATTTAAAGAATATAGACAAGGCAAAGAATAGAAACAAAACCAAAAGGTTTCAAGGAACATTTAGCCCAAATAGGAAAACAAAGAATCTTGAAAAAGACTGAGGTCAAAGAAGAAATACCAAAAAAGAGCCAAACTCACGCTTACTGTCTGCAGTTCATTAAATGAACTTGCGGTTCATTAAATAAAATTAGCCGCACGGCTTTTATTGAGCCGCCCACAGTGGACATAACAACAAAAAATCCGATTTTTGAAAGTGAGAAAAGACAAAACTTTTTCAAAATTAAGTAAATCTTAGATTTTTACCTCTAATAGCACTAGGTTAGGCTATGGTAGCAAAAAGGGCAACATACTCACAAATATTATCTTGACAAAGGGTGTCAAAATATTTAGATAACATTTTGATCCACTTTTAGTCAAGTTTTGAAGGTTACAATAGATTAAGGTTCAATTTTTAATTTAAATTGAAGTTGATTAATGTGAGAACATAAAGGTTATAACGCATAACAAAGTTAATCTATTAAGACATCTTCATGAAAAACTCATGAAAGAAATCAAGTACAAGAAAAGAAAAACAACTAACTACTACAATAGCTAGCTAATCTAATTCTTGATTAAGCAATCTTCTTTGGCTTGTTTTCTAGAAAAGATATTTTGAAAAATATTTTAACACCCCCAAATTTACACGCAGCGGAATACTTCTTTGGGTGTTAAACAATGATACAACAACACATAATTTATAAAGAACGACTCGAAAAGAGACGTTTTAGATTTATCGTTCCTAAAACATTTGTCAGAGTAGCGTAGTCCCAAGTAATCGTTACCAAAAGATAAGTTAAAACAACATATTAGTTTGTTTTAAAAATGGAACGATAAATAAATCAAAGAGTTTGAACAACATAGCAGTGCACAACTTCATTCTCGTGACCTCCAAGCTTCCACTTCTTGATTACCTGAAATACATGTGAGTAAAACAATCAGCAAAAATGCCGAGTGAATCTATAGGTTTATGTAATCAATTTGAACACAAGCAAAGATTATAAGTTCGTGGCATGCTTATAAGCATCAAATAATAATTTACATCAACAATAATAATTGTATATAGCATAAATTGCAATAAGCTCATGGAACCGAGCCCTTAGACACTCCCATATCAGTCTAATAAGACGAGAGATTTATTAATTATCGGTTACCTCCAGATTATTGGTACATTGCCGTATACCTGACTTCTCAATACAATATGCTCAAACAGTGTGGAGGTCGGGCCTAAGCTTCTATGACAAGTCCACAAAAACTGAACCGGGGCGGCTTCCCCCATAGATCTATTAATTGTACTAGCGGTTAACCCATCATAGGTTAATTAACGGTCCATAATTGAGGCTTTAACTAAGGCAATCACTTAATGCAATTTAAAGGCAACCACGGGTCCATTCATAGAGGGACAAAGCATACCATAAAAATCTTGTGTTCTAAGTTTATAAAAACATGTATTCCCCCTCGCGGGTTTAAAATCATTTAATAACTAGTATAAAGCGAGGCTATAGACTCACCTTAAATGCAGATATCAGCAGAATATAAGTATCACACCATACATCATCACATAATATATACGGCTTGATTCCAATAGTCGTAATACACCATAATAAATAATCATGTAGCGTCAACAAATATCTTTCCGCGGTTGTAAATAATTCCACAGCTATGCTCCAATCGTTTGGTGAGGTTTATGTTTTGGTGTTTTCCCCGATGGATGGTTACATCAACTCGACACAAAATAAATTAATAAAATTTAACTCGTAAAACTTTGGTGGTTGGCCAAATAAAATAAAATGATAAAACAAATCATATAATATATCCAATATATATTTTAGATGTGAAAATGACGCACATAAATCATGTCGTAAGTTACTATTTATAATAACATATAAAAATGTATTTCTTAAATTATATACTATATCCTTCGGTTATAATAGTGTATACGAAGTTATTTTTATATAATTCGACACTAGTTCAAAAATCTTTATATAACTCATTAAAATTTATTTATCATATATAACGTTACATGTCATATTAACTAAAATAATACTTTTCAAAAATTATTTTATAACGTAGTTATTCGTTAACTATTTCTTTTATAAAAGTATACATTTTTAGAAAATTTCGGCATGACCTTGCCGTTTTTATAAAATTTTCCATGTATATAAAATACATAATTTTTCCTACTTTGTCTCAATCAATACCCAATTAATATTTTTCTCAATCAATATTCTAATTAAGGTATTTTTAATAATATAATTATTATATTAATTATATATTCCTACCATTAATATTTTAATTACTTTCCATTTCTCCTTAATTAATTACTTTCCATTTTTAATCAATACCTTAATTAATATATTAATTATCCCCATCAATATTTTAACTACTTTCCATATATCATTAAAAAAAATTTATATTTTAATATACCATTTATTAATAATAATATTGATAACAACATTCTTTTAAATATGTATTTATTTATTATTTTCTTATAAGTCCTTAAATAAGTATATATCTCATTTTATCAAATAATTATTATTATTATTATTATTATATTTTCAGAATCTTACATTCTATATTTTATTATACCCCAATTATTATTAATAATAATTATTATTATTGTATCCTCAAAATATGTATTTTCATACATCCCACTATTGTTATTTCCTTTATTTATTTATTTCTTTTATATATCACTTTTAACCTAATTAAAAATAAAAATAAACTTATTATATAAATGGTTATAATTTTATTTATTTTCTTATTCATTAAACTTTGTATTTATTATTTCATTATTAAATAAAAACAATAAAATAAAATAATAATATAAAAAATACAAATACAAGTATACATCTAGATCTTATACCCAAAATAACAAACAATCAACAAGAACAAGTCCAGGAGCATCACCACCACAAGCCCGACACCACCACAGTGGCGGCTGTGGTTGCTGTGACGACGTCCGGCCGCCACCACGACGGTGGTTGGGCGGCGGACTGCCTCCTTTTTCTTATCAAATCTCGGCCAAAAACCACCATAAATAAAACAAATAAAAACTATATAAACTATTTTGTCTAATTTGATCGTAACCATCTTGCATGTGGAGATAGGGAACAGATCCGGCTCTTTTTGTGGGTTTTATTCTCCCTCCGCCATAGTAGGTGACTGATCCGTCTTCTTCAGCCCTCCACGGAGGTGGCAGCGGTCGGAAAAACTTCCTCACAGCGGCGGTGATGGGGAGACAGTGGAGAAGGGTTCAAGGGTTGGAGAGGTGCGGTGATTCGCTTCAAAAAAACACATCGGAGAAGAAGATTACTCGCCGGAAAATATTCCGGCGGCGGCGGCTGGTGGCGGCCGGATTTTGAGATAGAGAGAGTTTATATTTTTTTTTAGGTTAAGTGTGTTTTGTTGCTATAGTGAAATGAAGGGAAATAAGGATAGATTTCCTTTTATACTAAGATTTATAAAATGAAAGTAGCAAATAGGTAAGAATATAGGGTGTATTTTGTAAATCTTTTATTTACTTTTGTACAATAAGCGTTCGAGGCTCGTTTGGACGACTTAACGGACGATTCAAGTCACGAGACTTGCGCCATTGTTTTTAAAATCATTTTCCAATAAATATGAGTCCTTACTTTGTCGATTTTCGAAAACATTTGCTATTAATTATTTAAATGCTCGTTTAATCATTTCTAGCTATTTCGGTTAGATTTCGCCGTAAAAAAAATAAAACGTAAATTTTATTACTCACGTTATTAGCAACGTTTTAGGATATAATAAAAATACTATTCCTTCATATTTTCAAGGTTTTCGTTTTGAATCGTTTCAACTATTATTTTTATCAGTTTTGCTCAGTCCGTCGTTTAAAACGTCAATAAATATTACAAGTAATTAAATAATAAATATTTAATTTTACGAAACGTAGTAAAAAAAAATTAAATTTCTCAGTTCATAAAATAAAAGAAAATATTCAAAATAAATTTGAATTTTAGTTAACACGATCTTCGTTAAATTATCGAAAATAAATAACAAGTTTCGTAAATGTTCGAAAAATCTTAATTTAAACTTTGGTCAAAATTTTCGGGTTGTTATATCATCCACTCCTTTAGGAAGCGACGTCCCGGCGCTTAATTCGCATACGATAGTCTTCAGTCTAACAGTGAAGAGTGAAAAACAGGCAAGTCATCGTCTAAGTTCCAAAGAAAGTCAAAAGATATTATATGGTACACGTTCTCCATGATCGGACGTCATTGGACAATGCCGTCTGAAGTTCTCACAACTTACGATCATTCGACTAGATCACATGCCACATAAGTATCTAAAAGCAAAAGTCAAACATAAATATCAAATACATATTTCCGCCGTTTGTCATCGAGTAGGAAAATGAGAGCGAAGAATAAATTAAATATTAACATTAAAATTACGTTTGTCACAATTATCCGTCCCAGATTTGGTATTACCTTAAGACTCAATTGAGGTACTTTCTTGATAAAGATGATATATTAAAAATAGAAGTTAAATAGCTTCATAATTTATTTGGTCGTCTTGAGAAGCTTTGAAAGAATGACATGAATTTATTAATTAAACTCATATTGATGGTTACAATTAGAAAATATAATTTCCAAATTAAATCATTATTAGAAATATAAATTAAACCGGTAATTTTATTACATTAAAAGTAAAGTATGATAAGTCAATTACTTCAAAGATAGAGATAATTTCATTTTAAACATTAGTTTTAGTTATACAAAATATAATGTATAAATTTGACCTTTTACTTGTAATGGTTATTTCGATAATTGAAAATCATTTGAAAATGTAGACAAGTTCCATAAAAATTTTATAATACTTTGTAGAAATACATAAAGGTGTTTATTATTTCAAAATAAATATGGGATATATTCGGTTTCAAAATGTGACAAGATAATAAACGAATACGAATGGAAATAATGGTCAACAATTAGCACGAAATCAGCGGTACGAAAGAAAACGAAGCAAATGTCGTATGAATTCTTAAAAAGAATAATAAAATAAAGGCGTCGATGGTAAGACGATAAGAAATAATAGATTAAACAAGTTGTCAATTTTGTTAGTGCGGTTGATGGTTCACCAATATCAGCTCGTTAACTTAGCGGTGGTCGATACATGATCGGAAAGAAGATCCATACAAAAATTTTAATAAATAAAATTCCTAATAATCACTTGTAATTAAGACAAGTCAAATGGACGATGTTAGTGTTTAAAGAGAGAAGTCAAAGCACGATTCACAAGAGTGGATTTCGAGACAAACGAGAGTGACGGACGTCATCCCGGATATACGGAAATCACTCTAGTGATAATTCATTATTCACGTGCGGAGACATTCCAAAAATCTACCCAGTCGCATAAAGAAAATTGGACGAGAAGGAAGGATAAAACATCGAGACTTTCAAGTCATTTATCAACAGTCAATAATTAGACGAATGGTCAAAAGAAATCAGTTATAAGACAAAATGAAGTAACAAGTGGAAAAACGATTGTCGAGTAAAAACGTACTTAAACTCACGTAATTCGTTTAGCGAAAGGTAAGAAAACATATGCGGATGCATAGAAATTGCGCCACTTGCATAAATTATAAAGGTTTTCAAAACTTCTTTTCACTTTATTTCATTTTATTTATCTTTATCATAAATACAAGTAAAAAGTTGATTATTATCAAGATTTTTAAGTGGACTACTATTCAGCCTAACATGACTCCATCTAAATTAGACATAGGTGATCAGGCCATGTATAATTTAGGAATAGCAATGCAGTGCTCAGTTTCGTCGAAAAGTATTACGTTTCTTATGTTTATATATAAACCATGCCATCTGTAAAATGGAATTTAAAAATAGTTTATAAATTTATAGGATACAAGTAATTTGTGAGATACTTAATAAGCAACTTTTAATCTTACGAAAAGTATTTTATAAGACTAAAGTAAAAATAATTGGTGAAAATAATCGTAAAACAATATCAGATTTATTTATAATATGACATTATGACAACGTATAAAGTAGTCAAAGTTTTGCAAAAAGTGGCAAATAGTAGCTCATAAAACAACCAATGAAATGGTTACAAGTTGTTAAGTTTTCAAAGGGTTATAAGGTTTAGACGAAAACGTCATGAGATACGCGATAAGAATGTCTACGAAGAATGTGAAGGCAGAACTTTAAAACTCAACTCAAATCAGTGGAAGGTTAGAAGAAAACGAAAATAAAATAATATCGAATGACAAATGAGTCATATATATGAAAAGAATAAAACAATCCACATGTGTATTCTTTGTAAGATACTCGACACAACATGCTTTTAAGAAAGTATGTTATTCGTTTTTAAATTACACCATTAATCCGGTAATTGCTAATCCTGTACTGTTTTTATTTTTAAATATTTTCACATGCAACTAGTATTCGTTAGTTGTAAAATAATATTTGTTAAAATTTTACGATCTCAAATGAAATCAAAACAGCTTAGAAACATTTAAAACTCATGTTCTGAATTTTCTATCAGATTTAACTTTTAAATATGAGCCGATTAATTGACCCGATAAACGACATCTCCAAGACTCGGAGTCTAAAGCATTTTGATGCAAAACGACGTTTCAGACAACTTTCTAGTTTTACCCGAGACCTGAAACCCAATATAAAATGACCAAAATACCCCTGCAAGTTCTTTGCAGGTTTGAATGTTTTATTTTTAAAAAACGCAGGTTTTACTTTTATGTTTTGACCTGTTTATACTGCTTCTACATAAAATGTATTTTTCGACACTTCCTAATGACTCAAAATATATACACACATGTCTTGTGGATTTTTCAACAATGAAAAATAAATCTCATAATGAGCATCAAATAAAAATATAGCATAATTAATGACACAATATGCTTCAAGGTATTCAACACGAAATTTAGGAAGCAAAACGATGAATGACGTTCATAATTTAAGTTTCAATGTGCAAAGTAGGCAAATCTCCTTGGTGCCACGATTGTCAAAAACACAAAACATAACAAGAAAAGAATGGAACATTAACATGCTACACTCCGAGAGCGAGAAGGTTAATGAAAAACAAATGATACAATTTTATATAAGTAAAATCGTATACCAATTCTAGCGCCATAATCTAGACGATGATTTATACAATGACGATGACGTTACTGAGATATAAGTGAACAATACACTTCGGAGTCGATACATATAAATGTCAATAAATAGCGGTTAGTCTATTCCAAGGACACATTGAGCTACACAATGGTCTAGAAATTACGTTTCAAGACGTCTAAACACAAACAGTCGGAAGACGATTTGGATATCTATATAGATATCTCAAAAGGTTAAGCAATAAAAGTAACGCGCGCAGATGGAGGTATGTAAGGTCATAATATATAAATTTTGCAATAAAAGCAATTTAAATACTTCAAAAATAAATACAGAAAGATCTTGAAAATTCAATGTATTTATTTAAGTTAATCATTAATAAATGATAAACTTTTATCGAAAAGTTTAACGACATAAATATATATCGATAAAAGGGGTCCTAGATATAAATATATATCCGTAAATGGATCATAGTATTTTATTTATAATTACTTGGCAATAAGGTATACGTAATAACGTATACTAAAATTGTAATCTCAGAAGTAGCTTGAACCTAAAGTCACGCGAAATCATGTGCACCGACTCTTTGAAAAATAAAACCGACAGTTATAGTTTAGGTTTTTAGAAAAAGACCTAGTTCTCTATAACTCATGGCTCTAATACCAATCTTTAACACCCCCAAATTTACACGCAGCGGAATACATCTTTGGGTGCTAAACAATGATACAACAACACATAATTTATAAAGAACGACTCGAAAAGAGACGTTTTAGATTTATCGTTCCTAAAACATTTGTCAGAGTAGCGTAGTCCCAAGTAATCGTTACCAAAAGATAAGTTAAAACAACATATTAGTTTGTTTTAAAAATGGAACGATAAATAAATCAAAGAGTTTGAACAACATAGCAGTGCACAACTTCATTCTCGTGACCTCCAAGCTTCCACTTCTTGATTACCTGAAATACATGTGAGTAAAACAATCAGCAAAAATGCCGAGTGAATCTATAGGTTTATGTAATCAATTTAAACACAAGCAAAGATTATAAGTTCGTGGCATGCTTATAAGCATCAAATAATAATTTGCATCAACAATAATAATTGTATATAGCATAAATTGCAATAAGCTCATGGAACCGAGCCCTTAGACACTCCCATATCAGTCTAATAAGACGAGAGATTTATTAATTGTCGGTTACCTCCAGATTATTGGTACATTGCCGTATACCTGACTTCTCAATACAATATGCTCAAACAGTGTGGAGGTCGGGCCTAAGCTTCTATGACAAGTCCACAAAAACTGAACCGGGGCGGCTTCCCCCATAGATCTATTAATTGTACTAGCGGTTAACCCATCATAGGTTAATTAACGGTCCATAATTGAGGCTTTAACTAAGGCAATCACTTAATGCAATTTAAAGGCAACCACGGGTCCATTCATAGAGGGACAAAGCATACCATAAAAATCTTGTGTTCTAAGTTTATAAAAACATGTATTCCCCCTCGCGGGTTTAAAATCATTTAATAACTAGTATAAAGCGAGGCTATAGACTCACCTTAAATGCAGATATCAGCAGAATATAAGTATCACACCATACATCATCACATAATATATACGGCTTGATTCCAATAGTCGTAATACACCATAATAAATAATCATGTAGCGTCAACAAATATCTTTCCGCGGTTGTAAATAATTCCACAGCTATGCTCCAATCGTTTGGTGAGGTTTATGTTTTGGTGTTTTCCCCGATGGATGGTTACATCAACTCGACACAAAATAAATTAATAAAATTTAACTCGTAAAACTTTGGTGGTTGGCCAAATAAAATAAAATGATAAAACAAATCATATAATATATCCAATATATATTTTAGATGTGAAAATGACGCACATAAATCATGTCGTAAGTTACTATTTATAATAACATATAAAAATGTATTTCTTAAATTATATACTATATCCTTCGGTTATAATAGTGTATACGAAGTTATTTTATATAATTCGACACTAGTTCGAAAATCTTTATATAACTCATTAAAATTTTATTTATCATATATAACGTTACATGTCATATTAACTAAAATAATACTTTTCAAAAATTATTTTATAACGTAGTTATTCGTTAACTATTTCTTTTATAAAAGTATACATTTTTAGAAAATTTCGGCATGACCTTGCCGTTTTTATAAAATTTTCCATGTATATAAAATACATAATTTTTCCTACTTTGTCTCAATCAATACCCAATTAATATTTTTCTCAATCAATATTCTAATTAAGGTATTTTTAATAATATAATTATTATATTAATTATATATTCCCACCATTAATATTTTAATTACTTTCCATTTCTCCTTAATTAATTACTTTCCATTTTTAATCAATACCTTAATTAATATATTAATTATCCCCATCAATATTTTAACTACTTTCCATATATCATTAAAAAAAATTATATTTTAATATACCATTTATTAATAATAATATTGATAACAACATTCTTTTAAATATGTATTTATTTATTATTTTCTTATAAGTCCTTAAATAAGTATATATCTCATTTTATCAAATAATAATTATTATTATTATTATAATATTTTCAGAATCTTACATTCTATATTTTATTATACCCCAATTATTATTAATAATAATCATTATTATTGTATCCTCAAAATATGTATTTTCATACATCCCACTATTGTTATTTCCTTTATTTATTTATTTCTTTTATATATCACTTTTAACCTAATTAAAAATAAAAATAAACTTATTATATAAATGGTTATAATTTTATTTATTTTCTTATTCATTAAACTTTGTATTTATCATTTCATTATTAAATAAAAACAATAAAATAAAATAATAATAATAAAAATACAAATACAAGTATACATCTAGATCTTATACCCAAAATAACAAACAATCAACAAGAACAAGTCCAGGAGCATCACCACCACAAGCCCGACACCACCACAGTGGCGGCTGTGGTTGCTGTGACGACGTCCGACCGCCACCACGACGGTGGTTGGGCGGCGGACTGCCTCCTTTTTCTTATCAAATCTCTGCCAAAAACCACCATAAATAAAACAAATAAAAACTATATAAACTATTTTGTCTAATTTGATCGTAACCATCTTGCATGTGGAGATAGGGAACAGATCCGGCTCTTTTTGTGGGTTTTATTCTCCCTCCGCCATAGTAGGTGACTGATCCGTCTTCTTCAGCCCTCCACGGAGGTGGCAGCGGCCGGAAAAACTTCCTCACAGCGGCGGTGATGGGGAGACAGTGGAGAAGGGTTCAAGGGTTGGAGAGGTGCGGTGATTCGCTTCAAAAAAACACATCGGAGAAGAAGATTACTCGCCGGAAAATATTCCGGCGGCGGCGGCTGGTGGCGGCCGGATTTTGAGATAGAGAGAGAGTTTATATTTTTTTTTAGGTTAAGTGTGTTTTGTTGCTATAGTGAAATGAAGGGAAATAAGGATAGATTTCCTTTTATACTAAGATTTATAAAATGAAAGTAGCAAATAGGTAAGAATATAGGGTGTATTTTGTAAATCTTTTATTTACTTTTGTACAATAAGCGTTCGAGGCTCGTTTGGACGACTTAACGGACGATTCAAGTCACGAGACTTGCGCCATTGTTTTTAAAATCATTTTCCAATAAATATGAGTCCTTACTTTGTCGATTTTCGAAAACATTTGCTATTAATTATTTAAATGCTCGTTTAATCATTTCTAGCTATTTCGGTTAGATTTCGCCGTAAAAAAAAATAAAACGTAAATTTTATTACTCACGTTATTAGCAACGTTTTAGGATATAATAAAAATACTATTCCTTCATATTTTCAAGGTTTTCGTTTTGAATCGTTTCAACTATTATTTTTATCAGTTTTGCTCAGTCCATCGTTTAAAACGTCGATAAATATTACAAGTAATTAAATAATAAATATTTAATTTTACGAAACGTAAATGTAAAAAAAATTTAAATTTCTCAGTTCATAAAGTAAAAGAAAATATTCAAAATTAATTTGAATTTTAGTTAACACGATCTTCGTTAAATTATCGAAAATAAATAACAAGTTTCGTAAATGTTCGAAAAATCTTAATTTAAACTTGGGTCAAAATTTTCGGGTTGTTATAAATATCATCATTAATCTCCTAGGAGGAGGAGGATTGGTGAACAAAGTTAACAAGAAATCTTGTAACCTTGCATGAAGTCCAAACATCTACATTCTTAGGTTTTAGATGATGTAGTTATTATAGAGGCAACATGGACAATTAGTTCCATGAGCTTCAAGAAAAGCAAAAAAGTAAGGATCACCCATGAAGTGAGAAAGAGGAACACCCAAAAGTGGAGTGTTGGGAGGAGTATAGGGCATGGTGTCCAATGGTGATATGGGTGAATTTGGTGAGTGAAAGGTGAGGTTGGCAAAGGCTCAACAAAGACATTCACAAAGAGAATGCTTTAGAGAGGTTGGGGTTCACATCCAAGAGAGGACTTGGAGTGAAAGGTGAGGACAACTCATTCATTCTTGATTGGAATGAAGAATTGCTAGAACCATGGGAGTGGTTAGTACCATGAGTTGAACTAGTCTTGCATGGAGCAAGAGGTGGTGAAGGTGATGAAGAGATGAGAATAGGAGAAATCTCATTCTTGGGTGTAAGAAAAGACATAGCACCTTGTTTAGTTAACTTAATCTTAATATTAAGGTTTCTTTTGGTGGTTGAGTGTTTGGAAGAGTTTGAGGATCCTGTGGACACCATGGTTGTGTGTCAAGATTTAGAAGGCTTAGAGGATGAATAAGAAGAATAACCAAGGGTGGTTTTAGAAGAAGATGAGATGATCCAAACTAGTACTGTGTTAAAAAATATTTTGGTAAATGATACAATTTGCTAGGCTTATTATGGAAAAAGCTATTATTTAGCAAAAGTTTTATCCATGTTTACGGAAATTTAGAGAAAACAGTGTAAAACACAGATTCTTTCGAAGTAATAACCCGCGGTTTGTTAAGTATACATGCGGTTCGATATCACTAAGGAACCGTCTGGTATTTAAGGAACCGTCGACAAAACCTCTTGAAAAAGGGCCTTCCAACAATTTTCTTAAGCCCAGATTTTAAACAAAAGTTTATCAAGCCAAATTAGATTACCAACGAAAATCTAGATAGCTAACTAACACAAAATTGCACAAAGTCATGTAAATCCAAAGTTCGATTACATGAAGCACATTAGGATTAAAATACTAGTCAATCCAAACACAAAGTATTAGTTAAAACAAACCAAAGTCTAATGCAAGAAATAAGAAACAAGTCTAATGAAAATGTTCAACATTTAACTAAAGTTAACACCCATGTCAACCAAATGACGTCTTCACCGTTAGCTTCAAAGAATCATCAATTCTTTTTATTGCCAAGCTTCTTTAGCATACTCCCTATAGCCTTGAAGGCACCCCTTGACTCCATACGATGATCGTACAACTCCTCTCAAGTTTAAAGGTTTGACCGATAGACATCCTCAAGACCAAAATTTTGAGGAAGTTGACTCGATGAAGAATTAGGAGGACGATTAATTTGGTCTAACCCATCCATGAAAGTGTTCAAAGATGGGGTGGAGTCACTCGTAGAACCGAAGTTGGTACTAGTTCCAACACCATCACCATCACTTGATGATGAGGAACTTTCCTCGTTTTTGGTTTTTTGAGGATAACCTCTATGAGTCCCTCGGTCACTCCTAATCTTTCGCGGACACACCTTTTGAATAGGAAACATTACACGATTGACGAGCACATAGTCAGAGAGACCGAGATCGGGATAGTCATGATCAACCCTTTTAAAAAGGCGAGTGAGGAGCATGGCATAGGTAAGGTTAGTTTTTGGGGTCGAGAGGGCATAATTGATCCGTAGAGTGATGAAGTATGCAAGATTGTAATCGATGGAAAGACTAATGCAACACATCATGTCAGCCATACACGCCGGGACATGATCCCGGTTTCCACTATGAGAAAATACATTCTCCCTAATGATATCCACCCAAGAGACCATACATCATTAAGATCGCTTACCAGTATCTCATTACATTTCAAAGCACGTTCTTAGAGTGGATACTATGTACAACGGGTCGATTACGACCTTTGGTGGTGACATCAAGGATGAATTCTAAGTCTGGCATTTCGGTGTCATATGGAGGATTGTCGATACGCGTCTCCAAGGAATCAATTTTCCACGAATTCGTGAACCGGCATTGACCTACATATGGAACTTTAAGTGACTTACCAAATTCCTCAAGAGAGTAAGAAATGAGTCGACCACGGATGGCGAACTTAACAAACATTCCACCTTCATTGACTGAAAGGGAATAAGTGTTAAAGAACTCTAGGAGGAACTGGGGACAAATAATATCATCGATGTCTAGCAAACAATCGAACTTAATAGCACTAAACATATGTCTAGTATAATCATATCCCTCAGTGTCTCCATAGAAAACTCTACCCTCATGAAAGTAACATTTTTGAAGTGAACGATAGGTATTACCAAGAGTAATGGATGGACATGAATCGGCAAGATTAGGCATATAGTCCTTAGTTTTGTGGTGGTCTTGTTGATATACCGAAGGCATGATTAAGCATCTATATAACACACAAAATATATCCACAATCACTCTTATGTTATATATATTAGATAAAAAATAAAATCATAAGAATGTGTTTAATCAATTACTTGACTAACCAAAGTATTAATCCTTAACATTCTCATGTCCATAATGTATCAATTCCATCTTTGACAAGTACATATGAATTATGTAAAATCAATCATGAGCTTGAACATTGGTTTTTCAAAATTCATTTTTAGGTAATCATTAACAATGCAATTACCAATGTGTTCAAGGGTTCATATCAATTCCATTATTCAACCAAATTACTTTAGCTAAATTCGGATTTGTTCAATAAGTGGTTTTTTGTGAAATCGCAAGGAATTCAAACCTAAGGAATCATAGTACTAAAACTATGTCAACCCACATTCCTAATTAGGTTCTAATTCGATTTTAATTCTAAAAATCCCTAATTATAAAAGTAAGAAACTTAGAACAAATTGATTGAAATTGAATGAAGATACTTAAAAATAATTGATGTTAGATGAAGAATGAGTCAAACCCTTGTCTTGAAACCAATTAACTTGAGTGATTGGAAGCTTTTCAAAAGTTGTTAATGGAGGTTTTTTGAAGAAACCCCTTGCCACCAAGAAGAAGGAAAGAGAGGGTGATTTCTGAAATAGTCTTTTTAATAAAACCTGATTAATTTAACCTCAGTGGGCCGCGGTTCGATACCAATAACAAACCGTGCATTAGAACCGCGACAATTAAAGAACCGCCTACAGAGGTATGTTTTAAACCAAGAAAATGAAAGAAACTTTTGAAACCAAGTTTTTCTAAAATACTTAAAACATATGTTAAGCCTCTTGGAAATCATTGGACCATTTCAAAACTAGGTTATAATGCCATAATGAAGGATTACGAGTTAAACCGAGACCGAAAAAGACTGAATTAGACCGACACTGAAAAACGACTACTCGTAAGAAAAGAGAAATCAAGAGGATTGAATCAAGGCTAAGTTCAATGCTCATGAGATGAATGACAATCTTCAAGTTGTAGAAATGAATAGCTTGTCTCATCTATAGTGGTTTAAGACGTGCCTTTCCAGCGTAAGACAAAACGGTTTCGGTAATGAACCAAATCAAGCAATTTTGTTATATAGAACACTTGCTAATAAATGTCTTAAACTCTTACAAAACATGAGAAAAAGTATATATTTACTTTCTCTCCCACGTGATCGGACAAATATCATTGTTTAGGGTTACAATGACAATATCCTTGGAATATTTCAATTTCAAATGTGTAATATCCTAACTACAACTTATGATGTAGTTTGGTATCTCAAAGGATTAATCAATCATCTTAGAGAAGAGCTTAATGTAGGGATTTTTAGTCCAATTTAACAACTAATGTTCGTTTTCCTCGACTCACTCGAATTGATCTCAAATTTAACGTGGATTACTTGTTTTTGGTAACGATACTTTTTGGTATTTTTAAACTAAAAGACTATGTAATAAAACACTATTTGAACTATTTTAAAATTAAATCTAATTTAATTAACTAAAACCTTTTTAAATAAAAACTAATTAAAATGATTAAACAAATCTAATTTAACTTTAATAAACTAATTTTAAAACTAAAATCTATATTAACTAAAATTTAAACTAAATTTAAAAACAATTAAAATTTATAAAAGTAATTAAAAACATTATTTTTTTTCTCTTTTTTATTTTTTATTTAAACTAAACTTTATAAAGAAAACTTTAAGTAAAACTTTTATATTAAAAATTAATTAAACTAAATTAATAAATCTGACAGCTAATATTTCCTATATTAATTAAATGTTAAGGGGTTAAACTAAAAAGAAGAAGTGGAGGAGTTGGTTAAGGCTTGGGTCTGTTGAGCGCGAGGTCAGGGGTTCGAGTCCCACTATGACCTTTTTGATAATATTTATTTTTGGACTCAAATAAATAAAACAGACCAAACGGGTCTGTTTCCTTAAAGCAGATAGTAAACAAACACAGCCCAAATAAGCAAATAAGCCAAATCTATAAATAAGCAACCCTACAATATGCAAACTAGAAACCAGCAAAATCAGATAAACTAAAACGTTATAAGCTAAAAACTAAATAAGCAAATAAGCTAAAACCGAAAGTAAGCAGATAATTAAATAAGCAGATCTAAAAAAAACTAAATAAGCAAAATTCCAAATAATCTAAATAAAAAAACTAATAACGACTGCTAAACCATTGCACTACTAAACTCAACTCAATTCAAAATAACTAGATAAATCATAAACTGACCAAATAAGTTAAGCAGATCCAAACGAACTTAATTCCAAACAAAAATCCTAAATAGCAGACTAAAAATAAAACATATTCCAAACAGTAACAGTAAACAGATAAAATAAAAATAAACAGGTAAATAAACTTCAAGCAGATTCAAAATAACTAAAGCAAATTAATAAGCATAATTTTAACAAAAATAATAAAAAAAGAGATGAAA
Source organism: Glebionis coronaria (assembly GCA_025667525.1). NCBI lineage: Eukaryota > Viridiplantae > Streptophyta > Magnoliopsida > Asterales > Asteraceae > Glebionis > Glebionis coronaria. Next base: position 490,149,206 of record CM046877.1, read on the forward strand.
CCTGGTGATGACACCGTTACGACGAAGGATGGCGCTGAGCCTCCTTAATGAACCGAAACAAACACCACCATTAATCATCAACCCGTAACCATCAACTTCGAACAAATCCTACTCGAACACTTGAACAGTAACCGAACCAAAAACTATTTCGAACCAAGTAACTGATTTATATAATTTTCCAGTGGGGAAAATTAATAATCACTTTTTACTTTCAACAATAATTAATTTAAAACAGATTAAAATTAAATTGCAATTATATTAAATCAATTAAAGAGACAAAAAATTAAACCTAATGTAAATTTATTAATCAATGAAAATTTAATACAATACTTTAAAAAAGAAAATTACAATATTAAATCTAAAAACTAATTTGTAGAAATTAAAAAAAATAATAAAAGGTGCACCCAAAAATTACAGATGAAGGGGGTTTTTATAGGTAAAACCCCAAAAACTTCTTGGTGATAACGTCTTCAAATCATTGCCGCTCTTTTCATTTTCTTTCCTTCTCTTTCTTCATAAACGGTAGAAAACACTCCACTATCACATGGATTGCCAGGCTGTCCATTGAGGTGTGTTAGTTGTGTTTGTTTAGGGATGATGTGGAGGATCCCGATTGGAGGATTGGTGTGTGGTGAGTTGTTCCATACAATAAAATCAAAGAGATAGGCCACGTCGGATTAAATTGAGGACCACCCCTTGGTGTTCTTCTCCGATATTATGGGGGATTAATTGGGGCGCGTGTGAATCACACGAATATGGTAAAAGCCCCAATTTTCTTGGGTAATTTTTGATATAGGAATTTAGGGTTTGTAAAGGTTGGGTAAAAAGTTGTGTGAGTTTACGGTTGAGGTGAGAGAGAAGGAGTGGGTGAAAATGATTTATTGTTTGTATCGTCCAAGTGATGGGGTGGGTAAAAAGAAACGTTTATTTAAACAAAGGTGTATGTGGGGTGTTGACCAAGATAAATCATTTGTTAAGTTTTGACTGAGGATAAAAAATGATTCGTTCCATGTATAATTAACCATTGGGCTTGTGGCCCAATTTGTTAAATTTTCTGTCCAAACCGTCTCATAATATCCATTAGGGCTTTAATTGGCCCTTTTGATCCATAAGCAAATACTAATATATCTACTATTGGGATTTTGGGCCCAATAAGTAAATGTGGGACCCACTAAGCACGAATATCTTCAAAAAGATTAAATCTGCTAAAAACGAACTTGATTTCGGCTTCGTTGGTCATTTCTTCAGAATCGTGTCGATTTTTCCGGTTATCGTGATCTTAGGAACACTTTTGGTCTTTGACTTTGTCTTCGTCTCTTTCTTGGACTTTTCTTCAACATTTGACCGTGAAATCCCGTGTTTCTCTTATTTTGATCATTTGTATCTATTTAACACAAAAACACAAAACCACGCGTAATTCCAACTTTTACGATATTAAACACATGATTAGGTCTTGTTTTTCCTTGATTTTAGTGGCAAAAGGATAAGTGTTTACACACTTATTAAATCCCCTACACTTGACCATTGCAATGACCCCATGTAATGCATTATTTTGAAGCATAAAGTTACATTTCTCTCATTATTAACCCATCTTGGCCTTTATTAAGATACACTATTACTACTATGACGGAAAGATAAAAACTTTAAAGTAAACAAAAGTTATAACAATTTTATTAACTTGAAAATTATTTGATGGAAGAAACTTGTAAAGAAATCTAAGACTTTAATTAGGGCTTTGGTGTCATGAATATTAATCACCCTCAAGTTTCACGTTCCCCATACCAAGCTTAAAAACGAGATCATTGTTTACCATAAGTTCTCAAGTTAAAACCACTCATATAAGATAATTGTGTAATACTCTTTCTCTAATCCCTACGTTGTATCTCTAGATTTTATTGATTGTCATTCACCCGTAGGCTCATTTGACTTATTCGATAATTATTAGTCCAAAAATGAAGGCAAAGCGGTGCAAACCCGACACTCAAAACCTAACCTCGTCCTCAAAAACGTTGTCACTAAAGTAAGCCCACATCAAGGATGATTTAACACGATTTGGGGAATAAATTCCCGGACCCAAAATTTGGCCAATAGTACTACTTACTAAAATTTCCTCCAAAGTCATGTAGACTTTATGTGGAGTTTAGCAAGTTCACATCATATACCCTTAGGCTCTTTAAGATGTAAAAATGCTCCTCATCTATTGTCCACACCCTAAGGCTCCTTGAACGATAAACGAGGGAATTGATTTTTGATCAATTTTTATTCAACACTTACCATGCCATACACCCTAAGGCTCTAATGACAAGGTTCGTGCTACATGTCCTACACCCTAAGGCTCCTTGAGGTCATGTTTTAATCTTATTCTTTCTTTATTTATGATATATATAGTAGGCCAAATTACGTGGTCCCATGGTCTGAATACCTCCTACTTAGTGGTTATGAGCCACCTTAGTCGGAAGTCCACAACGCTGGCACCCTCAATGTGTTCATGCTTTAATTACAAGGAGAATAAAGATTTGGCTAAGAGTTAAGATATCGAATCTACACCGCAAAAATCCTCATTTATTAAGCAATTAAATATACAAGCGGGAAGAAAGAGCCACAAAAGCCATATAAGCAAAAATTAACCCTTAAACTTATTATCAACTCTATCATCTCTCGTTCTCCACAATTTAAAATCTCAAGGAATGAGACTCGTGGATGCTTATCCTAATAAACCAATTAAGGTCCATATGGTTAAGGATACTAGCTAGAGTAAAATTGGATAAGTAAACTCGGGTTGAGTCAAAATATTCACGACGGGCCTTGATAAAGAGATTTTGCATGGGGGTTCAGATTAATTCTCGGAATCTTCTCGAATTGATCACGGCTCAAAGTGGAATGATTGTTCTTGGTTACAAAAAGGGGATTGGGTTTTCTATTCTACGGAAAAGGAATAAAAGAGTAAAGTCGTAAAAACAAGCTAAAGATAATTTAAAGTTAAATTAAAAGAAATTAGAATGGAAATTAAATAAAAAAACAATTTAAAAATGTAACTTAGAAAAATCTAAGGAAAGGAGAAAACAGTAAATGCAATCAAGGGTGGAAATACTTCATGCGGAATAAACTTGATCCGGAATAGTAAGTTGATCCAGAATAATGGAGTTGATGCGGAATAAAGGGTTGATGCAGAATAAAAAGTGAAATAACTTGATTCGGAATAAATAAGTTGATCCGGAATGATGGAGTTGATCCTATAAGCTGATCCGGAATGTTATTCCGAATGAACAAAAAGGAAACTTGATCCGGAATAATGGATATTCCGGATAAACAAGGTTGAGCCGGAATATTTGATATTCCGGATGGATGAACTTGGTTCGGAATAAAAGAGTTGATCCAGAATAATTGATTATTCCGGATGGATGACACTGATCCGGAATATAAAATATTCCGGATGAACAATATTGATACGGAATAAAAATGCTGATCTGGAATTTTTACTTTGACTCGGAATCTGGGAATGAAGAACAGTAAACAGAAAGAAAACAGGGTAATACGATTTTAAGCCAAAATCAACCAAGTTTTTAACCGAAACTTAAACAAAACTAATCACCAATCATCTACTAACCATAAACATCAAATCCCAACAATAAAAACACAAAACCCACTTACTTTTATGGATTAAAATCAACCAAATAAGAACTTTAAAACTTTGAATTAAAAAGAAAAGATGAACAAGATTAAATAGAAGGATTATATTGAAAGACTAATGTAGAGTAAACAAAAGGAAAGATTAAAAACTTACAAGATTAAGGATTCAACAAAAAATGAAAAATCACCAACACCTTAACGGTGTTGGCTTCCTACGAAAGAAAAGAAAGACTGGAAAAAAACTAAAAAAACTCCCTCAAAAAGTATGAGGGGGTTTCTTTATATAGGCCAAGTGGTTGGTTGGTGAGTGGGTTTTTTTTGGGTAAAAGGGAATGATACCCCGTAAAATATATTAATCACCCAAATTCTGATAAGTACACTAGAATGTGACTGTGTGCCACATTAACCTCAAGCTAAGCTTGAACAGCCAATTCGAATGACATGCCAAACGAATTACATATTAACTACATAGCCAATGACTCCAATAGGAAAAAACCACCTAATGGAACATAAACAAAAAAGACGATCAATCATCTAAAAACTAAATCAGGAAGGTCCCAACGTCGAATATAAGCTTCACTATCCTTGGTTCTCTTGAACCTACACGATAAGAGCTTAAACCGAACTGCCGCGAAGATACAATCACTAACTTGAACAACAGACCTTTTTGATTTTTTAAACAACCTCCAATTGCGTTCTTGCCAAATAAAATAACCTGTAGCAGCGAGCACCAATCTCGCAATCACACCATGGAAAGACTTCTTATTCGAATTCTCACCAATATGATCCACAATAGCATAAATATTATGGGGAACATTATCTAGGCCAGCAAGAGCTTTAGTACGATTCCAAACTCCATCCGCAAAAGCACACTGGAATAACAAGTGATCATGAGAATCCGGAGTCGATTCACATAACGAACAAGAGTTACCAAGATTCTGGTTCACGTCCCAAATAGACACCCGGTCTTGAGTTTTCAGCTTACGTTTAATTATAAGCCACAAATTAAACCCATGTCGAGGGATATTATTCGGAAACCACACCACATCATACCATAGAACATTGTCACCACGTGGACGGATTGATTCCCATACCTGGCTAACCGAGAATTGCATAGTCGTACCATCAGTAGAGCGCCATTCTAATTGGTCATTAGCATCCGAAATGGGGACATTACATGTAGATAAAAATTGATACTTCCCCAGTAAGTATTGCGGCCAGGACTAGCTACCATCAATCAAAATATTACTAACCGTGGCATGAGGGGTTAAACCGGCTCTATGAATATCACGATAAGTGATATGGTCAGATAACGGCCCAGCCATGCACCATTTATCAAACCATAAAGAAGTGCGAGTACGTGAACCAATCTTGTGCCAAATAAAGTCACGTATTGTAGACCGTAAACCCAATATATTGCGCCATCCACAAGACATATTGCCACGAGCAGGAATGTCCCAAAAGTTTCGATTATGAAGCTTGTAACTATGCACCCATTTTACCCATAGAGATTCCTTTAGAGAAAGAAGGTTCCAAATATTACTCACCATAAGAGCCGAATTAAAATGCGCCAACCGCCTAACTCCAAGCCCACCTTCGGATTTAGGAAGACAAACTTCTTCCCACGCTACTTTAGCCTTGCCTCTCTTATAATCACCCGGACACCACAAGAAATTTCTCATGATTTGTTCAATGCTAATAAGAATTTGTTTTGGAAGAACAAAAAACGACGCCCAGAAAACATTCATAGACCCAATAACCGATCTAATAAGTTGGAGTCTACCTGCGATGGAAAGAGACTTGTTTTTCCAATCAAGAACACGACATTCAACTTTTTCCACCAACTCATTGCAATCTCTAATCTTTAGCCGAGAGGAGATTAAAGGAACGCCCAAGTATTTAACCGGTAACCTTCCTTCTTCAAACGGGAGAACCTGAAGAATGGAAATTTTAACATGGTTTAACACGTTACAGAAGTAGGCCATAATTTTTGGAAGACTAGGAACAAGACCCGAAGCAAGAGTGAATTCGTCAAGACCCTCTTTAATAACACGAACTGAATCCACATTACCATAGGCAAAAAGAAAAAGATCATCAGCGAAACACAAGTTGATGAGCTCCAATTTGCCACAATATCGATGATAAGTAAATCGATCCGAATCCACCACTCTTTTTTTAAGCATACGAGTAAGCATATCCATGACAAGAGTAAATAAATACGGAGACAAATGATCACCTTGACGAAGACCCCTTTTCCCGTGAAAATAACCATGCAAGTTGCCGTTAATACTAATGGAATATGAAGTAGTTGACACACATTCCATAATCCAAGTAATCATACGATCATGAAACCCATAGCCTTTCAAAATCACCCGTAAAAAGTTCCAATCAACCGTGTCATAAGCCTTCTGGATGTCAACTTTAAAAGCACAACGAGGTTCACCTCTATCCAAGTGATAGTTGTGCATGAGCTCTTGAGTAAGGAGAATATTATCAGAAATGCTTCTGTCCAGAATAAAAGCCGACTGATTCGGATGAACAAGCGTCTTAAATCAATACTTCATACGGTTAGCAATGATCTTACTAATGCACTTAAAGAGCACATTACAACACGAAATCGGTCTATAATCATTGATTCTAGAAGGAGACTTAACTTTCAGAATGAGAGCAATAATGGTGTGGTTGAACTCCTTCAAAAGAACACCATTAGTAAAAAATTCTCGAATGGCCTGAATGATCTCAACACCTACAATGTGCCAAGCTTCTTTAAAGAAAGAAGCCGAGAACCCATCGGGGCCCGGGGATTTATCATCACCCATGGAAAACATGGCGTCTTTAACTTCACGGTCCGTAATAGGACGAACCATATCCAAAGCAACCTGCTCATCAATACAATTAACAAACAAGTCATTACCCACAAAGACATTAGACTCGTCAGCCTGTCCAAGAAATTGTTTGTAATGTGAAACAAATGCATTAGGAACTTCGTCATTAGTAAGAATAACTCCCTCATTATTAGAAACAGCATCAATACTACTCCAGCTCACTTGACTCTTGACAACTTTGTGAAAATAAGCCGTATTTGTATCACCATTATTTAGCCAAAGAATTTTAGCTTTTTGTTTCAAAAATTGTTCTTCCATTAACACAGCCTTATTAAACTCGTCAACTAATAATGCCTCCTGGTCACGGTAGGAAACATTATGAGGATTCTGATCAAGTAAAATCTGAATCTGGTCCAACTCCGAGCGAATACGATCAACATTCTTGTGTAAGTTTCCCTTGTCATATAAAAGCATACGAAAAGGTTTCTTCATACTTTTGAGTTTTTTCACGACTTGAAACATAAAGAACCCACTGTATTCCTTACTCCACGCCTCAAGAACAACATCATCAAATCTCTCATGTTTAGTGAGCACATTAAAGAATTTAAATGGCTTCGGTTTCTCCTTTGTAGCCGTAGGAATAACAAGAATAGCCGGAGCATGATCTGAAATACGATACGGCTTAAAAATAGCATGAGTGCCAACAAACTCAGTAAGAAACTCCATATTTGCCCTTATTCGGTCGAGCTTTTTAAGAATACCATCCATCCCTTTAGTCTTTTGATTCCATGTAAACTGGAGCCCTGAATGATTAACATCAGAAACTTCAATATCTGATACACAATCCTTAAACTCCCTCATGGCAACATTAATCCGGGAAGAGCTAGAAGTAGATTCGTTCAAAAACAACGTAGCATTAAAATCCCCCAAGAGACACCAAGGACGATTACGCACAAAGTGTTTGTGTATCGAAAGAGCATTCCAGAAATCATGTCTTTGGATGTGACCATTATGGGCATAAATAAATGAACAAAAAACTTCCTTCTTCTCCTTTTTCAACCAAATCCGAGTGTGAATGACTTGGTCGTTTTGAGACAAGACCATGAGATCCACAAGGTTATGATTCCATCCAAGGATTATTCGAGTGCCTTTACAACATAAAGCCCTATTAGAAGTCCAATCCCAGTGACGAAAGATACTAGTACACATTAAATGGAGCTTGGAGTTAGCCACATGCGACTCCAAAATCGCACACACCGATAGATTATTCTCCATAATAACCTGCCTAACTTCTTTTTGTTTAGGGGAGAAATTTAAACCCCGTATATTCCATGAGCCGACATTAATCATTAGAAACCGTGTTTAAGGGAGTGCTTGCCCCCTGCTTTGAATTCTGAGTATGTCGTTCATCAATAACTATGTGTTCATCGATCTTCTCATCATCACTATCTTCATTAATCATACCCGTATCATTTGCATCTTCATCATCTGATGCAAGGGCTCCAAAAGAGTTTTTAGTGGGCACAATCTTCTGCTCAGGTTGTTTAGGTTACGCACCATTCTTAGCATTAGCGCCCAAATTCTTATTGGAAACTTCACCACGATCAACTCTCTTATATTGCAAGTTAAGGCTCGGCTTGGTCAGCTTTATCCCTTCAACTTGTCTATTCGGTTTCTTCTTGCTTTTTTTCTTCTTAGACACCTTAGTAAAACCATCATCTATCACCTCTTCCACAGTAGTACTCTTAGGATTCAAAGGGCATTTATCATTGACATGATCAAAAACCTTACATGAGTCACACCTCGGAGGGAGCCATTCGTATTCGATTTCTATAGTCGCTAGATTATGACCCTTACCATTTGCCAACGGGATTGCTATGACAATAGACTTCTTGAGCTCAACTTCGGCTGAAAATTCTATAAGCGCACGTGCATAGGTATTACGACCCCATGAACTTGCATACATATTACTCGTGTATGAATCAAGCATGATAGGCTTCCCAAGTTGAGTAGTAATCAAGCTAAGAACAACTTTCGAATATGCAACAATCGGAACATGATGTAAACGAACCCAAATTGGAACCGTTTTGATGATATCCTTCTTAAGATTAGTATTCGGTGTCCATGTATTCAAAATCAACGGGACACCCCGGATTAACCAAGGGCCAGTTGCCATGACACTTTCCATTCCTGCCTTCGTGTTGAATTGGAACATAAAAAAGTCTTCATGTAGTTGTATACGTTTAAGACCAAATTTGGCCCACGTATTCTTGACGTAATTCTCAACCAACGGGAAAGCAAGCCTATTACCAATGAAATATCCAAACAACGTGTTCTCAAAACGAGCACTAACCTCATTAAAGGCATCCATGGGGAGCACCACAGCAGCACCTTCAACAACTTCAGAATTATGGAGCTCTTTAATCTTCACAACTGAATTCAAAGAAGGTTTAATAACATTCGCGTAAGAAGTCGACGGAACCTTCTTCACACTATCAGCATGTGATGCATTGAGCGCGCTAAAACCATCAGTTGCACCTCCGAAAATAGCGAAAGAATCGCTACTAAATTGAGGGGAGGGAGCATTCGGATTAACCTTGTTATTAACATTATTAAATGCATAGTTCACCTGCGACTCATAGGTCCCAGGTGTTAAGCATTCATGCATAGAAAGGAGAGATTTACCACCAGGTTGAGCCTTCAAAGGCTCCATTCTCTCTAATAAAGACGAAAAAAAGCAGCAGCAACAAATTAGGACACTAAACTGAAACGCCCCCAAAACCCTAATTAGGGTTTCAGCGACAACCACACCAACTAAGCCCTAATCGATCATAAATGCGACCAACCACCAGAAGTAATTCAATTAAGAGCGCACGTGTAACAACCCTAACAATAAACGATTTACAAAACCAAAGGATCTACCAATCTACTACGAAAAAATAAAGAGTAATTAGAAGCAGCCGATCATGATTCTACGAAAAACGATCAGCAATACACTAATCAAACGTCATAAATTCGAGTTGTAGACGAGCAAGATCAAAGGGATGGCTTAGAAAGATCAAAGGTTGGTGAGTGGGTTTTCTTCTTTCTTTTCGTCTTCTCGTCTTTTCAGTAAAGTTGACGTTTTCGATTCTGATTCGGGATTTGTCGACGATTAAATTCAACTCGTCTTTTAATTTCTTCGTTTAATAGACTTGAGTTCCTTCGACATATGTAAATTTTCCATCTTTGGTCCTTTTCTTCGATAAATCTTCAAACAGGCCCATTGACTTCAAATCTTTTGCATCTCTTGGACAATAGACTTCGTCTTGAGTCTTTTTCTTCGATAAACCCCGTGCAATCCCATGTTTTCTTTAATATTCATCCGGTTGGCTCTGAAAACACAACAAACACACAAACCACGCATAATTCTAAACAAATGACATTTAATATGCGTTTTGGTCTTGTTTTAGTAAGAAATAAGTGGTAAAAGGATGGGTGTTTTCACACCTATAAAATCCCCTACACTTAACCATTGCCATGCCCTCATGCAATGCTTAGTGATAAAGCAATTTTACACTTTTCTCAAAATCAATTAACCTTGGCCTTATTAACATACTACTAAAACAAAAATTAGAGTACTAAGAGAAATTAAAACTTTAAATGAAACAAAAGGATAGAAAACCATTCACTTGAAAATAGCTACATGGAAATAACTTGCAAAGAGATCTAAGACTTACATTAGGGCTTTGGTGCTGCGAAGATTTATCACCCTCAAGTTTCACGTTCCCCAAACTAAGCTTAAAAACGAGATCATTGTTATTATAAGTTAGCAAATCAAACACTTACACACATGGCTTAATTATATGCTTAAACTCCCTTATTCCTAGGTGTATCTCTTATATTTTATTTCTGTCTTAGAATGATCATGAAGATGCATTTTTGGACTTATTGCGATAGTTTATTTAGGCTAAAAGGAAAGTAGGACGATTTGATTAATAGTTAGCTAAAGGACAAAATCTCTTAAAACTGCTTCTCGGAATATCAAAAAGTTCATATCTTGGCATAACTCGCTTCACGATTTGAGACCTTTCTCGGGCCGATATTTGGCATGTACTTCATACTTCATATCTTGAGAGACGTTCTTGAGATAATGGTATTCTCTTCGTTAATAGAGTTTCTTCACTTGGAGACTTTTGAGGGGTACTCCAACTTTGTTGACCACGACTTCATGATTATTTCTTCAATCGCTAATTGGGATTTTGAGATACAACGATCTGCCTCCTTTTCGGACTTGGATCTATTTATCCTCATACCTTGTTAGGGTCTTTTTGGATAGACTTCTCCATGATCTTTATGGGAGTTGATTGCTTTTCGTCGTGATTCTTGATCCTTCATATTGATTTTGGGAATAATGCTTTTCACATCACCTTGGATATTTAGCAATAAGATTGAATCCTCATGCCTTGTTAGGGCCTTTTCGGACTCGCCAATCTTCGCGCCCCGCTTCATAAGTTATGCCTTGGCTATGAACTCTTATCATTACCGAGCAACTTTTAAACGATCTTGGGCTAGAAGCTAAGTAACTTTTCAAATCGTACGACCTTACTTATTGCAGATAAATTATTAGCAAGTGATGGGAGAATAGGCAAATAATTATACCAAGTGAGCTTGTGCAAGAATATCGACTTATAATTGACTCTATCATTTCTCGTTCTCCATAATTTAAAATCTCAAGTAATGAGACTCGTGGATGCTTAGCCTAATAAACCAATTAAGGTCTACATGGTTAAGGATACTTGCTAGAATAAACTTGAGTAAGTCTATTCGGGTTGAGTCAAAATAATCGCAACGGGCCTAATATGTCAAAGATTTAAAAACTAGCTACACCACTTTATTACGGGATATATACATATGAAAGCAACGATAAAAATTTAAAAATTACGACTAAATGGCCAAAGTTAATTAAAAATTTGAAAAATGCTGAAAAAATATGATTTTCCGGCTAAATGAAGGCATTTTCATGGAAAAGTCCACTTAAAACTTCGATAGAAGTCCCCCCTACACTTAAGATAAACATTGTCCTCAATGTTTAAGCATGTGGGAAAAGTCTCCCCTACACTTATGACATTGTTCACGTTGGTTAAATCAAGCTAAGGAAGAGACGACTAAAGTGATCAATTTCAAATGTGAGTATGAAGAAAATTGAATCACGATAGTCGAGAGATAGAACCGGATTTCGGATAACACGGGAGCACGGTTCTTCTAAGATTCCAAGAATGCACTTATCCCTGTAATCACATCACCACACAAACACAAACAACCTATATAGGTCCCCCTACACTTAGGAGGTTAAAACGGAAAATGATAGATACTCGGGTTGCCTCCCGATGAGCGCTTGTTTTTGATAACCGAGTCACGAGCCTGACTCGACCCAAAATTAGTTCATGGGAAACGTGGTGAGGGATGGAATCATCTCATGAGATATGTCCTCACCAAAGTACAACTTCACTCGTTGGCCATTCACCTTAAAATTAGGTCCATTAGGTTGAGCGAGCTCGAGAGTACCATATGGAAAAATTTGGGCAATGGTGAATGGGCCGGACCAACGAGATTTCAGCTTGCCCGAAAAGATTTTAAACCGAGAGTTAAAGAGTAAAACTTTGTCTCCAACTTGGAACTCTCGGTTTTTAATCTTAGAGTCGTGAATGAGCTTAGTCCTTTCCTTATAGATCAAGGAATTTTCATAAGCCTCATTCCGGAGTTCATTCAGCTCATTGAGTTGGATCTTGCGTAGGTCACCGGCTTTGTTGATATCGAAATTAGCCCACTTCAAGGCCCCGTAAGCCTTGTGCTCCAACTCAATAGGGAGGTGGCATGCTTTCCCGTACACGAGAAGATATGGTGTACAACCAATCGGACTCTTGTATGCGGTACGGAAAGCCCACAAAGCATCATCAAGTTTATCGGCCCATGAAGCATGATGCTCTCCCACGGTTCATTCAAGAATTCGCTTTAATCCTCGGTTAGAGATTTCAGCCTGGCCATTAGTTTCTGGGTGGTATGCGGTGGAAAGACAATGATTGACACCATACTTAGCCATGACTCTTGCAAATTGATCATTGCAAAAATGAGTCCTGCGATCACTAATAATGGCACGAGGCACACCGAATCTAGCGAACAACGATTTCAAAAAGTTACAAACCACCCTTGCGTCATTAGTGGGTAAAGCTTTGGCTTCAACCCATTTAGAAACGTAGTCAACGGCTACAAGGATGTATTTGTTTCCTTTAGAGGAAGGGAATGGCCCCATAAAGTCGATACCCCATACATCAAAGATTTCACATTCTTGTATGAAATTTTGAGGCATCTCATCTTTATGTGTGATCTTGCCTTATTTTTGGCAAGCATCACAATGTTTAACCATCTCGTGAGCATCACGATAAATGGTGGGCCAATAAAGTCCCGAGTCAAACACTGTTTTGGCGGTGTAGTTGGGACCAAAGTGACCACCGGTGGGTCCTTTGTGGCAAGCTTCGAGAATGTCTAAAGCTGCCGGTCCATGAACTCATCGGCGAATAATCAAATCAGCACATTGTTTGAAGAGATACGGGTCAATCCAAAAGTAAGTCTTAATGTCTTTGAAGAACTTTTTCTTTTGCTGGGATGTTAACCCGTCAATGAGAATTCCACCCGCCAAGTAGTTTGCAATGTCCGCAAACCACGGGGTCTCATCTTGATTCGAATTGATAGACATTAAGGTCTCCAGGGGAAAAGAGTCATTGATTTCTTTGTTCGGATGATCCCCTTGATAAGGATCCTCAAGTCTACTGAGATGATCCGCGGCTAGGTTTTTAGCTCCCTTCTTATCACGAATTTCGATTTTAAATTCTTGAAGTAGCAAAACCCAGCGAAGAAGTCTTGGTTTGGAATCTTGTTTAGTTAACAAGTACTTCAACGCGGAATGATCGGTATACACGATGGTGGTAGAAAGGACAAGATAGGGGCGAAATTTTTCAAAAGCATAGACAACAGCTAAAAGCTCTTTTTCGGTTGTCGTGTAATGCAATTGAGCCCCTTTCATTGTCTTGCTAGCGTAATGGATCGGTTGGAAGTGTTTGTTCACTTTTTGGCCCAAAACCGCTCCAATAGCATAGTCGCTAGCATCGCACATCAACTCGAAAGGCAGCTCCCAATTAGGGGTAACCAAGACTGGTGCCTTAGTGAGCTTATCCTTAAGAAGGTTGAAGGCTTCAATACACTCTTTGGAAAAGATAAAAGGAGTATCTTTTTCCAAGAGGTGGGTCATCGGGCGAGCGATTTTAGAAAAATCTTTGATAAAGCGACGGTAGAAGCCCGCATGACCCAGGAAACTTCTCACACCCTTCACGGTTGAAGGTGGAGGCAATTTAGCAATAACATCGACTTTAGCACGGTCCACTTCAAGACCGGCTTTGGAGATCTTGTGTCCTAGCACGATGCCCTCTTTTACCATGAAATGGCATTTTTCCCAATTAAGAACAAGGCGAGTGTCTTCACACCGCTTAAGCATACGTTCTAATTGGCAAGGCAAGTAGAGAAAGAATCGCCATAAACCGAGAATTCATCCATGAAGACTTCCATAGTTTCTTCAACCATGTCATGGAAGATAGCCATCATACACCTTTGGAACGTCCCAGGAGCATTGCATAAACCGAAAGGCATGCGTTTGTAAGCAAATGTTCCATAGGGACAAGTGAATGTGGTCTTTTCTTGGTCTTTGGGATCGATGGGAATTTGAAAATACCCGGAGAAACCGTCTAAGAAGCAGTAATAGTCATTACCCGCTAGACGCTCGAGCATTTGATCCATGAAAGGAAGAGGAAAGTGATCTTTTCTCGTGGCATCATTAAGTTTGTGATAGTCGATACAAAATCTCCACCCAGTAACGAGACGAGTGGGAATCAACTCGTTGTGTTCATTGGGAACAACGGTTATTCCGTCCTTCTTGGGCACACAATGGACGGGACTTACCCATGGCGAATCCGAAATAGGGTAAATCAAGCCGGCATCTAGAAGTTTGATAACCTCTTGTTTGATGACGTCATGAATGCGAGGATTAACCCTTCTATGGCTCTGGATTGCGGGTTTAAAGTCATCTTCCATGAGAATCTTGTGAGTACAAAAGTTTGGATCAATTCTGCGGATATCGGAAATTTTCTAAGCAATTGCCTTCTTATGATCTTTAAGCACGGCGATGAGGCGAGATTTCTCTTCTTCTTTCAAGTCCTTAGCAATGATGACGAGCGACTTCTTCTTATCTTCAAGGAACACGTACTCGAGATGGGACGGCAACTCCTTAAGTTCTAAATCCAGAGTATTTTCGATGGGAGGTGTATTCAAAGTCGGTTCATCGATAGCAATAGCCTTGGAAGATGGTGGAGAAATATGGTCCTCTTTGAGAAGTTTCTCAATGAGACGAATGTCTTCATCCCAATCAGTGGGAGAATCGTCATATTCTAAGTTCACATCTCCCATGGTGGCTTCAAAATCTTTCCAAAGGAAATCACTTTCTCCAAATAGAGTAAGTGATGAATCAATAGAGGAAACGGTCTCAACATTGGGATGAGAGGTAGGAATACTTTTACAAGCATCTTTGAAGTGTTCTTCACAAGCCTCATCAAGAACGTCGATACAATTAACACTCTCGTATGAATAAGGCTGTTTAGAAAGCTTTCCCATGTTGAAGACGATTTTATCGTCACCCACTCTCATGATAAGCTCACCCGCTTCAACATCGATGAGAGTGTGACCGGTCCTCAAGAATGGACGTCCAACGATTAATGGCACACGAGGGTCCATATCGTAGTCGACCACGACGAAATCGGTAAGAAAAGTGAATTTGTCGACTCCTACAAAAACGTCTTCGGCTATCCCCACTGGATAAGCAACCGTACGGTTAGCTAATTCCAAAAGTCATTTTGGTGGGGACTAGCTCAGGGAGATAATTGCTTCCAAACACTTAAAGGCATTAAGTTAATACTGGCACCTAGATCGGCTAGGGCCATGCAATTCTCTATTCCCGGGAAGTTGCAAGGGAGTAAGAAGCGACCCGGATCACCAAGTTTGGTTGGCAATTTCCTTAAGAGCACTGCAGAGCAATTCTCGTTAAGTTGGGTATTAGCAATATTAAGAAGCTTCTCCTTGTCGCTAAGAAGATCTTTGAACATTTTCGCATATTTAGGCATATGAGCGAGAGCCTCAGCGAAGGAGATGTTGAACTTCAATTGTTTAAACATTTTGAGAAAGTTCGAAACTTGAATATCATCCTTGCTTTTGAGCTTCTCTTTCCTCAACCTTGAGGGATAAGGTATATCGGAAGAAGAGGAAGGCTTTTGGAGAGTAGGATCACTCACATCCTTGGGTGGAGGAGGGGTAGAAGTAAGAGGTGGAGGAATTGGGGAAGTAGAAGATTAAGGAATACAATAGGGGACTCGTTTTCCTTAGTCACAATCACCGGTGGAGGTATAGGAAGCTCGGGTTCCTTGGTACCTTCGCCACTGCGAGTGGTGATTGCTTTCATCTCCCCTCTTGGATTAGCCACGGTGTTACTCGGAAGAGTACCCGAAGAAGAGGATTTATTACCTTGGAAGAAACCAGCCATCATGTTCCTTAAGTCATTCATTTGACTTGCCAAAGTGTTTCGCATATCAGCTCGAAGATCGTTCCCTTGTTTCACCATGTCTGCTTTCAAGTTGAGCACTTCCCGCTGGAGATTGTCCACGATCACATCATTAGTCCTCATGTAGGTTCCAATATCTTGGTGTAATGCGGTGGGTTGGTTGGGAGGAGCATTGTAGGCGGGTGGTTGATAAGCAGGTTGTTGGTAAACTTGGTTGTTTCTTTGAGGTGGATATGGTTGTCTTTGAGGTGGTTGGTATGGTGCACGAGGTTGTTGTTGAGGAGGGTGATTGAGGTTTTGTTGTTGGTTTGGGTTGTTAGGAGGAAAACCGGGCGGGGAAAGAAAGTTGTTTTAGCGATAGCTGAGCAAGTTGCGGTCTCCTTGAGGACGAGCTTGATAAGCGGCCGGAGGATAGGTACGGTATGCTGCATTAACATTCTCAGAAGGATAGTCTTGGGTGGTGGTACAAGTGGTGTAAGAGTGAGGACCCCCGCATATTTCACATGGTTGGCTTACAGCATTGACTTGAGCGTTTTTAGGGTTGATGTTGTTGGTGTTGCTAGCGGCTTGGGTAGCAAGCGATTCAAGAAGCGACGTAATCTTGTCAAGTCTCTTGTCGTTGTCACTAGTACTAGCACTAGCGGCATTGGTCCGCACACTCTTGGTTTGTACTCTAGACTTATTCTCGATAATATCCCAAGCGGCATTAGAACTCTTAAGCAAAATATTACCCCCCGAGGCACTATTTAGTGAATCTTGGTCATTCATGCTTAAACCATTGTAAAAAGTATTAATTTGGTGCACTTTGGTAAAACCATGTTGTGGGCACTTTCTTAAAAGGTCTTTAAAACGGTCCCAAGATTCACTAAAAGTCTCATCGTACTTTTGTTCAAAGTTAATAATTTCATTCCGCAAAGCGGTAGTACGAGAGGGTGGGAAAAAGTAGTTTATGAATTTGGTCTCCAAATCTGTCCACGTCAGAATACTTTGTGGCGGTTCCTTTGCAAGCCAATGTCGGGCTTGTCCCTCTATAGAAAAGGGAAAAAGTTGTAAACGGATTACCTCTTATGGAACACCATTGAATATGACCGTATTCGTGAGTTGGAGGAACCTTTTGATGTGGTCATGAGGATCAACAATGGTACGCCCCAAGAATGGTTGAGCAGAGACCATCTGAATAAAGCTGGATTTCAGCTCAAAGTTATTGGCTGCAATCACGGGTATGACAATTGGATCGTTGTTGCCCTCCACATGTGCTTGCAAAAGTTCAATCATCGGGCGATTGTCCGGGAGAGGTTCATTGTTGTTGTTATTATTGTTGTTTTGAGGTGGATTGTTATTGTTGTTGTGTACACCGGCCATGTCTAAGTTATCGAGAGTCTCGGGCTCTTGATAGGACGTTGATCGAGTGCGCATATACCTGCAAAAGAACTAACAAAGCAAACAAGAAATATTTTTGGTTTTTATGGTTTTTTAATAATTTTTTTGTATTTTTGAAAATTTTATATTTTTTAGGGTTTTTGAAAATTTTTAATGATGAAAAAGTAACGTTCACGGCGAACGGATCCCAAAATCCAAGTTCTCACAAAAACTGTTAATCCTTACGAGAAGAGCCAGCAGCGGCGCCATTTGATAAAAGTTTTTTTTCATTTGGGTTCAGATTAATTCTCTGAATCTTCTCGAATTGATCACGGCTCAAAGTGGAATGATTGTTCTTGGTTACAAAAAGGGGATTGGGTTTTCTATTCTACGGAAAAGGAATAAAAGAGTAAAGTCGTAAAAACAAGCTAAAGATAATTTAAAGTTAAAGTAAAAGAAATTAGAATGGAAATTAAATAAAAGAAAACAGTTTTAAAATGTAACTTAGAAAAATCTGAGGAAAGGAGAAAACAGTAAATGCAATCAAGGGTGGAAATACTTCATGCGGAATAAACTTGATCCGGAATAGTAAGTTGGTCCAGAATAATGGAGTTGATGCGGAATAAAGGGTTGATGCGGAATAAAAAGTGAAATAACTTGATTCGGAATAAATAAGCTGATCCGGAATGATGGAGTTGATCCGGAATAAATAAGCTGATTCGGAATGTTATTCCGAATGAACAAAAAGGAAACTTGATCCGGAATAATGGATATTCCGGATAAACAAGGTTGATCCGGAATATTTGATATTCCGGATGGATGAACTTGGTTCGGAATAAAAGAGTTCATCCGGAATAATTGATTATTCCGGATGGATGACACTGATCCGGAATATAAAATATCCCGGATGAACAATATTGATACGGAATAAAAATGCTGATCCGGAATGTTTACTTTGACTCGGAATCTGGGAATGAAGAACAGTAAACAGAAAGAAAATAGGGTAATATGATTTTAAGCCAAAATCAACCAAGTTTTTAACGGAAACTTAAACAAAACTAATCACCAATCATCTACTAACCATAAACATCAAATCCCAACAATAAAAACACAAAACCCACTTACTTTTATGGATTAAAATCAACCAAATAAGAACTTTAAAACTTTGAATCAAAAAGAGAAGATGAACAAGATTAAATAGAAGGATTATATTGAAAGATTAATATAGAGTAAACAAAAGGAAAGATTAAAAACTTACAAGATTAAGGATTCAACAAAAAATGAAAAAGCACCAACACCTTAATGGTGTTGGCTTCCTACGAAAGAAAAGAAAGACTGGAAAAAAACTAAAAAAACTCCCTCAAAAAGTGTGAGGGGGTTTCTTTATATAGGCCAAGTGGTTGGTTGGTGAGTGGATTTTCTTCTTTCTTTTTGTCTTCTCGTCTTTTCAGTAAAGTTGACGTTTTCGATTCTGATTCGGGATTTGTCGACGATTAAATTCAACTCGTCTTTTAATTTCTTCGTTTAATAGACTTGAGTTCCTTCGACATATGTAAATCTTCCATCTTTGGTCCTTTTCTTCGATAAATCTTCAAACAGGCCCATTGACTTCAAATCTTTTGCATATCTTGGACAATAGACTTCGTCTTGAGTCTTTTTCTTCGATAAAACCCGTGCAATCCCATGTTTTCTTTAATATTCATCCGGTTGGCTCTGAAAACACAACAAACACACAAACCACGCATAATTCCAAACAAATGACATTTAATACGCGTTTTGGTCTTGTTTTAGTAAGAAATAAGTGGTAAAAGGATGGGTGTTTTCACACCTATCAGGCCTAATATATCAAAGACATCTAAACTTGTTAAAACCATTTTATTCATTTTTTATTTTTTTGACTTTATTCTTGAAATGGAAAATATAAATACGATGCGATAACAAAAAGGGAAGAAAATAAAAGAAAATACTACTAGGCCAAAGTAGATCAAAAATTTGATAAACGTTGAAAATTTTTTGAATTTTCCGGTTAAATGAGGTCAAATTCATGGAAAAGCCCACTAAAATTCGATAGAAGTCCCCCTACACTTAATATAAACATTGTCCTTAATTTTTTAGCATGTGGGAGAATAAACTCCCCCACACTTAGGACATTGAGTACATTGTTTAAATCGAGCTAAGGAAGAGACAACTAAAGTGATTACATTTATTCGTCTTATTTATATACAAGACTGAATCACAATAGCAAAAACTTATCGAAGGAACTGGGTACATGGGAAACACGGGATCACGGGTCGCGTAAAAAAAACCAAAATTGGATCATCAAAGCACATGTCCCTACACAACATCACACACATAAACAACCTACTTGGCTCCCCCTACACTTATTGGTGGAAATGGGTGAAGGCGAAAAAGGGTGGAAAGGGTGGAAAAGGTAAAAATCTAACCTAGTTATACGATGCTTGATTTATTTATCATGAGTCTCTAGCTCGACTCGAATTCCCGAATGTTATCATTCAAATGGGAAAATCATGGAAAAACCAAGATTTCCAAGGGAGGAAAATCTCTCCATGATAAAGGGGTAAAACAAAGTCATAAAAGTCATACCCCATGAAAATCCACCCGGGTCAAACACATAATTTCCATCACAAAAGGAAATAAACCCCGAGGTGGTAAAATCACGCAAGTCAAAGAAGAGTGGGGTATCCTTAGACAAAAGTCTCTCATAAGGAAGGGTAAGGTGATTTGGAAATGATAGCACTAAAGTCTCTATTCCGGGATCAAACACCGGTTCCTTAACGGGAAAATAGCAAGAGGTGTTGACATTTAAGCTCAAAATATCATCAAAATCCAAAGTGGGAAAGTCATCCTCTTCCAAACTCGATGTGAAAACATAAGTATCATCGGAGTCATAGGAAAACTCATCCTCATGAGGAAAATAGGTATTTAGAAAGATATCTAAATCCTCCTCAAATGGAATAACCTCTAAATTAGGAATGATCTCTAAGAGTGGAGGATACTCCTCAAAAGTCATGACTTCTAAAATTGGAGTATAAAAGTCAAAAGGAGTCTCCATGGAAGAATCACTCATAGAGATATGAGGTGCATTAAGTTCATGGGGTGGGTCATCAAAGTTAATGAGATCACTTAACGAAGTGTCATCATCGTAGGTATCAAAGATTGGTTAATAAAAAATGGGTGGGTCAAAAGTGGGTGGGTCAAAAGATAAGTCGTCTAAACTGAAGATAGTGTGATCACTTAAAGAAGTGTCATCACTATAGGTATCATAAATAGGAGTTTCAAAAATTTGAGGCTCTAAAGGAAGGTATGAGTTTATCACAAAATCATTTTGATTAGACTTTTCAATTCCAAAAGGATTAATAAAAATCTCTTCATTATCATAATTAAGAACATCAATCATATTGACCGACTCTTTTCCATTTGATTTTGTTGTGATTTTCCCCATTTTAAAAACTTGTTGTTCATCCCGAACCCTAAGAATTAATTCCCCTTCGGCCACATCAACTAAGGCTCTTCCGGATCATAAGAATGGTCTACCAAGTATTAATGGAATACAAGGATCCATCTCATAGTCGACGACGACAAAGTCCACGGGAAAAGTGAATGTACCAACTCGAACAAAAACATCTTCGGCATAACCAACGGGGTATGCGAGAGTTCTATTAGCTAACTCAAGAGTCATACGAGTCGGTACAAGGTCGGGTAGTGATAGAGGTTTCCAAACCGAAAGTGGCATAAGATTGATGCTAGCGTCGAGATCCGCTAAAGCCATACAATCATCGATTTGAGGAAACGAGCAAGGTAACACGAATCGTCCGGGATCTCCTAGCTTTTTGGGAAGCTCTCTGAGAAGAATCGCGGAACAATTCTCATTTAAACGGGTGTTAACGAGCTCAACCATTTTTTCTTTCTTATTAAGCAAATCTTTAAACATTTTCACAAATTTTGGCATTTGAGCAAGTGCTACAATAAGGCTTATGTTAACATTGACGTTGGAAATCATTTTCAAAAAGTTGGAGACATGAACGTCATCTTTGGTGAGCACTTTAGCCTTGTCTAACCTAGAGGGATAAGGGATATTAGGCTTAGACTTTGAAGGTTGAGAAGGAGAAGGACTCGCTTCTTGAACAACCTTAGGGTTGGGCTCTTTGGGCAATGGAGCACTAGTACTAGGAGTGGTAGTGGGAGGAATCACCGAAGGGGGAGTATGATTACTCATTATGACCTCCGGGCCTTGTCTCTCCTTTATGGGCGAAGAGATGGAAGGTCCCACTAAAGTGGCTCCACTTCGAGTAGTGATAGCACTCACATTAGCACGAGGGTTATCTCGGTATTAGAAAGTAAGGCTCCTTGGGGTCTAAGGGCTTGAATC
Source organism: Glebionis coronaria (assembly GCA_025667525.1). Lineage (NCBI taxonomy): Eukaryota > Viridiplantae > Streptophyta > Magnoliopsida > Asterales > Asteraceae > Glebionis > Glebionis coronaria. The sequence goes on from CM046877.1 coordinate 490,171,050, forward strand.
ATTGTCAAAAATCTCTTATCGTTGGACTCTTGCATTTGTCTAGTAGATTCTTGCATTTGTTTCATAATTCTCTCACGTTCTGTCAATTTTTATAGAACCAAGTCCATTTGAGGGTTGTGCATGTTCATTTGATTAAACCCTTGATTGTTAACCCCTTGATTAGGAAAACCTTGGTTTTGATATTGCGATTGAAAACCGTTGTTATTATAAAAACCTTGGTTATTATTTTGAAAACCTTGATTTTGACCATTAAAATTCCCTTAATTTGCATTCCCTTGAAAATTACCCATTTGAGGACCTTGGTTCCTATTTTGGTATTGGGTATTTTGGGCGGGTGGGGGTGGTCTTTGTGGTGCTACAAAACCCGGGGGAGCCAAATAATTAGTACTCTTATAAGACAAATGGTTAACATCAACATTAGGTTTAAATTGAACCCGTTCATTAGCATTGGTGTTATAAGCACAAACTTGTTGTTGTTGATTGTAAACCTTGTCACAATTAAAATACGAATGTGGTCTACCACAAGTCTCACACGTTTCACTAGTTTCTTTCAAGGCATTAACTTGACCATTGAGGGCTTGGGTTTGTAAAGAAATTGATTCAACAAGCGAAGTAAGCTTGTCAATTCCTTTGTCGTTCTCACTAGAACTAGCACTTGCCATAGTGGCCCTAACACTCTTGGTTTGTACTTTTGCCTTATTTTCAATTATAGCCCAAGCCTCGTTCATTGATTTCTCAAGAATATTGCCCCCTGCGGCACTATTAAGTGAGTCTTGATCATTAAGAGTTAAACCATTGTAAAACGTATTAATTTGATGCACTTTAGTGAAACCGTGTTGTGGACATTTTCTTAAAAGCTCTTTAAATCGATCCCAAGACACACTAAACGTTTCCCCATATTTTTGTTCAAATGTAATGATTGCATTCCTTAAAGCGGTGGTCCGTGATGGTGGAAAAAAGTAGTTAATGAACTTGGTCTCTAAATCAATCCATGTAGTAATACTTTGGGGTGGTTCCTTATCAAGCCAAATCCGGGCTTGTCCATCGAGGGAAAAAGGAAAGAGTTGTAAACGAATGGCCTCTTGTGGCACCCCATTGTATTTGACGGTGTTGGCTAATTGTATGAAACGTTTGATATGAGTGTGTGGGTCATCATTAGTACGGCCTAAAAATGGTGTAGCGAAAACCATTTGAATAAAACCTGTTTTAAGTTCAAAATGATTTGCTCCAATATCCGGCACCACAATCGCGTCATCGTTTCCTTCAACGTGAGATTGTAGAATCTCAATCATTGGTCGATTATCCATTGACATCGTATTCTCGAAAGCTCGATTCTCGGGATCGGCTTGAATGACGGTCTTTTTGTTTTTCTTCTTCTTCTTCTTTTTGGAAGAATTTGGTACACCAATCGGTATGATGTACGCGCGCGAGTGCGCATACAATTAAAATTTTAGGAATGAGGTAGGTAACCTCGGTCGACTTTGAGAGGAAAGGGATTATCCCTCTCAAGGTGCAATATTAAAAAGCTACAAAAATATATACTTAATTACTACTTGAGTTGGCAAACCAATAATCGGTCGTCCCTCTCAATATACGCACAAGCAAGCGGGGAAACGAGGTGGCACAAAGCACTTAAAAACCTTTTTCCTTAGACGGCCTTTTATAGCGCGTCGCCTTATACCCACCTTATAGTTTGTATATATCGAGTTCAAACGTCTTACTAGTATTTATCTATTTTGCCTTTTTTTCTTGTTGTGGATTCGAATACAATAGTTAGGTGATGAAATCCCAACTAAGGCCTTATTTGAAAAGTAGGTAAATTAATGTTCTACGTAATAAAAAATGAAAAATCTTTTTGTATTTTTAAAAAAAATATATATATTCACAATAAAAATCGAAAGAAATCGAACTAAGAAAAATAACACTAATACGTAATATTTTTGGTGTAATACTTTTAGGAAAAAGTATTACTTTTTAATTTTTAAATTTTTTTGGTGCAAATCTTAGGAAAGAGTTTGCTTTTGTGACTTTTTAATTTTTTGTATTTTTAAGTTTTTGATTTTTTTTTGTATTTTGATTTTGTGCAAGAAATTAACGTTCAAAATCGAACGGATCTCAAAATCCAAACGTCTCACGAAATCGTCAATCGTAACGAGCGAAGCGGCAGCGGCGCCATTTTAATATAGAATTTTTAATGTAATTAATTAAGCAATTAATGTTCGTTTTCCTCGACTCACCCGAATTGATCTCAAATTTAACGTGGATTACTTGTTTTTGGTAACGATACTTTTTGGTATTTTTAAACTAAAAGACTATGTAATAAAACACTATTTGAACTACTTTGAAATTAAATCTAATTTAATTAACTAAAACCTTTTTAAATAAAAACTAATTAAAATGATTAAACAAATCTAATTTAACTTTAATAAACTAATTTTAAAACTAAAATCTATATTAACTAAAATTTAAACCAAATTTAAAAACAATTAAAATTTATAAAAGTAATTAAAAATATTTTTTTTCTCTTTTTTATTTTTTATTTAAACTAAACTTTATAAAGAAAACTTTAAGTAAAACTTTTAAATTAAAAATTAATGAAACTAAAATTATATTGAACTAAATTAATAAATCTGACAGCTAATATTTCCTATATTAATTAAATGTTAAGAGGTTAAACTAAAAAGAAGAAGTAGAGGGGTTGGTTAAGGCTTTGGTCTGTTGAGCGCGAGGTCAGGGGTTCGAGTCCCACTATGACCTGTTTGCTATTATTTATTTTTGGACTCAAAGAAATAAAACAGACCAAATGGGTTTGTTTCCTTAAAGCAGATAGTAAACAAACACAACCCAAATAAGCAAATAAGCCAAATCTGTAAATAAGCAACCCTACAATATGCAAACTAGAAACCATCAAAATCAGATAAACTAAACCGTTATAAGCTAAAAACTAAATAAGCAAATAAGCTAAACCGAAAGTAAGCAGATAATTAAATAAGCAGATCTAAAAACGAACTAAATAAGCAAAATTCCAAATAATCTAAATAAAAAAAAACTAATAATGACTGCTAAACCATTGCACTACTAAACTCAACTCAATTCAAAATAACTAGATAAATCATAAACTGACCAAATAAGCTAAGCAGGTCCAAACGAACTTAATTCCAAACAAAAATCCTAACTAGCAGACTAAAAATAAACATATTCCAAACAGTAACAATAAACAGATAAAATAAAAATAAACAGGTAAATAAACTTCAAGCAGATTCAAAATAACTAAAGCAAATTAATAAGCATAATTTTAACAAAAATAATAAAAAGATAGATGAAACCAGGTGATGATACCGTTGCGACGAAGGATGGCGTTGAGCCTCCTTAATGAACCGAAACAAACACCACCATTAATCATCAACCTGTAACCATCAACTTCGAACAATTCCTACTCGAACACTTGAACAGTAACCGAACCAAAAACTATTTCGAACCAAGTAACTGATTTATATAATTTCCAGTGGGGAAAATTAATAATCACTTTTTACTTTCAACAATAATTAATTTAAAACAGATTAAAATTAAATTGCAATTATATTAAATCAATTAAAGAGACAAAAAATTAAACCGAATGTAAATTTTATTAATCACTGAAAATTTAATACAATACTTTAGAAAAGAAAATTACAATATTAAATCTAAAAACTAATTTGCAGAAATTAAAAAAAATAATAAAAAGTGCACCCAAAAATTACAGATGAAGGGGGTTTTTATAGGCAAAACCCTAAAAACTTCTTGGTGATCACGTCTTCAAATCATGGCTGCTCTTTTCATTTTCTTTCCTTCTCCTTCTTCATCAACGGTGGAAAACACTCCACTATCACATGGATTGCCAGGCTGTCCATTGAGATGTGTTAGTTGTATTTGTTTAAGGATGATGTGGAGGATCCTGATTGGAGGATTGGTGTGTGATGAGTTGTTCCATCCAATAAAATCAAAGAGATAGGCCACGTCGGATTAAATTGAGGACCACCCCCTTGGTGTTCTTCTCCGATTTTATGGGGGATTAATTGGGGCGCGTGTGAATCACACGAATATGGTAAAAGCCCCAATTTTCTTAGGTAATTTTTGATATAGGAATTTAGGGTTTGTGGAGGTTGGGTAAAAAGCTGCGTGAGTTTAGGGTTGAGGTGAGAGAGAAGGAGTGGGTGAAAATGATTTATTGTTTGTATCGTCCAAGTGATAGGGTGGGTAAAAAGAAACGTTTATTTAAACAAAGGTGTGTGTGGGGTGTTGACCAAGATAAATCATTTGTTACATTTTGACTGATGATAAAAAATGATCCGTTCCATGTATAATTAACCATTGGGCTTGTGGCCCAATTTGTTAAATTTTCTTTCCAAACCGTCTCATAATATCCATTAGGGCTTTAATTGGCCCTTTTAATCCATAAGCAAATATTAATATATCTCTTATTGGGCTTTTGGGCCCAATAAGTAAATGTGGGACCCACTAAGCTCGAATATCTTCAAAAAGATTAAATCCGCTAAAAACGAACTTGATTTCGGCTTCGTTGGTCATTTCTTCAGAATCGTGTCGATTTTTCCGGTTATCGTGATGTTAGGCACACTTTTGGTCTTTGACTTTGTCTTCGTCTCTTTCTTGGACTTTTCTTCAACATTTGACCGTGAAATCCCGTGTTTTCTCTTCTTTTGATCATTTGTACCTATTTAACACAAAAACACAAAACCACGCGTAATTCCGACTATTACGATATTAAACACATGATTAGGTCTTGTTTTTCCTTGATTTTAGTGGCAAAAGGATAAGTGTTTACACACTTATTAGAGCTCAATTTCACATATTACACATGATATAGGGCCTACTAACCGTATGAGTTTCAAACCATAAAAATCATGCTTGATACTTTAAGCTACTACTAACTCACACTAAAACACCTAAGTGAGTCAAGTATCCAAGACCATGAAGGTTTAAGAGGGTGAAAGAATAGAATCACATACCACAAACAAATGTCAAGGCAAGGATGCCAAAAACAAGCAAATAGTCAAGTAATGATCAATAGAATGATCAATAGGGCGTGTGGAAGGATGAAAACGTACCTTAGCCGCAAAGTGCATCCCAAGTCTTGTATGGACTAATGCAACACCTAAACTTGAAAAAAGTGCATACTAAGTCTTCAAGGACTAGTTTCACATACACCAATCTTGATATCATCATCCTATGATGTTGGAGATCAAAAGGAGACGAGTCTTCTACAAGTGTAAGTAGCTCAATCCACAATCAAGTTAATGATTAGTCTTTATGAGTACCTACACAAAGAAAGATACAAACTAGTAGATACATTTCAAAAGAAAATATAAAATGCATATAAACTACTAATCAAGACAGGATGCTAAATTACCAATTAAAAGGTCTATTTTTTATTGAAAACATAGTTTTGACCAAAGAGAAACTTTAGTACAATGAACCCTTCTAATTTGAGGAGACAATAGATCGATCCAAACTTTAAAGCACAAAATACTTCAAAGATCTTGAGTGAGTATCGCTCTGATACCAATTGTAGAAACTAGAAGGGGGGGTTAATAGTTTCTCTTGTTTAAGGTCCTAATTAAAATTATTTCAATTAGGTTTGTTCTAAAATTACCTTTTACTTAAAAACTAGTTTTATAGTTAATAGGTTCAATTCTAATGCATTAACAATATCTAGTGACAGTGAAATGCAATGTAAGAATGAAAGCATAAGTAAATATTAAGAAAAGAAACAACCTAGGGACGACACCAATCTTTATAGTGGTTCGGCAATGAAGCTCTCTCTTCACTCCTACTCCCCTCCTCGAATACACCTTACTCGAGATTTCCACTATATCCACAAACTCCCTTCTTGGTGGAAAAAACCTTACAACGTCGCTTACATTATTTTCTAACACTAAGCTAAATGTCAAGACCTAATCTTAGCTAGGACCAATCTACACACGTCGCATACTTCACCATTTTCTGACACAAGGCTAGATGTCGAGTTCTAATCGAAAGCTAGAACCAATCTTCGTCCCCCATCTTCTTTTCTGACATAAGGATAGATGTCGAGTCCTAGTATAAAGCTAGAACCAATCTTCACAACTCCTCAGAACTCCTCACAACTCTTCACTTTCAAGTTTAGTGAGAACTCACAAGACACATACCCACATCACTTTGTAGTTTAGTGAGAACTAACACACAAGACTCATTACAACTCAAAAACACATATCCAAGTATACACATGTAACTTGAGTCTACACAATACAAATCCAAGTATACAAATATACAATGGATTTACACAAGACTAATCCAAGTATTCACAAATACCTTGGATCAACACAAGACTAATCCAAGTATACACAAATACATTAGATCTACACAAGACTAATCCAAGTATACACATATACATTGGATCTACACAAGACTCAATTAAAAAAAATGATGAACATGACTAGATCTAAGGAAGGATGATCTTCATCAAAACTTCATCTTTAATCACATCACAAATGTATGAGTGATCTTCTCTTTAGACAATTAAACAAGAGGAACTAGAGGATAATCATAAGTAAACATACTTAACAAATTAAGTGATCATTTACTAATGATTAAAGAACATAGAAAGAAGATAAGAAGCAGAAAGATTTGTCCAAAAAGGGTTTTTAGAAAATGAAAATATGATCCACTATTTATAGGAGACAAAAAATAACGGCTCTCTGGGCGTAGTTCAATAAAGAGCCTGCAGTTCTTTATCACTAAAGAATCGCACACCTATATAAGGAAACGCGGGTAGTAGACTCCGCTCCTTTTTGTTTTTAGTGGGGAAATGTTATCTGGGGTAGTTTAAACCCTCAAAAGATATTCCTATGGCATTTGGAATATGTCATATTTAAATTTTCATTTTCTATTTTAATAAAATATTTTCTTAAAAATAAAGTTTATTAAAATCTTTCGTCACATTTGTATGAATGTGACTTTTAAGGTTAATCACTTTCTATGATCACTAAACATTAAGATATGTTTGTGAAAGACTTAAATGGTTATTACCTTGATGATAGTGTTTGTTGAATAATTTGTCTTTCGGTTATCTTTGACGATAAATGTCTTTACATTTGTCGTGATCAAAACTAAGAAATATTAGTTAACACTAATAATGTTTTTAGGCATTGGTTGCACTAACAGGTATGATATAAATATTTTATTAATATAATAATAACTATTTTTTAATGAATAATTATAATAAATTTTTAATAATATTTTTTTAATAATAACTTTTAATTATTATTATTATTGTTATTATTATTATTATTATTATTATTATTATTATTATTATTATTTATAAATACTTTATTCTAAAGTATAAAAATACTGAATTACATCATAATTCAAAACTTTCCATCCAACTTCCTATATAATCTGAATTCCCTCAATGGATGTAGTTGTAATGTCTGAATTACAATTACAACGCAAACTAAACAACCTATGTAATATAAAGTGAATTACAATTCCTTTACTTATGTGAACCAAACATCGTATGTAATGTAACCGACTTACAATTACATCCTCATCTTAACCTCTCTAGAACTTAAAATAAACCCTAGTTCTGTCTCTCCCTATGGTGATTTCCGGCCGCCTTCCCTACACCATTTTCCGGCTAAAAATTCCTCTCAACAGATCGTGGGTTTTACTATTGATATTTTCATGCTTGATTTCTTGTGTACGCTGTTATGATCATTATGATTAGTTTGGATTTCACAAATTCATGCATTGCTAGATTGGTATTATTCTTATGTTTTTGTATTGTTGGGATCTAATTTTTTAGGGTTTGTGGCCACTGCTATCTTTATATGATTTATCATTCTGAAATCATCATAGTTTTTGAGATTGATTTCTGGTTGTAACCGTAACTTCCTAAAGATGTGATGTGTTACAGCTTTTTTATAGAAATTGATTCTCTATTCCTATTACCCGAACATGGTTCATCCTGTGGACCGTGGTTTATGGTGGGCATGTGAATCAACGTTTAAACCTTCTCCTAGGGTTACTTTTGGCTAGTTCGGCTTCCAGCTTGGTTTGGTTGTGACAGCGTGATCAAGAAACCCTAGTTTTCTAAGGGTTTTCCGTGTAATGTTTATTATTTCTGGTTGCATCGAGGCCAAATATCTGGTGCTTTAATCTCTTGTATTGAAGCTTTATTGATTGGATATTGTTATGGATTTGCTGGTCTTCGTTGGTAATTGGTTTACTGTTTTGACAGCGAGGGTCGTCGGTCCTTCTAATTACTCATGATCGTCTTTGAGGCTGTAACGTCATGGGTGGACGGTGTGGCTATTTTGATATGTATGATGTTTTTGGCTGGGGGTTTTGAGGGAGGTAGTTTGTTTGTTTGGTCGTATACCTTGGTTTCTGATTGCAAACATCTCACTTGTGGGATGATCTCGACTCAGGTTATGGCTATAACAGGTTGTAGGGTTCTTTGGGGCTTGTTCTCTAAAGCCTTTTCATGGTCTTGTTATGCTTCTCGTAAAGGTTAACAAGGTTGACTGTGCTTGTTGATTTCAATGGGTATACCTGGTGTTGATGTTATTTAATAATTGGTAATCTATCCGTGGTTTTAGGTTCCTGTTTATATGCGACATTAGGAGTATTATACCTATATTTTTGCTCAAGATGGCTTAGGGATATTATATTCCCATTATGGGATTGTGTTTCTTATGAATCATAGTTCCATGAAGGTTTTCCTTCTTGTAGTTTTTGGTGATTGAATTCGCAACCTTAGTTATATTTCGATGCTTAAAGATGCTACTTTGGTAGTACATGTCTGTTTACTATGGTTCAACTCAGTGAGGGATTGGAGGTAACGTCTAAGTGTAAGCTAGCAACATATCATTTATTATATTTTGTAGGCTTGTTTTATATTTCCAACTTCGCTTGGTAGTCATAAGAGTGGTGTATCACTCTTATGTTAGGGCTTTTAGTTGTTGCATACTGTTGAGTGTGCAGGGTTGTTGCCCATTGATAGGTGTGTAAACACCCATCCTTATTCCACTTAATTCTGGCTAAAACGAGACCAAAACGCGTATTTAATATCATTTGTTTGGAATTATGCGTGGTTTTTGTATTTGTTGTGTTTTCAGAGTCAACCGGATGAATATTGAAGAAAACATGGGATTGCACGGGTTTTATCGAGGAAAAAGACTCAAGACGAAGTCTATTGTCCAAGAGATGCAAAAGATTTGAAGTCATTGTGCCTATTTGAAGATTTATCGAAGAATAGAGCCAAAGATGGAAGATTCATATATGTTGAAGAACTCGAGTCTATTAAACAAAAGACTATAAGACGAGTTGGAATTATTCACCGACACTTCTCAAAATCCAAAGTCGAAAACGTTTATTTAAAGAAACGTAAAGACTAAAGAAGAAAGAAGAAAAGAAGCCCAAAAACCAAGCCCATTCACAAAGCCCACAAGACACGCCTATATATAGGACTTCACTTCACCATTTTGGGGAGTTTTTTAGTTTTTTTTAGTTAGTTTTTAGTCTTTCATTCTCTCTAGTTTTAGAGAGAGAAAGTTCTCAACTTTCTCTCACTAGTTTTCATCTTTCTTTCTTTCAAGATTAAACTTTTGTATTGTTTTTCATTAATCAAGTTTAAATTCAAGCTTTTAATCTTTAATCTCATTCTACCTTTCTTGATTTTAGTTAACTTTTGGTGCAAAATACATTTGATCCGTGTTGTTCTTAATGTTTTTGTGCTTAAAAAGTTAATCTTTTTGTTCCTACATAAGCTTTCATTTGATTAAGCTTTAAGATTCTTGTGCTTATTGGCTTATTTACATGTTTAGCTTATTTACTTTTTATAAGTTTTCTTAAAAAGTTTATCTTTTTATCATTTGATTTATGAGTTTGCTTATTTGAAGTTTAGATAAGTTGTTATTTGAGCTTATTTGATCCGTTTCATATTAGATTCGTTCTAGTTTTGGAGTTAGCTTAATCAAATAGCTTATTTCCTTAGCTTTATTTCGGATCAAAAGGGTGTCGGAAAGGGTAAAACCCTTTTCCGATTTGTTCATTCCGATCGGACCCCCCCCCTTATTCCGATCACCCGATCGGAAAAGGGTTTATAAGTATTCCGAATGGCATGTTTTTGCTACTTTCCGATTGTGACTTGTTTGTAGAAGATTCCGATTTGCACTCCCCCTATTCCGATCACCTAATCGGAATAGGGTTTTAAGATATTCTGACGGGAGGTATTTTGGTGTATTCCGATTTGGGCATTATTTCTTGATATTCCGATTGGGGACATTGACGTACATTCCGATCTGAACATTTTCAAGTATTCCGATTTGACTTATTTGTGTAACATTCCGATCAACAGATCAGAATATATTCCGATCTGGACCATTAGTGATATTCTGATTTGAGTTGTTTCCAACATTCCGATCAGGTCTCGATTTTGTTCTCTGATGGGTTTAGTTCTGTTTTTACAAAAGTTTCCAAGTGTTAGTTTTTTATTTAGTGTTCAAGTATTTTTCTAAATTTGTCTTTAAGTTTTCAAGCATTTATTTTTAAACTCGTCTTTTTAGTTTAATCTTTTAAAGCTTTAATTTTACTCTTCGACACTTACTTATTTGTCATTAGCTTAAAATAGATAAACAAACCAATACCTTTTTATTAACCAAGAACAAATCATTCCACTTAGAGCCGTTATCAATTCGAGGAGATACCGAGAACTAATATGAACCCAATAAAAATACATGTATCAAATGGTGCCGCTGCCGGCTCTTCTCGTTAAGATCAACAGTTTTTGTGAGAACTTGGATTTTGGGATCCGTTCACCGTGAACGTTACTTTTTCATAAAAAATTTCAAAAACCCTAAAAAATGTAAATTCAAAAATCCTAAAAATTAAAAAACATAAAAACCAAAAATATTTCTTGTTTGCTTTGTTAGTTCTTTTGCAAGTGCATGCGTACACGATCAACGTCTTATCAAGAGCCCGAGCCTCTCGAAGACTTAAACATGGCCGGTGTACAAAACAATAACAACAATCCACCTCAAAACAATAACAATCCACCTCTCAACAACAATAATAACAACAACAATGAGCCTCTACCAGACAATCGCCCGATGATTGAACTTCTGCAAGCACATGTAGATGGCAACAATGATCCAATTGTCATACCCGCGATTGCAGCCAATAACTTTGAGCTCAAATCCGGCTTTATCCAGATGGTCTCTGCTCAACCATTCTTGGGGCGTACCATTGATGATCCTCATGACCACATCAAGAGATTCTTACAACTCACTAATACGGTCAAATTCAATGGTGTTCCACAAGAGGTAATCCGTTTACAACTTTTTCCTTTCTCCCTAGAGGGACAAGCCCGGCATTGGCTTGCAAAGGAACCGCCACAAAGTATTCTTACATGGACGGATTTGGAGACCAAGTTTATCAACTACTTTTTCCCACCCTCTCGTACTACCGCTTTGCGGAATGAAATTATCAATTTTGAACAAAAGTACGATGAGTCTTTTAGTGAATCTTGGGACCATTTTAAAGACCTTTTGAGAAAATGCCCACAACATGGTTTTACCAAAGTGCACCAAATTAACACTTTTTACAATGGTTTAAGCATGAATGACCAAGATTCACTAAATAGTGCCTCGGGGGGTAATATTTTGGTTAAGACTTCCAATGCCGCTTGGGATATCATTGAGAATAAGTCTCGTGTGCAAACCAAGAGTGTTCGGACCAATGTCGCTAGTGCTAGTACTAGTGACAGCGACAAGCGACTTGACAAAATCACTGTGCTTCTTGAATCGCTTGCTACCCAAACCGCCAGCAACACCAACAGCATCAACGCTAAAAACGCTCACGACGCTCAAGTCAATGCTGTTAGCCAACCATGTGAGATATGCGGGGGTCCTCACTCTTACACCACTTGTACCGCCACCCAAGACTATCCATCTGAGAATGTGAATGCCGCATACGGTACCTATCCTCCGGCCGCTTATCAAGCTCGTCCTCAAGGTGACCGCAACTTGCTTAGCTACCGCTCTAACAACTATCTCTCACCACCCGGTTTTCCTCCTAACAACCCAAACCAACAACAAAACCTCAATCGCCCTCCTCAACAACAACAACCTCGTGCACCATACATACCACCTCACAAACAACCATATCCACCTCAAAGAAATAACCAAGTTTACCAACAACCTGCTTATCAACCACCCGCATACAATGCTCCTCCCAACCCACCCACCGCATTACACCAAGATATTGGAACCTACATGAGGACTAATGATGTGATCGTGGACAATTTCCAGTGGGAAGTGCTCAACTTGAAAGCAGACATGGTGAAACAAGGAAACGATCTGAGAGCTGATATGAGAAACACGTTGGCAAGTCAAACGACTGACTTAAGGAACATGATGGCTGGTTTCTTCCAAGGTAATAAATCCTCTTCTTCGGGTACTCTTCCGAGTAACACCATTGCGAATCCAAGAGGGGAGATGAAAGAAATCACCACTCGCAGTGGCAAAGGTACCAAGGAACCCGAGCTTCCTATACCTCCACCGGTGATTGTGACTAATGAGAACGAGTCACCTGCTCCTATTCCTCATCCTTCTACTTCCCCAATTTCTCCGCCTCTTACTTCTACCCCTCCTCCACCCAAGGATGTGAGTGATCCTATTCTCCCAAAGCCTTCCTCTTCTTCCGATATACCTTATCCATCTAGGTTGAGGAAAGAGAAGCTCAAAAGCAAGGATGATATTCAAGTTTCGAACTTTCTTAAAATGTTTAAACAATTGAATTTTAACATCTCCTTCGCTGAGGCTCTCGCTCACATGCCCAAGTATGCTAAAATGTTCAAAGATCTTCTTAGCGACAAGGAGAAGCTTCTTGATATTGCTAACACCCAAATTAATGAGAATTGCTCTGCAGTGCTCTTAAGGAAATTGCCAACCAAGCTTGGTGATCCGGGTCGTTTCTTAATCCCTTGCAACTTCCCGGGAGTAGAGAATTGCATGGCCCTAGCCGATCTAGGTGCCAGTATTAACTTAATGCCTTTAAGTGTGTGGAAGCAATTATCTCTCCCTGAGCTAGTCCCGACCAAAATGACTTTGGAATTAGCTAACTGTACGGTTGCTTATCCAGTGGGGATAGCCGAAGACGTTTTTGTAGGAGTCGACAAATTCACTTTTCCTGCCGATTCCGTTGTCGTTGACTACGACATGGACCCTCGTGTGCCATTGATCGTTGGTCGTCCATTCTTGAGGACCGGTCGCACTCTCATCGATGTTGAAGCCGGTGAGCGTATCATGAGAGTGGGTGACGATAAAATCGTCTTCAACATGGGAAAGCTTTCTAAACAGCCTTATTCATACGAGAGTGTTAATTGTATTGACGTTCTTGATGAGGCTTGTGAAGAACACTTCAAAGATGCTTGTAAAAGTATTCCTACCTCTCTTCCCAATATTGAGACCGTTTCCTCTATTGACTCCTCACTGTCTCTATTTGGAGAAAGTGATTTCCTTTGGAAAGATTTGGAAGCCACCATGGGAGATGTGAACTTAGCTAAAGACGATTCTACCACCGATTGGGATGAAGATCTTCGCCTCATTGAAAACCTTCTCAAAGAAGACAATATTTCTCCACCATCTCCCACGGTTATTGCTATCGATGCTCTGACTTTGAATACACCTCCAATCGAAAATCCTCCGGATTTAGAACTTAAGGAGTTGTCACCCCATCTCGAGTACGTGTTCCTTGAAGATAAGAAGAAGTCGCCCGTCATCATCGCGAAGGACTTGAAAGAAGAAGAGAAATCTCGCCTCATCGCCGTGCTTAAAGATCATAAGAAGGCAATTGCTTGGAAAATTTTCGACATCCGCGGAATTGATCCGAACTTTTGTACTCACAAGATTCTCATGGAAGATGACTTTAAACCCGCAATCTAGAGCCAAAGAAGGGTTAATCCTCGAATTCATGACATCATCAAACAAGAGGTTATCAAACTTCTAGATGTCGGCTTGATTTACCCTATTTCGGATTCGCCTTGGGTAAGTCCCGTCCATTGTGTGCCCAAGAAGGGCGGAATAACCGTTGTTCCCAATGAACACAACGAGTTGATTCCCACTCGTCTCGTTACTGGGTGGAGAGTTTGTATCGACTATCGCAAACTCAATGATGCCACAAGAAAAGACCACTTTCCTCTTCCTTTCATGGATCAAATGCTCGAGCGTCTAGCTGGTAATGACTATTACTGCTTTTTAGACGGTTTCTCCGGGTATTTTCAAATTCCCATCGATCCCAAAGACCAAGAAAAGACCACATTCACTTGTCCATACGGAACATTTGCCTACAAACGCATGCCTTTTGGTTTATGCAATGCTCCTGGGACGTTCCAAAGGTGTATGATGGCTATATTCCATGACATGGTGGAAGACACTATGGAAGTATTCATGGATGATTTCTCGGTTTATGGTGATTCTTTCTCTGCTTGACTTGCCAATTTAGAACGTATGCTTAAGCGGTGTGAAGACACTCGCCTTGTTCTTAATTGGGAAAAATGCCATTTCATGGTAAAAGAGGGCATCGTGCTAGGACACAAGATCTCCAAAGCCGGTCTTGAAGTGGACCGTGCTAAAGTCGATGTTATCGCTAAGTTGCCTCCACCTTCAACCGTGAAGGGTGTGAGAAGTTTCCTTGGTCATGCGGGCTTCTACCATCACTTTATCAAAGATTTTTCTAAAATCGCTCGCCCGATGACCCACCTCTTGGAAAAAGATACTCCTTTTATCTTTTCCGATGAGTGTATTGAAGCCTTCAACTTGCTTAAGGATAAGCTTACTAAAGCACCCGTCTTAGTTACCCCTAATTGGGAGCTGCCTTTCGAGTTGATGTGCGATGCTAGCGACTATGCTATTGGAGCGGTTTTGGGACAAAGAGTGAACAAACACTTCCAACCAATCCACTATGCTAGCAAGACAATGACGGGGGCTCAATTGCATTATACGACAACCAAAAAAGAGCTTTTAGCTGGTGTCTATGCCTTCGAAAAGTTCCGCCCCTATCTTGTCCTTTCCACCACAATCGTTTACACCGATCATTCCGCGTTGAAGTACTTGTTAACTAAACAAGATTCTAAACCAAGACTTCTTCGCTGGGTTTTGCTACTCCAAGAATTTAAAATCGAAATTCGCGATAAAAAAGGAGCTGAAAACCTAGCCGCGGATCATCTCAGCAGACTTGAGGATCCTTATCAAGGGGAACATCCGAACAAAGAAATTAATGATTCTTTTCCCCTGGAGACCTTAATGTCTATCAACTCGACTTCTGATGAAACCCCGTGGTTTGCGGACATTGCAAACTACTTGGCGGGTGGAATTCTCGTTGACGGGTTAACATCCCAACAAAAGAAGAAGTTCTTCAAAGACATTTAGACTTACTTTTGGGATGACCCGTATCTTTTCAAACAATGTGCCGACTTGATTATTCGCCGATGTGTTGATGGACCGGCAGCTTTAGAAATCCTTGACGCTTGCCACAAAGGACCCACCGGTGGTCACTTTGGTCCCAACTACACCGCCAAAAAAGTGTTTGACTCGGGATTTTATTAGCCCACCATCTATCGTGACGCTCACGAGATGGTTAAACGTTGTGATGCTTGCCAAAAACAAGGCAAGATCACACATAAAGACGAGATGCCTCAGAATTTCATTCAAGAATGTGAAATCTTTGATGTTTGGGGTATCGACTTTATGGGGCCATTCCCTTCCTCTAAAGGAAACAAATACATCCTTGTAGCCGTTGACTACGTTTCTAAGTGGGTTGAAGCCAAAGCTTTACCCACTAATGATGCAAGGGTGGTTTGTAACTTTTTGAAATCGCTGTTCGCTAGATTCGGTGTGCCTCGTGCCATTATTAGTGATCGCGGGACTCATTTTTGCAATGACCAATTCGCAAGAGTCATGGCTAAGTATGGTGTAAATCATCGTCTTTCCACCGCATACCACCCACAAACTAATGGCCAGGCTGAAATCTCTAACCGAGGATTAAAGCGAATTCTTGAAAGAACCGTGGGAGAGCATCGTGCCTCATGGGCTGGTAAACTTGATGATGCTTTGTGGGCTTTTCGTACCGCATACAAGACTCCGATTGGTTGTACACCATATCGTCTCGTGTACGGGAAAGCATGCCACCTCCCCATTGAGTTGGAGCACAATGCTTATTGGGCCTTGAAGTGGGCTAATTTTGATATCAACAAAGCCAGTGACCTACGCAAGATCCAACTCAATGAGCTGAATGAACTCCGTAATGAGGCTTATGAAAATTCTTTGATCAATAAGGAAAAGACTAAGCTCATTCATGACTCCAAGATTAAAAACCGAGAGTTCCAAGTTGGAGACAAAGTTTTGCTCTTTAACTCTCGGTTGTAAATCTTTTCGGGCAAGCTGAAATCTCGTTGGTCCAGCCCATTCACCATTGCCAAAAAATTTCCATATGGTACTCTCGAGCTTGCTCAACCTAATGGACCTAATTTTAAGGTGAATGGCCAACGAGTGAAGTTGTACTTTGGTGAGGACATCTCTCAGGAGATGATTCCATCCTTCACCACGTTCCCCATGAACTAATTTTGGGTCGAGTCAGGCTCGTGACTCGGCTATCAAAAACAAGCGCTCCTCGGGAGGCAGACCGAGTATCTATCCTTTTCTGTTTTAACCTCCTAAGTGTAGGGGGACCTCTATAGGTGTTTGTATTTGTGTGGTGATGTGCTTACAGGGATGAATGCACTTTTAGAACCTTTGAAGAACCGTGCTCCCGTGTTATCCGAAATCCGGTTCTATCTCTCAACTATCGTGATTCAATTTTCTTCATACTCACATTTGAAATTGATCACGTTAGTCGTCTCTTCCTTAACTTGAGTTAACCAACGTGCACAATGTCATAAGTGTAGGGGAAACTTTTCCCACATGCTTAAACATTGAGGACAATGTTTATCTTAAGTGTAGGGGGACTTCTATCGAAGTTTTAAGTGGACTTTTCCATGAAAATGCCTTCATTTAACCGGAAAATCATCTTTTTCAACATTTTTCAAATTTTTTATTAACTTTGGCCATATAGTCGTAATTTTTAAATTTTTATCGTTGCTTTCATATGTATATATCCCACAATAAAGTCAAAAATATTATTAAAGTGGTGTAGCTAGTTATGAAGTCTTTGACATATTAGACCCGTTGCGATTATTTTGACTCAACCCGAATAGACTTATCCAAGTTTATTCTAGCTGGTATCCTTAACCATGTAGACCTTAATTGGTTTATTAGGCTAAGCATCCACGAGTCTCATTACTTGAGATTTTAAATTGTGGAGAACGAGAAATGATAGAGTCAATTATAAGTCGGTATTCTTGCACAAGCTCACTTGGTGTAATTATTTGCCTATTCTCCCATCACTTGCTAATAATTTATCTGCAATAAGTAAGGTCGTACGATTTGAAAAGTTACTTAGCTTCTAGCCCAAGATCGTTTAAAAGTTGTTCGGTAATGATAAGAGTTCATAGTCAAGGCATAACTTATGAAGCGGGGCGCGAAGATTGGCGAGTCCGAAAAGGCCCTAACAAGGCATGAGGATTCTATTGCTGAAGATCCAAAGTGATGTAAAAAGCATTATTCCCAAAATCAATATGAAGGATCAATACTCACGGCGAAAAGCAATCAACTCCCATAAAGATCATGAAGAAGTCTATCCGAAAAGAACCTAACAAGGTATGATGATAAATAGATCCAAGTCCGAAAAGGAGGCGGATCGTTGTATCTCAAAATCCCAATTAGAAATTGAAGAAATAATCATGAAGTCGTGGTCAACAAAGTTGGAGTACCCCTCAAAAGTCTCCAAGAGAAGAAACTCTATAACGAAGAGAAGACCATTATCTCAAGAACGTCTCTCGAAGATATGAAGTATGAAGTACATGCCAAATATCGGCCCGAGAAAGGTCTCAAATCGTGAACCGAGTTATGCCAAGATATGAACTTTTTGATATCCCGAGAAGCAGTTTTAAGAGATTTTGTCCTTTAGCTAACTATTGATCAAATCGTCCTACTTTGCTTTCAGCCTAAATAAACTATCGAAATAAGTCCAAAAATGCGTCTTCATGATCATTCTAAGACAAAAATAAAATATAAGAGATACACCTAGGAATAAGGGAGTTTAAGCATATAATTAAGCCATGTGTGTAAGTGTTTGATTTACTAACTTATAATAACAATGATCTCGTTTTTAAGCTTAGTTTGGGGAACGTGAAACTTGAGGGTGATAAATCTTCTCAGCACCAAAGCCCTAATGTAAGTCCTTTATCTCTGTGCAAGTTATTTCCATATAGCTATTTTCACGTGAAAATGGTTTTCTATCCTTTTGTCTACTTTAAAGTTTTAATTTCTCTTAGTATTTTAATTTTTTTTAGAAGTATGTTAATAAGGCCAAGGTTGATTAATTATGAGAAAAGTGTAAAATTGCTTTATCACTAAGCATTTCATGAGGGCATGGCAATGGTTAAGTGTAGGGGATTTGATAGGTGTGTAAACACCCATCCTTTTTCCACTTACTTCTGGCTAAAACGAGACCAAAACGCGTATTTAATATCATTTGTTTGGAATTATGCGTGGTTTTTGTATTTGTTGTGTTTTCAGAGTCAACCGGATGAATACTGAAGAAAACATGGGATTGCACGGGTTTTATCGAGGAAAAAGACTCAAGACGAAGTCTATTGTCCAAGAGATGCAAAAGATTTGAAGTCATTGTGCCTATTTGAAGATTTATCGAAGAATAGAGCCAAAGATGGAAGATTCATATATGTCGAAGAACTCGAGTCTATTAAACAAAAGATTATAAGACGAGTTGGAATTATTCACCGACACTTCTCAAAATCCAAAGTCGGAAACGTTTATTTAAAGAAACGTAAAGACTAAAGAAGAAAGAAGAAAAGAAGCCCAAAAACCAAGCCCATTCACAAAGCCCACAATACACGCCTATATATAGGACTTCACTTCACCATTTTGGGGAGTTTTTTAGTTTTTTTTAGTTAGTTTTTAGTCTTTCATTCTCTCTAGTTTTAGAGAGAGAAAGCTCTCAACTTTCTCTCACTAGTTTTCATCTTTCTTTCTTTCAACATTAAACTTTTGTATTGTTTTTCATTAATCAAGTTTAAATTCAAGCTTTTAATCTTTAATCTCATTCTACCTTTCTTGATTTTAGTTAACTTTTGGTGCAAAATACATTTGATCCGTGTTGTTCTTAATGTTTTTGTGCTTAAAAAGTTAATCTTTTTTGTTCCTACATAAGCTTTCATTTGATTAAGCTTTAATATTCTTGTGCTTATTGGCTTATTTACATGTTTAGCTTATTTACTTTTTATAAGTTTTCTTAAAAAGTTTATCTTTTTATCATTTGATTTATGAGTTTGCTTATTTGAAGTTTAGATAAGTTGTTATTTGAGCTTATTTGATCCGTTTCATATTAGATTCGTTCTAGTTTTGGATTTAGCTTAATCAAATAGCTTATTTCCTTAGCTTTTATTTCGGATCAAAAGGGTGTCGGAAAGGGTAAAACCCTTTTCCGATTTGTTCATTCCGACCGGACCCCCCCCCCCCCCTTATTCCGATCACCCGATCGGAAAAGTGTTTATAAGTATTCCGATTGGCATGTTTTTGCTACTTTCCGATTGTGACTTGTTTGTAGAAGATTCCGATTTGCACTCCCCCTATTCCGATCACCTAATCGGAATAGGGTTTTAAGATATTCCGACAGGATGTATTTTGGTGTATTCTGATTTGGGCATTATTTCTTGATATTCCGATTGGGGACATTGACGTACATTCCGATCTGAACATTATCAAGTATTCCGATTTGACTTATTTGTGTAACATTCCGATCAACAGATTGGAATATATTCCGATCTGGGCCATTAGTGATATTCCGATTTGAGTTGTTTCCAACATTCCGATCAGGTCTCGATTTTGTTCTCCGATGGGTTTAGTTCATGTTTTTACAAAAGTTTCCAAGTGTTAGGTTTATTTAGTGTTCAAGTATTTTTCTAAATTTGTCTTTAAGTTTTCAAGCATTTATTTTTAAACTCGTCTTTTTAGTTTAATCTTTTAAAGCTTTAATTTTACTCTTCGACACTTACTTATTTGTCATTAGTTTAAAATAGATAAACAAACCAACACCTTTTTATTAACCAAGAACAAATCATTCCACTTAGAGCCGTTATCAATTCGAGGAGATACCGAGAACTAATATGAACCCAATAAAAATACATGTATCACCCATGTAACGGGCTGAGATGTCCGGACTTCACCTACATCAGTTGTACTTCAATTTTTTTGGTGTAATATGTAAAACCACTGATTTTACCTTATTGACTTTGTCAACTGTTGTACTATTTATTTTTGGAATCTATATAATTCTACCTTTATATGAATTATTTTTAATCATATACCTTTTGTCATACTACCTTTCATATTTATTTTATATTTATATGGACCTCTAGTCATTGTTGACTACTCTGGCAACTGACTGGCCACCTGAAAGAACAAGGACTCATCACCTCAGTACATATTTTTGAGATAGACTGTAACTTTACTTAATTTAATTATTAAGTACTTGGACTTATTTTATATGTACATATTTACATATATTACATAATAGGAATAAACACGTAACACCTTAAAACAATGTACATTATTTTACATTATCATTTATTTACTTTATTTAAGTAAAATAAATATAGTAATGTATTTATTATACATTTTCACTAAATTACCTAAAAGCTTCAACAAAGATATCTATAACTCAACAAATGCTTACAATACTAAACTAGGGCTATTATTCTCATTCAACACTTGCTAAATATTGTCAAACACCTTCCCACATGCATGCTAATGTCGTGTATATGTACACATACCTACCCATTCATAATCATTTTCCTAACTTACAAGTGTAATCATGTATATCCCACTAATACACTATAGCTTAAGCTTAAACCATGATTTTCTTACACACTTACTTACACGCACCATGCCTAATACTATACCAAGTCTTGTCTTGACCCCTTTTGACCTCTAAACACACGGCAACCTTTTTCCAATTGGGGAGGAAAGTCAAATTGCTATTTTGAGCATGTGGGGAATAAGCTAGCATATTTCTCAACCAAATCCTAAGTAAATCAAACCAAGATACATATTAGATACATAGTACAAACAAAATCTCATTGGATACTTCTCTTTCCTTAATTTAGCCGAAACACACAACTCAACATCACAAAACACTTGCAACTCAAATCTCACTTCATCTATCTCTCTCAACCTACGGCTAAAAACCATTTCCACCATTAACAAACCTTCAAGCTCATTTACTACTCCTAAAGCATGTCTCATCCTACTTGAATGCTTATCATTAGTTCACTCTACAAGTATCTTGATCATTCAAGCAAGTAAAGAAGCCCTAGAAGCTCCCATTGAAGCCACGGCTTGTTTTAGCTACAAGGATCCCCATTGTTGAAAGCTTATCACTTGTTCTTACTATCCACTCCTAAACCTATCTAAACAAGTAAGTTAAACTTAAACCTATATTTCAACATATTTACCTTTCATATACATTAACATACACATGGTTATTCTTATTAAAAGTTAATGTTGAAACAAAAATATAAAACCCTAGACCTTATATGGGTCACGGCTTGATTTTGTTTTGACTTAAAATGATGTAAAATCTTAATAACCATGAAGAACATATCACTATGGACTAGTTAAACTTGAAGAAATATGAAAAACATGTCCATGCATAATTTTGGACGTGGGTTTTAATCCCATGATTCAATATGGGTTAAACTTGTGATGTTTAGATATGCCTAGAAATACAAGATTTATAATTATAGTTGCCTTAAAATGATAAGTTCACTAGTTATGCCTTATAAGATTTAGTTTTAAGCTTACTATAATAAGTTGCCTAAATAAATCTTCATTGTCACTAAATAATATGTTTATTAAAACTTTTGGTGTCAAAAACATAACAATGTAAAGTTTCGGGTTTAAAAACATAGATCCATAAATGTTTTGGATTAAAATGCAAGATCTATGAAACTTTGGGTTAAAATAGTAAATCTATAATATTTCGGGTTAAAAAGGGAAATATAATACTTTCGGGTTGAATTTGTAATTTTACTAAGTATAGGGATCTAAATGAACAAGTATAGAAACTTATTTTCCAAAAATATAAACTTTAGGGTCACTTTTGTAATTAGCCGAGAGTTAAGGGGGTGTTTTGGACATTATCCGAAACTTCAAGTTAATAAAAAGGACCTAAATGAAATTACTAAGTCGTTAGGGTAAATTGTGTAACTTAAGAAAAACCTAGGGATCTCATTTGCCATTTACCGAAACTTAATATAAGCCCTAGGGACCTATTTTGCCAAGTTAACAAACTTTACTAACCCTAAGTAAACCCTAGGGGCTATTTGTGCCTTAAGCCGAAACCTATACAAGCCCTAGGGGGCACTTATGAAACTTATAACAAACCCTAATATAAGCCGAATGATATAGGGACTAAATTTGCCCTTTAATGAAACTTAAACAAACCCTAGTTACACGTGTAACTAGGGACGGACCAATATTGTAATTACTTGAAATATTTAGAAACCCCAGGGGTATAAAAGTAATTTAACCGCGGGTAATTATTTAAATAGAAGGACTAAAATGTAATTTATACAAATTATAACGAACCCTAAAATTTCTATATATTTATATCCGATATTTAGAACGTAAAACTTAAATAAACATAACATTTGTTATTTTTCCAAACTTATAATTTAATAATTATAAACACTACGTAAACGTGGAATTTAATTAAAATGTTATACGTTTTATAAACCTTATTTATATATTAAATATAAATTAAAAATGATTAACTTATAAAATAAATATATTAATACTACTATAACTTGTACAACGATGAACTAAAGTACAAGTATCGTAATAAAATGCTTAAAACCAGTATAAGCATGCACAAATTTATCATGGAACTTTTATGCATTATGTTATGCATTTACTGAGACCTTATAATTATTTAGGTCGTTGATTGTATCGTGAGCATCCTTATCAGATTTATCTACTGACTTATTGCTGTACTACTGAGGTGAGTTCATGGCCCCACTTTATATACTGACAAACTTTTAAACCTTTTAATAGGGAAGAAAACATGCAACATATTTTATTTTATGGACATGGATTGAACTGTGAAACCTTTGATTACACTGCCTATTGTAGATGAACCCGCATGACCCGTGCATCTGAAACTGTTAGAATTATTAAATTACCTGAATATTATAAATAGATCTATTTGGGATTGACCGTCCCCATCTAGGTGAGTCATGCTCACTGTATGTTTCACATGTCAGCACTTATTATTTTTATGGGTGCCTTTTATAAGGCGAAGGGTCCTTATTTGTTAAGGACTTAACTGTCAAGTCTCAGTTTCAGGCAATATGGGAATGTAATTACTTTTAAGTATTGATGCTTTGTGCATTACTATTTCAGTGAATGTTTATTGTCCAAACTTATTTTATTAAACCTGTGAATTCACCAACTTTATGTTGACTCTCTAAGCATGTTTTCTCAAGAAACTGAAGCAGGTATTGGTGTGCATGGAGTCAAGCATCATGATAGGCTGCAGTTATAGAGCTCATCTGGGGTTTTATAAACTGGGGAATAATTCAAACTGCTGAACAATGTTAAAGACTATTTTAATACTATTTGCACTTTTAATCATGTAATAAATGTAAGGATAATCTTTTATCTGTTGCCATATACACTGTCTGCTGTTGATCCACCTACGTGACACCCAAATATTATTTCCGCTGCATTTGACTCAATTTGGGGGTGTCACAAAATGGTATCAGAGCGATAGTTATAGAGAATCAGAACAAAATTAAAATAACTATACAAATAAAATTTTTATATAATCTGGACTGTAACTGCTTTAAAATTCTTTTGGGATTTCCGGGACTAGAATAGTTAAGCATATAGGGTGTAGAGCATACATCTATTGTGTGATTGACTGTGCATCGATTATTAACATCCAGTGGATTAATCTTATAAGTATTAACGTAACCTTTAACATCGCCATGTTAAACGACACTATTATATAATTTAAATTATTATTCCCAAAACTTTCAACTTGAGTAAGTTTATACTTATGTCAATTAAAACTATATTACTTTCAGATTCACCATGACATCACCTACTGATACTCCTGCTGCCGTATCCCCGACGACCGTCTTGTGTGGATGGCTATCTGCCAGTGACGCAGACGATAGTCACACTTTTGTTGACGCCGCATCTATTGAGGCTCTCATCTCTACTCCACCTATTTCACCTATTTCCCCCGCTGGGGAAGAGGTTCAACCGATAACTGCCTTACCACCTTTACCACCAGCCTCTACCCTGTTGGGCTATGCACCGGAGTCTCTGCCACCTCATAAGAGGAGGTACGAGGAACCTCTCAATTCCACTTTTGAGATCGGTGAGGGTTCCCGGGCTAGTCATGATGACCCCGTTCAGGCCCAGATTACTGCACTGGCCGCACGTCAGGCTCAGGATGTAGCGGATATTCATGCTCTGCTATCGGCTGGACAGGTCGGGCGCACTGTTCTACAGCAGCGTCAGGACCTCTTATCTTGGACTCTTGGAGCTGAGGCGCACGCTGCACGAGGAGCGTAGTCTACTACTTTCCATTCTCTCCAGTGTTTGCTGGAGGAGAATGAGTTCCTCTGTGAGCAGATCTACTTACTACAGAGCCAGCAGACGGATACTCACACCGCTCTCTTGACCATGGAGGAGACTCTTGCCATCTTCTTTGACCTTCAGGACGTCCGCCACCAGGGATTAACGTCAGAGACCGCTCACCTTCGAGGAGTCCAGCAAACTTTCAGAGACCGGTTCATAGAGGTACTTCGACTCCTTAAGGAGCCCCGATCTGCCCTGACCGCGATGCAGGATGCTAGACAGGCACCGGTTGCCCCACCATCACCAGTGGCACCAGCTGTTCCTGAGGAATCTGTTAGACGTGGGTAGATTAGTTGTACTAGATTTCTGTACATCATGTCAAGCTATTAGGGTTGCATCCCAGCTAGAATGATTTAGGATCTTTTGTATTTGTATTTTCCTTTCACCAGTTGTATTCTTGTACTGTACTTTTAGATTGTAGACGATGTACTTTAGATTACATGTACCACCATCCCAGACAGGCGGGATGTGCTCTGTCTTAGATCAGGTTGTGCATTTTGTACTGTATTCCTATTCGAGAAATGGCATGTACTTGTCATCTTTTGTTATATTATGTGTTGTATTATATTATGAACTCTTAACGGGTTGTTATATTTGTTGTGAATTCTATGCATGTACTCTTTTCATGCACCTAAATATAAACTGTACTAATACATGAAACTAATGATATCATTTTGTGTATGACTATAGACAAATGGCAATCACTAGACTCACTACCGACCCCAACAACGCGGCTGCTACCCAAAACATCACTGCTGCCCAACTAAGGGAAATGATTGACCAGGGCATCTCAACTGCGATGGCTGCCAGTAGAAACGGGGATGATAGTCTAAACTCCAATGCCCGAAGGAACAACCAAGCTACTAGAGGTTGCTCTTACCCCAATTTTCTGAAATGTAAGCCTTCCTACTACAAGGGCAAAGAAGGAGTGGTGGAACTGATGCAATGGTTTGAAAGGTTGGAAACGGTATTCCGCATCAGCGACTGTGCAGAAGAGAACAAAGTGAAGTTTTATACCTGCACCCTACTTGAGAGTGCTCTTACTTGGTGGAACTCTGTAGTTGCTACTCTTGGACACGATGCTGCCTATGCTCTCAACTGGACTGAGCTGAAGGAGAGAATGATAGATAAATATTGTTCAAGGGGAGAAATGAAGAAACTTGAGATCAAATTGTGGGATCTCAGATGCAGGAACAATGACATCACTGCGTACAACCAAAGGTTCCAAGAGTTGACCCTAATGTGTACCAGAATGTTTGTGGAGGAGGAAGATAAGATTGAGAAGTATGTGGGTGGACTCCCAGACGCCATTCACGACAGTGTGCTCGCATCTCAACCTACTACCGTCGAGAATGCCATTGAGTTCGCTACTGAATTGATCAACAAAAGAGTCCGTACCATATCCGAGAGGCAAACTGACAACAAGCGAAAGGCAGACGAGTATTTCCGCAGTCAACACCAGCAGCATCATAAGAAGCAGAATGTTGGGCAAGTTTGCAGTGCTACCTCTGCAGGAGCTAACTCATACGTGGGCGCCAAACCTTTGTGCTCAAAGTGCAACTATAATCATACTGTTGATAGCTCATGCCAGACCTGCTACAGATGTGGACAAGTGGGTTATTTTGCTAAAACCTGTCGAGTTAATGCTGTCACTCAGGCCTGACCCACTCAAAACACTAGGAACTACCATAGCAGGGGCGGATAAAATGCCCGTGGGAACGGGAATGGACAGCAGGGGAACCACAATCCTGCTGGAGGAAACAGCAATAGACCCAAGAAGGGAGTTGTGTGCTATGAGTGTGGAGCACCAGGACACGTGAGACCAGGTTGCCCTAAGCGGGCCAACCAGAACAAGAACAGTGGAGGAGCTTCGTCTAGAGTGTACGTGGTCGACAATGCAAAAGCCAACCCCGATTCAAATGTCGTTACTGGTACGTTTCTACTGAACAATCGTTATGCATCTGTTTTGTTTGATACTAGAGCAGACCGAAGTTTTATATCCACTGAATTTAGCCAAGTACTAGCAGTTATTCCTACAAGCTTAGATCACCGTTACTCCGTAGAATTAGCTGACGGTAAAACTGTAGATGCTGACACTATCATTAGAGTTGTACCTTAAATCTTTCCAAACATCCATTCAACATTGACCTTATTCCCGTAAACCTTGGTAGTTTTGATGTTATTATTGGTATGGACTGGTTAGCGAGATACCGCGCAGTCATTATTTGTGATGAAAAACTAGTCCGTATTCCATGGGGAAACGAAAATTTAATCTTTCGAGGAGACAGTAACACCGACCTCACTGACACTAGACTTAGTGTTATCTCTTGTACAAAAGCTCAGAAATATTTGTTGAGAGGATGTCCTATCTTCTTGGCCCATATTTCTCAAACAGATAAAGAAGACAAGCCCGAGAAGAAGCAAATCAAGGACGTACCCATCGTCCGAGATTTTCCAGAAGTCTTTCCTGATGAGTTGCCAGGCTTACCACCGACCCGACAAGTGGAATTTCAAATTGATTTGATTCCCGGAGCTGCACTTGTAGCCAAAGCTCCATACCAGTTGGCACCATCAGAGATGAAAGAACTAGCTGAACAACTCCAGGAACTATTTGACAAAGGATTCATTCGACCCAGTTCCTCACCATGGGGAGCTCCTATGTTATTTGTCAAAAATAAAGACGGTTCTTTTCGAATGTGCAATGATGATAGAGAGCTGAATAAGTTAACTGTGAAGAATCGTTATCCGCTTCCTCGCATTGACGACCTATTTGACCAACTGCAAAGGTCAAGTGTATATTCCAAGATTGACTTGAGATCTGGATACCATCAGATACGAGTCAGGGAGGAAGATATTCCGAAAACAGCTTTTAGAACCCGTTACGGTCATTACGAATTCCAGGTTATGCCATTTGGGTTGACCAATGCACCAGCTATTTTCATGGACCTTATGAACCGTGTGTGCCAACCCTACCTGGATAAATTTGTGATAGTCTTCATTGACGATATACTCATTTATTCCAAGAACGAACAAGAACACGGGGAACATCTTGCACAAGTACTAAAGGTACTCAAGGAGGAGCAGCTTTATGCTAAATTCTCCAAATGTGAATTCTGGATTCCTAGAGTGCAATTCCTCGGTCATGTCATCGATTGTGACAGTATTCACGTAGATCCAACAAAGGTTGAATCTGTCAAAGATTGGGCATCTCCTAAATCACCGACGGAGATCTGCCAATTTCTAGGCCTTGTCGGGTACTACCGCAGATTCATTGAAGATTTTTCCAAAGTAGCCAAGCCAATGACCAGACTCACACAGAAAGGAATAAAGTTCGATTGGGGAGAGAAGGAAGAATCAGCTTTTCAACTGATCAAGCAGAAGTTGTGCAGTGCACCTATTTTGGCCTGGCCAGAGGGCAACGATGACTTCGTTGTATAATGTGATGCCTCACACAAGGGCTTAGGTGCGGTATTGATGCAGAGGATGAAAGTGATCGCCTATGCTTCAAGAAAACTGAAGAAGCATGAGAAGAATTACACCACTCACGATCTAGAACTTGGATCCGTAGTTTTTGCTCTCAAAATCTGGAGACACTACCTATACGGAACGAAGTGCACAGTGCATACTAACCATAAAAGTTTGCAACACATATTGGATCAGAAGGAGCTGAACATGAGACAACGTCGTTGGATTGAGTTGTTGAGTGACTACGACTGCGAGATCAAATACCACCCTGGTAAAGCAAATGTGGTTGCTGATACTTTAAGTCGTAAGGAAACGGATCCTCCTATGAGAGTTCGGGCATTAGTTATGACGATCAGTTTGGATCTGCCCAAACAGATTTTGGAAGCTCAGACTCAAGCCCAATTACCTGAAAACCTCGTGAAGGAAGACGTCGGGGGAATGCTCAGAACCAACCTTAGTACGGAGAAGCTAGAACCTAGAGCAGACGGAACCCTATGCCTTCACGGACGAAGTTGGTTACCTTGCTATGGAGATTTGAGGAACGTGATCATGCACGAATCTCATAAGTCTATATATTCTATACATCCCGGATCTGAAAAGATGTATCAGGATATGAAGAAATTATACTGGTGGCCGAATATGAAAGCCAACATCGCCACCTACGTGCAGAAGTGTTTGACATGTTCACGTGTCAAGACTGAACACCAGAGACCGTCGGGTTTACTTGTACAACCCGAGATACCGAAATGGAAGTGGGACAACATCACCATGGACTTTGTCACCAAACTTCCAAAGTCATCCCATGGTTACGATACTATATGGGTAATCGTCGACCGACTCACCAAGTCCGCTCATTTCCTGCCAATTAGGGAGAACGGTTCCCTTGCAAGACTAGCAAAAACGTACCTTAAGGAGATTGTGACCAAACATGGAATACCAGTGTCGATAATCTGTGATCGAGATGGTAGGTTCACATCAAACTTTTGGAAGGCTTTCCAACGAGCCTTAGGTACCAATTTAGACATGAGCACTGCTTATCATCTACAGACTGATGGTCAAAGTGAACGAACCATCTAGACTCTAGAGGACATGCTACGAGCATGTGTGATTGATTTTGTAAATGGATGGGTTGACCACATTCCTTTAGTGGAATTCTCCTACAACAACAGTTATCACGCCAGTATTAAGGCTGCCCCTTTTGAAGCATTGTACGGTCGCAAATGCCGTTCACCTGTGTGCTGGGCAGAAGTACGTGAATTTCAGCTCACTGGACAAGAATTAATCCAGGAGACTACAGACAAGATCGTCCTCATTAAGCAAAGAATTCAAGCCGCTCGCGACCGACAAAAGAGCTATGCGGACCTAAAACGCAAACCTATGCAATTTGAAGTGGGTGACCGTGTCATGCTCAAGGTATCACCTTGGAAGGGGGTTGTACGCTTTGGCAAACGTGGAAAACTGAATCCACATTATGTTGGCCCTTTCAAATTAATAGCCAGGATCGGGGAAGTAGCTTACCGTTTAGAGTTGCCCCAGCAACTGAGTAGGGTACACTCTACCTTTCATGTGTCTAACCTGAAGAAGTGCTATGTTGAAGAACCATTGGCTATGTCATTGGAGGGAGTTCAATTTGACGACAAACTTAAGTTCATAGAAGAACCAGTAGAAATCATGGAGAGGTCAGTTAAGAAATTGAAACGCAGTCGCATCCCGTTGGTCAAAGTACGTTGGAACTCTAGGAGAGGCCCTGAGTTCACTTGGGAACGAGAAGACTCGTTCAAAACCAAGTACCCACACTTGTTCACATGACCAATGACTTCATCCTAAGCTTTGAGGACAAAGCTAAAATTACGGGATGGTGTTGTAAAACCTCTGATTTTACCTTATTGACTTTGTCAGCTGTTGTACTATTTATTTTTGGAATCTATATAATTCTACCTTTATATGACTTATTTTTAATCATATACCTTTTGTCATACTACCTTTCATATTTATTTTATATTTATATGGACCTCTAGTCATTGTTGACTACTCTGGCAACTGACTGGCCACCTGAAAGAACCAGGACTCATATGTGGTTATTCAACAAAGATATCTATAACTCAACAAATGCTTACAATACTAAACAAGGGCTATTATTCTCATTCAACACTTGATAAAAATTGTCAAACACCTTCCCACATGCATGCTAATGCCGTGTATATGTACACATACCTACCCATTCATAATCATTTTCCTAACTTACAAGTGTAATCATGTATATCCCACTAATACACTATAGCTTAAGCTTAAACCATGCTTTTCTTACACAGTTACTTACACACACCATGCCTAATACTATACCAAGTCTTGTCTTGTCCCCTTTTGACCTCTAAACACACGGCAGCCTTTTGCCAATTGGGGAGGAAAGTCAAATTGCTATTTTGAGCATGTGGGGAATAAGCTAGCATATTTCTCAACCAAATCCTAAGTAAATCAAACCAAGATACATATTAGATACATAGTACAAACAAAATCTCATTAGATACTTCTCTTTCCTTAATTTAGCCAAAACACACAACTCACCATCACAAAACACTTGCAACTCAAATCTCACTTCATCTATCTTTCTCAATCTACGGCTAAAAACCATTTCCACCATTAACAAACCTTCAAGCTCATTTACTACTCCTAAATCATGTCTCATCCTACTTGAATGCTTATCATTAGTTCACTCTACAAGTATCTTGATCATTCAAGCAAGTAAAGAAGCCCTAGAAGCTCCCATTGAAGCCACGGCTTGTTTTAGCTACAAGGATCCCCATTGTTGAAAGCTTATCACTTGTTCTTACTATCCACTCCTAAACCTATCTAAACAAGTAAGTTAAACTTAAACCTATCTTTCAACATATTTACCTTTCATATACATTAACATACACATGGTTATTCTTAGTAAAAGTTAATGTTAAAACAAAAATATAAAACCCTAGACCTTATATGGGTCACGGCTTGATTTTGTTATGACTTAAAATGATGTAAAATCTTAATAACCATGAAGAACATATCACTATGGACTAGTTAAACTTGAAGAAATATGAAAAACATGTCCATGCATAATTTTGGATGTGGGTTTTAATCCCATGATTCAATATGGGTTAAACTTGCGATGTTTAGATATGCCTAGAAATACAAGATTTATGATTATAGTTGCCTTAAAATGATAAGTTCACTAGTTATGCCTTATAAGATTTCGTTTTAAGCTCACTATAATAAGTTGCCTAAATAAATCTTCATTGTCACTAAATAATATGTTTATTAAAACTTTTGGTGTCAAAAACATAACAATGTAAAGTTTCAGGTTTAAAGACATAGATCTATAAATGTTTTGGATTAAAATGCAAGATCTATGAAACTTTGGGTTAAAATAGTAAATCTATAATATTTCAGGTTAAAAAGGGAAATATAATACTTTTGGGTTGGATTTGTAATTTTACTAAGTATAGGGATCTAAATGAACAAGTATAGAAACTTATTTTCCAAAAATATAAACATTAGGGTCACTTTTGTAATTAGCCGATAGTTAAGGGGGTGTTTTGGACATTATCCGAAACTTCAAGTTAATAAAAAGGACCTAAATGAAATTACTAAGGCGTTAGGGTAAATTGTGTAACTTAAGAAAAACCTAGGGATCTCATTTGCCATTTACCGAAACTTAATATAAGCCCTAGGGACCTATTTTGCCAAGTTAACAAACTTTACTAACCCTAAGTAAACCCTAGGGGCTATTTGTGCCTTAAGCCGAAACCTATACAAGCCCTAGGGGGCACTTAAACTTATAACAAACCCTAATATAAGCCGAATGATATAGGGACTAAATTTGCCATTTAATGAAACTTAAACAAACCCTAGTTACACGTGTAACTAGGGAGGGACCAATATTGTAATTATTTGAAATATTTAGAAACCCTAGGGGTATAAAAGTAATTTAACCGTGGGTAATTATTTAAATAGAAGGACTAAAATGTAATTTATACAAAGTATAACGAACCCTAAAATTTCTATATATTTATATCCGATATTTAGAACGTAAAACTTAAATAAACATAACATTTGTTATTTTTCCAAACTTATAATTTAATAATTATAAACACTACGTAAACGTGGAATTTAATTAAAATGTTATACGTTTTATAAACCTTATTTATATATTAAATATAAATTAAAAATGATTAACTTATAAAATAAATATATTAATTATATTTATTTTCTATTACTTTAAATATATATAAAACTACCTTTTATAAATATTTAAAGTGTTTTATAAACAACATAAGTACAAAAATATTAATTAAATAGATTAATTAATTTAACCTTATTATTTATTTTATACTTAAAATAAATACTAGTATAACTTGTACAACGATGAACTAAAGTACAAGTATCGTAATAAAATGCTTAAAACCAGTATAAGCATGCACAGATTTATTCTGAAACTTTTATGCATTATGTTATGCATTTACTGAGACCTTATAATTATTTAGGTCGTTGTGTATCGTGAGCATCCTTATCAGATTTATCTACTGACTTATTGTTGTACTACTGAAGTGAGTTCATGGCCCCACTTTATATATTGACAAACTTTTAAACCTTTTAATGGGGAAGAAAACATGCAACATATTTTATTTAATAGACATGGAACGAACTGTGAAACCTTTGATTACATTGCCTATTGTAGATGAACCCGCATGACCCGTGCATCTGAAACTGTTAGAATTATTGAATTACCTGAATGTTATAAATAGATCTATTTGGGATTGACCGTCCCCATCTGGGTGAGTCATGCTCACTGTGCCTAGGCCGGGACAACAGATGTTTCACATGTCAGTACTTAATATTTTTATGGGTGCCTTTTATAAGGCGAAGGGTCCTTATTTGTTAAGGACTTAACTGTCAAGTCTCAGTTTCAGGCAATATGAGAATGTAATTACTTTTAAGTATTGATGCTTTGTGCATTACTACTTCAGTAAATGTTTATTATCCAAACTTATTTTATTAAACCTGTGAATTCACCAACTTTATGTTGACTCTCTAAGCATGTTTTCTCAGGAAACTGAAACAGGTATTGGTGTGCATGGAGTCAAGCATCAGGATAGGCTGCATTTATAGAGCTCATCTGGGGTTTTATAAACTGGGGAATAATTCAAACTGTTGAACAATGTTAAAGACTATTTTAATACTATTTATACTTTTAATCATGTAATAAATGTAAGGATAATCTTTTATCTGTTGCCCTACACACTGTCTGCTGTTGATCCACCTACGTGACACCCAAATATTATTTCCGCTGTATTTGACTCAATTTGGGGGTGTCACATAATATATTTTACAGGAGATGAATTTCCCATTACCCAAAAAATTACAATTACATCCAATTACGTTAGATTACGACAAACCAAACGGGGTCTAAGACTATATGTAACATTATGTATATCCTTTATATTTGTATAGTTATAAAACTGTGCACGTACGTACAAGTTTATAGATGCAATTCCAATTAGCGAATACTATGTGATTAACCGAAAAATAACAAAATAAAAATAATTTTAATGTTCACATATTTTTAAAGTTTTTAGTTAGGGTTTGTTTTTGGTTGATTTTTATTTTCTAGCGAAACATATGACCACTTATGTTCCAAATTGAACTCGTTTTTGAACGGTATTATAGATATACGTTTTTAATTATTGTACAATGTATATAATTATAATTTCAAATAAAATGGTGTATTAATTATATATTAGTTATTTTTATTTTCAAGTGTATATTAGTTATTATGTAATAATTAGTTTTAATATGAATATTAAATTATAAGATTTTATGTATAGTTATTTTAATTTTTAGGCTTGTTTTGATTGTATACAACGTATTAATAAATGTAAGTTGAATTTTCAATTATAATATAATTAAAAAGTCTAATTGATTTATATGTAAGGCTTGATGGAGTGGTGAGCCAAACATACACATTCATCTCAGCGTAACATTAACTTTCTCTCTCCACTCACCCAACCCACTTTCTAACCTTACTGACGGTGAGGAACTCACCGCCACGTCATACCATAATTTTTTTCTTCTTAATTCTTTTAATTCGTAAACTAAAAACGTAAACTAAAACGTAAAAAAAAACTAAACGTAAAACACTTTTTATTCAATAACTAAAAACATAACATTATATTAGTAAAATTTAAAAAAACATTACATACCAATTTTTATTCAGTAACTTAAAAAACAGTAAAACTTAAAAACTTATACTCTTCGGTTAAGAAATCGTGGCACTTCACACTCGGTCTATACGGGAGATTGTTTCAAAATTTTCCAACATTCATAGAATGGAAAATCCGAATGATAAAAAGTGGGATATTCGATTACAACTTCTTGATATATGGTTTCTTCAGAAGTCCCACTTGGATGCCTAAGTAAGATATGATCATAAATCGAAGAAAATTGACCAATCTTAGGACAAATCGTAGTTTTCTATTTACAGAGAATGGAGTCATAACTTCTTCTTCGAACACTTCTTTTTGTATGAAAGTAATCAGATATCTCAGATTAAA
This sequence comes from Glebionis coronaria, assembly GCA_025667525.1. Classification (NCBI taxonomy): domain Eukaryota; kingdom Viridiplantae; phylum Streptophyta; class Magnoliopsida; order Asterales; family Asteraceae; genus Glebionis; species Glebionis coronaria. The sequence continues at coordinate 490,205,965 of CM046877.1, forward strand.
ACGATTTCGGCATGTCACTTTCCCTGTGTATGGACGTCTCCGAAACACGTACCCAAGCTTCACACAAAGCTACCTCCTCACCGGAAGTCCATGGTTGGTTTGAAGCCATTTCTGTTATGGTATATGGTAAATTTCAGAAATACACAACGTATTATCCAAAAGTGTCAGTTATACACACCGAAATTTTATTATGTACAATATACATAGTTGAAAAAAAATCAATCTTTGACTTTGAGAAAAAAACCTTTTTGACCAGTAATTTTTTTGTTGGTAACCTGTTGTGTAATTTTCGATATGAAAGGGCTAAAATACACTCATCTTCTCCACTTTTTCTTTTAATCTTCTCTAACTTATTTCCAGATTCATAAAATTGTCTCCTGTGTATAACAATTCCCCCCCCCCTCCCCCCCGTTCTTGTTCTAACTTTTACCCTCATCTTCCCCACTTGTTCTCGTTATACATCAATTTATAAACAAGTGTGTTAACATTCAAGTAACCACCATCATCACCGAGACTCGAACGAAGAACAAGAACAAAAAATCAAAGATCTCAGTTGATTTGATTTCATCATAAATCCTTGTTAATTACTATGTATTCGAATCTAAAACTGGGTTCACATTGATCCTGATTCTTGTAATACTGGTTAACATCATGTAATTAGGATGCTCGCAAACATGATTTATATTCGGGTAGCGAATATCATCACATATAGGATCTCTGCATTCCACATGTTTTCGTGTAACCGGTTTATAAGGTGGGTGAGGAGCCTACCAATCACAGAAAAGAAAAAAATGAAGTTCATTTGGGATCAAAAAGTTGTTAATTACATGATGTTAACATATGTATTCAAATCCTACTTTTGATCCTGATTCTTGTAAACTGATGTATAACAAGGTGTTTTTGGGTTTCATGATTTAGCAATGAACATATCCGAAAGTATGATTCCGTTTTTTTTTGTTTTTGGTTATATACGGTGAGAGTTTTCAATATGGGGTTTTTTTCCGTTTTTTTTTTTGTTTTTGGTTATATACGGTGAGAGTTTTCAATATGGGGTTTTTTGTTTTGGGATCGATGATTTTGTTATGGATGTATAAGGTTGGTGAATTTTTAAAAGATATGGATAAGATTTGGACATTGAGTTGATATATCTTGTTTAATTATTGTTAAACTGATGGTGTCTCTCCCTCAAAATTGCTTCGGTAGCAGTTTTTTTAAAGAACACCAGCAGATTTTAACAATGCTCATATTTTAACAATGCTCAGATTTTAACAATGCTTAAAGTTATGAATTTGGAAAAAAAGTTAGAGAATTATTAAAAGAAAAAATAGAGAATATGAGGGTATTTTAGCCATTTCATATCAAAAATTACACAACAGATTACCAACAAAAAAATTACCGGTTGAAAAGGTTTTTTTCTCAAAGTCAAAGGTTGAATTTTTTTTTCAACTATGTATATTGTACATAGAAAAGTTCAGTGTGTATAATGGACACTTTTGGATAATACGTTGTGTATTTATGACATTTATCCTATGATATAAAACAAGTTTGATGTATAAATAAGTGTTTGAAAGTGTGAGAGAAATGGTTTAGATGGTTAGGTTTTTATAGGGATATTTTTCAAATTAAAAGTAAAAAAAATATATTTTAAAACTAGCCATTGGAAGGTTTTGGGAGACAATTGTGTAGAATTTGTAACTCATTATGGTGAAGAGTTGATAACATTGAGTACCAACTCACGCATGACTTTTATGGCAGGGATAGTAAACCACGTGAGTTTACCATCTCACGAGTTTAATGCCACTCCGTCCAGCCTAAAGTATATATATAATAATATGGATTAACAGTTTGTATTAATTTATATTAGTAAAGAATTTGACTTTCTTTAATTTACATACTGTTGAGTTTGATTTTGTTTGAATGTTGAAATCATGTTTTATACATTCTTATTCATGTTTAACAACGCGTTGTGACTGTTGAAATTTTATTTTTTTAGACTTCCTTGATTAAATTTTAAAGATGAATTATATATGTTGTCTTCGTACATATGTGTGTATTATTTTCATCTCACAGTTATCCGTTGAGCTCGTATTTTTATTTTTGATATCTATATTTTGGTAACAATAATTTAGCTGTGTTTATCCTCTAAATCCATGTACGTGTGGGCGTGTGGCTTAAACTTGTAAAGAGTAAAAATAACATGTCATTAATGAACATGGATAAAAAAACGTTTTTTGGTCATCATACTCGATCTCATTAAAATGCAGAACATGAGTTGTTTATATATATGTACAACTTTTTATACTCATTAAGAATCCTAACTCGTGATTTTGTCTTAAAGCTGTTAAATAATATTTATTGTTTTGTTTGCAAATCAAGATGATATTATATTGATAATGTTATTTAAAACATAAGAACTAGTAAGCTAACTTAAATTAATATTTTTTTTAGAACGGCGGATATTATTAAAACAGGCTAGCAAGAAGCTGAGCCAAAAACAATTACAAAGAGATAGCGTCTAAAGGGTCTCTAAGCCAATCGACCCAAGTACATTTAATTGCCTTACACCTATTCACTATCCAACCATACAGCTGAGAAACAAAATTGTCGAAAATCAGACCTTTAAGAGGTTTTTTGTCGGAGAACACGAAAGCGTTTCTGAAAATCCAAATGTGCCACCAAAGGGAAGTAAAGCAGGCCTCAAACACAAGCTTCTGCATCTTCTTAAGCCTGAGCCCAGCAAACCAAGACTCCCAAGCAGAAAAATCAGACACGTATGGGACATTCAAATTCCACCAACGGCTTAGAAGGACATTTAAATCCATAGATAGAGAGCATCTAAAAAATAGATGATCTCTGGATTCAATATCCATGTTGCACATAGGACAAAGGAGGCAAGAAATCGTGATACCTCTTTGAGCAAGGTTGCTCCTAGTAGGGAGCTTATCCAACACAAATCGCCACTTGAAAACATTTAATTTGATGGGAATAGCTTTAGACCAGTTAGTGGGAGTTGGAGAAGACAGCAGGTAGTGTTGATCAATATGTTCCCTTGCAGACTTAACTGTGAAAATCCCACTTCCACAAAGACTCCAAGACCATCTATCCATGTTACTTGAGAGAGACACTGAGTTAATCAGATTGCGAATCTCACCAAGCTGAGAATATTCAATACCAGATCTTGGAAGGCGTCTAAAAGTGAGGGTGATATCCTCATTCTGAAGTTTGCTGGCAACCCTGGCATCCTTTTGTAGCTCCAAGTAGTAGCAGCGTTTGAAAGCATCTTTAAAAGGGACCTCGCCTAGCCATTTGTCATGCCAGAATTTTATGTGTTGACCATTCCCCAAGATCAGCTTACAGAAATTGAAAAGGTTAATACCTTTCAAATTTAGGTTACTAATGGCTTGAGAAATACCAGACCAAACTGAATATCCATGATTGATGCGACCAGAATTAAGCGAGCCATCACAACCATAAATAGCTTTAATCACACTAACCCAAAGACTAGGGAGAGAGTCTTTGAACCTCCATATCCATTTAAAGAGTAACGCATGGTTTAGAGCATATATGCTGTGAATGCCAAGCCCACCACGACTTTTATGAGATAAAGTTTTTCGCCAACTTACCCATGTCATTTTCTTTTCCCCTGGATCGGCACCATTGAAAAAGGAGTTACGGATGCTCTCCAAACGTTTAATAATCCCCTCGGGAGCCTTGAATAAGGACATGTAGTATGTTGGAATAGCACCAAGAACCGATTTGATAAGAGTGAGCCTACCACCAATGGACAAGGTTTTAGCTTTCCATGAAGAAAGCTTAGAGTTAACTTTGTTTACAACCACATCCCAAGAGTTTGTTCGCTTCATATTTGCACCAACTTTGACCCCTAAATATGTGAAAGGGATAGAGTTTGTTGTGCACCCAAAACTAGCTGCCATAGAATTAACATCAGTAGTTCTAACACCAATACCGAAGATGCTACTTTTGTGAACATTGATTTTCAGCCCGGAAGAAAGAAAGAAACAGTGAAGCATCAACATTAAGGTGTTCACATTCTCCCGCGTCCAATTCCCAATAAAAATTGCGTCATCCGCATAAAATAAATGAGAAATAACAACCTGACTTTCATTCCCAATTGAAAGTGGAGAGAACATACCTTGGTCGATGAGACGCTGAAACGAAATATTAAGGCTCTCCATAACAATAATGAAAAGGAAAGGAGATAATGGATCTCCTTGCCTTAATCCCCTATAGAACTTGAATTCATCAGTGGCAGCACCGTTAACTAACACCAAAGCTTTAGACGAGGAGAGGCATCCTTTAATCCAACCACGCCAAGTGTTACCAAATCCAAAACGACCAAGGATTTCATCTAAATGGTCCCATCAAACAGAGTCAAAAGCTTTTTGAAAATCCACCTTAAACATAAGTGTCTGCTTCTTTTTGGATTTACACCAAGAAACAATCTCATTAAGGATAATAGGACCATCTATAATTTGCCTACCTTTTACAAAAGCCGATTGCTCATGGCTAATAATATCTTCCATCACGCTGCTTAAACGGTTTGCAAGGATTTTACCAATTATCTTGTACTGGCAACCAACAAGACTAATAGGACGAAAGTCATTAAGATGTTTTGCGTCTAAAACCTTGGGGATTAACGCAATGAATGAGGCATTACAACCATTAGGAATCATATTAGAAGAAAAGAATTCTTTAACGGCACTAATCACGTCACAGCCCACTATCGACCAGAATTTTTTAAAAATTCAAATATGAAGCCATCAGGACCCGGGGATTTATCCAGCCCACATTCCCAGATCGCTTTTTTGATTTCATCACCACTAACCTCTAATTCTAAATCGCTAGCAGTATCCACACTCAAACGCTTAGGAAAGTCAGCAACAAAGGGAGCCCTAACCGAATCAGGTTTAGAGAATCTGCTAGAAAAATATTGATAAAATTCAGCTTTGACGCAATTTGGATTATCAATCCATTCTCCATCCTTTAGAATTCCTTTAATTGCCAAGTTCCGTCTCTTTTTATTAACGATGCCATGAAAATATTTGGAATTCTCATCACCCTCTATAGCCCATTTAATTTTCGCTTTTTGAGCCAAATCAATAGCGTCTTTCCTGTTCAAGTCCCCTAATTCTTTAGCGTACTTAATTCTATTAGAAGAATCGTCAGATAAACCCGCACCCTGATCGAGGCGAACATCTATTTCAGCAATAGAATCAAGAAGATGCTTCTTATCCAGGTTACGCGCTTGTCTTTTATCACGGTTCCAAACTTTTAGACAGGATTTCAAATTCTTAAGCTTATTCTTGAGTGTGATCATAGCATTATTGGAAGAGCCAACATCAGTGTTCCAAGAGTTCGCCACGACTGAAGAGAAATCTTCTTCCAGAAACCATGAATGAAAAAGCCTAAAAGGAGATGGGCCATAATCAACCTGAATTTCCTTAAGTAAAATGGGCCTATGATCAGAAATATTTCTATCCAGAATAAGACCCGACATGTTCGGAAAAAAATCCAGGAAACCTTGGGAAACCAGAAAGCGGTCATTTTTGCTCATTTTAGTAGCATATTTATCAGTCCAAGTGAATGCGTACCCACCTAAAGGGATCTCATGAAGATGAGAATTCCCAATGAAATCATTAAATTCTAAAGCATTAGCAGCATGAAATACTGATCCATATCTTTCAGAAGCATTTCGGACTTCGTTAAAATCACCCATAACGATCACTTCACCATTCCATTGATTAATGGTGTTGGCCAAATACGACCAGAGAATTCTTTTAAGAGACAGATCTTGGGGAGGGTAAACCGACACTAAAAGCAGGTCCATATCTAAAGCTAACCAAGATCCTTCAACACATATACAATAGTCAGAAACATTTACACATCTTTTCCTAAAAAGCGAGCTATCCCAAACGCAAAGAATTCCACCAGATCTTCCTCTAGTCGGACTAGAAGCATAGTCGAAAGACATATTTCCCCAAAATGTTTTAACTACATAGTCAGTAATGCTACCCATCTTCGTTTCCTGTAAAGAGAGAATGTTAACATTATTGGAATTACACAAATTCTTTACCCACCTTTTCTTCTCCTTTCCACCAAATCCTTGAACATTAACGGATAAACAATTCATTTGACCACCTTATTCTCTCTAAAACCTGAGATTATGTTTCTAAAATCTTTTTCACTTCCCTTCATGTTATACCCCATTGCTTTACCAATCTCAATGAACTCTTGGAATTTGTCTAGAATGGAAAACCCATTGATTGGATTAGACTCCGAAAATTCTTGCCTTTTGCTGTGACTTTTTCCCGTGTTATTCCCTACCGAGATGTTGTTGACGCTGCTTTCCTTATCACACTGAATAGGAAGTGTGTTGTCATTAACCTGCTCCTTAACAACATCCACTTGTGCATCATCCTTAGGGGTAAAACCTGGAGAATTAGTAGGCCCCGAACTAGAAGTGTTAACATCAGTTTTTTTAGGATGATTATGAATAAGTTCCTCAAGATCAAATGGATCACCTAAATCATGAACATGGTTATGAGGGCCTGTTTCACTAAGGGGAGTGGCATTACTAATTCCATCCTTTTCTTTGTAGGTATCTTCCACAAACTCCTCTTCGCTTTCACTCTCCTAATTATGTTTTGCTTCTGAATGATGGATACTGCCTTCATCCAACTAAGAATCATCAAAACTAAAATCTGGAACCCATCCAGTAACCTCCTTTGCCCGAACTATTGAAACCTTACCATCAAGCGATACCTTAAAGGATTCAACAATAATATGCAGAGCATTAGTGTTAACGCAGATACGCATACTATATTTGTTCTTCGAATTATCTATGTGCACCAACTCTCCCCATTTGCGAGCAATCTTCTTAAAATTATTTTGAGACCAAGCACGAAGAGGGATTCCTTCGATGTCAATCCAAACCACTCGCTCAGTAACTTCGAATTCCGGAGTCCAACCAACAAGAGACGAGAACCACGAATTAATACCTTCATGGAGCCTAAACTTTTCACAGGATTTAGATGAATCAAATTCAATTGCAATCCAAAACCCACCTAGGTATTCAATATTGAGTCTAGGAAATCCTTCATTAGCACAAGCAATGTGAATATTTGGGAGACTTTCAGCAAGTCAATCTTAGACACTATAAAAAGGAAAAACAAAAAAATAAAAAAATAAGATGTGGCAATGGCTACTAGCGGCTCATCGTTGCATGTGGCTGAGATTTGAGAAGAGATAGAGATTGTTGAAGCTTCGAGGTAGTGACATAAATCCAGTGGCTAATGGTGGTTGGCAGATTCGGTGTGACGGTCAATCTCGTTCCAATACTGTTGAATGATGAAACCTAAAGGTGATATGAGACGTCATGATGAGACGTGAAAACTCATATAACGACTACATGTATCTGATAACGTATAGTGTAAACACGGCCGATTAGGCTTGGACCACATCACAAAATTTGGGTTACGACCAACTAAACTCCGGTCAGTACAATGAAGACGGATGTAAGTCCATCATACACGACATTCGCAAGCTATGGTTGGGTCAGCCCATTGGGAGAGGGTCAGCCCATTATCGGAATAACTCCACGAGAGTGGATCTGAAAGCTACCATTAGTAAAACAGACCGTGAATCCTTGTCCGGCAAGGATCCCACTCCAAGCCCTACCCGAAATACTAGAAAACCCTAATATATAGCTCGCTTATAAAAGGTAAACTCAGACACTCCAAAAAGGCATGAGTTTCTCGTGCATTCCAATTCGTACACATATATCTAACAACATGAAATTTCACTCTTACACCGGAGTATAATTATGGGGTTCGTCCTCATGGTAAGACTAACCGTTTATTTTTATTTGTGTAGAGACTCATCAAATTCGACTCTTTTTAGTATAAAATCCAACTGAAGATAAGCTTGTTGAGTCTATCCACAGGCAACCAAAGCCTAATTTACGCCTTTGCACCAATTTTGTACTAACAAGTAGTGTCATTCGTGACATTGCGTAAATAATTGCGTTCCTACAAATCTCATCCAAATATGAGCACATCTACATGATAGGTGTGTAAACACCCATCCTTTTACCACTTAATTCGGGCTAAAACGAGACCAAAACACGTATTTAATATCATTTGTTTGGAATTATGCGTGGTTTTTGTGTTTATTGTGTTTTCAGAGCCAACCGGATGAATATTGAAGAAAACATGGGATTGCACGGGTTTTACTGAAGAAAAAGACTCAAGATAAAGTCTATTGTCCAAGAGATGCAAAAGATTTGAAGTCACTGGGCCTATTCGAAGATTTATCGAAGAAAAGGACCAAAGATGGAAGATTTATATAAGTCGAAGAAACTCAAGTCTATTAAACGAAGAAATTAAAAGACGAGTTGAATTTAATCGACGACAAATCCCGAATCAGAATCGAAAACGGAAACTTTTCCGAAAAGACGAAAAGACAAGAAGAACGGGAGAAAGCCCACTCACCAACCAAAGGACAAGACTATAAATAGCCTTTCCCTCACACATTTTAGACTAGCTTTTCATTTTTCTTTTTCCCCACTCTTTCTTCTCCCTGTTTCGGAGAACACCATCACCATTAGGGTGATTGGTGATTTTTATCTTTGTCTTTCCAATCTTGTAATTTTAATCTTTGATTTATCTTGTCAAAACATCAATCATTCAATACTAAATTCGTGTTTAATCTTTCCATTTAATCTTGTTAATCTTCATCTTTATCTTCAAGTTCTTAAGTTTTTATTTTTCTTGATTTGATCTTCAAAAGTTGATGGGATTTGTGTTTTTATTGGTGGGATTCGTTGCTTATGGTGTCTAAATGATTTGTGTTTAATTTGGTAAATCCTTTTTAAGTATTTGATTTGATTTTGATTAAAATCCGTGTTCCGTGTTCTTCGCTACCTGTTACTGTATCTGGGTTTCAAAACTTCCGAATCAGCTAAAAAGTTCCGAATGAAGCCATCATTCGGAACGTTCCGAACCAGTCATTAAGTTCCGAATCAAGCAAGAAGTTCCGAACCAAACCTTTGTCCGGAAGTTTCCGAATCAACCCCTCATCCGGAAACTTCCGAATCAACCTTCATCCGGAAACTTCCGAATCAAGCTGAAAGTTCCGAACCAGTTATTTCCGAGTCAGCAAAGTTCCGAATCAACAACCTTCATTCGGAAGGTTCCGAATCAACCAGAAGTTCCGGATCAAGCTAAATCTTCCGAACCAAGTCTTCATTCGGAAGGTTCCGAATCAACCAGTAAAGTTCCGGATCAATTTCCTTTTTAGGTTACTGTTTATCTGTTTTACTGATGAACTCAATTTCAATTTTAAATTTTAATCTTATTTTTAATCTTAAATTTGGTACAAGTTTTTGTTAATCAGAATTAAAGTAATTATCTTTGATTTAAATTTTCATTTCCACTTCTGATTAGACTAGATAACCAAAACCCTTTTCTTTAGTAACCAAGAACAATCATTCCACTTAAGACTGAGATCAATTCGAGAGGATATCGAGAGAAAATTGAACCCATACAAAACCCATGTATCAAATGGCGCCGCTGCCGGCTCTTCTCGTTAAGATCAAAAGTTTTTTGTGAGAACTTGGATTTTGGGATCCGTTCCCCGTGAACGTTCTTTTTTATCAAAAATTTTCAAAAACAACTAAAAAATATAAAATTTTCAAAAATTCTAAAAATTAAAAAACAATAAAAACCAAAAATATTTTCGCTTTGTTTTTCTTTGTTCGTTCTTTTGCAGGTGTATGCGCACTCGATCCACGTCTTATCAAGAGCCCGAGCCTCTCGATAACTTAGACATGGCTGGTGTACAAAACAACAATAACATACCACCTCCGAACAACAATAATAACAACAACAATCCGCCTTTCAACAACATGAATAATAACAACAACAATGAGCACCTTCCGGATAATCGCCCAATGATTGAATTGCTGCAAGCTCATGTCGATGGCAATACGGATCCAATTGTTATACCACCAATTGCCGCCAACAATTTCGAGCTAAAGTCAGGCTTTATCCAGATGGTCTCAGCTCAACCATTCTTGGGACGAACCATTGATGACCCACATGACCATATCAAGAGATTTCTACAACTCACTAACACGGTCAAGTTCAATGGAGTTCCACAAGAAGTGATAAGGTTACAACTTTTTCCCTTTTCTTTAGAGGGACAAGACCGGCATTGGCTTGCTAAGGAACCGCCACAGAGTATTCTCTCGTGGACGGATTTGGAAACAAAGTTTATCAACTACTTTTTTCCACCCTCTCGTACTACCGCTTTGCGGAATGAGATTATAAACTTTGAACAAAAGTACGATGAGTCATTCAGTGAATCTTGGGATCGCTTTAAAGATCTTTTAAGAAAATGCCCACAACATGGTTTTACCAAAGTACACCAAATCAATACTTTTTACAATGGTTTAAGCATGAGTGACCAAGATTCACTGAATAGTGCCTCGGGGGGTAATTTATTGGCTAAGACTTCCAATGCTGCTTGGGACATCATTGAGAACAAGTCTCGTGTGCAAACCAAGAGCGTTAGGACCAATGTTGCTAGTGCCAGCACTAATGACAGCGACAAGCGACTTGACAAAATCACCACACTTCTTGAATCGCTTGTCACCCACACCGTCAGCAACAACAACAGCAACAACGCCAAAAACGCACAAGTAAACGCTGTCAGCCAACCTTGTGAGATATGCGGTGGTCCTCATTCTTACACAACTTGTACCGCCACCCAAGATTACCCTGCTGAGAATGTGAATGCGGCATATGGCACCTATCAACAACCTGCTTATCAAACAAAACCCCAAGGTGACCGTAACTTGCTTAGCTATCGCAGCAACAACTATATCTCACCACCTGGCTTTCCTCCTACCAACCCAAACCAACAACAAAACCTTAACCGCCCTCCTCCACAACAACAACAACCTCGTCAACCATACCTCCCACCTCACAAGCAACAACAACCACCTCAACGTAACAATCAAGTCTACCAACAACCAGCTTACCAACCACCTGCATACAATGCTCCTCCCAACCAAGCCACCACTGCATTACACCAAGAGGTTGCAACCTACATGAGAACCAATGATGTGATAGTGGGAAATCTCCAAGAGGAAGTGCGCAATTTGAAGGCAGACTTGGTCAAGCAAGGAAATGATTTGAGAGCTGACATGAGAAACACGTTGGATAGCCAGACTAATGATCTGAGGAACATGATGGCTAGTTTTTTCCAAAGTAGTCAACCCTCTTCTTCGGGTACTCTTCCGAGTAACACCGTTGCGAACCCAAGAGGGGAGATGAAAGCAATCACTACTCGAAGTGGTAAAGGTACCAAGGAACCCGAGCTTCCTATACCTCCACCGGTGGTTGTGACTAAGGAGAACGAGTCACCTGCTCCTATTCCTCATTCTTCTCCTTCCCCAATTTCTCCACCTCTTCTTTCTACCCCTCCTCCACCCGTGGTTGTGAGTGATCCTATACTCCCAAAGCCTTCCTCTTCTTCCAATATACCTTATCCTTCTAGGTTGAGGAAAGAGAAGCAAAAAAGCAAGGATGATATTCAGGTTTCTAACTTTCTTAAAATGTTTAAACAACTGAATTTCAATATCTCCTTCGCTGAGGCTCTCGCTCACATGCCCAAATACGCCAAAATGTTTAAAGACCTTCTGAGCGACAAGGAAAAGCTCCTCGATATTGCCAACACCCAACTTAATGAGAACTGCTCTGCAGTGCTCTTAAGGAAATTGCCAATCAAGCTTGGTGATCCGGGTCGTTTTCTTATCCCTTGCAATTTCCCGGGAGTAGAGAATTGCATGGCCCTAGCCGATCTAGGTGCCAGTATTAATCTCATGCCTCTAAGTGTTTGGAAGCAATTATCTCTCCCAGAGCTAGTCCCCACTAAAATGACTTTGGAATTGGCCAACCGTACGGTTGCTTATCCATTGGGGATAGCCGAAGATGTCATTGTAGGAGTCGACAAATTCACCTTCCCTGCTGATTTTGTTGTCGTCGACTACGAGATGGACCCTCGTGTACCACTGATTGTTGGTCGTCCATTCCTTAGGACCGGTCGCACTCTTATTGATGTTGAAGCCGGAGAGCTTATCATGAGAGTGGGTGACGACAAAGTAGTCTTCAACATGGGAAAGTTGTCTAAACAGCCTTATTCATATGAGAGCGTTAATTGTATTGACGTTCTCGATGAGGCTTGTGAAGAACACTTTAATGATGCTTGCAAAAGTATTCCTACCTCTCTTCCCACTGTTGAGACCGTGTCCTCCATCGATTCATCGTTGTCTCTATTTGGAGATAGTGATTTATTCTGGAACAATCTTGAAGATACCACGGGAGATGCGAATTCAGCTACTAATGATTCTCCCACCGAGGGGGATGAAGACATGAGTTTCTTTGACAATCTTCTCACCGAAGACAATCCTTCGCCTCCATCTCCCACGGTCATTGCTATCGATACTCCGACTTTGAAAACACCTCCCGTCGAAAATCCTCCGGATTTGGAACTTAAGGAGTTGCCGCCACATCTCGAGTACGTGTTCCTTGACGACAACAAGAAGTCACCCGTCATTATTGCAACGGATTTGAAAGATGAAGAGAAGACTCGCCTCGTTGCCGTGCTAAAAGCTCATAAGAAGGCTATTGCGTGGAAAATCTCGGATATTCGTGGAATTGATCCTCACTTCTGCACGCACAAAATTCTCATGGAGGACGACTATAAGCCCACTATTCAAAGCCAACGAAGGGTAAATCCAAAAATAAATGAAGTCATCAAAACAGAGGTTATCAAACTTCTTGATGCGGGTATGATTTACCCTATTTCGGATTCACCGTGGGTTAGTCCAATCCATTGTGTGCCCAAGAAGGGCGGAATAACCGTTGTTCCCAATGAACACAACGAGTTGATTCCCACTCGTCTCGTTACTGGGTGGAGAGTTTGTATAGACTACCGCAAACTCAATGATGCCACGAGAAAGGATCATTTCCCTCTACCTTTCATGGACCAAATGCTTGAACGATTAGCCGGTAATGAATATTACTGCTTTCTCGATGGTTTCTCGGGTTATTTTCAAATACCCATCGATCCCCAAGATCAAGAGAAGACTACATTCACTTGTCCCTATGGCACTTTCGCTTACAAAAGAATGCCTTTTGGCTTATGTAATGCGCCCGGGACTTTCCAAAGGTGCATGTTAGCTATCTTCCATGACATGGTCGAACAAACCATGGAAGTCTTCATGGATGATTTCTCAGTCTTCGGGGATTCCTTCTCTGCTTGCCTTGCCAATTTAGAACGTATGCTAAAGCGGTGCGAAGACACTCGCCTTGTTCTGAATTGGGAAAAATGCCATTTTATGGTAAAAGAAGGCGTCGTGCTTGGACATAAGATCTCGAAAGCCGGTCTTGAAGTTGACCGTGCTAAAGTCGATGTTATCGCAAAGTTGCCTCCACCTTCAACCGTGAAGGGTGTGAGAAGTTTCTTGGGTCATGCGGGCTTCTATCGTCGATTCATTAAAGATTTTTCTCAAATCGCTCGCCCGATGACCCACCTCTTGGAAAAAGATACTCCTTTTATCTTCTCCAAAGAGTGCCTTGAAGCCTTCAACTCGCTTAAGGATAAGCTAACTAAGGCACCCGTCTTGGTTACCCCTAATTGGGAGCTTCCTTTTGAGTTGATGTGCGATGCTAGTGATTTTGCTATTGGAGCGGTTCTTGGACAAAGAGTGAACAAACACTTCCAACCGATCCATTACGCTAGCAAGACAATGACTGGGGCACAATTGCATTATACGACAACGGAAAAAGAGCTTTTAGCTGTTGTCTATGCTTTTGAAAAATTCCGCCCCTATCTTGTCCTTTCCACCACCATTGTGTACACCGGTCATTCCGCGTTGAAGTACTTGTTGACAAAGCAAGATTCCAAACCAAGACTTCTTCGCTGGGTTTTGCTGCTCCAGGAATTTAAAATCGACATCCGCGATAAAAAAGGAGCAGAAAACCTAGCCGCGGATCATCTTAGTAGACTTGAGGATCCTTACCAAGGGGATCATCCGACCAAAGAAATCAATGATTCTTTTCCCTTGGAGACCTTAATGTCTATAAACTCGAAGCCGAATGAAACCCCGTGGTTTGCGGACTTTGCAAACTACTTGGCGGGTGGAATTCTCAAGGAAGGGTTGACGTCCCAGCAAAAGAAGAAGTTCTTTACCGACATCAAGACTTATTTTTGGGACGACCCTTACCTATTCAAACAATGTGCTGACCTGATTATTCGCCGATGTGTTGATGGACCGGCAGCGTCGGACATCCTTGATGCTTGCCACAAAGGACCCACCGGTGGTCACTTTGGTCCCAACTACACCGCTAAAAAAGTGTTTGATTCGGGATTTTATTGGCCCTCCATATACCGTGACGCTCACAATATGGTTAAACGATGTGATGTTTGCCAAAAGCAAGGCAAAATCACACATAAAGACGAGATGCCTCAGAATTTCATTCAAGAGTGTGAAATTTTTGATGTATGGGGTATCGACTTTATGGGGCCATTCCCTTCTTCTAAAGGAAACAAATACATCCTTGTGGCCGTTGACTACGTTTCTAAGTGGGTTGAAGCCAAAGCTTTGCCTACTAATGACGCAAGGGTGGTTTGTAACTTTTTGAAAGCTCTTTTCGCTAGATTCGGTGTGCCTCGCGCCATTATTAGTGATCGTGGGACTCATTTCTGCAATGACCAATTTGCTCGAGTCATGGCTAAGTACGGTGTAAATCATCATCTTTCCACAGCCTACCACCCACAAACTAATGGCCAGGCTGAAATATCCAACCGAGGGCTGAAGCGAATTCTTGAAAGGACCGTGGGAGAGCATCGTGCCTCTTGGGCTGATAAACTGGATGATGCTTTGTGGGCTTTCCGTACTGCTTACAAGACCCCAATCGGCTGTACGCCTTATCGTCTTGTGTACGGGAAAGCGTGCCACCTCCCCATTGAGTTGGAGCACAAGGCTTATTGGGCCTTGAAGTGGGCTAATTTTGATATAAACAAAGCCGGTGACCTACGCAAGATCCAACTCAATGAGCTGACTGAACTCCGTAATGAGGCTTATGAAAATTCTTTGATCTATAAGGAAAGAACTAAGCTCATTCACGACTCCAAGATCAAAAACCGAGAGTTCCATGTTGGAGACAAAGTCTTACTTTTTAACTCTCGGTTGAAAATCTTTTCGGGCAAGCTCAAATCTCGTTGGTCCGGCCCATTCACCATTGCCCAAATTTTTCCATATGGTACTCTCGAGCTCGCTCAACCTGATGGACCAAATTTTAAGGTGAATGGCCAACGAGTGAAGTTGTACTTTGGTGAGGACACCTCTAAGGAGGTGATTCCATCCCTCACCACGTTCCCCATGAACTAATTTTGGGTCGAGTCAGGCTCGTGACTCGGTTATCAAAAACAAGCGCTCTTCGGGAGGCAGCCCGAGTATCTATCCGTTTATGTTTTAATCCCCTAAGTGTAGGGGGGACTTCTATATGTGTTTGTCTTTGTGTGGTGCAATACAGGGATAAGTGCACTCTTGGAATCTTTGAAGAACCGTGCTCCCGTGTTTATCCGACATCCGGTTCTATCTCTCAACTATCGTGATTCAATTTTCTTCATACTCACATTTGAAATTGATCACTTTAGTCGTCTCTTCCTTAACTTGAGTTAACCAACGTGCACAATGTCATAAGTGTAGGGGAGACTTCTCCCACATGCTTAAACATTGAGGACAATGTTTATCTTAAGTGTAGGAGGGACTTCTATCGAAGTTTTAAGTGGACTTTTCCATGAAAATGCCTTCAATTAACCGGAAAATCCTATTTTTCAACATTTTTCAAATTTGTTATTAACTTTGGCCATTTAGTTGTAATTTTTAAATTTTTATCGTTGCTTTCATATGTATATATCCCACAATAAAGTCAAATTTTAATAAAGTGGTGTAGCTAGTTTAGAAGTCCTTGATCTATTAGGCCCGTTGCGTTTATTTTGACTCAACCCGAATAGACTTATCCAAGTTTATTCTAGCTAGTATCCTTAACCATGTAGACCTTAATTGGTTTATTAGGCTAAGTGTCCACGAGTCTCATTACTTGAGATTTTAAATTGTGGAGGACGAGAAATGATAGAGTCAATTATAAGTCGGTATTCTTGCGCAAGCTCACTTGGTGTAATTATTTGCCTATTCTCCCATCACTTGCTAATAATTTATCTGCAATAAGTAAGGTCTTACGATTTGAAAAGTTACTTAGCTTCTAGCCCAAGATCGTTTAAAAGTTGCTCGGTAATGATAAGAGTTCATAGCCAAGGCATAACTTATGAAGCGGGGCGCGAAGATTGGCGAGTCCGAAAAGGCCCTAACAAGGCATGAGGATTCAATTTTATTGCTGAAGATCCAAAGTGATGTGAAAAGCATTATTCCTAAAGTTAATATGAAGGATCAAGACTCACGACGAAAAGCAATCAACTCCCATAAAGATCATGGAGAAGTCTATCCGAAAAGACCCTAACAAGGTATGAGGATAAATAGATCCAAGTCCGAAAAGGAGGCGGATCGTTGTATCTCAAAATCCCAATTAGAGATTGAAGAAATAATCATGAAGTCGTGGTCAACAAAGTTGGAGTACCCCTCAAAAGTCTCCAAACGAAGAAACTCTATTATGATGAGAAGACCATTATCTCAAGAACGTCTCTCGAAGATATGAAGTATGAAGTACATGCCAAATATCGGCCCGAGAAAGGTCTCAAATCGTGAACCAAGTTATGCCAAGATATGAACTTTTTGATATCCCGAGAAGCAGTTTTAAGAGATTTTGTCCTTTAGCTAACTATTGATCAAATCGTCCTACTTTGCTTTCAGCCCTAATAAACTATCGAAATAAGTCCAAAAATGCATCTTCATGATCATTCTAAGACAAAAATAAAATATAAGAGATACACTTAGGAATAAGGGAGTTTAAGCATTTAATTAAGCCATGTGTGTAAGTGTTTGAATTGCTAACTTATAATAACAATGATCTCGTTTTTAAGCTTAGTTTGGGGAACGTGAAACTTGAGGGTGATAAATCTTCGCAGCACCAAAGCCCTAATGTAAGTCATCGATTTCTTTGCAAGTTATTTCCATGTAGCTATTTTCAAGTGAAAATGGTTTTCTATCCCTTTGTTATCTTTGAAGTTTTATTTCTTTAATTTTTGTTTAGTAGAATTTTAAATAAGGCCAAGGTTGATTAATTATGAGAAAAGTGTAAGCTTGCTTTATCACTAAGCATTGCATGAGGGCATGGCAATGGTTAAGTGTAGGGGATTTGATAGGTGTGTAAACACCCATCCTTTTACCACTTAATTCGGGCTAAAACGAGACCAAAACATGTATTTAATATCATTTGTTTGGAATTATGCGTGGTTTTTGTGTTTATTGTGTTTTCAGAGCCAACCGGATGAATATTGAAGAAAACATGGGATTGCACGGGTTTTACTGAAGAAAAAGACTCAATATAAAGTCTATTGTCCAAGAGATGCAAAAGATTTGAAGTCACTGGGCCTATTCGAAGATTTATCGAAGAAAAGGACCAAAGATGGAAGATTTATATAAGTCGAAGAAACTCAAGTCTATTAAACGAAGAAATTAAAAGACGAGTTGAATTTAATCGACGACAAATCCCGAATCAGAATCGAAAACGGAAACTTTTCCGAAAAGACGAAAAGACAAGAAGAACGGGAGAAAGCCCACTCACCAACCAAAGGACAAGACTATAAATAGCCTTTCCCTCACACATTTTAGACTAGCTTTTCATTTTTCTTTTTCCCCACTCTTTCTTCTCCCTGTTTCGGAGAACACCATCACCATTAGGGTGATTGGTGATTTTTATCTTTGTCTTTCCAATCTTGTAATTTTAATCTTTGATTTATCTTGTCAAAACATCAATCATTCAATACTAAATTCGTGTTTAATCTTTCCATTTAATCTTGTTAATCTTCATCTTTATCTTCAAGTTCTTAAGTTTTTATTTTTCTTGATTTGATCTTCAAAAGTTGATGGGATTTGTGTTTTTATTGGTGGGATTCGTTGCTTATGGTGTCTAAATGATTTGTGTTTAATTTGGTAAATCCTTTTTAAGTATTTGATTTGATTTTGATTAAAATCCGTGTTCCGTGTTCTTCGCTACCTGTTACTGTATCTGGGTTTCAAAACTTCCGAATCAGCTAAAAAGTTCCGAATGAAGCCATCATTCGGAACGTTCCGAACCAGTCATTAAGTTCCGAATCAAGCAAGAAGTTCCGAACCAAACCTTTGTCCGGAAGTTTCCGAATCAACCCCTCATCCGGAAACTTCCGAATCAACCTTCATCCGGAAACTTCCGAATCAAGCTGAAAGTTCCGAACCAGTTATTTCCGAGTCAGCAAAGTTCCGAATCAACAACCTTCATTCGGAAGGTTCCGAATCAACCAGAAGTTCCGGATCAAGCTAAATCTTCCGAACCAAGTCTTCATTCGGAAGGTTCCGAATCAACCAGTAAAGTTCCGGATCAATTTCCTTTTTAGGTTACTGTTTATCTGTTTTACTGATGAACTCTAATTTCAATTTTAAATTTTAATCTTAATTTTAATCTTAAATCTGGTACAAGTTTTTGTTAATCAGAATTAAAGTAATTATCTTTGATTTAAATTTTCATTTCCACTTCTGATTAGACTAGATAACCAAAACCCTTTTCTTTAGTAACCAAGAACAATCATTCCACTTAAGACTGAGATCAATTCGAGAGGATATCGAGAGAAAATTGAACCCATACAAAATCAGTGTATCACTACACAACCTAATCTCGCCCCACTCACATCCATCTTGCGAAATACAGCAAGGGAAAAAATGATCAAACTACATAAGAACAAAAAAATAGAGCGTCGAGACACGAAACATGACATAAGGCTGAGGGGGTGGAAGGTGACTTCAAGCCTTATATATGGCGAGATTAGCAATCTCTATAAATATCCGAACGTCGTAGAGGAATGACATCTTATTGGGGAAGATTGTTAGCATCAAAATATTGAATCGAACAAGAATGAGTCAGTCATAGGTTTATTATGTATCGGTCATAGGAATGTTGTAATATGTAATAGGTTATTCGAGAATCAAGGGCTTGACAATTAGCTTATAGGCCACGTTTTAGGTTCGATAGTCTATTACTCAAGCCCGACCCAACAACATATAACACATGTAAGCCCACATGTAAGCGTGTTATATATACTCACCTTCTAGCATGTTAGGAGGTGGTTGGTGACATTTTGTTTCTCTTTATATAATCTAATATTCTTAAAGTTTTCAACCATTTCTCTCTACCTTCTCTTTACTTTATCTCTAAACCTTCATCTCTTTTCTTCTCTTTTTCATCTACATCTCTTATATAAATCATATACAATCACCTAGTTAATAGGGACTACTACACTTGATACCAGCGAAAAGTAACAAACTCACCGTTGTGAGTTAAGGTGAGTTTTATATATTTGTTTTTTATTGTATTTTAATAAGGTGGTGAGTATGTGAGGTATTTATTTTAGTAGATTATATTTTTATATAAATTAAATATGAGATGAATGTGAGTTTTTGTTTTTTACTCGAGTTTAGTAGTGAGTTGTTGATGAGTTAATAAGAAGAAGAAAAAAGTTAAAATAATACTGAAGTAAAAAATGAGTTTTACCCGACCACTCCTCCCGCTCTAAAGACCACGTAACGTATCATAGCAAAAGACGACAACTTGTGCTCCAACTTGTAACATGCAGTGCAATGTTGACAAGTAAACCATCTACAAACTGACATAAGTAACCAAGGTTAACAGATATCTTTTGGTTGGGTGAGAAAAGTTCTGTATAGAATAGTATCTCAAAAAAATACAATTCCTCCAATCCCGGCCCTTCATTTTAAAACAATCTCAACCGTTAGATTAGATTAGTTCTATCTTTCTTCTCATTCACATGCACTTCATCTACAACACATACAACCTTAACCACGACCACCATTCCGCCACCACCACCTCCGATGACACCAGCCCCTCACCCTGCATGCCAACAACCTCACTGACGTCACACCCCCCACCGCAACATTGTCGTTGCACCTCACCGTTGTTATCCACCAATCATACCCTACAGTTGTCATCCACCACCAGTCACATCACCGGTGGCACCTCATCGTTGTCATGCCTTCGCGAGTTGACGTTCATATATTGTTTTTCATTGTCTCAGATCAACAAACATTTGTAGAAGACAATTATTCAAGATCTAAAAGTGTTTGTTTGTTTGTTTGTTTGTTGTCTGGAGCTAATTATTACTGGTTGAGTATTATCTCTTGGGTTTGATCTGCAACAAGTGGGTTATTGTAGTTTGCAAGCGCAGTTTGTTTATTGGCTCTAAATGTATAAATGGTCATTTTATTGGCGATGTTGATGGCCAATCCTCATAACCATTATTTATTTCATATGGGGCTTAATTGTCAAAGTTTAGTTTCATTGATTCTTTGTGCAATATCTTCATCTGACGCTCATATGTTGTGTGACTTTAGAGTTGGTTGTTGTGTCTTTTTGGTCTCATCTTATTTTAATTATTAGTTAACTTGTTCTATTGGTTGTTTAATAGTAAAATGTATTATATGTATATATAAAATAAATTGACTTCTTAATTACATGTGATTTTGTTTAATTACATGTGATTTAATTTGAATTACATGTGATTTTGTTTGAACTAAATTGTCTGTTGTCATTCGTGTAAAACATATATACAAAAATATGCTTCTAAATTACATGTGATTTTATTTGAATCACATGTAATTTTGTTCGAATTACATGTGATTCGGTGATAAATACATGTGATTTTGTTTGTAGTACATGTGATTTAAGCATTTCGAAACCCTAACTTCTTCTAACAAACCCACTTTAAACGAATCATATTTGATTTTGTTTGAATCACGTGTAATTCTGTCAATATATTAAAATGTCTGTATATACATTACATGAATGAGAATGCATTTTTTATATATTGACAATTACATGTGATTTAACCAAAATCACATGTGATTCATCTAAAGTGGGTTTATTAGAAGATGTTAAATTTTTGAAATGTTTGAATTACATGTAATTATCATCGAATCACATGTAATTCATGCAAAATTACATGTAATTCAAGCAAAATCACATGTAATTCATGCAAAATATTTTTTTTTCATTTAATAGACGGTTGTTTTCATATACTTACAACGATTTACAGTGTTGAAAATTCTCGCCCAAAAAATTACACGTAATTTTCGTAAATCGCATGTGACATTACAAATTCAAATGTAATTTTTTAAAATAATAAATTCAAACGTGAGTTTTCGAAAATTACATGTAATTTTTCGAGAATCACATGTAATTTTTTATGCGTAAATTTTAAAAAAAAGTTTGCCGAAAGTGTATAGAAGTGCATATCTATAGAAAGATAATTTAATTCCCGTCGCGATGGTATAATTAGTTTTCCGTAACGATTAATGGTTTGAGAGATATTTAAATTTTAAGAAATAGGATAAAATGGGTTTTTTAATTAAATTTAAAAAGATTAATATAAACCATTAGATGGAACTTGAATGGATAGTTGAGATTGCTTCTTTTTTTCTTTTTTGGATGCATGTTTCTTATGAAACTCGTCTCATTGAAGGACTATACGATTGAAGAGGACTATACGGATTGTTAAAAGAGAAAATTTCCTAAATAGCCTCTTTTCTGGCTCAAATACGAAACTAGTCCGCGCACAAAATTTTTAAACAAATTAGACTTTTAATAATAGTCGTAGGATTGTAGAATCTAACGAATGAAACTAGTTGCACCATCAAAAATTGTGCGCCAAAATATTGTGCGCTGATACCTACCAAAATTCAGTTTTGTGCGCCTAGTGCACACACTATGCGCCTAGATGCACAAACATATTGATGCACAAGAAATATGCGCCTAGATGCACAAATTAATGCGCCTAGATGCACAAGAAATACGCGCCTAGATGCATCTTGTGCACTTGATGCACAACTTGCGCTGTGGTGCATAAGAAAAAAAAGTTGCGCCTAAAACAAAGCTATGCACAAACATATTGGTGCACAAGAAATGTGCGCCTAGATGCACAAATTAATGCGCCTAGATGCACAAATATACGCGCCTAGATGCATCTTGTGCACTTGGTGCACAACTTGCGCCTTAACTATAATGGTGCGCCTAGTCCATTCTATGCACCTTGTAATAGTGCGCTATGGTGCATTCTATGCACCTTAACTATAATGGTGCGCCTAGTCCAGAAATCAAATTCATCTTTTTTTTTTAAAATATCCTTACGATATGTCTATTGTGATTTAGGTGCATACCATCTTGTGCGCCTAGTGCACTTAGGCAAAATGAGATGCACCTTGTGCACTACATGCACACCAAATTATGTGCGCTTGCAAACCAAATACTAGATGCTGTGAGGTGCACCTTGTGCACTAGATGCACAACAAAATGCACCATTATGCACAAACATATGCGCCTAGTTGCACAAGCTAGTGCACTAGTTGGTCTATTTTGGTAAGAAGAGAAAATTTGGTCTATTTTGATAAAGTGAGTTGTAAAATAGGCTAATTTCGTAATTCCTTTTTGTTAAAAGTCATTTCAACTCATTGAAGGAGACAAAATATCCTAAACCATGTCTTTCCGCAACTGAAGCCACCGCAATCTTTGACCACCAAAGCTACTCTGATTCCCTTAAATTCAATGCCTAAAGAGAATTATAAAGATAGCTTTTAGGATAAATAATTGAAAGGCTAAAATGTTTCAAAAAGTTAGTTGCCTACGTATTTGTATTTTACTATTTTGTCTCATGTTTAACTTTACAAGACTGCTCAGATACGCCTTCCTGAATGAAATGCATGCTTCCACAATAAACAATTCACCATAGCATATTTTATGTTATTATTTTTCTTATTTGATTTGAGTAGGGAGTAAAAGTGTTTGGCAAAAACTAAAAGCAGGTTTGGGGCAATGGAACTAAGGTTAGAGCATTAGGAGTAGGGATGGCATGTCGAGTCGTTTCGTGTTGATTTGCTCGGGTTCGTAGGTTAACGTGTTATTATAATCTTTACTCAAACACATTTCATTTAATAATTGTGTCACGAAACTCAACCCTAACCCGGACCTGCATAACACGTGTAACCCATTTATGACCCGTTTAACCTATATATGTAAATAGGTCAAGTGGTTAAAAATTTTGGTGACTCGTCGATTAAACTAAACTGTATGAAAAAAATAATATAAGGATATAAAAAATGATAAACATAACGTATAAATAATTATTAAAACATTTTCAATTATGTATGAACCATAATCGTCATTTATTTAAATAAACTACACATAAAATATATTTAACCCAAATAAAACATAAAATCGAGCTTATATATTTTATTTTTTGATGCTTACATATATTTAAACGGATTCACGTGTTGACCTGTTTAATACGTATTCAACCCAAACACGATCCATTTATTAAACGGGTACATCAGACAAGTGATAACGTGGGTATATTTTTTTTCTAAAGATAAATTTATTTTATTATATAAATAGACTTTATTAAATAAAAGACCATTTCAATTATAAAAAAATATTATAATTAAAAAAACATTACAATAAATAACAATACATACAATTAAAAACATAAAACGCAAACTAATTAAATATTATTATTTATTCATGACGGTTGTTTTGATGCTACACAAAGTCTTGTCGAAGATCATTGTGCACTTTTTAGGAAGAGGATCGACTTCATAAGTTAAAATAACGTTAACTATTTTAGTAAAAGTTTATAACTTATACGATACTTTCTACGAAACTTCTCTTTCGGGTATCTGGAAGGGTTCTCGTCGTTTCCAAAATAGTTGGTGAGTGATCATTCTTGCGTAATTTCTTTCTCACGAGGTATGTATGTTTTCCGCATCTTCTTCCTACCTGACCACGATTCGGATCTCGAACAACCATCTTGATTAGACAAAGCTGAAAATTGTTAGTATTTTTTATAACGCCGAATATATCGTTCCACATCGCTTTGAAAATATGTATCGTAAAGATTGTAGGTGTTGGGAGTGTTTGGATCCATAGTGGTGTTTTTGAAAGAAAATTATGTTGATAAGTTAGCAAATATAATGGAAGTGTATGAATATTATGGTGCATGTTTTTATAGAGTTTTTAAGGGGTTAAATTATGAAAAAAATATGATTTTTAAAAATATACAACGGTATAAAAAGTCCTAACGGTAAAAAAAATTAAACATGAAAACGCGAAGATGGCCTAGTTGGTCGCCACATCGCGAGCCACTTCGGTATGAAGCCGGGAGTAGTGCGTCGTGGACGAACTGACGCCAAAGGCTATCGACCCATCGAACACTTATCATTTCCCTAGCTCTTAGATGTGGGGCTCGTATTATAAGCCAAAGACGAACTTTATATCTTCAGAGTAAATGGAATAGTTCTTCGAGGTGGCTTGGATGAGATCACTACTCTCGTCTTTGGCTTTTACTTTTGCACTATGAGTCCTTATAATGAAGTTTCATAATAACATTTTTTTATCACTAACATGGTTTGTGGTTTTTGTAAAATTAATACCCTCATCTCTTGGATTTTAGTGATAAAGACCAAAAGAGTTATGAATCTTCAGTATAAGGACTTACAATACAAAAATATAATAGATGAAAAAAGTAGCAATTTCGCATATACTACAGGAATGGACCATGTAATTTACTCATATTTTTTTATAAAGTCGTTATGCCTAATTATGTGGAGTTGAATCTTGTTAATGTAAATTTGCATAAAACTATATAAAATTAAATTCACACATGTTTTCATCTTTTACATGATAATACATTATATTTTAAAAAGTACCAATTATAACCCGTTTCTTATGAGCTTTGAATTTATAAAAAGTTGTAATTTACAAGCCTTTTTATGAACTTAAAAGATAAACAAAACTTAATATAAGCTCACTTATCTAAAAACCCAAGTTCTAAAACGTTCCTCTGCTAAATATATTTTAGACAAAATTACATAGATGATCCATGTGGTTTATCCAAAATTATAACTTTCGTCCCTCGACTTTCAAAGTTGCATGGCTGGTCCCTAACATCGAAAACAATAACACTCTTGGTCCCTCATCTTAACTGTTATTAAGTGAATTCTATTAGCATTTGCACATTAGTCCTTTTCGTTGCATCGTCCATCTTTTTTGAAAAGATTTTTTTTAAACTTTAAATTTCTTTTTAAAAGGGTTAAGAAATTTAAGTTCGTTATTTTAAAAAATATATAAAAAAACTTTAAAATTAATTGTTTTTCCGGATATAAATTTTTTTATATTTTTGAATTTTTGAAATTTTATAAAAAGATAATACCCTCGTCCCATATTAAGTGTTCACTATGGAATATTTCGAGTCTTTGTTTTTGAACTTTGACCATAAATAATTGTATTTGTGTTATGTAATATTTGATGAAAGTTATATGGATAGATTCGTTTTTAATATGTATTTTCATTGGTATAATTTTCATCAAATATTATATAACACAAATATAAATATTTACGGTCAAAATAATAAAAAAAAGACTTTGAAAAAGTCAAGCTGGACACTTATTATCGGACAAAAAGAGTAATTTATTTTTTTTTGAAAAAATTAATTTGTTTCGAAAAAAGTCAACTTTTCTCTGGAAAGAAAAAAACTGTTTAAACTTCTTTTTTAGAAAATAAAATAATTTGATTCATATCTTCGAAAATAAGTTTTTTTCAAAAAAAAAGATTTCAAAATTTCTTTAAAAAAAGTAGACTTCTTTTTCTCGAAAAATTAAATTATTTTTTAGAAAAGATATAAAAAAATTATACTCCGAAAAAAATTTATATTTTTATCTTCTGAATATAAATTTTCTTTATTTTTAATTTTTAAAAAATAATATAACTTTCTCGGAAAAATTAAGTTATTTCGGAAAACAAAGAAATCTACTTTTTTTGAAAGAAATTTTGAAAAATTTTTTTCACATAAACTAATTTACGAAGATATAAAACAAATCATTTTATTTAAAAAAAAAAGAAGTTTAACTCTTTTCGAAACAAAATGGAAACATTAAAAAAGATTTTCCGGAAAATAAAAAAAAACAAACTAATTTATAAAAGTTATTTTTCAAAAATAAATAAATGTTTTTGAAAATTCTAAAATTTCAATAAAATTAAAAAGTTTTTTTTCGTCGAGAAAAAGTAGACTTTTTTCGAAACAATAATTTTTTTCCAAAAAAATTTAATTATTTTTTAAAAATGTTTTAAAAAATTAGAAAATATTAAAAAAATTATATCTGGAAAAAAAATTAATTTTATAAGGTTTTTAATTTTTTCTATGTTTTTTAAAATATCGAATTTAAATATTTTGAACCTTTAAAAAAAATTTGAAGTTAAAAAAAATATTTTTTTAAAGGATGGACGATGCAATGAATGTTAACGAAAAGGACTAATGTGCAAACGCTAATGGGGTTCACTTAACAGCAGTTAAGATAAGGGACCAATTGTGTTATTCTTTTCAAAGTTAGGGACCAGCTATGCAACTTTAAAAGTCGAGGGACAAAAGTTGCAATTTTGGACAAATCATAGGGACCATCCATGTATATTTGTCTATATTTTAAATGATGTTGTAGCTTAAGCAAAAGCTTGTGCCAATTAATGTAAATATCTGGTTATTGCGTTATTTATCTGCATAATAAGATCTTATTATATTTATATCAATATCTATACTATTTATTAAAAAAGAACCACTAATATTAGTAGTAATGTTAAAAAAATCAATTTACATGTAGTAATTCATAATGTACAACTATATAAAAATAATTAGTAATCAGTTAATTTGATACTTATATTAAAATTAGTTAATACATAATAATTAATACATATTTGAAAATAAAAATAAATAATACTAACTAACATACAATTAATACACCTCATACTTAAAATCACAACTATATATGCGCATTATACAACAATTAAAAACATACATCTACAAATCGTGCATATGTTTTCTACCTAAATGATGGTGTACATAGTTTTGAAAACCGAACCGGACCAACGGGTTCAACTGAGAACCGGAGTCACAATCGGTTCGGCTAGCCAAAAAGCCGTCAGAATACGAAATGGAGAGGCCTCATAAAAACCGATAAAAACAACCTCATTACATAAATATGTAATGTTTTTTAACGGCACACAAATCTATACTATTTATAAAAGGGATTGCACTCTCTCTTCAAAAATTTAAAATAATACGCCTTTACAAGCTTTTAGTACAAACCTTTACAATACAAAAACTTCATATTTATTTCTGCTATGAACTATAATTTTTTACATACATTACTTAAATTTTTCACTAATGTAAGTTTAATACTAAATATGTGTTTGATTTGAACCATTCATTTTTTTTTATAAATTTTCATATTTGAAAACATATATCGTCTGTATGTGTATTTTAGTACAAATTTAGTGACATACTAATCATTTTGCTAATTAGTCTGATTAAATCGTACATATCAAAATATAAATATTTTATGGTTATTATAATATATAAAAACGTGCAATCATATAAACTACAAAGATTTTTCTATATTTACATGTTATATAATATTAGGTTTAAGTTGATTTGGAATCAAACTTTATTTAGATACCAAGAGACCAATCTTTATCCTCCATATCAATCTTAATCAAATGGATAAGATTAAACCTAAAACCCATTTTTCCTCTTCTTTTCAAACATTAATATTTTTTAAACCGTTAATTGTTATGCGAAAAAATATACCATCATGACGAGCATTTAATTATCTTTTTACAGAACGCTGTATGATATACTTTCGACAAAAAAAATATTTTTTTTCACCTTTTTTCGTTGTCAAAAGCTATCATATATGATACTAAATATCATATATGATAGTAATACCAATATCATATATGATATAACTTATCATATATGATATAAACTAATATCATATATGATTTAATAATAATTTGTAATCTATCACTAATATCATATATGATGATACACTATTATCATATATGATATTTTACGCAAATTTATAAAACGAAAAAAAAAGAATTTTTTTTTCTTAAAAAGTATATCATAGTGCATATCTGTAAGTTAATTTCTTCGCAATGATATATTTTTTTTGTTTAACATTTAACGGTTTAGAAAATATTTAAATTATAAAAATATGTGAAATAATTAAATATTTTGAATTTTACCAATTAGATGGGTAGAGATGGATAGTGGAGACGAGTCTCTTAGTATCCAAGATAAATATAGTGTCCAAAATAACATTCCTCATAATATTATGACGAATGTTACACAGCAAATACCTTTCACCATCAATCATCACAATTTCGTAATACTATTTTTGTATGAAATAGTTTATTATTCTTTGAAGTTATTCTAGTTTAAAAAACTATTATCATTATTTGTAAAGTTATTATTGAAAAATATATATATTTACGTTCGTAAAATTTAGTTTGAAAGTACCCTTATCCGTAAGACGTGAATATTATGTTAGTTTTACTTGAATTATACAATTATATATCGGACTGTGTCAAGAACCAACTCTTTGAAATTTTTTAATGAGAAAAGTATCCTATATTACCCAAAAGAAACATCATGATCATGTTTATTTACAGTATACCCGCCAATTATGTTCTTACAAGGTTGTCATCGCTGGAACTATTAATTACAGCATCGCGTAGATACCATGCCACTACGGTGATGTCTTTACGTTGCAATACATAAATATTTGTTCGCTCTTTAAAGAAAGGAACGAATTAAAGTGACAAAGATTTATTATTATACTTGACTTTCGAGGCGTCACGTATCTGGTCGTTTCACACATTCGATGATTATTGTTTTCAACCAAACCATGTCCCAATTAATATCTCACTACTACAGCCTACTTTTTTTTATGGCAAAAAGTATCTACATAACAGAATCTTTATCAATCACAAGTAGAAATGATCATTTTGACCCGAATCTTGAATTGAACCCGAACTGTTTCTGGAACTGTACCGATTTTTGATATCGAAATCCCGTTCGGTACGGTACCGGAACTACGAAATAAGGTGAAAAAAATTTGGGACCACTAATTCAGGACGGGACCGGTACTAAATCAGGAAATTTTCGAAAAAACGGGAAAATCCCGACACCAATATCCCCTAATACTACTGACAGGATAAGACAGTTTTTGATGTTTTTTTTCTGTACTTTTCACATTTTATAATTTATAAACTGTAAAACTTTATAACCTCATATTCGTATTTTTTTCAACAGTTTTACTTATTTTATTAACAAGAGAAGACAACTTACGGCTCCGCGTTTTTCATGTTTTACTACTTTTAACTTATCAAACTTTATAATTTTTATTCCGTTTTTTTTTATTTCGTAGTTTTATAATATAAACAAAATTATAAAAATTAAAAAATAATAATAATTTTAGAAGGTATTACTTGTAAAAAAAGAGAGACACGAGTAACCAAACTCTTGTTTTATCATGTATAAGAATCTATTTAAGTTGATTACCAATAAAGTAAGTTTTCACGCTAAACTGAAAATACAATATTTTGTCCTATGCTTGTTTATATAATTAACTTCGAAGAATATCAGAACTATGTACACCAAGTGACTTGTACACAACTACACACAGTACAGATGTAATATGCGTGACTTGGCACTCGAGGGTGTAAAATGTGTGGTGAACCTTTTGCCAAGTTTGTAGCGTGTTTCCTCACTTCAAAGAACTCGCAGCATATTATCTTGTAAAAATTCTTATAAGGATTAAAAATGTGACCAATTATATGCATAATGGATGTGGTTACAAGTTATTGATTCTTGAAAAAGTGAGTTTTCATGTACTAGTAGAGGTGGCAAATCTTGCCCATTTTCATACATATGGGCACTTTTTGCCCATTTTTAAAAAAGGATGGGGCACTTTTTGCCCATTCTTTAAAATGAATGGGCTAAACGGGCGCATATTATGAAACTAAATGGGCTTAACGGGCGCACTTGTAAAATACAAATTAGTATACTCGACGAATATTTTTTATTAATTTTTTTATCCCGACTTTCAAACAAGTATTTTTATTTTTTATTTGTAAGTTTTTATATGTTTTTTTTCCTTTTTTAGCTTGCGCCCGTTTAGCCCGCCCGTTTTGCCCGCCCGTTTTGCCCGCGCCCGTTTAGCCCGCGCCCGTTTAGCCCGCGCCCGTTTAGCCCGTTGCCCGTTTAGCCCGCCGCCCGTGCCCGCCCGCCCGCCCATTTTGCCACCTCTATGTACTAGTAATCATTAATAAGATGCTATCACATAGGTAAAAAATTTGTTTTTTAAACGGTTTTGGTTAGTGTCTTCACTTGACTCTAAGGTTGGGGGGAGAACATAAAAAACCAATCGTCACCTCAACTCACTCACAACTCACCTTTCAAAGTTATCTTATATAAAATATACCCCATTAAATACCCCCACTATTAAATCCAATGTTTTCAGACCCGGGTCGACCCGGCCAGGTCAACCGGTTCCGGCCGAAAAAACGGGTCATATTAACCCGGGTTTCATATTTTCGAAACCCGGCTTGACCCGGCGGGTTTGGGGTGACCCGGGTCAACCCGGTTCTCAAAACCCGGCCGGGTTTCGAATTTTTCGGGATTTTTTTGAAAAAAAAATTAATTTTACGTATTTGCGACGAAATTTTATTTTTACATATTATATTGGTTGGTAAACAATTTATATTTTCAATATACATAAGTTTTTATGGTTTTTATAAGTATAATTTTGTTAATTATTAAAAATATAAAAAAAATATTTTTTTCAGAAAACCGGGTTAACCCGGGTTGACCCGGGTCGACCCGGGTTGACCCGGACCCGACGACTCGACCGGGTCGATCTAAAACCCGGGTTTTAAAACATTGATTAAATCCCCACTCACAATCAATTAAAAAGAAAAATAGGAGGGGCCCACTTTTTGTAAACTCACAGAGGTGAGTAAATGACAAATAGTGAGTTTTTTTTTATAAAAGCCACGCGTGGCTTTGATAAGGTTCATAGGGTAGATTTTGCCACCTTAAACTCACCCGTGAAATTAACCCACCACTCCGCAAGCCTAATGGGGGAGAAAGAGACGTGTGAATCTTCAGAAAAACTTAAAGTTTGAGCCCACATGAATCCCGATCAAGAAAGAATGAAGGAAAAAGTAAACAGCCCTTTATTATTAATGTACAAATATTTTGTACAATGTCTTGATATCTTCTTAAACATAACTGTGTGTTTAGCAATTTCTATGAAAACAAGCCACCCAAATATACACCCCCGATATAGACACCAAACAATTACCCTCAGTCAGGGGCGGACATACTCATTGACTTCAGTGGGCGGCGCTCCCATAGCTAAAACAAAATAACGAGATTATAATGTATTTTTCATCAATTTTGAACGTTTTTAAAAAATGCTCCCGACTCACACATTAAATTTTAATTAACACTTTAGAACCTAAAAATCCTTCATTTTTAAGTTACAATACTCGGCTTTTTATTCGAATTTTAGTTTTTACGTTTTGTTATTGCCAAAAAAAAAAAAATTTGCCCCCAACTATTCATTTTTCTGCGTCTATCACTGCCGTCAGTACCACGAAACCTTGCCGCTAGGAAAGAAGCAAGGGTGGTTCAAAAGGCACCCACACCCTAAGTGAGATTCTTCAAATACTCGGCCCATCGAGCAACAATAAATTATTCTTGATCTAGTTAGTTAGTACGTAACACGTTCACATGATCTCTAATAATATCATCTTGACTCTATCCTGACTATAAGTTTTATAATGCGGTTGAAATCAACTATATGACCAATTTGAGATTATGTCTTCTAATGTAGTCCTTGCAAAACATATATGACTAATGACTATAGATTTAGTTGAGTTTCCGGGGCTCAATTAACTTTCTTTTAGTCGATTAACAAGGTTTTGAGAATTAATGTCCCCATTCAACATGCAACACAAAAGTATCTTGTCAACCCAATGTAGGCCTGTTTTTCCAGTTACCGAACCCACACGATCCAACCTGCTCAGGCATCTATAACTGGTTACAAGTTTATAAATGATGGTTCCTCATGTACATATTTAACACCAGAAGATATTCATCTTGTAAACTCTTTACTATCATAAGTATATACATTTTGAAAAGAATGGCCAGCAAATTTTAACTCAGTAATGGACGTATATCTGCTATATGGTGGTAGATCAGCAACAGTAGGTAGGTTATGTGGGCTAATGAATGTTTATAACTACACTCAAAGATAACTTATCTGCAAAAATCTGGAGTTATTTTAATGTCTTCAACTGTCATTATAACTCAATGGGGTCAAACTTGAACCGGAATTTAGGTGTTCTCGAAACCCCATGTCACCCATTCTAGAATCCTGCAGTTCTAGTTGTCTGGTAACCCATGGTGGATCGTGTGAGCTAAGCCAAAGAGCTTCACCAGTACTCTTGTGCTTAAAATCAGGTTGCCTTGGGTTGACTTTGCACTTTCTTAGATCCCGCCACTCGTATGGGCTGGCAAAGAACACTTGCCATAGATGAAGACGTTCTCTTTGTTTTTCTAGAAAGGATCCTTCTTGATCTGCAACATTAGCATGCAAGAATTAAAAGAGACGTGTTAAAGGTAGCATAGTTACATGTTAGCAGTGTTTCATAAGGATATCAAATATTAAATATAAAAAGTTGGCTGATTTCATAAAAGGATAGCTATATCTGCGATGGAATGGTAAAAGGATGGATACAAGGTATTCAATTTAGGGGGTCCCGTTTGATTTTCCCATTACATTTGCACATTTTACAGAGATGACGGTTTTGGGAGCTTGACTAGAGTTCGATTTCATTCTCAAAACGTCTACCAAGTAGCAAAGATAAACATAGATAAGTCCTATGGCAGGAAATCAAAGAAAATCAAGGGACCTTTTATCCTATTTGGTGGTTTCTTGAGCACGCATGTGTAGAGGGTCAATTTGGTGTCTTCATGTAGGTGGATTAACATCATAAATGAAATAAAAAATCATTCAAGAGTCGTGGTTGCGTTAATCAAGTATCGAAGCATCGCTATTAATCTTGAGTTAAAAACTTCTGGTCACTGGTCTATGGTGGGATTCTGAAGCGCTAGAGAACATACTACATAATACAGAAAGAAAAAAAATCTAAGTGCAAAGGACAAACTTACTGGTGGAGAAGGCATAGTGATACTTAAGGATGTGTAGTATGCATTGGCTTTTCTACCTTTTAAAATGAGAGTTTTACTCGTCACCAATTAGCTTGCAAAATTTGCAATATCAAACCTCAAGATCTGTCAAAGTTGGGAGGCAATAAAAACTGCACCCAACTTTGCCATTAACAAAATGTATTGCTGCTAATATTATGCACACACCAACTAAATCTTTATCCTAATTTCAGAACTACATGTTCTTTGAAAAACTCGTAACCCTCTTATCAATGAAATACCGCAGTCATCATTTTAACACACTGAAACTTTTTAACCAGATTTTCCAACCCACAAAATCTTGAATCCCTCGTATTACAGCAACAATTTCGCTCCACATACTTCCCCCTCGATAAATTAATCAACCTAACTATTTAACTACTAGTCTACTTAAATGTTCATCTTTTTTCTACTAACCGCTTCCACAAATATGTCCACCAAAACACTAACCATTCCTAACGTCAATATGGAGCATGTATTTAAGTTTTTGAAAATTTTATAGGGTAAGAAAACAGGCATAACAATTCTCTCAGTGTGTCTGTTTTCAAGTTGGGTACGGATACTAAAAAGGGGTATAAATTCTATATAGTCAGTGGGAAAATGTGTCCTAGAATGTTGGGTGCCAAGATCTTAAGAGGTGGTAGAATTCTACAAAGAATACGCGGATGAGAAATTAGGATAAAAATTAGTTGTTCTGTTCAGAATACTAACAGCAATATATTTACAATAATTTCCCTACACAACCTTATCTAAAATTTAATTTCAAAACATGTGCAATAGGCAAAATGGCGGTAGGTTTACTTTG
This sequence comes from Glebionis coronaria, assembly GCA_025667525.1. NCBI lineage: Eukaryota > Viridiplantae > Streptophyta > Magnoliopsida > Asterales > Asteraceae > Glebionis > Glebionis coronaria. Next base: position 490,240,184 of record CM046877.1, read on the forward strand.
ATAATTTTGAAGTTAAAAAATTAAGAGATTGACAATACTTGGTGATGGTTAAGAAAAATTGTTCTGATATTCTATATGTACTTGCATGTAATGGTAACTTTGAGGATTCTATTTATTAGCCTTTTAAACTAATACAAAGTATAAATAAGTTATTTGTGTATGTGATACGAACCTATCCCATACTAGGCTCGTAATCGGTTCATAAGTCCCAAGTGTAGAACTCACTCAAAAAGCTAGCTTGTTTGAGGAGGAGACACCTGGACATTATGAACCATCAACCATTCCCATACTTGGCCGATGTAGGATCATAACACTACCCCACCCTTTGAAGAACCAACGCCCTCGTTGGTCACGGCTATGTTGGTCGCGGTTGGCACCCCCTTTGGGTTCAAACCACCACTCCATAGGCCACCACTCCGAGCTCGTTGGTCACGGCTATGTTGGTCACGGTTGGCACCCCCTTTGGGTCCAAGCCACCACTCCATAGGTCACCACTCTGAGTGTTGGAACCTCGTAAGGTAGGGCTAGCTCTGATACCAATTGATACGAACCTATCCCATACTAGACTCGTAATCGGTTCATAAGTCCCAAGTGTAGAACTCACTCAAAAAGCTAGCTTGTTTGAGGAGGGGACACCTGAACATTATAAACCATCAACCATTCCCATACTTGGCCGATGTAGGATTGTATGTTGAGTTTCGATGTAGCATGGCAAGATAGGCAAGTTGGGTAGTGGGTCTGAAAAGTAATGAAAATGTCAAGTGTGATTACAGAGACAATAATTTTACAATAATACGGATCAGGAGGTTGTACACATTATAAATTGGCATTAAACGATTTTTCATCCTATAAACCCATTCACGATAAAAAAAAAAAACTCATTTGACCAACTTAAGATACAATCAAATCCAAATGAACCATTCATACAATGGGTTAAATTTGAATAGCGAGATTAGAAGGCTTAAGTTCACATGAGAACCAATATGGTTAGAGGTTTAGAAGTTAATATCCAGGCAGGAAATTTACCTTCGATATTCTCATTCTTTGTACCGTTATTTGCGACAAAGTTCAACTCTTTCACAATAACCTTTTGCTTCAATATGAAGTTTCCGTTCTCACTAGCTTTTCTAAATGATCGCATATACCCTGCTACATATATATAGTCATTACGTTTAAGATGTTGGGTAGATAACTCCGCCATATCGTCCCACATATTCAATAACACCCTGCAAAAACACAAAATATTAGTTTTCCAGCTAGCAAGTTGATCACATGAAAACTTGTGTATGCTCCTCGCATATAGAGTCAAAACATAAATCTACCAATCTTGTTACTAATAATATCTGTGTTAGTATGATGAAAATTTTATAAGATACCCCATCAATTCCACCATTGGAGTTCCCTTTTGGGAATTTATTTTGTTTCATGCTTGCAAACTGCAACTAACAAGAGACATACTCAAGGATACCACGCAAACTAAACTGTAATGATAACTGATTTCTGCAAAGTTTGGCAATATGACATAAACTCTTGAAGGTGTTTGTGTACATTCAATTTCGCTTTTCAATTATTCACATAATCAGTTTCGATAAGATTACGCTTTGTGTTGCGTTTGGAATAGATTGCACTTATTTAAAATTATCGCAATAAGCTACTTTCAAGGCTTCTCCAAGATTGCTTATTAAACAACTTAAATTTGTTGACAAAATTAGCCGCCAATAGACAAATGTAACAAAAGTGTAAATGTGTAATGTAAAAGATGGGCTTGTCATTTCGGCATTTGCTTTATAACAATGAGTTACATAACATATATAGATGTTTTAGCATATTAAAATGAGCCAATATCAAAGAAAAGTTATATTATGTAACACGATAAAACTTGTTCAAGTCACATATCAATCCATAATACGACATAAAAGAAAAAAAAATCTAAAATGAAAAATATAGAACCTAGGATAAAAGCCATTTATGAATAAGAATTCATAAAGCCAATGTGAACAACACTGGCGAAGCTATGTGAGGACTTTGGAAACTTGGGCGTTTATCACATGGATCGTATTCGCCATTTATTTGCATACTCGAACAAATACAAATTTGCAGGGGACAAATTCTGCAATGTGGCGACTATAGGTTTTCTTATAATTTGGATATGCTATTTTGGGGTCAATCTATTAGAAATAGGGCTACATAGTTATGGTGCATTTACGTTAACCTCTAGTTAAACTAAAGAAAAGTTACAAACATACGGCATATATAAAATTGCGTCAAACGGCCTAGAAATTTCTGAACCTTATATTTTAGGAATAAACTATGGTTTGGCCCTCCCAAATTTTATGATTTTAACTTTCACGGTCCTAGATAAATTCTTCAAGCTCCGGAATCGGTGAAGAACCTACTTTCTCGTAAAACCATTTGATGTATACTTTAAATTTCATCTCGACACCATACTCTTTTCTTCACCAAATTAATTGTCTCATTTTAATATATCACTTTTAGAAAAGGATGAGATATCACAGATTAAGTTAACCAAATAGCCCCCAAGTAAAAGAGAAAGTACAAACCTCATACCACAACACTAAAGTATTGTTGAAGGATATAACTGTCATCATGCCAAGACTAGGTAGTACTAATAGCAACAACAATACCCAATCCCGCTGAAGCGGGGTATGGAGAAGATAGAATGTACACAAATCATACTCCTACGGCCTACCATATGGTAAACCAAAGAATAGGAAGACCGCTTATAGAAAGACCTCCCGGAAAGTGTATGTGCAAGGGTGAGTGTGCTCAAATATGACCCATAAGAGCATACAAACATAAAGAGCCATGTAAGCATACGACACATAGCAACATATAAGGGTACAGAAAACTATCATCATAAAAGCGTAAGATAATAGGCATATAAGCATACAACACATAAGATCATAAGAGATATAAAGCGCATAAGGGCAAATGCATATTACGATTACAGATGCAAAAATAATCATAATACCATGGGTGTTAGTTTAAGCATATAAGTGGCTAATGAACTTATTTGTTTTTCGCCTTATATTTCATAAGCCCTAATTTTCCGGCTTATTTTCAGACTTAATAGGCTCACATTAGTTAATCATATGATACTAAAACTTATAGAAGCCCACACATTTCTAAATAAACCAAAAAATTAGGGATTACGAAATACAAGGTGAAAAACAAATAAGTTCATAAGCCACTTATATGCTTAATAACACTAGGGGCTGTTTGTTTAAGCTTACATGTCTGAATTATGAGCTTATTTGATTTCGGACAAGTGTCGGTTTTGCTTATTAGGTTTTGAACTTATGTTTCGTAAGCTCACTTTTTGTGGCTTGTTTTGAAGCTTTTCAGCTTAAATAAGTTTGTTATGTCATGATAAACTAATATAAGGCGAAAACATATAAGCTTGTAAGCCAATAAATAAGCTTAAACAAACACCCTCACTAGCAACAATGTTTGTTATGTGTTTCTTCCAATTAGGGGTGTAAACGACTCGAATACTAAAACTCGAGCTCGATCGAGCTTTATATTTCGAGCTTGACTTGTCATATAATACTCGAGCTCGAAACTTGACTCGGACTCGATTATTTCCATATTTCATGCTCGAACTCGATAAATACTCGGTATATGAAGCTCGACTCGACTCGATTTATGTATATAGAAGGATAAAAGTATAATTTAATTGAGGCTCGATAAGGCTCGCGAGCTTCACGAGCCGAGTACTATGAAACTCAAACTCGGCTCGAAAATATACTCGAGTAGCTCGAGCTCGACTCATTTAGATCGAGTCGATTTCGAGTAGCTTACGAGTCAATATCAAGTTACTCGCGAGTTGTCTCGTCTCGTTTACACCCCTACTTCCAATGCCTATGTAACGCACCCACATCCTTTGTATGTAACTGTTTAATTGGTGTAACAAATATATTTATTGGCTTATTAGCATATAAGCCGAAAACATATATGCTAATAAGCCAATAAATATATATGTTTTTGTTTCTTAAGGGGGTGTTTGGTTTCGCTTATATAATGTAAGCCCATTTCGGTTTATATAACATAAGCCTCAATTTTGTGGCTTATGTGGAGGTTTTTGGGCTTATTTAAGTTTATTATATCATGATAAACTTATATAAGCCCCTAAGTCTCAAAATAAGCCACAAAAATAGGGTTTACGTTATATAAGCCGAAAATAAGCCATATTACGGCTTATATTTCATAAACTCTAAATTTTTAAGCTTATTGGTGACTTATGGGCTTATATAAGTTTATTATATTAGAACTAACTTAGATAAGCCTATAAGTCTCCAAATAAGCCACAAAATTGAGGGTTATGTTATATAAGCCGAAATAGGCTTACATTATATAAGCTAAAACAAACAGCCCCTAAATAAAGTGAAAGAAAATTCAAAATGTTGGTTGAGAATACTGACGTAATAAACTTATTCGATTTGGGCGGAGACTCGACTTTCAAATGAGTATACGCCCAAAGCCCACCATCATTGTTATTCGACTTAACATCAGAGTCAACACATCCTATAAGGCTAACAGAATTCTCAATCCCCTTATGGCGCCTGATTGTGTTAGGGCGTTGAGTTTTGAGAGTGTTTTGGTAAACGAGGCTTCCGGTGGTGGTGGTTTGTGGTGGTGATGGTGGTGGTTGTGGATCATCGTGACGGTCGCCGTATATTTGGACGTCGGAGATTGATGCTGATGATGAGGAGTAATATGTGTATGATAGTAAGGTGCGGCGGAGGAGGAGGTGTCGGAGACGAGTGACCGTCGCCGCCATCGACGGCGGTGGGGTTTTGGGTTTTCGTTAGTTTTTGTTATGGGCTAAAGATGAATGTTACGTTTTTCAGATGGGCCCAAATGTAGTAGTAAAATTTATTATGTTTTCTTCGTATTTATTTCTTTATTTTTTTGGTTGCACATGAAAGTTAGTATGTTACTTTCAACTTATGTCTACCACTTATTTTTTTTATAATCTTTTATATAATAAAAGAATTAGATTTTTTGAGAGTTTTATTGAAAAGTAAAGGTTGTAGAAAAAATAATTGGACCAATCAAATGGCTTAAGTTTGACACATAATCAAAATCAAGCAATGTGATTGGCCCAATAAAGTCAAAATTGAATGAAATTTAGTCAAAATTAAATGTTTTGGTGGAAGAATTTGATGAAATCACAAAAAGATATATGTGTCAAATTTGTAAAAATAAAAACTTAAAAAAGGAGGAGGGGATTAATTAAAACTTTAATGGCTGAATTTTAAATTAATTAGATATACTTAAATGTAAACTTATATTTTTTTATATTTTTTAGTAACTTTATAAAATAAACGAAATACCCCTTAAGCTTTAAACCATCTAGATTTTATATTTATAAATACAACACATATGTAATATTAAAAAGTCAACAAATCACAAGATTATTAATATTCAAATAAAAACACACATTATTGTTTATTTATATTTTGACACTCAATAAAATCAAACAATGCAATCTCCGTAAATTATTATTAACATGAATATTAATAGTAAAATGAATACAAGACCTCAGATATAGGTGTTAGATGAAAATAAATAGACGGGATTCCACATATTACAACAAAATAAAAATTTTCAAGGTCGTTATGTGTTATTAAAAACAAAATGTCAAGAAAAAGATTGCTAAAATTTCATTTAAAAAATTCAAATATTATATGCAGTAAATATTAATACAAAATATCAATTAATATTTACTCAAAAAAATATCAATTAATATTATCACATAATGAAAAATCAAGTAAAAACATATATAAATACATAAAAACGCAATAACAAAATTATTACTTTATTTATCTTTTACGTTCAAGTCCCGTGCACGCACGGGTATTAAAACTAGTTAACTAAAGAAGGGAATCACGATTCCTAATTAATTCCTTTCACACCTTTATTAAATAAGTCTTTTTTCCTCTCACAAACTCTTGCCTCCCTCACAAAGTTTACAAACACAAAACACACACCGTTCTCTGGCACGTCCCATTTCCTTGCTCCGTTTTTTGCTCCTTACTCCGTTCCACGTTAATTGTTTGCCTTTTTGCCTCTTACCCCTTTCCTCATTAATTGATAAGTTGAAATTGCCCCTTCATATATTGGCCCTTTCGTTAATGGTTTGTTTCATTATTGCCTCGCACGTACTCTCTCTCACCTAAAAATTTATTGGTTGATCTGTGTTTGATGTGGATCTAAAATTTTTGATCTAAAGATATTGTGGATATGTGTTTGATGTGTCCTAAATAGCTCTTTATTGAGCTGAGTTTGATGTAAGGCGATGTGCGCTGTTGACTCCATCTTCGTGGGTGAATCTTGCCAGTTGATTGTGTATACGGGTGTGTATATGTTTATCTGGGAGATCTTGATGTGTTTCGTCTCCGTGGGTTTCATCTGATCTTCATAAGGTGTGTTTGATCTAAAATTGATAGCTTTATATATATTTGTTGATTGTTGATGAGATGGTCCAGCTGAAGAAGCTATTAAAGCTCAGGCAATGATAGTTCTCAAGCAGAAAAGATAAGTTATTCAAATAGTTTGGAGCAATATGTATGCATTTTAAAGGGTTGTTTGGGTGTAAATTTTTTATATGAAAGTAATCTTATACATCATAAGCCCAAAACCAAATAACCTATAAGCCTGATGATTACTAGAAAAACAAACCTTAAACATTTGAACATCCTAATGATGGTTTCTAGACTTATTTCCAACATTAAACAATAAAAAGGAGAATCATCATAGAAGAAAAAAGAATATAGGCTTCTTTGGATCATTTCTTTTTTTGATTCAGTCTCATCATGTTCTTCATCTCCATCATCATCCTCGTCTTCCTCCTCGTCTCCCTCTGGCTCATCTTCCTCATCGCTTTCCTCTGGCTCTTCTTCCTCGTTAGATTCTTCTGAATCAGGTTGTTGAGACTCGGGTTCTTCCTTCTCAGTTTGGATTTCATTATCTTCATATTCTTTCCCGCTGCTTATTGTTTCATCTTTTGATTCACTTTCCTCTTCTAAATTTTTACAAAGCAAAGAGTTGTTTAGTAATGTATGTTTTTTCCTAATGTACAACGTAATTTTTTTATCAAATAATATGAAACATAGTATATTTTTCTTACCTTGTGTACTCTCGATTAGCTTTTTCACTTTTTTGGGTCTGATAGTCGTTTTTTCTTTGCCCTTCGCTACAACCTCTTCCTTTTTTTCTTTAGCTTCAGTAACATGTTTGCCCTTGGCCTTGGCTTGTTTTTGTTTCTATAAAGTGGCAACTTTTTCTTTCACTACTTTCCTTGCATCTGCAAATGAAAAAAAAACTTATCAAATATTATTCTTATTTTTACTTTATTATTTATTTTAACTTCTTTTGAGTTGCAGCAATTTACCTAAATTTTCTTTACTAGGTTCTTCTTTCTCATTCTCCTTTGTTGCAGTTTGTTTATCTGGATATATAAAAGTGTAAAGTTAGAAAAATATGCATGTGATGGTGTTGTATGATATATCACATATCAAATATGATATATCTATTGAGAATCTAAGTTTGTTATAATTCTCTTAGTCATAGATTTAAACTTAAATTAAGCTATTTGATATTAACTTGCTTGTACTTAGGAGACAGGCAAGTAACCCAAGACTCACAGAGTTCTAAGTCTCTGTGAGCAACCATATAGGAGTTCATGTCAGAGACATTATCAAGGAAGTCGAAGATTACTTGAAGACATACTCATTGGTTGTGTTGGATAATAGTCAAGATGTATCAGGGACTTTGAGTGGTTGAGTGTTAAGAGGGGTGTCAATACCCTGTTAACACTCAGTACACTTTGGACATACCTAAGTGTTTAGGCGGGAAGTTATACAGCCTAAAGTACAAGGTATGAATAAAAGGGAAACTATGTCAGCTCTGTTTCCCTAAAGCGTTGTGGCAGACTACCAAGAATAGAAGAGCATCTTTTGACATATGTATGACATTGTCTGTTTTGTGTAGTCACCATCAACCAGTACTAGAAGTCAACCTCGTACCACTATAAATAGGATATGTGGGCTAGAGTTAATGTTGTTTGATAGGTGTGTAAACACCCATCTTTTCTACCACTTAATTACAATAATAACCGGACCTAAACGTGTATTTTATGTCTTTTATGTCAGAATTATGCGTGGTTTGTGTTTTTGTTGAATTTTAGGATGAAATTATGAAAAGTAGAGAAAACACGAGAATTCACGGGCAATTACGGCTTTTATTGAAGAAAAAGATGAAAGACGAAGTCGAGAAGTCAAGAGTGGAAAAAGAACGGAAGTCCAAGACCAATTCTGAAGATTTATCAAAGAAAAAGTCAAAAGACGGAAGTTTATCAAAAGCCGAGAAACTCAAGTCTATTTTATTGAAGAAATTAAAGACGAATTCAAAAGATATCCCGAGCCACAAGTCCTTAAAGTCCAAACTTAAAAGAAAGATGAGAAGAAAAGGACTAATGACGCAATTAATGAAGATTAAATGAAGGGAGGACTTAATCTTGCAATTAACAAGAAATGAAGAAGGGGAGGAAGCTTCTTAATCCTCCCCTATAAATAGATTAGGATTGTTATCATTTGTTTTGTTGGCTAATAGTGACAATTAGTCCTTCCACCTTTTAATTACCTTGCACTTTTAATTACCTTGTCAATTTAAATACTTGTCCATTTTAATTACCTTGTCTTGCACCTTAATTACCATTTAATTCAAGTAAGTTTTTCTTTTTAATTCTTGTCAAGTTTTATTTTTATCTTGTTAATCTCATTCTACCTTTCTTAATCTTTGTGTTGATTTGTTTATGTTGATGATTTTTATTTTTGTTGATTTATTTAAGTGGGATTTGATTGATTTGATTAAGTTTTGTTAGTTTTATTGTTTTGGATTGATTGTTGATGCTTTATATTTGTTTATTTATTTGGTTGGTTTAATCTTTTTGTTGATTTGGTTAATTGTTGATTACATTCGTGCCCTTTTAATCTTCCCTGTTCTTCGCTGTTAAGGTTACTGTTCTTTCCCAGACATCGTGCCCAGATATTCCGAATAGGCGTGATATTTGTGTGCTATTCGGAACATTTTTAATATTCCGAATAAAGGTTTTTAAGATTGCTATTCGGAACATTTTTCCGCATAGAGGTTTTAATAATTGCTATTCGGAACATTCTGATATTCCGAATAGGGTATACTTTCCGAATAGGACTGATATTCAGAATAGGGTATTTATTCCGAATAGGGTATTTATTCCGAATAGTGATGTATTCCGAATAGGACCCATTATTCCGAGTAGGCACTTTATTCCGCATAGGGAATCATTCCGAATAGGGCAAACTTTCCGAGTAGACAAATATTCCGAATAGGGCTATCTTTCCGAATAGGTGACAGTTATTCCGAATAGCATTTATTCCGAATAGGAGTTTATTCCGGATAGGGAAGTCTTAGTTTTTAGTTTTCTACCTTTTCATTTTAAGCTTTATTCGCCTTAGTTTAAGTTTTAGTTTTAATTGCGTTTTAAGTTTGCCTTAGTTAGATTTAAGTTGCGTTATTTACTTTATTGTCCTTTAATTTTAGTCTTGCTTTTAAATACTTGCACTTTATTTTAATTAGACTTAGATTTATTTTAATTGCACCTTTACTTTAATTGATTTGCACCTTTTATTTTCAAAACTACAACGACACATCTTTGTTCCACCAAATATCAACTGAGTCACACATAAAACATAAAGTTTTTCAATTCGAAGAGACATACTTAAACGAATCTTTTTACCTGGCCAAAAGTCAGTTATCAAATGGCGCCGCTGCCAGCTCTTTTCGTAAAGATCAACAGTTTTTTGTGAGAGACACGTTGCTTTTTGGGATCCGTTCACTTGTGAACGTTATTTTTCTTGCATAAAAATTTCAAAAAAATCATAAAAATTAAAAAAAATTCATAAACACCATAAAAATTAAAAATTTCAAAAATCCAAAAAGATTTTATCTTTATTTTGTATATATATTGTCTTTGTGTTTGGTTTTGTTTTCTTTTGCATTTTCAGGTGTATGCGTACTAGATCTTCTAATTATCAAGAGCCCGAGCCTCAAGAAGATTTAGATATGGCAGGTGTTAACAACAATAATCAACTACCGCACCTCAATAATAATAATAATAACAACAATGCTCCTCCACAGCCCGATCTTCGGACCATGGAGGAACTTTGTCAACCAACAATGTTTGGACGAGGAGGACCGATTGCGCCGATGCAAATCAACGCTCCTGAGTTTTCGTTGAAGCACCACATGATTCAGCAAGTACAAACAAACCCATTTAGAGGATTGCCTGATGATGATGCCAACAAACATCTCGACAAGTTCATTACAATCACCCAAAGCATGAAGTTGCCTGGGGCCACAATGGATGTTCTCCGCCTACAACTCTTCCCGCATACTTTATCACATCATGCCGAGAAATGGTTTGATCGTCTCCCGAAGAATTCTATTCACACTTGGGATGACATGACTCAACGCTTTCTTTCGCGCTACTTTCCACCATCCATGGTCACAAACCTTCGCAATCAGATCAGCGGTTTCATGCAAGATCCCGATGAATCTCTTTTTGATGCATGGGAGAGATATAATGTCTTGATCGACCGATGTCCAAACCACAACATGCTTCCGGTCACCTTGATCGATACTTTCTACAACGGATTGACTTTTCGAGATCGTGATACGATCAATGCAGCCGCCGGTGGCACATTCATGAAAAGGAGACCCGAGGAGTGTAGAGAATTAATTGAAAACATGACTACTCATCATAAGAACTGGGATTCCTCTGCTTCTTCTAGAAACAACACGAGAGTCAATGTTTCTTCTACCTCAGCAAACCCTGAGATGACCGAACTCACCCGCATGATGGCTGAAATGAGCAAAAGTATTACGCTTCTCGCTTCAAATCAACAACAACAACAAGTTAAAGCGGTTGCTAATCCTTGTGAAACATGTGGCGGTCCTCACTCATACACCGATTGTCCTTCGACACAAGGAAATCCGGAAAATGTGTATGCAGCTTACGGTAATTATTCACCGGAAAATTACCAAGCTAGACAACAAGGGGATAGAAATCTGCTGAGCTACCGTTCCAACAACTACCTTTCACCCGGTTTTTCTCCTCAAAACCAAAACCCCGCCAACAACTACAATAGAAGCAACCAAATCCCACCTCGTGCTTCTAACCCTTATCAACCACCCACCCAACAACACCCACCCATTAATCCCGATGTTGACACAATCATGAGAACTCAAGGTGAGCAAATCAAGAATCTACAGAGCCAAATAATCAATTTGAAAGGAGATATCTTGAAGCAAGGTAATGACATCAGAACCGAGGTTCGTGAAAACCTTCAATCTTCTTTCATCACTCAAACAACTGAATTGAAGAATCTGTTGGCTAGTTTCTTGCCTGAAGCTCAACCTTCTTCTTCTTCGGGTTCTCTACCTTCAAATACCGTCACCAATCCGCGAGCTAATGTGAGTGCTATAACTACGCGTAGTGGAACTACCATTGTCACTCCATCTATCCCACCACCATGTATCCCTACTCCTCCTACACCTAGTAATAGTACACCATTACCGTCTCCGCCTCGTCATGACGATGTATCTCGGAAGGACCCTTCAACATCACAACCGTCACCAACTACACCTCCACCCAATCCTTATCAGCCCAGAATCCCATACCCTTCTCGCATAGGCAAGACCAACGAGCTCACCAAGAATGACTGTAATGTAATGAAATATGTGGATATGCTATCTAAAATGACCATCAACATTAGCCTTGTTGAAGCACTTTGCCACATGCCGAATTTCGTCAAAGCATTCAAGGACTTGCTTAGCAAGAAGGAGAAGTTGCTTGAACTCGCCAACACACGCTTAAATGAAAACTGCTCTGCAGTCCTTCTTAAAGAACTTCCGGAAAAACTTGGAGATCCCGGTCGTTTTGTGTTGTCTTGCTTATTCAACAAAACTGAAGAATTTACTGCCCTTGCTGATCTCGGGGCTAGTATTAATCTTATGCCACTCAGTGTTTGGAAAACACTATCATTGCCCGATCTCATTCCTACAAAGATGACTCTCGAACTTGCAAACCGCACTCTCGCTTACCCCGTTGGTATAGCCGAAGACGTGTTTATCAAAGTTGGCACATTTACCTTCCCGGTCGATTTTGTCGTAGTTGATTATGAAATGGACCCTCGTATTCCTTTAATACTTGGTCGGCCATTCTTGAGAACCGGACGTGCTTTAATAGATGTGGCCGAAGGTGAGTTAATCTTACGAGTCGGGGATGATTCTAAAATTTTTAAAATGGGGAAGCTTACAGGCAGATCTTTTGGAGGCCGAGAATCAGTGAATATGATCAATGTGCTCGATGACTTTACCGTCTATGACAATCCTCTATTCGAGTCGTCCACTGATAATCCACTCTTTGAAGATAATGTGGATGATTCTCTCCCTACTTTGGACACTTCTCCCATTTTTGATTCTCCACCGGTCTTTGATGCTTATGAAGATGATAATTCTAGCTCAGATTCGGATGATTTTGATTGTACTTCTGAGTATCCCGAGCTGCCTACATATGATGATTTTGATGAGGCCGATACTCTCTCGAGCGATTCTTCACATGATGAAGATCCTCCGCCATCACTCGATCCTACTTTGGACGATTACTCATTCGAGGAAGATTTCTCTGAATTTCTTAACACATACTTCCCTCATGAGAGTGATGCACCTCCTTTGGACTTTGAAGATTATCGTCTTGATCCTACTTTGGATTTGAAGAGCATTTTGTCCAAGGAGAAGAAACCGGTTGACACCGAAATCCGTTGCACTTATGATTTGACACCTCTTTGTCCCACTTCTGAGGACGAGGTTGTGCTTCTTTGCGGATCTTCTTCACACTCGGCTGAGCCGGAGTGTTATTTTCCCTTAAAGGAAAAGGTGTTCGACCCCGGTATTGCAATCTTAGAGCCATCTCAGTATCCACCTGATGAAATAAAAGGAAAAATCTTTGGAAATTTGGAAGACATGCTTGCACCGCTTCATACTTGCTTCTACTGTGCTCCATCACTGCTTAAGGGAACCCTGCCATTTCTCTTATGGCTTGCCTTGTTCACCTTAAGCTCTTGCTTATTGATGGATGAAAACTATGTCTTTGATCCTGGTGGATTTGTTTCATGTTACTTCCGTTGATGATCAAGGTCGAGTCAGGCTCACGACTCGGTTAACAAAAACCAAGCGCTTCTTGGGAGGCAACCCATGCATCTATCTTTTCGCTTTCTTTATCATAAGTGTAGGGGGGACCCCTTTGGATTGCTATTTCCTCTCCTCACTTCATAATCAGGGATTCGAGCTTCAATGATCCACTCTTAATGATTCTTGACGACCCGTGATTCCGTGTTCTACTTCTTCCCGGTTCTATCCTAAACTCTTTTCGATTCACTATTTTATATTTTCTCAATATTAAAATAGGAATCTCTTTAGTTGTCTTTTCCTTAGAAAGATGTAAACAACGTGCACAATGTCCTAAGTGTAGGGGAGCTTACTCCCACATGCTTAAACATTGAGGACAATATTTATCTTAAGTGTAGGGGGGACTTCTATCGAAGTTAAGTGGTCTTTTCCTTGTATTTGTCCTCATTTTAACCGGAAAATCAAATTTTTCGACATTTTTCAAAAATTTTGATCTATTTTGGCCTATTAGTTTTTCCCTTTTGTATAGTTATTTTCTTTCTTTGCTAGAATAAATGTTTAATAAGTGGTTTTAATTTTCAAACGTTGTGAATCTTTTGACTCAATCTGAGTTTACTCTAGCTGGTATCCTTAACGTGTTTAAGTCAAGTTTTGCTAGGCTTTTATATAGGGAGCTATAAAACGCGGAAGTCTTAACTCTCACGGGTTAAGAACAAGAACTTTTCGCAAGTTCCTATAATTGATCCTAGAGAGTCGTTTATCAAGGGAACTTTAAGATGCGATTTCTAAACTTGAAAGAGTCTAAGAATTTGCAAGATCTTATAGGCGACTCGAAAACCCAAAACTTTGATTTAATAGGCTAAGTATCCACGAGTCTCATTACTTGAGATTTTAAATTGTGGAGAACGAGAGATGATAGAGCCAATTATAAGTTCGGTATTCTTTCGTGAATTTATGTGAGTTAATTGTAAGCCTATTCTCCCATCGCTTGCTAATAATTTATTTGCTAATAAATAAGGTTGTACGATTTGAAAAGTTACTTAGCTTCTAGCCCCAGATCGTTTAAAAGTTGCTCGGTAATGACGAGAGTTCATAGCCAAGGCATAACTTATGAAGCGGGGCGCGAAGATTGGCGAGTCCGAAAAGGCCCTAACAAGGCATGAGGGCTATGTTTTGTTGCTAAAGATCCAAAAGTGATGTGAAGAATCATTTATCGAAAATCAATATGAAGGATCGAGACACACGACGAAAAGCAAAAACTCCCCAAAAGTCATGGAGAAGTGTATCCGAAAAGACCCTAACAAGGTATGAGGATAAATAGATCCAAGTCAATAAAGGAGGCGGATCGTTGTATATCAAAATCCAAAATAAAGATTGGAGAAAAATGAAGAAGTCGTGGTCCATATATGAAGAATCTCTCAAAATTCCAAGTGAAGAAATTCCAATTATGAAGAGAAGACCATTATTTCATGAACGTCTCTCAAGATTTGAAGTATGAAGTCGCTGCCAAATATCGGCCCGAGAAAGGTCTCAAATCGCGAACCAAGTTATGCCAAGATATGAACTTTCTGATATCCCGAGAAGCAGTTTTAAAAGATTTGGTCCTTTAGCTAACTATTGATTAAATCGTGCACTTTATTTTCAGACTAAATAACTATCAAAATAAGTCAAACATTGCATCTTCATGATCATTCAAGACAAATAATAAAATATAAGAGATACACCTAGGAATAAGGGAGTCTAAGTGAATAATTGGCCCACATGAGTTCGTGTTAGTTTACTAACTTATAATAACAATGATCTCGTTTTTAAGCTTGGTTTGGAGAAAGTGAAAAGTTGAGGATGATGATTATTCAGAACATTTTCAAAACCCAAGGTATGCTTTTAATTTCTTCGCTTTGCATTTTTATAATTTTCTATCTCTTTAATAAAGGCCAACGTGGATTAATTATGATGAAAAGTGTGAACATGCTTTGTAACTAATGCATTGCATGAGGACATTGCAATGGTCAAGTGTAGGGGATTTGATAGGTGTGTAAACACCCATCTTTTCTACCACTTAATTACAATAATAACCGGACCTAAACGTGTATTTTATGTCTTTTATGTCAGAATTATGCGTGGTTTGTGTTTTTGTTGAATTTTAGGATGAAATTATGAAAAGTAGAGAAAACACGAGAATTCACGGGCAATTACGGCTTTTATTGAAGAAAAGGATGAAAGACGAAGTCGAGAAGTCAAGAGTGGAAAAAGAACGGAAGTCCAAGACCAATTCTGAAGATTTATCGAAGAAAAAGTCAAAAGACGGAAGTTTATCAAAAGCCGAGAAACTCAAGTCTATTTTATTGAAGAAATTAAAGACGAATTCAAAAGATATCCCGAGCCACAAGTCCTTAAAGTCCAAACTTAAAAGAAAGATGAGAAGAAAAGGACTAATGACGCAATTAATGAAGATTAAATGAAGGGAGGACTTAATCTTGCAATTAACAAGAAATGAAGAAGGGGAGGAAGCTTCCTAATCCTCCCCTATAAATAGATTAGGATTGTTATCATTTGTTTTGTTGGCTAATAGTGACAATTAGTCCTTCCACCTTTTAATTACCTTGCACTTTTAATTACCTTGTCAATTTAAATACTTGTCCATTTTAATTACCTTGTCTTGCACCTTAATTACCATTTAATTCAAGTAAGTTTTTCTTTTTAATTCTTGTCAAGTTTTATTTTTATCTTGTTAATCTCATTCTACCTTTCTTAATCTTTGTGTTGATTTGTTTATGTTGATGATTTTTATTTTTGTTGATTTATTTAAGTGGGATTTGATTGATTTGATTAAGTTTTGTTAGTTTTATTATTTTGGATTGATTGTTGATGCTTTATATTTGTTTATTTATTTGGTTGGTTTAATCTTTTTGTTGATTTGGTTAATTGTTGATTACATTCGTGCCCTTTTAATCTTCCCTGTTCTTCGCTGTTAAGGTTACTGTTCTTTCCCAGACATCGTGCCCAGATATTCCGAATAGGCGTGATATTTGTGTGCTATTCGGAACATTTTTAATATTCCGAATAAAGGTTTTTAAGATTGCTATTCGGAACATTTTTCCGCATAGAGGTTTTAATAATTGCTATTCGGAACATTCTGATATTCCGAATAGGGTATACTTTCCGAATAGGACTGATATTCAGAATAGGGTATTTATTCCGAATAGGGTATTTATTCCGAATAGTGATGTATTCCGAATAGGACCCATTATTCCGAGTAGGCACTTTATTCCGCATAGGGAATCATTCCGAATAGGGCAAACTTTCCGAGTAGACAAATATTCCGAATAGGGCTATCTTTCCGAATAGGTGACAGTTATTCCGAATAGCATTTATTCCGAATAGGAGTTTATTCCGGATAGGGAAGTCTTAGTTTTTAGTTTTCTACCTTTTCATTTTAAGCTTTATTCGCCTTAGTTTAAGTTTTAGTTTTAATTGCGTTTTAAGTTTGCCTTAGTTAGATTTAAGTTGCGTTATTTACTTTATTGTCCTTTAATTTTAGTCTTGCTTTTAAATACTTGCACTTTATTTTAATTAGACTTAGATTTATTTTAATTGCACCTTTACTTTAATTGATTTGCACCTTTTATTTTCAAAACTACAACGACACATCTTTGTTCCACCAAATATCAACTGAGTCACACATAAAACATAAAGTTTTTCAATTCGAGGAGACATACTTAAACGAATCTTTTTACCTGGCCAAAAGTCAGTTATCATTGTTCACTTTGTTAGATTACACACATTAACTCTTTAAAACTCAGAGAAAGAACAGCTATGCCTGTGTTCTTGAGTTAGCTTTATTTTGTCCAAAGTGTACACAACACATTGTCCTCAAACTGTGTTATCCATAACACATGTAATACTTGTTATACAATAGAAAAGTACTACGTTTGAAAAGTATTTACTTGTGTTAATTATCTTTCTTAATCGTTTCAAGCTAGGATTATGGACCTTCAATTGGTATCAGAGCGATGTTTGATTAAAAACCTTCATAAACATCGTTGTAAGTTTTATAATCAAGATGCACCATGCCTGAAACGAGCAACACACCACCACCACCACCACCACCATCGCTTTCCGGGAACAACATACCACCACTTCCAACTTCACCAAGAGTAACCCCCACTCAAAATGAAGATGATCTTCCTCAACTTCTCGATTCAAGAGGTGGATCCCATGTTACCAACGTACCAGTGTTTGATGAAGATGACTTTGCAAGTTTGAAAAGTCAATTTCTTGTCTATCTAGATGGACTTGAACCATTTATTCTAGAAATTCTAGAAAATGGACCATATGTTCCCATGGCGCTTACCTCTACTGATGAGAATCCTCTTCCCAAACCTCTCAAGCAGTGGACTCCAGCTGATAGGAAATTGACAAACCAAGATAAACGTCTCAAAAGCATTATCATTTCCTGTCTTCCAAAACACATCATGAAATCAGTAATTCAATGTCCAACAGCCAAACAAATGTGGACATACCTCATCCTAGGTCACGAAGGACCCTCTGAAACCAGAGAAACCAAGATTCAGGCACTCAGGCTTCATTTTAATGCTTTCAAGGCACTTGAAGGTGAAAAGGTACAACAGACGTACACAAGGCTAAAGATTATTCTCAACGACCTTGCTATGAATGAAGTCACCATTGCACAAGCTGAAGTAAACGCCACCTTTGTCAACAGCCTTCCCAGAAAATGGATGAGCATGAATCAGAACTAGAGAGCCAATAACTCCATCAAGAATGATACGTTGGCTCAGTTGTATGGAAACTACAACTATGAAGAAGCGCTGATAGATACCATTTACAAATCTGAGTCTGAAAGATTTGTAGTTCATGGAGAAACATCCAAAGCATTAATTTCTACCTCACACACTCATGACAACGATTCACATGTTGAAGAAGACACTCGTAGCAGCCAGGAATTCATGACAGACCTTAATGATGAGTTTCATGAAAGAGCTTTACTAGCTAATCAAAGAAGATTCTACAAAAGGTCAGGGAGAGTAGGATCAGCTAGTAAACAAACTGACTAATCCAAAGAGACTTACTTTGCCTGTGGAAAACTTAGACATTTTCAAAAAGACTGTCCATCCACAAAAAACATCCTCACCATCCTATCATTCATCATTCAAACCTTACAAGTTCAAATCATAACAAAACAACTCATCTCACCAATTCAACTCCTCTGATAATGAGAAAAAGGATTACAAAAACAAATACAAGGCAATAAAGGCTGAGTTGGAACATATAAATTTGAAGTTAGAATCTCTGTCGAAGAAGAAAGAGGACAATAAAAGGACAGAGAAAGGATAGGTAGTTGAAGCCTATGATTGGAATGATGAGCCGCTGACATCTGATGAAAAAGATACTACCAGGGTCAGGGCATTTATGGCAATAGCTGAGGATGAACCTGCTGTTGGTAAAGGAGATGCTAGATCAGGACAATGTGTTGACATCACAATGAAAAAGGTACACATGCTTATCTCTATGTCTGAAAGTGATGAACGTAAACATGTCCTTGATTATACCATAGTTAACTTACACTTTGTTGAGGAACAAAGAAAGAACCTGCTTGACAAATTTCACTCTGTTAAACATGAATTGTTGACTGCTAAGGCTGAATGTGAAACTTTAAAACAAGTTAACTCTGAAAACATAACTCTTCAAAATGAGGTTAATAAGTTGTCTTTAAGAAACAATGCCTTAAACGATCAAGTAGCTGAACTACACAAGGTTATAGGAAAATGGTTGTGCAGTAGGTTCACTATAAATGAATTACTTGATGATGAAGTTCCAGCTGACATATCTAGGGTTGTTGTTGCTAAGAGAAACAAAATGAAGGCCCTTAAGAAACCTAAAGAGATTGTTTTCAAATCCACAAAGACTATACATATGTCTGACCCACTTTCGGTTGATGTACCTGTCTCTGAAGAGGAAATTGATAACTCTGAACTTTTACCATCTTTGCCTAAACTTTCTAGAGTTGAACCCAACAGCTCTTCTAGAGGAGCTAAGGCTGAAATCAAACCAGATGTTGAGACATCTCCAACTAAGATTTTTGATGTACCTGCAAGACAATCTGTTAAGAAAAATGTCTATAAGCTTGTCTCAACAAACCCTGTTAACAAAGTTGAATCCTCAACTGAAGAACGCTTGTTGTCTTTGATGAAAGAAGTAGAACTCTTAAAAGAACATATTAAGCCTTAAGCTGAATGCTCTACTTCCTCTGAACCAAAGTCTATTCTAGGAGAACCCAAAGGTGAAAAGGTAATCAAACCTTATTGTAATGTGTGAAAAAATTCTCATCATATGACCATAGATCATGATAGACATATGGCTGTTAAGAGATCTCAGACACCTTTTAGGGATAGACAACAAACTACTAGGAGACCATCAGGTAACTACAGACCTTACCTTCCCTGTAAATATTGTGGTTACACAAACCACCACTCAGATGAGTGCAGGGACTTTCCAGGATGTGACATCTGTGGAAGGTACACACATGACACAGCCAATTGTCCTTCACATCGTCATAAGTTCTATAGGAACTCAAGAGTTGCTAATAAGCAATTCAGGGAACCCACTGGAAAGTGGGTTCACCATAGGAACTAATCTGTTTCTATATATCTGTGCAGAAACATCTCAGGGAATCGGTATGGTATCTAGATAGTGGTTGCTATAGACACATGATAGGAATCAAACAATACCTGCACAGATATTCAGAAGAGCCTGGTCCTAAAGTGGTGTTTGGGGATAACTCTTCAGGCGACACAGAGGGATATGGCTCAGTTAACTGCAATGGAATAATGTGATGGTTTATAGAGTTCATAACAATTATTTAAAACCCTAATATGGATCAAAGAGCGCATAGCGGAAGCGATTAACAAGATCATCAATTTAACACAATTATATTAATCAAGATTAGCGTTACATACCTTTATCCTAGCAAGATCCACAAGACGACGGAGCAAACGGCAACTAGGGTTTATCACGAACACCACCAAGAATATAGTCTAAAGTAAGACTATATCACGTTCTTGTACACACGTGATACGGCGAGTTAACCGTGAGTCTAGCACGAACAAACCGAGCTTCCAAGCCTATGGAAAATCTACCCAACAACCCTAGAGAGGGGCTAGGACTAGATCTAGAATAGCTTTATTGAAAATCAAAGAAGAACCCTAATTAGGGGTGTTTGGCCGGCGGCTAAAGCAAGAGAAAAGACAGATGTGGAGTGAAAAATTATGAGGCATTAAGTTTGTTTATATACACCTTGGAAAACTTCTCTTCCAAGGTTAAACAAGATAAAGCCACAAAATCTTTTCTCCTTATCTTTGTCTCCTCTATTTAGGCCGGATATATACATGCTCCAAAAGAGGTTTCCGGAAATTTTCCGACTCCTTCTTTTAGCTTCTTTAACCTTCTATAACGGTCGTTTAATACTTAACTTTTAATTACTTAACGATCGTTAGCTACGGTTTGATTTAATAAATATAATAAATATATTTAATAAATAAATAAATTAACTCTTCACGTAATGTGTGCAATCCCGTGATCTCGAGTTCGATCCTATCTCACGACAATCGATTTTTAAGTCCATAAACTTTCAGCTCCCACTTGGACAAAATTCGAATATCGTGATCACATTGATTAGCGTCTAGTTACACTAACAATGTCACTAGTACAACTCGAGTAAGGCCTCCTGGACAAGAACCTTTTAATGATTATATCATTATTATTATCCTTTCATTTCAAATACATTGTTAATAAGGATATGGATCTTAGTCATTCCTTCATTAACTATTATGTTTCTCGTTTACGGATATAGCAAGATCACCGAAACAAATTTGGGTGCGGCCGCACAAATATCTTACTACTCCCCCGAGGGGCCCAGCTGTATTATACTTCAAAATAAAATTTGAAGGAAACGAATCCCATTTTGACTACAAGCAAAACTTATGAATTTTGCAACACTTCCGGAAATAATCCTTATAGCTACCAGTTACGTTTAGCGTTAGATTATTCCACAGAAATGCACTAGATCCACGACAGTTTCCTGGTATCTCAGGTCTAAGGATAACTATTTATGATTTACTTGATGACAAAGATCCATAAAGTAAAATCATATAGTTGGGATAAGTCCAATATTTGATCCATCAAATATCATCCAAAATTGACCAATATACTTTCAAGTATACTCAGTCACTAGTTTGAATTGTCTTAGTTTAATAATACTCCCATATCATTAATCGACAACGGACATTTAGAAACATCATAATGCTCATGGATTAAAACATGTAAAATAGGATACAAAATCAAATAACAGAAAATAAACGAAATCCAATCTTTATTTCATCAATTCAATAATGTCTTACATCCTTTATCCAAATACTAAAAATAGATCAATACATAAAACTGGTACATGCATCATGCCTCTAGTAATGACATTCATACTTGTTTGGCTAAGCATAAAATAACCAATCTTGACCTATTGAAATTTTGAGAATACTTTCTTCAAGAATTCAATTCATTGAAACTCTTGTACATGTGCATTCAAATAATTTGATATTGCCACATAGTATCAAAATTGTGAAACATCCTTGATCACCAATTTCCTAAACTTCCAAAACACATTTGAAGTTCAAAGTATTCTAATTCTTCAATGTATAATGCAACTTTAATCAACATGTCATCTCCAAAGATCACATGACTAATATTGAGTGTTACCTCAATTATATCTTTTCAAGTTTTACAACTTGTCATAAAAGATACAAATACGTTGCCATTAATATCTATAATGTAATGGTTGATTCCAACCAAAACCTTCAAAGTTTGTTGGCTATGATAATTTTCACAACGATTGACAAATTATTCATCTATAGAATATGGAAGCCGATCCAAGATTTAGGATGTTATTCTATTTCCAAACATATTCCTTCAGAATATTCATTACACAAGTTATTTAATAACTTTTAGATAGATTAATATATTCAAATCATCATGTATTTTAAGCATGATATAAATACAACACGACACACATGAAAATTTCTCAAACCAGATTTAGATTTCTTCATGTCCTAAATATCCATGTAAACTTACTACATGACATATTACGTTGTATTTCCACCGCATAAATAAATAAATTTATTTGTCCCAAGGTTATGTATATCTTATTTTCTAAATCTCCAAAGTAAAGTTCCATCTCAAATCTAAACCAAAACAACATTTAACTTGAATGAAAACTTACTTTCTTGCATGTCTATTTGACACATATAATTTGAGAAAATAAATATAATACTCCCACTAGCTTTTAGGAATACTCAGAAACCATCTTATTCAAATTTAAATCCAATCTTGGATTTCAAATTAAACATAAGAATAATCTCCTAGATGCATGCTTTTATCCATTCACAGATAATTACATTTTGTACTTTTTCCAAAGATTTATATTTTGAAGTAATAAACTCATTTTGATTACTTAAGTCCTTTCTCAAGTAGTCATTCAAGAAATAGTTCATTCATATCCAAATTTGTCAATTAAATATGACCATCAAAATCTTTATATATTTAATGTATTTAGGAAAGAATACTCAATCATAATTAATTACTTAAATGTGACTAATAATCTATTCACAATACATACATTAAATATGTGTACAATTTTGTCCATATAATTTCGACACAAAGATTAAACCAATTTCTAGTCAAACTATTTAAGATAAACCAAAACCGAAATTTGATTATCTTGTTGGACAACATCTATAACAATCATAGTATGAGTATTTTACCCAAAACAATATTTGGTAATAAATCATAACAATTATTTGTAACTCATAATTCTCAACATATAAATCGCATATCCGAGATATCCTTACGGACCTATGACATAAATTCCTTTATCTTGAGGTTTAGTATTTACACGTCTACCTCATGATAATTACTAGTGTATTTTAGAAGATCATGTATCTTGTAATTTTATTTTTCAAGATCAAAACTCCCACTTGCTTTTAGTAACTTAAAATTACTCTTTTAATACATAGCAAATAGATCAACACTCCAACGTTATCTATATGGGACATTACAAAACACAATGACAGTTCCATACTTTTTATTTTTCTAAACAATCCACTTCATAAGTAGTTTAGCAAATCAGAACTTCATTTAAGATATAACGTGATTCATCACATTCCATAATGGTATCTTATTAATCTTCTTAGCTCAAGTCATACTCAACTTTCTAACCTTGATATCTTTTGGAATAAAGGAAGATATAGTTATCTTGAATCAAACATCACCATCATATTGAGAATTTTGATTCTCCTAATGAACATATCATAACAATGATGTATTTCATTTAGGGAAATATTGTAAGTCAATCTTAACAATATTTAAGATAATATATATCTTTAGGCTTACCTATATACCAACTAAATCATCTTAATGGTATAATAGATTTCCTAACCATTTTGCATGCTTTATAACTCAAGTACTTTTAATACAAAGTCACTTCATAAAAGTTATAAGTCCATTACACGTTACATGTATATGTATTTAGTGAAATAGAGACAATATATTAACGTCTTACTTTATATTATACGTCTTCCAAGACTTTATGTTTGTGACTTTATTCAATAAATCATAAACATGTATAACTAAAGTAAATCATGAACACCACTAGGTTTCATTTATCTTTTCAAGTTAATTCAATCATATACTATTATATGAACACCACTAGGTTTCATTAGTAGTATAAGATTACTCTATGTATCTTATGTCATTCAAGGAATTTGTCCTATTTTAAGAAACTTCAAAACATTCCACGCCCGATCTTACGACATGTGGATATTTTACCCTTGAGTTTACAATTTAGTCCAAGCTCTTACATGACTAAATCAAAACAACAAGTGTTTCTTAAAGTGAATGATATATATACTTTTAAGTAGTCTTTTAATCATATTGACACATGATCTAAATATTAATTAGATTGTTTAATCTCTTATCTTAAGAGAATCATATCTTTATGAGTTGTTTCTTGCACACAATGTTCATTTCTCCCACTTGTGCATGGAACAACCTCATATATAAGATAAACATCACGTCTAACGTTCGTCTATACAAAATATGATTGTGCCACATATATTAGCTTTTACAAGTAGATGTAGAATCACTTAATCAACAAGAATCAGTACATAACTATCTTTGAAGATATTAGTGTCAACAATTCGAAAGTAATTATCTTAGGACATACTAAAGATAACATGGGTTATTACCAAGACAACAAATCTTGTAACTCCCACTGACTTAGAGAATGTTTTAATAGACTCAAAATCAGTAATACAACACAATTCTCCCACTGAACTTGACAACATTGAAAATGTTTCATAATCGGTGAAAATAATTAGTGTTGTGTTTACTTTCTTACACTTTTGAAAAACACATTCGTAACAATTACTTATAGTGTTTAAGAGTGTACTCTACTTCGTAAATGATGACTTACCCATCAAATGCTTTTTAACTTTAAAGACTTGACATGCAATTTCTTTCTTAATAGGTCTACCAACCCTACAATGGTATGTAGTGCCTATAAATGGTCAAAGCACAACTACTAGACAAATATGCTAGTTTGCCTTATAACCAATTTGCGGTAACTTTTAATAACTCAAAATATGCACTTTTCTTAACTATTAAAATTTGCTATGAGTTATGGATTTGAATTTTACATTTCTAAAATCCTTATTACTCCTTCTTTACTCATGAAAAAGAGTTTTAGGTTTATCATTCATTTGTAAATTGACTCTATCCTCAACCATACGGTTTGTAGATCAATAAATGAATAAACCACGTTTACGGTGTAACGTTGCATTAATACATTTGCAAAAAAAAAAAATTTACAAAATTCAATTTAGTATTTTCGATAATACCATTCAAGAGAATAAAATTACCCCGGTAATAATAACCATAGTATTTTCCTTGAAAACTAGAATCCAAATTGACATAATTTCATCACATCAGTTGATCTGCTAGCAATGAAAGTATTCAAGATGGTAACTTGTCGAACAATGATTGACAAACAAATTTGCAATTTCTAGACATTTAAGGGATTTACATTGCCAAAAGTCATTTTGCATTGTAAACATGTTTCATCCCTTCTTTATGCCTTGAGTTTCCAGATCTCACTGAGTAACTCAATTAAGTCGACTAATCTAAAGAACGTAAAACCTTCATGTGCAATCTTATTCAGTCATGAAGTTTTCTCTCCATTACAACATCGTCCGATATCTTATATGACGACAATTGTAACTTCAAGTGTTCGTCAATTAGAGGGCATATGACTTAAATTTTAGGGTATAGATTTTGGTGTCAAAATCATGTATGGAGAAGCATGCATACATCTCCATAACATAAGTTTAATAAAACGTTTAGTAAACTTTTTGTTGAGACTAAAAGTTCATCATATACTTGCAAGTTGAGGTATTGGTTAAACCAATTAAAGATTTTACACACAACTAAATTCACACCGTACTTTTTCTAGAACTTAGTTATAGCACAAAGCAATAACCTTATTCATTGTGTTTCGGATGTGAATTAATGTAGTTAAATCAACCTTAAAGAATTATATCAATAACAACCGTAGGTAATTCCAATTTTGACGCACAGGCGAGCCGGGAATTTGGTCAGCGCTGAAGCATAACACCTCCTTCCTTAACCGGGTACATGACCAGCGGTGCGTTATACCCACTTTATAGTTTATCAAAATTGAGTAGGCCGTTAAGTTGCTATTGCAGTTCTAATCAACGCAAATCATATGTAAATTAGATCTCAAAAACAATTCATTTATTTTGATATGATTTAGTCCATGTTAATTTTTCTTATAAAAAATTACCCTTGTTTACAACATACAATTAAAACAAAAACGTATGAAAACAAGTAGGTACAAAAAAAAACTAAATCATAAACACATAATAACAGTTTATATGTGCAATAAATAAATTAAATAGCCACATGCATACGATTTATTCAATAAATAATATCAAATCTAGGTTTTTATATTCATATAAAAGTCTTCCCTAATTTTAGATTTATTGAATCAAATAAAGCATATAGCAAAACACGTAACAATTACCACATAAAACATATGATCCATGAAAAACATGTATGTTCATCACGGATCTCCCACATATCTTAACAATTAAATCTCTATGGATCGAAACATGAATTTACACAACATAACAATTAATCATGCAATTCATCAAAATTCCACCCAAATCACTTAACAATTTAATTAAATCACTACGGATCGTAACCACGCATGACATAACAATTAATTCATGCATACATCTAAAGTTAATTACCATGTAATTTTAGGGTTTACAAAAAAAACTTTTTTTTTATAAAAAATTCGGCATAGCCGATTTTAAAAATAATAAAAAACAAAACCCTAAATTTTATAAAACCTAAAAAACAACATGTAATTTTTAACACAAATCAATATTAGTTAAAAAACTTTAGATCTTGATAATTATAATCATGTTAAAACGGCTCTCGATGCCACTGATGGTTTATAGAGTTCATAACAATTATTTAAAACCCTAATATGGATCAAAGAGCGCATAGCGGAAGCGATTAACAAGATCATCAATTTAACACAATTATATTAATCAAGATTAGCGTTACATACCTTTATCCTAGCAAGATCCACAAGACGACGGAGCAAACGGCAACTAGGGTTTATCACGAACACCACCAAGAATATAGTCTAAAGTAAGACTATATCACGTTCTTGTACACACGTGATACGGCGAGTTAACCGTGAGTCTAGCACGAACAAACCGAGCTTCCAAGCCTATGGAAAATCTACCCAACAACCCTAGAGAGGGGCTAGGACTAGATCTAGAATAGCTTTATTGAAAATCAAAGAAGAACCCTAATTAGGGGTGTTTGGCCGGCGGCTAAAGCAAGAGAAAAGAGAGATGTGGAGTGAAAAATTATGAGGCATTAAGTTTGTTTATATACACCTTGGAAAACTTCTCTTCCAAGGTTAAACAAGATAAAGCCACAAAATCTTTTCTCCTTATCTTTGTCTCCTCTATTTAGGCCGGATATATACATGCTCCAAAAGAGGTTTCCGGAAATTTTCCGACTCCTTCTTTTAGCTTCTTTAACCTTCTATAACGGTCGTTTAATACTTAACTTTTAATTACTTAACGATCGTTAGCTACGGTTTGATTTAATAAATATAATAAATATATTTAATAAATAAATAAATTAACTCTTCACGTAATGTGTGCAATCCCGTGATCTCGAGTTCGATCCTATCTCACGACAATCGATTTTTAAGTCCATAAACTTTCATAATGTTTACAAGAGTTGCATATGTGAATGGTCTTAAGCATAATCTCATCAGCATCAGCCAATTGTATGATGCTGACTACAAGGTTTTGTTGACGAAGACTCAAGGAACCATATTCAACAAAAATAATGATGTGGTGTTAATTGCACCAAGAAGAGATGTGTATGTCATCAACATGTCCTCTTGCTCAGAAGACAGCTCAAATTGTTTTCTGGCTAAAGCCTCTGAAAGTGTCACTTGGTTATGGTACAAACAACTCTCTCATCTCAACTTAAAGGACATCAACAAGCTAGCCATACAAAACTTGGTTGTTGGTATACCACCTGTGACTTTCACAAAAGACAAGACATGTTCAGCTTGTGTTAAGGGAAAGCATCACAGGTCATCCTTTAAGAGCAAGCAATCATTCTCTATTAACAAGTGCTTACATCTCCTTCACATGGATTTGTTTATACATGTCAAACCATAGGCCATCAATCACAACAAATATACCTTGGTCATTGTTGATGAATTCTCAAGGTATACATGGGTTTTCTTCCTCAAAAGGAAAAGTGATGCAGTTGTCCTTCATCAGGCAGGTTGAAAACATGAATGGAGTTAGAGTAAAAGCTCTAAGAAGTGATAATGGGACTGAATTCAAGAATCAACAGCTTGAAGCTTTTTGTGATGAAAAGGGAATATCACAAAACTTCTCTTCAGCTGGTACTCCTGAACAAAATAGAGTAGCTGAAAGAAGAAACAGAACATTGATTGAAGCAGCTAGAACCATGCTGAATGGTGCAGCTTTACCAAAGCAATTATAGGGAGAAGCTGTCCACACTACATGCTATACCCAGAATAGATCAATCATTGTTAAAAGACATGGAAAAACCTTTTATGAAGTTTTTAGAAAAAGAGCACCAGATGTCAGCTACTTCCATGTCTTTGGTTGCCTTGTATTTATTTATAACTATAGGGATCAACTTGGAAAGTTTGACAAAAAAGCTGATGATGGTTTCTTCTTAGGATACTCTCCAACAGCCAAAGCCTTTAGAGTATTCAACACAAGAAGACAAGAACTAGAAGAAACCTTTCATGTCATATTCAATGAAGATGATGACGTGCTACAAAGAACAGGAACACAAGGTGATGAAATTGATTTCAACGAAAATAGGTCTTTCCCAACAGATGAGTTCTCTGAACCAAGGCCTGTCTTTCATCATCATCCACACACAGATACTCTTATACTATATGTTCCTACATACGACCCGCTGTCAACTCAAAACATTGATGTTCCCACTACTCAAGTACTTATTAAATAAGAACATCATACCTCCTTAAGACCTTATTCCACCTCAACTAAAGATGACTCTCCTAATACTCATGATCAAGAAGATTCTCATGTTGTCTGTGAATCATCACATCTTGAAAGAGCTGATGCAAACACAGACACAAAGATTGTTTTTGAAGAGAGCCCTCCTACTCAGCAAGATGAAACTCAAGTTGTACTCTCATCCTCCATACCTGCTCCTGTCTATGACTCCCCAGCCCCTCAAAGCAAATGGTCAAGAGATCAACACATTCTTCTTGTCAACATTATTGGTGAACTAAATGCTGGGGTTACTACTAGACATAGAATTCATGACTCAGAATCAACCTCAGCCAATGAATGTTTGTTTGTTGAATTTCTTTCCCAAATTGAACCCAAGCGTGTAGCTGAAGCCCTTGTTGAAGAAGGCTGGGTTGCTGCAATGTAGGAAGAAATCAATCAGTTTAAAAGAAACAAGGTATGGACTCTAGTGCCGGATCCACCTGGTAAGAACATCACAAACACTAGATGGGTATATAGAAACAAGATGGATGAGATTGGTAACATCATAAGGAACAAGGCAAGGTTAGTTGTACAGGGGTATACACATACAGAAGGGATTGCTTATGATGAAATATTTGCACCAGTAGCAAGACTTGAAGCCATCAGAATCTTCCTTGCCTACGATGCATATATGAACTTCACTGTGTATCAAATGGATGTTAAAAGTGCCTTCCTCAATGGAGATTTGGCTGAAGAAGTGTATGTTGAACAACCTGAAGGATTCGAGAACAGCGAGTTCCCCAACCATGTGTACCGGCTTCACAAAGCAATGTATGGGTTGAAACAAGCTCCAAGGGCATGGTATGAAACGATGTCTACTTTTTTAACTGAAAATAAATTTGTCAGGGGTTCCATTGATAAAACACTTTTTAACTTCAAGGATAAAAGTGATTTCATCATTGTACAAATTTATGTGGATGATATCATCTTTGGGTCTACAAATGTTAATCTTAGTAAACGTTTTGCTAAATTAATGACCAAGAAATATGAGATGAGTATGATGGGTGAATTAACTTACTTTTTGGGTTTTCAAATTAAACAATGTCCTAAAGGAATTTCAATTTGTCAAAAAAGTATGTTAAGGATTTGCTGAAAAAATATGACTTGGCTGATTGTGCATCAGTGAAATGCCCCATGCTTCCACCCAACAATGTGGGCCCTGATGAGTCAGGGGTCTCTGTTAATGAGACTACGTATAGAGGCATGATTAGGTCACTCATGTATCTCACAGCCAGTCGTCCTGATATCCAGTTCTCCACATGTCTCTGTGCAAGGTACCAAGCTAACCTAAAGGAATCCCATCTAGTGGCTGTTAAGAATATTTTTGGGTACCTCAAAGGAACAACCTCTCTAGGTCTGTGGTATTCCAAAGAATCAGACTTTGATCTCAAGGCTTACTCATATTCTGATTACGCTGGGTGTTGCATTGATAGGAAAAGTACCTCAGGGGGCTGTCAAATCCTAGGAGGAAAGTTGGTTGGATGGAGTGCAAAGAAGCAAAACTTTGTGGCTATGTTATCAGCTGAAGCTGAATATGTTGCAGATGCTAGTTGATGTGCTCAAGTACTTTGGATGAAGAGTCAACTAGCTGACTATGAGATTCTATATGACAAAGTACCCATCTTCTGTGACAATACAAGTGTCATTGCTATCTCAAACAACCCTGTGCTTCACTCTCGAACGAAACACATAGATATCAGGTATCACTTTATCAAGGATCATATTATAAAAGGAGATATTGAGTTGCATTTTGTTCCCACTAAGCTGCAACTAGCTGACATATTTACCAAGCCTTTGGTTGAACCTTCGTTCAATAGGCTAGTTGTTGAGCTGAGTATGTTTAATATCTCAAAGCCTATGGCTAATATTTAATGTGTGTCATTAATGTCTGAATAGATATTAAATATTTTTCACATTAAACTAGGTAGTTACTTTCCAAGTAAAAGCTATAAACATTCCCAATATTTAATTCAAACTTTTTTCGATAAATTAGGAGACAAACAGTTTTGAAAGGTTAAGGGACCCACTTGTGTGTAGTCCTTTTCCCACTACGCATTTAATGTGGTTGAATAACTGTTTCAAATTTTGAATATATATATATATATTATCCCAAGGTTTTTTACCTAACGCTTTTCTCATTATTTATAATTTGCATCTCTCTCACTAAAACCTCTCTCTAAACCCTCTCACCATCTTCGTCTTCTTCATCCTCGAATCAATGGCGTTTTCAGTACCAAAGGCTTCTAACGTAACCTTCGAGATGAATGATAGCATACTCGCATCTAACAACTCTATTGGATGGCTCAAAGCTCCAAGTGACTCTTACTTAGATCTGGTAAACTTCATGAAGAATTGTGATGTTAGCGAAGCATTCACTAGATCCCCATCTGTTTTCTACCAAGAATACCTTAGGGAATTATGGTATTCTGCTGAAATCCTTGATGACAACACCATCTCCTTCAACCTTTCATGTAATGAACACCCCTTTGCCTTTTCCGTTAATGACTTTTCCTTTGTGGCTGGGCTAAGACATGGCGGTGAATGCCTAAAATCTGTTGATAAAAAGGCTCTAAAGGATGCCCTTGCCACACTTTTCCCTGTATCTGATGTTAACCCAACCCTTACACATGTTGAAGTGGTCGCTAAGTCTCCTCTGAAGATCAAGTTTTTCCCCCTATGTGGAGAGTCCTCTTCACATACATAGTTAAATCCCTGGGTGGTATACGGGGATCTTAAGATCAATTGGCCTTCAATCATCAAGCCATTGCTTATGGGCCGATATGGGGAACAGACGTCTATGTTGGAAGCATTCTATTCTCCAACCTTATCGAAAAGCTGAAGGGAACCAACCAAGTCAGGGAGAAAAACATATGCTATGTTCGCTTTATTTATCTCATCTTTGAAAGTCTTTTGGGGTGATAACTACAACAACTCTACACTCACAGCCATGAAGGCATATCACATAACTGGAGCTATATACAAGGTGATGGGACCCAACGATGTGACAACTACTTCCCATATGAAGAATGTTGCTAATAAACAACCATCTGTTGTGAAGCCCTTGCTCCCTTCCTTTGAGAAGTTGATTGCAGCTGGTGTGTCTGGCAAGTCAGCGCCTTTGACCTTTGGGCAACACACCTCGCTGTCCAAGGCAACAATTGGCCAACAACCTACGAAAAAGAAAAACCCCTCTTCTTCCAAAACCCAAACTGTTATTAAGGTCAGGGTTAAGAAGATTGCTACCATCTCTCCTTCCTCTGGTCCAGATACTTTTGTGGACACAGAGACATCGGCTGATAAACAACAAGAGTCTAGCGTCTCTATCTCAGCAGAGACAACAGGAAACCAGCCAAATTCCACTGATATCTCACAGGTAAATTAGTTTATAATTTCTAGAGGTCCACAAGCAGCCACTCTCAAATGTATGTAGGTGAGAGTGGTGAAGTTAGGGTTATCCTCGACCCATAGGAGTATGTATATGCACTTAGAAATCTTTTATGACTTCCGTACACCTTGTTTTTGCACCAAAGAGTGATTCATTTGTGTTTATAAAGCACCCTGATGACCCTGCACCCTCTAGACAGTATTCAGGCAAACAACAACATGAATACATATATGTCTCGACCTAGAGTAGTTGTACTTCACACAGCCTCTAGGTTCCCTCAGAAAAAAAATCCCAAAAGTTTAACTTTTAGGGGGAACTGAATCATCACCCTCAGCTTTCCTAGGGACAACATAATATGACGATCTTTAACTACATCTTTTTCACAAATAAAAGAATCCCAAAGGATTTTTATCCTTTCAGGGGGAGCTGAATCATCACCCTCAGCTTTCCTAGGGGAAGCGTAACAGGCGATCTTAACCCATGTATAATTCACAGATAAAAGAGTCCCAAAGGATTTATCCTTTGGGGGGTGAATAATCACACTCAGCTTTCCTAGTGGCAGCGAATGGAGACCATTAACCTCATTATTTTCACACTTAAAAGTATCCCAAGGATTTATCCTTTAGAGTGGCTGAATAATCATCCTCAGCCTCTCTGGGACAGCAAACTGGCGACCATTCCCCTTATCTATTTCCCTGTTACTAACTTACACAAATTGTAGGCTGATGTTGAACAGCCAAATGTAGACTCTCTGGCTACAGCTGAAGGAGCTGATAACATGATTCAGGATCATCCCAAAGAAGATGAGCCCATACCAGATGCAGAAGATGATGTGCTTGCCTTCATTGAAAGCTTATCTGAGCCTGAATCTATGCCAGATGATGAAATTCTCCCTGAGGGGATGATTGAGGAGGAGGATGAAGAAGAAGATGAACATCCATCTCTGTCACCTCCCAAAGCCATAGTTGAAGAACAAACTCCTCCTCCCAAAGAAGCTGTTGTGACCCCTATTTCTTTTACATATGTCTTAAAGGAGCTTCCAACAGCTGTGTACGATCCCACATCAAACTTTCTGTTATTTGATCATCCACAACAAACCAACTTTGGTCTTTTTCCAAGGGAAGATGACTATGAGCAACAAAGCCTGAACATCCATGGTTTTAGGCCCTATCGTCACGCCTTAGATATTGAACGCCTGTCACGCAAGTTGGATCGAATGGGGTCTGAAATTCATACTTTCATAACCAATTTTCCCAAGATAATCTCACAGGCTGTTAAAGATGCCATCACTGAACCCATCCAAGATGGCATAAGAAAAGGAGTTTCTCAGGGATTTAGCCACTTATCCACTCGCATCAAAGATACTATCATTAAAGAAGTCCCTGACATGTTTTCAGCCCACGAGTTAGTGATGCACAAAGAATTTGAGGTTGTGTGCAATAGGCAAAAACGTCACACTCACTATTTGGCTGGACATGTTGATCGCTCTGTTAATCGCAATTGCAACAGGCTTCTAAGAATTTCCAGAGGATCAAGGAACATGCAAAAGGAAATTGGCTACATCTATTGACCATGTGGCTAGGTATCTTCAATCACGTTCAGGCAAGCATCTCAAGAGACAGGCTAAACGTGAAAGGGGGGGGGGGGGGAAATTGACTTACTAAAACTAGAACCTGTCAACACCAACACAGGTATAGCTGAAAACATCATTCCTACACCCATTCCACTCCAAGTCATCACACCAATCACTGTACCTGATGATGATGAAAGTAAGGGGGAGAAACAGATTAACAAAATAGCTGATTCATCAAAATACCTGTCTTTGGATAACACCAATGAGGCTGTGGATGATGGTGAACCAAATGCTAAGAAACTTAAATTCACTGTTAGCTCCCTCCCAAAAGCTGTACAAGACCAAGCTCAACTAACATTCTTAAAACATGCTGAAGAGCTGAAGAAAGCTAGTGAAGAATCCGTTGTCTCCAAGAAAAGGAAAGAAATAGTTATGGTAGACTCAGACGCCAACTAAAGGAAATAGTTGCGATGCTAGAGACAGGAGGATCAACCACTGGAATTTCTCATTCTCAACCTTTAAAGCTGCAAATGAAAAACCCTTAACAGTTGAAGAAATTGAAAAACAGGCACTTGAATTTACAAGATTGAATGAAATCAAGAAGGCTAAAGAGCTGGATGAAGCCAAGCTAGAAGCCATGTCTCCTCAACTCAGAGAGGAACAAAGAAAAAGGTTAAGAGAAATCGAAGTTAAACACACAGAGGCTCTGAAAAAGGTAAAAGCAGACTATGATGCCTGCGTCAATAACAGATATGTACTAGGGAAAATAACCAAGTTCAAATACATTGTTAAGAAGTCAACTCATACACCACAAATGATCATATAGAGAGATAATCAAGTGGCCAACATGGACATTTTTGAGGACTTCAAACTTAAGACACTTGGTGTGACACCCCGGGTAGGGTCAAAATATGCGGAAATATCCACAGAGATGTCACTAGGGTGGATCGATAGCATATAGTCCATAGAGCATAAGATAAAGAGTTATTCAAATCAGATTACATGTTTGATAAACAAATAAATAAAAATTGTCTTAAAGATGATAGAAGATGATTGTTTATATTTCCCAAATAGAACCCCTGACGAGTCCTACAATGCAAATTACTAAGATGCTGGAGACCATGCACACACCACGTACTAACTTCATATTCCTGTGAAAGACATGCCAGAGGGTCAACATAAAGTTGGTGAATTTACAGTTTTAACATTTATTAGTTTGGACATACAATAATTATAGAAGTAACAATGCACAAAGCATTCTTACTAAAATATAGATTACATTTGTTTATTATTAGAAACTGAAGCTTAACCTTCCATAGTCCTCAACAGATGAGGACGTAGTGTCTTACAAAAAGACACCCAACCCAGTTCCAACATGGTATACATCTGTTGTCCCGGCCAAGGCACAGTGAGCATGACTCACCCAGATGGGGATGGTCAATACCTAATAAATCTATTTATAACATTCGGGCGATTTACAACAATTTAACAGTTCCAATAGTAATCAATCATAGTCAAGTTTATACAATTATGTTATGTCCATTAAGTGTTTGCATATTTTCTTTCCCATAGAGGAAAGGTTTTATCAAAAGTTTATATGGGTCTGTAAACTCACCTGGGAGTAGGCAATAGTTGTTTAATACGAATATCCAAATAAAGCTCACGCCAATAGTTATGCCTAATCAAATAGTACAGTCTTAATAGGATAGTACAAAGAACATATATGTATGCTTACACAGATTTTAGTCAGTTCATTTATGCTACGGTATTTATCTAAATAACCGTAGTTCAAGTATCAACAATATTCATTTAAACTTATCTATACAAGTTTCATTTCTAAGTAAACATAAAATGTTTAACTATTAATATCAGTTAGCATATATGTATTTATAATAATCATTCAACTTACAATTAAGTTTCTTATTTAAGTAGACATAAAATGTCCTACTTAAAATATTAGTTTACATTCTCCGTTCATGTATTATAATCACTCATTCACTATTAAGTTTCATTATTAAGTAAACATAAAAATTATACTTAATATTAGTTCACGTTCGTAGTTCATGTATTATAATCATCCATTTAAACTTATTATTTAGTTTCATATTTTAAAAAAACCTAAGGTGTTTTACTTATATATTAGCATTAAATTTATCCAACGTTCATATAATTTTATTTCCTAAAAATATATGTGTTTATGTATTAGTAATACATGTCCATATTGTTTATACAATTTATTCCCTAAAGCAAATATAAATATTTTTATTTTGAAAAATAAAATAAAATATTTTATTTAACTTTAAAGTTTCCCATAAATTATTTTAACACTTATAAAATAATTTATTAATTACAAACTTAAGAATTTATACATTAATTCTTATGGTCTAGGTGTTTAATTATGTTTTATTATAATTAAAATAGATTTTAGGGTTAGGGCTTGTTAATGTTTCAGAACATGGCAAAACTAGTCCCTCCATATATTAAACAAGTATAACTTTTGGATTTTACACATTTGGTACCTAAGGCTTGTTAAAGTTTCGGCTTCTGGCAGGTTTAGTCCCCTAGTTATATCTCGGTTTTGTAATTTTACTAAAATGACAAAAACAGCCCCTAGGGCTTCTTTAAGTTTACTTTTAGAAACTTCCCAAAATGGTCTCTAGGGTTTAATTTGCCACAGATAGTATTTATTAAACCCTATACTTTTAGATAATTACATTTTCAGTCTTTGTGTTTACTAGTTTATCAAAACAAGCTTCATAAGTTACGGTTTTAGTCCTTAAGTTTCATAAATTGTCATTTTAATCCAAAAAGTTTTTATAAGTTATATTTTATTATAAAAACTTTTATTTAACATTAAAAATAGTATATGTGCTTATTAAATGGGCTAAACATCTAATGGGCATCTAGTGGGCCTAAATATATCTCAAGTCTACTAATTTATTTAAATGGGCCTTTAATACATCGATTGGGCTTAAATACATTTTTAGGTCCCTTTAATTAGTTAAATGGGCCTAAGTGTAATCTTAAGTCCATTAAGTTACTAAGATTTTTCAAATGTCTTATTGGGTCCATTAAGTCTTGGATTAACATTTCATGGGCTTAAATAACCCATTAACACTACTTTACATTTTATGTAAGTTTTAACTTAGGATATTCTTATAAGCTTATTATTAGCTTATTCATATTTAGTTTTAGATCTTAATTAAAGAATAAAACTAATAGTTGGTTTTATGTGATGTTCCAAAATAGATCTTGGTGTGTTACAAGGTTGCATGCAAGTCATAAGCCCTAATAGGAGCTTATATCTCACGGCTATAATTAGTTATAGCTTATTTAAGATGAGTTAAAACTTATTTTAAGGTTGCATGTACTTATAAGTGTTCCAAAAATAGATCTAACTATGTACAAGTCAAGAAAATAAGTCACAAGTCCAAAATGAGATCTAAACTATGTCTAGACCTAAAAATCAATCATAGATCCATGTACACTCATATATAGCCCACGGCTATATTTCTAAATCTTGGTATTTCCAAGATGAACACTTTAGCTAATTTTAAGTCTTGTAAATAATTACAAAAATACAATCATGATTATCTAGGTGTCATGCATGTTTCCAAGGTTACCATTATACCAAGGAGACTACATATAACCTACGGCTATATTGTCTTTTCCCAAGGTTCCCATAAGATATAAGCTTGTTTTATGTTTAACATACTCAAGTTAACTTTATCATTAGATTTATGGTTTATATAAGCATGCATGTACATCTACCCCATTTTAGGTCATATGTAACCCATGGCTACATATATGCACATAAGTTATTTTTGTGATTTTTAATATTCCACTTAACATATAACATTTCATATTCTATTATTAAAACTTAGTAGACAAATCATATAGTCATCATTTATTTTAGCCGTGACCTTTAAGGTCATGTTTTTCATGATTTTTAAGTTACATAAGTTCATTTTGTGAGATCTATGATCATTAGTTAACCAAAGTCCCATAAAACAAGATTTGTAACCCATGCAACACTTAGATTCATAAAACGTCTCATATGGTTTTTAAATAAAGTTTAAAACATAGAATACAAGCCATAGGTTTCTTATTAAAATATTTTTAATCATGTATATGATTTTCATAAATATACCGTGACCTATAATGGTCATGGCTTATCAAATCTTGGTTTTAACATGTTATTTACTTGTGTTTATAGATGTATGATGATGCATGCATGAAGAAATGAAAGAGCATGAGGTGTATACCTTTATTGCTTAAAAGTACCAAAGATGATATGTAGATTAGATCTAATCAAAATGGTGAAGAAAACCCTAGTTATAACTAAGCCGTGGCCTTATAGATTCGGCTAGAGCTTGTTTATAGTGATTCCGAGAGGAATGATGCTACCAAATGATTTGTAATCAAGATGGGACAAAGATTTAGTTGACTTAATGAATCAACTTTGGATTTTTGTGGCTTGTAGCCGAAATGTAGAGGTAGAAAGATGAAGAGAGAAGTGACATTACATGTATGAGAATGTGTGTGTGTGTGTTTCGGCTTAAAGAGGGGAGAGGGAAAGGGAATGCAAAAGGCATGATTGCCTTGGTAAGAATACTTGTGCCAAGTGTAGGCTTTTCCATTACCAATGCACCCTTTCTTCTTCCACCTTTGTGTTTTGCCGTGTAAACTTAGCCAAAGGGTAACAGGCTTTGGCTTGGGCTTGTTGTGGGCTTATCACAAGGGAGGGTGATGGTCTTGGGCTAGTCCAAAAGTAGTGTAATATGTAAGGGATGTATACATATGCCTAAACGGCTAAGTATGCATGATGTAACATTTTTCTCCAATTTGTTAAGTGTGGCACACACACATTGCTAGTTATAATTTCATTACTTGTTTTTCCTAGTTGTAAGTTCATGGTTTTTAGGTTATGAAGTTATTTTCAACAAAGATGAAAGTAAAAGTATAATTACACGATGGACAAGTTCATACACATCTTAAGGAGATATAACACATGAATGAGTGTCATAGGATTATTAGGTGGAAATTTATTATATTCAATCATGGTAAAATCATGGATTTTACACTTGGTCTGTCTGAATGGTTTGAACTTGAAGCTTTAGCTGAAAAGAAGACTGGACAAGCAAATTTCTTACTCTTAAAGACTATGAAAGCTAAGTTCAACTGGCTGAAAGAAACAACTACAAAACTAAAAATTGATCCACCCCCATAGCTATTTGAACCAGAACCAACAAAGGCTGAGAAGAAAAGGAAAAGGATGACTCAATTCCTCCAAGAAACCTTTGTGACTGATGATATCCAAGTAAATGGGATGCACAAGAACCTGATTCTTCCTAATGGGATTGTAGGTCCTATTGATGGTTAGACTTACACTGAGCCTAAAAAAGGTATGGCCTACATGAACAAGGGATGCCAATATGTGTTCCAAAGGGAAGATGAGTTGGGGCTTGCATCAACTGTTCAACTTATTATGTTTCAGAAAGTGCTTAAAATCAACATAGAGTATTCCAAGGTATTTGCTCAAGCTTTACAGACTGAATTGGATACTATAACAGACATAGCTGAAGCTGAAGAGAAAATCAAGAATGATGATTAATGAAGTTTTCACAGCTGAATGTTTACTCTCATATTTTGTTTTACTCATGTATTGTACTTGTACTTTTTTTAAGTATTAATGAAGTATGAAGTTGTTTGTTAGATCTCTTATGTGTAAGAAGAAGCTGTTATCTCACTTACTATAACTCATTTAGATCTAGCTGTATTTATGTTTAAATAAGGGGAGATTGTTGGGAATCTAAGTTTGTTAGAATTCCCTTAGTCATAGATTTAAACTTAAATTAAGCTGTTTGATATTAACTTGCCTGTGCCTAGGAGACAGGCAAGTAACCCAAGACTCACAGAGTTCTAAGTCTCTGTGAGCAACCACAGAGGAGTCCATGTCAGAGACATTGTCAAGGAAGTCGAAGATTACTTGAAGACATACTCATTGGCTGTGTTAGATAACAACCAAGATGTATCAGGGACTCTGAGTGGTTGAGTGTTAACAGGGGTGGCAATACCCTGTTAACACTCAGTACACTTTGGACATACCTAAGTGTTTAGGCGGGAAGTTATGCAGCCTAATGTACAAGGTATGAAGAAAAGGGAAACTATGTCAGCTCTGCTTCCCTAAAACGTTATGGCAGACTACCAAGAATAGAGGAGCATCTTTTGACAGATGTCTGACTTTGTCTGTTTTGTGTAGTCACCATCAACCAGTGCTAGAAGTCAACCTCGTACCACTATAAATAGGATATGTAGGCTAGAGTTAATGTTGTTCACTTTGTTAGATTACGTACATTAACTCTTTAGAACTCAGAGAAAGAACAGTTGTGCCTGTGTTCTTGAGTTAGCTTTATTTTATCAAAAGTGTACACAACACATTGTCCTCAAACTGTGTTATCCATAACACATGTAATACTTGTTATACAATAATAAAGTACTACGTTTGAAAAGTATTTACTTGTGTTAATTATTTTTCTTAATCGTTTCAAGCTAGGATTAGGGACTTTCAATATCATATATGATAAGTTTTTATCATATATGATGTATCATTTATCAACTATGAAATATGGTATATCATATATGACAAGTGCTTATCATATATGTTTTTCAATCCTAATTCTGCTTTTTATTGCTTGTCAAATATCAAGCATGATATATCATATATGATAAGATTTTATCATATATGATGTATCATTTATCATATATGATGCATGATTCTGTAAAACCTTTGTTTTTTAAAAGATATAAAAAGCAAGATTTTCCATATCACACATCATGTATGATAAGCTTTCTTATCATATATGAATTTTTTAACCGTTTTTGCTAAATCTTTTTAAAATCTGTTTTTGTTCATGTTTTTTTATCAACCTAGATGATTATATACACATGCAAGCAATATTTAAAACACATAAACTCAGTTAAAATAAAAAATGACGTTTTATATGTTAGATCTATTATAATCAGCATATAATCACAGAAAAAGCACTGTAAAAGCTTAAAAATATAGAATAAGCATAGAAAAAAAACAGAAAAAGCATAGAATAAGTATAAAAAGCATAGAATAAGCATGAAAATCATATAAAAAGCAGTGAATATGTATTATTATACCTTTTTGTCTTGTTTTAATCGTCGTTTTTTCTGTTTTGTTGGAAGAAGGCTCCGTTTTACCCTTCGATTTCATCTCGAAGCTTGATTTTGGATCCCGATCTGTGTTTTAAGATGTTATCGGCGGTTTGTTGGGAAGAAGATGACGGCTATTGGTGGTTGTGTGTGTGTGTGTGTGTTTTGTGTGTATGAAATGAAAGTGACGGAAAAAACGAGAGAGATAGATGGTATATAGGGTTTGGGCGGGTAGTGAAATGACTAAACTACCTCTCCGTTTTTTTTTTCTTTTTTATAAATCTAGACAGTTGGATCAAAAAGATGGACGGCTTGGATCGGTCATTGTATCCAAAAGATAGATACAAAGTATCTAAAATAACCTAAGTCAAAAACTATTAAAAGACTTATATTTTAAAATTGAAATATCTTTTTATTTATTTATTTTATAATTTAATTTCTATCATGTTTTCTAAAATGTCGTGTCCTTTAATTCAACGACGATTTTGATATTTTTATTAAGTTTTTGTTTTTTCATTTTTAATGAATTTATTTTATTTTATTTAACTTCTTTTATAATTAAAATATAACATTTGTTAAAAAAAAAATAAAAAAAATAGTAACCAGTTAAAAAAAATTAATTTAGAAAATGTCACCTCCTTGGTGATGGTTTAAGAAGAAACCCACCGGAGCATATGCCGGTCTAAAAACTAACCCCTTTCCCCTAACAAGTAACAACAACATATGGCATCAACTCACTTGTTTGGTCCAGTATCAAGCTCTCAAGCCGCCCTGATTGCATACCGCTGCTGATTCACACTACTAGCCTACTGGACACTCAATAATTTGACTCCACTTTTGAAATTGGTAACCCTAACTCTATCTCTTTGCTTTTTTTTAATTCATTTTCTATAGTTTTGTACATTTATTATCCTCATACTTAGCTAGGTTCCACTATAACTAACCTTGTCCTCTTAAACAATGGGAACAACTAACTACCCAGGGGTGGCTTAGTGGCAAAAGGGCTCGTGACTGTCACGCTGAAATGTGTCTGTGTGGCGGTTGGCTCGAACCCCCAGCCCCGTGATTAGTCTGCCAAAAGGTCGAAAACCTTAGTTACTGAAAGAAAAAGGAATAATACACAAAAATGTTAGTACTAAAGTTTGCTCAAATGTCACCTAAGTTACTAAAGTTTTTTTTGGTTACTCAAGTATACGCATAAATTAATTGGGGTTACTTAACTTTAAAAAAAGTAGCAAACATGTTACTCAAGTATATAGATTTGGTTTTTGGGTTACTGAACCTTTACAAGAAAGGCTTATTATTTGGCTTAATTATCCTTAAAAAATTCACGCGCGTATACTTGAGTAACCTTTTTGTAACGAAAAAATCTTTAGTAACTTAGATGAACATTTGGGCAAACTTTAGTAACTTTTTTGTGTATTAACCCAAAAAAAAAAAAACAATGGGAACAACTAGCGATATAAACGCTAGTAAATACTAGTTTTACAGATGCTACTTAGAGAAGCAGCTTTAAATTATTAATGCTACAACTAGTTTTGCCAAACACACAATATTCAACCATCATGTAAAGTTGGGGTTAGGGTAGGTACGAATTTGGAGGTAGCATTGGGGTGTGTTTGGGAGCAAGATTATTGGAGTTTGAGCTTTTTAAATAAGATTTTTGGTATGCAAGCCTACGGAAGGTTTTATAAGCTATAAGCTTCCACAGGCCCAAGCTAATTGAAACGAGCTTTTAGAAATTAGTAGAGCTTATAGTTTGTCAAATTACTTAAATACCCTTCATAATGGATGAAAAGGCAAAATCCTGAAATATATGTGAACTTAATTTGATGTATTTGTATGTCATTCTACAATAATAAGCTCCACCTCCAACTAATTCACCATAAATATATGAACTCCATAAAGACTAGGGGTGTAATCGAGTCAAGCCGAGCTCAAGCTTTATAGGGCTTGAGCTTGGCTTGATAAAACAATCGTAGGCTTGAGCTTGGCTTGATAGCTTGTCAAGCTTTAACAATACATGCTTGAGCTTGGCTTGATAAGGCTTGATCAAAACTTGAGTTTGGCTTGAAAAGCTTGAATGTGTATAAAATTAATTTTTTTTATAATAAAACTCATCAATAAAAACATATGTATAAAGTAAAACAAACAAAAGCTATAACTCAAAACCAAATTCGATTCATTTAACATTATTAAAACCAAAAATAAGATAATCGTACACTCTTGGTTTCAAAATGCGTTTTGCGATCCAATGCGATTAAGGTCCCAAAGGCGATTGCTTGATATGATTGCGAACACAATTACAACACCTTTTTGGGTAAAGGGTTACCCCGGTAAATATATTAATCACAGAAAATGAAGTACAATGGAATGTGGCTAAAATGCCACATTAACCTCAAGCAAGCTTGAACTACCCTATCAATTGTGACATGCCACAAAAGATGATACACAAAACAACCAAAGACCTAATCACCGAAAAGGCCCTAGACGTATCTCGGATCAGCGTCATAGACTCTAAAACCATTAGGCATCTTCCAGCGAGCAAGAATATTACGAACCCTTGCAGTATTTTTAAACCGAAAAGTGATGAGCTTAAGACGAATCGTTACCAAAATCAAGTCTCTAATATCCTCCGGTTTCCTCCTCTCCTTCTTGAAAAGGCGGTTGTTACGCTCATTCCAAATATAGTACGCCGCAGCAGCGAATAACAAACGACCCACAATACTAGTGACATTACGCTTGGTAGCTCTATGAGTAAGCCAATCCACAATGTCATTCACCAACGGTGGAACAGTATCCATCCCAGCTAGACCGCGAATAAGAACCCACACCTGCGTAGAAAAAATACATTCGAAAAATAGGTGTTCATGTTAGTCCGGTTGAGCTT
This sequence comes from Glebionis coronaria, assembly GCA_025667525.1. Classification (NCBI taxonomy): domain Eukaryota; kingdom Viridiplantae; phylum Streptophyta; class Magnoliopsida; order Asterales; family Asteraceae; genus Glebionis; species Glebionis coronaria. Next base: position 490,284,211 of record CM046877.1, read on the forward strand.
CACATAACGGGCACACAAGTTGGCTCAAATCAACATTCGGACCTACATCCCATTGTTTGAGCTTATCCTGTGTCTTGAGACGGTGACGAAGCAACAGCCACGCATGGAATGCCATGCGAAAACCACACAACCCGATACCATGTAACCTTATAACTCCGTGGACGAATAGCTTCCCAAACAGCCGTGACGGAAAAATCAGCCAGTTTCCCATGTACATCGCGCCATCTAAGAGAAGAAGCTATTGCATCGTTTGCCCCAATGATGGCCTTTCTGATCTCATCCGTATTCCGATCAAAGAATCAAAGAAAGAAGGTTTCAGTTTCATAAAGCAAGCACCTCTTTCCAGCCTTAGTCAAATAGCCACCGGAGGCAAGGGGGCGCAGTTCTTAAACAGAAGAATGGCGATAAAGAGGAAATGATTCAAATTCAAGAAAAAAAGAGTCGAATCACAACAAGTATTATTAAGATTAGGAGCGGGAAGCAGCACCAAATCTGGAGCTTTAAGCAGCCACCTTTGTGGCATATTCCATGCACCACCAAGCACCATATATGCTACTGAATCTGTAAGAGAAAAACCTTCTCTATGAATATCACGCGGAGACAAACGGCTACTAAGAGGACTCAACTCACACCAAAAATCATGTGAAAATGATGTATTTAGCCCATTGCCTAGCTGCTTCCAAAAGAACGGTTTGACAACATCCCGCAATTGAAGAAGTTTTAACCATCCCCAACTAGCGTCCGATATTATAGGAATATCCCAAAACGACCTACCCCTCAATTTATAAATATGAATCCAACTCACCCAAAGCGACTCCTTGTTGGAAACAATATTCCATATATGCGTAGTCATTAACGCAATATTAAACAAATCAAGACTACGTAAACCAAGACCAAGTAAATGTAATAAATTTATAAAAATAAAAAACTTTATTTAAAATATGACGAGCTAAATTATAAATTTAACCAGAGTTAAAAATCTTTCTAAAATATATTATTTATTTATGAAATAAGTCCTTATAATTAAGTTAATACCCAAATTAACAAAGTTTCTTATATGAATTCATCATAAAAACATATTTTTAATAAAGCTTGAAAAAGCTTGATAAGAGCTCGAGCCGAGCTATCAAAAGCTTGAGCTTGAGCTTGATAAAAGCTTGGCTTGATAGAGCCAAGCTCGAGCTCGAGCTCGAGTTGCTTGATAAAAGCTTGGCTTGATTGCAGCCCTAATAAAGACTATAAGTAATACAGAGAATGTAAGTGTTGATATATATTTCAACTACGGCCCAAACACATGTCAGGAAAGAAGTACCGAATTACTACATGTTTATATGGAACAAACCAACCACACTATAAACTTCAAAACCGGTCAATGTAGGCTGTAATTGTTTGATATAATGTCAAACTTAAAACAGTAGCTGACTAATGAAACGTGCTAAACAGGTAATCAACGTTTGAATGGAATGACTTATAGAGGTGTAATATCTTATAATCACTTTTCCACAACTGTGAATTTCTGATTTAGACCATCTAACAGGTTATCAATGGTAATCTTCTTGCAAATGATAATGGTAGGTATGTTACAATGAACTTGATTGAGAGCTAAATGTCAAGGAAGAAGCATAGTTGTTTAGCACTGTTGCCTTTTTATAGTCCCTGTAAAACAAGTATGTTATATCAAATACTCAAGCTCTTCGCAAGAACAACTCTTCCTTTTCTATCCCTATTTGAATCTTCCTGGATTTTGATTGGTTGAATTAAGTTTTTTTTTCATACAAACCTATGGAAGCTTTTATAAGCTATAAGCTTCCATAAGCCCAAGCTAATTGAAACGAGCTTTTAGAAATTAGTAGAGCTTATAGTTTGTCAAATTACTTAAATACCCTTCATAATGGATGAAAACGCTGAATCCTGAAATACATATGAACTTAATTGAGAGGTAATGTCAAGGAAGAAGCATAGTTGTTTAGCACTGTTGCCTTTTTATAGTCCCTGTAAAACAAGTATGTTATATCAAATGCTCGAGCTCTGCGCAAGAACAACTCTTCCTTTTCTATCCCTATCTGAGTCTCCCTGGCTTTTGATTGGTTGAATTTAGCTAGAGGTGTCACAAGATGAGCGGGGTTGGGCAACAAGTCAAAAAGACAAAAACAAAACGGGTCGCTAAAATGCACCATTTTTTAGAAGTCGGATTAGGCTGACCTGTAAACACTTTTTTGTCGATCTTTTTAGTTCTTAATTTCTTATAATTCATATACATTTTTAGGGTTATAGGCATTAAGGTAGAGTTGGTTGACTCTTATCCTGTTGGGCTCATTGCCAAATCAGCAATATGTTTTCATTTGAGAAATAGAGAAGCAACCAAAAGCGTCACATTCATAAGTAAATAGGCTGAAATTGTCACCTCTAAATTTTTTATACAAGTTTCTACAATTCTCAGAGGTAAAAAAAAGGGATTGGTTTCATTGTATTGATGGCATATAGCGTTTGTACTTTCATCAGAATTACATTACATGCTGAATTATGGCATATAGCGTTTGTATATGACAACTTGTACTGTTTTGTATATGTATAAATAAACACTGAACACAATGAATATATGCAGGGACCAAAAACGGAACCATGAATAGTGACCATGGACGTTGGCGCTGATTTTGAAACCCTAGACTCCATTACCATTGTCACCATGGAGCAAAAGCTTCTCGCCAGTTTTTATAAAGTTCTTAATACTCAACCACAAATAACGTCTCTAAAACCATTCTCTATTGCCCGATCACTCATTGTAAACCCCTCAACCTCTGATCAAACAATATCTTCAATCATCCGAACCCTCGAAACCCTACCAAAATATCCCCAGAATTACCTTCTCATTGTCATTACCCTTCTCTCTGAAATATCCGCTACCCGTCCTCATTTTACCTCCCACGTCACCACGATACTCCACTCTCTTTCGGTTCACGGACCCACCATTCCCCCACGTGCCGCCGGACTTGCACTCTCGTTGACCCCCACATTTTCCGATATGACAGAGGGAATGTTTTTATCACTCTGCTTCAGTTCGTGCGTGCCGGTGCGTCAAAGGCTATTAACAAATGCTAACAAATTCGATGTCCGGCCGTCGATTCTCCTCACTATGTTGCTAGGGTTTACTAAAGACCCATATCCTTTTGTAAGGAAGGCTGCTTTGGATGGTTTAATTGGTTTGTCCAAGTGCATTGTTGTTGAAGACCGTGGTATGGTTGAGGGATGCTACTTGCGCGGCGTTGAGATGTTGGGTGATACCTATGATTGTGTTAGATGCTCAGCTGTTGAAATGGTAATAATGTTTCTAAGAATGTTTCTTTTGAATTGATTCTTGGTAGAATATCAATTGATGGTTGAAATCGTTTTCTAATGGCAGGTAGGTGAATGGGGGAAAGTTCTTGTGGAAATGAGCGAGGATAAAATCAAAAGAGATTGGTCAGATGTGGTGTATGTTCAGGTAATTCACTTTAACCTTATGTTGGGTTCAATTTGTATTTCCAAATTTTCAGAGTAGAACTTTTTGTGGTTTATTATAGGAGTTCTGAATTTTGATTCAAACTGTAGGGACCTCATCTATCGAATTTAATGTTAAAACATTTTAGAAAGGTATTAATCCTGTTTTTAAAGTAACATACATATCGATTACAATGGTTGAGGTAACCACTGCTCTGCTTCGGATAACTGTTACCTGAAAAGATGATTTAAAATTTCATTTGAGATTTGGAGTTAGATGATCTGTTTGACTTGAAAGAAGTTAATCCTGTTTATTTTACTCGTTTCCTAGAGGAAGGGAGCTCACGAAATATACTTGAAAGCTGATTAGTAGTGCCAATGTGTATTTTTTGACCTTTTCCCATTTCTCATTAAATATATTATCTGATACTTTCACAGCTTTGCTCAATGGTGAGGGACATGAGTCTGAGTGTCAGAATAAGTGCTTTTAATGCCCTGGGTAACGTAGGAATGGTGTCCGACTATATTCTGTTGCAAACACTTTCTAAGAGAATCAACAAGGAATTACCTTGTCGGCTCTCAGTTAAAGACTTTAATTTGCCGATATCAACTGGAGCTTTTGTACATGGGTTGGAAGATGAATTCTACGAGGTACCGACCTTAACTGTTAATGATCATCTAGTTTTTTTGTTAAACTATATAATAGTTCGTATTCGAAGGTACGAAGTTCTGCATGTTATTCTATAAGGATCCCTGCGATTCGTTCTGCAACATGTGCTGCTGGAGCCTTGGATTTGTTAATGGATGTGCTGAATGATGACTCGGCCATTGTCAGATTACAAGCTCTGCAGACCATGCATCACATGGCTGTTCTTGGTCTTCTAAAAGTGCAAGAAATGCACATGCACATGGTACGTGTCTGGTTAGTTCTTGGATATCTCCCGAAATTTTGTGTTTAGGATCTGGGATGAAAGAAAAAGCTCTTTTCAATCTTTTTTTTTGTAGAGATCCATGCCATAAGTTAAAGTAGTATATTTTCTTTACGGCTTGTGGATCTTTATTTATTATTTCTGTTGTGTTAGACTCTTAACATCGGCACATACATAACAAAAATACCCTTTCCAACCAAAAAGCATATTCATGTGAAGTCTAATTATTGTGATGTCCTTGGTTTCCTCATAAGAGGTCAGGGGTTCAAAGCTCGCTAGGTGTGTACATTTGAGGGTGGCCAAGGAAGGGTCGGAAACGGTCCCATGATTAACCCGGTGTTGCTAGTACATCTGAGTAAGAAAGGCTTGCCCTCCGGGGTAAGCTGAACAGGGAAATTCTCATCCGTTTCTAATTATTGTGATGGGAATGGTTGACGTAGTTAAATAGTCCTACAACTAATTTATTGTTTAATTCTGCAGTTCCTTGGTACTCTAGCTGACATGAATGCATCAATAAGAATAACAGCAAGGAAAGTACTTCGATTAACCAAGCTTCATGACCTACTTTTGTTTGAACTAGTTGCTGACAGCCTCATACAGAGTCTTGAAAGTTATCCACAGGTGATTTTTCTTATATGGATTCCAAAGTTTGCTTGATGATGTTTCACTATAATTCAACTGTCAAAAGGGTTAGGAAGTTAACTTGTTAACTCTGGATTTAATTCTCTTTTTTCAGGATGAACCAGATGTTCTTTCTCTTATGTTTGAAATGGGGCGAAGCCATGGAAGTTTTGCTGTCAGCATCGCCAAGCAAATCTTTTCAGAGGTTGGATGCTCATCATTTCTGTTTTTTTCAAGCTATATTGCATCACTATATATTGCTATTTCATTAATTATTGCTTATCTAATCTGACTTATCCATAACTTCTCGCGTCATAATGGATACATTAATATGATAATTAATATGTGTAGCTTTAAACAACATGCATTCTATGATAGTTATCCTATTTATTTTCGTACCCCTTTAAAATGAATTTATTGGTTTGCAGACCTTATAGTAGGATTTGAACACTTTCTTGTGTGCATGACATGTTGTTTGTATCAAAAATGGCATTTGGGTCAATCTTGTTGGTAAATGGGCAACATGGACTAATTTTTTTTTTGGCACAATACATGTATATCTAAACTACTTGGGTTAAATAAGCTAATCTAAAAGCATAAACAATTCATTTCCGATTACATATTTTACATTCCCAATGATGTTTGTCTCACTGATACAGTGATATGGTATTCCCTAGTCTTTGTACCCTCTGGGTAAACTGCATCATTCACTAAATTTTGTTGAATATAGTGATATGGCATTGCAATGTTCATTAATGTTTTTTATTAAGTTTTTATCGTGTGTAATATAGATTTGAAGATAATGGCATCATTCCTCTCTCTTGTAGTTTTCTTTGTTTTAATAAAATCGAGAAAACCTTGCTCTAAATCTAACTTTTCATTCTGTAAACATGCTTTAGATTGAACCTTCTTCTGAAAGCAATTGGGATTTTAATAGCTCAAAAAATGCTGCACAACTTGCATTGGCCATCTCTGCTCCACTCTCACACAGAAAGAAACAGCAATTTTACACCATACCAGCAACAATATTTTCTTATGCTGTTACAATGCTTGGAAGAATATCAAATGGATTAACTGGAACGATGGACCAGGACACACTTTTGGCGTACCTGTCGCATTGTAGTACATCAACTGTAGTTGACCCTACAGAGTTAGCAGAAGGGGAGGACAAGGTGGTGCAGATGGTTGAAGATGATCTGCCGAAAGAGATGGACAATCTAATAGCGATTACTCATGTAGCTGACAAGCTCGAAGTGCATGGTAAAACACGTGATTATGTAACGTCTATACTTGCTAATACTGCAGAAGTGTGGCCTTTGATAGAGTTTGGATGCATAAGTGAAGTGCTTATGACTCTGAGGTTAGTTTTTATGCGATATGGTTTCCCATTAATCTGTCTTATCATTTATACAGATTTTTTATACTAAACTAAGTTTTATGACATTGTGTATCATATGCAGAAGTTGGAAGGAAGAGCTAGCAACCTATATAACCGATTCCCACCAATCAGATTCTTCCTTGGCATTTGCTTTACAATATCTTCACGTGGTGAAATTGCTTTCGAGAGCCTGGTGGCATGTGATGTGCCCAATAAACTCTATGCATAACATCATGTCCGGGGACCTAGGATACATTATGCAGAAGTTAGAGAGGAGACTTGAAGAATTAAATTACAGGTTCATTGGGTTGAGTGAAGAAGAAGAATTGCATATCGAGGAGCTGACACTCGTTGCTTGTACACTGAGATCGTCTCTTTTTGATGCCTATCTTAATGAATCTGCTTTAAAGAAACTGATTTCCGCAAAATCACGCCTGCTGTTACTTTACAAAGAAACTTCAACAGAACCTTCTAGATTCGTAACTGAACTAAGGGAAATATTGCAGAAAAATGACACTGATATCGTTCGTTTTCGGGAGTCACTTGAGCTCTTTACGTTAAAGAAACTAGTATTCACTGGAAACTTTCAATACATGAAAGCAGAAGTGGATATCCGTGACAATAATTGGTCAAACCCCCTTCCTTTTGTGGCAGGACTACCTGTTGGAATACCGTTGAAGATCAGGCTACATAATACCCCAATCGGTACCAAGTTGTGGTTAATGCTGAAACTATCAAAGGACGTGAATCAATATCTGTTTATTGATTTGAATCAGTTTGAAGGTTCTGATAAGATCAGAGAGTTTACATTCATAGCCCCGTTCTACAGAACCCCGAAAGTAAATTCATTTATATTGAGGTTATCTATAGGCATGGAATGCTTGTCGGAGGAAATTCGCGATTTTCGAGGCTATGGGCCAAAACAAGAGTTTGTTTATCTGTGCAAGGAAAAAGAAGTTTTTTTTTCTATGATTAGAAAACAATATGGAGATATTTAATGTGAAAACAAAGAACTTTAATGTTGTTCATGTGTAAGTATCTATCTTAGTGAACCACAACATCTGATACGTGAACTTAGGGGTGATCACGGTCCAAAGACCCGTCTGGACCGGACCGACAACCGTAATTGTTCAAAACACGAGACCGAAGAACGGATTGAAATGGTACGGTATGGCCCGGGTTGGTCCGATTCGGTCTTCGGTCTTCGGTCAGTTTTTCACGCTTTTGTTATTTTTTACGTTTTTGTCATTTTTCCACAACTTTGTCAAGTTTTTACGGGTTTGTCTAGTTTTTCATGGTTTTGTCACTTTTCGCGATTTTCTAACTTTTTTCACGCTTTGTCGGTTTTTCATAGTTTTCACGCTTTTGTTAGTTTTCATAGTTTCTCACACTTTTGTCAGTTTTTACACGCTCTTGGCAGTTTTTTCAGGTTTTTGTTTGGTTTTTCACGTTTTTGTTGGCTTTTCACATTTTTGTAGGTTTTTTCACGTATTTCACGTTTTTGCCAGTTTTTTACGCTTTTGTCAGTTTTTTTCACGCTTTTGTCAGATTTTTGACGTTTTTGTCTGTTTTATCGGTTTTTTCACGTTTTTGTCGGTTTTCTCGGCTTTTCCGCGATTTTGTTATTTTCCACGTTTTTGTCAGTTTTTACACGTTTTGTCGTTTTTTCACATTTTTCACGGTTTGTCTGTTTTACACAGTTTTGTCGGTTTTTTCACCGTTCTTTCACGGTTTTGTTGGTTTTTTCGTGTTTTTTCACGTTTTTCACGCTTTTGTTAGTTTTCACCCATTTTTCAATTATTTCACATTTTCTCAATGTTCACAATTTTATCAGTTTTTTCATGATTTTGTCCGGTTTTGCCCATCTTTTCACCTTTTCTTTACATTTTTCACATTCTCGTTTGTTTTCACGCTTTTGTCAGTTTTTTCATATTTTCTTTGTTTTCTTATGTTGTTGCCCGTTCGTTTAAGTTTTCGTAAGTCTTTTCATGTTTTTGTCAGTTTTCACGTGAAAAAAAACTGACAAGAACAGAAAATAAAAACAAATACGTGGAAACCCAACAAAACCGTAAAAAACTGGCGAATATGCAAAAATGCTAACAAAAACGTAAAAAATACTTATGAAAACGAACAAAAACGTGAAATTACTTACAAAATCGTGAAGAATTGACAAAAACGACAAAAATTGACAAAAACATGAAATAAATGACAAAAACCTGAAAATCTAACAAAAACTTGAAAAACGGACAAAGAAGTGAAAAACTGACAAATCAGTAAAACAAACTGGAAAGCCGTGAATAAATGGCAAAAAAAAACTAAAAAAAACTAAAAAAACGTGAAAAACTAACAAAAGCGTGACGATACTGAAAATACATGAAAAATGACAAACCGTGAAATATGGGTGAAGACGTAAAAGAACTGACAAAAACTTGAAAAAAAAAACACTTTTGATCTTAATAGACCTATTGGGTTACCCATCACGACCCATTAGTAATATTAAGGGAGACCCATCTAGACCCATGTAAATATATAAGGAGACCTAAGTAAGCTCATTTATAATTTTAAGAAAAATCTTTTTTGACCCATCTAGATCATTGGTTAAATGTGTGTCTAGTTGCTTAAATATTTTTAAATGTGGGTCATTTTGCCACCTCTATTTTAAACCCATAATTCTATATTTTCCCAACATATGCTTTAAAAGCATTGTATTTGCGCTCAAAAAACTTGTGTTTTGGGTAAATATAAAATTTTGATATTTAGATTGGGTAAATATGAAATTATCCCTTTATTTTATTATGCATTGTATCGGGTTTATTCTACTGGCCACTAACTTTGTTGCTGAAACTCTTAATTTACGGTTTTGATGGTAGAAATGACATAAGTACTTAATAAGTGTTTTTTATTTTGATCTTCTGTTCTTAGTTTTTTTATTACTATTTTTTAATTCCTTTTTATTTTTATACATTTTTTTGTACTTATTATACTGTTTTTTACGTTTGTTATGCTTTTATTCATTTTTACTTTTTTTCTAACATCTTATTCATTTTTACTGGTTTGTATGTTTCTGAACATTTTTATTCGTTTTGAATGTTTTTATACGTTATCATACGTATTTTTGTTTTTTTTCAAGTTTTTTGTACGTTTTGTCTGTTTTCAGACACTTTCATTTGTTTTATGGGTTTGTTTACGTTCAATACATTTTAAACGGTCTCGTATATTCTTATATGTTTTAACGTTTTCGTACAGACACACACACACACACACACACACAAACACATATCTCTATATGTTATATATAGGTATAGTTATGATTTGAAACCACACTTTTTAATCCAGTCATATCTCAGTCACATCTTTAAACCAATAGGATTTGATATTTCCCTAAAAAAACTCACCACTTGCCTAATTTTCGTCATATTTGAGCTGACCGCGATTTTTGAAAACGCAATTTTATAAACATCGTGTTTTCAAACCGCGGGTATAAATAATAGTATACACTTTTATTTTTCATTTTTTCCCACAGGGTGAAAACACACACACACACACCTCATCCTTCTTCCCCTAAACAACAGGATGTTTAATCTTAATCCAAAAAACATAATTGAAACAATCGATCTTTCATCTTTGAAAAACACAATATAAACAATAAAAACAATCGATCTTTCATGTTTATTGTTTGACCCAGTGACAATCGATCTTTCATCTTTGTGGTTTGATCCAGTTTCAATCCTAATACTTGTAAACACTAATCCTTTTTTTCTCTTAAAAAACCACAATAAAAACAATCAATCTTTCATATTTGATGTTTTATCCAATTTCAATCCTAATACCTGTAAACCATAAGCCATGTTTCCCGTTATTTTGGCAATCTTTATGCAATCCAATCCCCATGAAGATAACGGGGTCTCCTTTTTTCCAAACCCCTGATATCGTTTGTAACCCTAAAACAACAAAAACCCATGCCTCCTTTTTTCTTGAAACCCTAATGATGGAACAATTGTCCTAATAAATGTATTATGTATCAACTGATCTGATCTGGTATGTAGAAACTAGAAGGAGGAGTTGAATAGTTTCTCTTTGATTGGCAACCAAATTAAAATTACTTTCAATTTGGTTTGTATCAAAACTATCTTTTGCTTGAAGCTAAGTTGCATAATGATTAGGTTCAATTCAAATGCACTAGCAAAGATAATAGGTAAGTGTAATGATAATGAAATAAGTAAAGAGTAAGGAAGGAGACAACCTAGTGGGAAGACACCAAGATTTATAGTGGTTCGACAACGAGGCTCTATCCTCGTTTCTACTCCACTCCTCGAGTACACCTACTCGAGATTTCCACTATATCCACAAGCTCCCTTCTTGGCGGAGAAAACCTTACATCGTCGCTTACATTATTTTCCGACACTAAGCTAAATGTCGAGACCTAATCTTTAGCTAGGACCAATCTACACAACGTTGCCTACTTCACAATTTAACGACACAAGGCTAGATGTCGAGTTCTAATCTTACGGTAGAACCAATCTTCACGACGTTGCCTACTTCAACATTTTACGACACAAGGCTAGATGTCGAGTTCTAATCCAAAGCTAGAACCAATCTTCACGACTCTTCACTTTGAAGCTAAGTGAGAACTTCACACAACACAACTACTAATCACTTTCAAATTTAGTGAGAACTCACAAGACACAACCACATCACTTTATAGTTTAGTGAGAACTACTAATCAAATCTATTACAACTCAACTAGACTTATCCAAGTACACACATGTAGCTTGGATTTACACAACACAAATCCAAGCAAACACATTTGCAATGGATGTACACAACAAATCCAAGTATCTACAAATAACTTGGATGAACACAACTAGTCCAAGTATTCATAAATACAATAGATTGACCTAAAACAAAAAGGGTATCATGATGAATATGACTAGCTCATAGATTCATCTTTATCACAACACTAGTGAGTGAGTGATCTTCTCATTGGACAAGGTAAAGGAGGGGATCAAGAGGATAATCATATGTAAACATTCTTAACACTTTAAGTGATCATTTACTAATGATTATGCTATAGAAAATAGAAAGGGGATTGAGAAAACGTCCAAGAGGCTTGTTGGAAAATGAGATTTGACCCACTATTTAAAGGAGACAAATTATAACGGATATATAACGGCTATCTGGGCGCGGTACCTTATCTAGCCCGGCGGTTCCATATCGCTAAGGAACCGCCTAGCTACTTAAGGTACCGCCCCTAGAGTACGCTCCGTTTTTTGTCTTTTAGTGAGGTAGGAATATCTGAGGTATTTGAAGCCTTCAAAGGATATTCTAATAGCATATGAAATATGCTATTTTCAAATTTTCATTTTCCATTTTAATAAAACATTTTCTAAAAAAGAAAGTTTATTAAAAAGTCTTTTGTCATATTAACAAAAGTGAGTTTTAAGGATAATCATTTTGATGATCACTAATTATGATTAAGAAAGGTTAGTGATATGATTATTACCTTGATGATAGTGTTAGTTAAATAATTCGTTTTGTGTTTTACACTAAATGTGTTGTATAGTTTGTTGTGATCAAAACTAAGAAAGATTAGTTAACACTAATAATGTTTTTAGGCATTACTTGCATTAACAATCTCCCCTTTTTGATTACAACAAACGATAAACTCATTTACGTAGAAACACAAGATGTCGAATTATTAACGAGTTTATCACTATCATTTCTCCCCCTTTGTCGTAGCAAAAAGGTTAGCACAAGTCTTTTGAAGAAAATCAGACTTTGCTAGTAGCTCCCCCTTGGTGGTTGCTCCCCCTTGCTTGGGGCACCAAGTATGTGAGCTAAGGTTACATGCTACACAAAGGTTAGTAGAAAGAAAAGAAACACCAATGTATATATGATCACTACCTACTAAGTAACTTGAGAGGGAGAGAGAGAAGAAATCTCAAATTAGAAGCAAGTATTTTGCTAAGTATGTCCAAAAAGGTAATTGACAAAATCAAGCTTCAATCCAATGAAGATGATAAACTTGTCAATGGGTTAAAGTTTAGAATTGATGGAATCACCCATAAGCAATTGTAAAAGTTAACCATGATCAACTCAAAAGAGAACTAAGGAAGTAACACACAAACAACACAAAGGTTACATAAAAGAAAAGACATAACAAGGTAGATAGTCATACACACAATATGAGTATCTAAAGCAAAAAAAAAAATATGGAAAATAAACCACTAAGCATAAGCTATTCTAATAGTGATAATTTTCCAAGATTGCTTAAAAAAAATAAAAGACTCTAAAACAACTAAAGTAATAAAAACTCCAAGAGTAGTTAGTCCTTTAGTTGGGAAAATAAGACGACGATGCATCATTCGAAGTTTTGTCCACCGGAACAAAAACTTGGTTAGGAGGTTGAGTGAGGAGGAATTCAAGGAAATTTAACTTCTCATATACATGAACAAGTTCAATTTGTTGAAATCGACAACAAGCACACGAGGATCCATGATGCAACACAAAATCGTTTGATGGGGGTAGGGCATCAAACCTAGGGTTTGGTGGTGGTGGGGTAATGGGGTAGGAAATGTTTTCACAATGCATTGTGAGGTTTGGGAAGGTTGAAAGGTCATTGAGTTGAGGGGTGTTGAAGGATTGAGGTGGTGGGGGAACATTTTCTTTTGCTCCGATGATGGGGTTAATGGTATAAGTCGCATTCCAATACTTGATTGGAGAGAAGGTAGGGTTTTTGGGTGGTTTGGAGGAAGATGGTTCATTCTTCTTAACCCAAATAGGTCGAACCGAGATTTTCGGTTTCTTTGAAAGCTTGGATGAGGAAGCTTTGGGTGAGTGGGGTTGTGACAAAGAAATGTCAAGGTTAGGAATGGAGGAGTTAGGCATTGTGAGGGCGTGATAATGAAATCTCAAGGTTGGGAAGGTGTGAGAATGAAATCTCAAGGTTGTGTGAGAATGAATTCTCAAGGTTGGGAAGGTGTGAGAATGAAATCTCAAGGTTGGGGTATAAGTAAAATGTAATCAAGGTAAGAATTTGAATACAAAATGTGAAGTGTCAAGGAATGTTTAGCCAAAATGAGCAAACAAGGAATCTTGACAGGGTATAGGGTTTAAAGAGTTTTGACCAAAAACGTGTCAAAAGACAGTTACTGTCCGCGGTACCTTATAGGGACCAGCGATTTCTTACCACTTAAGGAACCGCGGGACTTTAAGGATCCGCGTGCAGTAGACTTGAAACCAAGTTTTTCTAGGTTTTTGAGAAAAACTAAGACTTTTTCAAAAAATTGCAATTCTTGGAATTTTACCTCTATTAGCACTAAATTATGCTAGGGTTGCATAAAAGCAACACATTCACAAAGAATGTCTTGACAAAGGGTGACAAAATAATTTAGATATCATTTTGAACCAATTTTAGTCAAGTTTTTAGAGGTTGTGATAGATTTAGGTTCAATTTTAATTTCAAATTAAAGTTGATTAATGTGCACATAAGAATAGGAACACATAAAGCTAAATCCATAGAACAACTTCATGAAACACTCATGAAGGAAGCAAATACAATGACAAATGAAAAAACTAACTAATACAAAGCTAGCTTAACATTAAATCTAGATGAGTAGTCTTCTTTGGCTTGGTTTTGTTGAAAACACTTATTAAGAAAACTCATCATTCATCTCCTAGGAGGAGGCATGAAGAACAAGGTAAGCAAGAACTCTTGCAACCTCCTATGTAGTCTAAACATCTCCATCCTAAGGTTATGGATGATATAGTGGTTGTAGAGGCAACATGGACAATTAGGACCATTAGTCTCTTAAAACCCATAGTAAGGATCACCCAAAAGGAGGGAAAGTGGGACACCCAAAATTGGAATGTTTGAGTTTGGTGGAGGTGGAGGAGGCATATTCTCCAAGGGTGATGTGGGTGAGAGTAGAGGAATGTTCCCCAAAGGAGAAATGGGTGAGTGTGGAGGTATGTTCTCCAAGGTTGGTGAAATGGGTGAGTTAGGAGGGGTAAATGGTGAAGTCGCCAAGGTGTCATCAAAGTCATTCACAAAAGGAATGCTTTGGATTGGTTGTGGTTGTGTGGTCACATCCAAGGGTGCACTTGGAGTGAAGGGTGAAGAGAGCTCATTCATTCTTGAGTTGAATGAAGAGGAGATAGAACCAATGAAGTGGTTAGTACCATGGGTGGATGTTGTCTTGCATGGTGCAAGGGGTGGTGAAAGTGATGAGGAAATGAGGATTGGAACCATCTCATTTTTGGGTGTGTGAAAGGGTGAGGAGTTAGGATTGGGTACCTTAATCCTAATCTTAAGTGTTTTCCTTGGGGTGTTTGAGGTTTTTGTAAAAACCATGGTTGACAAGGGTGGTTTAAGGGTTAGGGAAGGATGTTTTGATTTGTGAAGAACATGACTAACAAGGTGGGTTTAAATGGGTGAGGGGATGATCCAAACTAGTAATGGGTTAAAATCATTTTAGGTGAATAATGAATTTAGGTAACCTAGTTTAGGAAATATGCAGGTTTTTGCAAAAAATCATGCAAATTTTACACAGATTTAAGAAAACAGTGTAAAGCAAAAGAGTCTATCGGACACAGTGACGGCGGTTCCTTATCTAGGACCGGTGGTTCCTTATCGATAAGGATCCGCGGGTCGATATGGAACCGCGACCAGAGGTCTTTCAAAAATTTCACATCCCAAATTTTGGTTAACCCATATTTTTGCCAAAGGATTCACAAGCCAAAGTTAACTACTGACCAAAATCTAAGAAGCTAACTATCATAAGGCATGCACAAAGCTATGTAAATCACAAACATAATGGCTTTAACAACATTTAGGATTAAAATAAATATCAATCAAAAAATGTAGCATAAGTTAATACACTATCAAGATAATAAAAAAAATTGTTCAACATTACATGTTTACCAACATGTATTCTTTGAAATACTTCAAAGCTTTCACCTTCTCTTCTTGCCCAATCCCTTGATCATATTCCCCAAATACTTGAATCCCTTCCTTGACTCAACCCGATGTTCATGCAATTCACCTATAGTCCTAAGATTTTCACGGTAGAGATGCTCCATGTTAAGATCTTCCGGTACTTCACTAGAGGAGTAATGAGGTGGGGGAGCTAAGTCTTCAAGTCCATCCATGAATGAGTTTGAGGATGGGTGGGAATTACTCGAAGAGTTAAAGTGAGAACTAGTACCTATGCCATCACCATCACTTGTTGGCATGTCCATGCCCTCATCATCCATCTCTTGATGATCGGATTTTCGCGATCCTTGATCACTTCTTGTCTTTCTTGCATATGCCTCTTGAATAGGAAACATAACCCGATGAACCGGGTAGAAGCGAGAAAGATCGAGGTGGGGAAAATCATGAGCAACCCTTTTGAAAAGGCGAGTAAGAAGCATAGCATAGGGAAGGTTTGTTTTGGGCTTTGAAAGGGCATAATTGATTCGTCGAGCGATATAGAATGCCAAATTGTACTTGGTGGATGTAAAGATGCAACTCAACATATGCACCATACAAGCCGTGATATGATCTCGGTTTCCACCAAGACAAAATACATTCTCCCTAAGGATATTTGCCCATTGGACCATAAAATCCTTAAGGTCGCTAGAGAGCACTTCATATCGATTCACATTTCGTACATTTGAATGAAGGCTTCTCACAACGTTTCCATCACGCTCTTTCGAAATGATGTCAAGGATGAACTCTAGATCAATTTCGGTGAGGTCATTTGGAGGTTTATCGTAGAATTCCAAGAGAGCATCAAGTCTCCATTTATCCGTAAAACGACAAGTGCCTTCATATGGCACACCGAGAATTTCACCAAAGTTTTCGAGGGAGTATTGAATCAATTGATCATTCAACACGAAACGAATGAAAATTTCTCCATTGTATTCAAGCATGGAGTAGGTGCAAAAGAATTCAAGAAGGAATAAGGGGTAAATATCTTCTTCTATGTTGAGCAAGCAATCAAACCCCGAAAGCTCAAACATAGATTGGATATAGTCATAACCCGTTATTTCTTTGTCAACGACTCTACCCTCATGGAAACAACGAGTAGAAAGGGATGGAAAAGTGTTTTGAAGTTGGGGGGAAGCATAGGTTTGGGAAATGTTTGGCATGTATTGTCTAGTGTATTGATGATCCTTTTGAAATTGAGAAGGCATGATTCGTACCTAAATAAACATAAGACAATATTTTTCCAATCACTCATATGAAAAGCAAAATAAAAAAATAAAAAAATATGAGAATGTGTTATATCAATTTCTTGACAAACAAAGGACTGAATCCATATCATTCTCATGTTCACAATGTAGCTATTCCATTATTTACCAAGAACATATGAACTATGTTGGATCAACAATGGACTAGAACATTGGTTTTTTCAAAACAAGGTTTTTAGGTAAGCATTAACAATGTCATTACCTATTTGTTCATGGGTTCATCTCAAGTCCATCTTTTAACCAAAATCATTTAGCCAAAATTCGGATTTGTTATACAAGTGGGTTTTAGTGAAATCTTAATGAATATGAACCTAAGGAATCATAGTAAAATAACCATGTCAACCTACATTCCTATTAAGGTTTTAATTCAATTTTAATTTTAAAAATCCCCAATTATGAAAGGATGAACCCTAGAACAAAATAGATGAAATTGAAAGAAAATACTTACAATTAATTGATGTTAGATGAAGGATGAGTGAAACCCACAACTTGGAATCAATTAATTTGAGTGATTGAATGTTTTTGAAGCTTCAACAATGGTGGAAAACAAGAAAAACGTCGACTGTGTGTTTTTGGGAGAGAGAGATAGTGGTTTGAAAAAGAATAAAATAATCAAACTGGCGCTCTGACACACTTTACTGCCCGCGGTACCTTATCGATAAGGAACCACGGGTTTGAGCCGCCTAGATAAAGAACCGCCTACAGAGGCAGGTTTTTATCAATGAAAAACGCCAAATTTTAAAAACCAAGTTTTTCTAAGATACTTAAAAATATATCATGAACCTTTTAGAATAACATTGGATCATCATAACACTAGGCAATATGCTTTAATGAAGGATTACGAGTTGAATCAAGATCGAAAAGAACCGAAACGGACAAACGACTACTCGTAGCAAAATGGCAAAGTAGAGAGAAGTCAAGGGAAGTGAATCAAGACTAGGACCAATGCTCAAGGGATTAATGACAATCTTCAAATAGTGGTAACCAAGAGCTTGTGTCATATATAGTGGTTTAAGACGTGCCTTTCCGGCGAAACGTTAAACGGCTTTGGTAATGAATAAACACAAAGCAATTATTCATGTATAGACTAAGATCACTTTCAATAATAGTCTTAGTCTAAACCAAAATATGAGCAAGGTATTAATTCACTTTCTCTCCCACAAAGGGCCTACTAATCGTATGGGTGCAAACCATGGAAATCATGCTTGATACTTTAAGCTACTACTAACTCACTCTACATCACCATAGTGATTCAAGTATCCAAGCAATAAAGTTTTGAGAGGATAAAAGAAAAGAATCACAAACCACAAACAAATGTCAAGGCAAGGATGCCACGAACAAGCACACAGTCAAGTAATGAGCAAAAGAATGATCAAAGGGCGTGTGGAAGAACGAAAGCGTACCTTGGCCACAAAGAGCAATCCATCAAGGAATAAATGCTATGCCCAACAATGACTATGATGAGTACTAAGTCTTCAAGGACTAGTATCATTCCCAATCATCTTGGTATCATCATTCAAAGATGTTAAAGATCAATGAAGATGAGTCTTCTACAAGTGCAAGTAACTCAATCTACAACCAATTAAGTGATTGATCTTCATGAGTACCTACACAAAGCAAGATGCAAACTAGTAGATACATTTCAAGAGTATATCTAAAATGCATAAAGGCTACTAATCTTAAGTGGGATGCAATATTATCAATTAAAGGACCTATTTTTCAAAAACAAAATAGTTTTGACCAAAGAGAAACTTTAGTACAACTTGACCTTCTAATTTGAGGAGACAATGGATTGATCCAAGTTTCAAAGTACAATATACTTCAAAGATCTTGAGTGACCATCGCTCTGATACCAAATGTAGAAACTAGAAGGGGGGGGGGGGGGGTTGAATAGTTTCTCTTCGATTGGCAACCAAATTAAAATTACTTTCAATTTGGTTTGTATCAAAACTATCTTTTGCTTGAAGCTAAGTTGCATAATGATTAGGTTCATCTCAAATGCACTAGCAAAGATAATAGGTAAGTGTAATGATAATGAAATAAGTAAAGAGTAAGGAAGAAGACAATCTAGTGGGAAGACACCAAGATTTATAGTGGTTCGACAACGAGGCTCTATCCTCGTTTCTACTCCACTCCTCGAGTACACCTACTCGAGATTTCCACTACATCCACAAGCTCCCTTCTTGGCGGAGAAAACCTTACATCGTCGCTTACATTATTTTCCGACACTAAGCTAAATGTCGAGACCTAATTTTTAGCTAGGACCAATCTACACAACGTTGCCTACTTCACAATTTAACGACACAAGGCTAGATGTCGAGTTCTAATCTTAAGGTAGAACCAGTCTTCACGACGTTGCCTACTTCACCATTTTACGACATAAGGCTAGATGTCGAGTTCTAATCCAAAGCTAGAACCAATCTTTACGACTCTTCACTTTAAAGCTAAGTGAGAACTTCACACAACACAACTACTAATCACTTTCAAGTTTAGTGAGAACTCACAAGACACAACCACATCACTTTATAGTTTAGTGAGAACTACTAATCAAATCTATTACAACTCAACTAGACTTATCCAAGTACACACATGTAGCTTGGATTTACACAACACAAATCCAAGCAAACACATATGTAATGGATGTACACAATAAATCCAAGTATCCACAAATAACTTGGATGAACACAACTAGTCCAAGTATTCATAAATACAATGGATTGACCTAAAACAAAAAGGGTATCATGATGAATATGACTAGCTCATAGATTCATCTTTATCACAACACTAGTGAGTGAGTGATCTTCTTATTGGACAAGGTAAAGGAGGGGATCAAGAGGATAATCATATATAAACATCCTTAACACTTTAAGTGATCATTTACTAATGATTATGCTATAGAAAATAGAAAGGGGGCTGAGAAAAACGTCCAAGAGGCTTGTTGGAAAATAAGATTTGACCCACTATTTAAAGGAGACAAAGTATAATGGATATATAACGAATATCTGGGCGCGGTACCTTATCTAGCCTGGCGGTTCCATATCGCTAAGGAACCGCCTAGCTACTTAAGGTACCGCCCCTAGAGTACGCTCTGTTTTTTGTCTTTTAGTGGGGTAGGAATATCTGAGGTATTTGAAGCCTTCAAAGGATATTCTAATAGCATATGGAATATGCTATTTTCAAATTTTCATTTTCCATTTTAATAAAACATTTTCTAAAAACGAAAGTTTATTAAAAAGTCTTTTGTCATATTAACAAAAGTGAGTTTTAAGGATAATCATTTTGATAATCACTAATTATGATTAAGAAAGGTTAGTGATATGATTATTACCTTGATGATAGTGTTAGTTAAATAATTCGTTTTGTGTTTTACACTAAATGTGTTGTATAGTTTATTGTGATCAAAACTAAGAAAGATTAGTTAACACTAATAATGTTTTTAGGCATTACTTGCATTAACATGGTATGTTTAAAC
This sequence comes from Glebionis coronaria, assembly GCA_025667525.1. Taxonomy (NCBI): domain Eukaryota; kingdom Viridiplantae; phylum Streptophyta; class Magnoliopsida; order Asterales; family Asteraceae; genus Glebionis; species Glebionis coronaria. The sequence goes on from CM046877.1 coordinate 490,304,324, forward strand.
AAACCGAGTATGTTAGTGAAATCCATTAGATGGCTCACATCAGTCTGATGGATCTCTTTTTTCTTATTCTCATTTACATATTGGTTCTATCCGCAACCTCCTTGGCTGCTTTTTGTGAAGCAATATCATTGCAATCGGCCATGAATCATCCCGACGATAATATATCAACAAACTCATTAACCCCTTTCCAAAAGAGAATCAATCCCACTTGTAGTTGAATCCACCCTATGGCCGATTGGACAGAATCCACTTTCTTAATTTCTTCTATCTTTTTAGTCACTTGCTCTACTGTAAGTAAATAATTATGTCTAATGTTTGTTTCTGTTGATTTAATAAGTTAAAAATGTTGTAACTTCTATTCTGTTTTGTGTGGTTTTGTTGATTTGTTTCTTACATCCAATTGTACTTAATCAAACCATAAAGAATTATCTTTTTTGGTCACATGGCTAGACGTGGCCATTGTTTGCTAATTTTTTTCATTAGTATTGTAAGTTCATTATATGCCTGGTCAAATCAGTAGGCAATTTTAATGTGTGATGTTGTCTGACAGTTCGAACAAGATTTGAAAGGTGGGAACATGTTCTATTGATTTCGGCTTCAGTATTATTAGAGAGACTAATAAAGGTATGTTATATTTTTTGGTTGTGAAACGAGGAAAATATGTGGATGTGCATTCTCAGTTAACCATATAGGTTCGTCCCTTCCTTTTAGGACATAGTGCCGCATAGAGGTGTTCAGATGGGCAGATAATGGGTCAATGGGTCATCTGTAAAACAGTCCAAAGAATCCTGTAACATGAGACACATGCTTGATTTGGTGGTACTTTTCCTCCTTGGAAGCAGAGATGTGCATGAAGATGCGTATCTTTGTAACCCATCTTTAAGGTTTTTCATCAAGAGAAACAAGGGGTCTATGATTGAGTCTTCTTCTACAGTCGATTTGGGTCCTTGTATACAAATCAACACTGGCTGAGACCAAAGTATCTCTCCAAGTCTACCCCTGAAAGTTCCAGGGACTTGACTTTATATGATCGTGAAGTTGCAGAAAGCTTGCAGGTACGAATCTTGCTAAATTTGGGATTTTGAAAGCATGCAACCAACTACCACCTATTATTGTTTATTTACATGAAGTTAAATAGGTTGATTGGCACTTAATCATCCCTCTGTCCCATTTGTATTCTCTGTAGTTAGGTTCCTGAGAAGAATGTAAAAGCATTGACATGGTCAATGCTTTGAGCACATAACAATAGCAAAAAATTGAGTGTGGGCTATGGAATAGGTTAGTTGTTTTTCTGCACATTATGCACTCAATTCTCATTAACTAATGATTTCAGAAACGACCCATCATTGCACTCTACTTGTTTTGTGTGCTCTTTTTTTTAATAATCTAAGAATCCATTAATCACTACACTCTTATGAACATTACCGTTACCATGTTTAACGTGTCTATTCATACTTAATCGGTCATGTACATGTAATCATGATTTACCATGTATATGAAGATGCAATAGTACCCGGGCCACTGCGTCAAACTCTAAAGATGAAGAACCATTAATATTTATGTTGATTTTGTTGGTACCTACTTAAATCAGCTCTGCTCCACCCCACTTGAATGAGTAGAAATGAACCCAAGGTATATATCAGGAGCTGAATATGCAGCTGAGTAAATTGGTATGCTATCTGTTGTTATTCGCATTTAAGTTACTATTTTCAAGTTCTTATTGAGCTATATGTCTCTTTGTAGACATAAGTGTAAAGATGAAGATAAATTTTGCATTATATTGGCGACTGCATTTATGGCTTCTGTAAATGTTGTGCCTCCTATTTTTGTAGAAGAGAACCTAGCGGAACTATACATGTTGCTGGAAGGTTACCCAAAGAACTAAACGAAATGTAAATTAGGGATGACATGGTAGTTAGCATCATCTTCATATAAATATCCCTTTCTTATCGTGATTATGTTGACTTTAGTCTAACTTTTAATTAATTACTGTTTGGAAATGGAGCCCGTAGTAGATGATGGCAATGTGAGATATCTTTTTGTTGACTTATATTCTATAATTTGGGCTTTTAATAATTTGTTATCAAGGAGCTGTTGTTGCAGTGGCAACGACGACAGCTGGTCCATCTATTGTTATGAATATCCTGGCCGAATAAACTCTACTGTACGTATTTTCAAATGTATTAATTAATACCGATTCACCCAAATGTTTATGCTCATTTTAGTTCCGTTAGACATGTAGTAGCAAGTGTTAACAAGTAGTCGGAAAATAGTAAGGTTTGTTAAAGTCCTCAAAATGGGTGCATTCATTCAATGACATCGACAGTTGCCAGACCGGCTGTTGGCAGATATGACGTGCCTCAAAACATTCATACATATCTTCAACCACGGTATTATTGACTCAGTAAGATACTTGTGCTAATTTTATTGTTTTGGACATGCGGTTGCAGATGTTAACGAGGATAAGGAAAATAGTACAATTGCACAACGTTTTCAAAACAGACACATTCGCTTAACTCCCGACGGTAATGTACCAATTAGCCCGGTCAGTTGATACTTGATGACCGAATATTATCCATGATTCCCATTATTCTAACAATGGGTTACTTACGGTTATAGCCAAAATCTCAAAACCGTTTGTAGGGTACTTTGCTCCTTTATGTTTTTTTGTTAGTAGCTTAAATATATACTTGTCATACTTATATTATTTTTGCGTCTTGACAGATCTTCATTGGTATTAGTAGACTAAAACTTCTGCTGTTTGTGCTAAACATCATGGAGAGCAATAAGAAACAACTCAGGAAAGACTTAACTTGATTACGAGCTTACAACTAAATAAGCAAGGTTTTCCCGCAAAGTAAGTGCATCGTGATTTACTATTTTATTCTCAAATAGCTTTAAAAGAAACATGTCAAATGGTTCAAGGAACTGGTCAGCTGCTCTTATTTGTCCACAATTCTTGGTGTTTTCTACCAACCTTAATGCACCTTTAGTAGCCCTAGTTGAAGAGTAAGTTGAACCAGTTTTTGACCCGACTGCATTTACATTTTAGGAGTTTCTTCTTTGTTCTATCGAATTACTCACCATAGAAATAATTATTTGTTGGATATGGCAGAAGGTGGTGTAATCAGATGGTGACAAGAGGTATGCACTCAGATGAGCCAAGTCTGCATAGACCTGAAACACGCATTGAGGTCCATGGGCTTTGGAATAGGCAATTATCATACTTTCATGGTAAAAGTGTCATAGAGGTTTGTCCACAATCTAAAACCTTGATCAGGTTTGAAGTCGTTTAATTAGCAGTGTTTGACATTGAGTTTTCAGGTTGATTATTTTATCATTTTTTCGGATTGCGTTTAAAAGTGAAGAGTTTCTGACATGAGGTACAAACATTTGTGGATACAAATTGCTAATACATGAGATAAAGGAAAAGGATTCGACACCCAACACTTACTTACCCATACTGATTTCTAACTAGAAATGTATCTGGTACGAGTATCTAATGAGTAACCTTTAAATTTGGAACCAATACTACATAATAAATACAACAGTGAGTTGTAGAAATCATCCCATGCCGATATATAATTTTTTATGTTTAAATAATGGTATCTAGCTTGAACACTTTAAGCCCCAACGTTTCTTGCAACAAGTGCTTTAAAATGGAATGGCACTCTAATAAAAGTAGTGTCAAAATGTATACTCCCCAACCAGGACAAAAAGCCTTAATGGTTTAATCTCAACCAGGAGCATCTTGACCCGTACAAAAGTCACTATATCTGAATCAAACCCATCTTGAACCTTTACCTAACACACCCGTATGCCTGTCTTTTACCTGTATGTATATGTACATAGATTGTAGTGACTGCATCTGCTGAGAATTATAATGATGTTGCTGCAGAAGTCTCTCGTTTTGTGAATATCTTGCATGGTAAGTTTCCATTGTTTTGATATATTTACCATAATTATCTTTGCGTAACTTTGCATGATTTCCTATACATTTAGAATTTGGAAATTCTAATAGGCTTGGCAGGTTGGGGTCAGTCGAGGCATAAACTGTAGAAAATTGTTTGATCCAAGTAACGCACAGATTCAAGGTTTGTGATATTCTTTAATCCTGCACAACTTTAATTGTGATATTCTTTAATCTTGCACAGTTTTAATTCAGCTGTTGATTCTTACTTTTTACGCTATGTTTAGTACAACCAATTCTCCAGATTAAATCGATATTCGTAACTAGGACCAGCGTTGCCAGCATTGTAGTTGTCTATTTTGGTTTGGAGAACGCTTGAAAGGAAATTCATATACAATTTATATGCAACAGGCACGTCCTCCACCCAACATTCTTCAACAGTTGTTTGCAAATAAGCATTTTATGGACCATTTTCGCGCTTACAATCAAATGTTTGCCATGACGTCCTTCGGAGCTAATATCGATCACTCAGTTAACAAAGGTAGTGGACCTTATGTCTTTAAAGCTTCGGGTCAGATCTACCACCAAATTGGATCTTTGTGTCCAGAAGAAGGTCAGCACCTGCGTTTCTTACAATTGTACATTTATTATACTGAACATGAAGTTGCTAACAGGACGAGACTCTTTGGAGGATTAGAGGACATTGGGCTTGACCCTACCATTGCACAACAGTTGATTGAGATTCATAATGAACATAGTGAATTGGCACAACTGTTTAGAACCGCGCGTGATAAGTGCATGGAAAATGACGTTCCTAACTTCAAGATTAAGCTGTATAACATGGGTAGTTGTGTGGTTATGAACTTCCTTGATCCAACTGTGTTGGTGGTATAGTATTTGAAGCGGGCCCTAGAAGTAAAACTGACTACGATGTTATTATTAAGTATAGGGGTGATCAACCTAAGAGAATTAGTAAGCTTCATCAGTCATATATGTCACTGCAATTTCCACTTCTGTTTATCTACGGTCAGCCATGCTTCTATCCTGAGCTCATATTAAAACCACGTGACGGCAGGGGTAAAGGGGAAAAAAGTATCGATGAATAGGTTTTTACAGATATCAACTCCACCTACGTGCAAACGACTATGGTTTAGAGTCGTATATGTTGACTACTATTGTGTGTATTATCTATGTTATAATAATGAAAAACATGCTCTCTAAAACTACTGACATTTGTTATACGTCTTAAAAAAGACTTGCTTTACCACTCAACTTTAATATATGGTCTTTTAGCACTCAACTTTAAACGTACACAAACTTTGACTATCAGGCTGGAGTATGAGGAAAAGCGGGACATGGGAGTGCGGTACCGGACTTATGCCAGCTTGCTACAATTCAACAAACGACATAAGTATGGTATATCGATTCCTTCGTGTAGTTTATGATAATAATTCTGAAATCATTTTGTCTTTGCTATTGAGGGAATAGAGCTCCGTCCTACTTTTTAACACATTTAGGTGTCAAGATACCAAACTCATTTGTTTAATTATGCAAATGGATTTGCTAATGTTGCACTATCTACATGGTGTTCATTATGAAGAAATGTTAGTGTATCCTTTACTGTGTAGAAACTGTGCGTACTTGAGTACTCTAATATGATATATATATGAAATTTTACATAGGTTTTGTTTTTATGTACAAAACACGTAATAGAAACTATACAAGTATACCTGGTCAACTATTGGACAAAATGGAGATAACAAAGCATGTGCTTGACTCGGAAATAATGTATGCGGGTCGCTGAACATATATGGCAACTTAATACCCCAATTAGCTCACATGGTTAATATGTTTAGTATTGATATTTGGAAAGGTATTGCAGGCCTTTGAACCAGTTGGGAAGCAAGGCCTTAAAGCTATTGGAAGGGTAACTTTGGCCAGGTGCTTACATCACTTACTTCATATATCTTTCATCTTTCTTTGTCCCCGAAGAATGTTACATCACTAATTTTTACACAAACTATTGATGGTAGTACAAGCCATTACAGATGGAAAACATTCAATAATTAGAAGATTAGATGCATGTGCTTGTGTTGGCATGACTTTAACTTTTTTTCTCTGTTTTGTGCTAGCTGAGATATAACCAACACTAGGATGAGCGCTAACGTTGAACCAGACTCTCAATGACTGTGATTTAAGTTTATATGTTACTTTTTATATCTTATTAATGTTGATTTACAGCTTTTAAATTCCCTGAGTTTTACACCTTTTAGATGCTAATTTTTACACAATCTATATGTGGTTTAGAAATCAAAGAAAGGCAGGGATGTCTGCATACAGAATTTAGAACTTGGTATTTGGATAGCAAATATTTCAAAGCTTTTATATGCTGTTTTTAATAGCTTTTATATGTTGTTTGATTCAGCTACATTTCTATTAAGATACCTCATTGATTGTCCAGATCTTGGAGTGTTTAACGACAAACATTGTTGCAAGCTGGGATGTTTCTACAAAGGCCGCTTCCAAGGTTCAAAGATATCAAACCTTACCTAACAACCTGTTATCTCGAGTATAAAGGACATAAGGATCCAGTTGCATCTGTTTTTATTGATCCTACTGGTCAGCCTATTGCTTATGGTAATTTTTCTAAAACTTCTATTTTGTGGATAATTTCTATGACACTTATAATAATTAAGTTTTAGAATATGAAAAAGATATTGGTTCTGAAAGGTCAGTTTGTGTGTGTTATTTATCAGCTTAACGGTATAAATTTGAATAAAATTTTTGATACCTGATAAATAATTGTGTTTTTAGTAACTCACGCATTTAATTCAGAAATAAAATAGGCTGAATGTAACCTAATAAAAAGTTATAAACAGGAGCAAGCATGACATGTTGAAACTTGGAAGGAGGGAATAGATGGGTTGTGTTGGCGTGTGGGTAGCAGTTTGAAACGTGCTTGGTGAGAATGCATAAAATAATGAGTGTGAGTTAGAATTGGCATGCTGGAAGTGTTTTAAGCACGCTTTATTATACACATATATGGTCTGGCTGACTGAAAATATTGCAGGTAACCGTGTTATCTCAATGAAAATACTTTTAGTATCTATATTATCGACTTTGTAGTTTTTATATCTAATAAATTCGACTTTTTTTTGTATTCAGATTCTGAAGATTTTGGATGAGGACGACATGTGAACATACTTGGAGTGGTGGTTTTGGTCATGCATAGGATTAACTATGCATCGTTACATAATGTTGTTCCAACTGCATAGTTTTCCTTTATGTAACACTGGGGTATCGTGTTTGTGCTTATTGGTTAAAAATTGGTCATTGATGTCTAGAAATGTATGGGGGAAACTATAATTTACATCAGTATATATTACAGATATTGAAGACATACGGGGAACGGTTTGTTAATGATCTTTTGAACAAGAAACGATTGGTCATGTTTTTGATTTTGGATTTGGATAAAGATCCTGGGAATTTAGTAGAAGTGCTTCCTGTAAGTACACTCCCATCTACTTAGTATATATGTTTATATATGGCACCAATTTCCACCAATTCACATTCAATTAAATGTATGACATACTCCAAAATGACTGAGCTTTAGGGATTCAAGGAAGCACATCTACAAAGCCAGTAACAAGATAACACACAGTTGTGTTTGTCATATCTAGAAATCGTTAAGAACAACTAAAGATCCAGAAATTGACAGAAACAAAAAGGACTGGAATCTAACACAAACCCACCTTTAGGTTATTAAGCAATCTACTCCATGTGACTACATGTCTTCTTTGTGTCATCCTGCCAGCTGATGACATTGTGCAATACGTAACGGAGTTGCTTATTATAACCAAATGATTAACTATTTTGGAAAGGTATTATTGGTTCATACTCATTTATCCATTGAAATCTTTCTCTCTATTTGCTTATTAGCAAAACTGAAAACAGGTACTCCACACTAGTGCCAGTGACACAGAGTTGTCGGGCGTGCCTAAAAGTCTTGGAGATTGTAAGTAGGCTTATTGTTTGAATGTATTTGGATTGTCGTAATCTGATTGTAGTTAATTAAAAATTACTTTTGACAAAATCAAGCTAAACAACAATGTTTATGTAATTAGCTGGAAAAATCCTAAGGTGATTTTGGCAATTAAGTGGCCTAATTGCTGGCTTCCATTATGGACATCAAGGGTGAGAATTTTCAGAGTGATATGGTACCGTGCGAAGTCACGTCATAAGTACTGCAATCTATAAGTAAACCAAATAAAACGCATTTTCTAAACACTATGCAAGTACGCAAAACCTGCACTTGCAAACGCAAGTAAGCATATGGCAACAACGCCGTTGCGTGTTCGTGACATGTAAAATAAAATCTGTGAACTAACCAAAAATGTTGTGAATAGCATGCCCATTCAAGTGTCTTGATATGTAGTAGACAAGTTCTTTTCTCTAACAAAATGAACACATACGTTGAGAGGGTATATGACCTCGCTTATAGTTCAACTCACTTAGTCAAAATACCACCCTTCTGTACAAGATGATCATGCTTGACCATGCAAATATGGCTTCATCAAACTTTGTGAAGGCAAAAGGCAATGGTCCTTGGGTCATAACTATATATTTATGTCCATGGAAGGCCATAAAAAAATGATCAGGTAGTGCAAGTTACCCTTTAGATCGATTATGCTAATATTGTAACTATATATTATAAGCAACTTGTTACTTAACACGCCTCTAAATATTAAGGTTTGTGTTTATTGTGATCTTTAATCGAATATGCACTACTGTACATAGTTAACTGAACATGCTGCTTCTTTACATTTATTTTTTACCTTCATTCTTTTTACAAACATATTAGAGTTCTCAATCTGTGTTTTTTATTCAAGCATTTGTTTTGCAAATTATGATTTCTTTTAAGCGAGTAATAACTTATAAAGTGATTCATATCGGTGCACACCTAAATCAATGCATAATGTTTAATGGACTACATTGACCCATTACTTTTTTATACATGGTCACTATAACTTGATGGATAGGTTCTTACGGAGGATAAGTGACAATTAAACGGGTCACGTGGATCAAATGCATACATGATACCTTTTAAGCTAAAAAACTGAATGAGTGTATCCTCGTGCGTTGCGGCGAGGTTGATTTGTAGCCCACGCATGTATTTTCTTGATTGAGCGCTTTTATTAACCATGATTTCCGACCTTTTGGCCAAGTAATTCATGAGGGGCGAATATTTTTTCACTTATTTTGTTAACGGAATATTCGATATTTTTAAGAATTTAACCTCTTTCGGATTAATTGTTGTTATTGTCTTTAGAAGATGGAACTACTATTTATGTGATTTCAATTTATTGTGACGGTCTTACAACGTATATGTACTTTTGATTTTGTTGATCTTATAGACACATAGGAAATGAGACTTGGCTTGGCTTTTGATTTAGCTTTTGTAAAAGTGAGTCTTAGGATTGGATTCTATAAACGTTTGGTGCAAAATTCCGTAAAATTTGTTCACAACTTCTTTCATAACAAGTTTTTATAGACATACATATCGTGACTCTAAAGTTATAAAATATTACTATAAAACTTTTAAAATCATTGATATTTCACTTTTATAATTTTTGTTGTGTCTGGTTGGTTAAAAAAAAAATGAAAATAATACTCGCACCGTATATTCGTAACATAAAAGATTGTAAGCCTAAGAAATCAAAATAGATTTTTACAGTTTTTGTCGGTGGCAAAGTTGTCTATTTTGATAAACATGAGCATTTTTGATACTTTTGCAAAAAAGATGTGACACTATTTGCTCATTCATTATTATTGATGGGCTAAAAAAGCGCACATGTAACACACTAAATGGGTTTAATAGGCGTATGTAAAAAATAGTAATTAAGCTATTCGGCGAATGTTTTAAACTTAATTCTTTATCCCCGACTTTAAAACAAGTATTATTATTATTATTATTTGTTTCTATGTTTTTTCTCCGTTTTAGCTTGCGCCCGTTTAGCCCGCCCGTTTTGCCCGCGCCATTTTACACGCCCCCATTTAGCTTGCCCCCTGTTTAGTCCGCCACCCGTTTTGCCCGTCGCCCGTGCCCACCCGCCCATTTTGCCGCCTCTAAGCCAACCCGGAATTTTTTTGTTGCCTTGCATGATGCCTCTTAAGGGGTGTTTGGAATTGCTTATTTAAAACAGATTATTTTTTTTTGAAAATGAATAATCAAATAATCATCATTTTGAAAACGTCATTCTGGAAAATAGTGTTTAGATTTGATTATCCCGTTTGAGATCGCAATAATCAGATAATCAGTTTTTTGAGTGGTTGGTAAATTTGATTATTTGATAAGTAAAATGCATAAAATAAACTTAATTTTTTCAAAACTCCATTTTGGAAGCTTACTTTTTCAAAACTCTATTTTGAAAATGAAATAAGTATCTCCCGACTTACTTTTTAAAAAATCCATTTTGGAAGCTTTTAAATACAAATAATCATGTTTCTCCTTTTATTATCCAGACACTCATTTTAACTTATTTCCATTTTTTTTGGTAACCGTGATTTTCGACTCACTGGTCGACTAATCCACGGGGTTTGAGCCCACCACCACACAGACTCAAACCAGGTAAATCCCTCCGTTTTCAGGAGGTTGGCATGGCCACTTCAAGGTTGTTTTCACCTAGCAGGAATTGAACTTGAGACCTCACTAATTTTAGAGTGATAGCCACAAACCCCTTTGCCACTAGACCACCCTTGAGTGGTTAGCTTTTTTCAATTTTTAAAATGAAATAAGCAGATAATCTGTTTGGAAACGCAATCTCAAATGCCCACTTAATATATAGAATAATGACCCAAAAATCGACCAAAATTTATTGCCCCAACAAACTAAATCGTTTTTATGAGAAATTTGAATTATGATTTTACTAAAAGGTTTTTTAGTCATAATAAATGCATACATTACTTCTTTGAAATTTAGATGAAAAAAGTTGTTACTAGGTTAACTTGTACCGGCCGGATAGACATATTAAGTGATTAAACTATGTACCCGACCTGGCCATATACAATTGCGATGGACGTACGAATCTAAAAGATGTCAAATTTTGGTTAATGATGAGCCAAGGCCACACATTAAGCTTGTTTAAAAAAAGTTTGACAGAACGATCCCATCAGTTGGATGAGCAAAGTCCAGAAAGAAAAAAGTCAGAACCAAGAGAGTAAACAAACTCTCTTTACACAAACACGACAATTATTCTAACTGACTACTACAAAATTGTGTAAAAAATAATGAACCAACCTCGTCGTCGGATGCGTTACACCACTACACGACGGTTGATACTCCACCGTTAATCACAAACCTGTTTATTCTTATATGTAAAACGATTAACATGGGACAAAATCCATCAATTGGGTGTGTCAATCCCGAATACAATCAAAGGTTACTTTCGTTGTAACAAAAACATTTAAATCACATACAAGCCTATATGCTCAATTGTCAACTATTGTTTAAAAAAAATCACCAACGAACAACCCCCCCCCCCCCCCCCCCCCAAAAAAAAAATCTGATGGTTGGGCCAAAGGTTAAAAATATTAAATATTCCTTTTAACAAAAAAAACAGTACTCTAACGAACGTATTTTTATAAAAAATTTACAAAACGCACCCGCATTGGGCGGGTTACACCACTGTAATATATATATACTAGCGTCGTAACCCGCCCAACGGGCGGGGTCGTTTTTTTCTTGTTCCGGAAGGTTTATTGTTGGGACGTTTTTAGTTTATTGTTTTTAAGAAAAAATTTAATATAATTTAGTTATAGTTTATGCTTAAGTAACATTAAATTTATGTTATTTTTTCCCATAAAGTCCATTTGTACATACGTAATGCTCATCACTTTAAATATTTATTGGTAGTAGATGGGTGAAAGTTAACTTATCCATATCTTATATCCGTGCTTGATAATATTTATGCACTGTTGTTGAAGATGAGGAAGTTTTTGTTTATGAGGTTGTCTCTTGTGTAGGCTAGGTAAGAACTACAAATCTATTCCAAAAATGGGTGTGTGTGTGTGTGTTATAAGACAAAATAGATTTAGGTCAATGAGAATCATGTTTTAGTACACGTTAAAATGGAACGGGTTGGTCCAACCTTAAACGCATTGTGATTTTGTTTTTTTAGTTATTAAATTATAAGTAGTTGACGTATAGGAAATTATATATATTTATGTTTTATCACATATGATTTTATTACATAATTTATATGATTTAACACTAATGTTACATGTGATTTTATTATAATATTTATATTAGTGTTTAATTACATGTGATTTGTCATGTAAGTTTAAACGACGAAAAAAACGATAAACGTAAAAAAAACATGAATAAAAACTCATAAAAAAAGTTTAATGAAATAGAATATAATTAAAAGTTAGTCGTGACAGTATAATTTGTTTTGTTAGACGGTTCAAACTGAATTTTGATTACGTAAGTTAGTTCAGCAATTTTAATACTACAAAAAGACATCCTAAATTCCACAATTATAAGATATAGGGTTTAAGGTTTTAAATAGTCATGCATTTTTTCAAATATATCTATATGGTACGTGTGTCAAAAGAATTATTCAGATAGTATCTAAACTTACCTTTTTTGCCAATATGATCAAATTTATACCTGCTAAACCGGAAATTTTTTGTAAAATTTGATGTTGTGTCATTTTTTTGTCTTTTGCAAAGTGACATCGTTAGTCCCATCCAATGTATGTTTTCATCGTTAGTTCTTTTTTTTTTGAAAATATTTTTTCTTTCATAGAATCTTTCTTTTTCAAAAAATAACTTTTTGAAAAATATTCTTTTGGAGAAAAAATTATTAATTTTTTTGTTTTAAAAAAAATCTGAAAAATTAAATTATTTTTTTTTCGAAATTATATTTCTTTTTTGAATTTTTTTTTTGAAAAATAAGTTTTTTTTCAAAAAATACTTTTCCAAAACAATATTTTCGAAACTTCTTTTAAAGAAAAAGTTTATAAATTTTAAGATTTTTGGAGGACAAAAATTCGAAAACTAAAAAATTCACAAAAAGAATCTATATAAGAAAAAATGTTTTTAATATAAACATTTATTAAATTTAATATTCTTTTTGTTTTGATTTTTTTTAAATCAAATATTTGTTTTCAAAATATGTTAAAAGACATTTATTTTTCGAAATTATCTTTTCCGGAGAAAAATATTTTCAAAATGGACTAACGTCGCAAACATGTTAATATGGTCGTTTGTAAAAGGACTAACGTTGCAAATTTCACATGTTATGTTACAGGTTAATAGGTAAAAAAATGTTTGCATGTACCATATTAACAGGTAAAGTCAAAATTGAGGTATCATCTAAATAATTTTTTTGATTACACGTAATACATGGATATATTTAAATAAGCACATAACTATTTAAAGCCTTAAATCCTACTAAGATAGTCAAAGCTGTGAAACCTGGGGGTGAAGTCAACAAATACATGCGACTTATTTTATGTATAAAGTTGAGCACATTCTTTCTTTGGCAAGTCATAAGGATAAAACCCCCTTATAAAGACCACCATCTTTTTGCTGTCATACAACTCTCGTCACTTTTTGCATTCTCAAAACTATTGTATTACATATTTTAGCTTTAAATTATAAATTTATAAAATGTGATTTTCATCCATGCCTTTTCTTAAAAAGTATTTCGCCCCCTTCCAAACTAACAGGGTTTTCTTTTTCCACAATATTTTCCCTTAGCGACTATGATTTAACAATGCAAGAATCTATGCAAAACACGGTCACTGTTATTTTTAGCATAAAATTTTAAACTATAAAGCACCAAAAAGAAACATACACAACACGGATAATTTGTCATCTATTCACGTCGGTGATCATGGAATATATGATGGGTCTTAGTTATCTAGTGATATACAAAAATTCGAATCATAAGATTTAAGCATAAGAGGTAACCCTTGATAACTGGTGCCACGTATAATTTTATGCCTTTATCTTCCACCTTAATGAGCTATCTGAATCTATCTACATTTCTCATGTCACGGTGACCTGTGGCTTAATGGCTTTATTTGAGCAAATCGAGCAGGTTGGAATAACGGGTTAATACAACTTCAAATAAAGCATGCAGTTCTTGAACATTCAACACTATATCATGTATACAATTGGCTTTGTTATAAAATCTGTTATTATCAGCACTTTCATCAATTTGATCTAAGTTAGCTACCTAAAGGGCTGTTGGGTTAGATCATTATAAATGTAAAATTCAAAGGGATATTGTGGAAAACTATTTTCTAGCTTGTATTAACTTACCAAAACCCTCTTAATAAGTATTTGGGAAATGTGAAAGGAAATAAACAATCTAATATTAGGCTTTGTAACAGGATATTATATCAGACATAAATAAAAATCTTAACAATGATAAAAACCTTCTTGAATGACAATCCAATACTAAGCCTCAAGTATCTTCCCTATTTTCACTTAACCAAGGTGACAATTTTTACCAGTTTTTTATGGAAGGGTCAATTTGAGTTTTTATCATCTCAAATGGGTAAAATTAAAAAAACTAAAAGGAAAACATGGCATATGGTTCACACAAGTTAAAAGTTACAAAAACATTTTTTCTCTGCATACGTGTGGGTTGGATCAACTACTTTGCTGATTCAGTGATTTTACACTAACAACGCGGTTCACTTGACCACTTTTCATCGAGTTCAAAACATTCGAGGTGGACTTAATGGGAAGCTACAGATCTCTACACACACTATCTCAAAGATTCAATGCAAAATCCTTGGAATTTGATGTGGTAAATTCTTTTCCTTACATGTAAAAATGATAGGAAAGCTTTTTATTGAACTATAAACTTCTCGTGAGGAATTGTCTGGTAACCAACTCTCAAATGACCAAATCAACTCTCTTCAACAGACCGACCTCTACTCTTGTATCTTGTACGTGAAATGTAGTTAAGTAGCAGGTTCTGAACTACCAAACCTACCATAGAACTTTCCTGCATATATGAAGATCAGAAGATGATATTTGTTGAATAAACGAACAAAGCAGACAATCACATTATTAGTGTACCTCACGCATTGCTGCATCAAAGAAGGGTGAATATCATTTGGTCCATGTTTGAAGCCAGAGAAATAGAATTGAAAACTAACATCATTCGATCTATAGGAAGTGAACTGGTGATGGAGAAATCAGAAGGTAGTGAGTGGCCAAATCGAAGATATAAAAACAAATAGAGCTGAGAGAGATGTGGTCACAATACCAAAAGTAGTTTATCAATATCATTGACCAAACTATCTACTACATATTCGACGTAATCATAAATGACGCATATAGGAGCCTATGCACGTTTGTTCTCATCACTCAACTTATGCAAGTTAATATCAGATGCTCTGGGAGGGAATGCGTTATGTGCATAGTTTCTTTGCAGACAAAGTATACTATAGCGCTCAAATCTTTGATGAGTGACGAACATCTCTAGCAGCAAATACTCCATCCACAGAAGTCTTGGCAGATCCATCTTCGACCAAAATGTATCCTGCGTATCTAAATAAACTTATCTTCCAACAGTTGTCTGTTTAGGGTGTACCAATTCCATGAAATAATCCTTTAGCCTCTGATTCCTTTCCGGTATCATAGCAGTACTAATGATTAGCTATAGGGATCCTAAACGACCCCTATATACACAGTTTCACCAAAAAAATTAATAGTCAATTTGACTTGAAATGTCGAACTTCTGTACGGAATAGATTAGCAAGTTTAAAGGAAAATAAGTTTTAGGATTGTAAGTTACAATTTATTTACGACTTCCTATTTCACATAGTAAATGTCTATGAAATTAAAACAAGACTAAGGAGTCTTGTTGGGTCGCCTTAAAAGCATTGGTGGGTAAATGCAATTGACATGTCCTATTGCATATTTTATAAGTCGCCAGCCCTATACATAATAGGCTTAACCACTCGACTTTAAGAAGAGTTTAACAACAGCCGTAGCCGAACACACTCTGTAAAGCTGGACTTTTACAGAAAAATGTTGCACGGGCACACCTTAATACTACTGTACTACTCTTTTATCACTTGCATTAAGTCTGTACTACTCTTTTAACATCTTCTAAATCAAAATAGACAATGAGAAGGAAAATAAAATATGTGATTCCTATTGTCCAGGTACTACAACTATTGTAAGGTTCAGCTTATTTGACGAGTTTGGTGTTTTTTATTCATGTTTGTAGTTGATACTTGATTATTAGCTCAGCAAATATGTTTTTTTTGGTTCTAGTCAAATAATGGGTTAGAAATGGCACGACTACTACCTAATCATGTTTGAACAATCAATGTACGACATAAAGAATAAGTGTTGCACCTATTGGCACCGATTATGTACACTCCCTTGCGTTTAATGGCACAATCCAGCTCTATCGGTGACTACACATATAACTCCAACCACTACTGCTTTGGAAAACTTACTTATCATGTTTTTAAACACGCCATTCGTGGCGAGGTGATTTCCAATAGAACGGGCCTTTGCCGCAAAGAATCAAAACAACTGAGAATAAAAGAAAAAAATGTTATGTATTATAACCCATGAAACAAATTGATTAAAATGAAAGCATGAGTGTGTTCACTCTATCTTAAATTTATAAACACAAATCGATCGTGGTGGCCTAAAGCTACCTCTCCAGGAACTTCCTCTGACTTGGACTGCAAAACCAATGTGCAATACATCCTGCACATATAACATGTGTTATTAAGAAAAAGTGTATCATTATCACTAAACACAAATATAATAAGAACCAAATCAATCTATTAAACTTTTTATTAGCCACAACAGATTGAAACCTTAACAGAGCAAAAGTATTAAATTAAAAACTGACCATATAAGATGCAATGGTGATAGAATCAAGTATAAGTGTTGCGGTTGTTGTGGGACAAAAATAGATAAGATAATAAAACACATGTGATGTTGGGCTACTTAGATGTTACACATCCTTCTTATCTCAAACTGGCAATTTCAAGCATTTACTAATGGGTCGGTTTGGTTGTGCTTTATCTCAAATGGCTATAAAGGATGAAATATTAGACATGTCAAAAGTTATTCGAGGTGTACACTTATACTTATAAACAGCCTCAAAATAGTTCTATTTGCAGATGTGGATTATCATAGCTAAAATATTGTTATTGTAATGAATTCATCAAATTGTTTATAAACAAAAAATGTTAAAACAGCCATCGCAAAGCAGCTTAAGCCCGAGCCTACTACTTCGACCTTCCTAGAAACAGACTCACCTCAGGCCAAACCCAATTTGGCTCGTTCTATAATGGTCAATTGATATTAAATTAAGATTTTCAACAAATTTAGTTGGAGTGTTAAAGCTTTCAAGAAACAAAGTTTAGGAGGTAAGTCGATTGAATCGCTAAGGTATTCTAGATCATTGAATGGAATTTACCTAAGTTAAGCTAAACTGGCAACATCAACCATCTCAAAAGCTTGCAATTTCTTGAAGTTCAACTATGGCTTAACCCACATCGACTTCATAAGTTTTCTTCTCAACCCCATGATGTGCTGCTAGTTTGATAAAGTGTAGAGTCCCTACTACCACCTATACCTTTATGCCTATTACCCTCTTGAACTCCAAATGTGAATTCTGCACCCATAAAAAGGTTAGTAAATGTTTTATTAGTTTAACTCCATAATGTCAAAAGAGAGCAAAATCATTTATAGAAAACTAAAATTTGTTTATTTTCAAAATCTGTATATCAAGAAAATGATGAAGATTTTGTTTATCTGTATTAAGCTACTTCTAAGCTATTATTCTATAGATGAAAAAGATAAACCATATAAATCCGATGTAAAAAAACTTCTAACTATATATATTTGAAAGTTCCAACCTACAATACACCATACAGATTGGAGGACATTACCCGCTAAGGCATAAATGAAAAGGTTTTTTACACCTTTGATGTTCATACCCATTGTTAGCACTCAGGGATTTTACGATCGCCATAGATTCTTTAACTGTATCCATTAAAGGGAGGATTGTTTAAATTTCTGGTTTTGAATGCTAAGAAAGTGGAGAATGCTCAGCATTTTAAACATGAAATTGAGAGGATATGTTACCTCCTTTTCTTGAACTGAACCATGGTTCCTGGTGGAGGTTCCCAACACTAATGCGATTCCGCTGTGAAGGAACGATTTAACACGAAGTCCAAATTTACCATTTACGGTGTCACAATTGGTCCTGAACAAATTCTTGTAAAGCTTTATCATTTTGAGACATCGAGAAATTCTTCAATAATGCAGGGTATAAAGAAGCCTTCAATGGTAATATAATAGTACAAACATGAACTTGGTATGGATCATTTGATAATTTAAGAAGTCGGCTGATCTATATGATTGTATGCAAGGTGTGCGTGTCGAGTGTAAAACAACTCTTGTTTACTTGATAGGAGACCGTCATCTATCTTTCTCATCAATGGCATATCTGGACCACCAACGTTCCCTGCGATAATCCAGACTCCTTCCACAACTTCTGCTGAGGTAGCAATCCCTGTCCCTTGCTCTAGGTATGTCATAATAGAACGGTCCCTGCTTCTGCTGCGGTTTCTACACCTGCCTTTGTCCCTATAACTATCTCTATGCCTGGACCTACATTCATAACAGTCAAAATACAAAAGTAACTAACAGTACGCATATGCAGAAAACCTCATAACTTTTCTAGCGTATAATAAAATCCTCATAATTGTTCCAGATAAAGATCTTTACCTTGGCCTCGGACTTCGGCTACTTGATCTACCCTTTAACTTTTGACAAAGATATTAATCGAGGCAGTGTTATGATATATAACATCGATTATACTATTTCTATTTATGAACTTCGTCACATATTTGGCGTCTATGGCGAGGTTAAGGAGATCCGAGAAACTCCAAAAATGTACATATTTTTATTAAAAAAGTATATTTCAAATAAACCAATTCATGATTAATGTGTCAAAACTGCCATCTATATGTTTAGTTGTAACGATCAATGATGTAATCATAAGACGTTTTAGATTTTTCTATGAGGGAGTAAAGTAAGGAATATAAGTCACCTAATTTTTGCTTATGAGATACAAATGAAAGGCAGTAAGACAACCAACGAACTACACTATTTGTAAAACCCACATGCTTTTACCATGAATAATACCCTTAAGATCGTACGTATTAGATTAAAACTTTCCTATTATAGCATGATTACGATTACGTGTTAGGATTTTACGTATAACGTACGTGTTAGAACACGATAAGTATTTGCTACGCACGAGCACGCAATAATTATTTGACAATAATTAATTACGAGCATGCGATCATGAAATCATGAACGTAATTAAATCACGAACTATTATTAATTACGTATATATATATATTTATTACGAGCGTAAATAAATATATTAGGTCACGATAATTACTTAACGAGAACACATTAAACGCGAACACAAATAATCACGAACGAGTAATTAAACAACGAGACACGGAAAACGGTACGGGTACCCCATGTGGGGCCCCTACCCGCGGCAACAAGGGAGAGATGGGGCAAGCCCATCTCAATTTTCACTAAAGAGGGTAAAAGGAAAAGACACTACTCATTTTTCACTTTACAGAGGATTTTTACAAAAACCTAAAAAGTTCTTCCTTCTCCTTATTTTTCTTTTTTGGCCGCCACCCATAAACACACCAAGGGGGTGTTTATTTGATCTTTGATCTTGGTTTTGGTGCAAGTGTTCGTATTTGTTCATCCTTGTTTAGATCCACGCATTCGGTAATTCTTTTAACCCTTTTTCTTTTTGATTTGATCTATTAAATAATTAAGAACATGATGTGTTTTAAAAAAAAACATAATTAAAATATAGATCTAACATGAAAATGGTTTTTGGAAGAATAAAAAAGGATGGTTTAGGGGTGTTGTGTGTTGGCCGGCTCCTAAACCAAACCCCGAGGGGGTCTCGGTTTGGCTACTCGACCACCACCGAGACCATATGGTCCCGGTTGGTTGGTGTGGGTCCCACGGCAGCAGCAAGACAAGGGGAACCCCGAAGTGGTTCGGGGTATGGTGTCGATTTCATGTCCGGTTCATGGTTCTTAGTCAAGATCTGGTTCACGGTGTATGTTAAGATTATTTTTTTATAATCTTATGTTAAAATTAAATTAATAAACATGACATGATTAATTTAATAACATGACTTAGGTTATATTAATTATTCAAATCATGAAATTATTAACCTAAGTATTTTATATTTTTAGACTTATAATTAATTAATTATTTAAAAACCATGGTCATAATTAATTAATTAACATGACTTAGGTTATATTATTAATAAATAATAATACATGTTTTAACCTAAGTATTTAACTTTATTTAATTAAAAACATGATATACTTTAATTAAATATTTTAACCTATAGTTTATTTTAATTACATGAAATAATTAATAAACTATACATTATATCATATGACTTAGAAAATAATCAGGAAAATACTTAGGCTTATATACTTAGCATGGAAACGTTCTATTTTTAGAAACTTATTTAAATAAGGCAGCTAATCTATTTATGGAAACTTTCTATTTTTAGAAACTTATTTAATTCAGGCAGCTAATCTATTTATGGAAACTTATTTAAATAAGGCAGCTATTCTATTTATGGAAACTTTCTATTTTTAGAAACTTATCTATTTTAAGCAGTAATTCTATTTTTGGAAACTTACTATTTTTGGAAACTTTCTATTTTTGGAAACTTTCTATTTTTAGAAACGTTCTATTTTTGGAGACTTTTTATTTTTTGTAACTTTCTATTTTTGAAAACTTTCTATTTTTGGAAACTTTCTATTTTAGGAAACCTGCTATTTTTGGAAAGTTACTTATTATTACACAGTAAGTATAATAATACATGAAATACCAGGAATACTTAATCAGAGTAAACAGAATATAAGATAAACACAGTTTAAGGCTTAAAACAGTAAAACATGATAAGAATATATAAAATAAGCTAAGACATGACATAAAATCAGTTACGTATGAGTAAGCAGATACTTATTCATGTATGTATTTATGTAGCATTAGTGATACGGAAGTAGTATTTCTCTCAGTTCGTCATCTTCGTTCACTAGACATAAGGTACGGATTCCCGTCCTTTCAGTATGGACATTCTTTCCTTATTAGGATTCCCCGTATGCAGCCAAATGTTTTCCCGTAGTATAAGTATGTGTTTGAATTGCTTATGTTTAATTTAGAATACCTATAGCCATATACATGCATGACCAGTTTCACCTAGTTATGGAGGTACCATAACCATAACATTAGAGGCACTGATGTTATGACTTCACCACGGCGGAGTGATTGCTCGTGGCGTCCCATCAGCTTTTGGCCATTTATATTATATTTATCATGTGGGGCGTATGGGTGCATCCTAGTTACATG
This sequence comes from Glebionis coronaria, assembly GCA_025667525.1. NCBI lineage: Eukaryota > Viridiplantae > Streptophyta > Magnoliopsida > Asterales > Asteraceae > Glebionis > Glebionis coronaria. Next base: position 490,325,709 of record CM046877.1, read on the forward strand.
TTTTCAGTCAGGATTTCATGGTGAATGTGGTATGTGCCTTGCATCCTTCACAAGGAGCTGATCCCTCCTACCCAAAACTAGTATATTAAATTAGAGGTGGCCCCTCTAATTTGCATGATGAGGTCACCCCTCCAAGTATTCATGCACGGTGGATTTTCATGACCTATATTGGCTAATGGTAAAATATGATAAACAGTTTTTACAAGATAAACATAAGGCTTTTCAAACTATAAAACCAGTTTTATCAAGACTTAACCAGGTTACTCGGGACTTAGTTTCTTCCGCTGTTATATGTTATATGCTTATCCTATTCATGCTTTATTGTACATCCGTGCACTGAGCGTATTGCTCAGTCGTTTTCCTTTTCTATGTTCCCAAAACGGCAGGTACTCAGGGACGCTCGTAGACTTTAAGCGTACGTGCATATGGACTGGAAGCTTTCTAGCCTTTCTTTACTTTATGCATTACCTTTCTTTTGATACATTTACTATGGACATTGTTTAGTCCTTTCCTTTACTATACTTATGTTTGTGTGTGATGAGCTTTCTTTTGGACTACCGATGTTTGATTCCGGTATTTTCCTTTTTATGGTCATGTAATGTTTAGACATTTTTCCTTGTATGCTTTGATGACACGCCATAATTACGTGTGACATTTCCATTATCAAAATGGGGTGTTACAATTATAGTATCAGAGCCAAGGCTTCGACCTGTAGGCTCTCAAATATGACATGTGATTAGTGGGTAGTCACTATGGTCTTCCTAGAACTGACAGTTGTTTTCATGTATTCATCATTTTTATGCATACATATATATGTCATTGTCGCAGATTTATGACTAAGTAATGGTTGGTACAGGACTGGCCCTATTTAGTCGCATGTGTTTTATCGAAACTTTTAAATTTGGGACCGACCCATAGGCGTCCCCTCGCCATGTCTTTTGTTTTGGGTGAACTGACCATAGGCGTTCACTCTCGAGCATACAAAAGTTTTCATAAAACTGCATCATGCATTCATACACATAATTTTCTTGCATAAAAATTTTCTCTTGAAATTTTGGTATAATTTTTTTTCATGTATATATATTTTATGGTTTGATCTGTTTAATCATATGTTCTATGTTATACTGTCAGATGGTTCTCACACGCGAACAGGAACAACTCAATGCTGCAATTCAAGCTGCTATGCAAGCTTTGCTTCCTCAACTGAGGAACAACATTAGGGCTGAAGTTCAAGCTGACCATAATCAGCAGCATAATCAGGCACCTCCTCCTCCTCCTCCAGTGACATTAGCAGTATGGCTGGAGAGATTCAACAAGCTCCGTCCTCGAGCTTTTGAGAAGACAGATAGCCCCAGTGATGCTGAAAGCTGGTTGGCTCACATCGAGAAGATTTTCAATGCTATGGGTTGTGACCCCGCGTACGAGGCGAGGTTGGCATGCTATCAGTTCGAAGGTGATGTGCTAAATTGGTGGTTAGCATTGATGCAGTCTGAGGGTGGTGACGAGTGGGTCGCTGGTTTGACTTGGGCTCAGTTCAAGGACAGGGTGATGGAGCAGTTCTTTCCCAAGGCTAAGCAAGACAAGCTCAAGAGAGAGTACCATGGGATCCGACAGAGAGCTGGGGAGAATAGCAACGAGTTTATGCAGCGCTTTCTTCGCTTAGCTGGTTTCCTTGGTGCGGATGCAGGTACTCCTGAAGAGCAGGCACACCACTTTAGGTGGGCTCTTCGTACATCGGTCGCGAACAATCTGGTGTGTGCTACGTTCAACACTGTAGCACAAGTGGCCGATGCAGCACGTAAGCTGGAGATGCTGCAAGAGAGAGATGAGTTCGGGGAAGCTGAGAGACCCGACAAGAGGTAAACATTCGTATTCAAGCGGTGATCAATCCGTATTCTTTCCATATATGTCAATTATTCATCTCTTTAAATGTATCTTCCAGGCAGAAAACTGGGGACCGGTCTCAGCCGGCTACTCAACAGCAGCCTCATCAGCCCAAGGGAAACGGTCAGACTAACGACCGTTCTGCTACGAATAGGCGTGGCGGTAATGATAATTACCGTAACAACGCTGGACACTCCAACAGCAGCAGGTCCTAATACTTACGCATTTTCTTATGATTTCATGTTATAACTCATATTCTAACACTTTAGCAAAACTTCTACCAGGAACCATGGAAACGGTAGGGACCAGAACCAGAGAGGTTCACAGCCTAGCTGTCCAGCTATCACTGGTATTTAATCATACGATTATCCACATTGTCCTTTGTACCCAATTATCATGTCTTATGTAAAATGTTTTATCAGGTTCCCAGCCAGCCAGAGCACCTGCTGGAGGATTTACTCATCCTCTTTGCTCTACTTGCCACCGTAGGCACCTAGGGCCATGTCCCTGTAACACTGACGCATGCTTCAAGTGTGGTCTTCCTGGCCATATCATGAAGGATTACCGTAAGGGCGAGATGGAGGGTACATCGGGACATGCTGATTCCAAGCCGCCTCCTACCACCGGGCGTGTCTACACGACATCTCGAGACCAGGCCAACAAGTCTACAGGTACCATAACTGGAATCTTGTATATGTATGGTCAAGCTGCATGTGTTCTTTTCGATATAGGTGTTACGCACTCGATTATTTCTACTGCTTATGCTAAGAACATTAGGATGATCCCCATGCCACTAGAAAATAGGCTTACTATTTCCACGCCTTTGAGGGACTCTGTATTAATCACCCATCTATACAAGAGTCTTCCCCTAGAATTTGATGATAAGGTTCGACCTGTTGACGCACTTCCGCTGGACATGAATGACTTCGACATGATTTTGGGCATGAATTGGCTATCCAAGCATCATGATACCATAGACTGCCATTCATATCGAGTTATCTTCGGTGATGTTAATGCACCAGAGTACATTCATAACGGGTTCATACCCGGACGGTCTGTACAAATCATATCTACCCTGCAAGCGCGTGCACTACTGTCACATGGCTGCGAGGGTTATCTAGCTACGGTTCACGATATGGATGCTGAATCCCCATCAATTCAGGATCAACCTATAGTGTCGGAATTCCAAGATGTTTTTCCAGCAGAACTTCCGGGCATACCACCTGCACGAGAAGTGGAATTCAGTATCGAGCTTATTCTAGGAGCTGAACCAATCTCCAAGGCTCCTTATCGCATGGCTCCCATAGAGCTGAAGGATCAACTGCAAGAACTTCTTGAACGAGGTTTCATTCGACCTAGCGCATCTCCGTGGGGCGCACCGGTCTTGTTTGTTAAGAAGAAGGACGACAGTATGCGTCTTTGCATAGACTATCGCGAGCTCAACAAGATTACGATCCGGAATAGGTATCCACTGCCACGTATAGACGATCTGTTTGACCAACTACAAGGGGCCAAACACTTCTCCAAGATTGATCTTAGGTCAGGCTATCATCAACTATGGGTCAAGGAGCAGGACATCGCTAAGACTGCCTTTCGTACCCGCTATGGCCACTACGAGTTTGTAGTTAATCCATTTGGCCTGACAAATGCTCCAGCAGTGTTCATGGATTTGATGACCAGAATCTTCCATGAATTTCTGGACAAGTTCGTCATTGTCCTCATCGATGACATCCTGATTTTCTCAAAGTCTAAGGAGGAACACGAAGACCATCTTCGTACAGTACTACAGATTCTTCGCCAGAAGCAGCTGTATGCTAAATTCTCCAAGTGTGAGTTCTGGTTAGACAAGGTGGCATTCTTAGGTCACATTGTATCAGCAGAAGGAATCACTATGGATCCAGCGAAGGTTGAGGCCATTACTAAGTGGCCAAGGCCGACATCAGCGACGGAAGTCCGCAGTTTCTTAGGCTTAACTGGCTATTACCGTAGGTTCGTGGAGAACTTTTCCCGCTTAGCACTACCATTGACCAAACTAATGCGAAAAGGGGAGAAATTCGTCTGGACTGAAGAACGAGAGAAGAGCTTTGAAGACCTGAAGCAGAAGCTAGTATATGCACCTATTCTTACTCTCCCATCTGGTACGGGTGGATTTCAAATCTACAGCGATGCATCGGGGAAGGGACTTGGCTGTGTTCTCATGCAACACGGGAAAGTGATCGCGTACGCTTCACGGCAGCTTAAGCCTTATGAAGAAAATTACCCCACGCATGACTTGGAACTTGCTGCAGTCGTGTTTGCATTGAAGATATGGAGGCACTACTTATATGGAGAATCATGTGACATTTTCACGGACCACAAGAGCTTGAAGTATATCTTCACTCAACGTGAATTGAACATGAGGCAGAGGAGATGGTTAGAGCTGTTGAAGGATTATGACATTAATCTACAGTATCATCCTGGAAAGGAAAATGTAGTAGCAGATGCTCTTAGCAGGAAGTCCGGAATGATCAACGACATTAAAATCGAAGAGGAAATCATAAGAGACTTGGAGCGACTAGACATCAAGATCATGGTACGTGGACAACACGGTTACTGGGCTAATCTTAGAGTAGAACCCGAGTTACTCTCTAAGATCAAGGAAGCTCAGAAGGATGACGGAGAAATCTGGGCGATAGTGCAGAATTTGGAGAAACAGACAGAATTCAGAGTAGATGCAGATGGTATTGTATGGCAGGGCACGAGACTTTGTGTTTCTGATAACCAAGAACTCCGGGAAGCCTTGTTAGCTGAAGCTCATAGCTCCCCATTCTCTATACATCCTGGTTCGACTAAGATGTACCATGACATCAAGCAGTACTTTTGGTGGAGTGGTATGAAACAGGATGTAGCTACTTACGTCTCCAAATGTCTTACCTGCCAGCAGGTTAAGATCGAGCATCAGCGATCTGGCAGTCTCCTTCAACCGTTAGATATTCCAGAGTGGAAGTGGGACAAAATCACCATGGATTTTGTTACTGGTCTTCCGCCTACCAAGAGGAAGCAAGATGCAATTTGGGTTATCGTAGATCGACTTACCAAATCAGCTCATTTCTTACCGATCCGCAAGGAAGTTCCGGTAAGTAAACTCGCCGATACGTACAGAAGAGAGATCATGAGACTCCACGGTGCTCCATCCAGCATCGTCTCAAACAGAGATCCTCGATTCACTTCGTGCTTTTGGAAGAGCCTGCAGAAAGCTTGGGGTACACAACTTAACCTTAGCACAGCTTTTCATCCTCAAACGGACGGACAGTCGGAGCGAACGGTTCAGACATTGGAAGACATGTTGAGGTCATGTGCGTTGGAATGGACGGGTGATTGGGATGATTACATCTGTTTGGTGGAGTTTGCATACAACAACAGTTGGCACGCAAGTATCAAGTGTGCTCCTTTCGAGATGTTGTATGGCAGAAAGTGTCGCGCCCCAATCTGCTGGGATCAGGTTGGTGAGCGAACACTTGAAGGACCAGAAATCATAGAGATGACCAATGAAAAGATCGCAGTAGCTAAGCAGAAACTTCAGGAAGCACGGTCACGTCAGAAGAGTTACGCCGATAAGCATCGTAGGGACATACATTTTAACGTAGGAGATCACGTCTTCCTTAAGGTTTCGCCGGCACGTGGTGTTAGACGCTTCGGGATTAAAGGGAAGCTCAATCCTCGTTTCATCGGACCATTTGATATCATTGAACGAGTCGGTGAAGTATCTTACCGATTGGCGTTACCTCCGCAGCTTTCGCATGTGCACAATGTGTTTCATGTGTCCTTACTCAGAGGGTACCAGTATCATCCCCTTCACATGGTTCAGTATCCACTGGAACAGATACATGAAGATCTCACTTTTATAGAAGAACCCGAACGAGTTCTTGACAGACAAGAACGAGTCATGAGAAGGAAGACGATTCCATTCGTCAAAATCCTATGGAGGGATAATACCGAGCGGGAAGCCACTTGGGAAACAGAGGAGTCTATCCGGGCTTCTTACCCTCATTTCATATTTTGAATTCGGGTATGTTCTTCTTTTCCAGTTTACTTTATCTATAATTCGGGGACGAATTATTCTATTTAGGGGGGAAGAGTTGTAAAACCCGCATGCTTTTACCATGAATAGTACCCTTAAGATCGGATATATTAGATTAAAACTTTCCTATTATAGCATGATTACGATTACGTGTTAGGATTTTACGTATTACGTACGTGTTAGAACACGATAAGTATTTACTACGCACGGGCATGCAATAATTATTTGACAATAATTAATCACAAGCACGCGATCATGAAATCATGAACGTAATTAAATCACGAACTATTATTAATTACGTATATATATATTTATTACGAGCGTAAATAAATATATTAGGTCACGATAATTACTTAATGAGAACACATTAAACGCGAACACAAATAATCACGAACGAGTAATTAAACAACGAGACACGGAAAACGGTACGGGTACCCCATGTGGGGCCCCTACCCGCGGAAACAAGGGAGAGATGGGCCAAGCCCATCTCAATTTTCACTAAAGAGGGTAAAAGGAAAAGACACTACTCATTTTTCACTTTAAAGAGGATTTTTACAAAAACCTAAAAAGTTCTTCCTTCTCCTTCTTTTTCTTTTTTGGCCGCCACCCAACCAAGGGGGTGTTTATTTGATCTTTGATCTTGGTTTTGGTGCAAGTGTTCGTGTTTGTTCATCCTTGTTTAGATCCACGCATTCGGTAATTCTTTTAACCCGTTTTCTTTTTGATTTGATCTATTAAATAATTAAGAACATGATGTGTTTTAAAAAAAACCTAATTAAAACATAGATATAACATGAAAATGGTTTTTGGAAGAATAAAAAAGGATGGTTTAGGGGTGTTGTGTGTTGTCCGGCTCCTAAACCGAGCCCGAGGGGGTCTCGGTTTGGCTACTCGACCACCACCGAGACCATATGGTCCCGGTTGGTTGGTGTGGGTCCCACGACAGCAGCAAGACAAGGGGAACCCCGAAGTGGTTCGGGGTATGGTGTCGATTTCATGTCCGGTTCATGGTTCTTAGTCAAGATCCGGTTCACGGTGTATGTTAAGATTATTTTTTTTTATAATCTTATGTTAAAATTAAATTAATAAACATGACATGATTAATTTAATAACATGACTTAGGTTATATTAATTATTAAAATCATGAAATTATTAACCTAAGTATTTTATATTTTTAGACTTATAATTAATTAATTATTTAAAAACCATGGTCATAATTAATTAATTAACATGACTTAGGTTATATTATTAATAAATAATAATACATGTTTTAACCTAAGTATTTAACTTCATTTAATTAAAAACATGATATACTTTAATTAAATATTTTAACCTATAGTTTATATTAATTACATGAAATAATTAATAAACTATACATTATATCATATGACTTAGAAAATAATCATGAAAACACTTAGGCTTATATACTTAGCTTATTTAACCTGCTTATATCTAATTATGGAAACGTTCTATTTTTAGAAACTTATTTAAATAAGGCAGCTAATCTATTTATGGAAACTTTCTATTTTTAGAAACTTATTTAATTCAGGCAGCTAATCTATCTATGGAAACTTATTTAAATAAGGCAGCTAATCTATTTATGGAAACTTTCTATTTTTAGAAACTTATCTATTTTAAGCATTAATTCTATTTTTGGAAACTTTCTATTTTTGGAAACTTTCTATTTTTGGAAACTTTCTATTTTTGGTAACTTTCTATTTTTGGAAACTTTCTATTTTTGGAAACTTTCTATTTTAGGAAACTTGCTATTTTTGGAAAGTTACTTATTATTACACAGTAAGTATAATAATACATGAAATACCAGGAATACTTAATCAGAGTAAACAGAATATAAGATAAACACAGTTTAAGGCTTAAAACAATAAAACATGATAAGAATATATAAAATAAGCTAAGACATGACATAAAATCAGTTACGTATTAGTAAGCAGATACTTATTCATGTATGTATTTATGTAGCATTAGTGATACAGAAGTAGGATTCCTCTCAGTTCGTCATCTTCGTTCACTGGACATAAGGTACGGATTCCCGTCCTTTCAGTATGGACATTCTTTCCTTATTAGGATTCCCCGTATGCAGCCAAATGTTTTCCCGTAGTATAAGTATGTGTTTGAATTGCTTATGTTTAATTTAGAATACCTATAGCCATATACATACATGACCAGTTTCACCTAGTTATGGAGGTACCATAACCATAACATTAGAGGCACTGATGTTATGACTTCACCACGGCGGAGTGATTGCTCGTGGCGTCCCTTCAGCTTTTGGCCATTTATATTATATTTATCATGTGGGGCGTATGGGTGCATCCTAGTTACATGTTTTTAGTCAGGATTTCATGGTGAATGTGGTGTGTGCCTTGCATCCTTCACAAGGAGCTGATCCCTCCTACCCAAAACCAGTATATTAAATTAGAGGCAGCCCCTCTAATTTGCATGATGAGGTCACCCCTCCAAGTATTCATGCACGGTGGATTTTCTTGACCTATATTGGCTAATGGTAAAATATGATAAACAGTTTTTACAAGATAAACATAAGGCTTTTCAAACTATAAAACCTGTTTTATCAAGACTTAACCAGGTTACTCGGGGCTTAGTTTCTTCCGCTGTTATATGTTATATGCTTATCCTATTCATGCTTTATTGTACATCCGTGCACTGAGCGTATTGCTCAGTCGTTTTCCTTTTCTATGTTCCCAAAACGGCAGGTACTCAGGGACGCTCGTAGACTTTAAGCGTACGTGCATATGGACTGGAAGCTTTCTAGCCTTTCTTTACTTTATGCATTACCTTTCTTTTGATACATTTGCTATGGACATTGTTTAGTCCTTTCCTTTACTATACTTATGTTTGTGTGTGATGAGCTTACTTTTGGACTACCGATGTTTGATTCCGGTATTTTCCTTTTTATGGTCATGTAATGTTTAGACATTTTTCCTTGTATGCTTTGATGACACGCCATAATTACGTGTGACATTTCCATTATCAAAATGGAATGGGGTGTTACACTATTAAGGTGTAGAAAATTATATAATGGATGTAGGAGTCTTGATCATTGCTTTTCATAATGTTAAGTCCTTTGACTCCTTGATCTACCTAATGTAAATCCAGCGTACACAAAACACATATCGCAAATTCAGCCACTTCACTTCATATGAGAGCCTAACTGGTTGAAATTCATATTCAAAATTGTATGCTAAAAAGAGAGTCAAACGCCTAATCTTTAATTTATAAACATATAGGATATAATGTGCAAACTTCTTGATCTACTTTAAGGGGTGTTTCACTGCACATTTAATTTGTGGCATATGAACTCCTCAAAAGGATTGATTCATGGTATTAAGTAATTTGAAAAGCATTGTTAGGGTAGAAGTATTACTTGGTGATCACATGCATAACTAAACATTTCCCTAATCAATCTAGCACTATCTCCAATGTACTTAACAATGATGGCACTTGATACAACCTACAACGAATGTCCCATATGTTAAAAAGACAGGTCAAAAACTATATAGCAGAAACATAACAAAGAATAATTTAAAAAATACCTTCAAGAATTTAGCCATTTATGACATAGAAGGATGAATTGTTCTGTTTTTCGATCTATGAAAAATGCAACCTTCAATATTGTATATTTAAGAAAACTTTTTAATCTATGTTTAATTGCATAAGTTTCACTATAAAGCAACTTTAAAAACTGAAATCATTGAAAACCATTATATACAAATGATCAAGCTCTCTCATATCATGTTTGTGATAGTGTAATTCTAGATGATGCTCATGAGCTATGTGTTCATTAAGGCTGAGGCATACCTCCTTGGAGGTTATCTTGATACAACTTGTAGTTTAGCTGTAAGGAAAAAGTTTTCAAAAAAAATGAAATATTAGCTAGAGAAAATGAGAGAAAATAAAGAAGATATGCTGAATGAAATCTACAGTTCTGTATAACATTTACCCTAATCTCGTAGGCAACATTTTCAATTCTAGTCTCTGTTAACTTAAGTTATGCCCGAATTTAATAAGAATCAATAAATCAAAATACACACAAGCCAAACTTACTTCAAAGCTTGTGTTGATCTTCTAAGGAAAAGTTCTTGATGTTATCCCAAAACATATCAATAACATAATGCTCCTGTAAAGAAACATATTGTCTTGGTTCTATTGCATCTGTAGATTGTAGTTGCAGTTTAAAAAAAAAAAATCAGATTAGGGTTTGAGAAAGAAGAGGCGTAGGTATATTAACAAAAAAACAAAAAAAAAACAAAAAAAAAAACAAAAAAGAACAAAAAAATTCAGAATAGGGTTTGAGAAAGAAGATCGAGGCGTAGGTTTATTTTTCTGTTACATGATAAGGTATAATCTGTCACCTATATTAAAGGAATAGATTTGTATAATTTGATTTATATTTAAAAATATTAAACCTGTAGATTTTTAGGATGTGGATATTAATTTGGTTTTGAATAGAAAAACACAAATGATGGGCTAGCATAGTTGGTAAAGCTGGATGGATTATTAAGTAGAGGTCACACGTTCGAATCCAGCTATACTTAATTTTTTTAAATATACATGAATTTTCGGACTCGGCCCAGACTTAAAGGACCCGGTTGGGATTTTGAAAACGTGGTTTTTAAAGATGTGTTTTCAAAACGTGATTTGCATAAAACTGCGGTTTCAGATCATAAAAATCGTGGAAAATGGAGATATTTTAGGGATTTCTGAAATATTAGTGGTTAAGAGCTGCCATGTCACATATGACTGGAATTAAGGTTGGGTATCAAATCATAATTATACCTATATAATATATATATATATATATATATATATATATATATATATATATATATATATATATATATATATATATATATATATATATATATATATATATATATATATATATATATATATATATATATATATATATATATATATATATATATATATATATATATATATATATATATATATATATATATGTATATATGTGTGTGTATATATATATCTTACTCTATATATAAGAGGATAATTTAAAGCCACGTCATGCTTATAAATCCACCTCATTAATCCACATAAGCACAATTAATATGAGGTGGCAAGAATTAATAGGACATGGCACTTTAAACACACTTTTTTGTGCCACATTAGCATAATTTATGTGCCACATCATCCCACAGCGTGTGCCACCTAAGCATGTCCATGGAACACTTTTTAAAAATATGTCCACTGTGAGATTCGAACTCACACTAAATAATGCAAATATACAATTTTGGAATGTTTTTGGCGCCAAAAAATATTCTGGTGCATTCAAAATTCAAAATTGTAACAAGAATGATATTGCCATGAATAATTACCATATATAACCTAATGCCAACTCATAGTTAGTACATTCATAAATTACCACATTATGTTTGTAACTGTTTCTTATAATATCATGATTTCTTCCATGTTTAGAAATATGGAAGTGACACTATATATAGCATCAACCACTGGATTAGCAAATCACCATCTCTTTTATTGCCTTAAGCATCCCATACCAGTTCCAATGAAGAAATCCAAAATGAAATACCAAGAGGATCCAAAATCTCAACTTATCTAACACCCTCAATTACATTACGCACCGGAAATACACAATTGGGTGCTAGACACAAGCATCATCACACAAGGTATATTCAACGACTCAAAAGTGAGACGTTTACACATAAAATATAAACAAGATTTTCATAATAGGTCTAAAACATAATTTCATCCCATATTGTACTAAAACGACACCAGAGTAAAGCGTTTAGTCCCCATGGATCTCGACCAGCAAACCAACAAGTTTAGTACAATTCACAAACATTTAACGAATTGTTCAACAGTAAAAGGATAGAAATAGTTTTAGACCAACATTCTTCCAAAGCCAACCCACAACCTCCACAAAAAAGCTCCGCCTTCCATCACTTCCTATTACTAGAAACACATGCTAAAACGAGTCAACAATATTGTTGAGCGAGTCCATATGTTTATCAAATCACATTTGAACACAAGAAGAAAATCAATCATAATCATTTATAGAATTGTCGTACACACAATCTATTTCAAGGCAAAACATTGTATTTAAGCTCATGACACCGACCCTTAACCAAATAGTCACCCACGCCAAATGCCAGCATGACTAAAATAAAACCATTGCCCCTCTAGGGTATTAGTTGCTAGAATACCACATTTTTATTCCCGTAAATTATCCTTCCCAGAGGTTACTCAGCGTAATGCCCTGGTCTCAGATAGGATGGTCAACCCAATAGTACTATCATTAGAATAAGCGGCTATTCCTGACTCACAACATCAAGTCAGAATATAGTTAACGGCTCATGAATTTAGGGTCTTTAGCAACAAGGTACTAAATACAATGTAAACAACATAGGCAACATTCGGGTCCAACAATTACTCATGACTTGTGTTCATTTATTTTCAAATAGCATGTATCCCCCTCGAGGGTAATAAAACATTTAGTAGCTAGCATGAAAAGCGAGGCTACGGACTCACCTTAGTATAAGAGACCTAGCGAGATGATCGTCAATGATAGAGGATGCCTTTCAAACACGAGAACCGCTACCTATCAAATAAGGCGCGTTCATTAATAATGACTCGAGAAATAAATCATACATAACAATATCAAACTCAAACTCATAAAGTCACGATAAACTCAAGGGAAAATGATACAAATAACTCTATTACACTCTTCTATATATTTACTTTACCATTCTACACTTTCAACAAAATCCGCCGGCACATACTACATGTACTAGCTTATTTACCTCTTTTAGACTCGTCAAACGTTTATAAAACGACTAGAGGAACTAACTTACTATATATAGAAAGTCCTCCAACAAGTTTATCAAATGAAATTACTTTTAAAGTCCTTTACCCGACTCATCTTCAAACTACAAAATCCGGACAGATTTACGTTAATAATTCATACAACCGTTTTAAGTTCTTTAAACGACTCCATTTACAAAACCGACACTTGAGTTTTAAAATAAACTCACCCTATAGGGTTTACACTTCATTATCAGTATGTGACTCATTTCAAAACTTCAATTTATAGTCCCCGAGATTCGATCCAAATATCGACAACAACTATATGTAGTGCCGATACTCGTCTCCCGGTACACGAATAATCAAAACATCATAACTTCGCGCTCGTTTAGAGCTAGAAGCTCTACCTTATATCAAAATCTAAGCTAATCTAATTATCTACAATCCTAGGCTATAAGTTAAACCATTTTCACAACATAAAATACCCAAAAATACAGTTTTACCTACTGATGTAAAATACCTTTCTAAAACTTGTATAAAATCATGTTTTTAGCTAAAACCGATCATAGTTATGATCATCCCATAACCCTAACACTAACATATATCAACTATAACACTTGAATCATCATCAAAATCAAAACCTTCAAATCAAAATCAAGTTTTTAACAAAACTTTAGCAAGAACATCTTTTGATCATCCTAAAAACAACATGCATGATCATAATTCCCACCTACCAAACCTAAAAAAATAAAACTTCTTGCATGTACCTATATTCAGTACCAAAATGATCTCCTTACAATTATAGAGATGGGACTTGTGTTAGTTTAGCTTAGATCATCCTTGAATTTGAGTTAAAATTGATCAAAGTTGTGTTTTGGGTGTATAGGGGGTCACGACTAGCTAAGAAGAAAGAAGAGAGAGAGAATTTTTTTTGAGTTGGTGATGTGTGTGTGTGTGTCAGGTGAAAAATAAAGCTTATATATAGTGGTTGAGGGACCTTTGTTGTCAATTTGCAATAGTTATGGCTCAAAATGAAAATAGTTAGCTAAAAAGCGAGAAATAACTATTAGTCAATTTTGCAAATATTTACGGGGCTTGGGTTTCATAAAGATACTTTTAAAAATTTAAAACGTACCTCAAATATAATAATATCGATTCTCGACTCGACTTAGCACGTCATTTAAAAGAAAACATCAAAAATGACAAACATCGAACAACCGACAATAAAACGTAAAATATTTGGCATCCATCGACATCATGCTTGTTAATACTCCTTATACGTATTAAATATAAAATATAAGCCTTCCAACATCGGTTTAAACTTAAACCTCCAAAAATAAATATCATTCAAACTCATAAAAAATTTCAAAAATAATCGTAAAATAAGATTAAGCAATGACCTCGGTTTCAGGTTATCACATCCCCTCCTTCTTAAAAAGAGCGATGTCCGCGACGCTTAATCCTTCCTAAACAAATGAGGATACTTATCCTTAAAGAAACCCTCACGTTCCCAAGTAAACTCTGGTCCACGTCTAGAGTTCCATCTCACTTTCACAATAGGAATCCTACTATGCTTCAATTTCTTAACTTTCCTATCCATAATCTCTACAGGTTCCTATATAAAATGCAACTTATCATCAAGTTGAATTTTCTCCAATGGAATCACCACATCCCTTTCAGCTAAACACTTCTTCAGAATAGAAACATGAAAAGTATTATGAATAGCCTTAAGTTCATCAGGCAACTCTAACTTATAAGCAACCAATCCAATCCTTTGGATAATCTTAAATGGTCCAATATATCTCGGGCTCAACTTTCCTCTCTTTCCAAAATGAATCACTCCTTTCCATAGAGATACCTTCAACATAACCATGTCTCCTACTTCAAATTCTAACGTCTTCCTTCTATTATCAGCATAACTCTTTTATCTACTTCTGGCAGATTACAAACGCTTCTTAATTTGGACAATATTTTCAGTCGTCTCAAATATCATTTCTGGTCCAGTCAATTGAATTTCTCCTACTTCACTCCAACACACTGGAGATCTACACTTACGTCCATACAAAGCTTCAAATGGAGCGGCTTTAATACTAGCATGATAACTGTTATTGTACGAAAATTCAACCAATGGAAAATGCTTATCCCAACCATTTCCAAAGTCAATCACACACGCACGAAGAATATCCTCTAACGTTTGAATCATTCTTTCACTTTGTCCATCAGTTTCCGGATGATATGAAGTACTCAAACATAACTCCGTTCCCATCGCTTTCTGCAAACATTTCCAAAATTCTGAAGTAAATCTACTATCACGATAAAAATTATCGACAAAGGTACACCATATCGGCAAACAATCTCCTTTACGTATATTGTTGTCAACCTCTCCATACTATCCGTCTTCTTCATTGGTAAAAAGTGAGCAGACTTAGTGATGAGATGGCATTTATACATGATCTCATCGTTCCTTTCGGGCTTTAAATGCACTAAAATGTCATAAAGTACCATATATATGCTGGTGTTTGTTTACTTATGTATTTTAGGTATGGATATCGTGAAAAAGACAAAAGATCATAAGAAACAAGGAAAAACAAACACGAGAAACGAAGCCGTACAAAGAACCGGGCCCTAGTTCATGATTTATCCAAGATTAACCCTTGAAGGTTTGAAGATGTACAAGGTTGATCCTCAATGAATGAAGAAATGACACTTAAAACCCTTGTGAAATTCATAATTACAAGTTTGGTCCCTTAAGTTTGTCAAAATTGCAAAAAGGTCCTTCAACTTTGAAGAAATGGCAAGATTAGTCCCTCAACTATTCAACATTGTCAAAAATGGTCCCTCATGAAGTTAAAGATACTATGAAGACTTTTGAAGATCAAGAATGTCCAAAATTAGTCCCTCAAATATGGAAAAATGGCAAAAACAACCCTTGAAACACTTTTGCCAAAGTTTTGGGGCAAAAGTGTGAAATTCAGAACTTCAAATACAAAGGGAATACATTTTGGTGGCTGAAAAACTTGATTTAACCATGTCACCCAAACACAAGGGCCAATGATGTGCAAATGAAACATTCAAAAAAGAAATACGCCAAACAACTTTCCACTCCTACAAATACGCCAAATACGCCAAACACCTTTCACCCCCAGTTACCATTCCACTTAAACCAAAGGGTAAATCCCAATTACCCACACCCACGTGTGATTCACACATACAAAAACCCATCCCACACACAAAACCCTCATCTCCACTCACCAAAGGGTCCCACCCATTCACACGTTAACCAATCAACATCCAACTTAGCCTCCAAGGAATGCCAGGTGTCAAAATCAACAGCCCACACTCCTTGCTTGGTTACAAAGCTAAAATGAACGATTTAGATGAATTTGGACATCTCAAACAACAAATGCGTCTAGATGATTCAAGGGCATTTTAGGGACTTCATACCTAGGGTTTTCTCATTGTAATCTTAGCCTTTGTGGCCTATATAAGGACTCCTCAACTTGTGAGAGAGCCTTGTTCTAGTTTTACCTTTTAAACATTGTAATTCCTTTTTAAAATTTATAAAAGTTGGTATTTTGAGAAAATTGTAATTCCTTTTTATGTTTTTGAAAGTTGGTGTTGTTTAAGGGTAATTCTGAGTTCCATTTGATGTTATAAGTGTGCTTGAATCATTTGGTTCAAGGATGTTTATGTTTGGTAAGGTTTTCAAGTTTGGAAAAAGCTTAAAAAGAGGTTTCTGATTTTGCTATTTTTGTTGTACTAATCCTTAACCAAAAGCTATAAGCTCTTACAAGCTTGTTGACACCAAGCTTGTGAAGGGATTAGGGCCTTTGGTTGGGCTGTTTGTTCATTGTGTTGAAGAAATCAAGCCCTTGAGTTTCTGCTTTGAAACATCAACCAAGGCAGTCATCCATCTTTCTTTTTGAAGTACCTTGGTCTTGTTCTAGTTGTTGAACAAGGTCCAAGGAGCATTGCTGGTTCTCCTAGGATGTTGTGGAGGACAGGTATAAGCTCTTGTTAACTTTCCTCTCAAAAATCATATGATCTTGTCTGTTTTGTATTTTGGTATGTGATTTGGTGATCTTGTGTTTGTGCTTTGTGTTTTATGGTTGCAATCTGTTAGTTGACACCTAGTGTAGCTAATTGATCTATAAAATCAGTAGGCTGTTTGAAGGATTAAGAATTTTGTTTGAAAAGTGCTTAATAAAGGATTGTTTGGGATTACTGGTTCATAAGGCCTTGTGGCCTTATGCCCTTGGTTCTTAGGGTTTGGGAATTCTAAACAAGTAATAATATACAAGTTTTAGTCATTGGTTAAGTTTCTGAAAGTTTGGGAAAAGGATTTGAAGTTTTGCAAAAATCTGATAAAAGTGTTTTTGAAATTGGTCAAACACATCAGATCCAATAACTTATTTGTTAGTTGGATCTAAGGTCTGAAATCAGGTGTGAGAATAGTTTGGGTGATAAGCTATCTATTGGTTATCTGGTTGTTGAATTTGGTAGCTTATTGAGTGTGCTATAGCTTATCAAAGTTGGCTGAAGTGGTCATTTGCATCAGCAAAGTGACCACCTCATTTGGTGTTTGCATTTGTACTTCTAGTGTAAGGATTGTTGTTTTGTTGCTTGGATCCTGTTTATGTGCTGCTTGTGAAGATATTTGGCTATTTGGATTGCTTTGTTGATAGCTTATAAGCTTACTGGCTTATTGGCTTATTTGTGCCAAAACTCATCAAGTCTACTCAACTGGTAGACCTTGATTCACAAGGTTTGTACTCAAGCCTTGACCAGCAGGGTGAAAAAAAAGTTTTAACACTTCATTAAGTCTGTCAACGTCCAAAATTGTGCTTGTCAGCGTTTGATTTTCTCTTGTCAGCGTTTGACTTTTGGTCAAACTTGGTCATATAGCTTATTGAATCTGTTTTGCTTATTGGTACATGCAACAACTTGGTTTTTGTAATAGAACTCATTTTTCTCAGCTTAATAACCAGTCTGGAAGGTTACAAGTCTTTTGGTTAAGCTTTTGCTAGAAAACTAGCTTATTTGGCTTTTTCAGCCAGCTTATTGGTTCTTATAGCTTATTCTACTTGGCTTTTTGTGATTTTCTTGATTGATTATTCTTAGTTAAGCTATTTGTGAGCTTTTGCAACAAACTAGAGCTTCTGAAACAGCCTAGAACTCTATCCCGACTATTTTGTTGTTTTGTGGAATTGTTCTTGGCTTATTTCTGGCTTATTGAGTGTGCTTTTTCAAAATTTCTTTTTACAGATCTCTTTAGTAACCCAAGAGAACGTTGTGTGTCAAATTAGAGCTTATGGCATTGGCTTATTGCTTAATGGGCTTATTGGCCCAATAAGGATAAGCTGTTTGTTCATTAAGCTGTGATAAGCTCACTTTCAGCTTTTGGGCCTTCAGAGTTTTGTGTTTAGAATTGAATTTTGAGTCAGATAGGGATTTTCCAAGTCATTTGGGCTTATTTTGACTTTTTAGGCTAAAAAGCCCATTAAGCTTGACTGCTTTTGCTTTTAGCCCATTTGGGGACCCATTAGGGGTATTTTGGTAATTTCACTTTTATTTTCTGATTATTTAGGTTAAAATAAACTAGTTTGCAAGTTTTTAGAATTTTTATAATTTTTGGATTTTTAATATTATTTTAATATTATTTTTCAAATTTCACATTTTTGCACTTTTTATATTTTTCTTAGCTTAAACACATTAAAATAGGAATTTTGCATTAGATTAATTTTATCATCTTTAGATTAATTTTTATAATTATTTTAAGTTTTAATAGTTTTTAAATCATTTTAAATAGTTTTTCTTAGTTTAAAAATTTATAAAAATAGTTTTTAATCTTTTTAGGTCATTTTAGAGGCTTACCAATTGAAAAATCTTTATTTGGGCTTTTTGATAATTAATTTGATTTTTAGGGCTTTAATTAGCATTTAAAAATTAATATTTAATTAATTAAAAGGTTTGAAAAAGTTTTGATCATTGGTAAACTCTTAGTTTATTTATTTTGATTTTTGGTGAATTTTTGGTAATTTTTAGAATTAATTTTTATTTTTGCTCATTTGACGGTTTTACGTGTAGTCGTAGTAGTAATTAATTTCACGTCTTCGTCATCCTCTTTTCTCATCCCCTTCTATCCAATATTAATCTCAAACCAATTACGAATTACTCACACACATATACCTCCTTGGGAAACGAACTTGGAACTTCATAAGGGTCATTAGTGCTTGATTTTCCTAAATCATCACTTAATACTTACCGCTCATTTACGCTCTTTTGTTTTCATAAACAAGAGGTGTAATTTTACCACAACCATTTTGGCGCCGCTGCCGGGGAGGTGTGTCGTGATTAATTTGTCTTGTTGTTTTTAATATTAACCATAAATAGTATTTGTATTAGTAGAAATCTACTAATACGTATTATCGGTTTTTTTTTTTATTTTTCTTGTGAAATTATTATTACTATATTGTATTAAGTATCACAATCAATACAAAATATCTCCAAAAGTGTGAAAACACAACCTTAATTGAGATTTGATCTCCTAATTATTGTATTCGAATCTCAAACAAAAGAAAAAGGCAAAAAATAGATAAATACTTTCGTGAAACTCGATTTTGAAAAATACAAACTATAAGGTGGGTATAAGGCGGGTATTATAAAATATACCCTAAGGAAAAAAGGCTCTTAAGTGCTTCGCGCCGCCTCGTTTCCCCGCTTGCTTGTGAGTATTTTGAGATTGAAGGCTAATCGAGGGTTTTGCCGCCCAAAGTATTATTACGTATAATATATTTGCTTGGTTTTCTTTGTGATTAAACCCTCTTGAACATTTTGGTTCTCACCAAAATTCTAAAGTCATTCGAAGGCGTTCACTCCACGTGATCATTTTCATTCTTTTGAGGCTTCTTTAATCAAGAGTTTGATTCGAGGAGAGATTTGGTAGATTGTTGTCTACGAAGATACACCAAAATCCAAAAAAATTAAAAACAATCAAAAACACAAAAAAATTGAAAATTCACAAAACACCCAAAAAGAATCTTCTTTGCTCACCTCCCATTCTTCGTGAAGTTTATGATCACTCGTAATCAAGCAAAACGAGCTCGTAAACGTCTTCAAAAGCAAGCAAATTAAGATACGTTGATTGAAGAACAAACTCCAATTGTTGAACCTATTGTAGAACAAGAAGTCGTCATGGCTAATCGTACTATGATGGAGTTGCTTCAAGCATCCACCGAGGGTTTTGGAGAGGCCATTGTGATTCCTGCTATCCTTGCGGAGATTTTCGAAATTAAGACGGGTTTAATGTCGATGTTGCAAGCTAATAAGTTTAGATGTCATGAGAAAGACAACCCGCATTACCACATAAGGAATTTTAATCGTCTCACCGCAACTAGCAAGTTTAAGGATGTTCCACATGACGCCATTAAAATGATGTTGTTTCCATACTAGTTAGATGGACCCGCTAAAATTTGTCTTGAGAAAGAAGCGCCAAATTCAATTTTGACATGGGGTGATCTCGTTTCTAAGTTTGTGAACAAATTTTTTCCACCATCTAAAACAACACATTTGAAAAATGAGATTTCAAGATTTGTACAACAAAATAATGAAAGTTTTTCAATGGCATGGGAACGATTTAAAGAAATGTTACATGAATGTCCACACCATGATTTTTCGGAATTACATCAAGTTGATACTTTTTATAATGGGCTTAATGATCATGAGCGAGATTACTTGAATGCCGCCGCGGGTGGTAATTTTTTGTGCAAAACGACCGATGAAGCTTTAAAGATTATAGAGAATAGATCTAAGGTTTATAGCCCTCGTAACACACCGAGTGTTGCCAATATGGGTTCGTCATCGTCGTCATCGTCTCGTAGCATTAATGCCTTACATGATGAAGCTAATGAGGAAAATCGGTTTTTCGATAGATTTGCTAATCTTATGACTCATTGGAAAGCACAAGAGGCTTTGAATTGCGCTTCGGTTAAAGCGACTGAAAAGAGTTGTTTGTCTTGTGGTGGAGCTCATGATCTTTCTGAGTGAATTACCGCCGGTGGTAACACTTCGAGTGCTTACGTAGCAACGGGAACTTACAACCAAAACGGCCAAGGTTCCCGCCCAAATCAAGCTCCACCAAATCAAAATGCTAATAACTATCGAAACAACAATCAAGGTGGTAATTATCAAGGCAATTCACGTAACTATAACAAAGGGAATTATCAAAGTGGGAATGGACAAGTCACTAATCAAAACCAAAACCGTGATTTTCAAAACACTACACAAGGTTTTCAAAATGCTCACACTAAAAAACTTCAAGGAGAATTTTTGGATTATGCTAAAGCAAATGATGCTAAGTTTTATAACATGCAACGTGAGATGATTAGCTTAAGATCCGAGTTGAAAAACGAGCTTAAAAATGAACTTGCTAATGGACTTAAAACTCATGCTAATAAAATGGAAGGAAATGTTCAACGTCTTTGTTAGCCCTATATTTTATATAGTCGAACAAGAATGTAATAGGTCATCTTAGTCGTTATTGGTCTTGTATTGTAATAGGTTAGTCGGGAAAACCGGACTTGGACTTTAAGCTAATATTGTATAAGTTAGGGGCGTAATCCCAAAACAAAGCCAAGCCTGGCCCAAGGATTCTAAACCCACGACCCATATGCCAAGGGTATATATACCCTCTTCCATGTGTGGAAGAGGGTGTTGGTTCATTTTACTTTCTCTCTAGTAAACATAAACCTTCCAAATTCTCTCTTGTTTCTCTCTACTTTTCTTCTCTCTCTCTCTCTAAATATCTCTTCTAAATCTTGTGTTATGGATTGAATGGGATTAATATTTGGTATCAAAGCCTATAGTGGATAGGTGATTGAAGATTCGTGTGTGGTGTTCTTGATTTTTCGTGGCTATTTTGATCTATATCTCACGTCCCAATTTTTTTTTTGTGTTTTTTATGGTCTATTCTTGATACAAATCATCTACATACTAGTAGTAGTGATTTGGGTATCTTGGTTTTGGTTAAAACACAAATCTTTTGGATCAAAAGTTAAGAACTTTCTTATTTTTCATCTTTCCGAATTTCTAGCAAGTGACACCATCAGAAAGTACAAGTGAGTGAGACTCGATCGCAATAACCCAAGGGTTTTACTTTGCTATCACAAGGATTCCGATACCTTATTCTGACGAGTTATTCCGATCGTACATTGCGATCGTGGATTGCGACGGAATTTAAGGCATATTGCGATGCTACTCTGTCAAAATTTTTGACCACATTCCGATAGGTATTGCGATCCAAACATTCCGACAGGTAACATTCCGATAGGTATTACGATCCAAACATTCCGACAGGCAACATTCCGACAGGTAATATTCCGATGGATATTGCGATGAGTATTCCGATGGGTGACATTGCGATGGGAGACATTGCGATGGGTATTTCGATGGGTAATATTGCGATGGACATTGCGATCTGTTTGGCAAAATTTTGTTCGAGTATTTTTTTGATTTAGCCACCATCTACACTAGTCTCAGATCATAGTTTACACGAAGATTAAAAAAAAAGAGTTTTTTGGCGGGAAAACTCTAGAAAAATTTATTTTTTCCTAGACCATTTTTAGGCCATTTAAGCTTGAATTTCAAATTTTGGCGAAGCGAAAAATTTTTCGACCAAAAATTCGAATTTTCGGACCAAAATTCAAATTTTTAGGCCAATTTTAGGTTTTATTTTTGTCAAAAATTTTCACTTTTCAAATTTTTTCCCTACTAGTTTTTGGCTATTTCTAACTCGATTTCAAAATTTGGTGATTCAAAATTTTTTCGGCTTACCGTTTTGTCGGACTGAGGAATTTATTGTCGGACTGAAAAAATTTGGAATTTTCGTAATTTCAACCACAATCAAATCACAACACATCCACTAAGATCCGTAATCTATACACATCATATCCTCTTCGAGACATCCGTTCAATGGACATCTTCGTGGATTCAACACCAACAACGTCCATGACTGAGATGAATAAAGAGAAGATGCAGAATCCAGAGGTTTAGACAAATACTGAGACTCCAATCAGTAAACCTTCTAACAAGGATTCTACCACCAAAACCGTTCATGCAATCAAATACAAGATGTCGAAAGCAAAAGAAAGATGCATGGAACACATAAAGTTGCTTCAATCACACCTTCAGGTTCTTTCAAGAGAAGACCTAAAAGGCACTCGTCTTGAAATTGGATTCAAACGGGTATTCTTTCTACTATTTGGTCAAGATGTTGAGACATTCATCAGAACGATGCTACTTAATGTGGACCATCTTCAACAAGAACTTGACAGAGACGATTTTCACGAGAATATATCCATGGAGGTCCTTTTAGCTCTCAACAATCAGTTCCAGCAATTCATTAACTCAAGTGGCTTATCCAAAAACGATCGAGAGTTCACAAGCACATACTTTACCAAATATACTCTCGTAGATCTTCAAGCGTTCAAAGAGACACTTCTTTAACATATGAGCAATATAAAGAAGTCAATTTCTGAAAGAACACGCCATCAAAGGAACTTTCAAAGAAGGGTGAATCAAAGACTGATGCAGACGAAAGAGAGCACTGTTGATATAGATCAAGCATTGGATGCTTCTTCGGTTGATACAGAGAGCAGCGAGACAGAATCAGAAACGCAGCATATCAGTACCAGCTCAGGGAATGATCAAACAACCAATGATGCGGATATCAGACCATTTATGATGATCAGCCAATGGCTATGGTACATTTAAATGCTGAATACGATGTTCCTCAACATACTGAGCAATCTGAAGCCATTCTTGACACGTATCTAGTGGAAAAGGTTGATAGCAATACCACACCTGATTCATCAGATACGAGTACTAATGGATGAGAGACTTCTCAGGATGTTAATTCTAAGATTCACGAGCTTGAAAGTCTGTTAGCTCAGAAGACTAAAGATTTTGAGGATGCCAAACTTGATTTTTCAAAGAAAAATAACAAATTTGAGGCTTACTTTGAAAAAATTGAGAAAGCAAATGTCGTTCTTGAACAATTAGATCGTAAGATTCAAGATTTTAACGCAGAAAAAGAACATTTTGTGAAACAAATAAATTTGTTAGAATCAAAGTTGGCTTCTCAAAATCCAAGTCCTCCGCCTGCTTCACGAACTGAAATATATGTGCAACCTATCGACACTGTAGACAGTAATGACGCGACTACTGATAACGGCATATTTGATAATATGAACATTACGTTAGAACAACGTGTCGCTAAATTACTTCTACAAAATGAGCAATTAAAAGCTCAGATTCAGGAAAAGGTTTTTGCACTTACTGCTGCGAAAAATGAATTAAGGAAGTTGAAAGGAAATAGTGTGGATACAAAGTTTGTAAAACAGCCTGTCTTAGGGAAACCTCCTTCTCAACCAATCAGACCTTGCTCAGTTGCTAGACAACCGAATGCATTTCAGTCTGAACGACCTAAAACGTCGGACCCGAGGTTTGCCTCCCAAGCTGACATGCGTAGCAATTTATCAAAACCAGTCACTCCACAATCTAGATCCTCCTTAAGAAAGACTGTATCTGCTAAACCTGATCACATGAATGCTTCAAGAAACTCTAGATCTAGCTCCAAGAACATGCCTAGGCGTAGTTCAAATGACACGGGTCATAAAAGCTATCTAGAGGATGCTCAGAAAAATACACAAGCAAGAGATAGGACCAAACCACAACCTAGGAGCGTTGTTCACACATCTAGGAATTCTAGACCCTTCTATGATGTGTACAATTCTGCCAACCCTAGGAACTCTAGAGCCTTCTCAGATGCTAAGCACTTTGTTTGCATGAAATGTAACAAATGTGTGTTTAATGCCATTCATGATGATTGTATAACGCAAGTCCTGAACAAGGTGAACCACAAAGTTAGAGCATCTCAAAGACGGAACCCTACAGGAATTAGGTTTTCTCGAACAAAGTCTTCCGCTGTGCATGAGAAATCTATGACTCCTAGACCTTGTCTTAGGTGGATACCAACGGGTAGAACCTTCAAAACAATAGGTCTTAGGTGGGTTCCTATTGGAAAGATATTTCCCTCTAGCTCGACAAAGGTTCAAGGTGAACCCCCACACGGTTCTCACAAAGATATCATTAACCCACATGCAAGCATACAAACTACTGATAAAAGTGCAGGTAATAAAGTAAAGATTCAACAAGAACACAAAGGTTTTCCATATTCATACCGTTCAACAAAAGACACTCTCAGAGTTTGGTTGTTGAAGAAGCAGATATCAGAGAAATACGTGTCTCAAGTGTTTCACAAGTAAGATTCAAGATGACTTACAGTCACATTTCAGGCTGTAACTCGAACGTCAAAGAAAGGGAACTTTATCTCTTCAACGGTAAGTTACCCTCAAAACGAGAAATTCATATTTCTCGGTCACGAGCTTATATTAAAACTATTCAAAAGTTTTATGCTCGTGTACAAGGCTTATAGTCAAATTACAGACTGTAACCCGGGCTCACAAGACAGGAAAGTTCATCCCGAGTATGACTTATCCTCAAAACGAGAACTTCGATTTTTCTCGGACACGATCTTACATTAAAACTATTCGAAAGTTTTAAGCTCATGTAAATGACTTCTAAGCGCATCACAGCTTAGGACTCGGACCTTAAATAAGGAAAGTTTATCTCGGGCGATAACTTATCCTTTTCAACGAGAAATGCATATTTCTTGGTCATGAGCTTCTCATAAAAACATTCAAAGTTTTTATGCTCATGAACAACGATTTCTAAGTAAATGTCAGCTTAGATCTCAAACTTCAACTTAAGGAAAGTTTATCACGGATGATAACTTATCCTTCACAACGGGAAATTTATTTTTCTCGGTCATGACCTAGTCACAAAACAATCAAAGTTTTGAGCTCATGAAAAACGGACCCGAAAGGGGAGTGTACCTTTCAGTGCGCTTTCCCTAAGCAATAGAAGAGAAGTCTTTTATCCTGATTATTTTAAAACCGTTGAACACAATTTTTCAAGACTTTCTCAAAAGGTTTTTTCTAAATCTTTCAAAATTGTGTGTTCAACACTCCCTTCTTCATAATAGATTTTTATATCTCAAAATGTCATATGTTATTTTGATCAATTTTTGAGGGGGAGCGTCTTAAAATCAAGCCTTTTAATGTTGTTGGGTACATCTCTGAAATTGTCATATTTTATGTATCCAACACATTCCCAAAATGGTTTAAAACTGTCATAAGTAATAAATTATATCAGACAAGGCATCTCATCTCCGTACCTAAACATATTTTGTGGTGGCGTCAAATTTTGTCTCAAGACACACATATATTGTTAAGGGGGGCGCAATCCGACTTAATGTTCCATGATTCATGCGTGCACACATGTTTCTCTCCTAGTTGGTTTTCAAAAATTGTCATATTTTAATCAATTGGTATCTCTAATATGATATTGTTATATTAGAGATAGGGGGAGAAAATGTGATTAAAATGTAATATATCGCAACATGTGATCTTAAAGACTCAAGTGCAACTCTTTCCTTCACATGGCAAACTATTTCGTATATCGATGCATGTGTGTAGGGGGAGCTTTCCGAAAATATAAAACTTTCAAAGTGTTAAAAGTTTTGATTTTTATCAAGCACTTTGAATGGTTTTCAATGGTTTTATGGTTACGATATTTACCCAAAACAACCTACTATCCACGACGGAACGATGGAGTCAAAAGGTGGTTTAGGATAGGAAACTAAGTCCTATGATCCAACCAGAACCGGAGGGATCTACCTAAGGACATTCCATAGCTAGAAATAGTTGTCCTTAGGAAAGATGGAGTGGAATGAAGCTGAATGCGGACCAATTACTTAAGTTAGCACTAGAACAATCACAACAAGGTGCTAATGATGACGTATTGGTAAGCATTGAAAGAGTTGAATATTCTATGCAACTTAGGTAGAAACCAGGATAACACATCTTTTGAAGACAAGTGTCATGGACCCAGTGATGCGATGCACAACCCTTCCCCAGCCATTCGAGTTTCTCTCAAAAGAAACTTGTCTCATTATCATGGAGATCAACACGTATCTATTGACTTTCTCACTCCGAGTTAGTTAATATTGAAAAGGTGGCAGTCTGCTCCAGCCTCCGATCACCAAAATACACTTATTGAGTCTAGAGCCAAACAAGATCTTTCTATCATCTCATTAGGACACAATCGAGTCCTACGCATTATCCTTGTGACATTGCCAGAACATCTGAGTGATACGATTCACAGTGAAGATGGAAATCCTTGTGATAACTGTAACCTGTGCGATTCTACACGAATCAAACTTGTGATAACTGGAAAGAAACTAAGTTTGGATTCTTAGTTGATTCAAACTTGATTCCAGGTTTCTTCGCAAAATCCGTGTGATCTTGCGAGAACATTCAGAGTGACACTCTTTAGTGTTCACAGTGACGAATGGAAATCCTTCCAGTGTCAACATCAAACAGCACTGCGGTAGGTAACATGCAAGATTCTTATGAATCGAGCTTGTGGCAAACTGGAAAGCAACAATGGTGCGATTCTTATAGAATCAAACTTGTTCCAGGAATTCTGAATTGACGACTCTAATCAAATGGATAACCGTATCCTTTTTGATTCACTCTTTACGTTCGCAGTCTGCTTTGAGACGGTCGAGTAAAGAGAACTGGCTACTACCGCCGGGAAACCCTGTCAAGGAGGTTCTTAATCGAATCTACCCGATCACAGGTACGGTATCTAATACCGTCTAAACGGTCTTCACCAACCGGAGGTAAAACGCTACCGAGTTAGGATGAAATGTTCAAAGCCATTTTATTCGTGTCTATATATGTTGCTGCATATTAAGAAGGTGGCGTAGCTGTACAACCGATGTCGATTCAGAAGTCACAAGAGCACAACATGGCGATAATCAAGATACCTAAGAATGTAAGAATGTAATAGGTCATCTTAGTCACAAGGAGCACAGATGAAGATCTCAAGCACTCAAAGTCAAATGACAAAGGCTCAAGATAAAGATCACGAAATCATGAAGGAACAAAGCTGTTACAAACAAGATCAAGACCAAGATACAAGACCAAAGCAGGAAGATCTCCTCTACAAGAATGTATTCACTCAACCATCTTATGCTTTTTAAGCTTTTTTAGATGACCGATACATTGGGGGAGATTGTTAGCCCTGTATTTTATATAGGCGAACAAGAATGTAATAGGTCATCTTAGTCGTTATTGGTCTTGTATTGTAATAGGTTAGTCGGGAAAACCGGGCTTGGACTTTAAGCTAATATTGTATAAGTTAGGGGCGTAAGCCCAAAACAAAGCCAAGCCTGGCCCAAGGATTCTAAACCCACGGCCCATATGCCAAGGGTATATATACCCTCTTCCATGTGTGGAAGAGGGTGTTGGTTCATTTTACTTTCTCTCTCTAGTAAACATAAACCTTCCAAATTCTCTCTTATTTCTCTCTCTACTTTTCTTCTCTCTCTCTCTCTAAATATCTCTTCTAAATCTTGTGTTATGGATTGAATGGGATTAACAGTCTTCAACAAAATCAACAAAATATGGAACAAGGACAACATGAGATTAAGCAAGAATTGTTAAAAGCGGATTTAAGGCAATCAAAATTTGAGGACTGAATGGCAAAATGTTTGAAGCAATCATGTGTAAACCCTCTTCCTCGGGTGGTCTTCCTAGTGATACCATTAACAACCCGAGGGGAGAAATGAAGGTTATTACTACACGAAGTGGTAAAACTTTCAAGGAACCAATTTCTCGTCCAAGTACTTCTACGGAGAAGGAAATCGAGAAAGAACCCGAGGTGATGGTCGAAAAGGAGCATATCACAATCCCACGAAGTAATGCTCATACCACACCTATGGTTGAACCAATACCAATTGTGGAACCCGAGATTCCAAGGCCGTTGCCTAATGTCCAACCCCCACCACCCTTACCTTACCCTTCGAGACGTAACAAGGAAAAGGCACAAGAGCGGAATAA
Organism: Glebionis coronaria; assembly: GCA_025667525.1. Classification (NCBI taxonomy): domain Eukaryota; kingdom Viridiplantae; phylum Streptophyta; class Magnoliopsida; order Asterales; family Asteraceae; genus Glebionis; species Glebionis coronaria. The sequence continues at coordinate 490,354,497 of CM046877.1, forward strand.
TTATCAATTTGAGCTTTTTATGAAAATGTTTAGTGATATACATTTTAACATAAGTTTTGTCGACGCTCTTATCATGATGCCTCGATTCGCCGCAAACTTCAAAAGTATGCTAAACAACAAAGAGAAGTTACAACAATCGTCTAGTTGTTCATCGGGTTTTCTTAGCCGCATACCACAAAAAGTCAGTGATCCCGGTAAATTTTTTATTCCGTGTGCAATTCAAGATATGGAGGAATGCTGCGCCTTGGCCGATCTTGGTGCGAGTATTAATTTAATGCCTCTTGAGATTTTCAAATCGCTTTTGCTTCCGGCTCTTACTCCTTCGAACATGTCTATCGATATGGCCAATCATTCTACGATTTTAGCATGTGGAGTAGCCGAGGACGTTTTCGTTAAATTCGGAAAGTTTTACTATCCCATTGACTTTATCGTTGTAGACATTCCTATCGATCGAAAAGTTCCTCTCATTTTGGGTCGTTCATTTTTGGATACATCAAGAGCACTTATTGATGTTCATGCTCGAAAAATCACCCTTCGTTTCAATGAAGAAGAACTTGTCATCAATGCAACACAAAACTCCAATCTTTCTCATGTCTATTCTATTGAAACTTTAAACCATGGTGATTCAACCAATGTCGTTTGCAAAGAATTTTCACCAAGAGTTTTAGGAAATGTCGCCAAAAACAATTTACCATTTCCTCCGCCGGTGGAGGTTATGAGTGTAAAGCCTACAAAGAAGAAACCATCAATACTTGAACCGAAAAATCCTTCACCTCACCTCGAATATTCATTCTTGAAAAGTGTTGATAAGTTTTCGGTTTCTACGGAAGATATTTCAGATGACGAATATGTTGACCCCGATGGGGAGGTTTTCTTTGTCGACAAACGTTTTGAGAACTTACCACCACCAAAACCAAAACGGTTTTCAAATGTGAGAATTTTTAGTGTGACTAACACCGTCTTAGAAACACCAAATATTTTCGACATAATCAAAAAGGGTTTTCATAAGGAGAGTTTAAAAGGTAAAAAAGGAAAAGATTTTAAATGTGATTTAATTGATTTTTCTACAAATCTAACTTCGTCATCACCACGTGTTTTGAGTGCTACAAGCTCGTCTACTCCTTTTGACGATGCTTTGTGTGGTTTTAGTATGGGGGAAGCCCCTTATGTTCCCTCATCCTTGTCCACCGAGGACGCGATATTCGATCCCGGAATCTATTATAAAGGAAAATCTCGGTCTTCCACCGATGCAATAAATGGAAACTATATCTATTTGCTTGGTGCGAGTCTACCTCGAGTAGATCAAAAGTTTGTCTTACCAATTGTCCCACCCTTCTACTTCTCATCTCTTTTCTTCAAACTCTTTGAGTTTATGGCACGTGTGGCGTTGATTTGGTTATCCAATGAAAACGAAGACGCCATCTTCGATCCCGGTATTTTTCATCATTTAAGGACTTAGTCCTTAATACCGGTTGCTTTTTGGGCCTTGTTTATCATGTAAGCCCCACCAAAAATTGACCATACCATGTTCCCTAAATGTTCACATTTTGAGGGGACCGAGTCGAGCTCATGACTCGGTAATCAAAAACGAGGTGCCTCGTGGGGGTGATCCCATGCTTATCCTTTTGTGCTTTCTAATAACTAATGAGAGGGGATTTATGCCCTTCCAACTCGTTGTCTCGTGGTTGTTTGTGATTGTGTTATCTAGATCATCATCATCATCTACGATTGAAGACTCTCGTGTTCGTTTACGTGAGCCTCCATCGTTTGTTTGAAGAAGTTTTTCACGAATCCATGACATATCCTTTATTGTTCTAACAATTATCTTTTAGCATAATTCATAAACGGCTTTAGATATATTGTTGATCACCCTTTCTATGCTAGATCCTAAGCATTCGATTCTTCGTCTCTAGTATGGGGGTGCTCCACCTTTAGACTCGAAACATTGAGGACAATGTTTACTTTTAGTATGGGGGGGGGGGGGGGGGTGAATAGATATTTGCTTTGCTACGCCCTCACGTTTTCCAACTTTCAATGTTTTGTTTTTGTTGCTAATAAGGCTAAAAATGGCCAAATCTTAAAATTTTTCTTAGTTTTCATAAGTGTTTTTAAGACACGAATGTATATTTTCCGATGGGTAGAATAAGAGCTAATTTTTGACTTGATGGGCATTTGTAGCCATTTACATTCCTTAACCTGCTCAATTCAAGTTTTGCTAGACTTTTATATAGGGAACTTTAAAACGCGAAAGTCTTAGCTCATTCGGGTTAAGAACAAGAACTTTTCGCAAGTTCCTATAATTGATCCTAGAAAGTCACTTATCAAGGGAACTATAAAATGCATTCTCTAAACTTGAAAAAGTCCAAGAAAGTGCAAGATCCTATAGGTGGCTTGAAAACCCAAAACTTTGATTTGATATAGTCTTAATGAAAGCTAATTCAAATTTGGCTTAATTTTGACTTGCATGGCTAAGTATTCACGAGTCTCTTTAATTAGAGGTCTTTATATAGTGAAGAACGAGAAGTGATAGAGTTAGACAAGTGATCATGCTAAACGTAGAACATGAAAATGTTCTTTCAAAAACTCATATGTTTTTAATTGTGGCTTTTTCTTCCCATAAGATCAATGCATTAGGAATAAAAATAATTGCAATAAGTAAGGTCGTACGATTTGAAAGGTTACTTAGCCTCTAGCCTAAAATCGTTTAAAAGTTGCTCGGGGTTGAATAGAGTTCATAGCCATGGCATAACTTATTGAAGCGGGACGTGAAGATTGATGAAGATCCAAAAAGGCCCTAAAAAGGCATGAGGAGCTCTAATTTTGTTGCTAAAGATCCAAGATGATGTGAAGTATCATTATTCCTAAATCAATATGAAGGATCGAGACACACGACGAAAAGCAATTACTCCCCTAAAGATCATGGAGAATGTCTATTCAAAAAGACCCTAACAAGGTATGAGGATAAATATATCCAAGTCCGAAAAGGAGGCGGATCGTTGTATATCAAAGTCCAAGATAAATATTGAAGAAAAATGATGAAGTCGTGGTCCAAATATGAAGAATCTCTAAAAAACGTCAAGTGAAGAAATTCCAAATATATGAAGAGAAGACCATAATTTCAAGAACGTCTTCCCAAGATTTGAAGTATGAAGTACATGCCAAATATCAGTCCGAGAAAGGTCTCAAATCGTGAAACGAGTTATGCCAAGATATGAACTTAAGGAGATACACGAGAAGCCGTTTTAAAAGATTTTGTCCTTCGACTAACTATCGATCAAATCGTGCTACTTTGCTTTCGGACTAATAACTACTTTAATAAGTCAATATGAATCACTTGTTATCCATGACAAATAGCTAAAAAATGCTAATAACCCATTTCCTTTTATAAATAACTAGGATTGCCGGGAGAAAAAAGTATTACACAATTTGGACGTATGAGTAGTGTTAGCATTGTGACTTGTACCAACAATGATCTCGTTTTTGCACTTAGCATGGAATGTATGACAATCAAGGATGACGAAATTTACTCTAAGGGACATTTACTTGTTTCTATTCATTGACCCTAAAAGTCACATTCGTGATGAAAACATACATTATGCCTTTGCACATTTTCGTAGTATTGTTGCAAATCTTTTACTTTTCAATAAAGGTTAATAAAATTGAATTTTGGTGATGCTTAGATACTTTATTCAAGCATTGCGTGAGGGTACGACAATGGCTTAGTATGGGGGAGTGATGAGATGGCATTTATACATGATCTCATCGTTCCTTTCGGGCTTTAAATGCACTAAAATGTCATAAAGTACCATATATATGCTGGTGTGTGTTTGTTTACTTGTGTATTTTAGGTATGGATATCGTGAAAAAGACAAAATATCACAAGAAACAAGGAAAAACGGACACGAGAAACGAAGCCGTACAAAGAACCGGGCCCTAGTTCATGATTTATCCAAGATTAACCCTTGAAGATTTGAAGATGTACAAGGTTGATCCTCAATGAATGAAGAAATGACACTTAAAACCCTTGTGAAATTCATAATTACAAGTTTGGTCCCTTAAGTTTGTCAAAATTGCAAAAAGGTCCTTCAACTTTGAAGAAATGGCAAGATTAGTCCCTCAACTATTCAACATTGTCAAAAATGGTCCCTCATGAAGTAAAGAATGCTATGAAGACCTTTGAAGATCAAGAATGTCCAAAATTAGTCCCTCAAATATGGAAAAATGGCAAAAACAACCCTTGAAACACTTTTGCTTAAGTTTTAGGGCAAAAGTGTGAAATTCAGAACTTCAAATACAAAGGGAATACATTTTGGTGGCTGAAAAACTTGATTTAACCATTTCACCAAAACACAAGGGCCAATGATGTGCAAACGAAACATTCAAAAAAGAAATGCGCCAAACAACTTTCCACTCCTACAAAAACGGATCAATAGGTGTTACTGTTCACCTTTCACCCCCAGTTACCATTCCACTTAAACCAAAGGGTAAATCCCAATTACCCACACCCACGTTTGATTCACACATACAGAAACCCATCCCACACACAAAACCCTCATCTCCACTCACCAAAGGGTCCCACCCATTCACACGTTAACCAATCAACATCCAACTTAGCCTCCAAGGAATGCCAGGTGTCAAAATCAACAGCCCATACTCCTTGCTTGGTTACAAAGCTAAAATGAACGATTTAGATGAATTTGGACAGCTCAAACGACAAATGCGTCTAGAAGATTCAAGGGCATTTTAGGGACTTCATACCTAGGGTTTTCTCATTGTAATCTCAGCCTTTGTGGCCTATATAAGGACTCCTCAACTTGTGAGAGAGCCTTGTTCTAGTTTTACCTTTTAAACATTGTAATTCCTTTTAAAATTTATAAAAGTTGGTATTTTGAGAAAATTGTAATTCCTTTTTATGTTTTTGAAAGGTGGTGTTGTTTAAGGGTAATTTTGAGTTCCATTTGATGTTATAAGTGTGCTTGAATCATTTGGTTCAAGGATGTTTATGTTTGGTAAGGTTTTCAAGTTTGGAAAAGCTTGAAAAGAGGTTTCTGATTTTGCTATTTTTGTTGTACTAATCCTTAACCAAAAGCTATAAGCTCTTACAAGCTTGTTGACACCAAGCTTGTGAAGGGATTAGGGCCTTTGGTTGGGCTGTTTGTTCATTGTGTTGAAGAAATCAAGCCCTTGAGTTTCTGCTTTGAAACATCAACCAAGGCAGTCATCCATCTTTCTTGTTGAAGTACCTTGGTCTTGTTCTAGTTGTTTAACAAGGTCCAAGGAGCATTGCTGGTCCTCCTAGGATGTTGTGGAGGACAGGTATAAGCTCTTGTTAACTTTCCTCTCAAAAATCATATGATCTTGTCTGTTTTGTATTTTGGTATGTGATTTGGTGATCTTGTGTTTGTGCTTTGTGTTTTATGGTTGCAATCTGTTAGTTGACACCTAGTGTAGCTAATTGATCTATAAAATCAGTAGGTTGTTTGAAGGATTAAGAATTTTGTTTGAAAAGTGCTTAATAAAGGATTGTTTGGGATTACTGGTTCATAAGGCCTTGTGGCCTTGTGCCTTTGGTTCTTAGGGTTTGGTAAGTCTAAACAAGTAATAATATACAAGTTTTAGTCATTGGTTAAGTTTCTAAAAGTTTGGGAAAAGGATTTGAAGTTTTGCAAAAATCTGATAAAAGTGTTTTTGAAATTGGTCAAACACATCAGATCCAATAACTTCTTTGTTAGTTGGATCTAAGGTTTGAAATCAGGTTTGGGAATAGTTTGGGTGATAAGCTATCTATTGGTTATCTGTTTGTTGAATTTGGTAGCTTATTGAGTGTGCTATAGCTTATCAAAGTTGGCTGAAGTGGTCATTTGCATCAGCAAAGTGACCACCTCATTTGGTGTTTGCATTTGTACTTCTAGTGTAAGGATTGTTGTTTTGTTGCTTGGATCCTGTTTATGTGCTGCTTGTGAAGATATTTGGCTATTTGGATTGCTTTGTTGATAGCTTATAAGCTTACTGGCTTATTGGCTTATTTGTGCCAAAACTCATCAAGTTTACTCAACTGGTAGACCTTGATTCACAAGGTTTGTACTCAAGCCTTGACCAGCAGGGTGAAAAACAAGTTTTAACACTTCATTAAGTCTGTCAACGTCCAAAATTGTGCTTGTCAGCGTTTGATTTTCTCTTGTCAGCGTTTGACTTTTGGTCAAACTTGGTCATATAGCTTATTGAATCTGTTTTGCTTATTGGTACATGCAACAACTTTTGTAATAGAACTCATTTTTCTCAGCTAAATAACCAGTCTGGAAGGTTACAAGTATTTTGGTTAAGCTTTTGCTAGAAAACTAGCTTATTTGGCTTTTTTAGCCAGCTTATTGGTTCTTACAGCTTATTCTACTTGGCTTTTTGTGATTTTCTTGATTGATTATTCTTAGTTAAGCTATTTGTGAGCTTTTGCAACAAACTAGAGCTTCTGAAACAGCCTAGAACTCTATCCCGACTATTTTGTTGTTTTGTAGAATTGTTCTTGGCTTATTTCTGGCTTATTGAGTGTGCTTTTTCAAAAAAAAATTTACAGATCTCTTTAGTAACCCAAGAGAAGGTTGTGTGTCAAATTAGAGCTTATGGCATTGGCTTATTGCTTAATGGGCTTATTGGCCCAATAAGGATAAGCTGTTTGTTCATTAAGCTGTGATAAGCTCACTTTCAGCTTTTGGGCCTTTAGAGTTTTGTGTTTAGAATTGAATTTTGAGTCAGATATGGATTTTCCAAGTCATTTGGGCTTATTTTGACTTTTTAGGCTAAAAAGCCCATTAAGCTTGACTGATTTTGCTTTTAGCCCATTTGGGGACCCATTAGGGGTATTTTGGTAATTTCACTTTCATTTCTGATTATTTAGGTTAAAATAAACTAGTTTGCAAGTTTTTAGAATTTTTTTTATAATTTTTGGATTTTTAATATTATTTTAATATTATTTTTCAAATTTCACATTTTTGCACTTTTTATATTTTTCTTAGCTTAAACACATTAAAATAGGAATTTTGCAACTCTTAGATTAATTTTATCATCTTTAGATTAATTTTTATAATTATTTTAACTTTTAATAGTTTTTAAATCATTTTAAATAGTTTTTCTTAGTTTAAAAATTTATAAAAATAGTTTTTAATCTTTTTAGGTCATTTTAGAGGTTTACCAATTGAAAAATCTTTATTCGGGCTTTTTGATAATTAATTTGATTTTTAGGGCTTTAATTAGCATTGAAAAATTAATATTTAATTAATTAAAAGGTTTGAAAAAGTTTTGATCATTGGTAAACTCTTAGTTTATTTATTTTGATTTTTGGTGAATTTTTGGTAATTTTTAGAATTAATTTTTATTTTTGCTCATTTGACGGTTTTACGTGTAGTCGTAATAGTAATTAATTTCACGTCTTCGTCATCCTCTTTTCTCATCCCCTTCTATCCAATATTAATCTCAAACCAATTACGAATTACTCACACACATATACCTCCTTGGGAAACGAACTTGGAACTTCATAAGGGTCATTAGTGCTTGATTTTCCTAAATCATCACTTAATACTTACCGCTCATTTACGCTCTTTTGTTTTCCTAAACAATAGGTGTAATTTTACCACAACCACTTAGTTAATCTATCTACAATCACCCAAATCATATCACAACTACTAGTGGTCCTTGGCAAACCTGTCACAAAATCCATAGTAATCTTCTCCCATTTCCACTCAGGAATCTCAGGTTGCACTAATAATCCAGACGGTTTCTTATGTTCAGCTTTCACCTTCGCACAAGTTAAACACTTATTAACATACTTTGCTATATCTGCCTTCATATTCGGCCACCAATAAACTTTTTTAAGATCTTGATACATTTTGTCTGATCCATGATGTATAGAATAATTCAACATATGAGATTCATTCATCAATAAATCTCGCACTCCTAAAGAACCTTCCTCAGACGGATGCAATGGTAACAAATCCTATTCCCAAAATATCTCAATCCACTTGACCTTACCTCAAACAATGGTTTCAACATTATACCCAAATTTTCTGCCTCAATATTCTCTCCCTTCAAACCATTAGCTTGGGCTTTCAATATCGCTTCTGTCAAATCAACACTTTCCATCATTGCCAAAGCTCTAACTCTTATAGACTTATCTCTTTCCTTTCTACTAAGTGCATCAGCTACCACATTCGCTTTACCAGGATGGTAACGAATCTCGCAGTCATAATCACTCAGCAACTCAACCCATCTCCTTTGTCTCATATTCAATTCCTTTTGATCCAAAATATATTGCAGACTCTTATGATTAGTGAAAACCACACACTTGGTTCCATACAAGTAGTGTCTCCACATCTTCAAAGCAAAAATCACAGCCCCAAGTTCTAAATCATGAGTAGTGTAATTCTCTTCATGCTTCCTCAATTTTCTCGATGCATATGCTATTAATTTCTCCCTTTGCATCAACACAACTCCAAATCCTTTATGAGACGCGTCACAATATACTACAAAATCCTCAGATCCTTTTGGAAAAGACAAAATCGGCACAGAACATAACTTATCCTACAGCGTACTAAATGCAGATTCCTCTTCCAATCCCCATTCAAACACTCGATTCTTTTCAGTAAGCGTGGTCAACGGCTTAGCAATTAGTGAAAACTTCTCGATAAACCTTCTATAATACCCAGCTAGACCAAGAAATTGGCGAACTTCAGTCGGTGTCGTTGGCACTGACCAATCTTTGATTGCCTCATTCTTAGCAGGATCCACACGAACACCTTCACTATCAATCACGTGCCCCAGAAATTGCACTGATTTCAACCAAAATTCACACTTAGAGAACTTCGCATACAGCTTCTCTTTCTTCAACAATTCCAAAATTATTCTCAAATGCTTCTCATGTTCTTCTTCACTCTTGGAGTAAATGAAAATATCATCAATGAATACGATAACAAACTCATCCAAATACGCTTGCATACACGATTCATCACATCCATGAATATAGAAGGCGCATTCGTTAATCCAAAAGGCATCACTTGGAATTCAAAATGTCCATATCGAGTACGGAAAGCTGTTATATGAATATCTTCTTCCCTAACTCTCAGTTGATGATACCCAGACCTCAAATGGATCTTCGAGTATACACTTAAGCCTTGCAACTGATCAAACAAATCATCAATCCTCGGCAATGGATACCGATTCTTGACAGCCAATTTGTTAAGCTCTCGATAATCAATACACATTCTAGAAGAACCATCTTTCTTCCTAACAAACAAAACAGGAGCACCCTACGGCCACGAACTCGGTCTAATAAATCACTTATCCATCAATTCCTTCAATTGATTAGATAATTCTTTCATCTCAGATGGAGCTAAACAATACGGTGCACGAGCAACTGGCGCAGCTCCCGGCACTAAATCAATACGAAACTCCACTTCACGATGGGGCGGTAATCCTGGAAAATCTTCAGGGAAAACCTCAGGATACTCTCTAATCACAGGCACATCCTCCAATTTCCTTTCATTCACACCATCATTACTTATTTGTGCAAGAAACACATCACAACCTGCTTCTATATACCTCATCATCTTCAAACAAGAAACAACTCTCAAACGAGAAGTACATTCATCACCTGTCATAATCAATACCCTATTCCTTAGCGGTATCTAGACTAATCTCTCTCCCCAAACAATCACTACACCATTACCAACTAACCAGTCCATTCCAACAATCACGTCAAAAGATCCTAACTCTATGGGCATCAAATCAATACTAAACACATAATTACCTGACTTCAAGGAACAACCTTTCAGTATAGAACTAGTGCTTACAACCTTACCATCAGCTAACTCTACCTTATAACTAGTTGTCAATCTCACTGGTTCTCTATCCAATAGCTGACTGAATCTAACATCTACGAAACTTCTATCAGATCCAGAATCAAATAACATACTAGCATAACAAGCATCAAGTAAGAACGTACCAGTCACCACATTCGACCCTTGAGGTTTGTCAGCATCTCCCACGACATAGGCTGGAGCAGCAGTCCCAGCAGCAACGGCAGCAACATTGCCTCCTTGTCGAATGCCAACCCTAGGACAGTTTCCTTGTTTATGTCCACAGCCTCCACACCCAGAACAGTTAACTACCTTAATAGCATTAGCTCCAGTAGCCACACCCTTGTTTCTACAATCTGCCATCTTATGTCCGGCCTTCCCACACTTGTTGCAAGCAGGTGGATCCAACATGATACAGATTACATCGACCACACTTTGGATTAACCTTGTTACCTTGAGTTCCAGTGGCAGCACGAACACCATCATTCCTTTTCAAATTATATTGTTGATTCCTATTTGGTCCTTGGTTATTGTTGTTATGATAACCACCACGATTCTATCCTTGGTTTCAGTGTGCAGCTTCCCACTTTCTCTTATTCCCCTCAGCAATACTATCCTTTCGATCCTGCAGCTTTACATCCATTAAAGCATGAGCCATCTGAACAACTTCATCAAATGACTTAGGTTTCAACGAAGTAGTCTCTCCCTTGATATTACTAGATAAACCTCTGATATACTGCTTCATCTTCTTACGGTCATCAACAAACGCATCATGACACAACAAACATAAATCAGAGAATCTCCTTGTATAAGCCACAATATCATTGTTTCTCAGCACTAAATGCCTCAACTCATCCTCTAACTGACCTAACTCTTCATCGGGATAAAACTTAGCAGTTAAGAGTCCCTTGGTCACAGTCCATGTTCTAGCATTAGCTTCAACCAATCCCACAGTAGCTACCTGACTATTCCACCAACTTAATGCATCATCCTGAAAAGTAGCTGCAACAAATTTCACCTTATTAGCTTCTGAACATCCACTGATTTCAAAAGTACTTTCAATCTTCTCAATCCACCTCCTTAATTCCAAAGCACCACCAGTACCACGAAATTGGGTAGGTCCACATTTCATGAAACTAGCATAAGAACATTCCTTCTGAATCTGTTGAACAACAGCATTACCTCCAACTTATCCTGCAGCATTTCCTTCCACTGGTTCATCAGTATTACCTGTAACTGGATTCGCCGCATTCCCTCCAACCTGACCAGCAGCATTTCTATTCTCAGTCTCTTGGTTCCTCGCAGCACGTTCAGCTTCCAGTTCTCTAGCAATAGCTTGCTCAATCATGGTATTAACAGTAGCAGTTGTCAATTTAGGTGGCATGTTTTAGGAAACTAACCAAACAACAATTTAGTAAAGTCATAAAAATGCCTCCCAACTCCTTCATGTGTCACCACAAAAGAAAAAGAACAAGTAAGTATTCATATCAAGATAAGAAGAAGGATTTATCTATCAAGATGTAACATGGATACTACATGCACCAACAACACAGTCCACAATGAATCATTAACCAATTCACAAAAGAACTAATAAGACAAATCATAAGTCATGAAGGTAATTTGGATTGCATTGGAAAATTTCCACAAAATGTGACAAGTAATGTCACTACAACCCTTCATCACTGTAAACTTAAAAGTCATTAAGTTTCATCATAAACTACAGTACCAGTCTACATAAGTTCTATTACAACTAGGCTAATAAAAACAACATAAAAGAACTAAACATCTGATCCCCGCAGCTTCTTGTACATCGGCTCATCATCACTGCTGCTATCATCTTCCTTAGAGTCTTCCTCCACTTTTTCCTTTCCCTTTCGACTTCCTCCTTCACTTGACTTCACCAACACCTGAGCTTCAACCTGACTTGGCACATCACGAATCACCACACCTCGACTAGGAAAAGATCTCATAGGCAAACCCCACGCATTCAACCTTGCATTCCTTTCTTGCTCCTCATGAAACCTTTGAATTTGCCCACTCAAATTCAACACCATTGATCTTAACCTAACAACTTCATCCATTTCCATTTCTCTAACAAACTCTGATCTCTTCACACTATTAACAAACCTGTCAAACCTCTTTTCATTCTGCTCAATCTTTCTAATCACACGGTTTTCAACTAAATACCTTTCAAACAAAGATCTATCAAACTTTTTAAGAAACTAGAAAATATCATCATAAGACCTAGGACCTGGAAAATAAACCTTAGATATGCCATCATGAATAGATTGGGCACTAGCAGCATTACTCGACTCAGTAAGAACATCACCCCTATCAAATGCCATCCCAAGCAAACTGCTCAAATAAGCATCACAAGTAGGCGTCAAAGAACATACAACAGGTCGCTGACAGTCCTGAACAGTCTGTGGCACAACATTAACTCTTGGAACATAACTACCTTGAATCACTTCAGGCTCGGTCTGTCCAACTGCAGTAGGAGCAATTCCATTATCTAAATACTCATAAGGCTCCTCGTCGTCACTAGCACCAAAGTTATCTACTTCCTCACCGTCTAATACATCAGTCATATCAATCCATCCATCCTCACGAGGTACACCAGCCATTTTCTACAATTATAAGGGTTCAAGGATACATAAGGTCATTGTTAACAAAACAAAAATTAGTATGCAATACTTATGCAAATGTTATACGTAATCCATGCTATGCAACACAATGCAAATGATTTTTATGCAATGCTCGCAAAAAAAAATATGATACTGACAAACACTCAGCGTACTTTCAATAATTCCAATACAATATCGTAGTATTTACTTTATAAATACTCGGGAAATTCATTTCAGTTATGAGGGATACATCTATAATACAAAACAAAACTAAAAGTGATCATACCAGAACATTGCAGAGGAGTTGTGTGCTTTTGAAGAATAAATACTTTCGACACCAAAGTTATAGTTTAGGACAATCTTCAAAGTCGACCCAGTTCTCTATAACTTGTAGATCTGATTACCAATCTCTAACACCCCCAATTACATTACGCAGCGGAAATACACAATTGGGTGCTAGACACAAGCATCATCACACAAGATATATTGGACGACTCAAAAGTGAGACGTTTACACATAAAATATAAACAAGATTTTCATAATAGGTCTAAAACATAATTTCATCCCATATTGTACTAAAACGACACCAGAGTAAAGCGTTTAGCCTCCATGGATCTCGACCAGCAAACCAACAAGTTTAGTACAGTACACAAACATTTAACGAATTGTTCAACAGTAAAAGGATAGAAATAGTTTTTAGACCAACATTCTTCCAAAAGCCAACCCACAACCTCCACAGCAAAGCTCCGCCTTCCATCACTTCCTATTACCTGAAACACATGCTAAAACGAGTCAACAACAATGTTGAGCGAGTCCATAGGTTTATCAAATCACATTTGAACACAAGAAGCAAATCAATCATAATCATTTATAGAATTGTCGTCACACAATCTATTTCAAGGCAAAACATTGTATTTAAGCTCATGACACCGACCCCTTAACCAAATAGTCACCCACGCCAAATGCCAGCATGACTAGAATAAAACCATTGCCCCTCTAGGGTATCAGTTGATAGAATACCACATTCTTATTCCCGTAAATTATCCTTCCCAGAGGTTACTCAACATAATGCCCTGGTCTCAGATAGGGTGGTCAACCCAATAGTACTATCATTAGAATAAGCGACTATTATCGACTCACAACATCAAGTCAGAATATAGTTAACGGCTCATGAATTTAGGGTCTTTAGCAACAAGGTACTCAATACAATGTAAACAACATAGGCAACATTCGGGTCCAACAATTACTCATGACTTGTGTTCATTTATTTTTAAATAGCATGTATCCCCCTCGCGGGTAATAAAACATTTAGTAGCTAGCATGAAAAGCGAGGCTACAGACTCACCTTATTATAAGAGACCTAGTGAGATGATCGTCGATGATAGAGGATGCCTTTCAAACACGAGAACCGCTACCTATCAAATAAGGCGCGTTCATTAATAATGACTCGAGAAATAAATCATACATGTAGAAACTAGAAGGGGGGGTTGAATAGTTTCTTGTATTTACTTGTTAAAATGTGGTTTTCAAAAAATCCTTTTTCAAAAACTTAGGCTTGAGGAAATATGTGAAATCTTCTTATGCACAATATGAACAATGATAGTGTAACTAAACTAATACTAACAAAAATATATGCACAAAGAATAAAGAATGTAAAGAGTTAAGGGTAAAGAAAGATCACATCGAACACCAAGGATTTATAGTGGTTCGGCAACGAAGCTCACTCCTCGTTCCTACTCCACTCCTCGAGTACTCCTTACTCGAGAGTTCACTACACAACAAGCTCCTTATGGTGGAGAAAACCGTACACGTCGCTTAACCAATTTCCTACTCTAAGCTAAAAGTCGAGCCCTAATCGTAGCTAGGACCAATCTACACAACTATACTTAGTACATACACAACTTCCAAATAGACACAACTACTTAGATCTTCACAACTATGACACAACTACAAGTGTATAAAATTAGATCTTCAATGGATCTTTGGTGGTGGACTCAACACTTCACAAGGATAGTGTTCTTCTCTTTGCACTTGGAAAGGAAGGGATGGAAGAACAAGATTCACTTCTTAAACAAGTAGTAATCAAACAAATGATCAAAGATTTGAATGATTAAAGAAGAGTGTTTGAATCTGGAAATAGATGTGCAAAAGAGGTGAATTGAAAAGCTCAGAATGGTCCACTATTTATAGGACAAAGGGCCAACGGCTATATCTTCCCGCGGTACCTTATCTTAGCCCACAGTACCTTATCGATAAGGAACCGCCTAGGAGCTAAGGTACCGCTGGACTAGACTCCGCTCCCTTTTTGTCCTTTAGTGGTGGAGGTCATATCTGGTTTAAAAAATATCCTGATAGAATATTCCTAACCAAATAAGAATATGCCATTTTCAAATTTTCAAATAATTAATTTAATAAAACATTTTCTTAAAAAGAAAGTTTAATAAAAACTTGTCACACTTAATAAAAAGTGAGTTTTAAGAAAAGATTAAATCACTTGATCACTTAATTAAGGTTAGTACTTGTTTATCCATACCTTAAGTGAAAATGGGTAAAATGAAAAATACTTGAACTCAAGAATTCGTTTTTCGTTGTTTTCGTAAATGCTTGTTTTTACATATTGTCGTAATCAAAACTAAGCGAGACCGAAAAATGCAAGTAACGTTTTTAGGCATTATTGCATAAAAAATCTCCCCCTTTTTGATTCCGACAATACATAAACTCAATCACACAAAAAACAAGATTTTCGAAGACGAGTTTATTCATTTCTCCCCCTTTTTCGAAGCAAAAAGGTTGCACAAGTCGGTGTTGAAGAGACGGACTTTGCAAAGACTCCCCCCTTGGTGCTTACTCCCCCTAGCTTGGGGCACCGAGGAATCGAGATATGGTGACAAGCTACATAGAAGGGTTAGTTGAACAAAAGAAACAACCAACAAGATATAGCAATAGGTCACAAAATAAAAGAGAAGAAAATAAAAAGACAAAGATCCAAGATAGGTTACTACTAAAAAAATCATACAAAGATGTATGGAAAAAGAAACAAGCCAAAAGCATAAATCTAATCCTAGTTATTCTAGAATTCTAAGATTTGCTTGAATTTGGTGTCTTCTGGATAAGCAACCAATGCTTATATGAAAGACAAGGTAATGGCAGAGGGTGGTGGTGGTGGCTTGTTGGAGATCTCATAATCAAAGTGAAGAGGAGGCTTGATTAAGAGACTCTTGATGTAGCTCAACTCCTCATAGATGTGTGCCATAGCAAGATGTTGATATTGACAACAATGACAATATGTTCCATGGTGCATGACATTATCATGAGAAGGAGGAAGAACACTAAAGGGTGGTGGTGGAAGAAAAGATGTTCCACAATCAACATTCTTGGTAGGAGAGGTGTGATTTAGAGTGTTCTTGGGTGGGTTAGGATTGTAATGGTTTCGGGGTGAGTTAGGATTGAAAGCAATTGGAGAAAATGGAGGAGATTCAAGGCTTTCATTTGGAGAATAAGACATTTTGGGATGTGAAGTAATGCAAAATGCTTATGGTTTAAATAGGGAAGGCTTAGGGTATTTTTGGGGTGGTCAAAGGGTTTGAAACAAAGATTCTCAAAAATGTTGGAGCAAATATGGAGTTTCAAACAAAAACCCGAAAAAGGAAGGCGCTGTAGGCGGTTCCTTATCAATGCTGGCGGTACCTTATCATTTAGGTACCGCGGTTCACATATGGAACCGCCTGCAGAGGCTGAGTTTGGTGTTTGGAGGAAGATTTTTCAGCAAATCTTATTTTTCTAGTCTAACTTATCATAGGGATATGCTTAAAAGCAGAGATAGACAAAGAAAACATATGCAAACTTACCAAATAGAGATTTGACCAAAATACATGGATTAAAATTATCGATGTAGGAGGTGTGTAAGATAAGACCTTAAGTCATGACACAATGATCCTCCATGATTCTATCTTGTTCTTGCTATGTTTGAGAGAATCATACATATGAATTATGTAAGCTCTAGATTAATAGCGAGAATCTATGAAAAATCGTTTTTAGATTAAATTAACAATGTCAAACGAATTTCTCAACCATTTTCGAAAGAGACTTTGAGAATTTTGAAAAGGAGAAGAGAATGTTTTTTTTTTCAAAAAGAGTTTGGAAGACTCAATGACTCAAAGTGGTACAAGAAGACACACAAAAAGAAGAAGGTAATTAAGGAAGATGTTCTATTAATCCTAGACCTAGACGCAAGTAATTAAAAGGTTCCCTCTTAAGTGGCTTAGTGAAGATGTCGGCTAAGTTGTCCTCGGAGGGTACCTTCTCAATTGAAATGTTCCCCTTTTGAACATTATCCGTAAGGAAATGGTGTCGAATTTCTATGTGTTTGGTTCGTGAATGTTGCACGGGATTCTTGCTAAGGTCTATATCGCCTTTATTATCGCACATGATGGGAACATCATCAAGAGAAATCCCGTAATCAACAAGCGCTTGCTTCATCCATAGAGCTTGTTGGCATGCTTTTCCGGCACTCACATACTCGGCTTCCGTGGTGGATATTGCAAGAGCGGTTTGTTTCTTGGAGAACCAAGAAGTTAAACAACAACCCATGAAGGTACAAACTCCACTAGTGCTTTTCCGGTCCACATAGTCTCCCGCATGATCCGAGTCCGCGTAGACAATGGTTTCTACGCCGGTCCCTTTAAGATACCATAATCCTAAATGTATAGTGCCTTTAATGTATCGAAAGATACGCTTAACCGCTTTGAGGTGAGAGGTTTTGGGAGCCTCTTGGAAGCGAGCACAAAGGCAAACACTAAACATGATATCCGGTCGACTTGCCGTTAGGTACAACAAACTACCAATCATACCTCTATATTTGGTGTTGTCTACCGACTCACAATCATCATCTACGGTGAGTTTAGTATCCGAGGCCATTGGGGTCTTCATGGGTCTAGATTCTTCTAATCCAAATTTCTTTAGCATTTCTTTAGCGTACTTAGATTGACTAAAGAAAATACCATCATCCATTTGTTCAATTTGGAGTCCTAAAAAGAAGTTAAGTTCTCCCATCATACTCATTTCAAACTCATCATGCATGATTTTGGCAAAGTCATCACACAATTCTTGACAAGTTGAGCCAAATATAATGTCATCAACATATATTTGTACGATTATGAGGTGAGGACCTTTCTTCTTTGTAAAGAGTGTATTGTCTACTATTCCCATGGTATACTCATGTTTAACAAGAAATGCTTTAAGTCTATCATACCAAGCTTTGGGTGCTTGTTTGAGACCATAAAGTGCCTTCTTAAGCTTGTAAACATGATCCGGTTTCTCAAAATCAGTGAAGCCGGGAGGTTGAGCCACATATACCTCCTCATTGATCAAACCGTTAAGAAATGAACTCTTTACATCTATTTGTTGAAGCTTAAAGTCTAAGGCACAAGCGTAGGCTAAAAGGATTCTAATTGATTCTAATCTAGCTACCGGTGCATATGTCTCGTCATAATCAATCCCTTCTTGTTGATTATAGCCTTGTGCTACAAGTCTAGCTTTGTTACGAGACATAACACCATTCTCATCTAACTTATTCCTATATACCCATTTGGTTCCTATAATGGTAGAACTTCTAGGTGGAGGAACAAGTTCCCAAACATCATTGGCAACGAATTGATTTAATTCTTCTTGCATCGCAATGACCCAACTCTCGTCCGTCAAAGCTTCTTTAACATTATTTGGTTCAATCAAGGAGACGAAACACTAGAAGTTGCTTTGGTTTTGGACTTGAGATCTTAGGGTCCTTTGATTTAAGTCACCAATGACATTATTGATAGTATGATCCCTAGATTCCTTAATGTTTACTTCCTTTTCAACACTAAGGTCTTCAACTCCTATTTTTCTAACCTCTTTGGCTTTTACTACTTCTAATTCATCCAAGTCATCATCAACCAATGGTGGTGTCTTGGGTTAAGGAGGGGTTTCATCAAAGGTTATGTTGAGTGATTCTTCAATAACCCCCGAGGTTCTATTTAGGACAATGTAGGCTTTGCTAGTTTGGGAATAACCTAAAAGGATACCTTCGTAAGACTTTGGGTCAAACTTGGTAAGGTAGTCTTTGGTGTTGAGGATAAATCACTTGCTTCCAAACACCCTAAAGTATTCCAATGAGGGTTTCTTACCTTTAAGAATCTCATAGGGGGTCTTTCCTAGGAAAGGTCGAATAAGAATTCGGTTGAGAATATAAGTCGATGTGTCCACGGCATTGCACCAAAACTTTTGAGGCAAAGATTACTCGTTTAGCATCGTCCTACTCATCTCTTGGAGAGTCCTATTCTTCCTTTCAACTACCCCATTTGATTGTGGAGTGCGAGGAGCCGAGAAGTTATGGGTAATACCATGAGCTTCACAAAAGGCACCAAATTGCACTTCATTATCAAATTCCCTACCATGATCCGTCCTAATAGAGACAATTGGACATCCTAGTTGATTTTGAATTCTTCGACTAAAGATTTCGAAATGATCGAAAGCTTCATTCTTAGATGCCAAAAATCTAGTCCAAGTGAATCTAGAATAGTCATCAACTATAACTAGGGTATAAAGGTTACCTCCATAACTCCGTATGGCGGAAGGTCCAAAAAGATCCATATGTAGGAGCTCTAAGCACTGAGAGGTCGAAACCAAATTCTTGGCTTTGTGACTTGAGTGAACTTGCTTTCCAACTTTGCAAGCATCACAAAAATGACTATCAAACTTCATCTTGGGGAGGTGTCTTACCAACTCCTTAGAGACTAAAGATTGAATTAAACGCATATTAGCGTGACCTAATCTCCTATGCCAAAGAGTAGAACTATCATCTATAGTCGCAATACATATGTTGTCTTTTGACTTCTTATTAACCTTCATGACATAAAGCTCATGCTTTCTAACACCTTTTCCAATGACTTTTCCATCTTTTACGATTTCACTGTCATGTTCAGAAAAGATGACCTTACACTTATTGTCACAAATTTGACCTATACTTAAAAGGTTAAACCCTAAGTTATCTACGTGCTCAACATTTTCAATGGTCATAGAGTCAAGAGAGACCGTTCCTTTGCCAATGATATTACCACGTAGATTACTTGCAAATGTGACGTTACCTCTATCATATGCTTTGTAGTGCGAGAACAAACTTTGATTACCCGTCATGTGTTTAGAACATCCACTATCCTTAATCCACTCGTCGGGCTCCAAATCAGTTCCCAAGCATATCTAGGTAACAACACACAAGATCAAACATTTGGTCCCTAATATCTCATGGGTCCAAAATTGTTAGTTCCAAACATCCCTTGCATTTGGTTGGGATGCATGAATGAAGGAGGGGTTCCTCATGGAGAACAAAATGGAGGAGGGTAGTAATTCATATAACTACTTTGTTTTTCGTTATTTCTCCTGGGTGTATTTGATCTAGGTTTAGCGTTATGATCATTTCTTCTAGGTGTTGGGGTTTTACTTCTAGATCGTGAATTGTTTTGGTTATCTCTTCTAGGCGTTGTCGTTCTACTTCTAGGCTTAGACTCATTCCGTATTCTAGGTGGAGTAGAAGATGGTCTTGATAAACTTCTATTTCCCATTAGAGGTTTACTTAATGGCTTGTAGAACTTATCAATAGCATTGTCGTCAAGTATGGGTAATTTTACCTTATTAACAATAAGATGCTTTGGTTTTTCACCTGATTTTGATTTTTCAGAAAATTCATGATTTTCACAAAATTCATTTTCTGGCCGCGGTACCTTATCTATGGCGGCGGTTCCATAGTGATAAGGAACCGCCCCATACAATCTGGGACCGCGTACAGTGGGTGATTTTTGTGAAAATCTGACTTGTTTAGGTTCACTAGTTGAGGCTTCATTTGAGTTAAAACCTAGACCAAGTCTTTCCTTAGAATGAACTTGTTTGTTTAACATATCATCAAGAGCACTAGTACCTTTCATGAAATTTTCCAATTTAATGAAGGTGCTCTTGAGATCTTCATTCTCTAATCTAAGTTTCTCACAAATTAAGCAACCTAAATCCACTTCTTTATTTTTCTCAAGTATTGCCAATTTCTCCCTAAGTTCATTGATCTCATTTTCAAGCTTAGTTTTGGTTGATTTTAAGATTTTATTCTTTTCTATGAATTTAAGACTAAGTTTGTGTAAACTATCATATTTGCCTTCAAATTCAATATCATCAAAAGTGGAACTATCATTGCTATAATATTCGGTTTCGGAATGTACCTCTTTAGAAGTGTGAGCCATAAGACATTTCTCCTCTTTGGGGTTGTCATCATCATCTTCACCGCTATCGCTCCAAGAGCCACTAACGAACGCCGTGTGATTCTTATCACGAGAGGGCTTTGGACAATAAACAATGAAGTGATTTGGATCACCACATCTAAAGCAATTCCTATCACCTTTTTCGTTCTTGACAAACCGATTCTTTGAGAATGGTTTCTTGTCATTGTTGGGTTGCCTAACGTGTTGACCTCGTCTCTTGAAGAACTTCTTAAAATCTCTCACCGCCAATGCATACTCCTCGTCATCGCTATCCGAGGAACTATCATGGTCACTTTGTGCCTTCTTGGCTTTAAGTGAAAGAGATTTTCTTTCACTCTTGGTTTTTACTAATTTCGAGTCCTTCAGAATTATCATCTCATGAACCTTCAAGTTGCCTATGAGTTCATCGAGTGATAAAGTTGAGAGATCTTTCGACTCTTCAATCGCTGTGACTTTTGATCTCCACTTCGGATGTAAAGCCCTTAGAAACTTCCTAACATTGTTCTTGCTAGAAAAACCTTCATCAAGTGCTTTTAGACTAGTAATAATAGTGTTAAACCTAGCAAATGCACTATCAATAGTTTCATCTTCTAAGATGACAAATTGTTCATATTGTTGGACAAGAATATCGATTTTGCTTTCTTTGACTTGGCTATTACCTTGGTGGGTTACTAAAAGAGTGTTCCAAATATCTTTAGCGGTTTCACACATAAAAATTCTTTCATACTCTTTCTTAGGCAAAGCATTATAAATCACCATTTTAGCCTCATTATTTTTTTGAAAGTTTCTTTTTAGTGTCGTCATTAGCTTTGTCAAAAGTGACCAATTCTTTTGTTTTAGAAACTTCATTAAATTGATAAGGTAAAAAATCATCATTGGTAATAACATGCCAAAGATCTAAATCTTTTGATTTCACATAAGTTTCAAATCTATTTTTCCAATAAATAAAACTATCGGTTTCAAAAAGTGGTGGTCGTTGCATAGATTTCCCTTCTAGGTATTTGTTGGAATCCATAGATCGATTCAAGTTTTAAAATACAATATACTTTAAAAATTCTTGAGCAACCCGCTCTGATACCAATTGTAGAAACTAGAAGGGGGGTTGAATAGTTTCTTGTATTTACTTGTTAAAATGTGGTTTTCAAAAAATCCTTTTTCAAAAACTTAGGCTTGAGGAAATATGTGAAATCTTCTTATGCACAATATGAACAATGATAGTGTAACTAAACTAATACTAACAAAAATATATGCACATAGAATAAAGAATGTAAAGAGTTAAGGGTAAAGAAAGATCAAACCAAACACCAAGGATTTATAGTGGTTCGGCAACGAAGCTCACTCCTCGTTCCTACTCCACTCCTCGAGTACTCCTTACTCGAGAGTTCACTACACAACAAGCTCCTTATGGTGGAGAAAACCGTACACGTCGCTTAACCAATTTCCGACTCTAAGCTAAAAGTCGAGCCCTAATCGTAGCTAGGACCAATCTATAGAACTATACTTAGTACATACACAACTTCCAAATAGACACAACTACATGGATCTTCACAACTATGACACAACTACAAGTGTATAAAATTAGATCTTCAATGGATCTTTGGTGGTGGACTCAACACTTCACAAGGATAGTGTTCTTCTCTTTGCACTTGGAGAGGAAGGGATGGAAGAACAAGATTCACTTCTTAAACAAGTAGTAATCAAACAAATGATCAAAGATTTGAGTGATTAAAGAAGAGTGTTTGAATCTGGAAATAGATGTGCAAAAGAGGTGAATTGAAAAGCTGAGAATGGTTCACTATTTATAGGACAAAGGGCCAACGGCTATATCTGCCCGCGGTACCTTATCTTAGCCCGCGGAACCTTATCGATAAGGAACCGCCTAGGAGCTAAGGTACCGTTGGACTAGACTCCGCTCCCTTTTTGTCCTTTAGTGGTGGAGGTCATATCTGGTTTAAAAAATATCCTGATAGAATATTCCTAACCAAATAAGAATATGCCATTTTCAAATTTTCAAATAATTAATTTAATAAAACATTTTCTTAAAAAGAAAGTTTAATAAAAACTTGTCACACTTAATAAAAAGTGAGTTTTAAGAAAAGATTAAATCACTTGATCACTTGATTAAGGTTAGTACTTGTTTATCCATACCTTAAGTGAAAATGGGTAAAATGAAAAATACTTGAACTCAAGAATTCGTTTTTCGTTGTTTTCGTAAATGCTTGTTTTTACATATTGTCGTAATCAAAACTAAGCGAGACCGAAAAATGCAAGTAACGTTTTTAGGCATTATTGCATTAACAATACATAAAAATATCAAAATCAAACTCATAAAATCACGATAAACTCAAGAGAAAACGATACAAATAACTCTATTACACTCTTCTATATATTTACTTTACCATTCTACACTTTCAACAAAATCCGCCAGCACATACTACATGTACTAGCTTATTTACCCCTTTTAGACTTGTCAAACGTTTATAAAACCACTCGAGGAAATAACTTACTATATATAGAAAGCCCTCCAACAAGTTTATCAAATGAAATTACTTTTAAATTCCTTTACCCGACTCATCTTCAAACTACAAAATCTGGACAGATTTACGTTAATAATTCATACAACCGTTTTAAGTTCTTTAAACGACTCCATTTACAAAACCGACACTTGGGTCTTAAAATAAACTCACCCTCTAGGGTTTACACTTCATTATCAGTATGTGACTCATTTCAAAACTTCAATTTATAGTCCCCGAGATTCGATCCAAATATCAACAACAACTATATGTAGTGCCGATACTCGTCTCCTGGTACACGAATAATCAAAACATCATAACTTCGCGCTCGTTTGGAGCTAGAAGCTCTACCTTATATCAAATCGAAGCTAATAGAATTATCTACAACCCTAGGCTATAAGTTAAACCATTCTCACAACATAAAATACCCAAAAATACAGTTTTACCTACTGATGTAAAACACCTTTCTAAAACTTGTATAAAATCATGTTTTTAGCTAAAACCAATCATAGTTATGATCATCCCATAACCCTAACACTAACATATATCAACTATAACACTTGAATCATCAAAATCAAAACCTTCAAATCAAAATCAAGTTTTTAACAAAACTTTAGCAAGAACATCTTTTGATCATCCTAAAAACAACATGCATGATCATAATTCCCACCTACCAAACTTAAGAAAATAAAACTTCTTGCATGTACCTAAAGTTAGTACCAAAATGATCTCCTTGCAATAATAGAGATGGGACTTGTGTTAGTTTATCTTAGATCATCCTTGAATTTGAGCTAAAATTGATCAAAGTTGTGTTTTGGGTGTATAGGGGGTCACGGCTAGCTAAGAAAAAAGAAGAGAGAGAGAATTTTTTTTGAGTTGGTGATGTGTGTGTGTGTGTGTCAAGTGAAAATTAAAGCTTATATATAGTGGTTGAGGGACCTTTGTTGTCAATTTGCAATAGTTATGGCTCAAAATGAAAATAGTTAGCTAAAAAGCGGGAAATAACTATTAGTCAATTTTGAAAATATTTACGGGGCTTTGGTTTCATAAAGATACTTTTAAAAATTTAAAACGTACCTTAAATATAATAATATCGACTCCCGACTCGAACAACCGACAATAAAACGTAAAATATTTGGCATCCATCGACATCAAGCTTGCTAATACTCCTTATACTTATTAAATATAAAATATAAGCCTTCCAACATCGGTTTAAACTTAAACCTCCAAAAATAAATATCATTCAAACTCATAAAAAATTTCAAAAATAATCGTAAAATAAGATTAAGCAATAACCTCGGTTTTAGGTTATCACAATTTAAGACGCCCAAAATCAGGCAGATGAAAAGCAAGGCATCTACAAAAAAAACAACACACCTGGTCAATCATCAGGTCTTACTATTTTATTAGAAATCATTTTTTGTATCACTCCTATGTTAAAAATTGTACTCACTTTTTGTTGTTTTGTTTCAGCAACGAAGCCTACTGAAACTTTAACTGATATAATGGATATCAGTCCTATGTTGTCCAACATGACAATAAGAGGAAGGATCATATCTGTCTGGAAAGCACATAGACTGAATGAGTCACACAATCCAGATAGTTTGGAATTCGTTTTGCAGGATGAGCATGTAATATAATTTCATCCTTTAATTTAATTTATAATTATGTTTTGTATAATTTGTTTTCTTCACTTATATTCTTCAATATTTACACAGGGTATGCCTATTCAGGCGTATATAAAGAAAGAGTGGATGTTTAGATTTTATCCATTGCTGCAAGAAGGAACGTGTTACAAGATTTCTAACTTTGGTGTCACAAAGAATGGTGGTAACACTCCATTGCTGCCACATGAGTGGAAACTTTCTTTTTACCGGAATACCAATATCACCAGAATTCAGATGACAATCTATCTGGATTCAGGGGTGAACCATTCACCAGATTGTTGACACAGATGATGAGTATGCGGAAAATAATTTTGTTGGTAAGCAGTTAGCATTTTTTTATTAAATTATTGTATACATCTTAGCCAAGTTTTAAGTTATTTATATGTGGTTAACAAGTAATTATTTGTATTTCAGATGTTATTGGATCAGTGGTTGGAATTGGTGAGTTGATTTCTGTAAACTCAATAGGTTCAAGCAAAATAAGGCGAACTGTTGTCACTGAAGACGATGAGTACGTTTTTTTTAACTCATTTCTTTATTTTGAGAAATACCTACAACTGATATTACTTTTACAATATATTCATTTTTATTTTAATTTACGCAGAGGAGAAAGGATTAATCTTACTTTTTGGGACCAATGGGCGAAAAAGTTGAACGAATATGTTGACAAGTTGGAGTCACTTGATCATATTGATGTTATGTTGCAACTTGGAAAAGAGAAATATTTCAATGGTAAGTATATGTGACTACCATTACCAAGTAAATATTTTCTTATATGTTTTTTATAACTATTTGTTTTTGTTACAGATCTTCCTTCTGTGCATAACTGTCTATAGGGTACAAAGATGGTGATTAACAAAAAAGTACCAGAGTTGATTGCTTTTCGTGAAAGGTATGTTATGTAGAATTGCTACAACAGTTTCAAGTTATTTAATATATAATTGCCATATTATCGTCTTCTTCAATTACAATGAATGTTGTTGTCATTGGTTAGGTACGAATCCAGGGAAGATTATAATCCAGACCAACAGAAAAATGAATTGGTTGCTAATGAAACCAAGGTTATCACACCTGAAGAATTCATGAATGGTGCTGATAAACAAATGGTTTCAACTATTAGAGAGACTCAGCCGGTATTACTTTTCTGATAACTTCATAATATACAACCCACAGTGGGTCATTTAATAACATATTTATTTCTTATTTTTTATTAAAGGATGGCGAGTGTGTTGTATACGTTAAAGTTCACAACCTTCAGTATGAAAAAGGGTGGGCTTATCATGGATGCAAAGTTTGTAGCAGGAACGTATTTTCTGTTGATTCTAAAAGTCCTGCTACTGGACGTGGTAACAAATCCAAAAAGAAGCTTTGGTGGTGCAGTGAACATTTGGGAAAGGAGCAATTTGCATACCGGTATGTTTATGCATTTCATTATTTATATTTCTTATGCACATATTATTTATTAATCATACTTATACCCATTGTTTTTTTGTAAATAGTTTCAAGGTTATCATTCGTGTGCACGATGATACCGGCAGTGCACAGATTTGTATTTTTGATGGCAACATGCACAAGATGTCTGGGTTAACTACTTGGGAATTGGCTGAAAAACATGGTTCCAATCATGAAAATTATTTCCCTGATGAACTTAATGGAATTATTGGGAAAAAATTTATTTTTAGGGTCCAATTTTCAGAATTCAATTGCAATAACAAGACCCATGTTTACAGATGTGAGTAAGTCATTACAAACAGGGAAATTATTAACTTTTGGAAACAAGATTTTTGTAACGATGAGGTATAATACTATTAAAAAACAGCCTGTATAATAAATTTTGTTGAATTATTTACTATACATATCTGATCTTTTATACATTTTACATTATAGGATACCGATGATGAGATTACAACTCCTTCTGTCACCATCAAATCTTCCAAGTCTGTTGATCTTAGCCTTACAAGGAGGCTACAACTTGAATCAACATCAAATGATGACAATGGCTCATCAAGTGGTGGTTCTGGAAAGAAACGTGCCCGTACTATTGAACGCAGTATAGTTGTGATTGATCTTTCTGATTCAGAATATGACACGAAAGATGATGAGGCTGACCAGACTTCTAACAAGCCTACAACTGTCGTGGAGGAAGTTGTAGGCCAGAATAACTTGGTGAAGGTTAAGCTTGAAGACATTGCCGAAGGTAATGAGGATGATGATTCAAGTGTTCAGCAAGAAATAGTTGCTGTGAAACTTGAGAAAGAAGCTGAAAAGGATGAAGAGCCAAAGTGAATGAGCATCATCATCCCATTTTACACTTTCAGTATGTTTTTAAGTTTTCATTATTGTTTGAACTTTTTACATTTTGTTGAACACTTTGTTAGTTTGAATTGAGTTGTTGCTCAGAATAATTTAGCTTATGTGTTTAGCCAATGTGTGTTAAGTTTTATCTTTTTGAATCAATCAATGGATATTTATCTTTTTTTCACAATTTGTATTTATATACATATGTTGAAACTTAGCTTTTTACTTAGTTTTGTATAGGAATGCCTAACTATATGATTACCGTAGTAGTGCTAACTTATAGGATCAACATACAAAATAATATGACTACTTGAAACAACCTGTGTAGGATAGTATCAGTATAAACTAACTTATAACTATTGTTAACTAACTTATATAGTTGCTAAGAAACTTAATAACAATCATTGTGTATAACTTCAAATGTTTGAAAATGATTGTAGTTGTTAAGAAACTTCATCACATACCTGGAAAGCAGCATTTCCATTTCTAAGTGTTAAAGATGAAGAATTGAGTCAAGATAGTTGTCGAACGCATCATCTGCAATTAGCTGCATATCTGTAAAAAAAGCAAGTATCAGAATAACAAAATGAAGTTTAATTAAAAATGCTCCTAACAACAAAAACAAAGTAAAATCATTACAAGTAACAAATCTATAAGCATAATTAAAATTATATTACAACATAAACTAGGACAGAGTCTTCAAAACACGAACAACAATTCTTACATAACATATTGTCTAGATATTACGATCATACGTAACGGTAATTAAATTGTTTGACATTTCAGGCAAACCACAAAGAACATTCCAGAATTGACAACATTAGAGATCTAACACATGTCGATTAAGGGTATCATCACTGGATCTTCATCGTCAACGGTCTGTTCATCATCTTCAATGAAATCAAATATCTTGAACCGCACTGTTTTGTTATCTTCAAACCCACATTGTTGCATAATGTCCCTCCAGTCAGTCTTTATGTTCATGTGGTTCCTTCTATTGGGTTCATCACTGTGAAGTTCCAAATCGACATCCACAATAAAATGAAGATCCACATGTTACAACATGGCATTATGGAACCTAATCATTTGGTGTTGTGTAACAAAGTTTGCAGGGGATTGTCTGAATTTAAAAAAATGTCGTAAGTATTTCATAATATCTATTCAACCAAGGTAAAGTCATAATTTCTTACCAAACGTTTTCTATCAATTACATATGCCAGAATCTGTTGATAGAAAGTTTGTTTCTCATCATCATGCTACTCATTATGATTGTACCATTCACATTTGTGTCTCATTTGAGGATCTACATACAAGGAAACGAATCAAGTTAACCCGTTTATATATTTTTATTTATTAAAATCAGCTTATTAAACAGACATTTGAGAGAAAAATACTTATACCTTCATCAATAGGGCTTCGCCAGAATGGAGCTTCATCATTTAGATCCATTCTCTCAACATGTTCCAAGCGCAACGCAAACCCGTTTTGTGCAAATGGTACCATTGAAACTTCATTATTCAAAAGATTGGTGAAAACAAGAACCGTCCAAGCGTCAATATCATGATCTACACATACTGCTTCCCATGCCCCACCCACAAACATATGTCCATAGCTATCGGTTTCAACCAGCTCCACACGACTTCGATTAACAGTTCTTGCCAATACGTTATAATAAGTGTGAAAACACTTATCCTTTTACCACTTATTTCCAATAATAACAAGACCAAAACGTGTATTTTATGTCGTAAAAGTCGGAATTATGCGTGGTTTGTGTTTTTATTGTGTTTTAGGACCAAAATATGGAAAAGGAAGAAAACATGGGCTATCACGGGCTTTTATCGAAGAAAAAGACTAAAGACGAAGTCGAAAGATCGAGAATGCAAAAAGAATGGAAGTCCAAGGCCAATTCTGAAGATTTATCGAAGAAAAATTCTAAAGACAGAAGTTTAATGAAGTCCAAGAACTCAAGTCAAATTATAGAAGAAAATTAGAAGACAAGTTCAACTTATATCGACAAATCTCGAGACGACATCGAGAAAGACAAAGAAATTAAGTCGAGTCGAGACGAGAAGAAAGAAATTAGATAGCTTAAGCATGTATTCTCCCCACCTCCTATAAATACCCTCCTAATATGTCATTAGGAGGGTGTTAGGTGTTTAGTTTTTAGTAGTGGTAGTTTAATTTTGAAGTGCTTTTAATTTTTCTTTCTAGTTTTCCTTTAAAACTTATTAATCTTGTAATCTTTTGATATTCATATTTAATCAATCAAGCTTATTTTCTTAATTCTCATTCTACCTTTCTTAATATTTTTCTTAATCTTGATAATCATGTAGTTAATCTCATCTCTTTGATTAAGTGATTGTTTTATTCATGTGATTGATCTTTAGTTTTGATGTGGTGGATGTTTTGAGCTTATTGTGGTTATTAATCTTCTAGTGTTTGGCTTATTTGTGATTAAGTTGTTTTGATAGATTAATAGAATTGCTTATTAGTTGATTTCAAATGTTTTGATTATTTAATGTTTTTATAGTTTTTAATTTGTGGCTTATTTAGTTCTTCTTAAAATTTATTTGGTTAAAGTTTTGGTTAATTTCTTGTTTGGTTTGTGCTTATTAGTAGCTTATCTCTTAAGTTTCGATTTAACTGATTTTATGTATCTGTGTTTTTACCTTTTCGGAAAAGGGTTTTAAAACTCTGAAATCGTCCCTTTCTCTGAATTCATCTTTTTTCCGAAATACTCCTTTTACTGAAAAACACCAATATTTCTGAAAAGTCCTTTTATTCCGAAGATACCAATATTTCTGAAAACACCATTTTTCCGAAAAAGCTCATTATTCCGAAAATCCATTTTTCCGATATTCCCGTTTTTTTCTGAAAAGGCATTATTCCGAAGAAGTTCCTTTTTCTGAAAAACCATTTATTCCGAAGATGCCAATTTTCTGAAAAAGCCCTTATTCCGAAATCATCGTTTTTCTGAAAACCCATGTATTCCGAAGATACCCTTTTTTCTGAAAAGACAAGTATTCCGAAAATGCCAATTTTTCTGAAAATCTCTTTATTCCGAAGAAGCTCCTTTTTTTCTGAAAATACCATTTTTCCGAAGATACCATTATTCCGAAGATTCGATTTCTTTGAAATTCCAATTTTCAGACTTAGTTTCATTGGTAGTTTTCTGAATTATTTCTATTTCCCAACTTTAATTTTTCCCGCCTTTTTACTTAGCATTGTTTTAACTTGTTTTATCTTAGATTTAATTTTCAAGCTTTCAACGACATTTTTATTTTTAGTTTAAAATAGATAACTTTTCCCATTTATTATTCCACCAAGAACGACTGAGTCGCACTTTCTTCCAATAATCAATTCGAAAAGACTTGGAACGAATTTATTTTATACTTGGCCAAAAACCATGTATTAAAATGGCGCCGCTGCCGGCTCTTTTCGTTAAGATTAAAGGTTTTAAGTGAGAGACGCGTTGGATTTTGGGATCCGTTCATCTTTGAATGTTATTTTCCTTGCTTTAAAAATTTTCAAAAATCCTAAAAATATAAAATTTTCAAAAATACAAAAAAATAGAAAAACATAAAAAAACCAAAAATATTTCTTGTCTATTTTGCTTTTCCTTTTGTAGGTGTGCATGCGTACTCGTGCTCGTAAGAAGAAAGTAGCTCAAGCCGAAGTCATTACTCCACCTATTGTCACCATGGACAATCAACCAATGATCGAGCTTTTGCAATCGCACGTAGAAGGCAACACCGATGCTATTGTCATACCCGAGATTGGAGCCAACAACTTCGAGCTTAAATCCAGCTTCATTCAAATGGTCTCTGCTCAACCCTTGGGGCGTTCAATTGATGATCCTCATGACCATATAAAAAGGTTCCTTCAACTCACTAATACGGTTAAGTATAATAGGGTTTCACAAGAGGTAATTCGCTTGCAACTTTTTCCTTTCTCCTTACAGGGACAAGCCCGGCATTGGCTTGATAAGGAACCGCCACAAAGTATTCTTACGTGGAAGGATTTAGAGACCAAATTCATCAACTGCTTTTTCCCACCCTCACGTACTACCGCTTTGTGGAATGAAATCATTACTTTTGAACAAAAGTACTGTGATACATTTAGTGAATCTTGGGACCGTTTTAAGGAACTTTTAAGAAAGTGTCCACAACATGGTTTAACAAAATTACATCAAATCGATACTTTTTACAATGGTTTAAGCATAAATGACCAATATTCACTAAATAGTGCCTCGGGGGGTAACATTTTGGTTAATTCTGCTAATGCCGCTTGGGATATTATTGAGAACAAGTCTAGAGTGCAAACCAAAAGTGTTCGGACTAATGTGGCTAGTGCTAGCACTAATGAGAGCGACAAGAGAATTGATAAGCTTACTACGCTTGTTGAATCACTTTCTCTCCAAGCCGCCAACAATACCAAAGCTATCACTGCCCAAGCTAGTGCTTTGAGTCAATCATGTGAAATATGCGGGGGATCTCACTCATACACCGATTGTCCTTCGACTCTTGACAATCTGGAAAATGTTTATGCCGCCAACGGTACCTATTCTACAGGAGGCTATCAAGCACGTCCTCAAGGTGACCGTAACTTGCTCAGCTATCGCTCAAACAACTTTCTTTCACCACCCGGTTTTCCCCCACAAAACCCAAACAACCTTAATCGCAACAATCAAAACCAACCTCGTGCACCAAATCAATATCAAACCCAAAGAACCCCATATCCACCTCAAAGAAACAAACAAGTTTACCAGCAACCCGCTTATCAACCACCTACCTACCATACTCCTCCTCCCAACCAACCCACCGTATTTAATCACGAGGTTGAAACTTACATGAGGACTAACGATGCGATAGTGCAGAATCTTCAGCGGGAAATGGCCAACATGAAAGCAGATATGGTAAAACAAGGGAATGATCTTCGAGCCGATATGCGAAACTCTTTTGCAAGTCAAACGAATGACTTAAGAAACATGATGGCTAGTTTCTTCCCAAGTAATCAAGCCTTTGGTTCGGGTTCTCTTCTGAGTAACACCGTTGCTAATCCAAGAGGGGAGATGAAAGCAATCACCACTCGAAGTGGAAAAGGTTTAAAGGAACCCGAGCTTCCTACACCTACACCGGTGATTGTGACAAAGGAAAACGAGTCTCCTTCTCCAATTCCTCCACCTTCTATTCCTCCAACTTCTACTTCTCCAATTCCACCACCTTCTACTTCTACCCCTCCACCACCCAAGGATGTGAGTGAGAATTCCATTCCAATGCCTTCATCTCAACCCAATATACCTTATCCTTCAAGGTTGAGGAAAGAGAAATTGAAGAACAAGGATGATATTCAGGTTTCTAACTTTCTCAAAATGTTTAAACAACTGAATTTCAATATCTCCTTTGCTGAGGCTCTCGCTCACATGCCGAAATATGCTAAAATGTTTAAAGATCTTCTCAGTGATGAGGAGAAACTTCTCGATATTGCTCAGACCCAACTTAATGAGAATTGCTCTGCAGTGCTCTTAAGGAAATTACCAACCAAACTTGGTGATCCGGGTCGTTTCTTGATTCCTTGCAACTTCCCTGGGGTTGAGAATTGTATGGCCCTAGCCGATCTAGGTGCTAGTATCAACTTAATGCCTTTAAGCGTTTGGAAACAATTGTCTCTACCCGAGCTAGTCCCCACACGAATGACTTTGGAATTAGCTAACCGTACGGTTGCTTATCTTGTGACAATCCGTCAATTTACGATTGATATTTTATTCTCAAATATTATTTGAAAATATTATTTTAATGATACAATATGAACTCACTTATTTTTGGGAAGAAATTTGGATTTACGTCTTGGAGTAGCATCGACTACGTCTAAACCGGAGGATTCAACGTTACGTGCTTACGTTTACATACACCGTCCTTGGTGACAGTCCGACATTTCAGAAAATAAATTTATCGGAGAATATTATTTTGGAGTTTTAAATTTGTGATTGGTTCATAAACTCACAAATTTACGAGAAGAGATTAGGACTTACGATTTATTTTAACGTCCTTTACGACTAAACCGGAAACCTTAGGATTACGTATTTACGTTTTCGATCTCCGTTTTTGATGAGACAATTTTTATTGGATTCGTTTTGTGACGTCGATTCATAATTTATAAAAACGTTTTTCGTAAAACGACCCGAGGGCACGCAAATCGAGGAAACTAGAATCGATGAATACCCGTAAATTAGTGGGATGAGACAAGTTTACACTTGCCCCACCCCACTAACATGGGGCGGCCAAACCATGACTTAACACCCTTAGGTGTCAAGCCTTAAACAAAATGAATACCACTTGTCCTAAGCTTAAGAACTAAGCTACCAAGCACATCAAAACCATCAACTTTCCACCATTTTCTCACACACAACATGCAAACAACCATCAAAACTCTCTCTACTCCATTTTTGTCCGTCCACTCTTACACCATAAACAACACTTTGATCAAAAATCAACCATGAAATCCTATGTTATTTCTACATATGTTGAAGCCCTTTTGAAGCTCTCTTGAATGGTGGTGATTATAACATCCATGGAGGAGTTTTCTTGGTGTCTTGGGGCTGATTTTCCACAAGGAGTTCATGGAGCATGGTGGTCTTGAAGATGGTCATGGTTGTCTACAAGTTTCTCCATCAAAAACCATGTCAAAATCATAACCTACATCAACTTGGTGGTATAAAGATTGTCCTCCTCATCTTCTTGTTATTTTTGGTTATGTAATCATGTATTTATTTCCTATTGTATATATTTATGATGATTATATGATGATAAAAATGTTATGTGGGGATTTGTTGTTGATAAACATGATTAAAAAGGTGAAAAACTATATGAAACAAGGTTAAAATCTTGTTTAAATTTACATGGCTGTATAAAACAGTAAAGAACCAAGTGGTGAACTGATAAAATGATGAAGTAAAATGGATTTACAGTAAGCTATGGGTCTTGTACACATGTGAGAGTTGGCCATGCAATGGAATCAAAATAATGAGTGAGATATGATCAAAACAAGTTTAGGGTATAAATCTGAAGTTACTGTTTTGGACGATTTTTAGAAAATACTTAAAGATGATTCAACAGTAGCTATAGAAGAGTTAAATGTAGCACATATCATTTAGTTTATGTGATAAAAATTTGAGCTTCTATCTCCATGTAGAACTCAAGATATGGCAGTTTTGGTGAAGATGAAGTTAAAAATCAGATTTTTGGAAATAAAAGAATAATACTATTATATAAGCACTCACATTTTAATATATAAATGTAAAATAAAAACCCACTAACTTATAAAACTTATTTATATAAATATATAAAAGGTATAATAAGTGTATAAATGATAAAAATGGAAACTTGTTAAGTTTTATAAGTTATAAAACTATAAACATGATTTTACGACTTTTTCGGCTATTGCCGTAAAATTAACGTTTTTATTAAATAAAACTTAGATGGTTGGACCCGTCTAATGAAAACTTTATAAAACTTACATACTGATATATAGACATGTATAACAAGTAAAAACCGATAAAACCCGAACTATAGGGCATACGGACATTAACGAGCTAAGTAAACATATTGGACTAATACTTGGACTAATAATTGGACTAAATAAGATAAAAACACTTATAAACTTATTATTGGGCTTAACCCATTTGGGCCCAACTTGTGAAGTTTAAGTACTGATAATATAAGTACAAAATAGATTAAAATAAGTTAAATAACTTATAATAGGCTTATTGGACCTAAAACACGTAAATGGGTAAAACTAGTAAACTAGTATAAAAGCTATCGACATATAACTCTAAAATGAGTAAACGAGAATATGTAAACCCACTTGATCATCATATATATATAATCATCATATGTATACATATTTTTATAAAGTCATTGGACAAAGGTCTAAGACGAGTATTATTTGTCTAGGTTTCCGTGATTGAAGCGCGTACCGTACGTCCGAATTTCCGATAACCCGCCTTCCCACATCAACGTGAGTTCATAGCCTCGCACTCTTTTAAATGTTTTATAAATGCTTTATAAACCCGCGAGGGAGATAACATGTTAGTTTTTATAAAAGTTTGGACACCATTTGTCCCGATTGTTTGTTTATTGATTTTGGACCCGAATGATTGAATGACCTGATTGTATGACCCGATAAATGATTAATGGACCCGATAGATGAAATAAAATGGATTATTAAAGTTAGGTTATGTCACTAAAAGTCCCATTAGCATGAATTGTGAACTACCGGGAGTTGGTAGACGCTTATGCATTTAATAGTACTATTTGGGGACGATCACCCCAGTTCGCGCCTTGACGGTTGATCCCCGTCGTGCCACATTGATTGGTAAGCGGATTTATGTATGAGAAGATTTCCAATAGCGTGACCTTTGTGACGACACGCTACTTTAGATGGGCAAAAATGGTATCGGGTTAGCTACCCGTTTTGGTTTAGTAAGGTAACAATGTCATGCGGCTTATAATAATCCAATCACCAAAATATTACTGGACGCTCCGAATTACGATGTATTGCCTGACTAGCAATACTGGGTCATACTATTGATATTATGTTTGTATTTTGGTTTTCATAACCATATTCACATAACGATTTTTATTTGATTTTATACAACGTCATAAGACGTATTGTATGATGTTTTTACGACATTGGCTCGTATAATAATTTTTAAGGCAATGCCTATATTATGATTTTCGATAAGGATTTATATAAAATGATTTTGGCTATTTTACGGCCTATTACAATGATTTGTACGAATTGATTTTTGGTACTAATTTTATACCAAAGTTATATTGATGGAATTTATTAATCTCTATGAATTCACTCGGCGTTATCGCTGACCTTTTCTTTTAACATGTTTTATCTCAGGTACTTGAAGGTAATTCTCGGGAAGACGACAAGAATTCATGGCCCGCACTTAAACAATATTTTTCCATTCAAATACTTTGTAAAACTTTGTATGAAATATAATGACTTGGGACCTATGTAACTTTGATGTTTATGAATGGAAATGATTTATTATTAAACAACGCGATTTTTATGCGTTGTCTATGATGTGAGTAATGTGCTATCCCGTAACACCAACTAGTCTTCCGCTGAACTGAGTTGTATAAATTTGGGGGTGTTACAGTTTGGTACCAGAGCTCTCGTTATAGAGAACGAAAGATTTTTAAAACTAAGGTTTTGAATAAAACATTTCAAAATCTTTTAACTATAAACATTTTTCTAAAAATGTCTAAAAATCTTTTGACTATAACGGTGCCGAAGAATTCCCGAGTTACCGACAAGGCCAAGACTGAGAAGTGTTATTTTAATATATATAACTTGGATTATGTATATATGATGTAATTTTATTACATGATTATTTGATGATTATTTTGATATTTATATGAGGTATTTATACGACGTCGATTGTCACAAGTAACCCTAAAATCCCCTAGTAAATTAATCGAAGCTATTCTCGTAGGAATTCTAACTATTCTAGATCCAAACCAAGTTGCGGATATTTATGATCCCAACAAATGGTTGATATTCGTAGAAATGTAGATATTAGTTGATTGTGATATTGAAAAAGTATTGGCGAGATTAAATCTGATATCGATGCCTTGACGATCTTTTCTTATAGAGTGGAAACGTTACCACCTAGAAAGATGTCATCTGATTCGTTGTCATCCAATTCTTAAATTGAAATTGAAAGGGTGAATGTTGCACTTGAGGCTGTTATTGGAACCATTACCCAAAAGCCTCATGCCACTAATACCTTTCCGAGAAGTCTAGTTGAATGATCGAGTCATTTCATACTAGTGACTCATTTGATAATTGTTGTTGTAAGAGATATAGGATTGGAAATTAAGTGTTGATTTATATTGAGATTGTAATTGCCTTTACAAGGCCGAAGAATAAGATTGAAAGTATTGGAATATGAGGTAGGATATTGAATTGAGTATAAAATTTGTTGAAACTTGAATAAAGTAAAATTTAACTTGATTAGAATATGAGATTGTTAAGAGGAAGTCGTTAAGTTTTGTGATTGAAATATAAGGATTTAATTGATTGTTAGTTTGTGTTAATGGTTGTTCCTAGGCCATTGTCCACTGACGAGGATGCCCAGTGTCCAAGAAATAAATTGAAGAAATCTTCTTCTGAATTGAGACCGATGGATCTTCTGGGACATGTGGAACACCTAATGACTCTTGTAGATTAGTATTCATTGTGGTATCTTTTAAAAATAATCCCTAACTCAACTGAGACATCAGTTGGTAGGATGAGTTCTGGGAATTGTATGACACAGTGACACATAATGTGTTGCGGTACAATTTTGACTTGTTTGCGATTAATGAAAAAGACTACCTTTGATTACTAAATTCTACATGTATCGATGTTACCTATCTTTCATTACTTCTTCCTAATGCTCGCATTAGTGATGCAACCATTGAACCAGTACTCATCTTGATTTGAGTTACGTTGTGAATCATTCTTCGTGAGTGCCATCGAGATCATGAACCTCATGATTATTTGGCTAAGCTCATTTCCTATCATATCGTAGTTAATTTTTGGTGAACAAGCTTTCATCACTCTTCTGCAGATCACACATTATTTTTATAAAGCTAAAACGGTATCCTTTGAGAAAATTTAATTTTCATCACAATAAGGATTATTCGAAGTGAGATTTATAAGTGAATGATATCAAAATGAAGTTGTTTAAGAGACGATTTGGAAACTTAATTATTTCCATAACAAAGAAAATCTTTGTAAATTTATTTTTGATTCTTATTTAAAGAATTAAGCATGAAAATGTTTTTACAAATATGATGATAAAATTTTGACGAACTGAGTATTGCATCGTTAATCTTGAAATTGTATATAGTTGCGCGCCTACATACAATTTGGAATGGACTATGCAAGACTGATTAGTAGTCACCATAAAACTAATGAATAAACCCTACATTTTCTTTGAAGATTGTGAAAGAATAAACTATATGAGATCTGCAAGAAGTGAAAAATAAGGACATGATGTTAGAGACATCTACATATGTGCCTGTAGCATCTATTTTTCTGAGTCGAATTTACTCGTCTGTGGAAATTGTCTTATTTGACAATTGACAATTCTTTCGTATCCAATTCTCCCGTAGTGAGATTCTTAGGAAAGTATATGATTACCGAGTGTTGATACCCGACTGGATGTATTGACGTTCTTATCATTTCTTTGATTTGATTTCATTTGAATGACCTGGGTAACGATACGAGGAGCTTTCGAATGCGTACTCGAATCATGAAAACATGGGATATATTCATATTCGTTAAATGTTTTCGTCTGAATCTGATTTGAAATTCCCTCGCATAGATTATGCGTTGACCTTACTCTTTTGATGATAGTGGTGTCTCCATATATCCTTGAATTTGTGAAGGATTAAGAGTTATTATTAGACTTTTGAGAAGTTCACATCTTATCGACGGCAATAAAACTGGAAAGTTGATAGTGCCAGTAG
Organism: Glebionis coronaria; assembly: GCA_025667525.1. Taxonomy (NCBI): domain Eukaryota; kingdom Viridiplantae; phylum Streptophyta; class Magnoliopsida; order Asterales; family Asteraceae; genus Glebionis; species Glebionis coronaria. Next base: position 490,393,254 of record CM046877.1, read on the forward strand.
AATGGATTGATTGATTATGACGTGACGACATTGTCTTAATTGATGGGAATTCGAGTAGAAATCCCCTAAAAGATAAGATGTTGATTATCAAAAGTAATCCAAATAATTCTCGATGGATGATCATATCTTGTATTTAGACTTAAGATTATACCGTGAATGGTTGTGAATTAGTCATAGATATTATAATCTAGAAAGAACCTAATATGAAATTATTGAAAGATGTTTATCTTATCTGAAACTTTAGGAAGTATTTGTTGATGAATTAACTAGACTTTTTCCATTAAGGCAAGTTGAAATTGATATTGATTATATTTCCGGTGCTGCACTTGTGGCTTGTGCACTGTATGTCAGCACCATCTGAATTTAAGGAATTACCGTACAACTGAGAAAGTTGTCGGAGAAAGATTTTATTATACCAAGCCTGTCATCCTGAAGAGCTATGGTGTTATCTTTCCTTATATTTATAGATTACTGTGACTGAGTAAATTGACAATCGAAAACGATATCCATAACTCGAAATGGAAGAATTGTTCGATCATTTACAAGGTTCTAGCAAATTTGATCCCTAGCATGGTTATCATCAACTTCGCAACTGCGAATGAGATTATCTATTCCAATCACTACATCCGGTACTTGTAATGAACATTATGAGTTCCACGTGATGTCGTTTGGATTGACCAATGCACATGTAGTATTCATAAATTTGGTGAATCACGTGTGTAGGCTGTAATTTGATAAATTCATGCTCGTGATCACTAAGGACTATTTATTTGTTTATAAGAATAAGAATGAGTTAATAATTATTTATAGACTGCCTTGAATTGGCCGAACAGTGTAAACCTGAACCTTGAATAATTAACACGTGATTAAAGATTAGAACCATTAACGCTTAGGGATTAAAAACTTAATCCTTTACATAAAATGACCATTAGATTAATAATGGTAAGATGTATGCATATTGACTCTTCAAAAATTAAGAGCCCTTTTAAGACTTTGAGTATTAAGAAAATGGAAATATGTTTTGACAAATGTTTTAACAAAGGATTTTTAAAAGGGATTATTCCCTTATACACAAACCATTTAACTAAACTTCTGTTTAGGGGTAAATGTTTGTGTATACTTTTAGACAACTTAAGAGGAATTGAGGAAACTATATAAAACATGACTTGAAATTTGAAACGATAATTTACGCTTTTCCAACTAAAGAAACTTTGACCAAAGTATAAACCAAAGAATTTTTCGAACAATTACGAATCTTATTAAATATTTTCGATAAATCAACGAAAATCTTGTTAATTAAACTCAAATTTATTTTGAACATTTTATATAATTGGTCGAACTAAGAAATTTAAAACGTTTACGCTTCATAAAAATTAACTAATAATTATTTAATTAGTTGTAATAATTATCGACGCTTTAAACGTCGGATGGAGTAAAACTGATAAAAATGATAGTTGAGACAAAACTGAAACATAAAAGATATGAAGAAAGGCGAACGTAATTACTGACGTATAATATAGAAAGAATATCTGAGTGAATTGTGGACATTATAATTACATCATCATGAGAAGTGAATATAGATACCGACGCATTATGTAGAAAAGATAAAGAACCAGTTAGGACATGTTCCTTAATAATGAAGGTGCAAAATAAATTGCCGAACAATTTAAAATATGAACGATATTTATAAAAAGGATGATATAGATAATAAAAAGTAGTTCGCGGCTAATGTGAACCATTATAATTGAGAAGCCGATAGCGTTAAATGTTTTAAAGGCCACTTGTGGTTGCCTAAATATGGAAATTGTGAGATATAGTTATGTTGGAATTTGTAAGTATAAGTATTATATGTATGTCATTTTTGACTAAAAGTATCTTTTTCTGAAGAAGTTGTACTAATGGCAATTACGAAGGCAGACATCGCCTCATACAATTAGTAAACGTCTAGCTATTGCAAAGGTCATCATCTGAATTTGATTCGATTTGGGTCATCGTCGACAGACTGACCAAATCTGCTAATATCATTCTCGATAATGATAAATGCAAAAGAATTATATAAACATAGTGTGCCTGTATCGATCATCTATATATCAAGATCTTCGCTTCGCATCGAATTTCTAGAGATTTGCTCGGAATTCATTGAGAACGAACCTTGATGAGAGTACTATGTACCATCCCAAATCGAAGGGACAAGGTAAAGTAACGATACAGAGTAATATAAGTGCTATTTTATGTTTGAATGAATGACCTTTGGTAATAAATCGTATCATCGTTTTCCTTTGGAAGGATTATCCTTGATAACTATCGTATTAGGATCGAGATCGAATCTTGTTAGGATCTAAATATTAGAGCATCTGTAAGCAAAGGTTGAGATGAAGACATCCGACATACACCCATTGTGAGTTGGACATGTCTCTTAGGTTTAAGGTTTCCTATGATGGCGAACCTATCCTTGCAAAATACCCGACCCGCGAGATCTGAAATGATTGTTGAAATTAGGATTTGATTATTAACCGCCGATAGTGGGCAAGAGGTTATGTGAATGTGAAATGTAGATCTTGAAGTGCCAAATGGGTAGCGAAGTTATGCCACAATTTTTAACCGTGGAAAGATGAATACATGATCTGACAAATCATGGGATATAAGTCCCCGTTGTATGGGACCATTGAGACGATGTAAAAATTGGGATTGAAAGGCATATAAGCTGGATCTACCCTAGGACTTCAAGAACCGCGTGAATTGTGTTTCGTAAATCGAACTTGATGGAATATCTATCAAGTGAAAATCTGATTGTTCTTAGTAAAGCTTAGATCGGCGAAAAGTTGCATTCATCAAAAACCCGTGAACATCATGGATAGAGAAAGTAAGTCAACACTAAGCCTGATCTTATTCCCGTAGTTATGTTTGCTGAAACTCGCGTATTGTAATGAATTGCACTTGTGAGAAAAGACCGAATGTGGAGGAAATACCCACATGGCTTTAACTCTATAAGAAGCGAGTAGTAAGGTAAGATGATCTTTGAGGACAAAGATCCTGTTTAGGGGTAAATGCTGTGACAATCCGTCAATTTACGATTGATATTTTTGTTCTCAAATATTATTTTAATGATACAATATGAACTCACTTATTTTTGGGAAGAAATTTGGATTTACGTCTTGGAGTAGCATCGACTACGTCTAAACCGGAGGATTCAACGTTACGTGCTTACGTTTACATACACCGTCCTTGGTGACAGTCCGACATTTCAGAAAATAAATTTATCGGAGAATATTATTTTGGAGTTTTAAATTTGTGATTGGTTCATAAACTCACAAATTTACGAGAAGAGATTAGGACTTACGATTTATTTTAACGTCCTTTACGACTAAACCGGAAACCTTAGGATTACGTATTTACGTTTTCGATCTCCGTTTTTGATGAGACAATTTTTATTGGATTCGTTTTGTGACGTCGATTCATAATTTATAAAAACGTTTTTCGTAAAACGACCCGAGGGCACGCAAATCGAGGAAACTAGAATCGATGAATAGGGGGATGAGACAAGTTTACACTTGCCCCACCCCACTAACATGGGGCGGCCAAACCATGACTTAACACCCTTAGGTGTCAAGCCTTAAACAAAATGAATACCACTTGTCCTAAGCTTAAGAACTAAGCTACCAAGCACATCAAAACCATCAACTTTCCACCATTTTCTCACACACAACATGCAAACAACCATCAAAACTCTCTCTACTCCATTTTTGGCCGTCCACTCTTACACCATAAACAACACTTTGATCAAAAATCAACCATGAAATCCTATGTTATTTCTACATATGTTGAAGCCCTTTTGAAGCTCTCTTGAATGGTGGTGATTATAACATCCATGGAGGAGTTTTCTTGGTGTCTTGGGGCTGATTTTCCACAAGGAGTTCATGGAGCATGGTGGTCTTGAAGATGGTCATGGTTGTCTACAAGTTTCTCCATCAAAAACCATGTCAAAATCATAACCTACATCAACTTGGTGGTATAAAGATTGTCCTCCTCATCTTCTTGTTATTTTTTGTTATGTAATCATGTATTTATTTCCTATTGTATATATTTATGATGATTATATGATGATAAAAATGTTATGTGGGGATTTGTTGTTGATAAACATGATTAAAAAGGTGAAAAACCATATGAAACAAGGTTAAAATCTTGTTTAAATTTGCTTGGCTGTATAAAACAGTAAAGAACCAAGTGGTGAACTGATAAAATGATGAAGTAAAATGGATTTACAGTAAGCTATGGGTCTTGTACACATGTGAGAGTTGGCCATGCAATGGAATCAAAATAATGAGTGAGATATGATCAAAACAAGTTTAGGGTATAAATCTGAAGTTACTGTTTTGGACGATTTTTAGAAAATACTTAAAGGATGATTCAACAGTAGCTATAGAAGAGTTAAATGTAGCACATATCATTTAGTTTATGTGATAAAAATTTGAGCTTCTATCTCCATGTAGAACTCAAGATATGGCAGTTTTGGTGAAGATGAAGTTAAAAATCAGATTTTTGGAAATAAAAGAATAATACTATTATATAAGCACTCACATTTTAATATATAAATGTAAAATAAAAACCCACTAACTTATAAAACTTATTTATATAAATATATAAAAGGTATAATAAGTGTATAAATGATAAAAATGGAAACTTGTTAAGTTTTATAAGTTATAAAACTATAAACATGATTTTACGACTTTTTCGGCTATTGCCGTAAAATTAACGTTTTTATTAAATAAAACTTAGATGGTTGGACCCGTCTAATGAAAACTTTATAAAACTTACATACTGATATATAGACATGTATAACAAGTAAAAACCGATAAAACCCGAACTATAGGGCATACGGACATTAACGAGCTAAGTAAACATATTGGACTAATACTTGGACTAATAATTGGACTAAATAAGATAAAAACACTTATAAACTTATTATTGGGCTTAACCCATTTGGGCCCAACTTGTGAAGTTTAAGTACTGATAATATAAGTACAAAATAGATTAAAATAAGTTAAATAACTTATAATAGGCTTATTGGACCTAAAACACGTAAATGGGTAAAACTAGTAAACTAGTATAAAAGCTATCGACATATAACTCTAAAATGAGTAAACGAGAATATGTAAACCCACTTGATCATCATATATATATAATCATCATATCTATACATATTTTTATAAAGTCATTGGACAAAGGTCTAAGACGAGTATTATTTGTCTAGGTTTCCGTGATTGAAGCGCGTACTGTACGTCCGAATTTCCGATAACCCGCCTTCCCACATCAACGTGAGTTCATAGCCTCGCACTCTTTTAAATGTTTTATAAACCCGCGAGGGAGATAACATGTTAGTTTTTATAAAAGTTTGGACACCATTTGTCCCGATTGTTTGTTTATTGATTTTGGACCCGAATGATTGAATGACCCGATTGTATGACCCGATAAATGATTAACGGACCCGATAGATGAAATAAAATGGATTATTAAAGTTAGGTTATGTCACTAAAAGTCCCATTAGCATGAATTGTGAACTACCGGGAGTTGGTAGACGCTTATGCATTTAATAGTACTATTTGGGGACGATCACCCCAGTTCGCGCCTTGACGGTTGATCCCCGTCGTGCCACATTGATTGGTAAGCGGATTTATGTATGAGAAGATTTCCAATAGCGTGACCTTTGTGACGACACGCTACTTTAGATGGGCAAAAATGGTATCGGGTTAGCTACCCGTTTTGGTTTAGTAAGGTAACAATGTCATGCGGCTTATAATAATCCAATCACCAAAATATTACTGGACGCTCCGAATTACGATGTATTGCCTGACTAGCAATACTGGGTCATACTATTGATATTATGTTTGTATTTTGGTTTTCATAACCATATTCACATAACGATTTTTATTTGATTTTATACAACGTCATAAGACGTATTGTATGATGTTTTTACGACATTGGCTCGTATAATAATTTTTAAGGCAATGCCTATATTATGATTTTCGATAAGGATTTATATAAAATGATTTTGGCTATTTTACGGCCTATTACAATGATTTGTACGAATTGATTTTTGGTACTAATTTTATACCAAAGTTATATTGATGGAATTTATTAAACTCTATGAATTCACTCGGCGTTATCGCTGACCTTTTCTTTTAACATGTTTTATCTCAGGTACTTGAAGGTAATTCTCGGGAAGACGACAAGAATTCATGGCCCGCACTTAAACAATATTTTTCCATTCAAATACTTTGTAAAACTTTGTATGAAATATAATGACTTGGGACCTATGTAACTTTGATGTTTATGAATGGAAATGATTTATTATTAAACAACGTGATTTTTATGTGTTGTCTATGATGTGAGTAATGTGCTATCCCGTAACACCAACTAGTCTTCCGCTGAACTGAGTTGTATAAATTTGGGGGTGTTACATATCTGGTGCGGATAGCCGAAGACGTCTTCGTTGGTGTCGACAAATTCACCTTTCCGGAGGATTTTGTTGTCGTTGACTACGAAACCCCCGTGTTCCATTAAGCGTTGGACGTCCATTCTTGAGGACCGGTCGCACTCTCATTGATGTAGCCGCTGGCGAATTAATCATGAGAGTTGGTGACGATAAAATCGTCTTCAACATGGGTAAACTTTCTAAGCAGCCTTCTGAAAACGAGAGTGTTAATTTCATTGACGTTCTTGATGAGGCTTGTGAAGAACATTTCAAAGACGCTTGTAAAAGTGGGTCTTCTTCTCTACCCACTATTGAGACCGTTGCCTCTATTGCTCCATCACTAACTCCATTTGGAGAAAGTGATTTCATTTTCAAAGACTTTGAAGCAACTTTGGGAGATGTGGACTTAAAATATGACGATTCTCCCTCCAATTGGGATGAAGACATTCGTACCATTGAGAAACTTCTCAATGAGGACCATATTTCTCCACCATCTCCTAAGGACATCTCTATCGATGAACCGAATTTGACTACGCCTTCCATCGAAAATCCTCCGGATTTAGAGCTTAAGGACCTACCGTCTCATCTCGAGTATGTTTTCCTTGAAGACAACAAGAAGTCACCCGTCATCATCGCTAAGGACTTGAAAGAGGAAGAAAAATCCCGACTTATCGCCGTGCTGAAGAATCACAAGAAAGCTATTGCGTGGAAAATCTCCGATATTCGTGGAATTGATCCTCACTTTTGCACACATAAAATTCTCATGGAGGACGATTTTAAACCCACTATTCAAAGCCAAAGAAGGGTGAATCCTAAGATCCATGACGTTATCAAAAAAGAGGTTATCAAACTTCTTGATGCGGGAATGATCTATCCTATCTCGGATTCACCATGGGTTAGTCCCGTCCATTGTGTGCCTAAGAAAGGCGGAATCACCGTTGTGCCCAATGAAAAGAACGAGTTGATTCCTACTCGTCTCGTTACAGGGTGGAGAGTTTGTATAGACTATCGCAAACTCAATGATGCTACGAGAAAGGATCATTTTCCCCTTCCTTTCATGGACCAAATGCTTGAACGTCTAGCGGGTAATGACTATTACTGCTTTTTAGACGGTTTCTCCGGGTATTTTCAAATTCCCATCGATCCCAAAGATCAAGAGAAAACCACATTCACTTGTCCTTATGGAACATTTGCCTACAAAAGAATGCCTTTCGGCTTATGCAATGCTCCTGGGACCTTCCAAAGGTGTATGATGGCTATCTTCCATGACATGGTTGAAGAAACTATGGAAGTCTTCATGGATGATTTCTCGGTCTATGGTGATTCCTTCTCTACTTGCCTTGCCAATTTGGAACGCATGCTTAAGCGTGTGAAGATACTCGCCTTGTTCTAAATTGGGAAAAATGCCATTTCATGGTAAAAGAGGGCATTATGCTTGGACATAAAATATCAAAAGCCGGTCTTGAAGTGGACCGTGCTAAAGTGGATGTCATAGCCAAATTACCTCCATCTTCAACCGTGAAGGGTGTGAGAAGTTTCCTTGGTCATGCGGGCTTCTATCGTCGATTCATTCAAGATTTTTCTAAAATCGCTCGCCCGATGACCCACCTCTTGGAAAAAGATACTCCTTTCATATTTTCCAAAGAGTGTCTTGAATCCTTCAATCTTCTTAAGGATAAGCTAACTAAGGCACCGGTCTTGGTTACCCCTAATTGGGAGCTACCTTTTGAATTGATGTGTAATGCTAGCGACTTTGCTATTGGAGCGGTTTTGGGCCAAAGAGTGAACAAACACTTCCAACCAATCCACTATGCTAGCAAGACAATGACGGGGGCTCAGTTGCATTATACCACTACCGAAAAAGAGCTTTTAGCTATAGTGTATGCTTTTGAAAAATTTCGCCCCTATCTTGTCCTTTCTACCACCATCGTGTATACCGGTCATTCCGCGTTGAAGTACTTGTTGACTAAGCAAGATTCTAAGCCAAGACTTCTTCGTTGGGTTTTGCTCCTTCAAGAATTTAAAATCAAAATTCGTGACAAAAAGGGAGCGGAAAACCTAGCCCGGATCATCTAAGTAGACTTGAGGATCCTTATCAAGGGGATCATCCGAACCAAGAGATCAATGACTCTTTTCCCCTTGAAGCCTTAATGTCTATCAACTCCAATCTTGATGATACCCCGTGGTTTGCGGACATTGCAAACTACTTAGCGGGTGGAATTCTCAAGGAAGGGTTAACGTCCCAACAAAAGAAAAAGTTCTTTAAAGACATTGAACACTATTTCTGGGACGACCCTTACCTTTTCAAACAATGTGCTGATCTGATTATTCGTCGATGTGTTGATGGGCCGGCAGCGGTACAAATCCTTGATGCTTGCCATAAAGGACCCACCGGTGGTCACTTTGGTCCCAATTACACCGTGAAGAAAGTATTCGACTCTGGATTCTATTGGCCCACCATTTATCGTGACGCTCACGACATGGTTAAACATTGTGATGCTTGCCAAAGACAAGGCAAGATCACACATAAAGATGAGATGCCTCAAAATTTCATACAAGAATGTGAAATCTTTGATGTATGGGGCATCGACTTTATGGGGCCATTTCCATCATCTAAAGGGAACAAGTACATTCTCGTAGCCGTTGACTACGTTTCCAAATAGGTTGAAGCTAAGGCTCTCCCCACGAACGATGCGAGGGTGGTTGTGAACTTTTTGAAGCAGCTTTTTGCTCGATTCAGTGTTCCTCGTGCTATTATCAGTGACCGCGAGACTCGTTTTTGCAATGATCAATTCGCAAGAGTCATGGCTAAGTACGGTGTCAATCACCGTCTTTCCACCACTTATCATCCCCAAACTAATGGGCAAGCCGAGATATCTAACCACGGATTGAAGCGAATTCTGGAGCGTACTGTGGGAGAGCATCGTGCCTCGTGGGCCGATAAGTTAGATGATGCTTTGTGGGCTTTTCGTACCGCCTATAAGACGCCGATCGGTTGTACACCTTATCGTCTTGTGTACGGGAAAGCATGCCACCTCCCTATCGAGCTGGAACATAAGGCATACTGGGCCTTGAAGTGGGCTAACTTCGACATCAACAAAGCCAGTGATCTTCGCAAGATTCAACTCAATGAGCTTAATGAATTGAGGAATGAAGCTTATGAGAACTCATTGATCTACAAGGAGAAGACCAAGATCATCTATGATGCAAGGATTAAGAACTGAGAGTTCCACGTTGGTGATCAAGTCTTACTTTTTAACTCTCGGTTGAAGATCTTCTCGGGCAAGTTGAAGAGCCGTTGGTCTGGTCCATTCACCGTCGCCAAAGTCTTCCCATATGGCACCATTGAGCTTTCTCAGCCAAATGGGCCCAATTTTAAGGTGAATGGCCAGCACGTGAAGTTGTACTTTGGTGAGGACATCTCTCATGAGATGATTCCATCCCTCACAACATTTCCCATGAACTAGTTTTGGGTCGAGTCAGGCTCGTGACTTGGTTAACAAAAACAAGCGCTTCTCGGGAGGCAACTCGTGATCTATCCTTTACCGTTTGCATAATAAGTGTAGGGGAGCCCCGTATGTATTTGTTGTCTTGTTTCTTCCTCTGTGCAGGGATTAAAACTTCAAAGATCCATTCTCGATGACTTTTGACGAACCGTTATCCCGTGTTCCCATCTTCCCGGTTCTATCCTAAACTGTCGTGATTCAATTTTTCATATCTTATATGTTCACATTGAAATCACTATAGTTGTCCTCTCCTTAGCAAGATTTAAACAACGTGCACAATGTCATAAGTGTAGGGGAGTTTACTCCTACATGCTTAAACATTAGGGACAATGTTTATATCAAGTGTAGGGGGACTTCTATCGAAGTAAGTGGGCTTTTCCATGAATTTGTCCTCATTTTAACCGGAAAATTTGATTTTTCGACATTTTTCAAAAATTTTGATCTATTTTGGCCTAGTCGTATAGTAGTATTTTCCTTTGTTATCGTTATTTTCTTTCTTATTTTTAATAAAGTTGTTTTAAATTTTTCAAAGTCGTGAATATTTTGACTCAACCCGAGTTTACTTATCTAAAGTTTACTCTAGCTAGTATCCTTAACGTGTTTAAGTCAAGTTTTGCTAGGCTTTTATATAGGGAACTTTAAAACGTGAAGGTCTTAACTCTCACAGGTTAAGAACTAGAACTTTTTGCAAGTTCCTATAATTGATCCTAGAGAGTTGTTTATCAAGGGAGCTTTAAAATGCGATTTCTAAACTTGAAAAAGTCTAAGAGTTTGCAAGATCCTATAGATGACTTGAAAACCCAAAACTTTGATTTAATTGGCTAAGCATCCACGAGTCTCATTTCTTGAGATTTTAAATTGTGGAGAGCGAGAGATGATAGAGTCAGTTATAAGTTTAGTATTCTTTCATGAATTTATGTGAGTTGATTATAAGCCTATTCTCCCATCGCTTGTTAATAAATTTATCTGCAATAAATAAGGTTGTATGATTTGAAAAGTTACTTAGCTTCTAGCACAAGATCGTTTAAAAGTTCCTCGGCATTAATTAGAGTTCATAGCCAAGGCATAACTTATTGAAGCAGGATGCGAAGATTGACGAGTCCGAAAAGGCCCTAACAAGGCATGAGGGCTACATTTTGTTGCTAAAGATCCAAAAGTGATGTGAAGAATCATTTATCAAAGATCAATATAAAGGATCGAGACACACGGCGAAAAGCAAATACTCCCCTAAAGATCATGGAGAAGTCTATCTGAAAAGACCCTAACAAGGTATGAGGATAAATAGATCCAAGTCCTAAAAGGAGGCGGATCGTTGTATATCAAAGTCCAAAATAAAGATTGGATAAAAATGAAGAAGTCGTGGTCCAAGTATGAAGAATCTCTCAAAACTTCAAGTGAAGAAATTCCTATTATGAAGAGAAGACCATAATTTCAAGAACGTCTCTCAAAGATTTGAAGTATGAAGTCGCTGCCAAATATCGGTCCGAGAAAGGTCTCAAGTCGTGAAGCGAGTTATGCCAAGATATGAACTTTTTGAGGTCCCGAGAAGTAGTTTTAAAAGATTTATCCTTTAGCTAACTATTGATTAAATCGTCCCACTTTATTTTCAGCCTAAATAACTATCGAAATAAGTCAAACAATGCATCCTCGTGATCATTTAAGACAATATTAAAATATAAGTGATACACCTAGGAATAAGGGAGTCTAAGTGAATAATTAGGCCACATGAGTTCGTGTTAGTTTGCTAACTTATAATAACAATGATCTCGTTTTTAAGCTTGGTATGGGGAACGTGAAACTTGAGAATGATGAACATTCATGACAACCTAAAACCCAATGTAAGTCTTTGATTTCTTTACTTGTTTTGCTCTTTTAGTTTTCTTAGTATTTAGTATTTAATAAAGGCCAAGGTGGGTTATCTATGATGAAAAATGTAAACCGTGCTTTGAAATTAGTGCATTGCATGAGGACATTGCAATGGTCAAATAAGTGTGAAAACACTTTTCCTTTTACCACTTATTTCCTATAATAACAAGACCAAAACGTGTATTTTATGTCGTAAAAGTCAGAATTATGCGTGGTTTGTGTTTTTATTGTGTTTTAGGACCAAAAGATGGAAAAGGAAGAAAACATGGGCTATCACGGGCTTTTATCGAAGAAAAAGACTAAAGACGAAGTCAAAAGATCGAGAATGCAAAAAGAATGGAAGTTCAAGGCCAATTCTGAAGATTTATCGAAGAAAAAGTCTAAAGACGGAAGTTTAATGAAGCCGAAGAACTCAAGTCTAATTATAGAAGAAAATTAGAAGACAAGTTCAACTTATATTGACAAATCCCGAGACGACATCGAGAAAGACAAAGAAATTAAGTCGAGTCGAGACGAGAAGAAAGAAATTAGATAGCTTAAGCATGTATTCTCCCCACCTCCTATAAATACCCTCCTAATATGTCATTAGGAGGGTGTTAGGTGTTTATTTTTTAGTAGTGGTAGTTTAATTTTTAAGTAATTTTTCTCTCTAGTTTTCCTTTAAAACTTATTAATCTTGTAATCTTTTGATATTCATCTTTAATCAATCAAGCTTATTTTCTTAATTCTCATTCTACCTTTCTTAATATTTTTCTTAATCTTGATAATCATGTAGTTAATCTCATCTCTTTGATTAAGTGATTGTTTTATTCATGTGATTGATCTTTTAGTTTTGATGTGGTGGATGTTTTGAGCTTATTGTGGTTATTAATCTTCTAGTGTTTGACTTATTTGTGATTAAGTTGTTTTGATAGATTAATAGAATTGCTTATTAGTTGATTTCAAATGTTTTGATTATTTAATGTTTTTATAGTTTTTAATTTGTGGCTTATTTAGTTCTTCTTAAAATTTATTTGGTTAAAATTTTGGTTAATTTCTTGTTTGGTTTGTGCTTATTAGTAGCTTATCTCTTAAGTTTCGATTTAACTGATTTTATGTATCTGTGTTTTTACCTTTTCGGAAAAGGGTTTTAAAACTCTGTGTAAATCGTCCCTTTCTCTGAATTCATCTTTTTTCCGAAATACTCCTTTTACTGAAAAACACCAATATTTCTGAAAAGTCCTTTTATTCTGAAGATACCAATATTTCTGAAAACACCATTTTTCCGAAAAAGCTCATTATTCCAAAAATCCATTTTTCCGAAGTTCCCGTTTTTCTGAAAAGACATTATTCCGAAGAAGTTCCTTTTTCTGAAAAACCATTTATTCCGAAGATGCCAATTTTCTGAAAAATCCCTTATTCCGAAATCATCGTTTTTCTGAAAACCCATGTATTCCGAAGATACCCTTTTTTCTGAAAAGACAAGTATTCCGAAAATGCCAATTTTTCTGAAATCTCTTTATTCCGAAGAAGCTCCTTTTTCTGAAAATACCATTTTTCCGAAGATACCATTATTCCGAAGATTCGATTTCTTTGAAATTCCAATTTTCAGACTTAGTTTCATTGGTAGTTTTCTGAATTATTTCTATTTCCCAACTTTAATTTTTCACGCCTTTTTACTTAGCATTGTTTTAACTTGTTTTATCTTAGATTTAATTTTCAAGCTTTCAACGACATTTTTATTTTTAGTTTAAAATAGATAACTTTTCCCATTTATTATTCCACCAAGAACGACTGAGTCGCACTTTCTTCCAATAATCAATTCGAAAAGACTTGGAACGAATTTATTTTATACTTGGCCAAAAACCATGTATTACGTTACTAATCATAACATTTATTTGGTTGCCTACATTTGTTTGAAAAAAATCACCAGGAAGCAGCTACAAAACAATGTGTTAAAAGACATTCTTATTAAAATGCAGGAGAGCTATATATTTTTGATGTAGCTACTCTGTTTTCAGTATGATAATAAAAATAAGTTACTAACCGGAGTTTCTAAGATGTTTTCTAGAACAACTAAACATCTTCGCTGCCTATATCCCACCTGAGCAATGTTATAACCGTTGCATTCTCTACCATTGCCATGGTATGCTGTCAAGTAATACTCATTCAATCTTTGACGCACAAAATGGAACCACTTAATCCTTACGTAGTGACTATCACTTAGAAAATATTTTCATGCTTTTGAATGCAGGGCATAGCAACGTGAGTTCACAACCTTCCTTATAGGAACTTTATGTTTTGTACCTCTGTTGTGAATTAGGTATAACTCACGGGATCCGGTGTAAAGTTGGTCAGTAAACGCTTCTGGCAATACATGTTGTGTCTGGAGGTTCCTTTCATTTGCTTCTACAATAAAATGAATATTCATCCTATTACATAGTTGAAAAAATAAAATTAGGCTTTTACTTATCATTTTTCAATAACCTTATAGATAATCATAATATGCTATGTTTACAAAACCAATGTATCTTATACATGCAGGTTCAAAATGTAAATCCTAATTTGAACAATAAAAAAATTAAGATTTCCTATTGAAACCCATTACTCTGCCTAATAATTGTATAAATCCACAATATGAACCATTTTAATTGAGTGTTTTCATAATGGGTATGATCAACAACGATAATATACTTTGTTAGGGTTTTAATAACCTACATGCAACTACAAGAACTTAATGATCAACTATAATCATGCTTATTTTTTATATGAAACAACATAAAATCGGTCTATATATGTTGATCGTTTCTACAACATGTTCCATTATATAAAATTGATATTTCTAACAATCAACTGCTGAATAAGACTAACACTAGAATGATCAAGAACATTAAGATATTGGTTACCTTGAATTTGCTGAGCCATTGCTATCGGCAGATTATGATTCAAATGATTGAAGATTTTGCAACGTTGACGAAGTTTATAAGATTAAATGTGATACTGTTCGGTTATGGATAGTTGCAAAGACTTTTGCTTAGCACTCTTCTTCACTACAATTATTATGGATACTTCAATAAGTTACCACATTTATTAGTAAAATAAGTGTTTTTAATTAATCTCAATTATAATACACATTATTATTTTTTTTGTATAAAAAAACATTTTCATGAAACAACTTAGCTTAATTATAGGAAATATTTTTGGTAACAATTGACATTATTGAAAATTAATTAAAACAAATAAATGTTAACATTATTAGTTAGAATATCTTTTTATGTTTATCATTACTGTTTGTATTGCATAATATCACCATTGAAGAAATCAAGCTCAATATCAATATTGATAAATGAAAAAATCAACAATATAAAGAGAACAATGAAGGTATCTTTTATATACATTCCTATTAATTTTTATTATCATGTTCATCATTGTTAGATGTTGTATGATGATTTTAGTTTCATAATTTGTGTTAGGCATTCAAAATAATCTCAACAATCATAAACGAAAGGCCAATGTCAATGGAGAATCTTTATTTCTCAATGCTGGAACAATTGTTACAAAAAGGCATTCGACCAAAGGAAATAAAATATCGACACAAACCACGGAGGCACATTCACGCATGTTAGTTTCAAACAATGTAGACCATACTCCGTTAAGGTTTCCTCTTTCAGATCTTAGCAAAGGTATACTTTTAACATCGTATTTGTCTCATAATTAAATTTTCAACATTCTAATACGTTATTTATTTAACCTACTGAATTTGCAGCATGTAGTCCGCAATCCGATATAGCCTTACGAACAAGAGGACGTCCCATTAAACATTCAAAAACACAAGGTAATTGTGATTCCACTCTTCCAACATCAATAGACATATCACTTCGACCAAGAGGACGGCCTCGGAAAGATTCAAACACACAAGGTTAGTCATATTACTTTAAACATTTTGATAAGTGTAAGATTTTTTTTACCATAAGTTAAATAGTAGAAGGACACAAGAACCACTAGGATAACGGCACCAGTACTCGCCACACCTTCATTTACGAATGTTGTGTCAGCATCAAATATACTATCAAACGGTACACCTCGCCGAAGCCTTATGACTACAAAACAAGCACCACAACAAGTAAGATACAATGTCGTAGTTATTAACTTAAATTTATATATTTAATATGACTATTGTTTTGTAATTTCATGTCCGTAATTCCATATGTAGGTAATCTACTTTCCGTGAAACTAGAAATGACGCCAACGTTGATTGAAATACCTAAAAGCAAAAGAGTTATTCCATCATCAAATGTAGTCTCAATTGGCACACCTCTATCAGTTGGACGTCCAAACAAACTTCCGAAAAGCAACTGTACGTATGAAAAAATTGATCATCATTTTCCATACTTAAATCATTTTTGTTTGTAAGTTGTATGACATGTAATTATATATATTGTTTCATCACCTAATCAAATGGAAAAAGCGCCAGGGACACAAACAGTGTTTCAAACACCATAACATACAAATGTTGTTGTTTCGTCCTCTATAATACCATGCATCAAAACTCGACAGAGAGGCTGACCTTGCCAACATACTCCTTTGGAAACACGTATGTCTTTTTTTAATCTTTCATTTACATATTTTTTTATAAAAAGATACTCATATAAGACTTTGTTTTCTGCAGCAACTACAGGAACAAGCGTATTAACTAGTACTCTTCTAAATCTCGACAGAGAGGGCACATTAGAGTTTAAAACACCACGGGATACCAATGGTGTTGTTTCAGCTGTGGGAGTAGCAAACAATACACCTCGAACCAGAGGACGACCTCGCAAGATTATATTATCAACACGTATGACATTTCTTAAACTCTTTTTAAAAAAGTAATAGTTTCATATTCTTTATTTGTTTGTGTTTTGTAGAAACTCTACAAATAAGTTTGTTAACAAGCACACCTTTAACGCTAGGATGACCATGCAAAATTGAGTTTAAAACACCACAGGATAAAAATGGTGGCGTTTCAGAGTTTGGAGTAGCCAACAGTACACCTCGAACAAGAGGACGACCTCGCAAGATTCCATTATCAACACGTATGAGATTTCTTAAACTCTTTTTTTAAAAAGTAATAGTTTCATATTCTTTATTTGTTTTTGTTTTGTAGAAACTCCACAACCAAGTTTGTTAACAACTACGCATGTAAATAATAGACGAACGTGCAAAATTGAGTTTAAAACACCACAGGATACAAATGGTGGCGTTTCAGAGTTTGGAGTAGCCAACAGTACACCTCGAACAAGAGGACGACCTCGCAAGATTCCATTATCAACACGTATGAGATTTTAACACACTTTTTTTATAAAAGTTATAGTTTCATAGTTTTTATTTGTTTATTTTTTGTAGAAACTCCACAACCAAGTATGTTAACAACTACGCTTGTAACTAATGGACGAACGTGCACATCTGATATAATCACACGTACAACAATATCCAAACATATTTTTTCTATATATCGACTTAATATAAGGTATTTATTAACAAATTTTAAAATATTTTGAAGCTTTAAAGAGAAGTACGCGTTTGCAGAACTTTACACCCACAACTGATTCTGTACCGGATCTAAAAAAGGTTGTTGAATCATGTACTACAACTGAAGACATAACACTTAGAGTACGTGGACGTCCAAAGAAGATTTCTATCCCTACACGTAATACACAAGTCTATGTAAACTTTAATCTTATTTTGTATCTTTATTCTTTTATGTGCTTCTTAGTAACTATTATGATTATTTACATCAACTAAACTAACCAGAGAAAGTGCAGCTATGGATAAAGGTATGCAAAACAATTTAAATTTTAGTTAATCCACTAAATAACATGTTTTAGTTTTATATTTTTATAAGTTCATTGATTTATGTACAAAAAATGCAAGAAAAAAGTCAATCGGTACCAATCGTACAAGGATTCGTGTTAGCACGCCAATCGTGTTTAATATAGGTCAGAACACCATATGCTTATTAAAGAATATGAATCATCATAAATACCTGTAATTTGTTTTAAAAGTGTTTGTCCTCATTACAGCATCAACATCCTTTGCAAAACAACCAAAAGTCAAGAGTGTGTCTATGAAATCCTCACATCAAATTAACTTTGATGATTCGGATGAAGAAGATGAAGATGCAATACAGAACAATTCATTTGAAGGGATATGTGCCGGTACTCATAAAATCATTTCTATTGATCAACTGATAGAAAAAAATCACATCATTTGGTTAAAGAATATAATGTATGATGATTTTTTTTGTTTTTAATTCTAACAGAATATCGTGATCATGGAGATCCAACGTTTGCGTGTGAATCTTGTGGTGCATTATTATGGCATGCTGAGAGTGCAGTCGGTAATTTACACGGAAATTCAGAATCATTTTCATTATGTTGTGGACGTGGAAAAGTCATGTTACCTACCCGTCTTAAAAATCCACCAAAACTTTTGAAGGGTCTTTTTAACAAAAAGCATTCTTAGAGCAATTCTTTTTAGATAATATAAGACGATACAATACGGTATTTGCTTTCACTTCTATGGGTGGCAAGCAAGACAAGTCTGTGAACACTGGACGTGGTCCGTATTGCTATAGGATTCAAGGAGAGAATTTCCATAGAATGGGTGCTTTGCTTCCTGACGATGGAAATCCACCAATGTTTTCACAGCTTTATATTTATGATACTGCCCACGAGATTGGAAACAGGATGAAATTTGCAAGGTTTGTGAAATATATATCGTACAGCTTTACTTTTAGATGCAAATTTTAAAGTTAATTACTATACACTTGAGGTCCTTAATGTAACTGATGAATAAGTTATTATGAAAAAACAATGGAGAACAGACGTCATCCAGCAAGAATGTTATTGACAACCATCTAATAACGGAAATACGCGACATGCTCAATACATCTAACCCGTTGGTAGCTAAGTTTCGTATGGCTGGTGATCGTTTTAGGTCAAGGAAAAAACAGGCTAACTTGAGGCTAAGACTTACAGGTACAAGGAAACGAGATGGTAGAATGTATGATTTACCGACTGCTTCTGAGGTTTTTGCTCTTATTGTTGGAGACTTTGACTCCACTGAACATAAAAGGGATATTATTTTAGAGAGACAAAGTGGCGAAAATAAAAGAATAAGTGAGTTGCACCCTTCCTATCTGGCACTCCAGTATCCATTGTTGTTTCCTTACGCTGAAGATGGATATCGTACAGATATATACCACATAGGAATCACTGACTTAACATCAACTAATTAGAAAACGCGTGTTTCTATAAGAGAGTGGTTTGCGTACCGCTTGCAGGACAGATCAAATGTCTACTCAATGATACTTAATTCGCAAAGATTATTTCCGCAATTCCTTGTGGACGGATATACAATGATAGAGTCTGAAAGGATGTCGTATATACGCAGGGAGCAGAAAGATTTAAGGAGTGAGACATATGCAAAGTTGGAAAAGTTGGCGGCAAATCCAGATTCGGATGTTACTTTTGGAGGTAAAAAACTTGTGTTGCATGGATCATATACAGGAAGCCCAAGGTATATGATGTAGAACTATCTAGACGCGATGACCTTGTTTAAAAACTTTAGATACCCAGACCTTTTCATAACATTCACGTGTAACCCAAAGTGGCCTGAGATTTCATGATTTGTTGCTAAAAAGGGATTGAAATCCGAAGATCGTCCGGACGCCATAACAAGGGTGTTTAAACAGAAATTAGACACCATTATAAAGGATTTTAAAGACAAAGGTTGGTTTGGCAGACTAATAGGAGGTAAATACTTTCTATCCATGTTTGTTATGATTTAATGAAAGCTATTTCAACAAAAGAAACAGATTTTGTGTTATATTACTATTTCTAACTTTGTAATATTTACCTCTCAGCTGTTTACACGATCGAGTTCCAAAAAAGAGGACTTCCGCATGCGCATATATTACTATTTCTACATCCGAAAGATAAGCTAAAGACCGTAGAGCAGATTGATAAATATATATCGGCTGATATACCTGATAAGGATGAAGATCCAGAATTGTATCAGATAGTAACCGATCACATGATGAATGGTCCATGTGGTCATTAGAATCCAAGTTTTCCTTGCACGATAAACAACAGGTGTACGAAAAAGTTGCCCAAACAGTATAACGAGAAAACGTTTATCGATGAAAGTGGTTACACAATCTATTGAAGAAGGAACGACTCTTCTACTATTAAAAAAAAGCAAGGTTGATTTGGATAATCATCACGTGGTGCCTTACAACCCTGGCTTGCTAAGACGTTATCAGTCTCATATAAACGTCAAGTGGTGCAACCAGATAACTTCTATCAAATATCTTTTCAAGTATATAAATAAGGGACCTGATAGGGTTACTCTTGCTGCAGAGAGTGAAGAAGTTGATGAGATTGCCGGTTATTATGACTGTAGGTATCTTTCAGCATGCGAAGCGGCTTGGAGGATTTATGGTTTTGACATACACTACAGGTTTCCAGCTGTTGAGAGGTTACCATTTCACTTGCCTAATGAGCAGTCTGTCGTATTTGAAGAACACGAAAGTCTTGACTACACACTTGAAAAGGCGTCAGTAAATGAAACAAAGTTTCAAGCTTGGATGAATACGAATAAAATAGATGATTTTGCCTGATCACTTTTTTATGTAAATTTTCCAAAACATTATGTTTGGAAAGCCAACGAAAAGATTTGGCAGCGTAGGCAAAAGGGTGAATGTGTTGGTCGTATACATCTAATAAGTGTGAAAACACTTATCCTTTTACCACTTATTTCCAATAATAACAAGACCAAATCGTGTATTTTATGTCGTAAAAGTCGGAATTATGCGTGGTTTATGTTTTTATTATGTTTCAGGATAAAAATATGAAAAAGGGAGAAAACACGGGCTATCACGAGTTTTTATCGAAGAAAACGAGAAAAGACGAAGTCAAAAGATCAAGAGTGCAAAAAGAACGGAAGTCCAAGGCCTATTCTGAAGATTTATCGAAGAAAAAGTCTAAAGACGGAGGTTTAATGAAGTCGAAGAACCAAGTCTAATTAAAGAAGAAAATTATAAGACGAGTTCAATTTATATCGACAAATCCCGAGACAACGTCGAGAAAGATAAAGAATTTAAATCGAGTCGAGACAAGAAGATAGAATGAAGAAAGCATCACATGTACTCCTCCTATAAATACCCTCCTAATATGTCATTAGGAGGGTGTTAGTTAATTAGATTTTAGTTAGTTTTTTTTAGATTAGGAGTAGGAGTAGGTGTAATCTAAATTTCCATGCTTTTTCATTAATCTTGTACTTTTGGATCTTTAATCATCTTAATTTCAAGCTTTTCAATTAATCATTCTCATTCTATTTTTCTTTATTTTTAATCTTGTTTTGATTTTGATAATCATGTAGTTTAATTAATCATGTTCTTGATTGATTGATTGATGTTTGTGTTTGATTATGCTTTTGGTTTTTATGTGTTTGATTTTTATAGCTTATAGTGTTTTAGTACTTATTGTGTTAATTTTCTTATTTTTAATTAAGTACTTATTAGTTAATTTTTATAAAAAAGTTGTTTTTAAATATTTTTATTATTTAGTGTTTTTAAAAGTTTTTAAATTTTGGCTTATTAGCTTTTTCTTAAAATCAATTTGGTTAATTTTTTAGTTGAGTGCTTATTATTTTTTAGCTTAATTTTGGTTCTTAGCTTAATTGCATTTTATTCTTATCCGGGTTTCTTTAAAACCCCAGCATTCCGTATAGCCAGCAAATTTCAACATTCCGGATAGTAGAATTTATTGTATTCCGGATAGTGGGATTGGACACTTATTCCGGATAGTAAACATTCCGTATATAGCAAAAAAACCAAAAATCCGGATAAGTGAAAGATAAATATTCCGTATAAGCCAATTTTGCATTCCGTATAAGGACAATAACAATTTCATTCCGTATAACCAAAAGGAAAAAAAACATTCCGTATAAGGCAAAGTAAAGATTCCGTATAAACAGCATGAATTTGACCTACATGCCTAGCAGCCTGCTTCCCTTTTTCCCGCCCATTTTAGCAGCTTGCCTGCATGCTTGAGCAGGGTGCTTGCCGGCTTGTTTATTTATTAATATTGTTCCGTAATCGTTTAGTTTTATCTGAAAGTTGTTCCGATTTTTATTCTGAAAGTTGCGTATTTTTAGTTGAATTTTTGGTCAATTTTTAGTATTAGTATTTTTTCCATAAGTTTAAGTTTTATCTTTTATTTAGTGCCCGCTTTAGCTTTTGCCTTGTCTAGTTTTAAAGTACCCTCTTAGTTTTATTTTCTCCTTTTTCATTAAGTAAACTTTATTTTTCAGTCGAAAGATAATTTCTTCTTTTAGTTTTATTTTTATTAATTGTTTTGTTTTAAATTCACGTTTTATTATTTATATTGTTTTGTTTTTATTAGTTAATTGCTTTTAGCTTATTCTTATTATTTTGCGCATTTACCTTTTAAGTAGAATAGATAACCAAACTTCCCTTTTTCCCACCAAAAACGACTGAGTCACACATATAACCGGAGATCAGTTCGATTAGACACCGAGAAAAACGAACTTTTTAACGAGCAAAATCATTGTATAAAATGGAGCCGCTGCCGGGTCTTTTCGTGAATATTAACGATTTTTTGTGAGAGACGCGTTGGATTTTGGGATCCGTTCACTCCTGAACGTTATTTTCTTGCCAAAAATTTTCAAAAATTCAAAAAAAGAAAAATTCAAAAATCCCAAAAACTTTTAAAAAATCATAAAAAGCATTTCTTTTTCGAAAGTTTTGCACCAAAAATATTCTTCCTGCTTATCTATTGTTCTTAATGAATTTGTATGTTGCTTGTGCTGCAGGGTGTGGAAGACCATTGTATGGCTTTCAAACATGTCAATGGTGTACATGTGAGCGGTGTGGGAATGATATCGACAATACACAATTTGGATTTTGTCCCTCGTGCAATTCGATTAACTCATCCTTTGCTTCTAATGCACTTACTCCACCCTCTTTCATATATTGTGGAAGCAATTCTCATTGGCATGTTTCGTGTCCAATTCGATACCCGTCTCATGGCGAGCAAGAACTGGGTTACAATTATGACAATGGTAATAGCTATCTAAAAGAAGCACCGAGCTTTCCTCAATACCCGTATTGCAACAATTGTGGGGGCCTTCACGATACCTTTTCTTGTCAACCGATGAATTATTATCAGCCAAATCCGTGTTCTAATTCTTTTCAACCGATGATTTATGATGGACCACATCCGTGCTATAATTCTGGTTTTCATAATTTTGAGCCCCACATTACTCCCTCGATCATCAACCTTCTGTTGGAATGAGTGAAGAAGAACGAGCCATTTTTTTAATACACTTCAATACGTTCAACAAGAATTAAATAGCATACGCGAAGCAAGGGCGGAGCAACGACGACAAAAGCAAGTATCTAATCTTAGTGTTTATACTCCTCCTCTTGTACGTCCATACTACTATTATGATGATGACGAGGATGATATCTATGATCTCAACCCATCTTCTGAGATTACTACTCCTACTCTTGATATCCCTAATGCGTCTAAGGATAGTGATACATCGAGTGAGATTAGTGATTTTGGTCTTGATAAATTCTTTGATGAGGTTTGTGATGCACCGAATTTTGTGGAGCTTACGGACGAGGTCGTTCTTAATGATGATGATTTTTTTCCATGCTATGAGAATTTCACCTTTGAAGTTTCTCAATCTCCTCCGGGAGATGAGGGCGATGTGGATTTATTCTCTCCGACTTACGAGAAGTTCACCACTGAACTTGGTCTTGTAGATGAGGTGGAAGACGTTATTCTTCGCGACAAATTACTAAAAGTTCATCTTCTTATTGCTAAATTTGAAGCGTTGAATTCTGCTCCTATTTTAGAGTCTTTACCTACGTCTATTACTTCAGTTGAGAATAATGATACAGCTATGGAGGAAATCGACAATCTTTCAATACTTCCGGGTATTGATGATGATGACACGGAGGGGGACATTCTTTTTGATAATTTGCTGCATGAAGATATTGTCCCAAGTCCCCCTCCCGAGCACCTTTTATCCCAACCTTTAGAAACCATTACCGAGGATGAGTGCTTTGACCCGGGGGTGTCATTAACCATTCCATGATTGACACATTTACGGCTTTGCCGCTCAGTGATCATCCGTTGTCTTTGGGGGATGACAATGTGCTTCCTTTACCTACCCCACCTCCCGTGGATCACGACCTCACATACTTTTCGTATGTTGAGAGGACTTTTCTACCCTTTACGACATATCCTCCGGCCTCTCCTTCATTAATGTCCTCCGGGAACGAGGACAAGGTCTTTGATCCTGGTATTACATTCGAGACTTCCCTATGGACCATTTAATTTGGGGACGAGTCAGGCTCGTGACTCGGTTAACAAAAACAAGCGCTTTTTGGGAGGCAACCCGATTATCTATCTATCTTTATCTGTTTTTTATAATAAGTGTAGGGGGAGACCCTACTATGTGTTTGTTATTTTCTTTCTTATCATGTGCAGGGATTTGAGCTTTCAAAGAGCCAATCTTGATGACTTTTGACAAACCATAATTCCGTGTTCCCGTCTTCCCGGTTCTATCCTAAACTCTTTTGATTCATTATTTTATCATATATGATTGAAATAGGAATCACTTTAGTTGTCTCTTCCTTAGCAAGATTTAAACAAAGTGCACAATGTCCTAAGTGTAGGGGAGTTTACTTCCACATGCTTAAACATTGAGGACAATGTTTATATTAAGTGTAGGGGGGACTTCTATCGAAGTTAAGTGGGCTTTTCCTTGTATTTGTCCTCATTTTAACCGGAAAATTGATTTTTCGACATTTTTCAAAAATTTTGATCTATTTTGGCCTTGTAGTTTTTCCTTTGGTATCGTTATTTACTTTCTTCGCTAGAATAAATTTTGAATAAAAGTGGTTTTAATTTTTCAACATTGTGAATCTTTTGACTCAACCCGAGTTTACTTATCTAAGTTTACTCTAGCTAGTATCCTTAACGTGTTTAAGTCAAGTTTTGCTAGGCTTTTATATAGGGAACTTTAAAACGCGAAAGTCTTAACTTTTACGGGTTAAAAACAAGAACTTTTCGCAAGTTCCTATAATTGATCCTAGAGAGTCGTTTATCAAGGGGACTTTAAAAAGCAAATTCTAAACTTGAAAAAAAGTCTAAGAAATTGCAAGATCCTATAGATGACTTGAAAACCCAAAACTTTGATTTAATAGGCTAAGCATCCACGAGTCTCATTCTTTGAGATTTTAAATTGTGGAGAATGAGAGATGATAGAGTCAATTATAAGTTTGGTATTCTTTCATGAATTTATGTGAGTTAATTGTGAGCTTTTTCTCCCATCGCTTGCTAATAAATTTAATTGCAATAAATAAGGTCGTACGATTTAAAAAGTTACTTAGCTTCTAGCACAAGATCGTTTAAAAGTTGCTCGGTATTAATTAGAGTTCATAGCCAAGGCATAACTTATTAAAGCGGGATGCGAAGATTGGCGAGTCCGAAAAGGCCCTAACAAGGCATGAGGGCTACATTTTGTTGCTAAAGATCCAAAAGTGATGTGAAGAATCATTTATCAAAAATCAATATGAAGGATCGAGACACACGACGAAAAGCAAATACTCCCCAAAAGATCATGGAGAAGTCTATCTGAAAAGACCCTAGCAAGGTATGAGGATAAATAGACACAAGTCCTAAAAGGAGGCGGATCGTTGTATATCAAAATCCCAAATAAAGGTTGGAGAAAAATGAAGAAGTCGTGGTCCAAATATGAAGAATCTCTCAAAAAGTTCAAGTGAAGAAATTCCTATTATGAAGAGAAGACCATTATTTCATGAACGTCTCTCAAGATTTGAAGTATGAAGTCAATGCCAAATATCGATCCGAAAAAGGTCTCAAATCGTGAAGCGAGTTATGCCAAGATATGAACTTTATAAGGTCCCGAGAAGCATTTTTAAAAGATTTTGTCCTTCAGCTAAATATTGATTAAATCGTCCTACTTTATTTTCAGCCTAAATAACTATCAAAATAAGTCAACAATGCATCCTCGTGATCATTCAAGACATCAATAAAATATAAGAGATACACTTAGGAATAAGGGGGTCTAAGTGATTAATTGGGCCACATGAGTTTGTGTTAGTTTGCTAACTTATAATTACAATGATCTCGTTTTTAAGCTTGGTATGGGGAACGTGAAACTTGAGGATGATAAACATTCATGACTACCAAAACCCCAATGTAAGTCTTTGATATTTTTTACTTGTTTTGTATATATTTCTATCTTTTAGTTTCCTTAGTGTTTAGAATTTAATAAAGGCCAAGGTGGGTTATTTATGATGGGAAATGTAAACTGTGCTTTGAAATTAATACATTGCATGAGGGCATTACAATGCTCAAGTGTAGGGGATTTAATAAGTGTGAAAACACTTATACTTTTACCACTTATTTCCAATAATAACAAGACCAAAACGTGTATTTTATGTCGTAAAAGTCGGAATTATGTGTGGTTTGTGTTTTTATTGTGTTTCAGGATAAAAATATGAAAAAGGGAGAAAACACTGACTATCACGAGTTTTTATCGAAGAAAACGAGAAAAGACGAAGTCAAAAGATCAAGAGTGCAAAAAGAACAAAAGTCCAAGGCCTATTCTGAAGATTTATCGAAGAAAAAGTCTAAAGACGGAAGTTTAATGAAGTCGAAGAACCAAGTCTAATTAAAGAAGAAAATTATAAGACGAGTTCAATTTATATCGACAAATCCTGAGACAACGTCGAGAAAGACAAAGAATTTAAATCGAGTCGAGACAAGAAGATAGAATGAAGAAAGCATCACATGTATTCCTCCTATAAATACCCTCCTAATATGTCATTAGGAGGGTGTTAGTTAATTAGATTTTAGTTAGTTTTTTAGATTAGGAGTAGGAGTAGGTGTAATCTAAATTTCCATGCTTTTTCATTAATCTTGTACTTTTGGATCTTCAATCATCTTAATTTCAAGCTTTTCAATTAATCATTCTCATTCTACTTTTCTTTATTTTTAATCTTGTTTTGATTTTGATAATCATGTAGTTTAATTAATCATGTTCTTGATTGATTGATTGATGTTTGTGTTTGATTGTGCTTTTGGTTTTTATGTGTTTGATTTTTATAGCTTATAGTGTTTTAGTGCTTATTGTGTTAATTTTCTTATTTTTAATTAAGTGCTTATTAGTTAATTTTTATAAAAAAAGTTGTTTTTAAATATTTTTATTATTTAGTGTTTTTAAAAGTTTTTAAATTTTGGCTTATTAGCTTTTTCTTAAAATCAATTTGGTTAAGTTTTTAGTTGAGTGCTTATTAGTTTTTAGCTTAATTTTGGTTCTTAGCTTAATTGCATTTTATTTTTATCCAGGTTTCTTTAAAACCCCAGCATTCCGTATAGCCAGCAAATTCCAACATTCCGGATAGTAGAATTTATTAGGGCTGAGCAGGCCCGACCGAAACCGAAAAGTCCCGACCGAACCGAGAAAACCGAAGGAACCGAGCCCGAAACCGAGCTATTCGGTTCGGTAATCGGTTTGCATTTTGGCTATATTTCGGTTTCGGGTCGGGTCGGTACAAAAACCGTGTTAAGCCCGAGTTGGCCCGAAGTGGCCCGAATGCAATTTAGGGTATGAAATGTCAGCAGCTTTTTTCATATTATCACAACATCACTCATTCCTGCTACAAGTCCAAATCATAAACTTCATCAAACCCTTCAAAATCCACTTCATCAATATCATAAAACCATCTTCCTACAACATCAATCCGAATCACACAAGACTTCGACATCAAAACGTTTCTATGTTTGCATCAGATAAACTGGTGGATGGTGGTGATGTTCATGGATTTATGCATGTTATGTTTGAATCAGATAAACGTTTCTATGCTTTTGGATTTGCTTCTTGTTTCAACAGTTGCTAACATGCTACTGTAATAGATCTGAAAATGGGTTTGACTATTGTTCAAACTTATCTTAAATGACACATCTGACTTTTTACCTTTAAATCGGGTTAGTTCGGTTTGAACCGAAGTGCAACCCGACTAAACCCGAGTTAATACCGAACCGAACCGAGTTGTTTCGGTTTCGGTTTCGGTCTAACATTTGGTCTTATTTCGGTTTCGGTTTTATTCGGGACGGGTCGGGTCGGGTCGGTTTTGGCCCGATGCTCAGCCCTAGAATTTATTGTAATCCGGATAGTGGGATTGGACACTTATTCCTAATAGTAAACATTCCGTATATAGCAAAAAAACCAAAAATCCAGATAAGTAAAAGATAAATATTCCGTATAAGCCAATTTTGCATTCCGTATAAGGACAATAAAATTTTCATTCCGTTTGGAAAAAAACATTTCGTATAAGGCAAAGTAAAGATTCCGTATAAACAGCATGAATTTGACCTACATGCCTAGCAGCCTGCTTCCCTTTTTCCCGCCCATTTTAGCAGTTTGCCTGCATGCTTGAGCAGGGTGCTTGCCTGCTTGTTTATTAATTAATATTGTTCCGTAATCGTTTAGTTTTATCTGAAAGTTGTTCCGATTTTTATTCTGAAAGTCGCGTATTTTTAGTTGAATTTTTCGTCAATTTTTAGTATTAGTATTTTTTCCATATAAATTTTATCTTTTATTTAGTGCCCGCTTTAGCTTTTGCCTCGTCTAGTTTTAAAGTACCTTTTAGTTTTATTTTTTCCTTTTCATTAAGTACACTTTATTTTTCAGTCGAAAGTTAATTTCTTCTTTTAGTTTTATTTTTATTAATTGTTTTGTTTTAAATTCACGTTTTATTATTTATATTGTTTTGTTTTTATTAGTTAATTGCTTTTAGCTTATTGTTATTATTTTGCGCATTTACCTTTTAAGTAGAATGGATAACCGGACTTCCCTTTTTCCCACCAAAAACGACTGAGTCACACATTTAACCGGAGATCAATTCGATTAGACACCGAGAAAAACGAACTTTTTAACGAGCAAAATCATACTATCAACATCACGTACCTCCTTGCTGGGGGTGAAATGTTTTATTTGCGAGTGTTGCTTAATAAGGTTCTCGTCGCTAGGGAGTACGAGGAATTAAGAGAGTTTGACAAGGTTATTTACCCGACCTTTAAAGACGCTTGCTATGCACGAGGTCTTTTGGAGGATGACAAGGAGTATATCGATGGACTTATAGAAGCGAGTCATTGGGGAATGGGAAATTATTTGAGAAGTTTTTTTGTTATGCTTATTATGACTAACAGTATGCCTAGGCCAGAATTTGTGTACGAAAAAAATGGCCTGTCTTCGCAGCGGATGTAGAAAGCATTGAACGCGTTAAAAGAAATGATCCAGGTATCATCAACATTTTTTTAATGTGCTTTACGGTCATATATTTTGCACATAACTTTATACAAACTTTCATGCTTTTTTGCATAATTATTCTTTTGATACTCAAATTTTCTACTCACGGATGAAATACAAATGTATACTGCATATTTGGTACTCTCGGATGACGCAAAGAAGAATATATGCCTTACATATATTGAGCACATGCTTTTAAGAAACAACAAAAGCTTGAGAAATATAACAAACATGCCATATCCGCAAGATGAATACACAATGGATGGCTATAATAGGTTGGTGCACGATGAACTTAAATACAACAAAGAAGAATTAAAAGAACAGCATAAAAGGATGTACGTTACATTGACAGAAGAACAGAAAGGAGTATACGGAACTATAATGGATGTTGTTGATAAAAATAAAGGTGGGATGTTCTTTGTGTACGGATATGGCAGGACAGGTAAGACGTACCTATATAAAACTATGTCAGCTGCATGTCGTTCTGAAGGTGGAATCGTGTTGGATGTAGCATCAAGTGGTATTGTGGCACTTTTAAAAGAAGGAGGTAGGACCGCTCATTCTAGGTTTGTTATACCTATTAATGTCAACGAAGATTCCGTGTGTCATATTACAGCACATAGTGAGCTTGCTGAGTTGCTTAGGATGACTAAACTAATAATATGGGGTGAGACGCCCATGGTCAATCGACATTGTTATGAGGCTTTTGATAGAACAATGAAAGATATTTGTCGAACTGATCCAAAGAAACCTTCTGAAAATATTTTATGTGGAAAGGTTGTTGTTTTTGGTGGAGACTTTAGACAAATCCTTCACGTTGTTCCAAATGGTACCAGACAAGATGTGGTACACGCTTCAATAAATTCTTTAGTATTCTGGAAGGAATGCACCATGTTAAATTTAACTGTTAACATGAGGTTAGGTTCAAGCTCAGATGCTTCTGAAAGGAAAGAAATCCAAGATTTTACAGACTGGATTTTAAGTATTGGTAACGGTACAATCAGAGGAAAGAATGATGGAGAAGCAGACGTGAAATTTTCTCAAGATATGTTGGTTCCTAATTCTAATGACCATATCGGTTCCATTATTGAGGAAACTTACCCACATCTACTGAGTAACCTTTATGATCCACAGTATTTTCAAGACAGAGTCATTCTTGCACCTACGTACGACATTGTTGATTTGATTCATGACAGAATGTTGTCGTTGTTAGAAGGTGATGAGAAGACGTACGATTCTGCAGACACGATGGCAGTTATTGATATGGACACAAACTTTAATAAAGAAATGTACACACAAGAATTCCTTAACAGCCTCAACATGTCTGGACTTCCTCGTCATTCTTTAAAACTAAAGATAGGTACGCCAGTTATGTGCATGCGAAACATCGACCAAAGGTTGGAAATCTGTAATGGCACTAGGCTTCAAGTACTAAGGATTGGAATAAATATAACCGAAGAAAAGATAATATCTAGTGGTAGTGTGGGCACTATTTGTGCAATTCCTCGTATGGTGATTAGCCCCTCTGACACTAAGCTTCCGTTTAAACTAAGTAGACGACAGTTTCCTGTAAAGAATTGTTTTGGAATGACAATTAACAAAAGTCAAGGTCAAACGTTATCTAAGGTTGGTTTATTTCTTCTAAAACATGTTTTCTCTCATGGAAAACTGTACGTTGTTGTATCAAGAGTCAAGAGAAAGAAAGGTTTGAAGGTCTTATGCTGTGATAGGGATGGTAATTATTCAGATACCACGACTGACGTTGTTTACAAAGAAGCTTTGTATAGAATTTGATATAAGAGTATTTATGGTTTTAAATTTTGTCTACTTTGGTATACTATATGTTATCTGTTTATTGATTCATAATGATTTATTTTAAGGGTATTTTATTTTCTCTACCAAGTTTTTGATATGTACTTATTTTTTTAATTCTTTTGTTTGTAATATCATATATTTACATCACACACATAATCACACATATGCTAAAAATAGGAAAATCATACATTTTTTAAAAAGATTTTTTTTACAACCAAATGAATTGAAGACATAATCAATTCCTAAAAATATAGAAATGCAATGCTATATAACAAACAAACATAATCTCACATTTCTGTTGTCTTCATAATGGTAAAAACAAACTCACCAAATCAGGTATATTTTATACACAATCATAAGAATGTTTTTTTGACTTATTTTATCATTTTATGGTACTTCTAATAATTTATATCAAAGTTTGTGTCTTTTATATGCAGGTTAACAAAGAACAACAAAAAAATCAAGGACATCTCAACCATTCCCTTGACACAGTAAATGATATACCATTTATAGGTATATTAGATGGTGAAGTTGGTCCCCTCATCTTTAAGAGAAAGAAACAAAATGAACCATCAAAAGATATAATGATTATATCAGATAGAGAAAATGAGTTGGAGACCTCCACAACAAAGCATGGAAGATTGACAAAAAATGGTTGTTTGGTTAACAACAATATAACTGTTAACCACAAGGTTGAAATTATATCTTCAGATGTAGATATAATAGTTTCAAAAAACAGTATGCTTGATAATGAAATTAAAAAAGATGATCCTACTGAAGATAGTACTAATGATGCTACAAATGATCATGATGAAGAAGTACAAGGAATAGATATAGAAAATTTAGAAAAGTTATGTGAACAAGACACAGAGGACGAAGCAAATTCCATGGACGACTTCATTGATGACAAAGATGATGATTTAGAAGATACAGAACATAGTAGTGATGACTATGTTATTGGTGATGATTCTACTGATTCTGAAGATAATGATGATGTTTAGATTTGAGATACTGATTCATAATAAATTGTTTTGTGTGGTTTTAAAACGCAATTTTAATACGCGATTTCAATACGCTATTTCAAAACGCGGTTGTTATTGTTATTTGATACAGTACTTTTTAAATTTTTAAACAATCTTTTCCATTCATTAGCGTATCATTTGTTGTTTTAAATTGCTTTATTTTTTGTAAACTATTTAATTAGATATATTCTGTACATAAAATATTTCAAAGTCAAATTTAAAAATAAAACGCCATAATTAAGTAGATAATGTATTTTTGTAAACTTAAAGCTATTTATATAAACTAAATTAAAAGTATAAGTGAAAAGTTGTAATCTTATTAAAACACTTCCCACAATAGAACACGCATTTCTCAAAATAAGAATGTAGAACTGAATTATTCTTTTCATATATCTTTTGTGATTGATGTCAGGCATCAATGCTCATAATCAATTATACTCTTTCTGTTATTAGTTTGTCAAAAGTATATAAGCAAAGTATAAACTCGTCTAACACAATGAATCACTATATTACTTCATTTTTAATCTACACCTTATCAATATCTAACTTTCTTCAAGTGACTCCAGTAACAGACTACAATGTACTGTTAGATACATCTGCAGACAGTGAAGGCAAAGCTTTAGTGCCTCTAAGCAAAGAAAATAACGGCTATTTTGGTATGTACTCATTGTTATAGATAATGCTATCATTTGAATTTTTTATTTATTACATTGGAAAAATACATTAAACTTGGTTTTAGTATGAAAGCATGCATATTTAATTACAATTAAATGTAAGAGCATTAAATCTGTTAGTCGTGTGTCTTTTCAAATTCCCTTTCAGTGTGTATAAGATTGAAGGATTTTAGCAATTTCAATCACATTTCTGATAAATAATTACTCAATACAGGGTTTTGGAGTATTTTGCCAAAACGACATGAACTCTTCAAGCAAAAGATCTGCAACTGAAGCCGGCATTGAATCTGCAACCAAGGTGGAAGAGAAGTAAGTTTGTAATTACCTTCTTAATTAAATTATATTTTTTAATCTATAGTTTTATATACAGTAAATATAACTAATAATTAAATTGATTTCAGGAAACAAAGAAAAGGAGGCCCAAATGAAGATGACACGAAAACAAATGTTGATGTTGTTAATCCAGTGATTAACACCGTGGATGACATCAATGTTGATGGAAAATGGGACTGGGATAATGTTCTTGATGAGTGGTACTACCCAATTGAAGCTGAAGAGCAAAAACAGTGGAAGAAGGAGCAGGAAGAAGAAGCTGTGAGGGTGGAAGCAGCAAGAAAACAACGTGAAGACGAGCAAAGAGAACATCTTCAGGCTGAGTTAAGAGAAGCCGTTGAAGCCGCTGAAGTTGGTAGTCTACTGGAAGAAGAAGATCTATATCAGCCTGAGTAGGAAGAAATATTTGATTTAGATTATATAGAGGGGTTGGATTATGATAACTTACATTTAGCTTTTAATGGTGAAAATTCACCTAAATGGTCATTTTAATTTTTAAATTAAATCATCAATGTATGATGTTTAAGTTAATGTTTAATGAATTTCAGTTTTTTAATTATGTTTTTGTTTATTTTCATTTTATGTAACCACATTACACTTAACACAAAATTTTTGTTAAATACGTATTTTAACCATTATAATATGAGTCACTAAAATATGTCAATCTATCAAATCAATGATTAATAAAAGTAGGGTTGTAAGGTTTTATGTCTCAGGCTGAGTAGTATTGTTAAATTATCTTATAATCCGTTATTAATTTAAAATACGTACAAATCTGTTTTTTTCGTTAATAAAAACATAGTTTCTTAAAATTTAAATTATAAAGCGCGCCCGTCCATCGGAGGGGCTTAGAAACGATATATATATATATATATGTATATATATATATATATATATATATATATATATATATATATATATATATATATATATATATATATATATATATATATATATATATATATATATATATATATATATATATATATATATATATATATGAGACTGCTTTTATACATGGTCTCATCATCGAAAACGGCCTTAAAATGCATAAAATATCATAAATTAGACCAAATATATGCTCGTGTTTGTTACTTGTGTATTTTAAGGTACGGATATTGTGGAATTGGCAAAAGATCACAAGAATCAATCAAAAACGAACACGGGAAACGAAGTCGCACAATGAACCGGGCTCAAGTTTGGAATTTTGCAAAAAGACCCTTGAAGAATTGAAGATTGGCAAATATGGCCCCTCATCTTTGAAGAACTTGTCACATTTGACCCTCACAATATCAAATGTACAAGTATGATCCTTTATGTTTGAAGATATTACAAGTTCAGTCCTTGGAAAATCAAGTTTATACAAAAGGAGCCCTTGGAAAAAGTTTTGTAAACCTTTGTGCCAAATTTGACAAGTTGTCAAAAGTTGACAAAGGTTATTTAGGCGCTGTTGGACATTTAATACAAAGTGAATGAAAATTGAAACCTTGGGGACCAAATCTGCCCAACCACCAAACTCCCACGACCAACCAGACCCTGACACCTCAGCCCTACCCACTTTATTTACCCAAACCCATTACCCTACCCGTCCATTACCCATTACCCAACCCAAGTTTATTAACTTAAACTGGGTCAACACCCCAGTCAAACCCCACCATTTCCCTCCTTAACATTAATTATAAAAACAAATTACACCCAAACCAGATTAAACACAACTTAATCACCCATAAACCCTAAATCACCCCAGATTCAATCTCACCCAAATCAAAGGGTTTTACCCTGATACCTTCCAGAACCCTGATTCACGTCCCTCTCATCCTTTCCCACTCAACAAAACACACCCACATGGGCTGTGGGACCCTCCCCAAGCTATCCCTACAACGTCTCTTTCGCACCAAAACCCACACCCGACCAAACCAACACCCAGGATCACTCCCCTTGGTCCCCAAGGCTCTTTTAACGTCCAGGATTGAAGATTCCAGCTGTCAAGTCACATGGGAGCACAAATTTGACCCATTTTCAGTCAAGGACTCAAGGGCCTTTTTGGCAATTCATATCTTAGGGTTTTAGCTCCTAGAATGTTCTACTTGTAATATAAAAGGGATATGAGCCTGTTCATAAGCCCTTGTTCCAGTTTTTAAGCAATTCCTTTGTAATTCCTTTTTTATAAAATTAAAGTTTGGTATTTTTATTATAAATTGTAATTCCTTTTAATCATTTATAAAAAGTTTGTGTGTTTGGATTGCTTAAGCTGAGTTCCATTTAAATTTGTGATAGAATTTGGTGTTTGAAGTTTCATTTTTCAAAAGGGTTTTAAAGAAATCTTGAATTCAGAAAGTGAAGGTTTTGGAAAGTGAAAGTGGACCTAAACCTTGAGTTTCTGAGTGTAAAGGCTTGTTTAAAACGTGTTAAGTTCAAAAGGTTTCAAGGTTTTAAGTTTTCAGAAAAATCAGAAAAATACATGTTCTTTGTGTTTGTTCTTGATTTGCAGGTTTGATTGTTGATTTGTTGTTGATAAGTGTTATGCACCAACCCCAGTTGGTAGGGAGGTGGATTATCATCCACAAGGACCCTTGGATGTAAGGGTTCTAAGGTAAATTCTTCTACCCTTTGAAATTTCAGAAAGTTGAGGTTTTATGTGATCATGCTTGATTATGTGATAAGTGTTGTTAATCTTGCTTAGTTTGTGTTCTTTTGGACTTATATGCATGTTAGATGCCATAGAAATCAGTTTAAAAGTGTTTTGATAGGTTTGGTTTGAAAAAAGTGTGAAACAAAAATATAAAAGGGTGTTTGGATATGTGTTTTAGCAGGGTAAGTGGGCTTTGATTTTGATTTAAAACGTGTTAGGAAGTTTCAAATAGGTTGCATTTAGTTGCTAGTTAGTTGGTAAACATATTTGGTCAAGTTTTTAGCAAGTTCAAGTGGTTAAAAGGGAAAGTGAAACTCAAATCTGCATTAATCACTAATCTGCTCAGTTTTTCCTTGAAATTGTGCTAAGATCTTGATTGCTTGATTAAGTGTTAGGTTATTTGGTTTGTTGAAGTCAATTGTATGCCATTTGGTGCTTGTGAGTGCAAAATCTTAGGCTTTGAAGTTCACTTGAGTGCATGTAATAAGCTTAAAAAGTCACCAGACTTCATCTCTTTGTTACAGAAACTTGTATTGGCCTAAGTGTGCTTTGATTTGTGATCTTTGTGTGCTAAGGTGTTAATTGCTACTTGTGCTTGACTCCTTGTGCTTAAATAAGCACAAGGGTGCCCTTTTGTCCATAATACATCACCAAAAAAGTCACCAGCCAAGTCCTCTTGGCACCAAAGTGCTCAAGTGTGAAAACACACTTGTTCATCAGAAAGTGCACCAGACCTGGGCACATTTTAGCTCATAAATCACTTAATCTTTGTTTGATTTTAATTTGGTTTGTGTTTTTGTGCTTAGAAAAGTTACTGGATCAAGTTTTTAAACTTTAAAAAAAATATATATATAAATTGCCAAAAAGGACGTGGCCAGGACTCGAACCTGCGCCACTCCTCTCACAAACCAATGTGCTAACCATCTGCGCCCTAGGGACTTTGACTGATAGGTTTGGTTTGGAATTATATTTAAGTACATTTTCATTTGGGCTTATTTAAATAAGCCTTGAGCTTTTTAGTCATTTTCAGCTTATTTATTAAGCTTTTTAGCTTCTTTTCATTTTTCCTAGGTTTTAAATAGAGTTTAGGATTCTTCTGATTAAAAGTTTTATTTTTCCTTTTATTTAATTATTTAATAGGATTATTTTTATTTTTAAATTTAGAAAGTCTATAAAAAATATTAAACAGTAGTTAAAAAATACAAAAAAATAGTTTTTAGGTTTCTATTTGTATTTTTGAGGTTTACATATAAAAAAGTTTTCAAAAACTTTAATTTGTGATTTTATTTAATTTTAGGGTTTTTTGGCAACTTTAAAAATTAATATAAAATTAACTAAAAGGTTTTAGGAACTTTTGTTTACATTTTCTTCTTAGTTAGATTATTTAGGATTTTTAAGAATTTTTTAGAATTTATTTGAGGACTTTTAATTTTTTAGAATATTTTAATATTATTTTATTCATTAAAATAAAAAGTTTTTTTTATTTCTTTTTTCATTTTTCCTAGGTTCTTTATCATTAATTAGGACTTTTCCCATTTGTAGAACAATTTTTAGGCTTTTCAATTAATTTTTAGAATTAATTTAAGATTTAATAGATTTTAATAGTTTTTAGGAGTTTAAAAATAGTTTAAATTGGTTTTAAAATTTTAAAAAATAGTTTTTAGCTTAATTAGGTCATTTTTGAGGTTTACAAACTATAAAATCTTGTTTAGGGCTTTTTAATATTTAAAAGTGATTTTTAGGGCTTTAATTAGCATTAAAAAGTCATTATTAAATTAATTAAAAGGTTTTGGCAAGTTTGGATTTTTTGTAAACTCTTAGAATATTATTTGGGAGTTTTTAGTAATTTTTAGGAATTTTTAAGTTAAAATTTTAAATTTTGTGTTTTTTTTTACGTTTTACGTCGTAACTTTCTAGTAGTGTTTTTGCCTTATTTTTCTATTTTTTTCGTCTTCGTCATTTTCTCTTCTTTTCTTCTCATTAATAATCAAAAACATAATCAATCATTCATTACACAACACACGTGCCTCCTCGAGAGAACGAACTCACCTCATTG
Source organism: Glebionis coronaria (assembly GCA_025667525.1). NCBI lineage: Eukaryota > Viridiplantae > Streptophyta > Magnoliopsida > Asterales > Asteraceae > Glebionis > Glebionis coronaria. The sequence goes on from CM046877.1 coordinate 490,431,027, forward strand.
GGTCATAAGTGCTTGGTTTTCCTAAACCGACACTTAACGCTTACCACTACTTTGTTGCCTCTTTTTCCTAAAAGGGTATACAAAAAAGCTACAATCATTTTGGCGCCGCTGCCGGGGAGGCGTGTTGTGTTTTGATTGACCATTGTTGTTTTCTATATTAGCCATAATATAATTGTATTAATAGCACTCTATTAATACGTATTATCGTTTTTCGGTTTTTGTGTGAATACTATTACTATATTGTATACGTAGAACAATAAATACACAAGTACTCCAAATACGTGAGCAATCACAACCTTGACTTGGGAGGTCATTACCCAATCATTGTATTCGAATCTCAAACCAAAGAAAAAAGGCAAAAATAGATAAATACTTTCGTGAAGCTTGATCTTGATAATACAAACTATAAGGTGGGTATAAGGCGGTTGTATTTCACAACCTAAAGGAAAAAGGCTCTTAAGTGCTTCGCGCCGCCTCGTTTCTTCCGCTTGCTTGTTCGTATTTGATTTTGAGAGTGAATCGGGGGTTTTGCCGCCCAAAGTATTATTACATATCATATATATTTTCTTGGTTTCATTTGATTAAACCCTCTTGAACGATTTGGTGTCCCACCATCGTTCTAAAGTCATCGAAGGCGTTCACTCCACGTGATCGTTTTCATTCCTTGAGGCCTTTTTAATCAAGAGATTTGATTAGTGAGGAGATTTGTGGACTCATTGTCTACTTAATACATTCACCAAGTTCCAAAAAAGGTTAATACAATCAAAAACCACAAAAAAATTGAAAAAACACAAAATACCAAAAAGAATCTTCTTTGCTCGCCTTCTCGTTGTACGTGACGTTTATGCAAACTCGCTCTAAAGCTAGACGTGCTCGTAAACGAAGAAACAAGTCACTCACTCAATCTAGTGAGGAGTCTCCAAGTGAGGAACCTATTGTAGAACAAGAAGCTATCATGGCTAATCGTACTATGATGGAGTTGCTTCAAGCACCCACCGAGGGTTTTGGAGAGGCCATTGTGATTCCCGCCATCCTTGCGGAGAACTTTGAGATCAAAACGGGTTTAATGTCTATGCTTCAAGCAAACAAGTTTCGCGGTCACGAAAAAGACAACCCACATTATCACATTAGGCAATTTAATCGTCTCACCGCGACAAGCAAGTTTAAGGATGTACCACACGATGCCATTAAGATGATGTTGTTTCCTTACTCATTAGATGGACCCGCCAAGATTTGGCTTGAGAAAGAACCGCCGAATTCGATTTTGACATGGGCCGATCTCGTGTCTAAATTTGTGAATCATTTTTTTCCACCATCTAAGACAACACATTTGAAAAACGAGATTTCACGTTTTACACAAAGACCAAATGAAAGTTTTTCAATGGCTTGGGAAAGGTTTAAAGAAATGCTACATGAATGTCCACACCATGATTTTTCCGAATTGCATCAAATTGACACTTTTTATAATGGGCTTAATGAACATGAACGAGATTATTTAAATGCCGCCGCGGGTGGTAATTTTTTGTGCAAAACGACCAATGAGGCTTTGAAAATCATAGAAAATAGGTCTAAGGTCTATAGCCCTCGTAACACACCGAGTGTTGCCAATTTGGGCTCGTCATCATCTCGTTCCATTAATGCCTTGCAAGATGAAGCAAATGAGGAGAATAGGTTTTTCGATAGGTTTTCGACTCTTATGTCTCATTGGAAAGCTCAAGAAGCTTCAAACACCGCTTCGGTTAAAGCGGTTGCTAAGAGTTGTATTTCATGTGGTGGAGCTCATGATTTTTCTGAGTGCATTACCGCGGATGGTAACACTTCGAATGCTTATGTAGCCACGGGAACTTATAACCAAATCGGTCAAGGTTCACGTTCAAATCAAGCTCCACAAAATCAAAATGCTAATAACTATCGAAACAACAATCAAGGTGGAAATTACCAAGGAAATCAAAGGAATTATAACAATGGTAATTACCAAAGTGGAAATGGGCAAGTTTCAAACCAAAACCAAAACCGTGATTTTCAAACTCCTACTCAAGGTTTTCAAAATGCTCACACTAAAAATTTGCAAGGAGAATTTTTAGATTATGCTAAGGCTAATGATGCTAAGTTTGATAACATGCAACGTGAGATGATTAGCTTAAGGTCCGAATTGAAAAATGAGCTTAAAAACGAACTTGCTAATGAACTTAAAACTCATGCTAATAAAATGGAAGGAAATGTCACACGACTCCAACAAAATCAACAAAAAATGGAGCAAGGACAACATGAGATTAAGCAAGAGTTGTTAAAAGCGGATGCTAGGCAATCTAAGTTTGAAGACCGTATGGCTAAAATGTTTGAAGCTATCATGTGTAAGCCCTCTTCTTCGGGTGGTCTTCCTAGTGATACCATCGTAAACCCGAAAGGAGAATTGAAGGTTATTACCACTCGTAGTGGTAAAACTTTCAAAGAACCCATTTCTCGTCCAAGTACTTCTATGGAGAAGGAAAAAGAGAAAGAGCCCGAGGTTGTGGTTGAAAAGGAGCACATTACAAGCCCACGAAGTACCGCTCAAACCACACCTACGGTTGAACCAATACCCATTATGGAACCCGAGATTCCAAGGCCGATGCCTATGCCTAATTTGCCCCAACCCACACCACCTTTACCCTACCCATCAAGACGAAACAAGGAAAAGGCACAAAAACGAAATAATTATCAATTTGAACTCTTTATGAAAATGTTTCGTGACTTGCATTTCAATATAAGTTTTGCCGACGCCTTAGTCATGATGCCTCGATTTGCCGCAAACTTCAAAAGTATGTTGAATAACAAAGAAAAATTGCAAAAATCGTCTAGTTGTTCTTCGGTTTTTCTAAGCCGCATACCTCAAAAAGTCGGTGATCCTGGAAAGTTTTTAATCCCATGTGCTATCCAAGACATGGAAGAATGCTACGCCTTGGCCGATCTTGGTGCTAGTATTAATTTGATGCCTCTCGAGATTTTTAAGTCGCTCAATCTTCCAAATCTCACTCCTTCAAGAATGTCAATCGAAATGGCCGATCATTCTACGATTCTAGCTTGTGGAGTTGCCGAGGACGTCTTTGTGAAAGTTGGGAAATTCTATTATCCCGTGGACTTCATTGTTGTTGATATTCCCATCGATCCTAAAGTTCCGTTAATTTTAGGTCGATCTTTTTTGGATACCTCGAGAGCACTTATCGATGTGCATGAAAGAAAAATCACTCTTCGTTTCAATGAGGAAGAACTCGTCATTAATGCAACCCAAAACTCCACTCTTTCTCATGTTTATTCGATCACATCTTTGAACAATGTCAATCCTATCAAAAACATTTGTCAAAAGATTTCAAATAGAGTTTTAGGAGTTGATAAAAATGAAGTTCCGTCCCCTCCGCCGATGGAGGTTAAGAGTGTTAAGCCTATGATTCCAATCTCGAGTGATTCTTCGGATGATGAATACGTTGATCCCGATGGGGAGGTTTTCTTTGTTGACAAAAGATTTGAAAACTTGCCACCACCTAAACCAAAACGTTTTCAAAATGTGAGAATTTTTAGTGTGACTAACATTGTTTTAGATACACCAAATATTTTTGACATAATTAAATCGGGTTTTCACAAGGAGAGTGTTAAAGATGAAAAAGGAAAAGATTTTGAATCTAATTTAAAAGATTTTTCTACAATTCTAACTCCGTCATCACCGCGTGTCTTGAGTACTACAAGCTCGTCTTCTCCTCTTGACGATGCTTTGTGTGGACCTAGTGTGGGGGAAGCCCCTTATGTTCCCTCCTCTTTCTCCACCGAGGACGAGATATTTGATCCTGGAATTGCTTATATAGGGAAATCTCGGTCTTCCACCGATGCAATAAATGGAAAATCTTTTCATTTGATTGGTGCGAGTCTACCTCGAGTAGCTCAATGTTTTGCCTTACCCATTGTCCCACCCTTCTATTTCTTCTCTCCTATTTTCTTCTATCCCATTGGGATTTGTGTTGGAGTTGTGTTGTCTCGTCTTTCATCCGAAAACGAGGACGCTATCTTTGACCCCGGTATACGTTTATCGGATTTTTAAAGTACTCCACGTACTTTTGGGCCTTGTTTATCATGTAAGCCCCACCAAAAATTGACCAAACCATGATTATCCCTAAATGATCACATTTATGGGGATTCGAATCGAGCTTTTGACTCGGTTATCAAAAACAAGGTGCCTCGTGGGGGAGACCCATGTTTATCCATGTACATATTATTGCTTTCTAATTAGTGTAATGTGAGGGGATTTGTGCCCTTCCAACCTTTGTTCCGTGGTTGTTTGTGAATTGTGTCTTTTAGATCATCATCTTCACGATTGGAGCCTCTCGTGTTCGTTTCATGGGAGCACTCGATCGTTTGCTTTGGAGGCCTTTCCCAATATCCATCATGATATATCCTTTTATGTTCTAACCTTAGGTTTTTAGCACACTTCATAAACGGCTTTTAAACTTATTGGTTACACCCTTTCCATGCTAGATTAGGCATTCGACTACGTCTCTAGTATGGGGGTGTTTGCACCCCTAGACTCGAAACATTGAGGACAATGTTTAACTTTAGTATGGGGGGGTGAATAGATACTTGCCTTGCCAAACCTTCACGCTTTCCAAAGTTTATCGTTTTGTTTATCGTTTTGTTGCAAAATAAGGCTAAAAATGGCCAAATTTTAAAATTTTTCTCATGTTTCATAAGTGTTTGAAGACACGAATGAAGATTTTCCGATGGCGAGAATAAGAGTAATTTTTGACTCGACCGTGCGTGTTGAGCACTTAGCTTTGATTCCTTAACTACACATTAGGCTAAGTCTCTTAAATGAGGATGAGAAATGATAGAGTTAATTATAAGTTACTATGCTAAACGTAGAGTACTCGTATTCTTTCAAAAACTCATGTGTTCTCGTTGTTTTCTTATTCTCCCTTCGCATGTAAATATTTTTTGCTTAATAAATATTGATTTAGCGGTTTAGTTTTGATTGTTGGGTTTCTAGTCTTTTCTAGTAGCTTCCGTGTAATTAAATTGGGAAGACATTAAGATATCGCCAGCGTCACGGTTTTGAAGTATTGGCACCCTAATAATCAAAAGCTTCACCTAATAATAAGATTTCAAGTGCTCACCTAAATCAAGCAAACAATTTGAAGCCCCACAAGGCCTAAAATCTATGCAAAATTGAAAGTGAATCAAGCCTTAATCTTCGAAGCTTTAAAGATCCAAAATTCGCTTTAGCGTGAGGATATACGTCTTTGGCTAATAAAACCACCGATGAGGCGGATAATAAAAGGCAAGGCAAGACCGAAGTCATAATAAAAGCTTCATGGCGAAGTTGAATAAAAGATGGAGGTAAACCAAAGATAATAAGGTCCTTCCGTTAGGGGGCGTATAAAAGTCTTGGTAATAAGTCTCATGTTCAAAACCGTTATAAAACCGTGTTTATCGATTCTTCTTGTCAACTTAATTTTTTAACATCGTTGTCTATTAGGAGGGGTTATTGATTTGATGGTCTTAGTTACACCGTTAGGACTCTATTTTTAGACCTAAATCTCTATTATCGCATAAGTCAACAATGTATCCTCGTGATCATTAAGACATAATAAAATATAAGAGATACAACTTAGGAATAATGGGAGAATAAGTACGTGATTAGGGCATATGAGTAGTGTTAGCATTACTAACTTATAATGACAATGATCTCGTTGCACGCTTGGCATGGAATTAATGTGAAAATCGAGGACGACGAAATTATTTCTAACGAAGCATTCACGTGTTCTTATTCTATGAACCTAAACGTCCCATTTTGCGATGAAAATCATACATTATGTCTATAACACAAGTAGTAGCAATAGTGTAGTGTAGCTAGTTATCATAAAACGAATAAAATTAAATTTTGGAGATGCTTTGATACTTTATTCTAGCATTGCGTGAGGGCACGGCAATGGTTTAGTATGGGGGAGTGATGAGACTGCTTTTATACATGGTCTCATCATCGAAAACGGCCTTAAAATGCATAAAATATCATAAATTAGACCAAATATATGCTCGTGTTTGTTACTTGTGTATTTTTAGGTACGGATATTGTGGAATTGGCAAAAGATCACAAGAATCAATCAAAAACGAACACGGGAAACGAAGTCGCACAATGAACCGGGCTCAAGTTTGGAATTTTGCAAAAAGACCCTTGAAGAATTGAAGATTGGCAAATATGGCCCCTCATCTTTGAAGAACTTGTCACATTTGACCCTCACAATATCAAATGTACAAGTATGATCCTTTATGTTTGAAGATATTACAAGTTCAGTCCTTGGAAAATCAAGTTTATACAAAAGGAGCCCTTGGAAAAAGTTTTGTAAACCTTTGTGCCAAATTTGACAAGTTGTCAAAAGTTGACAAAGGTTATTTAGGCGTTGTTGGACATTTAATACAAAGTGAATGAAAATTGAAACCTTGGGGACCAAATCTGCCCAACCACCAAACTCCCACGACCAACCAGACCCTGACACCTCAGCCCTACCCACTTTATTTACCCAAACCCATTACCCTACCCGTCCATTACCCATTACCCAACCCAAGTTTATTAACTTAAACTGGGTCAACACCCCAGTCAAACCCCACCATTTCCCTCCTTAACATTAATTTAAAAACAAATTACACCCAAACCAGATTAAACACAACTTAATCACCCATAAACCCTAAATCACCCCAGATTCAATCTCACCCAAATCAAAGGGTTTTACCCTGATACCTTCCAGAACCCTGATTCACGTCCCTCTCATCCTTTCCCACTCAACAAAACACACCCACATGGGTTGTGGGACCCTCCCCAAGCTATCCCTGCAACGTCTCTTTCGCACCAAAACCCACACCCGACCAAACCAACACCCAGGATCACTCCCCTTGGTCCCCAAGGCTCTTTTAACGTCCAGGATTGAAGATTCCAGCTGTCAAGTCACATGGGAGCACAAATTTGACCTGTTTTCAGTCAAGGACTCAAGGGCCTTTTTGGCAATTCATATCTTAGGGTTTTAGCTCCTAGAATGTTCTACTTGTAATATAAAAGGGATATGAGCCTGTTCATAAGCCCTTGTTCCAGTTTTTAAGCAATTCCTTTGTAATTCCTTTTTTATAAAATTAAAGTTTGGTATTTTTATTATAAATTGTAATTCCTTTTAATCATTTATAAAAAGTTTGTGTGTTTGGATTGCTTAAGCTGAGTTCCATTTAAATTTGTGATAGAATTTGGTGTTTGAAGTTTCATTTTTCAAAAGGGTTTTAAAGAAATCTTGAATTCAGAAAGTGAAGGTTTTGGAAAGTGAAAGTGGACCTAAACCTTGAGTTTCTGAGTGTAAAGGCTTGTTTAAAACGTGTTAAGTTCAAAAGGTTTCAAGGTTTTAAGTTTTCAGAAAAATCAGAAAAATACATGTTCTTTGTGTTTGTTCTTGATTTGCAGGTTTGATTGTTGATTTGTTGTTGATAAGTGTTCTGCACCAACCCCAGTTGGTAGGGAGGTGGATTATCATCCACAAGGACCCTTGGATGTAAGGGTTCTAAGGTAAATTCTTCTACCCTTTGAAATTTCAGAAAGTTGAGGTTTTATGTGATCATGCTTGATTATGTGATAAGTGTTGTTAATATTGCTTAGTTTGTGTTCTTTTGGACTTATATGCATGTTAGATGCCATAGAAATCAGTTTAAAAGTGTTTTGATAGGTTTGGTTTGAAAAAAGTGTGAAACAAAAATATAAAAGGGTGTTTGGATATGTGTTTTAGTAGGGTAAGTGGGCTTTGATTTTGATTTAAAACGTGTTAGGAAGTTTCAAATAGGTTGCATTTAGTTGCTAGTTAGTTGGTAAACATATTTGGTCAAGTTTTTAGCAAGTTCAAGTGGTTAAAAGGGAAAGTGAAACTCAAATCTGCATTAATCACTAATCTGCTCAGTTTTTCCTTGAAATTGTGCTAAGATCTTGATTGCTTGATTAAGTGTTAGGTTATTTGGTTTGTTGAAGTCAATTGTATGCCATTTGGTGCTTGTGAGTGCAAAATCTTAGGCTTTGAAGTTCACTTGAGTGCATGTAATAAGCTTAAACAGTCACCAGACTTCATCTCTTTGTTACAGAAACTTGTATTGGCCTAAGTGTGCTTTGATTTGTGATCTTTGTGTGCTAAGGTGTTAATTGCTACTTGTGCTTGACTCCTTGTGCTTAAATAAGCACAAGGGTGCCCTTTTGTCCATAATACATCACCAAAAAAGTCACCAGCCAAGTCCTCTTGGCACCAAAGTGCTCAAGTGTGAAAACACACTTGTTCATCAGAAAGTGCACCAGACCTGGGCACATTTTAGCTCATAAATCACTTAATCTTTGTTTGATTTTAATTTGGTTTGTGTTTTTGTGCTTAGAAAAGTTACTGGATCAAGTTTTTAAACTTTAAAAAAATATATATATATATATAAATTGCCAAAAAGGACTTGGCCAGGACTCGAACCTGCGCCACTCCTCTCACAAACCAACGTGCTAACCATCTGCGCCCTAGGGACTTTGACTGATAGGTTTGGTTTGGAATTATATTTAAGTACATTTTCATTTGGGCTTATTTAAATAAGCCGTGAGCTTTTAAGTCATTTTCAGCTTATTTATTAAGCTTTTTAGCTTCTTTTCATTTTTCCTAGGTTTTAAATAGAGTTTAGGATTTTTCTGATTAAAAGTTTTATTTTTCCTTTTATTTAATTATTTAATAGGATTATTTTTATTTTTAAATTTAGAAAGTCTATAAAAAATATTAAACAGTAGTTAAAAAATACAAAAAAATAGTTTTTAGGTTTTTATTTGTATTTTTGAGGTTTACATATAAAAAAGTTTTCAAAAACTTTAATTTGTGATTTTATTTAATTTTAGGGTTTTTTGGCAACTTTAAAAATTAATATAAAATTAACTAAAAGGTTTTAGGAACTTTTGTTTACATTTTCTTCTTAGTTAGATTATTTAGGATTTTTAAGAATTTTTTAGAATTTATTTGAGGACTTTTAATTTTTTAGAATATTTTAATATTATTTTATTCATTAAAATAAAAAGTTTTTTTTATTTATTTTTTCATTTTTACTAGGTTCTTTATCATTAATTAGGACTTTTCCCATTTGTAGAACAATTTTTAGGCTTTTCAATTAATTTTTAGAATTAATTTAAGATTTAATAGATTTTAATAGTTTTTAGGAGTTTAAAAATAGTTTAAATTGGTTTTAAAATTTTAAAAAATAGTTTTTAGCTTAATTAGGTCATTTTTGAGGTTTACAAACTATAAAATCTTGTTTAGGGCTTTTTAATATTTAAAAGTGATTTTTAGGGCTTTAATTAGCATTAAAAAGTCATTATTAAATTAATTAAAAGGTTTTGGCAAGTTTGGATTTTTTGTAAACTCTTAGAATATTATTTGGGAGTTTTTAGTAATTTTTAGGAATTTTTAGGTTAAAATTTTAAATTTTGTGTTTTTTTTTACGTTTTACGTCGTAACTTTCTAGTAGTGTTTTTGCCTTATTTTTCTATTTTTTTCGTCTTCGTCATTTTCTCTTCTTTTCTTCTCATTAATAATCAAAAACATAATCAATCATTCATTACACAACACACGTGCCTCCTCGAGAGAACGAACTCACCTCATTGGGTCATAAGTGCTTGGTTTTCCTAAACCGACACTTAACACTTACCACTACTTTGTTGCCTCTTTTTCCTAAAAGGGTATACAAAAAAGCTACAATCAATATATATATATATATATATATATATATATATATATATATATATATATATATATATATATATATATATATATATATATATAGACTTTGGATCATATGAGAACTTTTTAAAGTTGTAAAAATGAGAACCAACCAAAATCTAACAAATGACACTCTATTTGAAACAATTTTAAAACATGATTAAGTAAAAACATAACTTTTAAAGATTCGATGGGCTTTCTTTTGAAAATTGGTGAAATCTAAGTGATACATTTTGATTCGAGGTGTGATACGTATCATGTTTTGGTATTGTGTATCAAGTTATTTAGAGGTGGTTGTGTATCAAGTGTACCAATTTATGTATAAGATATTAAGTTTTTCAGATATTGATGTATATGTATCACATTCTTAATTATGTATCAGTAATTTATTACACACTTATCCGTTGTTTATTAGTCGGTAGAGTGTTTAGTTGTATAAATAATGTATATTTTGGTGTAGTATTAGTAAAATGGTTATGTATCAATGTTTTAGCGGTGTTTTAGATTAGTTCTTATTTTTATAACTTTAAAAAAGCTCTCACATTAGCCTCCCTCTATATATATATATATATATATATATATATATATATATATATATATATATATATATATATATATATATATATATATATATATATATATATATATATATATATATATATATATATATATATATATATATATATATATATATATACATATATATATATATACATATATATATATATATATATATATATATATATATATATATATATATATATATATATATATATATATATATGTGTATATATATATATATATATATATACTAGTGGCAAAACCCGTCCGATGGACGGGTATGACGTATAATTATCGTTTACATTTATTTGGTTAGCTAAATATTGATGCTAAAAGGTTCTAATTATTCTTAGATTTTTTAAACGATAGAAAAAATGTTTGTCAAATAAGATAGTGTTGCGAGAATTAGATTTAAATTGCAAGATAAAAAGTTGTAAAGCCTACGACGAACCTCACAAAAATTTAAGTAAAGGTAAATTGACATTAACCACTATTGAGTTTTTACCAAAATTTCTACCACTCACGGACTCCTTTAATTATTGCCTTCTCCACTGACTGGATAGTTTCTTGAGATGCGTTTAAAAAATAAAACGAAAGACTCTTGACAACTACAATAGTAACTTACCGTATCTTTGTTCATGATTTCACCAACATTAGCAATGGACACGCAACATATTTGGATAACCGTACATCAGATTTATGTCTTGTTGATCTCTTTGAAAACTGTTGCTGGAAAATGATTATCATTTTTATTTATTTGTTTATCTAAACATTGATGTTAAAAAATATTATATATTCTACAAAGACGTTTTAAGATAGTAGAAATGCTTGTCAAATTGTTTGTGAATATATAGAATTCATATTAATTTTATTGAAATTGTTCACGACAAAACATTAGAAGACTTGTACATTACAAAATAAAAATGTTAGAAGTTGTTAGTTTTTAAATCTTGTAGTAAATTATAATTAAGCTTTATATAATAAAATAGTTTCATAACGCGGGTGGGTAAGATTAATAATAATATAGATAATTATATGTTAATATAAATAAATATGGAAAAGGGTAAAAAAATAATAAACACAAAACCATCACACCTAACGTGTCGGTTTTATAAAAAATTAATATATTGTATGTAAAAATAATGTTGCCTATTTGAATACGACATAAGACTCCTTTTACATGATTTTTTCTTCGAGCTTAAATATTTTTCGCAATACAGAACCTCAAATCCTTTCTCTTTTGAATCTTGAGGTTCTAAACCAAACAAACAATTGACACATATATGAAATCCAAGAAAATTGTAGTTTTGTAATTAGAAGAAACCGCGTCTTGTAGTTTATTGATTTCACCCTGTCTTTTTTGGCGCCTTGTCTAATGGCTCCTTTTCATAGTATTCCACGCTAGGTCTGAGTTGATAAACTTTAAAAAATGCACAACTTTCATGGTATTTCTATAAAAGGTGTAGATTAGCGGGAACATCCTGATCTTGGGTGCCTTTTGGCACCAGCCATTGTCCACGCCAAAAGGAATAGCTCTGGAAACTCTCCTGGCCCGAAGGAGCAACACTTGAAGTGAGACGAGCTGAGACTCGACCCTCGATCTATTATTCCATAAAGTCTTTCCAGTGTGCACATAGGTTTTGCACAGGTAGGTACCTATCTGAAGCAAATGTCAATGATAAGACTTGAACTTGGGTCAATTAACTTAAGCACAAAAGCTCCACTCATTAAACTAATGCTCTCATTTTCAAATAACTTTTTTTTTAAAAATGAGATAAGTTTCTTCTACTAAACACACCTTTATCTTTTAATTTTCACTTTTTAATTAAAAGTATCATTTTTCAAATCTTGTTGTAAGTTATAATTTCTTTTTTTAGAAAAACGTTTTTAAGAAGAACCCGCCCGATGAATTGGCTAGCTTCATGAGTTTAATTAGCACATTACGTTACTAGTTTTAATGCCCGTGCACGCACGGGACTTGAACGTAAAAGATAAATAAAATAATAATTTTGTTATTGCGATTTTATGTATTTATATATGTTTTTACCTGATTTTTCATTATGTGATAATATTAATTGATATTTTTTGAGTAAATATTAATTGATATTTTGTATTAATATTTACTACATATAATATTTGGATTTTTTAAATGAAATTTTAGCAATCTTTTTCTAGACATTTTGTTTTTAATAACACATAACGACCTTGAAAAAATATATGTTGTTGTAATATGTGGAATCCCGTTTATTTATTTTCATCTAACACCTATATCTTGTATTTATTTTACTATTTTTATTCATGTTAAAAATAATTTACGTAGATTGCATTGTTTGATTTTGTTGAGTGTCAAAATATAAATAAACAATAATGTGTGTTTTTATTTGAATATTAATAATCTTGTGATTTATTGACCTTTTAATATTACATATATGTTGTATTTTTAAAATATAAAATCTAGATGGTATAAAGCTTAAGGGGTATTTCGTTTATTTTATAAAGTTACTAAAATATATATATATATATAAATATAAGTTTACAATTAAGTATATCTAATTTATTTAAAATTCAACCATTAAAGTTTTAATTAATCCCCTCCTCCTTTTTTAAGTTTTTATCTTTACAAATTTGACACATATATATTTTTGTGATTTCATCAAATTCTTCCACCAAAACATTTAATTTTGACTAAATTTCATTCAATTTTGACTTTTTTGGGCCAATCACATTGCTTGATTTTGCTTATGTGTCAAAATTAAGCCATTTGATTGGTCCAATTGTTTTTTCTACAACCTCCACTTTTCAATAAAACTCTAAAAAAAACTAATTCTTTTATTATATAAAAGATTAACATAACTTAAATTTTGAATTGGAAGACACGTGAATAAATTGAAGTATAAATAATATGGAAGAACATACCAAAAAATATAACCATTTATATGATTATAGCATACGGTTATAACTAAGGACTCAAGTCGGGTCAACATGTCATCAAGAGAATCTGTACAACTCCTTTTCAAGTCACCAACTAATTTTTTATGAACCTTTTCTGTTAGTAAAGTAATACATTGAGCCGCTCAACAACATTGTAGCCTCTTCTCCAATACCTCTCACATACCTACAATTACGTCCAACTTTTGTATGATGAAATATAAAGATGTAGAACAAGTTTAAGATAAACACTTGTTTGACTTCTAAAAATAGTAAGAATGTTATCAGGATACAATCTAAATGAACCGAGCAAATACATAAGTTAGAGTCGAGTTTGGCCGAACAAACCAACCCTCACGCACCATCTGTTCACATCTTTTGATATTGGTTTAGCAAATATAGAAATATGTATTCTATTTTTCTTGCTTTACAAAAAGGCATAAGAAGATATCCCACATAATCAACAACAGATTGTTTGATATTCTCTACTCCTTAAGGCTGGCTACCCGCCAGCTCCCCTGTTCACAGTAGCTTGAGATACCAAGCTCTCATTTGCTGCGCCGCCATGCTGGTGAATTGACTGTTTAAAATTAATATTTGATTCCGCTTCATCCATTACATTTAAAATAACAGGCGTTTGAGACTACCATCAATCAATGGCGCCATGGTCTTTTAACCCTTCAATACCAGCACTATCAACCAACGCTTTTCTAAATATGCTGCTATCTACACCAGCACTTGACTACTGCTCCTCTTTCTTAAATCATTAATCCCATCTTGATTATGATCACTTGTAGTTTTATCCCAAATAAGAGGACAATCTGCAGCATATTGAACCAATTATTAGTAAATTTGTTAAAGCCATAGTTTAAAAGAAAAATAGTGGCCATGTTTACTTAAAGGAGATCAAGAGACGTAATCTTGCCCAATGTCTCCTACTTCTCTAATGCAGCCTATGTAGTATGGCAACAATAATTAAGCTGGAATCAGGTATTTTATTCAATAACCATGTCAAACAAACTACCTGCTGTGGCATGGAACCATTGTTGTTCAATGGTACCATATGGACTGAAACTTTGGACCATTACAGTTAAAACATCAATTTAGACCATTATTAGACCACATTAAGACAAATTTAAAGCTTAATATTCAGATAAATTTCTTACAAAATTCTTTGCTTTTATTTTTTCTCTACTTTCACTTTTTAAAATGATTTTCAAGTTGCCTAAATAGAGGTTCACGCATCTTAAATTTAAAACTCGATAGGCATGCAAAGCTAAAAAATTATTGGAGAAAATAATTTTAAAACTTACAGACCAGCTTATTGTATGCCATCATTGCAGATACTTTACAGCTGATGAGACATGGAAAAAGTTCCTAGTAATTGCAGCTCAATATAGCACCACCATAGTAAAACTGTTAAGTAACAAAAACTAAAAAATGAAGCAACTTGAATAATATTTATAAGCTACAATGTCATGAAATAATGATAATTGCTAGTAATTCGTGTACCTTCATGCTCTTCATATGGTAAAAGTCCATACCTTCCTAATCTTCAGACGATAAAAGTCAATAAGATCAGGTTATGCATATAAAACATGAGCCTTGGCTTTTAACTCCTCTATTTCCCGCAGTTGTTTCTCCACCAGCATTTTAACAACACTTTCACGGCAAGATTGCAACCATATTTTTCTTATTTGTTCAGCTGGATTACATAGTAATCTTATGCAAAAAAACAATTCCTTCATAAGAGTCATTGTCAAAAACAATGCTTAAGATTGATCAAGTTACAAATTGACACAAAGATTAATAACACTTGAGTTGACTCCTAATTTAGTTCAACTCTAGATGTTTAAACCTTGGTCAATATGCAAGACGGGTTTTTGTCAATGTACAGGCCACAATTGCGCCTAAGAAGAAATCGCCAGTCAGAAGAAGAGATCTCAAACAATTTGAAAGTAATTACACGCCACATAAAATTTATATCGTGAATATTGTATCATTCTGTTAGCGAAAACCGAGATCTATATAACGCTTTTTCACATCTACCTAAATAAACTTTTTCAGTTCTCTTTACTGTATGTATTTGACAGGAATTGGCAAAAAGTACGGAAAAGACACAAAAGTTTCCATGACAATCACATAAACACACGGTTATAAAAAACTTCCCAAATAATAGGTCAAGATACATTATGTTATGCTGGGCACCTATTTCACAAACTACTATTTAGAAGAGTGTAAGCAAATTTATAATATAAGAAATTACAGTCATTAGTATAGTTGAACCTATATGAAATATGACGCTATAATCACCTCGAAGTTGGAAAAGTCACATACTATAAAGTAAAGACAAACATACGTCTATTGCACCACCACCATCCACCACTGTGGAATTCTTCATAGCCTTTCTAAGAATCATGATTGCACACTTGGTGGAATGAAAAAGCGTAGACCCATAAATGTATGACAAGGAAACTTGAAGAGCCTTTATATTGCTTAAACACCATTTTTCTACATTGTAGTTTTGTTGCCTTAGGATTTATTAGGTTTTTTGTTATACTTTGTCAGAGTTCTATGACACTCCAACATTGTTATGCGGATGATTTACACATTATGTTTTTATTGATACATAAATTTACTTTGTTTGCATCAGGACATAAAGGAAGTCATATTGAAACTGGGTAAAAAATCGCTAGCGAGGTTTTTCAAAGCAAGCTGCCAGAAAATGATCATATGCCACTTGAAAACCAAATAATCAGATAGTAACTCCTAAAATAGAATCCCAAACACTCTTTAAATAACATTTAGGTACATCTGAACGATTTACTTAGCTCTTCACTTGGGTCTAATTGGAGGTGGTTTATGCGCAGCTTCTTGCTTTGATTCAGCGTTGGCTACAAATAAAAAAAGGTCAAAAGTAGGATCCATTTCATGCACTTTTTTTTAAAATTCTTTTATGATGGAACAGCTAGCGCTTATTTTCCCACAAATCCATCAAATCACCTCCACTAAACTAAACACCAATAAGACTCTGCAACAACAATCACAAGTACAATAATAATAAATTTATCAGAAATTCAGCAAGCTTGTAAGAGGTTTTGGGATTACGTTATCAGATGGAGATGAAAGATCATGACTCTAGATATTGCACAACACAAACATCGAAGGCTAAAATCAAATAACACTACCTGATGACCACTCGACGGGGTTATGTTATGCAACTCAAATAAACTTAGTTGTCAGCTGAAAACTAATAGAAACATAAATATTCCCGCTGGTTTTGCGTTGTATCATCATCCACGTTGCTGATTGAATCGCCACATTAATAAGCCAAGGTCAAAGCTTGGAAGAGCTGCATGTTCCATTGTTTAGAAAAAGGTTACATGCAATACCACATTCATAAGCCAAGATGTCGAGGCATATGATAGAGTAAGATATGTTAATCAGATAATAAAGCCTAACATCACTGGCCGCCGAAAATATAGTTCGATTTGGATCTGCGTATGTTATCTTATGTGAATACACTTACATGACCAACTATTTTCTGAATATATCGGACATAATTGAGAAAGACCATATGGCGCATACCCTGGAGATATGTAGCCCCTGAGAATAATTATGACCATGAAGGTCAGTAGAGCCCAGACAAATCTACATTACACAAAATTCCACAAAATTATGTTTTTTTATCATTTGCGTAATATTGATATGTTCTACAATTTTTCAGCATACATATAAATATAAAAACAATTACCGTTGTATCATGTTTTTATGTCTTTGGTTAGCATTACCCCCTCATCTGGAGGTTGGAGATGTGGACTGTATGAACCCCCTATGCTACCCAATATCTATTGAAGTGCATGATGTCGGACATCTAATTACTACATGTCTACATGAGCATCGACACTCACGCTCTGGTCCTAAAATCTTGAAGATGAACGTCCACCTCTTTTCTGCTAGCAAGAATGATGCAACAAAAAGTATCTTGAAGCTGCAACAGGTATTTATTACGAATGATTCTATTTCAGGCCTGCAATAATGATGTAGTGTGTTGAATATAATTTTATTTTACGCATTGGCAATTTGTTGAATAAATACTATATGTTTACAGGGCAAGTAGTTTTGCATATTGACATAGATAAAATCTAGTTAACATTAGTGTGGCCACAAATTAGGCATTCTGTTCGTTCACCTAGTTCAGATGTGTGATCCTAGACATGGTTGGTAATCAAGAATTTTGAAGGCCAAAAAAACAAAAAGTAATCCAATAATCAAACTCGCTAAAATCAAAATTGCATTAAATAATAAAAAATCTGTAGAGCAACTTTAGTAGCAAACCTTTAGCAGGTATCAGAAGCAAACCACTTATGAAGCCTCACAGTGATGATCAAGTTACAAAGCAAATATACACGGACATCCTTATGGCGCAGCGCATATGATATTTCTATCAGATTAGGATTGTTTGTAATGTTTTGTTTCAGTAATCCCAGATACTTTAGATAATCAAATGTTGTCTTTGGACCTAAGAGACATATATGTGACGAGCATAAAACTGTCATCCATGAGTTCAGCATCTTAATCTCTCTAACTATAATTGGCTTGCCATTTTTGTTGACCCACGGATGCTTAGAAAAATAGTTATAGCCACTTTGTCGAATATTATAAGTAAGGCGATATTTTCTTAGAAACCACATATGGAGAACGATAAGATTCGAGTACCTGCGTATTTTAGATCTGCTCACCATCAACTACAAACCACATATGGAGAACGATATCAAACATGAACAACGTACATGCGGGAGCTTCTGATTAAAAGAAGTAGAAAAGGTAACCGAGGGCGAGTCAAGGAAACACATATCATTCAGATAACTGTATTTGAGGTGGACTAATGCAGTTGGAAGCACTTGTGGGACCACATCATCGGTAAAATCCTTGAACATAGACCAAAACAAAGATTAATGGCATATGTTACTTTTGAAAGTTTAACTTAATAAAAAATTTAAAATTATCTGAATTAATATTACCTCAATGAATGAACTCATAATCAACAGGTTTTTAATCAAAGGTAATCTCTCAAATAGCTCAAAAATAATGGAATTGTCATCAGCTAGAATATCATGAGTTCCTTTTTTAATGAACTATATTCTTTAATCAAAACACGTACCTGCCCAATATAGTTAACAAGTTCCACATCCCTTATTACACTGGACAAGGTAAAGGCTACCCTAGATTTTCAACTTTTGCCACATGCAAGATTTATATAATTCACAGTTGTGCAATGTTGCTTACTTGAGAGAGGAGTTTCAAAGCAGAATGTTTTTCTGTTTCGTGCATTCGTGTACCTACATCTTCTTTAAGCCTGGACAATATTTCAGGAGGTTTGTTCATCTGCAGGTTCGCTTGGCTCAACATATTTTTGTTTACATCGATTCTTTAATGCATTACAGTTGGGGCAGTAGAAGATTGTGTGAGCTTGTGTCTAATTCAGGATCAGAGGCTTGGTTAGCTTACTATACTCCATCAAAGGCAATTGATGTTTTATTGGTGGTTGATGTGTTTCACCCCTTCCATTTAAAACATGTCGTCTTTCGTTGGGTATACCTGCGTCATAGTGTAAATGTCTTAGAAGGACCATTTGATACCATAAGACATAATTAAATTTGTCAAGTTGTATACACGTTATATGCAGAACTGACTTATAAATTATTTGGTGATCTACATATATCTTCCTTTCCGGTAGTGGTTCGAACTCTCCTCCTTTGGATCTCCTCTCAAGGGTACTGAAATCCCGCCTTCTAGTGAAGATCAAACGTACCTATCAGGTCATGTGAAGAGATTAAGTGCCTTGGCGCTTCACATTCACCTATGGAAAGTAAACATAAAAATGAGATAAGAACAACTGTTGTCCATGACACAATAGAAATAAGTCAATAACATTACCTATATTTTCATAGCATATGTCAACATTCTGTACAAACTTATAATAGAAATGGTATCAATGTTCACAAATCATGTGAGATAAAAAAGTCGTCAAGAATACCTTGAATTTATCTTTAGCCAACCTGACACCATTAAAAGTGGGTCTGAAATCAGGCGGGAGGGCCTCGTTAGGAGCTTCTGCATATGCCATATGAGGATTACCAGAGTGGTCTATATATTCAACCTGAGTGGAAGAAAAATAAATACAAATAAGACGATGCATCACTCGGTGTATTTACAATAGTAATCCAGTCATGAACATCAACCGATATCTAGCAGTAGAGTTGAAAATAAAAGGGGGCAGCGCGGGTCGATTGGGTAATGGGTAAAAATACTGTTTCGAAACTGGTCATTTTTTCAGTATGGTAGGAAATGGGCCAAATCTGATTGGCGTAACACACAAATACTTCGGGAGGATTACCAGAGTGGTCTATATATTCAACCTGAGTAGAAGAAAAATAAATACAAATAAGACGATGCATCACTCGGTGTATTTACAATAGTAATCCAGTCATGAACATCAACCGATATCTAGCGGTAGAGTTGAAAATAAAAGGGGACAGCGCGGGTCGATTGGGTAATGGGTAAAAAAACTGTTTTGAAACTGGTCATTTTTTCAGTATGGTATGAAATGGGCCAGATCTGATTGGCGTAACACACAAACACTTCGGGGTCCACTTTTAGAGTGTTTATTAAACATATGGTTGTTTAATAGTTACAAACTTACAATATTAAGAGAACACACTCATAACCTATAGGTATAAAAAGTGTAAAAAGATAAAATATCCAGGATGAGCTTCAAATGACATACCGCCATTAATTTGTATTCACGTGTTCCCGAAACTGTTCAATCCAGTTCTTCCAAAGAGAAATCACACTCAGTTGAATCTTGTTCTTCCTCATCAGTGACGCTATGATACTTTGCTCGGCCTATGTCTTTCGAAAAGCTATGCTTGGGTCCCACTGCTGGGTACCGAATGCATCTTCACTTTTAACATATTTGCTTAAATCAAGATTACGAATCGGAAAAAATTAACAAAGGTGTCCAGTTTGTTTTTCAAGAATTGGCTGTATGAGAATCGTTTGAGATGGAAGACAATAATTTCAGGCAGCCTCCGTAAGTCGAGTTTCTTCGTTGTTTGTCCATGTTCCTTGCAACCAGAGCAATACCTGCAATAACAAAAAAACGCTAATAACTAACATAATCCAAAAAAACTGATTACTTGGAAAGAAGTGTATCGTATTCTAAAAATTAATCATCATACCACATATCATTAGATCCTATAGGTTCTTCTTTCAAGAATGAATCGAGACAAAAAAAAACAACGATATGGATTATTGCTTAGTTTTCTTAGCCATAACACCAGATTTAAGCACCACCAAAGGCTAATTATGAAAACAATAAAATCAAACAGGGTAAAAAAATGAAAAGACAGAATTCACAAACCTGATTTTGAGAATTACAAACCTGATACTAAGGCGAATCGATTTTTTGATAAAATTAGGGTTGTGGCTGATTTACTGGTGAAGAGTTTGTTTTAGTTGAAGAATTAATTTTGTTTTCTAATTGATATACTCTCGTAAATCTTTAAGTCAGTTATTTTTGGAACTGATATACTTTACGTAAAACACGGCTGATGAGTGCTGACGTGGATTAAAAACTGCGCATATCCCTCCTCTTATATATAATGTAAAGATATATATATATATATATATATTTGGGTTTTGCTAACCACCACCATAGGGTGGTTTTTATACATTCCAAAATTAAAATATTAACAATTATGAATCTCAAATATACCATGTTTAATATACTTACTAATTAATATATACCATATTAATAGTTATTTACCTTAATTATATATGTTATAATTATACATTTATAGAAATAAGTAGTTCAAATTTGGAAATGTTTGTAATTATGGAATGTATAAAAACCACCCCATGGGTGTTTGTTAGCAAAACCCTATATATATATATATATATATATATATATATATATATATATATATATATATATATATATATATATATATATATATATATATATATATATATATATATATATATATATATATATATATATATATATATATATATATATATATATATATATATATATATATATATATATATATATATATATATATATATATATATATATATATATCAAATCAAATCAAATCAAAAACCCTTATATAGGAAGGATGGTGAAACAATGCCTTAAATACAAAATTCTATAAAAATGGCACATGTAATTCATTAAAAGGTTTCCATAAAATGCTTTAAAAAGAAAATAGGAATTACAAATGATACCTTAAATACAAAATTCTATAAAAATATATAAGGAAGGATGGTGAAACAATGCCTTAAATACAAAATTCTATAAAAATGACACATATAATTCATTAAAGGTTTCCATAAAATATTCAAAACGAAAATAGGAATTACAAATGATGCCTTAAATACAAAATTCTAAAAATGACACATGTAATTCATTAAAAGGTTTCCACAAAATGCTTTAAAAATAAAATAGGAATTACAAATAATACCTTAAATACAAGGGTTTCCATAAAATGCTTTATAAAGAAAATAGGAATTACAAATGATGCCTTAAATACAAAATTCTATAAAAATATATATGGAAGGATGGTGAAACAATGTCTTAAATACAAAATTTTATAAAAATGACACATATAATTCATTAGAGGTTTCCATAAACTACTTCAAAACGAAAATAAGAATTACAAATGATAATTACAAATGATTCACAATAGTTTGACTAACTAAAATGAAAATATTTTTAGATACTCTGACTGTCAACTTTTGGACTGGGCTATATATTATTGCTATATTATACACCTGATAAAAAATAATACCAGGAATGAGATTTTTGGGCTTAGTTTTGCTAGAATACACTTTACCACAAAACTTACAAAACAAAATAATTTCTAAAAAATATTTAACTATAATGTTTTTGCTAAAAAAACTTAACAATAATATTAATTTTAAAATAATATTAATGTAAAAAAGTTATTCATAACATTAACATATACAAAATTTATTACCTCATAAAATTAAAAAATACATAAGATATTTAATCTTAATCTTAATCCAAAAAACAACAGGATGTTTAATCTTAATCCAAAAAACACAATTGAAACAATCGATCTTTCATCTTTGAAAAACACAATATAAAAAATAAAAACAATTGATATTTCATGTTTATTGTTTGACCCATTGACAATCGATCATTCATCTTTGTGGTTTATCCAGTTTCATTCCTAATACTTGTAAACCCTAATCCTTTTGCTCTTAAAAACCACAATAAAAACAATCGATCTTTCATATTTGATGTTTTA
Organism: Glebionis coronaria; assembly: GCA_025667525.1. Lineage (NCBI taxonomy): Eukaryota > Viridiplantae > Streptophyta > Magnoliopsida > Asterales > Asteraceae > Glebionis > Glebionis coronaria. Next base: position 490,453,642 of record CM046877.1, read on the forward strand.
TCCAATTTTAATCCTAATACATGTAAACCCTAAGCCATTTTCCCGTTATTTAGGCAATCTTTATGCAATCCAATCCCCATGAAGATAACGTGTGGGTTTTCTATTATAGATCCGGTGGTCTTGGTGGGTGGTGGAAAGTGGTGGCTGCCATGGTGGAGAGAGAGATAGAGGGTTGTGTGTGTAAAGAGAAAGAAAGAAAAGTTGTATTAAAAATGAAAATGAAACACACGCAACAACCCCTCCTTGGAAGCCTTGGAGGGGTATATATAGTCACACACCACACCTAAACTATACAACGTTTCCTAGTCTAGTCTATGCGTGTGTGACTATGATAACTAATGGGAATTCTTAAATATCGTCACATAAAGTGAATTTCCAACAATCTTCCCCCATGGGACGACGTGTAGAATTCCTTACAATATTCTACCTAACAAGTACATAATGATTAAGAACAAAAGCTTCCATGAAGCGTCCAATGCTGATGAAGTCTTCTGAGGTCTTTGACTTAAAGTCTTCACTTCAAACAACTCATCTTTAAAGTAACTTGTAGTAGAAATACTGTAACGACACGAGCTAAGTAATCCATATACTTCTGGTTAAGGAGAGGCTTCTGAATTAACTTCCCCCTAATTCATGCCACATAATCTTGATGTAGAAGCTTTTAATAGCTTCCCCCTAAACCGACAATCCTCATAAGCAACTTCAAAGCTTTCAATAAAGCTTAGAATGATTAAGCGCACGGCGGAATTTAACAAGCAAACCCCATCATATGAAATGATAATGTTTCTAAGAGTGATTGAAAGTTTGGGGCACACCAAGTAGATCAACAACTTCTCTTCTCACGCTTGAATAATTTTTCTGAATTTTTCTTCCCCCTGATAGTTCAAGTTATGCATACTAGAAAGAATCAAGACATTTCTTCCCCCACGTAGTTGAAGAAAGTAAACCAATCCCAAGTATAAAGCTCAAATACTGAAGTAGACACTTTATCCCATTCATGAAGTTGACATCGTAACACCAGAGTCAATTAAGTCCCGGAAATGAACATATCTTCTTCCGGAGATGCACAAGAGTCAATTAAGTCTCAGAAGTGCATATCTCTCCATATAGGATAATGATGATGAATAATTGCAACACCAAAACAATTAAACATCGAATAAGTAGTGTACCGTTCAGAGGTTGATAACGCCACGAGTTAAAACACTGATTTTCTCTGTGGTTATGACAATTGTCTTGCCGGAATGTCTTTAAATCAAAAGAAGGTATGAAGTTCATCACGTGTACTCGTTGTGCATTTAATATGTCTTCTTCTTCCCCTTGATGGTTTCAAAATTCGAAACCAGCAATAAATCGTACGCACATGTACCTGAAATCTCGTGAGAATAATAAATAAGATGAATTATATATTTTGTGAGAATCAGCTGCTGATCGAAATTCTCTACTCATAAACTCTCCATGGCCATCTTTAACCCCCTTGTCGGCAATTTGAAGTGACCACTGATAGAATGAACCAGAAACATCAAACATGAAACTGAATAAAAATTCTTCGATCTTGTGACTTAAGCTTGCACAATTGTTGAATGAAGAACGGTGGAGAAATCTCTAAGTACCCAATACATTACTGAAGAAGTATAGAAGCACAACACCTCTTGAAATTATCCACATCAACTATGCGCGTGACACTGAGTACAATAATGTAGCTCCTTAATGTGATAGTTATCCAAGTCATCAACCAACCACCCCGAACCCGAAAACTAGATAAACAAGTCTTCATTCTAAGATTAAGCACGAGCAAGTTATCTTCAAAGATAAAATAAGTTCACGCCTTCGAAAAATCCGTCTTAAAATTCACATAATTAATACCCGATCAAACAAATCCGTAGCCACTAAAAATGTAGCCATTTTTCTTCGATCTCGTCAAATAATTCTTGTCACGTTGTCTCGACATTTTGTCACATAACATTGTCCCGAGTATAAACAAAGTATATCATAATACCCAAATTTTATTCAAAATAAATAATTTTGAAGTGAAAATTTGTGTATAGTGAGTTTTAAATCATATGGCCCATACAAACAATATAAATTCATCACATGTATACACAGCCCATGAACTCTATCCAGCCCGTCTTGACACTCGGCCTAATCCCAACCCGGTTTTAACACATTTGGGATATAAATTAGGGAAACCTAAAAATTAGGTCACAACTTAACGTCTTAACCTAATCCATATCTTCACCAGACGTTTTCACCCAGTAACCTCCATCCCCAAAATCAATCTCATCCATCTCAAATTAACAGCCATAATCAAAATCTAAATTTCATCTCTTTATCAAAACTATCACAGCCATAAAAATCATAACCATCTCATTCCCATGTCGTTAAAAAAACGAATTGAGATCATCTTATTATCTGAAACACATGAATACAATAACCATCCTCGTTCTATCTTTCACAAATACTGCCAAAGCAACTAGTATCAAAGAAAAAGAAGTACGAAGGCATCAAGGCCATGTAATGGTCTCGGGTAGGTTCGAAAAGATTGCATGTCGGTTTTGATTTTGTTTGTCAACGAGACCCAGATTAACTATAACATAATTGTTATTAGTTGTACTTGATACTCGAAAATTAAGTACAAATCTGAGATTCTCATTTTTTGTATTGAATCACAACAAAGAAGAGATTGTGACATAGTTGTTTCAAATCTTTCTTGAAGTCGAAAAATAAACAAAACAGGTGAAACCGACATTGATTTATGATGATATAGTTTTCGTGTTAGATCAATAAGATCTCGACATGCAGGTTGTTACACGAAACAGATCTGAGATCAACTAATATTATTTTCTACTATTCTTCGAGTCTAGATGCGATGAAGAATTAGGTGACGATGGGATAGGTTAGTTTTGGTGTTGATTGGGAGTAATAAGGTTGGAGTAAATATTGGTGTGGTCAAGTCAGTCTCGGGCAATGTTTTTTAAACATCGTGGTCTCGTTTTTATGTTAAACTGCATCGTATTCATTTTGCCATCGCAAGATTAAAAAATAAGCCATCGCAGTCTAGTACTTCCATCTCAACATGAGTCCATCGCAACGAGTCATCGCAATGAACTCATCGCAACGAACCCATCGCAACGAGTCCATCGCAACGAGTCATCGCAACGAACTCATCGCAACAAACCCATCGCAACGAGCCCATCGCAACGAGTCATCGCAACGAACTCATCATATTCATCCATCACAATCAATGCGATCGTTGCCATCACAACGGTGACCATCATAATGCATTCAAAAGTTATACTTTCTCCTGATTATCATGATCTTGCTTTTCTGGGCAAATATGAGTTTCTGGGCATTTCTGGGCTTATCTTCATCATCAAGTGTATGAAAATTACCATAAAAAAAATTCAGAAAATGCAGTTAAAACAAGAAAAATAAACATTTGACCATGAGAGAACCATTTGACCAGGATATAATAACAAATCAGACAAAAAGGTAACTATTTTGATGGACATATTTGATGTAAACGTGACAAAGAGTTGTGACAAATAGTTATGAGTATTGAGAATAAACACAACTAGACAAACGGAACAAAAAATTGATATAACAAGACCAAAAAAAATTTATTAACCACCGAATCAAAGAATAAAAACGCTAACGATCCAAGAACTGAACCGAGGCTCTAATACCAATTGTGGGTTTGCTATTATAGATCCGGCGGTCTTGGTGGGTGGTGGAAAGTGGTGGCTGTCATGGTGGAGAGATAGAGAGAGGGTTGTGTGTGTAAAGAGAAAGAAAGAAAAGTTGTATTGAAAATGAAAATGAAACACACGCAACAACCCCTCCTTGGAAGCCTTGGAGGGGTATATATAGTCACACACCACACCTAAACTATACAACGTTTCCTAGTCTAGTCTATGCGTGTGTGACTATGATAACTAATGGGAATTCTTAAATGTCGTCACATAAAGTGAATTTCCAATATAACAGGGTCTCCTTTTTTCTAAACCCCTGATATCGTTTGTAACCCTAAAACAACAAAAACCCATGCCTCCTTTTTTCTTGAAACCCTAATGACGAAACAATTGTCCTGATAAATGTAGTATGTATCAACTGATCTGATCTGGTATGTTTAAACAAACTGAGTATTTTAGTGAAATCCATTAGATGGCTCACATCAGTCTGATGGATCTCTTTTTCTTATTCTCATTTACATATTGGTTCTATCCGCAGCCTCCTTGGCTGCTTTTTGTGAAGCAATATCATTGCAATCGGCCATGAATCATCCCGACGATAATATATCAACAAATTCATTAACCCCTTTACAAAAGAGAATCAATCCCACTTGTAGTTGAATCCACCCTATGGCCGATTGGACAAAATCCACTTTCTTAATTTCTTCTATCTTTTTAGTCACTTGCTTTACTGTAAGTAAATAATTATGTCTAATGTTTGTTTCTGTTGATTTAATAAGTTAAAAATGTTGTAACTTCTATTATGTTTTGTATGGTTTTGTTGATTTGTTTCTTACATCCAATTGTACTTAATCAAACCATAAAGAATTACCTTTTTTGGTCACATGGCTAGACGTGGCCATTGTTTGCTAAAAAAATTTCATTAGTTTTGTAAGTTCATCATATGCCTGGTCAAATCAATAGGTAATTTTAATGTGTGATGTTGTCTGACAGTTCGAACAAGATTTGAAAAGTGGGAACATGTTCTATTGCTTTCGGCTTCAGGATTATTAAAGAGACTAATAAAGTTATGTTATATTTTTTGGTTGTGAAACGAGGAAAATATGTGGATGTGCATTCTTAGTTAACCATATAGGTTCGCCCCTTCCTGTTAGGACATAGTGCCGCATAGAGGTTTTAAGATGGGAAGATAAAGGGTCAATGGGTCATCTATAACACATCCCAAAGAATCCCGTAACATGAGACACACGCTTGCTTCGGTGGTACTTTGCCTCCTTGGAAGTAGAGATGTGCATGAAGATGCGGATCTTTGTAACCCATCTTCAAGGTTTTTCGTCAAGAGAAACAAGGGGTCTATGATTGAGTCTTCTTCTACAGTAATTTTGGGTCCTTGTGTACAAATCAACACTGGCTGATACCAAAGTATCTCTCCAAGTCTACCCCTGAAAGTTCCAAGGACTCGACTTTATATGATCGTGAAGTTGTAGAAAGCTTGCATGTATGAATCTAGCTAAATTTGGGATTTTGAAAGCATGCAACCAACTTACATCTATTATTTACATGACGTTAAATAGGTTGATTGGCACTTAATCATCCCTCTGTCCCATTTGTATTCTCTGTAGTTAGGTTCCTGAGAAGAACGTAAAAGCATTGACATGGTCAACGCTTTGAGCACATAACAATAGCAAAAAATCGAGTGTGTGCTATGAAATAGGTTAGTTGTTTTTCTGCACGTTATGCACTCAATTCTCATTAACTAATGGTTTCGGAAACGACCCATCATTTCACTCTACTTATTTTGTGTGCTCTTTTTTTTAATAACCTAAGATTCCATTAGTCACTACACTCTTATGAACATTACTGTTACCATGTTTAACGTGTCTATTCATACTTAATGCGGTCATGTACATGTAATCATGATTTACCATGTATATGAAGATGCAATAGTACCCGGGCCACTACGTCAAACTCTAAAGATGAAGAACCATTAATCTTTATGTTAATTTTGTTGGTACCTACTTAAATCAGCTCTGCTCCATCCCACTTGGATGAGCAGAAATGAGCCCAAGGTATATATCATGAGCTGAATATACAGCTGAGTAAATTGGTATGCTTTGTGTTGTTATTCGCATTTAGGTTACTATTTTCAAGTTCTTATTGAGCTATATGTCTCTTTGTAGACATAAGTGTAAAGATGAAGATAAATTTTGCTTTATATTGGCGACTGCATTTATGGCTTCTGTAAATGTTGCGCCTCCTATTTCTGTAGAAGAGAACCTAGCGGAACTATACATGTTGCTGGAAGGTTACCCAAAGAACTAAACGACATGAAAATTAGGGATGACAGGGTAGTTAGCATCATATTCCTATAAATATCCCTTTCTTATCATGATTATGTTGACTTTAGTCTAACTTTTAAATAATTACTGTTAGGAAATGGAGCCCGTAGTAGATGATGGCAATGTGATATATTTTTTTGTTGACTTATATTCTAAAATTTGTGCTTTTAATAATTTGTTATCAAGGAGCTGTTGTTGTAGTGGAAACGACGGCAGCTTGTCCATCTATTGTTATGAATATACTGGCCGAATAAACTCTAAGCAACTGTACGTATTTTCAAACGTATTAATTAATACCGATTCACCCAAATGTTTATGCTCATTTTAGTTGTGTTAGACATGTGGTAGCAAGTGTTAACAAGTAGTCGGAAAATAGTAAGGTTTGCTAAAGTCCTCAAAATGGGTGCGTTCATTCAATGACATCGACAGTTGCCAGACTGGCAGTTGGCAGATATGACGTACCTCAAAACATTCATACCTATCTTCAACCACGGTATTATTGACTCAGTAAGATACTTGTGCTAATTTTTTTGTTTTGTACATGCGGTTGCAGATGTTAACGAGGATACGGAAAATAGTACAATTGCACAACGTTTTCAAAACAGACACATTCGTTTAACTCCTGACGGTAATGTACCAACTAGCCCGGTCAGCTGATACTTGATGATCGAATATTATCCATGATTCCCATTATTCTAACAATTGGTTACTTAAGGTTATAGCCAAAATCTCAAAACCTTTTGTAGGGTACTTTGCTCCCTTTATGTTTTTTTGTTAGTAGCTTAAAGATATACTTGTCATACTTATATTCTTTTTTCGTCTTGACAGATCATCATTGGTATAAGCAGACTAAACCTTCTGCTGTTGGTGCTAAACATCATGGAGAGAAAAAAGAAACAACTCAGGAAAGACTTAACTTGATTACGAGCTTACAACTAAATAAGCAAGGTTTTCCCGCAAAGTAAGTACATCGTGATTTACTATTTTATTATCAAATAGTTTTAAAAGAAACATGTCAAATGGTTCAAGGAACTGATCAACTGCTCTTATTTTTCCACAATTCTTGGTGTTTTCTACCAACCTTAATGCACCTTTAGTAGCCCCAGTTGAAGAGTAAGTTGAACCAGTTTTTGACCCGGCTGCATTTACTTTTCAGGAGTTTATTCTTTGTTCTACCGAATTACTCGCCATAGAAAGAATTATTTGTTGGATATGGCAGAAGGTGGTGTAATCAGACGGTGACAAGAGGTATGCACTCAGATGAGCCAAGTCTGCATGGACCTGAAACACGCATTGAGGTCCATGGGCTTTGGAATAGGCAATTATCATACTTTCATGGTAAAAGTGTCATAGAGGTTTGTCCACAATCTAAAAACTTGATCAGGTTTGAAGTCGTTTAATTAGCAGTGTTTGACATTGAGTTTTTAGGTTGATTATTTTATCATTTTTTTAGATTGCATTTAAAAGTGAAGAGTTTCTGACATGGAATAGTCAGTACCTCTTACAGGTACAAACATTTGTGGATACAAATTGCTGGTACATGAGATAAAGGAAAAGGATCTGACACCCAACACTTACTTACCCATACTGATTTCTAACTAGAATAGTATCTGGTACGAGTATCTAATGAGCAACCTTGAAATTTGGAACCAATACTACATAATAAATACAACAGTGTGTTGTAGAAATCATCCCATGCCGATATATAATTTTTTATGTTTAAATAATGGTATCTGGCTTGAACACTTTGAGCCCCAACGTTTCCTGCAACAAGTGCTTTAAAATGGAATGGCACTCTAATAAAAGTAGTGTCAAAATGTATACTCCCCAACCAGGACAAAAAGCCTTAATGGTTTAATCTCAACCAGGAGCATCTTGACGCGTACAAAAGTCACTATATCTAAATCAAACCCATCTTGAACCTTTACCCAACACACCCATATGCCTGTCTTTTCACCTGTATGTATATGTACATAGATTGTAAGTGACTACATCTGCTGAGAACTATAATGATGTTGCTGTAGCAGTCTCTCGTTTTGTGAATATCTTGCATGGTAAGTTTCCATTGTTTTGATATATTTACCATAATTATCTTTGCGTAACTTTGCATGATTTCCTGTACATTTAGAATTTGGAAATTCTAATAGGCTTGGCGGGTTGGGGTCAGTCGAGGCATAAACTATAGAAAATTCTTTGATCCAAGTAACGCACAGATTCAAGGTTTGTGATATTCTTTAATCCTGCACAACTTTAATTGTGATATTCTTTAATCTTGCACAGTTTTAATTCAGCTGTTGATTCTTACTTTTTGCGCTATGTTTAGTACAACCAGTTCTCCAGATTAAATCGATATTCGTAACTGTGACCAGCGTTGCCAGCATTGTGGTTGTCTATTTTGGTTTGGAGAACGCTTGAAAGGAAATTCATATACAATTTATATGCAACAGGCACGTCCTCCACCCAACATTTTGCAAATAAGCATTTTATGACCATATTCGCGCTTACAATCAAATGTTTGCCATGACGTCCTTCGGAGCTAATATCGATCACTCAGTTAACAAAGGTAGTGGACCTTATGTCTTTAAAGTTTCGGGTCAGATATACCACCAAATTGGATCTTTGTGTCCAGAAGAAGGTCAACACCTGCGTTTCTTACAATTGTACATTTATTATACCGAACATAAAGTTGCTAACAGGATGAGACTCTTCGGAGGATTGGAGGACATTGGGCTTGACCCTACCATTGCACAACAGTTGATTAAGATTCTTGATGAACATAGTGAATTGACACAGCTGTTTAGAACCGCGCGTGATAAGTGCATGGAAAATGACGTTCCTGACTTCAAGATTAAGCTGTATAACATGGGTAGTTGCGTGGTTATGAACTTCCTTCATCTAACTGTGTTGGTGGTATAGTATTTGAAGCGGGCCCTAGAAGTAAAACTGACTACGACGTTATTATTAAGTAGAGGGGTGATCAACATAAGAGAATTAGTGTGACAATCTAACATTTTCAGGTAGTAAATTATTTTCTCGTATATTATTTCAAAACTTATTTTTGTGTTGGTTGATGAACTCACAATTTACGGGTTGAAATTTGGGCTTACGTGCATAATTTAACGTCCTTTACGATTAAACCGGAAACCCTAGGATTACGTATTTACGTTTTTGAACTCCGTTTTTTATGAGACAAATTTTATTAGATTCGTTTTGTGCCGTTGATTCATAATTTATAAAAACGCTTTTCGTAAAACGACCCGAGGGCACGTAAATCGAGGAAACTAGAATCGAGGAATACCCGTAAATAAATGGGGATGAGACAAGATCACTCTTGCCCCACTCCCACTATGGGACGGTTAAAGCTTAGCCAACACACATGTTATGTGTCAAGTTAAGATGCAAACTAAGACACTTGTCCTAGTTTTGCATCAAAACCATCTACACATCAAAACTAGCCAAAACTAAACCACTAACTCATTTTATCTCATGCAAACTCACACATAACTCTCTCATTCTCTCCTTCTTGCCATCCACTATACACCATAAACACCCCCATTTGATCTAAATTCAACCATAAATCTTATGTTAATCTTGCATAAGATGATGTCCTTTTGAAGTCTTGTTGATTGGAGGTAATCATAACTATAGGTGATTATCCATATAAACATGATATGAATAAATAATAAACGCATCGGAAAGATCACCTATCAACGGATCCATAGAGTCATATGATTAATCAATAAAAGGGACATAAAAGTAGACCTTTGTAGCGTGATTCGGTAAGATCGAACGGAGACTGTGACACCCTAGAATCGAGGTCATTAACGTTACCCTAAATTACGCTAATTTTTGAAATTTTTAATAAATTTTAATTTCTATATTTATAAGTATTTTGGTTAAAGCCGATGTTCGAGGTTATAATTTTTACGTTTGACGATTTAAGAAGGACGATGACGATTACGATCCCGAGGGATGCCCAATTTTATATAATTATTGACGATTTATCGATAACGTAATTTTTCGAGAAATTTATTTACGGTTCGTGTTAAGTTGAGTCGGGTGAGTTTTATAGCCTTCCGAGTACATTTAAAGTATCCCAAAAATATTTTGGAGTGTTCGGGAAGATTTCCGACTCCCGTAAAATTTTCAAAATTGACAAATGAGTCGAAACCGCAAAGTTATAGTGGCGTTTTTACTTAAGGCCAAAAGAAAGCAAAATTTAACATTTTGGTCCCTCCCAATCCACCAAAAAGCCCAAAATGGACACACACACAAACACATAGAACACATCACCCAAAAATTAAAACACTCTCTCCCTCTTTGCTCTCTAAAGCCGACGACTAACCCCAACCCACCAAGAAAATTCACCAAAAACTTTTTCCACTTGATTTTCATAAAAACTAAGGTTAGACCACATCTAATTTGGTCATTCCCTACATTTCTATGTGCTCAAATCCCACATGCACTAACAAAAATTTTCCAAGATTTTTCATGATGATCCAAATTCGTTTTTGTGGCTAAATGTTGTAATGCATGTTAATTTTATGAGTTATGGAAGTATAAACACCAAGAAAACCCACCAAAATCAATTTGGTTGTGGTGATTGGGGCACCCAAACCCCACGGCACAAGGGGTGTTTGGGGAGCCATGGTGGTTGTTGAAATTTGAGCTTAGTCTTGTGTTTGGTTTATTGTTTAGTGATGATTTAAGTAGGTTTAGGTGAATGCATGTTCATTTCTTTGATTTTTGATTTTGAGATTGGTTGATCAATAGGGGTAGGACTGAATTTTTATGTTTGGATATGTTTAGGGAGGCTTAGGGTGTTGCCTAGAGGTGGTTAGAAGGCTTGGAATCGAGTCTAAGCGTGTTTTTGGAGTAGCCAAATTTAGGCAGAAACTTTGGGTCCATTTCATAAAAATGATTTTTCTTCCAGGTCTTGAAAACAAAATGTAGTTATAGAGGGTCTTCTTAGCTTTAATTTGGTATAAGGTAGAGCCCGTGACTCAAAACGAGCTAAAAGTTATGAGGTTTTAAAGATCGAGTACCGGGAGACGAGGACTTTCGTAATCCGAATTTACGTAAAGTTTTAGTCAAATCCCGAGGGTCACAAATATAAATTGGTAAATGGTCAAGGGTCAAAATTTGGTCCCAAACCTGTATAAATGAGTCTATAAGTTGACTTAGGGGTCAACGAAGTCAAAGGTGTATTTCATATAGGTCAAAGAGGTCAAAATTGGTCGAAGTGCAATTTCAGCCCGTAAAACGTAGTTTTGGAAAAAACGTTGCGTAACGGGTCGTAAAAGTAAAAACTTTTATTGGGCTTAAAAATATGTTATCTACAGGTCTTATAGGATTTTTGATAATTTTGTCAAATTTTATAAGTGTGGTTAAACATGGTAAAACAGCCCGTACTTTAGTCGAGTACCGGCGAGAATGAGTAAAAATGGACAACGTAAGTAATGAGAACGAATGGTATAAAATGAGTGATACTTGTTATTTTGTTTTTGGCGTGAGTTATACTTGTCCTAAGTGACTAGTATATATGTATTTTATACAGTACCGTAAGTATTTAAAATGAGATTACTCATTACGCGTTATTTGTGATAGGTGTTGATTTAACCGGGCATCCGTTTCGTCGTCAGTGATCATCCCTCGAACTACCGACTACTTAAGATATAAGGTGTGAATTTATAGCCTCGCTTATATTTATTTCAAATTGTTTTACCCGCGAGGGAAATGCATGCTAGTTTTTAAAAGGAACGTATATCATGAATGATTGTTAGACCCGAAAGTTGCCTTAGAAATTGTGTTGAGTACCAAAGTTGCAAAAGTCCCTAAAATCATGAACTATTAACTATTGTCCTGCCCTCGAGTAGGGGGAAATAGCCGCTTATGCAATTTGTAGTACTACGGGGCTAACGACCCAATGCTAGCCGAGAAGCTGTACTTTTAGTAAGTTCTGCGGTAGATTATTTTGTATGAGAAATAAGGTATAATTGCAACTGATGCCTTTAGAAGGGGCACTGGTTTCATCTGAATCACGCCGGTATTTATTACGCGGGTGATTGAGTTAACGGATTAGTGTCATGAGCTTAAACACAATTGTCAGTATCCTAATTATAGTTTGTTTGATCGACAAGACTATAAATGATCACGAATGGTTTTTATTATATATATACGTTCAAATGGATTGAAAAACCTATGAATTCCACTCAACGTTTTCGTTGACCAAAATTTTGGCATGTGTTTCAGGTAACCGCTGAGGTGTAGGATGGAGCATGCATGGGATGGACGTTGTGTGTATGGCTTGGAGTCCGCTTGTTTTTCCCTCCTTTTCTACTTAAACAATTTTTAAGTTTAATGTCATGTTGTTGTAAAACTGAAATTCTTGGGTTGAGATTCATGGGGACCGAAAACGCTAAACTCTGTGTACCATTTGGGGTTGGAAAAACCGTGGACATGTATCATCTAACAATTTTAATTTCAAGTTTTAAGTTGACGTCTTTTTAGCGTCGTTTGATATACCTTGTGTGCAATGAATACTGTGTAGCATCCATTGTTGTAGTTCCGCTGCGCATAGCAATTGTGGGGGTGTTACAGATTGGTAATCAGAGCCACGAGTTATAGAGAACTAGGTCGTTTTTGAAAATCCTAAACTATAACTTTTGGTGTCGTAAGAAATGGTCCAAGCACACACAACTATCCTGCATGGCTCCGGTAAGATTTATTGTTGTATTTATGGCATTTGACGTATACTTTTGAGTGAAGTATATATGTGGGTAATTATTACATAAGTATGGAATTACTATATGTAGACGTTGAATTTTACGTGAAATATCCGACATCGTGATTTTTGTATTAATCATGCATGAGCATCATATTATTACATTTCGGGCATATGTACCACCTTTGCATTGCATTTGCATGCATATATTTATAATTATTGTATAATTACTTATGTACCCTCCGAAATTCACTGTTATTGCAGGAATGGCCGAGGTACCGCCTAACGATAATGGAAACGATTACGTCATAGGTCACGAAGGGGGACCGTTTCCTCCGAACCCGCCGGACAATGATAATGGATGGATCGCTCCAGAAGAGGAAATAGGGCCGGAAAACGACAATGACGAAAGTGAGGTGGATAATTTCAGCATGAGTAGTGACGAGAGTGAGGATTCCGAAGAAGAGCCCGAGGAGCTAATGGATGATGGCATTCCCGAGGATGCCGTTGGCCAGACCGAACCCGATTTGTTTCAATCCCCGAATTCGCCAAAGGGTTATGAAGTACCACCGACCGGTCGTTATGAGCAGCAACCCTTTAATCGCCCAATGGACAATTGTAAGGATTATTTGAGAACAGTGCCAGGATTTGTTCGAGTAAGTAATGGGAGCAGTGGAGAGTCCAGCAAATCATCCAAGTCGCCATCGATTCATGAGAATATTGCAAGGGTCTACTTTCCGAGACCGAGACACTACTGGGATCCTGCAGGTCGTTTGGGGAGGATGGAAAGGTTGATGTATGAGCGGTTTGTAGTTGAGACCAGGGTAATTAAGAAGTTTGATAAGACTGAGAGGGAACATCAAAGACTGTTGGAAAGGACTGCAAGAGTTGAGTATGACGGGAATGTGAACAAAAGTGACATCAACAGTTTGAGATCAATGGTTGCAAATTTAAGTGCTAGTCTTGACCGTGTTAGGGAGGATCAGGTGAGGTTGTCGAGGATGCAGAGTTGGGAGCATCGTGTGAGAGATTCATTGCCCCCGGATTGGAGATTCGTGGACGATTTGGAGATGGAGGCGAACGACTTCATGATTCAGCCGCCTATTGGAGGTGCTTGTATTACGGTGGGAAGTCAGGTAGTGATTGAGTGTGGATCCACATCAGGGACGAAAAAGGAAATGGAATGTGGGCCAGATGATAAGGGAAAGAGAAAAGTGGATGATGTGGATGAGGACGTTAGTGATGAGGAAACCGAGGAAGACGACGACGAGCCGCCATCCAACAGGCCGTGTGGATCACCACATGCCTAGTTACTTGTTTTGTATTTTCTTTGATCATTGTAATAGAACTGTTTTAGACCTTTGTATGATGGTATTATGACGAGAAACTCAAGTACTTGAAGTTTTATGGTGAACGATTGTAGTGGCAATACTTGTCACGATTTTGGTTAATTATCAATACAATCTATGTTACCTTTCATGATCTGTGATATGTCTTAAATTTGATCTTTTGTGGTGTGAATTGATGAATATTAGTAACTCCGTAGTGATGTGTCGTTGTATGTATATTATGTCTGGGAAACTTGATATGTATACTTACATTGTTTTTCTATTTTCCTTGTCTTGCAGAAAGAGATATTCGATAACACCATGCCTCCAAAGTTGACCGCCGATCGTGTTAACACCATGATTCAGGAAGCTATAGCAAATGCGTTGGAAGCGGACCGAGCTGGGAGAAATCAGGACCAGGGGAGGAACGCGGGGAGACAGCAAGCCCCGAGGGTGTGTACCTATTCTAGTTTTATGAAGTGCGGTCCCACGCAGTTCCGTGGAACGGGTGGAGCTTTAGAACTTAGACGATGGTTGGAAAATGTTGAAAGTACGTTCGCAATCAGTGGTTGTGCAGAAGCGGATAAAGTGAAGTTTGCAGCTGCTACGTTTCTTGATGATGCGTTAAGTTGGTGGAATACCCAGGTAGCTACGGTTGGATTGGCTGTAGCAAATGCAAGGACGTGGAATGCGATAAAAGCTTTGTTGACTAAGAAGTTTTGCCCAGAGGAGGAATTGGGGCAATTGGAGGATGAATTGAGGCACTTGACCTTGAAGAACAACGATATAGCTGCTTACACCAGGAGATTCAACGAATTAAGTCTTTTGTGTCCGGACATATTTGCCAATGATGCCAAGAAAATGAAGCAGTATATTAAGGGTTTATCTAGCAATATCAAAGGTGAAACAACTTCGTCAAAACCTGGAACGTTTGATGAAGCGGTTCAAATGGCTCACGCTTTGATGGACGTCAAGCTTCAGGACAAGCTGTAACACCCCACTTGGATAAATGGACCGTTACGTGTATTTATGGCGTGTCATCAAAGCATGCAAGGCAATGTATTAAACATTAAATGACCATACGGAAAATACCGGAATCAAACATCGGTAGTCCAACATAAGCTCCAAATATAAATACTAAGTACTAAAAGAAAAAGGACGAAACAATGTCCAACAACCAAAGAGATGTAAAGTATGCATGCATAAAATAAAGGGGTCTGGATAGCTCTTCATCCAATGCACGTACTCTCTTAGCAGTCCTAAGATCGTCCCTGTGTACCTGCCGTTTGGAAACATGAAAGGAAACTACGGCTGAGCATAACGCTCAGTGGACGGATATAGCATGAATAGGATGTACTGAAAGAAAAAGGAATGGAAGACTACAATGACACTATAAGACTGATATGACATGTGATGCAACTCTGCATAAAATCTGATAAACCTTTTCATATATACTGAAACTGAAATATAACTTATTAATTCTGAAAACGTGCATTTTCTGTATTTTAATTTGCCAAGAGCTTATATAGGTCATGTATTAAATCAACTGCTGCATGAATACATGGAGGGGTGTCCTCGTCATGCTATAGAGGGGTGACCTCTAAATAACTGTGCTGGGTGGAGGGATCAGCTCCAATGTGAAGGATGTAGAGCACACACCACATTCACCTGCTAAACTGTAACTATAGCCTAGGATGCATCCATACGCCCCACTAATAATAATACTGATAAAATGGCCAAGCTGAGCTGAGTGGGACGATGCAGGATATCACTCTCCTGCATGTGAGTCACGACACCGGTGCCTCTAGTGTCGTGGTTACGGTACCTCCGTAACTAGTACATACTAATCATGCTTGTATATAATGCTCAGGCAATTTATTCTATTATTAATATGATTACTGACAAGTTTAAACGTATACTGGGGAAGACATTTGGCTGCAGACGGGGAATCCTAAACATGCATAGAAATGACGTCCTTACTGAAAGGACGGAAAATCCGTACCTCTAGTCCAGTAACTGACTGAAAGGAAGACTGAACGAATACTACTCGGGCTTCACGCGTGCTACATAAATAAAGGACGCGAATAAGTTAACAGTTATCCGTTATCAAATTTTACTGATCTTATTGGTTTCTTATTTAATTATTTCTGAAATTCCATACGCATATTAACGGCTAAATTTGGTCTTATAATAATTCATTGTAATGTATTAACGTTCTACTAATAGCTACATATAATGTATATCCGGCGATAAGTATTTTTATAATAAGTATCCCGCTAAAAATGAAAGTTTCTTACTTTAGAAAATTCTTAATTGTTTAATTCGTTTTCTAATAATATACCCTTTTAAATATTTAGGCATCTAATTAATTTAATACACTTAAAATATATATAAAATATTTATAAAACAATTTAATTTAAAAAGGTATAATTTAAAAATGTTTATTTTATCATTTATAAAAACGTCCCGAGCTTACCGACTAACAATTAAACATATACACAAAATCTGTCCGAACAATTAGTGACAGAATTTCTGTGTCACCAAAAACTGTCGCTAAAGCTGCTTATTTAAAAAAAACTGTCCAAACCCTAACAGTTTTGCGACAGAACAATCTGTCGCTAAACTGTCGCTAAAGTTAATCAAACTTTCTTTTTTTTTTCTGTCTATTTTTCCCCCTGCTTAGTATTTAGTTCCCACTGTTTTACCAAACAGTTCCCACCGCCTATTCTGTTATACAGCCAAACGCACCCTTATATTGTTTGTGGCTCGGGTTTGGCAAGAAAAGGACCACCGAGACCGGTTGTGGTCTCGGCTGGGTCGTGCAGCACATACACCGAGACCCTATGGTCTCGGTTCCCTGATGTAACCAACCCGACGCACCCCTTATTTTTTTTATTTTTTTTTTTTCTTTCTTGCGGCTGTAAAAACCAAACACCCCTGATGGGTTTCTGGGCGGCGGCCGACTGCACACAGCCACCACCGAACACCCCTGCTTGGTCACAACCACACTCCTTTATTGGTTTTTCTTTTTTTTTTTTTAAATCGTGATAAAAGGGAAGGGATAGGTTGATTACCTTTGAATTGAAAATCGAAAATCACTGATCTCCCTTTGTTCCTTGTTTCCCGGCGGCAACAAACACAAACCCTAACAGTTTTATATATTTTTTTTTTGTACGCAAGATATGGGAGAGAAAAGGGAAACCGTGTGTTTGTATAACCCCCAAATGGGCTAAGCCCAACTCTTTCCTTTTATTATTATTTTTTTTTTGAACCGGCCCTTTTCTTTATTATTATGATTTATTATATTTTTTTTTTTAAACTAGTACAATAATAATATTTCTTGTTATAAAATATTTCTTGTAATATTTTCTCGTTGTTCTGTTGACAATTTATACGTAAATGGTCTAAATAAATAGCCCGCGTATAAAAATATAAACAGCGTATTTATAAATTCTCGATTTAAAAATACGGGTTTTACACAAGCAGAACTACATTGCTGAGGGCAACAAGAGGAAATGGGAAGCGACACAAAGCAATCAATCCCAAGGCCAGAACCGAGGTGGAAATCGAAACAACCATGGGCCGAACCGTAATCAGCAGTTTAATCAGAGAAGGAACGAAGGGATGAGGGCAGTGACGAACCCTAGAAGTGTGAAAGTGAATCCCCATTGTGGAAAGTGCAATTTGTATCATGTTGGAAATTGCCCGCCTGCATGCGGCAAGTGTGGGAAAGCAGGTCATAGGACATCTGGTTGTCGAACGGGAGGAGTAGCCACTGGGGCTAATGCTATCAGGATGAGGGGATGTTATGGTTGTGGAGAAAGGGGTCATGTGCAAGCGAATTGACCGAAGGCAGGAAACAGGCGGGGAGGTAATAATGCGGCTGCTGTGTATCAAGTGGGAACTGCTGATAAAACACAGGGTCCAAATGTGGTTACCGGTACGTTTTTGCTAGACGCTTGTTATGCTAGTATTTTGTTTGATTCTGGCTCCGACAAGAGTTTTGTAGATGTTAAATTTAGTCGTCATATCGATAGAAAACCGGTGTTGTTAGCGACTAGTTATAACGTTGAGTTAGCCGATGGAAAAATTGTTAGTACGAATTCTATACTGAAAGGGTGTACCTTGAAGTTAGGAAATTACGCTTTTAAAATCGACTTGATGCCTATAGAGCTAGGATCGTTTGACGTGATTGTGGGAATGGATTGGCTAATGGCGCACAGTGCTATGATCGTCTGTGGCGAGAGATTAGTTCAGATTCCGTTGAGGAATAGGGTTTTGACGGTAAAGGGAGACGAATGCACTTCTCGTTTGAAGGTGATTTCGTGTTTGAAAATGATGAAGTACGTAGAGAGCGGATGCGATGTGTTTTTGGCAGAGGTTTCGAGTGATGGTGATTTAGAGGCGAGGATCGAAGAGGTACCAGTTATTTGCGAGTATCCGGACGTTTTTCCAGACGAGTTGCCAGGTTTACCGCCTACCCGTGAGGTCGAGTTTCGAATTGATTTAGTGCCAGGAGCTGCGCCGGTTGCACGTGCACCTTATCGCTTAGCACCATCTGAGTTAAAGGAATTATCGGATCAATTGAAGGAATTAATGGACAAAGGATTTATTAGGCCGAGCTCATCACCTTGGGGAGCGCCAGTGTTGTTCGTGAAGAAGAAAGATGGTTCGTTTCGGATGTGTATTGACTATAGGGAACTCAATAAGCTGACGGTTAAGAATCGGCACCCATTGCCGAGGATTGATGATTTGTTCGATCAATTGCAAGGTTCCAGTGTATACTCAAAGATCGATTTGAGATCAGGGTATCATCAACTGCGTGTAAGAGAGGAGGATATTCCTGTAACTGCCTTTCGTACGCGGTATGGACACTTTGAATTTCGAGTGATGCCGTTTGGGTTGACGAACGCGCCTGTTGTATTCATGGACCTTATGAATCGCGTGTGCAAGCCGTATCTAGATAAGTTTGTTATTGTTTTCATCGACGATATACTTATTTACTCTAAAAGTAAGGAGGAGCACGAGAAGCACCTGAGAAAGATTTTGGAGCTGTTAAAGAAGGAGAAGCTGTATGCAAAATTCTCGAAGTGTGAGTTTTGGTTGGAATCAGTGCAGTTTCTAGGTCATGTGATCGATAGTGAGGGAGTTCGTGTGGATCCTGCCAAGATCGAAGCGATCAGGGAATGGTCAGCACCGACGACGCCGACTGAAGTTCGACAATTTCTGGGATTAGCGGGGTATTATCGAAGGTTCATTGAAGGATTTTCTTTGATTGCAAAACCATTGACGAGGCTTACCGAAAAGAATAGGGTGTACGAATGGGGAATTGAGGAAGAGCTTGCTTTCGAAACGCTCAAGGATAAGTTATGTTCCGCGCCGATTTTATCATTGCCTGAAGGAACCGAAGACTTCGTAGTGTATTGTGATGCGTCTCGTAAAGGTTATGGAGCGGTATTAATGCAACGTGAAAAGGTGATAGCTTACGCGTCGAGGCAACTAAGGAAGAATGAGGAGAACTACACGACGCACGATTTGGAATTAGGAGCGGTAGTTTTTGCGTTGAAATTGTGGAGACACTATCTGTATGGGACAAAGTGTGTTGTATTCACTGACCACAAGAGTTTGCAGCACATTTTAGATCAAAAGGAGTTGAATATGCGACAAAGACGATGGGTTGAACTACTGAGTGATTATGACTGCGAAATTCGCTACCACCCTGGGAAGGTGAATGTTGTAGCGGATGCACTGAGTAGAAAGGAACGGGAGAAACCTTTGAGGGTCAGAGCTTTAGTGATGAGTGAGAGCGTTGACTTAACCGAAACCATACTGAAGGCTCAGGAGAGAGGACTAATGAAAGGGAATGTTGAAGCCGAGAACTTGGGACGAATGTTGAAACCTCTTTTCGTGATTAGGTCTGACGGACTGAGATATTTTGAGAATCGGATTTGGTTACCATTGTGTTCATCTGAGGAAGGAAAGCTTGGAGTTCGAGAATTGGTTATGAATGAGTCGCATAAGTCGAAGTATTCGATACATCCTGGATCGGACAAAATGTATCACGGCCTGAAGAAAGTTTATTGGTGGCCGAATATGAAGGCTGATATTGCTCGTTACGTTAGTAAGTGTTTGACTTGCGCGAAGGTTCAGGCAGAACATAAGAAACCATCTGGATTGTTGGTACAACCAGAAATCCCAGAATGGAAATGGGAGAAAATCGCTATGGATTTCGTGACGGGTTTACCTAGGACTCCTAGTGGATGTGATATGATATGGGTAATTGTGGATAGGTTGACGAAATCTGCTCATTTCTTACCTATGAAGAAGACGGACAGCATGGAAAAACTCGCCAGCGTGTACGTGAAGGAGATCGTCTGTAGACATAGAGTGCCGTTATCGATCATTTCGGATCGCGACAGTAGATTTACGTCGGAATTTTGGAAATCGCTTCAACGTGCGATGGGCACTGAACTGAGTTTAAGCACGGCTTATCACCCGGAAACTGACGGCCAGAGTGAACGAACTATTCAAACGATGGAGGACATGCTCCGAGCATGCGTGATCGATTTTGGAGGAAGTTGGGAACGCCACTTGCCTCTGGTGGAATTTTCGTACAATAATAGTTATCATGCGAGTATCAAGGCAGCACCGTTCGAAGCATTGTATGGAAGGAAGTGTAGATCGCCTGTGTGTTGGAGTGAAGTGGGGGAAAGTTAATTGACTGGACCCGAAATGGTTTTAGAAACGACAGAGAAGATTGTGCAAATCAAGAACCGACTACTTGCTGCGAGAAGCCGACAGAAGAGTTATGCCGATAACCGAAGGAAACCGTTGGAGTTTGAAGTTGGAGATATGGTTATGCTCAAGGTATCGCCGTGGAAGGGTGTAATTCGTTTTGGAAAGAAAGGAAAGTTGAGTCCGAGGTATATTGGACCGTTTAAGATCGTTGAACGAATTGGACCGGTAGCGTACAAGTTAGAATTGCCGACCGAACTTAGTGCTATTCATGACACGTTTCACGTATCGAACCTGAAGAGGAGTTTGGCGGACAAGGAATTGGTGATTCCTTTGGACGAGATTCGACTAGACGACAAAATGCACTTTGTGGAAGAACCTGTGGAAATTATGGACCGGGAGGTCAAGCGGTTGAAGCGTAGTAGGATTCCTATTGTGAAAGTCCGATGGAATTCTAAGCGTGGACCGGAATACACTTGGGAACGTGAGGACTTTTTCAAGGAAAGGTATCCTCATCTGTTCCAGTAGAACAAAATGTGAGTACAAGAAGAGGCGAGCGCCGGGACGTCGCTCTCTTTAAGGAGGGGTGGATGTGACACCCTAGAATCGAGGTCATTAACGTTACCCTAAATTACGCTAATTTTTGAAATTTTTAATAAATTTTAATTTCTATATTTATAAGTATTTTGGTTAAAGCCAATGTTCGAGGTTATAATTTTTACGTTTGACGATTTAAGAAGGACGATGACGATTACGATCCCGAGAGATGCCCAATTTTATATAACTATTGACGATTTATCGATAACGTAATTTTTCGAGAAATTTATTTACGGTTCGTGTTAAGTTGAGTCGGGTGAGTTTTATAGCCTTCCGAGTACATTTAAAGTATCCCAAAAATATTTTGGAGTGTTCGGGAAGATTTCCGACTCCCGTAAAATTTTCAAAATTGACAAATGAGTCGAAACCGCAAAGTTATAGTGGCGTTTTTACTTAAGGCCAAAAGAAAGCAAAATTTACCATTTTGGTCCCTCCCAATCCACCAAAAAGCCCAAAATGGACACACACACAAACACATAGAACACATCACCCAAAAATTAAAACACTCTCTCCCTCTTTGCTCTCTAAAGCCGACGGCTAACCCCAACCCACCAAGAAAATTCACCAAAAACTTTTTCCACTTGATTTTCATAAAAACTAAGGTTAGACCACATCTAATTTGGTCATTCCCTACATTTCTATGTGCTCAAATCCCACATGCACTAACAAAAATTTTCCAAGATTTTTCATGATGATCCAAATTCGTTTTTGTGGCTAAATGTTGTAATGCATGTTAATTTTATGAGTTATGGAAGTATAAACACCAAGAAAACCCACCAAAATCAATTTGGTTGTGGTGATTGGGGCACCCAAACCCCACGGCACAAGGGGTGTTTGGGGAGCCATGGTGGTTGTTGAAATTTGAGCTTAGTCTTGTGTTTGGTTTATTGTTTAGTGATGATTTAAGTAGGTTTAGGTGAATGCATGTTCATTTCTTTGATTTTTGATTTTGAGATTGGTTGATCAATAGGGGTAGGACTGAATTTTTATGTTTGGATATGTTTAGGGAGGCTTAGGGTGTTGCCTAGAGGTGGTTAGAAGGCTTGGAATCGAGTCTAAGCGTGTTTTTGGAGTAGCCAAATTTAGGCAGAAACTTTGGGTCCATTTCATAAAAATGATTTTTCTTCCAGGTCTTGAAAACAAAATGTAGTTATATAGGGTCTTCTTAGCTTTAATTTGGTATAAGGTAGAGCCCGTGACTCAAAACGAGCTAAAAGTTATGAGGTTTTAAAGATCGAGTACCGGGAGACGAGGACTTTCGTAATCCGAATTTACGTAAAGTTTTAGTCAAATCCCGAGGGTCACAAATATAAATTGGTAAATGGTCAAGGGTCAAAATTTGGTCCCAAACCTGTATAAATGAGTCTATAAGTTGACTTAGGGGTCAACGAAGTCAAAGGTGTATTTCATATAGGTCAAAGAGGTCAAAATTGGTCGAAGTGCAATTTCAGCCCGTAAAACGTAGTTTTGGAAAAAACGTTGCGTAACGGTCGTAAAAGTAAAAACTTTTATTGGGCTTAAAAACATGTTATCTACAGGTCTTATAGGATTTTTGAGAATTTTGTCAAATTTTATAAGTGTGGTTAAACATGGTAAAACAGCCCGTACTTTAGTCGAGTACCGGCGAGAATGAGTAAAAATGGACAACGTAAGTAATGAGAACGAATGGTATAAAATGAGTGATACTTGTTATTTTGTTTTTGGCGTGAGTTATACTTGTCCTAAGTGACTAGTATATATGTATTTTATACAGTACCGTAAGTATTTAAAATGAGATTACTCATTACGCGTTATTTGTGATAAGTGTTGATTTAACCGGGCATCCGTTTCGTCGTCAGTGATCATCCCTCGAACTACCGACTACTTAAGATATAAGGTGTGAATTTATAGCCTCGCTTATATTTATTTCAAATTGTTTTACCCGCGAGGGAAATGCATGCTAGTTTTTAAAAGGAACGTATATCATGAATGATTGTTAGACCCGAAAGTTGCCTTAGAAATTGTGTTGAGTACCAAAGTTGCAAAAGTCCCTAAAATCATGAACTATTAACTATTGTCCTGCCCTCGAGTAGGGGGAAATAGCCGCTTATGCAATTTGTAGTACTACGGGGCTAACGACCCAATGCTAGCCGAGAAGCTGTACTTTTAGTAAGTTCTGCGGTAGATTATTTTGTATGAGAAATAAGGTATAATTGCAACTGATGCCTTTAGAAGGGGCACTGGTTTCATCTGAATCACGCCGGTATTTATTACGCGGGTGATTGAGTTAACGGATTAGTGTCATGAGCTTAAACACAATTGTCAGTATCCTGATTATAGTTTGTTTGATCGACAAGACTATAAATGATCACGAATGGTTTTTATTATATATATACGTTCAAATGGATTGAAAAACCTATGAATTCCACTCAACGTTTTCGTTGACCAAAATTTTGGCATGTGTTTCAGGTAACCGCTGAGGTGTAGGATGGAGCATGCATGGGATGGACGTTGTGTGTATGGCTTGGAGTCCGCTTGTTTTTCCCTCCTTTTCTACTTAAACAATTTTTAAGTTTAATGTCATGTTGTTGTAAAACTGAAATTCTTGGGTTGAGATTCATGGGGACCGAAAACGCTAAACTCTGTGTACCATTTGGGGTTGGAAAAACCGTGGACATGTATCATCTAACAATTTTAATTTCAAGTTTTAAGTTGACGTCTTTTTAGCGTCGTTTGATATACCTTGTGTGCAATGAATACTGTGTAGCACCCATTGTTGTAGTTCCGCTGCGCATAGCAATTGTGGGGGTGTTACAGAGACCATCACGAACACATGATCTAACCAAGAAACCAATCAAATATGAAACCAAGTGATCAAAATAGATCACCTCTATGATGTATCCACACCACACATCCTTGTATACCAATAGATGCTAGTCTTAAACCCCGTAACCTAGTAACATCCTTTGAATAAACAAGATTCAAAGATGGAGATCATTACAAAACATAAAACCACGGTTTTTGCATCTCAAAACCGTGCAAATCCCAATTAGAGGAACGAGGGAGGATTTTTGGTAATGTGTTTAATGTAATAAATTTGAGTTTTTACCTAATAACTCATATTTATCACAAATGTAACTCCTTCCTTTTTTCATCTTAATGGGCCGGACTCAATGGGCTTTGTATGGGCCTTGCCATACACTTTTACAAGTCTAATAACTAAGTACACTACTAGTCGTTAGAAGCCCAATAATGATCTCGAGTTACGAAGGTTGTTTATATACCGTAAATACGATAAACACGATATATTGAAATGGTACCTCAGTGTATATGTGTGTGACCCCATAAGCCCATATGTGTCTAGCCGTATAATTTAGTTGTTATGACACGAGCATACTCCAACAGCTCCCACTTGCGCACGTCATAATAATCATGTAATTATACAAGCAATGGTTAGCGTCTAGCAACACGCCAATGCCCCTAGAAACGTATAGGGATAGTTTCTCTAACATCTTATTTAAATGGTTAGATATTAGTCATCCTTTTGTTTCAGATACTCTGTTAAACTTTAGACATGGATCAAGAGTCATTCTTAAGTTTAACTATTTTGTTTCTCGATACAGATATTGAACTAGATTACCAAATTAATCAAGAATCATCTTAATTACATTTGGGTGTGGCCACACAAAAATCTGTACAATTCATCGAGGACCCCAGTAGTATCTAACTCCAATACAAGTGGAGGAACAAATCCTATTTTGACTACACGTGTCATTCATGTGTTTCACATCGCACCTAAAAATGGTCTTTATAGCAGCCTTGTTCAGTACAACGTTTAACCATATCAAAGATTGACATTCCGCACATACAAAACCTACTTGCATCTCAAGTCTAAGGATGAGATATTTAACCACTTGCAAGATTCACTATTGACGACGATCCGTGTAGTGAATTCTCGTAGGTTGGGTCAATCCAATGTTCATCCAATGAACACATATGAGTTTGGCGGTATCATCAATTAATATTCATTCCTAACGAATATGACCAACTCACATTTGTCTTAATTCGACAATACTCTCGTATCGTCAACTGACAATGGATAATTTAGAATAACTAAATTATTCATGGATTAAACATGCTAATATATAACACAATAGTACAAATGAAGACGGTCTACCCAAGTATATCAATTAATTATTTAGTAAAACTGCTTAACGTTCCATTATCCAAATACAAAAAAAAACAGATATACATGAGACTACTCTAAGGTCAAAGTCCAATGTTCCAAGCATGATGAACATGTTTGACTACAAGACATTGAATTTACACAAGGACCTGTTGAGTTGTCATCTGAGTGAACTTTGAGAATACTTATTTCAGAAACTCACAAATAGTAAAGATTTTGAATAATATGATGATTGTCATTTTGTATATGTGCGCTCAAGTGCTAATACAGTAATACTAGCATCGCCATAGTACATTACATAGGTTGTTTGAAGCAAGTAGAACACCTATTTAAGACAATCTTCTTAACAGCTTCCCAAACTGTAAAGTATTCTTATTTTACTAATGAGTAGTGCAACAATGCTTTTCATCAAGCACGTCTAGGTAGTAGTATTATCATTGAAGATGAAATCCTACTATCACTAGTATTGAGTACCATCTCAATCATAGTAAGCATTAATGTATAAACTCAACACTAATCTTCTTAGCTAAAATCCGTAAACGATGATCAAGTATATAGTATTCTAATGACTTTCACTTAGATACTTTGTGATCAGTTCTACTTGCATTCATGCAAGTATCAACATTAGTCTTAATACATCACATATCATATGTAATGTATCTACTAGGTAAACTAAAGTTTTCCATGTACATAATCAGTCTTATCACGTCAGATTGAACTTTGAGACTTTCTCAATGATGTGTCATATTTAGACTTATTAACCGCCTATGTCTTATTATAATAAGCATATGTCCCAAGGTTATATGTTTTACTTCTTTTATCTCTCAATAGAAATATATTCCAAGTCAAGGATTTAAAAACTAGCTTTGATGGAATAATATTTCCAATATGTTAACAACATATGAGATTTAAAACAAACAAAATAATATGCTCCTACTAGCTTTAAGGGTACTCGAGAGTTATCTTTGTTTTAATCATGATCATATCCTTGATTCAAACTTAAGATTCCAGCTCCTAGATGCATGCTCTAATCCACACTTGGATTTCTAGAGTTTGTACACCAATTACCATATTTCATATTCATGAAATCAAGTATGGTAATTAATATCTTTATTAATTTAACACTCGTAAAGAAAAGAAAGCCTCAAATCATGATCAATTGCTTGAGCATGCCTTAAATTCTATTCAAAGAGAGTGTCGATAAATGTGTACAATTATGTCCATATCTATCTTCTCATAGAAGACCATTTATAACCTATCAGTTACTGATTAGTGAAAGCTAATCAAACTCCAAAATTGATTTTCTTTTATGGACTACATCTAACCATTCATAGTTTGAGTCATTCATTAGATTCTAAATTTAAAAATGATTCTCGATAGTTATGAGGTTCAAAATGATCCTCTAACTCATATTCCTCAACATTGACATGACATTCATATCTTTAGGTGCTTGAGGTATCCTTGCAGATATGCGAATGGGAGTTACAACAATTTGTGGCTTTTGCATTTACATGCTCAGCCTCATTATGTCGTTGACTAGTGTATTTAGAAGGTTGTATTTTATTTCTTACTTTCTACAAAGATGCACAAAGGCTCCCACTTACTTCTTGTAAGAGGATACTTTCTCCAAGTACACAGCATGTCAAGCAACAATGAATTGTTCTCGTTTGGGATGTATAAAATACACTGAAATTTCTTGATTCAAGTTTTGTTAATAACACGTCTAACATGATTTTAACAAATTCAAGACTTCAACTAAGACTTACTGGGAGTCATCCCATTCCATAAATTGATGGTTTCTTAGTTACCTTCTTGTTTGGAAACATACTGAATAAGCACGGGCATATTCAAAATTTTGTTAACCATAATAACATACAAGAGAGAGAGTAGTTAATGTTATCAAGGATCAAATAATAACAATAGTATTTGATTTTACACATGAGACATAGTGTTGCAATTATGAGACAGTATCACAATTCCTTTGATAACATAATACTCTTTGGCTCACATATTTTATAATATGGCCAAACCAAATTGCATAAACAATATATTCAATCCGATTGCATGCTATAAAGTATGATTATTTTAGTAGTTCAAGAACTTCATGTTCATGTTTTAACAAGAAAACATAACATGTTGGTCGCTAAATATACTTTATAAGATATTGAACAATCCAATAACTTCATTGTATATGCCCTAACAGGAAGATACAACAAGTCAAGTACTTACTTTATTTTATAAGTCTTTGAACAATTCAAGGAAGTTCATGTTTATGTCTTTACTTGAAGACATAAATATACTAGAAATAAAGTATTATTGAATGCCTACTTTTGGCTTCAATAGTATTTTCAATTTAATTTACATACTTCATATTTATGTCTTTACAAGAAGACATATGCTTATTAGCTAAAACATTTAGGTAATGCGATGAAGTAATTTTTATTATTTCTTGACATTAGTTCTCTATTAGACAACATACATCAATATGTATAAGTCCTAATAGAATATTATAAGCCATATTGTGTTGTACCTTGCACACTCTAATAATTCTCCCACTTGAGCATGGCACAACATCATATACGAATAATATTAAAATATCACAGATATAATAAGATTTAAGTCATACTTAAATCAAGCTTGTATAGAAGGGTTATGTAGAACTTCATCGTTTAATAAGCAATCATGCATAACTATTTTTAGATAACATTTCGGGAAGCGACATCAGAAAAGCGACTAGTTATCTTTTAAAATAATATGCAATAAGGCTTAGAAAACTATGATGTTATTTCAAGAAAATCTAGAAATTAAGTGGGTCACTTACAAGGTGATAAGCTCATAGCTCCCACTGAATAAGACAACTTTACAAGTGTGTCCTATGGTTAAAAAAATGCATTGCTCTTATTAGTTTAGACAACATTTTGAATGTATCTATACTAGTGAAAAAGCAAGTAGCAATTTGTATACTTTCTAGTTCTTTGAATGTCTACACATTATAGCCAATGTGAGTCTCGTAGACTAGTAAACATGTACATAGATATTCAAAGAAAAGTACCAAGTTCTACTATGTTTGTGATGAGATTTCCATCGATGCTATTAACTTGAAAGTTTTGCATGCAATTCCTCTTTCTACTTTACCTCAAAGGTGTGTAGAATCTTATGGAACTTGTTTGTGTAAGGAAAATATACTATAAAAACATGCTAGTAATTTCCTTTCCTCTCACGGTTTAATGAGACTTCAATTTCTAATCAAGACTCATACAATATCTTAACACTTTAAGATATGCAACCGTACTTAATCGTTTTGACTTACAAGACAATGTGATTTCTTGAGTAGGTGTGTATTAAGATTGATTAGAATTGAGAAGATACAAGTGTTCCTATTATAGCTTTCTCGTACAAGGAGAAAGGATGGGAACGAGTCTTATGCTTACAAGGAAAGAAGACTTAGTTTGTTTTCCTCTAACATAAAAGGAAACAAACTTTGTTTACGGTTGGTGTTGCACAAAATCATTAATAGAAATACAAAGTTCATATTTATTATTTTTGATAATTATCCTTTTAAAATTAACTACCCAAGTTTATAAAAACAATTAATTTTACGAAAAGGCTAAGATCCTCATTAAGGTTCCACCACCACATTAGTTGATCTGCTAGCAATGATAGATTCAACAGGTAGATGACGTTCATCAATTGCAAATCTTGTGTAATTCTTAGATCCTTATGGGACTCATGACACAAGCAAACATTTCACTAAATGTCAAACTGGCATGTTTAGTCCCATCCTTGCCTCGGTCAAGGTCTCACCGTTGTACCGATTAAGTCATCCAATTTGAGAACATGCGAGAATAAGTCTAGGTCTCACGCATAGATAATAATCACCTTGGGTTACAATTCACATCCGTCTCACAAGATGCAAAAAGCAATTGCAAGTGATCTCAAACGATTGGACGGCATGACTTAAATTTGAGACGGGTATAAAAGTTTGATTTACAAATCAAAAGTGTGTACGAGGAAGCATGCATTCATCCATCGTAGCACAAGTTAAAACATTTCTTAACTTAACTCTAATCTTGTTTAATTTATGCGTGTCAAGTTGTCCAAGTTAAAGACTAATATAAAACCTAAGTGGAAGTATTATTAGTTTAGACAATACATAAAATAAATAACATTCAGAACATGTTATGAATTATTATGAAAACAAGATTTTTGTTTTAAATCGTATTTAAACTTTAGACTAAATCAAAGATTTAGTTTTATAAATGGTTTGTGATTGGTATCAAGTTTTATAAAAACATTTGCAAGTTATAGCAAGATATCAAGCAAATAAGCAACCACACAACCACAAGTATGCAAAGCCTCGAACCGATGAAAAACCTAAGCTTGATCTCGTGAGCCATCACGAGGACCAAGAAGTCAACTAAGGGTAAGTCAACACAACCACAAAGTAGGCTCCCACTTGCTCCAAGACCATCAAGAGCAAGTAGAACCCAAAATGAACATGAGGCCCAAATCTGCCAAAAAAATTCAGTCGATTTCTAGGGCCCAAAACCCATAGAAGGATTATTACCTAGCCTGAGGTCCAGTTGAGACTTTTGAAGGACCATGAGTTGTGATTCAGCACACCAAATTTGGGCTTCTATCTCCTTATAGAACTCCGGGAAATCACGTTTTAGTGCAGGTCACTCAGCAGCTCCGAATTTCACAATATGTCTTTAATTCTTTAGCCATTCCCATCCAAGCATCGGTTACAAATGGTTTTTGACTAAAAACATTTAACCTATCATTAACCTACTGTAAAGTTCCCAAACAATGGCTATAACCAACATCAAAAACATATTACTGAAGCCGAAACAATGGCAAATTCCCAAAACTAAAATTAAATGCAAATCAATACACAACATGTCATATTTGGTCTAGGTTTTCATCGGCTTTGCATACGAAACATAATAATACCATAAGATTATGAATATAACAAGGTGTTGGCTAATTCCATGACCAAATATGCATGTATTTGCCATGGATATAAAATAAACAACAAGATACACTTGTTAGCCAACGAAATCGAAGAAATAATCAACAATTAATTAAACCCCCTATAGGTACGTATAACAGATGACCTTAGGATATTAAGACCACATTTTAAGCACCTTATAATCATCATATAATTATAGAAATCATGTCCATAGGGCTGTTCTAAAACCGATTCACAAATCGTGCCAAAACACGCATTTTTTGGTCATTTTATACGTACCGACAACAAAACTAATTAAGATATGCGTAACCCGTGGCCATGGAATAAAAAAATACAAACCATAAGACCATATTATGGTCTGTTTTAACACGAAAATTAAGCCCTTGGGGCTGTTTTAATTTTTTTCTTTATTAATCCTCTAAAAACACGCGATTTGGCCACTTTTACGCATACCCGATAATCATATGACATCATATGATGGCTCGTGATACCACTATAGGTGATTATCCATATAAACATGATATGAATAAATAATAAACACAACAGAAAGATCACCTATCAACGGATCCATAGAGTTATATGATTAATCAATAAAAGGGACATAAAAGTATACCCTTGTAGCGTGATTCGGTAAGATCAAACGGAGACCATCATGAACACATGATCTAAACAAGAAACCAATCAAATATAAAACCAAGTGATAAAAATAGATCACCTCTATGATGTATCCACACCACACATCCTTGTATACCAATAGATGCTAGTCTTAAACCCCGTAACCTAGTAACATCCTTTGAATAAACAGGATTCAAAGATGGAGATCATTACAAAACATAAAACCACGGTTTTTGCATCTCAAAACCGTGAAAATCCCAATTAGAGGAAAGAGGGAGGATTTTTGGTAATGTGTTTAATGTAATAAATTTGATTTTTTACCTAATAACTCATATTTATCACAAATGTAACTCCTTCCTTTTTTCATCTTAATGGGCCGGACTCAATGGGCTTTGTATGGGCCTTGTCGTACACTTTTACAAGTCTAATAACTAAGTACACTACTAGTCGTTAGAATCCCAATAATGATCTCGAGTTACGAAGGTTGTTTATATACCGTAAATACGATAAACACGATATATTGAAATGGTACCTCAGTGTATATGTGTGTGACCCCATAGGCCCATATGTGTCTAGCCGTATAATTTAGTTGTTATGACACGAGCATACTCCAACAATAACATCTACAAAGGAGTTTCCTTGGTGTCTAGGGGATGATTTTCCACAAGGTGTTCATAAAGTTGGGTGATCTTGAAGTTGATTTTGGTTTACCACAAGATTTGTCATCTAAAGCCAAGCCTTGATCATAACTTTCACTATCTTGGTTGGTAACAAGATCATTCTTTCCATTACCTTGTTATTTTGTAAATGTAATTTTGGATTTTCTTTCTAAATGTATATGTATATGATGATCAAAGTATTATGTGGGGATCTTGTGTTGATAAATTTGGTTAAAAAGATTAAAAGCTACATGTAAAAATGTTAAAATCATGACTAAAATTGTAGGCTGTATAAAACAGTAAAGAACCATATGATAACTTATTAAAATAACATGGATTATTTAATATACAGTAAGGTATATGACTTTTACATATGTGAGAGTTGGCCACTCAATAGAATCCATAAAATGAGTGAGATATGATCAAAACATTATTAAGGTTCAAATCTGTATAGTCTATTTTGGACTAATTATTAGAGACACTTAGAGGATGAATGAGCAGTAGCTAAACATGAGTTAATTGTAACACATATCATTTAGTTTGTGCTGCCCAAAAATGAGCTTCTATCTCCTTGTAGAACTCAAGATATGGTAAAAAATGGTGAAAGTGAGTTTCATAATCAGATTTGGAAAATAAAAGTACATATTATAAAATTAACACTCAAGTAAAACCAGGGAAAATCATCTAAAAATGTATTAAACTTACCACTTTTTATGGTTGTATGTAGTTTACTTTTTTTTCTTATTGTATCAACAAACTTTTGAATTTCGACCTTTGTGTGTAACGGGTTACCTGCTTGACACCTTAACCGGTTGCTCATCCAACGAATATTTGCACCGTTAATCCTTTATAATGGCCGTTTATAAATAAAAATAATAATTTAACTTTTCTTTTAATATTTTTCCATTATTTTTAAAGTTATTTTATTTTAATTAAATATAAGAAAATGGATGTAAATGACCAAGGTTGCTACTGGCAAACAAAAACAGTATAACCAATCCCAGCATTATCTTCTTCATCTCAATTTCATCCACCACCATAGATCCAACCACCATCACATGCCTCTTCCCATACACAAGCACAACAGATCCAACCATGCTAACCACCACTTTCTTCGGGTAAAGTATCAATCATACAATAACCACATCAAACAACATCGCAAACCACAACCGCCACACCTCATCTCGACAACCCCAATCAACCGCCAGTCCAATCCACCCCTATCACCTCCGGCGTTTCCACCTCAATCAACACCATCAGGCGTTTCTACCAACGATTTCCGATTTATTTTTGGATCTATGGTGTTCAACTGTAACCACGATGGTTGCCTCAAAGTATAATGACTCATGAAATTTGATTTATTTTGAGATGTCAATTTGAGTGAAAAGAGGATAAAAAAGAAAGATGGAATAATCTTTGTTTTGGTGTTAATGGAGATCTGAGAGTTTAATAAGTCATGCTGCTAGGTTTGCGTGATGGGATTGGTTTTGCATATCTAAACGACTAAACATGCTCAACTTATTAATTGTGGAGGTTTAGTACTAGAATTCCTAAAACATAGGCATGTTGACTAAAATAAAAGCCATGGTTGGAGATATTTGGATTTGTATCTTTAATTTCTTAGTTATAATGTGTGTTGTCACGGAATGTAAATCCAGTAAAAGAGATCGATTAATTTTTTGATGGGTTTAGGTTTATGTATAAATTTTGGCAAAAGTTTTTATTTAGTAATTTTTTTTAGATTTACTAATTGAATTTACTTAATTTAAATATAATAAGAAAAAAGTTTTTTTAATCAAATTTCAGTTAGTTATAAACGATCGTTAGTAAAAGGACTATTATTGCAATAGAAATAAGCGATTGTTAGTGTAACCTACTCCACGTCAGACTAACTGGTTTAGTAGGTAACTCGTTACACATAAAGGTCGAAATTAAAGAGTATGTTGATACAATGAGAAAAAAAAGTAGGCTACATACAACCATAAAAAGTGGTAAGTTTAATACATTTTTATGTGATTTTCCCGTAAAACTAATATAAAATACATACCTAAAACCCACTAACTTATATAATACTGTAGAATATTGATAACCTATGAATCTATGAAGTGGGTTGATGTTTTTTAGTGAGAGAAACTAGAGAGAGAAAGTGAGAGAATATGTGAAAGATTTTATTAATATGAATGTGTAAAATGGAACAACAACCAACCCCTTTCCTTAGTGGAAAGGGGTATTTATACTCCAAGCCTAACATTGGGCTTGGGCCGGTCCATGACAAGCCCATGGACCGGTTCTTACTTAAGTTAATAAGCAACTAATGACTAATTACTAACTACGAGCTATTACAACATAAATCATATTGTGGAGTGACCGATACTTCTAATATACGTTAAGACGCATTTCTAACAATCTCCCCCTAAGGGAGGTCACTCCACGTTACAAAGTTCTAAACCTAGCATACTATACTAAGTCTTCGTTCTTTAGCTCGTAGTCTTTTCTTCTTTTCTTTCTTTTGTTGTGAATATGTTGATTTGATCTTTTTGGCTTTGACTTGAGAGCATTGTTCTTTGGCCTTTCACGTGCGATCTTTGCCTTTCTTGTGAACTTTGCCTCCTCGTGACTTCATGTTCCACACACTTACGTCTTTTTGTTGAATTCTCGAAAGCTTCAGAGTTTGGTACAGCGGAAGACTTCATCTTGTACTTTCTTGAATTTTTTGCTGAACTTTGTTGCAAAAGACATAAGCATGTGGGAACGACTTCTACAGGTACACCGCAACACCACCGTCTTCACTGGTACACAGCAACGCCACCGTCTTCAACAGGTACACAGCAACGCCACCGTCTTCAACAGGTACATAGCAACGACACGAATAAAATGGCTTTGAACATTTTATTCTAATTCGGTAGCATTTTACCTCCGGTCGGTGAAGACCGTTGGACGATATTAGATATCGTACCCGTGACGGATAGTTTCAATTAAGTAACTTCCTGACAGGATTTCGCGGGTAAACCCGTTCTCTTTATTCGACCGTCCAAAGCTGACTGCGAACATAAAGAGTGAATCACTTGGATAAATTATCCTTGTGATTAAAAGCCGTCAATTCATGAAACCTGGAACAAGTGAATTTCAATTAAGTTTTTCACCATCGTTGCTTTCCAGTTGTCACGAGCTCAATTCATAACGAATCTTGCACGTTACCTACCAAGTGCTGTTTGATGTTGACACTAGAAGGATTTCCACTCGTCACTGTGGTCAATAAAGAGTCACTCTGAGTGTTCTGGCAAGATCATATGATAATGCGAAGAGGCCTGGAACGAGTTTAAGTTCAATTAAGAATTAAACCACTGTTACCTTCCAGTTTTTCACAAGATTGGTTCTAAAAGAACCGCACGTGTAACCTACCATGAGCTTGTTTGATGTTGGCTCAAGCAGGATTTCCATCTTCATTGTAATACTTACGTATTACTCGGATGTTCTGGCAATATTACAGGAATATTGCGTAGGACTCATGAAAATCTCTTACTTTTCACAGTGTGTGAGAAAGCAAGGAATAACTGGAAAGTGTCCTAATGAGACTTTTGATGATCTCTTGGCTCTAGACTCGATTGTGCGTTTTGATTTAGTGAGCGATGGCTGGAGAGGAGTGCCACCTTTTCAATACCAGTTTATTCGGAGTGAATAAACCAATAGATAACGTGTTGATCTCCGTGTGATTAAAACAAATACCTTTTGAGAGATATTTGAGTTAGCTGGGGAAAGGTTGTGCATTGCATCACTGGGTCCATGATGTCTTTCTTCAATACCGAGAATCATTAACAAAAATGACCTCAATAGCATATGTATTGACCCGGTTTCTGCCTAAAGTTGTAAGGAGGGCTTCTTTCTTTACACCCTTTATCTTTACATTTCTTTTTCATTCTTCAACCCCTTCAATGCTTACCAATACGTCATCACTAGCACCTTGTTGTGATTGTTCCAGTGCTAGCTTAAGTACTTGGTCGGCATTCAGCTACGTTCACATTCTTTCTCCATCTTTCCTAGGACTTCTAATTCTATCTAGGGAATTGTCCTTGGGAAGATTCCATCGGTTCTGATGAATCATTGGACTAAACCTATTCCTACCACCCTTTTGTCACCACATCCGTCGTGAATTAAGCGTGTTTTGGGAAGGAATTGCCACCATGAAAAATCATTGAAAATCACATAAGGTACTTGTGATATTGAAATCAAAAGTTTTGTACCTTAGGTGTTTTGTTCATCAAAAACGCTCCCCCTTAACACGTGCTTAACACATATTAAGTTGGATAATCTTTAAGTCTTTTTCATCTTTTAGCCAAGTATCACTTACGTCTCCTTAATCCCATTTTCTCCCCTTATCCAAAATGTTAACCATTAATATTTGGGATATTGAATGGATTAACCGGTCTTTGGGTAAAAAATGAAATCGATGTTTGGCCATAGAACAATTTATTGCTCCCCCTTAAGTTAATAAGGGATGGTTGTAGTTCTTTAGTATGATATATTTTGAAAGATTTAGAATCTCGTGAGAAATTCTTGAAAAATTATCATACCTTAACACTACAACAGGCCATTAAAGCACAGTATTCACAAATATACATATTCACAAATAATACCAATATAGAGTGACCTGAAATGTACGACCCTTTAGATGGATCGTTGCAGTGTCCTGTAGTGCACTCCATATGGTCTACCACCCACGAATCTTTCCAAGCTCCTCATCAATCTACGTTCACGGAGCTTCTGATCGATCTTCTTGATCACATACCTTGCCATCTGCCGGTAACCTGGATGCCAATCCTCCGTCATTTCTGGCAAAGTCCCACCCGAGTTCAGATGCTCCAACTTTCCTCTGACTTGTATAAGAGTTCCATCACTATACTTGTGGAGCTCCCCCACCCTCATAAACTTCATCAAACCTCGACTGTTCAAGTAGAAAATGCCGTAATTCGGGACAGAAATGCCGGTATAGGGACATCTTGCTACATGTTGAGGTAACACTTGATTCACAGGACGGGTTAAATTGAGCTTCCTCTGATAGCTTTCGACTCCCAACTGCAGATCTTCAACTCGTGTTTTGATGACAACGCTTCGTGTGAACATACGAAGTGCTGTATTCAAAGCAATGAGGTCTTCACGAGGAATATGTGTGAGTTGATCTCGAGTCATCAGAAGCAGCATATCTTCAATATCCTCAAGGCGAATGATGGAAAAATCTCCCTGCTGGATTTTGTATTCCCTGTCATCCTCCCTTTTCAAACGAATCTCCGTCACATGATAATAGCCGTTCTTGGCTTCTGTTTTCATCCCTAAAATGCTGGAGATGCGGATATCGGATCTAACGGAGCTTCCAGAATTGACTAAGCAGCAACCCTTGTACGCCCTTCTGACTCGTTCGTCCCAATGAGATGCACCTATGACAGCATACATATCATAATTACGATTTATCTTAGGGACCCAGAGTCGGTTTACCTTTTCCTCGATAAAGGGTATTGTTCCCCAGTTGGCAGCTTTCAGCAACGTCAGGGAGGTTGCGTACTTTGATGACCCCTTCAGTAGATACACCAGATCATTGGTGACAAAGAAGTCAAGAGCAATCTGATTATCTTGATCCATTGGAGGTGGAGCTCTTTCTGATTCATGAAGACCTGGCCGTTGAACGGTATTCAGAGCCTTCAGGATCTCCTTGGCATAATATTCGAACTCCATTTGGGTCAACCGGGTTTTGGCGCGAAGTCTTTTATCCTTCAGTACTTTCTTCACCAAAGATGGAGTAACCGAAGTCTTATACTCATGAGCAAGAAATGCACATAAGTCAATCGGACTTCGGATACGAAGATACAAGACCTCTTTGTCGGCGTCGGTGATCGGATCATACTGCGCCGCTGCCGTGATCCAAGCCTGTGGTGGAGCAGTCTCGTCGATCTCCAACGTGTCCTCCC
This sequence comes from Glebionis coronaria, assembly GCA_025667525.1. NCBI lineage: Eukaryota > Viridiplantae > Streptophyta > Magnoliopsida > Asterales > Asteraceae > Glebionis > Glebionis coronaria. The sequence continues at coordinate 490,491,425 of CM046877.1, forward strand.
AGTCCTTTGTGCTTGGTTCAGCAATAGTAGATTGTGGGTGTTGTTGCAGAGGAGTGGAGACGTGAACATCTGCTTGTTCAGATTCAGGCATTTCAGCGGTGTCATGGACGGGTGAGTGTTGTGCAGCTTCAGGTTCGGTTACCGATTCTGCAATCACAGGAGTAACAACACAAGAACTAACGGGGTTAGTGGTAACAGGTATTGATGCATGGATAAATGTACCAGGAATAGATGACCCTGTAGTGGCATTCACGTCATGGCGTCACTTCGATCGTCTGGATTCCGTGGATGTAGATTTCTCCTTTGGTGCTGCATCTTTCTTTGACTTGGTGCCAGACTTAACCACTTTCTTTGAGCTGGCGCCCTTATCCCCTTTCTCACGCTGTTCACCTTTATCCGCATTGCTCCCCTTAACACTCTCCTGGTGACCATCACCACCATCATTACCATCATTATCATCATCATCCTCATCCTCATCATCATCATCCTTATCCTCATCCTCATCATGATCATCATCTTCATCATCATTATCATCATCCTTATCATTATCGTCCTCATCATCCTCATCATTCTCATCCTCATCATCCTCCTCATTCTTATCTTCTTCTTCTTCTTCTTCCTCCTCTCCACCAGTACCCTCTTCTTCGTCGCTCTCTTCCCTTTCTTCTTCAGGGAGAATGTGGTAGGGTACCACACTTCCAAACGTCTTGAACAACCTATCATCCTCCATGATAGCGTCATTCAGGGATTTGAAGAGAGCCCGTTGATTTCTCGATTTATCAAACGATCCAAGTTCCTTCATTCGAGCTTTGAGGATCTTCTTAAGTTCAAAATCCGTCAAGTCATAAGCGATCTTGTAGGCGGCTTCTGAAGGATTGGATGATTTGATCATTAAGTTGTCAGCAGCAAGCGTCTTCAAGTCATCACGCAGTTTAGGCATTAAGGATTCAATGGAGTCTTTCACTCTCTGCTCAATAGAAGCTTCAATAGCTGCTTTTTGCTCTTTGAGGTCATCCTTAATAGCTTTAAGTCTCGTAATTCGTGCTTTATGCCTATCAGCTTCAGCCTTTTTAACCTGAGCAAGTTCTTCTGCATGAACTTTACGTGTGGCTTCCATGTCTGCAGTGAACTTGGCAATCAACTCTTCTTGAGCTTTCCTTGATGCTTCTTCACTTTGAGTTCTTCTATTTAACTCTTGGCGAAGTTCATCCATTTCTCTCTTTTGATTATCCACGTGTTTATCCAACATCTCGGCCATCACTATTGCTGCCATTGCAGATGTTGCAGAGCTGCTCTGGGTTGATGGAATAGGCTCGGTTGTAACTGCGGTACTATGGATGGGCTTTATTGGTGGTGGAGGAAGTGGTGTTGAAACCGGTCTGGTTGGTATGGGTTGTGTTGGTGGAGGTTGAGTTGTTAAAGGTTGAGTAGATGCCTTTTCAATACCAGCTGAAACAGGGATTGATGGCTCCTTCGAAGTGGAATAATGTTCAGGTGACCCAAACTCATCAACATCATCAGGTTCCATGTACTCATCCTCAACGTCTACTCTTACACCTGAACCACTACCGCCAGTATCTTTCCTGCTCCTTTGAATGGCTATCTTCATTATTTGTTTCTCAGTTTTCTCAAGAGCAGGATCAGCAATATTTTCTTCGTCACGCAGACGCATCTCATCAGCCTTACCCTTTCCTTTCTTACCCTCTGTCTTCTTCTTCTTGGTTTTGGGTTCAGGTAAATCTGTTTGCTTCCTTTTACCTTTGCTCTTAACCGTGGTGGAAGAGTCTTCACCTGCTAGAATACTTGCTCGTTGATTCTCAATTTCTGTTAGCAAGTTCTTGTAATCGTCAGATGCAATAATCTCATCGGTCAGAAGATGACTGGGAATGGGACCAGGAATAACCATATTTGAATGAGTCTCCTGCCTTAAGTCTACCAAATCATCATCATCTATCATGTGGTGACGACTACCTGCACGCTTGTTAATGGATGCATCGTTTTCCATAAAGTAATGTATGATCAACTTAATAAACCTAGGGTACTGGTAAGTTTTAACTTTACCCTTTGTGTTAGTGAAGAGTTGAAAAGTGAACTCCTCCCACAGCAGTGATGCATAATCAATACCCATACCTTTAAACATACCATAAAACATCTTGATGATTGGTGGACGAACAGCATCATACCCAGTTGTTTTGGGTGTCAAGCATCGGCTAAGAATCCCAAAAATAGCTTTCCATGGTTGGCCGACTTTGGCGGTAGTAAACTCAGACGGGGTTCGTATGTCAAGACATCCAATAGCGGTGAACATCTCCATGATCTGGTCCTTGGTTGGGTTGGGTGAGTATGATGGTAGACCTTTGAGTATCGGTCGAAATCCAAAGATCTTTCTGAAGTCTGACACAGTAAGCGTCTGCTGCTTGTTGTCCAAGGAAAAAGTGATCTTGTTCGACGTCCTCTCTTTGGTAGCCCAGAACTCGTAAAGATATTCATAGGGCACCGAAGCACTTCTCCTTAGCGCATGCTTGAAATGAGATTTATCAAGCATGGCTGTGCCTACCTTAAAGCCATTATGGGTAGAGTGAGATACCTCCTTCAAGCGGAAGTTGTTTGGAATAAACTTTAGAGTCTTGGCTTCAGCAATGGCGGCGGCTCTGTTGTCTTGTAGTTGTTGTACGGTAGGGTTAGTCATCGTCTCTGCTTAAGATAAAACACAAAGGTTGATACAAACAAGTATGAATATCATTATGACTTTAAACCTAAGCATTGTACATATAACATAATCCCTTAAGCTTTGAAACCATTCAAACATCTTCTATTCGGAATAATCACACAATTCGGAATAATAGGTCTATTCGGAACATTTGCCCTATTCGGAACATTTGCCCTATTCGGAACATTTGCCCTATTCGGAACATTTGCCCTATTCGGAACATTTGCCCTATTCGGAACATTTGCCCTATTCGGAACATTTGCCCTATTCGGAACATTTGCCCTATTCGGAACATTTGCCCTATTCGGAACTTTTGCCCTATGCGGAACTTTTGCCCTATGCGGAACTTTTGCCCTATTCGGAACATTTGCCCTATTCGGAACATTTGCCCTATTCGGAACTTTTGCCCTATGCGGAACTTTTGCCCTATTCGGAACATTTGCCCTATTCGGAACATTTGCCCTATTCGGAACTTTTGACCTATTCGGAACTTTTGACCTATTCGGAACATTTGCCTTATTCGGAACATTTGCCCTATTCGGAACATTTGCCCTATTCGGAACATTTGCCCTATTCGGAAAATTTTCCCTATTCGGAACATTTGCTCTATTCGGAAAATTTTCCCTATTCGGAACATTTGCCTTATTCGGAATGAAATCCTATTCGGAACTTTTGCCTATTCGGAAAGTATTTTCTATTCTGAATAAGTGCTCTTATGCGGAAAGTGACAAACAGTTACGATTTTCTAATTAGGCATGAACTCGTTTGATTCAAGTGTTCTAAAGGCCAAATTAGTGCAATTAGACCTATTCCGAATCATCCCCAGGCAAAAACCCCAATTAATTAAACCCTAATTAAACAGTAATTTCATTCAAGTGATTTGCAATTAAAAAGAGTTAATTGAATTGTTTTTCATGAAAGATTAAGCCGATTTAATACCTTTTTAGAAGATCTTGATCTGAGAAAGTGAATGATTTTGAGATGATTGATTGATTTACGTGTGTTTGTTTTGTGTGGAAGGTTATCAATGGCGGCAAAGGGAATGTAAACAGTGAAGGATTAGAAAAAACGGGGGGGGGGAAGGTTTTGACTAGGTCAAATTTTCCACAAGTTAGACCTATTGTCAACTTTGCCCCCTCAAATTTTCTTTTTGCTTCATTCAACATTCTTTTGTGTACCAAGTTTTAACACTTGTCACTTTGACCCTATCTTATGTTAACTATCCGAGCCTTAGTGATTAACTTAACTTAACACAAGCACAAAACTATCCACGACAAACTTATAAGCAACAACAATACAAATGCCAAAGCAATCCAACCATTAACTATTAAGCGTTGTGAGTTTCCTTGAAAACTTTTGAAGATCTTTTTGATGTGAAAGATGATGAAACATTTTCTCCCCCTTAAACGATGACCCGTTTTCTATTTAAAGAGCTGTAGTCATTGTTTAACGAGGCACATGATGATGAAAAACATTTCCCAATTGATATCTTGAAAAAGTTTGATTCGTGGTGTCAATAAGATTTCTCTTATTTTAACAAATTAATGCACTGAGACGTACACATATTCGTGTTAGACCAAGTTGTAAAGTAAACTTGATCCCTTTGCATGATTTGGCTTGTAAATCACGCCCGAGAAAATTAATTCCCGTTCTGAGCCAACGTTTTCCAAGGAAATACGTTACTTTAATATGAAAACCGGGTTGCAGTCTGAAATAACTACAAGCCATTATGGGCATGTTTTAAAACATTACAACTTTTATACGGACTCTATTTATGGCACCGTGTCAATATTAATTGACATTTCTAAGGCCGTAAATATTACCGTACTAAAAGACATGCCCGTTTTAAACGAAAATATTTTTGGTTTTTCTTGATTTTATAATTTTTATGGTTTTTCTAGGTTTTATATTTTTTATGGTTTTTGTTGGTTTTATATTTTTGTATTTTCTTTTTGTGGTTTATATATTTACGATAATATACATGATCACAACCAAAGGATACTCTGAATAGTTTACCACGACTATTCAGCTGATTCTTCTGCCAACTCTTTGAGAGTCGCTGGAGTGAATGATTTCATGCCAAGCTTGTCGATCAAAAACTCGATTCGTCCTCGATCTAAGGCTTTGGTGAACATATCCGCCAGCTGGTACTCAGTAGTGACAAAATACAGCTCGATCACTCCGTTCTCCACCTGCTCCTTAATGAAATGGTAGCGAATGTCTATGTGCTTGGCCCGGGAGTGTTGAACATAGTTGCAGCAAAGGGCAATGGCGCTCTTGTTGTCACAATACATCGGGATTTTGTTAAATCCAAGACCGTAGTCAGTTAATTGTGATCTCATCCAAAGGACTTGAGCACAACAACCGGATATGGCGATGTATTCAGCCTCCGTGCTAGAAATTGCAGCGCTTTTCTGCCTTTTTGAAGACCAACTGATCAATCTATCTCCTAGGAGTTGCACAGATCCAGAAGTGCTACGCCTCGTGTCTTGACATCCAGCATGATCGGCATCTGCGTATGATATTAAAGCAATCGAGGAATCTTTCGGATACCATAGACCACGATGAAGTGTTCCTTTTAGATACCGAAAGATCCTTTTCACAACATGTAGGTGCTTTTCGGTAGGCCGAGCCTGATACCGGGCACACATGCATACAACAAATTGCAAATCAGGCCTGCTAGCAGTCAGATATAGAAGGGTGCCGATCATCCCACGGTAAAGTTTTGGATCGACAATAGTCCCATTCCTATCTTCATCTAACTTGGATTTCTCCACCATTGGAGTGTCTACAGGATCACAGTTCTCAAAGTTATATTTCTTAAGTGATTCTAGAGCATATTGGATTAATTTATAAAGATGCCTCTGGGATTCTGAGAAATCTGTAATCCTAAGAAAAATGAGATTTTTCCCATCATCGACATCTGAAAGCGTGTGGACATTATCTTCTCAAATTGTTTAGACAATTCTATGTTAGTGGCAGCAAATATTATATCATCAACATAAATTTGTACCAGAAGCATGTCGTTGCCGTCCTTGAGAGTGAATAGAGTGGGGTCCACTTTGCCTTTGGAGAAGCCTTCCGACATGAGATATGTTGACAGAAGATCATACCACGCGCGTGGAGCTTGTTTCAACCCATAAAGAGCCTTCTTAAGCTTGTACACATGATTAGGAGACTCCGTACTGACGAACCCATCCGGTTGACTAACATAAACTTCTTCCCTTAGTTCACCGTTCAAAAATGCCGTTTTCACATCCATTTGATAGACGATCATGTTCATATGAGCAGCAAACGCAAGGAATAGTCTAATTGCCTCCAATCTAGCCACAGGAGCAAAAGATTCCTCAAAGTCTATACCCAAGGCTTGTTTATATCCTCTAGCGACCAATCTAGCTTTATTCTTCAATACCGCACCCATCTCATCAAGTTTAACCTTATAAACCCATAACAAAGTAAGGATGTTAACCTTGTCAGGGCGAGGAACCAATTCCCATACTTCTAGTCGTTTGAATTCATTGAGTTCCTCCTGCATAGCTTCAATCCAAGATGATTGGGTCATAGCCTGCTGCCAATTTTTGGGTTCAACTTCAGAGAGAAATGCATCAAAGTAACAATAAAGTGCACTCTCTTGTAATTGATGGCGTGTAGAGACTGGTCTATCTAGATCTCCAATAACATTCCTAATTGGGTGATCTTTTGTCCATTTAGTGCTATGGTTTTCAATCCTAGGTGGTCTGGAGTGAACAATAGAAGGAGCTTCTTCTGAGGTGGACGCGGCTGAAGGGTCTTCAGGGATCGCAACACCAAAGAAAGGAAGCTCTTGCAAGTGAGCATATTCCAAGTCGTGATCAGTAGAATCCTCTTCTACATCATTAGGCACAAGTAGGGGTGATGATTCAGGTGTAGTTTGAGAATCACTTGGTGAAGGTGCATCCGGTTCAATGTGAATTGTAGATGCATTAGATAAAGGTTCATTAACTTGAGCAACCACTTCAGGTATTGGAGCAATTACTACAGGTGCTGGAAGTTCATCAGTCGGGGGATCGAAGAATTCATCAAACAACGGTTGAAACAGTTTATCCCACTCGGGCCTTGATGGTGGTAAAAATGATGTAGAAGTAGGATTATTGGGAACTAATCCGGAGCTAATAGCACCGGTTCCCATCTCATGAAGCGCGGGTTCAGAGCTGTGTTGCTCAGAAGCCATCGCTGTCAGCTCATCGAAATCTGCGTCCATAGTTTCTACAATCTTGCCAAGACGACGGTTATAGATTCGGTATGCTCTTTTGGACGGTGAGTAACCAATGAAAATACCTATATCGGCTTTTGGTTGAAGCTTACCCAAGTTCTCACTATTGATGTTTGGATAACACAAAGCACCAAACACATGAAAAAATGAAACATCAGGTTTGCGGTCATGTAGAAGCTCATAAGGTGTTTTTCCATGGCGTTTCCGAACGATAGAACGGTTTTGGGTGAAACATGCAGTAGAAATAGCCTCTGCCCACAAGAACAATGGAGCGTTCGCATAAATAAGCATGGTCCTAGCAGCTTCCATAAGTGTACGATTCCGTCTTTCAACGACACCGTTTTGTTGTGGAGTGCGTGCAGCGGATGTTTCATGTGATATACCAACTCCTTCATAATAATCACGAAGAGTCTGGTTGACGAACTCTGTACCATTGTCTGTACGAATACGGCGGACAGTGGTATTCAAACGTACCTGAATGAACTTCAGAAAAGTGATGATAGCCTTCGGTGCTTCATCCTTTGTACGTAGAAATCTAACCCATGTAAACCTTGAGAAATCATCCACAATTACCAGAATGAATTTCTTACCGCTCACACTTTCAGTTCTCATCGGTCCACAAAGATCCATATGCAAAAGATGAAGTTTTTCTTGATTAGTGTCTTCAGCTTTGGGTTTGTAAGATTTCTTGGTGCTTTTCCCCCTTGAACACGCGGAACATAAATGGTCCTTGTGAAATTTAAGCTTGGGAAGACCACGAACTAACTCGTTTTTAGCCAGATTATTAATAGCATCAAAATTAAGATGAGATAATCTGCGATGCCATAACCATGACTTGGTCTTAGAAGCTTTAGAGAGAAGACATACTGGAGAAGCGGCCATCATGTCTTGTAAGGACAAAGTGTAAAGATTTGCACCACGAGATCCCTTCAACAAATCTTTTCCTTCCAAGTTGCGGATGAAACAAGTGTGTTGTCGAAAAGCAACCTCAAGGTTGGAATCACAAAACTGTCCTACTGAGAATAAGTTATGACCAAGACCTTCTACATAGTATACCCTAGAAATCGTCACGTTTCCAATCTGATATTCACCATATCCCATAATCTTTGCTATATGATCATTCCCGAATTTAACCGTCCCGAGAAACTTGCTGACGAAATTTTGGAGCATCGAGCGATTTCCGGTCATATGTTTTGAACAACCGGAGTCCAAATACCACAGGATGATTTGGACCACCTGAAAATATCACCACACAAAGACAATGTAGAGGTATCGGAATCTGAGTGTTCCTTGTTATTAGCAGGTACAGATTTAATACTCTTAGGTTTGCTAACTCTAGGTTTCTTAGATTTCCGAGCCTTCTTCTTCTTAATTGGTGGTGTAGATTCTAGTTGGCTCAAATCCTGAGGTATTTCTACACTGATAGGCACTATAGTGGGGGCTGGCCTAATTAAAGGGCGCTGTTTCCATACTTGAGTGCGAGTGTTCCTAACTAAAGGACGCTCAGACCTAACCTCAATGGATGCATTCCTAGTTAAAGGGCACATTTTACCATCTAGTGTAAAGGTCCTACCAGTGGGACGCCATTGCCAGCCAACTTGGGCACGAGTTCTACCCGTTGGCTTCCATTCAAGACCATTCTTAATAGCATTCATTTCATTAACGTGATCAATCAGACACAAATCATGACGCTGGGAAAACATACATTCATTACAATTCCAACAATTTAAATCAGAATTCACGAATGGTTTAGGCTGCTGCACAGGCGCAGAGCTTTTAGTCTTAACATGATTCGTTTTATTTAAAACTGAACTAGCATTCCTATTGTGGACTTCTACTTTCTTCTTTGTGGCACTACTAGTGGAGGGCTTGATCTTAGCTTTCTTGAGTGGCGATCCTTTAGCCTTAGTAGTCGCTTTTAATCCTGTAGAAGGCAAAGTGGGAACATTAGCAACAGATTTTAAAGGTGTCTTACTTGATTGTGCCAATGACGGTTTCGCTCCTGGAGTCTTATTAAATGGAGTGACAGCAATGGGCCTATTATTAAGTAGTGCAGAACCTGGTGTACCTATGTATTGCAAATAAGCCAAGCAATATTGAACTCGCTTAACATATTCATGAGCCGAATAGTAGTCGCTATTTGAGGGATCTAAGGCATAAAGATCGTCTAAAGATCGACATGCTTAATGGCATTCCTCATATAATCATCATAGGTAACCTGGTTTCTCTTATGAAGCGGATTCTTATAAAGCACTACTGACTTGGTTGTTGGAGCACTAGTGGACGGTGCAGAGTCGGTAGCTAAGTTATCAACAACTTCTTGTCGGGTGAAAAGAAGTGTCTCCTTTAACTCAGCCAAAACCATATTTTTGTCTATGAGCAGGATGTTCAAGTCAGAGATTTCTTCGCACTTTTGGTTCAGTTGTTCAACATAATATTGTTGCTGTGCCGCATTAAAAGCGAAGCGTTCTTCTAGTGAACCATAAAGAGCGGATAGTCCCTGCCTTGTCCGATGCATCTCCCCTAGAACAGTTGATAGTCTGATTTCTAAGACCTGGTTTTTAGACTCTGCAGCCTCTAGTTCCATTCGTAATGTTTCCTTAGATGATACCTCTCTCTTCAATCTCATGATTTCTTCCTCTAATGTCTTAACAATTGCAATCATCTTGTCACTATTCTCAACACCGTTTTCACAAACATTTGATATCAAAAGATTTTCATTTTGATTTTGTTGTTTTAATTCTAAAGATATACAATGTTGTTCTAGTTGATTAAAGCGTTGTGAAAGTAAATTGTAAGAATCTTGTAGCTTTAAAAACTCAGCGTTAGATTCGTGACAAGAATGATTTTCTACCTCATTTACAGTATCAGCAACATTTATAGAAAGATTACAAACATCATCACAAATATCCTCACAAATATTCACAGCATCACAATTAATCGCAGCAGATGTAAGCTCATTCGAATAATTAACATTTACAGTAGTAAGCACATCACATGAGATTACTTCGGACAAGAATCGGTCATATTCGGTTAAAATCTTTTCTTTTTCAATTAGTTGCAGTTCGTAAGCGGTGTCCATTTCATAAAACACTTTTTGAACTTCACCAATTTCAAACTGAAGATTTTCCTTAAGAGATGCAAAACTTCTTTTTAGACTTTCGACAAACGGATTGATCTCAGTTTTAAACACCTCGTTCATGTGTTCGAAAGCCCATTCTCCGGCGTTTAATCCATTTGAAGTCGTACATTCCAAAATGACCTTGTCAAAGTTAGTAAAGTATCGGTTAATCTCTTTCAAGTTTAACCATACAGTGCTAAAAGGTGGAAGATTCTTTGGAATTTCCTTAGGACCTTCCATGTTGACAAGTGTAGGAAATGTACTAGGGCTTTCTTCCTCTATCATGTAGGTTGGTGCTGTGATGAGATCTTTATCCATATGGAAGCGAACTCTAAAATCAGTTTTTGCAAGCTCCTTATTCATTTTAAAATAATCACAATCGGGATATTTTACAGAATTGTATGACCGATCCTCATCAACTAGATCCTTACTTGTTCGATCATCGGGAAAAACAATCGGGTCTAAAGCCAATCCTAATTGAGTTGCATTATAAAGTCTAGGACTATGTCTTAAAGCTTGTTTTGCATACTGTGGATTAGGGGGAAGGCCTTTTAGACGTGATAAGTTAAATTCTCTAAATGAAGCATCAAATAAGTGAACTAGTTGCGAAGCAGCGTATTGTCTTAAAAGCAAGTAATCTAGACTTCTAATCTTATTAGTGGCATTAATCTCCATTTCATTCTTCTTAGATTCGAGTAATTCAAAATCAGTTTGAAGTTTTTGAAAATTAGTGACCACTAACTCCTTTTCTTTAAGTTCATTAGACAGATTTGCTCTTAAGTTTTCGATCTCTTGCAAGTGACCCATTTGTTTGTTTCTAAAATGATCATATTCGAGATTTGTGAGAACACTAGACGAAGGCACTAGTTCCAAAGTTTGTACTTTCTTATTCTTAGCTAAGGTTTCTAAGAGTGCAGCATTCATTTGGCTAAGTAATGTAGCAGGAACCATGACCAAATCTTGTTGAGCAGGAGTAGGCGTGTGCGAACTGGGTCCCGGTTGTGATTCACTCAAAGTCTGGGGACTCACATTGATATTGCTATCATTGTTTGTCTCCTCATTTGAAGGACTCACCACCGAAGATTCATTCGAGTCAGCACTCTCTTGCACAACTTGAGGTGGTTGAATACTAGCATCAGTGGTATTATCGGTGGTATTAATAAGTACCTCAGATCTCTTATCTGGTCCTAAGCTGGAGATAGTTGCCATGAGAGCAGCCTTTGCAGTTTGAAAGTCATCACAGTCGGAGTCATACGCATCAAGATCATCGGCTTGGTAAGCTGCATTCTGCGTAGTGACAACGTCTTGTTCAGCAATCCCTGGGTCAGCAAGAAATGCAAGCTCCTCTTCATCAAGTTCCCTTCCTTGCGCCTGAGCATTTACCAGATAAATCTTTTCTGCAAACCACTGTCCATCCCTTCTCCTCTTGGGTTTCTTACAATCCCTGGACATATGACCCTCTTCCTTGCAGTTGTAGCATGTAATCATTCTCAACTTGCCTGTATTAGCCCGTGGAGGGTTGTTGACCATTGGAGCAGGAGCAGGATTGACGGTGCGAACATTGGTTGATGTGGAAGTTCTCCCCTGATATGGTTGAATTGGCTGAACCATTACCCTGCCATTCTCAATTGTAGCTTGTTGGCGAGAATTGGATGAATTCCTCAACTGATTGTTGGTAGGAGCTGATCCTCTGTATCCTCGTTTGCTTAAAGTTCTTGTGAGATAAGCAGACATAGTAGTTAGCACTTCAACTGGGTCAGCTCCTTGTTGGAATACAGGAACGGGGACTTCCTCATCATCACAATATAGTGCTTGATCTGGATGAGCTGCATAATCAGTAGAAGGAATACTCATTTGATCAGGGTAGCTTGATGGATATGCTGCATAAGGTGCAACATTTGCTGGATGAAGTTGTGAAGCATACTGTGGTGAAGGTGCATTGAACCGATATTGTTGCTGATGTGAGGTGGGTGGTTGTGGTAGAATCGAGTATTGGGGAAAGGCTGGTGTCATGTAAGGTGATTGATGATAGGCTTGATGTCCCAAGATATAAGGTGTGTTGTTGTGAGACAAGCTTGGTTGATTCGCCATCAAAGCTAAGGAATCTGGGTACATACCGCGAGGTGAACGGTGCATAATCACATGCTTCTCATGCTGCTGAAGGAAGGCATATATTTGATCCAAATTGCAGTTATGCAGATCCCTGGTTAACTTGACATCGGTAATGTACTCACCCCATTCAGCTTGAGGTAGAGTATTCAAGAATTTGGTGTTAACCTGAAATGGTGCAATCACAAGATTGTATACATTCAGATCATTCATGAGTGTGGTGAATCTGAAGTAATAATCGTGGAGCGTTTCCCCTGGGTTGTACGTGAATCTATCAAACAGGTCATACAACTGACATTCCCTTTCCTGTTTGGTGAGAGACGTTCCTTGTAGCAACACCTTAAGACGTTCCCATAGATCCTTTGCCACCGTATACTGACTCACCATCCTATAGATGTCATGGGGAAGAGCTTGGAGAATTGTTTGAAGAGCTTTTTCATCTGCATCTGCAACAAGTTGTTGAGCTGGAGTGAGTTCTTCAAATTCTCGTGGTCTAGTCACGTTGTCAACCGTAATGGTACCATAGTCGAGTGGACCATTCAAAATCGATTTAACCATAAGCTTTCCGTATGTCGGTTTCCCCTTTAGATATTGCATCATTCGACCTTGCCATGCCTCAAACACCTCTTTAATAAGCATCGGTGGACGACTATCAGTCCCCGTTATGATCGAGATATCCGTAAGAGATGTCATCTGAGGCATTAATGAACTTGGATTCATTGCGATCACTTAACAGACTCAAAGATTATCGGTTGATCGAGCAGTGAAGAAAGGTTGAGAATTTGTGTTGTGTTGGTTGAACTCAAGATTAAATCCACTAAAGATCGTCGAAAAAACTCAAATACCCCTTGAACTTGCTTATACGGAATAACCCAAACTCAGAATAAACCCTTATTCGGAATAATGCCTATTCGGAATAATCCTATGCTGAAAATACCCTATTCGGAATAAACTCTATGCAGAATAACCCTTATGCGGAAAAACCCCTATGCGGAATGTTTTCTTCAATTCGGAATATCTTGGCAATTTGGGTTATTCGGAAAAACACCTCCTATTCGGAATAATGGGCAATTCGGAATATTTCTCCTATTCGGAAAAATTTTGGCTATTCGGAAAATTGGTGTCTATTCGGAAAGAATTTTGGCTATTCGGAAAATTGGTGTCTATTCGGAAAGAATTTTGGCTATTCGGAAAAAAAACGGCTATTCGGAAAAAAAATCTTCTATTCGGAAAAATTCTTCTATTCGGAAACTTCTGCTATTCGGAATATTCTCCTATTCGGAATCCCTATTCGGAATAAACCCTCTATACTGAAAATACTTCTATTCGGAATCCCTATTCGGAAAATTCTGGAAAAAATGTTTCCGAGACTTAAAAAGAAGCTTTTAACCCCGATTTTTGATCCAAAACCACAAAAAGTTTTATGATGTTTACCAAAATAAGCTAAATCCAATCCTTATCAATCAATCCCAATAACAAAAACACCAAAAAACAACAAGATTCAAGATTGATTTTTTCTAAAGATCACTAATTGATTCAAAAACTAAAAAAGCAACACAATCCTTACCTTAAATCACCCCATAGCTCTGATACCAAATGTAGAATATTGATAACCTATGAATCTATGAAGTGGGTTGATGTTTTCTAGTGAGAGAAACTAGAGAGAGAAAGTGAGAGAATATGTGAAAGATTTTATTAATATGAATGTGTAAAATGGAACAACAACCAACCCCTTTCCTTAGTGGAAAGGGGTATTTATACTCCAAGCCTAACATTGGGCTTGGGCCGGTCCATGACAAGCCCATAGACCGGTTCTTACTTAAGTTAATAAGCAACTAATGACTAATTACTAACTACGAGCTATTACAACATAAATCATATTGTGGAGTGACCGATACTTCTAATATACGTTAAAACGTATTTCTAACAAATACTTATAAATAAGTTATATACATCGATAAGTAAATGTGACATTTTATAAAATTGCAAATTGATAAGTTTTATAATTTATAAAACTATATACATAAGTTTTACGTCTTTTCGGCCAAAACCGAAAGATTAACGTTTTCGTCAATTAAAACTTAGACGGTCGGACCCGTCTAATGTAAACTTTTTATAACTTATCTACTGATGTATAAGTACATTTTACAAGTAAAAACCGATAAAACCCGAGCTTTATAACATATGGACATTAACGGGCCAAAGTAGCCTTATTGGACTATTAACCCAACTAGTTTGGATAAACACTAATGGACTTACTCAATGGGCTTAACCCACTTGGGCCCAACATATGAGTATAGGCCTGATATTAAAAGTATAATTGGACTAATATAATGTGTTAGGCTTATCATGGGCTTATTGGGCCTCAACATGTAAACAAGTTAAACTAGTGTAACTAGTCTAAAAATTTACCAACACATAACACTATAATGAGTGAATAAAGATATATAATCCCACTTGATCATCATCATACTTATAATATAATCATATATATACATAGCCATTATTTTTATAAAGTCATTGGACAAAAGTCTAAGACCGAGTATTATTTATATAGGTTTCCGTGATCGAAGCACGCCCGTCACCGATAACCCGCCTTTCATAATCAACGTGAGTTCATAGCCTCGCACTCTTTTAAATGTTTTATAAAATGTTTTGTAAACCCGCGAGGGAGATAACATGCTAGTTTTTGATAAAAATAGAACACAAGTAGTCCTGATGGTATGCTTATTGATATGGACCCGAATGATGCTATGACCCAATGAATGAGATGAAAAGGATTATTATAGTTAGGTTATGTCACTTAAAGTCCCATTTGCATGAATTGTGAACTACCGGGATTTGGTAGACGCTTATGCATATGATAGTACTATTTGGGGAAGATCACCCCAGTTCGCGCCATGATGGTTGATCCCCGTCGCACCGCCTTGAGTGGTAAGCGAATTTATGTATGAGAAGATTTACATAGCGTGATTTTTGTGACGACACGCTAACTTAGATGGTCAAATTGTTTGTCGGGTTCGCGGCCCGTTGTTGTTATAGTAAGGTAACAATGTCATGCGGCTAATAATAATCCAATGTAATCAAATACAATTCACTATGATTCGATTATCCAAAATAATAATGTTACCTTTAATGGTATTATTGAGACTACAGTCTCATGGACGGTTTAAGATGTATGACTTGAATTATATATATTGCCTGACTAGCAATACGAGGACTCACTTCTGATATTATACTTGTGTTCTGCTTTCTATAACTGTTTTATGTAACGGTTTTATTAAACTCTATAAATTCACTCGGCATTCGCTGACAAATTTTTTGTATGTTTTATCTCAGGTGCTTGAAGGTAACTTGGATGGAGATCGACTCGGATGGTCCACATAATAAAAATTATTCATTTGATCTATGTTTTGTAAACTTTATGGCTGTGTAATTTGGGGACCTGCTGTAAACTTAAAACTTTTATTCGAATGAATGTATGTTAAACCATGTGCAACCATTTTTATGCGTTGTCTATGATTGGAGTTATTATGCTATCCCGTAACACTCTATTGACTCTTCCGCTGACCCGATACAAAATTTGAGAGTGTTACAGTTTGGTACCAGAGCTCTCGTTATAGAGAACGAAAGATTTTTTAAAAACAAGGTTTTGAACAAAACATTTCAAAATCTTTTAACTATAAACATTTTCTTAAAATGTTTGAAAAATCTTTTGACTATAACGGTGCCAAAGATCTCCGATGTTACCAACAAGCCTTATTGAGAAGATATATATTTTGATATATATAATTTAATTTATATATATGTATATATCGTGAATTCCGTATGTAACTGTTTAATAATTATTTTATGCTAGATATATTATATAATGCAGATTGTCATGGCTGACCCTAATATTCCTGTAGAGAACCATGCTATTCTAGAACCTCATATAGATGACAACCCTTACTTAGACTTAGTGGATTATAATGTAGAGGAGGATATGGATGATGAAGAGGAGGAACCATTTGAGGATCCTGAGCCCGAGATAGGACTAGGAGATCAGATTGCCCCTCAGGTTGATGTTGTAGAGAATGATAATGATAATGTTGGTATTGAGAATGATGATGAGATTGGGATAGATAATGTAGGTAATGAGGATGACGACGAGGATGTCGAGGAGGAGATAGCTATAGATGATGAGGTTGATGATGATGATGAGGCTGAGCTTATTTTCCCTTATGATGTAGCGGAGGGTGAGCCCTTACCCCCTCCATTTGATTGATCCGATTCTGAGTTTGAGTTACTTATAGATGAATTGTCTGAATCGTCTGAATCTGATTCTGAATCAGAGGATGATGCACCTGATGGTACTGATGGGATTGATGCTCGTAGGCATGTGATTGGAGAGTCGTCTAGGGTTCGAGAGGCTACTCATATTGATGGACTTGCACCTTGGGCCCTGAGACGTGATTTAGATGCTTCCCGTGTTCAAGGTAGTATGACAGAGGTTAGTTTAGGTGTTGTTCAGACTCAGGTTGCTTATTTGGAGTCGAAGACTAAGGTTGGTGAGAAAGAGCGGGAGTTGCTTAATTTAGATTTGACTGATGTAGAGTGTGGTTTGAATGAGGCGTTTAGGAGGTTATCTGTGTTGGAAAGTGGTGAGTATGCTGAAATGAAGAGAAAGGTGAATACTATGGAGATTCAGTTGAGTATAGCTCGTGCGATGCGTGAGAAGGCTGAGAAAGAGTTAAATATATCGGTTGGTTGGAACAGTAGGTTTTATACTTAGATGGTTGAGAAATGAGTGATTCGTAAGCGCCCAGCTGAAGATGTGTCTTGTGATCGTCCGAAGAAGATACCGAAGACGATGGATGATGGACCATCCAGCAGTTCTCAGTAGACCAGTCTATCTTTAGTAGTTATCTTTTGTATCTTTTGTAACTTTGACTGAACCGACTTATTAGTTAGTAGATCTGGCACGAATTTTGGGCATGTATAGTGCTAGAAATTTTGATGTGGAATGTAAATTAAGACAATGTGGTTGTTTCTAATCCAATGAAATAAGTATCTTTGTCCTGAATTCCATATCGTGCCTTATTTGTATCTTGATTATGAATTCAATCCATCTTATATGAATCCCTTGTTGGGTGAATGCTTAATATACTTTGAAATTGTGAAATTATATTATTTGAATCCTTGTAGGCTCATATTAGTTTATCATATGATAATAAACTTATATAAGCCTACACGTCTATATATAAGACAAAAAATTAGGGCGTATGAAATATAAGGTGAAAAACAAATAAGTTGATAAGCCACTTATATGCTTAAACAAACACTATGAGCTGTTTGTTTAAGCTTAGATGACTGAATTATGAGCTTATTTAATTTCAGATAAGCCTCAGTTTTGCTTATTTATGCTTCGTAACTCGCTCTTTGTGGCTTGTTTTGAAGCTTTTCAGCTTAAATAAGTTTGTTATGTCATGATAAACTAATATAAGGCGAAAACATATAAGCTTGTAAGCCAATAAATAAGCTTAAACAAACACCCTCACTAGCAACAATGTGTGTTATGTGTTTCTTCCAATTAGGGGTGTAAACGACTCGAATACTAAAACTCGAGCTCGATCGAGCTTAATATTTTGAGCTTGACTTGTCATATAATACTCGAGCTCGAAACTTGACTCGGACTCGATTATTTCCATATTTCATGCTCGAACTCGATAAATACTCGGTATATGAAGCTCGACTCGACTCGATTTATGTATATAGAAGGATAAAAGTATAATTTAATTGAGGCTCGATAAGGCTCGCGAGCTTCACGAGCCGAGTACTATGAAACTCAAACTCGGCTCGAAAATATACTCGAGTAGCTCGAGCTCGACTCGTTTAGATCGAGTCGATTTCGAGTAGCTTACGAGTCAATATCGAGCTATCTCGTCTCGTTTACACCCTACTTCCAATGCCTATGTGACGGACCCACATCCTTTGTATTTAACTGTTTAATTGGTGTAACAAATATATTTATTGGCTTATTAGCATATAAGCCGAAAACATATATGCTAATAAGCCAATAAATATATATGTTTTTGTTTCTTAAGGGGGTGTTTGGTTTCGCTTATATAATGTAAGCCCATTTCGGCTTATATAACATAAGCTTTAATTTTGTGGCTTATTTAGAGACTTATGGGCTTATATAAGTTCATTATATCATAATAAACTTATATAAGCCCCTAAGTCTCAAAATAAGCCACCAAATTAATGCTTATGTTAAATAAGCCGAAAATAAGCCAGATTTGGGCTTATATTTTATAAACAATTTTTAAGCTTATTCGGAGACTTATGGGCTTATATGAGTTTATTATATCATAATGAACTCATATAAGCCCATAAGTCTCCAAATAAGCCACATAATTGGATATAAGCCGAAATGAGTTACGTTTTTACGAGTATTAAAATTGGAAAGTTAAGTAAAGAATACTGACGTAATAAACTTATTCGATTTGGGCGGAGACTCGACTTTCAAATAAGTATACGCCCAAAGCCCACCATCATTGTTATTCGACTTAACATCAGAGTCAACACATCCTATAAGGCTAACAGAATTCTCAATCCCCTTATGGCGCCTGATTGTGTTAGGGCGTTGAGTTTTGAGAGTGTTTTGGTAAACGAGGCTTTCGGTGGTGGTTTGTGGTGTTGGTGGTGGTGGTGGATCATCGTGACGGTCGCCGTATATTTGGACGTCGGAGATTGAAGATGATGATGAGGAGTAATATGTGTATGATAGTAAGGGGCGGCGGAGGAGGAGGAGGTGTCAGAGACGAGTGACCATCGCCGCCATCGACGGCGGTGGGGTTTTGGGTTTTCGTTTGTTGTTGTTATGGGCTAAAGATGAATGTTACGTTTTTCAGATGGGCCCAAAATGTAGTAGTAAAACGTATAATTTTCTTAAGAGAATTACAAAATACATTTAATAATTAAATGTGGATTACATCTCTCGTCAGTACTTCAGACATAATACATTCAACCGTTACATATTCCGTGCATGATACATCCCTTGTACGGATGATGCAAATATTTTTTTCGTTAAATACTAACGAGGGTTTATAAAAAGGGTATTCTTGGGTTTTTGCTTATAAATATGGATGTATTTTGCACTTAAAATATATTTTTTTTTAAAAAATATATATATTTTTTTCAAACTTTCTTATTATTTTTCAAAAAATGTATTATTTAATTTTTTTTTATTTTTTTTAAAATAATATTTTTTGGCTATAAGAAATTTAATTTTTCGAAACAATTTGTTTTGAGAAAAAATAAAATTATATTTTTTTCGAAAAAAGTTTACAAGGGAAAAAAATTATTTAAAATGAGTAATTTTAATATTTTTCAAAAAAGTATTTAATAATTTTTGTAACCGTATTTTTTACATTTTCCAAAAATTATAAAATATTTCAAAAGATTAAAATTTCTTTTTTGAAAAAAATTTAAAATCTTTTATACATTAAAAACTATGAAATAATATTTTTTTAGTTATTTTTAACCTTTAAAAAAATAATAACTAAATAAAAATAATAATTAAATTTTTAGAAAATTTAAAACTTTTTCGAATAGTGTCATTTTAATTTTTTCAAAAAAAATTGGTTTCGAAAAAATTAAACTTCCTTTTCTCGAAAAAAATTAAACTTTTTTTTTGAAAATTAAAATTACTTTTTTTCAAAAAGAAGTTTATGTTTTTGAGTTTAGTGAAAAAAAATATAGAAAAAAAAATTATTTTTTTGAAAAAAAAGTAAATTTTTTTTTTAAATAATAATTTTTTTTTTGAAAAATTATAAAAAATTTTTGAAAAAATTATATTTTAGGTACAAAATACATCCCTCTATAAGCAAAAAGTCAAGAATACCCTTTTTATAAAACCTCGTTAGTACTTAACAGAATAAATATTTGCATCATCCGTCCAAGGGATGTATCGTGCACGAAATATGTAATGGTTGGATGTATTATGTCCGAAGTACTAACGAAGGATGTAATCCACACTTTTTGTAAATCATAAAGATGTATTTGTACTTCTCTTTTCTTAAATTATGTATTTATTTCTTTATTTTTTGTTTGCAGATGAAAGTTATGTATTTTCATCTTGTGTCAGACACTTTGTTCTTTTTAGTTCTAATTTACTACTCCTCTTCGTCTCAAATTAATTTTCCTTCGATAAAAAACACATTATTTTAGAAAATATTACTATCATTGTAATTTCTCTCGTATTTTTTTGCAAAACGACACTTTTACTCTTATATAATTAATCACAATAAACTTTATATATAGTTTGTAATTTATAATACCATTAGATATGATATGATAAACTTGTTACATTATTCACATTTATTTTTGAAAAGATAATATAAATTTAAGACGACCGAAAATGATAAAAAAACTATAAATTTGGGACGAAAGTAATAGCAAGTTATTTGTGTAATACATTGACATATATTCTTTGATTAAAAAAAATGTATAATAATATTTATTAAGCTTTGTTCACTTTTTCATAAGTCAATGTACTAATTTTA
Organism: Glebionis coronaria; assembly: GCA_025667525.1. NCBI lineage: Eukaryota > Viridiplantae > Streptophyta > Magnoliopsida > Asterales > Asteraceae > Glebionis > Glebionis coronaria. Next base: position 490,512,166 of record CM046877.1, read on the forward strand.
TATGCTCAAAACTAAAAGTTAGTTTGATAATATCAGATGTCATCGAAAAGTAGATTTTTTTCTAACATTAGTTTGAGGGTTGTAAGTCATATTCTACACATGAAATCTCTTCCATTCAAAAGCCAGTGCGGTGATGTTATATATAAGATTTAAGTTCATTTGCATACCAAACTTTATTTGGATATTAAGGGACTAATCTCCACCACTCATGTCCATCTTAATCTAATAGATAACATTAAACATAAAACCAATTTCCTCTTTTTTTTCAAACATTAATATCTTTTAAACCGTCAATCGTTATACGAAAAAAAATATACCATTACGACGGGCATTTAATTATCTTTCTACAGATATGCTATATGATATACTTTCGACAAATTATTTTTTTTTGTTTTTTCCGTAATTTATCATATATGATACTAAATATCATATATGATAGTAACACTTGTATCATATATGATATAACTTATCATATATGATATAAACCAATATCATATGATATAAACCAATATCATATGATATAAACCAATATCATATATGATTCTGTAATAATTTGTAACATAACACTAATATCATATATGATAAAACACTATTATCATATATGATATTTTACGCAAATTAAAAAAAAAACGATTTTTTTTTTCTTCAAAAGTATATCATATTGCATATCTGTAGAAAGCTAATTAAATGCTCGTCGCGATGATATATTTTTTTCCGTTTAACATTTAACGGTTTAAAAGATATTTAAGTTTTAAAAATAAGTGAAATAATTAAATACTTTTAATCTCAACCATTAGATATGATGAGGATGGATGGTGGGGATGAGTCCCTTAGTATCCATAATAGATATGGTATCCAAAATAACTTGACTCCACTTGCTGATTGTTTAAGAAGAAACCCGAGCATATGGCATCAACTCACTTGTTTGGTCCAGTATCAAGCTCTCAAGCCGCCCTGAATGCATACAATTAGCGTATACCGCTGCTGATACGACTACCGGCCCACCGGAGACTCAATAATTGACTCCACTTTTGAAATTGGTAACCCTAACTCTATCTCTTTGCTTTTTTTTATTCATTTTCTGTAATTTTGTTTTATTTTGTACATTTTGTTATTATCATACTTAGCTAGGTTCCACAATAACTAATCTTGTCCTCTTAAACAATGGGAACAACTAACTACCCAGGGGTGGCCTAGTGGCAAAAGGGCTCGTGACTGTCACACTGAAATGTGTCTGTGTGGCGGTTGGCTCGAACCCCGTGATTAGTCTGCCAAAAGGTCGAAAACCTTAGTTACTGAAAAAAGGAATAATACACAAAGTTTGCTCAAATGTCACCTAAGTTACTAAAGGTTTTTTTTGGTTACTCAAGTATACGCATAAATTAATTGGGGTTACTTAACTTTAATAAAGGAGCGAACATGTTACTCAAGTATATAGATTTGGTTTTTGGGTTACTGAACCTTTACAAGAAAGGCTTATTATTTGGCTTAATTATCCTTAAAAAATTCACGCGCGTATACTTGAGTAACCTTTTTGTAACGAAAAAAACTTTAGTAACTTAGATGAACATTTGGGCAAACTTTAGTAACTTTTTTGTGTATTAACCCAAAAAAAAAAAACAATGGGAACAACTAGCGATATAAACGCTAGTAAATGCTAGTTTTACAGAAGCATCTTTAAATTATTAATGCTACAACTAGTTTTGCCAAACACACCGAATATTCTACCATCATGTAAAGTTGGGGTTAGGGTAGGTACGAATTTGGAGGTAGCATTGGGGTGTGTTTGGGAGCAAGATTATTGGAGTTTGAGCTTTTTAAATAAGATTTTTTGGTATGCAAGCCTACGGAAGGTTTTATAAGCTATAAGCTTCCACAGGCCCAAGCTAATTGAAACGAGCTTTTAGAAATTAGTAGAGCTTATAGTTTGTCAAATTACTTAAATACCCTTCATAATGGATGAAAAGGCAAAATCCTGAAATATATGTGAACTTAATTTGATGTATTTGTATGTCATTCTACAATAATAAGCTCCACCTCCAACTAATTCACCATAAATATATGAACTCCATAAAGACTAGGGGTGTAATCGAGTCAAGCCGAGCTCAAGCTTTATAGGGCTTGAGCTTGGCTTGATAAAACAATCGTAGGCTTGAGCTTGGCTTGATAGCTTGTCAAGCTTTAACAATACATGCTTGAGCTTGGCTTGATAAGGCTTGATCAAAACTTGAGTTTGGCTTGAAAAGCTTGAATGTGTATAAAATTAATTTTTTTTATAATAAAACTCATCAATAAAAACATATGTATAAAGTAAAACAAACAAAAGCTATAACTCAAAACCAAATTCGATTCATTTAACATTATTAAAACCAAAAATAAGATAATCGTACAGTCTTGGTTTCAAAATGCGTTTTGCGATCCAATGCGATTAAGGTCCCAAAGGCGATTGCTTGATATGATTGCGAACGCAATTACAACACCTTTTTTTTTGGGTAAAGGGTTACCCCGGTAAATATATTAATCACAGAAAATGAAGTACAATGGAATGTGGCTAAAATGCCACATTAACCTCAAGCAAGCTTGAACTACCCTATCAATTGTGACATGCCACAAAAGATGATACACAAAACAACCAAAGACCTAATCACCGAAAAGGCCCTAGACGTATCTCGGATCAGCGTCATAGACTCTAAAACCATTAGGCATCTTCCAGCGAGCAAGAATATTACGAACCCTTGCAGTATTTTTAAACCGAAAAGTGATGAGCTTAAGACGAATCGTTACCAAAATCAAGTCTCTAATATCCTCCGGTTTCCTCCTCTCCTTCTTGAAAAGGCGGTTGTTACGCTCATTCCAAATATAGTACGCCGCAGCAGCGAATAACAAACGACCCACAATACTAGTGACATTACGCTTGGTAGCTCTATGAGTAAGCCAATCCACAATGTCATTCACCAACGGTGGAACAGTATCCATCCCAGCTAGACCACGAATAAGAACCCACACCTGCGTAGAAAAAATACATTCGAAAAATAGGTGTTCATGTGAGTCCGGTTGAGCTTCACATAACGGGCACACAAGTTGGCTCAAATCAACATTCGGACCTACATCCCATTGTTTGAGCTTATCCTGTGTCTTGAGACGGCGACGAAGCAACAGCCACGCATGGAATGCGTGGCGAGGAATGCCATGCGAAAACCACACAACCCGATACCATGTAACCTTATAACTCCGTGGACGAATAGCTTCCCAAACAGCCGTGACGGAAAAATCAGCCAGTTTCCCATGTACATTGCGCCATCTAAGAGAATCACAGCAAGTATTATTAAGATTAGGAGCGGGAAGCAGCGCCAAATCTGGAGCTTTAAGCAGCCACCTCTGTGGCATATTCCATGCACCACCAAGCACCATATCTGCTACTGAATCTGTAAGAGAAAAACCTTCTCTATGAATATCACGCGGAGACAAACGGCTACTAAGAGGACTCAACTCACACCAAAAATCATGCCAAAATGATGTATTTTAGCCCATTGCCTAGCTGCTTCCAAAAGAACGGTTTGACAACATCCCACAATTGAAGAAGTTTTAACCATCCCCAACTAGCGTCCGATATTATAGGAATATCCCAAAACGACCTACCCTTCAATTTATAAATATGAATCCAACGCACCCAAAGCGACTCCTTGTTGGAAACAATATTCCATATATGCGTAGTCATTAACGCAATATTAAACAAATCAAAACTACGTAAACCAAGACCAAGTAAATGTAATAAATTTATAAAAATAAAAAACTTTATTTAAAATATGACGAGCTAATCTTTCTAAAATATATTATTTATTTATGAAATAAGTCCTTATAATTAAGTTAATACCCAAATTAACAAAGTTTCTTATATGAATTCATCATAAAAACATATTTTTAATAAAGCTTGATAAGAGCTCGAGCCGAGCTATCAAAAGCTTGAGCTTGAGCTTGATATATATTTCAAGCTATTTTTTAGGCTTGAGCTTGGGCTTGAGCTTGATAAAAGCTTGGCTTGATCGAGCCAAGCTCGAGCTCGAGCTCGAGTTGCTTGATAAAAGCTTTGGCTTGATTGCAGCCCTAATAAAGACTATAAGTAATACAGAGAATGTAAGTGTTGATATATATTTCAACTACGGCCCAAACACATGTCAGGAAAGAAGTACTGAATTACTGCATGTTTATATGGAACAAACCAACCACACTATAAACTTCAAAACCGGTCAATGTAGGCTGTAATTGTTTGATATAATGTCAAACTTAAAACAGTAGCTGACTAATGAAACGGGCTAAACAGGTAATCAACGTTTGAATGGAATGACTTGTAGAGGTGTAATATATTATAATCACTTTTCCACAACTGTGAATTTCTGATTAAGACCATCTAACAGGTTATCAATGGTAATCTTCTTGCAAATGATAATGGTAGGTATGTTACAATGAACTTGATTGAGAGCTAAATGTCAAGGAAGAAGCATAGTTGTTTAGCACTGTTGCCTTTTTATAGTCCCTGTAAAACAAGTATGTTATATCAAATACTCAAGCTCTTCGCAAGAACAACTCTTTCTTTTCTATCCCTATTTGAATCTTCCTGGATTTTGATTGGTTGAATTAAGTTTTTTTTTTCATACAAACCTATGGAATCTTTTATAAGCTATAAGCTTCCATAAGCCCAAGCTAATTGAAACGAGCTTTTAGAAATTAGTAGAGCTTATAGTTTGTCAAATTACTTAAATACCCTTCATAATGGATGAAAACGCTGAATCCTGAAATACGTATGAACTTAATTGAGAGGTAATGTCAAGGAAGAAGCATAGTTGTTTAGCACTGTTGCCTTTTTATAGTCCCTGTAACACAAGTATGTTATATCAAATGCTCGAGCTCTGCGCAAGAACAACTCTTCATTTTCTATCCCTATCTGAATCTCCCTGGCTTTTGATTGGTTGAATTTAGCTAGAGGTGTCACAAGATGAGCGGGGTTGGGCAACAAGTCAAAAAGACAAAAACAAAACGGGTCGCTAGAATGCACCATTTTTTAGAAGTCGGATTAGGCTGACCTGTAAACACTTTTTTGTCGATCTTTTTAGTTCTTAGTTTCTTATAATTCATATACATTTTTAGGGTTATAGGCATTAAGGTAGAGTTGGTTGACCTTATCCTGTTGGGCTCATTGCCAAATCAGCAAGATGTTTTCATTTGAGAAATAGAGAAGCAACCAAAAGCGTCACATTCATAAGTAAATAGGCTGAAATTGTCACCTCCAAATTTTTTATACAAGTTTCTACAATTCTCAGAGGTAAAAAAAAGGGGTTGGTTTCATTGTATTGATGGCATATAGCGTTTGTACTTTCATCAGAATTACGTTACATGCTGAATTATGGCATATAGCGTTTGTATATGACAACTTGTACTGTTTTGTATATGTATAAATAAACACTGAACACAATGAATATATGCAGGGACCAAAAACGGAACCATGAATAGTGACCATGGACGTTGGCGCTGATTTTGAAACCCTAGACTCCATTACCATTGTCACCATGGAGCAAAAGCTTCTCGCCAGTTTTTATCAAGTTCTTAATACTCAACCACAAATAACGTCTCTAAAACCATTCTCTATTGCCCGATCACTCATTGTAAACCCCTCAACCTCTGATCAAACAATATCTTCAATCATCCGAACCCTCGAAACCCTACCAAAATATCCCCAGAATTACCTTCTCATTGTCATTACCCTTCTCTCTGAAATATCCGCTACCCGTCCTCATTTTACCTCCCACGTCACCACGATACTCCACTCTCTTTCGGTTCACGGACCCACCATTCCCCCACGTGCCGCCGGACTTGCACTCTCATTGACCCCCACATTTTCCGATATGACAGAGGGAATGTTTTTATCACTCTGCTTCAGTTCGTGCGTGCCGGTGCATCAAAGGCTATTAACAAATGCTAACAAATTCGATGTCCAGCCGTCGATTCTCCTCACTATGTTGCTAGGGTTTACTAAAGACCCATATCCTTTTGTAAGGAAGGCTGCTTTGGATGGTTTAATTGGTTTGTCCAAGTGCATTGTTGTTGAAGACCGTGGTATGGTTGAGGGATGCTACTTGCACGGCGTTGAGATGTTGGGTGATACCTATGATTGTGTTAGATGCTCAGCTGTTGAAATGGTAATAATGTTTCTAAGAATGTTTCTTTTGAATTGATTCTTGGTAGAATATCAAGTGATGGTTGAAATCGTTTTCTAATGGCAGGTAGATGAATGGGGGAAAATTCTTGTGGAAATGAGCGAGGATAAAATCAAAAGAGATTGGTCAGATGTGGTGTATGTTCAGGTAATTCACTTTAACCTTATGTTGGGTTCAATTTGTATTTCCAAATTTTCAGAGTCAGTTTCTTTTCCAGAACTTTTTGTGGTTTATTATAGGAGTTCTGAATTTTGATTCAAACTGTAGGGACCTCATCTATGGAATTTAATGTTAAAACATTTTAGAAAGGTATTAATCCTGTTTTTAAAGTAACATACATATCGATTACAATGGTTGAGGTAACCACTACTCTGCCTCAGATAACTGTTACCTGAAAAGATGATTTAAAATTTCATTTGAGATTTGGAGTTAGATGATCTGTTTGACTTGAAAGAAGTTAATCCTGTTTATTTTACTCGTTTCCTAGAGGAAGGGAGCTCACGAAATATACTTAAAAGCTGACTAGTATGGTGCCCGCGCAATGCGGCGGCGGACACCTGATGATTTTTAAGGTAACAAATATTTTTACTTGTTAAATTTTTATTAAAAACTTAAATTGTAAAAAAATTAAATCAAAATAAAATAAATCCTCAACCAACTGAGCTAGCTCAGTTGGTCACCAAGGGTAACCTTGGGGAGGTATTCTTGAAAAGGTCTCGAGTTCGAGTCTCACCAAGAACATTCATGGGACCGAATTAAATAAAATAAGGAGTGAGGTTTATCCTCTAAGTAGAAGGTTCGAAGCTGCCATACTGCCCAATTGGATATCATCCTAAACTCGAATCACTAACTACTAACTTGCCGTTAAAAGAAAAATATTCAAAAATGAGAAATATTAAAAGTCAATTAAAATATATCAAAATGGATATTAAATAAAAAACATAACATTTTAAAAAATATTATAAAAATATATTATGAAAAAATAATTAAATGAAAAGATATTTTAATATAAAAAATAAATATGATTTTTTTATATTTTATTACAAAAAGAGATGGATGATGAATTATAAAATAAATGTTTTCATAAAAATCAATTTCAAATGTTTTAATTTCATATTTTCTAGAAATAAAAATATCTTAAATACTTTATAATATATTTAGAAAAAATAATATAATAATTTAATATTGCAAATATTACAAATATAGTAAGATTTAATATTGCAAATATTGAAATTAGTCAAAAACCATTTAATAAATAGTGTATTACTCTCCCATTTCATTGGTAAATTTTGTTTTCAAAAAATAGAAAAATATTGCTTTGGTTAAAAAGGATAGCCCAACCGCTCACGTGACTACATCAACGTGGAAGTAAACTACTCCACATATTGAGAAAAATAAAAGTCTTCTAATCTTCTTTCTCTCTCTTTATGTTTCGTCTTCCCCAACTATTATAATCTTATTTTCAACAAAACTCAACCTGCATGTTTTCGTCTTATTTTCGATTTGTCATTATACACAGTTGTGGAGGACGACGGTGGTGACTATAATGGGGTGGTGAAGACAGCGGTGGTGGACAACAGGGATAAGGACGGCGGTGGTTAGAAAGACATCAATTCATCAACACCAATCTTTCCATATGAAGTAAGCAGACATGTCTGAATTTTCAGACTTTCTTAAAATAAAAAGTCCTAAATGCTTTATAATATAGTAAGATAAGATAAGATTAGTAATGCCAATGTGTATTTTTTGACCTTTTCCCATTTCTCATTAAATATATTATCTGATACTTTCACAGCTTTCTCAATGGTGAGGGACATGAGTCTGAGTGTCAGAATAAGTGCTTTTAATGCCCTGGGTAACGTAGGAATGGTGTCCGACTATATTCTGTTGCAAACACTCTCTAAGAGAATCAACAAGGAATTACCTCGTCGGCTCTCAGTTAAAGACTTTAATTTGCCGATATCAACTGGAGCTTTTGTACATGGGTTGGAAGATGAATTCTACGAGGTACCGACCTTAACTGTTAATGATCATCTAGTTTTTTTGTTAAACTATATAATAGTTCGTATTCGAAGGTACGAAGTTCTGCATGTTATTCTATAAGGATCCCTGCGATTTGTTCTGCAACATGTGCTGCTGGAGCCTTGGATTTGTTAATGGATGTGCTGAATGATGACTCGGCCATTGTCAGATTACAAGCTCTGCAGACCATGCATCACATGGCTGTTCTTGGTCTTCTAAAAGTGCAAGAAATGCACATGCACATGGTACGTGTCTGGTTAGTTCTTGGATATCTCCCGAAATTTTGTGTTTAGGATCTGGGATGAAAGAAAAAGCTCTTTTCAATCTTTTTTTTTGTAGAGATCCATGCCATAAGTTAAAGTAGTATATTTTCTTTACGGCTTGTGGATCTTTATTTATTATTTCTGTTGTGTTAGACTCTTAACATCGGCATATACATAACAAAAATACCCTTTCCAACCAAAAAGCATATTCATGTGAAGTCTAATTATTGTGATGTCCTTGGTTTCCTCATAAGAGGTCAGGGGTTCAAACCTCGCTAGGTGTGTACATTTGAGGGTGGCCAAGGAAGGGTCGGAAAGGGGTTCCATGATTAACCCGGTGTTGCTAGTACATCTGAGTAAGAAAGGCTTGCCCTCCGGGGTAAGCTGAACAGGGAAATTCTCATCCGTTTCTAATTATTGTGATGGGAATGGTTGACGTAGTTAAATAGTCCTACAACTAATTTATTGTTTAATTCTGCAGTTCCTTGGTACTCTAGCTCACATGAATGCATCAATAAGAATAACAGCAAGGAAAGTACTTCGATTAACCAAGCTTCATGACCTACTTTTGTTTGAACTAGTTGCTGACAGCCTCATACAGAGTCTTGAAAGTTATCCACAGGTGATTTTTCTTATATGGATTCCAAAGTTTGCTTGATGATGTTTCACTATAATTCAACTGTCAAAAGGGTTAGGAAGTTAACTTGTTAACTGTGGATTTAATTCTCTTTTTTCAGGATGAACCAGATGTTCTTTCTCTTATGTTTGAAATGGGGCGAAGCCATGGAAGTTTTGCTGTCAGCATCGCCAAGCAAATCTTTTCAGAGGTTGGATGCTCATCATTTCTGTTTTTTTCAAGCTATATTGCATCACTATATATTGCTATTTCATTAATTATTGCTTATCTAATCTGACTTATCCATAACTTCTCGCGTCATAATGGATACATTAATATGATAATTAATATGTGTAGCCTTAAACAACATGCATTCTATGATAGTTATCCTATTTATTTTCGTACCCCTTTAAAATGAATTTATTGGTTTGCAGACTGATAGATTCTAGATTAAATAAGCAGGCAATTTGATTGAATGATGGAAATAAAGTGGTCCCAAATTCGAGATGGGTAAAGTCTCCTAATACAAAGTCATACTTGATAAAAACTGAATAAATAAAAATAAAGCATAGCCTGCTACTAATACTACTTGACAGTTACTACTAAGTATTAACTGCTCCAGGAGATGGGCTTGTAAACTGCTCCCCACCATTCCATTTTCCAGCTATTGCTTTGACCCAGTGGATCCAACCAATACCCAAACATTGACTTGAACTCATTCAGACCCGTTTCATTGACCCGATTCTTTTTTCTTGTGTACACTTTAACCGGGACTGTATCATTACTTCCCTCCCCATAAAAAGCCTTGTCCTCAAGGCGAAAATTTGGAAATTGATCAGCTAACAAATCATATGTTTCCCAAGTAGCTTCTTCCAGAGGTCGATCACACCAAGAAATTAACAATTCCAAAACCGGTTTGCTAGCTTCGTAGACCCAACGATGAGCAAGAACAGAGTGCGGCTGTATATCAATCTCCCAATCCTTAGTAATGGGCAAAGGAGCAATATCAGTGGCTGAAACTGGACCATGGGCTGGTTTAAGCATTGAAACATGAAAAATCGGATGAATACGTGACTCAGGTGGCAACTCCAATTTGTAGGCGAGCGGGCCGACTTTGCGGGTAACACGATAAGGCCCAAAAAAACGGGGGGACAACTTCTCATACCTGTGTTTGGCCAAACTTCGCTGACGGTAAGGCTGTATTTTCAGAAAGACATAATCACCAACTTCAAAAGAAATATCGCGACGTTTAGAATTAGCTTGTTGCCGCATACGATCTTGAGCTTTATGAAGATTTTGGCGAATCAATTTCAACATATCATCGCGGTCCACTAGCTGTTGTTTCCAATTCTGCATTCTTAGTTTCCCCCATGACATAAGGAAGAAGTGAAGGTGGTTCCCTGCCATAAACCACATAAAAAGGTGTAGAACCTGTAGATGTGTGATAACCCGTGTTGTATGAATATTCAGCCCAAGGTAAGTACGAACTCCACTTCAGAGGTTGTTCATTGGCAAAGCAACGAAGGTAGGCCTCAAGACCACGATTGATGACTTCAGTTTGGCCATCCGTTTGCGGGTGGTAACTAGTGCTCAATTGCAGTTTGGTTTGGGTTAACCTGAATAACTCTTGCCAAAAGTGACTGAGAAAAACCACATCCCTGTCAGATACAATAGAGCGGGGAAAACCGTGTAGACGTACAATTTCCTTACAAAACGCCGAGGCCACCACTTTGGCGGTAAATGGATGAGATAAGCAAATAAAATGAGCATATTTACTTAAACGATCCACAACAACCAAAATTGTGTCAAACCTACCAGATGGTGGTAGGCAACGGTTGAAGCAAACCCGCAGGAGACAAAGTTTGGTACTTTTGTTGCTGACAAATAAGGCATTGCTGCACAAATAACCGAACCTCTTGTTTCATTCGTGGCCAATAAAATTGGTCAGACAAGCGTTTATAAGTTTTTAAAAAACCCCATGTCCACCACTTGGGGTATCATGAGCTTCCTGTAGCAATCTAACTTTGAGGTTAGGTATATTCGGAATCACCAGGCGACGTTTGTAGAATAAAAACTGATCCACAAAAGAGTAGTCTAAAACTGAGGAAGGATCGGATGACACAAGCTTCTGAATGATGTCGCTAGTATAGGGGTCAGCTTGTAGACCTGCTTTAATTTCTGCTACCTCTACACAATAGGGAATAGTTAACATCAATAAGGTACCAGTTTGTGGTCGTCGAGACAATGCATCAGCACCCCGGTTCTCTTTCCCCGCCCGATGAATAATAGAGAAATCGTAGGGCATGAGTTTGAGTAACAACCGCTGCTGCTCGGTTGAGGTAATGCGTTGCTCCAGCAAAAACTTCAACGTGTAATGATCGGTACGGATAAGAAAGTGGTGCCCAAGCAAATAATGATTCCACTTCTGTACCGCTAAAACCAAGGCAAGTAATTCACGATCATAAGCAGACTTAAAGCGGTTAGAAGGGGAGAAACCCTTACTGAAATAAGCCACCGGATGATCATCTTGAGATAGGATCGCCCCCACCCGGTCAGACGAGGCGTCACATTCTACAACAAATGTTTTTGAGAAATCAGGTAACTAGAGAACGGGTGTAGATAACAGTGCTTGTTTCAATTTGTTGAAAGCGTTCAACGCCTCCTCAGACCATACAAACCCATCTTTTTTGGTAAGAGCTGTGAGTGGACGTGCAATGAGTCCATAATTCTTCACAAATCGTCGATAATACCCGGTAAGACCGAGAAACCCACGAACGTCTAGACGGGACCGGCCATGATTGAACGACTGATATTTTTTCTTGCTCTACTTGAACCCCTTCTAAAGTGATAACATGCCCAAGGAACACCACCTTCTGCTGTCCAAAACAACATTTTGAAAACTTGGCAAAAAACTGATTATCTTGAAGCAATTTTAACACGTGCTCTAAATGGTACATGTGTTGTTCCATGTTATCTGTATATTAAAATATCATCGAAGAAAACAAGTATAAACCTGCGGAGATATGGGCGAAATAATTCATTCATAACCGCTTGAAAAGTTGAAGGGGCGTTCGTTAACCCAAAAGGCATAACCTTAAACTCATAATGTCCTGAATGAGTTCGAAAGGCTGTTTTTGCAATGTCTTGGGCCTGCACTCGGATCTGATAATACCCTGAACGTAAATCCAGTTTAGAGAATATAGTAGCACCATATAATTCATCTAATAGCTCATCAATATTTGGGATTGGGTACTTGTCGGCTATCGTAATTTTATTCAAAGCTCGATAGTCAACACACATTCTCCACGTATTATCCTTCTTTTTTACCAACAAGACCGGACTCGAAAATGGGCTGGTGCTAGGCTGGATAAACCCGGATGCTAATAATTGTTCCACTTGTTGTTCAATCTCGGTTTTTTGGGAAAATGGGTACCGATATGGGCGAATGTTAGGAGGTGTTGAGTTTGGAATTAAAGGGATTGAATGGGTGCGTGATCGAAGAGGAGGTAAGTTATGAGGTTCGTCAAAAACAGTATTATACTTGGTGATAATTGGTCTCAAAGGATCTGGTATGTCAATATCAGTGTTCGGCTCGATGGCTAAATGCTGAAAACTCGAGGATTTGTGAGGCCCTGTTGAGACACCCTGTAACTTGTATTGTTTCCCGTCTATGGTGAATATCATGAACATATCTTTCCAATTCGCTTGGAGTGTGTTCAGCGTCATTCCCAGCACTAGATCAGCCCCACCAATGGAAAATGGGTAAAAGTCTTGAACAACTTTAAGGCCACCTAATTGTATTGAAAGATCCCTGCAAACTTTACTACATCGTATGACATCCCCATTTCCAATTTGGACCCCAAAAGGTGCTACCATTTGACATGTTAACTTTAGTTCATTAACTAAGACATCAGAAATGAAATTATGTGTCGACCCGCCATCAATTAAAATAAGTACCTCAGTGGAATTCAAAGTCCCATGAACCTTCATTGTAGTGGGTTGTGACTTACCGAAAATCGCATGTAGGCTGATTTCTGCCACTTCATTCGTATTTCCGTCCGAAGTAACCAAATCCGTGTCCGAGAGTTCCTCGATATCATCATCAACTTCTAACAACTTGAAAGTACCCGTTTTACATCGGTGACCTGGTCCATATTTATCCCCACATCTAAAACATTCCCCTTTTAAAAACCGGTTATGTTTTTCAGCATCTGTAATTCGAGGCGGTTGTTTGGGTGCAATAGTTGATTGAGGGTTGGTAGTGGTTATCGGTTTGGATTCTGGAACGGTTATTCTTGAGTTGGGTGTCCAAGTTGAACTCTTCCCAGAGCGGGATTGGTTAACTTTAGATTCAAACTCAATAGCAAGGCTCATGGCGTTGTAAACGGTACGGGGTTTATGGATTCTCACATCTGATTTTAACTCCTCCTTTAGACCGTTAAGAAACAATTTGAAACCCGGGAGGATCTCCTAGCAAATTCTTTTCTATACTCTTGCACAGAACCCGTTTGTTTGATGCTACACAAGTATTCATCAGGGTTTTGGAATTCTGCAGGGCCAAAATGTTTAGTGAAAGCCTGAACCAATTCTTCCCAAAAAGTAATTGATTCATCAGTTGAAAGCCAAGCATACAAGTCCAACGCGTCCCCTTCCAAATGCATAGAAGCTACTTCTACTTTTTCGTCATCTGTCTCGGCTTTTAGAAACCAACCACGTGGGTCTCCTCCGCTGAACGAGGGAAAGTCGATCTTGTTGTAAGGTCGAAAATGTTGTTGGGGCTGCCCAGAACTTCCCCCATCGTCGTGTCTGCTCCCAAAAGATCGGCCTCTCGAATTCGCTTGAGCCTTTAGGGTTGCAATGTCGTCTTTTAAAGTGTCTATCGTTTCCAGTTTAGCAGCTATGGCTGCCAATTGAGCGGCGACGAAATCTGGGGGGTTGTTGCAGCCTTCAGTTGTACTAGCCCGAGTCTGCACCATGTCTTCGATTTCCCGGCAATGGAACCAAATGATAGATTCTAGATTAAATAAGCAGGCAATTTGATTGAATGATGGAAATAAAGTGGTCCCAAATTCGAGATGGGTAATGTCTCCTAAGAGCAGGGGGAGCGGTCAAGCCATGGCTGGCTGTTAAGCCGTTGGCGCCACCCCACTGTTGGCGCACCGTACCGGTGCTCGCGCCAACGGGTCTCGCGCCAACCCCAACAGCCAGCGCCAACACCCCTTCTTTTTTTTTTTTTTTTTTTTTTTTTTTTTTTTTTTTCTAGCCGTTGGTGGAGGGATTTTTTTGAAAAAAAAAATTTTAATTTTCAAAAAAGTAGCCGTTGGGCTAGCCGTTGGAGGGTAAAATTTTTTTTTTTTTTTTTTTTAAATTCATACATTCCCTATATAATACCCCATTTCACCCATTTTTTTCAAAACACACTTCAATCCTAAATTCTTAAAAAAAAATGGATCCTTATCAAAACACCGTTTACGAATACGATGAATATTTCGGTAACGCCCATGAACGTTACAGTCGAGGCTTGCGGGAGTATGAGACTTTTGTTGGTATGTGTAATCAAGGAGCCGGTGGATCGGGTCATACGAGGACATACATACCTCGTGATCGAGAAGATGCTAGTCGAAGATTGCTAAAAGATTACTTTGGTGATGATGAAACTCCTCCAAAATATCCGGAGGAGAAATTCCGGCGAAGGTATCGTATGAGTTCAACGCTTTTTAAAAAAATTGTCAATGGTATTTTAACTCATAATGCCGACCCTCTTCCTGAATATTTTGCTTATTTTCGCACTGGGCTAGATGCTACGGGTCGGGATAGTATTCACCCCATTTTAAAAATCACTTCGGCATTTCGTCAATTGGCGTATGGGTCATCACCCGATGCATTTGATGAGTATTTGCAAATTGCCGAACGCACTTCTAGAGCATGTTTGCTTCATTTTTGTAAAAAAAAAAAAAAAAAAAATTAATTCCGTTGGCACCAGAAATTCTGGTGCCAACGGTTACCTCAGAAATGTGGTGCCAACAGGATTCTGGGCCTTTGGCCCAGAATCCTACGTGGCGCCTTCGGCACCAACTTCTGGTACCAACGGCTCCCAGCACTCTAATACAAAGTCATACTTGATAAAAACTGAATAAATAAAAATAAAGCATAGCCTGCGACTAATACTACTTGACAGTTACTACTAAGTATTAACTGCTCCAGGAGATGGGCTTGTAAACTGCTCCCCACCATTCCATTTTCCAGCTATTGCTTTGACCCAGTGGATCCAACCAATACCCAAACATTGACTTGAACTCATTCAGACCCGTTTCATTGACCCAATTCTTTTTTCTTGTGTACACTTTAACCGGGACTGTATCACAGACCTTATAGTAGGATTTGAACACTTTCTTGTGTGCATGACATGTTGTTTGTATCAAAAATGGCATTTGGGTCAATCTTGTTGGTAAATGGGCAACATGGACTAATTTTTTTTTTGGCACAATACATGTATATCTAAACTACTTGGGTTAAATAAGCTAATATAAAAGCATTGACAATTCATTTCCGATTACATATTTTACATTCCCCATGATGTTTGTCTTACTGATACAGTGATATGGTATTCCCTAGTCTTTGTACCCTCTGGGTAAACTGCATCATTCACTAAATTTTGTTGAATATAGTGATATGGCATTGCAATGTTCATTAATGTTTTTTATTAAGTTTTTATCGTGTGTAATATAGATTTGAAGATAATGGCATCATTCCTCTCTCTTGTAGTTTTCTTTGTTTTAATAAAATCGAGAAAACCTTGCTCTAAATCTAACTTTTCATTCTGTAAACATGCTTTAGATTGAACCTTCTTCTGAAAGCAATTGGGATTTTAATAGCTCAAAAAATGCTGCACAACTTGCATTGGCCATCTCTGCTCCACTCTCACACAGAAAGAAACAGCAATTTTACACCATACCAGCAACAATATTTTCTTATGCTGTTACAATGCTTGGAAGAATATCAAATGGATTAACTGGAACGATGGACCAGGACACACTTTTGGCGTACCTGTCGCATTGTAGTACATCAACTGTAGTTGACCCTACAGAGTTAGCAGAAGGGGAGGACAAGGTGGTGCAGATGGTTGAAGATGATCTGCCGAAAGAGATGGACAATCTAATAGCGATTACTCATGTAGCTGACAAGCTCGAAGTGCATGGTACAACACGTGACAAGCTCGAAGTGCATGGTAAAACACGTGATTATGTAACGTCTATACTTGCTAATACTGCAGAAGTGTGGCCTTTGATAGAGTTTGGATGCATAAGTGAAGTGCTTATGACTCTGAGGTTAGTTTTTATGCGATATGGTTTCCCATTAATCTGTCTTATCATTTATACAGATTTTTTATACTAAACTAAGTTTTATGACATTGTGTATCATGCAGAAGTTGGAAGGAAGAGCTAGCAACCTATATAACCGATTCCCACCAATCAGATTCTTTCTTGGCATTTGCTTTACAATATCTTCACGTGGTGAAATTGCTTTCGAGAGCCTGGTGGCATCATAGCCCCGTTCTACAGAACCCCGAAAGTAAATTCATTTATATTGAGGTTATCTATAGGCATGGAATGCTTGTCGGAGGAAATTCGCGATTTTCGAGGCTATGGGCCAAAACAAGAGTTTGTTTATCTGTGCAAGGAAAAAGAAGTTTTTTTTTTCTATGATTAGAAAACAATCTTAACAGTGTTATCATGGAGATATTTAATGTGAAAACAAAGAACTTTAATGTTGTTCATGTGTAAGTATCTATCTTAGTGAACCACAACATCTGATACCTGAACTTAGGGGTGATCACGGTCCAAAGACCCGTCTGGACCGGACCGACAACCATAATTGTTCAAAACGCGAGACCGAAGAACGGATTGAAATGGTACGGTATGGCCCGGGTTGGTCCGATTCGGTCTTCGGGTTCGTTCAGTCCGGTCCAGTTGGCCCGGTTTTTCGGTCCGGTCCGGTCAGATCAATGGTCTGATATGCTCAGCCCTACCTGAACTCGTATAACCATGATAACAGATATCGTGATCTGAATGTAAAGTTGTATAGTTGTGTATTGCAACAAGATTAACTATACATGTTATACGCCTAATTGGATACAAGTTTTACTTGACTATCTTAATTTGATTTTACCAATCTCATGATATGTAAAGTTGTCTTTTTTATTTTCACTTATGGTTCTTAATGTGTATGTTTCCAATTAATTTATGTTTTGGAAAAACCTGTCACTGTATTATTCATTAAAGGAAGGTTAGTTTGTTTCAAATTTTTTGCTCAAAAAAAAAAAAAACATGGGAGAATTCAGCACAATAAACTTTATATTACAGTCATAATATATACTCATAATTAAAACTCAAGTTAACAAAAACCAATTCATCACAGAATAGACACACTCGTCGCTGGAGGGCAAAGGGACCGGTCAGGATTCAGATACTTCTTGTAGACTGCTGTTAGCTTATCTTCACTTGCACGATCAGCATGAATGAAAGCTCACCAAAAGTTTTCCACAATCACTTACTTGATCTTCACTGTATCCGGTGTAATGTTTGAGTGTTTCGGTCCACAGTGGTGTCTTATTAAGTGTGCACCTAGCAGCGTACACAGCTGACGCAGCGAGTTTTGAAGGTTTATTTCTGATGGTAACCGAATAGTCCATCAAACCAAGCTTAGTGAAGAAGAACACCATATCCTCCATCTTTTTGTCAGATGGAAGTGAGGCTTTAGCATACCGAACCGCGAAGACATAAGGCGTTGGTACAGAAATATACCAATTTAAACTACTAAGAATAGCCTTTTCCATAGCAAGAATTTGCTTTCTTGAGTATAGACTATATGATATAGCAATCATATCTTCAACCCGTAGCCGCCGACATATTTCCTCCTCATACTTGGAAGCTATAAGCAATGCGCATATGAAAACCAATTGAAGTTCAGTTTTGGCAATAGTGGCGACGGCTAGATATCAGTCAACGATATTGATAGCGAGATAAAGAGTCTCTGGCATGAAGCCATTCTTGTAGTGAAGTTCTATCATCCAGTCGAGCAAGCGAGCTCGCCTTTTAGCATCGATATAAGGTTGGAAATTTATGTAATCCCTAAAACTTCCTTCGTTCTCCCTTTCCTTATAGATCATGTATATGTCTTCCACGTATTGAACCTGAGCAAGCTCGTCATTCTTGTTAGGTTCATCAATATCGATGATACCAACCTGAGCAAGCTCATTGTTCTTGTCGTCAATATCGATGATTTCATCAACATCGATGATTTCATCAACATCGATGATTAGGTGATGTTTTGGTTTCTTGTATGGATTTGCAATGTGGTCATCAAGGGCTCGACCTCTTTTTCTTTCGTTAACCCGAGCAAGCTCATTGTCTTTGTCAAGGATGATTACGTAATCTTTTTGTTTCTTGTATGGATTTGCAATGTGGTCATCAAGGGTTCGACGTCTTTTTCTTTCAGATTGTGCAATAACAGTCATGATATCTTCCGTCTTGAAACTTAATAACACGTAAAAAAAGATGATCGTACAAAAAAGATGATCGTACAAAAAAACCTTTTTCTACGTTACCAAAAAAGCTGCGATTGTTTTTTGGGAGGAAGATAATGAACTCCCCAATACATATATAGAATGGAAGGTCGGTTAATGGGAATGTCGGTTAATGGAATGTCGGTTAATGGGAATGTCGGTTTGTGTTTACGTTAGTACTTCGTTTAATAAGAGTTTGTTATGCATACTTATCTCCACTTTCTTTGTTTATGCCTCCTTTAAGAAATGAATTATTATTACTAGTATCTCTAATTTCTCGATATCTCAGTATCAGATGCACTTGTGGGGACTTATTCCGGCCATGTTCGCTTAGCTACAAGTTAATCTTTACGACAAGGTTTCTATCTGCTCTTTATACTACGTAGTTATCTTGTATCAGCTCCATTTTTACTATAGTTTCTTTGCATAAGAACAAAGTTTCCAAGCTTATAATTTTAGAAATCCATGCGGGTTCTTGACTAATTTTAAATATAACTAAATTCTTATGTATTCGTGGATCATGCTAATGTATAATTAGTGTTTAACTTTTTTACAGTATCAAAAATTGTGTACCTACTCAAATATATATATTTGGTGTTCTTGTTATCGTTCGTTTTCGTCAGTTTTTCACGTTTTTTATGACTAAATCGGGTTTTAACCGTTTTTAACGTTTTTTCGGTTTTTTACGCATTGTCAGTTTTTCACGCTTTTGTTAGTTTTTTTTCACGGGTTTGTCAGTATTTTCAAGCTTTTGTTATTTATATTCACGGGGTTGTCTAGTTTTTCACGGTTTTGTCAGTTTCTCACGATTTTCTTTGTTTTTTCACGTTTTTCTTAGTTTTTTCACGTTTTTTTCACTTTTTTTTTCCAGAGTTTTTCACGCTTCTATTAGTTTTTTCAAAAAAATTCACGGTTTTGTTAATTTTCACGATTTTCTTTTTTTTTTCACGTTTTTGTCGATTTTTTTCATTTTTTTCATAGTTTTTCACGCTTTTGTCTGTTTTTTTCATGATTTTTCACGCTTTTGTCAGTATTTTCACGATTTCTTAGGTTTTTCACGTTTTTTGTTCGTTTTCTCACGCTTTGTCAGTTTTCACTTTTTCACAATTTTCTTATTTTTTCACGACTTTGTTGGTTTTTCATGTTTTTGTCACTTCTTTCATGGTTTTGTCATTTTTTCACGCTTTTGTTATTTTTTTACGTTTTTGTCAATTTTCCACAACTTTGTCAAGTTTTTACGGGTTTGTCTAGTTTTTCATGGTTTTGTCACTTTTCGCGATTTTCTAAGTTTTTTCACGCTTTATCGGGTTTTCATAGTTTTCACGCTTTTGTTAGTTTTCATAGTTTCTCACACTTTTGTCAGTTTTACACGCTCTTGGCAGTTTTTTCATGTTTTTGTTTGGTTTTTCACGTTTTTGTTTGTTTTTCACGTTTTTGTTGGCTTTTCACATTTTTGTAGGTTTTTTCACGTATTTCACGTTTTTGCAAGTTTTCACGCTTTTGTCAGTTTTTTTCACGCTTTTGTCAGATTTTTGACGTTTTTGTCTGTTTTATCGGTTTTTTCACGTTTTCGTCGGTTTTCTCGGCTTTTCCGCGATTTTGTTATTTTTCACGTTTTTGTCAGTTTTTACACGTTTTGTCGTTTTTTCACATTTTTCACGGTTTGTCTGTTTTACACAGTTTTGTCGGTTTTTTCACCGTTCTTTCACGGTTTTGTTGGTTTTTTCGTGTTTTTTTTCACGTTTTTCACGCTTTTGTTAGTTTTTCACCCATTTTTCAATTATTTCACATTTTCTCAATTTTCACAATTTTATCAGTTTTTTCATGATTTTGTCCCATTTTGCCCATCTTTTCACCTTTTCTTTACATTTTTCACATTCTCGTTTGTTTTCACGCTTTTGTCAGTTTTTTCATATTTTCTTTGTTTTTTTTTATGTTGTTGCTCGTTCATTTAAGTTTTCGTAAGTCTTTTCATGTTTTTGTCAGTTTTCACGTGAAAAAAACTGACAAGAACAGAAAATAAAAACAAATACGTGGAAACCCAACAAAACCGTAAAAAACTGGCGAATATGCAAAAATGCTAACAAAAACGTAAAAAATACTTATGAAAACGAACAAAAACGTGAAATTACTTACAAAATCGTGAAGAATTGACAAAAACAACAAAAACTGACAAAAACATGAAATAACTGACAAAAACCTGAAAATCTAACAAAAACTTGAAAAACGGACAAAGAAGTGAAAAACTGACAAATCAGTAAAACAAACTGGAGAAGCGTGAATAAATGGCAAAAAAAACTAACAAAACGTGAAAAACTAACAAAATCGTTAAACAACTAACAAAAGCGTGACAATACTGAAAAAACATGAAAAATGACAAACCGTGAAATATGGGTGAAGACGTAAAAGAACTGACAAAAACTTGAAAAAAAACACTTTCGATCTTAATAGACCTATTGGGTTAAGTAATATTAAGGGAGACCCATCTAGACCCATGTAAATATATAAGGAGACCTAAGCAAACTCATTTATAATTTTAAGAAAAATCTTTTTTGACCCATCTAGATGATTGGTCAAATGTGTGTCTAGTTGCTTAAATATTTTTAAATGTGGGTCATTTTGCCACCTCTATTTTAAACCCGTAATTATATATTTTCCCAACATATGCTTTAAAAGCATTGTCTTTGCGCTCAAAAAACTTGTGTTTTGGGTAAATATAAAATTTTGATATTTAGATTGGGTAAATATGAAATTATCCCTTTATTATGCATTGTATCGGGTTTATTCTGCTGGCCACTAACTTTGTTGCTGAAACTCTTAATTTACGGTTTTGATGGTAGAAATGACATAAGTACTTAATAAGTGTTTTTTATTCTGATCTTAGTTTTTTTATTACGATTTTTTAATTCTTTTTTATTTTTATACATTTTTTGAATTATTATACTGTTTTTTTTACGTTTGTTACGCTTTTATTCATTTTTACTTTTTTTAACATCTTATTCATTTTTACTGGTTTGTATGTTTCTGAACATTTTTATTCGTTTTGAATGTTTTTATACGTTATCAAAACGTATTTTTGTTTTTTTTTTCAAGTTTTTTTGTACGTTTTGTCTGTTTTCAGACACTTTCACTTGTTTTATGGGTTTGTTTACGTTCAATACATTTTAAACGGTCTCGTATATTCTTATACGTTTTAACGTTTTCGTACAGACGCACACACAAAGACACACAAAGACACACACACACATATATCTCTATATGTTATATACAGGTATAATTATGATTTGAAACCACACTTTTTAATCCAGTCATATCTCAGTCACATCTTTAAACCAATAGGATTTGATATTTCCCTAAAAAAACTCACTACTTGCCTAATTTTCGTCATATTTGGGCTGACCGCTGTAGAAAAGCTAAAATAGATCCGGTGGTCTAATGTGGTGGTAAATGGTGGTGGAAGCCATTGTTGGCCTAGAGAGAGAGAAAGAGAGGTTGAGAGTAAAAGTGTGTGTGTTCCTCAAATGAACAAAATACAATCAACACCCCTCCTTGGAAGCTAAGGAGGGGTATATATAGTCACGCACACAACCTAAACTATACAAAGAGCCTAGTCTAGTCTAAATGTGCGTGACTATGATAACTAACGGGAATTCTTAAATGTCGTCACATAAAGTGAGTTTCCAACAATCTTCCCCCATGGGACGACGTGTAGAATTCCTTACAATATTCTACCTATCAAGTACAAAATAATTAAGAACAAGAGCTTCCATGAAGCATCCAATGTTGATGATGTCTTCTGAGGCCTTCGTCTTCAAAACGACTCATCTTTAAAGTAACTTGTAGTAGAAATACTGTAACGGCACGAGCTAAGTAACCCATACACTTCTGGTTAAGGAGAAGCTTCTGAATTAGCTTCCCCCTAATTCATGCCACGTAAACTTGATGTAGAAGCATTTTAAATAGCTTCCCCCAAGTAGATCAACAACTTTTCATCTCACGCTTGAATAATTCTTCTGAATTCTTCTTCCCCCTGAGAATTCAAGTTATGCATACCAGAAAGAATCAAGACACTTCTTCCCCCACATAGTTGAAGAAGGTAAATCAATCCCAATTATGAAGCTCAAATACTGAAGTGGACACTTTATCCCATTCATGAAGTTGACATCGTAACACCAGAGTCAATCAAGTCCCGGAAATGCACACGTCTTCTTCCGGAGATGCACCAGAGTCAATTAAGTCCCGGGAATGCATATAGGATAATGATTATGAATAATTGCAACAATCAAACAATTAAACCTCGAATCCGTAGTGTACCGTTTGGAGATTGATAACGACACGAGTTAAAACACTGATTTTCTCTGCGGCTATGACAAATGTCATCCCGGAATATCTTCAAATCAAAAGAAGGTATGAAGTTCATCACGTGTACTCGTTGTGCGTTCAATGTGTCTGCTTCTTCCCCCTTGATGGTTTCGAGACTCGGAACCATCAATAAATTGTACGCACATGAATCTGAAATCTCGTGAGAATAATAAATAAGCTGAATTATATATTTTGTGAGAATCGGCTGTTGATCGAAAATCTCTTCTCATAAACTCTCCATGGCCACCTTTACCATCCCACATGAAAGCAATTTGAAGTGACCACTGAAAGAATGAACCAGATACATCAAACGTGAAGCTGAATAAAAATCCTTCGATCTTGTGACTTAAGCTTGCACTATTATTGAATGAAGAACGGTGGAGAAATCTCTAAGTACTCAATGCATCACTGAAGAAGTCTATAAGCACAACACCTCTTGAAATTATCCACGTCGACTAAGCGCGTGACACTGAGTACAACAATGTAACCCCTTTAAGTGATAGTTATCCGAGTCATCAACCATCCACCCCGAACCCGGAAACCAGATAACCAAGTCTTCATTCTAGGATTAAGCACTAGCAAGTTATCTAATAAAAGATAAAATAAATACACGCCTTCGAAAAATCCGTCTTCAACGTCACGTAATTAATACCCGATCAAACAAAATCTGAAGCCACTAAAAAATCGCCCATTTTTCTTGGTCTTGTCAAAATAAATTCTTGTCACATTAGTCACTTCATTTTGTCGCGTCACATTTCTCGTCAGCCCATTAGTGTCAAGAAAGAACTAAAGAACCACAAATGCGACAAAAAAACTACAAATTCAAAAAAGGAATTTGCTTGTTTGAGCATCTATTCTCCTTAACAATATCTCGACACTTTTAGTCCTGATAATGTCCAAATTCTATCATAATACACAAAATGTTTATTCAAAATGAATAAATTTGAAACAAACAATTTTGTGTATATATGGTTTGAAGACACACGGCCCAACTTAATTACACATAACCAATGTTTAACCGAAATGGAGTGTCCAAGGCCCAATCATTTGGAATTAAATAGTTCCATGGCCCATCACCCATTGAGAAACCCGGTGCAATCTTTTGAGATAAATATCATCACAATCCCTAAATTGACTTAGATGGCACCGTCCCATAACACACACTCAACGTTACCTAGTAAATAACGCCCCACCTTAATATCCTCTCACCAAACTTCATCTTCTCCCAAAAAAACTCACCTTGAATCCTCCGTCCCCCATGAAATCACCCAAATCGCCATCCCCATCTAATCAACATCACCAAAACTTATCTCCCATCACTTTTCTTGTAAACTCCGTCCCTTAAAAAATCCTCTAATCTCATCTCAATAAACGAATAAATCAACCGAACCATGAAATCCAACAAGTATTCAACTTCAAGATCTTTATGAAAAGATCTCAGGTAGGTATGATTTTGTTTAAATCGAATGAAAGAAAGATTATAACAGCCTTGTTATAAATCTTCTTTAAATTCGAAGATTAAGAACAGATTTATGATTGCATGTTGGGTTTTGATTAACAAAAACGAAACAAATAAATGGCTTATAACATAATTGTTATAAATCCTTAGTTGAGTTCGTAAATTAAATTAGATCTGAGATGATTTAATTTCGAGAGTTTATAAGACGAAATAAAGAATGATTTTAACAAAGTTGTTAAAAAATCTTCTTTGATGTCGTAGATGATGACAGATCTATGATGAGATCGTCGTGTACTTGTTAGATCTGAAAAGATCGACACATGCATAACGAATAATCTGAGATCATGTTTATTAACTGTTTTCTATTTTGAGTGATGATGATTATAGATGGGTTAGGTGTCGATGGGTGTAGTATAGATTGAAGGTGTTGAGGAGAAATAAGGTTGGATGTGAGAAGGTCGACTCAGTGAGTTAAACTCAGTTGGGTTGACTGAGTCAATGAAGAGTTATGGCGACTCAGTGAGTGATCTGAGTCAACTCGGTAATTACTGAGTTGACTCGGTTGGTTGATATTGGTTTAAGTCACATTTTTTGTTACACAAGTTTTTTAACAAAAACATGCCAATCGGAATGTAAAAACAATCCAATCGGAATGTTTTAGTGCGTGGTCTCATCGGAATAGTTTGTTTTATGAGTCATTATCAGAATCAAATCAACACCCCAATCTGAATAACCAATCCGAAAGTTCAATCTGAATGTTCAATGGGAAAGACCAATCTGAAAGTTCAATCAGAAAGGCAATCTGAAACCCAATCTGAATGTGCAATAGGAAACCCAATCTGAAAACCCAATCTGAATGTGCAATAGGAAACCCAATCTGAAAACCCAATCTGAAAAGGCAATATGAAACCCAATCTGAATATCCAATCTGAAAGTACAATCGGAAAAGGGTTTAGAATGACCTGAAAAAGGTGGAACTGCACATTTTGTCCTTTTCTAACTGCATAAACCCAGAAAGATAAACCCAGAAAGATTGACCAAAATTGTATGACTTTTGACCATGAAGATGATGATGAAACCGAGACACAAATAAATATGTTAAGGCCCAAAAACGTGTAACTGAATGGACAAATTGGACAAAAAATTATGACGTGACCCAAAAAAATTTTGTGACAATGGACAGAACTATTATAAACGAGACACAAGAAATAAAATAGACCACCAAAATCGCATAAATAAACACGATCCAAGGATAGAACCGAGGCTCTGATGCAGATCCTCATGGAGTTGCCGTTGATCCGACACTTTATCGTGGAATGATCGGTACTCTTCTGTATATCACAGCCAGTCGACCTGATCTTCAGTTTGCTATATGTATGTGTGCCAGGTATCAAACTAGGCCTACTGAATTACACTTAGCTACTGTTAAAAGGATCTTTCGATATCTTAAAGGAACCATTAATCGGGGACTTTGGTATTCGAAGGACTCTTCTATTGCACTAATGGCATATGCAGATGCGGATCACGCGGGTTGTCAAGATACAAGGCGTAGCACGAGTGGAACTTTGCAACTAAACTATACAAAGAGAGAGAGAAAGAGAGGTTGAGAGTAAAAGTGTGTGTGTTCCTCAAATGAACAAAATACAATCAACACCCCTCCTTGGAAGCTAAGGAGGGGTATATATAGTCACGCACACAACCTAAACTATACAAAGAGCCTAGTCTAGTCTAAATGTGCGTGACTATGATAACTAACGGGAATTCTTAAATGTCGTCACATAAAGTGAGTTTCCAACAACCGCGATTTTTGAAAACGCAATTTTATAAAAATCGTGTTTTCAAACTGCGGGTATAAATAATAGTATACACTTTTATTTTTCATTTTTTTCCCACAGGGTGAAAAAACACACACACCCCCCATCCTTCTTCCCTAAACAACATGATGTTTAATCTTAATCCAAGAAACACAATTGAAACAATCGATCTTTCATATTTGAAAAACACAATATAAACAATAAAAACAATCGATCTTTCATGTTTATTGTTTGACCCAGTGACAATCGATCTTTCATCTTTGTGGTTTAATCCAGTTTCAATCCTAATACTTGTAAACACTAATCCTTTTTTCTCTTAAAAAACCACAATAAAAACAATCGATCTTTCATATTTGATGTTTTATCCAATTTCAATCCTAATACCTGTAAACCCTAAGCCATTTTTCCCGTTATTTAGGCAATATTTATGCAATCCAATCCCCATGAAGATAACGGGGTCTCCTTTTTTCCAAACCCCTGATATCGTTTGTAACCCTAAAACAACAAAAACCCATGCCTCCTTTTTTTCTTGAAACCCTAATGATGGAACAATTGTCCTAATAAATATATTATGTATAAACTGATCTGATCTGGTATGTTTAAACAAACCGAGTATGTTAGTGAAATCCATTAGATGGCTCACATCAGTCTGATGGATCTCTTTTTTCTTATTCTCATTTACATATTGGTTCTATCCGCAGCCTCCTTGGCTGCTTTTTGTAAAGCAATATCATTGCAATCGGCCATGAATCATCCCGACGACAATATATCAACAAATTCATTAACCCCTTTCCAAAAGAGAATCAATCCCACTTGTAGTTGAATCCACCCTATGGCCGATTGGACAGAATCCACTTTCTTAATTTCTTCTATCTTTTTAGTCACTTGCTTTACTGTAAGTAAATAATTATGTCTAATGTTTGTTTCTGTTGATTTAATAAGTTAAAAATATTGTAACTTCTATTCTGTTTTGTATGGTTTTGTTGATTTGTTTCTTACATCCAATTGTACTTAATCAAACCATAAAGAATTATCTTTTTTGGTCACATGGCTAGACGTGGCCATTTCTTGCTAAATGTTTTTCATTACTTTTGTAAGTTCATCATATGCCTGGTCAAATCAGTTGGTAATTTTAATGTGTGATGTTGTCTGACAGTTCGAACAAGATTTGAAAGGTGGGAACATGTTCTATTGCTTTCGGCTTCAGTATTATTAGAGAGACTAATAAAGGTATGTTATATTTTTTGGTTGTGAAACGAGGAAAATATATGGATGTGCATTCTCAGTTAACCATATAGGTTCGCCCCTTCCTGTTAGGACATAGTGCCGCATAGAGGTGTTCAGATGGGCAGATAATGGGTCAATGGGTCATCTGTAACACAGTCCAAAGAATCCCGTAACATGAGACACATGCTTGCTTTGGTGGTACTTTGCCTCCTTGGAAGCAGAGATGTGCATGAAGATGCGGATCTTTGTAACCCATCTTCAAGGTTTTTTGTCAAGAGAAACAAGAGGTCTATGATTGAGTCTTCTTCTACAGTTGATTTGGGTCCTTGTGTACAAATCAACACTGGCTGAGACCAAAGTATCTCTCCAAGTCTACCCCTGAAAGTTCCAGGGACTCGACTTTATATGATCGTGAAGTTGCAGAAAGCTTGCAGGTATGAATCTTGCTAAATTTGGGATTTTGAAAGCATGCAACCAACTACCACCTATTATTGTTTATTTACATGACGTTAAATAGGTTGATTGGCACTTAATCATCCCTCTGTCCCATTTGTATTCTCTGTAGTTAGGTTCCTGAGAACGTAAAAGCATTGACATGGTCAACGCTTTGAGCACATAACAATAGCAAAAAATCGAGTGTGGGCTATGGAATAGGTTAGTTGTTTTTCTGCACATTATGCACTCAATTCTCATTAACTAATGATTTCAGAAACGACCCATACTCTACTTATTTTGTGTGCTCTTTTTTTAATAACCTAAGAATCCATTAGTCACTACACTCTTATGAACATTACCGTTACCATGTTTAACGTGTCTATTCATACTTAATCGGTCATGTACATGTAATCATGATTTACCATGTATATGAAGATGCAATAGTACCCGGGCCGCTGCGTCAAACTCTAAAGATGAAGAACCATTAATATTTATGTTGATTTTGTTGGTACCTACTTAAATCAGCTCTGCTCCACCCTACTTGAATGAGCAGAAATGAGCCCAAGGTATATATCAGGAGCTGAATATGCAGCTGAGTAAATTGGTATGCTATGTGTTGTTATTCGCATTTAGGTTACTATTTTCAAGTTTTTATTGAGCTATATGTCTCTTTGTAGACATAAGTGTAAAGATGAAGATAAATTTTGCATTATATTGGCGACTGTATTTATGGCTTCTGTGAATGTTGCGCCTCCTATTTCTGTAGAAGAGAACCTAGCGGAACTATACATGTTGCTGGAAGGGTACCCAAAGAACTAAACGACATGAAAATTAGGGATGACATGGTAGTTAGCGTCACCTTCATATAAATATCCATTTCTTATCGTGATTATGTTGACTTTAGTCTAACTTTTAATTAATTACTGTTTGGAAATGGAGCCCATAGTAGATGATGGCAATGTGAGATATCTTTTTGTTGACTTATATTCTACAATTTGTGCTTTTAATAATTTGTTATCAAGGAGCTATTGTTGCAGTGGCAACGACGACAGCTGGTCCATCTATTGTTATGAATATCCTGGCCGAATAAACTCTAAGCAACTGTACGTATTTTCAAATGTATTAATTAATACCGATTCACCCAAATGTTTATGCTCATTTTAGTTGTGTTAGACATGTAGTAGCAAGTGTTAACAAGTAGTCGGAAAATAGTAAGGTTTGTTAAAGTCCTCAAAATGGGTGCGTTCATTTAATGACATCGACAGTTGCCAGACCGGCTATTGGTAGATATGACGTGCCTCAAAACATTCATACGTATCTTCAACCACGGTATTATTGACTCAGTAAGATTCTTGTGCTAATTTTATTGTTTTGGACATGCGGTTGCAGATGTTAACGAGGATACGGAAAAGAGTACAATTGCACAACGTTTTCAAAACAGACACATTCGTTTAACTCCCGACGGTAATGTACCAATTAGCCCGGTAGCAGTTACTTGATGACCGCATATTGATTCCCATTATTCTAACAATTGGTTACTTACGGTTATAGCCAAAATCTCAAAACCATTTGTAGGGTACTTTGCTCCCTTTATGTTTTTATTGTTAGTAGCTTAAAGATATACTTGTCATACTTATATTCTTTTTTCGTCTTGATAGATCTTCATTGGTATTAGTAGACTAAACCTTCTGCTGTTGGTGCTAAACATCATGGAGAGAAAAAAGAAACAACTCAGGAAAGACTTAACTTGATTACGAGCTTAGAACTAAATAAGCAAGGTTTTCCCGCAAAATAAGTGCATCGTGATTTACTATTTTATTATCAAATAGCTTTAAAAGAAACATGTCAAATGGTTCAAGGAACTGGTCAGCTGCTCTTATTTGTCCATAATTCTTGGTGTTTTCTACCAACCTTAATGCACCTTTAGTAGCCCCAGTTGAAGAGTAAGTTGAACCAGTTTTTGACCCGGCTGCATTTACTTTTCACGAGTTTATTCTTTGTTCTACCAAATTACTCACCATAGAAAGAATTATTTGTTGGATATGGCAGAAGGTGGTGTAATCAGACGGTGACAAGAGGTATGCACTCAGATGAGCCAAGTCTGCATGGACCTGAAACACGCATTGAGGTCCATGGGCTCTGGAATAGGCAATTATCATACTTTCATGGTAAAAGTGTCATAGAGGTTTGTCCACTATCTAAAAACTTGATCAGGTTTGAAGTCGTTTAATTAGCAGTGTTTGACATTGAGTTTTCAGGTTGATTATTTTATCATTTTTTCGGATTGCGTTTAAAAGTGAAGAGTTTCTGACATGGAATAGTCAGTACCTCTTACAGGTACAAACATTTGTGGATACAAATTGCTGATACATGAGATAAAGGAAAAGGATCCGACACCCAACACTTACTTACCCATACTAATTTCTAACTAGAACTATATCTGGTACGAGTATCTAATGAGTAACCTTTAAATTTGGAACCAATACTACATAATAAATACAACAGTGAGTTGTAGAAATCATCCCATGCCGATATATAATTTTTTATGTTTAAATAATGGTATCTAGCTTGAACACTTTGAGCCCCAACGTTTCCTACAACAAGTGCTTTAAAATGGAATGGCACTCTAATAAAAGTAGTGTCAAAATGTATACTCCCCAACCAGGACAAAAAGCCTTAATGGTTTAATCTCAACCAGGAGCATCTTGACCCGTACAAAAGTCACTATATCTGAATCAAACCCATCTTGAACCTTTACCTAACACATCCGTATGCCTGTCTTTTCACCTGTATGTATATGTACATAGATTGTAAGTGACTGCACTGCTGAGAATTATAATGATGTTGCTGCAGCAGTCTCTCGTTTTGTGAATATCTTGCATGGTAAGTTTCCATTGTTTTGATATATTTACCATAATTATCTTTGCATAACTTTGCATGATTTCCTGTACATTTAGAATTTGGAAATTCTAATAGGCTTGGCGGGTTGGGGTCAGTCGAGGCATAAACTGTAGAAATTTGTTTGATCCAAGTAACGCACAGATTCAAGGTTTGTGATATTCTTTAATCCTGCACAACTTTAATTGTGATATTCTTTAATCTTGCACAGTTTTAATTCAGTTGTTGATTCTTACTTTTTGCGCTATGTTTAGTACAGCCAGTTCTCCAGATTAAATCGATATTTGTAACTGTGACAAGCGTTGCCAGCATTGTGGTTGTCTGTTTTGGTTTGGAGAACGCTTGAAAGGAAATTCATATACAATTTATATGCAACAGGCACGTCCTCCACCCAACATTCTTCAACAGTTGTTTGCAAATAAGCATTTTATGGACCATATTCGCACTTACAATCAAATGTTTGCCATGACGTCCTTCGGAGCTAATATCGATCATTCAGTTAACAAAGGTAGTGGACCTTATGTCCTTAAAGTTTCGGATCAGATATACCACCAAATTAGATCTTTGTGTCCAGAAGAAGGTCAGCACCTGCGTTTCTTACAATTGTACATTTATTATACCGAACATGAAGTTGCTAACAGGATGAGACTCTTCGGAGGATTAGAGAACATTGGGCTTGACCCTACCACTGCACAACAGTTGATTGAGATTCATGATGAACATAGTGAATTGGCACAACTGTTTAGAACCGCGCGTGATAAGTGCATGGAAAATGACGTTCCTGACTTCAAGATTAAGCTGTATAACATGGGTAGTTGCGTGGTTATGAACTTCCTTTTTCCAACTGTGTTGGCGGTATAGTATTTGAAGCGGGCACTAGAAGTAAAACTGACTACGATGTTATTATTAAGTATAGGGGTGATCAACCTAAGAGAATTAGTAAGCTTCATCAGTCATATATGTCACTGCAATTTCCACTTCTGTTTATCTACGGTTAGCCATGCTTCTATCCTGAGCTCATATTGAAACCACGTGATGGCAGGGGTAAAGGGGAAAAAAGTATCGATGAATAGGTTTTTACAGCTATCAACTCCACCCACGTGTAAATGACTATGTTTTAGAGTCGTATATGTTGACTACTATTGTGTGTATTATCTATGTTATAATAATGAAAAACATGCTCTCTAAAACTACTGACATTTGTTATGCATCTTAAAAAAGACTTGCTTTACCACTCAACTTTAATATATGGTCATTTAACACTCAACTTTAAACGTACACAAACTTTGACTATCAGGCTGGAGTATGAGGAAAAGCGGGACATGGGAGTGCGGTACCGGACTTATGCCAGCTTGCTACAGTTCAACAAACGACATAAGTATGGTATCTCGATTCCTTCGTGTAGTTCATGATAATAATTCTGAAATCATTTTGTCTTTGCTATTGAGGGAATAGAACTCCGTCCTACTTTTTAACACATTTAGGTGTCAAGATACCAAAATCATTTGTTTAATTATGCAAATGGATTTGCTTATGTTGCACTATCTACATGGTATTCTTTATGAAGAGATGTTATTGTATCCTTTACTGTGTAGAAACTGTGCGTACTTGAGTACTCTAATATGCTATATATATGAAATTTTACGTAAGTTTTGTTTTTATGTACAAAACACGTAATAGAAACCATACCTAGTCAACTATTGGACAAAATGGAGATAACAAAGCATGTGCTTGACTCAGAAATAATGTATGCGGGTCGCTGAACATATATGGCAGCTTAATACCCCAATTAGCTCACATGGTTAATATGTTTAGTATTGATATTTGGAAAGGTATTACAGGCCTTTGAACCAGTTGGGAAGCAAGGCCTTAAAGCTATTGGAAGGGTAACTTTGGCCAGGTGCTTACATCACTTACTTCATATATCTTTCATCTTTCTTTGTCCTCGAAGAATGTTACATCACTAATTTTTACACAAACTATTGATGGTAGTACAAGTCATTACAGATGGAAAACATTCAATAATTAGAAGATTAGATGCATGTGCTTGTGCTGGCATGACTTCAACTTTTTTTCTCTGTTTTGTGCTAGCTAAGATATCAACAACACTAGGATGAGCGCTAACGTTGAACCAGACTCTCAATAACTGTGATTTAAGTTTATATATTACTTTTTATATCTTATAAATGTTGATTTACAGCTTTTAAATGCCCTGAGTTTTACACCTTTTAGATGCTAATTTTTACACAATCTATATGTGGTTTAGAAAACAAAGAAAGGCATGGATGTCTGCATACAGAATTTAGAACTTGGTATTTGGATAGCAAATATTTCAAAGCTTTTATATGCTGTTTTTAATAGCTTTTATATGTTGTTTGATTCAGCTACATTTTTATTAAGATACCTCATTGATTGTCCAGATCTTGGAGTGTTTAACGACAAACATTGTTGCAAGCTGGGATGTTTCTACAAAGGCCGCTTCCAAGGTTCAAAGATATCAAACCTTACCTAACAACCTGTTATCTCGAGTATAAAGGACATAAGGATCGAGTTGCATCTGTTTTTATTGATCCTACTTGTCAGCCTATTGCTTATGGTAATTTTTCTAAAACTTCTATTTTGTGGATAATTTCTATGACACTTATAATAATTAAGTTTTAGAATACGAAAAAGATATTGGTTCTGAAAGGTCAGTTTGCGCGTGTTGTTTATCAGCTTAACGGTATAAATTTGAATAAAATTTTTGATACCTGATAAATAATTGCGTTTTTAGTAACTCGCGCATTTAATTCAGAAATAAAATAGGCTGAATGTGAAACATAATAAAAAGTTATAAACAGGAGCAAGCATGACATGTTGAAACTTGGAAGGAGGAAATAGATGGGTTGTGTTGGCGTGTGGGTAGCAGTTTGAAACGTGCTTGATGAGAATGCATAAAATAATGAGTGTGAGTTAGAATTGGCGTGCTGGAAGTGTTTTAAGCACACTTTATTATACACATATATGGTCAGGCTGACTGAAAATATTGCAGGTAACCGTGCTATCTCAATGAAAAGACTTTTAGTATCTATATTATCGACTTTGCAGTTTTTACATCTAATAAATTCAACTTTTTTTTTGTATTCAGATTCTGAAGATTTTGGACGAGGACGACATGTGAACATACTTGGAGTGGTGGTTTTGGTCATGCATAGGATTAACTATGCATCGTTACATAATGTTGTTCCAGCTGCATAGTTTTCCTTTATATAACACTGGGGTATCGTGTTTGTGCTTATTGGTTAAAAATTGGTCACTGATGTCTAGAACTGTATGGGGGAAACTATAATTTACATCAGTATATATTGCAGATACTGAAGACATACGTGGAACGGTTTGTTAATGACCTTTTTGAATAAGAAACGATTGGTCATGTTTTTTATTTTGGATTTGGATAAAGATCCTGAGAATTTAGTAGAAGTGCTTCCTGTAAGTACAATCCCATCTACTTAGTATATATGTTTATATATGGCACCACTTCACATTCATTTAAATGTATGACATACTCCAAAATGGCTGAGTTTTAGGGATTCAAGGAAGCACATCTACAAAGCCAGTAACAAGATAACACACAGTTGTGTTTGTCATATCTAGAAGTCGTTAAGAACAACTAAAGATCTGGAAATTGACAGAAACAAAAAGGACTAGAATCTAACACAAACCCACCTTCAGGTTATTAAGCAATCTACTCCATGTGACTACATGTCTTCTTTGTGTCATCCTGCCAGCTGATGACATTGTGCAATGCGTAACGAAGTTGCTTATTATAACCAAATGATTAACTATTTTGGAAAGGTATTATTGGTTCATACTCATTTATCCATTGAAATCTTTCTCTCTATTTGCTTATTAGCAAAACTGAAAACAGGTACTCCACACCAGTGCCAGTGACACAGAGTTGTCGGGCGTGCCTGAAAGTCTTGGCGATTGTAAGTAGGCTTATTTTGAATGTATTTGGATTGTCGTAATCTGATTGTAGTTAATTAAAATTACTTTTGACAAACTCAAGCTAAACAACAATGTTTATGTAATTAGCTGGAAAAATCCTAAGGTGATTCTGGCAATTAA
This sequence comes from Glebionis coronaria, assembly GCA_025667525.1. Classification (NCBI taxonomy): domain Eukaryota; kingdom Viridiplantae; phylum Streptophyta; class Magnoliopsida; order Asterales; family Asteraceae; genus Glebionis; species Glebionis coronaria. The sequence goes on from CM046877.1 coordinate 490,547,146, forward strand.
GTGGCCTAATTGCTGGCTTCCATAATGGACATCAAGGGTGAGAATTTTCAGAGTGATATGATACCGTGCGAAGTCACGTCATAAGTAATACAATCTATAAGTAAACCAAATAAAACTCATTTTCTAAACACTATGCAAGTACGCAAAACCTGCACTTGCAAACGCAAGTAAGCATATGGCAACAACGTCGTTGCGTGTTCGTGACATGTAAAATAAAATCTGCGAACTAACCCCAAAAATGTTGTGAATAGCATGCCCATTCAAGTGTTATATGCAGTAGGCAAGTTCTTTTCTCTAACAAAATGAACACATACGTTGAGAGGGTATATGATCTCGCTTATAGTTCAACTCACTTAGTCAAAATACCACCCTTCTGTACAAGATGATCATGCTTGACCATGTAAATATGGCTTAATCAAACTTTGTGAAGGCAAAAGGCAATGGTCCTTGGGTCATAACTATATATTTATGTCCATGGAAGGCCATGAAAAAATGATCAGGTAGTGCAAGTTACCCTTTAAATCGATTATGCTAATACTGTAACTATATATTATAAGCAACTTGTTACTTAACACGCCTCTAAATATTAAGGTTTGTGTTTATTGTGATCTTTAATCGAATATGCACTACTGTACATAGTTAACTGAACATGCTGCTTCTTTACATTTATTTTTTACCTTCAATCTTTTTACAAACATATTAAAGTTCTCAATCTGTGTTTTTCATTCAAGCATTTGTTTTGTATATTATGATTTCTTTTAAGCGAGTAATAACTTATAAAAATGATTCATATCGGTGCACACCTAAATCAACGCATAATGTTTAATGGACTACATTGACCCATTACTTTTTTATACATGGTCACTATAACTTGATGGATAGGTTCTTACGGAAGATAAGTGACAATTAAACGGGTCACGTGGATTAAATGCATACATGATACCTCTTAAGCTAAAAAACGAATGAGTGTATCCTCGTGCGTTGCGGCGAGGTTGATTTGTAGCCCACGCATGTATTTTCTTGATTGAACGCTTTTATTAACCATGATTTCCGACCTTTTGGCCAACTAATTCATGAGGGGAGAATATTTTTTTCACTTATTTTGTTAAGGGAATATTCGATATTTTTAAGAATTTAAGCTCTTTAGGATTAATTGTTGTTACTGTCTTTAGAAGATGGAACTACCATTTACGTGGTTTCAATTTATTGTGACGGTCTTACAACGTATATGTACTTTTGATTTTGTTGATCTTATAGACACATAGGAAATGAGACTTGGCTTGGCTTTTGATTTAGCTTTTGTAAAAGTGAGTCTTAGGATTGGATTCTATAAACGTTTGGTGCAAAATTCCGTAAAATTTGTTCAACTTCTTTCATAACAAGTTTTTATAGAAATACATATCGTGACTCTAAAGTTATAAAATATTACTATAAAACTCTTAAAATCATTGATATTTCACTTTTATAATTTTTGTTATGTCTAGTTGGTTAAAAAAAAGAAAATAATACTCGCACCGTATATTCGTAACATAAAAGATTGTAAGCCTAAGAAATCAAAATAGATTTTTACTGTTTTTGTCGGTGGCAAAGTTGTCTATTTTGATAAACATGAGCATTTTTTGATACTTTTGCAAAAAAGATGTGACACTATTTGCCCATTCATTATTATTGATGGACTAAAAAAGCGCACATGTAACACACTAAATGGGTTTAATGGGCGTATGTAAAAAATAGTGATTAAGCTACTCGGCGAATGTTTTAAACTTAATTTTTTATCCCCGACTTTAAAACAAGTATTATTATTATTATTTCTATGGTTTTTTCGTTTTAGCTTGCGCCCGTTTAGCCCGCCCCTTTTGCCCGCGCCATTTTACACGCCCCCATTTAGCTTGCCCCCTGTTTAGTCCCCCACCCGTTTTGCCCGTCGCCCGTGCCCACCCGCCCATTTTGCCACCTCTAAGCCAACCCAGATTTTTTTTGTTGCCTTGCATGATGCCTCTTAAGGGGTGTTTGGAATTTCTTACTTAAAACAGATTATTCATTTTGAAAATGAATAATCAGATAATCATCATTTTGAAAACGTCATTCTTAAAAATAGTGTTTGGATTTGATTATCCCGTTTGAGATCACAATAATCAGATAATCAGTTTTTTGAGTGGTTGGCAAATTTGATTATTTGATAAGTAAAATGCATAAAATAAACTTAAGTTTTTTAAAACTCCATTTTGGAATCTTACTTTTTCAAAACTCTATTTTGAAAATGAAATAAGTAGCTCCCCACTTACTTTTTAAAAACTCCAATTTGGAAGCTTCTAAAAACAAATAATCATGTTTCTCTTTTTATTATCCAGACACTCATTTTAACTTATTTCCATTTTTTTGGTAACCGTGATTTCCGACTCACTGGTCGACTAATCTACGGGGTTTAAGCCCACCACCTCATAGACTCAAACCAGGTAAAGCCCTCCTTTTTCAGGAGGTTGGCATGGCCACTTCAAGGTTGTTTTCGCCTAGCGGGAATTGAACTTGAGACCTCACCCATTTTAGAGCGATAGCCACAAACCCCTTTGCCACTAGGCCATCCTTGAGTGGTTAGATTATTTCCATTTTTAAAATGAAATAAGCAGATAATCTGTTTGGAAACGCAATCCCAAATGCCCACTTAATATATAGATAATGACCCAAAAATCGACCAAAATTTATTGCCCCAACAAACTAAATCGTTTTTATGAGAAATTTGAATTATGCTTTTACTAAAAGGTTTTTTAGTCATAATCAATGCATACATTACTTCTTTGAAATTTAGATGAAAAAAGTTGTTACTAGGTTAACTTGGACTGGCCGGATAGACATATTAAGTGCTTAAACCATGTATCCGACCTGGCCATATACAGTTGCGATGGACGTACTAATCTAAAAGATGTCAAATTTTGGTTAATGATGAGCCAAGTCCACACATTAAGCTTGTTTAAAAAAAGTTTGACAGAACGACCCCGTCAGTTGGATGAGCAAAGTCCAGACAGAAAAAAGTCAAAACCAAGAGAGTAAACAAACTCTCTTTACACAAACACGACAATTATTCTAACTGACTAATATAAAATTGTGTAAAAAATAATGAACCAACCTCGTCGTCGGACGCGTTACACCACTACACGACGGTTGATAATCCACCGTTAATCAAAAACCTGTTTATTCTTATTTGTAAAATGATTAACATGGGACAAAATCCATCAATTGGGTGTGTCAATCCCGAATACAATCAAAGGTTACTTTCGTTGTAACACAAACACTTAAATCACATAGAAGCCTATATGCTCAATTGTCAACTATTGTTTAAAAAAAAAAGTCACCAACGAACACCCCTCCCCTCCCCCCCCCCCCCCAAAAATTTTTTTTTTGATGGTTTGGCCAAAGGTTAAAAATATTAAATATTCCTTTTAACAAAAAAAAACAGTACTCTAACGAAATATAACTCAGACACAAACGTATTTTTAGAAAAAATTTACAAAACGCACCCGTATTGGGCGGGTTACACCACTACAATATATATATATATATATATATATATATATATATATATATATATATATATATATATATATATATATATATATATATATATATATATATACATATATATATATATATACATATATATATATATATATATATATATATATATATATATATATATACATATATATATATATATATATATATATATATATATATATATATATATATATATATATATATATATATATATATATATATATATATATATATATATATATATATATATATATATATATATATATATATATATATATATATATATATATATGTGTGTGTGTGTGTGTGTGTGTATATATATATATATATCTTACTCTATATATAAGAGGATAATTTAAAGCCACGTCATGCTTAGAAATCCACCTCATTAATCCACCTAAGCACAATTAATATGGGGTGGCAAGAATTAATATGACATGGCACTTCAAACACGTTTTTTTGTGCCACATCAACATAATTTATGTGCCACATCATCCCACAACGTGTGCCACCTAAGCATGTCCATGGAACAATTTTTAAAAAGATGTCCATTGTGAGATTCGAACTCGGGTCTCAATAAAGACCATTAACCATACTAAGATTTTTATCCAAATTCATACTAAATAAAAAAACGGATTAGTAAATTAGGCAACTATATAACCTATACAAATAGTTTTGACTAATTTTAAATTTTGTTAAAGTTTTAGAACTAAGTATGGAAATTATTAATTTGCTTTTAATCCGAATACAAATGCAAATATATAATTTTGGAATATTTTTGGCGCCAAAAAATATTCTGGTGCATTCAAAATTCAAAATTGTAACAAGAATGATATTGCCATGAATAATTACCATATATAACCTAATGTCAACTCATAGTTAACACATTCTAAAATTACCACATTATGTTTGTAACTGTTTCTTATAATATCATGATTTCTTCCATGTTTAGAAACATGTAAGTGACACTATATATAGCATCAACCACTGGATTAGCAAATCACCATCTCTTTTATTGCCTTAAGCATCCCATACCAGTTCCAATGATGAAATCCAAAATGCAATACCAAGAGGAGCCAAAATCTCAATTTATCTAACACCCCCAATTACATTGCGCATCGAAAATACACAATTGGGTGCTAGACACAAGCATCATCACACAAGGTATATTGAACGACTCAAAAGTGAGAGGTTTACACATAAAATATAAACAAGATTTTCATAATAGGTCAAAAACATAATTTCATCCCATATTGTACACAAACATTTAACGAATTGTTCAACAGTAAAAGGATAGAAATAGTTTTTAGACCAACATTCTTCCAAAAGCCAACCCACAACCTCCACAACAAAGTTCTGCCTTCCATCACTTCCTATTACCTAAAACACATGCTAAAACGGGTCAACAATAATGTTGAGCGAGTCCATAGGTTTATCAAATCACATTTGAACACAAGAAAAAATCAATCATTATCATTTATAGAATTGTCGTACACACAATCTATTTCAAGGCAAAACATTGTATTTAAGCTCATGACACCGACCCCTTAACCAAATAGTCACCCACGCCAAATGCCAGCATGACTAGAATAAATCCATTGCCCCTCTAGGGTATCAGTTACTAGAATACCACATTCTTATTCCCGTAAATTATCCTTCCCAGAGGTTACTCAGCGTAATGACCTGGTCTCAGATAGGGTGGTCAACCCAATAGTACTATCATTAGAATAAGTGGCTATTCCCGACTCACAACATCAAGTCAGAATATAGTTAACGGCTCATGAATTTAGGGTCTTTAGCAACAAGGTACTCAATACAATGTAAACAACATAGGCAACATTCGGGTCCAACAATTACTCATGACTTGTGTTAATTTATTTTCAAATAGCATGTATCCCCCTCGCGGGTAATAAAACATTTAGTAGCTAGCATGAAAAGCGAGGCTACAGACTCACCTTAGTATAAGAGACCTAGCGAGATGATCGTCAATGATAGAGGATGCCTTTCAAACACGAGAACCGCTACCTATCAAATAAGGCGCGTTCATTAATAATGACTCGAGAAATAAATCATACATAACAATATCAAACTCAAACTCATAAAATCACGATAAACTCAAGAGAAAACGATACAAATAACTCTATTACACTCTTCTATATATTTACTTTACCATTCTACACTTTCAACAAAATCCGCCGGCACATACTACATGTACTAGCTTATTTACCCCTTTTAGACTCGTCAAACGTTTATAAAACGACTCGAGGAACTAACTTACTATATATAGAAATTCCTCCAACAAGTTTATCAAATGAAATTACTTTTAAAGTCCTTTACCCGACGTATCTTCAAATTACAAAATCCGGACAGATTTACGTTAATAATTCATACAACCGTTTTAACTTCTTTAAACGACTCCATTTACAAAACCGACACTTGGGTTTTGAAATAAACTCACCATCTAGGGTTTACACTTCATTATCAGTATGTGACTCATTTCAAAACTTCAATTTATAGTTAATAGGTGTGAAAACACCCATCCTTTTACCACTTAATTATAATAATAACCAAGCTAAAACGTGTATTTTATGTCGTAAATGTCGGAATTATGCGTGGTTTGTGTTTTTATTGTGATTTAGGATCAAAATGTGAAAAGGGAAGAAAACGCGGGCTTTTATCGAAGAAAACAAGAAAAGACGAAGTCAAAAGATCAAGAGTGCAAAAAGAACGGAAGTCCAAGACCTATTCTGAAGACTTATTGAAGAAAAAGTCTAAAGACAGAAGTTTAATGAAGTCGAAGAACCAAGTCTAATTAAAGAATAAAATTATAAGACGAGTTTAATTTATATAGACAAATCCCGAGACGACGTCGAGAAAGACAAAGAATTTAAATCGAGTCGAGACAAGAAGAAAGAATGAAGAAAGCATTAACATTTTACTCCTCCTATAAATACCCTCCTAATGTGTCATTAGGAGGTGGTTAGAAAATTAGGAGTAGATTAGTTTAGGATTAGGAGTAGCTTAATACTTTTTCTCTCTAGCTTTTCTTAATGTTTTTCAAGCTTTTTCATTAATCTTGTAATTTGAATCTTAATCATTTTAATTTCAAGCTTTTTCAATTAATCATTCTCATTCTTCCTTTCTTAATCTTTTTAATCTTGTTTAATTTTGATAATCATGTAGTTTAATTAATCATGTTCTTGTTTGATTGATGTTTTTGATTGATTGTGCTTATTGGTTTTTATGTGTTTGAATTTTATAGCTTATAGTGTTTTAGTGCTTATTGTATTAATTTCCTTATTTTTAATTAAGTGCTTTAATAACTAGGTTTTAGCCAAGTATAAAAATTTTATCGTCTCGTCTCGATTCGAATTGATTACTGGTTTAAAGTGTGACTCAGTCGTTCTTGGTGGAATATAAAGGGAAAAGGTTATCTATTTTTAAACTAAAATGAATGAAATGTAAATGAAAATGTCGTTGCGTAAAAGGGTAAAAAATAAAGTAAAAATAAAAGCGATAAACTAATTAAAACTTAAATGAAAGACCTAACGATTTAAACTAAAAGCTTGAAAAGATTAAACTAAACTAAAAATAAGACTTTAAAAGAAATTAAGTAAGTGACGAAAATGTAAAAGCTTTAAAAATAAATGACAAGAAATTAAAGTTTAACAAAACGTAAATTTAAAAACTTTAAAGTAAAAGACAAAATAATAAAATAAGAAAAACGAGTAAAAATTAAGCTAAGTAAAAATAAGACAAAACAATTAAAATAAAGCTAATTAAAAATGGCGGGAAAAATAAGTTTAAAAATTGAATTTAAGTAAAAACTAATTAATTTCGCAATTATAAAAAAAATGAATTAAATTCGCAATTAAAAAGAAACAATTTCGTAATTAACAAAATCAAAGATTTCGCAATGCAAAATAAGTACAAATTCGTAATCCAAGCTAGCCATAATTCCGCAATTGGAGAAAGGACACAATTTCGCAATGTTGAATATACCACAATTCCGCAATGCTAAAAATGTATTCAAATTTGCAATTCACAAAATCAACAATTCCGCAATGATTGAAAATGATATGATTTCGCAATCATACAAATCAAAGATTCCGCAATCATGGAAAACATAGATTTCGCAATAGTCAGAAAGAATGATTTCGCAATACAAGAAGATACAATTTCGCAATTAAAGAAAAGCCAAGATTTCGCAATTATGGGAAAAGTTGCAAAATCGAATCAGCTTTCCTAAAAACTAGGAAAACGTAAAAGTACGAAAATAAGCACTAAAATCTTAACTTTTTAAGGACAATAAGCAAAATAAAACATCAATAAGCTAACTAAAAAGCCTAGATTAATGCTAAAACTTATAAAAACATCAAAAACAATTCACGAAAATTAAAATGATTTAAACTTTATGTAAAAATGATGAAAAAGAGTATGATTGTAACATCCCGCCTACTCAGACCACAATATTGTCCGCTTTGCCCGCAGGCTCACGACTTTGCTTTGTGGCCCTCTTGTGAAGGCTTCCCGGCAGGTCACCCAAGCCAGTACTACTCTTCCATGAGCACGCTTAACTGCCAGTTCCTAAGAACCCCACTTGCAGTAGACCACAAAACGCGTTGTGTCATGAGAAGGAGACTGTTATCTTATGAACCATGGATCTCTCCTGGCCACAGCCGATGTGGGATTTGCCTAGGGTGTCACAATCACCCCCCCTTCAGGACTCATCGTCCTTGATGAGGTTTGCCCCACCATCCCGAACGGCTCAGGAGTGGCTAAGAAAGTCGCTTAACTATCGCTAATTTAGATTTTAATGGTACCAATCTCTGTCCAAAATTTCCCACTGATTATAAATAACGTTCCCACTATTATTGTTTAGTTCCCCCTGTTTTTATATTGTCAAACCCAAACACACCCCTTGTTATATTAATCCCAAACGCCCCCTGCTGTCAACTTTTACCCACTGTACGCATAAACAAACACCCCCTTAGCACCCGATACCCTGTCAACTCATTTCGCGTCCCTTATTTATGTAGTGATCGCGAAGTCGGAGTAGATCTTTCAGCTGTTATTCTTATTTCATTACTGGACAAGAGGTACGGATTTTCGTCCTTTCAGTAAGGACTTCCTTTCTATGCATGATTAGGATTCTCCGTCTTTAGCCAAATGTTTTCCCCAGTATATGTTTAAGTTTATCAGTAATCATATTAATAACTAAATAAATTGCCTGAGCATTATATACAAGCACGACCAGTTTATGTACTAGTTACGGAGGTACCGTAACCACGGCACTAGAGGCACCGGTGTCGTGACTCACATGCAGGAGAGTGATATCCTGCATCGTCCCACTCAGCTCAGCTTGGCCATTTTATCAGTATTATTAGTGGGGCGTATGGATGCATCTTATGCTTATAAGTGTTACAAGTTATCAGGGTGAATGTGGTGTGTGCTCTACATCCTTCACATTGGAGCTGATCCCTCCACCCAGCACAGTTATTTAGAGGTCACCCCTCTACAGCATGACGAGGTCACCCCTCCAGTTATTCATGCACGGTTGTTACAGCACGTGACCTATATAAGCTCTGGCAAATTAAAATACAGTAAATGCATGTTTTCAGATTTATCAGATATTAGTTCAGCTTTATTATTTACGAATCAGACTTTACAGATTATGCACAGATTTCCGCTGCAACTTTACTTATCAGTCTTACAGCTCCAGTATTTTACCATCTGTTTCATTTCAGTAGTTCCTTATCATGCTTTATATCCGTTCACTGAGCGTTATGCTCAGCCGTAGTTCCCTTTCATGTTCTAACGGCAGGTACCCCAGGACGCTCTTAGGATTCTTAGAGCATCTGCATTTGGATGGAAGCTATCCAGACTTCTTACTTTATGTACTTACATTATTCTGCTTATTTGGACATTGTTAAGTCCTTTCCTTTAGTATTTTATTTTTCATGTTTTGAGCTTAGGTTGGGTTACCGATGTTTGATTCCGGTATTTCCGTTATGGTCATTTAATGTTTTAGGACATTTACCTTATGCTTTGATGACACGCCATAAATACACGTAACGGTCCACTTATCCAAGTGGGGTGTTACAATGATAAAGATAAAACTAATCAAGAAAAGTAGAATGAGATAAAGATTTAAACAAGATTTAAGCTATTAAAAGTAAAGTTTAGATTAAAAACCAAGAAAGGAAGATAAAAGATTAAGATCCTAGTGAGAGAAACTGTCACTTTCTCTTTCTAAAATTACCTACAAAAATGAAAATGAAAACTACTACTAACTAAAACTAACCAACCCTCCTAAATGTGTTTAGGAGGGTATTTATAGGAAATGGGGAGGTGCATGTGTTGCCTCCTCTTTCTTTCTTCACGTCTTTCCGTCTTTTAAGTTCTTCGACTTTATCTACTTTGTCTCGGGATTAATTAAACTCGTCTTATAATTTCTTCATTTATTAGACTTGAGTTCTTCGGCTTTATTAAACTTTCGTCTTTAGACTTGTTCTTCGATAAATCTTCAGAAAAGGTCTTGGACTTCCGTTCTTTTTGCATTCTTGATCTCTTGACTTCGTCTTTTGTCTTTTTCTTCGATAAAAGCCCGTGAAAGCCCGTGTTTTCTTCCCTTTTCATATTTTGGTCCTAAATCACAACAAAAACACAAACCACGCATAATTCTAAAATTTACGACATAAAATACACGCTTTGGTTTGGTTATTATTATAATTAAGTGGTAAAAGGATAAGTGTTTTCACACTTATTAAATCCCCTACACTTGACCATTGCAATGTCCTCATGCAATGCAGTAATTACAAAGCACGTTTTACATTTTTCATCATAATTAACCTAATTGGCCTTTATTAAACACAAGACATAAAAGAGATAGAAAATTTATAAAAAGAAGAAAACAAGTAAAAATATCAAAAACTTACCTTAGGGTTTTGGCATGTGATGAATGACTATCATCCTCAAGTTTCACGTTCCCCATACCAAGCTTAAAAACGAGATCATTGTTATTATAAGTTAGCAAACTATCACAAACTCATGTGGGCCAATTATTCACTTAGACTCCCTTATTCCTATGTGTATCTCTTATATTTTATTGTTGTCTTGAAGATCACGAGGATGCATTGTTTGACTTATTTTGATAGGTTATTAGGCTGAAAATAAAGTAGGACGATTTAATCAATAGTTAGCTAAAGGACAAAATATTTTAAAACTGCTTCTCGGGACCTCATAAAGTTCATATCTTGGCATAACTCGCTTCACGATTTGAGACCTTTCTAGGACCGATATTTGGCAGTGACTTCATACTTCAAATCTTGAGAGACGTTCATGAAATAATGGTCTTGTCTTCATAATAGGAATTTCTTCACTTGGAGTTTTGAGAGATTCTTCATACTTGGACCACGACTTCTTCATTTTTCTCCAATCTTTACTTGGGATTTTGATATACAACAATCCGCCTCCTTTTGGGACTTGGATCTATTTATCCTCATACCTTGTTAGGGCCTTTTTGGATAGACTTCTCCATGATCTTTAGGGGAGTATTTGCTTTTCGTCGTGTGTCTCAATCCTTCATATTGATTTTTGATAAATGATTCTTCACATCACTTTGGATCTTTAGCAACAAAATGTAGCCCTCATGCCTTGTTAGGGCCTTTTCGGACTCGCCAATCTTCGCATCCCGCTTCAATAAGTTATGCCTTGGCTATGAACTCTAATTAATACCGAGCAACTTTTAAACGATCTTGTGCTAGAAGCTAAGTAACTTTTCCAATCGTACAACCTTATTTATTGTAGATAAATTTATTAACAAGCGATGGGAGAAAAAGCTCATAATTAACTCACATAAATTTATGAAAGAATACCAAACTTATAATTGACTCTATCATCTCTCGTTCTCTACAGTTTAAAATCTCAAGGAATGAGACTCGTGGATGCTTAGCCAATTAAATCAAAATTTTGGGTTTTGGAGTCATCTATAGGATCTTGCAAATTCTTAGACTTTTTCAAGTTTAGAAATCGCATTTTAAAGTTCCCTTGATGAACGACTCTCTAGGATCAATTATAGGAACTTGCGAAAAGTTCTTGTTCTTAACCCGTGAGAGTTAAGACTTTCGCGTTTTAAAGTTCCCTATATAAAAGTCTAGCAAAACTTGACTTAAACACGTTAAGGATACTAGCTAGAGTAAACTTAGATAAGTAAACTCGGGTTGAGTCAAAAGATTCACAACGTTTAAAAATTTAAAACCACTTTACTAAAATTTCTTCTAGCAACGAAATAAAATAACTAAAATAAAGGAAAATACAACTATACTACTAGGCCAAAATAGATCAAAAATTTTGAAAAATGTCGAAAAATCAATTTTCCGGTTAAAATGAGTACAAATACAAGGAAAAGACCACTTACTTCGATAGAAGTCCCCCATACACTTGATATAAACATTGTCCTCAATGTTTAAGCATGTGGGAGTAAACTCCCCTATACTTATGACATTGTGCACTTTGTTTAAATCTTGCTAAGGAAGAGACAACTAAAGTGATTCCTATTTTAACATTGAAGAATATAAAATAGAGAATCAAAAGAGTTTAGGATAGAACCGGGAAGATGGGAACACGGAATCACGGTTCGTCAAAGGTCATCAAGAATGGATCTTTGAAAGCTCGAATCCCTGCACATGATAAGAAAGAAGACAACAAACACATACTAGGGTCTCCCCCTACACTTATTCTAAAAACAAGAGCAAAAGGATAGATACTGCGGGTTGCCTCCCGAGAAGTGCTTGTTTTTGTTAACCGAGTCGTGAGCCTGACTCGACCTTGATTAGCATAGGAAGAAGCTTGAAACAAATCCACCAGGATCAAAGACATGGTTTTCATCCAGCAAGTAGCACAAGCTTAAGGCGAACAAGGCAAGCCAAAGAAGAGTAGGCAAGGTTCCCTTAAGCAGTGATTGAGCACGGTGGTAGCAAGGGTAAGGTGCAAGCATATCTTCATAAGTTCCAAAGATTTTTCCTTTTATTTCATCAGACGGATACTGAGATGGCTTAAAAAGTGCAATACCGGGGTCGAACACCTTTTCCTTTAGGGGAAAATAACACTCAGGCTCAGCAGATCTTGAAGAAGATCCGATCATAAATCTAGCAATCTCATCCTTAGACGGAGGGTAGAGAGGAGTTAAGACATAAGTGCTGCTGATATCGGTGTCGGTCGGCTTCTTCTCATTTGAAGCGGGTTTCTTCATATCCAAAGTAGGATAAAGACCATAATCATCAAAGTACAAAGGAGGAGCATCACTCTCATTTGGGAAGTATGTGTTGAGAAAAGTAACAAAGTCTTCCTCAAATGAGTATTCATCCAAAGTAGGATCAAGTGTTGTTGGCGGAGTATCTTCATCATGTGAAGAATCACTCGAGAGAGTATCAACATCATCAAAGTCATCATTAGTTGGCATGTCTGGATACTCTGAAACAAAAGCAGCAGGATCATCTCCATCGGAACTAGAATCATCATCATAGTTATCATAAATTTGTGGAGACTCCTGAATTGGTGGTGGATCCAAATTGGGGAGAGAATCATCAAAATCATTCACATCGTCTTGAAAAAGTGGATTGTCATGGGAAGAATCGAAAAGAGGATTATCATATACAACAAAGTCATCAAGCTTAAAACTTTCGAAAGTAGGAGTAAGCTCTTCTTGAAGCACATTAATCCTTTTCGCGGATTCTTTTCCATTTGTCTTACTAGTAATTTTCCCCATCTTAAAAACTTGAGCATCATTCCCGACTCTTAAGATTAGCTCACCTTCGGCAACATCGACAAGAGATTTTCCGGTTCTCAAAAATGGCCATCCAAGTATTAACGTAATACGAGGGTCCATTTCATAATCAACAACAATAAAATCGACCAGAAAAGTGAAGGTACCAACTTTAATGAACACATATTCGGCAATACCAACGGGGTAAGCGAGAGTGCAATTTGCTAGCTCCAGAGTCATCTTCGTTGGAGTAAGGTCGGGTAATGATAGTGTTTTCCAAACACTTAATGGCATCAAATTGATACTTGCCCCGAGATCGGCTAAGGCAGTAAATTCTTCAACTTTGTTAAAAATGCAAGGCAACACAAAACGACCGGGATCTCCAAGTTTTTACGGAAGTTCTTTAAGAATGACTGCAGAATAGTTTTCATTTAAGCGTGTGTTGACAAAGTCAGCCATCTTTTCCTTCTTGTTAAGCAATTCCTTGAATGCTTTCACAAATTTCGGCATTTGGACAAGTGCTTCAACGAGGCTAATGTTGAAATTCATTTGAGAGATCATCTTCATAAAAGAAGTGATTTGAGCATCCTCTTTAGTAAGCAATTTGCTCTTGTCTAACCGAGAAGGATAAGGGGTGTTGGGTTTATAGGTGGAAGGTGGGGTTGGTGAAGGTGTAACAGGTACAGGTTGAGATGTTGAGGGTTGAGAAGTAGAAGGTTTAGAGATGGTTGGCGGGGTTGGTGGAGGGTTTTGTTTAGGTACTTCTTCCGTGATAGGTTGAGACAGTAATGGAGAACTAGTACTAGGTGTGGTAGTAGGAGGGATAAATGGGGGTGGAGGAGGTGTAGATGGAGTAACGGGAGGAGGGATAGAAGGTCCTACTAGAGTTGCTCCACTTCGGGTAGTAATAGCACTCACATTCGCTCTAGGGTTTGTTTCGGTGTTAGAAGGAAGAGCACCTTGTGGACGAAGGGTTTGTAACATTTGAGCAAATTTCCTATCCGTGGACTCTTGAATTTGTCTAGTAGATTCTTGCATTGCTAGCATGATTTTCTCATGTTCATTCAACTTTTGCAAAACCAAGTCCATTGGCGGAGGAGGTAAATTGAACCCTTGTTGTTGAAAACCTTGGTTTGGGTATTGGTTATAAGGTGAAAAACATTGAGGATTGAAACCTTGGTTTTGCATTGGATAATTACCTTGATTTCCATTTGAGCCCCTCACATTACCTTGAAAATTAGCTATTGGCGGCCCTTGGTTGTTTTGGTTAGGTTGTGGTGGTCTTTGTTGAAAACCGGGTGGTGCCAAATAATTTGTCGAGTTGTAAGACAAGTGATTAACATCGACATTAGGCTTAAAATGAACTCTCTCGGTGTTGTTGTAAGCATACACTTCCGCGTGAGATTGATCATAAGCTTTATCACAGTTAGCATAAGAGTGTGGCCCACCACAAGTTTCACAAGTTATACTAAGAGCATTGTTGTTTTTGGCATTGTTAACGGCTTGTAAAGCAAGTGCTTCAACAACCGTAGTAAGCTTATCAAGTTTCCTTTCGGTGTCACTAATGCTAGCACTAGCCACATTAGCCCGAACACTTTTGGTTTGCACTTTAGATTTATTCTCAATAATATCCCATGCGGTATTAGAAGACTTAACCAAAATGTTACCCCCCGAGCCATTATTTAGTGAATCTTGGTCATTCATGCTTAAACTATTGTAAAAAGTGTTAATTTGATGCACTTTTGTGAAACCATGTTGTGGACACTTTCTTAAAAGTTCCTTAAAACGGTCCCAAGATTCACTAAATGTCTCACCGTACTTTTGTTCAAAGTTAATGATTTCATTCCGCAAAGCGGTAGTACGTGAGGGTGGGAAAAAGTAGTTAATGAATTTGGTCTCTAAATCCGACCACGTAAGAATACTTTGTGGCGGTTCCTTATCAAGCCAATGCCGAGCTTGTCCCTCTAAGGAGAAAGGAAAAAGTTGTAAGCGAATTACCTCTTGTGAAACCCCATTAAACTTGACCGTATTAGTGAGTTGAAGAAATCTTTTAATATGGTCATGAGGATCATCAATTGTACGCCCCAAGAATGGTTGAGCAGAAACCATTTGAATGAAACCGGATTTGAGCTCAAAATTGTTGGCTCCAATCTCGGGTATGACAATAGCATCGGTGTTGCCCTCTACGTGCGATTGCAAAAGCTCGATCATTGGCTGATTGTCCATGGTGACAATAGGTGGAGTAATGACTTCTGCTTGAGCTGCTTTCTTCTTACGAGCACGAGTACGCATGCACACCTACAAAAGGAAAAGAAAGATAGACAAGAAATATTTTATGGTTTTTTTATTTATTTATTTTTTTATGTTTTTCTATTTTTTTGGATTTTTGAAAATTTTATATTTTTTAAGGTTTTTGAAAATATTTTAAAAAAATGCAAGAAAAAATAACGTTCAGGAATGAACGGATCCCAAAATCCAACGCGTCTCTCACTTAAAAACCGTTAATCTTCACGAAAAGAGCCAGCAGCGGCGCCATTTAATAACTAGGTTTTAGCCAAGTATAAAAATTTTATCGTCTCGTCTCGATTCGAATTGATTACTGGTTTAAAGTGTGACTCAGTCGTTCTTGGTGGAATATAAAGGGAAAAGGTTATCTATTTTTAAACTAAAATGAATGGAAATGTAAATGAAAATTTCGTTGCGTAAAAGGGTAAAAAATAAAGTAAAAATAAAAGCGATAAACTAGTTAAAACTTAAATGAAAGACTTGAACAATTTAAACTAAAAGCTTGAAAAGATTAAACTAAACTAAAAATAAGACTTTAAAAGAAATTAAGTAAGTGACGAAAATGTAAAAGCTTTAAAAATAAATGACAAGAAATTAAAGTTTAACAAAACGTAAATTTAAAAACTTTAAAGTAAAAGACAAAATAATAAAATAAGAAAAACGAGTAAAAATTAAGCTAAGTAAAAATAAGACAAAACAATTAAAATAAAGCTAATTAAAAATGGCGGGAAAAATAAGTTTAAAAATTGAATTTAAATAAAAACTAATTAATTTCGCAATTATAAAAATAAATTGAATTAAATTCGGAATTAAAAAGAAACAATTTCGCAATTAACAAAATCAAAGATTTCGCAATGCAAAATAAGTACAAATTCGCAATCCAAGCTAGTCATAATTCCGCAATTGGAGAAAGGACACAATTTCGCAGTGTTGAATATACCACAATTCCGCAATGCTAAAAATGTATTCAAATTCATAATTCACAAAATCAACAATTCCGCAATTATTGAAAATAATATGATTTCGCAATCATACAAATCAAAGATTCCGCAATCATGGAAAACATATATTTCGCAATAGTCAGAAAGAATGATTTCACAATAGTCAGAAAGAATGATTTCGCAATACAAGAAGATACAATTTCGCAATTAAAGAAAAGCCAAGATTTCGCAATTATGGGAAAAGTTGCAAAATTGAATCAGCTTTCCTAAAAACTAGGAAAACGTAAAAGTACGAAAATAAACACTAAAATCTTAACTTTTTAAGGACAATAAGCAAAATAAAACACCAATAAGCTAACTAAAAAGCCTAGATTAATGCTAAAACTTATAAAAACATCAAAAACAAGTCACGAAAATTAAAAAGATTTAAACTTTATGTAAAAATGATGAAAAAGAGTATGATAAAGATAAAACTAATCAAGAAAAGTAGAATGAGATAAAGATTTAAACAAGATTTAATCTATTAAAAGTAAAGTTTATATTAAAAACCAAGAAAGGAAGATAAAAGATTAAGATCCTAGTGAGAGAAACTGTCACTTTCTCTTTCTAAAATTACCTACAAAAATGAAAATGAAAACTACTACTGACTAAAACTAACCAACCCTCCTAATGTGTTTAGGAGGGTATTTATAGGAAATGAGGAGGTGCATGTGTTGCCTCCTCTTTCTTTCTTCACGTCTTTCTGTCTTTTAAGTTCTTCGACTTTATCGACTTTGTCTCGGGATTAATTAAACTCGTCTTATAATTTCTTCATTTATTAGACTTGAGTTCTTCGACTTTATTAAACTTTCGTCTTTAGACTTGTTCTTCGATAAATCTTCAGAAAAGGTCTTGGACTTCCTTTCTTTTTGCATTCTTGATCTCTTGACTTCGTCTTTTGTCTTTTTCTTCGAAAAAAGCCCGTGAAAGCCCGTGTTTTCTTCCCTTTTCATATTTTGGTCCTAAATCACAACAAAAACACAAACCACGCATAATTCTGACATTTACGACATAAAATACACGTTTTGGTTTGTTTATTATTATAATTAAGTGGTAAAAGGATAAGTGTTTTCACACTTATTATGCTTATTAGTTAATTTTTATTAAAAGTTGTTTTTAAATATTTTTATTATTTAGTGTTTTTAAAAGTTTTTAAATTTTGGCTTATTTGCTTTTTCTTAAAATCAATTTGGTTAAGTTTTTAGATAAGTGCTTATTAGTATTTTGCTTATTTTTAAATTTTAGCTTATTTGAATTTTATTGTTATCCGGGTTTTTTATAAACCCCAATATTCCGGATAAGGTCCTTAAGATACATTCCGGATAAACAGCCAAGTACAATATTCCGGATAAACACTAGATAAGAAATATTCCGTATAAGGAAATGAGAACTATTTATTCCGTATAAGCCAATCAAAAATTCCGGATAAGTAAAACAATAGAATTCCGGATATGAAAATTAGCTAACATTCTAAAAAAACCAAGAATCCCGGATAAGAAAAAGAAAGAATGATTATTCCGTATAACTGTTAATAGAATGACATGCTAGCCTAGCAGCTAGCTTCTAGTTTTCCCGCCCATTTGAGCTAGTAGGTTGCTAGCTTGAGCTAGCTACCTGCTAGCTTGTTTATTTATTATATTTTCCCGTAATTTTTTAGTTTAATCTGAAAGTTGTTCTGATTTTAATTTTGAAAGTTACGTATTTTAGTTGAATTTTTTGTCTAATTTTAAAATTAATATTTTTTCGTAAATTTCAAGTTTTATCTTTTATTTAGTACCCGCTTTAGGTTTTACCTCGTTTAGCTTTAAAGTACCATTTTAGTTTTATTCTCTCCTTTTTCATTAAGTAAACTTTATTTTCGAGTCGATAGTTAATTTCGTTTTTAATTTTATTTTTATTAATTGTTTCGTTTTAAATTCACGTTTTATTATTTATATTGTTTTGTTTTTATTAGTTAATTGCTTTTAGCTTATTGTTATTATTTTGCGCATTTACCTTTTAAGTAGAATAGATAACCAAACCATTTTATTTTCCACCAAGAACGACTGAGTCGCACTAATAACCAATAATCAATTCGAATTGAATCGAGACGAACAAGTTTTCATACTTGGCAAAAACCATTGTATTAAATGGCGCCACTGCCGGCTCTTTTCGTGAAGATTAACGGTTTTTTTGTGAGAGACGCGTTGGATTTTGGGATCCGTTTACTCGTGAACGTTATTTTTCGTGTCAAAAATTTTCAATAATCCATAAAAATAAAAAATTTCAAAAATCCAAAAACATTTGAAAAATCATAAAAGCATTTCTTTTTCGAAAGTTTTGCACCAAAAATATTCTTCTTGCTTGTCTATTGTTCTTAATGGATTCGTTTGTTGACTGTGTAGGGTGTGGAAGACCATCTTCTGGTAGTCAATCCTGTCAATGGTGTTCATGCGAACGGTGTAGAATGGATATCCCTAATTACGAATTTGGCCGTTGTCTATCGTGCAATTCGATCAATTCATACTTCAATTCATTCTTCTCTTCTAATGACACTATTTCACCCTCTCCCATATATGACGATCCATATCAACAAAATGCACCGGGTTTCTCTCAATACCCGTGTTGCAATCATTATGGGGGCCCTCACGATACTTCTTATTGTCAGCCGATAAATTATTATGAGCCAAACCCGTGTTTTACTTCTTTTCAACCAATGATTTATGATGGACCACATCCGTGCTATAATTCTGGTTTTTACATTTTTGAGCCCCCACAATACACCCTCGATCATCAACCTTCTGTTGGAATGTGTGAAGAAGAACGAACCAATTTTTTGAATACACTTCAATACGTTCAACAAGAATTAGCTAGCATACGCGAAGCAAGGGAGGAGGAAAAGCGACAGCAACAAGAACAAGTATCTAATCTTAGTGATTATACTCCTCCTCTTGTGCGTCCATACTAGTTTTATGATGATGACGAGGATGATATCTTTGATCTCAACCCATCTTCTGAGATTACTACTCCTACTCTTGATATCCCAAATGCGTCTAAGGATAGTGATACATCGAGTGAGATTAGTGATTTTGTTCTTGATAAATTCTTTGATGAGGTTTGTGATGTCCCTACTTTTGCTGAGCTTACGGACGAGGTCTGTTGGGAATAAATTAAGGCCAGATCACTTGAGCGCTGACAAGAGTAAAACAAGCGTTGACAAGAACAAAACAAGCGCTGACAGCTCAAGCGTTGACAAGATAAAGTCAAGCGTTGACACATTGAAGACAAGCACTGATGGAAAGATATACTCTACGCGTTTATTGTATTCTAGATTACTTCTAGTAAAGATAGGAACAACAATGTATTTTCTATATTTATCTTTACCTAGAATAGCTGATACGTAGATTATTGTACAAGGCTTCTTATGTCTATAAAAGAAGACCTTTAGGTTAATGTTTCATAATAATTTTTTCATTCGTAAACTACTTTCATTGTAAGCAAGTTTGATATTATTAATCAAAGTGGAAGTTTGTTTATATCATTGTGTGTTCTTGTTTAAGTGTTAAATTCCGCATAACACTTAGATTCATAAGCATATACAAAGGTTTCTCTAAGTGTATTACCTGATCTAATCTCGTATACATAAAGCTAAATCGATCTAAGTTTGGGATCAACAAGTGGTATTAGAGCTTGTTGAGGAACTTTTGATCTTAAAGAACACAAGAACCCTAAAAATCACCAAAACCCTATATTTCTCAAAAACCCTAACAACATCATGTCTGAAGCAATAACCTCCTCCTCCTCAGCTTTACCAAACATCAAGATTCCCATGCTTGATGCAACCAACTTTGACTTGTGGAAGTTCAACTTTGAACAATATCTGGGGATCTATGACTACACACTCTGGGAGATTATTGAATATGGAAACACATTCAATAAAGCCCAAAAGACTGCTAATGCCATTGCTGCAAGAACAGCTGTTGCTGGATGTTCTGAAGAGGATAAGAGAGAAAAACCTGGAGATGGTAGAGCTGTGGCTGCTGATGACACAACAAAGAAAAGGGTTGACAAGAAAGCCCAAAATATTCTGAAAGTCTCTTTGGGACAAGAAAACCGGCATAAATATAGAGGCTATGAATTTGCTAAGGACCTTTGGGCAGCTCTTGAAGTTGCATATGGTGGCAATGCAAACACTAAGGAAGAAAAGAAAAAGCAACTCATGCATGATTATGTTGTCTTCAAAGCTCAACCCAATGAGAAACTGAGTAGTGTGAGAAGCATATTGCTTGACATTACAAGCAAGTTGTCCTTTATGAGACACAAGTTGGTGATGTTGACATTAATGCTACCTTTCTTAAAAGTCTTGGTGAGGCATGGAAGATTGAGGCAAGATCTATTCTTGCCAACAATACTTACAAGAGCTCCTCGTTTGATGACATCTACAACAAACTAAGGCTGTTGGAAGATGAAACTCTTTTAGAGCATGGAAGCAAGTCTACCAACAGTAACATGGCCTTCTTCTCTCATAGTGAAGGTCAATTCAATCAGAAGGACTCTTACATGCATCTAGTTACTGGATCATCATATGTCAGCGCTGGAACAAGTCCTGTCAACGTCTCCTATTCAGACGCTGACACATTCAAGAGTGACTCCCCAAGAGTTAAACCTGCTGGTTTGGATTTGGATAATGTTTGTGCTTACATTGCTTCTTTGCCCAATGGTTCAGTGATTACATATGAGGACCTTGAGTAGATAAGTGATGAGCACTTGGAAGAGATGGACATTAAGTGGAACATGGCTCTTGCTAGTATAAGAGCAAATAGGTGGAACAGAAGGTTTAAAAAGAATATGACCTTCAATGCTAAAGACACAGCTGGATTTGATAAATCCAAAGTTAAATGCTACAACTGTCATCGTATGGGGCACTTCATGAGGGAGTGCAGATCTCCTAGAAGATCGGATGCTGGTAAACCCTCAAGTCAAGTTGTTAAAGCTTAGGATTCCAAAGCCATGGTTTCAGTTCAAGGAATTGATGGTATGGGATGGGATTGGAGCTATCTGGCTAAGAATGTTGAAGAGGATAAAGCTTTGGTTGCTGATATTGAAGAAGAAGAGCATGTTGAATATGCTCTCATGGCACACTCCTCCTCTTCATCTGATAATGAGGTATATGATGACGCTTTTTGTAGCAAAGGCTGTAGGTTAAATACTGAAAGACTTAACAAAGAGGTGTTAAGATTATTAGATGATATGAGCACTGAAAGATGTAAATTGTCTAATTACCAACTAGCTCTCACTGAAACTGAGAAGACAGTTTCTGAATACAAGAAAATGGAATTTGACTTAAAAGATAAAATCAATATTTTAAAACATGAGTTAGATGCTAGTATGGATATTAGAAATATCATGGAAAAGGTTAATGGTGAGTTACAAGCTAAATTAGATGAAGCCATTAAAAACAAAGATAATGTTGGCCTTAAAATTCAGAGATTTGATAGAGCCACACAAACCCTAGGAGACTGTGTGAGTAAGCAAAGAGATCCTAAGGACATGACTAGGATTGGGATGAATGATTACTCTTTGGTTCCACCACCAGCTGGTGACTTCTATGGTGTCCAACAAAAGGACCTATCTTGGACTGGTTTGCCAGAGCTCCAAGAGGAGGAATTCATTCCTCCACCAAGAGTTGTCACTCCAGTTGAAGAGTATCAACAAAAGTTGACTGACCTGAATGAATGGAAGAAAGCTAACCCTACTTTATTTTTTAAGGGTGGCTTACTATGTGAAAGTCCCAATGAGTCAACACCCATTAAGGTTACTAACCCACTCACTGGTAAAGTTGTTAATCTTGGTTCAAACACTGATAGAAAACCTAGCATTAAGTATGCAGAGATGTATAGGAATACTAGGTCACCCAAGAGCCAAGTTAGCAATAATGGAACAGGCTTCTTCTCTTCTAGACCTAAGGTTGTGTCTAGGAAAGCTTGTTACACTTGTGGTAGCTTTTCACACTTGGCATACAAGTGTGTCAACGCTCCCAAAGCCAGCGCTGACAGGAACAATTTCAGCGCTGACAGGAACAAAGTCAACGTTGTTAGAAAGTCAAACGTTGTCAGACCCAAACCTTGTGTACAGCAAAGTCCACAAGTGATTAGACCTGCCCCATTCTTTACTAGAGGGTCTAACACTCATGGACAAATACCATTTAAAAAGACAAACACCTGGTCTAATAGGCAATGGGTTTCTGTAGCAAACCCTAGGTTCAACGCTGACAAGGGTAATTTCAGCGTTGACAAGACTAATTCCAACGCTGACATAAACGTGTCCAGACCTAAATATTTGCAACCACAGGGTAAGAGGTCTAAAGCTTCTTCAAGCTTAACATGGAGACCCAAGACAGATCAAAACCCTCATGATAATGGGATTTCAATGACCTGCAACAGATTTAATTACATTTCAAAGGTCATTACAAAACCTATTGGGGTTAACTGGGTATTTCATCCTAAGAAGGATGAGAATGGGGTTGTTGTGATAACTAAGTCTATTCTTATTGAACAACCAGATGAATCCAAGTCTTTTAAGACTTGGGTTCCTAAAGAAAACTAATTTGTTTTCTTTATGTGCAGGGCATTCAAAGACAGGTCAATGATTATGGATATTGGGATAGTGGATGCTCAAGGCACATGACAGGGAAGGAAGACTACTTGACCAACTTCACTCCCATTAAGGATGGTGATAAGGTATACTTTGGAGGCGGATATGGTACTATCACAGGCAAAGGAACCCTTCTCACCAAGAATTTGCGTTTTGAGAACGTCTTTCTGGTAAAAGAACTTGATTACAACCTTTTTAGTGTATCATAAGTTTGTGATAACAAAAATAAAGTTCTGTTTACTGATACTGAGTCTTTGGTGTTAAGCAAGGATTATAAGATCCCTGATGAGAAATATATTGAGTATAGAACACCTAGGCATAAGGACATATACAATGTGAATCTAAATGGGATTAAAATCAATAATAATATGTCTTGTTTTTATGCTAAAGCCTTAGTAGATGAGAGTAATTTGTGGCACAGGAGACTAGGGCACATAAATTTTAAAAATATAAATAGGCTTGTGAGACTTGGTTTGGTTGATGGTTTGCTTGAGAAGGCCTTCCACAATGACCACTCTTGTGTTGCATGTCTTAAAGGCAAGCAGCACAAGGTCTCATTCAAGTCCAAACAGGTGCATACTAGTTCTAGACCTCTTCATATGCTTCACATGGACCTCTTTGGTCCAACCAATATAGAAAGTTTGAATGGTAAGTCATATTGTTTTGTCATCACAGATGACTTTTCTAGGTTTACTTGGACATTCTTTCTAGCTATGAAGAGTGACACAGCTGATATTCTAATTGATTTTATCACTCAGATTGAGAAGAGGTCTGGCAATGAGGTTAAAATGCTTAGGAGTGATAATGGTGGTGAATTTAGGAATAAGAAGCTAGATGATTTCTGTTCCAGGAAAGGAATTACTAGGCAATTTAGTATTGCTAGAACCCCACAACAAAATAGGGTTGCTGAGAGGAAAAATAGAACCCTAATTGAAGCAGCCAGAACAATGTTGGCTGATGCTCATTTTCCTATAGCCTGTTGGGCTGAGGCTGTCAATACAGCTTGTTATGTTCAAAATAGAGCATTGGTTAACAAAATTCAGAACAAAACACCTTATGAGTTACTTTGGGGTAGAAAACCTAATATTGGTTTTCTCAGACCTTTTGGTTGTCATGTAGTAGTTTTGGATACTAGTGATGCCTTAGGGAAATTTAGTGCAAAAGGTGATGAGGGTTACTTCATGGGGTATTCAGTGCAGAGCAAGGGATATAGGGTTTATCTTAAAGAAGAAAAACGTATACTTGAAAGAGTACATGTTAGGTTTTTAGAGAATAAACCTAGTGATCCTGAAAGTGGTCCTAATTGGTTGTTTGACTTGGAACCTTTATCTAGAACTTTAAGTTATATGCCTGTCACTAATCCAGACATTGTGAAGGTAACTTCAAATGTTATAGAGGAACAAGTTGTTGATGTTTCAGGTACTCAGGTTCATGAAAAGGTTGGATCACAAGCAGAAAAGACATCTCCTATCCAAGAATATGTCACAATTCCCATTTGGACAGATGCTTTTGCTGCTGCTGCTGGAAAAGATAATGATGATTTCCAAGTACCACCAGATACAAACATGCATGGTCCTTCAGGCGCTGACAAAGGCAAATCTAGCGCTGACAAGACCAATTCAGACGTTGATGGATCAGACGTTGACAACAACAGTTCAAGCGTTGTTAGCCCAAGCGCTGACAAACAAGATTCAGGCGTTGACAACAATTCTGCCCATCTTTTCTCTTCCATTTTTGAACAAGGTGAACCTTCCAATATATATGAAGAGGTTCATCCTCATGTTGATGTAAGAGAGTCTGATGAAGAAAATATTGGCAACATGGAGAATGAAGTTGAAGATACCAGACTTTTTGAGGGAGGAATACTTATTTCAGTCACGAACCATCCTCCTTCTCAAATCATTGGTAATGTTAATACTCTAGTTCAGACTAGAAGATCTCATCAAGGTCTTGGTGGGTTTATTGCCAATATACACAAGAAGGTTGATACCCCTCTTGTGCAAGCATGTTTGTTTGCCTGTTTTCTGTCACAACAGGAACCCAAGAAAATATTTGATGCTCTCAAAGAACCAAGTTGGGTGGAAGCAATGCAGGATGAGCTTCACCAGTTTGCAATTTAGGATGTTTGGGAGCTGGTTGATTGTCCCAGATATGTCAGACCTATAGGGACAAGATGGGTTCTAAGGAACAAGAGAGATGAAAGAGGCATTGTGGTCAGAAACAAGGCAAGGTTAGTGGCTCAGGGATATACACAAGAGGAGGGGATAGACTATGAGGAGGTCTTTGCACCAGTTGCAAGGATTGAAGCTATTAGGATTTTTCTAGCCTATGCATCCTGCATGGGCTTCACAGTCTATCAAATGGATGTCAAGAGTGCCTTCCTCTATGGAACTATTGTTGAGGAAGTATATGTGATGCAACCTCCTGGTTTTGAGGATCCAGAGCATCCGGATAAAGTGTATAGAGTCAAAAAGGCTATGTATGGCCTTAATCAAGCCCCTAGAGCATGGTATGGTACTTTGTCTACCTATTTGGTGGACAATGGATTCAAGAGGGGCACCATAGATCAGACACTGTTTACAAAGAAGAAAGGCAAGGATGTATTGCTTGTCTAGGTCTATGTTGATGATATCATTTTTGGGTCTAATGATCCAAAGATGAGTGAGGATTTCTCCAAGCTTATGACAGACAAATTAAAGATGAGTGCTATGGGGGAGATGAACTTCTTTCTTGGTTTACAAGTTCAGCAGAAAGAAGATGGTATCTTCATCTCCCAGGATAAATATGTTGCTGAGATCTTGAAGAAATTTGGCTTTTCTCCACATGAAAAGAGGGCTACTACTCCTATGGATAGAGAACACCCTTGGGGAAAGATTGGAGATGGGAAAGATGTTGATGTCAAGCACTATAGATCCATGATTAGATCCTTGATGTATCTTACTGCCTCCAGACCTGACATCATGTTTGCTGTGTGTGCTTGTGAACGCCATCAAGTGACTCCCAAAGAATGTCACCTTTATGCTGTGAAGAGGATCTTTAGGTACCTAAGATGTTATCCTAGTCTTGGTTTGTGGTACCCAAAGGATTCACCATTGGAGCTGATTGCATATTCAGATAGTGATTATGGAGGTGATAAATTTGATAGGAAATCCACAACTGGTGGATGTCAGTTTCTTGGGAGCAGGTTGATATCTTGGCAATGCAAGAAACAAACAGTGGTGGCTAATTCTACAACTGAAGCTGAGTACGTGGATGCAGCTGCTTGTTGTGGACAAGTTTTGTGGATTCAGAACCAGCTGTTGGACTATGGGTATAATTTCATGCATACCAAGATATTTGTTGACAATAACAGCACTTTATGCATCATTAAGAATCCTGTACATCATTCTAAAACTAAACACATAGAAATTAGACACCATTTTATAAGAGATTGCTTTGAAAAAGGTTTAATACAACCAGATAGGGTCGACACTGAGGAAAATGTGTCAGATTTATTAACTAAACCTTTTGATGCTGGGAGGTTTCAATACTTGGTAACAAGTATTGGAATGGTCAATCTCACATAATATGTGTTTTGGAATCTTTTTATAAAAGTATGTACATGATGATGCATTGTTATTGGTCTTATTGATGATTTAGATTTTCCACTATATTTTTCTAACACTGACAAAGGTTGCTTGAACACTGATAAGTGTTTTTGTAACGTTGTCAGCAATATAATTGTCTAATGCTGACAAAGCTTCCCTCAACGCTGTCATGTGTTATTGGGGCGTTGTCAGCAACAATGTTAGTTTTGTGGTTTTCAATCTAAATGTGCAGATGGTGTTAGAAGTATACCATTGGATACAGAGTTGCTTTTGGATCAATGGAGAAGCATTTGGACAAGTTTTTATTTATGGATGATGGTTGGAATTTCAAATTCCTATCTTGACATAAATTTTTATGTTCATGCATATTTTGGCAAAATTTTGTATCATAGTTTAAGGGGAGGTTTTAGGAACCACTAGGATGTTTGGGTATCCATATGATACTCTTATCACAATTCTAGATTGTGTCCACAGGTGAGTATGAGTTAGTTTTACTAAATCATGAGGCACTGTAGCATGCAAAATTGATATACTATGCATGCTGCCAAGAAATTTTTGGCCTAGAATTGGTTGTGGTCTGTTGGGAGACTTGGGAATAATTTTGTTATGGGATTTACCTGGGAGTAACAAGGAATTTTGTAAGGTAACTTGGTTGTTAAGAGTTTTGGTTAGCAAGGGACACTAGAGGACTGTTATGTCTATCTTGCTTAAGCAAGTGTGCATAACTGGACAGTGCTTGCCGCCCTATAATAATTATCAGCTTTTTGGTTATCTTCTCTAGGATAAATTACTTGTTAAGGTCATTTTTCATTTTTAAAACATTTTTATTTTGGACACTGACAAGTATATTTCCAAGCGTTGTTGTGACCATTTTAGACGCTGACATGGCTATAGGCAAACGTTGACAAGATTATAGCCGTTGGGCGTTGATAGGTTATTTTTGACCGTTGACACTCAATGGGACCTACCCAGTTGTTACTTTTTGACATATTTTTAGGCCGTAATTTTGGGAGTTGTTACTTTACATTTAATGCATGAGATAAACTTATAATTTTTCAATATTTTTATGATTACCTTTTGAAAATACTTGCCTATTTTTGGGCCTATCACATGCATTTTCCTCTCCTATAAAATTGGCTCCTATTTTTAAACAGGGTATCTATAATTCGTGTCTAACACAATTTTCTCTTATCAACTTCATCTTCTTCACTTAAATTTAACAGCTTTCATCAATGGCACCAAAGTTTAGACCATCAGATTTAGAATTGGGGTTCAGAAGTCAACATAACATGATCGCGTATCTTGAAGCTGATAATGCTCTGTTTCCCCAATACACACAAATGGTGGCGTATTTGAATGCATCCCCCTTAAGGTATGCTCTTTCTCATGCACCACTCATTCCAGTCACACATATTAAGTAGTTTTGGAACACTGTCAGTTCCTCAACAGTTAATAGAGTGACTACATTGACTTCTATTGTTCATGGGAGACCTTGGGTGGTTACTGAGGCTTTGGTACGCCAAGCCTTGCATCTTGATGATGCTGATGGTATAGCCACTCTTCCCATTAATGAAATAGAACAAGGGCTTAGGGCTTTGGGATATCCTTTTCCTGATGAAGGTACCTTAAACAAGTATCATAAGCAAGAATTTCCCCCAGCCTGGAAGTACCTCATACATGTCCTCCTTCAATGTTTGAGTCCCAAATGCACTGCACACAATGAGATCAATAGATCTATTGCAAGTGCTATTGTGTGCATTGCAACAGGGCAAAAATTTAATTATTCTAAAATGATTTTTGAGGGCATGTGTAAAAACAAGGGGAACAAAATGACTTTAGCTTATCCCCGTTTTTTACAAATGGTTTTTGATGTCCAAGGTTACTGCTCAAGGGATCATAATGATTTTTATAAGATCCCTAAGCAAAAGAAAGCTATTTTTATGAAGATGAACTCACCACCCTATCGTGACCTACCTTTAACCCAAGCTATGCTTGCTGTTATTGCAGCAACACAACCCCAACCAGACCCCCAACCACAAATTGACCCTCAACCACAACTTGACCCAATACCTGAACCCATACCTTCACCTGAACCCATGCAAATTGACCAAGCTTCCTTCAACGCTGACACATTAAATGTTGGTGTTGATGTGCCTATTTCCAATGTTGACACACAACCTTCACAAACCCAAACACCCCTTAACCAACCCACATCCACTCATTCTTCCACACCATCTTCCACACCCCCTGAATATAGGTTGATGAAACGCCAAAGGACTACTGGAGTGTTCTCCTCTGGTGGTCCTAGCCATGTAGCAGAGAGAACCACCACCACAAGTGTGGCTGGTGACCTGGATGAGGCTGGGACTATTGGTTCTGGCTTAGAAGCTGGCCAAGGCAGTCCCACCATCATTAAGTCCTCATCCTTTCCCAATGAATCTGACTTGGGAGGTCAAATCCCCATTTCAAAAGAGGGCAGACTGGAACCAATGAATCTTATGGAATTGACGGCAGTCTGCATGAGCTTGCAAAAGCAAAATGCAGACTTAGTACAAGTTGTAAGCTCACAAGGCCTTGAACTCAAGCAATTGAGGGAGAGGATTGTTGTTTTGGAGAGTGCTAGTGCCAGGAGGGGTATGGAGGAATCTTCCAAAGGGGAGGAAGATCCAATAAATCTGAGTGATAAGGGCAGCCATGATGGTCAATCCTTGGATGTTAATGAGGCCCTTACGACTTTGAAGAAACAAACAGGTTTTCATACGTCCTTAGTCTCTCCTACCAACTTAAATTTATCATTTACAGCTATGTTGATAGAGGTTACAAAAGGCGCCGAGGGAGGATATTTGGGCGTTGACAAGGAGAATTTGGACGCTGACAGAAATATTTTGGGCGCTGATAGAACAAAATTGGGCGTTGACAGACCTGCACATGAAGGTGATGTATCCCAGTCATCATCTATCACCAAGGAGGTTTCTGCACATGTATCACCATCTACCTTACCAACCATTGCACCATCAGATAAGGGTAAGGGTATAATGGTAGAAGAGATTGTTCCAAAGGATGCAGCTCAAGTTGAGTTTGATAGAAGATTAGCTACACAAATCATGGAACAGGATAAAAAGGAGGTGAAAGAGTCACCATTTGTTGTGACTTCAGAAGAAGGAAGTGATGGAGCTAGCTCAGACTCAAGTGTGATGATTATAGAACCAGAAAGGCTTAAGTATGGGGATGAGTTGGCTAAGGAGAAGCTGAGAGAGTTGAAATTGCAGGTTGATTTTGACATGCCAGAGGTGGTTCAAATGTACAATGCTTGGGAAGAAAGATGTATGGAGAATCCAGACTTGACCATTTCAGATCAAATATGGGGTTTGGAGATTCTTCTCAGAGTTCAGAAGGATTGCCAAGTAATTTTGAAACACAAGGCAAGCAACATTCTCTCAGAATTGAAAAGGGATAGAAGGGAGCTATATTTCATGTTGCTTAGATGTCATGGAGTTGGATGGACTTATCAGAAATTGAGGGCATTGACATTTTATGAATTGGAATGCAAGGCTTATCCCATTTGGGTGAGAGTGCAGGAAGTAAACACTCTCAGACTTCTTTCTGATGAAAGAAAGGAAGAACTTGCAGAAGAAATGGAGCTCAAGAAAGCTATGTTTGTTCCCAGGCCAGTGACGAAGGGAATTTCATTTGAGTTTCCCAAAGATATGGATCCACTATATCCAAGTGAAGCTGTTATAAGAAAGAGCCTCAAGCTCTCACCATTAGAAGCTTCAGATATGGTGCAAGTGTTACCATTAGATTCCAGGAACCCAATTGTGAGCTATGAAGAAGATGAATGTGGGTTTTGGAAGATTGGCAGATATGGCAAAGAGGTACACACTTTTACCACTCTCATATCTTTGTTTGCAAGTTGTGATAGAGAAGACTTGGTGGACCTTTGGAGGTTACTAGAGACCAGGTATGAGGCTGAAGCACCAACTTCAGCTAATGGAATAAAACTTTGGTCCACATTCAAAAGAATGTGTGGACCAAAAGATGAGGATCCTGCAATTTGGAAGGATCTTGAAGATGACCTCAGTGGTCTTCAATGGAGGTTATATTCAGCTGCTGGTGTTTACCATTTGAGTTCTACAAAGTTTGCTGAGTATCTACTTCTGGATGGTAAGTATTTCATATCCAAAGCTATTTTGGAGAAGATGAAGGACACTCAGCTGGAAATAGATTATTCAAGTGACGTGGCAAAAGATTTGATCAGATTTATTCATTACCAATATGAGAAGGTTTGTAAGATTCCTCTTAGTCCTTAATGCTTATTCAGAAACTTGATCATAAGAGTAGATATCAAGTTTAGGGGAGGATTGTTGGGAATAAATTAAGGCCAGATCACTTGAGCGCTGACAAGAGTAAAACAAGCGTTGACAAGAGCAAAACAAGCGCTGACAGCTCAAGCGTTGACAAGATAAAGTCAAGCGTTGACACATTGAAGACAAGCACTGATGGAAAGATATACTCTACGCGTTTATTGTATTCTAGATTACTTCTAGTAAAGATAGGAACAACAATGTATTTTCTATATTTATCTTTACCTAGAATAGCTGATACGTAGATTATTGTACAAGGCTTCTTATGTCTATAAAAGAAGACCTTTAGGTTAATGTTTCATAATAAGTTTTTCATTCGTAAACTACTTTCATTGTAAGCAAGTTTGATATTATTAATCAAAGTGGAAGTTTGTTTATATCATTGTGTGTTCTTGTTTAAGTGTTAAATTCCGCATAACACTTAGATTCATAAGCATATACAAAGGTTTCTCTAAGTGTATTACTTGATCTAATCTCGTATACATAAAGCTAAATCGATCTAAGTTTGGGATCAACAAGGTCGCTCTTAATGATGATTTTTCTCCATGCTATGAGAATTTCACTTTTGAAATTTCTCCTTCTCCTCCGGGCGATGAAGGCGATGTTGATTTATTCTCTCCGACATACGAGAAGTTCACCACTGAACTTGGTCTTGTAGATGAGGTGGAAGACGTTATTCTTCACGACAAATTACTGAAAGTTCACTTCTTATTGCTAAAATTGAAGCGTTGAATTCTGCTCCTATTTCAGAGTCTTTACCTCCGTCTATTACTTCAGTTGTGAATAATAATACAGCTATGGAGGAAATCGACATTCTCTTAATACCTCCGGGTATTGATGATGATGACAAAGAGGGGGGTATTATTTTTGATAATTTGCTGCATGAAGATATTGTCCCAAGTCTCCCTCCCGAGCACCTTTAATCCACTCCTTTAGACACCATTACGGAGGATGAGTGCTTTGACCCGGGAGGTGATATTGACCATTTTATGATTGATAACCTTACGGCTTTGCCGCTTTCTGAGCATCAATTGTCTTTGGGGGATGAAAATTTGCTTTCTTTACCCACCCTACCTCCCGTGGATCACAACCTCACATACTTTTCGTATGTTGAGAGTACTTTTCTACCCTTCAAGACTTATCCTCCGACCTCTCCTTTATTAATGTCATCCGGGAACGAGGACAAGGTCTTTGATCCCGGTATTACATTCGAGGCTTCCCCATGGACCATTTAATTAGGGGACGAGTCAGGCTCGTGACTCGGTTAACAAAAACAAGCGCTTTTTGGGAGGCAACCCGATTATCTATCCTTTATATCTGTTTTCATAATAAGTGTAGGGGGAGACCCTACTATGTGTTTGTTGTTTTCTATCTTATCATGTGCAGGGATTGGAGCTTCAAAGATCCATTCTTGATGACTTTTGACAAACCGTGATCCCGTGTTCCCGTCTTCCCGGTTCTATCCTAAACTCTTTTGATTCACTATTTTATATTCTTTAATATTAAAATAGGAATCACTTTAGTTCTCTCTTCCTTAGCAAGATTTAAACAATGTGCACAATGTCCTAAGTGTAGGGGATTTTACTCCCACATGCTTAGACATTGAGGACAATGTTTATATCAAGTGTAGTGGGGGACTTCTATCGAAGTAAGTGGTCTTTTCCATAAATTTGCCCTCATTTTAACCGGAAAATTTAATTTTTAAACATTTTTACAAATTTTTAATCTATTTTGGCCTAGTAGTATAGTAGTATTTTCCTTTGTTATCGTTATTTACTTTCCTTGCTAAAATAAAGTTTAATAAAGTGGTTTTAAATTTTTTAAAGTCGTGAATATTTTGACTCAACCCGAGTTTACTTATCCAAGTTTACTCTAGCTAGTATCCTTAACGTGTTTAAGTCAAGTTTTGCTAGGCTTTTATATATGGAACTTTAAAACGCGAAAGTCTTAACTCTCACGGGTTAAGAACAATAACTTTTTTCAAGTTCCTATAATTGATCCTAGAAAGTCGTTTATCAAGGTAACTTTAAAATGCAAATTCTAAACTTGAAAGAGTCTAAGAAGATGCAAGATCCTATAGACGACTTGAAAACCCAAAACTTTGATTTAATTGGCTACGCATTCACGAGTCTCATTCCTTGAGATTTTAAATTGTGGAGAACGAGAGATGATAGAGTCAATTATAAGTTTATTCTTTCATGAATTTATGTGAGTTAATTATGAGCTTATTCTCCCATCGCTTGCTAATAAATATATTTGCAATAAATAAGGTTGTACGATTTGAAAAGTTACTTAGCTTCTAGCACAAGATCGTTTAAAAGTTGCTCGGTATTAATTAGAGTTCATAGCCAAGGCATAACTTATTGAAGCAGGATGCGAAGATTGGCGAGTCCAAAAAGGTCCTAACAAGACACGAGGGCTACATTTTGTTGCTAAAGATCCAAAAGTGATGTGAAGAATCATTTATCGAAAATCAATATGAAGGATCGAGACACACGACGAAAAGCAAATACTCCCCAAAAGATCATGGAGAAGTCTATCCAAAAAGGCCCTAACAAGGTATGAGGATAAATAGATCCAAGTCCTAAAAGGAGGCGGATCGTTGTATATCAAAATCCAAAATAAAGATTGGAGAAAAATGAAGAAGTCGTGGTCCAAGTATGAAGAATCTCTAAAAAACTTCAAGTGAAGAAATTCCTATTATGAAAAGAAAACCATAATTTCAAGAACGTCTCTCAAGATTTGAAGTATGAAGTCACTACCAAATATCGGTCCGAGAAATGTCTCAAATCTTGAAGCAAGTTATGCCAAGATATGAACTTTATGAGGTCCCGAGAAGCAGTTTTAAAAGATTTTGTCCTTTATCTAACTATTGATTAAATCGTCCTACTTTATTTTCAGCCTAATAACTATCGTAATAAGTCAACAATGCATCCTCGTGATCATTTAAGACAACAATAAGATATAAGAGATACACCTAGGAATAAGGGAGTCTAAGTGAGTAATTGGGCCACATGAGTTTGTGTTAGTTTCCTAACTTATAATAACAATGATCTCGTTTTTAAGCTTGGTTTGGGGAACGTGAAGCTTGAGGATGATAAACATTCATGACAATCCAAAACCACAATGTAAGTCTTTAATCTCTTGATTTGTTTTTCTTCCTTTAATTATGTCTTATGTTTAATAAAGGCCAATGTAGGTTAATTATGATGAAAAATATAAAACATGCTTTGTAATTAATGCATTGCATGAGGGCATTGCAATAGTCAAGTGTAGGGGATTTAATAGGTGTGAAAACACCCATCCTTTTACCACTTAATTATAATAATAACCAAGCCAAAACGTGTACTTTATGTCGTAAATGTCGGAATTATGCGTGGTTTGTGTTTTTTTGTGATTTAGGATCAAAATGTGAAAAGGAAAGAAAACGCGGGCTTTCACAGACTTTTATCGAAGAAAACGAGAAAAGACGAAGTCAAAAGATCAAGAGTGCAAAAAGAACGGAAGTCCAAGACCTATTCTGAAGATTTATCGAAGAAAAAGTCTAAAGACGGAAGTTTAATGAAGTCGAAGAACCAAGTCTAATTAAAGAAGAAAATTATAAGACGAGTTCAATTTATATCGATAAATCCCGAGACGACGTCGAGAAAGACAAAGAATTTAAATCGAGTCGAGACAAGAAGAAAGAATGAAGAAAGCATCAACATTTTACTCCTCCTATAAATACCCTCCTAATGTGTCATTAGGAGGTGGTTAGAAAATTAGGAGTAGATTAGTTTAGGATTAGGAGTAGCTTAATAATTTTTCTCTCTAGCTTTTCTTAATGTTTTTCAAGCTTTTTCATTAATCTTGTAATTTGAATCTTAATCATTTTAATTTCAAGCCTTTTTCAATTAATCATTCTCATTCTTCCTTTCTTAATCTTTTTAATCTTGTTTAATTTTGATAATCATGTAGTTTATTTAATCATGTTCTTGTTTGATTGATGTTTTTGATTGATTGTGCTTATTGGTTTTTATGTGTTGAATTTTATAGCTTATAGTGTTTTAGTGCTTATTGTATTAATTTTCTTATTTTTAATTAAGTGCTTATTAGTTAATTTTTATTAAAAGTTGTTTTTAAATATTTTTATTATTTAGTGTTTTTAAAAGTTTTTAAATTTGGCTTATTTGCTTTTTCTTAAAATCAATTTGGTTAAGTTTTTAGATAAGTGCTTATTAGTATTTTGCTTATTTTTAGATTTTAGCTTATTTGCATTTTATTGTTATCCGGGTTTTTTATAAACCCCAATATTCCGCATAAGGTCCTTAAGATACATTCCGGATAAACAGTCAGATACAATATTCCGGATAAACACTAGATAAGAAATATTCCGTATAAGGAAATGAGAACTATTTATTCCGTATAAGCCAATAAAAGTTTCCGAATAAGTAAAACAATAGAATCCAGATATGAAAATTAGCTAACATTCCGTATAAGAAAAAAACCAAGAATCCCGTATAAAAAAAAGAAAGAAACGATTATTCCGTATAACTGTTAATAGAATGACATGTTAGCCTAGCAACTAGCTTCTAGTTTTCCCGCCCATTTGAGCTAGTAGGTTGCTAGCTTGAGCTAGCTGCCTGCTAGCTTGTTTATTTATTATTTTTTTCCGTAATTGTTTAATTTAATCTGAAATTTGTTCCGATTTTAATTTTGGAAGTTACGTATTTTTAGTTGAATTTTTGTCTAATTTTAAAATTAATATTGTTTTCGTAAAGTTCAAGTTTTATCTTTTATTTAGTACCCGCTTTAGGTTTTGCCTCGTTTAGCTTTAAAGTACCATTTTAGTTTTATTTTATCCTTTTTCATTAAGTAAACTTTATTTTCGAGTCGATAGTTAATTTCGTCTTTTAATTTTATTTTTATTAATTGTTTCGTTTTAAATTCACGTTTTATTATTTATGTTGTTTTGTTTTTATTAGTTAATTGCTTTTAGCTTATTGTTATTATTTTGCGCATTTACCTTTTAAGTAGAATAGATAACCAAACCATTTTATTTTCCACGAAGAACGACTGAGTCACACTAATAACCAATAATCAATTCAAATTGAATCGAGACGAACAAATTTTCATACTTGGCAAAAACCCTTGTATTAAAAGTCCCCGAGATTCGATCCAAATATCGACAACAAATATATGTAGTGCCGATACTCGTCTCCCGGTACACGAATAATCAAAACATCATAACTCCGTGCTCGTTTGGAGCTAGAAGCTCTACCTTATATCAAATCGAAGCTAATAGAATTATCTACAACCCTAGGACATAAGTTAAACCGTTTTCAAAACATAAAATACCAAAAAATACAGTTTTAACTACTGATGTAAAACACCTTTCTAAAACTTGTATAAAATCATGTTTTTAGCTAAAACCAATCATAGTTATGATCATCTTATAACCCTAACACTAACATATATCAAATATAACACTTGAATCATCATCAAAATCAAAACCTTCAAATCAAAATCAAGTTTTTAACAAAACTTTAGAAAGAACATCTTTTGATCATCCTAAAAACAACATGCATGATCATAATTCCCACCTATCAAACCTAAAAAAATAAAACTTCTTGCATGTACCCGAATTTAGTAGAAAAATGATCTCCTTACAATTATACAGATGGGACTTTTGTTAGTTTAGCTTAGATCATCCTTGAATTTGAGTTAAAATTGATCAAAGTTATGTTTTGGGTGTGTAGGGGGTCACAGCTAGCTAACAAAAAAGAAGAGAGAGAGAGAATTTATTTTTGAGTTGGTGATGTGTGTGTGTGTCAAGTGAAAAATTAAGCTTATATATAGTGGTTGAGGGACCTTTGTTGTCAATTTGCAATAGTTATGGCTCAAAATGAAAATAGTTAGCTAAATAGCGGGAAATAACTATTAGTCAATTTTGAAAATATTTACGGGGCTCGGGTTTCATAAAGATACTTTTAAAAATTTAAAACGTACCTCAAATATAATAATATCGACTCTCGACTCGACTTAGTACGTCATTTAAAAGAAAACATCAAAAATTACAAACATCGAACAACCGACAATAAAACGTAAAATATTTGGCATCCATCGACATCACGCTTGCTAATACTCCTTATACTTATTAAATATAAAATATAAGCCTTCCAACATCGGTTTAAACTTAAACCTCCAAAAATAAATATTATTCAAACTCATCAAAAATTTCAAAAATAATCGTAAAATAAGATTAAGCAATGACATCGGTTTCGAGTTATCACATCCACTCCTTCTTAAAAAGAGCGACGTCCGCGGCGCTTAATCCTTCCTAAACAAATGAGGATACTTATCCTTAAAGAAATCCTCACGTTCCCAAGTAAACTCTGGTCCACGTCTAGAGTTCCATCTCACTTTCACAATGGGAATCCTACTATGCTTCAATTTCTTAACTTCTCTATCCATAATCTCTACAGGTTCCTATATAAAATGCAACTTATCATCAAGTTGAATTTCCTCCAATGGAATCACCACATCCCTTTCAGCTAAACACTTCTTCAGATTAGACACATGAAAAGTATTATGAATAGCCTTAAGTTCATTAGGCAACTCTAACTTATAAGCAACCAATCTAATCCTTTGGATAATCTTAAATGGTCCAATATATCTCAGGCTCAACTTTCCTCTCTTTCCAAAACGAATCACTCCTTTCCATGGAGATACCTTCAACATAACCATGTCTCCTACTTCAAATTCCAACGGTTTCCTTCTGTTATCAACATAACTCTTTTGTCTACTTTTGGCAGATAACAAACGCTTCTTAATTTGCACAATATATTCAGTCGTCTCAAATATCATTTCAGGTCCAGTCAATTGACTTTCTCCTACTTCACTCCAACATACTGGAGATCTACACTTACGTCCATACAAAGCTTCAAATGGAGCGACTTTAATACTAGCATGATAACTGTTATTGTACGAAAATTCAACCAATGTCAAATGCTTATCCTAACCATTTCCAAAGTCAATCACACACGCACAAAGCATATCCTATAACGTTTGAATCGTTCTTTCACTTTGTCCATCAGTTTCCGGATGATATGCAGTACTCAAACATAACTCCGTTCCCATCGCTTTCTGCAAACATTTCCAAAATTCTGAAGTAAATCTACTATCACGATCAGCAATTATCGACAAAGGTACACCATGTCGACAAACAATCTCCTTTACGTACACTGTTGTTAACCTCTCCATACTATCCGTCTTCTTCATTGGCAAAAAGTGAGTAGACTTACTTAATCTATCTACAATCACTCAAATCATATCACAACTACTAGTGGTCCTTGGCAAACCTGTCACAAAATCCATAGTAATCTTCTCCCATTTCCACTCAGGAATCTCAGGTTGCACTAATAATCCAGACGGTTTCTTATGTTTAGCTTTCACCTTCGCACAAGTTAAACACTTATTAACATACTGTGCTATATCTGCCTTCATATTCGGCCACCAATAAACTTTCTTAAGATCTTGATACATTTTGTCTGATCTAGGATGTATAGAATACTTCGACTTATGAGATTTATTCATCACTAAATCTCACACTCCTAACAAACCTTCCTCAGACGGATACAATGGTAACCAAATCCTATTCCCAAAATATCTCAATCCACTTGACCTTACCTCAAACAATGGTTTCAACATTCTACCCAAATTTTCTGCCTCAATATTCTCTTCCTTCAAACCATTAGCTTGGGCTTTCAATATCGCTTCTGTCAAATCAACACTTTCCGTCATTGCCAAAGCTCTAACTCTTATAGACTTATATCTTTCCTTTCTACTAAGTGCATCAGCTACCACATTCGCTTTACCAGGATGGTAACGAATCTCGCAGTCATAATCACTCAGCAACTCAACCCATCTCCTTTGTCTCATATTCAATTCCTTTTGATCCAAAATATATTGCAGACTCTTATGATCAGTGAAAACCACACACTTGGTTCCATACAAGTAGTGTCTCTACAGCTTCAAAGCAAAAATCACAGCCCCAAGTTCTAAATCATGAGTAGTGTAATTCTCTTCATGCTTCCTCGATTTTCTCGATGCATATGCTATTACTTTCTCCCTTTGCATCAACACAGCTCCAAATCCTTTATGAGACGAGTCACAATATACTACAAAATCCTTAGATCCTTCTGGCAAAGACAAAATCGGCGCAGAACATAACTTATCCTTTAGCGTACTAAATGCAGATTCCTCTTCCAATCCCTATTCAAACACTCGATTCTTTTCAGTAAGCTTGGTCAACGTCTTAGCAATTAGTGAAAACTTCTCGATAAACCTTCTATAATACCCAGCTAGACCAAGAAATTGGCGAACTTCAGTCGGTGTCGTTGGCACTGACCAATCTTTGATTGCCTCAATCTTAGCAGGATCCACACGAACACCTTCACTATCAATCACGTGCCCCAGAAATTGCACTGATTTCAACCAAAATTCACACTTAGAGAACTTCGCATACAACTTCTCTTTCTTCAACAGTTCCAAAATTATTCTCAAATGCTTCTCTTGTTCTTCTTCACTCTTGGAGTAAATGAAAATATCATCAATGAATACGATAACAAACTCATCCAAATACGGCTTGCATACACGATTCATCGAATCCATGAATACAGCAGGCGTATTTGTTAATCCAAAAGGCATCACTTGGAATTCAACATGTCCATATCGAGTACGGAAAGCTGTTATAGGAATATCTTCTTCCCTAACTCTCAGTTGATGATACCCAGACCTCAAATCGATCTTCGAGTATACACTTGAGCCTTGCAACTGATCAAACAAATCATCAATCCTTGCCAATGGATACCGATTCTTGACAGTTAATTTGTTATGCTCTCGATAATCAATACACATTCTAGAAGAACCACCTTTCTTCCTAACAAAAAAAATAGGAGCACCCCACGGCCACGAACTCGGTCTAATAAATCCCTTATCCATCAATTCCTTCAATTGATCAGATAATTCTTTCATCTTAGATGGATCTAAACGATACGGTGCACGAGCAACTGGCGTAACTCCCGACACTAAATCACTACGAAACTCCACTTCACGATGCGTCGGTAATCCTGGCAAATCTTTAGGGAAAACCCCAGGATACTCTCTAATCACAGGCACATCCTCCAATTTCCTTTTATTCACACCATCATTACTTATCTGTGCAAGAAACACATCACAACATGCTTTCATATACCTAATCATCTTCAAACAAGAAACAACTCTCAAACGAGAAGTACATTCATCACCTTTCACAATTAATACCCTATTCCTTAGCGGTATCTGGACTAATCTCTCTCCACAAACAATCACTGCACCATTACTAACTAACCAGTCCATTACAACAATCACGTCAAAAGATCCTAACTCTGTGGGCATCAAATCAATACTAAACACATAATTACCTAACTTCAAGGCACAACCTTTCAGTATAAAACTAGTGCTTACAACCTTAACATCAGCTAACTCCACCTTATAACTAGTTGTCAATCTCACTGGTTCTCTATCCAATAGCTGACTGAATCTGACATCTACGAAACTTCTATTGGATCCAGAATCAAATAACACACTAGCATAACAAGCATCAAGTAAGAACGTACCAGTCACCACATTCGAACCTTGAGGTTTGTCAGCATCTCCCACGACATAGGCTGGAGCAGTAGTCCCAGTAGCAACAGCAGCAACATTACCTCCTTATCGAATGCCAACCCTAGGACAGTTCCCTTGTTTATGTCCATGGCCTCCACATCCAGAACAGTTAACTACCTTAACAGCATTGGCTCCAGTAGCCACACCCTTGTTTCTACAATCTGCCATCTTATGTCCGGCCTTCCCACACTTGTTGCAAGCAGGTGGACAATTTCCAGCATGATACATATTACATCGACCACACTTCGGATTCACCTTGTTACCTTGAGTTCCAGTGGCAGTACGGACACCATCATTCCTTCTCAAATCATATTGCTGATTCCTATTTGGTCCTTGGTTATTGTTGTTATGATAACCACCACGATTCTGTCCTTGGTTTGAGTGTGCAGCTTCCCACTTTCTCTTATTCCCCTCAGCAATACTATCCTTTCGATCCTGCAGCTTTACATCCATTAAAGCATGAGCCATCTGAACAGCTTCATCAAATGACTTAGGTTTCGACGAAGTAGTCTCTCCCTTGATATTACTAGATAAACCTTTGATATACTGCTTCATCTTCTTACGGTCATCAGCAAACGCATCAGGACACAACAAACATATATCAGAGAATCTCCTTGTATAAGCCACAATATCATTGTTTCTCAGCACTAAATTCCTCCACTCATCCTCTAACTGACCTAACTCTTCCTCAGGACAAAACTTAGCAGTTAACAGTCCCTTGGTCACAGACCATGTTCTAGCATTAGCTTAAACCAATCTCACAGTAGCTACCTGACTATTCCACCAACTTAATGCATCATCCTGAAAAGTAGCTGCAGCAAATTTCACCTTACTAGCTTCTGAACATCCACTGATTTCAAAAGTACTTTCAATCTTCTCAATCCACCTCCTTAATTCCAAAGCACCACCAGTACCACGAAATTATGTAGGTCCACATTTCATGAAACTAGCATAAGAACATTCCTTCTGAATCTGCTGAACAGCAACATTACCTCCAACTTGTCCTGCAGCATTTCCTTCCACTGGTTCATCAGTATTACCTGCAACTGGATTCGCCGCATTCCCTCCAACCTGACCAGCAACATTTCTATTCTCAGTCTCTTGGTTCCTCGCAGCACGTTCAGCTTCCAGTACTCTAACAATAGCTTGCTCAATCATGGTATTAACAGTAGCAGTTGTCAATTTAGGCGGCATGTTTTAGGAAACTAACCAAACAACAATTTAGTAAAGTCAGAAAAATGCCTCCCAACTCCTTCATGTGTCACCACAAAAGAAAAAGAACAAGTAAGTATTCATATCAAGATAAGAAGAAGGATTTCTCAATCAAGATGTAACATGGATACTACATGCACCAACAACACAGTCCATAATGAATCATCAACCATTCACAAAAGAACTAATAAGACAAATCATAAGTCATGAAGGTAATTTGGATTGCATTGGAAAATTTCCACAAAATTGTGACAAGTAATGTCACTACAACCCTTCATCACGGTAAACTTAAAAGTCATTAAGTTTCATCATAAACTACAGTACCAGTATACATAAGTTCTGTTACAACCAGGCTAATAAAAACAACATAAAAGAACTAAAAATCTGATCCCCGCAGCTTCTTGTACATCAGCTCATCATCACTGCTGCTATCATCTTCCTTAGAGTCTTCCTCCACTTTTTCCTTTCCGTTTCGACTTCCTCCTTCACTTGACTTCACCAACACCTGAGCTTCAACCTGACTTGGCACATCACGAATCACCACACCTAGACTAGGAAAAGATCTCATAGGCAAACCCCACGGATTCAACCTTGCATTCCTTTCTTGCTCCTCACGAAACCTTTCAATTTTCCCACTCAAATTCAACACCATTGATCTTAACCTAACAACTTCATCCATTTCCCTTGCTCTAACAAACTCTGATCTCTTCACACTATTAACAAACCTGTCAAACCTCTTTTCATTCTGCTCAAACTTTCTAATCACACGGGTTTCAACTAAATACCTTTCAAACAAAGATCTATCAAACTTTTTAAGAAACCAGAAAATATCATCATAAGACCTAGGACCTGGACAATTAACCTTAGATATGCCATCATGAATAGATTGGGCACTAGCAGCATTACTCGACTCGGTAAGAACATCACCCCTAGAAAATGCCATCCCAGGCAAACTTCTCAAATAAGCATCACAAGTAGGCGTCGAAGAACATACAACAGGTCGCTGACAGTCCTGAACAGTCTATGGCACAACATTAACTCTTGGAACATAACTACCTTGAATCACTTCAGGCTCGATCTGTCCAACTGCAGTAGGAGCAATTCTATTATCTAAATACTTATAAGGCCCTCATCGTCACTAGCACCAAAGTTATCTACTTCCTCACCGTCCAATACATCAGTCATATCAATCCATCCATCCTCACGAGGTACACCAGCCATTTTCTAAAATTATAAGGGTTCAAGGATACTTAAGGTCATTGTTAACAAAACAAAAATTATTATGCAATACTTATGCAAATGTTATACGTAATCCATGCTATGCAACACAATGTAAATGATGTTTATGCAATGCTCGCAAAATAAATATGATACTGACAAGCGCTCAACGTACTTTCAATAATTCCAATACAATATCGTAGTATTTACTTTATAAATACTCGGGAAATTCATTTCAGTTATGAGAGATACATCTATAATACAAAACAAAACTAAAAGTGATCATACCAGAACGTTGCAGAGGAGTTGTGTGCTTTTGAAGAATAAATACTTTCGACACCAAAGTTATAGTTAAGGACAATTTTCAAAATCGACCAGTTCTCTATAACTTGTAGCTCTGATTACCAATCTCTAACACCCCTAATTACATTGCGCAGCGGAAATACACAATTGGGTGCTAGACACAAGCATCATCACACAAGGTATATTGGACGACTCAAAAGTGAGACGTTTACACATAAAATATAAACAAGATTTTCATAATAGGTCTAAAACATAATTTCATCCCATATTGTACTAGACGACACCAGAGTAAAGCGTTTAGTCCACATGGATCTCGACTAGCAAACCAACAAGTTTAGTACAGTACACAAACATTTAACGAATTGTTCAACTGTAAAAGGATAGAAATAGTTTTTAGACCAACATTCTTCCAAAAGCCAACCCACAACCTCCACAACAAAGCTCCGTCTTCCATCACTTCCTATTACCTGAAACACATGCTAAAACGAGTCAACAATAATGTTGAGCGAGTCCATAGGTTTATCAAATCACATTTGAACATAAGAAGAAAATCAATCATAATCATTTATAGAATTGTCATACACACAATATATTTCAAGGCAAAACATTGTATTTAATCTCACGACACCGACCCCTTAACCAAATAGTCACCTACGCCAAATGCCAGCATGACTAGAATAAAACCATTGCCCCTCTAGGGTATCAGTTGCTAGAATACCACATTCTTATTCCTGTAAATTATCCTTCCCAGAGGTTACTCATCGTAATGCCTTGGTCTCAGATAGGGTGGTCAACCCAATAGTACTATCATTAGAATAAGTGACTATTCCCGACTCACAACATCAAGTCAGAATATAGTTAACGGCTCATGAATTTAGGGTCTTTAGCAACAAGGTACTCAATACAATGTAATCAACATAGGCAACATTCGGGTCCAACAATTACTCATGACTTGTGTTCATTTATTTTCAAATAGCATGTATCCCCCTCGCGGGTAATAAAACATTTAGTAGCTAGCATGAAAAGCGAGGCTACAGACTCACCTTAGTATAAGAGACCTAGCGAGATGATCGTCGATAATAGAGGATGCCTTTCAAACATGAGAACCGCTACCTATCAAATAAGGCGCGTTCATTAATAATGACTCGAGAAATAAATCATACATA
Organism: Glebionis coronaria; assembly: GCA_025667525.1. NCBI lineage: Eukaryota > Viridiplantae > Streptophyta > Magnoliopsida > Asterales > Asteraceae > Glebionis > Glebionis coronaria. The sequence goes on from CM046877.1 coordinate 490,591,900, forward strand.
ACAATATCAAACTCAAACTCATAAAATCATGATAAACTCAAGAGAAAACGATACAAATAACTCCATTACACTCTTCTATATATTTACTTACCATTTTACACTTTCAACAAAATCCGCCGGCACATACTACATGTACTAGCTTATTTACCCCTTTTAGACTCGTCAAACGTTTATAAAACGACTCGAGGAACTAACTTACTATATATAGAAAGTCCTACAACAAGTTTATCAAATGAAATTACTTTTAATGTCCTTTACCCGACTCATCTTCAAACTACAAAATCCGGACAGATTTACGTTAATAATTCATACAACCGTTTTAAGTTCTTTAAACGACTCCATTTATAAAACCGACACTTGGGTTTTAAAATAAACTCACCCTCTAGGGTTTACACTTCATTATCAGTATGTGACTCATTTCAAAACTTCAATTTATAGGCCCCGATATTCGATCCAAATATCGACAACAACTATATGTAGTGCCGATACTTGTCTCCCGGTACACGAATAATCAAAACATCATAACTTCGCGCTCGTTTGGAGCTAGAAGCTCTACCTTACATAAAATACCCAAAAATACAGTTTTACCTACTGATGTAAAACACCTTTCTAAAACTTGTATAAAATCATGTTTTTAGCTAAAACCAATCATAGTTATGATCATTCCAAAACCCTAACACTAACATATATCAACTATAACACTTGAATCATCATCAAAATCAAAACCTTCAAATCAAAATCAAAACCTTCAAATCAAAATCAAGTTTTTAACAAAACTTTAGCAAGAACATCTTTTGATCATCCTAAAAATAACATGCATGATCATAATTCTCACCTACCAAACCTAAAAAATAAAACTTCTTGCATGTACCCAAATTTAGTACCAAAATGATCTCCTTACAAATATAGAGATGGTACTTGTGTTAGTTTAGCTTAGATCATCCTTGAATTTGAGTTAAAATAGATCAAAGTTGTGTTTTGGGTGTATAGGGGGTCACGGCTAGCTAAGAAAAAAGAAGAGAGAGAGAATTTTCTTTTTGAGTTGGTGATGTGTGTGTGTGTGTGTGTCAAGTGAAAAATTAAGCTTATATATACTGGTTGAGGGACCTTTGTTGTCAATTTGCAATAGTTATGGCTCAAAATGAAAATAGTTAGCTAAAAAGCGAGAAATAACTATTAGTCAATTTTGAAAATATTTACGGGGCTCGGGTTTCATAAAGATACTTTTAAAATTTTAAAACATACCTCAAATATACTAATATCGACTCCCGACTCGACTTAGCACGCCATTTAAAAGAAAACATCAAAAATGACAAACATCGAACAACCGACAATAAAACGTAAAATATTTGGCATCCACGGATATCACGCTTGCTAATACTCCTTATACTTACTAAATATAAAATATAAGCCTTCCAACATCGGTTTAAACTTAAACCTCCAAAAATAAATATCATTCAAACTCATAAAAAATTTCAAAAATAATCGTAGAATAAGATTAAGCAATGACCTCGGTTTTGGGTTATCACAATTTAAGACGCCCAAAATCAGGCAGATGAAAATCAAGGCATCTGCACAAACAAACAACACACCTGGTCAATCATCAGGTCTTACTATTTTATTAGAATTCATTTTTTTGTATCACTCCTATGTTAAAAGTTGTACTCACTTTTTGTTGTTTTGTTTCAGCAACGAAGCCTACTGAAACTTTAACTGATATAAAGGATATCAGTCCTATGTTGTCCAACATGACAATAAGAGGAAGGATCATATATGTCTGGAAAGCACATAGACTGAATGAGTCACACAATCCATATAGTTTGGAATTCGTTTTGCAAGATGAGCATGTAATATAATTTCATCCTTTAATTTAATTTATAATTATGTTTTGTATAATTTGTTTTCTTCACTTATATTCTTTAATATTTACACAGGGTATGCCTATTCAGGCGTATATAAAGAAAGAGTGGATGTTTAGATTTTATCCATTGCTGCAAGAAGGAACGTGTTACAAGATTTCTAACTTTGGTGTCACAGAGAATGGTGGTAACACTCCATTGCTGCCACATGAGTGGAAACTTTCTTTTTACCGGAATACCAATATCACCAGAATTGAACAGATAGATGACAATCTATCTAGATTCAGGGGTGAACCATTCACCAGGATTGTTGACACAGATGAAGAGTATGCGGAAAAAAATTTTGTTGGTAAGCAGTTAGCATTTTTTTATTAAATTATTGTATACATCTCAGCCAAGTTTCAAGTTATTTATATGTGGTTAACAAGTAATTATTTGTATTTCAGATGTTATTGGATCAGTGGTTGGATATGGTGAGTTGATTTCTGTAAACTCAATAGGTTCAAGCAAAATACGGCGAACTGTTGTCATTGAAGACGATGAGTAAGTATTTTTTAACTCATTTCTTTATTTTGAGAAATACCTACAACTGATATTACTTTTACAATATATTCATTTTGCTTTTAATTTACGCAGAGAAGAAAGGATTAATCTAACTTTTTGGGACCAATGGGCGAAAAAGTTGAACGAATATGTTGACAAGTTGGAGTCACTTGATCATATTGATGTTATGTTGCAACTTGGAAAAGTGAAATATTTCACTGGTAAGTATATGTGACTACCATTACCAAGTAAATATTTTCTTATATGTTTTTTATAACTATTTGTTTTTGTTACAGATCTTCCTTCTGTGCATAACTGTCTATGGGGTACAAAGATGGTGATTAACAAAAAAGTACCAGAGATGATTGCTTTTCGTGAAAGGTATGTTATGTAGAATTGCTACAACAGTTTCAAGTTATTTAATATATAATTGCCATATTATCGTCTTCTTCAATTACAATGAATGTTGTTGTCATCGGTTGGGTACGAATCCAGGGAAGATTATAATCCAGACCAATAGAAAATGGAATTGGTTGCTAATTGTTAGAAATACGTTTTTACGTATATTAGAAGTATCGGTCACTCCACAATATTATTTATGTTGTAATAGCTCGTAGTTAACAAATACTTATTTAGTTAAGTAAGAACCGGCCCATGGGCTTGTCATGGGCCGGCCCAAGTCCATTAGAGGCTTGGAAGTATAAATACCCCTTTCCTCCTTGGAAAGGGGTTGGTTGTTGAACATTTCTTGTTTCCATTTGAATAAAATAACACATAGTTTTCTCTCACTTTCTCTCTCTAGTTTCTCTCTCTAGAAATCATCAACCCACTTCATAGATTCATAGGTTATCAAGATTCTACATTTGGTATCAAGAGCTATGGGGTGATTTAAGGTAATGATTTGTGTGGTTTTTTAGTTTTTGATTGTATTAGTGTTCTTTAAGAAGATCATCTTGATTCTTGGAGTTTTTGGTGTTTTTGTGATTGGGATTAGTGGATAAGTATTAGTTCTTACTTATTATTGTTGAAATCACAAAACTTTTTGGGTTATTTGGTAGAAATCTGGGTTTAATCTTCATTTTTTTTGGTCGACTGTTCATACGTACAAGTTTCTGATTACCCAGCAAAAGTTCCGAACCAAAAACTTCCGGACCAAAAAGTTCCGGATCAACCAAAGTTCCGGATCAAAAAGTTCCGAACCAAAAGTTCCGGATCAAGGAAAGTTCCGGATCAAGGAAGTTCCGAACCAAAAGTTCCGGATCAAGGAAAGTTCCGGATCAAGGAAGTTCCGAACCAAAAGTTCCGGATCAAGGAAAGTTCCGGATCAAGGAATAGTTCCGGATCAAAGAGAAAGTTCCGTATCAAGGGAAAGTTCCGGATCAAGGGAAAGTTCCGGATCAAGGGAAAAGTTTCGGATCAAGGGAAAGTTCCGGATCAAGACTTCCAAACCAAAAGTTCCGAATCAAGGTATTCCAAGCCAAATCTTCCGAATCAACACTTCCGAATCAACAAAAAGTTCCGAATCAAGGGATATTTTACTTGTTTTTTCGACGATTTTTTAGAGGATTTAATCTTGGTTTCTTACAACAAAAACTCAACACAATTCACAAGCTTTACTTCACTGCTCGATCAACCGATAATCTTTGTCTCTTTGAAGTTAACAAAATGAATCCGAATTCAGTAATGCCTCAAATGACATCACTTACGGATATTTCCGTCATTACGGGAACTGATAATCGCCCGCCAATGCTCATCAAAGAAGTTTTTGAAGCATGGCAAGGCCGGATGATGTCTTACCTTAAGGGAAAACCGGTATATGGGAGGCTTATGGTTAAGTCAATTTTAAATGGTCCACTTGACTATGGTACCATCGTGGTTAACAATGTGACTCGACCAAGAGAATTTGAAGAACTTACACCAGCTCAACAACTTGTTGCCGATGCAGACGAAAAGGCTCTTCAAACCATTCTCCAAGCTCTTCCACATGACATCTATCGGATGGTAAGTCAGTATACGGTGGCAAAGGATTTATGGGAACGTCTAAAGGTGTTGCTACAAGGTACGTCTCTCACCAAACAGGAAAGGGAATGTCAGTTGTATGATCTGTTTGATAGATTCACGTACAACCCAGGGGAAACGCTTCACGATTATTACTTCAGATTCACCACACTCATGAATGATCTGAATGTATACAATCTTGTGATTGCTCCATTCCAGGTTAACACCAAATTCTTGAATACTTTACCTCAAGCTGAATGGGGTGAGTATATTACCGATGTTAAGTTAACCAGGGATTTGCATAAGTGCAATTTGGATCAACTATATGCTTTTCTTCAGCAGCATGAGAAACATGTGATCATGCACCGTTCTCCACGAGGTATGTACCCTGATTCATTAGCTTTGATGGCGAATCAACCAAGCTTGTCTCACAACAACACTCCTTATATTTTGGGACATCAAGCCTATCATCCATCACCTTACATGACACCAACCTTTCCCCAATACTCGATTCTACCGCAACCACCCACCTCACATCAGCAATAATATCGGTTTAGTGCACCTTCATCACAATATGCTACACAACCTCACCCAGCAAGCATTGCACCTTATGCTCAGTCTTCATATTCTTCTTATCAAGAGAATGCAGCATATCCAACAAGCTACCCTGATCAAATGAGTATTCCTTCTAGTGATTATGCAGCTCATCAAGGCCAAGCAATGTATTATGATGATGAGGAAGTCCCCATTCCTGTATTCAAACAAGGAGCTGACCCAGTTGAAGTGTTAACCACTATGTCTGCTTATCTCACAAGGACTTTAAGCAAACGAGGATTTAGGGGATCAGCTCCTACCAACAATCAGTTGAGGAATTCATCCAATTCTCGCCAACAAGCTACTATTGAGAATGGCAGGGTAATGGTTCAACCTATTCAACCATATCAGGGGAGACCTACCACATCAACTACCAATGCTCGCACGGTCAATACTGCTCCAATGGTCAATCCTGCTCCACGCGCTAATTCCACAGGCAAATTGAGAATGATTACATGCTACAACTGCAAGGAAGAAGGACACATGTCCAGGGATTGCAAGAAACCCAAGAGGAGAAGGGATGGTCAATGGTTTGCATAGAAGATCTATCTGGTGAATGCTCAGGCACAAGGAAGGGAACTTGACGAAGAGGAGCTTGCATTTCTTGCTGATCCAGGGATTGCTGAACAAGACACTGTCACCACACAGAATGCAGCATACCAAGCAGATGATCTCGATGCGTATGACTCAGACTGTGATGAATTTCAATCTGCAAAGGCTGCTCTCATGGCAACTATCTCCAGCTTAGGGCCAGAAAAGAGATCTGAGGTACTTATTAATACCACCGATAATACCACTGATGCTAGTATTCAACCACATCAAGTTATGCAAGAGAGTGCTGATTCGAATGAGTCTTCGGTGGTGAGTCTTTCAAATGAGGAGACAATCAGTGATAGAAATATCAATGTGAGTCCCCAGACTTTGAGTGAATCACAACCGGGAGCCATTTCGCATACGCCTACTCCTGCTCAACAAGATTTGGTCATGGTTCCTGCTACATTACTTAGCCAAATGAATGCTGCACTCTTAGAAACCCTAGCTAAGAATAAGAATTTGTCTGATGAGCTTGCCTTAAGCAACGAGAAAGTTCAAACTTTGGAATTAGTGCCTTCGTCTAGTGTTCTAACAAATCCCGAATATGATCACTTTCGAAACAAACAAATGGGTCACTTGCAAGAAATTGAAAACTTAAGAGCAAATCTTTCTAATGAACTTAAAGAAAAGGAGTTAGTGGTCACTAATTTTCAAAAACTTCAAACGGATTTTGAATCACTCGAGTCTAAGAAGAATGAAATGGAGATTAATGCTGCTAATAAGATTAGAAGTCTAGATTATTTGCTTTTAAGACAATACGCTGCTTCTCAACTAGTGCACTTATTTGATGCTTCGTTTAGAGAATTTAACTTATCACGTCAAAAAGGCCTTCCCCCTAACCCACGGTATGCAAAACAAGCTTTAAGACATAGTCCTAGACTTTATAATGCAACCCAATTAGGATTGGTCTTAGACCCGATTGTTATTTTCGATGATCGAACAAGTAAGGATCTAGTTGATGAGGATCGGTCATACAATTCTGCAAAATATCCCGAGTGTGATTATTTTAAAATGAATAAGGAGCTTGCAAAAACGGATTTTAGAATTCGCTTCCATATGGACAAAGATCTCATCACAGCACCAACCTACATATTAGATGAAGAAAACTCTAGTACATTTCCTACACTTGTCAATATGGAAGGTCCTAAGGAAATTCCAAAGGATCTTCCACCTGTTAGCACTGTATGGTTAAACTTGCAAGAGATTAATCAATACTTTACTAATTTTGACAAGGTCATTTTGGAATGTACGACTTCAAATGGCTTAAACGCCAGAGAATGGGCTTTCGAACATATGAACGAGGTGTTTAAAAATGAGATCAATCTGTTTGTCGAAAGTTTAAAAGGAACTTTTGCATCTCTTAAGGAAAATCTTGTGTTTGAAATTGGTGAAGTTTAAAAAGTGTTTTATGAAATAGACACCGCTTACGAACTACAACTAATTGAAAAAGAAAAGATTTTAACCGAATATGACCGATTCTTGTCCGCAGTAATTTCGTGTGATGTGCTTACAACTGTAAATGTTAATTATTCGAATGAGCTTACATCCGCTATGATTAATTGTGATGTTGTGAATATATGTGATGATGTTAGTGATCTCTCTGTAAATGTTGCTAATACTGTAAATGAGGTAGTTAATCATTCTTGTCATGAATCTAACGATGAGTTTTTAAAGCTACAAGATTCTTACAGTTTACTTTCAAAACGCTTTAATCAACTAGAACAACATTGTATATCTTTAGAATTAAAACAACAAACTCAAAATGAGGATCTTTTGATATCAAATGGTTGTGAAAACGGTGTTGAGACGAGTGACAAGATGATTGCAATTGTTAAGGCATTAGAGGAAGAGATTATGAGATTGAAGAGAGATGTGTCATCAAATGAAACATTAAAATTGGAACTAGAGGCTGCAGAGTCTAAAAACCAGGCCTTAGAAATTAGACTTTCGTCTATTCTAGGGGAGATGGATCGTGCAAGACAGGGAATGTCCAAACTTTATGGTTCACTAGAAGAACGCTTCGCTTTTAATGCGGCACAGCAACAATTTTATGTTGAACAATTGAACCAAAAATGTGAGGAAATCTCTGACTTAAACATCCTGCTCATTGACAAAAACATGGTTTTGGCCGAGTTAAAGGAGACACTTCTTCTCACCCGACAAGAAGTTGTTGATAACTTAGCTACCGACTCTGCACCGTCCACTAGTGCTCCAACAACCAAGTCAGTAGTGCTTTATAAGAACCCGCTTCATGAGAGAAACCCGGTTACCTACGATGATTATATGAGAAATGCCATTAAGCATGTAGATCTTGTTAGGGATATTTTAGACGATCTTTATGCCTTAGATCCCTCAAGTAGCTACTATTATTCGGCTCATGAATATATTAAGCGAGTTCAATATTGCTTAGCATATTTGCAATACATAGGTAAACCAGGTTCTGCACTACTTACTAATAGGCCCATTGCTGTAACTCCATTCAATAAAACTCCAGGAGCAAAACCGTCATTGGCACAATCAAGTAAGGCACCTTTAAAATCTGTTGCTAATGTTCCCACTTTGCCTTCTACAGGATTAAAAGAGACTACTAAGGCTAAAGGATCGCCACTCAAGAAAGATAAGATCAAGCCCTCCACTAGTAGTGCCAAAAAGAAGAAAGTAGAAGCTCACCATAGGAATGTTAGTTCAGTTTTAAATAAAGAGAATCATGTTAAGACTAAAAGCTCTGCGCCTGTGCAGAAGCCTAAACCATTCGTGAATTCTAATTTGAATTGTTGGAATTGTAATGAATGTATGTTTTCCCAACATCATGATTTGTGTCTTATTGATCATGTGAATGAAATGAATGCCATTAGGAATGGTCTTGAATGGAAGCCAACGGGTAGAACTCGTGCCCGGGTTGGCTGGCAATGGCGTCCCACTGGTAGGACCTTTACATTAGATGGAAAAATGTGCCCTTTAACTAGGAATGCATCTATTGAGGTTAGGTCTGAGCGTCCTTTAGTTAGGAACACTCGCACTCAAGTATGGAAACAACGCCCTTTAATTAGGTCAGCCCCCACTATAGTGCCTATCAGCGAAGAAATACCACAGGATTTAAGCCAACTAGAATCTACACCACCAACTAGGAAGAAGAAGGCTAGGAAATCTAAGAAACCTAAAGTTAGCAAATCTAAGATTATTAAATCTGTACCTGCTAATAACAAGGAACATTCAGATTCCGATACCTCTACATTGTCTTCATGTGGTGATATTTTCAGGTGGTCCAAATCATCCTCTGGTATTTGGACTCCGGTTGTTCAAAGCATATGACCGGAGATCGCTCGATGCTCCGAAATTTCGTCAGCAAGTTTCTTGGTACGGTTAAATTCGGGAATGATCATATAGCAAAGATAATGGGTTATGGTGAATATCAGATTGGAAACGTTACGATTTCAAGGGTATACTATGTAGAAGGTCTTGGTCATAATTTATTCTCAGTAGGACAGTTTTGTGATTCCAACCTAGAGGTTGCTTTTCGACAACACACTTGTTTCATCCGCAACTTGGAAGGAAAAGATTTGTTGAAGGGATCTCGTGGTGCAAATCTTTATACCTTGTCCTTACAAGACATGATGGCCGCCTCTCCAGTATGTCTTCTCTCTAAAGCATCTAAGACCAAGTCATGGTTATGGCATCGTAGATTATCTCATCTTAACTTTGATGCTATTAATCATCTGGCTAAAAACGAATTAGTTCGTGGTCTTCCAAAGCTTAAATTTCACAAGGACCATTTATGTTCCGCGTGTTCAAGGGGGAAAAGTACCAAGAAATCTTACAAGCCCAAAGCTGAAGACACCAATCAAGAAAAACTTCATCTTTTGCATATGGATCTTTGTGGGCCAATGAGAACTGAAAGTGTGAGCGGTAAGAAATTAATTCTGGTTATTGTGGATGATTCCTCCAGGTTTACATGGGTTAGATTTCTACGTACAAAGGATGAAGCACCGAAGGCTATCATCACTTTTCTGAAATTCATTCAGGTACGTTTGAATACTACTGTCCGCCGTATTCGTACAGACAATGGAACAGAGTTCTTCAACCAGACTCTTCGTGATTACTATGAAGGAGTTGGTATCTCACATGAAACATCCGCTGCACGCACTCCACAACAAAACGTTGTCGTTGAAAGACGGAATCGTACACTTATGGAAGCTGCTAGGACTATTCTTATTTATGCGAACGCTCCATTGTTCTTGTGGACAGAGGCTATATCTACTGCATGTTTCACCCAAAACCGTTCTATCATTCGGAAACGCCATGGAAAAACACCTTACGAGCTTCTACATGACCGTAAACCCGATGTTTCATTCTTTCATGTGTTTGGTGCTCTTTGTTATCCAAACATTAATAGTGAGAACTTGGGCAAGCTTCAACCGAAAGCCGATATAGGGATTTTCATTGGTTACTCACCGTCCAAGAAAGCATACCGAATTTACAACCGTCGTCTTGGCAAGATTGTAGAAACTATGGATGCAGATTTCGATGAGCTGACAGCGATGGCTTCTGAGCAACACAGCTCTGAACCCGCGCTTCATGAGATGGGAACCGGTGTTATTAGTTCCGGATTAGTTCCCAATAATCCTACTTCTACATCATTTTTACCACCAACAAGGCCCGAGTGGGATAAACTGTTTCAACCGTTGTTTGATGAATTCTTCGATCCCCCGACTGATGAAGTTCCAACACCTGTAGTAATCGTTCCAATCCCTGAAGTGGTTGCTCAAGCTAATGAACCTTTATCTAATGCATCTTCAATTAACATTGAACCGGATGCACCTTTACCAAGTGATTCTCAAACTACACCTGAATCATCACCCCTACTTGTGCCTAATGATGTGGAAGAGGATTCTACTGATCACGATTTGGAATATGCTCACTTAAAAGAGCTTCCTTTCTTTGGTATACCGTTCCCTGAAAACCCTTCAGCCGCGTCTACCTCAGAAGAAGCTCCTTCTATTGTTCACTCCAGACCACCTAGGATTGAAAATCATAGCACCAAATGGACAAAAGATCACCCAATTAGGAATGTCATTAGAGATCTAGATCGACCAGTCTCTACACGCCATCAATTACAAGAGAGTGCACTCTATTGCTACTTTGATGCATTTCTCTCTGAAGTTGAACCTAAAAATTGGCAGCAGGCTATGACTCAATCATCTTGGATTGAAGCCATGCAGGAGGAACTAAATGAATTCCAAAGACTTGAAGTATGGGAATTGGTTCCTCTCCCTGACAAGGTTAACATCCTTACGTTGTTATGGGTTTATAAGGTTAAACTCGATGAGATGGGTGCAGTATTGAAGAATAAGGCTAGATTGGTCGCTAGAGGATATAAACAAGCCTTGGGTATAGACTTTGAAGAATCTTTTGCTCCTGTGGCAAGATTGGAGGCTATTAGACTATTCCTTGCGTATGCTGCTCATATGAATATGATCGTCTATCAAATGGATGTGAAGACGGCATTTTTGAACGGTGAACTAAGGGAAGAGGTCTATGTTCGTCAGCCGGATGGGTTCGTTAGTACGGAGTTTCCTAATCATGTGTACAAGCTTAAGAAGGCTCTCTATGGGTTGAAAGAAGCTCCACGCGCGTGGTACGATCTCCTTTCAACATACCTCATCTCGGAAGGCTTCTCCAAAGGCAATGTGGACCCCACTCTATTCACTCTCAAGGAAGGCAACGACATGATTCTGGTACAAATTTATGTTGATGATATAATATTTGCTGCCACTAACATAGAATTGTCAAATCACTTTGAGAAGATAATGTCCACACGCTTTCAGATGTCGATGATGGGAAAATTTTCATTTTTCTTAGGATTACAGATTTCTCAAAATCCCAGAGGCATCTTTATTAATCAATCCAAATATGCTCTAGAATCGTTAAAGAAATATAACTTTCATAATTGTGACCCCGTGGACACTCCAATGGTGGAGAAATCCAAGTTAGATGAAGATAGGAATGGGACTATTGTCGATCCAAAACTTTACCGCGGGATGATCGGCACCCTTCTCTATCTGACTGCTAGCAGGCCTGATTTGCAATTTGCTGTATGCATGTGTGCCCGGTATCAGGCTCGGCCTACCGAAAAGCACCTACATGTTGTGAAAAGGATCTTTCGGTATCTAAAAGGAACACTTCATCGTGGTCTATGGTATCCGAAAGATTCCTCTATTGCTTTAATATCATACGCAGATGCCGATCATGCTGGATGTCAAGACACTAGGCGTAGCACTTCTGGATCTGTGCAGCTCCTTGGAGATAGATTGATCAGTTGGTCTTCAAAAAGGCAGAAAAGCGCTGCAATTTCTAGCACGGAGGCTGAATACATCGCCATGTCCGGTTGTTGTGCTCAAGTCCTTTGGATGAGATCACAATTAACTGACTACGGTTTGGGATTTAACAAAATCCCGATGTATTGTGATAACAAGAGCGCCATTTCCCTTTGCTGCAACTATGTTCAACACTCCCGGGCCAAGCACATAGACATTCGCTACCATTTCATTAAAGAGCAGGTGGAGAACGGAGTGATCGAGCTGTATTTTGTCACTACTGAGTACCAGCTGGCGGATATGTTCACCAAAGCCTTAGATCGAGGACGAATCGAGTTTTTGATCGACAAGCTTGGCATGAAATCTTTCACTCCAGCGACTCTCAAAGAGTTGGCAGAAGAATCAGCTGAATAGTGGTGGTAAACTATTCAGAGTATCCTTTGTTCGTGATCATGTACATTATCGTAAATATATAAACCACAAAAGAAAAATACAAAAATATAAAACCAACAAAAATCATAAAAAATATAAAACCTAGAAAAACCATAAAAATTATAAAATCCAGAAAAACCAAAAATATTTTTCGTTTTTAAATCGGGCATGTCTTTTAGTACGGTAATATTTACGGCCTTAGAAATGTCGATCAGTATCGACACGGCGCCATAAATAGAGTCCGTATAAAAGTTGTACATTTTTAAAACATGCCCATTATGGCTTGTAGTTATTTCAGACTGCAACCCGCTTTTCATATTAAAGTCACGTATTTCCTTGGAAAACGTTGGCTCACAACGGGATTTAATTTTCTCGGGCATGATTTACAAGCCAAATCATGCAAAGGGATCAAGTTTACTTTATAACCCCAAATTAGTGTACGTCTCAGTGCATTAATTTGTCAAAATAAGAGAAATCTTATTGACACCGCGAATCAATCTTTTTCAAGACATTAATTGGAAAAGTTTTCATCAATATTTGACTCTTTAAACAATTACTACAACTCTTTAAATAGAAAACGGGTCATCGTTTAAGGGGGAGAAAATATTAAATCATCTTCGTCATTAAATTGATTTTCAAAAGTGATTGTGGAAAATTAATGGCTAAATGATAAATGAGTGGTATTGCTTTAGAAAACGACTTGTGCTCGTTCAAGGTGATAGGACTTGCTTTAGATTTTGGAGATTTGCAAATAGGTTGCGATTGCTAAGTTGTGTGAAAGTTAATAGTGGCTAAGTTTAACAATGGTTAGAAAAAATGAAAAGTGATAAACCAAAAAGGAAAAGGAGTGAAAATGTAGGGTAAAAAGTGACATTTTGAGAAAGTTGCCAAAATTTTGACCTAAGTCAAAACTTAACCCCCCCCCCCCCCCCCCCCCCCGTCCACTTTACTGTTTCACTGTTTCTTCATTTCTTGCCGCCATTAAACACACACACACAAGCTTACAAAACTTGCGTCTCAATCATCCAAATCTGTTCCATTCGATCTTAGAAGGTAATTACATCAATATTTAAACTTATAATTCGTCAAATTCATCATCTAAATCTTGTTAATTGATTTGGGTAGTAAACTTTATCAGATTTAGGGTTTATTTGTGTAAAACCCGTAAAAATAAGGTCATAATTTAATTCTATTTTCAATTATTTTGAAGTATTTTATAATGTTAAATACTATTATGTTTAACGGTTTAAGTTGAAACCGATATTAAATATTATATTTTAATATTTTGACGAGCAACGAGGACTACTAGTGATCGCGATACCGACGGATGCCAAAAATTTTATATTTTATTATCGATAGTTTCGATATTTAATACTTTCGACGATATCGTTTCAATTACGTATCGAGTCGTTATGTTATTATTTTTCGTGTGCGTTTAAACTTTTAAAAAGTACAATCTAACATTTTCAGGTAGTAAAATATTTTCTCGTATAATATTTTGAAACTTATTTTTGTGTTGGTTGACGAACTCACAATTTACGGATTTAAATTTGGGCTTACGTGCATAATTTAGCGTCCTTTACGACTAAACCGGAAACCTTAGGATTACGTATTTACGTTTTTGAACTCCGTTTTTGATGAGACAATTTTTATTGGATTCGTTTCGTGTCGTTGATTCATAATTTATAAAAACGTTTTTCGTGAAATGACCGAGGGCTCGCAAATCGAGAAAACTAGAATCGAGGAATACCCGTAAACTAGTGAGATGGGACAAAATACATTGTCCCACCCCACTAGCTAATATGGATGGCACAACATGACACCACAACCATATGTGGCATCATGTTAGCAAAGTACTTACAAGTGTAAGACTAAGCTTACACTTTAAGCTTACATCTTTCCACTACTAGCTAAAACCATCAAACTTTCCACCACTTCTCATTTCCACCATTTCCATACATGCAAACAACCTCAAAAATCTCTCAAAAACCTCCCCATTGCCATCCATATTGAAGCTACAAACACCCCTTTTGATATTTTCTAGCCATGAAATACATGTTAACTAGCTCTATCATGGAGTTATCTTGAAGCCTTGATCATTTGGTGGCCATATTAACAACATTGGAGGTGATTTGCTTGTTTCCTAGGGCTGATTTCTCAACTATTATTCTTGGTGTTTGATGATCTTGGAGTTACTTGTGGTGTTCATCAAGTTCTTGTCTTCCAAAAACAAGAAATACACTTGGTTAGTAAAGAAGATCATCCTCTCCATTTTCTCTTGTTATTTTTGTAAAGAACAAATGTATTTTCTTTATTTTGTATATGTATATGATGTATATATGATGATAAAAATGTTGTGTGGGGATCAAGTGTTGATAAATATGCTTAAAAATGTTAATAACCATGAGAAATAAGGCTAAAATCATGATTATTTAGTTGGCTGTATAAAAACAGTATATAACTAAAACTTGAACTGATAAACATGCATGGTATAATCCATTTAAAGTAAGTACAAGATGTTATACACATGTGAGAGTTGTCCATGCAATGGAATCAATATAATGAGTGAGATATGATCAAAACAAGTTGGGTGTTCTAATCTGAATAAGCAGTTTTGTAGGGACTGTCAAGGCAAGATAAACTTAAAATGAGCAGTAGCTATAACTGAGTTAAATGTAGCACATAATATGAAGATCATGCCACCCAAAAATGAGCTTCTAATTCATTGTAGAACTCTAGATATGATAAAAATGGTGAACATGAAAATAAAAATCAGATTTTGAGAATCAATGTTTATTATTATTATATAAGCACTCAAATTTTATTGTATAAAATGTAAAATAAAAACCCACTAACTTATAAAACTTATTTATATAAAAATGTAAAAGGGTAAATAAATGAATAACTTATAAAAATGGTAGTGGAATAATACTTATAAGTAATAAAAACTATAAACTTGATTTTTACGACTTTTTCGGCTATTACCGTAAAATTAACGTTTTTCGCCAAATAAAACTTAGACGATCAAACCCGTCTAATGTAAAGTTTTTAAAAGTCATATACTGATATATAAGTAACTAATACAAGTAAAAAAACCGATAAAACCCGAACTATAGGACATACAGACATTAACGAGCTAACTAAGCGTATTGGACTAATAATTGGATTAAATAAGATAAATACTTGTAAAAAGGACTTATTGGGCTTAACCCATTTGGGCCCAACATGGAAATTATAGATACTGATAATATAGGTATAAAATGGATTAAAACAAGTTAAAGAACTTATACTAAGCTTATTGTACTTAAAATAGGTAAGTAGGTACAACTAGTAAACTAGTAAAAAGTTACCAAAACGTAAACACTAAAATGAGTAAACAAGGATATATAAACCCACTTGATCATCATCATATGTACAAAATCATCATATGTATATTGTTATTTTGATAAAAGTCATTGGACAAGAGTCTAAGACAGATTATTATTTATATAGGTTTCCGTGACCGAAGCACGCCCGTAGCCGATAATCCGCCTTTCATTATCAACGTGAGTCTATAGCCTCGCTTTATACTAGTTATTAAATGATTTTAAACCCGCGAGGGGGAATACATGTTTTATAAACTTAGAACACAAGATTTTTATGGTATGCTTTGTCCCTCTATGAATGGACCCGTGGTTGCCTTTAAATTGCATTAAGTGATTGCCTTAGTTAAAGCCTCAATTATGGACCGTTAATTAACCTATGATGGGTTAACCGCTAGTACAATTAATAGATCTATGGGGGAAGCCGCCCCGGTTCAGGTTTTGTGGACTTGTCATAGAAGCTTAGGCCCGACCTCCACACTGTTTGAGCATATTGTATTGAGAAGTCAGGTATACGGCAATGTACCAATAATCTGGAGGTAACCGACAATTAATAAATCTCTCGTCTTATTAGACTGATATGGGAGTGTCTAAGGGCTCGGTTCCATGAGCTTATTGCAATTTATGCTATATACAATTATCATTGTTGATGCAAATTATTATTTGATGCTTATAAGCATGCCACAAACTTATAATCTTTTCTTGTGTTCAAATTGATTTCATAAACCTATAGATTCACTCGGCATTTTTGCTGATTGTTTTACTCACATGTATTTCAGGTAATCAAGAAGTGGAAGCTTGGAGGTCACGGGGAATGAAGTTGTGCACTGCTTTTGTTGTTCAAACTCTTTGATTTATTTATCGTTCCATTTTCAAAACAAACCAATATGTTGTTTTAACTTATCTTTTGGTAACGATTACTTGGGACTACGCTACTCTGACAAATGTTTTAGGAACGATAAATCTAAAACGTCTCTTTTCGAGTCGTTCTTTATAAATTATGTGTTGTTGTATCATTGTTTAGCACCCAAAGATGTATTCCGCTGCGTGTAAATTTGGGGGTGTTAAAGATTGGTACCAGAGCCATGAGTTATAGAGAACTAGGTCTTTTTCTAAAAACCTAAACTATAACTATCGGTTTTATTTTTTTTCAAAGAGTCGGTGCACATGATTTCGCGTGACTTCAGGTTCAAGCTACTTCTGAGATTACAACTTTAGTATACATTATTATGTATGCCTTATTGCTAAGTATTTCAAAATAAATACTATAATCCTTTATCGATATATATATTGATATCGTTAAACTTTTCGATAAGAGTTATCATTTATTAATGATTTACATAAATAAATTTTTGGAATTTTTCCTGCAATTATTTTGAAGGATTCTCTACATTTATCTAAATTATTGGAAATTATCCTATTTCATTTTGTTATGACCTTACATAACTTCATCTACGCGCGTTACTTTCATTGTTTAACCCTTTGTGATATCTATATAGATATCCAAATCGTCTTCCGGCTATTTGTGCTTGGACGTCTTTTAACGTAATTTCTAGACCATTGTGTAGCTCAATGTGTCCTTAGAATAGACTAACCGCTATTTCTTGACATTTATATGTATCGACTCCGAAGTGTATTGTTCACTTATATCTCGGTAACGTCATCGTCATTTTATAAATCATCGTCTAGATTATGGCGCTAGATTGGAATACGATTCTACTTCTATAAAATTGTATCATTTGTTTTTCATTAACCTTCTTGCTCTCGGAACGCAACCTGTGAATGTTCCATTCTTTTGTCGTTATGTTTTGGTGTTTTTTGAAGAATCGTGGCACCAAGGAGATTTGCCTACATTGCATTTTGAAATCTAAGTTACGAACGTCTTTAACCGTTTTACTTCCTAAATTTCGTGTTGAATACCTTGAAGCTTTTTCTGTCGTTCATCATGCTAAATTTTATTTGATGCTCATTACGAGATTTATTTTTCGTTATTGTAAAATCCACAAGACATGTGTGTATATATGTATATATATTTTGAGTCGTTAGGAAATGTCGAAAAATATATTTAATGGAGGAACTACAAGGGGTGTATAAACAGGTCAAAACCTAAAAGTAAAACCTACGTTTTTAAAATAAAATAGTCAAACCTGCACAGAACTTGCAGGGGTATTTTGGTCATTTTACATTGGGTTTCAGGTCTCGGGTAAAACTAGAAAGTCGTCTGAAACATCGTTTTGCATCAAAATGCTTTAGACTCTGAGTCTTCGAGATGTCGTTTATCGGGTCAATTAATCGGCTCATATTTAAAAGTTAAATCTGATAGAAAATTCAGAACATGAGTTTTAAATGTTTCTAAGCTGTTTTGATTTCATTTGAGATCGTAAAATTTTAACAAATATTATTTTACAACTAACGAATACTAGTTGCATGTGAAAATATTTAAAAATAAAAACAGTACAGGATTAGCAATTACCGGATTAATGGTATAATTTAAAAACGAATAACATACTTTCTTAAAAGCATGTTGTGTCGAGTATCTTACAAAGAATACACATGTGGATTGTTTTATTCTTTTCATATATATATGACTCATTTGTCATTCGGTGTTATTTTATTTTTATTTTCTTTTAACCTTCCACTGATTTGGGTTGAGTTTTGAAGTTTTGTCTTCATATTATTCGTCGATATTTTTATCGCGTGTCTCATGGCGTTTTCGTCTAAACTTTATAAACCTTTGAAAACTTAACAACTTGTAACCATTTCATTGGTTGTTTTATGAGCTACTATTTGCCACTTTTTGCAAAACTTTGACTACTTTATACGTTGTCATAATGTCATATTATAAATAAATCTGTTATTGTTTTACGATTATTTTCACCAATTGTTTTTACTTTGATCTTATAAAATACTTTTCGTAACATTAAAAGTTGCTTATTGAGTATCTCACAAATTACTTGTATCCGTTAAATTTATAAACTATTTTTAAATTCCATTTTACAAATGGCATGGTTTATATATAAACATAAGAAACGTAATACTTTTCGACGAAACTGAGCACTGCATTGCTATTCCTAAATTATACATGGCCTGATCACCTATGTCTAATTTAGAAGGAGCCATGCTAGGCTGAATAGTAGTCACCTTAATATCCTGATAATAATCAACTTTTTACTTGTATTTATGATAAAGATAAATAAAATGAAATAAAGTGAAAAGAAGTTTTGAAAACCTTTATAATTTATGCAAGTGGCGCAATTTCTATGCATCCGCATACGTTTTCTTACCTTTTCTTAAACGAATTACGCGCTTACGAATACGTTTTTACTCGACGATCGCTTTTTCACTTGTTACTTCATTTTGTCTTATAACTGATTTCTTTTAACCGTTCGTTTAATTACTGACTGTTGATAAATGACTTGAAAGTCTCGATGTTTTATCCTTCCTTCTCGTCCAATCTTCTTTATGCGACTGGGTAGATCTTTAGAATGTCTCCGCACGTGAATAATGAATTATCACTAGAGTGATTTCCGTATATCCGGGATGACGTCCGTCACTCTCGTTTATCTCGAAATCCACTCTTGTGAACCGTGCTTTGACTTATCTCTTTAAACACTAACATCGTTCATTTGATTTGTTTTAATTACAAGTGATTATTAGGAATTTTATTTATTAAATTTTTTTTGTATGGATCTTCTTTCCGATCATGTATCGACCACCGCTAAGTTAACGAACTGATATTGGTGAACCATCGACCGCACTAACAAAATTGACAACTTGTTTAATCTATTATTTCTTATCGTCTTACCATCGACGCCTTTATTTTATTATTCTCTTTAAGAATTCATACGACATCTGCTTCGTCCTCTTTTGTACCGCTGATTTCGTACTAATTGTTGACCATTATTTCCATTCGTATTCGTTTGTTATCTTGTCACATTTTGAAACCCGAATATATCCCATATTTATTTTGAAATAATAAACACCTTTATGTATTTCTACAAAGTATTATAAAAATTTTATGGAACTTTTATACATTTTCCAATGATTTTCAATTATCGAAATAACCATTACAAGAAAAAGGTCAAATTTATACATCATATTTTGTATAACTAAAACTAATGTTAAAAATAAAATTATGTTCTACCTTTTGAACTAATTGACTTATCATACTTTATTTTTAATGTAATGAAATTACCAGTTTAATTTATATTCCTAATAATGATTTAATTTGGAAATTATATTTTCTAAATATAACCATCAATATGAGTTTAACTAATAAATTCATGTCATTCTTTCAATGTTTCTTAAGACAACCAAAATAAATTATGAAGCTATTTAACTTCTATTTTTAATATATCATCTTTATCAAGAAGGTACCTCAACTAAGTTTTAAGGTAATACACATCCGGGACGGATAATTGTGACAAATGTTACTTTATTGTTAATATTTAATTCATTCTTCGCTCTCATTTTTCTAGTATTGCGAATTATTATGTTTTATGGTTACGTAAGTCGAGATCCCTCGTCGATCGTCAACCTTAAATCATTTTACCACATCATGTCCGTTTATGCGTTTATTGAATTTATTTTTATCTCGTTCTGTTCCTCGTACTGAAGATCACTATTTTATTCTAAGTTTAAATGAATCTCGGGAAGAAGTGTATAAGAAGAAACGATAAGTATCACCAGGATTTATGTGTGTACTCGTGGAAATATGGAGGACCGAATCTCTTAATGAATGGAGTTAATAAATTCGTTACAACCTCGAGGAGTATGTTGAAGCCGACACCGCAAGTGGAAAGACTCTGGAGATCAAGTGGTTATTATCAAGGGTTCGTTCAAGGTTTCCTCGATGATTAACGGTGGAGATCTATACTCGATGTTTGTGTTCGACCTTTTCTTTTATGTACTTATATGGTGTGTGATCTAGTCAAATGATCGTAAGTTGTGAGAACTTGAGAGGGCATCATCCGATGACGTCCGATCATGTAGAACACATATTATGTAATATCTTTTTGACTTTCAACGACGATGTTTATTGAGACTTTAATGCGCATTGGCGAATGTGAGGCGAGTTGAGCGCCGGGACGTCGCTCCCTTAAGGTGGTGAGGATGTAAAACCCGTAAAAATAAGGTCATAATTTAATTCTATTTTCAATTATTTTGAAGTATTTTATAATGTTAAATACTATTATGTTTAACGGTTTAAGTTGAAACCGATATTAAATATTATATTTTAATATTTTGACGAGCAACGAGGACTACTAGTGATCGCGATACCGACGGATGCCAAAAATTTTATATTTTATTATCGATAGTTTCGATATTTAATACTTTCGACGATATCGTTTCAATTACGTATCGAGTCGTTATGTTATTATTTTTCGTGTGCGTTTAAACTTTTAAAAAGTACAATCTAACATTTTCAGGTAGTAAAATATTTTCTCGTATAATATTTTGAAACTTATTTTTGTGTTGGTTGACGAACTCACAATTTACGGATTTAAATTTGGGCTTACGTGCATAATTTAGCGTCCTTTACGACTAAACCGGAAACCTTAGGATTACGTATTTACGTTTTTGAACTCCGTTTTTGATGAGACAATTTTTATTGGATTCGTTTCGTGTCGTTGATTCATAATTTATAAAAACGTTTTTCGTGAAATGACCGAGGGCTCGCAAATCGAGAAAACTAGAATCGAGGAATACCCGTAAACTAGTGAGATGGGACAAAATACATTGTCCCACCCCACTAGCTAATATGGATGGCACAACATGACACCACAACCATATGTGGCATCATGTTAGCAAAGTACTTACAAGTGTAAGACTAAGCTTACACTTTAAGCTTACATCTTTCCACTACTAGCTAAAACCATCAAACTTTCCACCACTTCTCATTTCCACCATTTCCATACATGCAAACAACCTCAAAAATCTCTCAAAAACCTCCCCATTGCCATCCATATTGAAGCTACAAACACCCCTTTTGATATTTTCTAGCCATGAAATACATGTTAACTAGCTCTATCATGGAGTTATCTTGAAGCCTTGATCATTTGGTGGCCATATTAACAACATTGGAGGTGATTTGCTTGTTTCCTAGGGCTGATTTCTCAACTATTATTCTTGGTGTTTGATGATCTTGGAGTTACTTGTGGTGTTCATCAAGTTCTTGTCTTCCAAAAACAAGAAATACACTTGGTTAGTAAAGAAGATCATCCTCTCCATTTTCTCTTGTTATTTTTGTAAAGAACAAATGTATTTTCTTTATTTTGTATATGTATATGATGTATATATGATGATAAAAATGTTGTGTGGGGATCAAGTGTTGATAAATATGCTTAAAAATGTTAATAACCATGAGAAATAAGGCTAAAATCATGATTATTTAGTTGGCTGTATAAAAACAGTATATAACTAAAACTTGAACTGATAAACATGCATGGTATAATCCATTTAAAGTAAGTACAAGATGTTATACACATGTGAGAGTTGTCCATGCAATGGAATCAATATAATGAGTGAGATATGATCAAAACAAGTTGGGTGTTCTAATCTGAATAAGCAGTTTTGTAGGGACTGTCAAGGCAAGATAAACTTAAAATGAGCAGTAGCTATAACTGAGTTAAATGTAGCACATAATATGAAGATCATGCCACCCAAAAATGAGCTTCTAATTCATTGTAGAACTCTAGATATGATAAAAATGGTGAACATGAAAATAAAAATTAGATTTTGAGAATCAATGTTTATTATTATTATATAAGCACTCAAATTTTATTGTATAAAATGTAAAATAAAAACCCACTAACTTATAAAACTTATTTATATAAATATGTAAAAGGGTAAATAAATGAATAACTTATAAAAATGGTAGTGGAATAATACTTATAAGTAATAAAAACTATAAACTTGATTTTTACGACTTTTTCGGCTATTACCGTAAAATTAACGTTTTTCGCCAAATAAAACTTAGACGATCAAACCCGTCTAATGTAAAGTTTTTAAAAGTCATATACTGATATATAAGTAACTAATACAAGTAAAAAAACCGATAAAACCCGAACTATAGGACATACAGACATTAACGAGCTAACTAAGCGTATTGGACTAATAATTGGATTAAATAAGATAAATACTTGTAAAAAGGACTTATTGGGCTTAACCCATTTGGGCCCAACATGGAAATTATAGATACTGATAATATAGGTATAAAATGGATTAAAACAAGTTAAAGAACTTATACTAAGCTTATTGTACTTAAAATAGGTAAGTAGGTACAACTAGTAAACTAGTAAAAAGTTACCAAAACGTAAACACTAAAATGAGTAAACAAGGATATATAAACCCACTTGATCATCATCATATGTACAAAATCATCATATGTATATTGTTATTTTGATAAAAGTCATTGGACAAGAGTCTAAGACAGATTATTATTTATATAGGTTTCCGTGACCGAAGCACGCCCGTAGCCGATAATCCGCCTTTCATTATCAACGTGAGTCTATAGCCTCGCTTTATACTAGTTATTAAATGATTTTAAACCCGCGAGGGGGAATACATGTTTTATAAACTTAGAACACAAGATTTTTATGGTATGCTTTGTCCCTCTATGAATGGACCCGTGGTTGCCTTTAAATTTCATTAAGTGATTGCCTTAGTTAAAGCCTCAATTATGGACCGTTAATTAACCTATGATGGGTTAACCGCTAGTACAATTAATAGATCTATGGGGGAAGCCGCCCCGGTTCAGTTTTTGTGGACTTGTCATAGAAGCTTAGGCCCGACCTCCACACTGTTTGAGCATATTGTATTGAGAAGTCAGGTATACGGCAATGTACCAATAATCTGGAGGTAACCGACAATTAATAAATCTCTCGTCTTATTAGACTGATATGGGAGTGTCTAAGGGCTCGGTTCCATGAGCTTATTGCAATTTATGCTATATACAATTATCATTGTTGATGCAAATTATTATTTGATGCTTATAAGCATGCCACAAACTTATAATCTTTTCTTGTGTTCAAATTGATTTCATAAACCTATAGATTCACTCGGCATTTTTGCTGATTGTTTTACTCACATGTATTTCAGGTAATCAAGAAGTGGAAGCTTGGAGGTCACGGGGAATGAAGTTGTGCACTGCTTTTGTTGTTCAAACTCTTTGATTTATTTATCGTTCCATTTTCAAAACAAACCAATATGTTGTTTTAACTTATCTTTTGGTAACGATTACTTGGGACTACGCTACTCTGACAAATGTTTTAGGAACGATAAATCTAAAACGTCTCTTTTCGAGTCGTTCTTTATAAATTATGTGTTGTTGTATCATTGTTTAGCACCCAAAGATGTATTCCGCTGCGTGTAAATTTGGGGGTGTTAAAATTTGCCTATTTAGGATTAACTGTTTAAGATTTTTGGTGGGTTTTTCTCGGAATAGCTTTAGATGATGTGGTGTTGCCTTAGATTGCTTTAAATCTCACAAACGCGCTTAGAATTAATCATCATAGCTACGTTTGAAAAGTTCCGGATGAACATGGATATAAACTTCCGAATGAAGGAATTTTCTGAAAAACTTCCGAATGAAGGAATGTTCCGAACGAACTTCCGAATGAAGGAAGTTCCGAATGAAGGACTTCCGAATGAAGGAAGTTCCGAATGAAGGACTTCCGAATGAAGGAAGTTCCGAATGAAGGACTTCCGAATGAAGGAAGTTCCGAATAAAGGACTTCCGAATGAAGAAGTTCCGAATGAAGAACTTCCGAATGAAGGAAGTTCCGAATGAAGAACTTCCGAATGAAGAAGTTCCGAATGAAGAACTTCCGAATGAAGAAGTTCCGAATGAAGAACTTCCGAATGAAGAAGTTCCGAATGAAGAACTTCCGAGTGAAGAAGTTCCGAATGAAGAACTTCCGAATGAAGAAGTTCCGAATGAAGAACTTCCGAATGAAGAAGTTCCGAATGAAGAACTTCCGGATGAAGAAGTTCCGAATGAAGGAATGTTCCGGATGAAGAAGTTCCGAATGAAGGAAAGTTCCGGATGAAGAGTTGTTTGATTGATTGTGGTTTGCATGTTCTAAGTACTTGTTGAAATATATTATGCTTAGAAATAAGAATGATACATATCTATATGTATTTTTGTGCATCAACCTTTCATGTCTTATCTTAAGCAGATACAATGACTAATCCAACAGTACAAGCTATCCAAGACTCTAGAGCAGCAGCTATTGCTAAAGCACGAACCCTCAAGTTCATACCAAACAATTACCGGCTGAAGCAAGTCTCAAAATCCACTCACCATGGTTTTAAAGTCGCCATAGCAATCCTTGATCAATCCCATTTTAAGAATGCTTTAAGAAGTAGTGCCTCGGTGCCTTATGATTATATGTATGAGTTCTGGGCTACCAAGGAAATCACTTCAAACAAGATCACCTTCACTCTCGACAACAAACAGTAGACACTTACTGTATCAGACTTCCGTAAGATATTTGGCATTAGGGATTCACCCAAAGGTATGGTATTTTCGAGGGATCCTACTAAAGACGAACTCACGGAGTTATTCGATGCTATTGGATGTCCTGACATACGAGTTGCGTCTGAGTTTACCACTGCTAAAGTAGGACAACCTTGGAGAGCATTGTTGGGTATTCTCAGTAGATGTCTTACACCAAAAACAAGTGGGCATGATGCTTTGCGCAGTCCAATAATGAACATCTTCCATGGGATGTACAAAGGCGCAAATGCAGATTATGCTTTATTGTTATGGGAAGAATTCACCTTTCAACTCTTCCATAACAAGAAGCTGAAGACTAATTTCTTTCCTTATCCTCGGTTTATCAAGCTTATCATTCATTATTTTATGAAGAATGATGTTACTATTGATAGGCGTGCAGCAAGTCGGCATCACACTGAAGAAGATGATGATACTGTAGATCTAAGGCATGAAGGACCTTCTGGTGGTGTGATTCCTGGTCCTATTCCCGATTATCTTCTAACGGATAAAATTAAAGGTTCTGCTGATTACAAGCTACTGCTGCTGGAAATCAAGAAGCTTAAAGCAAGCCTTCAGACTGGAGAAGACTCGTCTACTACGGTCAAGAGTAAAGGTAAACGCAAGCAACCAGCTGCTTTACCTGAACCTGAAACCAAGAAGAAGAAGACTGAGGTTAAGAAGGGAAAGGGCAAGGCTGATGAGTTAGTTCTACGTGACGAAGAAGATGTTGTTGATCCTACTCTTGACAAGGCGGAGAGAAAAATGATGAAGATAGCTATTCAAAGGAGTAGGAAAGATACGGGCGGTAGTGGTTCAGGTGCAAGGATAAATGTTGAAGAAGAGTACGAGGAACCAGATGATATTGATGAGTTTGGATCACCTGAACGGTATTCTACTTCGAAGGAGACATCCATTCCGGTTTCAGCAAGTGTTGAAAAGGAGTCCGTTGCTCCTACTATCATGGTGTCTACTCAACCTTTAGCAACTCAACCTCCACCAATCCAACCCTTACCAACCAGACCGGCTTCAACACCATTCCTTCCACCACCAATAACTCCCATCCTTAGTACCGTAGTAACAACCGAGCCTCTTCCATCAACCCAGAGCAGCTCTGCAACATCTACAATGGCTGCATTGGTGATGGCCGAAATGTTGGATAAACATACGGATAATCACAAAAGAGAAATGGATGAACTTCGCCAAGAGCTACATAGACGAGCTCAAAGTGAAGAAGCATCTAGGAAAGCCCAAGAGGAGATGCTTGCTAAGTTCGCTGCAGATATGGAATTGACACGAAAAGCTCATGCAGAAGAACTAGCTCAGGTAAAGCAGGCTGAGGCGGATAAGCATGCTGCACGTATCACTAGACTTCAAGCGATGAGGGATAAATACAAGGAGCAGAAAGAAGCACTTGAAGCTTCTGTGGACGAGAGAGTGAAAGAATCTGTTAAATCCATTATGCCTAAACTGCGTGATGAGTTGAAAACACTCGCGGCTGACAACTTGATGATCAAGTCATCCAATCCTTCTGAATCCGCCTACAAAATTGCCTATGACTTGACGGATTTTGAATTGAAGAAGATCCTCAAAGCTCGTATGAGGGAACTTGGATCGTTTGATAAATCTAGGATTCAACGGGCTCTTTACAAATCCCTGAATGACGCTATCATGGAGGATGATAGGTTATTTAAAACGTTTGGAAGTGTGGTCCCATACCACATTCTACCTGAGGAAGAAAGGGAAGAAAGTGAAGAAGAAGAGGGTACTGGTGAAGATGAAGGTGAAGAAGAAGAAGAAGAAGAAAAGGATGATGATGATGATGATGATGGCGATGATGGTGGTGATGGTAATGAGGAGAGTGCTAGGGGGAGCAACGAGGATAACGATGAGGATGATGATGGGGGTAAACAACCTAAAGAGGGGGATAAGGTTACCAGCTCAAAGAAACCTGCTAAGTCTGGAACCAAGTCCAAGAAAGATGCAGCGCAGAAGGACAAATCAACATCAACGGAATCAAGACGATCTAAGTGGCGCCACGATGTGAATGCTACTACAGCTTCATCGATTCCCGGTACTTCTATTGCTGTATCTATACCTGTTACCACTAACCCTATTAGTCCTGTTGTTGTTGCTCCTGTGATTGCAGAATCAGTAACGGAACCTGAAGCTGCACAACACTCACCCGTTCATGACACCGCCGAGATGCCTGAATCAGAAC
Source organism: Glebionis coronaria (assembly GCA_025667525.1). NCBI lineage: Eukaryota > Viridiplantae > Streptophyta > Magnoliopsida > Asterales > Asteraceae > Glebionis > Glebionis coronaria. Next base: position 490,619,313 of record CM046877.1, read on the forward strand.
CAGCAGATGTTCGCGTTTCTACTCCTCTACAACAAGCACAACAATCTACGGTTCCTGAACCAAGCACACGAGACTGGGAAGACACGTTGGATATTGACGAGACTGCACCGCCACAAGCTTGGATCACGGCAGCGGCGCAATATGATCCAATCACGGACGCTGACAGAGATGTTCTATATCTCCGTATCCGTAGTCCGATTGACTTGTGTGCATTTCTTGCTCATGAGTATAAGACTTCGGTTACTCCGTCTTTGGTGAAGAAAGCACTTAAGGATAAAAGACTTCGCGCCAAAACCAGGTTAACCCGAATGGAGTTCGAGTACTATGCTGATGAGATCCTGAAAGCTCTGAATACCGTTCAACGGCCAGGTCTTCATGATTCAGAAAGAGCTCCACCTCAACTTGATCCTACTCAAGATAATCAGATTGCTCTCGACTTCTTCGTCACCTATGATCTTGAGTATCTTCTGAAGGGTTCATCAAAGTACGCAACCTCCTTGACCTTGCTGAAAGCTGCCAACTAGGGGACAATACCCTGGATCAAGGAAAAGGTAAACCGACTCTGGGTCCCAAGGGTAACTCGTAATTATGATATGTATGCTGTTATAGGTGCATCTCATTGGGACGAACGAGTCCGAAGGGCGTACAGGGGTTGCTGCCTAGTCAATTCAGGAAGCAACGTTAGATCCGATATCCGCATCTCCAGTATTTTAGGGCTGAAAACTGAAGCCAAGAATGGCTATTATCATGTGACGGAGATTCGTTTGAAAAGGGAGGATGACAGAGAATACAAAATACAGCAGGGAGATTTTTCTATCATTCGTCTTGAGGATATTGAAGATATGTTGCTTCTGATGACCCGTGATCAACTCACACATATTCCTCGTGAAGACCTCATTGCCTTGAATACAGCACTTCGTATGTTCACACGAAGCGTTGTTATCAAGAAACGAGTTGAAGATCTTCACTTGGGAGTCGAAAGTTACCAGAGGAAGCTTAACCTAACCCGTCCAGTGAATCAAGTGTTACCTCAACATGTCAACAGATGTCCCTATACCGGCATTTCTGTTCCGAATTGTGGGATTTTCTACTTGAACAGTCGAGGGTTAATGAAGTTTATGAGGGTGGGTGAGCTTTATAAGTACAGTGATGGGACTCTTATCTACGTCAGAGGAAAGTTGGATCATCTCAATTCGGGTGGGACTTTACCAGAGATGACTGAGGATTGGCATCAGGGTTATCGGCAGATGGCGAAGTATGTGATCAAGAAGATCGATCAAAAGCTCCGTGAACGTAGATTGATGAGGAGCTTGGAAAGATTCGTTGGTGGTAGACCAGATTTAGTGCACCACAAGCTACTGCAACGATCCATTTAATGGGTCGTACATTTCAGGTCCACTTTATATTGGTTTTCAATTGTGAATATGTATATTTGTGAATATTGTGCTTGTACGGCTTGATGTAGTGTTAAGGTATGATAATTTTTCAAGAATTTCTCACGAGATTCTAAATCTTTCAAAATATAGCATACTAAAGCACTACAACTATCCCTTATTAAATTAAGGGGGAGCATTAATTTGTTCTATGGCCAAACATCGATTTCATTTTTCACCCAAAGACCGGTTAATCCATTCAATATCCCAAATATTAATGGTTAACATTTTGGATAAGGGGAGAAAATGGGATTAAGGAGATTTAAATGATACTTGGCTAAAAGATGAAAGAGACTTAACGATAATCCAACTTAATATGTGTAAAGCACGTGTTAAGGGGGAGCGTTTTTGATGATCAAAAACACCTAAGGTACGAAACTTTTGATTTCAAAATCACAAGTACTTTAGGTATTTTCAATGATTTTTCATGGTGGCAATTCCTTCCCAAAACACGCTTAATTCACGACGAATGTGGTGACAAAAGGGTGGTAGGAATAGGTTTAGTCCAATGATTCATCAGAGCCGATGGAATCTTCCCAAGGACAATTCCCTAGATAGAATTAGAAGTCCTAGGAAAGTTGGAGAAAGATTGTGAACGTAGCTGAATGCCGACCAAGTACTTAAGCTAGCACTGGAACAATCACAGCAAGGTGCTAGTAATGACGTATTGGTAAGCATTGAAGGGGTTGAAGAATGAAAAAGAATTGTAAAGATAAAGGGTGTAAAGAAAGAAGCCCTCCTTACAACTTTAGGCAGAAACCGGGTCAACACATATGCTATTGAGGTCATTTTTGTTAATGATTCTCGATATTGAAGAAAGACATCATGGACCCAGTGATGCAATGCACAACCCTTCCCAGCTAACTCAAATATCTCTCAAAAGGTATTTGTTTTAATCACACGGAGATCAACATGTTATCTATTGGTTTATTCACTCCGAATAGACTGGTATTGAAAAGATGGCACTCCTCTCCAGCCATCGCTCACTAAAATCAAAACGCACAATTGAGTCTAGAGCCAAGAGATCATCAAAAGTCTCATTAGGACACTTTCCATTTATTCCTTGCTTTCTCACACACTATGAAAAGTAAGAGATTTTCACGAGTCCTACGTAATATTCCTGTAATATTGCCAGAACATCCGAGTAATACGTAAGTATTACAATGAAGATGGAAATCCTGCTTGAGCCAACATCAAACAAGCTCATGGTAGGTTACACGTGCGGTTCTTTTACGAACCAATCTTGTGAAAAACTGGAAAGAAACAGTGGTTTAATTCTTAATTGAACTTAAACTCGTTCCATGCCTCTACGCATTATCATATGATCTTGCCAGAACACTCAGAGTGACTCTTTATTGATCACAATGACGAGTGGAAATCCTTCTAGTGTTAACATCAAACAGCACTTGGTAGGTGACGTGCAAGATTCTTTATGAATTGAGCTCGTGACAACTGGAAAGCAACGATGGTGAAAATCTTAATTGAAATTCACTTGTTCCAGGTTTCATGAATTGACGGCTTCAAATCACAAGGATAATTTATCCAAGTGATTCACTCTTTATGTTCGCAGTCAGCTTTGGACGGTCGAATAAAGAGAACGGGTTTACCCGCGAAATCCTGTCAGGAAGTTACTTAATTGAAACTATCCGTCACGGGTACGATATCTAATATCGTCCAACGGTCTTCACCGACCGGAGGTAAAATGCTACCGAATTAGAATAAAATGTTCAAAGCCATTTTATTCGTGTCGTTGCTGTGTACCTGTTAAAGACGGTGGCGTTGCTGTGTACCTGTTGAAGACGGTGGCGTTGCTGTGTACCAGTGAAGACGGTGGTGTTGCGGTGTACCTGTAGAAGTCGTTCCCACATACTTATGTTTTTCTGCATCAAAGTTCAGCAAAAATTCAAGAAAGTACAAGATAAAGTCTTCCGCTGTACCAAACTCTGAAGCTTTCGAGAATTCAACAAAAAGACATAAGTGTGTGGAACATGGAGTCACGAGGAGGCAAGTTTCACAAGAAGGCAAAGATCGCACGTGAAAGGCCAAAAGAACAATGCTCTCAAGCCAAAGCCCAAAAGATCAAATCAAAATATTCACAACAAAAAGAAAGAAGAAAAGACTACGAGCTAAAGAACGAAGACTTAGTATAGTATGCTAGGGTTAGAAATTTGTAACGTGGAGTGACATCCCTTAGGGGGAGATTGTTAGAAATACGTTTTTACGTATATTAGAAGTATCGGTCACTCCACAATATTATTTATGTTGTAATAGCTCGTAGTTAACAAATACTTATTTAGTTAAGTAAGAACCGGCCCATGGGCTTGTCATGGGCTGGCCCAAGTCCATTAGAGGCTTGGAAGTATAAATACCCCTTTCCTCCTTGGAAAGGGGTTGGTTGTTGAACATTTCTTGTTTCCATTTGAATAAAATAACACATAGTTTTCTCTCACTTTCTCTCTCTAGTTTCTCTCTCTAGAAATCATCAACCCACTTCATAGATTCATAGGTTATCAAGATTCTACACTAATGAAACCAAGGTTATCACACCTGAAGAATTCATGAATGGTGTTGATAAACAAATGGTTTCAACTATTAGAGAGACTCAGCCGGTATTACTTTTCTGATAACTTCATAATATACAACCCACAGTGGGTCATTTAATAACATTTTTATTTCTTATTTTTTATTAAAGGATGGCGAGTGTGTCGTATACGCTAAAGTTCACAACCTTCAGTATGAAAAAGGGTGGGCTTATCAAGGATGCTAAGTTTGTAGCAGGAAGGTATATTCTGTTGATTCTAAAAGTCCTGCTACTGGACGTGGTAACAAATCCAAAAAGAAGCTTTGGTGGTGCAGTGAACATTTGGGAAAGGAGCAATTTGCATACCGGTATGTTTATGCATTTCATTATTTATATTTCTTATGCACATATTGTTTATTAATCATACTTATACCCATTTTTTTTGTAAAAAGTTTCAAGGTTATCATTCGTGTGCACGATGATACCGGCAGTGCACAAATTTGTGTTTTTTATGGACCATGCACAAGATGTCTGGGTTAACTGCCTGGGAATTGGCTGAAAAACATGGTTCCAATCATGAAAATTATCTCCCTGATGAACTTAATGGAATTATTGGGAAAAAATTTATGTTTAGGGTACAATTTTTAGAATTCAATTGCAATAACAAGACCCATGTTTACAGATGTGAGAAAGTCATTACAGACAGGGAAATTATTAACTTTTGGAAACAAGATTTTTGTGACGATGAGGTATAATACTATTAAAAAACAGCATGTATAATAAATTTTGTTGAATTATTTACTATACATATCTGATCTTTTATACATTTTACGTTACAGGATATCGACGATGAGATTACAACTCCTTCTGTCCCCATCAAATCTTCCAAGTCTGTTGATCTTAGCCTTACAAGGAGGCTACAACTTGAATCACCATCAAATGATGACAATGGCTCATCAAGTGGTGGTTCTGGAAAGAAACGTGCCCGTACTATTGAACGCAGTATAGTTGTGATTGATCTTTCCGATTCAGAATATGACAGGGAAGATGATGAGGCTGACCAGACTTCTAACAAGCCTACAACTGTCGTGGAGGAAGATGTAGGCCAAAAAAACTTGGTGAAGGTTAAGCTTGAAGACATTGCCGAAGGTAATGAGGATGATGATTCAAGTGTTCAGCAAGGAATAGTTGCTGTGAAACTTGAGAAAGAAGCTTAAAAGGATGAAGAGCCAAAGTGAATGAGCATCATCATCCCATTTTTCCACTTTCAGTATGTTTTTAAGTTTTTATTGTTGTTTGAACTTTTTACATTTTGCTAAACACTTTGTTAGTTTGAATTGAGCTGTTGCTCAGAATAATTTGGCTTATGTGTTTAGCCAATGTGTGTTAAGTTTTATCTTTTTGAATCAATCAATGGATATTTATCTTTTTTTTACAATTTGTGTTTATATACATATGTTGAAACTTAGATTTTTACTTAGTTTTGTATAGGAATGCCTAACTATATGATTACCGTAGTAGTTCTAACTTATAGGATCAACATACAAAATAATATGACTACTTAAAACAACCTGTGTAGGATAGTATCAGTATAAACTAACTTATAACTATTGTTAACTAACTTATATAGTTGCTAAGAAACTTAATAACAATGATTGTGTATAACTTCAAATGTTTGAAAATGATTGTAGTTGTTAAGAAACTTCATCACATACCTGGCAAGCAGCATTTCCATTTCTAAGTGTTAAAAACGAAGAATTGAGTCAAGATAGTTGTCGTACACATCATCTGCAATTAGCTGCATATCTGTAAAAAAAAGCAAGTATCAGAATAACAAAATGAAGTTTAATTACAAATGCTCCTAACAACAAAAACAAAATAAAATCATTACAACTAACAAATCTATAAGCATAATTAAAATTATATTACAACATAAACAAGGACAGTGTCTTCAAAACACAAACAACAATTCTTACATAACATATTATCTAGATATTACGATCATACATAACGGTAATTAAACTGTTTGACATTTCAGGCAAACCACAAAATACATTCCAGAATTTCCAACATTAGAGATCTAACACATGTCGATTAAGGGTATCATCACTGGATCTTCATCGTCAACGGTCTGTTCATCATCTTCAATGCAATCAACTATCTTGAACCGCACTGTTTTGTTATCTTCAAACCCACATTGTTGCATAATGTCCCTCCAGTCAGCCTTTATTTTCATGTGGTTCCTTCTATTGGGTTTATCACCATGAAGTTCCAAATCGACATCCACATAAAAATGAAGATCCACATGTCGCAAGATAGCATTATGGAACCTAATCATTTGGTGTTGTGTAACAAAGTTTGCAGGGATTGTCTGAATTTAAAAAAAAATGTCGTAAGTATTGCATAATATCTATTCAACCAAGGTAAAGTCATAAGTTCTTACCAAACGTTTTCTATCAATTACATATGCCAGAATCGGTTGATAGAATGTTTGTTTCTCATCATCATGCTGCTCATTATGATTGTACCATTCGCATTTGTGTCTTATTCGAGGATCTACATACAAGGAAACGAATCAAGTTAACCTGTTTATAAATTATTAATTTTATTAAAATCAGCTTATTAAACAGACATTTGAGAGAAAAATACTTATACCTTCATCAATAGGGCTTCGCCAGAATGGAGCTTCATCATTTAGATCCATTCTCTCAACATGTTCCAAGCGCAACGCAAACCCGTTTTGTGCAAATGGTACCATTGAAACTTCATTATTCAAAAGATTGGTGAAAACAAGAACCGTCCCAGCTTTAATATCATGATCTACACATACTGCTTCCCATGCCCCACCCACAAACATATGTCCATAGCTATTGTTTTCAACCAGCTTCACACGGCGTCGATTAATAGTTCTTGCCAATATGTTACTAATCATAACATTTATTTGGTTGCCCACATTTGTTTGAAAAAAAGCACCAGGAAGCAGCTACAAAACAATGTGTTAAAAGACATTCTTATTAAAATGCAGGAGAGCTATATATTTTTGACGTAGCTACTCTGTTTTCAGTATGATAATAAAAATAAGTTACTAACCGGAGTTTCTAAGATGTTTTCCAGAACAACTAAACATCTTCGCTGCCTATATCCCACCTGGGCAATGTTATAACTGTTGCATTCTCTACCATTGCCATGGTATGCTGTCAAGTAATACTCTTTCAATCCTTGACGCACAAAATGGAACCACTTAATCCTTACGTTGTGACTATCACTTAGAAAATCTTCCATGCTTTTGAATGCAAGGCATAGCAACGTGAGTTCACAACCTTCCTTATAGGCACTTTATGTTTTGTACCTCTATTGTGAATTGGGTATAACTCACGGGATTCGGTGTAAAGTTGGTCAGTAAATGCTTTTGGCAATACCTGTTGTGTCTGGAGGTTCCTTTCATTTGCTTATACAATAAACTGAATATTCATCCTATTACATAGTTGAAAAAACAAAATTAGGCTTTTACTTATCATTTTTCAATAACCTTATAGATAATCATAATATGCTATGTTTACAAAACCAATGTATCTTATACATGCAGGTTCAAAATGTAAATCCTAATTTGAACAATAAAAAAGTTAAGATTCCCTATTGAAACCCATTACTCTGCCTAATAATTGTATAAATCCACAATATGAATCATCTTAATTGAGTGATTTCATAATGGGTATGATCAACAATGATAATATACTTTGTTAGGGTTTTAATAACCTACATGCAACTACAACAACTTAATGATCAACTATAATCATGCTTATTTTTTATATGAAACAACATAAAATCGGTCTATATATGCTGATCGTTGCTACAACATGTTCCATTATATAAAATTGATATTTCTAACAATCAACGCTGAATAAGACTAACACTAGAATGATCAAGAACATTAAGATATTGGTTACCTTGAATTTGCTGAGCCAGTGCTATCGGCAGATTATGATTCAAATGATTGAAGATTTTGTAAGGTTGACAAAGTTTATAAGATTAAATATGATACTGTTCGGTTATGGATAGTTGCAAAGACTTTTGCTTAGCACTCTTCTCCACTACAATGATTATGGATACTTCAATAAGTTACCACATTTATTAGTAAAATAAGTGTTTTTATTTAATCTCAATTATAATACAATTTATTATTTTTTTGTATAAAAAACATTTTCATGAAACAACTTAGCTTAATTATAGGAAATATTTTTGGTAACAATTGACATTATTGAAAATCAATTAAAACAAATAAATGTTAACATTATTAGTTAGAATATCTTTTTATGTTTATCATTGTTGTTTGTATTCCAGAATATCACCATTGAAGAAATCAAGCTCAATATCAATATTGATAAATGAAAAAAATCAACAATATAAAGAGAACGATGAAGGTATCTTTTATATACATTCCTATTAATTTTTATTATCATGTTCATCATTATTAGATGTTGTATGATGATTTTAGTTTCATAATTTGTGTTAGGCATTCAAAATAATCTCAACAATCATAAACAAAAGGCCAATGTCAATGGAGACTCTTTATTGCTCAATGCTGGAACAATTGTTACAAAAAGGCATTTGACCAAAGGAAATAAAATATCGACACAAACCACGGAGGCACATTCACGCATGTTAGTTTCAAACAATGTAGACCATACTCCGTTAAGGTTTCCTCTTTCAGATCTTAGCAAAGGTATACTTTCAACATCGTATTTGTCTCATAATTAAATTTTCAACATTCTAATACGTTATTTATTTAACCTACTGAATTTGCAGCATGTAGTCCGCAATCCGATATAGCTTTACGAACAAGAGGACGTCCCATTAAACATTCAAAAACACAAGGTAATTGTGATTCCACTCTTCCAACATCAATAGACATATCACTTCGACCAAGAGGACGGCCTCGGAAAGATTCAAACACACAAGGTTAGTCATATTACTTTAAAAATTTTGATAAGTATAAGATTTTTTTTACCATAAGTTAAATAGTAGAATGAGTACAAACAAGAACCACTAGGATAGCGGCACCAGTACTCGCCACACCTTCATTTACGAATGTTGTGTCAGCATCAAATATACTATTAAACGGTACACCTCGCCAAAGCCTTATGACTACAAAACAAGCCACCACAACAAGTAAGATACAATGTCATAGTTATTAACTTAAATTTATATATTTAATATGACTATTGTTTTGTAATTTCATGTCTGTAATTCCATATGTAGGTAATCTACTTTCCGTGAAACTAGAAATAACGCCAACGTTGATTGAAAGACCTAAAAGCAAAAGAGTTATTCCATCATCAAATGTTGTCTCAATTGGCACACCTCTATCAGTTGGACGTCCAAACAAACTTCTGAAAAGCAATTGTACGTATGAAAAAATTGATCATCATTTTCCATACTTAAATCATTTTTGTTTATAAGTTGTATGACATGTATTTATATATATTGTTTCATCACCTAATCAAATGGAAAAAGCGCCAGGGACACAAGCAGTGTTTCAAACACCACAACATACAAATGTTGTTGTTTCGTCCTCTATAATACCAGGCATCAAAACTCGACAGAGAGGCTTACCTTGCCACCATACTCCTCTAGAAACACGTATGTCTTTTTTTTAATCTTTCATTTACATATTTTTTTATAATAAGATACTCATATAAGACTTTGTTTTCTACAGCAACTACAGGAACAAGCGTATTAACTAGCACTCCTCTAAATCTCGACAGAGAGGGCACATTAGAGTTTAAAACACCACATGATACAAATGATGTTGTTTCAGTTGTGGGAGTAGCAAACAGTACACCTCGAACCAGAGGACGACCTCGCAAGATTATATTATCAAGACGTATGACATTTCTTAAACTCTTTTTTAAAAAGTAATAGTTTCATATTCTTTATTTGTTTGTGTTTTGCAGAAACTCCACAACCAAGTTTGTTAACAAGCACACCCTTAACTTTTGGACGACCATGCAAAATTAAGTTTAAAACACCACATGATAAAAATGGTGGCGTTTCAGAGTTTGGAGTAGCCAACAGTACACCTCGAACAAGAGGACGACCTCGCAAGATTCCATTATCAACACGTATGAGATTTCTTAATCTCTTTTTTTAAAGTAATAGTTTCATATTCTTTATTTGTTTGTGTTTTGTAGAAACTCCACAACCAAGTTTGTTAACAACTACGCCTGTAACTAATAGACGAACGTGCAAAATTGAGTTTAAAACACTACAGGATACAAATGGCGGTGTTTCAGAGTTTGGAGTAGCCAACAGTACACCTCGAACAAGAGGACACCTCGCAAGATTCCATTATCAACACCTATGATATTTTAACACACTTTTTTGATAAAAGTTATAGTTTCATAGTTTTTATTTATTTATTTTTTGCAGAAACTCCACAACCAAGTTTGTTAACAACTACGCTTGTAACTAATGGGCGAACGTGCACATCTGATATAATCACACGTACAACGAAATCCAAACATATTTTTTCTATATATCGACTTAAGATAAGGTATTTATTAACAAATTTTAAAATATTTTGAAGCTTTAAGGAGAAGTACGCGTTTGCAAAACTTTACACCCACAACTGATTCTGTACCGGATCTAAAAAAGGTTGTTGAATCATGTACTACAACTGAAGACATAACACTTAGAGTACGTGGACGTCCAAAGAATATTTATATCCCTACACGTAATACACAAGTCTATGTAAACTTTAATCTTATTTTGTATCTTTATTCTTTTATGTGCTTCTTAGTAACTATTATGATTATTTACAATAACTAAACTAACCAGAGAAAGTGTAGCTATGGATAAAGGTATGCAAAACAATTTAAATTTTAGTTAATCCACTAAATAACATGTTTTAGTTTTATATTTTTATAAGTTCATTGATTTATGTATAAAAAATGTAGGAAAAAAGCCAATCGGTACCAATCGTACAAGGATTCGTGTTAGCACGCCAGTCGTGTTTAACATAGGTCAGAACACCATATGCTTATTAAAGAATATGAATCATCATAAATACCTGTAATTTGTTTTAAAAGTGTTTGTCCTCATTACAGCATCAACATCCTTTGCAAAACAGCCAAAAGTCAAGAGTGTGTCTATGAAATCCTCACGTCGAATTAACTTTGATGATTCAGATGAAGAAGATGAAGATGCAAAACAGAACAATTCATTTGGAGGGATATGTGCCGGTACTCATAAAATCATTTCTGTTGATCAACTGATAGAAAAAAAAATTACGTCATTTGGTTAAAGAATATAATGTATGATGATTTTTTTCGTTTTTAATTCTAACAGAATATCGTGATCATGGAGATCCAACGTTTGCGTGTGAATCTTGTGGTGCATTATTACGGCATGCTAAGAGTGCAATCGGTAATTCACACGGAAATTCAGAATCATTTTCATTATGTTGTGGACGTGGAAAAGTCATGTTACCTACCCGTCTTAAAAATCCACCAAAACTTTTGAAGGATCTTTTTAACAAAAAGCATTCTAAGAGATAAAACTTTTTAGATAATATAAGACGATACAATACGGTATTTGCTTTCACTTCTATGGGTGGCAAGCAAGAAAAGTCTGTGAACACTGGACGTGGTCCGTATTACTACAGGATCCAGGGAGAGAATTTCCATAGAATGGGTGCTTTGCTTCCTGGCGATGGAAATCCACCAATATTTTCACAGCTTTACATTTATGATACTGCCCACGAGATTGGAAACAGGATGAAATTTGCAAGGTTTGTGAAATATATATCGTACAGCTTTACTTTTAGATACAAATTTTAAAGTTAATTACTATACACTTGAGGTCCTTAAAGTAACTGATGAATAAGTTATTGTGAAACAACAATGGAGAAGAAACGTCATCCAGCAAGAATGTTATTGACAACCAGCTAATAACGGAAATACGCGACATGCTCGATACATCTAACCCGTTGGTAGCTAAGTTTTGTATGGCTGGTGATCGTTTTTGGTCAAGGAAAAAATAGGCTAACATGAGGCTAAGACTTATAGGTACAAGGAAACGAGATGGTAGAAAGTATGATTTACCGACTGCTTCTGAGGTTGTTGCTCTTATTGTTGGAGACTTTGACTCCACTGAACATAAAAGGGATATTATTTTAGAGAGACAAGGTTGCGGAAATAAAAGAATAAGTGAGTTGCACCTTTCCTATCTGGCACTCCAGTATCCATTGTTGTTTCCTTACACTGAAGATGGATATCGTACAGATATATACCACAGAGGAATCACTGACTTAACATCAACTAATTAGAAAACGCGTGTTTCTATGAGAGAGTGGTTTGCGTACCGCTTGCAGGGCAGATCAAATGTCTACTCAATGATACTTAATTCGCGAAGATTATTTCAGCAATTCCTTGTGGATGGATACACAATGATAGAGTCTGAAAGGATGTCGTATATACGCAAGGAGCAGAAATATTTAAGGAGTGAGACATATGCAAAGTTGGAAAAGTTGGCAGAAAATCTAGATTCAGGTGTTACTTTTGGAGGTAAAAAACTTGTGTTGCCTGGATCATATACAGGAAGCCCAAGGTATATGATGTAGAACTATCTAGACGCGATGACCTTGTGCAAAAACTTTGGATACCCAGACCTTTTCATAACATTCACGTGTAACCCAAAGTGGCCTGAGATTTCACGATTTGTTGCTAAAAAGGGATTGAAATCCGAAGATCGTCCGGACGCCATAACAAGGGTCTTTAAACAAAAATTAGACACCATTATGAAGGATTTTAAAGACAAACGTTGGTTTGGCAGACTAATAGGAGGTAAATACTTTCTATCCATGTTTGTTATGATTTAATGAAAGCTATTTCAACAAAAGAAACAGATTTTGTGTTATATTACTATTTCTAACTTTGTAATATTTACCTCCCAGCTGTTTACACGGTCGAGTTCCAAAAAAGAGGACTTCCGCATGCGCATATATTACTATTTCTACATCCGAAAGATAAGCTAAAGACCGCAGAGCAGATTGATAAATATATATCGACTGAGATACCTGATAAGGATGAAGATCCAGAATTGTATCTGATATTAACCGATCACATGATGCATGGTCCATGTGGTCATGAGAATCCAAGTTGTCCTTGCACGATAAACAACAGGTGTACGAAAAACTTTCCCGAACAGTATAACGAGAAAAGGTTTATCGATGAAAGTGGTTACACAATCTATAGAAGAAGGAACGACTCTTCTACTATTAAAAAAAGCAAGGTTGATTTGGATAATCGTCACGTGGTACCTTACAACCCTAGCTTGCTAAGATGTTATCAGTCTCATATAAACGTCGATGGTGCAACCAGATAACTTCTATCAAATATCTTTTCAAGTATATAAATAAGGGACCTGATAGGGTTACTCTTGCTGCAGAGATTGAAGAAGTTGATGAGATTGCCGATTATTATGACTGTAGGTATCTTTCAGCATGCGAAGCGGCTTGGAGGATTTATGGTTTTGACATACACTACAGGTTTCCAGCTGTCGATAGGTTACCATTTCACTTGCCTAATGAGCAGTCTGTCGTATTTGAAGAAAGCGAAAGTCTTGACTACACGCTTGAAAAGGCGTCGGTAAACGAAACAATGTTTCAAGCTTGGATGAATACAAATAAAATAGAGGATTTTGCCCGATTACTTCTTTATGTAAATTTTCCAAAACATTATGTTTGGAAAGCCGACGAAAAGATTTGGCAACGTAGGCAAAAGGGTGAATGTGTTGGTCGTATACATCACGTACCTCCTTGCTGGGTGAAATGTTTTATTTGCGAGTGTTGCTTAATAAGGTTCCCGTCGCTAGGGAGTACGAGGAATTAAGAGAGTTTGATAAGGTTATTTACCCGACATTTAAAGACGCTTGCTATGCGCGAGGTCTTTTGGAGGATGACAAGGAGTATATCGATGGACTTATAGAAGCGATTCATTGAGGAATGGGAAATTATTTGAGAAGTTTTTTTGTTATGCTTATTATGACTGACAGTATGTCTAGGCCAGAAATTGTATACGAAAAAACATGGTCTGTCTTGGCAGCGGATGTAGAAAGCATTGAATGCGTTAAAAGAAATGATCCAGGTATCATCAACATTTTTTATGTGCTTTACTGTCATATATTTTACACATCACTTTATACAAACTTTCATGTTTTTTTGCATAATTATTCTTTTGATACTCAAATTTTCTACTCACGGATTAAATACAAATGTATACTGCAGATTTTGGTACTCTCGGATGACGCAAAGAAGAATATATGCGTTACATATATTGAGTACATGCTTTTAAGAAACAACAAAAGCTTGAGAAATATAACAAACATGCCATATCTGCAAGATGAATACACAATGGATGGCTATAATAGGTTGGTGCACGATGAACTTAAATACAACAAAGAAGAATTAAAAGAACAACATAAAAGGATGTACGTTACATTGACAGAAGAACAGAAAGGAGTATACGGAACGATAATGGATGTTGTTGATAAAAATAAAGGTGGGATGTTCTTTGTGTACGGATATGGCGGGACAGGTAAGACGTACCTATATAAAACTATGTCAGCTGCATGTCGTTCTAAAAGTGGAATCGTGTTGAATGTAGCATCAAGTGGTATTGCGCCACTTTTATTGGAGGAGGTAGGACCGCTCATTCTAGGTTTGCTATACCTATTAATGTCAACGAAGATTCCGTGTGTCATATTACAGCAGATAGTGAGCTTGCTGAGTTGCTTAGGATGACTAAACTAATAATATGGGATGAGGCACCCATGGTCAATCGACATTGTTATGAGGCTTTTGATAGAACAATGAAAGATATTTGTCGAAATGATCCAAAGAAACCTTCTGAAAAGATTTTCAGTGGAAAGGTTGTTGTTTTTGGTGGAGACTTTAGACAAATCCTTCACGTTGTTCCAAATGGTACCAGACAAGATGTGGTACACACTTCAATAAATTCTTCAGTATTATGGAAGGAATGCACCGTGTTAAATTTAACTGTTAACATGAGGTTAGGTTCCAGCTCAGATGCTTCTGAAAGGAAAGAAATCCAAGATTTTGCAGACTGGATTTTAAGTATTGGTAACGGTACAATCGGAGGAAAGAACGATGGAGAAGCAGACGTGAAATTTTCTAAAGATATGTTGGTTCCTAATTCTGATGACCATATCGGTTCCATTATTGAGGAAACTTACCCACATCTACTGAGTAACCTATATGATCCACATTATTTTCAAGACAGAGCCATTCTTGCACCTACGTACGCCATTGTTGATTTGATTAATGATAGAATGTTGTCGTTGTTAGAAGGTGATGAGAAGACGTAAAATTCTATAGACACGATGGCAGTTATTGATATGGACACAAACTTTAATGAAGAAATGTACACACAAGAATTCCTTAACAACCTCAACATGTCTGGACTTACTCATCATTCTTTAAAACTAAATATAGGTACGCCAGTTATGTGCATGAGAAATATCGACCAAAGGTTGGGACTCTGTAATGGCACCAGGCTTCAAGTACTAAGGATGGGAATAAATATAATCGAAGCAAAGGTAATATCTGGTGGTAGTGTGGGCACTATTTGTGCAATTTCCCGTATGGTGATTAGCCCCTCTGACACTAAGCTTCCGTTTAAACTAAGTAGACGACAGTTTCCTGTAAAGATTTGTTTTGGAATGACAATTAACAAAATTAAGGGTCAAACGTTATCTAAGGTTGGTTTATTTCTTCCGAAACATGTTTTCTCTCATGGAAAATTGTACGTTGTTGTATCAAGAGTCAAGAGCAAGAAAGGTTTGAAGGTCTTATGCTGTGATAGGGATGGTAATTATTCAGATACCACGACTAACGTTGTTTACAAAGAAGCTTTGTATAGAATTTGATATAAGAGTGTTTATGGTTTTAAATTTCGTCTACTTTGGTATACTATATGTTATCTGTTTTTTGATTCATAATGATTTATTTTAAGGGTATTTTATTTTCTCTACCAAGTTTTTGATATGTATTTATTTTTTAAATTCTTTTGTTTGTAATATCACAGATTTACATCACACACAGAATCACACATATGCTAAAAATAGGAAAATCATACATTTTTAAAAAGAATTTTTTGAAAACCAAATGAATTGAAGACATAATCAATTCCTAAAAATATAGAAATACTATGCTATATAACAAACAAACATAATCTCACATTTCTGTTGTCTTCATAATGGTAAAAACAAACTCACCAAATCAAGTATATTTTATACACAATCATAAGAATGTTTTTTTGACTTATTTTATCATTTTATGGTACTTTTACTAATTTATATCAAAGTTTGTGTCTTTTATATGCAGGTTAACAAAGAACAACAAAAAAATCAGGGACATCTCAACCATTCCCTTGACACAGTAAATGATATACCATTTATAGGTATATCAGATGATGAAGTTGGTCCCCTCATCTTTAAGAGAAATAAACAAAATGAACCATCAAAAGATATAATGGTTATATCAGATAGAGAAAGTGAGTTGGAGACCTCCACAACAAAGCATGGAAGATTGACAAAAAATGGTTGTTTGGTTAACAACAATGTAACTGTTAACCACAAGGTTGAAATTATATCTTCAGATGTAGATATAACAGTTTCAAAAAACAGTATGCTTGATAATAAAATTAAAAAAGATGATCCTGCTGAAGATAGTACTAATGATGCTAGAAATGATCATGATGAAGAAGTACATGGAATAGATATAGAAAATTCAGAAAAGTTATGTGAACAAGACACAGAGGACGAAGCAAATTCTATGGACGACTTCATTGATGACAAAGATGATGATTTAGAAGATACAGAACATAGTACTGATGACTACGTTACTGGTGATGATTCTACTTATTCTGAAGATAATGATGATGTTTAGATTTGAGATACTGATTCATAATAAATTGTTTTGTGTGGTTTTAAAACGCGATTTTAATACGCGATTTCAATACGCGATTTCAAAACGCGATTTCAAAACGCGGTTGTTATTGTTATTTGATATAGTACTTTTTAAATTTTTAAACAATCTTTGTCCATTCATTAGCGTATCATTTGTTGTTTTAAATTTCTTTATTTTGGTAAACTATTTAATTAGATATATTCTGTACATAAAATATTTCAAAGTCAAATTTAAAAATAAAACGCCATAATTAAGTAGATAATGTATTTTTATAAACTTAAAGCTATTTATATAAACTAAATTAAAAGTATAAGTGAAAAGTTGTAATCTTATTAAAACACTTCCCACAATAGAACACACATTTCTCAAAATAAGAATATATAACTGATTTATTCTTTTCATATATCTTTTGTGATTGATGTCAGGCATCAATGCTCATAATCAATTATACTCTTTCTGTTATTAGTTTGTCAAAAGTATATAAGCAAAGTATAAACTAGTCTAACACAATGAATCACTATATTACTTCATTTTTAATCTACACCTTATCAATGTGTAACTTTCTTCAAGTGACTCCAGTAACAGCGTACAATGTACTGTTAGATACATCTACAGACAGTGAAGGCAAAGCTTTAGTGCCTCTAAGCAAAGAAAATAACGGCTATTTTGGTATGTACTCATTGTTATAGATAATGCTATCATTTGAATTTTTTATTTATTACATTGGAAAAATACATTAAACTTGGTTTTAGTATGAAAGCATGCATACTTAATTACAATTAAAGGTAAGAGCATTAAATCTATTAGCCGTGTATCTTTTCATATTCCCTTTCAGTATGTATAAGATTGAAGGATTTCAGCAATTTCAATCACATTTTTGATAAATAATTACTCAATACAGGGTTTGGAGTATTTTGCCAAAACGACATGAACTCTTCAACCAAAAGATCTGCAACTGAAGCTGACATTGAATCTGCAACCAAGGTGGAAGAGAAGTAAGTTTTTAATTACTTTCTTAATTAAATTATATTTTTTAATCTATAGTTTTATATACAGTAAATATAACTAATAATTAAATTGATTTCAGGAAACAAAGAAAAGGAGGCCCAAATGAAGATGCCACGAAAACAAATGTTGATGTTGTTAATCCAGTGATTAACACCGTGGATGACATAAATGTTGATGGAAAATGGGACTGGGATAATGTTCTTGATGAGTGGTACTACCCAATTGAAGCTGAAGAGCAAAAAACAGTGGAAGAAGGAGCAGGAAGAAGAAGCTGCGAGGGTGGAAGCAGCAAGAAAACAACGTGAAGACGAGCAAAGAGAACGTCTTCAGGCTGAGTTAAGAGAAGCCGTTGAACACTCTGAAGCCGCTGAAGTTGGCAGTCCACTGGAAGAAGAAGATCTATATCAGCCTGAGGAGGAATAAATATTTGATTTAGATGATATAGAGGAGTTGGATTATGATAACTTACATTTAGCTTTTAATGGTGAAAAATCACCTAAATAGTCATTTTAATTTTTAAATTAAATCATCAATGTATGATGTTTAAGTTAATGTTTAATGAATTTCAGTTTTTTAATTATGTTTTTGTTTCTTTTCATTTTATGTAACTACATTACACTTAACGCAAATTTTTTGTTAAATATGTATTTTAACCATTATAATATGAGTTACTAAAATATGTCAATCTATCAAATCAATGGTTAATAAAAGTAGGGTTGTAAGGTTTTATGTCTCAGGCTGAGTAGTATTATTAAATTATCTTATAATCCGTTATTAATTTAAAATACGTACAAATCCGTTTTTTTCGTTAATAAAAACATAGTTTCTTAAAATTTAAATTATAAAGCGCGCCCGTCCATCGGAGGGGCTTAGAAACGATATATATATATATATATATATATATATATATATATATATATATATATATATATATATATATATATATATATATATATATATATATATATATATATATATATATATATATATATATATATATATATATATATATATATATATATATATATATATATATATATATATATATATATATATATATATATATATATATATTTGTTCAAGTAAGAACCACCTTTAACGTAAAAAGAATAAGAACCAACTATAATTTGACATGTGGCACCAACATTTAATATGTAAAAGTGAAAAAACTAAACTAAAATAGAATTATAAACTAATATAAAAAGGGTATTGTGGGTATTAGTAAAATATGCATAATTCTTAGATCTTTTTTTTCAACCTCGTTCATCAATAATAAAATGTGCATGATTCTTAGATCTTTTTTTCTATACTTTCTTTTTCGGCGTATGAACTGATTGTATACCTTGTTATTATACTAATATAAAAAGGGTATTGTGGGTATTAGTAAAATGTGCATGATTATACTTTCTAAAAATGTTTTAGAAAATGAATGTGTCAATGACAATTTACGTGGCTAAAACATTAACATATCACTATATATGTATCAAAAGACTACGTGTCTAAAAAATGAGCGATAAAATTCACGTGTCATTATAAATGTATTAAAAGATCATGTGTTTCACAAAAAAACTATCAAAAATGAATGTTTCACGACAAAATAAATTTTTGTGTGTCGTAGAAGTTGACATGTCACTATTAATATATGAAAAAGTTTATTAGTTATTGTCGGAAGTAAAAGAAAAGGTAAACAAAAATTATGCAAAATAATATAAATTGGAAAAAGGTAACGAAAGGAAAAAAGAGAATTACGTGATTTGTATTAAAATTTCATTGTAAGTAAAAATGGCAATAAATTTTCAACTACAAATATTAATGACACACTTTTAGTGACACATAAATCTTAGTGACACATTTTTAGTAAAAAAATTGTTTTTTTAACATACTTATTTTCATAGCAATAACTTTACTAACATAATAATTTTAATGACACATGCTTTGTGAGACACATAATTTTTTAGTGATAAAAAATCAAAATAATTTAGTTTGTTAATTAAAATATGAAATAAAAGTTAATGTGTCACTACATATATAATAACAATCTCGTTGTCTCTATAGTATAGAGTCTATATTTATCAAATAATATCATATGATACTTTGTAGAAAAAAGTGAATATGTCGCTAAATGTGTCAAGAGTAGTCTGCCAAAAAAACATGACATAATAAATGTAGTATCACCACCTCAAAATTGAGAAATACGTTAACAAATACCGAGAATTTATCATCCCTAATTTAAGATTAAAAGTCAACTATTAAAATAATTCGAATATCAACATTTTTATGTTATAAACTTTAACAAAAGAGTATACCAACCTTTTAATGTGCAAATTGCCACTATTCTTACAACATTATTACAAAAATGCCATTAATAATTAATTAAATAATTAATGTTAAATCTCACTCATAATGTTTGATAATAATTAAGCTAACGGTTTAAAATGGTTATTATTGTTTTTATTTTAAGACCGGTCCTTACAATAACGCTCTTTTACATATATTTGCGTTCAAGTAAGAACCACCTTTAACGTAAAAACAATAAGAACCAACTATAATTTGACATGTGGCACCAACATTTAATATGTAAAAGTGAAAAAACTAAACTAAAATAGAATTATAAACTAATATAAAAAGGGTATCGTGGGTATTAGTAAAATGTGCATAATTCTTAGATTTTTTTTCAACCTCGTTCATCAATAATAAAATGTGCATGGTTCTTAGATCTTTTTTTCTATACTTTCTTTTTCGGTGTATGAACTGATTGTATACCTTGTTATTATAAGATTGTCAAATCTTACTTTTCTTAAGATTGATATACGTTATTCTTCTTATTTAAACATTTTTTCTTATAAAAAAAAGGTATTGTGTATCTAATACTAGTTTGTCCTAAACTCTATATTTATATTATAGAATTAATGTATAAGCTAAACAATTATTAATACTTACATTTTTTGTAGTTTCTCTAATACGTACCAATCTTTATGGTTGTGTAATTTTTGAAAAAGTATCACATGATCTTCCTAATTTGTTATGTAATTTTTTTAGGAAAGTTCATTTTAAACCTTATTTTTAATATAAACTAAATCAATCAAATTCAACTACCTTTCTCTTCATCTAAAAAAAATTATTTTTTAAAAATTAAATATCTCACAAATCGTTAATAATTACGTAAAATTAAACATACCATCGTGACGAGAATTAAATCATCTTTTTATCGAGGGGCACATGTATATACTTTCGACGAACTTTTTTTTTGATAATATCATATATGAATCACATCACGAATCATATATATGTTTTGGTAAATCATATGCGATCCGTGATACGAATCATATATGATTTTCTGAAAAAAAAAGTTCGTCAAAAGTATATACATGTGCCCCTCGATAGAAAGATGATTTAATTGTAGTTGTAATTTTGTATTTTTTGTCACTTGACGATTTACTGTTTACAAGATATTTTTTGTGATTTATGCTAAAAAAAATAGTCTGGATTGATCTCAACTCTCTCTTTTTATACGTAGTAGTTGGGTATTTTAGTTAATTATGTGGGGTACGTATTATTTAGTGTTTTTTGGTTAGGACATCTAACATCCATTCTGTATTATTTAGTGTTTTTTAATCTCTCCTTTCCTTCTCATCCACAAAAGTGGCGCTTCTATATCATGCATTGTTGATCTATTCCTTTTTCTAATTTACTTTTGTTCTTTCGTTAGACTAAGAATTATTAGTCTTCTTTTTTTTAAATTGAAATATATTCGCATTTGATATGAAAATTCGGTGAATGTGTTTTTCCACGGTACTTCTATATGCATTGTTGAATGATGAATGCTTTTTTGTTTGTACTAAATATGTAGCAAAAAAGTTAGTGTCGTTAGAAATGTATCATAAAATTTATCGTGTCACAAATTTGAATTGTCGATACAAATGTTTAAAAAAATGAATGTGTCACTGACAATTTACGTGGCTAAAACATTAGCATATCACTATATATGTATCAAAAGACTACGTGTCTAAAAAATGAACGATAAAATTCACGTGTCGTTATAAATGTATTAAAAGATCATGTGTTTCAAAAAAACTATAAAAAATGAATGTTTCACGACAAAATAAATTTTTGTGTGTCATAGAAGTTGACATGTCACTATAAATATATGAAAAAGTTTATTAGTTATTGTCGGAAGTAAAAAAAAAGATAAACAAAAATTATGCAAAATAATATAAATTGGAAAAAGGTAACGAAAGGAAAAAAGAGAATTACGTGATTTGTATTAAAATTTCATTGTAAGTAAAATGGCAATAAATTTTCAACTACAAATATTAATGACACACTTTTAGTGACACATAAATATTAGTGACATATTTTTAGCAAAAATTTTGTTTTTTTAACATACTTATTTTCATAGCAATAACTTTACTGACATAATAATTTTAATGACACATGCTTTGTGAGACACATAGGGCGTGTTTGGTTGGTCTAATTTAGATGGTTTTGGCTGTGTTTGAAATAAAAAACATAGGTGGGTCATGTTTGGTAGCCATTATTGGAGGTATTAAAAAACTTGTATTTCACTAAAAATGACGTTTTAGAAAACCAGAGGTTGGGCAGTGGTTTGTTAAACCATGTGCATATGGCCCACACAAATATACAAAATGGACCAAGTTATCCTCATTTATTTTAGTTTATATCCATTGTTTTCTTTCATATTAAACATTCTCCATTTTTGCTTCAAGCTCTCTCCATGTGGTTTTTCAATTCTTGTGTAAATTTTTAGATCCAATCATGTTCATTTTCGACAATGTGTATATTAGATCCGCTATATTTTTTTGGCTTATTAATTGTACCTATGGTTTACTTTGTGTTATAAGGTACATTTTCACTAATGAAATTAATGGAAAGTGTTTGTTTGATTTATGCCTTTTGATACAAGGATTTTCCTTTCAAGAAACAATTTTAAATGTGCATATATTATTTGTTTCGATTTGTTTTGTTCTTTGGTATAAAACTGATGAAGATGATCTTCAAAGATAAGAAGGGTATTATTGTCATTTTAAGTTACCCACACTTCAACACTTCTATTATTTTGATGAGAACCAAACATGATGTATCTTTTTAAATGCTGATCTTTTAAATACATTAAATTAGAAACCAAAGAGTATTTGGAACCCAATGTTTTGAATTTTGACGAACCAAACGCCCCCATAATTTTTTAGTGATAAAAAAGTCAAAATAATTTAGTTTGTTAATTAAAATATGAAATAAAAGTTAATATGTCACTACATATATAATAACTATCTGTTTGTCTCTATAAGTCTATATTTATTAAATAGTATCATATGACACTTTGTAGAAAAAAGTGAATATGTCGCTAAATGTGTCAAGAGTAGTCTGCCAAAAAAAATATGACATAATAAATGTAGTATCACCACCTCAAAGTTGAGAAATACGTTAACAAATACCGAGAATTTATCATCCCTAATTTAAGATTAAAAGTTAAATTTAAAAGTCAAATATTAAAATAATTCGAATATCAACATGTTTACGTTATAAACTTTAACAAAAGAGTATACCAACCTTTTAATGTGCAAATTGCCACTATTCTTACAATATTATTACAAAAATGCCATTAATAATTAATTAAATAATTAATGTTAAATCTCACTCATAATGTTTGATAATAATTAATCTAACGGTTTAAAATGGTTATTGTTTTTATTTTAAGACCGGTCCTTACAATAACGCTCCTATATATATATATATATATATATATATATATATATATATATATATATATATATATATATATATATATATATATATATATATATATATATATATATATATATATATATATATATATATATATATATATATATATATATATATATATATATATATATATATATATATATATATATATAGTGGAGTGCTATATACAGAACCTGTTTTTGAGTACAGAACTTACAGAACTCATTTTTTATTTTTAATAATGCATGATGTACTCATATTAATGCAAGATGGCAGTTTTGCAAATATGAACAACTTATTTATTAATTAAAAAATAATCAAAGGACAAATAAGGTATTTTGGTTATCCACAAAAATAGCATGTCATAAAAAAATCAGTTTATTAAAACCAGTCTAACAATGTTCAAAAAAAAAAACAGTCTAACACATGCTTCCTTCCTCTATATCTAAAACTACCACCGAAAACACAGATCTATTATTCTCTAACCTATCTAAATCCAACACTATATACGGATCGATCATTTACTATATATACCTTCCTCATCCACTGTTGCCGTATCATAACTCCATTAAGAGAACCCAACGACCCAGATCATAACTCACGTCAGTAATATAAATCGACAGAGAAATACAACAATAATCCATTTTTATAGGGCACTCGTAATACGTGACTTGATTCGACAGTTGACCGATTTAAATTTGTACATTTGTGCGATGGAGGAGAAACAAGGTTGTTCTGTCTGAAGAAGGAGGGCGACAGCGGATGGAAGAGGTTGATGACGACGACAACAACTCGGATACCCTTTCCAGGTTTTCTTTTTTGTTTCTTTATTTCATTTGGCTTGACAAAAACTTTTTTTTTCTCTTATTCGATGCATAAAAAGCCTATTTACTTGTGTTAAATACCTTATTAAGGTAACATCTTGCTGCCGACAAGCCACCAGTCGACACCGTATCGCCTGTGGCACACCACCTTGTGAGCCAGACACCACCACCCTTCTGAAATAATTCTTATAAACATAGAAAATGTTTTAAATTAACAAAATTAATTTGATACTGTATGTTTTTAGTTTAGAGAAAATGATACTAATTTATACAAGATCTAAAGAAACATTTTGTTTCTTTTAATGGTGAACAAAATGAATGAAGTTTGGTTTGATAGTGGAAAAAGAAAACAAAAGAATGAAAGATAATTGGGAACAATATGTTCTTTTGTCATTATCTGTACATCAAAAATTATAAAAGTAAAAGTGAAGTGGCTTGTTATAGCTTTGACCTTAAAAGTATGTTTCACTATCAAAATGATACTTGTTCGTTGATTGTTAAGTACCAAAACCAATAACTTTTATCACATGTTATGAAAACACATACGAATATAAAATAGGGCTCATTATGTAGCCGATTCTTATCACATTATTTACTGAATGCATTTTTTTGTTTTTATATATTTGATTCGGGGATGGTTCAAACATAGGAATGACAGTATGATGGATGACTTGAGATTTTAGTTGCGTGCATATATGTTTTTGAAGACGTACATATATGTCTTTGAAGCCGTACATACATGTTTCTGAAGAGCCTTTTTTAGATTTGTATGCTTAAATTTTATTTACGTACATAGGTGTTTAAATTATATTTTTATTTGCTCATTTATGCTAATTGCACCTGTGTTTGAATGTTTGATGGGTTCGTATATTCTAGTTTGCAGGTTTGTGTTTGTATGTTCGAAAGTGTTTAATCTCAGTGAAGGAATCGCCGATGACCGATGAACTATCAGTGAATAATCATGTATGTTTTTTAAATATGCAGTTAAAGCATGACCAAGTGCCTACAAATATATGTTAAAAAAGTGCCTACAAATATGTGCAGCGTGCACATATTTTTTGAAAGAATAATGTGTTTTTTCACAAACTTTTAAATGTACAAAAGGCAAGTGATGCCAAATTGCAATCTGACTATTCATATCACATATTAGAGACAACAGTAATGGTAATAATGTGTTTTTTTTTCTAAATTTGGGACTAGTTTCCAGGTAAAAAATATATGATTTTGTTGACCATGTTGATTAAAGATAGGTTTCACAAACAATCTTTTAATTTAATAGGGCATGCTTTTGTGTTGAACAGAGCCATAGTTATTATAGGTTCTCAATGAGGTCTAATCGCAAATATTTGTTCTCTATGTGATAAGGGTCGGTGTTTTCATGTATAGGTTCACGTTACGTTATGTAAAACTGAATATCTTTATGTTTTCCGAACAGGCATCGTGATGTTTGTGCTCTAAACGTACATCATGGATTAATGTTTATCTGGTCACCGAAAACTTACATGTTTTTAGAAGGCGTGCACATATGTTTCAACGAATTCGACGAGAAAGCTCAATGTGCATATATGTTTTTGAAAGGGTACATATATGTTCTAACAGATTTGATCAGAAAGTGAAGCGTACAGACATGTTTTTGTAGATTACACGCATGTTTTTGCAGATAACATGTATGTTTTTTAATCGATTGTGCATTTATATTTAACCGTATAAATTTTCAGTGGAAATGTATTTCATTTTATCTCAAATTTTGTGTATATTATTTATGTTTTTTCTTTGTTATAAAAGTAGAGATTACATGTATATGTTTATGTATTTTGGATAATTTTTAAAGATAATATACAATCGAAACATATATGTAATTATTATTTAAACAAAAAAATCACGACTAAATAATTGTATGTAAATTTACAATTTTAAAAAGAACTACTTACATTCTTTTATAGTATGTTTTACTCTTTTAAGTTGAGGTTCAATAAATATATTTGGATTGCTATGTTTTAATACGAGTGTATTTTTTATCGTTGTGATGAAGTTAGTAGCTAAACTGGTAAACAATTCTGGTTTTTGTCAATTAATTGTTTGGATATTTAGAAACCAATTGTTGTGGTAGGTGGATCTGATTGAATTGAGAAAATTTATAATGAATATTATGTTATTTTAAATAAATTTTGAAAGATTAGTGGAAACATGGCAGTTGCAAACCGTCCCATCAAGTAGCTTCATTAATGATATCCAGTTGCAATTGGAATATGTTAAATTCCATTATTACCCTTATGTACCGATTTTCATATTTTTTTAATTTTTTTTAATTACTAAAATGCCATCTTGCATAAATGTAATGTACAACATGCATTATTATCAATACAAAACTGGTTCTGTAGGTTCTGTACCAAAAAAGAGGTTCTGTATATAGCGCGCCCCTATATATATATATATATATATATATATATATATATATATATATATATATATATATATATATATATATATATATATATATATATATATATATATATATATATATATATATATATATATATATATATATATATATATATATATATATATATATATATATGGGTTTTGCTAATGACAGCCCTAAGGGCTGTCGTTAAACGAATGAAATTTATTACGAAGTTATATATGAATCACCTTGATTGGTTGTTAATGCCAAAAAACATGGATATAATTCCTAAAAATCAGGATGCACAACAAACATTTGAATCTGATTGGTTAATTTCATT
The DNA here is from genome assembly GCA_025667525.1 of Glebionis coronaria. Lineage (NCBI taxonomy): Eukaryota > Viridiplantae > Streptophyta > Magnoliopsida > Asterales > Asteraceae > Glebionis > Glebionis coronaria. Next base: position 490,646,573 of record CM046877.1, read on the forward strand.
TCTTACATTGAATTGTAATAAAAACATATCTCTTAACGACAGCCCTAAGGGCTGTCATTAGCAAAACCCTATATATATATATATATATATATATAAAGTTAGGATCAAATAAGAAGATTAAGTTAAATGAGAAGAATGAGAAGAAACCACAACCACACATTTCAGATGCACCTACAAAGTCAGATGCATCTCCCCTTAAAATTCTCCTTCCTTTGTGGAATTTGTGGTCAGGATTTCTTCTTATTCTTCTCATTTTATTTTTTCTTCTTACTGGATCCCTACTATATATATATATATATATAGAGTTAGGTTAATGTGGTGTATTATCTTATAATTGTTAAAATAAAAAGTAATTTAGACCATTGGATGTATAGATGATGATGTCATTTATTAAAAATTAATTTCATGGTATTAGTATGATAAACTTGACAATTAATGGCACTAGTACTTTATTAATTAAATGATGTTAAAGCCATCATTAAGTCAAGTGAGTCATTTTGCACATTTTATTTTTACATTTAATACATTAATACAATAGTGTTTTTTAATATTGTGACCAAAATTTGGTATGTTACATGTCTTTTCAAACATTATAAATATTAAATATGAACCAAAGTTTACGATACGTATTAATATACAAATGACATATGCACGATACTTAACTTTTGTAAACTTATACGCGACGATTGATACATGATCGATACATCGTAACTTTAGAAGATTAAAACTCTATGGTCTTTTCCAAAACGACAACAACAAATGAAAACCTGATTCATCACAAGAATATATGATACATGATTAAAAATATATACGACAATCAACTTGTAACTACTTTGCTAGATGGCTTTACTCGTACACGAAGACTAACTCGTACACGTAAGCAGCTCGTACACGAAGAGCAACTCGTACACGAAAAGAAATTCGTACACAAATAACAACTTGTACACGAAGAGAAAATCGTACACAAAGAACAACTCGTACGTGAAAAGAAAATAATACACGAAGAGCAACTCGTACATGAAGAAACAACTCGTACACAAAGAGCAACCCATACACGAAGAGCAACTCGTACACGAAAAACAACTCGTAAATGAAGAGAGATTCGTAAACAAAGAATAACTTATACACGAAGAGGGATGATACACGTGCATTAGTAGCGACACATGTATAATATCATGGTCGTCTCTAAAAAATTTATATGTAAAGCTATTACAAATTGCAACTTCATATGAAAACATATGCAAACTTTCAAATTGGAAAGTCATGTGTCATTGTCATTTCTGTTAGTATCAATCATCGTAACTTTTAGAGGATTAAAACCCTATGGTCTTTTACAAAAAGCATGCATGGAATTTATAAGAAAATGGAGGGATTGAATCATTAAAATGACGATTGGAATTTTTGAAGAAAAATAAAACGTATATTAATTGTTAAATGGTGATGGTCAATAAAAATTATTTAATATACATTTAATAGTATAGAGAATAATTAATTTTACTTTTGATTATAATTAAGTGTAATTAATGTCTATCTTAATCAAACTAGTATATCTAACAGTTTACAAGGCTTTTCATTTTAATAATTTTAAGGTACTACACTATTTTAACTCAAATATATATATATATATATATATATATATATATATATATATATATATATATATATATATATATATATATATATATATATATATATATATATATATATATATATATATATATATATATATATATATATATATATATATATATATATATATATATACTAGTGTCGTAACCCGCCCGTTGGCGGGGTAATTTTTTAGGTTGTTCTGGAGAGTTTTTGGCTTGTGTGTTTTGAGTTTATTGTTTTGTTAATTTATTTTTAGTATATATTAGTTATAGGGTTTGATGTAGTGTTTTTGCAACCCTTTAGGAAAAGAGAGGCAAAGTAGTGGTAAGCGTTAAGTGTCGGTTTAGGAAAACCGAGCACTAATGACCCAAATGAAGTCCAAGTTCGTTTCCCAAGGAGGCAAGTGCGTTGTGTTAAGAGTTGATTAATGTTTGTGATTTATATGATTGAGAAAGAAATGGGATTAGAAGAAAAAGACGGTTACAAAGACGAATTAAACTACGACGAAAAAAGGCGAACACGTAAAATCGTAAATAGTACAAAAATTAAAAATTTAACCTAAAAATTCCTAAAAATTACTAAAAATCCCCAATAATATTCTAAGAGTTTACAAAAAATCCAAACTTGCTAAAACCTTTTAATTAATTAGATAATGACTTTTTAATGCTAATTAAAGCCCTAAAAATCACTTTTAATTATTAAAAAGCCTTAAACAAGATCTAATAGTTTGTAAACCTCAAAATATCCTAATTAAGCTAAAAACTATTTTTAAAAATTTTAAAACCAAATTAAACTATTTTTTAAACACTTAAAACTATTAAAATCTATTAAATCTTAAATTAATTCTAGAAATTAATTGAAAAGTCTAAAAAATATTTGGAAAGTGACAAAACTCCTAATTAAGTGTCCTTAACCTAGGAAAAATGTAAAAACTAAAAAAAATAAAACTTCAATTTTTAATAATAAAATAATATTAAAATATTCAAAAAAATAAAAAGTTTATAAATAAATTCTAAAAAATTACCAAAAATCCTAAATAATGTAACTAAAACAAAAATGCAATCCAAATTTTCTGAAACCTATTTAATAATTTTATATTAAATTTTAAAGTTGCTTAAAAACCCTAAAATCCTATAAAATAAAAAATAAGCTAAATTGAAAACCTAAATAGCTGTAAACCTCAAAAATATGTTTAAAGACCTAAAAATTAATTTTTCAGATTTTTAATATGCCTTTTACTATTTTTTAATGACTTTTTAAAGTTAAAACTTAAAATAATCCTAATAAATTAATTAATAAAGGGAAAAATATACTTTTTGCTCAGAAAAGTCAAAAACCCTAATATAAACCTAATAAAAATGCTAAACAGTGAAAACCTAGAAGCAATAAGCTAGAAAAAGCTTATTAAAAGCTGTTAAGTAAATAAGCTATAAAACCAAAACTACTTAAGTATTTAATGAAATGAAACATAAACGTAAAAAGCCATCCGAATCACTGGTTAACACGTTAGTCCTTGGAAAGCAAGGTCGCGTGTTCGAGCCCAGGCCAGGTGAGTTTTTTGCAAACTTTTTTTTTTACTTTTCCAAACTCAAACAGTGACCTTTTAACTCACAAAAACACAAACACAAACACAATTCAAATTTAACCAAGATTAAGTAAGATTGAACCCAAAACGTGCCCAGTTTTGCACTAGTATCTGATGAACACACAAGTGTTTATGAGTATCTTCACAAGTGAAAAGTATCAAGAGGACTTGATTTGTTGGCGTTTTTGTGGATGATTGTGATAGACAAGGGCACCCTTATACTCTTTGGAGTATAAGGAGTCAAATAAAGCACAAGTAAACACAAGTATAAGCCAAATCAACACAAAGATTCACCACAACAAGTTACTGATAAGCCTTGCAAAAGTCTGAGAGTATTTGCTGATATACTTGGCGCCAAAATGATTTTCACTGGCTAAGATCTATCATGCAAACTCCCCAAATGACATATGAGCAATCACAAATCCTCAAGCAACCTTAAATCTAACAAATTACCAAGTTTGATGCACAAATTTCAGCAAGAATAGGCACAAAAGGGTGGTGACTGATTAATGCTATGTTTGTCCAATTTTTATGATGCACAAATGTTCAAAACTTGACCAAACTGAAACTTAAGCACACTAAACACCTAATTACTAACTAATGAGTGTATTCTAACAGCTTTTAACACATAATCAACCAAGTAAACTTAATTAATGTGCAAATCCAAACACCCCTTTAACTTGACTGAAATCAAAATTTTCAAAGCAACTCTTTTTAAAACCTAATCAAACTGAATCAAACTCAAACTAACATGCATATAATCATAAATTGAGCACAACCAAACTCCTAAACCACCACTTAGCAATTTAACATGCAGAATCACATAAAGCACATAATTTTTCAGAAAACTAAAAATTGAAATAAGAGACAAGGATCTACTTTAAGGGTCCCACATCCAGGACCCTTAGTGGTTGAAAAACCACCTCCAAACAAGCCCGGGCTTGTGCTGAACTTGGTTGAGATTCTGATGAAGTTTTGCTTAACAACAATGAATAAAATTGGTTCCACTTTGAATCTGCTAAGAGAAAAGGGAACAAAGCTTGTGTAAAAGCTTAAGAGCTTGCCCCTAGCTTATAGGTTAAGCTAGAAGGAAACCTTAGCTTATGGGTAAGATTAGGATAAACTGAAAAAAGAAATGACCAAACCAATGGCTATTTAAACTTGGGTTCCCACTACACCAGAACAAGCCATGGTGTCTTGGACATACACAAGCTCAAATACCATCAAAGTAACACACTGAATCACCATTTAATCAGGTTTTTAATGAAATTTAAGATCTGAGAAAAAACTTGAAAAACAAACAGAAACTTGGAAACTTAAAAACTTTTGCTGAAAATCAAACCAAACTCAAACAATTATAACTTAAATCAACTGAAATGTAAAGGGAACTCAATCTTTCTCATCACCAAACTCAATACCATTTATATTCCTTAATAAACTGTATTTACAAGGCTTGTGAAAAAGGAGAAAAAATCAAGAACAGCTTAATGCTAAGTCCTATGTGCCTTTATATAGAGGCTTACAAATGATTCTAGAACTGATAAGAAGCTAAAACCCTAACACTTGAACTTCTAGTAATGCCCTTGGACGAATATTTGAAGATGCCATTTTTTGAATTTTTCAAGAGCCCATGTGATGATCTTGGCAGTTTGTGAAGATGCCAGTGATGAAAAAGAGATCTTGGACGTCCATTTAGCCTTTGGGAACACGAAATTGTTGTGGGTTGTTGATCCTGCTGTCAAGTTTTTGTTTGGGAGTGAATAGTGGGGCAGGGGAGGGTTGCACAAGCATGTGAGGTGATGGTGATGGGAGTTTAAGGGTGGTTTTAGGTTTAAGTGGTGTTTAATCAAGGATCTGGAAAGAATTACCCAAAAGCCCTTTGTTTTAATCATTGTTCTTCCTGGAAATATTAGGGTTTAAGGGGTGGGTTAAGAACAGGTTTAATCCAAGTTGGGGGGTTAATTTATTTGAATTAGTGTTTGGGTAGGAAAATTAAACTCATTAATTAATCAGTTATTGTGAGTGGAGAGGTGACGTGGTGAAAGGGGTGATTCTGATTGGGTAATGGGTGTGAGTGGGTGAGGTGTCAGCTTGTGGTGGGGATAACTTAGGTTGTCTGGCAGGTTTGACCCCTCATGTTTCATTCTTTGTTCAAGTTGTATAAAATGGCTATCAACGCCATAATAACACATAACAACTTTTGAACATTGGCAGTTTTGGCACAACAAGTTTTGAAACTTGTTTTAAGGACTACAAGTGTAATTTTGGCAATCTTCAAGGGCTGATCTTGTATAGTCTTCAAACTTCAAGGCTTTGACTTGATTGTTGACTTCTTGGAGGACCATTATTGACAATTTAGTTTTGTTGAGGGACTAAATTTGCCAATTCTTCAAAGTTAAGGGTCCTTTTTGTAATTTTGACTAACTTTAGGGACCAAACTTGTAATTATGAAGATACAAGGGTATAAAGTGTCAATTCTTCAAACTTGGAGGACCAATCTTCAATATTCTTCAAATCTTCAAGGGTTTTCTTTGGAAAATTCTTCATTAGGGCTTGGTTCATCGTGCGGCTTCGTTTCCCGTGTTCGTTTTTGCATGATTCTTGTGATCTTTTGTCATTTTCTCAATATCCGTACCTAAAATACACAAGCAACAAACACAAGCATATATTTGGGTATTTTGATGATATTTAATACTTTTTAAGCCCAATTTGGACGATGAGACTATGTATAAAAGCAGTCTCATCAGGGTTTGATTAATTAATAAATTTATGTTTAATTATTTATTTATTTATTTATTTGAAGTTGGTCATATAAGGTTTATAATTTTTGTAATTGTATGAATAATAGTAATTGAATAAAGATTAAACTTATAAATTGTAAATAAAATTAAATTTTAATTTTTTAATACAAAACTTTTATTTTTTTAACATAAGAGAATTAATAAGATTACATTGTGTATTAAAATTGTTAATAAAACTTCTTTATAGACAATCATTGTTGTTGAGTTTGTATAGTTTTCATGTTTATACAAATATATTACTTTCAACCCTTTCTTACTTTTGAGTCTGAAACCGCGAGATATAACTGTCGGTGTGAGAATACGGTTTATGGTTAGAACAAATTAAAGTAGATATTTTTTTATTTGACTATTTGTTTGTGTAATAACTGGTATTCGACTTTTTGTTCTTGTAAGATAAATAAAATTTATTATATTTTATAATGTAAAATTTAAGATAAACTAATTGTAATGGGCGGGAAAATATATTTTTTTGGTTTTGTTACGTTTTTTTTAAATGACCTGAAAGAAGCGAAATTCGATCGTGTGTTATAAAGCTGGTTGACTTAAGTTACCCCAACAATAAAGTTAAAGATCAAATTCGAATCAAATAGCAATGTTTTGAAATCCAATTTTTAAATTGACCCGGTCGAATCATCGCGTCTCATTCAACCCGGGTTGGTTCAAGCCAACCCGGTTTTCTAAAAAATATTGTTTTTTTATATTTTTAATAATTAATAAAAGTTACATATTAAAACCATAAAAACTCTCGTATATTGAAAACATAAATTCTTTATCAACCAATATAATATGTAAAAATGTAATTTTGTCGCAAATACGTAAAATTTACATATTTTTTAAAAAAAATCCGAAAAAATCGAAACTCAGACCGAGTCTCGAGAACCGAGTTGACCGGGGTCACCCCAAACCTGGCGGATCGAGCCGAGTTTGGAAAATGTGAAACCCGGATCAATATAACCTCTTTTTTCGGCTGAAACCGAGTCAACCGGGTTTAAAAAATTGTCAAATATCACAATAAACAAATTTTAGTTATGATTTTAATACACGTTTCTTTTTCCATACAAAATTTTACTTGGGAACCATTCAGATGAAAAAAGAAAATATATCAATAACTGATTATCCATAGTGAGAAACAACCAAATATAGTTTAAGAAAGTTAACTTGTCTCTTTCATAAAAAAAGTCACTGATCTTTAAAAACATGAACTCTAATCTAAGTTCAACTCTCTCTGATGATTATGTTGCTCATTTCCGTACATTGTATATGGATAACCTGGATACAAATATGAAAACGTATTATGGATAAGCTATTTATCAAAGGAACATTAGGTAACTAATGTGTTCATGAAGTAGGTTAAGTTCATATGATCTTTTTTGCACTGTGTTTTGATATATTTTGCTAATATATGTGAACTTGACAAACAAAAATTATAGGCCTCGATATGAAGATATAGTGTGATCACCAACTGTTGTAGACCAGCACAAACTGAAACATCTATGAAAGAGCACGTTACCCAACCCGCCCATGTTACGAAGATAGGATGTGGACTGTATAGTACTATCGAATCTGAACTCTTGCTAGAAAGACATATTTTATTCGAGCTAATGGGGTTTGTTGTTTTTAATGCTTTAACTTAAGCTCTCAAGTGTTGGGTTTAATCTTGAATTATTATTTAAGTATTTAAGTTAAATAAATGTTAAATAGTCAGGTGGTGAACTAGTCTAAGAATAGACCGAGTATTCTGCATATACACGTTGGGTAAAAGAGATCATGTGCAGATACTTTAGGAAGTAGTAGGGTTTTTGCTATTTTTATGTAAGTTGGTTATATGTGTAAGGCTATATATAGCCTGTTCCTTTGTTTAATAAAGTCAGTAAGAGTTCTAGTAATATTTTCTTCTGTAAACGTCCTTTAACCCTTTCATATATAAAGTGTGTGTTGTGTGTACAACCTGGGCCTGAACCTTCATTTGGTATCAGAGCGTAGGACTCGCACAGAGGAAGCCTCCGCCGCCGGCGAGTGTGTCGGTCGGTGGAGGGCAGGCAGGCGTGAAGGAACTATTCGGGACAGCAGGTGGCTGTTCGGGACTATGTTGCAGCAGCAAGAACTGTTTGAAAACAGTAATGTAGCAAGAAAGTAGCAAGGTTGATCACTAGTGATCAAAAGGAAAGAAAGAATCAAAGAAAGAAAGAAAGAAAGAAAGAAAGAAAGAATGAACGAAAGTCAGGTGCCGTGAGAAAGAAGAAAGTTCGGTGCCGTGAGAAAGAAAAAGAAAGAAAGGAAGAGTCGCTTCTATGTACACTAAGGCACAATAAAGAAAGGAGTGCCTTGTGTGTACTAGGGCAGGGAAAGAAAGAAAGAAGGTCTCGCAAGAAAGATAGAGACCGATGGTATTGCAAGAAAGAAAGTAGCAAGCCAAAAAGAGAATCGGACCTTATGGTTTGAATAGCAAGTTAGAAAGCGATTCGATGTTAGCAAAAAAAAAAAAGAGAATCGGATCTAGCAAGCACGTAGCAAGTTTAACGGACCGAGATTCAAGATTACGGGGGTGATTGTTGGGTTTAATCTTGAATTATTATTTAAGTATTTAAGTTAAATAAATGTTAAATAGTCAGGTGGTGAACTAGTCTAAGAATAGACCGAGTATTCTGCATATACACGTTGGGTAAAAGAGATCATGTGCAGATACTTTAGGAAGTAGTAGGGTTTTTGCTATTTTTATGTAAGTTGGTTATATGTGTAAGGCTATATATAGCCTGTTCCTTTGTTTAATAAAGTCAGTAAGAGTTCTAGTAATATTTTCTTCTGTAAACGTCCTTTAACCCTTTCATATATAAAGTGTGTGTTGTGTGTACAACCTGGGCCTGAACCTTCATTCAGCGAGCACACCTCGATCTCACTTAGCTCACAACTAACACAACTCACTGATATGCAAGTTATATATTAAAAGTGGGGAAAGAATACTAATAATGTGCTGCTTATATTCAACAAAACAAAGGCTTTATATAGCCATACACAACCTACAAAATAGTAACAAAATTACCAACGTGGGTACATAAGACTTCTCCTAAAGTACCGGACACAAGTACCACCACTTTCCTAGTACACTACCTTAATACCAGGTCCAATATAGAATACTAATTCAAACTAATAGAATACTTATCAAACTAACCATGCTTATGTGAACCTAACCGATTAAATCCAACAATCACCCCCTTAATCGGTTATTCATGGCACCCCGATCACGTTCTCGGTCTTCGGCCTTTCGGTCTTCGGTCTTCGGCCTTTCGAAACAACAGTCTCTTTCAGTGTCCGCTGTTGACACTCGGTCTCACTTTCTTTCTCGATCTCACACTTTCTTATTGTTGGATTTAATCGGTTAGGTTCACATAAGCATGGTTAGTTTGATAAGTATTCTATTAGTTTGAATTAGTATTCTATATTGGACCTGGTATTAAGGTAGTGTACTAGGAAAGTGGTGGTACTTGTGTCCGGTACTTTAGGAGAAGTCTTATGTACCCACGTTGGTAATTTTGTTACTATTTTGTAGGTTGTGTATGGCTATATAAAGCCTTTGTTTTGTTGAATATAAGCAGCACATTATTAGTATTCTTTCCCCACTTTTAATATATAACTTGCATATCAGTGAGTTGTGTTAGTTGTGAGCTAAGTGAGATCGAGGTGTGCTCGCTGGTATCCAACATTTGGTATCAGAGCGGTTCGATCAAACAGCGGGTTTGAGAGTCGGTTCAAGAGAAGGGTGCAGCCCTTCGCTGCAGGGCGAAGCAGAAAGAGGGTCTGGTTGCAACCCATGTAATCAGGCAGAAAAAGAAAGAAAGCAAGAGCAAGAAAGAAAGAAAGAAAGACAGAATGAAAGAAAGTCGGGTGTCGTAGAAAGTTCGATGCCGTAAAGAAAGAAAGAAAGAAAGACAGAATGATAGAAAGTCGGGTGTCGTAGAAAGTTCGATGCCGTAAAGAAAGAAAGAAAGAAAGACAGAAAGAAAGAAAGTCGGGTGTCGTAGAAAGTTCGATGCCGTAAAGAAAGAAGAAAGTAAAGTAAGGTGCCTTGAGAAAGAGAAAGAAAGTCAGGTGTCATGACTTGAATAAGAAAGTGTGAGATCGAGAAAGAAAGTGAGACCGAGTGTCAACAGCGGACACTGAAAGAGACTGTTGTTTCGAAAGGCCGAAGACCGAAGACCGAAAGGCCGAAGACCGAGAACGTGATCGGGGTGCCATGAATAACCGATTAAGGGGGTGATTGTTGGATTTAATCGGTTAGGTTCACATAAGCATGGTTAGTTTGATAAGTATTCTATTAGTTTGAATTAGTATTCTATATTGGACCTGGTATTAAGGTAGTGTACTAGGAAAGTGGTGGTACTTGTGTCCGGTACTTTAGGAGAAGTCTTATGTACCCACGTTGGTAATTTTGTTACTATTTTGTAGGTTGTGTATGGCTATATAAAGCCTTTGTTTTGTTGAATATAAGCAGCACATTATTAGTATTCTTTCCCCACTTTTAATATATAACTTGCATATCAGTGAGTTGTGTTAGTTGTGAGCTAAGTGAGATCGAGGTGTGCTCGCTGGTATCCAACATCAAGTACTACATAAAAATACAATCCACTGATATACTAAGTAAAAGATACTACTAATTTAGGCATGCAAGTAATTTTCTTTAGACTTCTTTTGTGATTATAGTGATAAAAAGGACTGATTGCATGCTATTTGTGGCAAACTAACTAAACCTTTAAAAAGGATACGACCCGCATACTCAGTGAGTATCCAATTATTTAAAGCATAGCACTAAAACAACATACTCCGTAATAACTTTGGCTAACTTATATCAAGAGCAATGGCTAAGCTCAATCTCCAATAGCATAGGTGATTTCACCTAAAGATTGGTGAGTAGCAGCATGATTGCAAAAATAGACAGCTGCAAACAAGTGTGATTTAATACACTTTGACATTGCGGCAGTATAATGCTTTTAGAAAGTCTACTGAACTTAAATTACATGCCCCAAAAATGAAAGACTCCAATTGTCACCAGATTTTAGCTTAGCTCATTTCAGACACTTGCTTCTCTACTACATATTAAATAACTAAAGAGAATCAGCTAATTGGATCCGCAACCCCTTTCTCAGCCAGCAAAGTTGTGTTCCCAAACTGTTTAAAACATCTTCAAATCCGTTACATTTGCATAAGTTATAGTAACAGCATGGTTAAGTTACAAATTATTACCAGTATCTGCTTGTCGTTAATGTCACACTTCATGCCTCTTCCGGGAATAGCAAAGAAATCTGATATGTGAAAAAGCCATCCAGTAATATTTTGGGCATTACTCTCATATTGTGCGAACCTTCTTAAACTGAATAGGTTTCGTGACATAACCAGACGAAAGAATCTTTCTAAGCTTAGTAATATGAAACTGGATCAGAATACTTATGATTTGAATTATGCAGCATAAAACTGATAAAAATCAAAGTATGAAGGAAGAATGACATTCTTGTTATCAAGAACCATCCCGATGATCGTGTAGTGTGGTCATCCAACTCAAAGTCAAAAGGAAATGTAATTACACTATGTACGCCGTTTCCATCCAAGTTCTAAGGATACGAAGACGCACAACAATATTGTCTCTAAGAGTAGTGATGTCGATATTTTCAGGATGGTTAATAAATGCCCTAAATCCATCCATAAGGTCTGGGTCTTTCCATTTAAACTGACACCTGAAAATACAAAAATTCCAAAGTACAATACAAATGCTGATGTTAATGGTATATCCAAAGTTACTTACTGATGAATATATTGGTAAAAGAGTAATCATGAGATCAACACATGAACCATGAGATATGTATGTACAAATACAAATGAAGATATTGTACCTGGAATACGGTTCTTAGTAGAGGTTTATTTGTAGTCTGCACATGTCCGATATCATGACACAGCCTATGTGTCACAAAATTTTTCCGAAACAAAACTTAAGGCTATAAAATTAAAATTCTGTACATGATTATCCAAAGCTAATAACAAAACTTACATGTTTATAAGCACTATATCTGAAAATAAAAGGGCAGTTGTGAATAACCTCATAAGCTGGAAAAAGGAGGCGCATATTCTGCATAAAACGAGCTTATCAAACCCCTCCTATAAGCGATTTCAATTTTGACAAATCCAAAGGGATTAAGCTTATTATGTTACTTATCTTCATCATTGTAGATTTCATTAGTTTTTTATTGATCTGCAATAAGAAAAAGATAAAGTTCAATCATTAAGGTTAAAAATCGAGAAGCCATGTTACACCTGTAAAGAGCAAATAATCCTAAAAGTTCATTTAACATGTGTGTTTTACCCAGTTGACATGTTTTGACCCATCAAGCTTTTAGTCTCATTCTATCATTCCACATTTAAAATTATAAGTAAAGACTTTTTCCAATTTGATTTTAGAAGTTTCATTAGGCGCAATTCATTGTAAAACTCATGATACCATATTTATCATTAAATACCTCTAGAATAGAATTAACAGTCTTAACATCAACCTATAAGTTGATATCCAGTTTCAGTTTCATTTTGAAGTGACTACTCATCAAACCAACCATCACAGATTAATTGTTGCGTTTTTAGGCATATTAGCAATCTAAACTGAGCAAATCCCAAACACCCTATTATATGATCCTTGTAGTAGACAATCCCTTTTTGTTGTTTTTGCAGATACTAATATACTAAGTATTTGACAGTAACCACTGAAATTTTAGCTTGTGCGAAGATTTCATTTATGGCCTTCACTTTTACATCTGCTTGAATATACTAAGTATCTGACTGTAACCAAGTCACTTTATTAAATATTTTCAATCAATCCAGCTAAAGGGATGAACAACAGGAATGAGAATCCCGCAATGCTCTTTGGCATTTTGACTCAAGCATTTTGGGTTTTATACACGGCCTTGGCGTTTTGGCGGCTATCAGATTCTCTCGGCCTTCAAATACAGCAATGCTTTGTCTTGGCTTTCCCTATATATCAGTCTGTGTGGGTTCCAATGGATTATCTCCAAGATTGCGTGTGTAAGTCCACACCCGAAGAATGTTATTATGTTGGTGTGTGATGCATTTGGTGTGACTCCACCAGTGAGCAGGCAAAGATAAAAGGTAGGTGACTCTTGCTAAATAAAATCCTGAATTCAACATAATTGACTAATCATATGTATGTTAATTAATTTGTTTCTTTATGTTTTACTGACTGATATTTCATTTGCTAAGCCACTACTATCATGGAAAAGAAACCAACATCCATAACAGGATAAACCTACATGAATATAAAATTACCCATACATGAATATGTTTTCGTCATATGCTCACTTCAGATAAATTAGCACCAAACATGCTCACTTCTGATATCTTCTGATCAATAACTGAATAAACAAAAATTAAGGTTATCATTCACCCATTTGTTTTCATTACTGAAACTGCAACATGATCACATTTGACATATAAATAAGTAGCTTAATAAAAAAAGTCATTGATTGAGGAAATTAAGTCAAATAGGAAGCTTGGATGGCAGCACCAGTTTTTAGATTGCAATTTTCCTTTGCATTTCAGTAATATTTGATTTATTTGTATATAATGGTTAAAGTTTTATTAACTAAAGATACATTTAGTGTGACTTACCTTGACCAATTTAGCCTCTTTTTTTTCGTTTTTTACATATTTGACCTGTAATGTATCCCAAAGCTAACCCTTCCTGTAATTTCTTTGACCAATTTTTGGTTTTCATTAGCATTCTTATATACACATCATGTTTTTTCATTCTGATGTGTATATCTTTTAGTAACTGATGCTAAAAACTGGTATCCTTTTATAATGTTGAGTTTCAGTTTACAAACCTTAATATATCTGGCCACACTTTTTATAAATGAAAAAAATTATTTTCGTTTTAATTTAGTCTTTTGATTAACTTTTTTTGTTTTTCCACACTTTAATAAATGACAGATGTAACTGTTGTCCCCGACGTATGCTTCGAGTTTCAAGTAGAGTGGCTGAAAGGGGAACACCAATCATCATCACAAGCCAAAGATTTGTTTCATCCCATATATTTAGAGTGGCTGAAAGGGGAACACTTTAAATGCCAGATCTAACTGCAGTCCCCGACGTCTATTTGAAGGTTCAAGTAGTGGCTGAAAGGGGAACACTAATCATCATCACAAGAGAAAGATTCGTTTCAGCTCATTTATTTAGTTGGTATCTCACACCAGTTAGTTTCAATAACAACGTGGTTGATCAAGAGGTAAGTTAATTATTTTCTATAGGAAATTCTTAAAATTGTAGTCCATACCGTTCCTAGGTTGTATCGGTAACATTGACGTTTTGCAGGCTGTTTTCCACCAAGATCCTAATATTTAAAAGATACAATCATTACCTAAACTAATGATACCTCATCCACGTGAATAAGTGACCTTGATTTGCTCACTTGTATCCAAGGGACGGTATGCGAAGTGCATACCCTGACGTTTAGGACATCGTCATGTAGCAGTTCATCTCCATCTTCCCTTTTTTTATTCAGCTTGTATCACCTCAATCCTGTTTTGACCTGTAATGGGTCGACCCAATATGACCTGTTCATACAGATGCAAAACAGACAGCTTTTATGACAATAGCTCAATATAAATATATATTGGTTTTTAATTCTTGATATTGTCGATGAATGCCTTTAGAAATTGAGGAAAATAAACATTACGTTGCCAATGTCGTGAAGCTTAGAGTCAGTGAGCTATAGGTTTTACACTGATTCAAGAATCATACTAATGGCATGTGACCATCCAGCAGCTGCCAAAGCACCAGGATCATCTACATCTTCAGCTTCAAAGGTATTGATACAATTCCAAAATGCAGCAACCTACAAAGAGACATGAATGATGTGAAATTATGTTCCATTAAGAGTCCAAAGGGATCTTTTATTATGTTCCATTAGGAGTCCAAAAACCTTCCTGTAGCTGTTAAGACCATCAACAATGCATACTGGAAAAAAAATGAAAACAAAGACCTGGCCCTCTTTAGCTTAAGCTTCGTCGGAACTGTTGTATCTCCGCTAAATAAATAGGCAACTTGTCATAAGATTGATGAGTAGGTAAAAAGGTGGGCAAAGAGTTATCTATTAATACGAACTCCAAGGTACGTAAACACAACCATAACAGTAAGGTATGTAAGGATTTAAACCTCTTGTAAAACACTCTGCATCTGCATCTGCGTCAGCTTCGTATGCATAGTCCCATGATCCCTTTCCTCAGAGCTCTTCTCATCCTCCATATACTTATCTAGCTTGCAAGTTTCATCATCAAGTCGAGATAAGTGTGAGCCTGCAACTACATACGTATTGAAGTTTTTGTGTAACTGCATCAGAATTCAAGAGAAAGATAGGTTGACATTAAACATATACCTGATCTCCACGGCCTCCCGGGCCGAAAGGCCATTAAGGTTATCATTCTCTTGAGTCCTTCTTAACCAGCTCGTATTATATCTGCAGATTTAGAAAATTATAAATTTATCATGATGATTATGATAAATTTAACAAAGTAAAACTTACAAAGTTGTTGCCTGTAGATATGATTCTTAATAGCCATCATTGATGTAAAAAATTCCTATAACAGAACCTAAACTAACATTGAAATATTATTTAAGCATTAAATAACTTAAAATCAAATTGAGTAACAGCTTAAAACTCATGAAAAGTGGTGGTGCAAACACTGTAATAATATGATATACCACACAAGCACAAAATATTTACCTGATCAAGATGATTGCTTACCTGAGGGATCCATATAGTTGGATTTAATATTACATATCTACTATAATCCTGTCCAGCCAAAACACACAAAAACTGCACCCGCAAAAACAATAACCGAAAAAGAAAAAACATCATTAGGGTTTGATAGAAAAAAGGATACGTTTTTTTAGGATATGAACCATTAGGGTTTTCATGGGAGGCATATAGTTTTTGGTTACGTGATCAGAATAGATATGTGATACATATCTTGATATATTTTTAAAAAATTAGAAGATACTATTTGTAAATCAAAAAATATATTGTCTATTATTTTTAGAGAAATAAAATGTATCCTAATACACATTCTTAGTTTTAATTAAAAAAATAAAAATACTTACCTTTTTAATTACAAAACCGGATAATAAATATAGGGGTTTAACAACATAGAACAAAAACAATACAATAGCTCAATTGGAAAAAACCAAAACAAATAACCCTAAGGTCATGAGTTCAAATCTTACAACCCCTTTAAAAAATCATTTTTTTACCAAAACAGAAACGGAAAAAAAATCCGGAAATTATAAAAAACAATAAATCCAAAAAAAAAGCTGCTAACGGGATTCTCAAAACGCAGTTTCCAAAACTGCGTTTCCAAAACGCGATTTTCAAAAATCTGCGCTTTCAATTCATATTTTCGTGGAATTTGGAGATTTTCTAGGGAATACTCAAATACTATTGGCTAAAAGATGTGACTGGATATGATATGGATTAAAACTGTGGTTTCAAATCATAATTATACATATATATAATATATATAGGGATATATATATATATATATATATATATATATATATATATATATATATATATATATATATATATATATATATATATATATATATATATATATATATATATATATATATATATATATATATATATATATATATATAGAGGAAGGTTAATGTGAGAGAAAAATTAAAGTTGAAAAAATAAGAACTAATTACCACCATTGGATTTATTGATTAGTCTTTGATAAGATTAATAATTAATAAATGGCAATATAGAAAATAAATAGACTTTAAAGGGTACCGAGAATTGAATCTGGTCACAAGTTTTATTTTTTCTGCTTTTATTAAATACGTAGTACCTACGTTTTCTTACTCTAAACGAGTTACTGGTACAGTTTTAATTCATATCTTTTAACTGATCGACTCGCAGATTCTTTAATGATTTCACTGGTACAATTTTTCATTAGTTTTTTATTTTTAACAAATTTTTAAATATGACAATTATATTAATCATTTTTTACTCTTTTATTGGTACATTATTTTTATTGATTCACATGACACATTTTTATATTAATGTTTAAGTGATCCACTCGTACATGTGTGTTGATTAACATGATCCATTTTTTTATTTACGTGATACATTTTAAACCATATTTTGATATGTGATCCATTGGTACATGTGTATTTTAACATGAGCAACTGACATATTTTTTTATGTTATCCACTGGTACATTTTTTAAATGAACCAAAAGTACAACAAATATACAACTGATGCCAAATTGAAACTATGTCCACATCGAAATATATCATACCAATAAACCAACTGATACATTTTTAACTAGAACCTTACCCAGATTCGACTCACAACGAAAAACAAAACTGTACCAAAATTATAAATGGTGCACACGACATGTATGTGAGAACCAACTCGTACAAAAAACCACTACTATATGGTACATAAAGTTCCCATACCTGCATACTTACATTAGACTAAACAACTTTTTAAAGCATATCGAGACCCATATACAAACTTTTACAAAACCGACTAGTTCTAAATACACATATAAAAACCAATAGCAGATTCAAGGTTTTGGGTATCAATATGTACATTTCTATGTATCAAGAATTTGTATCACTTGTATACAAATATGATACATGCACAGTTCCATGTATCAAGAACATATTACAGCCAAACAAGAGCAGACTTCGGATATACCATGCATAAATCCATGACTTAGTCAAGACCAAATTCGTCACCAACCCGTCATAAATGACTATAGATCGAAATAAAAGCACCAAAACATGTTCGTGGACGGATATCGACCAAATTCGATTTTTGGAATAGGTTGTCGGAATCAAAGATCGAAACACATCGATACTCACAGCTTCGATCTTGATTCGGTCATAAAAAGAAAGAATACGATTCAATGGTGGGTTTTCGATAGTGGTGGTTTTGTTATAGTGGTGTTTCTAGCAGTCGCGACGGTGGTGGAATATGATAGTGGTGGTGGCGTGATTTTAGTAGTGGTGGTGGATAAAGGAGGATCTATTATAATAAGAGAAAAAGAAGATAGGGGTCGAGGCTATTTATACAGTCACCACCATTAGACTCTTGGATATTGGTACATCAACGGGACCAACGCACCATCATCACAAACCTGTTACTTGATACATGGTGGTGGAGAGAGGAGGATTTGTTGTAATAAGAGAAAAAGAAAAAGTAGCATCATCTGGTACATCATACATTCTTACATATTGTTTATCAAACCGATCAAAACCAATATACGACACATCTCTACAAATTTGATATATACAATAGATTTGTGTATCAAGAACATAGCATGTATCCGCATCTTTATGATGTTATAGATCCGCATTTTTTTTAATTTTTTTCTACCATGAATAGTTATTGTATATAAAAAAGAAATGGGGATGATTTTGAGGATAATATGGTTATGAGTGAGGAGAAGACATCGGCTGTGAAGGGTTAATTATAATTGAGAATGGAAAATGACTATAATAGCTTTATTAGACATATTTTTTATTTTCAGATTTTAAGTGCATTAAACTTCACTTAATTAAGATTTCTTTCAATTTTATTGGCTGTTGAATAGTTCTCACTTTTAAGATTTTAAAAAGTTCTCATATGATCCTCAATCTATATATATATATATATATATATATATATATATATATATATATATATATATATATATATATATATATATATATATATATATCAAATCAAATCAAAATCAAATCAAATCAAAAACCCTTATATAGGAAGGATGGTGAAACAATGCCTTAAATACAAAATTATATAAAAATGACATATGTAATTCATTAAAGAGTTTCTATAAAATGTTTCAAAAAGAAAATAAGAATTACAAATGATGCCTTAAATACAAAATTCTATAAAAATATACATAGGAATTTTAAATGATGCCTTAAATATAATATTCTATAAAAAATATAAGGAAGGATGGTGAAACAATACCTAAAATACAAAATTCTATATAAATGATTCCATAAAATGCTTCAAAAACAAAATAAGAATAACAAATGATGCCTTAAATACAAAATGTATTCTATAAAAATATACAAATGATGCCATAAATACGAAATTCTATAAAAAATATATAAGGAAGGATGATAAAACAATGCCTTATATACAAAATCTATAATAATGACACATGTAATTCATTAAAGGGTTTTCGTAAAATGCTTCAAAAAGAAAATAACAATAACAAATGATGCCTTAAATACAAAATTCTATAAAAATGAAAAATGTAATTCATTAAAGGATTTCCATAAAATGCTTCAAAAAGAAAATAGGATTTACAAATGATTCAAAATAGTTTGACTTACTAAAAATAAATTATTTTCAGATATTCAAACTGTCAAGTTTTGGACTGGCTATATATTGTTGCTATATCATACACCTGACAATAGATAATAACAGGAATGAGCTTTTTGGCCTTACTTTTGTTAGAATACACATTACCACAAAACTTACAAAACAAAATCATTTGTAAAAAATATTTAACTATAATTTTTTTGCTACAAAAAACTTAACAATAATATTAATTTCAAAAAAATTAATGTAAAAAAGCTATTCATAACATTAACATATACAAAATTTATTAACTTATAAAATTCAAAAATATATAAAATATTTATACAATATTATTAAAATTCTAAAAAATTTTAATGTAACAAAACTTATTCATAACATTAACGTATTCAAATTCAATTAACTAATAATATTTTTAAATAAATATAATATCTTAAACTACCTTATTTTTGTCCATTCTATGCTATATTATTAAAATATTAATGTTATAACTAACACTACATATACTAAACTTCTAATACAAACACACATAACTTCAATTTTCATTAAAAAATATATACTTCAAGCTAGCCCGTCCACCGGACGGGTCTAAAGGCTAGTATATATATATATATATATATATATATATATATATATATATATATATATATATATATATATATATATATATATATATATATATATATATATATATATATATATATATATATATATATATATATATATATATATATATATATATATATATATATATATATATATATATATATATATATATATATATATATATATATATATATATATACTAGTTGCAAAACCCGCCCGATGGGCGGGTATGACTTGTGATTTTTGTTTACGGGTTTCATTTAGCAAGTTGTTTCTAATTTGTTTATTTGAATGATAGTAGCATTTTGTAAAATCTAACCAACTTACAATAATGTTTGGCCTTAGCTTTTGTGAACGGTCATAGACAAATATACTTGAAAATAATAATATTTTTTTCAACTTGAGAATCATTTTTTTTGTCAAAAAGGCGACCATGTTCGATATGGGTTCATATGTACAGAATAACAAAAAGAATGTATAGATTAAAAAATTTCGAATCACGCGTTAAAAAAGTTGACAACTCTGTAGGTTCAAAAAATCAAACTTTACTAAAAGAATAAAACTTTTTATTTGAAAACGTTGACATCGTATAAAACATTAGATAAGAAGTTAAGAACCGCAACTTTGCTTTTCAAAAAGATTGTATTGTTACCTAAATCATTCAAACATTAGGCGATTATTAAATGGAACCGCCAATGTAAACTTTAGAACTTACTATAACTAAACAATTACAAGTACATTCTCATGATCCGAGGACTTAGAGTGACCTTACTCCATAATGCATAACTTGGTCGAGTTGTTGATTTTCCAAGACAACAAAAGCGAGCAACAAAGAAATTGGGATATGATCAATTAATCATTATATTCATAAGTGGTTTAAAATGGGAAAATCACAAAAATATTCATTTTCTTAAACCAACTTTACAAAATGTATATTTTTTCATCGTAAAGCCAAAATACTCATGAATTTCGAAAAGTGAACATTTTTTAGATATATAAAAAATTCAAAAAATTCAAAAAATTTAAGAAATTTCGCAAAGTATTTAGAAATATTTGTCAGAGGGTGTTTGGCAACGTGTTTAACAGCAAAACACTTGATGTTAAACGTGTTGTCAAACCCCCTTTAAAGCAAAAAAATTCAAATAAGCTGACTTTAGCTGTTAAAAGCCAAAATAAACTGAAACAAATGATAAATTCAACATTATAGAGGTTTTGAAACCTAAAGATTCAAGTTTTTTGTTCTAAAGAAACCTAAAACAACATATTTCGTTGTTGTTAAACGCGTTGTCAAACACCCCCTTTAATATTTAAAAAAATCTAAAAGTTTTAAATTTTAAAAAACTTGAAAATATTTGCGAATTTCTCAAAAATTTCCAAAATTTTAGATTTTTTTCTATTTCGCAAAAGTGTCGAAATTTATTATTTTTATAGGTATTTTGGCTTTTTGTAAAAAAATTGAGTATTTTGTTAAATAAGTTTGAAAAAATAGGCATTTTTGTTATTTTTTTCATTTAAAATATAAAGACATTTTCAATGAAAAGTATTAGTAGTAAAAGAAATACATTGATTAGGTATGTATACTTATCTCCACTTTTTTTTGTTTATGCCTCCTTTAAGAAATGAACTATTATTATTAGTATCTCTAATTTCTCGATATCTTAGTATCAGATGCACTTGTGGGGACTTACTCCGGCCATGTTCGCTTAGCTACATGTTAATCTTTACGACAAGGTTTCTATGCTTTGCTATATCTGCTCTTTATACTACGTAGTTATCTTGTATCAGCTCCATTTTTACTATAGTTTCTTTGCATAAAAACAAAGTTTCCAAGCTTATAATTTTAGAAATCCATGCGGGTTCTTGACTAATTTTAAATACAACTAAATTCTTATGTATTCGTGGATCATGCTAATGTATAATTAGTGTTTAACTTTTTTACAGTATAAAAAATTGTGTACTTACTCAAATATATATATATTTGGTGGTCTTGTTATCGTTCCTTTTCGTCAGTTTTTCACGTTTTTTATGACTAAACCGGGTTTTAACGGTTTTTAACGTTTTTTCGGTTTTTTACGCATGTGTCAATATTCCACGTTTTTTACAGTTTTCTCACGCTTATGTTAAATTTTCATGATTTTCTAATTTTTTTTTCATGATTTTGTTAGTTTTTCATGTTTTTGTTATTTCTGTTATGGTATTGTCAGTTTTTTACGCTTTTGTTAGTTTTTTTTCACGGTTTTGTCAGTATTTTCATGCTTTTGTTATTTATTTTCACAGGGTTGTCTAGTTTTTCACGGTTTTGTCAGTTTCTCACGATTTTCTTAGTTTTTTCACGTTTTGTGAGTTTTTTTTGTCTATTTTTTCCAGAGTTTTTCACGCTTCTATTAGTTTTTTCAAAAAATTTCACGGTTTTGTTAGTTTTCACGATTTTCTTCTTTTTTCACATTTTTTTTTGATTTTTTTTCACTTTATTCATTTTTTTTCATAGTTTTTCACGCTTTTGTCAGTTTTTTCATGATTTTTCACGCTTTTGTCAGTATTTTCACGATTTCTTTGGTTTTTCATGTTTTTTGTTCGTTTTCTCACGCTTTTGTCAGTTTTTCACTTTTTCACAATTTTCTTATTTTTTCACGACTTTGTTGGTTTTTCATGTTTTTGTCACTTCTTTCATGGTTTTGTCAGTTTTCACGCTTTTGTTGTTTTTTTACGTTTTTGTCATTTTCCACAACTTTGTCAAGTTTTTACGGGTTTGTCTAGTTTTTCATGGTTTTGTCACTTTTCGCGATTTTCTAAGTTTTTTCACGCTTTGTCGGTTTTTCATAGTTTTCACGCTTTTGGTAGTTTTCATAGTTTCTCACACTTTTGTCAGTTTTTACACGCTCTTGGCAGTTTTTTCATGTTTTTGTTTGGTTTTTCACGTTTTTGTTGGCTTTACACATTTTTGTAGGTTTTTTTCACGTATTTCACGTTTTTGCCGGGTTTTTACGCTTTTGTCAGTTTTTTTCACGCTTTTGTCAGATTCTTGACGTTTTTGTCTGTTTTATCGGTTTTTTCACGTTTTCCTCGGTTTTCTCGGCTTTTCCTCGATTTTGTTATTTTTCACGTTTTTGTCAGTTTTTACACGTTTTGTCGTTTTTTCACATTTTTCACGGTTTGTCTGTTTTACACAGTTTTGTCGGTTTTTCACCGTTCTTTCACGGTTTTGTTGGTTTTTTCGTGTTTTTTCACGTTTTTCACGTTTTTTTTAGTTTTCACCCATTTTTTAGTTATTTCACATTTTCTCAATTTTCACAATTTTATTAGTTTTTTTCATGATTTTGTCCGATTTTGCCCATCTTTTCACCTTTTCTTTACATTTTTCACATTCTCGTTTGTTTTCACGCTTTTGTCAGTTTTTTTCATATTTTCTTTGTTTTTTTATGTTGTTGCCCGCTCATTTAAGTTTTCGTAAGTCTTTTCATGTTTTTGTCAGTTTTCACGTGAAAAAAACTGACAAGAACAGAAAATAAAAACAAATACGTAGAAACCCAACAAAACCGTAAAAAACTGGCGAATATGCAAAAATGCGAACAAAAACGTAAAAATACTTATGAAAACGAACAAAAACATGAAATTACTTACAAAATCGTGAAGAATTGACAAAAACGACAAAAACTGACAAAAATATGAAATAACTGACAAAAACCTGAAAATCTAACAAAAACTTGAAAAACGGACAAAGAAGTGAAAACTGACAAATCAGTAAAACAAACTGGAAAAGCGTGAATAAATGGCAAAAAAAAAACTAAAAAAACGTGAAAAACTAACAAAATCGTGAAACAACTAACAAAAGCGTGACAATACTGAAAAAACATGAAAAATGACAAACCGTGAAATATGGGTGAAAACGTAAAAGAACTGACAAAAACTTGAAAAAAAAAACACTTTTGATCTTAATAGACCTATTGGGTTACCCATCACGACCCATTAGTAATATTAAGGGAGACCCATCTAGACCCATGTAAATATATAAGGAGATCTAAGTAAACTGGTTTACAATTTTAAGAAAAATCTTTTTTGACCCATCTAGATCATTGGTTAAATGTGTGTCTAGTTGCTTAAATATTTTTAAATGTGGGTCATTTTGCCACCTCTATTTTAAACCCATAATTCTATATTTTCCCAACATATGTTTTAAAAGCATTGTATTTGCGCTCAAAAAACTTGTGTTTTGGGTAAATATAAAATTTTGATATTTAGATTGGGTAAATATGAAATTATCCCTTTATTTTATTATGCATTGTATCAGGTTTATTCTACTGACCACTAACTTTGTTGCTGAAACTCTTAATTTACGGTTTTGATGGTAGAAATGACATAAGTACTTAATAAGTGTTTTTTATTCTGATCTTCTGTTCTTAGTTTTTTTATTACTATTTTTTAATTCTTTTTTATTTTTATACATTTTTTGTACTTATTATACTGTTTTTTTACGTTTGTTACGCTTTTATTCATTTTTACTTTTTTTTAACATCTTATTCATTTTTACTGGTTTGTATGTTTCTGAACATTTTTATTCGTTTTGAATGTTTTTATACGTTATCATACGTATTTTTGTTTTTTTTCAAGTTTTTTGTACGTTTTGTCTGTTTTCAGACACTTTCATTTGTTTTATTGGTTTGTTTACATTCAATACATTTTAAACTGTCTTGTATATTCTTATACGTTTTAACGTTTTCGTATAGACACACACACACACACACATATCTCTATATGTTATATATATGTATAATTATGATTTGAAACCACACTTTTTAATCCAGTCATATCTTAGTCACATCTTTAAACCAATAGGATTTGATATTTCCTTAAAAAAACTCACCACTTGCCTAATTTTCGTCATATTTGGGCTGACCGCGATTTTTGAAAACACAATTTTATAAAAATCGTGTTTTCAAACCGCGGGTATAAATAATAGTATACACTTTTATTTTTCATTTTTTCCCCACAGGGTGAAAACACACACACACACACACCTCATCCTTCTTCCCTAAACAACAGGATGTTTAATCTTAATCCAAAAACACAATTGAAAAAATCAATCTTTCATCTTTGAAAAACACAATATAAACAATAAAAACAATCGATCTTTCATGTTTATTGTTTGACCCAGTGACAATCGATCTTTCATCTTTGTGGTTTGATCCAGTTTCAATCCTAATACTTGTAAACACTAATCCTTTTTTCTCTTAAAAAACCACAATAAAAACAATCGATCTTTCATATTTGATGTTTTATCCAATTTCAATCCTAATACCTGTAAACCCTATGCCATTTTTCCCGTTAATTAGGCAATCTTTATGTAATCCAATCCCCATGAAGATAACGGGGTCTCCTTTTTTCCAAACCCCTGATATCGTTTGTAACCCTAAAACAACAAAAACCCATGCCTCCTTTTTTCTTGAAACCCTAATGATGGAACAATTGTCCTAATAAATGTATTATGTATCAATTGATCTGATCTGGTATGTTTAAACAAACCGAGTATGTTAGTGAAATCCATTTGATGGCTCACATCAGTCTGATGTATCTCTTTTTTCTTATTCTCATTTACATATTGGTTCTATCTGCAGCCTCCTTGGCTGCTTTTTGTGAAGCAATATCATTGTGGCGGAATTGCCTAGCGGCAGATAATTAACGAAACATTACATCGTGGTAAGATTCAAGTATAATTGCAAAATGTGCTAGCATGTGATAATTCAGTTTTAAATAAAATATCTAATACAAAACAACATATTAAAAAGCAGTTATTAAAATTAAACGTCAAACAACAAATGATCAAATGTAACGACTGTTAATCATCGCGCAAAACTTCTTGGTATACAACATTTGAGGTGTACACTCCTTCTTCGGCAAACTGCTTAACTGGCTTCACTAAAACTTTGGTTGTTGATCGTGATATCCCTCTAGACAATGCTACATAAAGTTGGCCATGGGAGAAAACAGAGTCAGGCAAATAGACACCCACATTTGGAATTGTTTGCCCCTGAGCTTTATTGATTGTCATCGCAAAGCAAAGGCGGACAGGAAATTGCGTCCTCTTTAGCTTGAAAGGGAACATGTCTTCTTCTGATGGAGCTAGAGGAATTCTTGGCAAGAGCACTCTAACTCCAGCATGCTGCCCGACAGCAATTTCAGCATCGATAACATTAGGATCAAAGCGTTTGCATATCAACCTCATACCATTACATAATCCATTTGCCGGATCGAGATTCCTTAAAAGGATAATCGGGCATCCAATTTTCAAACGCAAGTAATGTGGTGGCAATCCGCTCACGTTGAGAGAGTTTAAGAATTCAAGAGGATAGAAGTTTTGTGGGTCGTCTTCCGCTTCATCAAAACTATAGTAAACCTTTTCTTCCCCAGGAAATCTATCTATCAACATGTCATTAATGCCGTCAACGTGTTCATTTTTAGTTGATAATATTGCTCTTGAAACTATATCAACGTTGTTAGCAAAGGAAGGAAATATTTCATTGATCAATGCATCCTTTGAGGCAGCCTCGGTAGTGTATGGAATTGTCATGTCATCGGGTATACGTATGTAGTTTTCGTCGATGACCTCTTCAACTCCGTCACCAACTCGTAATAGAATGTTTGAAAACCATGGGTCTGTTCGAGTCCTCATGTTTATGGTTAACCTCATTTTTTAATTATAGACCAAAGCGGTGACATTCGTAGACTTGAATCTACAATCTGGGCTCGTGTTCCGCGTCTTACGACCGGTAAAACCTGTCTAAAGTCCCCTCCCAAAACCATTATCTTGCCACCGAAAGGAAGTTTTACCTCGGTAATATCTTGCATAGTTCGATCTACCGCCTCCACAGCTTGTCTTTTAGCCATTGATGCTTCATCCCATATTATTAACTTTGCTTGACAAAGTAGTTTAGCAAGGCCACTTTGTTTTTTGACGGTGCATATTGAGTTTGTAGTAAGATTGATAGGAATCTTAAATCGCGAATGAGCAGTTCTGCCCCCTGTCATGTTATTTGTAGCAGCTCCTGACGAAGCGGTGGCAAGTGCGATAAGTCCACGAGAACGAACAGTGGCAAGCAAAGCTTTATACAAGAACGTTTTACCAGTTCCTCCAGGTCCATCAATAAAAAACACGCCCGGAGAATCGTCATCAACATGTCTCATTATGGTATCATATGCTAATTTTTGATCAGTATTGAGCGAATGTCGAGCAAGTATATCTTCATCTTGTACAACAATCGAGCTTTCCTCGTGTACTTCACGACATCCATATGCATATGCACGTGCATCCGCACTGATGTTGGGAAGATCGAAACCAGAAAGACTCTTACCCATGGATTGTAGAATTGCTGATATGTCCGTTAGAACCATATTTTGAACCCGCTCTGCACTTGTACAATGTAAATTGTAGTCTTCTGATAGAGATCCATAATGGTCATCCCATAACTTTCTAACATCTCCTGGTTCACAAAAGATTAAAAGAGTTGCGAATAGTCTTCTAAGAGGTCCAGGCATCTCGTACGCAGAGGACTCACGTAAACAGGCATCTATGTGATTATCACTCTTTATTAATCCTCTTTCTAGTGCCGCTCTACGAAATGTATTGTACAATACGTTGTTGACTGTGTAAAGATATTTAAATCCTGTAGGGCCTTTAACATGTTGCAACAATACACGTAGATAGAATCGCTCTCCTTCAGCAGGATTAGCGGAAACCATTCTCCCTTTCATTTTCCCTTTTTTTCTAGGGCTCCACTTGCGTGTACTCTTACTCCATGTATAGTACCTAGGGATGTCTTTATAAAAATATTGGCGCGCGTTTTCATCTGTAGTGTTTAGTTCAAAAAAGGCAGTCAACATTGATCTTTTATCCCTTTCTCTCTCAAGAATGTCGGTCAGTACATCGTCTTCTGTAAACCGAACCAGCTGCTTATTTGGTAGATGAACTTGCAGTGCCAACACACACGGATGAATATTAGATAGGGGGAAGCCATAAATTCGCCACATAGCTTCGGGGGGTGATACATAACGCGCATCCTGGAATCTCTTTATCTCGTTAATGACTTGTTCTCCTTCTGGATCAACATTTACAACTTGTTTGTCATGACCCTTGTAGACGTACTTGAAGACATATTTAACAGATTTTATACTCGAGCACACCTCCACATTGATATGACACTTGAACATCATCAACAATTTAGGGTTATATGGAACAACCCATCTATTGTCTAGGAAATTGTTCCGTACGTTTACCTCAATACCGTTGTCTCTTCGTCAATACAATGGGTACGAATCATCTCCTTGTTGCGTTGTTTCTTGGAATTGCCTAGGATAATTAAAGCGACATGTCTTTGGTTCACCCTCCATACAAGGACACTGAGTATTTAGGTGACCACAAGGACCATGAATCATGTGTTTTAAAACCAATTGGTGCAATTCTGGATGTTTCTCCAGGTCTGGAATTTCAGCGCATACAACTTTATCGTAATGATCGGGATTTGCCAATTTGTCAGCTGATCTCATAATCAAAAGAAAATGTGCATGTGGTAAACCCCGTTTCTGAAACTCGATAACATATATATATATATGATGAAACAATGCCAAGTATATGTTTTGTGAACAGCCAGTGTTTGAGAGACTCTAATTTTGCACGGAACACTCTTGTAACCAAGTCTGGTCGATCTTGGGCCGTTTGTCCTTCATAAAGCTCTTCTACAATTTCTGGCCAGTTTGGATTGCAAGTCATGGTTAGAAATACATCAGGTTTACCAGCATCTTGTACTAACGTCATGGCATCCAAAAACCGTCTGCGCATGTCACGAGGTCCTCCGATAAAAGAGACAGGCAACATAATAACTTGGCCAAGTCTATTTGAATGAACCTCTCCGACAATAATAGAATCAACTATTCCTTGATACAAATCGGCTCTAATTGTGGATTGATTTTTTTCACAAAATTGCAAGCGTGAAGTCTCTATCTTTATGTATGTGTCTACCACAAATTGCTGAAACAATCGCCCTCCAAACAAGATCAAATTATGATGTGGCCGAATTTGAAATTTGTAGCAGTAATACTCTCTCATAGTAACTGTTTTTCTACGAGTGTTTGTGTTAATGCCTGTGCGGTGATGTTAAAAAGATGTGTGAGGACTCTATCAAGTTGTTATAGATCGATCGACATGTTAATTACTTGCATTGTGGCCAAAATAAACTAATTTTAAAGGTAGGGTTGTATAGGCTATTTTGTATATATGGAGCAGTCTCTTATATTCATGTTTGTTATTAGCATGTTCGATTGTTATAATCTATTAACATGGGCCACTAATAAAATATAACGGTTTAGCTTGGCAAAATGTATTATAAAAAATTACCGTTAGATGGCATTATACAAGATAAGTGGATATGCATATTAAAATATGTTTAGTACATTCGTCAGATATGCACCCAAACACTCCTTAAAGTATGAAAAACCAAACTTTTTCTTATGTCTTTCAAAGTTTTTAAACCATATAATGCTATGCACAGGTTGTTTTGTTTCCTGTATTTAAGCTTTTAACTTACTCGTAAGGATCATAATCCTAAGGTTTCTATTCAATCACCACAGATGAATAAAGAAATAAACTAACCAAAATGCCTATATATAATTGCAGCGAGTAATAATTAAGCGTAAAGCAAGGAAGTTGATACTCAAAATGCCTAAGTCGATTCATGGGAATATAATATACTTCTGTATAGTATTAATAGTTCTTATGTTTCTGCTTCAAATACAAAGTTTATTATCAGATACATCGAGTTTATTTAGTACCTTCGTCGTCTTTGGCCTCATCATCGTCATCATCAAGGACTTCTCTTATGTCTACACCTCTTCTTGGTATTCGAGAATGCCATCCAGCCTCGCCGTTTGGAAAAAACATCGGATAAGCCAAAGGATCATAGGAAGCAAAATAAGGTTGTATTTGTGAAGGGTATTCAGACTTCCCATACACAATAATACTTCTCTTGTATGAAGTGATGTTGTTATTACCTTCCACCCAAATTCCAGCGACCTTCGACATAACATAACACATGAAACCGTTTAAGTTAGATATATGATTTTATATTTAGATAAGAGATATGATTTTTATAATCATATTTATACCTCAGATGTTGTAGGACGATTGTAAACTCTTTGGTCGACCTTAACTGATGCATTTAGTTCGACCCTATACTTGTCGAGCGTGCCAAGGTTACCAAGTGATCGAAAGGTCTGAACATATGGGTTTGGTGCAAGAACGCGAGATAATATTGTAACAATCTCTTTATCAAGATTAGGCCACTTTAACCTGTGTTCGAAATCCGATTCCCCGTCATAAAAGTACAACTGCAAATACCTTGGTTGGCCATCTCTAGGAACCAATTGATCTATTTTATGATAGATCCCTCCTTGCACGCGAAAAGTATACACTCCAGAACCCCTAGGGCTGTATCGTTTGTCCAAGTTTACACCCATAGATGCGAAGGAAAAGTTTGTGTTTTAGGCACGTATGTTTTTCCTAAACATTTTTCCTAACTGGCATTGCGATGTGAATAGGTTGTAGAGTTCAGGAGGTATGTCTAAGGGTTTCAAAGTTGTTCTACCGGTCATGCAACAAAAAGATGGGAACCCATACTGTATTTTCTTTGCTCCACAATGAACACACGGTCGTTGCTCCAGTAGACGATGCTCTGTAGGAAGATCATTGAATACAAAATCGTACGGATCGTCTTCAGTTTGATTATCTGGTTTGAAATTTAAAACATTATTGGTAATATAATACAAAATTCAATAGAGATGTATATAGCATATAGAGTTATATTACCTATGTTAGCATTCGCCTGCCCTATATTGTTTTCTTTACGACGTTGATAATAACTTTTTTGGTATTCTTTCCTCTGTCGAGTGGTTGGTCGAATGGTTGGTGGTACATGAAGATTGGTTCCTACAC
Source organism: Glebionis coronaria (assembly GCA_025667525.1). NCBI lineage: Eukaryota > Viridiplantae > Streptophyta > Magnoliopsida > Asterales > Asteraceae > Glebionis > Glebionis coronaria. The sequence continues at coordinate 490,677,553 of CM046877.1, forward strand.
AGATATAAGGTAAATACATGTAGTAAATAACAATATGAGAAACCCTCTTAAAGAAGCTTACCATTCAATGTTTGATTGCACTCTTGATCAAATATGGGCAACAATACGTTACTACTCCTTTGATCATCTGTTATGGAGTTTCAATCATGTGTTAGTATGATCGTTAAAAAATATATGTAAAGAAGAACAATATGTAAAATATATTACCTAATGTGTTTTCACGTGTCAAGCACGACAGATACTGTGTAGGTCCAAAGTCTCTTTGTGCTTCAATGTGATCATCTGCGATGGTAATTATTGTGTTTTCACGTTGCAAAACAGAAAGAGATGGTGTAGCTTCGACCGATGTTTGTGTTTCCATGCAAGAATTTGTTTCCGCTATCTTTTTTTGTTTACGTCGTTGGTAATAACTTCTTTGGTATTCTCGTCTTTTAACATCGGATGGGTCTACGGGTACACCTGGGCTTATAGAAAGTGAACTACAGGAACTTGGTGCTTGTAATGGTGTTATGTGTTCATTATTGGTTGATAAAATTTGAGGTGATGGTGTTACTACTGGATTGTCTTCAGTTTGGCCATCTGGTGAGAAATTTAAAACAATTATTGGCAATATAATACAAAATTCCTTAAAGACGTATAAAATATAGAAAGTTATATTACCTATGTTAGCATTCGCCTCCCCTGTATTGTTTTTTTTACGACGCTGATAATAACTTTTCTGGTATTCTTTCCTTTGTCGAATGCTTGGTCGAATGGCTGGTGGTACATGAAGATTGGTTCCTACACAGATATATAACGTAAATACATGTAGTAAATAGCTGTATTTGATATTTTTAAAGAAGCTTACCATTCGTTTGATTGCACTCTTGATCAAATATGGGCAATAATACGTTACTACTCCTTTGATCATCTGTTATGAAGTTCAAATCATGCGTTAGTTTGATTGTTAAAAAAATCAATGTAAAGAAGAACAATAATTACAATATATTACCTAATGTGCTTTTAATAACTAGGTTTTTGCCAGTTAAAAATTATCGTCCTAATGTGTTCTTTTTGAATTGAAAAACTTGTGTTTAATGTGTGACTCAGTTTTATTTTGGTGGAACAAATATTTTTGGTTGGTTTTAAATTTAAATGTGCAAAGACTTAAAAGTAAATGTCGTTCAAGTAAAGGGCAAGTATTAAAAGAGCATGAAATTAAATCTAAATGTAATTAAAAGAAAGTGTGCAATATTTAAAAACTTGACGGAAAGTAAATTAATTAAATGACTAAAACTAAAGCGTGACGGAAATTAAAAAATAGACAAGTATTAAAATGAGAATGCAAAAATAAAACAAGACAAAGTACTAAAAGTAACTCCCAATCGGAATGTATTCCGATCGGTGCACCTTTACCTGATCGGAATGATGTCGTCGGAATATACAATCGGAATATGTAGAGGATAACTGATCGGAATAGCTGTCACTCAACTCAGATCGGAATATCACTAGACCAATCCAATCGGAATACCAAACCACCTCCAATCGGAATGAAGGCTTACCTTGATCGGAATATGGTAGACCTGGTCGGAATGAAGATTGGAACACCTAATCGGAATATGTCACTTAACACGATCGGAATAACCAAACTTGCATCTCAATCGGAATGTTGTGCTGAACACCAATCGGAATACTGTCACACTAACCCAATCGGAATATCCAGAAAACCACTCTGATCGGAATACCAGAGTCCACCAATCGGAAAGATGAAACCCTTTTCAGATCTTGCCAATCGGAAAGTATAACCCTTTTCCGATTTAACCAATCGGAATACGGGGAAAAGTTCACAAAATAAGCTACACAAATAAGCTAAGTTTCTAATAAGCACAAGACTAAATCCTAAGGTAAAAACGTGTAAAAATAAGCTACGAAACTGAAAGTTAAAAACTTTTAAGACACGAAATTAATAAACTTTAAGAAAAACGACTTTTTAAATAAAAATAACTTTTGTAAAAACTATATAAACTTGAAAATAAACAAAATAAGCTATGAAAACAATTGGTTTAAAACAATCAAAAGCATAAAAATCAAACCTTTAACAAATCAACAAATTAAAAACGCGTGAATCAAAGATTAAAGAAAGGTAGAAGAAGATTAACAAGATAAAGTAAAGGTGCAAGAAATTAAAGAAACACTTACTTGAAATTAAAGGTAATTAAAGTGCAAAACATGTATTTAAATGACAAGTAAATAAAGGTGCATTAATGAAAGTGGAAGAATGGTTTGTCAAGCCACCAACAAAACTTAATGAATGAAAATGAGGGGTTTATATAGGTGATTAGGAGTGGTTAGAGGAAGCTTCTTCTCTCCTTCCTTTCTTGTTAATTGCACCATCAAGTCCTTCCTTCTTAATCTTTTTGTTAATCTTGGAATGTGATGACTTTTGGCTCGGGATTTCTTTGGACTTGTCTTTTAATTCTTCGATAAATAAGACTTGAGTTCCTTGGCTTTAAATAAACTTCCGCCTTTTGACTTTTTCTTCGATAAATCTTCAGAATTGGTCTTGGACTTCCGTTCTTTTTGCACTCTTGACTTCTTGACATCGTCTTTCATCCTTTTCTTCAATAAAAGTCCATAGATGCCCGTGAATTCCCGTGTTTTCTCCACTTTTCACCTTTTCGTCCTAAAACACAACAAAAACACAAACCACGCATAATTCCGACATAAAAGACATAAAATACACGTTTTGGTCTGGTTTTTATTGTAATTAAGTGGTAGAAAAGATGTGTGTCTAGACACATATCAAATCCCCTACACTTGACCATTGCAATGTCCTCATGCAATGCATTAGTTACAAAGCAAGTTTACATTTTTCATCACAATCAATCCACGTTGGCCTTTATTAAAGAGATAGAAACTACGGACATTCAAAGTAAAGAAATTAAAAGCATACCTTGGGTTTTGAAAATGTCATGAATAATCATCATCCTCAACTTTTCACTTTCTCCAAACCAAGCTTAAAAACGAGATCATTGTTATTATAAGTTAGTAGACCAACACGAACTCATGTGGGCCAATTATTTACTTAGACTCCCTTATTCCTATGGGTGTCTCTTATATTTTATTATTTGTCTTGAATGATCACGAAGATGCATTTTTGACTTATTTCGATAATTATTTAGTCTGAAAATAAAGTGCACGATTTAATCAATAGTTAGCTAAAGGACCAAATCTTTTAAAACTGCTTCTCGGGATATCAAAAAGTTCATATCTTGGCATAACTTGGTTCGCGATTTGAGACCTTTCTCGGGCCGATATTTGGCAGCGACTTCATACTTCAAATCTTGAGAGACGTTCATGAAATAATGGTCTTCTCTTCACAAATGGAATTTCTTCACTTGGAATTTTTGAGAGATTCTTCATATATGGACCACGACTTCTTCATTTTTCTCCAATCTTTATTTTGGATTTTGATATACAACGATCCGCCTCCTTTATTGACTTGGATCTATTTATCCTCATACCTTGTTAGGGTCTTTTCGGATACACTTCTCCATGACTTTTGGGGAGTTTTGCTTTACGTCGTGTGTCTCGATCCTTCATATTGATTTTCGATAAATGATTCTTCACATCACTTTTGGATCTTTAGCAACAAAACATAGCCCTCATGCCTTGTTAGGGCCTTTTCGGACTCGCCAATCTTCGCGCCCCGCTTCATAAGTTATGCCTTGGCTATGAACTCTCGTCATTACCGAGCAACTTTTAAACGATCTGGGGCTAGAAGCTAAGTAACTTTTCAAATCGTACAACCTTATTTATTAGCAGATAAATTTATTAGCAAGCGATGGGAGAATAGGCTTATAATTAACTCACATAAATTCACGAAAGAATACTGAACTTATAATTGGCTCTATCATCTCTCGTTCTCCACAGTTTAAAATCTCAAGTAATGAGACTCGTTGATACTTAGCCTATTAGATCAAAGTTTTGGGTTTTCGAGTCGCCTATAGGATCTTGCAAATTCTTAGACTTTTTCAAGTTTAGAAATCGCATTTTAAAGTTCCCTTGATAAACGACTCTCTAGGATCAATTATAGGAACTTGCGAAAAGTTCTTGTTCTTAACCCGTGAGGGTTAAGACTTTCGCGTTTTATAGCTCCCTATATAAAAGCCTAGCAAAACTTGACTTAAACACGTTAAGGATACTAGCTAGAGTAAACTCGGATTGAGTCAAAAGATTCACAAAGTTTGAAAATTAAAACCACTTATTAAACATTTATTCTAATGAGGACAGAAAATAACTATACAAAAGGGGAAAAACTAATAGGCCAAAATAGATCAAAAATTTTGAAAAATGTCGAAAAATTGATTTTCCGGTTAAAATGAGGACAAATACAAGGAAAAGAGCACTTAACTTCGATAGAAGTCCCCCTACACTTAAGATAAACATTGTCCTCAATGTTTAAGCATGTTGGAGTAAACTCCCCTACACTTAGGACATTGTGCACGTTGTTTAAATCTTACGAAGGAAAAGAAAACTAAAGAGATTCCTATTTTAATATTGAGAAAATATAAAATAGTGAATCGAAAAGAGTTTAGGATAGAACCGGGGAGAAGTAGAACATGGAATCACGGGTCGTCAAGAATCATCAAGAGTGGGTCATTGAAGCTCGAATCCCTGATTAAGAAGTGAGGAGAGGAAATAGCAAAACAACGGGTCCCCCTACACTTATGATAAAGAAAGCGAAAAGATAGATGCATGGGTTGCCTCCCAAGAAGCGCTTTGTTTTTGTTAACCGAGTCATTAGCCTGACTCGACCTTGATTATCAACGGAAGAAGCGTGAAACATATCCACCAGGATCAAAGACATAGTTTTCATCCATCAATAAGCACAAGCTTAAGGCGAACAAGGCAAGCCAAAAGAAAAGTGGCAGGGTTCCCTTAAGCAGCGATGGAGTATGGTGGAAGCAAGTAGTAAGTGGTGCAAGCATGTCTTCAATAGGTCCAAATATTTTTCCTTTTATTTCATCAGGTGGATACTGAGATGGCTTAAAGACTTCAATACCGGGGTCGAACACCTTTTCCTTTAGGGGAAAATAGCACTCCGGCTCAGTCGAGTGTGAAGAAGATCCACAAAGAAGCACAACCTCGTCCTCAGAAGTGGGACAAAGAGGTGTTAAATCATACGTGCAACGGATTTCGGTGTCAACCGGTTTCTTTTCCTTTGACAAAATGCTCTTCAAATCCAAAGTAGGAGCAAGACGATAATCTTCAAAGTCCAAAGGAGGAGCATCACTCTCATGAGGGAAGTATGTGTTGAGAAATTCAGAGAAATCTTCCTCAAATGAATAATCGTCCAAAGTAGGATCGAGTGATGGCGGAGGATCTTCATCATGTGAAGAATCGCTCGAAAGAGTATCGGCCTCATCAAAATCATCGAATGTGGGCAGCTCGGGATACTCAGAAGTACAATCAAAATCATCCGAATCTGAGCTAGAATCATCATCATAATAAGCATCAAAGACCGGTGACGAATCATAAATGGGAGGAGCTTCCAAAGTAGGGAGAGAATCATCCACATCATCATGAAAAATCGATGCAAGAGGCGAATAGAGGATTGTCGTAGACGGTAAAGTCATCGAGCACATTAATCATATTCACTGATTCTCGGCCTCCAAAAGTTGTACTAGTAAGCTTCCCCATTTTGAAAACTTGTGCATCATCCCCGACTCTTAAGATTAACTCACCTTCGGCAACATCCACTAAAGCTCGCCCGGTTCTTAAGAATGGCCGACCAAGTATTAAAGGAATACGAGGGTCCATTTCATAATCAACTACGACAAAATCGACCGGGAAAGTAAATGCGCCAACTTTAATGAACACGTCTTCGGCTATACCAACGGGGTAAGCGAGAGTGCGATTTGCAAGTTCAAGAGTCATCTTTGTTGGAGTGAGGTCGGGCAATGATAGTGTTTTCCAAACACTGAGTGGCATCAAATTAATACTAGCCCCGAGATCAGCAAGGGCAGTAAATTCTTCAGTTTTGTTGAACACGCAAGGCAACACAAAACGACCGGGATCTCCAAGCTTTTCCGGAAGTTCTTTAAGAATAACTGCAGAGCAGTTTTCGTTTAATCGAGTGTTGGCGAGTTCAATCAGCTTCTCCTTCTTGTTAAGCAGTTCCCTAAATGCTTTAACAAATTTGGGCATGTGGACAAGTGCTTCAAGAAAGCTAATGTTGAAGTTCATTTGAGAAATCATCTTGATATAGCTAGTTACTTGAGCGTCCTCCTTGTTTAGCATTTTGTTCTTGCTCAAGCGAGAGGGATAAGGGATATTAGGTTTTGGTGGTGAGGGTGCAGATGTGGTAGGTAACGGTTGAGATGTTGAAGGGTCATTGGCGGGAACTTCATCACGTCGAGGCGGAGACGGTAATGGTGCACTAATACTAGGTGTAGGAGGAGTAGGGATACATGGTGGTGGAGGAGGTGTAGATGATGGGGGTGGGGTTGTTGGTCCTATGATGGTAACTCCACTACGAGTAGTAATAGCACTCACATTAGCTCGCGGATTGGTGACGGTGTTTGAAGATAGAGAACTTGAAGAAGAAGGTTGAGCGGCTGGCAAGAAACTAGCAAGCATATTCTTCAAATCATTTGTTTGACTGCTGAAGGAGGATTTAATGCTATCTCGAAGCTCGGATCTTATCTCATTTCCTTGCTTTGTGATATCTCCTTTAAGATTGATAATTTGGCTCTGTAGATTCTTGATTTGCTCACCTTGGGTTCTCATGATGGCCTCAACATCCGGATTACTGGGTGGGTTTTGTTGGGCGGGTGGGTGATAAGGATTAGAAGCTCTTGGTGGGATTTGGTTGCTTCTATTGTAGTTGTTGGCGGGATTTTGGTTTTGAGGAGAAAAACCGGGTGAAAGGTAGTTGTTGGATCGGTAACTCAGCAGATTTCTATCCCCTTGTTGTCTAGCTTGGTAATTTTCCGGTGAATAATTACCGTAAGCTGCATACACATTTTCCGGATTTCCTTGTGTCGAAGGACAATCGGTGTGTGAGTGAGGACCGCCACATGTTTCACAAGGATTAGCAACCGCTTTAACTTGTTGTTGTTGTTGGTTTGAAGCGAGAAGCGTAATACTTTTGCTCATTTCAGCCATCATGCGGGTGAGTTCGGTCATCTCAGGGTTTGCTGAGGTTGAGGAAACACTGACTCTCGGGTTGTTCCTGGAGGAAGCAGAGGAATCCCAGTTCTTGTGGTGAGTAGTCATGTTCTCAATTAACTCTCTACATTCCTCGGGTCTCCTTTTCATGAATGTGCCACCGGCGGCTGCATTGATCGTATCACGATCTCGAAAAGTTAAACCGTTGTAGAAAGTATCGATTAAGGTCACAGGGAGCATGTTATGGTTTGGACATCTATCGATCAAGACATTATATCTCTCCCAAGCATCAAAAAGAGATTCATCAGGGTCTTGCATGAAACCGCTGATTTGACTGCGAAGGCTTATGACCATGGATGGTGGAAAGTAGCGCGACAAAAAGCGTTGAGTCATGTCATCCAAAGTGTGAATAGAATTCTTCGGGAGACGATCAAACCATTTCTCGGCATGATGTAATAGAGTGTGTGGAAAGAGTTGTAGGCGAAGCTCATCCATAGTGGCACCAACCAACTTCATGCTCTGGGTGATTGTAATGAACTTGTCGAGGTGTTTGTTGGCATCATCATCAGGCAATCCTCTAAATGGGTTTGTTTGTACTTGCTGAATCATGTGGTGCTTCAACGAAAACTCAGGAGCGTTGATTTGCATCGGCGCAATCGGTCCTCCTCGTCCAAACATTGTTGGTTGACAAAGTTCCTCCATGGTCCGAAGATCGGGCTGTGGAAGAGCATTGTTGTTATCATTAAGGTGCGGTGGTTGATTATTGTTGTTAACACCTGCCATACTTAAATCTTCTTGAGTCTCGGGCTCTTGATAATTGGAAGATCTAGTACGCATATACCTGAAAATGCAAAAGAAAACAAAACCAAACACAAAAACAATATATATACACAATAAAGATAAAATCTTTTTGTATTTTTGAAATTTTTAATTTTTATGGTTTTTATGAATTTTTTTTAATTTTTATGATTTTGGAATTTTTTATGCAAGAAAAGTAACGTTCACAAGTGAACGGATCCCAAAAAGCAACGTGTCTCTCACAGAAAACTGTTGATCTTAACGAAAAGAGCCGGCAGCGGCGCCATTTAATAACTAGGTTTTTGCCAGTTAAAAATTATCGTCCTAATGTGTTCTTTTCGAATTGAAAAACTTGTGTTTAATGTGTGACTCAGTTTTATTTTGGTGGAACAAATATTTTTGGTTGGTTTTAAATTTAAATGTGCAAAGACTTAAAAGTAAATGTCGTTCAAGTAAAGGGCAAGTATTAAAAGAGCATGAAATTAAATCTAAATCTAATTAAAAGAAAGTGTGCAATATTTAAAAACTTGACGGAAAGTAAATTAATTAAATGACTAAAACTAAAGCGTGACGGAAATTAAAAATTAGACAAGTATTAAAATGAGAATGCAAAAATAAAACAAGACAAAGTACTAAAAGTAACTCCCAATCGGAATGTATTCCGATCGGTGCACCTTTACCTGATCGGAATGATGTCGTCGGAATATACAATCGGAATATGTAGAGGATAACTGATCGGAATAGCTGTCACTCAACTCAGATCGGAATATCACTAGACCAATCCAATCGGAATACCAAACCACCTCCAATCGGAATGAAGGCTTACCTTGATCGGAATATGGTAGACCTGGTCTGAATGAAGATTGGAACACCTAATCGGAATATGTCACTTAACACGATCGGAATAACCAAACTTGCATCTCAATCGGAATGTTGTGCTGAACACCAATCGGAATACTGTCACACTAACCCAATCGGAATATCCAGAAAACCACTCTGATCGGAATACCAGAGTCCACCAATCGGAAAGATGAAACCCTTTTCAGATCTTGCCAATCGGAAAGTATAACCCTTTTCTGATTTAACCAATCGGAATACGGGGAAAAGTTCACAAAATAAGCTACACAAATAAGCTAAGTTTCTAATAAGCACAAGACTAAATCCTAAGGTAAAAACGTGTAAAAATAAGCTACGAAACTGAAAGTTAAAAACTTTTAAGACACGAAATTAATAAACTTTAAGAAAAACGACTTTTTAAATAAAAATAACTTTTGTAAAAACTATATAAACTTGAAAATAAACAAAATAAGCTATGAAAACAATTGGTTTAAAACAATCAAAAGCATAAAAATCAAACCTTTAACAAATCAACAAATTAAAAACGCGTGAATCAAAGATTGAAGAAAGGTAGAAGAAGATTAACAAGATAAAGTAAAGGTGCAAGAAATTAAAGAAACACTTACTTGAAATTAAAGGTAATTAAAGTGCAAAACATGTATTTAAATGACAAGTAAATAAAGGTGCATTAATGAAAGTGGAAGAATGGTTTGTCAAGCCACCAACAAAACTTAATGAATGAAAATGAGGGGTTTATATAGGTGATTAGGGAGTGGTTAGAGGAAGCTTCCTCTCTCCTTCCTTTCTTGTTAATTGCACCATCAAGTCCTTCCTTCTTAATCTTTTTGTTAATCTTGGAATGTGATGACTTTTGGCTCGGGATTTCTTTGGACTTGTCTTTTAATTCTTCGATAAATAAGACTTGAGTTCCTTGGCTTTAAATAAACTTCTGCCTTTTGACTTTTTCTTCGATAAATCTTCAGAATTGGTCTTGGACTTCCGTTCTTTTTGCACTCTTGACTTCTTGACATCGTCTTTCATCCTTTTCTTCAATAAAAGTCCATAGATGCCCGTGAATTCCCGTGTTTTCTCCACTTTTCACCTTTTCGTCCTAAAACACAACAAAAACACAAACCATGCATAATTCCGACATAAAAGACATAAAATACACGTTTTGGTCCGGTTTTTATTGTAATTAAGTGGTAGAAAAGATGTGTGTCTAGACACATATCAGCTTTCACGTGTCAAGCATGAAAGATATTGTGTAGGTCCGAAGTCTCTTTGTGTTTCAATGCTAGAATTTGTTTCCGCTAGTTTTCTTTGTTTAAGTCGTTGGCGATAACTTCTTTGGTATTCTCGTCTTTTAAGAATGGCAGGGTCTACGGGTACACTTGGGCCTATAGAGAGTGAACTATAGGAACGTGGTGTTTGCAACAGTGTTATATTTTCTTTATTGGTTGACAAAATTTGAGGCGATGGTGTTAGATTTTCTTTGTCTCTTGACATGTTTTGAGGTGAAAGTGTTTGTGATGGAATGTTCCGGGTTTGAGGGACAATTGTCTTTGTGATATTGTGTAATGTTCCAAACGGTACCCTATTTGGAGGTTCTTCAAAATAGGCAAAGTTTGTCTTGCCTTTTTTCCCTTTAGTGTTGCACGAACATCTTTAGTAGACAATGATTTGCGTTTTTCTAGCATAAAATTGAAAAACTGCATTAGAGATTGTTATTTACATGTGAGTGTTGTAAAAAAGAGAGTTGAAAAAAAGAGAGTATAAATCCTTATATTTGAAGTAGGCAGCCCTCTAAATGAACACAAATACAAACCTTTATTATTAAAAATGGTCTAACAACCCTATCTAGAAGAAAAGAAACTAAAATCAGTTTGCAAACAAAAAAAAGAGGAAAAAAGGGATACTGTTTTACTTTCTTATTTTACTGTTATTGTTTAGAAATGTGTTGAAGCATGATATTTAATATAAATATTTTACTACTGTATCTCATAGAGACTAAAGCTATACTGCACATCAGAAGTCTAATTATATTGAGCACTACTCTATTTTTAACTATAAGTATCTTAAATTCATTATTGATAGAACGTAACTCCAGATTAAGTGGTCACACTCGATCACTGTACATTTTTAGGTCGGTTTCGCACATGTTTTTCATCGTCTTTTATAGTTTAACGGACAATTTGAGTAAAATATTGTTATCTTGTCTAAACTAAAAAATATATTAAGATTAAAACTTACAGATTAGTAGCACATGTACAAAAATTTGATGTTATATTTACCTATAAATCAGGGATATTTTTAACATTAATCTAAAGATGAATTTCCTAATACTGAAAGGCATTAAAAACACAGTAAAGAGGTGTAAAAACACATAGACATGCATGAATAGCAGAGAGAAACAAATGGCTGGATTTTATGGCCAACCTCTTTCCTAGAAGACTGTATTCAACAAATAAGACGTAAGTGCAACCAACTAACATGTAACTGTGTGAGAAAAGCAATAAGATGCAACTAAAAAACATGCCACTTCAAGGAATTATAAAACAAACTTCTAGGATTTATAAAACAAACTCCAGGGATGTAAATACAGCTTGCCAAAAATACACCTAGCATGCACATAGACATTTAAAGCAGCAATTATCTGCTTGCTATTAATAACTACAACTCTTAAATATATAGTGCACCATCATTTGCGCATTTTTTCGCTTAAAACCAGTTGGAAATCCCCAAATAAGTCCAGATCCCATGCACAACGACAAAAAACCTATATAACAAAGAGCTTAGAAAACCTATATCTCACATGCACAACGACACATAAAAGCTGCAGGTGAACATATAGCAAACCTATATCTCACTTGCACAATGACACATAAAAGCTGCAGTTATAACCCAGAATCTAAAACAAAACAGCACCCAATGAACTTAAACATCAGACACAACAACATTTCCCCCTAGTAATTTATCAAAATCGCCTTATAAATCAAGTGACAACACTAATCATATCCATAACCCAGTTAATCCAATCAACCAAGCAGAAAAAACTATATTCACAATGGATGGTCCGAAACAACATACAGATATCTGTTATATTAACGATATTTTACAAATTTCATCTAATAATTTATCAAAATCACCTTACAACACTACAATAATCCAGATCTCAAACAAGTAAACCAAAATATCAACAAAATTTACCACTTGAACAACAACAATATCACTCAATATCACATCCATCTACAACTCAATGAAACTATCAAGCACAAAAACTTGCAGATAATTCAGGATATAAACTACGTTAGCAATGTTACTACTATTATAACCGCAAATCAAGTAACAGCAACACTAAATATCACAACAACAACAAGATTAAACCGATCGAACAAGACATAAAATACATTAACAACATAAACAGCAACCTCTTTCCCTGACTGGGCTCGATCAACCCATTCATACATATTTTTGATATTATAACTTTTAATTAACCCCCAATTTTATTTATAAAAAAACATAAATCACTCAAATTAATCCTTAAAAACCTCAAATTAAACCTCAAAAAATAATGAATCACTTTGTCAAACAAACAGAAGATCTAAAATAACATGTTTCAACCCATGAAATAAAGAGTAGAGGACTAACCGATGGGAAGCATAAACTTTCTCTACAACGAAGAAAATAATGAAGATTGTAACGAAGATTGGAGTTTTTTTTGGAGATTTTGTTTGTATTGTTTTTGGTTTTTTGTTAAAGAAGTTCGTTTGGATTGTTAAAGAAGTTCGTTTGGATTTTATCTAACAAACTGCTTATTTCACCCCCAAATAAAATCATAAGCAGTTCACTCTGATCAAACACCCACTTACCATTTATAACCCTCAAACAAGCACATAATCATAAACAGTATTTCACCCCCAAATAAGTTTGTTTGAAAACCATAAAAGATGAATAACCGTACCTTTGTTTGAATCAAAATGAATGGGGTTTAGAATACTGGTGCTAGATTTTGTAAGACCATTCATTGTGTTTTGAAGCTGCAAAAAAAGAAGAGTTAACTTTCACATCGTCCATCACCCAAAGATATTGTTTTGGCCGATATAGCCGGTTTATGGTTTATGTGGTGTTAGGCTTATGTTCATAAGCTCACTTATTGTGGCTTATTTTCAAAGTTTTCGGCTTATATGAGTTTCATTATGAGCCGAAAACTTTCCAAATAAGCGACAAAAAACGAGCTTATGAAACATAAGCCCGATACCAAATAAGCCAAAAGCCGGTTATATCAGCCGAAACAAACACCCCCTATATGGTCATACAAACACTAAGATGATGTTTAAAAGGTAAGCTAAACAAACAGGCTTAATTGGCAAGTCATGTAAGCTAAAATATAATAAACAATGCTAAACAGCCCCTATAAGCAGTTATATGCCTTTATGTTTAGTCCTTTTCATGCTAGTGAACTTGAAATAATCATGCATCATCTGAACTAAGTATAATATAGTACTACATTACTTTACAGATCTCCTATTGGGATATACTTTCAAGGTCTTCACATTATCTAGCTAATCTAAACCTATATTCACCAGTCTTTCTGAATTTCAGGTTTTTTATCAAGTTTCCTTGGACTACACAAGTTTGGAACATCTAAGGGGGTGTTTAAGATTCCTTATCAATTTTGACAATGTTCTAAGATTGTTCATCCAAACTGCTTATCCAATCATTTAATGGTGAAAGAAGCAATTTTGAATAACCAATTTAAAAATTGCTTACCACCTTCAGATAATCAATTTTCAGATAATCACATTTTCATACATCACATTTCGTTATATCACGTTTCGTTATATCACGTAACTACTCATTTTCAGATAATCAATTTTCAAACACAAAACTATTATAGCATGCTACTCGGGTCAATTTGGGCTACAGTTCATCCCTAATTGGTCAAACTGGTTAAGAGTCGTCCAACAAGATTTATAATTCTTACACCTTACATCCTAAATCGTGTTCAACAGATTATATTATTCAGATTAAATTATTGTTGTTATAACATAGTTTCTGTAATTGTATTTAGAGTGCTATATAAAAAAAATTGAGAAAATATGAGTATGGGGAACCCATCCTGACGCTACTCGTTTCAACCAGAACCCATTTTAAGCCATACCCAGCCCGCCAGATATCCCATTATTTCATCTCAAGTTACTCCATCTGATGTGTCTCTGTACTACTATCTGCGAATGTAGAGAGATTCGATAAACGAGATCTTAAGATATGCAAGCAAGAACAGACTTCTAGAAGGTATGAAACAGCAAATGTTGGCTCACATGCAACTTAAGTTCAAGACTGTTGAGCTACAGCAAGAGGAAGTTCTAGAGGGCCTGCCAAAGGCGATTAGATCTAGCATTTCCCAACATCTATTCCGTAAAACTGTTGATAAGACCTATCTCTTTAAAGGCATATCAGACGACCTTAGCAGGCAACTGGTACAGTACCTTGCTATTCAAGGAAACCCAAATTACACTAACATTAATGTCTGTGATCTCTTCTATTTAACATAATCAATTTTCAGATAATCACATTTTCATACATCACATTTCGTTATATCACGTAATTACTCACTTTCAGATAATCAATTTTCAAACACAAAACTATTATAGCATGCTACTCGGGTCAATTTGGGCTACAGTTCATCCCTAATTGGTCAAACTGGTTAAGAGTCGTCCAAACAGTATTTATAATTCTTACACCTTACATCCTAAATCGTGTTCAACAGATTATATTATTCAGATTAAATTATTGTTGTTATAACATAGTTTCTGTAATCGTATTTAGAGTGCTATATAAAAAAAATTGAGAAAATATAAGTATGGGGAACCCATCCTGACGCTACTCGTTTCAACCAGAACCCATTTTAAGCCATACCCAGCCCGCCAGATATCCCATTATTTCATCTCAAGTTACTCCATCTGATGTGTCTCTGTACTACTATCTGCGAATGCAGAGAGATTCGATAAACGAGATCTTAAGATATGCAAGCAAGAACAAACTTCCAGAAGGTATGAAACAGCAAATGTTGGCTCACATGCAACTTAAGTTCAAGACTGTTGAGCTACAGCAAGAGGAAGTTCTAGAGGGCCTGCCAAAAGCGATTAGATCTAGCATTTCCCAACATCTATTCCGTAAAACTGTTGATAAGACCTATCTCTTTAAAGGCATATCAGACGACCTTAGCAGGCAACTGGTACAGTACCTTGCTATTCAAGGAAACCCAAATTACACTAACATTAATGTCTGTGATCTCTTCTATTTAACATAATCAATTTTCAGATAATCACATTTTCATACATCACATTTCGTTATATCACGTTTCGTTATATCACGTAACTACTCACTTTCAGATAATCAATTTTCAAACACAAAACATGTATAGTTCTCTGAAAATTCAATATCAAATTGATAAACACCAAACAACCAAAGCAAGATTCAACATGATTTAAGGGAAAAACATAAGAAATAAATTCAACTGTTCGCATACGACAAACTGATTGTAAAAAAGACCAAATTATTGAAAAAGCAAGACCAAATGTATGATCCATATCATGCAAAACAAAGAACTGAACTGAGGCGATATCATATCTTCATCTTTTTCAAGGCTTGAGTTTCTTTCATATCTGGGTCAAACTCGACAGTTGATATTTCCGTGTCTTTCAAAAAGTTGCCTATTAAAATTAGGGGTATGAGGTAGAGTTTAGCCGAAAGTCAAAAAATCACGTAGAATAGGGAAAAAAGGTAAGAATAATTTGGGATTTGGAAATACCAGTGTCGTTTTTGACAAGTTTAACACGAGTTATGAAGATGGTGCCCTTCTCTACTATAACTCGTGACAACCTTGCTGGTACTTTGTGTAGTGTGTAATACGCGAGAAAATTGATATCAGCTCCTCTATAACGCGTCATTAGTTGTCAAGTAAGCTCCAGAAAATAATAAATGTTAAATTGTTTTTGATGAAGAGACTTACGTCAAATCGCGCAACCACAATTCACATGTTTTATAGCCAAAACATTATTTTATGTCTCCTTTGATAACTCTTCCAACGGTATCTACAATTAAATTAAATACTATAATATTTTGGCAATCGACAAAGTACGTATTATTAGTTATTCGTAATGTAATATATATATGCCAAAGAAAAATTTTGGTACCGATGAGCATTTTCCTTGGTGTTTTATCACCAAGAAGAGCACGAATTGAAGGTATCCAGCCATTCACACTAAACTCCTTTACATCAGGAGACAGAATCTTGGTGATGATTGTTTTCGCGTCTACCAGAATGATCCAATCATGGCGAGCGAAACTGTAATTTTCAAACCTTGGGTATTGGGTAGGGTCAACATAACCTATTTTGAAATGATGTATAGAGACAAAAGTTTGTGCCAATTCCCTATTTTTATAGACGTCTAGCAGGTCATGTGGCATTTGAGCAGCCATCTTTAGTCCCTAACAGAACGTATAAAGAGAATATAATATAATTAACTCGAAAAATATTTGAAAATATGAAGAAAGTTTGATAATGTATCTTCCGTTAATGTATCCTTACATTTTTGTCGTGCATGATAATGTAGAGTTTGTTTGCCTTTTCATCCATCCAAACATTTCGGACACGAACTTTGTCGATTTTATAAAAAGCATGTGGGTTGTTGAGGGCATCAAAAGTATCGACTGTGAAGTATGGATCCCAATGCTAAAGAAAATATAAGTGTATACGTTGATGTTAAATGTACTAAAGTTAATGATAGAATTATGATCTGTTTTGTTATCGAGGGGTTGTTTGTTAATTTAAGGACATCAAGCCGAGGCTGGTGATACATGGTATCATGATAATTAAACATATTATTTTATCACCATGATTATCTGATTTAGCTTGCAAATAATTTTTTTAAAAAAAGGTGTTTGAATATTACATTTTTATATTCTAAACTGTCCATGATTATCTGATTTAGCTATTCTGGGTTATCTTTCTAACGTCCACCCTTTAAATTGTTTCAGAAATATAACAAATGAAAGAGGGTGTTTGGGGTAAAACAGGATTGCTATTTTTTTTCTTTCAAGAATTAGCAGAGAAGCAGTTTGGATTGTTTAAATTTCACCCAAACAGCTTATCTCCTTAATTTTGGGCAAAATAAGCAGTTTTCGATAAGCAAAGTTGGGACCTTTATTTCAAGTGCTTACCCGATAACAATAAACAAGACTAAAACTTTCTAACACAATGTTGCCAAACACTCCATATCCCTATCCCAACGTTAGCACCATGATTATCTGATTTAGCTTGCAAATAATTTTTTTTTAAAAAGGTGTTTGAATATTACATTTTTATATTCTAAACTGTCCATGATTATCTGATTTAGCTTTTCAACTTAATGTTGAGGTTACAGTTTCTAGATTAACTATATAGTATACACAGTTATGTTTTTGTACGGGTCGAAATAGGTATTTTCTCATATTGTAAGTTTGTAACAAAAGCATATAATAAGTGAACAGCCACATACACTATTTCATTTTCGCAAACTATCTCCTCAATTGCATATTATACTTTGATCATGCAAATAATTTTTTTTAAAAAGGTGTTTGAATATTACATTTTTATATTCTAAACTGTCCATGATTATCTGATTTAGCTTTTCAACTTAATGTTGAGGTTACAGTCAAACTGGATTAACTAAACTACGAGTAACATGTATCATTTGATGTCAAAGGAACAGAAATAAAATAAAATTACTAAAACTACATATAAACCCGATCATAAGTATAGTACTGTAATTCACCAGTTTGCTAAACAAAGATATAAAAACACATTCAATGGTGGCATCAAGAATAATACGAGTTCAGGTTCATTTATTTCCTTTTAACGGTTAAACTTCTGGCTAAACTAATTACCTTTGAGTCTCTTAAATCATAAGCAGTTCACTCTGATCAAGCACCCACTTACCATTTATAACCCTCAAACAAGCACATAATCATAAACAGTTTCGTTATATCGATGCGCTCAAACACAAATATTCCCATTCTGGGTTATCTTTCTAACTCAAAATACCATTTATAATCCCAAGGAAACCCAAATTACACTAACATTAATGTCTGTGATCTCTTCTATTTAACATAATCAATTTTCAGATAATCACATTTTCATACATCACATTTCGTTATATCACGTAACTACTCACTTTTAGATAATCAATTTTCAAACACAAAACTATTATAGCATGCTACTCGGGTCAATTTGGGCTACAGTTCATCCCTAATTGGTCAAACTGGTTAAGAGTCATCCAAACAGTATTTATAACTCAAAATACCATTCTGGGTTATCTTTCTAACTCAAAATACAATTTATAATCCCATTTATAACCCTCAAACAAGCACATAATCTGGTTTATCATAACTCAAAATACAAATATGTGGTGTTTTAATAAATAATCCCAAACACCCCCTTAGTGATTCAGTCTCTCAAGAAATTAGGTTACCTATTCTCAATAAATAATCCCAAACACAAATCTGATCTAAACGCAATTAGGCAGATAGAAAAATTGTTAATAAGCAGTGTGTACCTCAACCTCAAGATCCACTACAGTAGGGTCTTCCTCAACCTCAGCCTCCATTGGCCCAAAACCATTTTGTATTTCCAAGTCAATCTATATAATATAACCAGAAAAAGAAGAAAACCAAACCTCAAAATTAAACCAAACCTCAGAATTAAACCAAACCTCAGAATTAAACCAATAAAGATTATGAAAATTAAACCAAACCTCAGAATTGATAAGATTTTGTTTCACATCCGCTGATGACTCCATTTGATAAGATTCGTTTGATTCGTTTGATTCGTTTGATTCGTTTGATTGTACATCCGCTGATGACATAAGTCTTGTATATATAGATAAGATTTGTTTGATTGTACATCCGCTGGTGACTCCATTTGTGACAGGGTAATAAATGTATTGATGGTTTCCAAGATAAGCGTGGGGGTTATTTTCATTGTTTCCAAGAAAAAGATGTACAGGTGAAGATGGACAGGTATATAGAGAAAAAGGTGGAGATGGAGAAAGCGTGAGGTTATTTTCAAGGGGTTATAGAGAAAAATATGTACAGGGGTTATTTTCAAGGTTTCCAAAAGAAAGAAAATATACCATGCTTTTTTTTTCACATCCGCTATTTTTAAAATAAACCATGATAGGGCCCACAAAACAACTTTCAACCATGCTATCTTTCAACTTTCAACTAATTTCATTTTCTCTTTATAAAGGAGTTAAGATATATATATATATATATATATATATATATATATATATATATATATATATATATATATATATATATATATATATATATATATATATATATATATATATATATATATATATATATATATATATATATATATATATATATATATATATATATCAAATCAAAAACCCTTATATAGGAAGGATGGTGAAACAATGCCTTAAATACAAAATTATATAAAAATGACATATGTAATTCATTAAAGAGTTTCTATAAAATGTTTCAAAAAGAAAATAAGAATTACAAATGATGCCTTAAATACAAAATTCTATAAAAATATACATAGGAATTTTAAATGATGCCTTAAATATAATATTCTATAAAAAATATAAGGAAGGATGGTGAAACAATACCTAAAATATTAAATTCTATATAAATGATTCCATAAAATGCTTCAAAAACAAAATAAGAATAACAAATGATGCCTTAAATACAAAATGTATTCTATAAAAATATACAAATGATGCCATAAATACGAAATTCTTTGTTTATGCCTCCTTTAAGAAATGAATTATTATTAATAGTATCTCTAATTTCTCGATATCTCAGTATCAGATGCACTTGTGGGGACTTATTCCGGCCATGTTCGCTTAGCTACAAGTTAATCTTTACGACAAGGTTTCTATCTGCTCTTTATACTACGTAGTTATCTTGTATCAGCTCCATTTTTACTATAGTTTCTTTGCATAAGAACAAAGTTTCCAAGCTTATAATTTTAGAAATCCATGCGGGTTCTTGACTAATTTTAAATACAACTAAATTCTTATGTATTCGTGGATCATGCTAATGTATAATTAGTGTTTAACTTTTTTACAGTATAAAAAATTGTGTACTTACTCAAATATATATATTTGGTGGTCTTGTTATCGTTCGTTTTCGTCAGTTTTTCACGTTTTTTATGACTAAACTGGGTTTTAACGGTTTTTAACGTTTTTTTGGTTTTTTACGCATGTGTCAATATTCCACGTTTATTTTACAGTTTTCTCACGCTTATGTTAGATTTTCATGATTTTCTAATTTTTTTTTTCATGATTTTGTTAGTTTTTCATGTTTTTGTTATTTCTGTTATGGTGTTGTCAGTTTTTTACGCTTTTGTTAGTTTTTTTCAAGGTTTTGTCAGTATTTTCATGCTTTTGTTATTTATTTTCACAGGGTTGTCTAGTTTTTCACGGTTTTGTCAGTTTCTCACGATTTTCTTAGTTTTTTTCACGTTTTGTAAGTTTTTTCACGCTTTTGTCTATTTTTTCCAGAGTTTTTCACGCTTCTATTAGTTTTTTCAAAAAATTTCACGGTTTTGTTAGTTTTCACGATTTTCTTCTTTTTTTCACATTTTTTTCGATTTTTTTTTCACTTTATTCAGTTTTTTTCATAGTTTTTCACGCTTTTGTCAGTTTTTTCATGATTTTTCACGCTTTTGTCAGTATTTTCACGATTTCTTAGGTTTTTCATGTGTTTTGTTCGTTTTCTCACGCTTTTGTCAGTTTTTCACTTTTTCACAATTTTCTTATTTTTTCACGACTTTGTTGGTTTTTCATGTTTTTGTCACTTCTTTCATGGTTTTGTCAGTTTTCACGCTTTTGTTGTTTTTTTTACGTTTTTGTCATTTTTCCACAACTTTGTCAAGTTTTTACGGGTTTGTCTAGTTTTTCATGGTTTTGTCACTTTTCGCGATTTTCTAAGTTTTTTCACGCTTTGTCGGTTTTTCATAATTTTCACGCTTTTGGTAGTTTTCATAGTTTCTCACACTTTTGTCAGTTTTTACACGCTCTTGGCAGTTTTTTCATGTTTTTGTTTGGTTTTTCACGTTTTTGTTGGCTTTACACATTTTTGTAGGTTTTTTTTCACGTATTTCACGTTTTTGCCGGTTTTTTACGCTTTTGTCAGTTTTTTCATGCTTTTGTCAGATTTTTGACGTTTTTGTCTGTTTTATCGGTTTTTTCACGTTTTCGTCGGTTTTCTCGGCTTTTCCGCGATTTTGTTATTTTTCACGTTTTTGTCAGTTTTTACACGTTTGGTCGTTTTTTCACATTTTTCACGGTTTGTCTGTTTTACACAGTTTTGTCGGTTTTTCACCGTTCTTTCACGGTTTTGTTGGTTTTTTCGTGTTTTTTCACGTTTTTCACGCTTTTGTTAGTTTTTCACCCATTTTTCAGTTATTTCACATTTTCTCAATTTTCACAATTTTATTAGTTTTTTTTCATGATTTTGTCCGATTTTGCCCATCTTTTCACCTTTTCTTTACATTTTTCACATTCTCGTTTGTTTTCACGCTTTTGTCAGTTTTTTTCATATTTTCTTTGTTTTTTTATGTTGTTTCCCGCTCATTTAAGTTTTCGTAAGTCTTTTCATGTTTTTGTCAGTTTTCACGCGAAAAAAACTGACAAGAACAGAAAATAAAAACAAATACGTAGAAACCCAACAAAACCGTAAAAAACTGGCGAATATGCAAAAATGCTAACAAAAACGTAAAAAATACTTATGAAAACGAACAAAAACATGAAATTACTTACAAAATCGTGAAGAATTGACAAAAACGACAAAAACTGACAAAAACATGAAATAACTGACAAAAACCTGAAAATCTAACAAAAACTTGAAAAACGGACAAAGAAGTGAAAACTGACAAATCAGTAAAACAAACTGGAAAAGCGTGAATAAATGGCAAAAAAAAACTAAAAACACGTGAAAACTAACAAAATCGTGAAACAACTAACAAAAGCGTGACAATACTGAAAAAACTTGAAAAATGACAAACCGTGAAATATGGGTGATAACGTAAAAGAACTGACAAAAACTTGAAAAAAAAACACTTTTGATCTTAATAGACCTATTGGGTTACCCATCACGACCCATTAGTAATATTAAGGGAGACCCATCTAGACCCATGTAAATATATAAGGAGATCTAAGTAAACTGGTTTACAATTTTAAGAAAAATCTTTTTTGACCCATCTAGATCATTGGTTAAATGTGTGTCTAGTTGCTTAAATATTTTTAAATGTGGGTCATTTTGCCACCTCTATTTTAAACCCATAATTCTATATTTTCCCAACATATGTTTTAAAAGTATTGTATTTGCGCTCAAAAAACTTGTGTTTTGGGTAAATATAAAATTTTGATATTTAGATTGGGTAAATATGAAATTATCCCTTTATTTTATTATGCATTGTATCAGGTTTATTCTACTGACCACTAACTTTGTTGCTGAAACTCTTAATTTACGGTTTTGATGGTAGAAATGACATAAGTACTTAATAAGTGTTTTTTATTCTGATCTTCTGTTCTTAGTTTTTTTATTACTATTTTTTAATTCTTTTTTATTTTTATACATTTTTTGTACTTATTATACTGTTTTTTTACGTTTGTTACGCTTTTATTCATTTTTACTTTTTTTAACATCTTATTCATTTTTATTGGTTTGTATGTTTCTGAACATTTTTATTCGTTTTGAATGTTTTTATACGTTATCATACGTATTTTTGTTTTTTTTCAAGTTTTTTGTACGTTTTGTCTGTTTTCAGACACTTTCATTTGTTTTATTGGTTTGTTTACGTTCAATACATTTTAAACTGTCTTGTATATTCTTATACGTTTTAACGTTTTCGTACAGACACACACACACACACACATATCTCTATATGTTATATATAGGTATAATTATGATTTGAAACCACACTTTTTAATCCAGTCATATCTTAGTCACATCTTTAAACCAATAGGATTTGATATTTCCTTAAAAAAACTCACCACTTGCCTAATTTTCGTCATATTTGGGCTGACCGCGATTTTTGAAAACACAATTTTATAAAAATCATGTTTTCAAACCGCGGGTATAAATAATAGTATACACTTTTATTTTTCATTTTTTCCCCACAGGGTGAAAACACACACACACACACCTCATCCTTCTTCCCTAAACAACAGGATGTTTAATCTTAATCCAAAAAACACAATTGAAACAATCAATCTTTCATCTTTGAAAAACACAATATAAACAATAAAAACAATCGATCTTTCATGCTTATTGTTTGACCCAGTGACAATCGATCTTTCATCTTTGTGGTTTGATCCAGTTTCAATCCTAATACTTGTAAACACTAATCCTTTTTTCTCTTAAAAAACCACAATAAAAACAATCGATCTTTCATATTTGATGTTTTATCCAATTTCAATCCTAATACCTGTAAACCCTATGCCATTTTTCCCGTTAATTAGGCAATCTTTATGCAATCCAATCCCCATGAAGATAACGGGGTCTCCTTTTTTCCAAACCCCTGATATCGTTTGTAACCCTAAAACAACAAAAACCCATGCCTCCTTTTTTCTTGAAACCCTAATGATGGAACAATTGTCCTAATAAATGTATTATGTATCAATTGATCTGATCTGGTATGTTTAAACAAACCGAGTATGTTAGTGAAATCCATTTGATGGCTCACATCAGTCTGATGTATCTCTTTTTTCTTATTCTCATTTACATATTGGTTCTATCTGCAGCCTCCTTGGCTGCTTTTTGTGAAGCAATATCATTGCGGCGGAATTGCCTAGCGGCAGATAATTAACGAAACATTACATCGTGGTAAGATTCAAGTATAATTGCAAAATGTGCTAGCATGTGATAATTCAGTTTTAAATAAAATATCTAATACAAAACAACATATAAAAAGCAGTTATTAAAATTAAACGTCAAACAACAAATGATCAAATGTAACGACTGTTAATCATCGCGCAAAACTTCTTGGTATACAACATTTGAGGTGTACACTCCTTCTTCGGTAAACTGCTTAACTGGCTTCACTAAAACTTTGGTTGTTGATCGTGATATCCCTCTAGACAATGCTACATAAAGTTGGCCATGGGAGAAAACAGAGTCAGGCAAATAGACACCCACATTTGGAATTGTTTGCCCCTGAGCTTTATTGATTGTCATCGCAAAGCAAAGGCGGACAGGAAATTGCGTCCTCTTTAGCTTGAAAGGGAACATGTCTTCTTCTGATGGAGCTAGAGGAATTCTTGGCAAGAGCACTCTAACTCCAGCATGCTGCCCGACAGCAATTTTAGCATCGATAACATTAGGATCAAAGCGTTTGCATATCAACCTCATACCATTACATAATACATTTGCCGGATCGAGATTCCTTAAAAGGATAATCAGGCAACCAGTTTTCAAACGCAAGTAATGTGGTGGCAATCCGCTCACGTTGAGAGAGTTCAAGAATTCAAGAGGATAGAAGTTTTGTGGGTCGTCTTCCGCTTCATCAAAACTATAGTAAACCTTTTCTTCCCCAGGAAATCTATCTATTAACATGTCATTAATGCCGTCAACGTGTTCATTTTTAGTTGATAATATTGCTCTTGAAACTATATCAACGTTGTTAGCAAAGGAAGGAAATATTTCACTGATCAATGCATCCTTTGAGGCAGCCTCGGTAGTGTATGGAATTGTCATGTCATCGGGTATACGTATGTAGTTTTCGTCGATGACCTCTTCAACTCCGTCACCAACTCGTAATAGAATGTTTGAAAACCATGGGTCTGTTCGAGCCCTCATGTTTATGGTTAACCTCATTTTTTAATTATAGACCAAAGCGGTGACATTCGTAAACTTGAATCTACAATCTGGGCTCGTGTTCCGCGTCTTACGACCGGTAAAACCTGTCTAAAGTCCCCTCCCAAAAGCATTATCTTGCCACCGAAAGGAAGTTTTACCTCGGTAATATCTTGCATAGTTTGATCTACCGCCTCTACAGCTTGTCTTTTAGCCATTGATGCTTCATCCCATATTATTAACTTTGCTTGACAAAGTAGTTTAGCAAGGCCACTTTGTTTTTTGACGGTGCATATTGAGTTTGTAGTAAGATTGATAGGAATCTTAAATCGCGAATGAGCAGTTCTGCCCCCTGTCATGTTATTTGCAGCAGCTCCTGACGAAGCGGTGGCAAGTGCGATAAGTCCACGAGAACGAACAGTGGCAAGCAAAGCTTTATACAAGAACGTTTTACCAGTTCCTCCAGGTCCATCAATAAAAAACACGCCCGAAGAATCGTCATCAACATGTCTCATTATGGTATCATATGCTAATTTTTGATCAGTATTGAGCGAATGTCGAGCAAGTATATCTTCATCTTGTACAACAATCGAGCTTTCCTCGTGTACTTCACGACATCCATATGCATATGCACGTGCATCCGCACTGATGTTGGGAAGATCGAAACCAGAAAGACTCTTACCCATGGATTGTAGAATTGCTGATATGTCCGTTAGAACCATATTTTGAACCCGCTCTGCACTTGTACAATGTAAATTGTAGTCTTCTGACAGAGATCCATAATGGTCATCCCATAACTTTCTAACATCTCCTGGTTCACAAAAGATTAAAAGAGTTGCGAATAGTCTTCTAAGAGGTCCAGGCATCTCGTACGCAGAGGACTCACGTAAACAGGCATCTATGTGATTATCACTCTTTATTAATCCTCTTTCTAGTGCCGCTCTACGAAATGTATTGTACAATACGTTGTTGACTGTGTAAAGATATTTAAATCCTGTAGGGCCTTTAACATGTTGCAATAATACACGTAGATAGAATCGCTCTCCTTCAGCAGGATTAGCGGAAACCATTCTCCCTCTCATTTTCCCTTTTTTTCTAGGGCTCCACTTGCGTGTACTCTTACTCCATGTATAGTACCTAGGGATGTCTTTATAAAAATATTGGCGCGCGTTTTCATCTGTAGTGTTTAGTTCAAAAAAGGCAGTCAACATTGATCTTTTATCCCTTTCTCTCTCAAGAATGTCGGTCAGTACATCGTCTTCTGTCAACCGAACCAGCTGCTTATTTGGTAGATGAACTTGCAGTGCCAACACACACGGATGAATATTAGATAGGGGGAAGCCATAAATTCGCCACATAGCTTTGGGGGGGTGATACATAACGCGCATCCTGGAATCTCTTTATCTCGCTAATGACTTGTTCTCCTTCTGGATCAACATTTACAACTTGTTTGTCATGACCCTTGTAGACGTACTTGAAGACATATTTAACAGATTTTATACTCGAGCACACCTCCACATTGATATGACAATTGAACATCATCAACAATTTAGGGTTATATGGAACAACCCATCTATTGTCTAGGACATTGTTCCGTACGTTTACCTCAATACCGTTGTCTCTTCGTCGATACAATGGGTACGAATCATCTCCTTGTTGCGTTGTTTCTTGGAATTGCCTAGGATAATTAAAGCGACATGTCTTTGGTTCACCCTCCATACAAGGACACTGAGTATTTAGGTGACCACAAGGACCATGAATCATGTGTTTTAAAACCAATTGGTGCAATTCCGGATGTTTCTCTAGGTCTGGAGTTTCAGCGCATACAACTTTATCGTAATGATCGGGATTTGCCAATTTGTCAGCTGATCTCATAATCAAAAGAAAATGTGCATGTGGTAAACCCCCTTTCTGAAACTCGATAACATATATATATGATGAAACAATGCCAAGTATATGTTTTGTGAACAGCCAGTGTTTGAGAGACTCTAATTTTGCACGGAACACTCTTGTAACCAAGTCTGGTCGATCTTGGGCCGTTTGTCCTTCATAAAGCTCTTCTACAATTTCTGGCCAGTTTGGATTGCAAGTCATGGTTAGAAATACATCAGGTTTACCAGCATCGTGTACTAACGTCATGGCATCCAAAAACCGTCTGCGCATGTCACGAGGTCCTCCGATAAAAGAGACAGGCAACATAATAACTTGGCCAAGTCTATTTGAATGAACCTCTTCGGCAATAATAGAATCAACTATTCCTTGATACAAATCGGCTCTAATTGTGGATTGATTTTTTCACAAATTTGCAAGCGTGAAGTCTCTATCTTTATGTATGTGTCTACCACAAATTGCTGAAACAACCGCCCTCCAAACAAGATCAAATTATGATGTGGCCGAATTTGAAATTTGTAGCAGTAATACTCTCTCATAGTAACTGTTTTTCTACGAGTGTTTGTGTTAATGCCTGTGCGGTGATGTTAAAAAGATGTGTGAGGACTCTATCAAGTTGTTATAGATCGATCGACATGTTAATTACTTGCATTGTGGCCAAAATAAACTAATTTTAAAGGTAGGTTTGTATAGGCTATTTTGTATATATGGAGCAGTCTCTTATATTCATGTTTGTTATTAGCATGTTCGATTGTTATAATCTATTAACATGGGCCACTAATAAAATATAACGGTTTAGCTTGGCAAAAATGTATTATAAAAAATTACCGTTAGATGGCCTTATACAAGATAAGTGGATATGCATATTAAAATATGTTTAGTACATTCGTCAGATATGCACCCAAACACTCCTTAAAGTATGAACAACCAAACTTTTTCTTATGTCTTTCAAAGTTTTTAAACCACATAATGCTATGCACAGGTTGTTTTGTTTCCTGTATTTAAGCTTTTAACTTACTCGTAAGGATCATAATCCTAAGGTTTCTATTCAATCACCACAGATGAATAAAGAAATAAACTAACCAAAATGCCTATATATAATTGCAGCGAGTAATAATTAAGCGTAAAGCAGGGAAGTTGATACTCGAAATGCCTAAGTCGATTCATGGGAATATAATATACTTCTGTATAGTATTATTAGTTCTTATGTTTCTGCTTCAAATACAAAGTTTATTATCAGATACATCGAGTTTATTTAGTACCTTCGTCGTCTTCGGCCTCATCATCGTCATCATCAAGGACTTCTCTTATGTCTACACCTCTTCTTGGTATTCGAGAATGCCATCCAGCCTCGCTGTTTGGAAAAAACATCAGATAAGCCAAAGGATCATAGGAAGCGAAATAAGGTTGTATTTGTGAAAGGTATTCAGACTTCCCATACACAATAATACTTCTCTTGTATGAAGTGATGTTGTTATTACCTTCCACCTAAATTCCAGCGACCTTCGACACAACATAACACATGAAACCGTTTAAGTTAGATATATGATTTTATATTTAGATAAGAGATATGATTTTTATAATCATATTTATACCTCAGATGTTGTAGGACGATTGTAAACTCTTTGGTCGACCTTAACTGATGCATTTAGTTCGACCCTATACTTGTCGAGCGTGCCAAGGTTACCAAGTGATCGAAAGGTCTGAACATATGGGTTTGGTGCAAGAACGCGAGATAATATTGTAACAATCTCTTTATCAAGATTAGGCCACTTTAACCTGTGTTCGAAATCCGATTCCCCGTCATAAAAGTACAACTGCAAATACCTTGGTTGGCCATCTCTAGGAACCAATTGATCGATTTTATGATAGATCCCTCCTTGCACGCGAAAAGTATACACTCCAGAACCCCTAGGGCTGTATCGTTTGTCCAAGTTTACACCCATAGATGCGAAGGAAAAGTTTGTGTTTTAGGCACGTATGTTTTTCCTAAACATTTTTCCTAACTGGCATTGCGATGTGAATAGGTTGTAGAGTTCAGGAGGTATGTCTAAGGGTTTCAAAGTTGTTCTACCGGTCATGCAAAAAAAAGATGGGAACCCGTACTATATTTTCTTTGCTCCACAATGAACACACGGTCGTTGCTCCAGTAGACGATGCTCTGTAGGAAGATCATTGAATACAAAATCGTACGGATCGTCTTCAGTTTGATTATCTGGTTTGAAATTTAAAACATTATTGGTAATATAATACAAAATTCAATAGAGATGTATATAGCATATAGAGTTATATTACCTATGTTAGCATTCGCCTGCCCTATATTGTTTTCTTTACGACGTTGATAATAACTTTTTTGGTATTCTTTCCTCTGTCGAGTGGTTGGTCGAATGGTTGGTGGTACATGAAGATTGGTTCCTACACAGATATAAGGTAAATACATGTAGTAAATAACAATATGGGAAACCCTCTTAAAGAAGCTTACCATTCAATGTTTGATTGCACTCTTGATCAAATATGGGCAACAATACGTTACTACTCCTTTGATCATCGGTTATGGAATTTCAATCATGTGTTAGTATGATCGTTAAAAAATATATGTAAAGAAGAACAATATGTAAAATATATTACCTAATGTGTTTTCACGTGTCAAGCACGACAGATACTGTGTAGGTCCGAAGTCTCTTTGTGCTTCAATGTGATCATCTGCGATGGTAATTATTGTGTTTTCACGTTGCAAAACAGAAAGAGATGGTGTAGCTCCGACCGATGTTTGTGTTTCCATGCAAGAATTTGTTTCCGCTATCTTTTTTTGTTTACGTCGTTGGTAATAACTTCTTTGGTATTCTCGTCTTTTAACATCGGATGGGTCTACGGGTACACCTGGGCTTATAGAAAGTGAACTACAGGAACTTGGTGCTTGTAATGGTGTTATGTGTTCATTATTGGTTGATAAAATTTGAGGTGATGGTGTTACTACTGGATTGTCTTCAGTTTGGCCATCTGGTGAGAAATTTAAAACAATTATTGGCAATATAATACAAAATTCCTTAAAGACGTATAAAATATAGAAAGTTATATTACCTATGTTAGCATTCGCCTCCCCTGTATTGTTTTTTTTACGACGCTGATAATAACTTTTCTGGTATTCTTTCCTTTGTCGAATGCTTGGTCGAATGGCTGGTGGTACATGAAGATTGGTTCCTACACAGATATATAACGTAAATACATGTAGTAAATAGCTGTATTTGATATTTTTAAAGAAGCTTACCATTCGTTTGATTGCACTCTTGATCAAATATGGGCAATAATACGTTACTACTCCTTTGATCATCTGTTATGAAGTTCAAATCATGCGTTAGTTTGATTGTTAAAAAAATCAATGTAAAGAAGAACAATAATTACAATATATTACCTAATGTGCTTTCACGTGTCAAGCATGAAAGATATTGCGTAGGTCCGAAGTCTCTTTGTGTTTCAATGCTAGAATTTGTTTCCGCTAGTTTTCTTTGTTTAAGTCGTTGGCGATAACTTCTTTGGTATTCTCGTCTTTTAAGAATGGCAGGGTCTACGGGTACACTTGGGCCTATAGAGAGTGAACTATAGGAACGTGGTGTTTGCAACAGTGTTATATTTTCTTTATTGGTTGACAAAATTTGAGGCGATGGTGTTAGATTTTCTTTGTCTCTTGACATGTTTTGAGGTGAAAGTGTTTGTGATGGAATGTTCCGGGTTTGAGGGACAATTGTCTTCGTGATATTGTGTAATGTTCCAAACGGTACCCTATTTGGAGGTTCTTCAAAATAGGCAAAGTTTGTCTTGCCTTTTTTTCCCTTTAGTGTTGCACGAACATCTTTAGTAGACAATGATTTGCGTTTTTCTAGCATAAAATTGAAAAACTGCATTAGAGATTGTTATTTACATGTGAGTGTTGTAAAAAAGAGAGTTGAAAAAAAGAGAGTATAAATCCTTATATTTGAAGTAGGCAGCCCTCTAAATGAACACAAATACAAACCTTTATTATTAAAAATGGTCTAACAACCCTATCTAGAAGAAAAGAAACTAAAATCAGTTTGCAAACAAAAAAAAGAGGAAAAAAAGGATACTGTTTTACTTTCTTATTTTACTGTTATTGTTTAGAAATGTGTTGAAGCATGATATTTAATATAAATATTTTACTACTATATCTCATAGAGACTAAAGCTATACTGCACATCAGAAGTCTAATTATATTGAGCACTACTCTATTTTTAACTATAAGTATCTTAAATTCATTATTGATAGAACGTAACTCCAGATTAAGTGGTCACACTCGATCACTGTACATTTTTAGGTCGGTTTCGCACATGTTTTTCATCGTCTTTTATAGTTTAACGGAAAATTTGAGTAAAATATTGTTATCTTGTCTAAACTCAAAAATATATTAAGATTAAAACTTACAGATTAGTAGCACATGTACAAAAATTTGATGTTATATTTACCTATAAATCAGGGATATTTTTAACATAAATCTAAAGATGAATTTCCTAATACTGAAAGGCATTAAAAACACAGTAAAGAGGTGTAAAAACACATAGACATGCATGAATAGCAGAGAGAAACAAATGGCTGGATTTTATGGCCAACCTCTTTCCTAGAAGACTGTATTCAACAAATAAGACGTAAGTGCAGCCAACTAACATGTAACTGTGTGAGAAAAGCAATAAGATGCAACTAAAAAACATGCCACTTCAAGGATTTATAAAACAAACTTCTAGGATTTATAAAACAAACTCCAGGGATGTAAATACAGCTTGCCAAAAATACACCTAGCATGCACATAGACATTTAAAGCAGCAATTATCTGCTTGCTATTAATAACTACAACTCTTAAATATATAGTGCACCATCATTTGCGCATTTTTTCGCTTAAAACCAGTTGGAAATCCCCAAATAAGTCCAGATCCCATGCACAACGACAAAAAACCTATATAACAAAGAGCTTAGAAAACCTATATCTCACATGCACAACGACACATAAAAGCTGCAGGTGAACAGATAGCAAACCTATATCTCACTTGCACAATGACACATAAAAGCTGCAGTTATAACCCATAATCTAAAACAAAACAGCACCCAATGAACTTAAACATCAGACACAACCACATTTCCCCCTAGTAATTTATCAAAATCGCCTTATAAATCAAGTGACAACACTAATCATATCCATAACCCAGTTAATCCAATCAACCAAGCAGAAAAAACTATATTCACAATGGATGGTCCGAAACAACATACAGATATCTGTTATATTAACGATTTTTTACAAATTTCATCTAATAATTTATCAAAATCACCTTACAACACTACAATAATCCAGATCTCAAACAAGTAAACCAAAATATCAACAAAATTTACCAATTGAACAACAACAATATCACTCAATATCACATCCATCTACAACTCAATGAAACTATCAAGCACAAAAACTTGCAGATAATTCAGGATATAAACTACGTTAGCAATGTTACTACTATTATAACCGCAAATCAAGTAACAGCAACACTAAATATCAAAACAACAACAAGATTAAACCGATCAAACAGGACATAAAATACATTAACAGCATAAACAGTAACCTCTTTCCCTGACTGGGCTCGATCAACCCATTCATACATATTTTTGATATTATAACTTTTAATTAACCCCCAAATTTATTTATAAAAAAACATAAATCACTCAAATTAATCCTTAAAAACCTCAAATTAAACCTCAAAAAATAATGAATCACTTTGTCAAACAAACAGAAGATCTAAAATAACATGTTTCAACCCATGAAATAAAGAGTAGAGTACTAACCGATGGGAAGCATAAACTTTCTCTGCAAAGAAGAAAATAATGAAGATTGTAACGAAGATTGGAGTTTTTTTGGAGATTTTGTTTGGATTGTTTTTGGTTTTTTGTTAAAGAAGTTCGTTTGGATTGTTAAAGAAGTTCGTTTGGATTTTATCTAACAAACTGCTTATTTCACCCCCAAATAAAATCATAAGCAGTTCACTCTGATCAAACACCCACTTACCATTTATAACCCTCAAACAAGCACATAATCATAAACAGTATTTCACCCTCAAATAAGTTCGTTTGAAAACCATAAAAGATGAATAACCGTACCTTTGTTTGAATCAAAATGAATGGGGTTTAGAATACTTGTGCTAGATTTTGTAAGACCATTCATTGTGTTTTGAAGCTGCAAAAAAAGAAGAGTTAACTTTCACATCGTCCATCACCCAAAGATATTGTTTTGGCTGATATAGCTGGTTTATGGTTTATGTGGTGTTAGGCTTATGTTCATAAGCTCACTTATTGTGGCTTATTTTCAAAGTTTTCGGCTTATATGAGTTTCATTATGAGCCGAAAACTTTCCAAATAAGCGACAAAAAACGAGCTTATGAAACATAAGCCCGATACCAAATAAGCCAAAAGCCGGTTATATCAGCCGAAACAAACACCCCCTATATGGTCATACAAACACTAAGATGATGTTTAAAAGGCAAGCTAAACAAACAGGCTTAATTGGCAATTCATGTAAGCTAAAATATAATAAACAATCCTAAACAGCCCCTAGAAGCAGTTATATGCCTTTATGTTTAGTCCTTTTCATGCTAGTGAACTTGAAATAATCATGCATCATCTGAACTAAGTATAATATAGTACTACATTACTTTACAGATCTCCTATTAGGATATACTTTCAAGGTCTTCACATTATCTAGCTAATCTAAACCTATATTCAACAGTCTTTCTGAATTTCAGGTTTTTTTATCAAGTTTCCTTGGACTACACAAGTTTGGAACATCTAAGGGGGTGTTTAAGATTCCTTATCAATTTTGACAATGTTCTGAGATTGTTCATCCAAACTGCTTATCCAATCATTTAATGGTGAAAGAAGCAATTTTGAATAACCAGTTTAAAAATTTCTTACCACCTTCAGATAATCAATTTTCAGATAATCACATTTTCATACATCACATTTCGTTATATCACGTTTCGTTATATCACGTAACTACTCATTTTCAGATAATCAATTTTCAAACACAAAACTATTATAGCATGCTACTCGGGTCAATTTGGGCTACAGTTCATCCCTAATTGGTCAAACTGGTTAAGAGTCGTCCAACAGTATTTATAATTCTTACACCTTACATCCTAAATCGTGTTCAACAGATTATATTATTCAGATTAAATTATTGTTGTTATAACATAGTTTCTGTAATTGTATTTAGAGTGCTATATAAAAAAATTGAGAAAATATGAGTATGGGGAACCCATCCTGACGCTACTCGTTTCAACCAGAACCCATTTTAAGCCATACCCAGCCCGCCAGATATCCCATTATTTCATCTCAAGTTACTCCATCTGATGTGTCTCTGTACTACTATCTGCGAATGTAGAGAGATTCGATAAACGAGATCTTAAGATATGCAAGCAAGAACAGACTTCTAGAAGGTATGAAACAGCAAATGTTGGCTCACATGCAACTTAAGTTCAAGACTGTTGAGCTACAGCAAGAGGAAGTTCTAGAGGGTCTGCCAAAGGCGATTAGATCTAGCATTTCTTAACATCTATTCTGTAAAACTGTTGATAAGACCTATCTCTTTAAAGGCATATCAGACGACCTTAGCAGGCAACTGGTACAGTACCTTGCTATTCAAGGAAACCCAAATTACACTAACATTAATGTCTGTGATCTCTTCTATTTAACATAATCAATTTTCAGATAATCACATTTTCATACATCACATTTTGTTATATCACGTAATTACTCACTTTCAGATAATCAATTTTCAAACACAAAACTATTATAGCATGCTACTCGGGTCAATTTGGGCTACAATTCATCCCTAATTGGTCAAACTGGTTAAGAGTCGTCCAAACAGTATTTATAATTCTTACACCTTACATCCTAAATCGTGTTCAACAGATTATATTATTCAGATTAAATTATTGTTGTTATAACATAGTTTCTGTAATCGTATTTAGAGTGCTATATAAAAAAAATTGAGAAAATATGAGTATGGGGAACCCATCCTGACGCTACTCGTTTCAACCATAACCCATTTTAAGCCATACCCAGCCCGCCAGATATCCCATTATTTCATCTCAAGTTACTCCATCTGATGTGTCTCTGTACTACTATCTGCGAATGCAGAGAGATTCGATAAACGAGATCTTAAGATATGCAAGCAAGAACAGACTTCCAGAAGGTATGAAACAGCAAATGTTGGCTCACATGCAACTTAAGTTCAAGACTGTTGAGCTACAGCAAGAGGAAGTTCTAGAGGGCCTGCCAAAGGCGATTAGATCTAGCATTTCCCAACATCTATTCCGTAAAACTGTTGATAAGACCTATCTCTTTAAAGGCATATCAGACGACCTTAGCAGGCAACTGGTACAGTACCTTGCTATTCAAGGAAACCAAAATTACACTAACATTAATGTCTGTGATCTCTTCTATTTAACATAATCAATTTTCAGATAATCACATTTTCATACATCACATTTCGTTATATCACGTTTCGTTATATCACGTAACTACTCACTTTCAGATAATCAATTTTCAAACACAAAACATGTATAGTTCTCTGAAAATTCAATATCAAATTGATAAACACCAAACAACCAAAGCAAGATTCAACATGATTTAAGGGAAAAACATAAGAAATAAATTCAACTGTTCGCATACGACAAACTGATTGTAAAAAAGACCAAATTATTGAAAAAGCAAGACCAAATGTATGATCCATATCATGCAAAACAAAGAACTGAACTGAGGCGATATCATATCTTCATCTTTTTCAAGGCTTGAGTTTCTTTCATATCTGGGTCAAACTCGACAGTTGATATTTCTGTGTCTTTCAAAAAGTTGCCTATTAAAACTAGGGGTATGAGGTAGAGTTTAGCCGAAAGTCAAAAAATCACGTAGAATAGGGAAAAAAGGTAAGAATAATTTGGGATTTGGAAATACCAGTGTCGTTTTTGACAAGTTTAACACGAGTTATGAAGATGGTGCCCTTCTCTACTATAACTCGTGACAACCTTGCTGGTACTTTGTGTAGTGTGTAATACGCGAGAAACTTGATATCAACTCCTCTATAACACGTCATTAGTTGTCAAGTAAGCTCCAGAAAATAATAAATGTTAAATTGTTTTTGATGAAGAGACTTACGTCAAATCGCGCAACCACAGTTCACATGTTTTATAGCCAAAATATTGTTTTATGTCTCCTTTGATAACTCTTCCAACGGTATCTACAATTACATTAAATACTATTATATTTTGGCAATCGACAAAGTACGTATTATTAGTTATTCGTGATGTAGTATATATATGCCAAAGAAAAATTTTGGTACCGATGAGCATTTTCCTTGGTGTTTTATCACCAAGAAGAGCACGAATTGAAGGTATCCAGCCATTCACACTAAACTCCTTTACATCAGGAGACAGAATCTTGGTGATGACCGTTTTCGCGTCTACCAGAATGATCCAATCATGGCGAGCGAAACTGTAATTTTCAAACCTTGGGTATTGGGTAGGGTCAACATAACCTATTTTGAAATGATGTATAGAGACAAAAGTTTGTGCCAATTCCCTATTTTTATAGACGTCTAGCAGGTCATGTGGCACTTGAGCAGCCATCTTTAGTCCCTAACAGAACGTATAAAGAGAATATAATATAATTAACTCGAAAAATATTTGAAAATATGAAGAAAGTTTGATAATGTATCTTCCGTTAATGTATCCTTACATTTTTGTCGTGCATGATAATGTAGAGTTTGTTTGCCTTTTCATCCATCCAAACATTTCGGACACGAACTTTGTCGATTTTATAAAAAGCATGTGGGTTGTTGAGGGCATCAAAAGTATCGACTGTGAAGTATGGATCCCAATGCTAGAGAAAATATAAGTGTATACGTTGATGTTAAATGTACTAAAGTTAATGATAGAATTATGATCTGTTTTGTTATCGAGGGATTGTTTGTTAATTTAA
Source organism: Glebionis coronaria (assembly GCA_025667525.1). Taxonomy (NCBI): domain Eukaryota; kingdom Viridiplantae; phylum Streptophyta; class Magnoliopsida; order Asterales; family Asteraceae; genus Glebionis; species Glebionis coronaria. The sequence continues at coordinate 490,714,132 of CM046877.1, forward strand.
GGACATCAAGCCGAGGCTGGTGATACATGGTATCATGATAATTAAACATATTATTTTAGCACCATGATTATCTGATTTAGCTTGCAAATAATTTTTTTTAAAAAAGGTGTTTGAATATTACATTTTTATATTCTAAACTGTCCATGATTATCTGACTTAGCTATTCTGGGTTATCTTTCTAACGTCCACCCTTTAAATTGTTTCAGAAATATAACAAATCAAAGAGGGTGTTTGGGGTAAAACAGGATTGCTATTTTTTTTCTTTCAAGAATTAGCAGAGAAGCAGTTTGGATTGTTTAAATTTCACCCAAACAGCTTATCTCCTTAATTTTGGGCAAAATAAGCAGTTTTCGATAAGCAAAGTTGGGACCTTTATTTCAAGTGCTTACCCGATAACAATAAACAAGACTAAAACTTTCTAACACAATGTTGCCAAACACTCCATATCCCTATCCCAACGTTAGCACCATGATTATCTGATTTAGCTTGCAATTTTTTTTTTTTTAAAAAGGTGTTTGAATATTACATTTTTATATTCTAAACTGTCCATGATTATCTGATTTAGCTTTTCAACTTAATGTTGAGGTTACAGTTTCTGGATTAAATATATAGTATACACAGTTATGTTTTTGTACGGGTCGAAATAGGTATTTTCTCATATTGTAAGTTTGTGACAAAAGCATATAATAAGTGAACAGCCACATACACTATTTCATTTTTGCAAACTATCTCCTCAATTGCATATTATACTTTGATCATGCAAATAATTTTTTTTAAAAAGGTGTTTGAATATTACATTTTTATATTCTAAACTGTCCATGATTATCTGATTTAGCTTTTCAACTTAATGTTGAGGTTACAGTCAAACTGGATTAACTAAACTACGAGTAACATGTATCATTTGACGTCAAAGGAACGGAAATAAAATAAAATTACTAAAACTACATATAAACCCGATCATAAGTATAGTACTGTAATTCACCAGTTTGCTAAACAAAGATATAAAAACACATTCAATGGTGGCATCAAGAATAATACGAGTTCAGGTTCATTTATTTTCTTTTAACGGTTAAACTTCTGGCTAAACTAATTACCTTTGAGTCTCTTAAATCATAAGCAGTTCACAATGATCAAGCACCCACTTACCATTTATAACCCTCAAACAAGCACATAATCATAAACAGTTTCATTATATCGATGCGCTCAAACACAAATAATCCCATTCTGGGTTATCTTTCTAACTCAAAATACCATTTATAATCCCAAGGAAACCAAAATTACACTAACATTAATGTCTGTGATCTCTTCTATTTAACATAATCAATTTTCAGATAATCACATTTTCATACATCACATTTCGTTATATCACGTAACTACTCACTTTCAGATAATCAATTTTCAAACACAAAACTATTATAGCATGCTACTCGGGTCAATTTGGGCTATAGTTCATCCCTAATTGGTCAAACTGGTTAAGAGTCATCCAAACAGTATTTATAACTCAAAATACCATTCTGGGTTATCTTTCTAACTCAAAATACAATTTATAATCCCATTTATAACCCTCAAACAAGCACATAATCTGGTTTATCATAACTCAAAATACAAATATGCAGTGTTTTAATAAATAATCCCAAACACCCCCCTTAGTGATTCAGTCTCTCAAGAAATTAGGTTACCTATTCTCAATAAATAATCCCAAACACAAATCTGATCTAAACGCAATTAGGCAGATAGAAACATTGTTAATAAGCAGTGTGTACCTCAACCTCAAGATCCACTACAGTAGGGTCTTCCTCAACCTCAGCCTCCATTGGCCCAAAAGCATTTTGTATTTCCAAGTCAATCTATATAATATAACCAGAAAAAGAAGAAAACCAAACCTCAGAATTAAACCAAACCTCAGAATTAAACCAAACCTCAGAATTAAACCAATAAAGATTATGAAAATTAAACCAAAGCTCAGAATTGATAAGATTTTGTTTCACATCCGCTGATGACTCCATTTGATAAGATTCGTTTGATTCGTTTGATTGTACATCCGCTGATGAAATAAGTCTTGTATATATAGATAAGATTCGTTTGATTGTACATCCGCTGGTGACTCCATTTGTGACAGGGTAATAAATGTATTGATGGTTTCCAAGATAAGCGTGGGGGTTATTTTCATTGTTTCCAAGAAAAAGATGTACAGGTGAAGATGGACAGGTATATAGAGAAAAAGGTGGAGATGGAGAAAGCGTGAGGTTATTTTCAAGGGGTTATAGAGAAAAAGATGTACAGGGGTTATTTTCAAGGTTTCCAAAAGAAAGAAAATATACCATGCTTTTTTTTCACATCCGTTATTTTTAAAATAAACCATGATAGGGCCCACAAAACAACTTTCAACCATGCTATCTTTCAACTTTCAACCAATTTCATTTTCTCTTTATAAAGGAGTTAAGATATATATATATATATATATATATATATATATATATATATATATATATATATATATATATATATATATATATATATATATATATATATATATATATATATATATATATATATATATATATATATATATATATCAAATCAAATCAAAAACCCTTATATAGGAAGGATGGTGAAACAATGCCTTAAATACAAAATTATATAAAAATAACATATGTAATTCATTAAAGAGTTTCTATAAAATGTTTCAAAAAGAAAATAAGAATTACAAATGATGCCTTAAATACAAAATTCTATAAAAATATACATAGGAATTTTAAATGATGCCTTAAATATAATATTTTATAAAAAATATAAGGAAGGATGGTGAAACAATACCTAAAATACAAAATTCTATATAAATGATTCCATAAAATGCTTCAAAAACAAAATAAGAATAACAAATGATGCCTTAAATACAAAATGTATTCTATAAAAATATACAAATGATGCCATAAATACGAAATTCTATATAAAATATATAAGGAAGGATGATAAAACAATGCCTTATATACAAAATCTATAATAATGACACATGTAATTCATTAAAGGGTTTTCGTAAAATGCTTCAAAAAGAAAATAAGAATTACAAATGATGCCTTAAATAGAAAATTCTATAAAAATGAAAAATGTAATTCATTAAAGGATTTCCATAAAATGCTTCAAAAAGAAAATAAGATTTACAAATGATTCAAAATAGTTTGACTTACTAAAAATAAATTATTTTCAGATATTCAAACTGTCAAGTTTTGGACTGGCTATATATTGTTGCTATATCATACACCTGACAATAGATAATAAGAGGAATGAGCTTTTTGGCCTTACTTTTGTTAGAATACACATTACCACAAAACTTACAAAACAAAATCATTTGTAAAAAATATTTAACTATAATTTTTTTGCTACAAAAAACTTAACAATAATATTAATTTCAAAAAAATTAATGTAAAAAAGCTATTCATAACATTAACATATACAAAATTTATTAACTTATAAAATTCAAAAATATATATAATATTTATACAATATTATTAAAATTCTAAAAAATTTTAATGTAACAAAACTTATTCATAACATTAACGTATTCAAATTCAATTAACTAATAATATTTTAAATAAATATAATATCTTAAACTACCTTATTTTTGTCAATTCTATGCTATATTATTAAAATATTAATGTTATAACTAACACTACATATACTAAACTTCTAATACAAACACACATAACTTCAATTTTCATTAAAAAATATATACTTCAAGCTAGCCCGTCCACCGGACGGGTCTAAAGGCTAGTATATATATATATATATATATATATATATATATATATATATATATATATATATATATATATATATATATATATATATATATATATATATATATATATATATATATATATATATATATATATATATATATATATATATATATATATATATATATATATATATATACTAGCGTCATAACCCGCCCAACGGGCGGGGTCGTTTTTGTTGTTGTTCTAGAGGCTTAATTTATTATGCGCTTTTAGTTTATTGTATTTTTAATTTAACTTCTAGTATATTTTAGTTATAGTGTACGTTTAAGTAACGCTAAATTTTTATTTATTATTTTTTAAGATGGGTTTTTATACGAACCCTTTCAAGAGGTGCTGTTCAAATCCCACATCTGTCACCTCCCAATATACGGTGGACTAAAGATGTTTTAATAAACATGAGGAAAACTTCTAATATTTCTCATGCCTAATAAAAAACTTCACATATGTGGTGTACACAAATCTAACAGAATTACCTTAAATAGGAGCAATGGTGATTGTTGATGACTGACGCGTAACTATCAGTTTTCTCTGCACCCATCTTAGCATTATGCATAGAAGAAGAATGCCAGATAAATAAATGGATTACCCAAAAGTTATAGTTAAATGACATATTACAATCAGAAAAAAGCCAAATAAATTATAAAAGTAAAGTAAAGTACCATATAATAATCACTTCCGGTCACTTCTGCTACATGTCAGTAGGAACACTTGAGAAGGGGCAGATGTGGGTCGAGTGTATCATTTAAGAAACTTGATACATAAAATTATGGGAAAGCCATTAGGAGTCGTTGTTTTACATTTGACCATCTTACTGAATAAAAGACGTAACATCAATAGCCAAAAGATGACAAGATGCTTACTGAAAAGGAAAAAGAAACAGGGGCATGGTCCCGATCCAACAATCAAAGAACGTCACCTCTTGGTCCAGTGGCTGCATAGCTTCAAAATAACTACTTATAAATAATTAATCATGTCTAAACAAAAAAATAACCAATTCAATTAAGAGCAGCAGACTGGTTCGTTGAACCATTTAACATGTTTCTTTTAAAGCTATTTGATAATAAGATAGTAAATCACAATGCACTTACTTTGCGAGGCAACCTTGCTTATTTAGTTGTAAGCTCGTAATCAGCTTAAGTCTTTCCTCACTTGTTTCTTTATTATGTCTATGATGTTTAGCAACAATAGTCGAAGGTTTACTTTGCTAATATCGTCATATCGATTAAGATCTATATAAGATATACACTGATCTTGAGGCTTATATACCATTGCCATTAAAATTAAGGCTTATATACCATTGTCGTCAATAAGCTGAAATAATGGAGAAATGGTCAAGCTCAAGAACCCTTGGTCTGAGCTTTGTGGTTAATGTTTCAATAGAGCTACAAATAGGTACACCAATGTAATTCTCTGCAAAACTGACTACATCAAACTAATAATCATCATCCTTCCATCATGGTACACCTGGTCAAAACATTAAATTTAATTCAGCTCTAGATGCAAAAAATAAAATAAAATCCACGTATTCTAATTGAAGCATCGTAAAACAATACCTTGTTTACATTAATGATACCCTTCATTTCTGAATTAGGCAAGAGTTTATATAAGTCGCATCAGGTGTGATGACTTGAATGTATATGAAATTGTTGAATTAAAACTGGCATAGCTCAAACCATCTTGTGGACTTCGGGAAGAATCACATCGCTTGATTTTCTCCTAAAACGAGGCTGGGAACAACCGATATTTTATCCTTGAGAAGAGTGGCACCATTCAATGTTAGGTTGCGTGTGATCCTGGAAGGATCTCAAGTAAGTGAAAGCAAACTCTTTGTTGTTGTACGCTTCTTCGTTAATGGTTGGGAGGAAGACAACTGTGGTACTCTTAGAAAAACATCATTTTATAGTTGTTTTTAATATGCTTATAAACTCAATAAGCTCTATGTACGTTTCAGCTTTATATCACAGGTTATAAACTAAAAAGTAGAAATGTGAAATAATTACCTTCACACCACAGGCTGGAAGATGGCAACAAAATTTCGCTAGATACACAGAACCTTGCACAAGATTTTGTTTTTCACTACATGTTTCTCTATCATTGATGTCAATAGTAGGAAATGGTTACATTTATCGAGATGGACAACTCATCTGGTTCAATCCTCCATCATCTGATCAATTCATGCAATGAAGCAATGGCTTCCATTTATGTTAGAGCATCACGGATATGTATTTCTTGAACTTGCACAGCCAAGTTTTTTTCAAGCATGATCAAAGTAAGGGCATTATAATTCAGACCTGAAATCGAGTGGTTATGGATTTCTACACTTCAATCCAAACTTGTGCCTTTCTAGCAGTAGATTCCTATAGCCAATAAAAAAAAGTAAAATAACCATCTGCCTCAAAAACAATACACAGATAGGCGCATTATTTCCATAATTAGTTTTAAGGTTGAGAGCAAATAACACATTATGGTAATAACACGTTGAGCTTGTTTGGCTTGCGTTTGGACACCATACTGGTAGAAAAAAGAGTAAGAATTTACAACAGCTGAAGGAAACAAATATTAAAAAGAGAATACCCTTTGTAGGTGGAGTTTGTAGCCGTGACCCGGTCTGAACCAATTGTCACTCAATAGTCTTATTGAGCTGGACTTTCGGGTTCACTCCTTTTGCTCGTACGGAAAGAGAAAAAGCTTCAAACTTTACCTCTGGCTGGTAACTAAGGTCATAGAAACTTATTGAAATTGATTTGTGTTAAATTAATCAAAACACTTTCTTTGAGGTAATAGTTGTGTGTCAAATTACATGTTGCAATTATAAGTTGAAGAAGTTGATATACAGAATTCACTGTAAATAAAAGCTGATGATTGGCATACAAACCTCTCCAAAACCTAAAAGACAGTGGGAGTACCAACCCTGCATGCCTCAAACTGCAGCATCCCTGCGTGTGCTAGAATGAGATTAGTAAACAGTACAAATAAATACTATCATTTTTCATTGAATTAAATTATAACCAGCGGAGTTAAGCCCATAATCGGGGCACCAGTTGTCCCAACAACTGAAGTGGCAGAAGGATTACCAAGTATGTGTTGAGTATTTGATGGGAAGCCATGCAGACAGTGAGTGCCTTTCACACCAGAAGCTTCACCCGAAATCTAAATCATGACAGCATATTACATTAAGCTTCAACATAGCGGAGATATCAAATAGGGAATCGTACACATGAAAGCCTCAATTGTATCGGTGGAAACCTACTCCCTCCATCCCAAAATCAAGGTCCAAATTTATAAAAATACGAATTTGGGTACCAGTGTCGGATCGTATAGTCTTAACAACACTTCCATCTCACCAGCAGCCATCTCATCAGAAACTCTGTCATGTACTTAAAAAAGAGCATCTTGTACTAATCAAATAATTAACCAAACGTAAACAATTTTTATGCACATACAAATTTACTCCTGTTAACCCATAATCCAAATCACCCATATCCAGACCTCTAGCGAATACAAAGTTCTAGAGACTCACTTGAACTTTATTGACAGCAGATCTGTCACGATATAGAAGGTTGCGCATGCATTTCTCTAATAGTTTGACACCCTCTTCGAAAGCCAAGTCATCCCTCCATTCTTCACGAAGAATTGGGCGGGAAAGGTGATTACCAAATCCGGTGGCAATGTGGTCATCCTCAAAGTGCACACCAATCATACTAACCTGCACGTAAATACAAAAGAGAGCAGAAGTTGTTGTTTGCAGTTAAGAATAAATATTGACTCAAATGAACTGATATACTTCAGAACAAATAAAGAAACCCAGAAGTTAAATGGAAGTGGGGTCCAAGAATTACCAATCCAAGATACTTTTGGCCGTTTTTCACTCCACCAAGTATAAGAGAATTCCATAATGGATCAAATTTGTTCAGGAGATTTTACATGACCCGAGTTAGATAATTGTGCTCCTCTTTGGGGCCAAGTGAGTTTCCATCATCCCACATATCGTCGTGCAAGTTGTATGAAGTATCAAATACTGCTTAAAACATATAATTACAATTTATGTTTAAATAAAGTTGAGAGATTCAAATGGATAATATCAAATAATAGCATTGTAATTTCCATGCATATACTATAACTTTGTATTCAACGCTCACACAAAATTTCTCAAATCCAAGCTGATAGCCTAAATGACCAGAACCATTTCTAATAACCTTACACTTGGTGCAAAGCTAAGAGATAGAGTCGTCTATAAGAACTAAACTCAATATATTATGAGATACAGATACTTACATGAGTTCATCAAGGTATTTTAGAATTTCTTGGTAATCACTTGAGGACATTTCTTTTTTAAGATGGATAATGATAAAAGCGTGAATCTTGGCGGCTCTAGCACGTTTTACAAACTCGTAAATCTGTAAACAGAGAGACAAATATAATCAGGATTAACGTCCAGCTATCTAATGGGTCATTTCAGTTTATACACAATCTCGAGCGGGTGAAACACGTAAAATACAAAAAAGTAGCCCAACAATAAACAAATCAAGCTGGTTGAAAAGGAACCAAAGTGTTTCTTCGATGCATACAACCAGCTTATTTTAATTGACCTGTAGTTAGAGCTTAGAACTCCTTGTTTCATTGGGAACCCTTGCTTGTCACAGCCACCTGTGTCCTTTATGCGTTGTTTGGATCTCAGCTTTAAGTATGCACTCTGCAGATGTAACAAAAGTATAACACTTAGGATTTAGTAATTTTGGTTTAGTTTTCTAATTCTGCTTTATTTTGTATATACATACATGCATGTTTTCAATGAATGCTAGAATGATAGAGGAATATACATACAAATTTTTTACGTGCTTCATTAGTGTTTTCACTTGACACGGTGATATATTTACCTTCTTGCCATATAATTTACTCGGCTGCCTCCTTCATGTTCTGATGCAATGAGGCTTAACAAAATAGGTGGTGGCTGTGGTGGTAGTGGGCTCATCATGGAATGTGGACCAAACAAATAACTACTCCACCATCTGACATGAGCCAAGCATACCAAACTGAGCCATCAAATCTCCCGTGAGATCCATCTGTTCTAATGGAAGTACTTCCTCGACTGCACAAGGTACTTTTTCTTCATGCACCTCAGACTGTTTGGAATCAAAAGTATCACTTTATTATGTCTTATTGACATATTTTGAGTGATTTAACAAAACATGAGGTGCGTAAAATGGAATGCTGACATGATCAGCAGTTTCTGCCTGGCAAAACTGCTGATACAGTCGGCGTAAAAAAGCAGACACATCTTTAAATTTATTTTTTCTGAAATATGACGCCAAAAAATTCTTCTTGGAAACATATGGTAATTTATAAAATCTCAATCTAAATTGCGCTCATGCGAAAATAGTTATGGATTTCACTACCTTCCCCCAAAGGGTACTACTGTGCAAGTCTTACTGCAACAATAAATCAAATGTAGGAATACGTTTTTGTTAGTTTATCTCGATTTCATTGTGGTTTATTCGAATCAACCTTCTATAAGCTTAGTCCGAATAAGTGTTTCTTTTTTGTATAAATTTCTTGTTGTGGTACTGTTTTCATTCGTAACTTATTGGTTGAATAAGCTGTTTTAGCTTATCTCGACTCATTGTTGAGATACGTTTATATCTCGTATGAGCTTAATACATGAACGTACTTTTAATGCCTAAATACTCATAAACCAGTTTATTTAAAATTTCAGGTCGATTATTCAACATAAATCATTTTGGACGTTATAGTCTGACAAGAAGGGATTGCTTCTGCAATAAGTCACCCTACAAATTCTCTAAATTAGATTTCAAGAAGAAATAGATCTTTGAGAACAGTATCAATCGTTTTAAGTCTTGCAATCCAACAAAATAACTTTCACCAAGTACTACATAAACTATAGGACAAAAGAATGTACCTTTTAAATTGAGGATCTGTTGGACGCAACGCATATTCAGGTATATTCAGCAGCATTACTATCGTCCCTGCTTTTACAAAAAAAAAATGTGTGCATTGATCCAGTTTATGTCATTAATGTTTTACTTTGGATGCAGAACCAATTGAGTGAGCAAATCTTGTACAAAAAGTTATGCAGATCGACAACAGCTGCGAAGTACATTGATGTATATGACTCAATAAGAGTGAGATGGTGACCTTCTATATGTACCTTGGATGACCGAACCTTTTCGGTCACATAGAATGAATTCAATTCTTTCTCTTCAGCTGCAGCTGCCAACTGTGTTCCATTTAGCAGCTCATAATGGGTACATCCAGTTCCACCAATCGCTTTACTAAAAGTAAATTCACATATACCTGAAATGACAAAACTAAGGAACCACATTGATTACACTTTTTAAAGGAGGTTCATTAAATGATAACCAAGTTTCTGACTCTCGGTCAAAACTGCATCCATACCATCACCAAGAGATATCCTGACGACGCCATTATGCGTCACCATGATATCTTCCATAGCTTTTACTTTGGACGCCAAAAAGGATCATTTTGCTTGTTAATTCTATTCTCATCAAAGAATCAATATAGGCCTCTTGGTACTTCCCTTTTTTCCACTCAATTATGTGGGTAAAGCCCAATTTGCTTTTATTGCATTCTCAGTCTGCAACTAATTTAAAGGTAGCGTCTTGAGTCTGTTAAACACAATGAGTCATCAAAATTTTCGGCCGAAATACATGAATTGGTGTTGGTCACATTACCTTTTTATTCACTCCCACCCTAATTTTTTTTAATAAAAAATATCAATATGGGGGCGGATAAATTATTCCATTTACACATAACAGAGATATTACTTTTAAAAGTATCTATAGCGAACGAAAAGGATGCAAATCAAAGAACCACATAAAGTATCGACAGTTGAAATGATGGCGATCCATGTTTCACATTTCAAATACCCGATATACTGCTGAATCATTCTTCATAATCTAAAAATCCCAATTTATGTCTTGATCAGTAAGTTTGAAAACTTAAAATTCTACAAAAAAATCGAGTTTTACCCTATGCTTTTGCATCAAGAGATGATGATGTAACTGACCAAAATATCTTGTATTTTTTGTAGAAAAAAAATAATAAGCATATTTCATAACAGTTACAACAATTTCTTGAGACTCAAATAAAGGAAAAGAGTTACCATTAAGATGATTGTAATCTCTATGTTTGTACTTTCTCCAATACTCGACTAATATCAGTCATAAGAAATCTTTTTCAACTAATAAGATCTACATTGATGCTTCAAAATTCGAAGTAATTAATAAATGGTTTAGGGTTGTCCTTTATACTATTTGATAATTTCCAATGTTAACTGTGCATAGACTTTATTAGAAATCTCAAAGTCAAAATAAGCTGGACTGAGACTTTGCAGCTAAGATTACATTCAGCTTGAACCGTGTGTTTTCAACTGTGTGAAAATAACTTTAGATTGAGGTGATAGATATACTACTCACTTTACTGAGATCTTGAGGGTATAGAGGTTTGCATAACATATGTACATTGAAGTCATTTGTTAATCCTTTGATCGTCATAAGCTGTAGACGGTCTTCCTTGTACACGTAAAAGGCCCTAAATCAATAAATTATTATTTGTCAGCTTCATGGATATATACATACATACATCGGTAAGCTAATAACGTGGACTATAAAAAAATTATTAGGTAAGAATCTCAAATATACATTCTTACTAAATGGTAATGGTTCTTTTTTTTGGAACGGGTTTGATATGGATATAATCTGTAACATCCGGAAACTCTGAAAAGGACAGCTTTGATGCACGGGTTTGCTCTTTCAGTATTGTGATAATACCAATAGCAAGCTTTGTCGTCTTTAATACTGTTTGGTACCAGGGGGCATATTGCTTTGATGGCTTTCCTAGTCTATACCCGAAACAAACAAAAGAAAATTTGCCTATAAATAAATTGCTTTTTTATACTAACTAAAAGAAAATTACTAAGAATACAAAGTAAATGGTGGATTTAAGAGTTAAGACAACTCACCAGACCATATCTGTTCGAATAGAAATGAAAACCATTGATGACCCAAATTCAATCATCCATTCCATTATAGCACTCAGGTATATAGGGATTCGATCTTCATTGAGTGCAGCAGAGGAACCTGATGTACTGCCAGGTTCGTCATCTAAACAGAATCTACTTCCATCATCTGTCGTTATTACCCCGGATCCAAACACTATGACATAAGTTGATATTCTATTATCTTATTTTTTATTTGGCAGAGGTAACACCTTTTGTTTTGCATGTGTATATGTTTGTGTCATGTAATATATTCATCTAAGGCCGTCATTTATAGTTCGAGAGGTTCGTTAATATCAATGCCAACCAACAAATAAAGTAGCATAAGAGTTCATTAACCTTCAATACACATACATAACGTGAAGACTCTCTTATACAGAACATGGATATGCACCCGAGACAGGTGGGTATGGTGGGGTAGGGAGAAGGTGCAGGGCCGCCTCCAGGTGGTGGGTATCGATCTGCAGCTGTTTGTGGAGGATACGACACTGATGCATGTGGGGTGGTGCTGAGTAGAGTGAGGCTTAGGGTGCACCATAACGTTGACCTGGTGGAGCATTGCATAACCGCCTGTTGGTTCATAAATGACTTTATCGGATCAGTACGATTCTAAAATTTAAATATGGTTCAAAACTGTTACATTTGATGCATAATCAAAAAGAGTGTCCTAATTCACCAAGTCTTCTTGGTTTTGCACGAGTTAGGTAACATCAAACTGTCACTCTAACTCGAACCACAATAACCAACATTGATGTTGCCTTTATCCGAATAGATCTATGATGTTTTTTTAAACAAAGTCTGGATCAGGATATTGATAGTTCTTTGTAGTCTCAATGTTTGACCCGTCTGTTGTTTCATTATACAATTTCATAACCGGCTCTGCAATCCGGCACTGAAAAAAGATGAATCAATTAAAAAAGATGGTATATTTACCTAAATCAGATTGGGAAAAGAACCTGGGTGAAGATTATTGATTCAATATTCTCATCAAAACTCTAATTTAAATTGTCACCTTGTTATGGAGCCGTCTCCATGAATCCAAACACAATGGTTTTCGATTAAATTTTTAGGTTTTTGTTATGAATTGATTTTGGAATTGATAGGAATATAAGAATAAGAAAGAGATTAGGCTTGCAAAAGGAAGAGGAGATGAATGAACATCGAGAGATAGAGAGGATCCATTATCAATGTGAGGAAGACAAGAAATCCATGATCAAAACATAGGATTGTAGAGGTGACGGCTGCTTTAGGGTTTGTGTGGGTTTTTTGGAGGTTGTGTAATGGATGGTGTGTGTGTCTTTTTTTACACCGTTTGTGTGTGAGAAAAATGAAAAAAAAAATAAAATACCATTATATATAGTCGCGGTATCAAAACGTGATTTCTAAAAAAAAATTGCGTTTAAAAATAGCGGTCCGCCCAAAATCAAGAAAAATGAGTTAAAAAAGGAAAAAAGTGAGATTTTTTAGCAAATACTCAAATCCTATTGGTTAAAAGATGTGACTGGGATATGACTGGGATCTAAAACTGTGGTTTCAAGTCATAAATATACCTATATATAATATAGAGATATATATATATATATATATATATATATATATATATATATATATATATATATATATATATATATATATATATATATATATATATATATATATATATATATAGATATATATATATATATATATATATATATATATATATATACTAGTTGTAAAACCCGCCCGATGGGCGGGTATGACTTGTGATTTTTGTTTACGGGTTTCATTTAGCAAGTTGTTTCTAATTTGTTTATTTGAATGATAGTAGCATTTTGTAAAATCTAACCAACTTACAATAATGTTTGGCCTTAGCTTTTGTGAACGGTCATAGACAAATATACTTGAAAATAATAATATTTTTTCAACTTGAGAATCATTTTTTTGTCAAAAAGGCGACCATGTTCGATATGGGTTCATATGTACAGAATAACAAAAAGAATGTATAGATTAAAAAACTTCGAATCACGCGTTAAAAAGTTGACAACTCTGTAGGTTCAAAAAATCAAACTTTACTAAAAGAATAAAACTTTTTATTTGAAAACGTTAACATCGTATAAAACATTAGATAAGAAGTTAAGAACCGCAACTTTGCTTTTCAAAAAGATTGTATTGTTACCTAAATCGTTCAAACATTAGGCGATTATTAAATGGAACCGCCAACATAAACTTTAGAACTTACTATAACTAAGCAATTACAAGTACATTCTCATGATCCGAGGACTTAGAGTGACCTTACTCCATAATGCATAACTTGGTCGAGTTGTTGATTTTCCAAGACAACAAAAGCGAGCAACAAAGAAATTGGGATATGATCAATTAATCATTATATTCATAAGTGGTTTAAAATGGGAAAATCACAAAAATATTCATTTTCTTAAACCAACTTCACAAGATGTATATTTTTTCATCGTAAAGCCAAAATACTCATGAATTTCGAAAAGTGAACATTTTTTAGATATATAAAAAATTTAAAAAATTCAAAAAATTTAAGAAATTTCGCAAAGTATTTAGAAATATTTGCCAGAGGGTGTTTGGCAACGTGTTTAACAGCAAAACACTTGATGTTAAACGTGTTGTCAAACCCCCTTTAAAGCAAAAAAATTCAAATAAGCTGACTTTAGCTGTTAAAAGCCAAAATAAACTGAAACAAATGATAAATTCAACATTATAGAGGTTTTGAAACCTAAAGATTCAAGTTTTTTGTTCTAAAGAAACCTAAAACAACATATTTCGTTGTTGTTAAACGCGTTGTCAAACACCCCCTTTAATATTTAAAAAAATCTAAAAGTTTTAAATTTTAAAAAATTTGAAAATATTTGCGAATTTCTCAAAAATTTCCAAAATTTTAGATTTTTTTCTATTTCGCAAAAGTGTCGAAATTTATTATTTTTATAGGTATTTTGGCTTTTTGTAAAAAAATTGAGTATTTTGTTAAATAAGTTTGAAAAAATAGGCATTTTTGTTATTTTTTTTCATTTAAAATATAAAGACATTTTCAATGAAAAGTATTAGTAGTAAAAGAAATACGTTGATTAGGTATGTATACTTATCTCCACTTTTTTTTGTTTATGCCTCCATTAAGAAATGAACTATTATTATTAGTATCTCTAATTTCTCGATATCTTAGTATCAGATGCACTTGTGGGGACTTACTCCGGCCATGTTCGCTTAGCTACATGTTAATCTTTACGACAAGGTTTCTATGCTTTGCTATATCTGCTCTTTATACTACGTAGTTATCTTGTATCAGCTCCATTTTTACTATAGTTTCTTTGCATAAGAACAAAGTTTCCAAGCTTATAATTTTAGAAATCCATGCGGGTTCTTGACTAATTTTAAATACAACTAAATTCTTATGTATTCGTGGATCATGCTAATGTATAATTAGTGTTTAACTGTTTTACAGTATAAAAAATTGTGTACTTACTCAAATATATATATATTTGGTGGTCTTGTTATCGTTCGTTTTCGTCAGTTTTTCACGTTTTTTATGACTAAACCGGGTTTTAACGGTTTTTTACGCATGTGTCAATATTCCACGTTTTTTACAGTTTTCTCACGCTTATGTTAGATTTTCATGATTTTCTAATTTTTTTTTCATGATTTTGTTAGTTTTTCATGTTTTTGTTATTTCTGTTATGGTATTGTCAGTTTTTTACGCTTTTGTTACTTTTTTTTTCACGGTTTTGTCAGTATTTTCATGCTTTTGTTATTTATTTTCACAGGGTTGTCTAGTTTTTCACGGTTTTGTCAGTTTCTCACGATTTTCTTAGTTTTTTCACGTTTTGTGAGTTTTTTCACGCTTTTGTCTATTTTTTCCAGAGTTTTACACGCTTCTATTAGTTTTTTCAAAAAATTTCACGGTTTTGTTAGTTTTCACGATTTTCTTCTTTTTTTCACATTTTTTTCGATTTTTTTTCACTTTATTCAGTTTTTCTCATAGTTTTTCACGCTTTTGTCAGTTTTTTCATGATTTTTCACGCTTTTGTCAGTATTTTCATGATTTCTTAGGTTTTTCATGTTTTTTGTTCGTTTTCTCACGCTTTTGTCAGTTTTTCACTTTTTCACAATTTTCTTATTTTTTCACGACTTTGTTGGTTTTTCATGTTTTTGTCACTTCTTTCATGGTTTTGTCAGTTTTCACGCTTTTGTTGTTTTTTAACGTTTTTGTCATTTTTCCACAACTTTGTCAAGTTTTTACGGGTTTGTCTAGTTTTTCATGGTTTTGTCACTTTTCGCGATTTTCTAAGTTTTTTCACGCTTTGTCGGTTTTTCATAGTTTTCACGCTTTTGGTAGTTTTCATAGTTTCTCACACTTTTGTCAGTTTTTACACGCTCTTGGCAGTTTTTTCATGTTTTTGTTTGGTTTTTCACGTTTTTACACATTTTTGTAGGTTTTTTTCACGTATTTCACGTTTTTGCCGATTTTTTACGCTTTTGTCAGTTTTTTTCACGCTTTTGTCAGATTTTTGACGTTTTTGTCTGTTTTATCGGTTTTTTCACGTTTTCGTCGGTTTTCTCGGCTTTTCCGCGATTTTGTTATTTTTCACGTTTTTGTCAGTTTTTACACGTTTTGTCGTTTTTTCACATTTTTCACGGTTTGTCTGTTTTACACAGTTTTGTCGGTTTTTCACCGTTCTTTCACGGTTTTGTTGGTTTTTTCGTGTTTTTTCACGTTTTTCACGCTTTTGTTAGTTTTTCACCCATTTTCAGTTATTTCACATTTTCTCAATTTTCACAATTTTATTAGTTTTTTTCATGATTTTGTCCGATTTTGCCCATCTTTTCACCTTTTCTTTACATTTTTCACATTCTCGTTTGTTTTCACGCTTTTGTCAGTTTTTTTTCATATTTTCTTTGTTTTTTATGTTGTTGCCCGCTCATTTAAGTTTTCGTAAGTCTTTTCATGTTTTTGTCAGTTTTCACGTAAAAAAACTGACAAGAACAGAAAATAAAAACAAATACGTAGAAACCCAACAAAACCGTAAAAAACTGGCGAATATGCAAAAATGCTAACAAAAACGTAAAAAATACTTATGAAAACGAACAAAAACATGAAATTACTTACAAAATCGTGAAGAATTGACAAAAACGACAAAAACTGACAAAAACATGAAATAACTGACAAAAACCTGAAAATCTAACAAAAACTTGAAAAACGGACAAAGAAGTGAAAACTGACAAATCAGTAAAACAAACTGGAAAAGCGTGAATAAATGGCAAAAAAAAAACGTGAAAAACTAACAAAATCGTGAAACAACTAACAAAAGCGTGACAATACTGAAAATACATGAAAAATGACAAACCGTGAAATATGGGTGAAAACGTAAAAGAACTGACAAAAACTTGAAAAAAAACACTTTTGATCTTAATAGACCTATTGGGTTACCCATCACGACCCATTAGTAATATTAATGGAGACCCATCTAGACCCATGTAAATATATAAGGAGATCTAAGTAAACTGGTTTACAATTTTAAGAAAAATCTTTTTTGACCCATCTAGATCATTCGTTAAATGTGTGTCTAGTTGCTTAAATATTTTTAAATGTGGGTCATTTTGCCACCTCTATTTTAAACCCATAATTCTATATTTTCCCAACATATGTTTTAAAAGCATTGTATTTGCGCTCAAAAAACTTGTGTTTTGGGTAAATATAAAATTTTGATATTTAGATTGGGTAAATATGAAATTATCCCTTTATTTTATTATGCATTGTATCAGGTTTATTCTACTGACCACTAACTTTGTTGCTGAAACTCTTAATTTACGGTTTTGATGGTAGAAATAACATAAGTACTTAATAAGTGTTTTTTATTCTGATCTTCTGTTCTTAGTTTTTTTATTACTATTTTTTAATTCTTTTTTATTTTTATACATTTTTTGTACTTATTATACTGTTTTTTTACGTTTGTTACGCTTTTATTCATTTTTACTTTTTTTAACATCTTATTCATTTTTACTGGTTTGTATGTTTCTGAACATTTTTATTCGTTTTGAATGTTTTTATACGTTATCATACGTATTTTTGGTTTTTTTCAAGTTTTTTGTACGTTTTGTCTGTTTTCAGACACTTTCATTTGTTTTATTGGTTTGTTTACGTTCAATACATTTTAAACTGTCTTGTATATTCTTATACGTTTTAACGTTTTCGTACAGACACACACACACACACACACACACACACACACACATATCTCTATATGTTATATATAGGTATAATTATGATTTGAAACCACACTTTTTAATCCAGTCATATCTTAGTCACATCTTTAAACCAATAGGATTTGATATTTCCTTAAAAAAACTCACCACTTGCCTAATTTTCGTCATATTTGGGCTGACCGTGATTTTTGAAAACACAATTTTATAAAAATCGTGTTTTCAAACCGCGGGTATAAATAATAGTATACACTTTTATTTTTCATTTTTCCCCACAGGGTGAAAACACACACACACACCTCATCCTTCTTCCCTAAACAACATGATGTTTAATCTTAATCCAAAAAACACAATTGAAACAATCAATCTTTCATCTTTGAAAAACACAATATAAACAATAAAAACAATCGATCTTTCATGTTTATTGTTTGACCCAATGACAATCGATCTTTCATGTTTGTGGTTTGATCCAGTTTCAATCCTAATACTTGTAAACACTAATCCTTTTTCTCTTAAAAAACCACAATAAAAACAATCGATCTTTCATATTTGATGTTTTATCCAATTTCAATCCTAATACCTGTAAACCCTATGCCATTTTTCCCGTTAATTAGGCAATCTTTATGCAATCCAATCCCCATGAAGATAACGGGGTCTCCTTTTTTCCAAACCCCTGATATCGTTTGTAACCCTAAAACAACAAAAACCCATGCCTCCTTTTTTCTTGAAACCCTAATGATGGAACAATTGTCCTAATAAATGTATTATGTATCAATTGATCTGATCTGGTATGTTTAAACAAACCGAGTATGTTAGTGAAATCCATTTGATGGCTCACATCAGTCTGATGTATCTCTTTTTTCTTATTCTCATTTACATATTGGTTCTATCTGCAGCCTCCTTGGCTGCTTTTTGTGAAGCAATATCATTGCAATCGGCTATGAATCATCCCGACGACAATATATCAACAAATTCATTAACCCCTTTCCAAAAGAGAATGAATCCCACTTGTAGTTAAAACCACCCTATGGCCGATTGGACAGAATCCACTTTCTTAATTTCTTCTATCTTTTTAGTCACTTGCTTTACTGTAAGTAAATAATTATGTCTAATGTTTGTTTCTGTTGATTTAATAAGTTAAAAATGTTGTAACTTCTATTCTGTTTTGTATGGTTTTGTTGATTTGTTTCTTACATCCAATTGTACTTAATCAAACCATAAAGAATTATATTTTTTGGTCACATGGCTAGACGTGGCCATTGTTTGCTAACTTTTTTTCATTAGTTTTGTAAGTTCATCATATGCCTGGTCAAATCAGTAGGTAATTTTAATGTGTGATGTTGTCTGACAGTTCGAACAAGATTTGAAAGGTGGGAACATGTTCTATTGATTTCGGCTTCAGTATTATTAGAGAGACTAATAAAGGTATGTTATATTTTTTGGTTGTGAAACGAGGAAAATATGTGGATGTGCATTCTCAGTTAACCATATAGGTTCGCCCCTTCCTGTTAGGACATAGTGCCGCATAGAGGTGTTCAGATGGGCAGATAATGGGTCAATGGGTCATCTGTAACACAGTCCAAAGAATCCCATAACATGAGACACATGCTTGCTTTGGTGGTACTTTGCCTCCTTGGAAGCAGAGATGTCTTCAAGGTTTTTCGTCAAGAGAAACAAGGGGTCTATGATTCAGTCTTCTTCTACAGTCGATTTGGGTCCTTGTGTACAAATCAACACTGGCTGAGACCAAAGTATCTCTCCAAGTCTACCCCTGAAAGTTCCATGGACTCGACTTTATATGATCGTGAAGTTGTAGAAAGCTTGCAGGTATGAATCTTGCTAAATTTGGGATTTTGAAAGCATGCAACCAACTACCACGTATTGTTGTTTATTTAAATGACGTTAAATAGGTTGATTGGCACTTAATCATCCCTCTGTCCCATTTGTATTCTCTGTAGTTAGGTTCATAAGAAGAACGCAAAAGCATTGACATGGTCAACGCTTTGAGCACATAACAATAGAAAAAAATCGAGTGTGGGCTATGGAATAGGTTAGTTGTTTTTCTGCACATTATGCACTCAATTCTCATTAACTAATGATTTCAGAAACGACCCATCATTGCACTCTACTTATTTTGTGTGCTCTTTTTTAATAACCTAAGAATCCATTAGTCACTACACTCTTATGAACATTACCATTACCATGTTTAACATGTCTATTCATACTTAATCGGTCATGTACATGTAATCATGATTTACCATGTATATGAAGATGCAATAGTACCCGGGCCACTGCGTCAAACTCTAAAGATGAAGAACCATTAATCTTTATGTTCATTTTGTTGGTACCTACTTAAATCAGCTCTGCTCCACCCCACATGAATGAGCAGAAATGAGCCCAAGGTATATATCAGGAGATGAGTAAATTTGTATGCTATGTGTTGTTATTCGCATTTAGGTTACTATTTTCAAGTTCTTGTTGAGCTATATGTCTCTTTGTAGACATAATTGTAAAGATGAAGATGAATTTTGCATTATATTGGCGACTGCATTTATGGCTTCTGTAAATGTTGTGCATCCTATTTCTTTAGAAGAGAACCTAGCGGAACTATACATGTTGCTGGAAGGTTACCCAAAGAACTAAACAACATGAATATTTGGGATGACAAGGTAGTTAGCATCATCTTCATATAAATATCCCTTTCTTATCGTGATTATGTTGACTTTAGTCTAACTTTTAATTAATTACTGTTTAGAAATGGAGCCCGTAGTAGATGATGGCAATGTGAGATATCTTTTTGTTGACTTATATTCTACAATTTGTGCTTTTAATAATTTGTTATCAAGGCGCTGTTGTTGCAGTGGCAACGACGGCAGCTGGTCCATCTATTGTTATGAATATCCTGGTTTAATAAACTCTAAGCAACTGTACGTATTTTCAAATGTATTAATTAATACCCATTCAACCAAATGTTTATGCTCATTTTAGTTGTTTTAGACATGTAGTAGCAAGTGTTAACAAGTAGTCAGAAAATAGTAAGGTCTGTTAAAGTCCTCAAAATGGGTGCGTTCATTCAATGACATTGACAGTTGCCAGACCGGCTGTTGGCAGATATGACGTGCCTCAAAACATTCATACGTATCTTCAACCACGGTATTATTGACTCAGTAAGATACTTGTGCTAATTTTATTGTTTTGGACATGCGGTTGCAGATGTTAACGAGGATACGAAAAATAGTACAATTGCACAACGTTTTCAAAACAGACACATTCGTTTAACTCTCGACGGTAATGTACCAATTAGCCCGGTCAGCTGATACTTGATGACCGAATATTATCCATGATTCCCATTATTCTAACAATTGGTTACTTACGGTTATAGCCAAAATCTCAAAACCATTTGTAGGGTACTTTGCTCCCTTTATGTTTTTTTTTGTTAGTAGCTTAAAGATATACTTGTCATACTTATATTATTTTTTCGTCTTGACAGATCTTCATTGGTATTAGTAGACTAAACCTTCTGCTGTTGGTGCTAAACATCATGGAGAGAAAAAAGAAACAACTCAGGAAAGACTTAACTTGATTACGAGCTTACAACTAAATAAGCAAGGTTTTCCCGCAAAGTAAGTGCATCTTGATTTACTATTTTATTATCAAATAGCTTTAAAAGAAACATGTCAAATGGTTCAAGTAACTGGTCAGCTGCTCTTATTTGGCCACAATTCTTGGTGTTTTCTACCAACCTTAATGCACCTTTAGTAGCCCACAGTTGAAGAGTAAGTTGAACCAGTTTTTGACCTGGCTGCATTTACTTTTGAGGAGTTTATTCTTTGTTCTACCAGATTACTCACCATAGAAAGAATTATTTGTTGGATATGGCATAAGGTGGTGTAGTCAGACGGTGACAAGAGGTATGCACTCAGATGAGCCAAGTCTACATGGACCTGAAACACGCATTGAGGTCCATAGGCTTTGGAATAGGAAATTATCATACTTTCATGGTAAAAGTGTCATAGAGGTTTGTCCACAATCTAAAAACTTGGTCAGGTTTGAAGTCGTTTAATTAGCAGTGTTTGACATTGAGTTTTCAGGTTGATTATTTTATCATTTTTTCGGATTGCGTTTAAAAGTGAAGAGTTTCTGACATGGAATAGTCAGTACCTCTTACAGGTACAAACATTTGTGGATACAAAATGCTGATACATGAGATAAAGGAAAAGGATCCGACACCCAACACTTACTTACCTATACTGATTTCTAACTATAACTGTATCTGGTACGAGTATATAATGAGTAACCTTTAAATTTGGAATCAATACTACATAATAAATACAACAGTGAGTTGTAGAAATCATCCCATGCTGATATATAATTTTTTATGTTTAAATAATGGTATCTAGCTTGAACACTTTGAGCCCCAACGTTTCTTGCAACAAGTTCTTTAAAATGGAATGGCACTCTAATAAAAGTAGTGTCAAAATGTATACTCCCCAACCAGGACAAAAACCCTTAATGGTTGAATCTCAACCAGGAGCATCATGACCCGTACAAAAGTCACTATATCTGAATCAAACCCATCTTGAACCTTTACCTAACACACCCGTGTGCCTGTCTTTTACCTGTATGTATATGTACATAGATTGTAAGTGACTGCATCTGCTGAGAATTATAATGATGTTGCTGCAGCAGTCTCTCGTTTTGTGAATATCTTGCATGGTAAGTTTCCATTGTTTTGATATATTTACCATAATTATCTTTGCGTAACTTTGCATGATTTCCTGTACATTTAGAATTTGGAAATTCTAATAGGCTTGGCGGGTTGGGGTCAGTCGAGGCATAAACTGTAGAAATTTGTTTGATCCAAGTAACGCACAGATTCAAGGTTTGTGATATTCTTTAATCCTGCACAACTTTAATTGTGATATTCTTTAATCTTGCACAGTTTTAATTCAGCTGTTGATTCTTACTTTTTGCGCTATGTTTAGTACAGCCAGTTCTCTAGATTAAATCGATATTCGTAACTGTGACCAGCGTTGCCAGCATCGTGGTTGTCTGTTTTGGTTTGGAGAACGCTTGAAAGGAAATTCATATACAATTTATATGCAACAGACACGTCCTCCACCCAATATTCTTCAATAGTTGTTTGCAAATAAGCATTTTATGGACCATATTCGCGCTTACAATCAAATGTTTGCCATGACGTCCTTCGAAGCTAATATCGATCACTCAGTTAACAAAGGTAGTGGACCTTATGTCTTTAAAGTTCCGGGTCAGATATACCACCAAATTGGATCTTTGTGTCCAGAAGAAGGTCAGCACCTGCGTTTCTTACAATTGTACATTTATTATACCGAACATGAAGTTGCTAACAGGATGAGACTCTTCAGAGGATTAGAGGACATTGGGCTTGACCCTACCATTGCACAATAGTTGATTGAGATTCATAATGAACATAGTGAATTGGCATAGCTGTTTAGAACTGCGCGTGATAAGTGCATGGAAAATGACGTTCCTGACTTCAAGATTAAGCTGTATAACATGGGTAGTTACGTGGTTATGAACTTCCTTTGTCCAACTGTGTTGGTGGTATAGTATTTGAATCAGGCCCTAGAAGTAAAACTGACTACGATGTTATTATTAAGTATAGGGGTGATCAACCTAAGAGAATTAGTAAGCTTCATCAGTCATATATGTCACTCCAATTTCCACTTCTGTTTATCTACGGTCAGCCATGCTTCTATCCTGAGCTCATATTGAAACCACGTGACGGAATGGGTAAAGGGGAAAAAAGTATCGATGAATAGGTTTTTATAGATATCAACTTCACCCACGTGCAAACGACTATGGTTTAGAGTCGTATATGTTGACTACTATTGTGTGTATTATCTATGTTATAATAATGAAAAACATGCTCTCTAAAACTACTGACATTTGTTATACGTCTTAAAAAAGACTTGCTTTACCACTCAACTTTAATATATGGTCATTTAGCACTCAACTTTTGAACGTACACAAACTTTGACTATCAGGCTGGAGTATGAGGAAAAGCGGGACATGGGAGTGCGGTACCGGACTTATGCCAGCTTGCTACAGTTCAACAAACGACATAAGTATGGTATCTCGATTCCTTCGTGTAGTTCATGATAATAGTTCTAAAATCATTTTGTCTTTGCTATTGAGGGAATAGAACTCCGTCCTACTTTCTAACACATTTAGGTGTCAAGATACCAAAATCATTTGTTTAATTATGCAAATGGATTTGCTTATGTTGCACTATCTACATGGTGTTCTTTATGAAGAAATGTTATTGTATCCTTCACTGTGTAGAAACTGTGCGTACTTGAGTACTCTAATATGCTATATATACGAAATTTTACGTAGGTTTTGTTTTTATGTACAAAACACCTAATAGAAACTATACCTGGTCAACTATTGGACAAAATGGAGATAACAAAGCATGTGCTTGACTCGGAAATAATGTATGCGGGTCGCTGAACATATATGGCAGCTTAATACCCCAATTAGCTCACATGGTTAATATTTTTAGTATTGATATTTGGAAAGGTATTGCAGGCCTTTGAACCAGTTGGGAAACAAGGCCTTAAAGCTATTGGAAGGGTAACTTTGGCCAGGTGCTTACATCACTTACTTCATATATCTTTCATCTTTCTTTGTCCCCGAAGAATGTTACATCACTAATTTTTACACAAACTATTGATGGTAGTACAAGTCATTACAGATGGAAAACGTTCAATAATTAGAAGATTAGATGCATGTGCTTGTGCTGGCATGACTTCAACTTTTTTTCTCTCTTTTGTGCTAGCTGAGATATCAACAACACTAGGATGAGCGCTAATGTTGAACCAGACTCTCAATGACTGTGATTTAAGTTTATATGTTACTTTTTATATCTTATAAATGTTGATTTACAGCTTTTAAATGCCCTGAGTTTTACACCTTTTAGATGCTAATTTTTACACAATATATATGTGGTTTAGAAATTAAAGAAAGGCAGGGATGTCTGCATACATAATTTAGAACTTGGTATTTGGATAGCAAATATTTCAAGCTTTTATATGCTGTTTTTAATAGCTTTTATATGTTGTTTGATTCAGCTACATTTCTATTAAGATAGCTCATTGATTGTCCAGATCTTGGAGTGTTTAACGACAAACATTGTTGCAAGCTGGGATGTTTCTACAAAGGCCGCTTCCAAGGTTCAAAGATATCAAACCTTACCTAACAACATGTTTTCTCGAGTATAAAGGACATAAGGATCCAGTTGCATCTGTTTTTATTGATCCTACTGGTCAGCCTATTGCTTATGGTATTTTTTCTAAAACTTCTATTTTGTGTATAATTTCTATGGCGCTTATAATAATTAAGTTTTAGAATACGAAAAAGATATTGGTTCTGAAAGGTCAGTTTGTGTGTGTTATTTATCAGCTTAACGGTATAAATTTGAATAAAATTTTGGATACCTGATAAATAATTTCGTTTTTAGTAACTCGCGCATTTAATTCAGAAATAAAATAGGCTGAATGTGAAACCTAATAAAAAGTTATAAACAGGAGCAAGCATGACATGTTGAAACTTGGAAGGAGGAAATAGATGGGTTGTGTTGGCGTGTGGGTAGCAGTTTGAAACGTGCTTGGTGAGAATGCATAAAATAATGAGTGTGAGTTAGAATTGGCGTGCTGGAAGTGTTTTAAGCACGCTTTATTATACACATATATGGTCAGGTTGACTGAAAATATTGCAGGTAACCGTGCTATCTCAATGAAAAGACTTTTAGTATCTATATTATCGACTTTGCAGTTTTTATATCTAATAAATTCAAATTTTTTTTTGTATTCAGATTCTGAAGATTTTGGATGAGGACGACATGTGAACATACATGGAGTGGTGGTTTTGGTCATGCATAGGATTAACTATGCATCGTTACATAATGTTGTTCCAGCTGCATAGTTTTCCTTTATATAACACTGGGGTATCGTGTTTGTGCTTATTGGTTAAAAATTGGTCACTTATGTCTAGAACTGTATGTGGGAAACTATGATTTACATCAGTATATATTGCAGATATTGAAGACATACGGGGAACGGTTTGTTAATGACCTTTTGAACAAGAAACGATTGGTCATGTTTTTGATTTTGGATTTGGATAAAGATCCTGAGAAATTAGAAGAAGTGCTTCCTGTAAGTACACTCCCATCTACTTAGTATATATGTTTATATATGGCACCAATTTCCACCAATTCACATTCAATTAAATGTATGACATACTCCAAAATGGCTGAGTTTTAGGGATTCAAGGAAGCACATCTACAAAGCCAGTAACAA
This sequence comes from Glebionis coronaria, assembly GCA_025667525.1. Classification (NCBI taxonomy): domain Eukaryota; kingdom Viridiplantae; phylum Streptophyta; class Magnoliopsida; order Asterales; family Asteraceae; genus Glebionis; species Glebionis coronaria. The sequence continues at coordinate 490,740,513 of CM046877.1, forward strand.
GATAGCACACAGTTGTGTTTGTCATATCTAGAAGTCGTTAAGAACAACTAAAGATCCGGAAATTGACAGAAACAAAAAGGACTGGAATCTAACACAAACCCACCTTCAGGTTATTAAGCAATCTACTCCATGTGACTACATGTCTTCTTTGTGTCATCCTGCCAGCTGATGACATTGTGCAATGCATAACGGAGTTGCTTATTATAACCAAATAATTAACTATTTTGGAAAGGTATTATTGGTTCATACTAATTTATCTATTGAAATCTTTCTCTCTATTTTCTTATTAGCAAAACTGAAAACAGGTACTCCACACCAGTGCCAGTGACACAGAGTTGTCGGGCGTGCCTGAAAGTCTTGGAGATTGTAAGTAGGCTTATTGTTTGAATGTATTTGGATTGTCGTAATCTGATTGTAGTTAATTAAAAACTACTTTTGACAAACTCAAGCTAAACAACAATGTTTATGTAATTAGCTGGAAAAATCCTAAGGTGATTCTGGCAATTAAGCCTAATTGCTGGCTTCCATTGACATCAAGGGTGAGAATTTTCAGAGTGATACGATACCGTGCGAAGTCACGTCATAACTACTGCAATCTATAAGTAAACCAAATAAAACTCATTTTCTAAACACTATGCAAGTACGCAAAACCTGCACTTGCAAATGCAAGTAAGCATATGGCAACAACGCCATTGCGTGTTCGTGACATGTAAAATAAAATCTGCGAACTAACCAAAAATGTTGTAAATAGCATGCCCATTCAAGTGTCCTGATATGCAGTAGACAAGTTCTTTTCTCTAACAAAATGAACACATACGTTGAGAGGGTATATGATCTCGCTTATAGTTTAACTCACTTAGTCAAAATACCACCCTTCTGTATAAGATGATCATGCTTGACCATGTAAATATGGCTTAATCAAACTTTGTGAAGGCAAAAGGCAATGGTCCTTGGGTCATAACTATATATTTATGTCCATGGAAGGCCATGAGAAAATGATCAGGTAGTGCAAGTTACCCTTTAGATCGATTATGCTAATACTGTAACTATATATTATAAGCAACTTGTTATTTAACACGCCTCTAAATATTAAGGTTTGTGTTTATTGTGATCTTTAATCAAATATGCACTACTGTACATAGTTTACTGAACATGCTGCTTCTTTACATTTATTTTTTACCTTCAATCTTTTTACAAACATATTACATTTCTCAATCTGTGTTTTTCATTCAAGCATTTGTTTTGTAAATTATGATTTCTTTTAAGCGAATAATAACTTATAAAAATAATTCATATCGGTGCACACCTAAATCAACGCATAATATTTAATGGACTACATTGACCCATTACTTTTTTTGTACATGGTCACTATAACTTGATGGATAGGTTCTTACGGAGGATAAGTGACAATTAAACGGGTCACGTGGATCAAATGCATACATGATACCTCTTAAGCTAAAAAAACGAATGAGTGTATCCTCGTGCGTTGCGGCGAGGTTGATTTGTAGCCCACGCATGTATTTTCTTGATTGAGCGCTTTTATTAACCATGATTTCCGACCTTTTGGCCAACTAATTCATGAGGGGCGAATATTTTTTTCACTTATTTTGTTAACGGAATATTCGATATTTTTAAGAATTTAAGCTCTTTAGGATTAATTGTTGTTACTGTCTTTAGAAGATGGAACTACCATTTATGTGATTTCAATTTATTGTGACGGTCTTACAACATATATGTACTTTTGATTTTGTTGATCTTATAGACACATAGGAAATGAGACTTGGCTTGGCTTTTGATTTAGATTTTGTAAAAGTGAGTCTTAGGATTGGATTCTATAAACGTTTGGTGCAAAATTCCGTAAAATTTGTTCACAACTTCTTTCATAACAAGTTTTTATAGACATACATATCGTGACTCTAAAGTTATAAAATATTACTATAAAACTCTTAAAATCATTGATATTTCACTTTTATAATTTTTGTTGTGTCTGGTTGGTTCAAAAAAAAAATGAAAATAATAATCGCACCGTATATTCATAACATAAAAGATTGTAAGCCTAAGAAATCAAAATAGTTTTTTACTGTTTTTGTCGGTGGGAAAGTTGTCTATTTTGATAAATATGAGCATTTTTTGATACTTTTGCAAAAAAGATGTGACACTATTTGCTCATTCATTATTATTGATGGGCTAAAAAAGCGCACATGTAACACACTAAATGGGTTTAATGGGCGTATGTAAAAAATAGTAATTAAGCTACTCGGCGAATGTTTTAAACTTAATTTTTTATCCCCGACTTTAAAACAAGTATTATTGTTAATATTTGTTTCTATGGTTTTTTTCCGTTTTAGCTTGCGCCCGTTTAGCCCGCCCGTTTTGCCCGCACCATTTTACACGCCCCCATTTAGCTTGCCCCCTGTTTAGTCCGCCACCCGTTTTGCCCGTCGCCCATGCCCACCTGCCCATTTTGCCACCTCTAAGCCAACCCAGAATTTTTTTGTTGCCTTTCATGATGCCTCTTAAGGGGTGTTTGGAATTGCTTATTTAAAACAGATTATTCATTTTGAAAATGAATAATCAGATAATCATCATTTTGAAAACGTCATTCTGGAAAATAGTGTTTGGATTTGATTATCCCGTTTGAGATCGCAATAATCAAATAATCAGTTTTTTTAGTGGTTGGCAAATTTGATTATTTGATAAGTAAAATGCATAAAATAAACTTAATTTTTTCAAAACTCCATTTTGGAAGCTTACTTTTTCAAAACTCTATTTTGAAAATGAAATAAGTAGCTCCCCACTTACTTTTTAAAAAGTCTATTTTGGAAGCTTTTAAACACAAATAATCATGTTTCTCCTTTTATTATCCAGACACTCATTTTAACTTATTTCCATTTTTTGGTAAGCATGATTTCCGACTCACTGGTCGACTAATCCACGGGGTTTGAGCCCACCACCACACAGACTCAAACCAGGTAAAGCCCTCCCTTTTCAGGAGGTTGGCATGGCCACTTCAAGGTTGTTTTCACCTAGCAGGAATTGAACTTGAGACCTCACCCATTTTAGAGTGATAGCTACAAACCCCTTTGCCAATAGGCCACCCTTGAGTGGTTAACTTATTTACATTTTTAAAATGAAATAAGCAGATAATCTGTTTGGAAACGTAATCCAAAATGCCCACTTAATATATAGAATAATGACCCAAAAATCGACCAAAATTTATTGCCCCAACAAACTAAATCGTTTTTATGAGAAATTTGAATTATGCTTTTAATAAAAGGTTTTTTAGTCATAATCAATGCATACATTACTTCTTTGAAATTTAGATGCAAAAAGTTGTTACTAGGTTAACTTGGACTGGCCGGATAAACGTATTAAGTGATTAAACTATGTACCTGACCTGGCCATATACAGTTGCGATGGATGTACTAATCTAAAAGATGTCAAATTTTGGTTAATGATGAGCCAAGGCCACACATTAAGCTTGTTTAAAAAAAGTTTGACAGAACGATCTCGTCAGTTGGATGAGCAAAGTCCAGACAGAAAAAAGTCAAAACCAAGAGAGTAAACAAACTCTCTTTACACAAACACGACAATTATTCTAACTGACTACTATAAAATTGTGTAAATGAAATGTGTATAATGCAAGTTCGTTTTCTCAGTTCTTAACTAATAGAAAGTCCAATCAATATCAGATTTATTATTGTTCTTGGTTGTTCAAGCTTGCTTGGTAATCTATGCTAATTCAAACAACACTATTTAAAAATGAAAAATATAAACCTACTTATACGTAAAACAAGTTGCAAATACCAAGATTTTATTCAAGTAAAAATCTAAAATGCAAAATTTAAAACTAAAAGGACTGAAAATGTAATTTCTATGAAATGTAAATGCTTGAAATGTAAATTCTATCAACTATAGGGACTAAAATTGTAAAACAGTAAACTATGAGGACCAATTATGCAAAATCAGTAACAAACTAACTAAAATTGTAACTAACCAACAACTTACTAACTGAAATCTAACAAATCACAAAGTCCAGGGACTAAAAATATGCAAACCCTAATTTCTATGAAGTTTAGCCAAAGATTACAAAACTGAATGAAATGTAAGGACCAAAGTGCAATTAAACTAAAGTTTTAAGTAAAAACGGGACAAAGGGAAGAATAAGCTCGTTTGAGCTTATTACTCAACCAAATAAGCTGAAAAAACTTGCAAAACTCTTCTAATTCAATTTAAGCAACGTGTATCTAAGGAATTTTGCTAAAAGTCAAAAATAAGCAATTGAGTGCTTATTGATAAGCACAAAATAAGCTACAGCTTATTCCAATCAGTCACAACTTGATTTTTGTGATAAAACTAATTAAGCACTTGATTTAAAGAAGGGAAAATCAAACTAGAACCATTTTCATCCAGAAATGAATGAGAAATCTGAAATAAGCTCTTTTGAGCTTATGTTGACCAGGTTTGACCAAAATTTGGAAAAAGCTCAAAACTTCAAAAATCAATATTCAATACTTTCTAACTAGATTGGTGAAAGAAAATCAAGACTTTTGTGAAGTGGATTAAGAGAATCAAGAAAACAGTCACTAGCTTATATCAGAGAATGAGATATGCTCAGTCCTTGACCAATAAGCTATTTTCTAGCTTATAACCTAAAACTGTAGAATTTCCTATTAGACTCTGAAAGTTTATGATATAAGCTATAACTAGAAACAAATTTGGGAGAATTTCATTAAGTAATGAAGGAGAAATCAGCAATTGAAAGTAACAAGTTTTCAAAACCAAAGCTGAAATAAGGATGACCCAAACTATTTTTAAGCCAATTGCCTGTTTGACTATTATTTTGACTTGCAAATCACTTAAAAATACTTGTTATCAATTAAGGACTGATTATGAACACTAAAACACAAATTTCCAATACTTGAAAACTGATTAAAAGCTATTCCCAAACATACCTTTATATGCTATGAACAAGATTTAACAAAGACTTATTGAGCATTGGTTTAAGCTGATTCAAAAACTAAAGCAGACTAGTTTTAATGGACTATATGAAATGTATAAAAGCTGTAAACAAACAATATCCAAAGCTAGAACTCAAATAAGCTGTTAAGCTAAAAAGTGACTGAAATAAGGCAGAAACTACAAATGAATCTCAAATCAGTTAACAAGTTGCAATATTAAGCTACAATCACACTAGAATCAATCAAACAACAGCAACTATCAAATATATCATATAGCCATCAAGATTAACTAGGAAATTGAGCATGCAAAAACTTGTTAAGTGGAACAAAAATAAGGACTATAGAACCTAATGTAGAAATCCTTTGGGAAGAAGAGGAGCGCTGAGCTCTCTTGCCCTAGTGATAACCACCACCTATCACTAGTGTTCAACAAGAATCAATCAACAATTCAGCTACAAATCATCAATCTGCTTGTAATCTTCAAATGAACAATGGAAAGAACAAATCTTGATCAAACAGCTATCAATCTCCACAAATGTCAGTTATGATCTTTAGTTGATCATAACAAACATCAAACAGCAACAAGAACACTCAACAGCAACAAGAATCAACAGGAATTTGAAGAACAGAATTTGGCGGGAAAAGGAAATTTGAATTTTATTGCAGGAATTCAGTTACAAAGGTAGTTACAAGCTACTAACTAACTAACTGACTCAAGAGTTTGTCAGACTCTTGAGTAGTTAGGGTAAAAGTGAGAGAAAAAGGAAAGGGAAATTGAACTATGTGTTTTTACAATTTTTAAGCTACAATGAAAAATGAAGACTAGTCTAGGTATTTATAGGCAAGAATTGAGAGTTTGTTGGAGTTGTGACGTGTCAGAACCAATAACAACTTGCCACGTGGAAAAATTCTGCATTTGGCACTTGAAGGTATGAACCATGATTTGGGTGTTTTTGATTGAGTGGATGATTTGTTAATTGGATTGCACCATTGAATTCCTCTCTTCAAAACGAGCAATATTGGTGTTTTGATCTTCTCATGAAACGGCCTCTATCAAAAACCCGATCCTGGAAATTTTTCTTGTGAAGAAGATGACACGTGTCATCTTCTGGTTGGCTTAAAAAGTTGCACACGGATTGAAACTGTTTAGATATGGTAATAAATGTGGCGGCAGTTAGTGGGAAATAAATGTTTGATCCGTGTGATGTGTTTACTCTCTTCCCATTGGCTGCTTCCTTTGTCACATGGATTAAGCTTCATTATCTTTTCAAACTTGGCAAAACAAACCCCTTGACTTGGCAGATTGCTATTTTAAGCTAGGATCTTCATTTCTTTGACATTTTTGGTCCTTTAACTTTGATAACTTGTACAAAATGGCCCTTTGACTGAGTTGACTTGATAGTTGACCAGGTTTGACTTGAATCTTGACTTTTCATAATTTGCACTTCTAGTCCTTCAACTTTCATCACTTGTCAAGATAGGTCCTTGAACTTCAAAGTCTTGTCACTTTTGATCCTCTTTTGTCTTTTTCATCCATTTGAGCTTGGTTTTTCCTTGTTTGCTTGAAAATGTATCTTCTTACCTACAAAAGTGCACACAAACACAAACATACCACATAATACTGTTTTTGCCAAATAATTGGGTATTTTGCTTCATGTTTTAGGGTTATTTGTTGATAAAAGGATATGAGTTTAAGCTCATATCAAATTCCCCTACACTTGAGCATTGCCATGTCCTCATGCAATATTATATTTCAAGGCTTAAAAATTACATTTCCCTCATAATTAATCCACCTTGGCCATATGAGATGCATCTACACTACTCTAAACTAGATGATGCATGATTTTGACTTTTAATAATGCAATGCAAAGAAAACAATTCTATCTATATCTTTTTGATTTTTCTTTAAAATGGTTTTGATGGAGATAACTCATAAAGAATTCAATGACTTAGATTAGGGCTTGGATACCATGAACATTTATCACCCTCAAGTTTCACTTTCCCCATACCAAGCTAATAAATGGGATCATTGCATTCACAAGTAAAAAGTGCATCAACTTATTCATGACAATTAAATGTGGAACCGGTTATTAATTGAGAAAATTGCTTGTGGGCAAATTTGTCATTATTCAAGTGTGAAATATAAGAAATGTAAAATCCAAAAATAAGGAAGCACGGTTTTAATCCTAAGTAATCTTCTCATCCATTACTTGAAAAACCGCTCACAATTAATACAAGTCCGTATTAAGAGTAATAAGTCATTCGCCTTATGTGTAAAATCCTCATGTCATGCTTTCATAAGTAACTACACACTCGCTAAGGAAAGAAAAATAAAACTCACGCAATAATTTACATCCGCATCTTTTTGAGATTTTGGATCTTCAACCCCGCAACCCGTCAAGGTAATATTGGATTGGAGCAATCTATTGAATCCCCGCAACCCGTCAAGGTAATATTGGAACTCAATAGTCACTATAATTAACACCACACTGCCCCTCTTGGGAGTCTTGCATTATTTTTTTTTTCTTTTTCTTTTTTTTTCTAGCCACTCATTTTTTTTTTTCATAAGCCGCTCTTATTTTTCTTTATTCCTCACCAAGAAATTTGCAAAGAAGAAAAGGAAAAACACCCGCTAAATATGGAGCATGACATAAGTCTAGTACACATAAAACGTGCTAACTTAGAATCTTAAGACGTACTCATATCAACCATGAATGATTAGCCAAAAATGCATAAGAGATTACAAACCAATTAAAACCGTACTTGATTATTTATTAACAATTATATACAAGCGAAGAAATTAGAGGTCAAGAAGAGAAGGGTTTAGCCACAAGTAATTGCCATGAAGTCTATCTAGCCCTTTTACACTTGCTTCAACTCTATCATTTCCCATTCTCCACAAATTTAAAATTTCAAAGAATGAAATTGGTGGAAGCTTAGCCTAATAGACCAAAGAAGGACTACATGGTTAAGGATACTAGCTAGAGAGTGCTAAAATAAGCAAACTCGGGTTGAGTCAAAAAATCCATGGCGGGCCTAATATGTCAAAGAAGTCTAAACTTGTTAAAACCATGTTTTATTTTATTTTTCCTTTTTATATATTTTTGATGAAAAATAAAAGAAGAAATATATACAATGCAAATGTGTTATGCAAATGAAAAATTATTGATGCAAAAATCATGAATGCATATTTTTGTTGGCCAAAGTAGATCAAAAATTTGAAAAACGTTGAAAATTCAATTTTCCATGTTATCATGCAAGACAATGACAAGTTCTAGGTAAGGTCACTTCGATAGAAGACCCCCCTACACTTAAGCTAAACATTGTCCTCAATGTTTAAGAGCATGGAAGTATAAAAACTTCCCCTACACTTATGACAATGAATAGACTTTGCTTAACCCAAGTTAAGGAAAGGACTACTATTAGTGAAATCATGTTTAAGCACAAGGTGTCAATGAAAAATCACTAAAGTAACGAAGTGAACCGGATACAAGGGCCTCCTCCATAAGCTCCAAAGCATGAGATGAGTGAGCAACCCTACAAACAAGCATGAAGACAAAAGAAGGTCTCCCCTACACTTATCTCCAAATCTATGCCTTTATTGCTATCCTACAACACTCTAAACCTAGTTATACGATGCTTGAGTTAATGAGTCTCTAGCTCGACTCGTCCCACACTTAAAAGTGTCTAAAACCTATCATGGAGAAGAAAATTTTTGCCCTTTTTAAGAAAAATCTCCATGATGAGGTAAAACAAGTGTTCATTTATCAAAACTCCATAAATATCCCCCAGGATCAAATACATAATTACCCTCCCACTTATAACACAATTCAACAACTAGCTTCCCAAACAATGGTGAAAAGAATGAGGTGTAATTCTCTAAAATGGTTTCCCATATGTTCTTCCCAAGGTGATGGTGTAAAGCTCTCAAATCTTTCACAAGGTTTCCTTTTGTTGCATCAGATGGATACTGAGATGGTTTAGCAAGCTCTATGCCAGGATCAAAAATCCGTTCCTTGATGGGAAAACAACAAGTGATGGTTGCCTTAAAAGACTCTCCTTTGTAGTTCACATGGTGAGAGAAAGGTTGTGAAGTGATTGGTTGTAAAAAGGTTTGGGTGGACAAAGAAGGTAAAGGATCTTCAAGCAATAAAGATTCTAGATAGAGTATGTCCCCTTCCTTATCAAGGTAACCAAGAGTATACTCAAAAGATATATCCTCCAATAAAAACTCATCACTCTCATCAATGATAGAATCCTCCTCATCACCATAAACATCATAGATTGGTCTATCAAAGATGGGTGATCCCTCAAAACCAAAGGAAGTATGATCATCAACAAATGGAGAGTCACAAGTAGAAAGCTCATCATCACTATAGTCATCATATGTTGGTGAATCACAAAGAAAAGATCCCTCATTACTTAAGTCCTCATCAAAGTGATTAGTATGGTGGAAAAGTGGGGTGTCATATGGAATTTCACTAAAGTTTAGCTCTTGAGGTTCATGAAAATCCAAAGAGGAAGTAATGGACGCAATGGTCTCAATATGAGGGTAATCAAAGTCTCCACTTGAGCAAGCTTCATAAAAGTACTCATCACAAACTTCATCAAGAAGATCATCTTGTGTTTCCTCCTCATGTACAACATCAATATGTTTTACCGCTTCGGGCTCATTAGACTTTTTGGACAACTTCCCCATGTTAAACACCACTCGCTCATCTCCTACCCGCATTGTAAGTTCTCCTTCCGCCACATCGATTAAAGTACGACCCGTCCTCAAAAATGGCCTACCAACAATCAAAGGTACTCTAGGATCCACATCATAATCAACCACCACAAAATCCGCGGGAAATGTAAATCTATCAACCCCAACAAAAACATCCTCCGCAATTCCCACCGGATAAGCTATAGTACGGTTAGCCAATTCAAGAGTCATCTTTGTAGGAGTGAGCTCGGGAAGTGAAAGTCTCTTCCAAACCGATAATGGCATAAGATTTATGCTTGCTCCTAAATCCGCTAAAGCCATACAATTTTCCACCCCCGGGAAATTGCAAGGAATCAAAAACCGCCCCGGATCTCTAAGCTTAGTAGGCAACTTCTTAAGCAACACCGCGGAACAATTTTCATTCAAAGAAGCATTAGGCAAATCCACCAATCTTTCCTTGTTAGAAAGCAAATCCTTAATCATCTTAGCAAACTTAGGCATATTGGCTAAGGCTTCCGCAAAGGAGATATTGATGTTAAGTTGCTTGAACATCCTCAAAAAGTTAGAAACTTGGATATCATCCTTGTTCTTAAGCTTTTCTTTTCTCAATCTTGAGGGATAAGGAAGACTTGGTTTTGGTTGTGGTTGAGGTGTGGATGAAGGATTTTCCTTATTGAGTACTTCATGAATAGGCTTTGAAATGGGAGCATTTTGAGGTGGTGAAGTAAAAGTAGAAGGCTTGTCACAAGTAGGAGCACAAGTGGGTTGAACAATAGTAGGTTTAGGAGGTGAAGGATCCTTTGTTGTTGTACCACTCCTTGTTGTAATAGCATTAACATTGGCCCTAGGGTTTGTTTGTGTGTTGGAAGGTAAAGCCCCTTGTGGTCTTTGAGTTACCGCCATTAAAACCTTATTGAATTGGTCATTGATTTTCTTTTCTATAGCTTGGAATTTCCTTTCATTCTCTTTATTCATCTTTTGCAAAAGATCCATTGTGTTAAACTCTTGTGGCACATAACCTTGAAAACCTTGAGGTTGGAAAGGTAAAGGTTGGGAGTTAAATCCTTGATTTGGTGGATAAAGGGTATTTGCTTGAGGTTGAAATTGATTGGGTGCCTTGTAGTTATTTCCTTGGTATGGTTGTCTTTGCCCTTGATTCCTTGCTAAAATTTGAGGAGGATTTTATGGAATTTGGGTGGGTGGTTGGGGTGGGAATCCGGGTGGAGTAAGGTAATTTTGGGATTTGTAAGAAAGGTTATTTGGATTGATGTTAGGCTTGAAGTGTTCACGGTGTTCCTCTTGATAAGCATAGCATTCCCCGTGATACCCTTGCACCTTGTCACATTGTTCATAAGAGTGGGGGCCTCCACAAGTAACACAAGAAATGGTGATGGCATTCACATTATTTGAGGAATTGTTCAATGTCATGCTCTTAAAGGCTTGAACTATCTCTTGAGTCATTTCTTGTTGTCCTTGTTTGACTTGTTGAAGGATCTCTTGGTGATATTTAAGGAATTGGTTATCACAAGGTGTTTGAGAAGTGTTTTGGATGACATGAACCTTTTCTTCAAATGGATTGTTTGTTTGAACCATTGCCTTAGTCTCAATAATGTTCAAATCCTCGTGGTATGTCTTGAAAAGAATACTCCCTCCCGCGGAAGCATTTAGTGAATCTTGGTGGTGAGGTTTAAGGCCATTATAGAAGGTATTGATTTGGCTTAGATCATCCATTCCATGGTTAGGGCATCGCCTCAACAACTCACTATACTCTTCCCAAGCATCACCAAAGGATTGACTAGGTTTTTGTGTAAAGCCCATAATCAAATTCCTCAAAACCATAGTCTTTTGTGGAGGAAAGAATTTGTTCAAGAACTTAGTGGTAAAATCATCCCATGTGGTGATACTATCGGGTGGTTGGGTGTCTAACCAATGCTTAGCACTCCCATCTAATGAAAATGACACTAACATCAATCTAATGACCTCAGGTGGAACCCCATTATGCTTAATGGTATTGCAAAGTGAAAGGAATCTCTTAAGGTGAGCATGGGGATCCTCATTTTGTTTTCCAAAGAAAGGTGATGAAGAAACCATATTGATCATAGATGTATGTAGCTCAAATGTGTTAGCGGGAAAGTCGGGAATCTTAATGGCACAAACATATCCATGAATGTTGGATTGCATACGTTCATACACAATACGGTTATCAATAGCCATGGCTTCTTGTGGTGGTGACAAAGCACGATTCTCGTGATCGGCTTGGTGGACGGTGGTGGTCTTACTCTTTCTCTTTTTCTTCCTTTTCGGAGGAAGAGGTTGTACACCAATCGGTATTTGTGCACGCCCGCGAGTGAGCATGCAACTCAATACGAGGAATGAGAGAGAAGCTCTCGTGTGACTTTGAAAAGAATAAGATTATCCTCTTCGAGTTTCAATATTAAATATCCACAAGAAAGTAACAATATATGTATTACTACTTTGGGTGCAAGACCCTCAATGAAGCTTTCCTTCTTAGAATACTCCCAAGTGAACGGGGGGTTAGGTGGCGCGAAGCACTTAAGTACCTATTGACCCTTAGATGGCATTTTATAGCACATCGCCTTTCTATTCACTTAAATGTTCGTATTCTTCGAATTGTTGCTTATTGAGAGTATTTATCTATTCTTGCTTTATTTTGTTTGATCGATACGCGTGTCAAGGACCGGAACGCCCCTCAACACGGTGTATTGCCTCGGCAATACTTATGGAAGATATGTAGATTGATTGTTCTTATACGTATACGTATTTACTTATAATAATATATGGAAAATATTTTTGTATTTATGAGTTTTTTTTAAAGGAAAATACTATATGTACATAAAAACCGAGAGAATCCAATAATATATATTTTTGGGTGCAATCTCTTAGGAAAAAGATTGCTTTTTGGATTTTTTAATTTTTTTTGGTCAATTCTTTAGGAAAAGAATTGTTTTGTTAATTTTTTAGTTTTTATATATTTTTATATTTTTGATTTTTTTATTTGTTTTTGATTTATGATACGTAAAAATAACGTTCACAAAATGAACGGATCCCAAAAGCCCATGAAAACCGTCAATCGATAGTCTCTCGTGTAGTCAAAGAACCGGCAGCGGCGCCATTTGAAATGTGTATAATGCAAGTTCGTTTTCTCAGTTCTTAACTAATAGAAAGTCCAATCAATATCAGATTTATTATTGTTCTTGGTTGTTCAAGCTTGCTTGGTAATCTATGCTAATTCAAACAACACTATTTAAAAATGAAAAATATAAACCTACTTATACGTAAAACAAGTTGCAAATACCAAGATTTTATTCAAGTAAAAATCTAAAATGCAAAATTTAAAACTAAAAGGACTGAAAATGTAATTTCTATGAAATGTAAATGCTTGAAATGTAAATTCTATCAACTATAGGGACTAAAATTGTAAAACAGTAAACTATGAGGACCAATTATGCAAAATCAGTAACAAACTAACTAAAATTGTAACTAACCAACAACTTACTAACTGAAATCTAACAAATCACAAAGTCCAGGGACTAAAAATATGCAAACCCTAATTTCTATGAAGTTTAGCCAAAGATTACAAAACTGAATGAAATGTAAGGACCAAAGTGCAATTAAACTAAAGTTTTAAGTAAAAACGGGACAAAGGGAAGAATAAGCTCGTTTGAGCTTATTACTCAACCAAATAAGCTGAAACAACTTGCAAAACTCTTCTAATTCAATTTAAGCAACGTGTATCTAAGGAATTTTGCTAAAAGTAAAAAATAAGCAATTGAGTGCTTATTGATAAGCACAAAATAAGCTACAGCTTATTCCAATCAGTCACAACTTGATTTTTGTGATAAAACTGATTAAGCACTTGATTTAAAGAAGGGAAAATCAAACTAGAACCATTTTCATCCAGAAATGAATGAGAAATCTGAAATAAGCTCTTTTGAGCTTATGTTGACCAGGTTTGACCAAAATTTGGAAAAAGCTCAAAACTTCAAAAATCAATATTCAATACTTTCTAACTAGATTGGTGAAAGAAAATCAAGACTTTTGTGAAGTGGATTAAGAGAATCAAGAAAACAGTCACTAGCTTATATCAGAGAATGAGATATGCTCAGTCCTTGACCAATAAGCTATTTTCTAGCTTATAACCTAAAACTGTAGAATTTCCTATTAGACTCTGAAAGTTTATGATATAAGCTATAACTAGAAACAAATTTGGGAGAATTTCATTAAGTAATGAAGGAGAAATCAGCAATTGAAAGTAACAAGTTTTCAAAACCAAAGCTGAAATAAGGATGACCCAAACTATTTTTAAGCCAATTGCCTGTTTGACTATTATTTTGACTTGCAAATCACTTAAAACTACTTGTTATCAATTAAGGACTGATTATGAACACTAAAACACAAATTTCCAATACTTGAAAACTGATTAAAAGCTATTCCCAAACACACCTTTATATGCTATGAACAAGATTTAACAAAGACTTATTGAGCATTGGTTTAAGCTGATTCAAAAACTAAAGCAGACTAGTTTTAATGGACTATATGAAATGTATAAAAGCTGTAAACAAACAATATCCAAAGCTAGAACTCAAATAAGCTGTTAAGCTAAAAAGTGACTGAAATAAGGCAGAAACTACAAATGAATCTCAAATCAGTTAACAAGTTGCAATATTAAGCTACAATCACACTAGAATCAATCAAACAACAGCAACTATCAAATATATCATATAGCCATCAAGATTAACTAGGAAATTGAGCATGCAAAAACTTGTTAAGTGGAACAAAAATAAGGACTATAGAACCTAATGTAGAAATCCTTTGGGAAGAAGAGGAGCGCTGAGCTCTCTTGCCCTAGTGATAACCACCACCTATCACTAGTGTTCAACAAGAATCAATCAACAATTCAGCTACAAATCATCAATCTGCTTGTAATCTTCAAATGAACAATGGAAAGAACAAATCTTGATCAAACAGCTATCAATCTCCACAAATGTCAGTTATGATCTTTAGTTGATCATAACAAACATCAAACAGCAACAAGAACACTCAACAGCAACAAGAATCAACAGGAATTTGAAGAACAGAATTTGGCGGGAAAAGGAAATTTGAATTTTATTGCAGGAATTCAGTTACAAAGATAGTTACAAGCTACTAACTAACTAACTGACTCAAGAGTTTGTCAGACTCTTGAGTAGTTAGGGTAAAAGTGAGAGAAAAAGGAAAGGGAAATTGAACTATGTGTTTTTACAATTTTTAAGCTACAATGAAAAATGAAGACTAGTCTAGGTATTTATAGGCAAGAATTGAGAGTTTGTTGGAGTTGTGACGTGTCAGAACCAATAACAACTTGCCACGTGGAAAAATTTTGCATTTGGCACTTGAAGGTATGAACCATGATTTGGGTGTTTTTGATTGAGTGGATGATTTGTTAATTGGATTGCACCATTGAATTCCTCTCTTCAAAACGAGCAATATTGGTGTTTTGATCTTCTCATGAAACGGCCTCTATCAAAAACCCGATCCTGGAAATTTTTCTTGTGAAGAAGATGACACGTGTCATCTTCTGGTTGGCTTAAAAAGTTGCACACGGATTGAAACTGTTTAGATATGGTAATAAATGTGGCGGCAGTTAGTGGGAAATAAATGTTTGATCCGTGTGATGTGTTTACTCTCTTCCCATTGGCTGCTTCCTTTGTCACATGGATTAAGCTTCATTATCTTTTCAAACTTGGCAAAACAAACCCCTTGACTTGGCAGATTGCTATTTTAAGCTAGGATCTTCATTTCTTTGACATTTTTGGTCCTTTAACTTTGATAACTTGTACAAAATGGCCCTTTGACTGAGTTGACTTGATAGTTGACCAGGTTTGACTTGAATCTTGACTTTTCATAATTTGCACTTCTAGTCCTTCAACTTTCATCACTTGTCAAGATAGGTCCTTGAACTTCAAAGTCTTGTCACTTTTGATCCTCTTTTGTCTTTTTCATCCATTTGAGCTTGGTTTTTCCTTGTTTGCTTGAAAATGTATCTTCTTACCTACAAAAGTGCACACAAACACAAACATACCACATAATACTGTTTTTGCCAAATAATTGGGTATTTTGCTTCATGTTTTAGGGTTATTTGTTGATAAAAGGATATGAGTTTAAGCTCATATCAGTAAAAAATAATGAACCAACCTCGTCGTCGGACGCGTTACACCACTACACGACGGTTGATACTCCACCGTTAATCACAAACCTGTTTATTCTTATATGTAAAACGATTAACATGGGACAAAATCCATCAATTGGGTGTGTCAATCTCGAATACAATCAAAGGTTACTTTCGTTGTAACAAAAACACTTAAATCCCATACAAGCCTATATGCTCAATTGTCAACTATTGTTTAAAAAAAAAATCACCAACGAACACCCCCCCCCCCCCCCCAAAAAAAATCTGATGGTTGGGCCAAAGGTTAAAAATATTAAATATTCCTTTTAACAAAAAAAAACAGTACTCTAACCTAATATAACTCAGACACAAACGTACTTTTAGAATAAATTTACAAAACGCACCCGCATTGGGCGGGTTACACCACTACAATATATATATATATATATATATATATATATATATATATATATATATATATATATATATATATATATATATATATATTTATATATATATGTATATATGTATATATATATATGTATATATATATATATATATATATATATATATATATATATATATATATATATATATATATATATATATATATATATATATATATATATATATATATATATATATATATATATATATATATATATATATATATATATATATATATATATATATATATATATATATATATATATATATATATATATATATATATATATATATATATATATATATATATATATATATATATATATATATATATATATATATATATATATATATATATATATATATATATAGGGAGGCGTTATTGTGGTATACATCTTAAAATAGGTTATAATAAGCACACTTGTAGATCGTTGGATTAAGTATGATAGATGAGATTAATACTTCCTTAATTGAGTGGCATAGTTGTAATTAAATTTGAAAACAAATGGCATTATTTAACAACTTTGCATATTAAACTTTTGGAATTAACGACCATAACTTTACCATTACGTTTCACCAAATTTTTCTGTTTCATTCTTTTTGAACTTGATACTAAACTTTTTTTATTATTAAATTTAAATGACACATAACACTTTATTTTTCAAGTACTAACATTTATTAATTTGGACGCTTACTCAACTTGATAGATTTTCATTTAAAAAAACTTATAGTTTTGTTCGTTTCTTTCAACTTGAAGCATAATTTTGTTTCATTTTTATTTTGTGATACTCAACCGTTTGGATGTGCTAGTGTTGGACGCCTCATGATACCATATCGTCATTTCTTTCACTTTTACGAAATTGTGATATAGTACTACAAGTATTAAACACACAAATTTTTTATACACTGAAAACTAACAGAACTGACACATCAGTTGCTAGAAGCAACGGTTATAGATAACTCGTGATACAAAATATATACGGAAAATCACTTAAAAATGTAGTAAACTTACCACTTTTAAATTTTTTTACCCAATAAATTTTGAAAAAGGTAGGGGTAAAATGGTTACAAAGTACACACAATGATATGAATTTGAAAGTTTAATACACACGATGAGAAAAAAAATAGTTTAGTACACACAACCATAAAAAGTGGTAAGTTTACTACATTTTTAAGTGATTTTCCCAAATATATATATCAGACTTTGGACCTCATCCACAGCAATGTTTTAAAACTCGAGTTTCAAATCGATCCGGTTGAGTCATCGGGTTCGGGTCAACCCGTGTTAACCCGGTTTTAAAAAAAAATATTTTTTTTATATTTTTAATAATTAACAAAAATTATATATAAAAACAAAAAAAGTTCTCGTATATTAAAAATATAAATTGTTTACCAACCAATATAATATGTAAAAATAAAATTTCGTCGTAAATACGTAAGATTTACATTTTTTTTAAACCCGAAAAAATTGAAATCGGCCGCGTCTTGAGAACCGGGTTGACCCGGGTCAACCCAAACCCTGCGGGTCGAGCCGGGTTTCGAAAATGTGAACCCGAATCAATATGACCCGTTTTTCGACCAGAACCGAGTCAACCGGTTGTCCCGGCCGGGTAGACCCGGGTTTCAAAACATTGATACACACGTTGATACATGAGTCCATCTATTGTATTTGCTCTAATCTTTTTCCTACAAACTTTTAATATACATCAGACTTTGGACCTTATCCCACACATTGATCTAACCAAACATATAAAAACAATGCAAGCAATATAAATAATCATCTTATTACTATGTTTGCTATAATAATACTACCTGTGAGAACCTAAAAGAAACCCAATTGAAGTATCTTATATTAAATCAACCACCATGAAGAAACTAACATATTTTCGATACATGACTAACTAAATACATAGTGATACAAATTGTAGTACTCGACATTTTAAGTTGATATCCCAACCAAACCAATCCATATCAAATACCCAAGCTGCTAAATATCAAATAGATAACTAGATTTTTGATTCATACACGACACCACCCAACTGCTGCATATTGTATCAACTGATACAATTAATATTTCCACAAAGTCCGCGACAATTACGGTTTTGATCTGATTTGCAATTTTCTATGATCGTGGTGGCCAGGTTTTTACCCATTCGAAAATAAATTTCGACCTCATATTCGATTTGCTCAACATCACATATGAGGACAAACACAATATAAAATTCATGTACAATCATTTAGATACATCAGCATTATAGTAAAATTCATGTACAATCATCTATCGTCTTTAAACATGCATAATGTTTAGGCATGTATCACCTCGTACGTGTATAACTGTGGATCTCGTAACCCATAACGACATTGAGGGTTTTGGGATACAAATGTATCACATTTGACAAACGTGTATCACCTTCTTCATTTGACACTTTGACAAGACAATGTTCAAATTGAATCCTCTTCATTTGAAACGTGTATCACCGCGAATCAGTTTTCGTTCGTCGATTACAATAACACAAAGCGACAAGACAACTTAGTAGGCGTGATTAGTTGTCTAAAACTACTTATCGTTGTCGCAATAAACTAACACGTATAC